>OX465580.1:34087815-39060315 GCA_950022655.1 Alentia gelatinosa | reverse complement strand
GTAGCTTTTACTGGGCATGTACCAAATAAATCAGCTTGGAGAGTTATAATGATTTCCAGAATAGTGCCAGAATCGTGGTATTCTCAGGCTTGGGTTTGCACTAAAATTAGAACAGCCAATCAAGAAATTCCTTTCTTTAATCAGTGCCTATGGAACTGATAAATGGGAGCTGTGCTCTGTTAGACCCTTACAGACCGTAAGCCTTAGGCGGCGCGGTCTGTAAACCAGGGATGCCAGTTGGGATCAGGAAAAAATCCTACATGGGGACTGTGGCCAGTCTATGTCTCATCTAAAACGCACATGGTGAATGGGGAATTCCCATCACTCTCCTAGCAGATCCTTGGGCATAGACTTGCATTATAGGACATCAAGATGTCTGCTATGAGAGTGGGTATGCGAGTAGTTCTGCACTAAATGGGGTACTTTTCAAGAAAGTCATTTAAGAAAGATTACCACACACTAGCAGTTCTATATTCTGCAAAGCATCTTTACAAGTTCATTAGGCATTCCTTTGATATTTTCTTTTACACTTGGTAATGCTTTAATAACTCTTTTCTCATATGACACATTTTAAGCCAATCAGAGGTCAGTATTTTAGTCTGCCCTTGTCTGTAGGAGCATTTCCCACACAAATCCCACCATCCTACAGCTCTAACTGAGTCTGTTGGGGGTAGCTGAATTCAGAATTTTGAAAGATTATAGAACATGTTTATCTAAGATTTAGATTTTAGGGAACCTGGAGTCAGTATTTTTCTCAGGATATATAATTTCTTGAAATTTCCATATATTTTAGACTAAAGTGAAAATCCTACATGTAGGCAAAATCCTACAAACTGGCATCCCTGGTAAACAGACTATTTCCTCAATAGAGGTTTCTCGCCCAGCCAGTAGAGTGACTATCATTTCATCATCCCCCTATTATGGAGTCTCCGTAGGTAGACAAAGGGGACCCGCTAAAACCTCAGAAACCCGTGCTCAAAACACCATTTCCGGAGGCCAGTGAGAACGACGCCTAATGCTAAAGCAATGGGGATTCGGGGCTAGAATTTTGGTATTGGTCTCGTCTGTTAAGTACTATTGAATTGTAATTTACTACTATTCTCTGTAAAAGTCTGTCGCGAAGCTACGATGACAGTTCTTAAGTGTATCACAAATATGGATTTAAAAAATTGGAGAAGTACACATATGATTATGGTTTGTACTCCATCATTCCAGCAGTGGAAGATCTAACTCTGCGTTAGAACTACATGTACTTTGTTGTAATAAAAAAGAAGATAATAATCTCGAATCTATATAGCCAAAGTACTGAGCGCCCATCTCCGGAAATAATGTTTTGGGAATGGGAATCTGCGGTTTCACTCAGTATTGATTATTCAGAATCAGTCAAGATAATCTCACTTACCACCAGAAATCACCCTCATAACATGCCTTGCACATTCAAAAAGAGGTCATATCATCATGTACTTCAAAATAAGTTTCTTTAATGCCCATCCAATGTCAACTATTAATAATTGACTTGAAAAAGGCTACATCTTTGCCGAAACGTTGTATAAAGCTGTTACACCGAATAACGCCATCAATCAAAACCAATTTGGGCAGCTGTTGAATTGTACTTGTTTAAAACTTCCTGGTGATAATAATAATATGTACCGAACGTTTATGGAATAGGACTACCGATTGCTAGAGGTGCAGTATATATAATGTTTGGGCTCACTGAGATGTATTGAATGAGCTATGATTCGATAATTTGATAAGTGAATAAAATGGCGTTTTTAGGCATATAATGATAACAAAAAGTAGTGACCGAGCGCCATAGGAATGCCATTCTTGGCCATTTGTAACATAAAAATGTTCTTCCGCTTCCGGCATCTGGACGTATTTGTTACAAAAAAACACGAGCGGCCATCACTATGGGCTCAGTAAACACGTTTACTCTATCACTGGGTACACACAACCAAACATAGCAAGATATTCTTTACCTTATAGGACGCAAAGCGTCAATTGATATTTTACTAAAACCTCATGTATTACCTCGAAAAAAGAATAAGGAATTTCGTTATATTCTACGGAATCATAGCTTTAATTTGGTTGGTAAAATATTCAATCTCCCCTGTTATTCTCCTAATGTAGACCTTGTCAAGCCAATAATTGATACCCTCTCCAACTTGGACAGACACTATGAATAGTATGATATCATCTTCCATTGTTCCGATGATATTTTAATCCTGGTATCTGGTGACTGCCATGGGTGGTTATAACTGGAAATAATCAATCCATAACCATTAGATTAGGATATTTACCCATCTTTGATACAAACGAGATTCTTTTACAATATGCTAGTCACACTAGCATATAATGCTAGTGTGACTAGCATATTGGAATGGCGGGAATGGCGTATATTCAACGTTTTAACATTTAACTGCGAGATCCAGTCACACTGGCATCAGATTCTGATGTATTCACACAACGTAATAGCTGCATATTGTGAATGTTTCTGTTTACTTGACGTATTATGAGAAACCAGGGTTACTGAGCCCGTAGGGATGGCTGTTCGAGGTCTTTTGACTCAAAAATATCACCCGACGCCGCAAGCAATTTAAAGCTAAGCCAACACACATATTTGATATTGTCAGTCTATAATCACACCATCTGTCTAGTTTAGCATGTACATGTCCCTGTCGTATCTTCAGCTTGCCTCATGTTTGTGCGACCTGAATCGGTATACCACTCACCTGGGCTATGGAACTGGTTCGATAAATCATCCCAGATGTTTTAGATATAGCACCTATGATGCACTCCAACCTGTAGTCTTATAGATATTTTTAGTGGGTAAACTAATAGTTTTATCATCCCTAGCTATCAATATACATGTGAATGAATGGGTTCCTAAAAATGTGCCCTTTGGAACTTTGCCAATACACACACAGGAGTAGTTAACTTCATTATGATCTAGATTGAACATCTTTATTCACTATGCACTGTGGAGATATTGGGGCTTAGATCACACCCAGACAAGAGAGTGTGCCTTTGAAAAAAACATCAGGATTAGAATCTCGAAGTTCAGGTCTCAACCTCGAGGTGATCTCATTGTTTGTAGCAAAGAACCAAAATGAATCAGAATCACAATTTTATTTTACACTGTTATCATTCTTCATTCAAGATTGTAGAAATATGAATTAGAATAAGCACAAACAGGCGACATGGTTGGGGTCTATTATTTATATTTGTTTTATGTACCACAAGAAAACAAAGCAAAAAACATAAATCATATCTATATTAGTTGACAGCATTTTTATTGCAGCATAAAGTGAAGAGAATATGCTGCACATAGCTGATATCCCACAAGAATACTTAAAATGGCTATGTTGGTTTTGTGTCCCCAGATACTTAATATGTTCAACAATGTATTTAGTAACGCTAAGATCCCACCGAGCTGGAAAGAGGCAATTGTAACACCGATATACAAAGGAAGAGATTCTCAATACTGTAAAAATTACAGACTAATATCTGTTATATGGGATCAAAAACCTTTCTGCGTAACGTATTCGTCTCGCTTTCCCGGGCGGGGGTGTGTTCGACCGTACATTATTTAGAAAAAAATTTCGCACGTCTTTCTATCCTAATATCTGTTATACCCTTAACTTGTAAGATATTTGAAAAGATTGTAAATAATCAGTTATTGGAACATCTGACAAAACATATTATCCTGACTGATTCCCAAGGGGGATTCAGAAAGGGACTTTTAACAATCGATACATTGGGAGATTTTACGGACGATGTGTATAAAAATATGAATGTGGGTCTACTTACAATAACTTTTTTCATTGATATGAAGAAGGCGTTTGACACCGTACATCACTCGATTCTCGTAATTTTTTTTAGAAATGATGGGAATAAGAGGACAAAATTTAGATGTCTTTATGAACTATTTGGATGAAAGATATCAAAACACAAAGGCTAATGGACATATTTCGGAGATCGAGTGGTCTGCGGTGTCCCCCAAGGGTCGAACCTAGGCCCAACCCTGTATCTATTGTATGTAAATGATTGCATAAACATGCTGGATAGTGTCACTTGTAAATTATACGCAGACAATACAATATTATACCCCCCTTGTACTAGAAATAGCGACATAAAGGGAACTCTGCAAAATTAACTGGACAAATTAGCACTTTGGAGCGAGATTAATAAATTAAGCATAAATTCAACAAAAACTAAATATATGAATTTTGGATCCCACCAGAGAGTCAAAAGAGAACCGTATATGCAGATTTCCCTGAATGGTGAGGTGCTCAAACAGGTAAACACATAGAAGTATTTTCATGAAAAACTTTTATGAAAATATTTTCCAGGCTCTTCCAGGTTTTTCCAGGCTCTATGTGAGAATTCCAGGCTTTTCCAGGCCTGGAAAACCCCAAAGCATAATTCCAGGCTATTCCAGGTTTGCTAGGCCCTGTCTGAACCCTGTAGTATAGACATAGAAATGAATCTCTCATGCCAATCGCTACAGAATTCAGCAAGTGTTTATTGTACATTATTACCCTGCACGAAACTTACCGCTTTATATATGAATACACCCGGCGTATATCGGTATGCTTTTGCGTCTACAAGGTCGTCCTATTCCCCGTGTGTATACGCCACATCTGTAGGCGCTTGATTCATGTATACACCTGATTCATCTATACGCCTGATTCTATTGTATATATACACCACAATCAAATAGTTGCATTCTCTGCCACTTGGGGACACTACTGGTAGCATATTTCATTTGCCATTAACCATCCAAGTCTGTATTATATGAAAATTGCAATCTTATATTACCAATTTATTTTATAAAAACCAAATTGAGTATAAATTGTTTAATTACATATAGTAAACCCTGCATTATGTTGTTTTTAAACTGTTTTTCTAATATATCTTACTTTCAAACACCATTTCAATGTGTGGACAGTCAGGCTTACTATAAAATGACGCTCTTCAGACTTGAAGTTGAATTCTGAAATCATCTTACACAAGCGCACGCCCATAGATTATTCTAGGCTGCTATTGTAGAAGGAAATACATACCAGCCCTAATGCAGAGGCATAATGCTTCCATCCATCTATACCAAGTAGAATGGTAAATATCATGGGGAATATAATCATGTTAAAATTTATCTCAGCACAGGTGATTACAAAGAAATGATTTCGACATACCACGATACTGTCAGAACTTATTGATTAAGACCCAATAGGACCATAAGGTTATATGGGTTCAATGTCTGCACACACAAAATTACCAGTGCAATAGTTTAGGACTAACTGCACTGAAGCTTTGTTGATCTCTATGTCGCAGATGCAGTAGGGTATGACAAACCATAACATATTTTCATAGGAACAGAGTATTTACAATATTTCAATAAGTCTATGCATTCAAGTTATACAATTCCTTCCAAAGAGAATGTCAGTTCACAAATTACATTCATATAACATTTATCGTACCCTGTAGATATATTTCTTTTTTAAATCAAAGTTTATTTTACAAAAAGCAGCACATTCACTTGTTGCCAGCCGATCTTCCATATATGTGTAGTGGGGTGGAAATCCAGCAGTGTCTGGACGTTCTACGGAAGGTGGCGCGGAGAGCCGGTCCTTGCTGTGTAGTGGTTCCAGGCAACACCTCACACAGTAGGTCGATAGGCTGTCCTCGTGCGTCTCTTCTATGGAACGGACCCTTGGGCTCTCACTTGGCAGGCAGGTTCTCGTAACCATCCTGGTGGTTAGGCGAGTCTTTTAGATTAGCCTCTCCAGTGTTACCCAGCACCCTGTGCTGGGGTACTGTACTTGTGGGGAAGATCTTCCAGATCTTTCCGGGAAGTAATTGTTAATAAACATTCCTGTTTATTAAACTAGTGAGTTGTGTTGTGTGTGACTAGGTCTGTGCAAACTTGCCAAAAAACGAACCAACCTATGTAGAGCGCGTAGGGTGCGATCCTGCCTGGAACTAGCATTCCGGATTGGGGTCATCCAACCTGCTAGACAGGGGGCGACCACCACATATGTGTCACATGTAACATGAAAAACATTATATTCAGGTACAAAAAAACACATTTCATTCACTCACACAATCATACTCAGTATACTCCATCATCTGCTGACTCAATAATAAGGGTTGGTCTTTTGACTAATATCATAGAATATAAAATTTCTATATTTTCCCCTTTTTCTTCTCTCTCCAAGTTTTATTTGTCTTTCTATAATTCATCCTCATTCTATTCAGTTTCGTCCGAAAATCTATTCCTTGCAGTTCCAATTCCATATTTTCTTATGTTTCTCCTTGATATCTACCACTTATCATTAATACACAAAAGTCTACATATAGAATAACCTTTCCATAATTAATAACATTACAAAGACTATAAAAATCATGAACAAAAGCGGTCCTAGGACTGACCCTTAGGGTACTTCCCATATAGTACTTATTGGGTTCTTCAGAAACAAGATTTAACTTTTTTAAATGTTTTTAAGGTAGTGTTTTAACAGCTTGATTCTTGATAATTCCAGATGCATTATCAAGATTGTTGAAGCTTTCACACGAATGACTGTCATGATCAACCTCTGCTGTCCCCTATTTGAATTTATATGAAAGCAATCATAATAGGGTCATTAATACCTTTCACATCATCAATCAATACTTAGTCTGTTTTGAATAATGTAGGTATCATTTGATCTGGGTCAGGCCTGATAGATGTAAAGCGTACCTTACACCCTATTGGTATCTGCAACTTCCCTTATCAGCAAATGACTCTTTACTGATATGATGTGAAAAACCAGGATAGTGTACCTAGGAATTACAGGTTTCGAATTCTAACTGTGTGCGTTAGTATCATTAGTAGTTTAGTGTTTATATTAACCCTTTAAGGACGGCCGCCTATGACAGAACTACACACTTGGGGATGGCTACTAGTGACTATGTACACTTCTAGGGGATAAGGGCATTATCCTCTGAACTCAGAATTCGAAGGTATATCACGTGATGCGATATGTGATCCTTAATATTTTTATCTTTATTATCTAGAATTCAGGAACATGATGCTACACCTACATTTTTCTTTGCAAATTTCAAGTTTATTGTTAAAACATTTCCTTTTGAAAAACAATGTCATAGATATCCAGCAAATGATGCTGCTTTAAAGGGTTAATTAAGTCAATAATGACGACCCTCCTCTCCGACACTCAATGTCAGGGAACCCTTAGAAATCCCCACTGGGGATGGTCGAGCGTGTAGTCTTTAGGAAGATAAAGCAGAATGATTGGGTAATGACCGGAAAGCACACACCCTGTATCTCTTTATGCATTATCTCTACCCGCTAACCTAACAATCTTAGATGTAGGAGCACAAATTCCTCTGGGAATTTGGAAATGTTTTATTTATACTATTACGCACAGTTTGGATGGTGTAGGATGAGGGCTCTAATCTAATAATCTGCTTCAATCACTCATGCCCAGATATAACCTGTATATGATGGTATATGATTTATCCTACCCCTAATATAAAATCCCATAGGCTCAACATTGTGATTCCGTATGCCACGCTGACAGGCATACGGACGTTTGTATGCTCCTAGGGGCATATGAAGGTGGTATCACGTGATCAGCGTTTTAGCCAATGAGCGTCGAGCTAGCGCGGTAGCTCGAAAATAGTTCCGTGTATCGCTGGAATTGGCACAGAGGCGACAGCTATGGACGCCCCTAGAGGCCTAGTGTTGGTATCTGGAGCGCTATCGGAGATATTAAACGAAATACTTACAGAAGTCGCCCAAGAAGCGGTCGCAGAATGTCAGGAAGAGTTAGAGATGGATTTGTTGACGTTCTCGCTGGTAGAAGAAGACTGGGATTTATTTATGGAGCCTGGAACAGACGATATCGCTGTAGTTGAAGCGGCCGCTGCTGCCTCAGAGACAGAGAAGAGTGCTGATATCACTTCAGACGATAATAGGAACGAGCTGTCGCTGGAGAGGGAGACTTTAACAGATCAGGAGTTGTTAGACTTCGTTGCTGGAAAAAGAAATAAAAATACCACGTTGAAAACAAAGCAGGTAATATATATTTAATCATAGTACAACTAAATTAATCGCTGTGTCCAAGTGATCGACACTTGGACGAAACTGTAGACAAAATGAACAAATAACTAGGTTAAAATTGAATTTAAACTGAAAACATACCAGTACCAGTTAAAAAAGAATATTTTGAAATTATTATATATTATTCGAATATAAAATCAGCCTGAAATTACTATTAAACCAAATTGAAATGCGGTAGGTTCATGTCTTGGACGAAATATTACGATAACGCCACCTATTGCAAAACCCAGTAACTGGCTATTCTAATATTACGAAGCAAGCGTCTCCGTTTTTTACCGATAAAACGATAAATACTTCATCTTTAATGAAATTGTGAGGACACATATTACATAATAACATATAAATTAAAATACATATATTTTGAATGATCAATGTAAGCTAAAAATATCAGAAATGACGATATAAATTGGTGAAATTGCAACTCGTCCACTGGGATACATGGGGCGCCACCTTGCGTATCGTCAGCGAACTACAGCTGTCGCACAATCAATGTACTGCTTTGTTTATATTTACTTGCAGGTGGTCAAACGCTTCCAGACGTTCATTAGCGAAAGGTACATGGAAGAACGACAGATAGAAACGATAGAAAGTGTAAAATTAAACAATTATATTGCGAATTGGCTTCTCTCCGTACGCAAGAAGGACGGGTCGCAGTACGAACCAGACACACTGACGTCCTATCAAGGCTGTATCGATAGGTAAATAAAATCAATATAAATATATTAGAAAATTTATAAAGTTAGCTTTAAAAATAAAAATAGTGACTATTTTTATTTCTTATACTATATAATTATTTTTTCAGGCATCTCCGAGATAGAGGATATGGCGAAAGTATTCTAAAATCAACAACTTTCGCTACAAGTCGCGATGTGCTGGGATCCAAAAGGACGGAATTGAAAGAACTCGGCCTGGGAAATCGTCCCAACGCCTCCCAGCCTATAACTGACGAGGACGAGGAAAAATTTTGGTCACAAGGACTGTTGGGGGCGACGTCCCCCCGTATTTTGCAAAATACTTTATTATATATGTTTATGAAATCGTTCGGATGGCGTGGCTGCGATGAGGCCAAGGCCTGTTGTTGGGGTGATATTTGTTTAGCGGAAGAAGACGGTACGAAGTTCATAGAATGGAACGAGAGATCAACGAAAACACGGAAAGGATCACGAGGAAGCGACCCTCGTTCTTTCAAACCTAAAATCTGGTCTACGGGGGGGGAACGATGTCCTGTGGCACTCTACGAGCTATACTCTTCTAAACGACCAGTGCAAAGCCTTTCGCCCGAGTTTGGTTTTTTTTTAGGAGTAAAGGCAAACACCACACTGAACGATGACATATGTTTTATAAATTGCGTGATGGGAGTGAACTATTTGAGCAAGATTGTTGCGTCGATGGCCAAGGATATAGGCTTGGTGGGGAAATACACAAACCACAGCCTACGCAAAACAGCATGTCAAACCTTGCAGTCACGCAACGTCCCCCCGAACATTATCTGTCAGCTGACGGGCCACAAGAGCGTCGACTCCTTGAACAAATACGCGGTAGCGACTAAAGATCAACAAAAGTATATGAGTCGATTACTTACTGTGGGTTCAATGAAACGTAAATCCACTGCTGCTCTTGGCTATAATCCAGATGGCGACAATGTTTCTAGTCCTAAAGCTGTCTGTAGTGCGACGACTCCAGTCGACGATGTTCACAGAGCGACAACTGCTGGCTTCCCCGATATGTCCAAAGCCGTAACTGGAATGTTCTCTTCGACGTCAATTACGGGAAATGTGACCGTAAACATCAACTATAACATTTCTACGCAGTCGAACTCTTGTAGTGCCGTGAATGTCTCACCAAAGTTGCCATTAATGGAGTAAAATGTAAATGCACAACCTTTCGCTGAAGGTCTTACGTCGTGAAGCCACATGTTGCTCGTGCGGGAGTTGAACCCGATCTGATTTTTGACGTCGGAGAACTGAACTTTTTCAGATTTGTTTTTTTAAATAAAAGATTTTAAGACTTGATTCTATTGTCTTAATTACTATTTTATGATTCTAGACACGATTATGACAGTAAAATATAAAAATATAACGGTTAAAATAAATCTAAAGTTAGAAAGCGCGACCTATATATGGCGCGTAAGTAGGGCGATTCACAACTCGTGACGTCATGATATACTGTGTAGAGAATTTCAAAAGTGCTATCGGATGCTACGATATAAACAAACCATCTAAATGGCTATTTCTGGAATTATTACGTCATTCTGGTAAGTTTAAACATTGAGTATAATTACTTTATAATGAATGTGTGTAGCTCGATTAGATAGAAAAGCCTAATTAATCAAATATTTCCCGTAGTATGTCACTCGCGTATGCCGGAATGCAAGTAAGGGTGCGATAGAGCTAAGGACAGTGACGGGGCGAAAGAGACTCACCAGAACGAAAGAATAAAGATGGTTCCAAATCATATTTTCAATAATAAAACATCGTAGCGAAGGGGTAGGATAAAATCGAAACCTAATTCGTTTTAATCTTGGCTCCGCACGCCACTCCTGGAGTTTTGGCTCCGGATATCACTCGGCTCCGCCTCGTGATATCACTACGCCAAACTCCAGTCGTGGCATACGGGAGCCAAGATTAAAACTCATTAGGTTTCACGATAGTACTGTTATTGTTTTTGTCTTATTGCATCATCCTGGTAGGAGAAGTGGACGAGGAGGAGGCTGGAGGATGTTAAACGATAAGACAGGGCAGAAAACAAGTTGTACATCCTGCCATTACTGAGAAGAAGAAATACAAGAATACAGCCAGCCACAACAGATGATAAAATAATGGCTTATCATTGCCCTGTGGGTAAAAACAACAGAACCGCTTAAGAATTGCATAGTGTTACTGAGAGAAAACAAATCCTCATTTCAACAACAAACAAGTATTCTTCACCTAACCAGCTTGAAATGCTTATTTTCGGCATTATTATATCAAATCAACAAATTTATCACGGAACCTAGCTATGGGACAACATACCTGGCGAAATAAAGAAAATCCTCGTAGTCAAAGCTTTTAAAGTGGCAGTAAAATCTCGTCTATCCAGATATGACTGGAACTAAAATCCTACACATATCATTCAATGTAATACACATGAACTAAGTCTCATCATCTTCCATTATATGCTAATTGTAATGAAATATTATAAACTGGAATGCAACCTGCATATACTATTCTAACAGACAATGTCACAGTGGAAGAACTGCCGCACGCAAAACTGTAGTACCTTTTTTCAAATGAATAAAAATGAAATTGAGAGGCAACATTGTAATTCTATTTGATATAATCACATTTCTAGATGTCGGATTTCTATATTGTCCGACACTGACTAAAGGTGGACGCACGTTTTCACGAAGACCTATGACTTCTTAAAAGCTAATAGAGGTAAAACATTTGTTCGTATTTCTAAAGTATTGGTACAAGATTTATATCATGGTAGACATTTTTTATTTCTACCTTTTTTCAATGGTAGGCCTACAAGCAATATCATCAATCCTGTTTTAGATAGTGAGGTAATTATCACTGATGCTTCATTATCAGGATTGGGTAGTATTACAGATGATGACTGTATGCTTGGGACATGGCAACGGGATTTAGTTACTTACTCATATCAAGTCAAAGGCCCTATGATTTATTTATGTGATGGCAATAACATAAACGTATTCGAGTTATGGTATTCATCGATGGTTAGAGAAATCCAACAAATATTTACATGTACCTTGTGAATTCACAAGTGATATCGATGTAAGCATCGGGGCGTAGTCATAGTTATGCTATGGAATGGATAAGAGAAATGTATTGGAGGTCAGCTTTGACAGGAAAGTCGACCCCCCACACCCCCCGCTGCACAGCATACACATCTCACGAACCCCCCACCCCCATCCCCTTTATAATTCATCTCTTCAGTTCTTTGTGTGACTGTTTAATGTCTCTGATGACAGTATTCATTGGATCATGCTGTCAAATGGCTTTTAGACAATTTCTAGAGGCATTTATATGTCAAGGCATACAAATTGCATGCCTTGAATTGCATGAAAATCTCACAACCTATCTACCAACCAACAGTCCCACGGCTTACCTATCAACCTGCCTACCATCCACGTTCCTCACCTACCAACCTCCCTATCCAACAACCTCCCAACATACCAACGTGCCCACCCACCAACCTGTTCACATATCAACCTTCCGATCCATCAACCCGCTCACCAGACCTACCTACCCACCAGCGTGCCTACCAACCTACCTATCCACCAACCTGCCTACCAATCAAACTGCCTACAACCCAACCTGCCCAGCCAGTAGCCTGCAAACCTATCAACCTCCCAAACCACCAAGCAATCCACCTACCCATTTACCTACCCTCCAACCTGGCTACCACCATCTATCCACCAACCTTTCTAAATACAAACCTGCCCAATCACCAACTTGTTCACATGGCAACCGTCTGACCCAATAACCTGCCCACCTACTGACCTACCTAACCACCAGCCTGCCCACCTATCAACCTACCTATCCTTCAAAGTGTTAACCTATCAACCCGTTCACTCACCAACCGGGAGCTAGCTCTAAGCTAAAAGATATGAGAGATCGGGGATGCCCCACACGGGTTATTTTGAGGTTTTATGAGATGTTAAGAGTTCTTCAGAAACAAATTATTGTTAAATGATGGATTGACTACTGTGGAATTCCCGTTTATAAGGTGCACATATATATTAACACATTCATTAATGTATACATGACAACAGTTTGTTTGTTTGGGTAGTTTAACGTCCAATATGTTCTATTAGACTTTGACAACAGTAATTACCAGTTCTGCTGGATATGTACACTGGCATGCCAGCAACGTTCGACTTGTTACATCTGGGGAAAAGCCAACTGGAATTCACCATGTTGCCCACTAACCTGAATAGCCAATCAAGCTTCAATTTGCGTAATATTGACACTCATGGCATGTTGACTAGACCTGTGAAGAGCAAACTGGATTTGACGCTGTCAGAGTATGGCCGAATATCCTCAGGATAGGGCTGTGTACCAATGTCAAAATGGAGAAAAGCGTGATGGTATCTGGTTTACGGTGAGTTTATAAATACATATTTTCATATATTCTGATGACATTCTAAATGTATACGGTTGGATCAGGTCTGCCGATTTTGAATTATAATTGTGCTATGAAACCTTACACTTACGGTTTACATAGGCGATATTGGCAAGGATCTCTTCATGGTTGCATTATATAAAAGTGATTTTACTGTTGAAGCTTTCTGCTTGTAACACTTTTTAAACCCATTTTCGGAGCACATAATATATTAGTATGCCTGCTATATTATCTTACTATTTTTCTTAAAACAGATGGGAAACAAACAATACACTTCATCTCTCTTTCGACAACTTTGTTTATTGTATCATGTGTCATCATATTCTACCAAATTAGCTCCTCTATTTGATGATATATTGCCATAGCTACAACTTCAGGACTTCATTGACTATAATGCTTAGCAATTTGACACATGTTTACACCTAGGTAGATGCTTCTTCATGTTTGAATGTATACGTAAATAGCCAGATAAAATAAACTCTGAATAGAGACACATTTCCGTTCTAAGCAACTTATTCTTTAACGCGGGGTGTCCCCTTCAGCACTAGTGTGGGCTGATCGATGGCGCTGCGTGAGTGACGTGTCTACCCAGAGGAGGCTAACATTGCGGATTTAATGTGAATATCGAAAAGTGACATTTCCAAAAAGCGTACAGGAGGAGTATAAACCACTCAGGAGTATGTCGACTCCAACTGCAGATGGAAAACCGCAAAGGGATGTGAGGGAAACGACAAAAAAGTCCAGACATAAACCAGCCAGCACAGACGACCAAGCCGCCACCCCCACCGCCAAGTCACCAAGCAAGGGCACCGGTAAGAAGCAAACCACTCCACTCAAGGCAAATTCTTCACTAAACGCAATTATTGAGAGGATTAACGAGATCGAAACAAGACTCGACGAACAAGAATCCACAAACCTAAAGACGCTAAATCTAATAAAGAAGTTGGAAGGTCGTATGGCAAAAGCAGATAAAAATAACAACAAACAATCTGAACTGCTTGATACTATTAGTAAAAGGTTGAGTGCCACCGAAAATACTCTAAGTGGGGTATCAAGGACTCTAAACGACACCATGAACGAAGCCATCGAAACCAAAAGAGAATTGCTCAAGACACATCTTGTAATGATCAGAAACACAGAGAAAATCGACAGTTACAAAAACGATAAAAGGAGAAAACTGTTGATACTATCTGGGTATCCAGAAAAAGACAATGAACACCCCAGAGATACAGTGATACAACTACTCAACGACATACAAATAGCCCCAAATGAGATACATGTTGAAAACATTTATCGCAGAGGACGGTACGCTCCAGGAAACAAGCGACCCCGGGACATAGTTATCACCCTCGCTTCCCCCATGGACAAAGGAAGGATCTACAAGCACTTACACTTGCTAAAAGGAAATAACAAATGGGAACGTGTATCGATACATGACGAACTGAGTAAAATAGATCTCGAAAAACAAAAGGATCTAAGAGCCTTAGCAGCTCTGGCAAGGTCGAAGAAACTGAAAGCCTCACTAAAAGGTCTCTCAATAATTGTAGAAGGGAAAGGGTACTCGGCAAGTCAACTCAATGACCTCGACAGCGATCACCCCGGTCTAAATATAAATGAGGCCAAAACACAGAAGATGGGAGACGGCTGGGCCTTTCAGGGGAGACACGCACGATTATCTAACCTCTACCCATGCATAATCCAATATGAGGGTCTAGACTTTGATTCAGCTGAAAGGTCTATCAAACCGCAATGGCCATTCAGTGTGACGACAACAAAGCCCTGAACAAAATAAACGCAGCAGAGAGTGTCGGTGAGATAATAACTATTGCTAAAGGTGTCAAAAAGACAAAGGAATGGAGTCAAAAAAAAGAAAAAGTTATGGAAGAGATATTGATCAAAAAATTCCAGCAAAACCCTGAGCTCAAAAAGAACCTACAGGAAACTGGGGAGGCTAACCTTTATGAGGCTACAACTGACCTCGAATGGGGTTGTGGCAAGCATATGGGAGAGATCGCGGACCTCAGCCAAAACTCCTGCCCAGGTAAAAACAAACTAGGGAAATTACTCCAACAAATAAGAACCCAGCTGAACCTTGAAGACGACACCGAAAAAACTGAACCCGAAGATCGTGACTATGATGAAGAAACGGAATCAGATCAAGAAGAAAACCTGAGTACAAGCGAAGAAGAAACCGAAACAGTGGAAGTGGAGAAATAAACCCGGATCACAGTGTACCTGATAACCCAGTGACAGTACTTGGACAAGCAGCCACGCGGAACAGATTGATGTAAGCGACAACTAATTGTGCCAGATACTACTGTTAACCCACTAGGAAAAAACAGCTGATCATAGGATTACTATGAGGAAACATATAGTGATCTCTGACTCAAGGTGTAAAAACCTCTACAAACACTTGATGCATCTAAATAACCACAGTAACATTGAAGTCAGATCCTTCAGTGGAAGGAAAATCCAAGATCTAATTGTTATTTGTGAATACTATGTCTCCTGGCACCCCGAACATATATATTATATAACGGGTGGAACCTGCAATATCACAAAAAAAACAGGTAATAACATAAGCTTTAACTGGAACACAGTAGAGGATATGAATAATAACATATGGGCGTACATAAATGCAGGTATAACATGGATATATGAAAATAACCCGGAAGCAACGGTAATTATGTGCCCATTTGTAGGGATACACATTGGGAGGGCAACGGGTAACGCAAACGAAACTAAACAAATGATTGTCAACGAATTTATTGAGTTAATCAATCCTAAGATCATAGCTCTGAACGCTACGGTCAACCCCGACAAATCCATACCGTGGATACAAAAAAGGGTACATAAAAGGAAAAATAATAAGATACAACATAGATACGATCTTCTGGCAAATGATGGAATCCACCTCTCACTCGATCTATTGAAAATATGGGCACACGAAATGGCAAAAGCAATAAGGCAAAATTAACTAATCAGTAACGAGATAGTTACATCTCATGATATGTTTACCTAAATTGGCAAATACGATTTAATCAGAAGGGTCGCTGAAACTTTTGATGAATCTAATGAACCAATTTAGCAAACTATTGACATACTAAACTAATTCGGAATACAAGATGATAGACTCGCAATGGAGAATTAATGTGTTAGGGTGGGTCGCTGAAACACCCTAAGGCAAACAGTTAAATTTAATAAACAAAACTAAGTATGTGAAGCGTGTTGGCCCCATGGATGTGGAGACGTCTACGAACGCAACCTAGTAATTAAGTAGAGACTAAGGCTCTAATGAGCAACGACAAAATTTGTCGACGTTGCTCATCCATGAGCAAAATACCATTAAGGTATCGTAAAGTGGTAAATGGTTTGATTGCTTACTCTGATAACTCTGTATGTACACATACATACCCAAACTGTACTTGTGAAATAACAGGAAAACCGATTCAATTATGGAATGTATCACAAATAGAAGATAAAAATGTCAAATGAAAACACTATTAGATATATAAATGACCTACGGAACCAACGAGGCTTACAATTACTGCACCTGAATGTTTGCAGCTATAAGGCCAAATATGAGCGAATGAGGGCCGAATTTCTGTATACACACCCAGATATAATTACTTTGTCCGAATCATGGATGAAAGAAACAGACGATCTGAACACATTCCGATTCCCAAACTACAACATAACGAGACTCAACAGAAAATGGAGAGAACACCCTGAAGATGAGAACCCTAAGACTGGCGGAGGATTGATGATTTTACTGAAAGACAATCTAATCTATGATGATTACATATATGAGAAGTGGAACACTAGTACCAAAGATATTGAATTGCAAATAATATGTATAACTAACAAATATATGAAACCGATTGTATTATTCAACACATATAGGCCCAATAGAGGAAATAAGTCAATTTTTGTAGATACCTTGAAAACTGCCTTAGACGCAATCAAAAAGAAAAACCAAGAAATATACATACTAGGAGATATGAACCTTGATGTATCTAACAAAAGGGACAGATATTGCCAGACGCTTATTAACACTATGAAACAAAGAGGATTAGTCCAATGCATAGAAAATATAACCAGATACTCAGATAACAACTCAATAATCGACCTTATATTTACTAACACCAACTGTATAATGAAAACAGGTGTATTAGACAGTGATCATCAACCAATATACATAATTAGGAAAAAGAAGGGAGAACCAACAATCAAATTGAAATATAAAGGTAGAATCTATAAAAAACACAATGAGACTAAACTGAAAACATTTACGGAGAACATTAACTGGGAAAACTTTTACACTTGTCAGTCAACAACAGAGAAATGGGAATATATAAAGGAAGTAAGTGTGAAAACCAAAAATGAACCATGGTTAACGGGTGATATTGCCATATTATTAAAACACAAAAACAAACTACTAACAACAGCAAAAACTAGAAAAACAACAGAAGCTTGGGCTAGAGCTAGAGAAGCAAGGAGAGAGGCAAATAGTTCAATCAAAATGGCTCGGCAAGAATATGTAATGGAACAACTGAACCAACATAGAGATGATCCAAAAATATTCTGGAAGCATATTAATAACATACTCCCTGGATCAAATGACCGGAAAAGCCCCCAAATTATACTAACTGACCAAACAACACATGAAGAGATACCATTAGACGAAACCCCCAATTATTTCAACAAATTTTTTACAGAAGTGGGACCTAAGCTGGCTGAAAATAAATACCAACCCAGAAGGATCTATGATAATTCAAAGTATAATAAACAGGAGAACTATAAAACCAACATGGAGGAAGTTACTGGAATACTAAAAAACCTAAACAAACGAAAACCCCTCGGGACTAGAAAATGTGAAAACAACGATCTTGATTAACTATTTATTGTATGTACTACCCCAATTTACCTTCTTATGTAACCAAATATTCACAGATTCAGATATACCAATATCTTGGAAAACCTCGGTAATAACCCCAATCTCGAAAGGAGGCGACAAACAAAATTGTACTAATTATAGACCTATATCAATTATTCCCCTACAAGCCAAAATTATTGAAAAAATTATTAACAAACAAGTAACTGAACATCTTGAGACTAACAAAATTCTAACACCAAATCAGGGGGGATTTAGAAAGGGTTTTTCGACTATTTCGACAATAGCAGAATTTACAGATGACATAACTAGGGCAATAAACATTGGCAATATCACGGGTACAATATTTATCGATTTAAAAAAAGCTTTCGACACCGTGGACCACTCCATTCTGCTAGACAAACTTCACTGTTACGGAATACAAGATAGGAATTTGGCCCTTTTTAAAAATTACTTACAAGATCGAGTACAACACACAAAGGTAAATAATAGACTGTCTGGGCCAAATGGAGTGGTCTGCGGTGTCCCCCAAGGCTCAAACCTGGGACCGACTTTATTTTTAATTTATATAAACGATGTTTTGAATTGTATGAAAGATGTAGATATAAAACTGTATGCAGACGACACCATTATGTATACCCATGCTTCGACAAATGTAGCAATCCAAGAAAAACTCCAGAAATCTATAGACCTTTTCTCATTATGGGCAAATCAGAACAAGCTCACGGTGAACATCTCGAAAACAAAATATATGTCATTTGGATCCACGCTAGCATGTAAGAGAATAGGACATGTCAATATCTTGATGGACGACACTCCACTACAAAATGTAAATGCCTACAAGTACCTTGGAGTAACTCTAGACCCCACACTCAATTATGGACTTTATGTAAAAGATATAACCAGTAAATTGAATCATAAGCTATACAAATTATCTAAAATGAGAAATTTTGTGGACAAAAACACTGCCATACAAGTTTACAAATCCTGCGTACGACCCTATTTTGAATATGGAGGAATCCTACTTATAAACCTATATAATTATCAAAAGGATAAATTGCAACTTTTACAAAATCAGGGGCTAAGAATCTGCTTATCTGCAAATTATCGAACTAATATATGCGGACTACATGCAAGAGCAAACATACCTTATGTTATTGACCGATGGCAAACACAACTGGCAAATTTTATGTTTAAAAGATCACGAATTACCAAATATATAGACAACAGACATATGCCCACGAGAAGATATAACTCAACTGTATTAAAGGTCCATCAAGCAAATTGTGAAATTTATCGGAAGAGTGTGGAGTACACAGGAAGCATATACTGGAATAATCTGCCAATATATGTTAGAGAAATAGATAACTATAAAGAGTTCAAATCCTAACAAAAAAACTACTGATTGAGAAAATACCGGTCTAGTTAGTGACAAGTACACCCACTTATCCGAAAGGTTCCGGAAGTATGTATTCCCAAAAGTGTAAAATGTGTTGATAGAAGAGAATATGTCAAAGTGAATCAAGAATTCTGATATATGATGTGTGACATATGGATTGAGAGTAAGCATGTTAACAAACTTATTTCTGGTAACTGATGAAAACCAGCAAGGAAAATCCTACGCTGACAGGAACCGGCTTATTGGCTACAACAACATTATCCTAAGCAAAATGTGAAAGAAATGTAAACTTACCTATGTGGTCAATAAAAAACCTTGAAAAAAAAGGGAAAAAAAGCAGGTTGTCCTGGAAGCAGAACTTTACTGTAGTTGTCAGGATGGCCCAAATGGGGTTAGATAGTACAACATGGGCATTGAGCAAAAAGGCCAAGTTCAAAATTCCCATAAGGGAATTATCGAAATCCATACATCATATTAGAGGTCACCAATGACATAATGGTTAAGTTCAGGGATCCAGGATTTGCGCATGTTATACTCCAACCTCTGCATCCAGTTTAGTTTGGTACTTGACTGACCATCACATTGGCATATTGAGAATGTTCAGGCTCCCACATGAAGTGACTTCCTGGTTGATTTCCCGAGAGTAAGTCACAGACTTCCCTGAGTAAGATGCTGAGTGGACTTCCTTTAAATGTGTCATACTGAGACTGCTTCCGATGTATCACTGTAATCCCCCCCAATTTTTTTTTGAATTCATTTAATAAATTCTTGTCATTGAACACAAATATGGGGGTCTGCTTCATTGAATAGCTTAAAACGTCGACCCCAGCAGAGATAGTGAAAGATAGTTGTCCCCCTTGGAATACCCATAAAAGTTGCCCCCACCTAAAATCTGTGCAACCCCTACCCCCACAGCCATATCAAACTTTATCATACTACTACACATATTATTAAACGCTCCCTTAGTGGATAAGGACACGAGGAAGACAACTGGTAAACTATCATTTTGATTATAATTAAATCACTTGTGTGGAAAAAACAATTTGAACAAATGATCTACCGATTTTTATAAAGGGGCTATCCATAAACTACGTATACAGCAAGGGAGGTAGGGGAGGGGGTGTTAGACCGAATACATACAAAAGCCTACAGAGGGGAGGGGTGTGAAGTCTTGATTCTCCACACGCATGCATACGCAATTTCAATGAAAAAGTTGAAATGTCTTGCATATGAAGAAAAATTATGGAGCATGGAGGTGCAGGCGGTGACGGATCCCCGTTGAGTCAGGCCTGATATATGATATGAGCAGTAGGCAGCCTGCGAGATGGGTATGCTTATTGGGGGGGGGGGGGGGGGAGCAGGTCGCTAAGTAGGGTAGCTTCCTGGATGGGCGAGATGGCGGGCATGTCTGTAGGTGGGTAGGAACTAGTAGCAGGGTGCTGGGTATGCAGGTTGGTGGGTAAAATGGTTGATGAGTGGACAGGTTGGTAGCTGAGCAGGTTGGTGGGTAGGTAGGTTGATAGGTGGGAAGGCTGGTTGTTATATATAAATATAGGTCAGTGGGCAGGGTGGTGGGTCGGAAGTTTGGTATGTGAACAGGTTAGTGATTTAGCTCTGTATATATAGGTAGGTTGGTAGATAGGGAGTTTGGTAGGTGAGGAACTTGGATGGTAGGCAAGTTGATAGGTCAGCAGGCTGGTGGGTGAGCAGGCCCCTGGCTGGGCAGATTGGTAAAGAGGTAAGTTGGGCAGGCTGGAGCGTAGGTGGGTGGATAGGTTACCAATAATGCCCATGGACATAAACGTCACCAAGGCCAAGGACCATGATGCCCATAGAGAAAACCATCTCCAAGGCCAAAAACCACGATGCCTATGGAGAAAAATATCACCCAGACTAAAATCAATGGTGCCAATAGAGAAAACCGTCACAAAGGCAAAAATCATGATGCACATGGGGAATACCAAAACCAAAGCCAGAAAGCATGATGCCCATGGAGAAAAACGTCACCAAGGTTAAGATCCCTGATGCACATAGTGAAAACAACCACCCAGGTTAGAATCCATGATGCTGATGGAAAATATGTCACTCAGGCCAAAAGCCAGGGCTAGTATGGTGAGAGGCAGTATGGTGATGGGCAATATAATTCAGGGGCAGTGTGGTTCAGGGCTAGCATGATGGAGGGTTAGGGTTAGCGATAGGGATAGGGTTTAGATATGGGATAGGGGTATGTTTGGTGTAAGGGTTCGGGATAGGGACAGGGTTAGGGTTTCGTGATCTAGAATGGATAGGAAGTTCATTGGTTCATGAGTAATATGATAACATTTACCTTTATGATGACCATTGGATATTTTAGCAATGAATGAATATTTAACTATGAATGGAGAGTGTGGTCTCCATTTTTTGTCTAACACAACAGCACAGTCAACCAATGGATACTTAGATTACCAATGGAAAGCACAGGGACATAAAACACAAGGAGTGCAGTTATCCCTTCAAACTGAGGGATTGATGTACCTTAAAGGACAGTATTTGTCACAGATAAATGCTGCTGAAATTCTTTACTGGAACACAACTCCTGGTCCAAATGGTCTGGTCTCATTTCTCTGAGACTCAAGATTCATAGGGGTAATTACCCCTGATGTTTCACAAAGTGTTAAAAACTTAGACAGCCAACCACAGCCTTCTGTTTTCACGGCTTTCACATCTCCTGAGGTCTGACACCTAAGTGTCAGTATTGGCAGTCTGTATGGAGTTGTCCCTCTAGAGTAAATCCAATTGGTTCTTTCAAAACAATAGATACATGCACTAGACCATACCGATGCGACGAATCCGTCACCCACCATGAACATCTAGTTACATATGATGCGACGAATTCGTCGCATCACACACACCCGCAAACCTGGGCCCTGTTTTTTTGTCACGACATTTGTGAGTGTCGCAGGCCTACGATCGCACAGCTGATCTACGACCTTTTTGGACGACAAAAGATGGCCGGCGTTTTATAGACCGTGTCATAGCGCGCCTCGGACGATCGTCGGTTAAAGTGTCAGCCGTCACGACAAGTATAGAACGGTCTTAGGTTCTATAACACATCACTGTGCGTATATAGATGATTTTTCCACTTCCCGACGGAATTAAGCCATGAAATTTTAATACCAGTAAGGGATACATATAACCTATAATCATTCCAAATCGGCTGTGGCGTTATGAAGATATCGGTGTTTGAATTTTTCACTCCCTCCGTGGTTAGCGTTGGTCGCTGTTCTTTTTCACTCCCTCTGAATAGCGGCGGGGTTTCGGCTGTTCTTTTTGTCTCCCCCCCAGAGGCCGGCGGGAAGTGCTCGTAATGGTAGGGGTATACTGGCCACCAGAGCAGTATTTGCTATGTCAAAATTCAAATGCTGATATCTTCTTAACAGTGGGGCTGATTTTCTTCATATTTGGTACGATTATAGGTTATATGTATACCTTACACGTGTTGAAATTTCATCGCTTAGTTCTAACGGAAAGTGAAGTTGCGCATTTGGTACGACATGTCTAGAGTGGTCTTAGACCTACGACACTTATGGCGACACTTTCCGGTCCATTGGCCACCGAGTGTCGTGACTATAGCACACCTTTTACCTCCCTATGTGTCGTATCTACAGCAAGTGTCGCAGCCAGCCTAAGATCGTAGCTCTGTAGCACACTGACAGCAAATATGTGTCGTAAGTTACGAATGTCGTTACTAAAAAACCGGGCCCTGGCGACACTGGGGATATTGTGTACGATGCGATGGGCGGCGCCATTTTTATGACCCTCAGCCAGTGTTTTATAGACTTGCGACAAATCCGTCTCTGATGAAGTCAGGGTTTAGGGCAGGGTAATTTACTGCGGCGGAGTGTGGGGCGGGGGAGACAACTTAGCGGTGAATGGTGTAGAGTTGAGGAGGGGGACGGGGGATAGTAGTTGTAGGACAAAATAACTATGGCAAGTCTAGGTTCTGAGTACCAACGTTTATACTTATATAAATTATAAACGCTTATATAAATTTCCATTATCATTTAGCTTGTATATTGACAGCCTGGTGGACTAGTTGGCAAGACTACAGGAAGGTAGGGCCCACCACTTAAAACTCAAGACGGAAGGGCTCATCTTCCTAATCCAATGGAGGTGACTGACTGTTAGTCTACCTAATCTATATCTGCCGCAATGCGGTACACATCCGGGTGGGAAAATATGCGCGAAGTTCAAGACCTGGTTCATGTTGAAGGAAATTCTTGAGATACCGGTAAAGACTCTCTTTCGCAGTTTCATATATAGGTGACGATAAAGAATAATTCAGCTGAGGTATTTCCTGAGGACCGTCTCCTTCTTGACATGTAGGCAGTCTGCAGTTGAGTTTCTTCAGAGATGGCGTCATCTATAGAATTGTAAGCTGTGTGTTCTCTTTTAGAATATTTAACAAGTAGAAAAATGAACATCCGTCGTTGACAGAATAGCGCTAAGGCAAAAAAAAGAAGATATCAACAACAACACCCACCAACACCAACGTTGACACTCATCAGCCCCAACAACCAACAACAACATTGGTCAACACTCAGGATCCCAAACCTATCCACACTCACCAACACCTTCACCAGTCTAAACAGTTTCATGACATATACGTGTAGTTTAAAAACAAATACACAAGTCTGACAACAATTCCGTAACTGTCGTAAAATCGTATCACAACAATCTCACAGCAGTCTTGCAACAGTCTGATAACAGTCATAAAACAGTTCCACGACAGTATCACAAGAATCTCACAACAGTCTTTGAAAGTCTCACAACAGTTCCACAACTGTTGTAAAACAGTCTCACAAGTCTCATAGCGATCCCAGAACAGACTTACAACAGTTTTACTACAGTCTCACAACAGTTTTATAGAGTTTCACAACAGCTTCACAACTGCCTTAATACAGCTTCACAACAGTCTCTAAACAGTCTCTAAACAGCTTCATGACATTGTTACAATAATCTCACAACAGTCTCAGAAAATCCTCACGACAGTCTCATATCAGTATCACAACAATCTTACAACATTAGAGCCTCAAAATAAATGCTCAAGTCTGACATCAGTCTGACAACAGTCCGACTCAGTTCGTCAACTGTCGTAAAATTGTCTCACAGCAGTCTTTCAACAATATGACAACAGTAGTTAAACAATTTCCTACCAGTCTCACAACAGCCTCAGAACAGTCCAACAACAGTTCCACAACTGTCGTCGGATGCCTGTCAGAACATTGTAAGGTCAATCTCTATGCCTGAATTATTTACATTTTTGTTTAATTTTTACGCCTTGATAACATGGTGCATAGTGGAATTAAAGAATTGAAATAACATTGAAATTCTCTGCGATTGTGACCACTAGGTGGAGGCAATATGAACCTGCAAACATCTGCAGGGTGCCTGTCTCTACACCTTCACCTTTATTCTTTTTTTTTTAATTATTGAATATGGTTCGCTTGTACATAATACATTGCGGTCTACCACCATACCATTTTATATAATAAACTCAATAATAAGAATATAAATTATAGACAGTTTACATCTAGATCAATCTAAAGGGCAGATCAACAGAAGCATGTCATAATATACAATTATTTGATATAGATGGTTCTACATATAGTAACATAGGTATGTTTCTGCCTACAATTCTCATATACATTCATTGAAAATAGCCCAGCAAACATAATACATGGCGCATAAATGAATCGGGACACAAAGTAAACCATTTCTTAGGCCCGGCACTACCTACTACAATTCACCCTTGAAAAATTCAAGGCTAAGGCGGGGGATATGAAGGTCCCTGCCCTGGTCATACGATGGGTCACCAGGCAGAGCATATTTTCAAGTCTTTTAAATTTGAGCTGACACCTGCTGTGACCAAAGCAGTCCTGAATCGTTTGAACCTGAAAAGGATTTAAAAATCTTTCTTCGGAAGTCTGACGACTACTTTGTCCCACGAAAGAACATCCACAAGAAGAGAAAGTTCTACCAGTGCACTCAACAAAAGGAAGAGACAGGCAAGTGTTTTGTTTGAAACCTACACGAGCTGGTGGAGCATTGCAGCTTTGCTGAAAATATAGACAAGCATTTCTGGGACTGCCTAATCACCTGTATGTTCAGGCAAACAGGATGGAGCAAGGGACTTCAAGACACTTCAAAAAGCCATATACACGTGCCCGACAAGAGGTAAGTCATGCAAAGCCTACTCCAAAGTCAGAAATTTGCCTCAGTTTGCTTCAGGTGTACAAAGAGGAGGAACAGCAGGACGATCCAATTTTCTGAACTGTGACAAATTCAGCAAGGCTGTGAACCGTGATGACAATGATTCGGCATGGAAAGTCACCCTAGGTCTGGTTAACTCCTCTGAAACCTTTATGATCAAGACAGGTGCAGAAGTTTCTATCATGTTCTCTCCTAGGTACATCAGAATCAAGCTGAGTCCACCACAGAAGGGTATCAAGGTCAAAATGTCTGGGTGTTCTACTCAATTGTCGAGTTCTGTACATTGCCAGTACTGTCTTCAAAGGTCAGAACTATCACTTTAAAGTATTTGAGGTATAGGACCTCATCACATTCATAACACTTTTTGGTTGATAATGTTTCATATGTCTGCAAATTAGAATCACTTCTGCCTTGGAAACATTAACATAGCGAATACCACATAAAGGTCATATGTGAGTCGTTGTTAGAGTTGCTTACAGATGGCAGCAGCTCATAGTAGGTGCGTCATTTTAACAGTAACAGACTAAGCATTAGATATTAGATGCAATGCTATACAAGGATACAATTCTGGTGCAGCAGACACTCTTTAAATACCACAACTGAATCTCCCGGCAGCTCCCCCCCCCCCTCCCTAGATACACAAGGTCACCCATACTGGTCAGGGTAGCAGTAAATCTTGGTCAGCATAACTGAGCTCATTTTGACCTTGGTAGAAAAATCCTGCTCTCCGACATATGCACATATATCAAAGGAAGATGTTTCATTATATTTTCATCTATTCACCTTTTTTATTGAACAAAGAATATTTTTCATATAAGTGATATCTTTTTGATTTTGGGGTCCAGAGAGGCTAAGGATTTTCTAATTCCAAAATTATAGCAAAATGTCAGGAAATATAAAAAACCACCATCCGGAGCCCTGTTTCTTAGTCCTGACAAGATCGGCCAACGATACACTAAGATTGTCGGGCGAATGTAGACATTTTGGACAACAAAAGACGGCTGGTGTCCTATAGACAGTGTTGTAGCGCGCCATGCGGGGCCCTGGTTTTTAGCCATGACAAGTAGGGCCAATGATACCCTAAGATCGTTCAGCGAATATACAATATTTTTGGATGACAAAAGATGGCTGGTGTGCTATAGACAATGTCGTAGGGCGGCACAGGAGATCGCCGCTAAAAGTGTCGGCCGTTAGCAAGTATAGAATTGTCTTAGGTTCTACCAAAGAACTAGGGAACTGTTTCGGTTATATCAGTGGATCGAAGCAGTCTATCTTCTTCATATTTGGGGCGATTATAGTATATGTTTTCTAAAGTTGTGTTAAACTTTCATAGCTTAATTCCTATGGGAAGTGAGTTAAATACTGCATTACCTATTGCAGCCTCGTGACAGCATTGTTGTGCACCCTGGCCCTGGCAACAATGAAATGAACTACAGTTTAATGAACCGGGAACAAGCACAGTTGATGTCAAGGTCACTGCATGAATTAGCGACTGCTTGAATAGACCTACACTGGCCACCAGAGCAGATGTTTGCTATGACGAAATTCAAACGGGAATATCGGCGGATTGGAGTGGCCGATCTTCTTCAGATTTGGTACGATTATAGGTTACATGTATCCCTTAATCTTGTCAAAGATTCATCGCTTACTTCCCAAAGGAAGTGAAGTTCTGCATTCTGTGCGACATGTCCATAGTTGTGTTAGACCTATGACAGTTTGAACATTTTCAGCCATGTGACCCTAAGATTGTTGTGACTATAGCACACCTGACAGCACCCTAAGTGTCGTAGGCCTAAGATCATTGGCAGATCCTCTAAGTTATCACGTCTATAGGACAATGATGCCTCAAAGATGTCGCTCATAACGCTTGTCGTGACTGAAAAACAGGGCCCAGGATCAGCGTGAAAAATGTCATTCAGAACGTTTGTCATCGGAAAACCATAGAAGTATGCATCATGTTTTTCAGTCATGACAATCGTTACAAGCGATGCTTATATATTGGGGAATCCACAGCAGTAGGTTTTACAAGAGCAGCCGAGTTGTGCAGTGCCTGCAATTGTCAACTGAAATATGGTGGTTTAGAAGAATAATTCTCATGATCAAAAAACCAAAATAACAATCATTATCAAATTTTGAGAATAGGTACACAGAATATGTTGCAAAATTGTCCCAAAATATTGACTACTTCCAATAAATCTTAGCATCTGAAAAAAAGAGTTATAATTACCCATTATACCTATACGACATGTCCAAATATGTCATTGGTTCTGAATCCTTGGACTCATATTCCCTACGATTGTCGCTACTATAGGACACCTGTTAGAGCCCTACATGTCATTGACCGACAACTGTTAACCGATCCTCTAAGACCATATGAATGCAAGGCCAGGTATAGGCCCGACGACACTTCCGGTTCTGGTTCTATGCTGTTGAGGGTTTCTGAACAATTAGCAGAAGTTCTATAATTTTAGCTGATAGCTACTTAATCTGATTAGCGGCTCTCCCCTGGTATAGGCTACCTTCATACAACTATGAGACCCATGGGCCCAGCAATCAGAGCTTATCAATTTTCTGCTGATTACTGGGGGTAAAGGAATAATGAAGGTAAATAAAGATAAGGCTTTATGTTATGAATGTGTATAGCACTTTCTAGTGCTAGAATTCTGCCCAAAATACATACACAATATTACCATGATTTGGATCCGCGTGGTTATATCCTCCGAGTAGTTGACGCGTAGTAATGCGTAGCGTCAACTACGAGGAGGATACAACCACGCGGATCCAAATCATGGTAATGTCGTATTTATTACTCACATTTCGACTTTTTACTTGAGGAAATCCAGAAATACTTACCGGATCACGCCATTTTCCGCAACTACGCGACTGTGGCGCCGTCTCATGTTTATCTTACATAGTTCCTAAAGAAACCGTCAGATGCCGACGCTGTCGTTTTTGGATGCATCACCCTAGTGGCCCTACGCGAGTTGTGTAGTTCCTTCATTTGCGAGTTAAACTTTTTAAATCATTAACTTTTTTTATATATAATTAACAGAATTCTTATTATTTTTAGATTTAAGCAATTAATATGATATTAAGATAACTTTTCAACGTATTCAAGAAGTTATGTTTACTTTTTTTTTGCACTCGGCGCTCAGTTAAGATACGTGCGCAAACATGGCCACAAGTTTTTGACAACATGATGGATTATACGCAGAAATCAATGGAGAAAACAACGTAAGAACGATTTTAACTTCTTTATTCACTTATGGCAGGTTTAGAAGGAGACATTGATACTGATGATGTCACAGAACTCGCACTATATACATTGTAGTTCACATTTATAGTTACACTCCCGGCGATATTCGCGCCAGACAACATCCCGTTTGTACATTTGACCAAATTGTCTAATGCGGAACGACTTTCACTTTTGGTATTTCTTTCAACTATTTTGCATTGTTTTTTGTTCGACATGGGAACTAACTGGTTCCCCTGAATCCTCTTGTTAGAGCCTGGAGCTATCGAACTCATAAGCTTTTGTTGATCTTTACTTGCTATGCTATAATTATTCAGACTTTGTACATTTTTGTGTCCAGTTAGTTGACAAGCCACCATCGGCACAATGTTATCGTCCATCAAATTCTGGCATAGTGTCTTTCTTAGCGAATGGTTTGTTATTTTACCTGGGATTCCCACTGTAATTGCCATAGACTTTACAATTTTTTCTAGTGTATGAGCCCCCATGGGTTGGTTTCCATACTTGACTGGAGCGAGAGACCATATACCTTTCGCTCTGCAAGAAAGATAAAACGGGCTATCGGCATTACACATAGTTGATGGTCGTTTCGAAACATAATTCTTGAAAATAGTTACAGGACATCTGTCTGGTTCGTTAGTTGCGTAGATCTTAGGCATAAAACTCCGTGGATTAGATCCAAGTTGTCCCTGTCGTGTCTGGGAGAGCCTTTCGTTAAACACTAAAAATTCGCTCCCATCGTCATCCACTTGTAGAGTTATGTCTCCAAACCTTAATTGTTTACTTTCATGCGCTCCTCTGAAACCGAATCCAGATGACAAATAATAAAATACAGTGTCTTGTAGATTTTTCGGTTTGTCACACCCCAAGACTTCGATTTCCTCGATTTTACATGTTAGGCGATGTTTTTCTTCAAGGTATTTCTCAAATCGCCTTACAACCTGAAAAAAACAAATAATAGTGTATATCAATTTCAGATATTATATATTTTTATTTATTTTAAAGTTTTTCATTATTTTGAAATACTTATAGTTTCTTTTAAAAATTATGTATATGTATTGCACTAATTAAAAATTCAATATTTATTTTTAAATACCTGTTCTGTCTTTCTGTTGGTATTATTGTTTCTTTGCCCTTTTATGAATGAGTTCAGTTCACTGTCCGATAAATTTTCCTTTTGTTTGGATATTTCAGTATCAATGTCGTTTCCAAACCTGCCCAACAACGCTCCATTGACACCTTTCGATTTTTTCTCTGATTCCAAGTCATTCAGGTCGGTTGTTTTCATTTCATCATCAAGTAAATCCTTCAAAAATTCATCTGTTATTAATCGTTCTTCTTCCTCTTTAGCGTGTATCTCTTTGAATTTGTTAATAACTCCCTCTGAAGCCAATGACATAAGTATATATTCAGCGATATCGCCGATAACGTCGTCACTGGCGTCCATTGCGGCTTATTCTAAATCGTTCGTCGCATTCGCGATAGATGGCGCACTGCGCATAGATCTAAAAACGCTCACTACGCGACGTTACCGACGTTGCGCACTATTTCCGATGGAAAATCCGTATCCCCCTAGGAGTGTACGGAGCTCCGTATCCTCCTCAGTAGCAATCTGTTATCTCCATAGGCTTAGTATCTAGACTACGTATCAGGTGGGTAATAAAGTATTTTATCCCATCAAAAGTCCGTACATCGGTATTCTACACTATGCCGAAAATACACAAGCCAGGAAACCCCGGCCGTCCTATAGTTTCAGGAATCAACTGCCCGACAGACAAAATCTCATCAACACTCGACAAAGCCCTCCAACCCATAATACGAAACATCCCATCAATCATCAAGGACACCAAACACTTTTTGAACATAATCAATGACATCAACTACCTACCCACTGACGAACTTCTTGTCACAATAGATGTAAGCGCACTGTACACATCCATCCCACATGAGGACGGTCTTGAAGCTGTTAAAACAGCACTGGAACAGTTCCCTCACCCACAAAAAAGCGTGAAGACTGCTGTGCGTCTACTGAAACTGGTCCTGCAAAACAACACATTTATGTTCAATGAGAAATACTACCACCAAGTCCAAGGGACTGCTATGGGCACCAAAGTGGCACCCACCTATGCAAACATCTTTATGCACATTCTAGAAACGAAGATACTTGAAACTTCACACCAAAAACCAGAATTTGGAAAAGATATATAGACGACATCTTTGCGATATACAAATGCACTCTACCTGAACTCAAAGAAGAAATGACACGAATCAACAACATACACGAGAGCATCAAGTTCACATACGAATACAGTCATAAAGAAGTCAACTACTTAGACACCACGGTCTACGTAGACCCCCAACGCAAACTACAAACCAAGGTTTATAAGAAACCAACAGATGCAAATCTGTACCTACACTACGCCTCCCACCACCCCAAATACCAAAGAAACCCGATCACATACAGCCAAGCAATCAGATATAGAATGATATGCTCAGAGGAAAAGGAATTCAACATCATATGCAAAAAACTATTAAAATCACTCACCTTACGGGGACACCCCCACCACCAAGTCAAAATCTCCATCAACAAGGCAGCCGCAGTCCGACGCGCCAACCTACTACGCCCCCCGGAAAATAAAAACAAGAAAGTCATACCATTTATCATCCAGTTCAACCTATCAAACCTCCGTGCAAACGCCCTTGTGCAACATGCCCAAACACTTCTTAACCCTTTCCTTACCGCACCTAGCGTAGCGCGTAGTGCGTTAATGACCGCGCCCTCTGTAGTGAACGTTCCCACCACTACTGCACGTCGCACGCTGAACAGACGTCAGAATACCGGCCTATTCTGCAGGCGTTGGAAAATGGCAGAGGGTGCCTCACAAATTCGCGAATTTAGATAACTTAGGCAAATAATCAGATAATTTCAATGATACCGAATAAAAGAAGAGACTTCAGGCTTTATTTACATACCATTAATTATGAATTTGATTGATATTTAGTAATTATATTAATATTTCCAATTGAAGGAAGAATCTGAGACATTTTTGGCCCCATTGACACAAGCCTGTACAAAGGCAAAATATATCACTACACCTACGGAGGTTTGTATCTTTTTTTCCATTGCGATGACATTATGTTTTTAGTCTATACATAATAATAAAAAGACATAAGGAACACGTTTCTGAAGTTGTTTTGTGTTAAAAAATTAATATATTTTATGGAGAAATCATGAAAATGTGATATGCCTGATAGGTGGTGCCCGGCGTACTCTGTCTTATAGTAGGCATAAGGCTTAGTTTCCTCAACTCGTCGCTATTCATAGTGGGGTATAAACATCATCATGGCAACCATTCTTCAGAAATTCTGTTAATTACGATATATCATATGGTCTTCTTTATTCAGTGAAAATCTTTTTTAAATCGAAGCATTATCTTCTTAAATATAATGTCCCAGATGTTCTTATATCAAAATGCTGCATTTATGCAGCAGCGGTACTCCCATGGTGCTGCATTTATGCAGCAGCGGTATTCCTATGGTGCTGCATAAATGCAGCAGCGGTACTGGCGTGGTGCTGCATATATGCAGCAACGCTAGTGAAAGGGTTAAACCCAGCAAAGACCTCACCCGATTTAAATGAAACAAGATTTTAGTAGCCTACAAACGCGCACCCAACCTACGGGACCTCCTCACACACTCCGCCTACCCCCGGAAGAAATCAAACAACAAATGCTCCCCATGCAACATACTCAGTTGCAAACACCGTGACAATATCGCTCATTGTTCCAAATACACATCACACAGCACCAAGAAAACCCACCCCATTATAGGAAACAACAACTGCCAAACGCGAAGCGCCGTCTACTCACTAACATGCCCAGCCTGTGGGGAACAATACATAGGCGAAACCGGCCGTACCATCGCCGAGTGAGTCAGCGAACACAAATATGACATCAAGAGAAGAAACAAAAACTCACCAGTGGCACGCCACTTCAACGACCATGACGTTTTCCCGGAACAAATGATTATCCACATCATCGACAGCAGTCCAAACAACAAGAACATCCGCTTAAGACTCGAAGAAGCCTACATCCGCATCATCAACAGTCACATGCAAATCAGGATCGCTACCTACATACCACCGTTCCATGACAACACGCGACACATCAGTCGCGTGGTAACGTGACGCAATACCCACCACTCAGATACAAAACAAACTGCTGTCATACCAAGGCAACTTCATTCTCGGATTACACATCCACAGCCAATATGGACAAATGCGCCAGATGTCTATATTGCAGCAACTATGTAAAGCAAACGGATTCGGCGATACGAAGACATCTCAGAACAAACCATGAAAACCCACACATCGGACACCAAGACAAAATTCAAAGTAAGTACATTTGCTTACTCGACAACTGTCACACCCTTTGCTCGAACACTAGCAACTTACGCAGACACCAACGCAACAAGCATCTCACTACTAAATACACAATATCACCTGTTTTCCTACACACACCACTACGACCTAAAATCGAATCACGTCGCATTCCCAGCCCAAATAACGTACGGTATCGACTAATATATGTTGGTTCTCCATTTGTAGGCCGTCGATCTGCAACTACAGAGAAACCCCCCGCCACAGTCGGTTCGCCTTACAAGACTGCTATCACAATCGAAGACAGCCCAATCAAAAAGAACAACGGGAAAACATCTGCGGAAGCACTCGCAAACATCCGCACCAAAATTGAGAAGGCAAAACTTGCAGAAACAAGATCTATATTAATAGAAGATCCCACCATCAGAAAACGCACTACCCCTGTACTAACCACAGACAGACCAAGGAAACAACCCAAAATACAAGGGGCCAGACCATGCCCACTGTCACCCATGACACCAGCCACCCAGACAAAAACCACCAAGACCATCAACACTACTGACAGCAGCTCGGACACTGACAGCTCCGACGAAACCACTAGCACCACAAGCTCCACATCTGACAACAGCACCAACAGCCACAAACCAGCACAAACCATGACCACCAATAAGGCTATCACAACACCCACACTAGAAGAAATCCTGAAAATAGACGTACAATTAGACGATATCTCCGACGACAACAAAAGCAACCACTCGACCCCCTCGACCACCAGCACCCGAACCAGTGTGACTTCAGCATGTCCCATAATAAAGAAAACCGTGGACCTCAGTAACACACCTGAAATCGAACCATATGTCCCAACTTCAAACAAACCAGGACCAATGACCGCTCAGTACATACCAAGCCCGATCAAGCAACATCAACCTAGACGCACCGTACCAAGGAATGAACTAATGCTTGATTTATATCACATGATCAGAAAGATGGATCAGGAAGTAGGCAAGGACCTACTCGAAAGTATGAAAAGAAACAATTTGTATTCCAGAAAGTAATACTCATGCTTGCATATATGAAAAAATTATCAACCCTGATACTGCCCCCTGGACTCTTATATTTAACCATGTTATAAATCGTTCACTTGTTCTGTACCCTGACTGTTGAAAGTTAGCTATACAAACTACCACAATTATACCAATGAACAAAGGCATTTTTAGCCCACCTAGTTATTAACTATTCATAAATTATGTGAAGATGACTCAAATAACTCAGGAAATCAATTGTAACATTCACTGATTGATTAGACCCAACCCCACCACTGTAACCATGATCACTAAGGACTGACTCCACAACATCCAACTGTTTCTAATACCTGATATCTATTAATAGTAACACCTGACCTTGACCTAAGACAGAAAATGTTAATTCTGAATCCCAAAATGGCACTTAACCAAAGCTGAATCAATATGTATCATCACCTGAAGAAGTGCTATGAATTAGCATGAAACGTTGTGTCCAATTTTGATACCCCACATCACCACAACATTGTCATCTTGGTTGTAATACAATCTGTATTTGAAAGAAATCAACTGTGTCTGTTTTTTTGTGTTTTCACTACTTCAACTTCATATTTTATTATACCCCAGTATTTTTCTCCATAGGCTTAACATTAGGAACTCGTACTCCACGGCCATGAAGTTTGTGTACCCAATACTCAATGGCTAATCTGTGATTCATTTCATCAATAAATAGTGTCATACAGGTTTAAAATCAGAAACCCACTCGATGAAAATAACTTGGTCCGCACTCCATCTCGTTTGACTGCAAAGTAATTCATTCAGCTTCGCTTCGTGAATAACTTTGCAGTCAAACTCGGTAGAGTACGGACCAAGCTATTTTCATAACATGGGTTTCCTTCTAAGAAACTGTCAGAACTTTTGGTCTTATCACTTTTGGAGCGTATTGCTGACAATGCGCTCCATATTGATGGTCTCTTGTGGTGTTGGTGGTGTAAGTCAACACGGGTGCCAGCAAAGCTTATGGTTGCATCGCTAGTCAATTTTCCACAGAATACTGCTGTTAATTGATTATTAAAGGTAATCAAAGATAAGCCTTGATGTTATGAATGTGTATAAAGCACATATTCTCGGCTGGAAGAAATCCTGCTCAGCAACCTTGAGGCGACATGATAACAACCAACAATATGCAGCTGATTTCACCCAGCAACCAAGGCCCGGTGCCTGCTGGAACTGATGGCAAGCTGTTCCATCAAGCAGTTCCTCACCACATCTAAGCAAAGCCTGCTGGCAAAAGCTAGACTGGCCTCAGTCCCTGTATCCTACCCCTCCACCCCTTCTGAGTGACACAGGGACTGGTCTCATCCGTAATCAGCCATGTAGACTGGCACAATTTTGCACCACACTCCCCAAGCAGAGGTCTGGCTACTGGTCAGGATATCTGCTGGGAGATTGATACCCTCTCACTTTGATCTCAGTCGAGACATAGTCAGGAGTAGGCGAAATATATTGCTATGACAACACAGGCGGCCAGGGAACTGGAGGAGGGGAGGGGGGGGGGGGGGGGAGGGGTAGAGGGAGGTATAGGATTACAGGGAGTGGCTTGGGTCATTAACAGGAGATTCTGGTCAGAGTGGACAAGTCTTTGATTCATGAGCCAGTCAGAGAAGGACACATGCTATAATGAATTGTATTCTGATTTTCTTTAATCATTTAATGAATGTTCATTATCAAAGACTTGAGCAAGTCTAGGCAAAAGCTTATAGTTACCGGGTATATTAAATCAAATCAATTAGTTTTCAGCCGACCGCCACAAATCCAGCTGGGCCTCTAGCCTAGGGCTGGCTCTAAATATGCAAATGAGGTGGGGCTGGCCAACTAGAAAGTGAGGCTGGCCAAAAAAAGGGCTTCAGCACAGGCTTGCGGTCGGTGACGAGCAACAGGCCAGCCTGTGCTTGCCGGCTGGTGGGTTCTGGAGATGTAGAGATGACCCGGGTTCACTCGGGTTTGCTATTTCACCAAGCAGATTTTGCCTGCCAATGGAAGGTTTGGGCCAGCAACTGCCGCCGGACGCCAGGGGCATCCCATTCTTGGTATAATACGGGTAGCTACTTATGTGTGCAACGTTTTTGCATGGTTGGATGAAACCAAGAAATTTTGGTCAAATATTTCAAGTATGAAACAGTACAACTGCAGAGATACCTTTGTTAATGTTGGCATTTTATTCAGGAACTGACGTTTCGTCCATCACATGGACTTAATCAAGGTTCCAAGTTTTGATCAAAATAGTCCTTCTCCATGAGTCTAATGAAGTGATATGAATGAGGCGACACCGGGTACATACTAAAAGGACAGATAATACACAGGGTGTAAACTATGGAGAACGGACTGCAATAATCATAGGAGCATGAAGAACGAGTTTGGACCCAATGGTAAGTCTATGGGACAAAAATACCAGGGCCACAGGCAGGGGTGAGATAAAGAGGTGGTGGCCATTCTAGGAGTAGGATTGATAAACCAGAGTCTCTAGAGGCGCCTGTTTTTCAAGATCATCAAATTCTGTAGTCAAAGCACAAAGCAGTGGTATCCAGACAAACATCCTGAAATATCGATAAGTTTTGCACTCTCGAATGTGTAGTTTATATCTAGCCATTTATATATTTTAACTAAAGAGGTTAGAATACAGGTGTTGCGGTTCAGCGCCGCCTAACGGCCCACTGTCTAGTAACGCGGCCGCTCGGATAAACACCGCGATTCCAGCGGTACCGGTATTCATATAGAGACATACAGCAATCACACCTATAGTGTGAACGGTGGGTGTGATTGGAGGAGTGTTGTTTTTTGGCAGATTAAATTGTTGGAACAAACAAGGGTATTGTACCAACGAGTCTGGGATGTCTCAACTTTGTAGTTGATAATTATCTTGGTATAAACATGGAAAAAGATAAGCATATAATAGCTAGGCCTGCCAATGTATTATTGTGTATTCAGTTTAGGTGTCCCTGTGTTATCTAAGCTATATCTAGACTAAAGCATCATTAATGTGATATACATGTATGATACATCAAATTGTACAATTTGTAGCTGGAATACCATAGAATACAATGCAATCACTCTTATTTCCCTGGAAATAATGTACACAGGTATTATGAACGTATTACGCTCATACACTCAGTGGTCCCATGCTAAAGTATACGTTTCTAGGTGAATGTTTGGCTTCAGCTGTGGCGTAACTAAGCAGAAAAGGTGCGACACCAGCCTACGGGAAAAGGCCTATTACAGTATTAGACTGAAGATATACAACTACAAGGCCAATAAGACAACTAATAGTAATACGCAGTGCTGCCATCTATCACACGTATCGTGGAGCTTAGTTCATTATGTACTCACTAGAGAGCGCCACTTGTGTATTCACAGGCGGCAAGAAAACATACACACATCCAAAGTGGCTGCTTACGAGCTCAGACCAACCTGAAAATCAATTTTCAGTGAGATAAACCTTAGTGGAATGGAATGACTATGAGAAAGGATCGAAATTATAAATAAAATGTACGTTTAGAAAGTGGTTTTTGCACATAAAACTTGATAAACTGGTCAATTACTTTCGCATATTTCTTCCATTATCGCTCAACAACTCACCAACGTGATGGAAGTTTCTCCGGTCTGACGGACGATATGCAGTGATTACGTGATATATACGAATCTATCCGCGATGTATGTATTACTCAGTGAAGTTTGATCAACCAATGTCTATTCAAAATCAGTTACAAGATGTGTCATCCTTCAGAGATATTTCTGATGGGCGAGTGTTTGAGGGTACTGGTGTGAAGGGTGGTGGGCTGTCCACAGTGACACTGCCTCATTATCATAAATCGCTGACCCACATACGGGTAATTCGGAGGTTTCTTGTCAATGTGGCCGCGATGGAAACATGTCGACTGGTGACATTTTTACAAGGACATGCTTAAAATCCACTGTATCTCAACCAGTCATGTCCACTGCGAGTATTAGAGGCACGGATAGGACCTGACGTTCGTTCATGTTAACGGTGAGTGAGCGTTCACAACATGAAAACCCGCGTTCCGAGGCACGGACGTTTGCGTAAACAACGTTCTTCCCGCCTGCCCGGCCTCCTTGTCGTTCGTCGGCATGCCCCCCATCCGTACGCTTGTTTGCAGCGATGTATTTACCGTCTTTCAATGTTTGCTTGCTGATATTATGACGTTATTATTGCCACCTTTGCAGCAGTAGGCCTATAAGGTGACATATAATATTTTACCACAATAACTGTTAACACACTCATTCGACTAGTAACGAGCCACTGTCACTATGCAAGTGTCAGCTTAGTCTAAATTCCCCTCATTAGTAGCTTGACGGAATTAAATGGAGGTTACATAGGATGATGATTGATGTTCATAGATCTGGTAACAGCGTAGTGTGAAATGGTCGATGGAAACCGGTCGATATAGGTAACTAGTCTCAGTAATACATCCCTAAATCATATGCTAGGTTTAGACAATGTATGGCACATACGAAAACAACATAGCTACTGACTGACATGTCATTGTTGACGGTCAGGAAAGAATTAAGGCTTTTTAAGCCTAAGCCTAAGGCCAGTGTGCAACATGATGTAGTTGCTAGTAGTACTAGTATTAGATTGGAACAGTTCACCATTTACACATCTCCGATCAGCCCATGGTGGAGGAGCACATGCCACAACAACCATACCTCAGACTGGATGGTACTTATCGTAGAGTGGCTTCATGCTGTCACTGGTTTGACAGCCACTGTGTGACTGATCGGCACTCTACTTGCATCAGGATTTTGTTCAAAATGTAGCTTATATATATATAGCTATAGACTAGCTCAGACTCCGCTTTACCAAACCATGCTATTTAACTGTTTTGTGCAACAAATTAATTTGGGATAGAACGTGAAATGCACACCGCACAGAGTGTTTCATCATTACTTGTAGCACGTTTCATATTTCCAGTGTTAAAATTATTCTATTAGTATTATGGCGACATTTTCATAGCAGTTGATGTCATTTACCGGAAGTAGTACACTGCTTCTATAGGAAACCGTTTACATATAGAAACTCCCCCAGTCTCAAAGTAGCAGTTTATTATGCAACAACAAGCCAATGTATACATTGTAGCTATGTGTTCTGCACAACAACTATACCAATGGTATGCTTAGTTGAAAGAAAGCTTAAAATGTAATTGTTTTATGATTACCGGTATATTGATAATCATCCCCTATCAAGCAAATCGTCCTTGTCAAATTAATTACATTCGACATGACCGACGGTTCAAATTTACACACTCTTCATCACGATTGTGATCAAAGTAGAACTATAACTGTAACTCTCATATGTTAAAATAAATAACCAAGATTTGAATCAGGGATTCTGATCGGTGTGAATGGTTTATGAAACACGATTCTAGATTTTTTTTTTGAGGAGGGGGGGGGGGTGTATTTTTTCGTTCCAATGGAGATGTGTAGGCACATTCCGTGGGTGGAAATTTTTTTCTACAAACGATTCTAGATTTTCTCTGTTCATAGAATAGAGCTATGTTAGATATTGAACTTTCTAGGAGCAAACTAAATCTTTGGGCAGTGAGTTAAATACGTAGTCCACATGGGACTTTAAAACCATTTTTCAGTCTTCTCATGTCTATTACCCAGGTTTGGGGGTTCATCATTATCACTTGAATCTATAGATGTATGCCTTGTTACACATAGGGTGAACAAGCATGGACTAGACCATGCAGGCACCAACTCAGGTGACCAGCCGTCGTCGTCTCTTAGTTTTGCTGTAGTAATTCGGTAGCGTTTCCGAGCATAACTATCGATACGACATTTTACTTTGTTGAAACTTGGAAACCTTAATCTCTAATTTCTTCTGCGGTACCATTGTAACACGGAAATGGTTTGCAAGGATATTTTTGAGTGCTCGCTCAAACATTGCCAATATTCTTAATACTGTACAGTACAAAATTGTATTACATAATTAAGGTAGATTACATTAAAAAATAGGATATTACAGGGATATCAGTTTTCACGTTTCAGTGGAAATTCACTTTTTCACTTAAAAAAGATTTTTTTTTTTTTCGATTTATGAAATTCTGTCATTTGAGCTCCATTCATACAAATAGAACTGTGGTTTCCATTTAACATTAAAAGTGTTTGGTTATGTATACCCAAATCAGAAACAAAGCTTCAGGCCACCATAGGCCAGCATCATAACCCTTATATCTCCCCAGAGCCCCCATCAGCCACATTCTTGAGCAGACAGCGATCTGATGTCCGCATTTTGTTGGTCTATTTGAGGCAGTGAATACTACAGAAACGTATGTGGAAAACCCAGGCAGCATAAGAATCCTAGGCTGTATCAAGTCACGGAATACAAATATTAACTATAGTTTGAGTATAACATATGTACAAATCAGAATAGCTATGTCACTCACTCTTTTATAAGATAGATGTGGTGTACCTTTCTGAAAGACTCACCAGAATGCTGTTTTATAAAACCTACTTAAATCCCACTTAAACAGGGGACACGCAACAGGGTTACAAGTATGACACAAAACACCTTTTAGTATCTCAGTGTGCACTACCCATGCAAGCACTACATGATTGTATTACCTTTATGAACTGATTTAAATGGGAAACGGCAATTTATTAACTTAAGATTCATGAAGTATAACTTGAGAAGAGGTTGACAGAAAATACTTTTTTGGATGTACTTCCTATTGGCATAACACGTTGGTTATTTTGGAATCTTCTTTTTTATAAACTATTTATTTCATTTTGTTGGAATATGCCAAACGTGAGATATAGTTTGAATATATATTGTACGAAAAAGAGATCACATAGGTCCTGGCAGATTATATAAATGATATCCTTGAATTAGGCCTGGCTTCCGCATTCTACGACCCAAATGGAAGACCTGGCAATGCACTCCGAAGCAAAATGTAAAAAGTCGTAGACGATCCGAAATCTCTGTGACCCGGCGTCTACACTATACGACTAAAAACGTGATGGCTGTAGATAGTCTAGCCAATAGTCTTAAGGGGGGTGTTTGATTGCGCAATGTCGGCTGCAATAGTCGTCAGTCCAAGAAATTCCTTTAGCGCTTACACCAGACGATTTATGTTCATTTAAATGAAGAACAACCTTTCCTCATTTGATTGATGATGAATCGTCTAGTGTGAATTTGTGATGTACTTCTTGGATCAAAGATTCTTGGAACACCATCTCACAATTTTTCCCTAGTAATATCCGAGTGCATGGGAGGATATTGCATAGAGTCAACTCAGAGGGGCATACCACCGCTTTTATCTGAAACCAGTCTATATTGTTTTCATTATCCTCCTTTTCTCGATAAGTGGCATGTCAATATCAGTTCGTTTTAGTTAGCCACTATTTTCCATACGCACTGTTTTTTTTCCATATGCAACGACTGGAGCATGCAACATATCCACATGCGCCGGGTATGTCCATATGCTCTCCCTATGTGTGTTCTAAGGGCACTTTGTATTAAGTGAATTATAAAGAGACAAATATGAAACATGACATATGAAACTGCTTACATTAAAAGAAGATAGAGCTATGCTATTCACTTACCACATGTGACAGGTTTGGTTGTCGAATGGGAACATGCGAACGTCGATGGAACAGGAGGAGTGGTAAATACGCTGCGGGTACCAGGACACGGTGGGTGGCAGGGCATTGTTTATACAGGGATGCAAGTTTGCCGACAATTGACGGAAATCAGAAATTTCTGCATCTTGAAATATGATCATTAACAGAGTATGAAAATCATAAAATGAAACTAAATTCCAAGAAATTCTGGCAGCAGGCTTTCACCGACAGCGGAAAAACCTCCAGTCAGTACTTTGGCAGCAGTTAAACGCGCCAAGGGCCGTTGACACTGCCGTCAGAGTTCCGTCAAGTGCCGAAATTTTGTTTGATGGCACGGGGCGGGGGGCGCCCCCCCCCCCCCCGAATACGCCCCATTTTTTTTTTTTTTTTTTTTCCGTTTCCGACTTTTTCATCAGTCCCGACTTTCATCCCTGTTTATATGTTGTCAGGGCCATAGAACAGTTGTCAGGGAAGTGTCAACAACTTACAGGGTGCCCCCTAATGCATCAAAGACACTGGGATTTAGAAACAAATAGGTTAACTATGCTATGATAGACATATTATGGCATATAAAATGTAATACTTCTAAAATGAATTATATAGCACTGGATCGAGAATTCTTTTAATAAACAGTACCCCACAAGTTTGGTTGCAATAAATAGCACTACAATATCAGAATAATTCAAATTCCATCGGCAAAACCAGTTAGGAATGTAATAATCTCCATGTTGATGTCTTGCCTACTCTCCCAAATCCTAGCCGCTGATTGGCTAGTCGATTATAATGTCGTCCCACTTCACTCTGCCATGACCACTGTAGTATTGGCACATTATGTGGGTAATCATTGCATATATGTTTTTAATGTTATTCCTTTATGGGGCCATCCATAAAGTACGTACGCAGAAATTCCGAAATTTTGGACCCCCCCACCCCCCTTCCCAATTTTGTACGCAATAGAACAAAGAAGGAGCATACGCAAAATACCCGAAATTTTTGACCCCACCCCCCACCCCTCCTCAGTGCGTACATACTTTATGGATGGCCCCTATCTAAACTTGTACCAAAGGTGAGATACTTCTTTCTATGAAAACTTTAAAATAGCTGGTGCTTCAAAGGAAATTTCTGTAATGCTCCAATATAGTGATATCACTTGCTACTTAAAAATCAAAACAGAAACGAATTCAATATGGAAGAGATAACATGATCAGCGCTGTTCACCTCTATACTACACCAAATAACCCTTGGCACACATTACATGAATTTATTCCACCAAACTAGATGTACAATTTTCAAAGTTCTGAGCTAGATAAATCAAAGGTAAATGATACCTTCATAGTGATATTAGAAGAAGAAAAATATTTTTAAGTGTAGTTATTCATTGATAAAAGGCACTAACCACCCGAAATATTGGATCGAAAGCTAGATTCACAAGGGAAGTCTCCTGTACCTAAGGAGGTTTCTCTGAAGGAGGCTCCCCTGAAATTTTGTACTATAATGTAGTATTGTCCAACATCCCCAGGTCTCAATTCCCTTAGACATTTGAAGAGGGAGAAATTGTTACCGTCGATTTCCCCTTCATAAGTACATTGTTTCAAGCATTTTGGATTTTATACCTGTTTAAGATTTCTCAGGGCATTTTGGTGAGAGGGTCCTGAGCGTTTAGGTACCCTGTGAGAGGGACTATTTCTGGGACTATCTCACCAGGTTTGTCCTTCCATGTAAATCTGATACGCCATTTTACCATGAGACTGGGAACGCCCCAATCCTGCTATGATACTTTTGGATAGAGGGAAAATTATCGGAGACTGGGGAAAAGGTGTAAAGAACACCAGTCTCAAGTACTTACGTCTCTCTGTGTAAATCCCGCTTTATAATCCAGTAACCTGGTTACGGCCTGCCCAAGCTCACGTCTAGCTCACGGAATAGGCGAGTAGGTTCACTTGGCACAGATACAGTTAGCACCGATTATGGCAACAGCCAAACCTAAATCACTCACGGATGATCGAGTTGAACATTAAAACGTCCATTTTAGTCACACGTCTGTTTAGTTCTACCACAGATTTTTTTAAAATTTTGCTGTCAGAATGCCTCTGCCTCTTATCTTAACATTTCTATCACAGAGTATGTCTTGACCGCCTACCTGAAATTAAAGCTGGTGGTGGTCCAGGGATCATTATTTGAATTTAGGTTAAGAGTACGAGGCTGGGACAGTACTGCACACAACCGATGCTAAAAAAATACTTGAATATAGTTAGTACATTTGTGCGGTTGGTTTTAAGATTCTTTAAATAGCTTTAGCAGTATTTAGAGCTGAACCGTGAATGTAAGAAGTTATAATTAGAAGGAAACCCACGAGATGGAAATAGCTTGGTCCATACTCCACCGAGTTTGACTGCAGAGTAATTCACGAAGCAAAGCTGAGTGAATTACTCTATGGTCAAACGAGGTGGAGTGCAGACCAAGCTTTTTTCATAGAGTGGGTTTCTGATTATATCTCACCTCGTATAACACTATTTATTGATGAAATGAATCACCAAATTAGCCATTGATTATTGGTTACACAAACCTCACGGCCGTGGAGTACGAGTTCCTAATGTTAAGTCTATGGAGAAAAATACCGGGGTCAGATAAAGGTGCGAACAATTCAGTTGTATTCCTTCACCTGACAACGGAGCAGCACACCATAATTTAGAAAAAGACAAAAAGGATTAAGCAAAGGAATACAAATTATCCTTACAACTTGCCATTCAGAATATCGGTAATAATTCTTTGACCCATTTTCAGGGATGCCAGTGTCCAATGATTTCATAAAAATTCATGTTTTCATTTTCATAATGATAATAAAAATCCTTGTGTAATGTTAATTTACCAACTGCTAAATAACCCAATTCAGCCACAAACCGTGATCCCTAACTGAACCTCACCACTGACCCATGTAAAAACTTGAGCTTTCCCCTGATCCCTTGATCACTCACTGAAATTCGTAGCTAATGCTTAAACCCTTTATTCCAATGAAACATATTTCAATATATTTTTGTGTATTTCCAACTGGCGTCCTTGAATATTTCTTTCATTGAACGCGTGGAATAAACTTCAAGAAAGTGTCAGGGCGTTGTCTGCTGGACTATAATTCTGAATATCCCGATGAACATTATAGATCTATCCAACTATTTACCATCAAAAGATCATTTTAAGATACAGTTTACATTTGTTTATTTGTACCTGGCTACTTGTCACAATGATTTTAGCTCGATATAGAGTTTCAGTTAATCATGAGATTATTCCCTCACAATAGTTATTTATTTAGAATTAGTGCTATATGTATATAACATTGTTGAGTATTTATCTTTGATAACGTTGTTTATTAACAATGAATTTGATACAATTACCTTTGTCACCCGTTAACCTTAGTGACTCTTGTTAATAGCTATCCGTCATTTGGCTGTTCTTTGTATACAGGCATTTTACATCCTATAACTTTCAATTGTGATAAAAAAAAACAATGTCGTTTAACAAAATACATTTCTCCATAAACAGAAACCGATGAATTTCATCCATAATATCAAAATTACAAAACAAATGATAGTCATGGACGGATTTGTTATGGAAGTGTATAAGGTTTTCTCAGTTCACTGAAGTCCTGTCCTTGTACTTCAGATGACATTTCCAATAGTTCTAACTCTTTACCATCAAAAGATGATTTTAACAGAGATGGCAGTTTTCCAAAGGAAACCCTTGTATTTTTTTCAGTGTATAAATTTTGTGTGTGTAAATTAGATAGAGATAAAATTTGGCCTCATTTGGACCAATAAAGATTGATTTAAACCTCCCCGCACACCCAGCCCAATTCCATGGCCGATGAAGATGTGTTTTCCATGTTTCGCAGTCTCTGTGAAACAGTAAATTCCACATGAAAACAATTTTTTCTTTTTTTCATGACCACAACTGACACCCCTGTGTAGCTATAACAGTGTGATTTAATTGAAAACCTGTCCTTGTGCTTCAGATGGCAGTACTAAGACGCGGGCCCAGATAATAGCCAACAAGGTGCGGAGTACCAGACGAGACAGTGAATCCTGCGGCCAGCGTGCGCCCCACCCCACGAGACGGCCTCATGATGATGAATCCGTACGAGCTGAACTGGCCAGGCCTGCGGGATGTGCCTGTCGTGACAGTTGACACGGAGGCTGCCATCATCTACTCCCAGGAGAACCTGCTGCCGCTGAAGCGCGGCAAGCTCGATCGCCTCGAGTTCAAGTATGTGCCCATCGAGGCCGTTCTTGACGAGTTCAATGCTGAGATTGAGCTGGAGGAGGCCTTCGAGACCCTGGAGAGCATCCTGGACATTCCCGGTGTGAAGCCGCTGTACACAGACAAGCCCACGGGGCGTAAGTTCGTCCATGTGAGCTCGCTGCTGGCACTGATCGTCCTGCGCCCGGAGGATGGCCCCGGCTTCGAGACGGCGTGCCACAGCATCCTCCACTTCCTGATGAACCACCTGGAGATGGCATGCCTGGACTGCGGGTTCATCCGCAGAGACTGCCTGTGCCAGGTATACGACGTGTGCCTGGACCCCAAGAACATTGAGTGCGTGTCGTACGCCAAGGAGTCTGCGGAGAAGACGGTGCAGACAGACCCGGAGGCCCCGGGGTACGCTGGAGTCTTGGGAGGTCAGCGCCCTGGAGCACCCACCACCACTGTGTACCTGCCTCCAGGCACCAACCTCTCAAACTGCGAGCGCCTCCCCGATGGCCGACTCAACATCAAGTACATGAAGCCGGACGGGAAAGGGGAGATGATGACGCAGGCTTCAGGCTACCCAGGCTCCATGCCTCAGGGCGTCGCGATGCTGCCTCCAGGGTCACCGTACTATGCGGGGGCCGCCATGCCTCCAGGCTTCGGGCCCCCTGTTGGCGTGCCGGTCTGTGGCCCTGGTATGCATCCAGCCATGATGGGGCCCGCAGGGTATGTACCTATGAGCACCTCTCCACTCACTATGATGTCCACCATGCTGCCCACCACCTCAGTGCCACTAAGACATATGGCGCCGCCTATGTTCGCACCTGGTATGTACCAAGGGATGCGGGGTTTTTACCCCAATAGTCCCGCGGCCACCACAGCATCAGGCCTGCCTGAGCACTATGCACCCCCACGAGCGGCCATGCCCCCGCCCTCACTACCCCCGCCAGCGGCTGTGAAAATGAACAGTATATTAAAGAAAAGTGCCAACCCAGAGAAGGGAAAGACAATGAAAAGGAGCCTCGAGAAACCAGTCGAGGTGAGTGAGGAGGCCAAAGGGCTGGGTGTTATCAAGAAGAAACGCCGAAAGTCGTTGATCGTCCCTTTAAAAGATGAGAAGAGCGAAGAGAAGGTAGAAAATAGGACCCGAAGTGGGAGGAAAGTTGTGACCCCGAAAAAAATCCTAGAAGCTAAGGGCAAGGATGTAGAGGTCAACAAAGAATCCAAAGTAACGAAAAAAGAGACGAAAGAACGCAAAAGCTCGGCCACAGATGAAGAATCAGAGAGTAAAAAATCTGAAAAGAAAAAATCTCCTAAAATTGAAAATGACGAGGATAAAGTTGAAGGCGCTCCTAAAGAGGCTGAAATGGAGGAGAAGGAGCAGGAGAAAACCGAGGAGGAGAAGAAAGAAGGGGCTACTGAGGAGAAAGAGAAGGAGGAGGGTGATGAGAAGGAGAAAGCTCCAGCTGTGGTGGAGAACGGGGAAGAAGACAAGTCAGATGATATGGACACCAAAGAACCAGAAGCAGAGGAACCCGATGAAACCGTTGCCACTGAGGCGGACGATAAAGAGGTCACACCTTTATTGGAGGATATCAAAACTGAGGAGAACCCAGCGGAGGAAGTTCCCTCTGAGGCACCGGAGGATATGGATACAGCGTTAGACAGCTGTGGTGATGCGCCGAAAGACGATTCGCCCCTGAAGGCTACAGAGACTGCGGTGGAGTTATCCGAGCAGCGCGGAGTGGAGTTGAGTAAAGGCTGGGATGTGTTCGAGTACGCGCCGACCGGACAGAAGATGATTCGGTGTCTGTGCTGCGGCCAGTGCTTCGACCACGAGAACTACGCGGAGAAGCATAACGAGATGCACACGGTGCAGCGCTTCCTACGCTGCCTGGAGTGCGAGTACACGGTGAGCGCCTCACGCTGGTACACGCTGCTCCGCCATCTCTACAGCAAACACAACACATCCTTCGTCTCGGCAGAGAACTCCTGTAAGCTCTGTGGCAACGTCTTCGACACCCTGGAGGAGCTGGAGGAACACGTGGACGTGCACCACTACAACAAGTACAAGTGTACCTACTGCGGCACCTCACTGCTCACCTGGGACTCCTATAAGCACCACGTGGAAAAATGCCCCCAGGCGGCGCAAGGGAAGACGTATTACAGTTGCCCTTACTGCCACTTCGCCTTCCGGGACAGACTGATGAAGCAGGTGCACGTTAAGTCGCACCAGGACGATGCCATAGTGTGCTGCTACTGCCGCGACGGCAAGGACTGGGTCAACTGGAAACTGCTCAAAAACCACTACGAGCTACTCCACCTGCCCAAGGTCAAGGACCGCAATCCTAAGAAGGCCAAGGCTTGCCCGCGATGCTCGCAGGGCTTTAAGTCCTACAAGGGCTTCCGCAACCACGTGGCCAAGTGTAGCGGCCCCAAGAAAGTGACAGGGGAGGAGGAGAAGAAGGAGAATAACACCTCTGGTGCTGAGAGCAGCTCGGAGAAAAATAAAACGGAGGACGGGAGCGGCGCGGAGAAGGAGCCAGCCGCCACCAAAACGGAGCAGGAGGAAGAAGAGGAATCGAATGAGAAGGAGAATAAAGAATCCGGGGGGAGCAACCCTAAAGAGGGGGCCGAGACGAATATCAAACGGCCGAGAAGGAGAAAACGGCGGTTGTTGAAACAGAAGGGGCCAATAAAGTGCGAGAAGTGCCATAAAAAGTTTGGGGCTGTCTCGACGTTGGACCGACACATGGCGTATGCACACGGGCCTGAATCCAAGTGTGACGAGTGTGACCACGTCGCCAAGACACCCATGCTGCTCAAGTAAGTACCCGGTACACACATGTCTACGGTTTATAGACTCCCACGTTTAAGTTGATTTTCAACACTTGGCTGTGGTGAGGTCATGTCCTAAACTTTAAAAAAAATATTAGAAACTTTATTATAATTAAAGCTGATTTTATTATTGATAAAGCAATTATTATGTTTCAAAAAAAAATTTTCATGTGGCTAGAAAAGAATTCTTACCCAACTTTTCCAGAAACGTTCATGTTTCACCCTAGATATTCATCAATTTCCATAGAAGTGGGTTGCTGAGTCTCAGTGGAGACCTGGGGCCCATTGAGTAATGTAGGATCGTACATAAAGACACATTTCTGTACTCCAAAGACACCCAGACAACTTTCAACACTTATGGACAACCTTATGAACGGCTACAACTGTAAACGTAAAATATATCAAACGATAACCCTTGTACGGGGTACAGAAAGGGGTCTTCCTTTCAGCATTTCAATTAACCCATTCAGGGCGGATGATACCTCGAGGAATTTCCCATTGCAGACCGGATAATGCCTTGAAGCATTATTCATGATATTCACGAATATTTACGATATCATTGTTTTTATACCTATGATATCATATTGAACATTTTTATGCATAACAAATAATGATGATAAGGATGTGTAATATCAGGTGATCAAATAATTCCTCATGAAAAATATCTGACATCCCTGTGTTTTATTTTGACAATCCAGCTAGTTTTATTTTCATCCCAAGCAATATTTGATGTATTGTTTTTGATTAATGTGAGCCTTTATGATACACCTAAGCATAGATTATTTTACCTTGGGGGAAAAATACAATTTAACCACGGACTGGGTGACCTGGATTGGCAACACAGGCCTGCTGGCTAATCTCTCTATGACTCGCTATTGTTCTCAAGTTCCCGTTTTTGCCACCAGGGCGGCACCACAGTAGCAGCAGGTAGATTTAACCACAAGAAATCATAGAACTTAAATTCCAACTGTTCTGAGTAGGTTTTTAATTAGGGAAGACAGCTAGATACATAAGTAGGGCCTGGTTAACAGGGAACATTTTTGCAACTCTGACTTTTCACAGGTGAACCCCCCAAAATCAGTCATTTCTCTGTGGCGCCCCCATCTAAAGTCATCCAAACTCTGCCAATTGTTTGGACTCTCCCAGAAGGGCTAGGAATATAATTTCAACTGTTCTGAGTAGTTCTCACATTAGGGAAGACAGCTAAATACATAAGCAGGGCCTGGTTAACAGGGAACATTTTTGAAACTCTGACTTTTCACAGGTGAACCTCCCAAAATCAGTCATTTCTCTGTGGCGCCCCCATCTAAAGTCACCCAAACTCTGCCAATTGTTTGGACTCTCCCAGAAGGGCTAGGAATATAATTTCAACTGTTCTGAGTAGCTTTCACATTAGGGAAGACAGCTAAATACATAAGCAGGGCCTGATTAACAGGGAACAATTTTGAAACTCTGACTTTTCACAGGTGAACCCCCCAAAATCAGTCATTTCTCTGTGGCGCCCCCATCTTAAGTCACACAAACTCTGCCATAAGTTTGGAAAAACCCAGAAGGGCTAGGCATATAATTTTAACTGTTCTAAATAGGTATTAGATTGGGGAAGACAGCTAAATACTTCAGAAAGGCCTTATTGAGTGGAAACAATTTTGAATCTTTGACTTTTCACTAGTGAACCCCTGAAAATCAGTCATTTCTCGGTGGCGCTGTCATCTAAAGTCACCCAAACTCTGCCATTAGTTTGGAAAAACCTAGAAGGGTTAAGAATATAATGTTAACTGTTCTGAATAGGTATTATATTGGGGAGACAGCTAAATACTTTAGAAAGGCCTGATTGAGTGGGAACATTTTTGAAACTTTGACTTTTCACCGGTGAACCCCTGAAAATCAGTCATTTCTCAGTTGCGCCATCATCTAAAGTCACCTAAACTCTGCCATAAGTTTGGAAAAACCCAGAAGGACTAGGAATATAATGTTAACTGTTCTAAATAGGTATTAGATTGGGGAAGACAGCTAAATACTTCAGAAAGGCCTTATTGAGTGGGAACAATTTTGAATCTTTGACTTTTCACTAGTGAACCCCTGAAAATCAGTCATTTCTCGGTGGCGCCGTCATCTAAAGTCACCCAAACTCTGCCATTAGTTTGGAAAAACCTAGAAGGGTTAAGAATATAATGTTAACTGTTCTGAATAGGTATTATATTGGGGGAGACAGCTAAATACTTTAGAAAGGCCTGATTGAATGGGAACATTTTTGAATCTCTGACTTTTCACTAGTGAATCCCTGAAAATCAGTCATTTCTTGGTGGCGCCCCCATCTAAAGTCACCCAAACTCTGCCACTAGTTTGGAAAAACCCAGAAGGGCTAGGAATATAATTCTTACTGTTCTGAGTAGTTCTCACATTAGGGAAGACAGCTAAATACTTTAGAAAGGCCTGGTTGAGGGGGAACATTTTTGAAACTTTGACTTTTCACCGGTGAACCCCCCAAAATCAGTCATTTCTCGGTGGCGCCGTCGTCTAAAGTCACCCAAACTCTGTCACTAGTTTGGAAAAACCCAGAAGGGCTTGGAATATAATTCTTACTGTTCTGAGTAGGTTCTATATTAGGGAAGACAGTTAAATACTTTAGAAAGGCCTGATTGAGTGGGAACATTTTTGAAACTGCCCACTCATCTATCTAGCTACCCACTTAACTGTCCACTCATCAATCTAGCCACCTCACTGCTTATCTATTTGACTGCCCATCCACCTGACTACCCATCCATCTGATTGCCCACTCATTTGACTGCCCATCTACTTGACTGCCAACTCATCTACCCATTTGCCTGACTACCCATTCATATAACTGCCTATCCATCTGACTGCACATTCACCAGATGAAACATTTATCTGATCACCTTAATTCCATTTTAATTCACAACTGAAACTATATAAACATCACATAGGCATAATAATTCTGATTAATATGCATTTTAGATCAGGTTTCTACTCCTATTACTTCCTGAGATATAGAAACCCAACCCAAGTCCTGGTGGTGAGAACTGAAACTACAGTAGACTGTGATGCCTCCTAGCGATAAAAAACGGAAACTAGCGGTCGACCCGTGAACGCAGTCAAGCATAGCCGAGGCGAACAGATCACAGAACAAACACGGCAATGACCCGCGTTTCCTATCCATAGGATATAGGTCCATGATTTAACCTTACACTAGTTCTTGATACTAGGAACATCCATAAAATATGTACGCACTGAGGTGGGGGGGGGGGGGGGGGTCAAAGATTTTGGAAAATTTGCGTATGCCTCCTCTTTCCTCTATTGTGTACAAGATTGGTGGTGGGGGTCCAAAATTTTATAAATTCTGCGTACATACTTGGATAATGGATGGCCCCATACCGAAATATGGTAGGTGTTTCTGACAGGAATGTTCTTTCTTTCTCCACTCACTGAACCAGACATGAGCCCTTATAATGTTTGATGTAAAATCTAATGGACTAAAAATCTAGGTCCTAAAAAACTTTTAGAACAAGTTTAAAGCCAGAAGAAAAAATAACAAGGAAAAATAAATAAAAATAAAATGCACACCATTTTTTCAACTGTGAACGGGAAGAGAAACTATAGGAGTCCGGGTACTTTTCATGTACTTAGAAAATAATGGCAACATTTATGTTTAAGATTAAGACTATTCCAGAAAAAAGACATAATCAGATTTTTTAAAGAAGCAAATGTCTTTGATTGTTTATGAAATATTTGAAAACATTGAAAAGAATTGAAAGTCTACAAGAGTGAAAATCTTAAATCTATTTACCCTTAGTGTCCCCTTGGAAGTTAACCACAAGCAAACAGTGTTTTTAAGGAGGAGTAGGAAACGAAATTACTTCACCCTCTCACACACCAGCCATCACTGACACCACAGTGATATGATAAGGTGGGAAGTCTTTCATTCCGTGCTCTTGGAGCCCCCTAGTGTCAAAGAGAAGCACTACAAACTGCATTGGTTCTTGAGTTAGACACCAGGGATGTACTTTCGTGTAATCCAGCTTAGTCTTACATCACTTAAACACAACCTCATCGTTGTGTCGCCATAAGTGTGCTGGATTTCAGACCGAAAGTTCATTTTGTAAGTCCCAAACATGTATAATTACTTATATTAAGACATATCTGGCAGAATAGGTCAAACGGGAGGGTATTATGTAACGTGTGTGGGTAGCAAGTGTCATGTAGGAGAAGATTATGATTTTTTGTTTTGAATATTTCAGAATGCATAAAACATTGAAGCACTCAGAGAAGCGTCACATCTGCAGCGAGTGTAACCGGACCTTCATGTATTATCACCAGTACAAGGTAAGACGTCTAACAAACGTGCAAATCTTTTACAGACTGTAGGCATCATTGCAAACATCGCAGTAAATTACTGGATGATACATTTTTACCCTTTATAAATCAGCGTATATATCAGACATTTCTGGGACTAGCAGATACATACTATTAAGAGACGTCACGAGTTTGAGTCTGAGTTTATTTATGCCACGCATTTGGTTGGCTCCATAATTTTACGAGTCGAAGACGAGTGACATTACTGAGCCAACAAAATGAGTGGCATAAATAAGCTCAAACTCAAACGAGTGGCGTCTAGATTTTATCCTACCCCGTTTCCATATTTTTTCAGTATCAGAAAGTAGTGGCATAAACAACATTTTATGTCACACCCGTGAAATAAACAAATTCCATGTTAAGCCTATGGCGTTTCTTTTATTAGAGGTAGGATAAAGTGCTTTCTTATGGGTCAGGGTATTTCTGGTTTACGTATTACCACACCTTGTCAGTTGTTCCAGTGGTAATACAATAATGGTAATTTGTAGGAGAGAGCTGGTTATTTTTGCTGTTTTTATTTTGTTACCTTATTCTGCTTTATTTTCTCTTTATTCTCGTCTGGCCTATGGTACAGAGCTTGTAAATCTTGCAAAAAAAGAAAAGAAAGTCTAATCATCAATGTTTCGTTCATTTAGACGAAAAAGTCGATTGCAAAGATGTACAAGTATGCAATTAGAAGTATCATGCTTCAGTATATGTTATCAGTATCAAATCAAAGTTTTTACTTTTTTGTTTATGGAAATAAATATACATGTACGTGTTTCTGTCAAAAATCGCAAGTTGAATAGCAGGACAAATCTTATAGTGTCATTTGATAGTCTCTCAAAGAACCACTTTGCCCCGAAACCAAAATCTGAAATAATTTGAGGAAGGTTTATGTATGCGGGTGATCAATAACTCCAAAATATGGGGGTCATCGATGTGATGGATTCCTGATCCCAGGAATTTGTAACCCCTGCACTACACTGTCATTCACAAGCACATGGGAAAACTTAAATAAAACACATGAAGACATCAGTTAACATAACCCGGAATGCCAGCATAAGTCTAGACCAAAGTGGCTGACACCTTGACACAACCCTTAAAGCTGATTAAGATACCTGATGAGCCGAGCACAGATTTCCCTCCCCTAAAAATTTACTTTTCAGGCTTTATCACAATGTTCATCTCATCACATCATACCATACCTCACCTATATTTGTAAATATGTAAATCTGACCACTATTGTTGCTACGAATGGAAGTGTGGTAGCCCTATATGAGGCATACAAAACCTGCTAACAGCAGACTGCCTGTAATGACTACCTGAAATTTAAAAAAAAAAAAAAAAAAAAAAATGCTGTCACACAGTATATGACTGTCTCCATAGATTACTATAGAGACACGGAAGACTGTTGTTGAATCATGATGTCACAGCTAACAGTGCACCATGGTTACAGTGGTTAGGGACAGTTATAATAACTGTCATTCAAGGTAGCATCACTGAGGGAGTAGGACGATTCCATGTCTTGTTTTCATTTTTCGAAATTCTTTAAAAAGAAATTATACTAAATAAGTTTCTCATGTCATACATTTATGGAAATGTACCATGTCTTCATTTCTGTCTCTTGATTTCTGTCATCTTCAGGTTCATCTCGCCTGGCACGCCCGCAAGGTGGCGTATGCGTGCCCCACGTGTGACGCAGAGTTCCCCCGCCAGATGGAGTTGCGGCAGCACCAGCTCAAGGACCACCCCGCGGGCAACAACCGCACCGTTTTTACCTGCTCAGGCTGCGAATTCAAGTGTTTCTCCAGGTAAGTGTTGTGCAGGGTTCATGCAGAGCCTGGAAAACCTGAAAAAAAAGCCTGGAATTATGCTTTTGGGTTTTCCAGGCCTGGAAAAGCCTGGAATACTCACAGAAAGCCTGGGAAAACCTCGAAGAGCCTGGAAAATTTAGTTTTGCATAAAAACAATGTGTTTTTCTGATCATCAGTAGATTTTCTTAACTACGGTACCTTACTGCCTATGAAATGTCAGTGATATGGGTTAAATAGTTACAAAATTTCTTTATTTGACCATGTATAGAAAATTGCTAATAATATAGTATGGATCTGATCATTTGTCTTCATATTTAAAAGTGGCAAAAAAAATATCTATCCCAAACCACTGAAATTCCACAGGCAATAAGCAAGATGAAGAACTAAATTTGGTGATGAATCAGACATGGTTTTTAAAACAGTGACCAGATGCAATATGCACCCTGCCTGGAAAAAAAATATTAGAGCCTAGAAAAAGCCTGGAATTTTATTGGGTTGTCTATGTTCGAACCCTGGTTGTGATGGAGAAAGGGACAAGCATATGATAGATTGTATTGTCCATTAAATATTGAATTTCTAGAAGGAAACTCACAAGATGAAAATAACTTGGTCCATACCCCACTGAGTTTGAGTGTGGAGTAATTCACAAAGCGAAGCTGTGTAAATTACGTAGCGGTCAAACAAGGTGGAGTGCGGACCAGGTTATTTTCATTGAGTGGGTTTCTGATTTGATCTCACCCCGTATAACATCATTTATTAATGAAATAACTGACCAGATTGGCCATTGAGTATTGGGTACATTACCTTCACGACCGTGGAGTATGAGTTCCTAACATTAAGCTTATGGAGAGAAATACCGGGGTGAGATAAGTAGTGGAATTCCATTTACATGATTTAGTGGCGATCATGTTTGTGACATGTTCAACTCAAATTACCTATCCAATGCATATGTAGCCATTCCACTTGCATGACTAGGACACGGTCGCCTACTGTTACGCCTTAGGTGGTATTATTGCTGTTAAATTAGTGTAAATGAAATAACTTTAGATGGAGGTATTGACACATTAAAGATATATCCTACAATTCACAGTGGCGCCACCTGGGGATTTTTAAATATTGCCAATTATTAGTCAAAACTAGTTTCTTGGGATTCATTCTAATTCTACATGAGTAAATTTAAAATTTTGCACAGTTTATCGAATTCTAATAAGTAAAATAGGCCAATTTACATTTACTTGATTTACATAGGCAATGTACTGAAAAATAAGTTTTTCTTCAATCCTTCTAAAAGCAAGGACGGTGACCTATGGTTTTTAAAACTTAACAAGTAGTACTATATATGTACTATATTCTGTGAAAGTTTAAGGAAAATGACATGAGTTTTACTATGTGAAAAAAATGCTTTTTAGAATTTCTATAATTCTAATATAAAATTATCGTAATATTGATCTATGAATCAAAAACTACCACGGTGACCCCCCATTTTAAAGTTAGATATGTGTTCCACAGCACTTAGAGATCATCTTAGGAAACTTTTAGGAATTTTTTTTTAGATATATGTTGCCATGGGGAACGAAATTACAAAATGTTACAAAAACATGACCCTAATGAACTTGATTCAAACAGTGGACTTTTTTTTAGCTTCATTTTGGTACACCGTAATATATGTTTGTCTGGTTAAACTGACGCGCCAGGTAAATCCTAAAATAGAGCTCTTTTTCATCATGAGCTCCAGTAAAATATATATAAACTCATGATCCCCTGTGATGTCAAATAAACGAAACCAAACCCAAAGAAACCTCTCACCTCACTGCAGAACGACACTGAGAGCGCACCTGCGGAACAAGCACCTGTCCTCAGACGAGGAGGAGGAGGGGTCGGAGGCGTCGGAGGGCGAGGCCGGGCAGGACGGGGCCGACCAGGGCGGGCCAGGCTCGCGCGGCTCCGGCAGCGAGCTGGACGACGACCCGGCGGCGCGCTCCGACTCGGAGACGGAGAGCGACGTGGGCGAGGAGGACCTGCAGAAGCTCTTCAGTTGGCGGCAGTCGCGGCCCGCGCCGGCCGGGGCCCGCCGCTCCCAGCGCACGCCCAAACCGTCCACCAAGCTGCGCGACATCGCCCGCACCCGGAAGGTGAGTCAGCGCAAGAAGCAGCTGCCCGCCGGACGGAGGGGCCGCCGCAAGCGGTCGACGAGCCCCCGCCGGCCGCCCACCCCGCCCCCGCCGCCGCCCGCCGTCCGCCGCCGCCGGCCAGGATTAAAGGGGAGGCCCCCGAAACGCATCATTAAGGCCAGGAGGAACAAAAAGGAAAAGGTAACAAATAAAAGTTGGGAACAGGTATATATATATGGGCCCAAACGCAAGGTTAATAATATACTTGATAATCTGACCTCAATCAAAATCGAATTAATAAAAGACAAGAATTTAAAAGCCATGTCATTTCTATCAAAAAGGAAAAGTCCCTATTTTTCGGGCTTTTCTTGTTCATTTTTGTCATTATTTAATTATGGTGCATTTTCTTTGACCTTATTCAAGATGGATGACAGTATCCACTTTTCCATTGTGTCTATAAAACAAAGATGGTAAAAATTGTGCCTCATTCGCGCCAATGAAAATATGATTTGAACCTCCCCACATCCCCTCAGCTCTATTCTATAGCCAGCATTGATGTTTTCCATGTTTTCTCAGTCTCTCTGAAGCAGGGAATTCAACATAGAAAATATGTCCACATTTTTTTCCTGACCTCCAACTGACATCCGTGTTATGATGATACAATTGGTGATATTCACAGTAGTACATTTTACTTAACAGGATTTGAAGATTTTGTCATGTGAAGTTCTTAACATTTTAGAATAGTCAAAAGAATATCTACTGTAAATAAATGCAGTTATATATAAAGATTTCCGGTTGAAAAAAAACCCAAGAAAACGGAAGCATCATAGCATAAAACATTCTGTGGAGCATTAGTTCTGCAGTGAATCCTCGTAGGATGACTAGTTCTAGAGAAAATGTATAAGTGATAGCTTTTTTTGAAAGAAATGATATTTCTAGAATATTTTGGAACGTGAAAATTACCTTTGCTAGGAGAACTATTCGCTAACAGTCTCATCTCGGATATTTACATTATGTCTATATGGATTCTTGTGATTCCAGATCGAGAAGAAGATCAAATTACGGCGGTGTGGATGTGCACGCTTCAGGACCTACGCTGAGTTTAGGATCCTCAAAAAACGCATGGAGGATAAGCGCATAGTAGAGACGACCATAGTGGAGGATGCCACGCTTCCCATGCGCAGACGCAACTCCACCGCAGAGTCCGAGCCCGAAGTGGTGCGTCCCCCGAAGGCTGAAGTCCCAGAGGTGTCTTGGACATTTGACACCGCGTTATCGTCGGCGACGCTGTCGGCGGAGGAGCGGCAGCAGTTGCTAACCGTAGTGCTTGACCACGCATACTACCAGAAGCCAGCTCCACCAGCGAATGAAGCGAAAGCATGCAAGACTCCTCCTACCCCCACAGTAGAGGTGGTGGCAGAGCCGAATACTGTGGTAGCGTCAACTCCACCTGAACCCCCTACCTCGCCGAACCCTTCTCCTACCACCATGAGGAACGCTGCAAAGATAGCAGCGGCTGCAGGAACCCGGAGAAAACGGTTGTCCTCTGGTGGACCAGGAGCAGCCCCAGGGCAGAGTCCAGCAAAGGTACGGGCGACTGTGAATGACCTAGAGTCGGCGATCAAATTTGCCGACAATATTAACCAGCTGTCAAAGCTGGTGTCCATATTGCGAGCGGACAAGGAGGAACTACCCACAGCCAGTGGTGGCACAGTGTGCTCCTTCCTGCAGACGCCGCCTCGCACAAGACTTGTACCTGCAGTCAGTGGTAGTAGTGCAGCAACCGCAGGTGTCGCCCACAGTCACACAACACCGAATCGCTCCAGCATGTCGGACTACGAGATTGGGGACATCGAACCACTGCCATCGGATATCATGGCCAGCGAGATGGAGAGCGACATTGACATGCAGGGGGTGATGAGCGAGATACTGGAGGAGATGCGACAGGGGGATAACTCAGGGGTGAGTCCGGATGTCAGTTCAGCTGCTGAAGTACTGCTCAGTTTAGACATGTCAGCAGAGGAACGTGAACTTGTTGCAGACACGGCGCAGAATGGCATCCTCTTCACACCTTCCCCTCCGAAAAAACCCTCTGCTGTATCGGTAGAGTATGTTAATCCGGGAGGCAACTCGCAAAGGGAGGAAATGATGGAGGTAGCTGTAACAGTCACAGAGACTGTACAAGATGTACCTAGTCACTCCACTCAGTCCGAACAGTTGGTTCTCCAGTCCGAGCCGGAGGCAGAACCTGAAGCCGAACAATTAACCGAAACCCAAGTGGAGGACCAACCAGAGGAAAGGAGTCCAGATGAGACGAACAAGCTTGTAGTGGAGGCAGCGCCACCAAGCGCTCCAAAAGTGGCTGTGGAACTGACCAATGTAAATATCCCACAGAATGACTTCCTCTTTTGGGCAGCCAAGCATGATGAATCAGAGGAACACCAGGTGGCGGCAGTGCCAGCAGCTGGAGAGGCAGCAGTGGCGCCATCTGAGGGTGGAGAACGGACTACGTGGCAGTTAGATCACCAGTACTTCTAAGGCAGGGCTCCTGTGTCTCCCTTAGCTGTGTGTATTTAGCTGATCCAGGTTGATCCCAAACCTACGCCGCCAGCTTGTATATAATCTCCACAGTAAGCTACACGCCATATTTGTTCACTACGGTAATGTTAGGACTCATCCCTGTGGTACAGTATATGGTGCACAGCATAATGTTGTTTTTTATCGTTACTGTTTCATACATTACTTGATGGTTCCTAGGGTAAATACATGTACATTTATTGATGGTCGCTAAGGTGAAATAGTAATGAGTGTCCCTCGATAGACCACTTCTTTTTTTTCAAAATCTCTCAAGTGTTATGTGTTCTGGATTTTATTCTATATAGACCATTGGTGCGTTGCAGAATATATGAATTATCAGGTTAAATTGGACAGTCACATACCTGTAAAATAGGCTTTGTCAAAGGGAGGGTGACGTCAATGTCGTATATAAATGACGTCATTTATTTTGACCAGACCGACAAGATATGAAAATATAGTTCAGGACCTCGCTTGGTTATCAATATTCCATAGGAACATTATCACCTATTATTTTTCCTTTCATATGAGACTTATTAACAGACTATTCTAATTATTTCAGTTTCTTGGCTATCAATCTTTTATCTTTAAATCATAATCAAATGACAATTAGTCTCGTATAATTCAGAGTTGCCCCAGACAACACATTTTCCAAAAATACAGCATCCTGAAATTAACTAAAACAATAAGCAATCATGTTCTTATGTCCCAAGATATCTGGAATTAAAAGTGGCTGTAACATCCAGGCATAATTCAGCAAGTGTCTCTTACTACCACCTTACAGTTTGTATGGTAAAAATCTAATTGAACAAATTGGACGTCAAAATACCCCAAACAAACAAATTGTATGGGAACACTGTATTAGTAAAACTGACTGTGTTTGATCTAGTAATCATTACAAACTCACAGACTGACACATACTTTCCCCAACACTGTTAGGAGGGAGGGGCGTATGTTCATATCCGTGAGTGAGTAGCAATTATCCAGGTCGGTTTTACTTTTATTATACACACTCAAATGCTTTAAATTCATAAGAAATTACCTTTAATCGCCATTCTAAGTCTAATGTGAACCTGGGCTTTGTAACTTAGTACAGCCCAGTGGGCCTTACGCGATATTTATGATATGGGAAGCAGAGGTCAATAAGTTTAAAGCGCCAGATTCACTAAGGCGATTTTCCATGCGAATTTGGGTTCGCAGATGTTCGCAGTCGTTCGCATGGACATGTGAATGCCTTGCGACAATATTCAATATATTGAATATCATCGCATGGGATTCGCACAGTCGCATGGATCGAAGACGCATTCGCTTGGTTGCCTAATGGGATCTGGCGCTTAAGAACGATGTGCAGAGGTGTAAAGTGAATAATGATATTTCAGGTACTAGACGCGTTTGAATTCATATACAGTGCAAACCTGGTACAATGAACATCCAGAATAGTGGACTACTCCCAGTTGATCTCAGTTTGAACCCGGTTTATACCGGTTATTTCAGGTTTCCATGTTTTGTTGAGAAGTGTTTATACCAAAAGCCTTGAGTGTGTATCCCCGCCCTCGTCTGTCCATCGATGGTGGTCACTCCCTAAGTGGCGTCAGCAAACCAAATATAAAACACCAGCTTCTAACCACTAACGCAAAGGAGTTCACATGTATATATATAGCATTTAACACCCAATGTTTAGAGTGGACACGGTTTATTTAGTTTTACCAGACTTACAGACATTCGGAACAAGTTTGTCTATACTGACTCTCATTTTACCAGTTAATCTAAAACAAGAAAAAATGAAGGTTATAATTTCTTTAACGTATCCACACCACGTAATGGCCTGGGATTTTTTTCCCTATCAAACGGAAATCAAAGATTGAATCTGAAACTGAAAGAAAGTTTTAAAAAAATAATTATTGTTTTTGATATGACGAACCTGGCTTTACATGTCCAGGTGTTACCGCCTCACAATATCGAAAAGTCGATCTTAAACATATTGTAAATTCAGTGTATTTCCAAATAAGCATGGTTTATGATAAAAGCGTTTGAGATGCTGAGACTGATATCAGCCCCCTCTGAAATATTCTTACACATTGCACAATAAATCTCCTTTTAGAAAGTCACGTCGTGAAAAAATACACTATTTTTGAAATTATAAATCACAGTGAAACCCCGCTTAAGAAAACACCCTCTGCTCCGAGCAATTTGTCTGCTTATGCCGGCTGTCCTCTTCGATGTGGTTTTCAAGCCCCTGCTTCAAATCCTTAAAACGAAACTCACAAGATGAAAATAACTTGGTACATACTCCACCAAGTTTGACCGAGGAGTAATTCACGAAGGGAAGCTGAGTGAATTATGTAACTTTCAAACAGGGTGGTGTGCGGACCAAGTTACTTTCATTGAGTGGGTTTCTGATTTTATCTTACCCCGTATACATAATCAGGAACATTATTAATCAATAAGATAATTCACCCAATCAGCCATTGAGCATTGGGTGCAATTCTTTGTTGGCCATGCAGTAGGAGTTCCTAATGTTAAGCCTGTGGAAAAAAATACTGGGGCGATATAACATCCAAAGTTTGGTCTCTGTTATGAAGGTGTCTGGTTATGCTGTCAATGTGTATAGAGGTTAAGACCGTGGACACTGTTTTACCCATACAGACGCCTACCAAATGCTGACAGGGGCCTACACAGGCCGTTGCCCAGTGTCTGATTGCGTTAGGGCTGGTTCCACCAACACGATGGATTTGTCTTGGTATATCTTGGTATATCTTACAGTGTCGCTATATGTTGTACCTTCTTTGTCAAGATACATCGCTTGTGGTGATATGTGTACTTTTTCGTGATGTGTGTATATTTTGGTGTTCCACCACTGCGACACCTCTAGATCTATTGCCAACATATTACAGCATACTGCGATCTATCACAATAGGAACGCTGCACAGGTGCTTAACCGGCTCGGTGCATCATGGCAAATATGAACGCGATTATACAAAACCTAGCAAGATTTAACGAGAAAACCAAATCATGACTAATCTCGCTTTATCTTGTGTATTGGTGGAATCAGCACTTTAGACAACAGACCACACAAACACAGAGAGATGGCAGTTTTCCCACTTTTCCAAGGAAATACTTTCTTCCATTTCCAGTTATTAAAATTATTTTGTGTGTGTATAAAACGGGGAAAAATAGCATAAATTGAGCCTCGTTCTGCCAATAACAATGGGTTGAACCTACCTACCCACCCGCGATCCCATTTCATGACCAACATTGATGCGTTTTCCATGTTTTCTCAGTCTCTCTGAGGCAGTAAATTCCACATGAAAAATATATCCACTTTTTTCCTTACCCCAACTGACATCCATGTGTAACACATCACAAACAAACAATTTATATATTCCGGAGAGTTGTTCACACACCGTCCCCTCACTCCCGATAAGGTGTCCTCGAAAGTCAACCCTTACACAAGGTTAAGTAGCCCTTTTGTCCTGAAATAACTGTCCCTTAATGCGGGGTGCACCCTGAAGCGAGGTTTTACTGTATGTCTCGGGACTCTCGCATATTTGATCATTGCAGGTTTTTCCATACATGTGAGGAATTACAAGTGGTATAAATGACCGAGTTGACAATGACACCCGTGGATGGTATCGTCTCTAGCTACATCTACAATTGTCTCCTTGAATTTTCATTAATTGGGAATAATATATTTATAATTTAGTAAGAGCCAAGTTAGAACTTGCGATGAGCCTTTACCATTAGTACCTCTGCGTAAGATATATGTTGCGACATATCAAGTTTCCTGGGATCGTTACTGGAGAGAAATCCACATTTATTTATAGTGTAAACCGTATTTTCCTTTATAGCTAAGCTAATTAAAGCACACAGTTTAAAGCTGTATTTTTGTACTTGGCTGGTCTGAATTAGTTTAGAAGTAAATAATTTAGTGCTTAGTAAATGATATGCTAGGACGCATGGGACACAACACTATCCCTTCTATTAAAATTCAACATATAACGTTTGCCATGGCCGATAAATATTCTCACGAAGCAAGGTTGATATTGGTTTTATTTATTGAAATGTTACTTGATGGGTGTTTTTTTTTAAATAATGATAATTCTTCTTCCCCAAAAACCTCATTGCTGTAGTTCTTTTGGTATTAGGTGGTTATTACCGAGACAATCAGAAATAATGTAGTTGTGACAAAAGTTTCTGTTCCTGAAGGTCTATTATTATAAACGTGTGTACGAACATCTGTGGGATACTGCTAGAGGTGCAGTATGAATAATGTTCAGGCCCAGTGTCAGGCTGAGCATAAACTTTTTTTTCGTGATTAACAGGTAAATGATAATGAGGAAAGATAATTACTGAGCCCATCATGATGGCTGTTTTTATTCCGTCATCCCGTAACTACAGCCTTTGTGCCTACCACCTCGACCTGTATTTATACGACGGAAGACCTTGAACAATCATCACTACGGTCTCAGTGACTACATTTCCTCATACTACTGAAATTAAATAAATCAAGTTCAATACAAACGGTAATGGCGAGCGAGAATAGGTCAGTATTCGTTATGTATGGTGCTGCACAAAAACAGGAGTTGATATTGTAGAAATCTCCAGGAGTACTTGTGTATTTTGTCAAGTATCGTCTATCAACCGCATGTTTGTTGATATTCTCGCTGCATTTGTTCATGTTAAACGCAGTTGATAGCGTATCTTCACTCCAACCCTACGCTACGGTGTGAGTAACGCTGTTGCACATTATTACTAAGTCATGCATAGGTGTCAAGCTGTACATAGATCTGAAGCCTGTATGTTTTTTGTGTTTGTTTTTATATGTACGGCACTCGTTAACATTGACCGTAGATGTAGGTTACAGAAAACTTATCATAGAACTTCTTGTAATTATACTAGACAAATAAATCACATGATATCGGAGTTATTCATGTCAAGTTTTTATTATGTATACATACAGAACTCCGGAAAAATAACGTATTGATAATAGAAATATTTAACACATCATCCACAGAAATGATTCAAGGGTAAAGGGTCACTCGGGTAAGATTTGAATAAGTATATCAGTGTCATGTTATCTAAAATCAGACCAATTCCCGAAGTTATAAAGATGTACCTGATCTAGACAATAATGAAAAGGGACTACAACGAGATCCATAGCCGCTGAAAATATGCCATAACTTTTGGTCGTGGAGTAAGAAGTAGGAAGTAGGAAGGTGGTAGACCGCGACGGATCGTATGCGAACCTATCCTGAATATATATAAAAAATTAAAAAAAATCTCCTGAGGCTTTGCCTCGTGAGATTAAATAGCAGACCAACGCAAATGGCGTATTGTCAGTTACTATTGAGTGATTTAGTGCGGTTCAAATTAATCATCTCATCCCTATCACTGACTACTCGGCAAACGTTAGTGATGTCATCGACCATTGATTAATTTTTACAATACTCCATGGGTGTTGAGTACGATGTTCCCAATATTAAGTTTTGGGCAAGAAATAACAGGGGTGAGTTGATGATGATTTCTGATTGATTGATGATGATGACGGTCGGGTCTGCTGGAGCGGACAGCAATTACCAATCTGTTCACCCTCTTGGTTGCCTCGCCTCCTCGTGGTACAGGCTGGATATATGCTTGCATGCAAGCATAACAAAAGCGACCGGGGTGGGGAGTTACCTCAGTGGTAAAGAGCACTGTACTTTGTTGATTGGAGTCCCACTGCAGCCACTTTTCTCCTTCACCCAAAGCAGTGGTAGATTTACTGCTATATCAAAGGTCAATCCTTCTCATGTCATGTCTATGTGGTGTGGGAAGCAAAAGAACTCTCACCTTGGTAAATGTGTAGGGGTGAGGTTTCTACCTAAATTCATTTCATAGATTCAATCACCACCCCTTGTGGTGAAAAAGAACCTTGAGAAAGTCTGGTGAGAACCTGCAATGATTAACTGGACGTGAAATCAAACCAACCAACCAAATTGAGACAGTCGGTAGTAAACCATAAGAGGTTGACTTGAAAATAGAAGTCTGATACACGAGTGGTTTACAGAGTAATCCAGGTCCGTGGTTGTATTTATTATCCATCTTCAAGAATGAATTATAACCAGGAATTGTCATACTATAGGGTCTCCTACTACTATCAGCAAGGGGGCCATGGCTTTTGCTCCCCATGCACTTATGCACTACAATTTTTTTTAAAATGTATTTTCCGTGATCAATGGCTTTGATTGCAGTAATCAATGGATTATAAATCCGTAATCAATGGTTATGGGTTATAAGAGCCTAGAAACAATGGCTACTGGTTTACTGTGGCCCAATACATCTTCAATGGGATCTTCACAATAGATAGATAATGATGTGACGTTCCTTGTGAGAATTGACAATATTCTACCATATATTTATCTAACATTTTGAGTTATTAAATGAGCATTTGGAACACATTTATTCAGTAGGATAGAGACATTTCTTTTAATGGCCTTGCGCTCACCTCTTTATACATTTCATAGACCATATTAAGATCTACCATAATTCCTTGCGGTTACAGGGTCCAGTGCTAGCTGGTTCCCGCCTTTTGGGTTGTATTGTATCCCAGTGAAAATGGTTCAGTTCTGATACCCGGATGGCCGCACTGCTGCACAGTCCCTTCAAATTTGAAATCCGAAACCAGAAATTGAAATTTCAGGTATTTCTAAATTTACATGTCAAATTATATTCAGTTTTTCCAGTTAGAAAGCGGAAAATGGTGGTTTATCGGGGTCTGGCAGCCATGGTGCTGCCAGCCAGTCGGGAGCAGATCCTTTATGTACCCGGGGCGACATCAGGGAGTTTAGTAACGTCTGGAGGGCTTGTAGCAGAAACCTAATGGATTCGCTCAAGTGAAAAGTGATAGTTGACAGTTTGAGTTTGATGGAAAACCGGTAAACATCCCAGGAAATTACAATATCACTCAAAATGTGTTTTTTCATATTTTCTTTTAGCAAAAACTTTATTCATTCATTTGACATCAAATTACATGTGACATTCCCTAGTCCAATATTTCTTCCATATCGGAGTCAATGATTCATATATCTGGATAGACTTTCCTCTGTTAAAACATGATATGAGACCTGCGGTCAGAGTGTTTTGCTCCCTTTTTTATTTTATGATGAAAATAGAACTAATCTTACCTAATGTCTGACTGATCACTTTCTTATTGTCACAGAGAAGATATAGATCTAGTCATATATCAACATTGCGGGGATTCAAAGATGATCGAGTTTATGAACTACTATCCAACATACATTACGCTTGTGGTGAGGAATAGGTGCGATGAAGGCTGTTTTAGATATGTTCAGTTATATTCAGTCGATGTTGTCCATGTTGTTTATAGCAGAGAGCCATTTACGCTGACCACCAGACCTGCACTGCATTAGCTCTGGTTGAGTTGAATCCACGACCACTTTCGCCCACAAAAGGATGTAATACATATATTCTTAACAGGTTTATCGAATATTGATTCATTATTTCCTGATTTCGATTCAGCCATACGCTCAAAATTATGTAGTTAATAATGTTTGACACATGGGGTTGTGGAATTATCTTATTTCTTTACACTCTTTTTGGAGAGACTCGTAAATATTGTCTGTACAAATAGACCTCACCCTTGGAGGTGTTTTTTAAACTGAAAATGATAAAATAATTGATCATACCATAGTATTTGTTGCAACCTCATTACCTAAAGTGATCTGTCTTTATGGAGGACAGTCCTACGAAATGATCAGGAACTAAGATCTCGACGAAAAGGTCAGAAATGTTCCCTTTTTTGATAGGTCTATTGCAAGTTAGGTTCGATACTTCACAACAAAATGACTTCTGTTATGGTAGGAAACAGTAAACGAGAAAAACTGCGAAAGATTTCATGGAATTCTGAGGACCACATTTAAAATAACGCTCTGACACACAGATCGTGGTCACTGTCGCCTGAGGTTAGTTTTATTCATAATCGTTTAACCAATATCGTTCATACTTTTAAAAACACCTCCCTGGTATATTAAAACTTACTATGATGTTATTGATGCTCCTTGGACATATCAGAAACCACTTCCATTTTATACATTTGCATTATCTGTTAAGAGTGTTTTGTAATGTCTTGCATTGTTTTGTAACGTACTTGTAATGTAAACACTTTATTAGATTTATATTCCTTAAATAATCGATCTGATTCACTGCGTGCATTGACACCAGGGAGGTGTTTTTAAAGCTAAGAACGATGAAATATTTGATTACAAGATGATCAGGAAGATATCTTTATTTTAAGTTTTTTAAAAGGTCACAATATTTACCTCATTTTGGGTCTATTGCTAAATGGGTTCGATCCTTCGTAACAAAACGTCTTCCATTAAGAAATGGGGAAAAAGTTAATAATAACTGCAAAAGATATTCCGGAACTCTGAGGACCAAATTTAAAAATAACTTACTGACACTGATATAATGAGGTTAGTCCTAATCGTAATCGTTCAGCCAATATCGTTCAACGAACTATGACTATTCAAACGAACTATTACTATTGTATGGATAGATATTCAGGTGGAGGTTGTATCAATGACTGTTCTCCTATTTCTAACACTTTCACTAGCTAAAATGGTGAAAATATTTCTAACACTTCCACTAGCTAAAATGGTGAAAATATTTCTAACACTTCCACAAGCTAAAATGGTGAAAACCCACGGACTATAAATCTCTGGATCATTGTCATGAAGTACTTGTTCCTACTAGCGGCACGACGGAATCGATTGGAATATCACAATCATTATGTTTTGTGCATCGTCCAATACAAGAAAAATACAAAATAGAAAGTACATGTAGTAGCTAAATGATAACTATGTTCTAGGGGTGGAATAACTAGTCAACCCCCAACCGTCTGAGACTCATGCTGTCCGTTTAATACTTTCCTACCAGTTTCGGGAAACAAACTAAATATCCTCTCATGCATAGAACCCCCAAAGAAATGAAGCAATCACCATAATGAGGATTGCATTTATATTACAGACTTGTTTCCATTTCGGATTTTCGTCGATTGAATTCATATTGGCCTGGTTTCGGCCTAGTTCATGCTCCGTGCCTCCCTGCTCTTGTTTTTCTATGCCGCAAATCCAGTTAGACAGTCGTCGCCAACAGGGTAAAGGCTCTGAATTGTGAAACATAAAAACGTCGTTATTTCATTTCAATTTATTTCAACAATATCTTACATCATCAAAATAATAGAATATCTTCATGTTTATTGAATGATCAGTGTTTGTTTTTACCGTAAGCTATTCAGAATACTGCCATGATTTCTATCTGCGTTCCCGTATTCTCGGCGTACCGTAGTTAACGCGTAGCAATATCCGAACAAATGCGAGGATATTGCGAAGTGATTCTAGATAAGTTTTTAGGAGTTGGGTCAGTTCATGATTACAAGTCCCCTACCAATTGGGGACCGATCATGAAGCCGGAACTCCCCTTCCCGTACACTTAACAAAATATTTTTTCATAGATTATCGTAAAACTGGATGAGTTTTAATCTTGGCCACCGTATTCCACGACTGGAGTTTGGCATAGTGATTTCACGAGGCGAAGCCGAGTGAAGTCTGGAGCTAAAACTCCAGGAGTGGAATGTGGTGGCCATGATTAAAACTGTCTCCTCGATTTTAGAATATTACGTGATAAAAATTCTGTATGCCACTAGCGGCATATAAAACTCCGTACCAGTTAGCGTGGCATACGGAAACAAACTCAATGTTAAGCCTATGGGGTTTAATATTAAGTGTAGGATAAATAAAAAGAACTTGTCTTACCTTCGACCTGGACATCTGCTTTATCTGAGTGAGCCCCTGTCTCTGAGTTGAGTCGTTCATCCTCTGGTGAACTCTTATCTGTATTCCTCTCCTCTAGATTTTCATCTAGCGGTATTCTCTCTTCCTTACTGAACCGCGTCCAATAGGTCAGGCGCCAAAGCTTGGATAAAAAAGAAACGGAAACAATTTTATTCAAATTAAAGGCATATGCCTATCGGATAAATTGCATTGAAAAATGAAACCCATGTAAATTTCTTGGAAATCAAATATGATAATCTACACGTGTTTTAGGGCATATAGCCTATGAGCCATGGGGGCTGCCATGACGCTCCCCGAGTGGGTGATCTTCACTAATGGAGGTGAAAAAGAAGTGAGTGATAATTGGGAAAAGTCACAACTCTAGCCTTGCTCACATATGTGTTCCATCTGAAAAACCTCATGTTCTGGGTTTAATCATTATGTCATCCTGCTCTAAGATGGGTCTAGAGAGTCAAGGGAACAATAGTAAAACATTGAAAGGCAGTTGAATTTTGTAAGAACAAGGAGCCAGAATATAGATCTGTCACCCCCAAAGGGCCTGCCATACTGCTGGCCACCTAGTTACTGCTTCATGAACTAACAATGGCTCTCTCCCCTATAGGACACATGGTTAATCTTATTAAAATAGGATCACATTGCTAGTCTTTGATCCAGACATCAATATTATGATAATAGTATAGAATATAGACTTATTTTGAGGTATTCCCGAGGGTCGGCTTTATTTTGAGGTATATGCCCTGGGGTGGGGGGCATTTCATTTGGAGGTATTCCCGAGAGGGGGGGGGGGGCTTCATTTTGAGGTATTTGCCTTGGGGTGGGGGGCATTCCATTTGGAGGTATTCTCGAGGGGGAGGCTTCATTTTGGATGATTCGCTGAGCAAATCCCACACACCCCCTGCCATGTATAGTGAACGCTCCCTTATGAGAACACATACTTACATGTTTTTTATCTATGGGTTTGGTCAGTAGGCTGATGACGATCGTGACAAGGCCAGTCAACAAAAACAGAAATATTCCGAAGTAGAGATAGTGGAAGTTCTTGATGATGTCTGGTCGATCGTCAGGGAGCCCTGAGATGCACGAGGGTGGTGGAAAGGAGAACTCCAGAGCAAAACGGACTGTCCCTGTCACCAGTCCCACCATCAGCCCCCAGAATGCACCCTAGGGGAGAAAATAAATCAATGTCAATCTCATAAATCTATCTAACAATTCTTTCATTTAACCAAAATAGTGTTTCTATTATGAATAAAAAAAAGCCAAAGCATAGGTGTCAAGCTGTACAGATCTGTAGATTTGCTGTATGGCAGCTCATATTTTGACATCAATAAAGACACAGTATTTACTGGTTTCAGTTACAATTGGCCATATGTTCTCAGGAGTTCGTATCGAATAGAGTTTGAATAGCGTAGTTATTCACAAGACGCACCTGCGTAAATTACGTAGCAATTCGTGAGATGAGATTGAGCTCTGACTGTAAACTTGAATAGGTTTCTAAATTTATCTCACCCCTCACATTGACTAATCAGCTAACATTTGTGACATAATCCCCGATTGAATAATTTTTCCTAAAGATATACATGTACTCCCTGGCAATGAGTACGAGGTACTAGTTTATGGGAAAAATACCAGGGGTGAGAGAAATAACTAGGAGCAAATCGTATGTTTATCATTGATGAATGAGAATGCAGTTATGAATGATTAACAATGAAACATTTGGGTTACTTTTAATCTATGGACACACTTGCTCCCAGTCAACTTGCCATTTCTCCAACGGCCTGAGTCTAGGATCCAAATATATCAAGCACCAGTAGGTCAATGAGGTATTTCGATGTCAAATGATTGGTCATGGTCAGCTAGCAGGACACTGTGACACTGACACCCTGTTCTGTTCTCAATATCATAGTGAATAGCATACAGATAGTGAAGGAATAGTTTGTATGCGGTACCCTGAAAGTCTATATGAGACAACTCTAATCTCTATGTGATGTATTATATAGCATGCAAGCACACTATAATATTAAAGAGGTCGGTGAGTCTGTGAAACTGGAGAGTGTGGGATGAGCTGCTGACCTGCTCGTTAGTTCGCTGCCAGAAGACGGCGAGCAGGTAGACGGCACAGATCGGGGGCTGCAGGAAGGTGGAGACCTGCTGAATGTAGACGAACAGCTGCGACCCCTGCGAGGCGCGGATGATGGGGATCCAGAGGATGGAGACGCCCACCAGGGCCAGGACCGAAATCCTAGACAAATAGAAACTACATATTAAAAATTGAACTATCTTGAAACATGTTCCATGACTAATTCAGTAGGTGAAAATGTTTTAGATACATATTAGAACACCCATTTATAAGCTTATAAGCATATTGGATGCAAGAAAATGTCACATATTAGAACACCCATAGGAACTAATTGCCGAGAAATAAGTTATCTATAATGGGTCATATCCCTGGAACGCTCGTAAACCAGGCCTATGGAATATTGACTCCTTGTATACGTTTCCTTACTAAAGGAATGACGAATAACAAAATACCGGTATAGGTAAAGTTAATTTATATGGTCAAATATAGATTTTCTGTTTTCTAGTAGTCGTAACAAACTGTATGAGTTGCCGAAAGTTGTCTCGGAAAGGTTAAGAAGTCATGACATAATTTGTAACATCAAGGATAAATGTAAACAAATACTGGCATAATCATTTCAATTATTTTTGTGGTGAGCAAATTATTATTACATTCACATTTTTCAACTACAGTTTCAGATTTTACGATGTCCATACATTTCTTTAGTACACATTGGTGTGTCATTTCATGCACCAATATTGGCATCATTAATATTATTAATTCTCGGACAAAAATGGTTCGTTGTAATTCATTCTAATTCTAAATGAGTAAATTTTACGGATTTTTTTCAATTTATCTAATTCTAATAGGTATGATAGCCTAATTTACATTTGCTTGATGGAAATGTACTGAAAAATATGGTTCAATTCTCTCAAAAATAGGGACGGTGACCTATTGCTTTTAAAACTCAAATATGTAGTACTATACATCTATAAATATTCTGTGAAAGTTTGAGGAAACTGACATGGGTTTAACTATGTGAAAGGCAACTTTTTAGAATGTCTATATATTCATAAAAGTTATCTCCAAATCAAAAACTAGCACGGTGACCCCCTATTTCTAAGTTAGATATGTATACTGCAACACTTAGAGATAATCATATTTAAATTTAAAGAAAATGACATGGGTCTTCATTTTTAAGCCACATTGTCCGATATGCCTTTAGCCCTTTGACTGCAGAAGGATGGTTCCAGGCATTCCCCTAACTACATCGTAAAGATATCTCAAGGCATCTTAGAGGCATCATTTATATTTATATACAAAATTAAATAAATATAGAAAGAATTGTTTGAATTGAAAGAAATTTTGACAATGTATAAGAGCCATATTGACCTTTGATTTGATATAACACAATATCTTCAGTTACCAAGGTTTATTACTCAAATCGCTTGACACATCATATGACATTCCTATTTCTCAAAAAAGATGGCTACCATATTGATCAGGGCTGTTTATGCAGGCAATGCCTGCCGTGTAATGCTTAGCAGGGGAACTGGGTACTGCAGGGAACGGGTTAAAGATAAAGATAAACTGAAAAAAGAGAAGAAGTCTGACCTGCCAACGATCATGAGCTCAGTATCGGAGGCGCGCCTGCGGACCCTCCTCCAGATGTCCATGGTGAAGATGGTGGAGGAGGAGTTGAAGATGGAGGTGAGGGAGGACATGAGGGCAGAGAGCATGACGGCCAGGAGGATGCCACGCAGGCCTGGAGGGAGCAGACGGAGCACGAGCATGGGGTAGGCGACGTTAGAGCACCCCGCCCGGCTCTGACACACCGCCTCGCACACGTCAGGGTCCACGCACGCGATCTCATCTGCAGTTTAGGGCACAGAGTGATTGCTAGTTCCGCCATTATCCGCCAGGAAATTGGAAGATAGCGTCACTGTAGTCGGAGGGCAACCACTGTTATCAGTTGTTATAATTTATAGATGATATTGGGACAAGGCTAATATTCCTCTATGACAAGCCCCCAAAATATTTTGGATAAAATCCATTGATAATTGATCTGGTATTTTGGATTGTGTCCTGGGCAAGATGGGCGTCTCCATACCACAATAGATATGTGCCCTATAGGGAGAGATGGCTAAGCCTATAACACAGTGACAAGCTGATTCCTCCCGATCACACATTTGCCCAATGGCATTACTAGCATGGGGGTAATGACGACTCTGCCTGACCTTACACACTTCACCGACTGTTCCCGATTCTGAGTCGGCTGTTTAAATACCGCTTATATGTACCCCCACCTCCTACATCCAAGTATTATACACCGAATTTTAGGGAATACCGGTCTAAAAGCAGGTTTCCGATATCTTAGATGGAACAGAAGAAATTCAACTTATCATTATTGTCTATCAAGGCCTATCAGCCGGCCAGGGGACCAGTCGGGCCCGGCTCCTGGCCGTTCTCTTTTATTTAAAGCAGGTCGTTTTACGAGGTTATAAGGGAAGGAGGTGTGATCGGGAAGAATACATGAGGGTATACAAGATTCATTTCCGATTATCTTCGTCGATCGGATCAGTGAAAATCGTTGGTAGATGTTGCTGTATTATGGACTTAAGTGTAACCAAATGGAATCTGTTCCGCGTTGTCTTGTGTCAGAATTATTTATCTCGTCCATCGAACGAAAAACAACAAGGAACAGAAATGTAGGTTGATATGTTGGTCAGTGGGTAGGATGGTAGTAAGGTAGGGTGTTGTAGGTCAGGGGGCATGGTTCTTGTGTAGTCAAGTAGTTGTTGGGGTCGCAGGTTGGTGTCCGGACAGGTTGAGGCATGTTGATAGGTAGGCAGGTTGTCCCCTGGGCAGGCTAGTTTTTAGGTAGACAGTTTGAGAACTTAGGTTATCAGTTAGACAGATGGTGGGTAGGTGAGAAGGTAGGTTGGTATGTTGGTGAGTGGGTAGGATGCTTGTCAGGCAGGTTGGTCAGAAGACAGGTTGTTGTGTATGCAGGTGAGTCAATGAGCAGGTCATTGGGGCAGGGGGTAATCAGAAGTTAAGTAACCTTGGAAAATGGCTAGGTATAGGTTAGTAGGTTTGCAGGCTAGTAGTTAAGTGGGATTCACACGATGGGATTCATGTACCTCACAGGGTGTTTCTCTGATACAAATCTTGCTTAGATTCTGTACTCGAACACAATCTCTTCATCTAAATCATAGCGTTCCCTTTCCCTGACACTTGTCTTTCCCCTATAATTGTTTGAGACATTTACTCCTAAAAAGGAACAGAATCTCATGAGATTTTGAATCATGTAAGGTACACCAATCCAACCGTGTGAATCCCACCTTAGGTAGGCAGGCTGGTGGGTAGCAAAGGTCGTTAGGTGGGTGGCTTGGTGTTTGGGCAGGTAACTGGGTGTTACCGAGTTATAAGCAGATTGTAAGTTTATTGGATGGGCAGGTTTGGCTATGTTGGTGGGTGAGGCAAGTTTGTAAGTAGGCAGGTTATTGGGTAGGCAGGTTGGTGGGTAGGCAATGTAGTGAATAGGCAGATTGCCTGGGCCCTGTTTTTAGTCACGACATTTGTGAGTGTCGCAGGCCTACGATCGCACAGCCGATCTACGACCTTTTCGGACGAAAAAAGATGGCCGGCATCCTATAGACGGTGTCGTAGTGCGCCACGGACGATCGGTTACCCAAGGCAATACACAACAAGGTACACAGGCATTTACTTCACCTACCCCATCTCCATTACACCAATGTCTCTGGTAGTGATAGTCTGGATGTCAGCACAGATGTTCCCAGCTTATATCCATGTTCTCTTTCTCTTCCATGGTTTCCTCTCTTGTTTTATTACAGAAAACAACATGACGTCGTGCATTAATTGACCTTCCATTTCCCCCTTGTCATGTTTGGTCATGGATACTGCCACAGCCTCGCCTTATGGTGTCATTTATGGCCGGCCCCTTATGGTCCACAGGTCCGCAAAGTTCTGGCCAGTTCTGGACCCTAGACTTTACAACAAGATCCCTTTAACAGTAGGTATTTTGCCTCTTCGTCAAGACTGGCAAATTATGCTTTGCTCGGCCCAGAGTTGGCCCTGTGAACTTGGTAAACTTATATCTAAACGTTACACCCTCAAACATGATAATCACAACGCAGCTACACTGGCAACCAGAGCTAACCAAAATCTGGTGGGTTAAATAAGCGACTACCTTTGACCCAGTAGCGGGACCAGTTTGTTACTCTCCTATCAGATCTTTCGTACTGTTTGGAGAGTGTGTCATTTTATAACCTCGAAGTCAATTTTCTGTTATTCTTATTTCTCTCTTGTGTAAGATTTCAAAAATATAATGAACACAAATCTTATTGTGCCTTTATCAATTTGTTAGCTATGAATGTTTCATATTAAGTATGTTTGCTTTTAGAGTATACATAGAACAAAAGTATTTGGTTTGAGGCGAACAAGGAGGGATACCATATGCAATTTATCCCGACCAATCCCTATATCGTAGAAGGGGTTGGTTGCCAAACTACAACGCAGCCTGAATAGGCCTTTTTCCATAGGTCGGTGTCGCACGTTATCTACGTGGTTACGGAATGCTTGCACCTAAACATTCCCCTGGCAACGTATGCTTTAACATTTGGTCACTGAATTTATGAAAGTAATACATTTATAACACCCATGTACATCATTCCGATAGAGATAAAAGTGATTGCACTATATTCTACGGTATTCCAGCTCCAATTTGGAATGTCATACATGCATATAACCTCAATAATACTTTAGATATAACTTAGATAACACAGGTATACTCAACTTGTATACACAGTAATACATTGGCAGGCCTAGCTATAATATGCTTATCTTTCTCCAAGTTAAAACCAAGATAATTATCAACTATAAAGTTTAGACAGCTCAGACTCGTTGATACAATACTCTAGTTTCTTCCAGCAATTTAATCTAACAAAAAAAACACTCCTGCAATCACACCCACCGTTCACACTCTAGGTGTGATTGCTCTATGTCTCTATAGACATAGCCGCAGACTCGCGGTGTTTGTCCGAGCGGCCGCGTATCTAGGCAGTGGGCCGTTAAGCGGCGCTGAATGGCAACACCTGTATAGCGTTCTGCGTGCGTTCCTCAGTGTTCATCTCTGTCACCAGGTGGCAGTACAGGCTAAGTCTATTAGATGAGGTCAAACTCGACAAAATATTATATTGTACTCATTTGGGATTAGAATGAATGACAAAGATGGAGTTTCAACTGCAAATTATCAATATCCAAAAATCACCAAGTGGCACCATTGTGAATGATCCGATATACCTTTAAGATAGGATTGCCTCTATAAAACTTGTACAAATCACCATCAAATCATCAGCAGAACGCTTTATTGAAAAACACCGCCTGTAACTCTATAATTACTTACTAGCGACTTTGTCGAGTCCAAGTTGAAATATTGAAAAGTTAAACGTCGGGCTGGGTTCGAACCCCCGACGCTCACAATCCCAGCCGAACACCCTGCCGACTGCTCCACAAAGTCAGATGCTCGACAGGGTCAAATACTTAGGCTGGTGGTGGGTGGGAGGAATCAGCTAGTTTTGAAAGTGGGGCTACCAGCGAAAGTTGAGATCTCATTGGTTTCTCACGAGAAAAGTAGATCAGAAAACTACAATATTAAACTTTGATTTCGGCATGGCTCGAAATGAATCATAAAAGAAGAAGTTTGTCTGAGTATAGTCCCACAATAAAGAAGAACAGGTTCAAGTTTTTCACTGCACGAGAATCTCACTCTCGTGGGCCTTCAGTCTCCAACCCTAGATCAGGTTCACTATGTCTCTATGTGCGGGAGACACTTCAAGCGGATAATACCGAAAATTACACGTTTTATATGTGGTAGGTAATCAGTACAATAAAACCCACTTAAGCGGACATGCTCCGTTACAAGCCAAGTGTCCCCTTAAGCGAGGTGCCCCCTTCAGTGGGGTTTTCAGTCAATGGTTATATAGTAAAGTATACCATATATTAATGAAGGAAACGTCGGTTATTAGATAAAGGGTTTATTGAATGACCAATTCTAAGCAATTCTATTGTCTTGGTATCGTTTGGTGTCACATTGTTGTACCTGTCTGGCCAGAAAGCACAGACACCATAAACACGGATTTCAGATAACCTAGAGTGTATTTGATAATATGTCTCTCCAAACTGCCCCCTTAAGCGGTGTTTTGAAGCATTTCTGTACCGAAAAACTGTCCCTTAAAGCGGGGTGCCCCCTTAACCGGGTGCCCCGTTAAGCCGGGTTGAAATAGACTCTCAATAGAGGAGAAAGTTTCCATTCCAAGCAAATTGACCTCTTAAGCGGGGTGTCCCGGAACCGGAGTTTTACTGTATATATACCAATACCTATCATTCACCAGATACATTCCTCTTCCTCGGCACGTATTTTTGACGTACGAAGACAGTAAGCGAGTTTCCGCATATTCCACACATAATCTATGTATTTTGTGAATCGTGATACTGTTGCTTTTGTTTCTTTTCGCTAGCTAAGAGACTATCGGCCGTCCATAAGTGTTGATTGAAGTAGACCCACATCGTCCCTGGGTCTCTATGACATACAGACTTCATATATTGTACTAGATCATTAAACGGGCCCCTGGCTCATAGACTAGAAATGGATATTTTAGTACACATTGCTGTGTCGTTTCATACACCAGCACCTCATGTCTAGAGTATTGTGGTCTATTCATATTGCTTCCTTTTTAAAGTTTTTGTTTCATCCTATTCTCCCCTTAGATAATTATAACTAACTGAATTACAGCGTGTTTGATTCTTCTTATTCTACTTTCCTGGTTGCCACATTTGCTTTTTTCCTTAACACTTAAATATGTTCAGAAAATGATTGGCCTTGTAACCTCCCTATATCATTTCACACATGCTGACTTCTTCACATTTGTTCTCAATGGGTGAAAGATGACGAAAACTGGCTTGCAGAATTATTTTCCGGATATCACTTTTAGCAGCTTCTTTCAAATAGATTAGAAATGGATTTTTCAATTAACCCTTTAAGGACCAATGATTTTTGAGGCATCAACCGGCCCAGGCTGAATGATGCCTTGAAACATCAAACGGCCAAGGGCAATGGTGATTTCTCAAAAATTTACAAAATTGTTTTTACCAAAGAAATAGTTGGTCAATAGGTAAAACTTCAGGAGAATCAGTTATTATGTAGTTATTATGTTGTATTTATTCTTTCAAAGCAATAATAAAGATAATATAGAAGATATCGTGATTAAGCAGTAAAAATATCAGCTCATGCAACAGTGTGCTCGTCCCCTAGTGGTATGGGTGCACATTTGGCACTGGTGTCCTCTCTTAGGCATACTGACCAGCCACTGGTTCCCGTCCTTAAAAAGTTATAAAATGCTCACCTACCTGGAAACAGTATCCTTGCAATCATGCCGGGGAAGACGAGTAGAAACATGGGCAGGAACTTGAGGTAGCCAGCGAATACGGTGCCCGCCTTACTGTGTGTGTACGACTTGCCCGCCAGTGCGCGCTGAACGATCACCTACAGTTACAGCGTTTGAAAAAGTGTTTATTGACATAAATTCCTTATAATGTAATAATGATCTTCAATTTATGCCATCCTTATCCTACAAGAAAATCAAATAGAAAAGGACTAAGAAAGAAATTGATGAGTGTTTGACCTGTGTCCTAGTTCGCCATCGAGTTTGGAGTGCGCAGTAATCTGAACGAGGCGATATCCGAGTGAATATTCTGAAGCACTCCAAACGAGATGGTGAACAGGGTCTCGGACCCAGCACAAATATGTTTCTGATTTTATTTTAGCCTGGATATATATCTATCTGTTTATCACCCATTGAGTATGAGTTACCGTACTCACAAGCCCGCTGATAACGAGTTCGTAATGTTAAGCCTATGGATGTTTATACCAGGCTAAGGCCATTACAATAACGTGACAAGTAGGGGCTCATTTTGTTTCTTTTCTCACCCCGGTATTTTTCTCCACAGGCTTAACGTTAAGAACTCATACTCCACAGCCATGGAGGTAGTGTACCCAATACTCACTTAGTTTATGGAGGTATTATGTTTTGGAATAATTCAAATTTGGAAACTCAAGTAGAAACTTCGAAATTTCTTTTCAAAAGGAAAATTAAGGAAGTGCTATCAAGAGATAGATCATAGGTATTGCAAAATAGTAATAATGCCGGGACTATGTATGCTGTGTCAGACACATTTATGTATGCCATACTGTTTACTTTATGTATATACTGGTAACTGCACTCTATGTTAAGTGATGATAGTAATTTATATTGAGAACATGTAATTAACATGAGCAAACAAAAAATATGTATATCATGTATAACATTACGCTGAATTGTGGAGAATGACATTCCCCGGCAGGGCTGGATGTTACGAAAACGAATTCATTGTAAATACCATAATTTACTCCGATCACAAGCCATGTTCGTCTAGATTGACTTGGAAGAACGATTGTAAAATAGAAACTCAATAAAGACATATATAAAAAAAAATAATTAAAAAAAAGTTATCTTATTAATTAATAATGTTATATGGGGGTGTGCACTACGCGCTTGTCCGAAATTGTGTTATCCTGTGTAGTTTTAATAACTAACATCGTATGGAGTGAAACACATAAATGTTGGTAGCAGAATGTAAAACAGAGGGAAGCTTCTAGAGCACCCGTCTGTATATGGGTATGACTGGTCACGTGACCAGGTGATGTAAGCAGCAGAGGAGTACAAGGAGTAAGAGCTAGCTGAGCAAAACAGGAACTGAAGCGAACGACTGTAAGAACGATATGCTTTAGGAAGACTGAAGGAAACAGAACATTTGTGAACATTAAGCTAAAAGTTTATTATATGGTTGGTACAACATAGTCAACGAGACTATAACATCGCATTGGATAATACTGCCTGTAATCGTATTACACAGATTGCTCTCAGGAGATTAAAGTGATTAACTTGACTTGCAGTGTTCGCCTTTCCTCCTCTCAGGTCATCGAGATGTAAGGTCACCGTGTCTCGGTGACTCCGCTAAGCAAGTAGTTCTACCCCTAAATTAGTCTACAGATGCAGGAAGACAGAAGAAGTGAAGATAATGAGCTAGCCACCTAAACAACTACTAAAGGGTCACTAATTATACCCCCCTACGGTGCAGGTGAGATAAAATCAGAATCCCACTCGATGGAAATAACTGAAGGAGACCTCTATGGATGACCTATTCAGTGCGAGCTCGTGAATCACGTTTAATTACCCATATCGTCCATAATGAGAGAAATCCTCGTTCATAGTCTCGTTAGAGTGACCCTGAGGACACAATCGGCCTGGAGCATTGAACGAGGATTTATAATTACTGTAGGTAGTGCGTTATAGTGGTCTTTTTGATTACTAATTTCTTCATTTATAACAATAAATGGATCTAAGAAATGTTTCAGATATCTTCCCTCTAATACTACCAATTTGTATTTGAGTCCATAACAAACATATTCCTGCTGGTTTAAATTGAAATAATACTGCTCTTGTTGAGCGCGGGAAATCGCGCTCATATACGTCATCGAGAGGTTAGAATGCTCACACAGGGTTTCAGCTTACTGCAGAGAATTTAACACTTCACTATCAATGTCCCAACTATAAAGGCCTGGTTAAATGAGCAGGAGTCCAGTATCCCAGTATCCCGTATCCCTGCCCCACTACTGACTTGGTTTCTTTTAATAGAACATTCATGGCTGAGTGACCATGTGAATGTGTGTGCGGTGTGGTGAAGCAAATCAACAGAAATCACATATCAATGGACAAGAATCACATATCAATGCACCATGATAATAGTGCTGAATATATCTTAGAAGTAGAAGGAAAGCAGAAGACAAATATGTTAGTAAGAGGACTACCAAGGGTACTAGCAGTACTCCAAATGAAGTACCCTCAAGCCAAACAAACATAAGTGCATCAAGAGCTAAGGGGCTATTAGAGAGTGAACTGAGTGGCATAGCTGACCTATTAGCCAGAGAAATAGGGCAGTTGACCAAGACCCTGAATGAAAAATTCAGTCACAACCGCAAGTTGAATGGGATCCGTAGTATGCTAGACCAGGCACAAGTCAATGTTAGCCAACAAGTGACAAACACCTCAAAAGAAATATACCAACATATTGATAAAGTAAAAAGTTTACATGATATAGTTAAAAAGAAACTATTTTAATTAAGTAATCAGTTGCCATCTGTTCACACATGTAGATGTCTATACCATAATACATATTCCTGTTGATGATACTTGAGAACAACTATTAAATCCATTCTCTGGGTTTATTGAAGCATTCTTGATACTTTCAAATATAAATCGCTTACTGATCAATAATTTCCTATGATAATCTCGTACATTTATTTAATGAGATTTTGGTATACCGCGCTCTTCCATTATGAATGGAAATAACATTTGCTCCTAGTTTTTTTCTATTCACCCACGATACCCAAAGGGATATCGCCCGCTAAGAGAGGTGAAGGAGACTATGGACGATGTAGGCCAACCCCACGATACATCATAAAAACCCAATGATTATCAGATTAAATGCCCGGTCTGTTTTCTTTTTGTTACACATCGTCAAATGTTTTTAATTAATGGGAAACTTCCTGTGATCGCTATTCAAAGTCAAATTTGGGCACACAAACCTGGGCCATATATCACCGTATGACCCAGTATGTCGTACATGTTTTTTTACGATATAGGGAGCAGAGGTCAGTAACTATCTGTTCTATTTTGTCATACCATGGGAAGATGGTAGACCGTTACTAAGTATGTATGCGAACTGACCCAATAAAAAGGGACAAAATAAAAAATAAGAACAACATGCACAGGTGTATAGTAAAATTGAATCGTGGTTGATAAAAAAAGATCCAGAGCAACATGTGCGGTTGCATACACCCACAAAAAGAGCATACCTGATCAGCACACCAGTACCATATGGAGTTGATGGTGAGACCTATGATACCGGGCCAGGGCAAGTCGCCTGTGACTGGGCTCCTGAGGAGATTCATGTAGTCAGAACGAGGGTAACCACACGTAGTGTTTCCCTCGAATGTCGTATTGGAGACTGCCCGGGCGTACTTGTAGACCATCATCTCATACCCGCCCACCTTGATGAAACCTTGTACAGCGAGGGTAATATATATGTTAGGTTAGTTACAATTTACAATGAAAATCAGCCCTATGGCTGATAGACTTGTTGTATATATTGTCAATAGAGGATGAACCATGACATTTGTTGAAATACGAGCTTATTGTGTAATCATATCACTATTAACAATAACACATTTGAACAAACGAAAGATTCACAATATGAAATAGCTTAATCCATTAATGTGTGTTGTATCAACCTCATAATTTGTCAAATTCAATATAATATGTAGACTAAGGCCCAGCGTCCACCTACTACGATATGGCTCCGATACGGTCTACAATGCACCTCCCGATGGAAAATCAAATTCGCGTCGGAAGGTCACCTAATATCGGGGCAGTTGACCACGTTTCTGCGATTAGGCACCGAAAAACCCCTTACGATGCATAGTGGATTGGCATGATTAGACATATGTCTACGATTTTACACCTTCCCGATATGTCTCCGATATTTGCTTTTTGTATCGGTACCAAATCAGTAGGTCTAAATTTCTATCATAGTAGGTGGACGCCGGGCCTTAGTGCCTTATTTTTTTATATTTTTTTTTATTTAGAAACAATTGTCTGATTGCGTGGAATTTTGAATTCAGCCTACGTGTATCTCTGTTACTTCACATGGAAGAACGTCAAACTCATGCGATGAATGTTTAGTCGTTAAGCTTTTGAAATTCAAAAGACAACAATCAAAAAGACCAACTTGAATGAATGATTTGCATAGGGCTTTTGAGAGGAAACCTAGATGTAATCAACAAGATTTGGTATTGTAAGTTCTAGAAAGATAACTTTATCAAAACATGTCAAGTATGTTACATTGAGATAAGAAATACTATAACCATGCATTGAAATATTCATAACACACCATAAAGGCTACGTCCGGTCGATTAAAAACAGGGATTACGTCCTATCGATTAAAAAAGAGAAAAGAAAAGGGGGAAAATATAGGTACTCTCCTGATTTGGATCTTCTAATCTGTCAAATGGTCACAGATAAAAAAAGCAGTATAAGAAAGTACCAATGTAAATAAGATATGTCTTACTGATAATGGTAAGAATTGAAGCGCCTATCATCATGATGATGGTTTGGATGAAATCTGTCCATATGACAGCCGTTAGACCGCCTGAAAGAAAAACAATGTGTTTTTTAACAAACAATGACGGTTTCCTTCTCTCAGGTCAAGCATATCTAAAGCCGGAGACACACCAAACAAGAACGGCGACGATATCTGGAATCGCCAACACAAAATGGCGTCTGTGCGAGCTATTAATCCATATTTCACCTGATTTTTGCTTCCGAGATGCTAAATTATCAGTCGGAGATATTCCTATGAAATAATATTTCATATACATGAAGTTTTGTGTTGGCGATTCCAGAGATCGCCACCTTGACTCGCTTGGTGTGTCCCCGGTATCAGAGACATTTACTTCTGAGTAGAGGCGACGCTCAAACTCAGGCCCAGTTTATATTTACCGATGTTTACCACCGATTATATACATAATATTATATTAATATATATTCAATATGTTATTGATTATTATATTACCAAGTTACCCGGTAGCCCATTCAACAAACAGATCTCACCATGGACTGACTAAAGTATATTATTGAATCTCAAGATCAACCATTTATCAATTACCCAAGTATCACCAAAATAGTAGGATTGGCCATACTGCCAACCATCTGCTTAACATGCTCATTTGTAGACTTGATAAAAGAAATTGATGAAATCTATACCTGACAAAGGCGACTCAACGCCGAAACATTGTACCCAGTTGCATCAAATAAAGCCAATCACCAAAACCAAATTTGGGAAGTTGTTGAGTTTTACTTGACTATCCTACTCTGAATAATATTAAATGGTTTCAGATGGGAATTGAACGACTTGAGCCTTTTACCGTTTGAGTCTCCTGTCAGCGCGAAAAGTGGACGCCTTGAGCCTACCCTGTGGACGCCTTGAACCTACCCCATTTCAGTTCCGACTGGCGGATTAGGGTTAGGGTTGAGTATATATGACTATATAGCAGTATAAGTGCACTTTTCAAAGTTTTTACATCTAGAGGCTCAAGGCCACCAAAATGGGGTAGGCTCAAGGCGTCCACAGGGTTGGCTCAAGGCGTCCACTCAAGGCGTCCAGGGCTCAAATCGTCCCGGGCTCAAGGCGTCCATGAACCTTTTGTATACTAGTTTCCGTATTATCCGAGGAGTTGGCCCATAGTAATATCCGAGAGAATACGAAGATATTGCGTAGAGTCAACTCCAGGCATAATAATGCCACAAGTATTCGAAACCAGCTAATATTGTATTCATTATTCAGCATTGAAAATTCAAATCATTAAAGAAAATACAAAATGGCCGCCTATACTCATATGCACTATTTTATGGGGCGCCGTTCTGGACAAACCCATTTCGTCAAACTTTTCGTAATACAGTATACCTTTTCTTACACGTAGTGTATTTCGTTCACGAAATACACTACGAAACCTATATTTCATACCCTTCAAATTATTATCCTACCCCCCAAAAAATTCACTAAATTGATTTTCGGTCACATTAAATTTTTTATCCAACCACTTAAAATTCCGTTCAAGATGTTTCATTTCGTCAGACGAAATTTATTTTGTCTCCCACGAAATAAATTTCGTCTCCCCGCTTAATTTTTCTCTCTCAGTAGGTTGGGTATTGCGACCAACTCGTAATCTCCGCCTGGTGAACTACACACTCCCTATATAGGGTTTCTATGCAGGCTTCGTATTAGGTGGACAATAAAGAATCTGGCACCTCAGCCCGATTAATACACGTTCCCGATAAAACATCGGTAAGTATAAACAGTAAAATTCCAAACCCAATCAACGATTTTTCAACCCTAGTTTGCGTAAGCTAGCACCCCGACGGATTTTTGAGGGGACCGATTAAACCAAACTGGGTCGAATTATTCAGTCGTTGAATTTAACAACACTTGTGTTTTAAAGGGGTTATTGTCATCTTGCCCTCAGACGCCATCTAAAACACCAGGTTGTGGGATCAATTATCCATGTATTTTATCAAAAACAATTTTTTGGGCTTGCCATAGAGGAATTTTAGCCTTGCCTCAATGTCGTCTATAGATTATAACAAATGATAACAGTGGTCGCCCCCCCCCCCCCCAATACAGTGGTGCTATATTACAATTTCCTTGCGGATGATGGTGGAACTAGCAATCACTCTGTGCCCTATAGAAATACTCCATCGTTTCAGATGAAATGTATAATCAGTCATAAAGTGCAAACATCTCTATGACTTGCCGTGTCACCTATTATCTGTACTGATGTTTTCTACTCTTTCTCTTCCTGGTATGTGTTTTCCATGGGCAGGTGTAAACTCGGTCTTAACAATCAATAAACATCAAGTACGCCACAATAGGAAGGAACTGCATCGAGATTCATAGCTGCTGAAAATATGCCATGAGCTTTGATGGTGGAGTAATCTCACGAGACAAAGGCCGGTGATATTATGTAGCAAACCAAAACAAATGGTTTATTTTTAGCTGTGATTCAAATTTTATCTCACCCCTATCACTGACTGAGTGGCTAACATTTGTGATGTCATCGTCCATTGAGTATGTTTTTACCATACTCCATGAGCATTGAGCTCAAGTTCCCAATATCAAATCTAATGGAAAGAATATCAGGGGTGAGATAACATATTGACCCATATTGAGGAATTGTACGGAACCGTTCTCATAGGTGTTAAGTTTAACTCTAGGCTAAGGGCTCTTTTAATATAGTAAGCTGGGGTCATAAAGGTGTTTCATATGGCACTGATACAGAGGGGGAAAATCCAGGTGGAATGCAGCGAGTGCCCTTTACACCTCCTTGTACCTAATGGTCTCAAGATATCTCCGAGTTTTATCATCTGCAAAACCCACGCGTTATTTTTGGTGTGTGGGTGGGGAGTGCAGATAAAGACTGGTTTCTCTGGAAACGTTTGTGATCTTTATATGATTACTTAAACACATTTATTCGGCAAGTAGACTTAATTATTTGATGTGAGGCTATTTTGATGATTCTCACCCTCTCCACTATAAATGCCTATGTATATTTATCATGGGCTACTCATGAGCTATGCTCAGGGGTAGTCATTGCCACCCCGGTGTCCCCCTCTACCGCGCACCACAGGCGCCCCTCCTGCACCCTAGCGGCTTTCTCACCTACTGCGCAGTCACGAGCGCCACCACGGTCAGTGTCCCGGTCTCACTTCTTCTCCACCCGTCCTGCAGTACACACATACTCCAGTACTTTTTTGTTTCTTTGGCCACGTGCTTGCGGTCCAATACTCCCTGAGTATAGGCCAGCACACCATACATAAGATAGAGTACGATAAAACGATAGAGAAGAAATGCCGACTACAAGGAATACCCCCGTGCCTAGCATGTCGCAGGCACAGGAGGCGGCCGCTGGCTCGGAGGCTACGGTAAAAGGATCAGCCCAGGTCTCAAACGATCAGGTTGACTCCGTCTCGGACCACGCTTCCACGGTCAAGACGTAGAGGATAGCTGCTCTCGAGGGAAACGTGGCACAGATTCTGGAGGCGATAAAGGGACTGCAATGGTCGCCGTCGAGGGCTTCCCAACTGCCGACCGTACGAGAGGTACGCACCGTCGCCGAGGACCGGACCAGGGATTGGGCCCACGAGCAGGCATCCCGCCTCCCGGCGCCGAGGCAACTTCGCGACCGCTACCTCCCAGAGGACTACCTGCAGAGAGAGCTCGACCGTGAGGGACTCCGCCATGACCGTACGGCCGGTAGGTTTACTTCAGATTTAAATGCATCTAAGTTACTGTCCAAACCGTATATGTTTGTGGAGCATGAGGGCCTTTACACCGTAACACAGAGGCTCGAGGTCAGGGGCACGCTCGGTCCTATGGAATATGTGAGTGCCTTCATTGTGATGATGGAGGACCATCGAGCTGTCCCCAAGGAGGATCGGCGGGACATGTACCGACACCTGTCCCAGGTCTCCATCGACACCCAGACATGGCCGTGGGCTGGGGTTAGGCGTTGGTCACAGTATATCTTTGACCAGGTCGAGGCCAGCAGGATCTACTGGTCCGACCACGTCAGGATCCAAGACAAGCGGGTCCGGCTCGCCATGACGGCGACCACGATGCCTCATGACGGCCAAGACACGAACAAGTCCGGGGGACGGGAAGTGCCCTGCCGGGCGTTTAATTCAGAGAAGGGTTGCCGCCAGCGCAACGGCCACCAGGACGGCGGTATAAAATAGTTCCACATGTGTTCATTTTGTGACTCGGTCGGGAGGATGTGCACGCACATCATACACGCTTGCAACAGGAAGCTGTTGTATGGTGGCGGGTATGAGAGTGCTGCACCAACATCCGCACCTGCCCCACGCCGGATGCCTCATGCTGGACACACGGTGCGCCCCACGGAGCTGTCAGTGCAGAAGCAACACCTCCCTGCGGCTTCAAAAAATGGACCGGACGCGCCCCGCGATTGAGTGTGGCAAGTGATACACCCCTCGCACTGCGGTCACCGAGGGCACGACATGTGACGCAACACCCCACGTGACAACAACACCGCGTGCCGACCACGTGGGGCAGTCATCTCAGCAGGAAACCCCGCCCCCCGAGGAATACACTCCGGTGTATAAGGGTGCTGGCGGGGCGGCAGAGCGAGCCAATTGCCCCGGGAGGACGGCGACGAAGCTCTTCAAATCAACTTCGCTGCCGTTAGGGAGTTCTGTGAGACCGGAATCCCCTCTCCCGGAGTCCGGACGGATCCCAGAACATTCGCCGGACAAAGGCGGGCCACCTGGCCGCACTTCTCCGCCCCCGGGCTGCTGGGACATGCCAACATATACGATCGGGTGCGGCGCACGGGGATGCCGAACGCCCTCGGGGCCCGTATTGAGATCCCTACTGATCTCAACATACCAGCCTGGATCTGCTACCTCTCAGACATCCCCGGGAAGGAGGAGCTGATCGACTTCGTGAGGTTCGGGTTCCCTCTAGGGTACGCCGGCCCGGTTAGCGATACACGGGGCATGCCCAACCACCCCAGTGCCACGGGATACCTGGACCAAGTAGCGAAATTCATCAAAAAGGAGAAGGGGTATACCAACCTCATGGGACCATTCGAGGACCCCCCCTTTCTCCCGTGGTGCCACGTGTCGCCCTTAATGACACGCGAGAAGAGGGGTACATCAGACCGCCGCATCATCACGGATATGACATACCCCAAGGAGGACAGCGTCAACGGCTATATCGTTAAAAACTCCGTGTACGGTGAAGAGAGAGAACATGGCCTCCCGACCGTCGATGGCTTCGTCGGCCGCCTGGTGGCCTCAGGACCCGGGAGTTACATGTGTACCATCGATATCGCCCGGGCATACAAGAATTTCTGGTGCGACCCCCTCGACTGGCCCCTCCTCTGTTTCGCGTGGGAGGGCAGGTACTTCTGTGATACGGCGATGCCGTTCGGTGCCCGTGCCTCCTCCTACCACATGCAGTGCGTAGCGGATGCGATAGTCAAAATCCTCGGCCGAAAGGGGGTCGATGCCGCGATATACCTGGACGACCTCATCATCCTCTCCCCCACGGCCGACAAGGCGGCCGCGGACTTCGACATAGCGCGGGGCCTTTTCGAGGAACTGGGCCTCCCCGAGGCCAGAGAAAAGGCCCAACCCCCAAGCCGGGTCGTGACATGGCTCGGCATCGTCATCAACTCGGTGGATATGTCTCTCAGTATCCCCGGGGATAAGCTACAGGACGTGCGGGAGCACGTTAGGGCCGTGTCCTCCAAACGGTCGCTGACGAAACGACAGCTGCAGTCGGTCCTCGGTCGGGTCCTCCACGTCGCCAAGTGCATCCGGCCGGCGCGACCGTTTGTGAGCAAACTGCTCGAGGCCCTCCGGGGCATGGCCGGTTACTACCTGAACATCAATTCCAAGATGCGGCAGGACCTCCAGTGGTTCCTGTGTTTCGCCGAAGGATGGAACGGCCATGCCCTGATACCTAGAGGGCCTCCCACCAAGTGCCTCATAGTGGATGCGTGCCTGACCAGGGTCGGGGGCACAGACGGCAGATACTTCTACTCCGGGCAAGTCTGCACTGTGGACGACCTCGTGTGCTGCATCGCGGAGCTCGAGGCACTCAACACCGTGTACGCCATGTGCACTTTCCTGACGGATCGCGACCGTGGCACCCGCGTGGAAGTGTATTGTGATAACATGGGAACCGTCCAGGCACTCAGGTCGGGGCGTGCTAGGAACCCCGTCCTGGCCGAATGTGCCTGTCAGGGCTGGACGGTCCAAGCCAGACTCCAGGTGGACTTCGTCTACACACACGTGCCGGGGGCACTTAACACCGTAGCGGATGCCCTCAGCCGAGCCCACCTGACCTCGAGAGACTATGCCACGGCCATGAATTTCATGAAATTTCACTCCCTTATTGAAGTTATACCATGCACCCATGCTTCCTTCAATCCTGTTCTACGTCTCGCCTGCAGATCCGGCACTACGATCACTCCAGACGAGGGCATCTGCGTGGCAAAGCGAGGCGCTTGCCCCCGGAACGGTCGCGAACCAGCGGAGTGCCATCGCGATCTACCTAGCCTTCTGCAGGCGGATGGGAACAGATCCACAGAGACCCATCGTGAGCTTTACTACGGCGTACCTAGAGTACGTCGCGGGCCACGCCCCCTCTCCGGCGACGGTCGCGAATCACCTGTCGCACGTGCGGTCGCACCTCCGGCTGACAGGGGGCGATGTCGCACCGATGGAGGACTTCCGGGTAAAGCGCGCCCTCAATGCCATGAAACGAAACAAGTCATATCAACCAAACGTCAAGCCGCCGGTCCCCATGGACGTCTTCAGAGTGGCCCTCGTGAGCGGCCATCTTCTTTGCCGCGCTGCGACAAAGCAAAGTCGCACCACCATCTGCGACGAAGTACGACCCAACGCGACACCTGTGACGCCGAGACGTGGTGGTCACGCCTACCCAAGTGTCGATACGCATCAAAGCCGCGAAGAACATGCAGAAGGTGGGGGAGGAAAAGACAGTGATGATACAAGCATCCCCCAAACCGTCCTCGTGCCCGGTACGTGCTATCAGGACAATGCTTGTGGCCGCCCCTACGGCCGCCCCTACGCCCCGTTCCTCAGCCTGGCGAACGGGAAATTCTCACTACGAGAATCCTGTCGAGGGAATGGAAGTTTCTCCTCCAGGCGGCAAACCAGCCTCCCTCCTACACCCTCCACAGCCGCCGGAAGGCTGCCGGGACTCAGGCATTCCAGGCCGGTATGCCCAAGCTAGCCATCCAGCGATACGGTGGCTGGAGATCGAATGCCCACCGGACCTACATCAAAGACACTGATGCCCAGGCCGTTAACCAGGCATTGATTAGGTCCCTCACTCTTAAAATTTCTTCCCACCCCCCCTCTCCTTATATTGGCTCTTGGCTATTTCATTATATTATACAATTACCTACGTATTATCCATACAACTGTATTGTATATCATATTTTATATTATATTAATTGACCTTTATTCCACATGTCAATTACCATTATGTAATATTACTTACCTTCATATTCATATTACATATTAATATGTTCGTCCAGTAAGGTTGACATAATATTTTATCAATTCTATTATCATAAAATTCAATAAAATTTTATTCTCCCAGCTCCTGCTTCTCTACTTTTATCCGGGGATAGGGTAATAGGTTACTCATGAGCTATGCTCAGGGATAGTCATTGCCACCCCGGTGTCCCCCTCTACTGCACACCACAGGCGCCCCTCCTGCCCCCTAGCGGCTTTCTCACCTACTGCGCAGTCATGAGCGCCACCACGGTCAGTGTCCCGGTCTCACTTCTTCTCCACCCATCCTGCAGTACACACGTACTCCAGTACTTTTTCGTCCCATCCACCCTCACCTACTCTCTTCTATTTCCTACTCATGTACGGCTATTTCATTATGATATACAATTGGTAGCCCATGGCCGTAGGGTCAGGGGCGGTCATTGCTCCACCTAGCGCACTCCCTCTTTACTAGCGCTCCCTGCGCGCCCCCTAGTGCAAACCACGTGAACTATTATGTCACGTGGTGAAGCACGCTCTCACAATCTCTCTCACTCTCTTCCTGCGCTTCACGCAGCTCACACGCACTCTAATTTTCTCCGCTATTTTTGGCCCAACGCTGCTCGCGGCACCGATTACTCCACGAGTATCGGACCGAGGACGTTAGGGTTTTAAATCTACGGGTTAATTGATCACAGGAAATCGTGAGGATGCCGAAAACACGAGCCGGCCCGAGTACATCGCAAACAACGGATGCGGAGGCAGAGGCAGTGTCGGAATCCACGAACAGACAGTCTGAAGATCACGTGGAATCGGCCTCCGAGGTAGGCAGCGTGAAAACGGTCCGACTCGTGGCCGTTGAGAAAGGCCTCGCGGATTTCAAGAACGATGTGAAGGAACAGATCGGCGGGGTTCTGGCCGCGATCAACCGCCTAGCTGAGCAGAGGACGTCCGACCGGGCCTCACGGCCAGCAACCGTCCAGTCGGCAGCGGATCGACGCACCCAGGAGTGGGCCGAGGACCAGGCCTCACGGGTTCTACCGGCGCCACGCCAGCTGAGGGAGCGGTACGCAGCCGACTCCTACATCCAACGCGAGCTAGACCGTGAGGCCATCAAACACGACAGGACGGCGGGTAAGCTCCATTCGGATCTTAACATTTCTAGGCTAACATCTAAGCCGTATATGTTTGTTGACCGTGAGGCCGTATATACACTATCTCAGAAACTGGAGGTGAGGGGGTCCCTAGGGCAGATGGAGTATGTGAGCGCATTCATCGGTCTGCTGGGGGACGACCAAGCCGTGGAGCCCGCCGACCGGGAGTACATGTTTAAGCACCTCCACCAGGTGTCCATCGACGCCCAGTCTAGACCATGGGCCGGGGTTAGGCGATGGAGCCAGTTTGTGTTTGACCAGATTGAAGCTGGGAGGCTTAGCTGGTCCGACTACGGTCTGATACAAGAGGAGCGAGTCGGGGCTCGCTATGACGACCTCGACCCAGTCGGCCAGACCGGACAACGCAGGAAAGAACCGGGCCAGGGAGCTGCCATGCCGGCAGTTTAATTCGGAGAGGGGGTGCAGGCATAGGAGCGGGCACGAGGACGGGTTCACATATGCTCGTTCTGTGATTCGGTCGGAAAACAGTGCGGGCACTCGCTCCATGCCTGCAATCGGAAGCTGGGGTACACCATGGGGTACGAGTCCCAGCCGGTAGCCCCTCAAACAACACGCCTTGTGCAACAGGCCGGATACACCCCACAGGCCGGATACCCGATGAGGGCGGCCGACCCTGGACCGGATGCCCTATACCAACACGGACTTCCGCAGCCGGCAAAAAATGGGCACGGTGCGCCCCGCGAGTGATCGGAGCGCACCCGACTACAGGATGTACACGTGTGCCTCCCCCCCGGGGTCGCGGGGTCAACGGATGCGCGGCACGTGACATCACACAGCCGTCCCCACGTGAAACAACACGGGACAGGAAACCGCCTCCTGCTACGTGGGCACAGGTGGTCAGTGGCCGCCCCCCGGTCGGAGTCCCCCCACGTGAGGCCGCTCGGACACGTGACGTCACTGAGCGAGTGTGGACTCCCCCACGTGACGGGGAGGGGGTACAACAGGATAACAACAACACGGCTCCACGGGACCATGTGGCCGGCCCGGTGGGCGTCCCCCACCCGGGTACGACCGACCACAGGACCGAGGACGGAACCACAACTAACTCAATCCCAGACTTTAAGAAACTCGAGGAGGTGTGTCGGACCGGGATTGTTGCCGCCGGGACTCGTACGGACCCGGAGGCATTCAGGGCACATCGGCGCGCGGAGTGGCCGCGGATCCACGAGAGCGCCCCGGCGGCGCACGGCCACATCTATGAGGCTGTACGGGCCTCGGGGCTGCCCAACGCGATGTGCAGCAAAATAACTCTCCCCACGGACCTACAGCTACGGGCGTGGGAGAAATACCTCACGGGGATGCGGGGGATGCAGGAACTTCTGGGTTTCATACGATACGGCTTCCCTCTAGGATACCTCGGTCCCGCGACGGACACCAAGGGGGTGCCTAATCACCCCAGCGCCACTGGGTACCTGGCATTTTGTTCAAAAGGAGCTTTCATTCTCAAACCTGCTGGGACCGTTCACCGATGCCCCCTTCAGCCCGTGGTGCCATGTCTCTCCCCTGATGTCCCGGGAGAAACGGGACTCCGATGCCCGGAGGGTCATAACGGACATGACGTTCCCGCGGCAACAGAGTGTAAATGCCTTTGTAATGAAGAACTCGGTCTACGGTGAGGAAAGGGAGCACAGCCTCCCTACCATCGACGGGTTCGTCTCATGTCTCCTGAGGTCGGGTCCCTCGAGCTACATGGCCTCCATCGACATCGCGAGGGCATACAAGAACTTCCGGTGCGACCCCCTCGACTGGCCCCTCCTGTGTTTCATGTGGGACGGCGGGTACTACTGCGATACGGCGATGCCGTTCGGTGCCCGCGCGTCCTCGTATCACATGCAGTGTGTTGCCGATACGATCGTCGAGTTCCTCGCCGGAAAGGGGGTGGAGGCGGCCATGTACCTCGACGACTTGATCATCATCTCACCGTCAAAGGAGAAAGCTGCAGCCGACTTCGCGACCGCCCGGCAGCTCTTCCGCGAACTGGGTCTCCCTGAGGCCCGGGACAAAGCCCAGGAGCCGTCCCAGGTGGTCCGCTGGTTGGGGATCGATATCAATGCCGCGAACATGACGCTGTCGATCCCCGAAGATAAGCTCCAGGATGTGCTGCAACATGTCGCGGCAGTATCCCGGAAACGCAACCTCACAAAGCGGCAACTGCAGTCCGTGCTGGGGAAAATTCTGCACGTCGCGAAGTGCATCCGGCCGGTAAGGGCATTCGTCAGCAAGCTGCTCGAGGCCCTGCGAGGGATGTCCGGGTTCTACATCAACGTCTCGTCGGACATGCGGCAGGACCTCGACTGCTTCTCCAGGTTCGCTGACGGCTGGAACGGGCGTGCCTTGATCCCCAGGGGCCCCCCAACGAAGTGTATCACCGTGGATGCGTGTCTCTCTGGAGTCGGGGGCACCGACGGTCGCCTTGCTTACGCCGCCCAGGTCTGCCCGGTCGAGGACCCGGTGGAATGCATCTCGGAACTGGAGGCCCTCAACACGATCTACGCCCTAAACTCGTTCCTGACGGACCGAGACCGGGGCACGAGGGTGGAGGTGTTTTGCGACAACCTGGGGACCGTGCAGGCACTGACGTCAGGGCGGGCACGCAACCGAGTCCTCGCCGAGTGCGCACGCCAGGCCTGGATGGTACAGGCTAAGTTACAGGTGGACCTCCTGTACACCCACATCCCGGGGGTCCTCAACTCGGTCGCCGACGCCCTCAGCCGGTCGCACCTCACCTCCAGAAACAATGCTAAAGCTGTACATTACATGTCACTACATAACCTCATGTCTGTCGTGCCTTGTAACCACGCCTCATTCGTGCCTGTCCTCCGGCTCTCCTGCAGATCCGGCGCTACGTTGTCTCCAGCAGAGGGCATCTGCGCGGCAAGCCGTGGCGCGTGCCCCCGGCACGGTCGCCAACCAGCGGAGCGCCGTATCGACTTACATCGCGTTCTGCCGGAGGATGGGTACGGATCCACAGCAGCCGTCGGTCAGCCTCATCACGTCCTACCTGGAGTATGTGACAACCACGCCCCCTCGCCGGCGACTGTGGCCAACCACCTGTCGCATCTACGGTCGCACCTGCGCCTGTCCGGGGGCAACGTCGCGGCGATTGAGGACCAAGAATAAAGAGAGCCATCGACGCGATGAGGAGGGACAAGTCGTACAGACCGAATATCAAGCCCCCCATCCCAATCGAGGCGTTGAGGAGCGTCCTCGGCGGACTAACGGCCACGCCCCTCGACCGATCCACGAGAGCAGCCTGCCTACTGATGTTCTTCGCGGCCCTGCGGCAAAGCGAGGTCGCCCCACCATCGGCCCGAGGGTTCAACCCGGAGAGACACCTCAACCGCGGGAACGTGAAAGTCACGTCTGGTCACGTCACCGTCCGTATAAAGGCGGCAAAGAACCTCCAGTGTGTTGGAGAGGAGAAGCACGTGACTCTCCAGCCGTCTCCCGACCGGAGCTCTTGTCCACTACGAGCTATGAGAGCAATGGTCGCGGCCGTACCAACGTCTAGCGACCAAGACCCGTTCCTGATGAACGACGACCGGTCCCCGGTAACGACCCGGTCGTTGACCAGGGAATGGGACAGGCTAACGGCGTTGGCGGGGATCCCGGCAAAAACGTATACGTATTCTTTTATCACATATCACCATATGTAATACCTTATACGGTATCACATCTACTTCATGTATACCACATACCATATTACCAAATATGTATCATATCTACCAATATGTTATCACATGATATAACATATCTACCATATGTATATTACTGTCTTTAAGATATTACTATCACATATTAATATCTTCTTTTCTCGCTCATAAAATTAAAATAAATTTTATTTGCCCAAACTCTGCTTTCTACTCTTGTGTTGCGGGAATAGGGGTAATGGGTAGCCCATGGCTGTAGGGTCAGGGGCGGTCATTGCTCCACCTAGCGCACTCCCTCTTTACTAGCGCTCCCTGCGCGCCCCCTAGTGCGAACCACGTGAACTATTATGTCACGTGGTGAAGCACGCTCTCACAATCTCTCTCACTCTCTTCCTGCGCTTCACGCTGCTCACACGCACTCTAATTTTCTCCCAACCACCCTCACCCTCTATCTTCCTACTTTCGTAGGGCCTATTTTATATTTTATACACATTGTATATTCATATATACCATAATACTTTATACATGTATATCAATATGTATTCTTTTATTACATATCACCATATGTAATACCTTATACGGTATCACATCTACTTCATGTATACCACATACCATATTACCAAATATGTATCATATCTACCAATATGTTATCACATAATATAACATATCTACCATATGTATATTACTGTCTTTAAGATATTACTATCACATATTAATATCTTCTTTTCTCGCTCATAAAATTAAAATAAATTTTATTTGCCCAAACTCTGCTTTCTACTCTTGTGTTGCGGGAATAGGGGTAATGACCTACCTATTATCCATACAACTGTATTGTATATCATATTTTATATTATATTAATTGACCTTTATTCTACATGTCAATTACCATTATGTAATATTACTTACCTTCATATTCATATTACATATTAATATGTTCGTCCAGTAAGGTCGACATGATATTTTATCAATTCTATTATCATAAAATTCAATAAAATTTTATTCTCCCAGCTCCTGCTTCTCTACTTTTATCCGGGGATAGGGTAATGATTCTATCAAATTTACCCTGACAATACAGAATAATGATTCATAACCTACCTGTGATAGTGAAAATAGCAGCAATTGACAGCAGTAGAATAATTGAAAAGTACATATTCCACTTCAAGGACTGCTCAATAAAGATGGCCCCGGCATAAAGGTCTGCCTACAAATACACACACATTCATAACAGATATTTAGAATCCCTTGATGACACCATAAATCAAGACTGATTTAATAAATGTCGTTTGCTATTGTATAATGACACTATTCGCCTGGAAAAGTTACATCACTGAAAGTCCATAGATAATTAGTAGAAACTAAATGAGGGTTAGTAGTGCGAGCTTTTATCATACGATGGGCAGGTCGCGTCACTGCGCGAGGCATCAGCCGAGCGCAGTGAGTAGCTGATCTGACCGGAGTTTGATAAACGCTCACACAACTAACTCGAGTTCAGTTTAGTCATTTATCCTACCACGTCTCTACATCTTTAGAATAATAATTAGCCATTTTAGTTCCTCCAAGTTGCTCGAATGAGCGTTGTGTGCGGTTGCCGTTTTGCCGAGTAAGGCCAAAGGCCGTCAACAATTCATAGACCTCATTAGTGTGACGTCGCTCACGTTCTGGTCACAGATTGGTCACTTTTGTTATTACCCTCGTTCAATAAACAACACTTTACTGCAGGCTCGCCCGAATACAGTGACCCAATGTTATATAGATTACAGAGGTGTGACGGAGAATAAATACATACCGAGATCTTGGTGAATATATACATGGCGAGGGAGAGGACAGCCAGGTAAATCTGAATGCGCTGCCCACCGAACCTCTCCTTGACATATTCAGGTGTTGTAAAAACCTGTTAACAAACAGGAAATCACGTCAGTATCGTGTGTGTTATTGTAATAGACAGAAAGTAAGGTCTCAGGTTATAGAATAGTTAGTAGTATGAACCCTGGATGTGATTGCAGTTGGTCGCATACCCACATCGCATACACATGAAGCCATTTTCCATTTGCCGATTATTCGCCACCGAGCTACAGGGAACCTTCGATCACATTTGTTTCAGTACACCGAGGCAAGATCAGTGAATGGAAACAGTCTGATTTTTGAAATGTTCATCCATTAATTTGGTCAGGACTACGCAATAAGGCTACCACCGACCGACTTGGTCAACGACCGATAGAATGAATTTCGTCAGTGATCCTCAAAATTTTAACAGGACAATTTAAACAATACATACCCGTAAATTGTCGGAGAAACAAGGCATAAACTGCACCCTCACATATTATATGAAACCGAAGTGCAGTCGGTGGCCACCACCGACAGACTTTTAGAGGAACTCAATTAATCGGTGCCGTTTTCGTCAGATAATGAAAAATGGACTTTTATCCTATAGGTCCATATCAATTTCATATTCAACCCAGAGCCCCACTGATGAAATTAAAAACATCATGATTCTATTGGTCGTTGAGCAAGTCAGTCAGTAGTGGCCTTATTGCATGATTTTTGACAAATCAGTCGGTGATCATTCTCATTCCAAGCTGTTTCCATCCACCGATCTAGCCTCGGCGTGCACAGAAAGAGTTGATCAGTGGTTCCCGACTGCAGATTGGTGCTGAATAATCGTACAATGGAAAATGGCTTATAGGCTACAGGAATGTCTGCTCGGATAGGCTTTTGACACCTGCTATAGAAATCTAGTTTTCTTTGTAAGTATAGTTCTCTTGTTCGAATTGCAGTTGAATCATCATGACAATATTCATTCCTGACTTAATTTCACAAAATAGTTTTTGAATTAAAAGATATATCGGTGTATAACCACAAAGGATGAGAATATTGTAAACTTCTACAGAAATAAAGACTGCTATATAAATGTTAAAAACAAAAAACGCTTTACAGCATCACTTTAAATTCCTCGTAAGATACATTTCCCGTCCCTGATACGGCAAGATGAATTTGTAATGCTGAAAGATACATTATTTGGTATGGAAAAAAAATGAAAAGAGGGCCACTAAACAAGTGAACTCTAATATATGTCCTAATTAATCGATCTGTACTTACCCCTGAAGTTAAATACACCGGAAGGAACAGCCATCCAAGCATAAGTAAAACAAAGACAGCCTTGAAAGAGAATGACAGAAATAATCTGAATTACATACTTCCAGCATCGTTTTACAATTTAAGTGTGCGATGATTTATAGTAGTTAGATCATTGTTCAACTGCCTACCATAATGGTATATCTCTATAACGTATTAATCTGACATACTCGATGAATCCGAAAGCTTTCAAACGTCTAAGATATTCGTGATGTTATACAGACTTTTTCCCAAATAGGTTTGCATATCGTAATGGTTTATGTTTAATAATTTGTCAGTCCCTATTATTTGTGGACACTATTTCATGATATCGCCAGTTATATTTCACCGGATTATACGACTTTTAACATTTGACAAATAGAAATGCTCTATTATTATATTCTTGTCCAGATTCCGTTTGTCGCAGTCTGACGAACTATAGACAATATTACCCTCCGTTCCATATGACTAATTGAGAGGATGAACAGGTGAGTAGCAAAATGTCGTTTTTGATTATTTCCAGGTATGTAATAAGGAAGCATAGTGAGTGTGTCAGAAATATTATTATATACCTATGGCTGTATCAAGTTGGTATACTGCCCGCTCCTACCCATGGCGAATTTATACCCGTACGCACACTGTGACGTACGGGGTATGTGATCACGTGACGGGCTGGCTATCTTCGTACATCAAAATACTTGGTAAAATTATTGATCAAATACATCCCTCTGCCTCATTCAGCCAACCTAACTATATCGCCATATATTCTGATTGATTTGACTTAGTTTTCCAGGGTGACTCTGTTATTACTGTACACATTTCATTTGGTGCTAAAAGTTCATACGTTTATTTCATAGACTGAGATTCCTATTCCCGCTTCTGCTCCTGAGCCAGCCAGGCCGACGAAGTGTAGGCTTCCCACATTACTGGCGAACAATGAGGCACCTAGCTGTAACAAAAATAAACACCCAATGAAGACACCATAGCGTTGAAACGTAGGTTCTACTTGTACTGTATTAGGTCATGACCATTAAAGCCTAACCAAAACCATTCAGTGGACTAGTGGTTGTTCTGTCTTCAACTCTTAATAAAAAATAAACATAAGTCTTCTATCAATTTTCAATATGAATCATTAAATGTACCCCCTGCGTTAACGTCAGTGTTTATCATTACTGTTATCAAAATACAGCTTTAGTGGAAGTAAAGCATGTTCAATCTCAACACAATTCTGATTTCATGAAACATAAGGTATAAGAAAGTTTTTAATAAATGCCTAGAAAAAAAAACATAGCTTTCATATCATGTAACATAATATCTATTATTTGTGAATTGCTATTGAATGTATTGCTAATGCTATCATATATACCTATTCTCAAAAATCTATGAAATACTACCCGCTGGTAGCATGTTCACATAAATGATTAAAATGGCGTGTTTTTAAAATGATTTTTAGGTATATGATAACAAGGAAACGTAGTAACTTTGACAGAATTGATGCCATTCTCGGTCTTTTGTCCTGTGGCATCGGGACATATTTCTTGGTAAAAAAACAATGAACGGACACAGTAAATATGTTTCCTCATATTACTTCCTCTAGGTTGCTGTAAATTATGAAATACATACCGGGATAAAGTGGATGCTCCTGCCAGCAAGGAAATAGCCTCCGACGCTCCCACGATTCTTCCGGGACGTCTGTTGGAAGGCAAAGCAATCATGGCAGAAATGTTTTCAAGTAATCTGCATTAATCTCCCATATCATAAGATAGAAATAGCAATCCCTGAATGATATTAGAAATACAGGAAAGCGAGTAGTTTACTATGGATTGGTGAGGATTGTGTATGGATTGTTATAGTTTTATTTGGAACTATCGCCGTGACCCTAAATAGAAGAATAAGGAAAGACATGAATGGATTATTGAGGAGTATCTAATAAGACAATATCTGCGTTCCATTTCATCTTTTCATTGGGGAAGCCATTGCAGCAGCCATCTTTGAAGCCATTATCAAACCTTTACTTTAATTCAGCTGAAGCTTGAAACAGCTCTGCTAAGGGTGTCCTTTCCTATGTGAGCTCATTCATTTGTAATTTTCAAATCTATACATCCTTAACGTGGGCAGGTAATTTGGTTTCTATGAGAGGAAAGTAATCATCAGTATTGTCCGTGTTTAGTAGTAACAAATTGACTGAATTAGAAAATTAACCATTCTGGTTTCTTCTCCTTTCTCTCTGATGTTTACGGTTTGATTGCCATGCTTTGTATGGCATATCCACCCCCATTAGTGTTCGCTCTAGTTCCTAACCTCCGAACATGGTGGCAGGGCACACTCATAGGCATGTGCGGCAGACTGGAATGAGACTGGTCATCCTCTATTGGCAGTTGGTTTAGTAGCTGATCTGAGCACAGAGCACACTAGCCAAGCTTGCAGTGTCAACCCCCCGGAGTTTGTATATGAACCCTCCTGTTTGTCAATAAAACCAGTCTAGTCTTGACTCATAGTTGTTCCCTGTACTTCTGTGCCCGGGTTCTGACTCCCTTTCTCTTTTAAGGCCCGGCGTCCACCTACTACGATTTGGCACCGATATGGTCTACGATGCACCTCCCGATAGAAAATCAAAATCGCGTCGGAAGGTTACCTGATATCGAGGCAGTTGACCACGTTTCTGCGATTAGACACCGATAAAAACCCCATACAACGCATGGTGGATTGGCTTGTCTAGACATATGTCTACGACTTTGCACCTTCCCGATATGGCATCGATTTTGACATTTTGTAACGGTGCCATATCGGGAGGTCTACGATTCTATCGTAGTAGGTGGACGCCGGGCCTTAGGTTCATACCTGGCCAGATTGGATCCTTAGGTTTTACACATGAGTGATGACCCCCACCGTCGGTATTTTGTATTCTTTTCTTGACCACCTTACTTCCCCTTAGAATGATTAGAAATTCAAACTCCTAGCCACAAGTTGCGGGATTTTAGAGCCATACTGTTACACATTGCCAATATTAGTTCACTCCCCAACCCCTAATTACAAACTAACTGCCAATCTGTCCAATCGAACCACTCCTCATTTTGACCATTAGCCAACAGCAGAACCATTCCAAATTCAACATTTAGGCCTACCCTAAATCATACCTTGGGCCAAAATTTGATATTTCGAATCAATTTCTCTAAACAAATGCCTTATGTTGCTTCTCCTTTTCCCCTCTTGTCCACCACATCGAATTCGTTTGGCCTGACCCAAATTTCTTGCAGTTTAGTTGTTCTCTAGAGAGTACTCCAACCCACATATGGTGAACACCCCTTGCCAATCACGCATGGGTGATTCAGAGTGCCAATGTACACATCTACGAGGAACTTCCCGCCAGAATATGTCCTTGTTCACGGCCGCAATGACCGTGTCTTTTTTTTTATTTAAACACTTTATATGACTTGGATAACAATCCGCAGTTAGGCGTTATCATTTTGCTTTCAGCGTGGAATACATTTTCCTGTTATTACGCATCTGTAGCTTTCTTGTTTACAGACGGTACATTTATATAGTTTCACATTAGATCTAACTTTGTTAATAGATTTGCGAAGGAACCAAACTGGTTCCCTGTCCAAATAAATATTAGGACAGGTATCTGGTGGTTTGGACCGACCTTGAACTTAGCAAATCAGACCTCGCTCCCTCAGGAGATCCCACAGATATTGTATTTACACTAGTATGAAATTAATAAGAATACAAACTAGATTAATGTTAACCTTTCAAAAGATAAAATATTAAATTTTTTACCCTACTTTATATCTAAAAATCCTTCCCTCTTCATCGTTCTATAAACTGTGTGAGATTACAAAGTATTGCCATGCTACACCTTCATTTTTTGTTATCTCACCTGTTGATAATTCTTTAACGTGTTTGTTATTGTAGCATACTCTCGTTCTCATTGATTCAAATTACATAATCCTTTACATATACATAAGCGGACACCTCGCGTTAACGGAAACCGTTGCTCGGAACGGTTTCCTCTATTAGATGTATATTTCAACCCAGTGTAAGTTTAATAATCTAGGATCATACATATAGACGCTTTTCTGAATGCTACAAAGACCTAGAGACGATGTGGGTCAACTCTATTCAACACTTATGAACCTTACGGGCGGCTAATACAGTCTTAGCCAGACTTGAATATTGAATTAAACTATAACCCTTGTATGATATTTCCAAATTTTCTAGGTCACCAGGTAGTAGATAAAGATCTACATTATTGGTGTCTAAAAATAAATCGGCGAATGACTGTCCAACTGAACGTATATCTGCTTTAGTTGACATCTTTCTGAAACCACATGTGACAGAAATGAAATCATGCGTGAAAGACACCACTGATTTCATAAACAAAATCGAGAAAATAGAAAATCTTGAAAAAAAACAGCATCATAGGCATGATGGATGTAACATCCCTGTATACAAATATCCCACAGACGAGGGGATTAGAGTGATACGTGAAAAACTAGAGAGATGCAGGAATAATGTAGAAAAACCATCCATCAGTAGCATATGCAGGGTATTAAAAACAGTTTTGACGAAAAACAATTTCCAATTCAATGGTACGAACTACCTCCAAAAGAGTGGCACTGCAATGGGCACCAGGGTAGCACCATCTTTTGCCAACCTGTTTATGGAGAAAATAGAAACCGAGATCCTTAACAGACCCGGGAAACAACCCACGACTTGGTACAGATATATCGATGACATTTTCTTCATCTGGGAACATGGAGAAAAGGACCTACAAGAATGGATAGAAACCACAAACAAAGTACACCACAGCATAAAGTTCACAGCGGAGTGGGACCTCGAAAGAGAAAATCAATTTCTTAGACACTTGGGTGAAAAAGGACAATGAAGGCAAACTATATACAGACCTCTATGTCAAACCAACCGATACAAACTCATATCTGAGATATGAATCGGCTCATCCCCCTAGCTGCAAAAAAAGCCTCCCAGAAAGCCAATTCCTGAGAATCAAAAGAATTAGCAAAAGACACGAGGACTACGAGAAACACGCTGAAAAGAAAACTGCAGATTTCCTAGAAAGGGGTTATCCTCTAGAAATCATAAACAAAGCAAAAGAAAAAGTGGCACAAAAAACTAGAACAGAACTACTAGAACCGAAACCAAAGACTAATGTAGAAAAGGAAAGAATCTTCCTAACCACTACATTTAGACCAGGTAAAAAACATGTCCAAACAGCGGTCAAGAAAAATTGGGATCTCCTCGGCAGATCCACAACAACAAAGGCCATACACCGAGCAGATCTCATGATGGGGTATAGAAGCACCAAAAATGTGAGAGACCATGTGGTCAGCTCAAGGCTGAACTACAAACCGAAAGACGAGCAAAACATGTCAGAAAAAGAAGGAGACAACAACACTACCAATACATGCAAAAAAACAAACTGCAAAGAACTGTCCAATTCTGGACCACAAAGGCACCATATCCCACAAACGCCGAAATATGGAATGCAAGAAAAACATCACATGCAATAGCTCGAATGTGATCTACTATATAGAATGCAAAAAATGCGGCATTAGATATGTGGGACAAACAAAACGCAAAATAAAAGAAAGAATCCGAGAACACATGTACTCAGTGAAAACCCAAAAAGACTCGGACATAGGGTACCATTTCAACACCCCGTCACATGATGGGGTTACAGACATGAAAGTCTACATTCTGGACTTCATCTATGATCACCCAGAGAGCGATAGAGCAAAAACACTCAGGAACACCATAGAACACAACTGGATCCATAGAGTACAAACTGTAGCACCGTATGGATTAAACACAATGGACAACAAATATGGATGAGAGAGCCAAAAAGCCACGTCAAAATTTTTTTTTAGACACCAATAATGTAGATCTTTATCTACTACCTGGTGACATAGAAAATTTGGAAATATAATTTCACATCTCTCTCAATCCAGATTGCAAGCCTGACCAGGTAAACAAACAGTCATAGGGCTGACTGATGGGAGGGGGACCAGATCCACCCACCCCACCTACACACAGAACTGTCAGACAAGCCACAGGCTGACAAAATAATAAATATACACATATGTGAAAATTCTCACCCTGCAATGCAGACCGAAATGTATCTGATGAGCCAGACGATGGCAAAACTCCACACATATAATCATGTTTTGGAGGAAAGCCCTAAAACAGGAAGACCACCATGACAGTGGCCCAAGGGCAAGGCCGTTTGGAGGGAACACACCCCTCAAAACAACCAACCACAACCCCCAAACAACAGTGTATACATGTTACCACAGACAACCACGGTTCCACCCAATGAGAGAAGTGTAGAACCGGAAATCAGCGAAAAATGCGCGAAATTCTGTGGTTCAAACACCTTACCTGGTCAGTAGTGCAGTCATACTCGGTCTTTCAACACGCCTCGTTCCCTGATATAACCCTTGTATGAGTTGTAGAAAAGGGTCTTCATGTACGATTCTAGATTATTAAATGGGCCCCTGGGTCTATTGAATAACTTATGCCTATGAAAGTTCAGGGTACAATGGCCCTTTGTATGAAGGTTATCGTTTAAAGATATCCAAGCTCGTTTGTTAAGACTTATATAGAACTGCAGCGAGAATCGTATAAGTAGGCAATACTCCATGAGTTTGGCTGGGCCGCAATTGTCATCGAGGCGAAGCTGAGTGACGATTATGGCAGTTCTCGATGCAGTTCTATATAAGTATTTTACGATTTGAGTGTGGTTCTGGATTTATCTTACCCCTTTCTATGATATTAAATATCAACACAACTTCAGAATAATCAGAATATACTTAGCAAATCCATATGACATCATCTGAAATTAACTACGCCACGGCCATGGTGTAGTAATGTCACTTTACGAGGGTGATCTTTGAGTATTTTTTTCTAATGTTATTCCTATGGCTAAACTTGTACCAGGGATGAGATAAAGTCCTAGCCGACAGAAGGTGGTCCATTCCATAAGTGTTGAATAAAGTTGATCCATGTCATCCATGGGTCTTGTTGGCATACAAAACTGTATTGGTGTTCAAACAAGATTGTGTTTGCAACTTGTTATTCAAATATCATAACGATGAAGGCACTAATTATCACAGACTCTAGGGGGTATAACATCAAACCATATATGTATAACCATACGACTTTAGACTATAACCTCTACACGTTCCCCGGACAAGGATATGAGGATTTAGCTCCACACGCTATACAACTTGCAACTAACCTCAACCCGGACTTAATATTGATTTTTGCAGGTATATGTGACATCACCTACAAAAATTCAATAACAAAAGACATTTTTCTGCGGAATGATAATGCAAAAAAAGCGACTACTGCTTTGTTATGGCACGTTTCAAACACCTACAACGACATATGGAAAAACAGTGCGAAGAAGTCAATCTTCCTACCAGTAATTGGTATTGATCTGTACCGCTACAACGACAAAACCAAACAAGTGCAGCCTCTGGATCCTGACGTATCTACATCTCCACTAACAGTTCACCCACAGCAGGATGTACTGAATGAGACAATTGTATTGTTGAATAACGAACTCTCTAAATTTAACCACTATAACAATCTGCCGACACCTTGGATAGCCTCTGCCATCCACAAAAGCATGGGTAAAGGCCATATGTCACACCGGTATATCAAATTGTATGACAGTTGTCACTTAACCAGTGAGCCTGCGCAAAATATTGTCAAAACTATAGACCGTTGTCTATCCACCCATATTTGAGAAATTCAGCAGAGCTGAATAATTCAAACTGTTCACTAAAAAAAGATAAGAGAGGCTCCCTCACAACATCGTTACACCTGTGTTTTTGCCACGTAAAGTAAACTGTATTTATCATGTTAATTTGTTCACCTACATGTCAATTTTCATCCTCAACTCACTCATGTTCAAATCAAACTGATACAATTGCGATGATTGAGAAACCACTGAGAAAATCATGTACTTATGCTTGATGACGACACTCCAGGAAATTAGAAAATTAAAAGTACTTAAGTTTATCTAATCAAAAAAATGTAATAATAATGGGAGATATAAACTTAGATCTCAATGATAAATCGTTGAAAAGGAATCACATTGACAAATTCTGTAGCTTACATGGCCTAATACAGCTCATAAATACCCCAACAAGGATTACCCCGACTTCCAAGACTACTATAGACCATGTGTATACGAATTGTAAATTTATAAATGAAGCAGGCGTCCTTGGTTACATTATAAAGGATCCTTTGCCAATTTATGTAGTGGTAAAATGCAAGCGTAACAAAGTCAAAAAAAGATTAATAAAAGCTCGTAGTTATAAGAATTTTGATTACCAAGTATTTAAAGAAAGATATACTAGGGCTGACTGGACCAACTACAATGAGGATCAGAACCCTAATTGGCTTTGGAATAAAATGTTGCAGAACATAACAAAAATTTTAGATGCAATGGCCCCAATGAAGTCGTTCTTCATTACTGATAAAAAACCTACCTGGCTAACTTAAGATGTCTTAGATTCAATCAATACCAGAAATTACTTCCTTAAAAAAGCCCATAGAACAAATTTTGTAGATGATTGGAGAATAGCGAAAATTCACAGAAACCGTACACAGGCAATAATACGTGCTAACAAGCAGTCGTAACAAATCAATAATTGACCACAATGGTGACACTAAAAATTTTTTGAAAGGGATACGGGACATTTTGCCAAAAGAGAGTAGCCCTGTAATCACAGACATTATCAACAATGATACAGGTCTGGAGATAGAAACAGATAAGCGTGCTGACTATATAATAGTTACTTCGCCCATATAGGCGAGGAACTTGCAAAAAAACTCCCAGAAAGAAACATTGAGAACCCACCGTATGCACATAAGCCACACGATGTGGACCTGTTTACCAATGAAATATCAATTGATGAAATCATCACAGCAATAAAATCCTTAGACTTTAATAAATCCTCTTGTATTGATAATATAAGATCCTCAGTTCTAAAAATAGCATTCCTAACATCATTGGATAAATTACAAATAATGTTAAACTCAATAATTCACCAACATAAATACCGAATCAATGGAAAATGTCTACGATTATCCCAATCCCTAAAACGGGTAATACCAGAGACGTCAATAACCTGCGACCAATAAACTTATTGCCTCTCCCAGGTAAGCTAATGGAAAAGGTGGTAAATAAATGACTTAAGCATTACTTAGAAAAAATTCTCTTGTCTCAGACAAGCAACACGGATTCCGAGCAGGCAGGTCGACACACTCAGCAATAAGTCAATATTTATCTGAAATTTATATAAAGCTTAATGATAACCACAATCCTGTCACTGTCTTTTTGGACTTCATGAAGGCGTTCGACACCGTTTCTCATCAATTGCTGATAAAAAAATTAAATGATTTAGGTTTATCGAACAATACATGTCTTTGGTTTCAAGAGTATTATTCAGTACATCAATAACAATAAGCTCCGAGGTATCCTATTGTCTATTGACTTTGAAAAAGCGTTTGACTCCATAGAATGGAGCTCTATAAAAACTGCCCTCTCCCTTTTTGGATTTAGTAATTATTTTAGTGACTGGATTGATGTTATCTACAACAAGATTGAATCTTGCACAACAAACAACGAGTGGCACTCCAACTGGTTCTTCCCCACTCGGGGTACTAGGCAGGGATGTTGTATATCCCCTTACTTATTTATCATGGTCATAGAACTCCTAGCCATAACAGTACGAAACAAGCTTAAAGGAATATTTATAGGGAAAAAAGAGATCAAAATCTCACTATATGCAGATGACGTAACACTCTTCCTGAAAGAACCCCAATCCCTTAGCATATTACTGGACATACTTGACAGATTCAGACGGTACTCTGGCCTAAAAATTAATTTGCACAAATCATTAATCCTTCCATTGGGTCCCCGCCCGCTGCCCGGCCTTAAAGATCTGCCCATTCAAATATGTAACAAGGTGAACATTCTTGGTATCACGCTGAAAAATCACATGAATGAAGACGAATCCTATGCTCTCAATTTTGAAAACAAAATTACAACATGTAGAAGGATTTGTAGCTCTTGGAGCAATAGGTCTCTCTCCCTGAAGGGGAAAATTGTAGTAATTAACTCGCTGGTTATCCAAACTATCTTGTACAACCTAAGTGTGACTTATGCTCCGGAGAAAGTGTTCAAAGAATTATATGAAATAACTAACTCTTTCCTATGGCAATCAAAGTGCAACAGAGTTGCTCATAATGTAATGTGTCAGGACATCAAAGATGGCGGGCTGAAACTGCTAGATATTAGAACAATGTACTCTACAAGCAGACTTAAGTGGATAAAACGCCTTATTTTGTCAGACCATCACCCATGGACATACTTTCTAAGAAAAATCACTGATCCAACGATGTCCAATTTCGATAGATTCTTGCAAAAGAAGAAAATTAACATGTCGCAAGCGTCCCCCTTCTATGTTGATACATTAAACATCTGGCATAAAATTTATGTGACTGATCCGATTGCAACGAAAGAAATACTCAATGAATGTATTTGGAACAATGACTTTATTCGTGTAAATAAGACCCATCTACAATGTAAGCAATGGTTCAATGCCGGTATAATACACATAAGAGACCTCTTTCAAAACAAGAAATTCATAAACATTCATCAACTAAAACTCAAATACAAGGTTCAGGGTACTTTCATCGATGTTCATATGATTAAAAATGCTATACCTTGGCTGAAAGCCCTCCATATAGGAGAGATGGACACTATGAATGACATGGCACTCTATATTAATAATAGATCCGACAAAATTTGTAACATTTTAGCATCTTCCAACAAATCCATTTACACGATACTCCTCTCTCAAAAGTACCGTACACCAACTGCACAAAAAAGATGGTTGAGTGACCTGAACCCACCTCTCCCAGACACGTTGGCTTGGAACGATTTATACACTAGAGATTTTAAAACGACTAGATGCACTAAATTTCAATCACTCCAATTTAAAATCTTGCATAGGATCGTTCCGACCAACCACTACTTAGCAAAAAGAAAGATCATTGATAGCCCAAACTGCTCATATTATAATCAAGAAGACAGTTTACAGCACTTCTTTGTTGATTGCCCGAAAGTGAGGCACCTTTGGGAGATGATTTCAAGGTGCTTCCTTCAGGTACATAATGTCACTTTAAATATTTCTAAAACAGCTTTACTTTTTGGCATGGATGGAATGAACCAGTACACAAAAGTTCACAATTATATTTACCTCTCAGTGAAATTTTATATATACAGACAGATTGAGAAATACAATTGTTATAGGGAAGGAAAGCCAGAGAAGTTCAACAAATGGCTTCAAATTTATGGTAATATCCAATGATTTTTTGCACTAGAACCTCAGCTGGTTATAAAAGCACAAAAGACAGAAAACATTGCTTTATATTTCAATACCCATCCCTATGAACCTACAGTAACCGGGCCTTCGGCGTGTGTGGGAACTTGATAGTTGGAAGTCCGATATGAAACAATCTCTTTCTTATAAGCCTCTTTTACACACGTTAAACTATAACGCAATGACATAGGTCTGATTCAAGGCTGGGAGATATTGATGAATGTCTCTTACCGATGAATTATGATACTGGCTCTAGAATGTTCCCTTCAACCCCTCCTTCACTCCTCCATCGTTTCATTTATTTATCTACTTGTCATGTCCCATGTCTTGTCCCTAGGTCTAACCGTCCTGTTCCCTGTCCTCGGTTCCTAGTTGTCCAAATATGAGAAGTAAAAGATGCTAATGTGCAAATGGCATAATAAGACTTTTGCCTGACAACTGAGGTCAACACTGTCCATCGATAGACCACTTTCGAAGAATTTTCTTATTTGCATAGACTCGATGTTGACCTTTCTATGTTTGATCATGTATTTCCTTACATAAGATATACTTAGAGTTGCGCAATCTTATAGAACTACCTCAAGAGAGAGTGAAAACTCTCCTCAATGCTTACGGACATCGTCAAGCAAAAAGTAGTTTATCAAAAAAAAAGAAGAAAAAAGGCATATAAAAGCTCTTATCCAGTGTGATAGTTTAATGCCTGGGTGACCCCGACTCCATACGGGAGGCAGAATACACTTGTCAAGGCGAACAACATATGGCTATAGAAAAGCGAATTAAGTTCCTAATACAGGAGAAATCATCCCTGTGACTAGAGTTAAGTATTTTGAGTCTCTGAGATAGGGACTCAGTTAAATGTTTTGAAAAATAACTATATTTCATGTCTTGCTTTTCAGTTATTGTTCGACGTTGGATAGATCACATATTGCTAATGGGATACACAATTATGCGCCGAGGGATAGATCACATGTAATCTCTATATGGTAATATTTCTTTCTCGTACCTGGTTCAATAAATAGAGCATTGCTCATTTAAAAAAAAAAAAAAAGAGTATTTATCAAACAAAATTCAGCGCACAAAGTTAGACGATAAAATTTCAGCACCTGAGTCGACCACCTTTGGTATTCCTCAAGGTTTGGTGCTCGGGCCTACGTTATTTCTTGTCTATATTAATAATCTTACTTCCTGCCTAAAAAATACCCCTTGGAAATTATCTTTATATGCAGATGATACGACGATAACAACCAATAGTGTCAAAAACTTGAGGATAATATTACCCCTGGCCCAGAGTTGGTGTGAAGAAAAATTCATACAATCAACGATAAAAAAACTAAAGTTATGCAATTTGTGAGGCGAGGTAGAGATCACAAAGAACGAGATAAAATGGAAGTTATGTTAAACAATCAACCTTTGGAAGAAGTAAATCTATACAACTATTTAGGATGTATCATCGACTTTGATTTGAAATTTGATAATCATAGAAATAATATAAGAAAAAGAGTCCATGATAAAATTTATTTACTCAGGAAAATTCGTGGACTAATAACAGCAGAAGTGGCACTACATATATATAAAGCTTATATTTTACCTTATCTAGACTACTGTGATTACATATACGAACCCCAGACCCAAGCGGGAAAAAATGAACTGCAACTGTGGCAGAACAAAATCTTAAGATTAGTGTATAAAATAAAACTTGGCCCCAACCCCCCATTAAACACTGATGAATTACATAGGAAAGCAAAATTACAATATTTAAACGACAGAAGAAACTTACATTTATTGTACTATGCACATTCATTAACTAAATTACCTCATCTAATTGACCAAAGAAATCTACCTACAAGGAAATTTGATGGACTGAGACTAATTGAACCAATAGTAAACTACCCAGGCTTTGCAACATCTTTCTACAGACAAAACATCTTGATATGGAATAGGCTAAAGGTAGATTATACCAAGATTGAAGAAAAACAGGTCTATATGAAGGAAATTAAAAGAAATTACCAAAGCTGCCTACAGCAAATTTATTACGGTTAACATAGGTTAGATTGTGATTGCAAACAACCTACGCTCTCTCTGATTCTTGACCCATTGATATACAGTGGAAGCAAATAAAATTACTTGTATGAAGGTAATATTGTAAATAGAATCCAATTAATGTAAGATCAGATTGTGATTGCAACTGATCAACGTAATTCCCTGATACTGCTTGTACCACCATGTCTACCATATGACTACCAAATTACATTACAGTAGATAAAGGTAGTGTATGTTGAACAACGCTCTATAGCATTATTCTAGGTCGAGGTTAACTGAGATAAGATGATATAAATAAAAGTACTCTTGTACATTGAGAAACTGAAATATGAATAATAACAGATATAATGCTTGTCTGAAGAAATTACATTTAGTTACTACTATGTTCCTAACGGATAAATTTTATGAAAAAAGATTGGCGATTGGTAACATATCCCATGGACTGGAAAAAAGTAAGGTTCTCCAGCTTTATATATCTAAGAATTGTATGTATATGGATTTCATCCCATTCATTACATCTCATAAAAACACTCACTGACTGGTTGAGATGAGAACTGAACTAAGAGCTTGTACTAATGTATTAATATATTAGATTGTTCATGTGATACTAGAGGGCCCGGATGGAAGAACGGCAAAGCGCCGAATACGGTGTGATGTAAAAAGTATTCCCTGAATAAAATTGATGAAAAAAAACCAAAGATGGGTCTTCATGTACGAGACTCAATTATTCAACAGGCCCCAGTCTACCATCCAGTGATGAACCCGCTCGTAGGGTGCCATACGGTAATCAACAGGTGTCGCTTACCTCGCCATCTCTCCGGAAACAGACCCATCTTATCATTTCGATAAAGATAGCAGTTGATAGTACAACACGAATCTTATCAGCAATGACGGTGGTAAGAGTCGCTCAAAGGGAGTCTTCTCAAGTATGAATACATCTTATCTCGTGCTATAGGTCAATTGTCTGTTTAGATCAAAGACGCATATGTTAGCCAAAGATCTTGGTATTTGTCTTAAGCACTGAATCCAAATTTAGAAGTCTGTAAACGACGACTGAAGAATCCTATTCGCATATTGAGATCCCAGATTAGTGTATTGATATGACACTTAGTAAAGACCTTTGGACCGTGGTAATAAACAAAGATAACTTATACACAATATTGACTGGTTTCAGATGCTAGCTGCGGTATTTTGCGTGGAGTTAGGGCGCAGTAATACCCGAGCCCATTCGAGGATATTGCGTAGACACCCCATAAATACACCATTTCCTGATAGCTGACATGCCGATCGTTTTGTTTACACACTATTTTACGTATGCGCCCTTTATCGCAACCCAGTGCATACTGGTGATGTCCTGTCTTGTTATGTAATGTCTTGTTGTGTTGTATTGTCAACGAGGTCAGTCATACTGCCAACAGCTATGAACGATAATGACTATGACTATAAGTGAGCTACATACGTTGTGATAATAATAATGACAGCATAAGAGTCAAATGACCTGTGCTGAAACCAGCGGACAGCATTGTAATGAAACAAGCTGCGATTTGTTTTGTGAGTAAATGTACATTGTAAATGCTCGACTACACCTGTTGTATCATATTGCATGCTGTATTGCTTTGGATTAGTTCATGGAAGAACGTCCACATCAGGATGAATGTACTGTATCCACCTTTTTTCAATTGAATAATAAAAAAAAATCGACACTTTGAATTAATTAGATGGATACTGAATGGAAATTCCCTCGATCTTGTTGAGTACACAATTTCATTGACATTCTTTATATCAGTACATACAGATAGTAATGATTTATGAATTTGAAGGGTAATGCCATTGAACAAATGTCAATTACTGTTGAATTCCAAAAAGAAATCTCTTACGGGTTTGTCGAGACATGACAAATCATGGACCTGTTTCACTAGTTTCGTGACAAAAGTGTTAGACAGACATGACAGACTTGTGAGATTTGTGTCAACAGGCATAGTTTGGAGGATGGCGCAGTTCACCGTCTCTGCCCAGTTTTTATCGATGTATTTCTTATCTTGCTGAAGATTGATTTATGGAGAACGGATGTATATATCATACTATAATATAGCCCGCCAAGTGATTGATATCAGAACATTAGCCATTTTTTAACTCAGGTTTGCTGCACCTAGGTACGTTATATTGAGCTTTGAGAGCATTGGAAATAGACGTAGAGAGGTTGAACGTTGAACGTATGTCGGAAAGGGTCCTTTTATGTACACAATTACATATGTATCTCAAGTCCACTCGCATGTAATGCATCTATGGTAAAGGCATAAAATTAGATGCTCATGCTCTTCATCAACCTAACATTATGAAATTCAGATCAAAATGCACTGATTATGTGTCGTCAACAACTGGAAACAGTCTAGTGTGAACGCAAAAATTGAACAAATGTGAGCTTCTACAGAATCGTCGAGTATCTTGGCGATTAATTCAAAGCTGGCGTAAAATCGTCAGAATAATCGTCAGGTGGTGCAAAATTGCATAATCCGATGATCTATGGTCCTCGCTCGTTTGGCGTTTACATTAGACGATTTCTAGCAATCGGCGACGCAAAGTCGTCTGGTGGTGCTATAATCGTTTATGGTAAAAGCCGGCTTAGCATACAATGTATGATATGAATGGGAAGTCAGCTTGCCATAGAAAATCCCACGGTATATTAATAAAGAGGTTTCACTTACCCATAATCCGACAAAAAGCACGAAGATAAAGTAAGCAATGATAACCACAATATCTCCAACGTGCAGTGAGGTACCTTCAATGGTCATAACGATGTGTGTCTCTGTAGAAACTTATAGAAAATATCCAAACATCTTAGCTCTGTGTCCGGTGACTTACTTCTCTCAACACTCAAGTGAGGCATGCCCAGTGAGATAAAACTACTACACCATACAAGCCCTGGCTCGACGACCAATCAAACTCTCCCTTTGATAAACACTAGAAGCGATAAGCTGACGCGTGTCAATTGGGGACAACAAATATCTAAAATTGACTTTTGGCAATGGAAACTTTTTATTTGTTATGCACTATTTCCACAATAGTGCAATGACATCAGGGGCCATCCAAAAAGTACGTATGCAGAATTTCTAAAATTGTTGACCCCCCCACCCGCCCATCTGATCATGTACGCAATAGAATAAAGGAGGAGCATACGAACAATATCTGAAATTTTTGACCCCCCTCAATGCGTACGTACTTTATGGCTGGCCCCTCATTCATTTAATAGAATATGACATTCGCACTGTATCATTGATAAGTTTAAATAGGACGAGGAAAACATGAACGTTTTCTCAATTTCTGATGTTACTATGTTTGTAACTCCACTAAATAGCAAACTCATACCCTTAGTGCCTATTATTTGAAGTATTCATCAACTACAGTCAATTAAGGCATTGTTAATAACTTCATTTGTAGATTTATTTGATTGTTTTTGAAAATAGAATATAAAACATTGTTACATAGTGAGAGGATAAAATATGGAGTGGGTAAGTGGGAATCTTTTGTACTGACCGACATAACCAGCAATACCCGGTCACAGAGTAAAATAAGGTTGAAGGTACGGAGACCACGAACAGAAAGCTTTAAAAATAGTCCTCTTTATCAAGGTAAATACTTATGGGATATGCTATCCAAAGACATGCAACATATACAACGAAAAGAAGTTTTCCAAACGGCTGTAAAGGCGTTCTTTTTAAAACCAGAAGTGTTTAATGCATTACCAAGGTAACTGAGTCAGATGACCAGTCACCGGATATTTAGTAAGTGATTATGAGGATATTGCTTAAGAGCTTGATGTATATATACATGAACGGTATTGATTGAACCACTGTTGTGAAATGTATTGTCTTGTGATGTATTTGTAACTCGTTGAAATGTTTTGTTCTATGTTTTGTCATGTTGTATATGTATGAAGATCTGGTATGCTATCCATTATCAAAACAGCAGAGAGAGAGCAGACTTGTTCATCTTGTAATAATGGACAATATCAAACAAGAGCTATTAACTAGATTTCCCCAGAGTCACATGACCTGGACGCAATGGAATGTTTATCAACAATACTAAAATATATGCTAAGATGTCTTTCAATCATCATATGTTGTTATGTTGGATCTCTCAAGGAAGAACGACCTACTAATTGGCGATTGTCTGTATCTGTATATCTATTCTAACTGAATAAAAAAAAAGAAAAAAAAAGGGAAATACGTATGCGGTTGGTTGTGTTTGCTTTGGAGAAGAATGAAGTGCTGGCGGGAGCACTGGTTTTTAGTTAGTATATTTGTTGGTAGATGGGGTATGTGTTGTAAGTTGTTTTATACGTTGAACGTATGGTGCAGAAGGTAGGATATGGTAATGGTAACTCAATCATGCCTACCCAGTCATTTACTCTATAGGATACCTTGTAACTGAAGGGATGACGACCCTGACACACCAGCTCTCTTGAAATTTCAATAATGTTTCTGACCCTTCCAAGGCTATAAAGAATATAACAATATATGTTGATGAATTCTCTACATTCTGAGGGGCAGCGAGGAATCTCCCTATCTGCAGCATTCCACATTTGCGAACTACCTCTATATTGTTTAGAAATGTCCCCAGTATACTTAGAAGCCATGGACTATGAATATATCATGTCTAAACCAGTATACATATAATCCTTCTTTTTTATTAGGCTACAGTTAAGATTTGGTTTTCAACTGGCCTTACAGTTTCTGAGTGCATTCAAACTCATTGGACACATCAAATCGGCATTTTGATAATACTACGAGCAACTAGAGTATAATGACGATGATATTAGTAAATAAGTTGATTGTTTATCCTAGTGAAGATGAAGATGTTGATGAGCCAGTTTATGGTTTCAGAGAGCGTGACTATCCAGAAGTCTCAGTGCTCGTTTACCAGAGGCATACATGTATGCTACCGTACATTCTCACCTAAGCACGAAACAATACAAATGCAGACATATACACATATCTAATACCGTCTGATCTGCAAACAGTCTTGCTACACTGATAGTACATTTCGCATGCTTAAATAAACATGAGGAATTGATGTGTCGCAAATAGTCTGTCCAGGTCAGTATAATCTCAAACCAAGCTAAGGCCATCTATCAGGGATATGAGCAAGGGCTTTAACAAGTGCCCTAACCCTTCCATTCCAGCATCCAGTTCCTCGACTCAGCATTACATGGCAGGCATTGTCTGCATTTAAACAGCCTTGCTACGGCAGGCACCTTTTTTGGAAATAGCAATGTCACATGATGTGTCATGCGATTTGAGTAATTTACCTTTGCAACTGATAATATTTTGTTATACCAAATCAAAGGTCCATGTGGTTCTTGTACTTTGTCAAAATATCTTTTAATTCAAACAATTATTTGTTTATCTAATGAATTTTGTATATAATGAATTTAGTAGGAAGTATCAAGGATGCCTCTTAGATGCCTGGAGGTATCTTCCTGCCGTAGCCAGGGAATGCCTTGAGACATCATACTGCTGTAGCCAGGGAAAGCCTGGGGACATCATACTGCCATAGCCATGGGAATGCCTGGAGGCATCATGCTTGCACAGTTAAAGGGTTAAAGGAAAACCTTTTAGGAGATCCTTTCAGTTCTCTCGACTGAGCATTACAGACCTTATAGCCTCTGTTCTCATTTATGTCCCGTTTTCCTGCTATTCATTTCTCCTAGTTTTACATTATTGACCTTAAGACTAGAGATAACTTACCGATACAATCGCTAGGAATAGAGAGGTCATCAATATGAACATAAAATGTCCAGTTTGAGTTAGTTACATGTTACAACAAATGGTCCAGTGATACGAGTAAATTTGTAACTTGTCCAGACAGAGTCTAGTGGGTGGCGGCTCCTAGCGATATAGCGGAGAACTGACGGTGTATTTTCAATACCAATAGATATAAATTCATGCGATGCCTGCAGAACAGGGTTGTACATATTTACATCATTCTGTACTTTGTCATGATTGCCATTGACATTGTCCTACCCCTAATAAAAACGCCATAGGTTTAACATTGACTCAATGTATTTGACGGAGCGTTGAATAAAGTGATATTTATCCAGACCAAATAAAGAAAGTAGATCCGGCAGCATTGATGAATGTGGCCATCCTCCGATGAGTGTCAACACGCTACTAACATGGATAATTACAAATTTTTCTCTTTATATCGGTGAGATGGGGTAGGATAAATACGAAACCGAACTCTGGTCAGGTCTGCTACTCACTACACTCGGCTAATGCCTCGTGTAGTAATACACAACCTGCCCATCGTGGCATAAACATTGACAAGGCTAACTCTCGTTTGGTTTCTACTAATTGGTACGAACTTGTGAGATAATGGCAGGAGGCAGCTGTCGGACTAAGCGCGGCAACGCTGCAAGAGACATCTATCGGACGTTTTTATGAACTCACACTGTCGTGACGTGTATATCACATGACAGTCTTATCAACTGTTTCAAAGACTCGTCACGTTTCTTTGATCGGAGCGCTTCTTAAGCCTCTAAGGATTACGTTTTTTGGACAGAAAGTCAACGAAAGCATGCCGCCTAAGAAGGGTAACAAGGCCGTGGTCACGAAGACCCCAAAGGTTTCAACACCGGGCGAAGGCCGGGCCGCTAGAGGCGAAAAGAGAATGGACCTGATTCAGGCCCAAATTGAAGGCCTGAAGGAGGCCATTTTGGCGGCAGCATCCGCATCGGCTCGTGGGAACGATGCAGGAACCGGGCAGCAAAAAAGAAGCGAGGTGCATCCTCAGATAACAGCAGGCAACGTTTTGCCGACACAGACGATCGACAGGGCAATAATGCCTTGCACGGGAAACGCGGTCGACGTGACCGATACTGCAGCCATTGCCGCAGGAGTGGCCATGGCGTCCAGGGCATCAGGTTTGGCACCAAATTCGGACTTCGCGGGCTTATCAACGGATCAGCTTGCGCATCCCTGGATTCCACGTGATGGACGGGCGGTAGGCGTGGCCTACCAGGACGAGGATCTCGACCGTCAAGTGCAACAGATCCTCCAGTCAACATCACACGTCTTGAGGCCTACCTCAGGTAAGCCCACCCACCCGGCTCACTACATTTTCCGAGGAGCTAAAAGAGAGCGAACGGGCTTAGGAGCTCTTAATGTACAAGAATATCTGTGGGGCATCTTACGCATGTCTGACGACCCCAAGACTCCCGCCAGTTGCCGCAGACCGCTGATGACACTCGATTGATTACGATTTCCGGCAAGTCCGCCGCTGGAGCGAGGAGATATTCTCGCGATTAACAGAAGGACGATTCCTCCAAGGCTGGAACTCTGTGAGCGACATCCAGCACCTCCGGACGGCAATATCACGGGCCGAGGGCGGCAGGCTCGGCAAGGAGGATTTACTGACCCAAGCGGACCAAGGCGCGCCCAGCGGGCGGGAGCCACACCCCTTGCCCAGCTTACAACAAGGAGAAGGGCTGCACTCTCCAAGCGCCGCACGTTGCAGCGGCAGGAACGGTGGATCACGTGTGCGAGTACTGCTATGATATCTTGAGCTTACATCACCCCCACGCGGCCAAGGATTGCCGCATCAAAGTGAAGCACGAGTCTGCGGCAGCGGCTAGGAGCAATAGCCGGCCCTTTGGGGGTAGGGCAGGTCCGCCTGCCGCCCACGACTAAGTTGGAGATGTCCGCGCGCTCCCAGCCGGCACACACGGACTGCGACTCGGAGAGCGCTTGCGGCGACATGGGCGGGGAGGTGGACAACTCCTCGTCCAATCACGTGCCGTCCCGCGTGGCGGTAGCGGTTAGCGCTTTTTGGCGCCCTCAGCCTTCTGAGGAATTCAGGGAGCGGTACCCTAAGTTTACCTCGGATTATTCTGTTATCACCAACGTTGAGGCTTACAATTTTGAGGGGGCTTGTGTTATTGTCCCCTCGGCTCCCCATGTGGACGAGTGGAGAGCTCGTTTAGCCGATTTTCATGATGTACAATTGTGTGATTTTCTCGATTTTGGGTGGCCGATTGGCTATACCCGGGAGCAATGGCCGCTCCCTACTTATGTCAACCACGCCTCGGCTCGGGCCTGTGTTTCGGATTTACAGCATTTTGTTGACAAAGAAATCCGCTTAGGCGGACCCCTGGGACCTTTCGAGGCTTTACCGTTCGGCATTAATACTCAAGTGTCCCCGCTTTTGACACGTCCCAAGCGGGATTCTAGGGACAGGAGAGTCATCCTCGACTTATCTTTCCCCGAGGGCAAGGCAGTTAATGACGGGATACCGGTAGGATGTATTTGGGACAAGGTTGTGCCTACACACTGCCTACGATAGGCGACTTGACTGGACTCATCGAGACGTTAGGCCGACACTCATACGTTTGGAAGGCTGATCTCAGCAGGGCCTATAGACAGTTGAGGATCGACCCAGGCGACGCCCCTTTTCTGTGTTTTCACGTGGAAGGGGCCTATTACATGGAGAGGTGTCCCCCTTTCGGGTGTAGGTCGTCCTCCGTCGCGTGTCAGAGGACATCTAACGCTGTCGTTTATATCATGGCCCAGGCCGGGTTTCGAGTACTTGCCTACTTGGACGACTTTGCCGGAGCGGCAGCACGGGAAAACGAGGCCTACCGAGCCTACCGGACTTTCATCGACCTAGCCGACACGTAAGGCCTACAGTTAGCGGAAGAAAAGTGCGAGCCTCCTACGCAAGTCATCACGTGGCTGGGGTTCACGTTGAATACACGTGACATGGTCGTCACAATCCCATGGGGGAAACTCGAAGCTGTGCTGGGAGAGTGCACCCATTGTCTCGACCGCAAATGGATTTCCCTCCACCACATGCAGTCTCTGCTGGGTCGGTTAATTCACGTGGCCAGTTGTGTGCGGCACGCGAAAAAGTTTATGGCACGTCTTTTCGCGGCTCTATGGGCGGCTCGTGCGGCTCCCGTTGTGACTCTTGGTGATGGAGCTCGAGCGGATTTACGTTGGTTCGGGTTCTATGCAGCTTCGTCGAACGGGCGCCACCTTGTCCAGACAACGTCGCTTTTCGTGACGCTCCATGTCGGCGTGTCCAGCAATCGAGGTCAGGTCAAGATGTGGGACGTAGACTTGGAGTGGGGGTGGCGCGTTCCAGCTATTGACCCCGGCACGGGTTTTTACAAACTCGCGGCTATTGCCTTGGTCGTGGCGTGTACACACGGTCTTGGGAACGTTTCCGCAGGTGCCACGGTCCGGGTAACGGCTTCCCACGCCGCCGTGTTTGCTCCTCTTCACCACGGGTTAATACGATACCCGTTTATCGCCGCCTGTGCCCGTAGGATCTGGTTGGGGGCCGCTTTGGGCGACTACGAAGTCGTCCCAGATGTTGTTCTGACCGTTGAAAGTGCTGAAACACCTGTAGAAATCGTCTGCCCTCGTGTCCAAGAAATTTTACACGATTTTCGTTGATTCCAGATGCCGACCCCGGGCTCCACGCTCGGATGTTATCTTCATTCGAGGCGGGCCGGAACAGGTCAACGCAAGCCGTCAAATACCTACGTTTCACAGTCAGGAACAAGTCGTCTGTTCTCCACCCTTCGATTCTCCAGGCATGTCTTTATGTGCAACATTTAGCCGACACCCTCGCCTCGCCCACAGCCATTAGGAATTACATCTCTGGCGCTAAGTACTGGATTACTCACCGTGGAGGGGACGTTTCTGCGTTCTCTTCCACGCAGGTGGCGTCTGTTCTACGGGGTGTCTTAGTAACGTCCGGTCACGTTGCTCGACAGGCTCCGCCGATATCCTGGAGTATGCTGGAGGATATTTGCCATTTTTCTGGGCATTTGTCGTGCGGTCTTGTTGTCAAGGCTGCGGCCTTGTTGGCCTTTCACTCCCTGTTGAGGGCTTCGAACCTCTTCCCGGATACCTCTAAGATGCATCGGTCCCCTCATTATTTATCGCGGGGGGACGTTCAGGTGGTTGATGGTTGCCTCCTACTCACCGTTCGTTCGTCCAAAACTATTTCATCGGGATCCCCACCTGTCGTATTACGTGTGGAGTCGTCACGTTTTCCGGACATGTGTCCTGTTAAGACTTGGGAGTCTAATAGAGGCGTGGCATCTGGCCAGAGCCTAGACCCCTTGTTTTTACTTAGGCCAGGAGTGGCCCTCACGTCTTCTCACTTCACTTCAATTGTCAGACTACTTCTGTCACGTGCCGGGCATCACGAGGCCTACCTCGTCACACCTCACTCATTCCGCCGAGGTGGGGCCCAACACCTCATCCAGTCAGGTAGGCCTCTCCAGGACGTCCAGAAGCTCGGCACTTGGGCTTCGCAGGCTTCTTTGGCCGTCTACTTACAGTAAATTCCGTCTTCGACGTATGCCCTTTTATGAATTATACCTTCGTATACCGTATACCATGTATACTACGTATTTGTCTTTTTCAACGTGAAAAATAAAATTTTACGTCCACAGCTTTGCCTCGTATCAGTCATTGGTACGAACTTGTGAGATATAATGGCAGGAGGCAGCTGTCGGACTAAGCGCGGCAACGCTGCAAGAGACATCTATCGGACATTTTTATGAACTCACACTGTCGTAACGTGTATATCACGTGACAGTCTTATCAACTGTTTCAAAGACTCATCACGTTTCTTTACCTCCCACCCACCCCACATGTTTTTGGGTGTTACCTTTTATGAATTATACTGTTGACAAATTTCCTTATACCTTCGTATACCGTATACCATGTATACTACGTATTTGTCTTTTTCAACGTGAAAAATTAAATTTTTCGTCCACAGCTTTGCCTCGTATCAGTCATTATGCCATACAAACAATGAAAGTTGCTATGCCCTACCGTTTGGTTAGGTTCTTCTCTTTTCACCAGGTGGCAGTTGTGTGTTGGCATTGTGGCATTAACGTTTCAGTCCTACCAAAAAATGCTTAACATAAAGCCAAGGACACACCAAGCGAAAAAGAATGTATATCGAGAATGTGTGCTATTTTTTCCCTTTTATTCAAGCAAAGAATATTTACAATCATCCATGGTTTCGGGCGTTATTATTCTGTTTCACCTGATTATTACTTCAGAGATGCTAAATCACGAGTGGGAGATATTTCTTAATTATGAAATAATAGCTAACTAATTCGCCATATATTGTTAGAGACTCCATATGTCGTTGCCCTTCTCGCTTAAGGCCCGTTTACATTGGCCGACGAAAACGGTGTAAATTTTGTTAGTTCTCCTGTCAGCCTATTTTCATTTTGCGCCAGCAGTTCGAAAGGCCCGTCGCTGGTGCCTGACTGTAGATCGGTGACTGCCAATAGAAATGGGCTATTAGGAGAACTGAAAGAATCTACACAGTCGGCCAATGGAAACGGGCCTTCAGTCTGTGGCTAGAGCTCTGTACCCATACTGAACTCTGATTGTTACCTGTTTCTGCCCCACCACACCTTGCTCTCTCTCATGAAGCCGTTTTCCACTAGTTGTCTGTCGGGGGACCGCCGACTGCACGTCGGTAAGAGATGATCGCCGAGGGTGCAGTGAATGTCTTGTTTCTACTGATTTTTGCATGTCTATACCTATCTAAATTTCCCCCCTAAACCCATGAGATTAAACATTTTGATTGTGTCGGTGGTTAACCAAGTCAGTCACTGGTAGCCTTAGTGCATAATCTATACACAATTAATTGGTGAGGATTTCTCTACATGTCTTGTTGCCATTCACCGGTGTGGCGACCGGTGGTTCCCTACTGTAGATAAGTGCTGAATAATCGTCCAATGGAAAATGGCTTATCTGTTTCTTTTCGGCGGAAAGACTTCGATCGAAGATAGGTTTTTGGACCAATAATTACATTGTAGGGGAGCAGATATAGTAACCTTTAAGATATATTGACACCCCTTAAAGCAAATGACATGTTCATCATTGATGAATGAGTGTGGAATTATAAACAAGTAACAATTAAAAGGTTTTAGATATATTTAGTCTATGAATCATTTTCTGTAACATACTTGCACCCAGTCAACTTGCCCTTTCTGCAACTGACTGAGACCCAAATCCTCTAACCAAAGCACCAGTGAGGCTTGAGGCATTTTGGTTTGCACGGCGTCCACCTATTACGATATGGCCCCGATATGGACTACGACGCACCTCTCGATGAAAAAAAAAATCTAAATTGCGTCGGAAGGTCATCTAATATCGGGGCAGTTGACCATATTTCTGCGATTAGGCACCGAAAAAACCCCTTACGATGCGTGGTGGATATGTCTACAATTTTGCATCCTCCCGATATGTCTCCGATATTTGCTTTTTGTATATTTCTATCGCAGTAGGTGGATGCCAGGCCTTAGGCGCCGTATATATAGCTACTATTTGCTAGGAGACAGTCTGGGTTATCAGGGATAGCTGCTAGGCAAGACATTGTGATAGCAGTAGGTTACTGGGAGAGGTCAAGTCAAAAGCCACCGTTAAGTAATTTTCATTATAGAATAACACAATTATAGTAGGAGTTAATAGGACGGCGACTGAGTAATTTGTTTCGTGACGAATTTACTTGGCACTTATGGTCATTTGATATAAGAAACATTTTCAAGAATATGCACGCTAATGAGGCATGTAGATGAGATGAAAGGGGATTTTCTTCACAGAGAGTGTACGTCACGTTAGACATATAATAAGTGTAACAATAGTAAGTGTAATTGCGTTGGCAATTTGGTCAAATATAGGCTTTTTGATTGACTTTGGTTCAAAGCTGGCCATAAATAATCACTAGAGACTGAAATACCCCATTGATCCACTGATGCTTGATATGTTTGGATCCTAGACTCAGGCGGTTGCAGAAATGGCAAGTTGACTTAGGTTCCCCAGCAGAGACGCTAGTCATTGCCTTGAGCCCTGTCATGGTGGTTGCGACGGCCCACTAACATAGCATATGGCCTGGAGTATTATCGATGGGAGATATTACTATGAAAAAATATCTCAGATATATGCTATTTAATATTGGCGATTCCAGAGATCGCCACCTTGATTCGCTTGGTGTGTCCCCGGCATTATAGATGGAAGTCAAAGAAACGATATGACGTATGACGTTTCTTGATATTATTTCAGAGTTGCTTTTTGTTTATCATCCATTTCATAGCATTTTTTTCTTCGTAACATGGTTGTATTTGATGGAATTGTATCTTCATTCAATGATATTATGGTCCCATTATTCCCATCTTCTATTGTCAGGATATATGTGCGTATTATTAGGATTCTTCTATTTTGCACAACTGCTAACCTATGTTTAGGGGCCCACGTGGAAGACAAGGTATAGCCTTTAAGGCGTTTTCAGCCACCTACAAACATATACATAGACTGGATTATTATATACCTATGGCCGTATGACCCACACATACTGCCCGCTGCTACCCATGACGTATGTATAGCCGTACATCACACTGTGACGTGCGGGGTATATGATCACGTGACTAGCTAAAATTTCGCCATTTTTAGGTATATAATAATACGAAAACAGGCTGACTCTCTTCGTACGTCATAATACTTGGTACAATCATTGACGTGTAATTGTAAATTACTATAAATTCTGCGCCTGACTGCCCTTACACTTTTCATGTATAACTCAGTCCCGTAATCAAACATAACTCAGACAAGTAGTCGAACCACTGCCAACGGTCACGTGTCGTGTTCCCCTGGTCAGTTCGCTTAAACTATCTTAACCTACAGGGCGTTTTCTTCACCCACCCACCCACACCTCTTACTACAATGTTTTAACTATTATATTATCTTATCTTACATCTTAATTGTATTTATCCCCTTTTAAACGGGTCAACTACCAATTGTAACCAATTGTAATCACTACACATTTGTCTTGTGTTTCTTAATCTTAAGCGGTGTCTACACTGCTTTTATCACACATGTCTGTCAAGTTGTATTATGAAATAATTTATCGTTTTAATAAATTATTTTAAGGCAGTCCAGGCTTTGTCATAATTAATCAGATACATCCCTCTGCATTCGGCATCGGGATGTATCTGATCCAAATTTTACTGCGTATTTTTGACGTACGAAGACAGTAAGCCAGTTTCCGTATAGTATATCCCGTTGTCGCCACTGCCAGGGCGCACAGGCTCCCGTACCTCTGAAGGGGGTTGGGTCGTGAACGGACTAGCATATATACATCAAGAGGCAGCTAAAAAGAAGACCACCACCACGCTCGTTGCTAGCTCGCATTTTAGGCTGATCACGTTTTCGTGTTTCCGTGCGACCTTTCAAACAGGCCACTCAGCTAGGCTCTCTTCTGCCCTATTTAGTTTCTTTGATAGAGTACGCATGCGCAAGTAACAGGTAATTGGGTGAAGGAGGAACAACAATCCCCTGTCATCCACCCGAGTCATGGACTCAGTCCTTTCTACTTGCTTAATTAAGATGTCATTGGCCGCGACTTCTCAAAAGGTATTAATCTCTAAAAGTGTAGACTTCACGTCCATGCCTTCTTATGTCCTCAGATATGTTTTGTTGTATGACGGTTCATTACTTCAAATATGCTACCTTAAAGAACTCCCAAATTATTTCTCTGGTGGTTTTATGAACGTAAGGGACATGCTTAGAGAAAGTCATATTCTAAAGGATAACAGCCCTACATTAGAATTAAGAGCAACCTCAGCAATAATCTCGTATGTTAACAGGTATATATCCTTTTTCATCTTTACCTTTGCTGTATCGGAGGATACAAACTTGATTTACTTAAAACCTAAAATACCATAGTTATCATTTGTATAAGAATTAACAACTGAGGCTGGTAGTCTCCATCAAAGTATCGCTTAGCTATAGTATATTATCAATTACTACAGAATGGGTTCCAGAGCAAAAAAATACTTCTGTGCATAGGAGCCAAGGATAGGAAGCAAACTATGCTTCTTAGCGCCCACCTCTTGGGGGAGAGTTTGACGGTGTCTTGATGTTCAATGTTCTTATTTGCAGGCAGTGAGGAGTTCCACTGACGGAAATCTCGGTAAAGTGTACTTCATTTATATAAAGTACAATTCGAGGCTTGGGGAGCTTAAACACTGGTACATCAAACAGTCCCTCATATTAAATCTCTCGATGTAACTTGTTATTTCGATCTAATTATCTATTGTGATTTTGCCCTGTTCTCCCCTTTCTTGTCTCCCACAACCTGTCTTTTTTGAGTGTGATCAATGGGTGTGTAACCCTGGAATTAAGTGGTCATTTATAATCTAACACGGATAGTATTCTCATTCATTTATTTATTATTATTTTTTTGTTATTATTATTTTTTTGTTATTATTATTTTATTATCATTATTAATTATTATCCATTTATTTATTTTATTTTATTATCTTTTTTTTTTTTGGGAGGGGGGGGGGGGGGCAACGGTTATTGTTCTGGACATTTCCTGCTGAAAACCACCTACATTGTATGTGAGCTGTACGTCAGTAAAAATGTTTTTCAACCAAAGAAATTATTTGTGACTCCTTGAACCAGCTTCAGTTCAATTTTAGGTTCTGTTATTTTTGCGGGAACATGTCCCTTCTTAAATGAGCGATTCAGCTAGTCTGTAGATTCGCAGTCGTACTCAGTTGATGCATAAATATTTCTAGTATCACTACTTTTCAGCGTGTTAAGTATCTGATACATAGGAATGTTTTCAATACTACGTTGTTCTAATCTGCTGTCTAGTTACACATAGTGTGGTATTTGTTTTATTTAAAAGAGAATTTTTATTCAAATCAATAAGTAATATACGTCCGATAATTGAGTTCCTTATTGAAATGTTCCCAATATCAAATTTTTGTAAGTTAAAGTATATAATAATATCATCTCACCCAGGTATTTTTTCTCCAAAGCCTTAACGTTGGGAACTGATACTCCACGGCTGTGAAGTTAGTGTACCTAATACTTAATGCTCATTGGGGGATTTTTTTTCATTGATCGATAATGTTTCTGATTATGTATACATACGGGATGAAATAAAATCAGAGACCCGCTCGATGAATATAACTTGGTCCGCACTCAACCGCATCTCTAATTCAGATAAGTGTTGTGTTGACGTGGCGTACAGCTCAAGCGACTGCTGATGTATGACCAGGTTTGGGTTTGCTCCACCTTATATAGTGGAAATATCTCTGGGTCCTGTCTGTAAGCTTGGCACCGGTTGGGTGTTCTGATCATGTGGTCAGATCCCTGTCAGTGATTGGAGTAGCGTGAGTGTCCCCCAATCAGTGGCTCCCTTTCTCCCTCAGTGGGCAAGGTAAAAAGGTTTGAAAAATCTAATTCAGATAAGACCTAATCTATTATGTATGTCTCGTGAGAAACCCAGTTTGCCTAATTTTGTAATTGAAATTTGGTAGTTGACATTGTCAAAGACTTTCTTCTGGACTATGAACACAGCTACTTTCTTACCCATCCCTTATTGAAAATGTATGGGGCCACAATAAACCGCTACCCATTGTTTATTACGGCCGTAAACCGTACACATTGGTTACAACTTTTTCAAACCCATTATCAGATTTCTAGGAATAGAAATAAATATTAACGACTATAGTTCAGAAATACAACAATTGATGTTTTTCGACAGTCGGATTTGTAAACCACTCGAGGTTGAAGTCGGAAAAAACACTAACTCTTGCTCGTGTATTACTACGCATCAACCTATAGTGGTTTACCGCCACCCATGCAAAGAATCATCGATTTTTGTCTGAGGTTTCCTTGCCATTCATGTCTTGAAAGATATCCTACTGGTGAACATAGAGGACGACAGCTTCCCTGGGTATTGCTAAATAAATAATTCTGTGTTTTTCCTTTTTCATTTCTTTATTGCTTTAGGGTTTTGCACAGTAGTTCATTTATAATTCTTTTCTGCACTGTTCTCAGGAATCTTCTGTGCGTCGGGTAGCAGGGAGATAGGATTCTAGGTTTCTTACAAGTAAGCAATCATCCTGATTCCTGATTATCAAATAGGACAATTCCAGATATATTTCAGGCGTGGTGTCGTCCCGAATTTAATGTGCATTACTATTTTTCTAACCTCAATTGCAACCTCCGTCATCACTATATTTTGGGAAACTCGTGATCGGAACACAGAGATGCGCATTGATACTCCGTCCAATTATACTAATTGAAGAACAAATGATCAGAAAGGTGTCGGATCATCAATTATCTTCTCGTATTCATTTTTGCTCTTTGAACTTCCTTAGTGATCTTGGCTTTAATACTATCCATTAAGATTTTTTTTTTTTATTCAAGAAAGGTAGGTATTACAGGCAGTCTGCTAGTAGCAGGTTTTGTATGCCTCTCTGCGGACGCTTACATACAAAGGTTCTGAGCAACTATACCGGTCAGCAGGTATATACAAATTATACAAAGTGTATGAATAATAGTAATAATAATAACAATGAGATGAAATGGAAACACATACCTTATACAATGAATCTAACTGTTGTCTCTTTCAAACCACCCCTTACTTTTTAACTTAACATATTTTTTTATAGGAGTACTTAGAGATGGTATCTTGTATTTCTGTAGGCAGACTGTTTCAGTGCAACATTCCCTCATATAATGGATTTAAAAAAAAAAATTGTTCTTGTCTTTTCAACTTGACGTTACGTTTAGCTTGTCCCCTTGTCCTGGGATGTGGCTCTTTTTCTATTGAATTTGTATATCTTCTCATATACATGAGCTTAAGATAGATCTGTCTCTGTCCAAGTAGTTCAACATCACACCTTTTATGCAGATCAGTTATACTTATGTCTCTTATTCTATTTTTTGTACAAATTCCGGAGCTCGGTTTTGAATTATTTTTGTAATTTATTCAATAAGACTTGTAGCAGCACCCATACTTAACCATGCCAGAAGCGTGCTGCAGTCTGGTGGCTACTTTGTGTACTAACAGAATTGAACTCTGCTGCCACCTTGTGTATATTTGAGTACTAACAGTTAATCTCAACCCAAACACTTATCAAGTTTACCACCTTTTAAATAAGATATTGTGTTTATAAAACCTAAATGTAATATAATTTGTTTTATACATGATATCACCATACAGATTAAGTTTATACTTATTGTTTTATAATGTCCTAAGTGGACTAACTATAATCTAGTAGAACTGAGGGTTCAAGACTAGCATCATGTGGATTGCACAACTGCAACACAGAAGTGGACAAAGTTCCTGAAGAAATCAGTCCAAATAGATGTCCAGATGTAACTTACAGAGGCCACCAGGTAAATTAAGTTGACATTTACATGAAGATTTACTGTACCTATGTGTGAGGTATGTGTATTGCACAGAAATACTGATTTTGTAGACATTTTAGTGGGAGCTACTCACAGTATTGACCTAGTTTCAGAATCCTTTGTTTGAGAGTGCCATGCTTTCAGGTTAGGGGTTGAATGTATGTACTATGTTTCTATTCATTTAGTGCATCTACTTACTTGTCTGATATGTGGAGTATTTCTAGTTAGTGTGTGTATATTTCTTAATGTGTTCATGTTGATATATGGCCAATACTCACTGTATGACTAGTTTAACACTCAGTCACTCTATGACTAGTTTAGTACTGGTGTTTGAATATGTCAAGATTCAGTCTTATGTGAGTCTAATGACAGCTCATCTGCTTACTATAGCAGATGAGCTACCAGAGCTAAAGGAGTGTGAAGTTGGCCTACTTATTGGCTACAACTGTTCTCAAGCATTGGCACCGCGACAAGTCATCCTAGGCAAGGATACAGAGCCATATGCTCAAAGGACAGATTTGGGAGCATAGTTGGATGTGCATCTCCACACCTTGACATAGGAAACAACTTTGCCTTCACTCATCGCATCGCTGTGAAAGAGCTCCAAGTTGTGAGGCCAGCTGATGCAATCAGAATACTAGAATCTGATTTTGTGGATGTCAAGCTCGATGACAAACGTACATCTCAGGATGACTTTCTCTTCCTGAAAAGGTTGGAGTCAGAAATAAGGAAAAATGAAGACCAACACTATGAGATGCCCCTTCCTTTTAAAACTCGGCCAAACCTACCAGACATATCAATTGGAGATCCAGAAGTAAAAGCTGTGCAAGTGCTGACTACGAATACCAAAGAAAATTGTTGTCTCATCGATCGTATATCTCACTTCTCTGATTGGTCAAAGGCAGTGAGAGCTGTTCCCCGTTTAATTCGTGTCGCAAGGAAGAACAAGTCAAATGGACTTGCCACAGTTGCTGAGAAAGGGAAAGCTGCGTCCATAATCGTCCAGGCAGTACAACATCAAGTCTACGCTGATGAGATGAACCTACTTAGCAAGCAAGGGGCCAAGGTTCCCAACAACAACAAACTCAATAGTCTTGATCCATTTGTTGACAATGAAGGAATCCTCAGGGTTGGGGGGAGACTTAACAAGTCAAGTCTCTCATTGGAAATGAAACACCCTGCGATTCTACCCAAGAATAGTCATATAACTGATCTCATTGTCTCCTACTACCACTCAAAAGTGCAACATCAGGGAAGAGGCATGACTACAAATGAGATTCGAACCAATGGCTACTGGATCATCGGCTGCAGCAAAGTCGTAGCTGCTTGCATCAACAAGTGTGTTAAATGTCGAAGGATGAGAAGACCTGTGGAGGAACAACAAATGGCTAATTTGCCAGAGGAGCGTGTAGAACCCACTCCACCGTTTACCTTCTGTGGTATGGATTGCTTTGGACCCTTCTATATCAAGGCTGGCAGAAGGGAGCTGAAACGTTATGGTCTTCTATTCACCTGCATGAGTTCAAGGGCAATTCACATCGAAGCTCTAGATGACATGACTACTGATGCATTCATAAATGATTTACGATGCCTCATTGCCATTAGAGGTCCGGTACAACAACTTCGTTCCGATCAGGGCACTAACTTTGTTGGAGCAAAAAATGAATTGAGAAATGCAATAGCAGATCTGGATGCTGAGAGGATCAAGTCATTCATGGCAGGACAGCAGTGTGACTTTGTCATGAATGCTCCCCACTCAAGTCATGCTGGTGGAATGTGGGAGTGACAGATCAGAACTGTCAGAAGCATGCTGTCATCCAGCATCTCTGAATTCCCTGGCTGCCTTGATGATGCCTCTTTTCGTACATTCCTTTATGAGGCAATGGCCATTGTCAATAGTCGCCCACTGACTACTGATAACATCAATGATCCAAAAAGCCCGGAGCCCTTAACACCAAACCATCTGCTGACAATGAAATGCAAGGTTCCACTGCCTCCACCTGGTAGATTTGTAAGAGAGGATGTTTACACCAGGAAACGCTGGAGGGGTTTAGTTCCTTGCTGACCAGTTTTGGAATCGCTGGAAAAGTGAGTATCTGTCAAACATCAATCGCAGGCAGAAATGGCACACCCCAAGAAGAAATCTGCAAATTGATGATGTCGTGATTGTGAAGGACACAAACTTACCTCGCAATGAGTGGCAACTAGCCAGAGTAGTTGAAGTGAAACTAAATCCAGATGGATTAGTGAGGAGTGCTAAAGTACAGATGAGTAATAGGAAGCTAGACAACCAAGGGAAACAACTCGACAAACCCCTGGTTCTTGAACGTCCAATACAGAGCTTGGTCCTACTGCTTGAGAAAGAGTAAGAGCTGTCCTCTGATATCCTGCATTATCAACCTGACCTGTCATTGACCTGTGTAATGTAATGGGTGTTTGTACTTTGAAAATTACTCATGATTTTTTATTGACCTATGTATGTGTCATCTTATTTTTCATTCGTAATTTTGGTGGGAGTGTAGCAGCACCCATACTTAACCATGCCAGAACCGTGCTGCAGTCTGGTGGCTACTTTGTGTACTAACAGAATTGAACTCTGCTGCCACCTTGTGTATATTTGAGTACTAACAGTTAATCTCAAACCAAACACTTATCAAGTTTACCACCTTTTAAATAAGATATTGTGTTTATAAAACCTAAATGTAATATAATTTGATTTATACATGATATCACCATACAGATTAAGTTTATACTTATTGTTTTATAATGTCCTAAGTGGACTAACTATAATCTAGTAGAACTGAGGGTTCAAGACTAGCATCATGTGGATTGCACAACTGCAACACAGAAGTGGACAAAGTTCCTGAAGAAATCAGTCCAAATAGATGTCCAGATGTAACTTACAGAGGCCACAAGGTAAATTTAAGTTGACATTTACATGTAGATTTACTGTACCTATGTGTGAGGTATGTGTATTGCACAGAAATACTGATTTTGTAGACATTTTAGTGGGAGCTACTCACAGTATTGACCTAGTTTCAGAATCCTTTGTTTGAGAGTGCCATGCTTTCAGGTTAGGGGTTGAATGTATGTACTATGTTTCTATTCATTTAGTGCATCTACTTACTTGTCTGATATGTGGAGTATTTCTAGTTGGTGTGTGTGTATTTCTTAATGTGTTCATGTTGATGTATGGCCAATACTCACTGTATGACTAGTTTAACACTCAGTCACTCTATGACTAGTTTAGTACTGGTGTTTGAATATGTCAAGGAGATTCAGTCTTATGTGAGTCTAATGACTGCTATAGTTTTCCAAGGAACTTTAATGTGGTACTATGTTTCACATAAGTGTATATCATCTAATATTGCTTTATTAATTGTATAACTATCTAATGTCAAGCAAGTGTCAAATCTGTAAACCTACGAGGTGTGAAATTGAACTAATTATCTGAACTTATATATATATACTGATTGCAGATTTGACGATGTCTATGTCGAACGTACCGAAGATTAATAAAGAATGACATCCGTATCATCTTAAACTGTCGTTATCATCTGGGGCATCTACAAGACTTTTGACGCTCAATTAATGAAATAGCCACTATGATCGAAAACAGGAAGTATTAATGTTTTATAAATCTTAAAGCTATTCTCCTCGTCAATATATTTATGTATTTTGGCTAACTGGAACAGCCTTTGATTTACCCTTATACATACATCATTGATTGCATTCTTCCAAGTCATTGAACTATCTAATGGAACCCCCAGGTATTTAAATGTTTCACAATGTGGAATTTCTTTGCCATTGATATTCACATGACTATTGTTGAGTTCTTCTTTACTTGTTGTCAATAAAGATTGAGAACTGAAGATACAGAGTTTTGTTTTGTTTTCATTAATATTCATTCTGTTTTGTACACACCATTCTTCTAATAAATTTATGTCATGCTGTATTCTATAGATGCTGTTATGCAGTCTAGTATCACTGGTGTAAATAACAAGATCATCTGCATAGAATATGTGTTGGCATAGCAATGGCAGATTTTTTTTTATGTCGTCAATGAAACAATTAAATAACAGCGGCCCCAATATACTGCCTTTGGGCACCCCAGTATAATTTTGTACACTCGAGGACAGAAAACTGCCTACTCTTGTGCTTTGGGTCCTATGGTCTAAATAACTTTTTATGCATTTAGTCAAGGTTTTACCGATTGAAAAGTTGTTTTATCATTAGGTTCCAGTTTACACGATCAAACGGCTTACTGAAATCTATGAAAAGGCAGGGTATTAAATGCTTGTTATCTCGATGGGTATATAGATCATTGACTAAATGCATGACGGCATCTGTAGTGCCCCTTACAGTTCTAAAACCATATTGTCGATGATTAAAATGATTTTCCTCAATATAGTTAGATATATATTGATGAACAATATGCTCAAACATTTTGACAGGGACCAGTAACAGTGATATAGGTCTGCAGTCTCCTGGCAATGGACAGTTATTCGATTTAGGAATAGGTATAATAGTTGCATGTCCCCAAGCCTTAGGGAAGACAGAGTAGTCAATAATTGTTTGAAATAAAAGCCTAAGATGATCACATAATACATAAAAAGCGTCACGGAGTACCTTAGAGTTAACTCCAGCAATACCGCTTGACTTGTCAATATCCAAATTTTTCATATCATTTAATACTTGATCTAGAGTAACTGTGATCTTTTCTAGTTTCTCTCCTTCTGTTGCATCTTTAAATTTTAAGACATCGGGATCAACCTGCTCCCGTTCTTTCCCATTACCCACAGTGGCAAAATAATAGTTAAGGTAATCTACCATTTCCTGACCTTCAACAAACTTTTCTTGGTCATCATCATATGATTTACATAAGGTCTCGTTGTTTTGCGGGTTTTAAAATGATCTCAAATGCCTGCAAAATTTGTTTGGGTCATCTATATTACTCTATAGTTTTTCAGTCCAGTAACTCTTTTTAGATCGTCTGATAGATGAAGTAATTTTCCGCTTAAGTACTTTTAGTCTGTTATGCCATATTTTACAATAACGTATAGAGAGTTCCCTTAATACATCCCTTTTCTCAATCATAAGGTCTAAAATATCTCCTTTTATCCAATCAGCTCTTCTTCGGTTGAATTTAAAAAGTTGTAAAGGCCAATGTTTATCTAGATACATCATAATAGTCTTTAGTAAAAAGTCCCATTGAAAATTTCGATCAGTTGTTGTATAAAAAATGGTATAATCCTGCTGATACAAGAACTGTCGGAATTCGAAGGTATCATAGCCACGATAAGATCTCCCCCAAAATTCACAGGGTTCAACTTTATGGGGCTGATGGCATCTTTCAATAAGAATTGCTTTATGATCACTGATTAAATTATTGTCTAGCTTGACCTCAAGCATCTGATTAGTGTTGCTCTGCATATGGTCTAAGCATGTGCCACTTTCTGGCCTGGTGACCTCTGTTACATAATTCTTTAAGTTGTTTTCTCTGATAAAATCAAATAAACGCTGACTCTCTGCACTATTTCTTATCTTAAAATTTACATTATCATCACCCATGAAATGCTTTTCGTAATTTTTATAGGCTGGAAAAGTACTAATCATATCAAGTTTCTCTAGAAAAATATCAAGATTGATTACCCATGACTAGTGAAGGAAATGACCTTTGAATAAAGGTGCACCACATGTAAGGGTGTATTACACCGGGCAGGCTCATACAGTTGTTTCCGTTCAACGCCACCTAATGGCGAATTCTTTACTAATTCTCGGACAAACACGGCCGAGTCCGGCCTCATGTCCATAGAGACACACAGAAATCACACCTAGCATGTGAACGGTGGGTTTGATAGCAGCATTGGTGTATTTTTGACAGAGTAGACTGCTGGAATAATCTAGGGCATTGTATTAACATTCCGCCACTGTCTAAGCTTCATAATTGATAGATGTATTGGAAAAAGATAAGCATGCCAAAGTATTATTATGTATCCAGTTTCGATGTGCCTGTGTTATCTAAACTATATCTAAATAGGTATTGAGGTGATATGCACGTGCAGGTAGGTGTAGGGTCACTCGAATGGTTGCGTGTTCGCTCTTCACCAAAGGACGCGGGTCGGCTTTCCCTGCTGTGTGGTCATTTGGGTGAGCTCATGCATGGAAGTACCACAGGCGCACAGGTCTACATAACTTGGTCTGTATATGAGGCCAAGTCTGCAGTAGGTGGACAAGTTACTCTGTGCATTCCCTCTGTAGAGAGAGAACCCTTTGAGGCGGTAGAAGTTTTTCCGAACTCTCTCTGTGGTTAGTTGAGTTTGTTTGCTTTGGCATATGAATTTACTTCCATGGCTTAACCTGACATGCCAGTGTCAGGGTACTGTTGAACAACTGTAAATGAAAGCGTAGCTTTCTCTGTTGTTAGGAAGGACCTAGATATAACCTTGATTTATTGAAGTTGACGGAGTCTGGTTTTGTGTTATTAAGCTATATTCGGCCTATATATACACCGAAAACTCAATGAACCGACCTATGTGAGTTCCCATAGGGTAGCTATTCTATTACTGGATTAGATACAATCTATCCTAGGGTGGGTTACCAGAGCCGGCGGCCTCTAAACATGTATGACACACCACATTGGAGCTGAATACCATATTATACGAAGCAATTGTTGTTATTTCATTAGAGATAATGTACAAGTTTATTACAAGCATATTACATTCATACACTCAATTATCTATTGGTCTATCGGCACCATATGGATGCTGCACAGGTGCTACATGGGCACTGTATTAACAAATGTCAGGCCAATGTAAAGGACCTGTGTGGTGGAGCAGGCTATTTGCTCACCGCTGGCAGCTGTACGGCTGCTGTACGCTGTGCGACTAAAAACCTGCTAAGAACAACTGCCCGTTACCCACTGACAGAACCAATATGGATGCCGTACTGGCGCCAGTGTTGAATGGGCCTCTCTATATGTATATTTTGGAAGAAGCCTCGTGAGGTTGAAATATCGCTTATCTTGTGGAACATACCCTTTATACACAAAAACAACGGTCCTGAAAGAATAGATGTAAAACCCATAAACTAAGGTCTGCACTCCCCACTGTGCCATCCCGATATTGTTCCAGCTTGTTTTCATTACTCTTCCCCACTAAGGGATCTCTGCCTTGATCATTGAAAAGTAACCTCTTATAAACAATCCATCCTTTTAATAAGCATATATGATTTTAGAACAGATAACTGTCAAGATAGAAAACTTAACCAGTCCCTATTCCTGGCAAGTGTTTTGTTTTATGAAATCAAATATGCTGGAAACTCTATGCATTTTATGTTGGTGTTGGTTCAACCCATAATCACCACGGGATGTCAGCTACGGGTGAAAGAATTACAAAGTTACAAGGTAAGCTTGCTAAAGCTTTAGCCGAGGTAATTGATTGTAAACATCAGTAAATTTGGAATTTTCTCACCAAGAGTATGTTTCTCTATTATTACATATATTGGCAGGTGAAGCCTTGTCAATCCTTATTGGAACACACTAATGACAGATTTTGGGTCCCGGTGGCCGTAATCTCCACGTAGTTTACACGTAGTATAATATCCGGTTGACAGCAAGGATATTACGTCGTCAACTACGAGCAGATCATTAGTTTACTATATTACTGCATTTTAAGCATGCACAACGTTTTTTTGATGGTGTTTTCTGATGATGACTAGGATAATTAGGACTGATTATAAACTATCATTATTAGATGAACATTCAAGATAAATAGTTCAAGGTATATAATGATTTGATCTCATATTGGATGGAACTACCTTTCCCGGAATCTACACCCGGAGATTTTGGGTGGTCAGAATATCTTGTTTGAAAATGCCAAGCGGTGTGCTTTCCATAGGAACTCCATGAGAGCTTGACATTCGGTCCTTTAACTATAGTGTTTGTCACAATTAAAATATCTATTACAATTATTAAGATAAATGTCTCTTTCCTGTAAGTCTAATGTTTCACTTATTGTTCTCAGTCCAAGTGAAGATCAGTCAAAGGGTACTTTATGAGGATGTTATTAAATCTATACGTGTGCATCTATGTCTATTCCCTCTGCTCTCCTATGGTTACGCATTTCTAGCGAGCTATAAGCTTTCTGATGAAATCACAGACATACATACATTCATCATTTTATGTCATTTTTCCATTGGCCGGGAACCAATGATCAATTTTCTGGTATACCAACGAAAGATCGGTGAATTGGAACAGCCTGGTATTTGAAATATGCTTTGATTTCTTCGGTGTTCCTCAAGGCTTTATTAGGAATAATTAATCGGTATGGACCACTAATCAGTGACGTTTTCGTTGGCCAGTGGAAAATGGCCCATGTGCGACCAAAGGACGCCAAATCACTTTTAGGCCCGGCGTCCACCTACTACGATATGGCTCCGATACGGTCTACGATGCACCTCCCGATAAAAAATCGAAATCGCGTAGGAAGGTCACCTGATATCAGGGCAGTTGACCACGTTTCTGCGATTAGGCACAGGAAAATAACCCTTATGATGCGTGGTGAATTGGCATGTCTAAACATTTGTCTACGATTTTGCACCTTCCCGATATGGCTCCGATATTTGTTCTTTTGTATCGGTGCCATATCGGTGGGTCTAAATTTCTATCGTAGTAGGTGGACGCCAGGCCTTAAACAACAATACAAATAATACACACAAACACTAATAAACTTTCAAAACCTTTCCCTATACAACTGCACTCAGTTATTGGGTTTATTCATTAACTTCCCCTGACATTAGTATCTTTCTTTAAGATTTTGGTTTCTTTAAATTGTCTGTATGTTCTCTGGTGGTTTGTACCATAGTTCCACTCCTTTATATAATGCACATTTCTTATAACTTTCTGTCTTTTCTACCCCTTGATATAAATCAGTACTTCTTTCTTTTAGCAGAATTTTGCGTACAATTAATTGAATTTCTCTTAATATTTCCCTCATCTTTTGCATACCACCTTATAATAAGCTTTAGGGTTGGACTCATTTGTTTTATTTTCAATGGACTTATTTTACACATATGAAACCAGAGAACATTTAGAATAGCAATATTCAAATTGTTAAGTCTATTATCCTTAGGTGTGGGCTATCTGGCCCCTGCAACTTCGGTGGCAGACTGGAAGTTCGGGAATAATGTACATGTGTATATTGTGCCGTTCTAATATATGTTTCCTGGGCTGTAGAATTGGCTGTATCATAAACTGCTTATCTCACCCCGTTATGTTTTCTCCATAGGCTTAACGTAAGGACCTCATACTCCACAGCTTTGAAGGTAGTGCATCCAATACTCAATGGCTAATTGGGTAAGGTATTTTATTGATTAGTAATGTTCCTGGTCATGTATACGGGGTGAGATAAAAGCGGAAACCCATTCGATGAAAATAACTTGGTCCGCACTCAATCTTGTTTGACCGCTACGTAATTCACTCAGCGAAATCTCCTGATTTTCCGTCTAAATATTGAATACTTTAAGAGAAATTTACAAAAGTTAAAAGATAGGGAACGCTATTATCAAAAGACGTCACGAGCTTGAGTCCGAGTTTATTTATGTTCCGCATTTTGTTGGCTCGAAGACTCGTGAGATTACGGAGCCAACACAATGGGTGACAAATATAAATTCAAACTAACGAGGGGCGTCTAAATCATATCCTACCCCGTTTACACGTTTTTTCAGCATTAGAAAGTAATGACATGAACAACACTTTATGTCATCCCGATGAAATAAGCAAATCCTATACTAAGCCTATGGCGTTTTTTTTATCAGGGGTACAAAAATATTATATACATGTACTACTGTTCCAGACTTCCTTGCCTTCTTTTTCAGCTATATTTGACAACTACATGACTTTATTTTAATGTAAGCCGAGAGGATTGTAACAAGCAAGACTGGGTCCATAACGTCAAAGCTCACATGATGCAATGGATACTTTATTCAGACAAGACAGAATACAAAAACAGGTGTAAGTAGAAACACGGTAGTATATATTTTATTTGAATGCAACTTCAACCATATTAGTCTGAAAAAATTGTTTGTAGGAAAGGTGGCAGTAAAATAGATCATCATTTTTCATCTATCAGGCTAAGTTATAACATCATGAGTGCACGTGCTAAATGAATATCAGAGCTTCCCAAATGAGCAGTCAAAGAAGGAGTCTATATATCATCAAGAGTCGTTGTAAATCTGAGTGTTTTGTTTTTCTCCAAATCGGGTGCAGGCTATGGCCGACTATCACTGGTCTGTCGACTTGAATTCAAACTAGGGTTTGGTGGAAACGGTACCCTCTCCCGTCAATGATGCATCTGGACTCAGCATGTTAGAGAGTCTATACACTCGGATAATCGAGGAACCGGTGGTGTACTTTAATGGGTCGTCACAAGTGCCCTTGGTGTGTCAAGAAGGGCTCCATATTAAAGTAGCATACCGGAAGTGGGCCAGCTTAACGGCGTCCGTAGCGCATGGCCTTGAACCTGTTTGGGGCACTGTGGGAATCGTCAGGGATGATTTTGGTTCCGAAGGAGGCTAGCCTCGTTTCTACTGGCAGGGGACCTCCCATTGGCTGCCAGAATGGCTTCCGCTTTGCGACAACTTCCGCTACGTCACTATTTGCGTCATAACTGGGAATCCTTGAAGCGGCAGCGTTCTCGTTGCGCAGTTCTCGTGCAAGCTCACGGAGGATGAGTTTTGCGAACACTATGCTCTCTACGTCATAGTCTCTGTGTGTGGCGTCACTGTTTTCTGTGGAGCGCTTTGCCCGGGCATTGTCGGACTTGATCTCGGCCCAATGTTGGAGCTGGCTGCTAGTCGCTTGGCCACAGTCCATGTTCACCCACATACAGCAGACAGCTAGCGCCAGGTATCGCATCTCGAACATCTTGTCTGCAAAGAGGAATGTACAAAGAGAAATGAACATGTGGAATAAATTATCCATCAATTACAACGTACTCATTGAAAATGTGAGGGGACTACTCATTATCTCCGTATTACACTATGACTATCAATAACGGATTTGAAGTCATTGTGTACGGGCCTTGATTGCATTTGGGAAAATAGTCCCCTTTCGCTGGAAAACGAAAGAAACCCCCCTCTACCCTATAATATGGCAAAATTCCTGGGTTCAAGTTCTTCCAGAGGATGGAAAGTAGATACAAGAAACAATGGTTTTGTGAAGAGGCGGCTCTGTAAACCACTCAATGTTGACTTTGTTATACATTCGCTACTGCCCATGTTTTACTACGCGTCAACCTCTCGTGGTCTATGGCCGCCTGTCCACAAAACCATTGGTTAGTGTCCATGTATTAGATAAAGAAGTGCACTTATGCATTTATAACAATTGCACATGTTGGTTTGTAATACCAGCGGAATTCTCCTGTGCTTCAATATCAGTACGGAAATGTGCCCATTGAATTGTAAAGATAAAGAGATATTTCATTGGAAATTATGTAAAAGGTGAAACAAGTTGTTGCATCAATATCTCATCAATCTCATACCAGACAGAAGTGAACATTGGACTACCTATTACTTATAACCTATATCAACGACCTAGCACCTTATCTATTAAATTATGACTACACAAGCACGGGTATGGAAATAAGATTTATCAAGTACGAATTGAGTACGGATAATTTTCATCAGTCCATAATAGCATATAATACATTTATTAAACTACGCCCACTCACTCACAACGATTGCTGAGTTGCTTGACAATCGGAACCTCCCAACCCGCAGAAAAAAAAGGTCAGACTCATACAATCCCCCTAAAAAACGCAGTTTTCAACAACTCATTTTTTGTCCGAAGTATAAATAAAATGAATAGTCAAAAGGAGATTTTTTACTGTGATTGCTGAGAAAAACAGATTTAAAATCTTGATAAAATGAGCTTATCCTAATTGTTATATATAGGTCAGCTTGTGTTTTAACTGGCTAAAGTGTGATAGTAGCTTGTGTTACAACTACTTCCCACACCCCTCCCCTTGCTAATGAATCTGTCTTCACTGTATAGCTTGTGTTACAACTATACACCAAACCGAACTAGTAGCTTGTGTTGCAACTACTTGTATGTCCAGGCCACCTCCCCGCCTTTAAAAACCAACTAACCGCTGCCTGAGTTAGATGCGTTCCCTCTTCAAATAATTATAGAAAACATACCCATTCATCCCATCTCATAAATCCATCAGAACGGTTGCAACTGTAATCCAATACGAACTGTATAAGCAAATGTTCTAGTTCTAGCCATATGTAGAATGTGATAAGTCAGAACACCACCAGAGGGACTGGGCGGAAGAACGGCTAAGCCGAGCCCAGAGACAATGTAACTGTTATACCCTAATAAAGCTGATAAAAAAAGACAAACAAACATACTTAAATCTAACACCCTCATATTTTTCATAAATCTTACCAAATCTCTCTCAGAGAAGTTTTCATAGACTTGCTACAGGTCTGGGTCTCCTTCATTTGGACAAATGAAATAAAATCTAGTGAAAGGCCAGGCGAAGCAGAACACTTTGAGGAACATTATCCCCCGAGCCTCAGGTGTGATTGACGATTCTCAGATGACGTCGAAGATTGCGTCTCATTTGCATAGGGCTCTGGACAATAGCGGCCTCTAGCGTCAACTACCACAGTTAATTGGGCGATAATTGGGATGTTCAGGTGATTGTGATGCGACCAGAACCAGTGTCATTAATATAGATTAACGGTCAATTTTCGGCCTTTCTCTTGAATATTTCAAGAGGTGGAATAATGATCTTGAATGATGATCAACTTGTTCTGATTGCTAATTGCTAATTTATCATTTGTGTTCTACTTTATTTTAGAGAATGCTTTGATAATGCTACGATAGCGCGAGAGTTGGTAATCTTAGAAAGAAAGCGATAAGATGATTTAGCATTTAATTTTCTCAATTTACAAAGGCGCTATCTGGGCTGATTGGCGCTGATAGATCCGCTATATGGGAACATAATTAGTGTCCTCTCTTCATTTTCTAACAATTTTGTTATAACAACCTCATCAACTACCATTTATAAGGAATTATAGCCATAGCTGGTCCATTTTACCTGTTGCAGAGTGTCATCATATGCAATCTAAGCACTAGATAATGACAAACAGATTTCCAATTTTCAATACTTCCGCTATAAAATGGGTCGATTATATGTGATAAGGTTTCGGTTACTTTTTGTGAAATAACAATAATTTGAAATGGTCGTCGATTACTTTGGCGAAGATAAACTATAAGACCACAACCGACTGACGTTGTGAATGACCGTCAGAATTAAAAGACTTTGATTTCGTGGGTGAAGCTGAAGGTTTTTCCATTAGTGTGGACAAGTCAAATGAAGTGAAAAAAGGCATCCATTATTATTTGTTTATCAACTATTATTTGTTACCGATATATAGTCAGTGGCCACCTGCCACAGACACTTTAGGTAATTTAAAAGCTCGGTGTCATATTCGTCGATCAATGGAAAAGGGCTTTACCTAGGTCACTAGATTTCCTTAACAATTGTTTACCCTAGACACAGACACTTTAGGTAATTTAAAAGCTCGGTGTCATATTCGTCGATCAATGGAAAAGGGCTTTACCTAGCTCACTAGATTTCCTTACCAATTGTTTACCCTAGACGATTCTGGGCGATGATTCTTGAATCTAGCACCATCTGACGACTTACAGCGGTCAATGGGTATTAGAGGGAATTAGAGGGTCTGTAAAGTGCAGTGTCTCTCTAAAATATTGTAGGGGCATGGAGGATTGGCCGCCATTCTTCCCTCCTCTGTTTAAACTAAGAGCTTGGTATGATTGAGTCAAGGCCTTGTCCATGGACATCAATTTTGAACCAAGTAATTTTGTTTCATTTGTTTCTGAAAGGAAAAATACTTACTTCGAAGTAGTCATATGTTAACAGAACTTTACGTCATGTTGCTAAGGCTATTCCAAAGTGGGTCACTATTCTAGCATCATCATCGCCAATGTTGCTCCTGATTCGGCAACAGACAAGCACACTGGCATGGTAATTATTAGCCATGAATTGTGGTTAACTAATATGAACTGGTTTTATAAAAAAGCGGTTATAATCTCTTCGGACTCTACGCAATATCCTCGCGTGCGCTCGGATATTACTACACATCAAGTCCGAGGAAATTAGGGCCGTTTGTATCTGAAACCAATTAATGTTATGTTAAACCGATCTGCCTAGCACATGGAAACAGGGAGGATTAGGAACCAGATCAGATCCAGTCCCCCAAGACCCCTCCCAAACCTCCTAGTTACTGCACTCTTTGGAACTGCGCGGGATTTCTATCACCGAATTAATGATCTCAGACAAAGCCACGCACATCTCTCACTCTCCAAGCATACTAGAGAGTGTGTATCCACACTCAACTCTCCAACAAACACCGCCAATGGTAGGAGAGCACTGCACAACAAACAAGATTAGTGCAGAAAAGGGTCACGAGGGGGCAGCAGGCACGCTGAAGGTCGTGCTGTTTTCATGTTCACTCTATTTAAAGGGGACCTCAATCCGGATGCCCCCAAGACGCCGGCGCCGGAACTAAGAGTCTTGTTGCGCATGCCCAGAGGGTACTTACGCATTCTGCCAGCGTGGCGTCGCGCCCTCTAGCGGCAGAGACCCCCATAAAGCCGGCGACAAGCGCCAAGCGCAGCCTAATCCAATTGCTGTTCTAATCTGTGAGGTATGGTCTTCACATCTAATAACACAAAAAAACGTCCTCACTATAACATCTTATATCACTCGCCCAGGGCGGACTCCATTGAATCACAAATAGTCAAAATTTTCCTTCATATTCAGAAGTTGGATTGATCGTCAGATTTTCGGGTAGCTTCATAAAGAAAATGTATGTTTTTATATCTTAGCAATAGAAAAACTGATAGATGAAATTTTACCGAAAATAAATATTTAATGTAGGGTAAGTAACAAAGACCTCGGTCTCTTCATTTATATGTAGAGATGAATGTGCAATTCATTCTCTTTCTAATTAGGGCAAATAAAATCCAAACTCATGTGATACCACTGGCTTTCTGTTAGGTCACGATTCCTTACACTTAAATTGACTACTTGTGAAAAAAGATAGGGAATCCGGCCAAACTCCCCGTAAATCATATTTGTCCTAGGCAGCATATCTTCAGTTTTCAGTCGTCTATATTTCAGTTTTCATCTGAGGTTAGAGAATTCCTGTCATCCTGTAAAATACTCGCCGATCCATTCAGTGATCTACGAGTACATAGAGCCATTTGAATCGCGGAATTTGATGCCACATCTGTATCAATCATCCTTTCTTCACAACGGATCAAGAGCCTTTAACATAAGGCATATTGCAATGGGGGCCTTCCAACTAGCTGTTGCAAAAAAAAAGACAAACCATTTTTGCATTAGACTTTCCAATGTCTATGGGTGTTCGAAATTGAAAATAACTTTCCAAGTCTCACTCACTCAGGAGATATCTCTCTTTTCAACTGTGGACATTAAAGTTCAATTATGGCTCAACGATGATTAAAAAGGTTTCTCTATCGGCACAGAATGTAATAGTTTAACGTTTAACCTTATCTCTGGCAGAGAGTAAGGAAGGTATGGGATTTGAAACGGTATATTAATCATATCGGGTGATGTTAAAGTCTATGCATCTTCAGCTGGCCAAGACCACGAAGAGACATTAATTCAGCAACAGAAGGTATGTTTCCTAATACTACGCCATGTCTTCATACTTCCAGGTTTGCATTTTGTGTAAAATATAAACATATCAAACAACTGAAGTATACGCAATTTTACAGCCATATACCCTTGCTTTACTAGTTGGCAAATATAAGGTCATACTGTGTATACAGTGTCCCATTTTTGAGACACCAGTCTACCCACAATAAACACACCATAAACGAGCAAATTAGGCAATCTCGAGTGTTGCAATGGAACTATATATAATCATAGTGAGAGATGGAATAGATTTATTCAGTTGATGTAATATATTGTGTGTACATGTTCTCCATCAATTAGTCATGATGCACATTTACTATTTACTATTACATGATTGGTTCACTAGTAATGTGTAAGGAAATATACACATCAATCAGAACCACTGAGTGTATTGAAAATGAGAAGTACCTTCTCTCGAATAATTAATATTTTACGCTTATAAAAATTGTAAGAAGATATTCAATCGAAATGAATAATGACCGAAATAAAATTCATTCACGATCATCTTGGTTCTCCCATCATATAATATTCTTTCTAAGAGCACATTTCGTGATACTGCACTAGCATTGCAATAAGATGTAGCTTGAGCTGAGATTGAATATATTTCAAGGTGATTATGTGAGATTTCTTTCCAAGGGTCCGTAAGGGAGACACTATTCCAGTGACCTTTTCGTTCCTTCTGTTCTATCAGGCGCAGAGTTTCTTGATGATAAAGACATAACTACAAGGGCCGATACTGCCACTTTACTAACGATTCATAGACTTAACTGTCGTGCGAATGAACGTTCGGTCGCTTATTGTGGAGGCACTCTATCGAATGAACTGCCTAATATAGTACAGAATATTCCCTTGTATTTAGAATTTATGAGCCATTCATCGAAAATACTCAAGTATATTAACGGTCTGCGTGAAGAAATCATGTATTTAGGGGAAAAAAGGGAAAGACCTAATGAAAAAGAGTAAATAAACTGCTAATGATTGTGGCATGAATACAAACCCCATCGTATTGAGGCCAAATACCTTCTTTATTGTTATAACAGATGTAGAAAGCATATTGTAACAACATGAAATGAGATATAATTTTAGCCTGTACCAACGGGCAGTGGTCGTAAAAGGAAGTAAAAAAGAAATATATCTTAAGGCGATGTAACCTGGTACAACCTGCCATTAATGTTAGGAGGTATATTCAATGCCGATTTCTGCTTGGAGTTGAGAGAGATAAATGCGTGGCCACCTCGTGTTCCATGGCCTCCTAACCACAACTATAAGGTGTCTTTCGGGCATTCATCCATACTCCCGATCGACTCATATCTAAGGCGAACTTTCTGTCCTCTTTGGAGCCCGCATCTTAGAACCTTTGCACTTTGGCAGCTCCTTTCAGTAACCCCATCATGTTTATACTATCAGCTTGGGTCGAGGGTGAATATACCGAAGCCACATCGTTCAATCACAGACAGAAGCCCTATGGCTTCACTCTTTCCCCTGCTCTCAAGCATTGTATTTGCATTTTAGCATTCCTCTGAACTAGAGCTGATGCAGCCCGCGGTGTTGGCTTTATTTGGCCAATAATCCCAACATATTGTCAATAATCGCCTTATTCAGAGGCTGTTCTGAGACTTTCTCCACAGACGGAGCCGCAGTGACTGAGGCCTAACCTTTGAACATAAATGTCACCCTTTTACATGCAGGATCATTGTAGAAGTGGATTTATAGTATTGTAACTAGTTATTCACCGTCTACCCTTTTGTCCGTAACTGGTCGGCAGAACATCTATAGATTTTTCGATAGTAGCGGCTGAGTGAGGAACTCAATGTATAAGCCATTTTTTACTGGCCGACGAAAACGGAACCGATTAATTGAGTTCCCCTAAAAGTCGGTAGGTGGTGGCCAACGACTGCACGTTGGGATCTAAAAGTCGGAGATGGTACTCTGTATAGGCCCATTCACATTGGCCGAGGAAAACGGTGTAGATTTTTTGAGTTCGCCTAATAGCCTATTTTTATTTTAGATCAGCAGTGCTAATGGCCTGTAGGTGGTCCCTGATTGCATATCGGTGATGGACAATGGAAATAGGCTATCATGAGAACACGAAAAATCTACACTCTTTTCATCGGCCAATAGAAACAGGCCTTATGTCCTGTTTCTGCCACATTTAACAGGCCCATAACGATGGGATAGTCTTCCAAACTCAATGACTATCACCGACAATTTCAATCCCCTTTGATTCTGTCGATCGTTGACCAAGTCAGTCAGTTGTGGCCTCATTACATTATCTATGCATAAATAATCAGTGAACACTTCTCTGCATGCCTATTTCCATTCACCGGTCTGGCGTCGGTGGTTCCCGACTGCAGATCAGTGGCGAATAGTCGGCCAGTGGAAAATGGCTTTAAGCTGAATTGAAGAAGTAAAGGCCGTATATATGAGGCTCGGTCAGCGGCAATTGGATATTTCTAGTTGCATCATTCCAATCGTTGGTAGTATGAGATTACTTCTGGATACGGTCTGGTTACATAGCTGACACGAAGCATTTCCTAATGCACGCACTGCCAGTTCTGCTGGGATATATAATATTTACATATATGTGCCTGCTGAGAAAAAGTTCATCATTTATCATGTCCTCGAGGATATCTGTAGACAGGAAGATGACCACATGACTTGATAATGTATATCTGAGCATCCCCCAAGTCCAATGTTGCGCATTGGAATTGTTGGATACTTAGTAGAAACGGCCCTATGTGAAGGTCAATTTGGATTTATGACCTTCTTTAGGCGGTAGCAGAGCAAAGACATTTTGTGCCAAACCCCATCGAATGCAGTCACTCAATGTTAGGCCTATGGCGTTTTATCAGAGGTATGAAAAAGAACTATAAGCCCGACTACCCAATTATCACATCATCATCACCACTTTGTTATACTTTCTATCTACTGCTATTTTCCATACCCTGTGGAATAACATCCATCATTATATTACATGTTCCTTATAAGTTGTTTCTGAAAGGCTCATGTAATCTATGAGAGATGCAACAAACTAATCCCCCCCAAAAATATCTGTTGCGTTAAGCCTGATGCCCATCTACCGATTCAGGGTTGAGCGATTAGTTTGCAAATCGTATAGGAGTCGGTGAACTTGTCGCAGGCAAATTATGTAACTCTTCGCTCGATCTTCGGACATTGAGGAGATGGGGTTGGTGGATATTAGTCCTAAGCAAATCTGTCTACTAATCGGTGGCTCACCCTTGCCTAGCTGTCCTACATCTACCGACTACGGCCGACTCCGTTAGGATGCCATGCCTGAGACAAATTACTGTCAGTTTGTCGCAGACAAAGGTACATGAATGTTCCGAAATCGGTATATGGGCATTGGGCTTAATGTGGCGTTTTCACCTGCCGACAAAAAGGCCACCGATTATATGCACACTGTACACAAATCAGGGCTCCAATTTGATAGATTTTTGGTTTGCATAACAGGTAGTGTACAGAGGTTCATGGGATTCTTATAGCCTTTTGTTTGATATATCTCGTTCTTGACTAGTCCCTAATAATAAATTAAAATATAGTTACCTCCTCAATTTTCTCACGTAGGTAGAGACGGTATAACATATGTTAGAAAATCCTTTAACATTCAATTCAGTTCATTCAAGTTAAGTATTCATATGAAAGATTACCGCTTTACTTTGTGTATAGGTATCTTGGTTTATCTAGCTTATTCTGAGTCTACTATGAAATAGGTCTATGAACACAAAATAATCCAGTTGATTAGTCCATAGGTTTCTTTCACAATGAAGTAGAATCCATTTAATAAAGATTCAGTAGTTGATGCGACTCAGATGATGAAGAACTTTGACTCATAGTAAAGTCCGTACAACATTTAACTCCAATGCATCAAGTCAGTCGAGGGCTTACTCCAGGCTGGCAGTGTTAGCCAGTACCCCCTTCCTTCTGGAGCAACATTTAGATATGAGAAAGTTTTAGAAATACCCGACCACCAATTTAGACACACGATCTTAAACCCTGGGGTTAAAGATTTAAAACCAACATTTATATATTACCTTAAGCCCAATGCCCATCTACCGATTTCGGAACATTCATGTACCTTTGTCGGCGACAAACGGACAGTAATTTGTCTCAGCCAAGGCATCCTAACGGAGTCGGCCGTAGCCGGTAGATGTAGGACAGCTAGGCAAGGGTGAGCCACAGATTAGTAGACAGATTTGCTTAGGATTAATATCCACCACCCTATCTCCTCAATGTCCGCAGATCTAGCGAAGAGTTACGTAATTTGCCTGCGACAAGTTCACCGACTCTTATACGATTTGCAAACTAATCGGTCAACCCTGAATCGGTAGATGGGCATCAGGCTTTAGACTAGCGGGCATCCTTACTTTAGGACTCCAGCAGCTTCTGGACACCACACCTTTACGGGACTTTTCTTACCTATGATGCCATTCTGTATACATGCCAGTGCCTTCAATAGTTAGTATGTAAACACCCGTATAGACTTTCTTTAACATTTCACTGTTTTATATTCTACTTCATAGTAGTTTGATTACTGATCGTGCATATTCTAGTACTTATGATAACTCATGGTTTCACATATTGTAATACTTCCTTCCTTCAGTGTTTGCGCTATATTGCACTATAGCACAGTAGCAGTCGGCAGAAATGCTGTTTTCCAATGAAAATTTAGGTAGTCGCTGACCGTTTTTCGGTTTCCACCTGACGATTATTGCATCAGAAGAGTTAGTTATTCGGTTGGCAGTGCTAAACGCTATAATCAGTGGTCTTAATCGGTAGTTAGAAATGCCACATTAATGTTGAATATAAAATAGAGCAATAATGTAATGTAATAAGAAGGAACTGCATCCAGAAAAGTAGGTGCTGAAAATATGCCATGAGATTTGGTTGTCGAGGCAAACGAGAGAAATTATTTAGCAAACCAAAATAAATAGCATGATATCATTTACATCATTTACGGTTATATGATAATTATAGAACCTACCATGCTTGTACAAGCTACAAAACTTGATGGGAATTGGCATTTGCCACTGATCCCGGCCAGAGGCCTCGTTCCATACCAAAAATTTAATTCCCATCTCGTTTGTAGCATGTACAACAAAGTCAGGTCGTTCTATATAAATAATCCATGGGCATTCAATGTTAAATCTAAAGCCTGGAATTGCTGTCAAAAGCACCTGGAGACATCACACTGAGGAAGTAATACGCTGATGAAGCTTGCAAGCTGAACACACACTCAGACTTCCTTTTCTTTTATTAAAGCAGACTGTATATTGGTGACGGCCATACATATATTCCCTTGCACATTCTGAATTCGCCATGCGAGACTGACGAAACACTTGAAAGTTATGCATCCTAAAAGTGGCAAATAGTTGGCCGGTGGTGCCAAAAGCCATAATCGGGGCTAGAATCATAAATGAGGAGCTGTATTAGTCCCAGTTTACAACTGCCGACGGAAAATGCACTGAGAAAATATCGGGAGGTGGAGAAAATATCGGTGCTGATAATCGGGGACACTGTAAGTCGTTGAGGCGTTTATTACTGATGACTGACTATACATCTTATATGCACCGAGAGAGTATTTCTTTAGATCTGAATTGATTTCTTCGGTGGCAACAAACGTTGGTCGGTGGTGCCAGATCATGCATTTTAGGGTCGAGAAATTGTTTGGCGGGTTTGAATTTTTGCTGTTTATACTTACCGATGTATTATCGGGAACGTGTTATAATTGATCGGTGGTGCCATATTATATAATTAGTGATCAATTTCGGTAGGTTTAAACGGGGCCTCAGCCACATAAAATCCCATGTGGTTCTATGAGAAACTCCTTTCCTAATCCTATCCAGCCTAGAAACAAGGTTATTTGGACCATCACCCGGTCTAAATCATTCTAATGGAGTTAGTGATGGTGTTGCGCTGGGGGTCATATTCTTACAAAGCTTGTACTTCATGAGACATGTCATCCAAGAGACCCTTGCGACCCGGGTTATCGTGCTACATTTTACCCACAGTCAGGTTGATGCCAGAGTGATGTTTCATGGTCAGCCTGTTCCTTGCTCTATAGGCCTCTTTCCATTGGCCGACAAAAACGGTATAGATTTTTTGTGTTCTCCTAATGAGGGTGGTTGTGGCCCACTAGATTTTAGGTCAACTATAGACTGTAGAACCGTCCCAAGGCGCTATAAATATCATGTAAGGAGGTCAGGGTGAAGGTCGTGGTTTGCTCCGAATGCAGTCTTTGGCTACTGGGTCTACTCTATTGCTTATATGGCAGTTAATGCAGGGGGACAACTCCATGCAGTAATAGCCCACTTGCATTTTGCGTCAGCAGTGCTAAAGGTCCGTTGGTGGTTCCTGACTGTATATTGGTGACGGCCAATGTAAATAGGTTATTAGGAGAACACTAAACATCTACACTGTTTTGTCTGCCAATGGAAACGGGCCTTATCCCTCTACAAGCCTTCTTCTGCTGGACAATGGAAATGGCACCGATTTATTAAGTTCTTCTAAAAGTCGGTCGGTGGTGGTCAACGACTGCAAGTCGGTATCTAAAAATCGGTGAGGGTGCGGTGTCTGCCTTGTTTCTGCCGCATTTGACAGGTCCATACCGACAGAAGTCGTTAGGTGGTGGCCTCATTGCATAATCTATGCAAAATTAATTGGTGAACACTTCTCTGCATGTCTGTTTCCATTCACTGATCTGGCGTTGGTGGTTCCCGACTGCAGATCGGTGGCGAATAGTTGGCCAATGGAAAATAATTTGAAGTGGCCGGCTAATCACACATTCTCAAAGTCATGGCTATTGACTAAAGACAAAATATAAAAAATAGCAAGCAAAAAAATTTAGAAGCAACAATTAAATGAAATTCTACCAACAAACCAATTTTTTGAAAAAAAGGGAGCATTATTTTAAAAAGAGACTTATATAGAACTACATCGAGAATCGTATAAATACACAATACTCCACGAGTTTGGATGTGCCGCAATCATCATCGAGGCAAAACCGCGTGATTATTACGGTACATCCAAACGGGTGGAGTACTGTGTATTTTACGATTCGAGTGTGGTTCTGGATTTATCTCACCCCTTTCTCTGCCATTAAATAGCATCACAACATCAAAATAATTAAAATATACTTAGCAAATCCATATGACGTCATCTCCCATTCACTACGCCACGGCCGTGGCGTAGTATTGTTACTTTACTGGGGTGATCCTTGAGTATTTTTTTCTATTGATATTCCTATGGCTAAGGTTGTACCAGGGGTGAGATAATTTGAGATACGTGAAACCAATAGCTATGGTTCCAGTGCATACAGTTCAGATTGCATCTGAGCACGACGAAACAATACAAACTCTGTGTCGTAACGGAAGCAGTGGTATTCAGGTAAATTGAGGCTTCTTTTACGTCATCTCTTTCCATGTGATGAAAGAATGGATACTCGTTTACACAGGGATATTCGATTACATAGCCTATAGCGGTATGAATCCATGATAATAACTAATTGATGAGACTGAGAACACCCATTAGTGTATGCATATATATATCCAGGGTCTATACACTGAGAAGTGGTCATTGAATTGAATTTACAGATTGTCCATACATCAGAGGTTATTTGATGATATTTATAGCAAATTGTATTTTCAATGAAAACCTATTCATATCTCATCCTATGAAATTCAGGTTTTACTTGTCTTTATTTCTATTCAAACATGTTAACTGTATTCAATCTCGTAAATCATGATGCAGGTAATGTCCTGGTATCCAGTTTCAAGAGACATACAGAACCGGAACAGGGGTGTGATAGGTATAAAAGCACAGAATAGCCACAGGCTTCTCACGAGCTACTTGACCCGGTTTCTAAAACCTTTGAAGTGCATATTTGAATCTGAGGCCTCAAAATGCTATTAGCTGTATAGATGGATCAAAGTGTTATGGAGCATATATGTAAGAACGGTGTGGGTTATCCTGTTAAAAACCCCAATTTTGCTTCCTTGTTTATATATTGAAATCATTCTCATCACTTGGTCTAAATTAGACTATAGCTGTGAGAAATAAGATAATAGAGTACTTCTGCAGAGAAACACAATCGTTATCACAAAAATTCATTAGTATTTGATGCCAACTGACTTTTTTTCTCTTTCATCTTAAAGTGTCATCCCTGAATTCAACAAGATTGTGTGGGACCACTTTCCATCGATAGAAATATATCCTGATATCAATTCAGAAATGAATGCATGCAGATAATAATGCGATACTCAATAGGCTTCCAGCTGGATAAAAATAATCAATGGAGCTCTGTGAACTCTATATTTAGAAAATAAAGCTCTGTAACATAGACATAATGATCTGACAGAAAGTGTTATATCTAAATGCGGTATGTATCATTTCTCGCCTGAGGAAAGTTTCACCGTTATAGCCCCACCTGCCGGTCGGAGACCATACTGGGACCAACAAAGGCCGCCATTACACGGACAACCTCCTGCGCATTGATTTACCCGAAAATGAGTCCCGCACTAGCAAATCCCTGCACTATTTGCAAGCGCGAACATATCCACAGGGAGTAAAATGCCCAGGGCGTCTGCACATGCGCACTCACGCAGCGTCTCTCAGCTCGAGTTCGCCCTCTAATCTCGTGCGGCTTCTCGTATCGCGAGAATTTAACCATGTTATTGTTATGCGCGCGCAGGCCGGAAATGGATTTCGACGTTTCTAGTCTTGATGAGAGAGGATCTTCCGTTCAGGTGTTTGTAGAATTTGCAGAAAGTCTGATGATGTCAGGGAAAACATGTACAAGCTAATGTTTATTTTGTCGCCTGAAAATAATTGCCCTGTATTTACTCTTCAAATGATCTTCAAACTATTCTTTGTAAAGGAGTTGAACGTTACTCTGTAAGGTACTTCTACTCTAGTGAGGTGAGGAAAATAAGAACTATATATAAATCAATATACCTTGCCGATAGAATTCTACCAGAAAGAATTCCCTTCATATATCTACCAAGCAATAATACTTTTGTTAGACTTTGTTATACGACACTACAAATTTGCCATAAAGCTCGTTTCCATTGGGCGACGAAAACAGCGTAGAATCTTTGAGTTCTCCTAAAAGCCCATTTCCATTTTGCGTCAGCAGTGGTAAAGGCTTTTTCGTTTGTATTTGAATTCCTAGCTGATCAAAGACATTTCACCTTCCAGGTATTAAGGGTGTCCACCGGGCTTCCGAAGCACGCCGAAGTGCCTTACGATGCGCTTCCTGATGCAGAGTATAACTGGGTGTTGAAAGAGGCTGCATCGGTCCAGTGGACATGGGCTACCGACACACACCAACGCGCTCCACAATGTTCCTGGTCGCTTTGAAATGGTAAAATTTTTCTTCACGAAAAAGCAATCCGAAGCACTACAATGAATGCAGTTTTTTTTAGCTTTAAAATCTTTTCGTTAGTTCTGCCGTTTCCGGCTAACGTTGGGAAAAGACAAGCACCCAAAAACATAGCCTGGAAGCCTTGGTTATGTGTTAACTCACATATAAGGATAAGGAACGCCTGCTACGTTTTGGTGCATTATGGGTAACGCCTCCAATTTTATGCTGGTTTACACACAGGAGGGTGTGGCGAAATCTGTTATACTTTTTTAAGGAAAATTCTAATCAGTTATCTTTCATCTTTTGAAAGGTTGCTATTGCTTTATTTGTATTATCGTACATTATAACAATTATTTATAAGTAAGTTATTTGGGGAACCTCGTAAGGGAGAGAGGGTTTGTGGTTATCCATGACTCTGCAAATAAGCCGAGGAATCAGCGAAAGTTCAAAGTCGCTCACTAGCTGGGCGTTACCTGTCCCATATTTCATTGGGGCAGCGAACCAATCTACCCACAACAAAGAAGAACACACTTGGAACCGACACACTCTACACTCACACGCAGTGGGAGTAAAAACCAATAGCCAGCAGGCTCATAGCAATCCATAGGACGCCGACCAATGGGCAACGCCGAAACACGGTCGATCGGAAAAACGCACGAATCGAACACGCCGGACCTTCGCAATCTCTTCATTGTGGTCGTGAAAGCGGTATGGGTAAGACCCACAAACGCCTTGTTCTACCCAAATCCACCACAATGTGTTCAGACACAGAAATTGTTTCCCATCTGATGTGCCTTAGGCCTGGAACCCACCAACGCCCACGTACAATTCAAGCCTTCCGATGCACCCCGACACCCACTCAATTCAATGCAATTGTGCCAAGGAGACCCAGAGACGATGTGGGTTAACTTTATTCAACACTTATGGATGACCTAATGGACAACTCGTTAACCGACGGCATATTCGTTACGCTACGTTTTGGCACCAACGATAATTGTACGACTTATTTTTTTATCGTAGAATTATTATTTAACTGCCCCCTGCATCTCGGGAGCGCATCGGAAGGTCTGAATTCTGTTTCGGTGTTGGGGATAAAGGGCTTTAGAAGGAGCCCCAAATGGCTGCCAATTTTGTATCATATCTATTCCCATGTATTGACTGAGATTAGTGACCTCATACAGCCTGTTTTTTGCAGCACTTTTTGACAAATTTGTCGCCAACAAATAAAACATAAAATAATTCTGTTGTGGATGAATTATTCCTATTGCTTAAAAAAAAGGTGATTATTCGGAAGCGGAAGGTGCTCATAGAAATCTACAGATTTTGAATATCATAGCTCTGTTTCCACTTAGGCCCGGCGTCCACCTACTACGATAAAAATTTAGACCTACCGATATGGCACCGATACAAAAAGCAAATATCGGAGACATATCGCGGCCCTCGAGGAGAGGGGCTGGTGGGTATTAGTCCTAAGGAAATCAGTCTACACCTACCGACATATATACGCACACTGATAAAATCGGTGTATGGTCCACTAATCGCTGGGGAGGGCAAAAACCACGACGTGTCGGCGACAAAAGGAGGTGGTTCACTAATCGCTGGTTAGCCTTGCCTAGCTGTCCTACATCTACCGACTCCGTTAGGATACCTCGCCTGAGACAAATTGCCCTTCTTTTGTCGCCCACAAACGTACATAACTGTTTCAAAATCGCCCATGATGGTTTTAATTTGCCTTTATCAACTGATATACTAAATGGAAAATAAAAGCCCACCATCATATTGAGTAATTTGAAACTGTCAACTCGAATTCCTATCCATCATGCTTAAGTGGCTAGACAAGACACTCATTATAGATGTTATGTGACAATGTATTCATCTGTGTCCTGATAAACAGCCATCACTAAGCCTATTTCCACATGCCGACCTTTGACCTCCGATGAATTCATCGGGCGCCACTGACAGATTTTTGGTCAAAAATATATGAGTGGAAACAGGAAAGTGAAACAAGTCGATGGTTTTAGGCACCAATGTCCGACAAATTTGTCGTCGATAACGGTTTGATACTTTTTTTTGGGGGGGGGGGGGGGGGGGGGAGGGAATTGCGAATACAGCAAGAGGGATCAAAGGTAATTCGGGAACAAACCATTGCTAAGCACAATCACCAATCTGTCAATCAGAATTCTTTGCTCCCGTAACCTTATTTACATATTACAACCAATGTTTCCATAAAAAAAAATCGCTGAACATATTGTTGGCAGGTGGAAATAGGCTTTTTATGTGATTTCATGCATTTGGGGAATTACTGCAATTGTCCGCTTCTCTGCAGCATACATCAGCTACAACTCATGACTATAGTCACATAGTGCTGCTTAGCGGTCATACCATTAGAGTTCTAGATGAGCATGAGTTCATCTTCACTGACAGAGACTGCGCATACATCTAAGCCAGTTTCCGTAGGGGATGCTTTTAACTCGTATCTACCTGCGGAGCTACACACATCACCAAGATGTCTGCAGCAGTCCTTATGTAGCTGTTATCTTTATTGCTTTAAATCAAAACGCAACTAAAGGGTGGAACAAAAGCCCCAAGGGCGGTGTCTGTTTCTTGCGAGCGGGCAGAAAAAGGCCGTGTTCTACTGATTAGATTCCAGCTTTCCTTATTCTACTCGGCACCGATCTGTTGGCTCCATATGTTTAGTAAGGAGACTCCGTATTAGGTGGGTAATGCTAAATACATATTGCTATGTAATATATTTGAACGAAACGCTGGGACATTTACATTCCTTGTGAAATATTCTGGTCATGCAATTTAGATCAGCAACAAGGTCAACATTACATTTGTACAGCATAGAGAGGAACGTGATTCATGGAAAGAATACTTTACTTCAAGGCCGCGTGTTCTACAGACACATACCCTTTTGATAGGGAGAAGGCTTTAGAATTCATTTGCTCCAGCTTTATAGGTTTGAAATTCATATGTATTTTTTTCAAATTGTACTAAAAGTTTAACAACATACACTGATCATTTCTCGTGTTTCTGATGTCCAGAATTAAATCTGTGTTATATCACTCAACATATGCCTTTAAGTAATGTAACCCTACTAATCTTGGATTTCAACAAATTTTCCTTGACCCAAAATATCAGTGACCTCTAACAATATAAAGACAAAGATTACTGCTCGATTATGACATTTCTAGACGAATAGTCTGACAATAGAATTCGTTCTCCTAAAACATAAATTGATAAAAATGAAGACAGAAAACGATATTTGGGCAAAACTCGACATGCTTCTAGACAAGACGAGGTTGTAGACAAAAATCGGCCAGTCTGAAAAGTACGGCTAAATCGTCTGCCGAGCTGCAAAAGGCGAGTGATATAAGATTGAAGAGTGGCTCAGGGGCATTGCAAAGGAAATCAGCGTGACAGACGTAGAAGCCACTGAAAATAAGCACAACGTCGACATAAAGGTATTAGTGGAGACACTCGTCTCTCACAACGGGAACGTCAAAATCACATAGAAAAATGGAACAAGTTTATCAAAGAACTCAAAGAACAAGTTGAGTAGTTAGAGGCCAAAGGAAGTGGGGAGAGGGAGACGGAGGGGGTGGCGAATCACTGTCGCTTGGTGAGAAATCCACATACAATATTAACAATATTCAAAACGACAGGCGGCAGCGGCGGTGTGGCGGCGGTTGCGGCGTCTAGGTAGAGTGTGTTATCTGATAATGTTTGTACAAGGGACTGTGGGTAAACCTTTTTATATCTTGTTATATATATATATATATATATATATATATATATATATATATATATATATATATATGTAAATATATATATATGTGTATGTATGTATGTATGTATATATACACACACACACACACACACACACACATATATATATATATATATATATATATATATATATATATATATATATATATATATGTATAGCTTTTTTCAACAAAAACGAGTTTCTCAAGTAAGCTGGTCGGAGGCTGGAGCAGAAGTGCGGAAAGCGGTTAGAACAGCTCGGTTTACCTGGATTTAGAACCGTCACCATAGTGAGCGCATTAATCATAACAACAAACTCCACAACGGAAGCAGGTAGGAAACCCGAAGTGAATATTCAATACGTTGCCATTCAGTATTTATATTAATATATCAATAATATATAATACTATATACACACGCGCCGGACGCACAATACAGCCATTACGTGCGCGTATACAGGTCGAATAAGTTCTATACGCTGTCTACGCCGGTGTCCAATACGGGCGTATCTATATGAAACCATTAGGGGGTGCGTCCACCAACCACGACAGGGCTGCGACACACGCCGACAAGAAAGTTCCAATCGCAGCCTTGTCGCAGCCTTGTCGTGAGAAGGGGGGCTGTCGTGACCCCTTGTCGCAGCCTGTCGGGAAGTGCACGCCCCACCTAAATATTCTATCCTAGATCTCTGCGACAACCTCCCGACACGCCACGACACGGCTCCAAAATCGAACATGTTCGATTTTGTCGTAACCTTGTCGGAAGGCCCCCGACAAGCTTCATGTCGCAGCCTGTCGTGACCTTGTCGTAGCCTCTTGTCGGGAACTGTGGTCCACCAACCACGAGAAGGCTACGACAAGGCTTCCAATCGTAGAGCTGTCGTGGACCCTGTCGGAAAGCCGTTGTCGCAGCCCTGTCGTGGTTGGTGGCACACCCCCTTAGGCCCCGCGTCCACCTACTACGATATGGCTCCGATATGATCTACGATGCACCTCCCGATACAAATTCAAAAGTGCGTCGGAAGGTCACCTAATATCGGGGCAGTTGACCACGTTTCTGCGATTAGACACCGATAAAAACCGCATACAATGCGTGGTGGATTGGCATGTCTAGACATATGTCTACGATTTTGTAACTTCCCGATATGTCTCCGATATTTGCTTTTTGTATCGGTGCCATATCGGTAGGTCTAAATCTGTATCGTAGTAGGTGGACGCCAGGCCTTACTAGACATAGCCGATACGAGGATCTACGCCATGGCATTAATATTAATTAACTCCAATTTTCGTGCTGTTTTAAATCTAACTATAACGGAGACTGTGTCTAATGCTGGAGTTGGCCGACCTGCACACGAGATCGATACCGTGAAACTGGCCTTTCTGTCATACTGCGAGACCTAGGGATGTGAAAGTTTGCTTTCGGAAAATGTAGATTAGAAATATCAAAGGTCACCCATCTTGCCGGGACATTTGGATATATGAGCAGGTCACTGATGAAACAAAGCGCCACCGGGAAATTCTGATGACAGTACTAGAGTACGCCATCGTCTACAGATTTAACGCTAGAGATGTTGATGACACAATAGTGATTGACAGAATTTGCTATGGTTGTTGTCAGCTGTCTTTTTTTACTTTGCCGATATAGGTTATATAAATGTTCTTAGATATATCAAGCTTGGTCAAGCAAGCTCCTGTCAATCAAACGTAAAGTCACACTGGTGAACAACCTCATATTTCTAATTTTGCTGCAAGTAATTTCTAATGTCTATACCTTACCAAGGTTTCTTTTAAAATTCAGAAAACGCATTGGTATTTTCTCAAGGAACAGCCAAGTTAACGAAAAAGCTTATTATACTATAAGTCAGGAAATATTTATTTAATGTACAATCATGCTAGATTTAGAAACGACTAAATATTAGATCATATCTGTATGGGAAAAAAAGCAGACGATAGCACCGCTCTTTGATACATAACAAGGGTTGCTGTAGTTCTAGGTGACATTTGATAAAATCATGTTAATACATCCCAAGTAAATCTCAATGTTTATCCTACCCCTTATTTGAATATCCATAGACTTAACATGGTGTGACTCTATGCCACGGTTATGCCATAATTAAATAGAACCAAACGAAAGTTAGCCTGTCACGGTTTTATGCCACGACGGGTAGGTCGTGTATTACTACGTTAGGCATAAAGCCAGATGCCCATCTACCGATTTAGGGTTGAACGATTAGTTACCAAATCGTATAGGAGTCGGTCACTTTGTCGCAGGCAAATTACGAAACCCCTCACTCGACCCGCTCACTGATAAAATCGGTGTATGGTCCACTAATCGCTGGGGGAGGGAAAAAAACAAAGAAACCGAGTGTTCACTAATCGCTGGGTAGCCTTGCCTGGCTGTCCTACATCTACCGCCTCCGTTAGGATGGCTTGGCTGGGACAAATAACCCTCCGTTTGTCGCCGACAAACGTACATAAATGTTCCGAAATCGGTAGATGGGCATTGGGCTTTAGCTGAGCGTAGTGAGTAGCAGACCTGACCGGAGTGACTTAAAAACTTGACAGGCTAACTCGAGTTCGGTCCTGTATTCATTCTACCTCTTTTCTACGCTTTTGGATTGCTAAAAGATAAATATTGACTCAACGACTAACCTTAGATGAGTGCTTGATATCCATTTGCTACTTGTTACTGTCGGACCATGTCGCGGTTTGATGTTTTGCACCTAAGTTATTTACCTACACGGTAGTGCTTTGGTCTGCTCAGGGAGAGGATATAATTCGCAATGGTTTCACTGCAGTCATTTAATGGCTTAATCAGTTTGATATCAACGTATACAAGAAGAAAACAATCACGAATTCCACTCTCGAACGCCTATTCCAACGTCGCTATGATGGTTGTCAAGTCCATTCATAAGTGAGTCACGACCGCAGCGTCTCCATGGGCATATCCCCAACTAAATTAAGAAGGAATCAATTAAAGAGGAACCGGATTGAACCTACAAATTATGTTATTCAGTATCTGGACTTGATCTTTAGCATCAACTGAAAGCTTTATTATCTTGAATTTGGATTGCGGATACACCATTCACGATTGGACTCATCTTAACTCATTCCATCTCCCTCATACATCTAATCTCTTGCCTATTCGCAACCTTAAATGCTTTTGATATCGAGGTATCATCGCAAGATATCCAACTTTATCATCCAAACCGATATCGAAGGGGATTTAAAAAAACAGTTTACTGAGTGATGCTTTTTCTTAAATATATCTTATCCTTTACTCCAGGATCCATGAGAGCTGGCAGTGTGGAGGATTCCACGTTAGTATAACTTCAGAGTATGAACACTTCCTGCAACCTTCATCAAAAAGAAGATCCTGGAAATATTTCTCGTTTTAACTCATGTTAGACCCCAGCTTCCACAGCCAAGTGATTACCTGCCAGTTTGCTCTACCCTCGTCTCCCGCATGTGACTGTAGATGTAAGCTACATCACAAAATACATGTGTTTTAATCTACATCTACATATAGATATATACACACATAAACGTATATCATTTCTACTTCAGACTAGAATAAACATTTACCGGTACAGTTCCCATAGCTCTTCACACTCTATGGCCCAGTTTACACCTGCCGACGGAAAATGCACCGACAAAATATCATAAAGGACTTCGGTAATCCGTGATGCTTCAAGTCGTTAGGGTGTTTACACCTAACGGCTTCCCATACATTTTATTTGCGCCAAGTTTTTCTTCAAATCTGTATTACATAAACGCCTAATTCAACGTTGTTTGATATCGTTGGTGGCCTAAAAAATCGATCGGTGGTAATCGAGCACGCCATTTGGGGTTGACTAACCGATATCTTATCGGGAATCGGTCGGTAGTGAATCGGTGAGTGCAAACTGGACGTATACTTGTGTCTTTGAAATGATATGTCACAGAAACCATTCTCCATGAGGACATATGCAGAATACATTAACATAATGCTTCCCTCAGGTTATTATCTCTTTTAAAAGAAAATTATTTCCTATACCGTAGGATAGAGGGCACTTTATTGCCAATTATTGAATGTCAATGTCCTTTGATTGATGTCTTGTCTATTTCATCACAGACTGTAGCCTAAGGAAACTCATTAAATGAAAATGCCTCGCAAATTGAGATTCGTAATACAGGACTGAACAGACTGCAAAGGCATACTCGTATATGTACTACATAGCTAGATCATAGGAAGTTCAGAAACGTCACCTTTCTATACTTGAACCCTATGTTAATACTTTCATTGGAAATACCATTTCTATAATGCCTCTTCTTTCCGAAATTGTCGTAAGGGCGGGGTAGTGTAATCAGGGTGTGGATGTATTGTGGTTAGTACCTTTTTCTATTTCTTTTGTACATAGCAGCGTATAATATTACATATCACTAAAGATATTCATATGTTAGAACTTTGGATAAAGGAGATGACGATACGTTCTTAGGTACAGCTTAGGAGCCGTCATTTTATCTCGATGCAATTGTACTGCTAACCATATGCATAACAATATAGGGCGTTGTCTCCTTATATTATGGCAATGAACTGGTAGTAATTTCCATACTGTCCTGCCGCCTATCTATACCTGAAAAGATACTCATCTTCCTCCTTCTCAAAGGTCTCTGAAGAGTTGAATCATACATTGTCTGTAAAAGAACCCCTAAGACTTAACTTCCAACCAAAGTAAGGGTTCTTCAAGGTGAGCAGGACTTATGTCTAAAAAGCATTATGATAAGTTCAAATATGGAACCACAATTTTAAAACCCGTCTTATCTTTGGAATCTTGGTCATTGCCATGCCGAGGGAAGGGTGACAGGCGAGTTTGAATTCTCTGTGAATGACATCTTCCATCACCCGACGAAAATGCCACCGATTAATTCAGTTCCCCTAAGGCTGTATTTACACCTACCGATTTTAACAAAAAAGCTTAAAAAATTTGGCACTGCCAACCGATCTTTAAGCATTTCAGATAAAATATCGGTTTGTGTAAATAGATGAAATGCAGACCTAGCCACCGACTTCATCACCTCAAATTTTATAACATTGTCCTAACGACCGACTTTTTAGGCCTTGAAATCGTTGGCAAGAAGCCCGGATTTGAAACAAACTCTGATTGCAATTGCAAGTTCATCTATATATGAAACTTCGGTCCGCACATTACATAATCGGCCATCAGGTGTAAATGCCCTAAGAAATTGGAGTATCAGCGATAATCCATACCGATATTTTATCAGGGTGCATTACGGAAACAATTTTATTGGCGCATTTTCCGCGTCGGTAGGTGTAAAAAAGGCCTTTAGGTCTGTAGGTGGTGCTATTGACTCAAATAATCGGTGAGGCTACACATAGATAGCTTGATCTCACTGCATTTCAGATGTTCCTGTTGATATAATTTCAGTCTAAATCCATGAGGATCACCGACGAAAACAAAACGTTTGGGTTCTGTTGGTCTCTGAGAAAACCAGTCTGTGGTGGTATTATTACATCATCCATGCCAAATTGATAGGTTAGGATTTTTCAGGCATGTCTCGTTTACATTCACCGATCTGGAGTTGGTTTACCCAAAACTATCGATCCTTGGTTCCTGACTGCAAGTTGGTGCCATATAATTGGCTAATGGAAAATAGGTAAAATTGAATCTCGAAATCTTTGTAAAGGTTGCTTACATTAGTTGATTGTTCAGCACCAATCTGTCGTCAGGAACCATAGGTCGATTCTATGTATCTAGATGCCAGGTCGGTCAATGGAAACGAGACATGCAGGGAAATGCTCATCGATTAATTTGGTCTAGATTAGGCAATAACTCCACCACCAACATATTTTCTCAAAGAAGGAGAGAATCAAAAGGCTTCGATTTCGTCCGTGATCCTCAATGGTCTAATATGAAAAACAAATCTGTATGTACTCGAGAAATATAGCAGAAATAATGCATAAATTGCATCCCTACATATTTTGTTATGCCGACGTATAGTTGGTGGCACCACGGACAGATTTTAATGTAAGGCCGAATCTACCCCTACCGACTCTGACCACTGATTTAAGAATCTGAGACAACCGACCGATCGTTATGCATTTCCGATGACATAACATTAAGTGTAAACAGACGAAATGTAGGCTTTAGAGGCCTCCGTTGATTTCATTGCACTTCGAAATCGTCATTGAAGAACCCCCGGATTTGGCACTGAATCTAAATGTGAATCGTCTATGCACACGTATCATATGATTGGTCGACAGGTGTAAACGCATCAACGACTTGGAGTGTCACCGATAATCGATACCGATATCTTATTGGGCAGCACTAGCCACCAATTTATCCCCCGAAATTTTATCGACGCATTTCTCGTCGGCATAGGTAAATTCGGCCTAGCTAAAAAAATCAGTGCCATTTTTGTTGGAAACGAGCTTGTATGCACTTCGGTGCGGCGACTGTGGCACCACATACAACTAGAGGTAGGTATTGATGAAACTAAAAAGAAACCTGACTCTGCGTTTACATTAGATGAGTAAATACGTGGCGACTGCAGATCGTCAAGCCTATGGTCGTCAGATAGTGGCAATGTCCACCGCAAAGGTTTTCGACCTCAGAATGTACCCAGGCATTTACACTGATGACTATAAGTTTTCACAGAATCGTCACCCATGGAGACGACTAATTCAAGCCCGCTTGAAATAGTCGCGGGCGTCAGAATGTGTCCAATAGTCGTCAGGTGGTGCTTAATTGTATAATCTGATCTAATCAACCGATCTGCAGTCGCCACGTGCTTGGCGTTTACATTAGCCGACTTCTAGACTTTTAAGGCTGAAAGTTGTCAGGTTCAAGAATCGCTTATAGTCGTCAGGAACAGCAGGAAAAGGATGGAAATATATTCGGCAACACGTTTGGAAACCTGACTGGATCGGGTAGATATTAGTCATCAATTATGTTACAATATTCAACTTAATTGCAAATTTGTACTAATGTGATTTTACCGGGACTATTTTTTACATCCGAAATTGTAGTTCAATACAAGTCACTAACATTTTCATGTAATATGAACCATACTCTCCGCTTACATCCCATTTCAATTTCCCCTTAATTGCCCTGAGGTCCAGTTTACACCTACTGATTTTGACCATCGATTAAAGAATCTGGCACCACGGACCAAGTATCATAAGTTCCCGATAAAATATCCGTAAGTACAAACAGCAAATTTCCAAACCCAGTCAATGATTTCTCAAACCCAAATTGTGTAATCTGGCACCACCGGCCTATTCTTGAGACCACCAATGAAATGAAAGTGGATTGCCTTAATCAATGATGGAGGGCAGATTTATAGAAATACTCCATCGGTGAAGATAACATACATAATTAGCCATCAGATGTAATCGCCTCAACGACTTGTGCAGTGTCACCGATTATTGGTACCTATACCTTCTCGGGGAGCACCACGCTACGTTTCCCGCTATTTTATGGGTGCTTTTTCTTTCGGCAGGTGTAAACTGGGCCTAACGCTAATATGAAAAAGTTGACTATTTATTAAAGCAAATTGCAAGGTTACATGAAAATCGCTATGTTTTATGTCGGTATTACCAGGCAACATTAATCGCCTTCCGCCATTCTTATTTCGACCATGGATAGTTAAGGAAAGAGACGCATTCTGTATCTTTCTCAGTGTCGCATTTGACCATGTCGTTGTCTTCAGTACTCTTATGAGGTTTTAAATGTCAGATCTGTGACAGGTGTTATACAAAAGGTCAATAATAGCCTACAGTTGGTTCGTTATTAAGCATACATGGACAGGTTAATAAGGTTGATAATCGGTATCATTCTTATGTCTGGGGAGATGTAAAACCAAGGCTTTGGCACGAGTGGGTGTGGCTTACAGTGTGTGTGTATTTTCTCTCTCTCTCTCCCTTTCTTCTCTGCCTTTCTTTCTTTACCTTTCACTCTCTCTTACTCAGTCTGTGTGCGCGCGAGCGTACGAAATAGAACAAGATAGAAGGGGAAAGAAAGTTTTAAAATTGTTCACACTTGAAATCCCTTGCTGCCATCTTCCATCACATTTCACTAGCATCATCCACCACTCTAAAAACCAAATAGGTATGATACCACTGATGGGTGTGGTTTTAAAAGTGAAGTCTCATGGCAAATGAACTTGCCAATGTTGTATCGGCCTTTTGATCAAGAAAATAAAACACTTCCCTAGACGGTGAAAATCCTCCTCACGAGGGGCCACGTTTTCCAGTTTAGATTCAAAACACACGGGGTGCATTGTCAGAATTCCGGGCATTTTTCTTGAAATCTTTAAGATACGTATCTATAATCACCCTAGAGAGCTTTCTCAGTTTTACGATCAATGATGCTCTGTATAGACTCCATCTTGATCCGTTAGTGGCTGCGGAGCAAATTATGTTCTCCACAGTCAAAGTATCGGAACCAATACTAGGCCAGGCGTCAACCTGAAGACCTCCCGATGCACTCAGATAGAAAATGTGACAAAAATCATAAACGTAGACACACTTCCTGACTCTTCACATAGGCGTGCATTGTAAGTGTGTTTTTTTTTTATAAAAAGGTGATTACGGTCCCGGCAACCAGTGCATCAATACATATCTTGAGATAGCATTTCTTATTTCTAAATATATGACACTATAATTCAGGAAATACTGCATGATTATGAATAATACATTACCAATATACACAGAACAGCATTATATATTTCTAGACACTAACAGCTCGGTTCAAAGTCAAAGAAAGTAATTATTGATTTGAGACTTGGACCTAATGGAAATTCACCATATTTGCAGTGAAGAAGGGCCTACGCTATTGAAATTTCATAATTTTCTTTTCAGAGTCAACGATTTGTGTAGGACGTCTAATCATGCTTAAATGTCGTAAATTCCCGACGAGTCAGCTTTTATATTGTGAACACATCGTAGAGTAATCGTAGGCACATAACTAACTCCAACGATATTAGCTTTCCTTCCGACGCGATTTTTATTTTGCGTCGGGAGGTGCGTTATTAGGCCTATCGCAGACTTTTGGGGCTCCATGGACGCCGTGCCTAATAGTGCTACAGCGCTACATGTGCACGAACTTCTATGAAATACTGCTAGCTGCTGGCCGCGACGAACAAATAACGTTCAGGCGCGCATTCAGGCTGTCGTAAAATGGCGGCTTTTCATGATTTCCAGGAATATAATGATAAGTAAACATAGTTATTGAGTCCGTAGTGATGGCTGCTCTTGGCCGTTCGTCTCGTAACTACAACCCTTCACCTACGACAACTCGCCATATTTACAGGACGAAATACCTCAAACAGTGACCACTATGCGCTCAGTAAAGTAGAAGTCTACGTTTCCTCATTTTATCGTGTTGAGATGATCATTCCTGACTTTCTTCATGTTAATAAAGTTTACTGAGTACCGTTGTGTCTTGCAAACATTCTGCCCTGTGATTTTGGCGATATTGATGATTGATCAACAATATCTCCAGAGAGAACAATCTCGCAAAGCAATATATGAAAGCAGATCACTGATACAATCATACATGCATCCGAAGTATGCATTATCCCTCTGGTAATATGTTGAGAAGCTATTACGATATATTTCCCAAATCATCTCTCTATACTTCGCCGGGAAGGTACGAATGCCATTATCATCAATATAAAAATGGATTTCCCCAGAAAGGTCAACAGCCTAACAGTAGGGAAATGGATTGTTTTTTTCGGAAGTTCAACGACTTAGTTCATTAAATAGAACATCAAGTTTTCACAAATGGATGAATGCTTTGTGAGTCGTTGACTGATGAAGTCGTTCCAACATTTTAAGTTGGAGTTGTTCCTATCTTACCTAATAGACACAAGTGAAGTTAATATCATAAGGAGTTCGCGCTTTTAATGAATTCTCAATAGCGCCATTTCAAAAAGTGCAAAAGTAAGAACTAATCTCTTTCGTAGTGTTTTTCCGATGAATTGGCTTTGTAACTTACAAGTAATACAGTCTGGAAACTGTCAATGAAGGCCAAAGCAGACGATATTTGTCCCAACGAAGGGTATCTGAGAGGAAGGCTTACCTTGCAGTCCGCAGCGTTGCGTCGTTGTTCCTGCTGTAATGTATACGCCTCTGAAGTGACCGACTCGGCAACGCCAAGACTACTTATACCTCACCTGACGACGCACGCCGACGACCAGCGCGAGCTGCTACAATCTCGCGAGATCCTCACGCCCACGTGGCTGTGACGTCAGAGATAAGTGGTTGATGGAGCCTGGAGGGGGGTAGAAGGAAGCTTGTGTGGGTGTGGGGAGGATGTGGTTTGGTGGTGGTGCGTGTGTTCGTATAGGTGCGGAACGTGCGGGGGATATATATAAATATATATATATATATATATATATATATATATATATATATATATATATATATATATATATATATAGTCAAGAGAAATAGGTACAGAATAATGACTGGTTTTGTGTGGGGATGCCGGTAATCTCCGAGTAGCTGACATGTAGCAATATCTGAGCGACAGCAAGGATATTGCGCCGTCAGCTACGAGGATATTACGGCTTCTTATACAGAAAACCAGTCGCTATTGTATTTGTTATCTACCTACATGAATGATAACAAGCATATTGCAGTAAAATGTCTATTGGAAAACATATACATATGTAGTTCCAGATTACCCAATAATGCCACTACGCGAATTCCAGGCGCCCTATACGTTTCCTATGGAGACCTCATAATAGGTGGTTAATAGATCATCTTTAGTATCTATGGGGACTCCATAATAGGTGGATAATAAAGGAACGGGAACCACAAAGGCAGATAACGATGTAGGACGCCCCGAGAAACTGCTGATGTCCAAACCCCGCATCTAACTACAAACGGCAGCGAGTGTAGCCCTTCTTTGAGGGAGTTCGTGACAGAGTTAAATAAATTGGTCTCTCAGTAGCTCTCTTTGACCCCGACACATTAGGTTATAGTAGCTTGAGGTGCCCTGCATGTTGATTACTGAAGCACAGAAGTTGCTATGCTTATATTCTTACCTGCATTAACGATTTGTATGACCATTCACAGTCACCTGATCTTTGATCGCTGTGCGCAGTAAAACCCCGCTTAAGGGACACCCCGCTTAAGGGAACACCCAAGGTTAATGTCCTATTTGCTCGGAATGGACATTTCCGCCTCTATTAAGCGTTTATTTCAACCCCGAGTAAAGGGAGAGCCTGCATAAGCAGACACCCAAGTTAACGGACTTATATAGAACTGCATCGAGAATCGTATAGATAGACAATACTCCACGAGTTTGGATGGGCCGCAATCGTCATCGAGGCGAAGCCGAGTGACGATTATGGCCCATTCAAACGAGTGGAGTTTTGTGTATTTTACGATTTGAGTGCAGTTCTGGATTTATCTCACACCTTTTTATCAAATTAGATGTCATAAAACTTTTCCAATAATTAGAATAGACTTAGCAAATCCATACAACGTCATCTCAAATTCACTACGTTACGGCGGTGGCGTAGTATTGTCACTTTACGGGGGTGATCGTTGAGTATTTTTTTCTAATGTTATTCCTATGGCTAAACTTGTACCAGGGGTGAGATAAAGCATAGTAGCCCACGATAAAGAAATATTTGCTTCGATTGAAAATATCCCCTCCATTAAGCGTCTATTTTATACCCGTGGAAGGGAGGGGGCGAAGAAGCGGACACCCCGCGTTAGAAGGACTGTAATTTCGGTACAGAATGCTTCTTAACCCCATATAAGGGAACACTTTTGATGATTATCTTATCAAGTATGGCGAGACTTTGTGGATAACACTCTGGATTACCCAATATTTTTGGTTTTGTGTGTGTCATGTAGACTGACGTCTCATTAATCTAACACCGTATACAAACACAATGATGACTGATTTTGTGTACGAGTGGCCGTAATCTCCGAGTAGTTTATGCATATTTCGTTGTCAACTACGATGAGCTTACGTTCACTCGTATACAAAAGCTGTCTTTATTATATTTATTACCCACCTACAAGATTAATTACAAGAATGGACCATATATCAACAGTTATACAGTTCGCTATTCTTCTGTGCTTTTAGTATGAACACAGTTTTATGTAGAGGCTGCAATGTCCATTCCGAGCAAATAGGACATTAACCTTGGGTGTTCCCTTAAGCGGGGTTTTACTGCGCACAGCGATCAAAGATCAGGTGACTGTGAATGGTCATACAATCCGTCCGAAGGGTCAATCCATTCTTCCGTCCTCCAAGACTCCTTCCATCATCCCGGAATCAGTCAGGAACCCCGGAATCCGACCGAAGGGTTAACCCCTTCTTCCGTCATCCGGGACTCTCTGAACCCAGCCCATACGGAACCCGAAGGTCCACCCTGGCAGGGAGCAGAGACAGAGCCCTGGTGAGGGACTACAGGTAGTCCTTCCACCCCAATGTGTCCAGCTGAGCTTCAGCAGCCTTTATATGCACCTGTGGAGCCTCACTGGGCATGTGCAGACTTCTGCTGGGTCCCAAGCAGTAGTCCCATGTAAGTCTGGTACCCAGCTGACCAGTGGTTTTGCTGGGGACCTTCCTTACCCATGCAGAACCAGTACATATTTTAGATACCAACCAGGTGGCCAGATACTGACTGGTTCCAACACCTGTGTCAGAAATAGCAAGCAGCTTGTGGCCTTACAGGTGGCTGGCAGTAGGTTCATAGACCCACCAGTCAACTACCTGGCGCACTCAGTTGCGGCTAGACTCGGAGAGGCTTAGTAGACGTGCCTGTGACCAAGTAGACTAGCCACTGGACCCCTACAACAGCATTACTACACAGATGCCAACAACTAAGGTTATTGTTGGATAGAGATCTCTGACTCATGTATAATCAAACCACTTGAAAGAGGACTGTGAACATGTACTTATTTTGTATTTTAGTTTATCCATGGTGTAATAGGAACCAAATATCGGAACATAGATGACTGCATTTTTTGTGTAATTGCCAATTAGGGATTTCAGAGAAAAGGGGATAGAAATGTCTCTGGTAATTGATAAGATCTGTGAAGTCGAAAAATGTATTGTTACAACAGAACCAACATACATATAATGTGTATAATAGGTGTGTCTGTCTCATGGCTGTAGCGATAATAATAGAAGACATTGTTACTGAGCCTGTAGGGATGGCAGTTCAAGGTCTTTTGTATTACATGGAATATGTTCCGACACCGGAGGTGGAAGAACATATTTACCTAACAAAAGGCTGAGAACTGCCCTCCACACTTGGTCTTGGTTTTCACCTCCACACTTGACAAAACCCCTTTTACAGTTTTTGCATTCTCCTTTTTTGTCATTATCTCCTCCTTAAGATTGGATCCAAGGATGAATTTGAAACCTTGTGTACCATTGTTCTTTGTCAGCGCTACTGCCGGACCCTTAATACAAGGTTTAGGGCTCAGCTGTCGCAGATTATTAGTCTTGCAAGATGCTCACCCAATAAGCTTCAGTGTAGTAACCACATTTTCAACAACATTTGATGGAGAAATATCTCCCCCAATTTCCACACATTCCAATAGCTTCATGAGTGGCCTGGCAGCAAACTGTAAGGACCATTGGATACCTCAAAGTTCTGCATCCTGCCTAATGGCTCTATCATCTAAGCCATCTGAGATTTCAGGGTTAAGTCTGGTCTTAGTCAAGACTTTTAGATTCTCCGGCTTAAGCCACTCATCATAGATTTGAGATACTTTATCCTTTGGTAATGGATTATTCCAAATTGTGTCCACTATCTTTTTTATAGACTCAATGACTTTGTCTGTTGTAGCATCTTCTTCAATCTCTTTCAGTAACTCCACCTTACTTAAGAACACACTCATATCCCACTTGTGTGCTGCTTGGACTGGAGCAACTCTAGGCCGCTTCAGCTGCACTCCACCTTGCTGCATCAGAGCCACATCCACTGATTCCTCAATCAGTGAAATATTATGTCCCCGTCTCTTTTGTCTCACTGGAGTAGGGGGTGCAAACTGAGATTCCTGTCCCAAATCAGAATGACCATCATAATCTGGGATGCTCAGGACCCCATCACTTCCTGGATTTTGTGTCACAAAATTGCCTACATCCCCAGGTGATGAGGCTTGTCTCTGCAAACTATGACTGGGGATAACTGTTCACAGACCGAAGCATAAACAAGGTTGACTGCTTCCTGACCTGGTTTGCTGATAGTTTCAGTTCTCTAAGGCCTCTTTTGTAGTCCCCATTTCTGCCACACAGTTTCTTTCTCTGCTCTTGGTGTAACCACTGGCGGTTCTTCATGTATGACAAGAACCTCCATCAAATCTTGTATATGTACGCTTGAAGGCAGAGTAAAAAGATCTGACTGATCTCAGAAAATAAACGACATAGTGTTCTCTTCAATTTGTATTCCCACAGATAACATAGCACCCACAAGTGGTCCACCAGGGCATCTATCACAGTCTGCCTCCCCTGAGGGACGCAAGTAATCATCTGCTCCGTTTTGCTTTATCTCCCCAAATGAGCCCAACCGCGGCTACACCGGTACTCAAGCGTAAACTGAAAGTAAAAAAATAGACTAGGGTCAAGTCCCAGAGACTGACATCAAACAATAGCATGGGATTAAACAGGTTCCAGCCCTAAATAAACCCAAATGAATGGGTCCCAGCTTAGTTCCGGTCCCATACTTACCAAAATGTTGGAAATAACAAATATTTGCTCAAACTCTCTTATCCACACCTAACCAGCACCGTTTCAAGTGGACACATCCACACGGTCCAATCAGCAAGAGCAAACTGATTCATATCTCTGCTAGGAGCACCAAAGCCCCCACACTAAGTGACCTCAGAAGGTCACATGGGTTAGATTATTACATACCTAAAAATAACAAAATTATGTAATTTTATTCAATTATTAAGTCATCGATGCATATTTCATTCATTTTGTCTTAGTGAGCCTAAACATAACTTATACTGCACCTCGAGCAGCCGGTATTAATTTGAAAATAATAATGATAATAACAATAATAATAATAATAATAATGATGATGATAATAATAATGATAATAATGATAATAATAATAATAATAATAAAACAGAAGTATCAGAACTACATGAGTGAAACTATAAGCCGTTTCCATTGGCCGAAAAACATGGCAGAGACTAAAAGTCTGTCAGAAGTGCCACTGACTGTGCATCTGTATCAAATATTGGAGAGGGTAGTAGTTTTCACTCGGAGACCCGAAGAAATCAATGGGCTTTGATTCTATCTGTCCTGGAAGAAATTCGTTGGTGGTGCCAAATTGCATAATCTGAGCAGAAAAAGTCTAAAAAGTTGAGAAGATTGCATTTCAAAAAGCTTCCTGCACACTCGGACACACTCCGACAAGTATACACTCCACAAGGTTCCGATAGAATGGCCGTGTCACAGGCCTTCTGACAAAATCGGTACTATCATTCCTATCGCTGCACTCAGGGGCAGCACTGTTGTTTTAAGTTCATTTGCTATCAAATAAGTCCATGTTATTTTGAAAATCCAATTTTATATTACCAATTTTGATTATAAGGCCCCGCACCCACTATTTTTGACTTGAGACAACAAGCGTTACGACACACTCCGACACAAAATTTCTCTGTCGTAGCCCAATCGCAGCACTCTTGTCCGAGCGTATCGGGGCGTGTCGTAACAGTTTTTTGCAGAAAAAAGGAGACCACGGACCGACACAAGCTATGACATTGGTTACGACAAAATACAGTTTTCCTCAATTATTTCAAAAATAATGAGAGTGACCTAGATTTTAAAAACCTAAATAAGAAGTATCATACAGATACCATATTCTGGTAAAGTTTGAAAAAGGTGGCATGGGTTTTACTGAGTGAAATTGAACTTTTAAGAATTCTTATATATTCTTTTACGAAATATTTCAAAACTTTTCGGATATAGGATGAGCGCATCCTGGTTAGTATGTGACTATAAATTTGTCGGAATTTGTCAAGTAGTAACGGAGATGTAGAGAAAAATGTAAATGCCCATTGACTTATCATTGCTTCACGTGACATCGTAGACTCATGTCGGAATGGTGTCGTAGCCCTTATTTGAAGCCTGCCTCCATTAGTGGAGCATGCTACGATAGCCTTCCGACACACCCGACACACTCCGACGCGCCCTGACATGTCGGAAGCCTAACGACACACTCTGACAATTCCAACATGTTGGAGTTGTTGTAAACATGTAGGGACACTCCACGAAAACCACCATTTTACATATATATACGCCATCGCGATAACGCACGTATCGGCTGTATCGTGGCTTGTTTATATTTGTATACACCTCTTATACGCGTCTACGTTTCGGGCGTCTACGAGACAGTTTCCATATGTAGACGCGCGCGACTTGGCTGTCTTTCACGCCTGGCGTATTTAAGATAAAACATACTCTGCGCAACATATATACGCCAGGCGTATATATGATACAAAAAAAACCCCCAAAAAAACGATTATTTTAGTAAGCCTGACTGTCCACACATTGAAATGGTGTTTGAAAGTAAGATCTATTAGAAAAACAATTAAAAAAACAACATAATGCAAGGTTTACTATGTGTAATTAATCAATTTTAAGCATAAACAATGCTGAAAATCCGAATACAACCAATAACAATGACAAGAAGGAAGATCCATCAGGATCTATGCCTACGTATGACGAACTCATGTTCGGCATGCATATGTCAGATGATTTCAGTGATGAAGAAACCCCTCCCACCGAACCTACCGATAAACCCGAAAAACCGGAGAATCAAAACTCGACCCAAGAAACCAAGCCACTTAAAATCAAAGTGACCCCAGCCAAGATTGTAGCAACACCAAATAAACCTACACCAAAAAATCTACCCCTATTAAAATTGAGACCAGCGACAACGATGACGAGGAATCGGTACCCACGTTGAAAATAACCATAAGCAACACTCCAGAAAAGGCAGAGAAAATCAAGAAGGAGAGAAAAAGACCCAGAGATGAACATTCACCACACAGAGTACCTAGACGAGAAGAAACTAGACGATACAAGCCGACAGAACAACAGGAAGATGAACCACGCCGACCAAGCAGAGGGCTCCAAGGACCAACAAGTATTCCGACTTACAGAATCTTAATAGACTTATACCATCTGATAAGAAGAATAAATCATTAATATGTTAAAATCAACCAACAAATCTTGATTATACCAAATGTACCGAATATAAAATAAAGAAATACAGTAATAAATATATATGCATGTCAACAAAATTATGAAGAACACGGGAGGACGTTTACATGGACCACTGAAGACATTTATTGAAATTGTTATGTTACCATAGTTTCCTGTCAAGTTAATTGCTCTCAAAATGTACTTTAATACTGATTAACTCATTATAACTACACTTGATGAAGGCCTAAAAAGCCGAAACGTTGTGTCACTGTTATGATACGATCCTACAAAAAAGTATTCATTAAAAGATATAAAACCGAAATATATATGCCAGTGTTGTTGGTTCTGTGATAAATTAAACTAATCAATTTATACTTAATTAGGTTTTTATAAAATAAATTGGTAATATAAAATTGCAATTTTCATATAATACAGACTTGGATGGTTAATGGCAAATGAAATATGCTACCACTGATGTCCCCAAGTGGCAGAGGTCGGAATTATTGGATAGTGGCTTAAATAAACAGAATGAGGCGTATATATGACGTATATAAGACCGCACCATGGACACATATATACGCCACTACGAGACGTCTAATAGGTCGAACTTCTAGACGCAAAAAAGCTACTGTTAGACGCGTTTCGCATACATATGTAAAGCCGTAGGTTTCGTGCAGTGGGAGGCTTGCGACACGGCGCCCATGTCGGAGCGTGTCGCAGGGCATGTTGGGGTGTGTCACAGTCCTTGTTGGAAGCCAAGGTGCACTACTGCAATAACTCACATGGTTCCAGTCACGTGACCCCGATCACGTGACCACCCCTCTCTACACCCCACCCCACCATCGTTCACTTTTTTTTTTTTTATATATACTTTTATTCATTCTGCCATAGGCAGGTCTTCCATGAACAATATATGAAGTAACAGGATACAGTAGCACATAGGTAATTATTACAAAAAGGTGATAATGAAGAGGATGATTATTAACCCTGGGACACCAACGAGGAAGGAACCACTCTCAATAGCTCGTGATCTTTTATCTTATGTTTTTAACTTTATTTTCTACTCTAATTACTATATAAAACTGATCTCGTTATTCATAGGTATAACTCAATAAATTCATATTTCCATTACCAATGTCCAAGGAGGACCACCCACAGATTGTTGTACAGGGTGGACTTCAGGCCCGTTTTCATTGGCCGATTTCCCATCACCGATCTAAAGTCAGGCACCACAGACGGACTTTTGGCACCACCAACATACTTTCTGGGTAACTGAAAAGATCTCCGCCGTTTTCGTCAGCCAATGGAAACGTGCCTATAATTAGTGTGGTTTTCGTCGGCAGGTGGAAACGCCACAATACTTATTATCATTCTTAATGCAGAGCTACCTGCGAAGCGCCTTATAGAATACAAAAACAATATATATCTTACCTCAGTCTTTGCATCTTTCCCTACATTTCTCTCCAAATCTATAGGAAAGAGAAGGTCATCTATTCTTTGATGTAGGGCTTATCAATCTGAAGGCTTTTCTTTCTACTTTTAGAGACTGATTTCAGTAAGGTGCATTATTCAACGATCCAGTCCAATTACAAGTCAGAGTTTTCCACTTTAGAGACCAGCGCAAAGGTCAGAGGGAGTTAATGAGTGACGTCTACAACCGAACTATCTATCTACCTATACACACCTATTTAAAAGTTCTCGTTTGTATTTCTCTCAGATATCACAACTTGCAATCAAGTTCCGAATTAAACCTCGTTTCCATTGGCCAACGAAAATAGCACTTACTTTTCGAGTTACTTAAGAATTCACAAGACGGGATTTGTGTACCTCATAGGGAAGTTTTTTTAACATAGTCGTTCTTTCATGCAATCTTTTAACGTGTAATAATAACGAATAACATGTTATCCTGTCGGTTAAGATGATACATACAATGATATGCGTTTATCATATACCGATGCAGTATATTTGATAATTACGTACTGCTGCTCCCTATGCAGTATAAGTCGTACACTGAACCCTGTGCAGTACTTAGAAGGAAACCCACGAGATGAAAATAGCTTCGTCCGTATCCCACCGAGTTTGAGTAATTCACGAAGCGTTACATTTGTAAGTACTTCAGTAAATCCAACTGAGAAACCTACCTCGGAGATCACGATCAAATATAGGATTTGAATAAACGCATACATACAAGGAAGATGTATTTGCATTATTCAATACCTAAATGCTGAATCTTTACCCATTTTCACCCTCTGCCGGTCAATCCCTATGCATGTCAATCAACCGCAAATTCTGTTTCTCTCTGCATATAACCCAATCATACTGATATAGGAAAAGGCTTTATATCACAACAAGAATTTGATAAAAAAAAAGGTTTTTTGATAGCTACTTTTAACACCTGTAGCTTATATAGCAAATTAACAAAACTAAACCTAATTGCCAAAAATATAGATTTTCTTGGAATAACAGAATCGTGGCTTACATATAAGCACACAAATGAGATGTTGATAATACATGGAAAAACCATATTCAGAAATGATAGGAAAGAAAAAAAGTGTGGAGGAGGTGTTGCCCTATATATTGACAATAAACACCTGAATTATACTGAAGTTCTGGAAAACTTTTCCATTTCACACCCCAAAATAGAATGTCTAACTTGCGAAGTAGTTAAGCTGGACCACAAAAAATTACTGGTAATTACAGTGTATCGACCACCAAATGATGATGTGGACTACTGTTATAATTACCTTAGAAACGTAATTGAAAACCCTAAGTTTAACAAACATGAGATCTGGATTTGTGGTGACCTAAACGTCAACACAACTCAGACACACTCAATAAAATATGGTGTATTAAAGCAGTTCTTACAAGACACAGGTTTACAAATGGGTGTAACCAAAGAAATATATATAAATAAAAATTATAAGAGTACTTTAGATCATATATACACGAATGCAAGAAATGTTATTGAATCTGGAAATTAAAATTTTTTTATATCCGACCATGTCCTAATATATATGCTAAAAAAGAAGGCAAGGGAGAAGCATCCAAGACTCATCTATGATAAACGAAAATTAAATGAACTTTCAGAACCCATATGTTTTAAAATAATGAGTAATGCCATAAATGAAAGTAAAACACAACCTAGCCAATCAGCTGATAAGGAACGATGTGAGCTTTTTACAAATAAATTGGAATCTGAAATAGATGTTTACTGCCCGAAAGAAACGGTTATGGTAAGAACAAATAAAGGTATACCCCTTCCCATGTACATTTCAAGAAAGATGGAGCAAAGAGCCAATTTGTTGTTAAAGATTAGTAGAATGTGTAAGGAAGATCCAAACTTTAATGAAATGTTATGTAAACTAAGACGATTGAGAAATGAAATAAGGAGCCTTATTCGTAAGAATAAAGCCAAAGAGATTCATAAGAATCTGAGTAAAAATAAGCTTTGTCCGAAAAAATTCTGGAGGACCCTGAATGATATATGGGCACCTACTCCGACAAAACGATAAAAAAACTCAGAAGAAAAAAACACAAATGAACTTAAGGGAAAAGCAAATGAGATGAATGTATTTTTTGCTAGTGTTGGACAAAATGTATGTAACCCATTAGAGAGTAACACTGCCGAAAAGGAATATGTGGTAAAACAAATCCCAAAACTAAAAGCAACAAATGTAGTAGTTAATACAACCTCAAATGAGGTCATGAAAGTAATTAGAAAATTAGATAATGACAAAAGTACTGGTATACAATTTCTAAAAACAGGGAGTCTTAAAAAAATTCTACTGACAAGAGTGGATCTACTAGCTGAACTTCTCAATAATATTCTCACAGATGGTTATTTCCCTGATTGCCTAAAACTATCTTGTATAACACCAATCCCAAAAACTGGATCTCTAACTGATTATAATAACTGGAGGCCTATTTCGGTTTTGTCAACACTGTCGAAGGTCTTTGAAAAGATTCTACATAGTATATTACTTGATTACTTAAATAATATAAAATTTTTCAGTGATAGTCAATTCGGTTTTCTCCCTAAAAAATCTACAGTACAAGCTATATTCACATTAACTAATGAAATATTAGAAGGACTTGATAGTAAAAGGGTAATAGGAACGACATACATAGATATGAGAAAGGCCTTCGACAGTGTTGATCACATGATATTGAAACAAAAACTGGAAAGAATAGGTATTTCTGGAGTTTTCCTCCGAGTACTCAGTAATTACCTACAAAATAGGAAACACGCGACTAAACTAAATGGAGTAGTCTCGGACAGTAGTGACTTGACAGTGGGAGTTCCCCAAGGGTCTATCCTTGGCCCTGTTTTCTTTATAATTTTTATAAACGATATAGTAAATGTTCTTCATTTCAGTCGAATACTTATGTATGCGGACGACATTGTTTTAATCATAGATGGAAAAACCCAAGAAGAGGTACAATACCGCATGGAAGAAGACCTCAAACAAGTAGACCAATGGACCAAACGAAATTTACTAGCAGTTAACTACTCAAAAACAAAGACTATGTGGATCAGTAATAAAATAGATGTAAATTTTAAACAGAAAGTAAAAATGGGAGAGAATGTACTTGAAGCGGTAACGTCTTACAAATACTTAGGGATACTAATCGACAATAAACTTACCTTGAAAACTTATTTCAACAAATTGAACAGAGAATACAGTATAAAGCTATTCAAATTTAGAAAAACATCTTATCTACTTGATAAAGAAACGCGTTTGAAAATCTTAAAACAAATGCTATTGCCAGTTTTAAAGTACTCTGATGCCATTTTTGAATTAATGGGAAAAACGAGGCTTTGTAAATTACAGACCATGTTAAATAAAGGATTAAGAGTAGTGGTGGGGAAACATAAATCAATCGGCATGAGTGTTGAAGACCTGCACAATGAGTGTAAAATCCGGAAATTAGACGCTAGAAGGCAGATTCATACTCTGGCAGTAATGAAATGGTGGAGTGAAAATCCACAGAACGTATTTGAACCGGAAAGGCAATTAACCAGGGGAGACAATAAAATTCGACTTAAGATTAGAAGGCCAAATACCGAGAAATATGTAAGATCACCATTGTACCAAGGCAAAAAAGCTTGGGATATGCTCCCACTAAAAATACAGGAATTGCGTAATAATGATCACTTCAAAAGTCAAGTAAAAGAATACATCTTAAAGGAAGGAATACCCAAATAACTTATGATATTTCCGATTTTTACTGGTAGTAACTTACTTATAACTTAGAACAATATACAAATTTCTAAAGATAGGTTGTTCCCTTTATGTATGTATGTCAGACTACCATTGTGCTGTATGTAAAATCATGATCTTAACATGAGTTGGATATTAATCTAATAGATCAAAGTTAGACTAGATAAAGCCTGGAAAGTAATTTCTGGGAAATATGCCACTGTAACACGGTATGACTGACTTAGTCTGTTTGATTTTTTGATCTTTTGATCCTTTGTAATATATAATCTCTTTATATACTTGTTTCTGCTTCCCTGTACAGTTTTTGTGTATTAGTTATTAAGGACAAATGGATGGAAGATCGTCGCTGTAGCAGATGAAACTATTTAGTCAATAAACACTACTTAATAAAAAAAAAATTAAAAAAAAATACTCACGTACAAATAACATTTTTCCTTTCATGTATGTTTATATTCATTTACGTTTTATGGAATCTGCAAATACGTTGTAATACTATGATCATATTTGCGTAAACCTCTGGTATATTTTCTTCGCATAAAATGACCTGGGTACTGTAAAAAAACAACGTAGTAAAAGCGTCGTGAACTCTTTGATTACGTAATTCCTGTCACACTAGCGTACATTCTGATATATGGAACAAACGCCAACATTTTGTGCCAGTGTGTCTGTAGCTTCGATGATACAACATGGTTGCTAAGGACCCCCCATTTCCCTCTTTAAAATCCAAATGAGGACTTTATTTTGAATTCAGATTAAAATTGCATTGATAGCGTGGGCTTCACGGCAAGTGTTGTAACATTACACAAACGAGGCCCTTATTATATTGTCAAGTCATTTAAATCTTCGACAGTGATATATTAAGTAGTCTTTCTCATTAAAAAGCTGCAGTTGTCTCATGAAGTACTTGAAGAACAAACCTTTTGTAAAGTTCTAATTAACTGCTAAGGTCTCATTTTATAGTTCATATAGTTATATTTCAACTTGAATCGGACATTTGGGATCTCGATGTACTCTAAATATAATCAATAAACTGCTTTATTTAAAGAAAAGAAAATAACAAAAAATTACTGTTATTTTGATTACTGTGGATTTTATATTTATAATATCATATTATCCAATTTATTGAACATACCAAAATCTATCTATGAATGATGACTCGAAAGGCGTGTATGGCGGGAAAAATATATATAGATAGGCTTTATCTAAGTAAAACGGTGGAACTTTCATCCAACACATCACGATATACAGGTAAGCTGAGAAATGAGCTACACACAGAGGTAAGACTTAAACGTCTGGTAAGTTGAATTCCCGCTTTGTGACATTCATAACCGGGTAATCGAGAAACGTGGCCTTGTGTAACCCGTGAACCTGAGTGGAAAAACATGTGACATGAGTAACAAGACAAGCAGCGAAGTGAATGATATCTTGAATATAATTGGACATTTATTCATATCAATATAACTCCGTTGGTATTGCCATATAAAGAAAACCTTGGGAACAGTGCTCAAAGGGACCATTTACCTTTTTGCTGAAAGATAATGTGTTCTTCTATGATTTGTTGCATATTGATTTTTATCTACATGTATATGGACGACTTGTGTGATAAATAGAGGGAAGAAAGCTCCACATATACTATGACGCGTTTGTGGCGCTAGGTTATCTATTTCTGTTACAATCACTTCTAATGGTCTACCTGAAATAATATAATTATCTAATCTGGACGTATTGATGGATAATAATTGGCAATGATCTTGAATAACAACTAATTCTGGAGATTTTCAATGAATGAAAAATGGTAGCAAGGCCGAAACCTTATTACTAATGCAATAGACAAGTCTAATAGGCTAACCAAGCAATTAATGCACAATTACGTGATTATTGGAGAATGATGTTCGGTATTTACGGAAATTTAAGGACCACCTCCTCAATAAGAGACAACTATTGTTGCGTTTTCACCTGCCGATCATGACCACCAATTATGGTAGTCCGCGCCGCCGACCGATTGTGCGACAGATTTCGTGCAATAATCGTCAGGTGGAAACAGAAATAGTCAACAGTTGTACTCTCCCGCCTTATGCAACATGGCACAACATCACCGACGAAATCAAAGCAAATTGAATTAATCGTTGGCGGTGTGTATTTTACTACCGAATTCGGTGAGCGTCCACTGTATTTTTATAGTGCAGGTCCTCGATTATGTGCCACTGACTTTTAACAAGGAGAACCACCGACCGACCTTCTACACCGTGAATATTATCGGAGGGATTTTAGTCGGCAGGTGGAAACGCCACGTAAACCTTTTGGTAAAAAAGCCCCTGTTTTTAGTGAATGGTCCTCGTTGAAACTAGTGATTTTTGGATGTTCAAATTTTCTTTTCACACTAAAATGGTACTTTCCTCTATTGTTTCTCCTTTATTAGGCAGTGTTTATTGACCATGGTAAAGTTCAAAAGATAGCACTATATACAGCATACACATACAGCTCCTATTTCCTGTTGTCATAACCAAAGTTCAGCAGTTGGCTATGATACTTAAAACATTGGTGATAATTTTCTATTTATCATCTTGACTTACTGCCTAATATTTGGTGTCCAAAGAGCTTTCATAACGGAAAGAGGCAGTTTTATTTGATACCGATCTTCTTGTTCAGAGAGATTATCCACTTCACCTAATAGGAATAATTATCAACATCAGTTCCGACTACTCAGCATCAGCATTTGTCATCCAGAGTCAGATGGCGAGACAAAACATCCCATGACTAGTTAGCTTCTGTGAGAGGACAAAGAAAAGTCATGTAATGGGCGAAAATCAGTGACACAAGACAGGTTTATTTAGAACAGGCCTAGATGTACTATAGATGAACTATAGATGGTAAAATCATATACTATAGGTTAATTCAATGTTGTTTTCAGGATGTGTTATCTAAAGAATTCTCCCATTTCAAAAGGCGGCGATATGCTTGGGGTTATTGCAGAAAATACACTTTGCTCTACGGTTTTGGTGATACTGGGTTGATTGAAAAGATTTTGTACACACGTATAGAAAAGATAACCAGGAATGTGGAATCATCCAGAAATGTGATGATATCAAACTTAAGCTATTTCTGTGAAAAAAAGTGCATTTTCAAGGATTTCTGCTTTCCGGTGTCATGTATACGCCAGCGTCTGTAAACATACATACATGCAGGGAGGTTGCACATATATCTTCTAATATTCTAATGGCGTTCATCATGCCCAGGGTAATTTCCACAGGCTGAATTATAACCATGATCATATTCAACATGTTTATGTAGTGTCAGACCCTATTAGTTTCATCAAAATGTTTAAATGGCGATGAATGTTATCTGAATTCGAACGGCACCACCAACATCCGCCCCTTGTTCTTCTACCGATAGGAAATAGCGATCCACACCACCAGGTGTCAGACCAGTTTTTACTGCATCTGTATTTAATTAATGAACTATTGAATCTCCCCCTGTCTCATTCAATATGTGCCCCTGGATTGTAGTATCACTGTAGCATCGTAAAAATTAGCGATACCATGTGAATATAGGGATATGATCCGATATTACGGGAGCAACGCTTTTTCAGTCGGATCTTTAAAGTAATCGTAAATATAATATTGCGATCCGATTACAGCCAACGATACCACAAAAACAGACGCCCTGATAATGTCCCCAGACGCGAGGTACGCCATGGCAGCGATGTATATGAAAAGACAGATCGGCCGCCCCCACAACCAATTAAGAAAGGCTGCCAAAACGGAGGCCTTTGTAGCTGGATGTAGTAAAGCCTGATGCCCATCTACCGATTCAGAGTTGAGCGATTAGTTACCAAAGCGTATAGGAGTCGGTCAACTTGTCGTAGGCAAATTACGTAACCCTTTGCTCGACCGGCGGACATTGAGGAGATGGGGTGCTGGATATTAGTCCTAAGCAAATCGGTCTACTAATCGGTGGCTCACCCTTGCCTAGTTGTCCTACATCTACTGACTACAGCCGACTCCGTTAGGATGCCTTGGGTGAGACAAATTACCGTCCGTTTGTCGCCGACAAAGGTACATGAATGTTCCAAAATCGGTAGTTGGGCATTGGGCTTAACACAAACATTCCGAAGTTCCCACCTCATATCCATACAATCCAACCACAACACCCAGGCTATCACAGACTCACTATCTAAATATTAATTATAACTGGATATAGGGGGTCTCAGTTCTCCTCATATGATTATTTGCCAATTTAAGATTACCCTCAATTTCACTTTCAAATTTTATCCACCCACCTCATCCCACCTATCTTTTTTTTATACATATGATTGCAGTGTTTATTCAAATTTCTTTCGACATATACATCAATTAATGACAGTACCATCAAATAATCTTGGCGTTATTTCAAGCTTAATTTTCAAAGCTTTTTCGAAGTTACATCTTTACATCTTAGATGCTTCTATACTGGAACACCATTTTTTCCTTTTTACATGAAATATATGACAATCCGAGCGTATAGCTTATTATTATATACCTGTGGTAGTATATCCTACACATAATGCCCGCTCCTACCCATATCGTATTTATATCCGTACGACACCTAGGTAACGTACGGGGTATGTATGTGGCGTACGGGGCATGTACGGCGGCGAAATCCAAAAACTCACCCAGAAGCAAGGTTAAAAATTGGATATTTTGAGGTATATAATAATAGAGAAACAGGCTGACTGTCTCCGTACGGATAAAATACTTGGTAAAATCGTCGATCAGATGAACCTCTGCCTTCGGCATCGGTTCATCTGATCGCCGATTTTACCGCGTATTTAATCCGTACGGAGACAGCAAGCCTGTTTCTCTATATTATTATATACCTGTGGTAGTATATCCTACACATAATGCCCGCTCCTACCCATATCGTATTTATATCCGTACGACACCTAGGTGACGTACGGGGTATGTATGTGGCGTACGGGGCATGTACGGCGGCGAAATCCAAAAACTCACCCAGAAGCAAGGTTAAAAATTGGATATTTTGAGGTATATAATAATAGAGAAACAGGCTGACTGTCTCCGTACGGATAAAATACTTGGTAAAATCGTCGATCAGATGAACCTCTGCCTTCGGCATCGGTTCATCTGATCGCCGATTTTACCGCGTATTTAATCCGTACGGAGACAGCAAGCCTGTTTCTCTATATTCTACAAGAAAAAGTATCTTTAGATTAGTCGTGATAGGAATATTATACATCATCTGATATGTCACATGTAACATATAACATGACAAAAATAGACCGTACATCAAAACTGTACCAAACAGCTACATAACAAATACATAACGATTGCAGGACGTACTCTGAACAAAACCTGGGGTGAATTACTCCACATATCTTGGCAGGTTTGGCGTTAGAATTTTAAAACATCTATGAAACATTTATGTTTTACTACCTGTTAGATTTATCAATACATTTACAAATAAATTTGATTTTCCCACTCCTGCCTTCATCTTGTTCATTACCAGCTTCATATGATATGGCGGAAAGTGTTTGCCTTCATCAGGGAAAGAAAATTAATGGGTTAATAGGAAGGCCTTTTAAGGTAAATTATATTTGGGCGTTGGTTCCTAGTACTTATTATGGCGCGCTATTCCGACATATCTTATTTTGATTATATAACGGGGCGGCCACCTTTTACGATAAAATGTAGACCCTACGATTTCCTTTCTTTTAGATCATTTTATTCAGACTAGAAAAGAGGGGACTATAAGCCAATCAGGTCCCGCAGCAGTGTACTTGGTATGAAGTTCATACTTTGACAAATGCATAAACTCCATTTGTTTAATTTAGAAACTTTAAGATCCAAATTTTCAACACCGAAGAGACCTATTTCAATTTCGTGTAATTCATTGATACCTTAGACGACTTTTTATAGAATGTTTTCCCTATATTTTAGTTGCTGGTATGTAGGGATCGATCTGTGTTCAACTTTTAGATTATTCCAATCACAGGTTCATTTGTGCAGCATGCTTCTTTTATTTTTTCAATTCAGATGAATAGTGACAATAGTAGATTCACCATAAAGGCACTCTTTCAGGTACCAGTCAAAAGAACGAAAGGTTGCAGATAACAATACAAGTGCAGTCAACAATACGTAGTAGATGTCAACCAAAGCGACTAGTTTGGATGTCTATATTAATTAGCTTATTCAGTCCCCAGGTCATATGACTCTGACATTTATTAGGTGTGTCTCAATGTTCCGATACGAAAGGGCTTCACGATTATTCCAGTCAGGTTCAAAGGCAATTGAACAAACTACATAGGACATTTATACAGACACTAAAACATTTTATGATATCGTTTGTAAAACCTGTAGTTTATTTAGCGATTCCTGGATGGAATTGTGTATAAGAATATTCCTTTACTCCTCATATTGGAGTATTATCATTTGATAAAAGTCCATGCAGATGCAGAATGTCTAAAATCGTATAGACGCTTTATAAAGGTTTGTGTTGTAGACAAACGTCGAAGCAGAATCGGTGAAGCGGAATCCACTGAACAGCGGTATCGTAGACACCCTACAATATGCCACCGATTTCACAGATATTCTGTGACAGTCAAACATATTATGTATACTTACTACAATTAAGTTTTCATTGGACACAAAGTGTAGGCTGGGCTCCATCGCAGGGTAATCGTAGAAACGTGATCAACTGCCTCGATTCTAGCTTCCCTGATGGGATCTTGATTTTTCATCGGGAGGTGCATCGTAAGGCCTATTGTAAACGGTTTGAGGTCAATGGACGCCTGGCTTTAGGAACCTACTGAGCTCCCGACATAATATGAAAAGCGTATCGACACACTATGCTGAATTTGTCAAATTTTCGACACAGCGACAATGCCGTTATTTAATTTCGTAATCTGATGTTATATGAAACCAAATTTGTCAACATCATGACAAGATAATGCTGTGGGAATTTGGATTCATGTACCTCACAGGATTCAAAACCTCATGAGATTCTGTCCCTTTTTTAGGGAAAATGTCTCCAACAATTACAAGGGAAACATGTCTCGGGGAAATGGAACCCCAGATTTTAGACGAAGAGATTGTGTTCCAGTACAGAATCTCAGCAGGACTTGTCACAAACAAACACCCTATGAGGTTCATGAATCCCACCGTGTGAATCCCACTTAACATTTTATCATACATCACTTGCCTCTGGGAAAAAAGCCATTTATGTCACCAGAACGCCTCCCTACACATCAGAGATGAGCTGTCTTTGTAATAAATACTGTGTCACGTTTATGGCGTGTTAGATGTCTGCCATTCAGATATTTCAAGCTCTACCAAAAGGAAGTAGGGAGAAAGGGGAACTCTTGGTTGCCTTTCCTTACCTTGAATTGGCAGGAGGAGGGTGTGAGAGGGCCACGTCCAGGGCTGAGGTTGATTGACTGTAAAACCAATTTTCAGCTGATTGCACTTAGTAATGGGGCTTTTATTAAGGAAGCCTGGCAGTGAATGACGTCCTAGATTCACCACCAGTTCCCAAACAGGAAAACCACGGATCTTATACAATCCAACAGTTCTTATCGAAAGATAATAGCGAGGAAAAGCTCTATAAACCTCTCCCTTTATTCCGTGACATATTTTTCTGAATGACGATAAAACACATGGATATAGGTATTGTACTATTGAGTGTAGGTATTCACGGGGATAAAATGATGAGTGTTTCTACCTGCCGATTATGACCACCGATTATGACATTTATCACCGCTGACCGACGATGTGATGCGATGAACGTTCTAGTAAAGTATCATAAACCTTGGTGTCTCACATTGACTGGTTAGCTTTACCGAGGGTCAGAAACACACTCACCAAATAGACCTATAAGTTTAGAAAAACTTTCTTTAGCTTTGACAGAGATGGACGCCAATAAGACTGGCGTTCTGAAACATTAAAAAATCCTTTTTTTTAATCCCTCCAAGATTCAGAAATGCATAGGCCAGTGTACTAATACAAAAATCAGAATAGTATATCCTTCATGAATATCATGATGTAATTCCTTAATCACCCATTTCATAGGAATAATGCATTAGTATAGTTCAATGAAAGGTATTGGTAACGGTTATAGAAGCTCTAAAGTGACCTTAATTTAAACGAATTAAATGGGATCTTGAAGGTGATTCCATCCCTCCTCATGGAGTCTTAGACCCAGTTTACACCTGCCAACGGAAAATGCCCCGATAATATATCGGTACCGATTATCGGTGAAACTCCTGGTCCTTTAGGCGTTTACACCTGACGACCGACTATTGATAATATGTGCATTGATTTCCATCATATATACGGAAGGAGGAATTCTGAGTAATAACCCTGACTAAACTGGAGCTGAATGTGTTTATTTCCCATGACACAATGTCATGGGCTCCCTGTTTGAAAGAACGGTGATGATAAAAATCGTTGTGAGAGATGTGCACACTCTGTTTTCCCTAAAAGGTAGAGGTGCTTTCCGACGTAGTGTTTTGAAAAATTCGAGGGTCCTTCACTGGGGATTTCAAAGCACTTTGAAATGGTCAGAGGCCTCAAAGGTCGGTTGGTGGTGCCATGTTATGCAATCTGGGTTGAGAAATCATTGACCTGGTCTTTATCCTACCCCTTAAAAAAGATTCCATCGGCTTAACATTAGCGGACTGTATTTGGTCTACGGTGCAGGAAAATGACATTGCCGTCGTGCGATAAACAACAACACGACTAACTCTCGTTTGATTTCTTCTAACTATTTCTTTTTTTACACATACCGATATTTTATTGGAAGATATAATAACCGTTTGGCGGTGCCAGATTCTAGAATCGGCGGTGATAATTGGTAGGTGTAAAATGGGCCTAAGGTCTCAGTAGTTTAACTTACCTGGTGCTATTTTGTAATATTACTTGTAAGTCGCCGTTAGCTATTATGATAAATATATTGTGAAAGGCGTCTGTGGTATTCTTTATCAACTAATGTACGACCAATTAGAAATAGACACATTTCATAGAATGTCAGAAACGCACCGACTTACGTGCTAGTGGTAGAGTTCAGCCCATATCTAGCTTTGTAGAGATCAAAGAGTTGTCTGGAGGTGTTTTGTGAAGGACATCAGGAACTTACAAACTGTATGTGACGACGTCTCCATCTATAAAACTCCCTGATGTCACGTCAATAATTCGTCTTGCAACAGCTCTGGCTCGAATATGAACTACAACGAGACACGTATTTGTGAAAACATTCATAGTTCAACACTCATACACATTGTATAAATATCAAGATAAATAGCATACAAGTAAATGGTCATAATAGGACATTAAAACCTTGGGAGTATCAGTCAAATACAGGAAATGATCTCACTTGAAGCTAACAACATTGGTGAAGTAATGCGATAACTATCTTGCTTATGTAAGAATAAAAGTAGATTTTTCATTCTATCACGATATTTTATTTTCTTTCCAACGCAATTAGTAATTAGAGGGCAGGAAGAGTTACGTACTATTTTCGAGGCATTATAACGATTGCGAACATTTTTTTTTTTTTTTTAAACATTTTTTTAATTTATCCTGCAAGAACTTCAGCTATACAGTCGGTGTGAACTGTCCTTGCAGTCCAAGGTACAAGTCCTTTACAATAATACCAGCTTTACCTTATTATTACAATTATGCCTTACTGACTAATTACAACATGAGATCGGTGGTAACTCAAAGAATAATGTTTTGAGTTGTCCTTAAACCTAATCGTTTACTACCACAGTAAATAATAAAAAAGTATGTCTCTGTCTCTTGAATAGTTCGTAGTCATGGTATTTTAGTCCATTCCTTTGATTGGTCCTTACGGGGCTTTCCAGTGAAAACATATTATCATATGATATTGATCAAATACATTAGTTCAACATGCAATTTATCTATGATTCAATCAAAGACAATCACAAGAGGATCAGATTTTCTCCAATCATACTTGAAGTCCATAACATTAGATTACTCAGTTTACCTTAGACTTTTAACATGCATATACATGTATCATGTGTTTGTAAATTAACTGCCACCAGTGTATATACATGTAATAGAAAATGGCAAACACTCGGAACATTTCTGGAATTTATATGTATTAGCAAATCAAGGTTAGCAAGTGAAATTGTGTTATGACTTTAAAGTGTATGTGACCTAATAAATGTTTACGCTACAGTCTTTTGAAGGATGTTCAATATTATAATGCTCTTCTACACAAGAAGATGGAAAAACTGCAAAACTTTTTATTTCGTCATGAGTGGAAGCAGAAACTGCTATTGAAAGGCACCATCAGCAGTTATCTGTTTGAATACGTCCATTAACATCACCCATTTGCCCGTGTTACTCGTGGTTCTGTCAAAAAAAAGCATCTGGCTTGGATAAAAGCATACTATTCACTCTATTGTGTCCACCTTTCTTCACTTTGTAGTGCTTCCAAAAGTTAGGAAAAAACGCGCTTTTATATCCACAGGGTCTGTGTGTTAAGATGCTTAAGTTAAGAAAGTCACTAAGTTCAGGTGTGCGATGTGAGACTCCTTCCGACTCGTTCCGATACTCAGAAAGCCCAGAAGTACATTTATTATTTTCATATCTAATGACTAAACAGGGAGCGTCTTGTAGTATAGTGTATTTATTATACTTTGGAAATTTTATACGTAGTATAACAATTTATGGAAAGTAATACCGATGAGTAATACAAAGTGTAGGTATTACGAATAGTATTTAAATTGTTAATAACATGAAATGGAATACTGAAAGTATTCAAAGGTAGATGTTGATTATACATGTAATTTTAAAGTTGATAAAGAACATGTGATAATTGATATACAATAATTGGTAAATTTATCAAATACAAAGACCCTAGAAATTCACACAAGTTGGAGAAATGTTCATGTAGGGTGGGTGGGTGGAAATTTAAACGTCTTTTCAGTCTGAAGTTGAAACAAAGACTGCAGGTCACGTGATCAAAAGCGGTCTTGTGAACGTCCGATAGAGGGGGTGCGTGTCCTCGCAAGCGCCCTCTGCAGCCATTACTACTCACCAAGTTCGCTCTAATGTCTAAAACATGGCAGGCATCCACAGCCTAGATTTCGTTTGAGTTTTATGCCTTGGAAAACAATTCCAATGATGAACTCCCATAATCTGGAAATCATATTGGGCATATGCTAAATGCTACCGACATATTTGAAAATTCCCTTGGACATCCTTAATGGAACCCTTCCCTCAACTAGATCCAGCACATATCAACCCAACGAGGTACCCTGTTGCCACCTGGTGTAGAATGCCGAGATTCACGGTGATCACATAGTGATCACATGATGCAGTAACGCAGTTCATAAATTTGAAATCCTGTTTAGCAGTTCTGTGTTATTGAACATAGTTAAGAGAGTTTATGTTACAATTGTTCAGCCTGTCAGCTCCAGGTGACATACTTGTAAGTTATTTTATAGTGGTACTGAATATCAGCATGGATAGTTTTTTTTCGACCAATATCTCTTTGCAGGGAATACATCTACAGGCGGAAATCCACCAGGTCATTATCTCATCAGACGAGAAACTGTCCTTGAAATACAACTCTGCATTCTATTGTAATTCATTCACATCATTACCCTGACCTTTATCTGTGTGTTCGTATTCAGAGCGTATCTGAGCGAATAACAGAATATTGCATAGCATCAACCACGTAGATAAAAATCATGGTAATATTGTAACTATTACTCACCATTGCAAATCAAAGTCATCAAAGGAGAGAGAGAGAATGGCCGCTCATCTTCTCACGCACTATACTTTGCATTCTAGGGACTTTCTTTCAGTATTCTCCTAGGAGAATGCGACTATCCGTAATCTTCTTAGCAGTTATCACTGTACAACAGTATACACAATATTAACTGGTTTCAGATACAAGTGGCCGCAAAATATACTAGACGTGTAGAAATATTCGAGTGAATATGAATATCAAAGAAATAACAAAATTACCACCGATCTTCTCACGCAATATCATGTATGCAAGGTACCACCCCCCCGTATAATCTCCGCTCTGTGTAGGCCGGGGATTATGAGTACCAGTAATCTCCGGCTGGTGAATTACTCACTCCCTATAGGTTTAGTATAGAGACTAAGTATTAATTGGAAAATAAAATGACAGGTTGGTATTGGTGAATAATGAATATAGTTACCTAAGTTTTCAGAACAGCGGCTCAAATGTGCCATGCAAATGCATGCACCTCATTTCTCAGGTCCAACCCTGTAATAAGAAGGGATCACTAAGCCCTTATTTCATTTCTTCAACCGGGTTATAGTTTATTTCTATTAAGTTTTCAGACAGAATTACGAGCACTGTTACAGCCATTTATAACGGCGGACGCGCCAGCCTGTATTTTCAGTACTCTGACAAGACAAATAGTTTCACTTGTACTCAACGGGCATCGATCATTGATCATGTACAGACGGGAGTATACTTGTCAAGACGGCTCGTGGTTGTAGATGTTCCTAATGTAGTGTTCCCCTTGACACTTTCAGGATTTATTGGGCGTGTAACGCTAGGTTAGGTGGGGGAGGGTTATTTAGACTTTCAGCGTGCCTCAAAAACTATCCCTTCACTATCTGCGTGCCAACTCTGTGACATTGGAAGGGTACAGGGTGACCATGACCGGTCACCACAGACCGAAATACCTCATTGAACCACTTATTATTGATAGATCTGGGACCTGTTTCACTAGTTTCGTGACATGTCTAGATGGCGTCTGTGACACCATACAGTCAGATTGGGGTTGATTAGTTTCGTGAAAACACAAGTAGCTGCCTTTAGGACAAGACAGACCCCAAACACGGTGTGTCTGGTTTCATAAGATTTAAACATTAGACTTCGTTTTGTCCGTTCTTGCTTGCACTGGCGGTGCCGCTTTTCATGTCTGTCTAACACTTTTGTCACGAAACTAGTGAAACAGGTCCCTGGACCATACAAAAGCAGTTTTAGAAATGGCAGATTGTCTGGGTTCCAGGTTGGTTACAGAAATCCCAGACACATTGATTCATCAATGATGAATATATTATTGTTCCTAGTTGAGCTTGGGAAGCGTCCTCAGATCCGCTGCCCAACAGTAAGAGAGGTTTATAGACTTCCAGAGTGGTGCTGATGTCTTTAGCAGAATACGATGAATGCCATGTAGACAATTATATGAAATTAATTGACGATTAGATATCATCTTACCTCCTCATGGATTTTTAACTTCATATTATGTCATCCGTGGCATTTATGGCAGACCCTTGGTATAAAGTCGCACCATGTGGAGATTTATATGCGGGGCAGGATGAATAGGATTACTGGGTCTTTACCGACTCCTATTCTATTGCAATACCAATGATATAGAATGTCGCAAAGGAATGTCGTTGAAAAAGAAAGGAGCATCTCATAAGGAAACTTGTATACTCCATGCCCATACTTGTTGAGAAATTTGGATTTCAATGTTGTGTGCAGTTTCGACTGGTTTGACATGGGGTCTGTTAGATAGCCATGCACAATGCCCTTATGAACGTGCTTCGATGATATCATCCTGATAGGATTAAATAAAGCACTTGCCTGACCCTCACTTACTCTATTGTTCACATTCGTTGAAGGACCCAACATATGTTTAACACGTGGACTGAACTTTCTTGCAATGTAAGCCGGTGTAAATATAAAAAAAATTCTTTTATAAAATGTAATACGAGTCGGTAGCGGCCGTCTGTGACGTATGTCCTCACGAGAAGAAAGCGATTTTTTTTAATTAAAAAAAGAGTTAAACAACGACAATATTTGCCATGGAACGGTCGATTTTCCATATTGAAGTCACACTTAGGAACGTACATAGACACACAAAGGTGAGAGGTGCAGGCGCACTCAGGTCAAACAGGAGACACACACGCCATAGCAGGTGATCATAACTGTCAATTATCGTTAATGTTAATAAATGTTGAAGTTACTATTATGAGAAGCCTACAGTAGATTTGGCATCTTATAGGGGAGCACCACTGACCAACTTTTATTTTCCCAGATTTTCAGCATTTTTCGTCAGCAGGTGTAAATTCGGCCTTATGTGCCGTTTACCCTTGGTGTATGTCAACCACGGCTTCTGTGACTAGAAGATGTTTGATATACAAATCGCAAGAGACCAGCGGGAAACACTGCACGAAAGCCACCAGTTTATTCATATTTACGCCATCGCAGAAGTGTTTGTATCGACTGTAATTCGACTTGCTTTCATATATATACGCCCGTATTTCACGCCAGCGTATGAGGCGTGTACAATACCGTTTCCTTTTAAATACGGACGCGTCTTGGCTGTATTTCACACCTGGCGTATACAAGAGGAAATATTTTCTGCGCGATATATATACGCCGGGGGTATATGTGTACCGATAGAAAGTAAAAAAGGAAGCCCTGTTCTCCCCCTCCGACTCTGCCTACGGGCCCCCCCGTACGAGGGGGTAGGAATCGGAGGCTGTGAGGCTGTGGTAAGTTGGTGTTTAATCAGACGTTGTGTTATATATACAGTACCCGAAGTATGACTTCAGAAGAGTGGTGTTTTAAAAGTACAATCTATTCAAAAAACGTTTAAAAAAGTTGGGTTTATTATATGTTTTTAATGAAAAGATGATAAATAAGGTTTTAGAACAATTTCATAATCATAATTGATAATATAACATTGGATTTTCCATATACCAGGGACTTAATGACTAATGGCATATGAAATATGATACAGTGGTGTCTCAAAGTGGCAGAGACTGGAACTATTGGATAGAGGTGTAAATACAACAGAATCAGGCGTATATATGAATCAGGCGTATGTATATTATATGAATCAGGCGTTTATATGAATCAGCTGCCCACAGAGGATGCGCATACACACGGGGAATAGTACAACCTTGTATACGCAAAAGCATACCTCTATACGGCGGTTGCATTCATATATAAAGTGGTTAGTTTCGTGCAGTGAAAAGCGCCGTTCAAACTGTGCGATTTGACATGCTATAGTCGCTCGCCGGTAACTCCAGTTGCCGACTGGAGGTAGCTCGGTCAGTAGCAACGCCAAGTCGCACAGTGTGAACGGGCAATCTACAATCATGACATTACTCACACATTTACCTCTAGTCTGCTGTAAGTTACAGTCATGATACGCTTTATTAGTTACCGCAATAATCTGTAAAATATATAAGAGTAATGTTAATGATTCTTCCCTACGGGTTTCCTACAGAGGAGAACGTGTATAAGTAAATAGTCTGAAAATGAATGGGGGTGTTGGACAGGAGACTGACTCACTATCAGTGATAATGGAGTCGCCCATGGAGGTAACCATATACACCCTCCAGGAGTAGCGGTATAGGGACCCGGTAAAATGGGGGTCGACACTGGTCGCTTTCCTTGGCTAGCTGAGCAACCATCTCCCCCACCCTCACTTTTTTCTGTGGTTTCCTTTCCACATCGGGAATGATCGCGGCAAACAGCACTGCCATAAAATTACACACTTCTCAGTTTAGACCAGTGTGTGGTTCAGCCTCTCTGAGACGGAGGGTTACGTCAGCGTAAGAAACTTGATGTGGAAGTGAAAGTTTGTGACGGTTCCTGATAAACGTCCGATGGAGGTGTGAGAAGAGCGTTCACGACTGCTTGGAGCCAGACTACACTCTACTTGTGGCTGTTCTCGCGGAATGACATTAGATTGTTAAAAGCAGACGACATTTAGGAAGTGGCTGAAAGAGGAGTGTTATATATTCGGAGGGACGTAAGCAGACCTGAGGCGCTGTCGGCTTAGAATCGGAATTTTAAAAGCAGACGACCTTCGAAGTTGCGTCTGACTCCATCTTTTCCGCTTTCACGAATAGCAGTCAGCGGATAGTTATTTTTCTCAGAGGCCGGCAAGTCTTCAAATAGTACAACTTTTACATGTTTGCATATGAATACTACGACTTAGAGTGCGGTGAAGCCATGATTTCCTTATGAGTCCTACAAAATGATAAAACTTGGAAACTTTACATGTGTTCTGCAATCCATGATGGATACCTACGTCAGACTACAGATCGACCTGTCAAGGGCGTCCTGGTGGTGTATGTTTTCGCTCACTCTGCTTGGCCTCCTTTGTCCAGCGTTTTCATACAACGACATCAGATCAGGGTAGGTCAAATCAATTATTTCACTCAAATTACTCAAAGCAATTATTAAGATGTTAAATCTGTAGGAGGGTATGTTTATTAGTGCTAATCATACTATCTATACAGTTACTATATACCCATGCCGTATATACTGTAAATACGCACCGTTTCGGCATATGACGTAAAAATACTGTACAGACCACTGGTCCGTACACTAAAATATGGACCACCTTGCCATACTCATTCAGTTACGCCACGTCGAATCGAATCACCTTGCCATACTCGTTTATTAAGATATTATTGTTAATCCAAATGAAATTGATTTTTTAAAAAGTTTTTGGGTATATAGTTAATATATAACGTTCAACCATGCTTGTACAAGTCACAGAACTCGATGATAATTTACCGTCTGTACGGAACTCGGCATAAATGCCTTGGTCCGTAGAAACTGTAAATTACCATCTCGTTCTGTGAATTGTACAGCATGGTCAGTACGTTCTATATAACTACTGAATTATTGATTATTTAAGAATTAAAGATTTAAAAGAGATATGTCAATAAATCATTACAAATTTACTCTAAGTGCAAAATATTGCAAGAAATCACCGACAACGACAGATTAAGAGTCGAGCCCCCTTCCCCTTTGGTTGTTTGGGTCCCCTATGGTGCCATATACGCACTGTTGGTGTTTTTTTCTGCGTAGTTGTCTCATAGAAATATCCGAGCGTTGTAATATCTCTCTCTTTCTCTCTGATGGCAATGGATATGTTTTATGTCATTGCTTCCTTCACAAAAACATGTACTGTTATCATCAGTAGCAGCCGCCCTCCTAGCATTTCCATTTACAGAGGCAATTCTCCCTGAAAATGAATCATTTTCTCAGACTCAGTCGCTTTAATAAAGTTTATTGAAAATAATTTGTAGTCTGAATTATTCAGAGGATCCATTGTTCTCACTGTTCGTATTTACTTGTGCCGTTCAGCATCACGCTATGTTTGGTAGTGCAAAGGAAACCTCATTGTAAGGGGATGCTGTTTAACTTCCATTGAAAGTGTCATTGTTAGAATCCTCCCATCGTCTAGGTTACGTTAACACAACGCCCTTAAGCCCTGTAGATTCCCATTATCTTACTCTTCATTCAGCGACTGACAGAAAGGTGGAAAACATTTCAACATTTTCACCAAGTAACGGTTAGAGAACAATGTCAGCTTCCGAAGTCTCTAAATATCAAACGTTAACGGTTTTGACAAAGTAGGTGGTTTTCCTGTGCCATAAGCATTGGGGAACTCACTATCTTTGTTTACCAATCCATTCTGTCTTTGTTCTATGCGATACGACCTTTCAGAGTACATTCATCTACCATTGGGACATTCTTTTGTCGTCTGTTTATTTTGATAACGCGATTGATCCAACGTCGCAGGTCTTCTCTGTCACTCAACAACCAACTCAGTTGGCTTCCTTTCACCCTCCATGTAGATCTCGGGAAGGATAAAACAAGGGATGTGCTTGGAGGACAGATATCTTATATACATGAGCGTAGCTCTTTTATATTCCTTAAGTCTATACATACATACATTCATCATGTTCCAAAGAAACTGGCTTACTCTCATCGTACACCAAAAATACAAGGTAAAACCAAGAATTTTGCCAGGATTTTTGACGTACAAAGATATTCAGCCTGTTTTCACATTATTATATACCTAGAATGGCCATGTTTTACTTAGTCACGCGAATACATACCCCGTATGTCACATTGTGACATACGGCCATGAATGTGCCATGGGTAGCAGAAAGTATAGGCAATACACCCAAAGGCATAGGATAACATATAGATATTGTCATTCAATTGAATTACATGTTTAGCAGTACATTACATTCGTAGACTTCGGTTTTGATATGGTCATTCAGGTGTTCATATAATGAAGCGTCCATATGATATAACCTTTTAAAAGATTCTAGTGCCCCCAAAGGTTCACATAGTAGCAAAGGGATATCTATAATTCTAATAAATACATCTAAAAACAAACTAATAAATATGACATAATTTCAAATGCTTATTCCATTCATACCATATCCAAATACTGAATATTTGTTACAACCACAGGGAAAATCAATGTATGAGTGTAGTGCAGGATCACTGTATTGTAAACATTACAATGGCCAATAAACACTGCCTCATAAAAAAAGAAACAAACAAAAACTAAGTTATATATCATATAGAGAATTCAGCATGAATATTTATTTGGAGACTATAATCGGCGGATGGAGAGGTTGGAGAGAAAGTTTTACCCTCGGGGCAAACACTGTACAAGTCTTACACTTTAACCTTGAGGATCTAGATGAATGGCATCTAGATTACTATCTCTGCCACTGAGTGTCCTCTTATGGGGACAAAAATAAATCTGACATCTTAAGGTCAGGAAATCCTATCAGGGGTAAGCGCCTGTGACTTGAAGAGTATTTATCCAATATTTTTGTTTTAGCTATTCACACCGTGTTTACTTTACTAACAAAGCATTCACTTCGTTCGTGCAAGACTTATCTTCCTTACTTATCTTACTATTTCACTCTATTGACCATTTGTTTTTAAGAGCAAGCGATTTTTTATCATATAGAATAAGCGCTATTACCGAGGGCACATGATTTCTGTCCGATTACAGTTTCACATCTAGTGTTTCATAGCGAACGGGAATATGTCAGTAGAATGAATATGTAAACGTAAACAAATTGCTCACAGGAGGAGAGTTTTTTTTTATCAAGGCTAAAGTTAATGGTGTATATAGAGCGTTAAAATGGCAGGTCGTGTAAAGTTCCATGATACTGACACATGGTCCATTTTAACATGTCACGATGATAAGGACTAAAACTGTGTCTAGACAGGAGTGGAGGTCTCAGACGGTCTCTGCCGTTCATACATCAGAGTTAAGCCCAGTTTACACCTACCGATTTTGATGACCGATTATAGAATCTGGCACTACCGACCGATTATAACACACTCTCGATAGAATAGCAAAATATCAAAAATTGCAGACCACTCAAAGATTTCTCGACCCAAACTGCGTAATATGGCATCACCGACCGATTTTTGAAGCTCCCGATGATATCGACCTTGGTAGAATAAATTGGCGATGGAATGCAGATTCAAAGAAATACTCCGTCAGTGCAGACAGAATTCATAATCAGTCGTCAGGTGTAGATGCATAGCAAAGATTATTGGTACCAATATTTTCTCAGAGAACACCACTGACCGACGCTACTCTTCCCAATGTTTTATATCATGCATTTTCCGTCAGCAGGTGTAAATTGGGAATATAAGCTCATTTCTTTTGGCCAACGAAAATTGCAATAATTATATGAGTTCCCCTAGAAGTCTGTCGGTGGTACTTCCTACTGTGCATGTAGGCCAAGATTAAATAATCGATGAGGGTGCAATGTATGTATGAAGTATTTATTATTTATCCTACCCCTAATAAAAAACTCCATAGGCTTAACATTGGGTCACTGTATTCGGTCTGGAGTTCAGAAAAATGAAAAATATTGCTCTAGTGGGATACACTTGACAAATGACGTCATTTGTTAATGTAGAAGTAATTTAGATGGGCGGGGTAGGATAAATTCTAAACCAAACTGGAGTTAGTCGTGTTATTGTTCATCGCACTCCGGCAAGATTGCGTATTACTGGGCGAGGCGAAGACTCACGCAGTAATACGAGATCTTGCCGGAGTGCAATAAACAACAACACGACTAACTCTTGTTTGGTTTCTCCATAGTATGTTCCAGGTACACCAATTTAATTTTCACATTAAAACATTGCGAATCACCAACGGAATAAAAGCCTAATGATGGCTGAGTGCACTGTTTACATTAACTAATTATAACGGAGGCGGAATTGGAATACAGGGGATTTATTTCAGTAAGACACGTTCATAGAACTGTAGATTACATGGAATGTGAACATCGTAATCTTAGAAAAGTCATGAGTATTTAGTGTCCGTAGTAAATAGCCCTGAAATAGAAAAATGTTCTCAAACGTGAGAAATCATGCCAAAGGGCATAGGCATAAATGCCCTAGAACGTGAGTCTTTGACGAAAAAGGTGAGGGTGGGCGGGTTCCGAAGCAAACGCTGTCTTGACGATCGCTGGAGGCGCCCTCTGTGGAGTACTGTGCGCATCTGCGACGGGATCGCGTAAGCGCTAGGTGGCGCCACACATTCCTCCCGTATAATTACTGCCAATTTCCAATTAGCCTCAATTATAACGGAGGCGGAATTGGAATACAGGGGATTTATTTCAGTAAGACACGTTCATAGAACTGTAGATTACATGGAATGTGAACATCGTAATCTTAGAAAAGTCATGAGTATTTAGTGTCCGTAGTAAATAGCCCTGAAATAGAAAAATGTTCTCAAACGTGAGAAATCATGCCAAAGGGCATAGGCATAAATGCCAAACTTATTATTACAGTCAGGAAGGGAGCGACGTCCTTCCCGACGGGGGTAAGTAAGGCCTAATGCCCGTGGCACTGTTCCAGGTGCCATGATGGGAGATGACACTCTGGGGAACCCCCGCAGCCACGGCATCGTGGACTGCCCCCCTCCTCAAGGAGTGGAGTGTCACTCTCTTGGCCGCCGGGAATCCCACGGCCGCCAGGGCAGCACGCATGACGGCGCACAACGGCCGAGAGGTCAAAGGGGTTGATGATGAGAGGATGAACGCTGGCGCCCGTGGAGGGGCCGGAACGGCCGCGACGTAGTTGGTATAGGCGTCTACCGGGCAGATCAGCGGATCCGCCAAGCGCGGGAGATCGACCACGTGAGGGGGGGCCGCACGTGACCGTGTCTTGGTCGATCTCACGTGGATCCTGAGGAGTCCATGCTGGGGTTGTATATCCGCTCGCTGTAGGGTGTGGGGGCCGCCCCACGAGGTCAACGACGGGGATACGAGGTTCGAGGCCCGTAGAAAGGTGAAGTACGCAATGAGTAGCGCCGCCCGGAGGACGAGGGCCGAGGGCCCGGCCCTGGATAAGTAGAGAAGCACGTGCCGGAGTTCTGGAAGGCGAACTGCAGGGGCGGGTGCCGGGATGTGGGTGGAGAGGCGTCTGGTACCGCGCTGAACCGCGAGGACCTCGTCCGCAAAGAGCGGTGCCGGGTCCCCGCCATGGCGGCGTATCCAGGTCCGGGCTCCTGATAGATAATTGGCGGCCGTTGCCGGGGCCCGAAATGAATTGGCTAGGGCCTGGGTGTAGAGGGCCCCGTAGGCAACGGTCGGCCAGCGAGGGTCGAATCCTGATGAGACGGCGAAACGCACGTAGGCCTGGGCCTGAATGAGGTGGTTCTGGCGCGTCGAGGGGGCCTCAGCCGACGCCAGGGATGCCATCATCTGGGCATGCAGGGGGGTGCCGGTGCCTAGATAGGATGGAAGCAAAAACATCTATGTCAAATACGGGGTTGATAATTACAGAGGAACGGCCGCCAGGAGCGATGGCTTCCGCAACGGCCGCGTACACAAAACTGACATCAACATCCCACAAGGCGGCGGCCAACCAGATCTCGCGGGCCACGGCCGAGACGACCGGGTCGTTAGTTCGGCCTGAGGCGAGGGCCTCAACTGGAGCCATGTCATCCGTGTGGACGACGACGGCCGCCCCGGGTGGCGCCCTCGCGGCGAGGGTAGCAATGCCCTGTAGAATGGCTACCGCGTGGAACCGGAACCCGGGGCCGAGGGCGGCCGCGGTGCCGGGCGCCTCCTGGCGCAAGCTTGCGGTGGCCGTTTCAGCGACGATGACCGCGTCCCTGCTAGACACGAAGATACTGAACGGTTCTCTGTGTGGGGCGACCAAGACTACTCCGTTGGCGGCCGTTGCATAACGTGTAAACCAGCGCAAGTCCTCTTTTACCGCCGCTGGGATGGTCGCCACGCCCACTCCCGGGACTCGAGGTAGGAAGGCGAGAGCACGGGCGACGAACTTGCGGGCTTGTGATACGCAACGGGCGACGTATATGAGGCGGCCGACGATGGACTGGAGGCGGGCCCGGGTGATGGCTTTACGGGCGATCCACGCCTTGCACTCCCTTACCACGTCGGCCAGCCGATCCTCCGGGATGCGCAGGGTCATCGCGACCGTATCTATGTCAATGCCTAGCCATTCCATTCGTTGGGCCGGCGGGCTACACTTATCGGCGGCGAGGACCAGGCCCAAGCGCGCCGCGAGGCCCCCAAAGGCGGTGTAGGCGTCCGTCGCTTCCTGGCGCGTGGCCTCGGTGCCCGCGAAGTCGTCGATGTACGACAACGCGTGGTGGCCCCCGCGGCCCAGGAGGAACGTTACCGCCCGTGTGACTCTCTGACATGCCGAGGCCGAGAGGCGGGCGCCGAACGGGCAGCACGGGTCAATGTAGTACCTCCCCTCGGCCGCGACGACCTGGAGGGGGAGGTCCCGGGGGTCCACCCGTAGTTGGTGGTAAGCCCTGGCCATGTCGGCTTTCCACAGCCACGCCCCTTTTCCCAGAGCCCGAACTCTCTCCGCGAGGTCGGCGACCGTAGGGAGGGTGCATGTCTGGGCGTACGGCAGATGGGGGCCCATTTCCACGCCCGCGTTGACCCCGCCCCCGGGGGGGAACGACATGTCGACTATTACTCTCCTACTGGAGGAGCCCCTCTTTGGACGAGTCATGAGGGGAGATACTGCCGACCACGGGGTGAAGGGCAGGTCCCGGAACGGGCCTACCAAAGCCCCCTCCCCGAGCTCCTTCTCCAGGTAGGCCGCGACGTGGCGGGGGTAATTCTCCGCGGAGGCGTGGTTGCGTTGCGTGGAGGTGGGGGGGCTAGCGCCCGTGAATCCCAACGGCCAGCCGTACTCGAGAAATTCGACGACCTGATTATCGTGGTAGTCGACTAGGGCCGCCCTCCATGCATCGATCCGCATGCCCGAGGGAACGGGTATCCGAGCCCCGAGGTAGTTCGGGAGGCCCGAGACCCGGACCTCGCTGTAGGCCCTCTCAATTGCCTCGTGCCCCCCCCACACTCCAGGAGAAGGGCGCGGCCATATGGATTTCACAACCGTTGCGTAGGCGGCAGGCCCACACCGTAGGGGCGCAACCCGAGGAACCGGGGGGGTACCTGCCGCGTCCTCACCGTCGCCTGCGGCGCCACCTGCCCTATCTGGGGTCGCGCCTGTGGCGCCCTCTAGCGATTCATCTGCTGAGGTGCTGAACGCGCCTCCGTCGTGGACATGGAGTGTACTTTCAACATAGTAATCAGTGGGGGGGGGCACGCCGGGACAGCGACGGCCACGACCCTCCGTAACACATCCATCGGCCGTAGGCAACGTGTAGGCCGTAGGCGCAGGTAAACAAACAAATAACTCTTGTACATTGTCGGCTGAAGTGAGGCGGGACGGGTGATGAGTCGCCTCGCCTATAGACGAAAAACCTGGGGGGGGGGGGGTGGAGACTTGATCCGGGATCCGTGAAGCGCTTGCGGGACTTGCCGCGCTTAGATTCCTTTGTTTAACTCTACATGCTACCTCCGAATGGCCGTTGGATGCCCCCGTATAGACCGAGCAGTAAGCGCAGATGTGGTTCATGCGAATGCCTCCTTCCACGTGCCCGGGGGGCTTATCACACCCCCCCGGTTTGTTGAACGGCTGGCACGGCCTCGCTGTGTCGTCCCTAGCCTTTTTCCCCTTGACATTATCGACTGCATAAGCTATGCGGCCTGCATAGACCTGCGAGATCGCAACCCTGAGGAGCTGAATGCGAGTGTCCTCGAGCCAGCCTAAGCGTAGGCGGCCTTCACTGACCATTGCAAATACGCGTTCTGACCACCTCCGGACCTGTGCAAAGTCGAACTCCCGGGCGTCCTCGAGGACCTCCTCCAGGTGTACCACCAGCGGTGCCACGTATTGGGGGGGGAAATCATCGTCATTAATAATTCGTAACAATGCCCATGCATACTCCGCCAATGTGAGTTCGTTCAGGCCTGTCATCGCTCTCTCCGGGCCTCGATGCACATATAAATGTGGGAAAAACTTATATTTACCGGCTTCTGTGACCCTCGAGGCCGTGGTCTCGAGAATCTTGCGAACTTGGTCCTCGACCTCGTCGTTGGGCCTACCCGGCCTAACGGTCATAGGTGGTACCAAGGCTGCGGCCCGCCTCTGCTCCAAGAGCGCGGCTTGGAGTGTGGTGCCCTGGGATGCCGGCCGTGCGAGCGCTGCTGCCGTGTTGTCTGGTGCCATGGGGCCCAGCGTAGCGGCTGACGTAGCGTAGGATGCCAGGGCAGCCGGGACTCCTCCTTGCTGTGCGGGTGCCGAGGCCACCACCTTTTCGATGAAAGCATTTTCCATACCGTTATGGATGCCCTGGAGGACTTGAGGCTGGAGTGTCTCGGCCGTCGGCGCTTGCATCGAAGGAGGCGAATTGGCTGTATTTGCTGAGGTGCCTGGATCTGAGCCGGCGCCATTGCCATTGAGTTTTGCCGCTATCTCCGCGAGTGCCGTCTCCAAAACACTAAACCTCCTGTCAAAGCTCGCGAACTTGTCGCTAAAAACGACATCTTCGTTTTCCTGGTCTTCAACTACCTTCGTTTGATCCTTCGTCCTTCGCTTTGGAGTGTTTTTACCCATCTTTGCGAGTGATTTGAGCGAGGTCTTAAATTAGCTTCCGAAGCAAACGCTGTCTTGACGATCGCTGGAGGCGCCCTCTGTGGAGTACTGTGCGCATCTGCGACGGGATCGCGTAAGCGCTAGGTGGCGCCACACATTCCTCCCGTATAATTACTGCCAATTTCCAATTAGCCTCAATCTGTCGTTGGTATACCAAAATCATCAATCGGTGGTTTAAGACTGCATATCGGTGCCGAATAATCGGTCGATGGGCTTCATGTGGCAGGTTCCCTGATTTTTATTAGGCTGTGAGGGGATTATGTTCCTGTTACAATTGATGAATTTGATCTCATATATACAAATGCTCTCAAACACGATGACAGCTTACTATTTTATATACATTTCTGTACCTTTAAGACATTTCAGTAATCCTTGTCGTTTTCCTGATGGCGCATAGGTCAATGGTATGATGAAGTAGAGTAAACAGTACGTAAGTGAGAGGGGAGGAAATGAATGACTGAACCACAGGGCATAACGTTAGGAAGAATACTTTAACAAGTTAAACTATAGGATGCATGATACAAGGCTGCCTATAAAAGGTGTCAGAACCTAAGTTAGAAACTGTATAAAATGTGGTAGAAATATAGCTTTCTTCATATTTGCCGAGGGGTCATTTCCTTGACCATTTCACTATGCTGTAGTGCCTGGAGGCATTCTCTGGCCCAGTACGCCGTAATTACTGGAGGTATTCCTGTGCCTAGAACGCTGTGATGCTTTCAGACGTCATTCTTTAAAATTACAATAATTTTCTAATGAAATAATGCTAATATCTTAATGATATATTCCCAACAGATGTAAGACGAAATCATAGGTAATATCATGTAAAATCTTCATTACTCTGGATTACCCTGGAGTTGCGACGTCATGAAATATGGCTGGCTATTCATAAAAGACCAGCGTAATACAGCGGCATATTTCAAGGTGTGTTTCTTGTACTAAGCAGCGTGTGGACAGTGTTAACAAACGTCAGCAGCTCAGAGTGCAGATTAGTGTGAACCCACTTATCTCTGTACAGGGAATGTCCAAATAATAAGTTGTATAAGTCCGTCTTTTTATTCATCAAATTTTCTTTTACTTTGGGATTGGGCAATAGTATTGTTTTACCTGCAATTTAATAATTTCTTGGATACTATAAATTGCAGCGGTCGTTTGCTGCTGCAATGCTACTACTTTTCTGATCCTCCCTGTTTATGTTCTGTGGCTAACTTGCACTCGAATCTAAAGTTGAGGCCTTGGGGCATGTTAATTGGCTACAATTAGCCAATGTGTTAATTTGCTGTTGCGATCTGGTACTGTGTTTAGATAATGCACTACAGCCTTTATGGTAGACTGGCCTCAGTCCCTGTATCCTACCCCTCCCCCCTTCTGAGTGACTCAGGGACTGGTCTCATCCGCAATCGGCCGTGTAGACTGGTGCGGTTTTGCGCCACACTCCCCAAGCAGAGTTTTAGCCACTGGGCAAGATATCTGCTTGGAGATTGATACCCTCACACTTTGATCTGAATGGAGACATAGTCAGGAGTAGGCGAAATATATTGCTATGACAACACAGGCAGGCAGGGAACTGGAGCAGGGGAGCGGGGAAGGGTAGAGGGAAGTATAGGGTTACAGGGAGTGGCTTGGGGTCATAAACAGGAGATTCTAGTCAGAGTGGACAAGTCTTTGATTCATGGGCCAGTCAGAGAAGGATACATGCTATAATGAATTGTACTGCGATTTTCTTTAATCATTTAATGAATGTTCATAATCAAAGACTTGAGCAAGTCTACCTTTATAGGTCTGGGTTTTGCCCATTGTGGTCCAATTTATCCTATTCGTATCACAGACTAATTGGCTAACTTTGGTTACATCAAACCCATTGAGTATACTCCATGGGTGTTGAGTAAGAGTTCCCGATATTAAGTCTTTGGGGTAAAATACCAGGGGTGAGATAAAAAGATATGGAAAGGATAACTTACCAGGAGGTTATCCAGGTAAATGCTGGGGTGAGACTGCTTGGACTCATCTCCCGCACTTCTCCCGCACCTCACTCTGTTCTTCTTAATGGGGAACACCAGGATCTTAACAAATTTGCATTAATCAGCAAATATTCCTGCCATTTTGACATACTTTCATTCTTCATCAAAATGTCACCTATTTCACTTAAAGAGGAAACTTGTTTGAGGTGATATTCACAACCCTAATAGGGCAATGATATTTAGCATGTATAACCCCTCCTTTTTTATTTAGCCCTGTCTGATGTACAGTAATCTATCTAACTGTTGGACAGGTCCAAATGCTAGCGTCTACTGCCAGACGGACGTATCAAGTTTCATCTTTAACTTACATACAATACAGACCCATCTCAATATAAAAAAACACATTTAAAAGGTACCTCCAATGTCTGCAGGCTATCCCAATATCATATATTTGTGTACTGGTAACCACAATATCAAATAATATCTCTACAGACTATCCCTAAGATCAAGAATTTGTCAGCAGAGTAACTTCAAAAACAATGATTGGTCTACAGATTACCCCCAAATACATTGATATGACTGCAGACTACCCCTAGGAGCAATGATTTGTTTGTAGACTATCCCTAAAATCAATTATTTGTTATAAAAAAACTTTTCTTCCCGCTTGCTTCGCGTTCCTGGGGTTGGGTGGGTGGGTGGGGGTGGGGGGTGGGGGGGGGGGGGGGGGGGGGTTGGAAGAGTGCGTATGTTCGACACATTTATTTTTATATACCAGCAGTTGCTAAAGCAGATAGCTCGTCTATCAAAATCAAATATTTGCCTGTAGAGTATTTTCAATGTCAAATCATTTGTCTATCGAGTATCCCCAATATTAATAATTCGTCTGCAGAATATCCGCAATATCAATAATATTGTACTGCGATTTTCTTTAATCATTTAATGAATGTTCATAATCAAAGACTTGAGCAAGTCTACCTTTATAGTTCCTATAATATGAAATAATTTGTTTGCAGAGTATTTCCAATACATAGTAAAGTTTCTGCAGAGTAACCCCCGCCCTCCCCTTCTCCAAACAATGCTTAGCGGGTCAGACCTGTCCCTCAGCACTGCCCTCTTACGGGGAGTTCACAAATCACTGGTGCTCCTGGGCCTGACGTTTGGCGGTCTTCTCACGTTTCTCCATTAAAATAAATACAGCTCGCCTCACAACACTCAGCGTTATAAGGTTTCGAAACTCAATCCACAATCAAAGGCTGGGACGTGGGCCATGCTCCGATAGGCCTTTAATCGTCCTGTTGAGAGAGGGGTAGAGGGAGGGCACTTCGAAGAGCTGCTAACATGTCACACATGGATGCACACCAATCAACTCTTGGTGTAGGTTGACGTAGGACGGTATAGATACATAGCTTTAGGGGAGAAGAATGAGAGCTGGTGCATCACCATTAACTAGCAACGAATGGAATTTTCATCATCGTTGAAATCAGCCTTGAATTATTTAATAAAAAAAAACAATTAAAAGTTTTCGGTTATATTCAGGGTATGTATGGATCATTTTCTGAAGCCCACTTGCACCTCGCCAACTTACCAGTTCTACAACCTCCTTTCATAGGATCCAAATTAGATTTGCTCAAGTCTTTGATTATGAGCATTCATTGTATGTGTAAGCTTTCCCTGGCAGGTTCAGCAATCAAACAGCCAGGCAAAATAGAATGATATAGTAGCTACCTCAAGAATAAATAAGACTCGCAAAAATAAACCCTCCGATAGCGCCAGGGGGTCACACAATTTTAAAAGAATTAATATAACTCCGCAATGTTGACTGGAATTATATACATACAGATTTATACCATTTTGCATTGTATAATTTGTTTCTCCTGCATTTTACAGGTCTATACCAATTATACCAATGTTCATGCTGAAACTTTGAGTCTTACCGATGACATTAAAACCTTTTGATTCTGTCAGTCATTGACCAAGTCAGTCGGTGGGGACCCTATTGCATAATTCCAACGAAATTAATTGGTGACCATTCTTGTGTACATTGGTGTACTAAAACATCGATCGGTGGTTCCCGACAGCTGAATAATCGTCTAATGGAAAAAGGATTATATGGATCGCTATAATTGATCTTGGATATATGTTCAGTATCAATTGCGTCCACTTTGTGCGATGTGAGGAGAGATATATACGAGGCTAGTTGAGGAGGGGATGTTGACAGATATGGTCCATCGTGACCCTGACCTTATTCCCAGTGACCCTAAAAGTGGGCACTGTACAAAGGTCAATAGCTGACCTTGACCTCTGGCACGGATCTATTTACAATAAACCTGTCAGTAAGTGGTCTTTGTCTTTCGCCTTCCGAACGTTGTGGGGAAATATATCTCCTGGGCAAAAGTCCAAGTATTCTAATCATCATAGCATAGTTCCACCTCATTATCAGGCGAGAAATATAGCAAATATGTACATATTCTGCTAAAATAGCTACTCTCTTGCCATGGCTACTGCCTGGTAAAGATCATTTCTACCTCCGGAATCTGCTATATAATATCATATACTTGAACGCTTCCAATACAGATGGACGTTGCTACATCCTTTAACCCAATCCTTACGAACGAATCTTGTGCTGCATCGTGTAGGCGGCGATACCAGCTAACATGTATGGTTGGTAAGGGCGAGTACCAAATTTTGAAAATGGTGTCACGTGACATAATTTGTTTCACTATGGCAACCATTCCTTTTTTTTCAATAATTATATTGGTTATATCTAAATACATATTTTGTGTAAAAATGGTTTTATAGTGTTGAGCATTTCACAAATTATGAGCCTAAATTGTAACATGTAAAATGATGCCATTTGGCATCATTCGCCCGTGGCTGGGGAATATCATGTGGCATCATTCGCCCATGGCTGGGGAATGCCATATTGGCATCATTAGTAAGGAAAGGGTTAACACATCAATCGGACGCAACTCCCTAGACTACTTAACTGAAAATTGGTCATTTCAGGGCAAGAACGTTCCAGCAATGAATAGACATTTTATACAAAGCTGTGATATCACATATCAAGTATTCAAGATATTACCCAGCATATGACTAAGGTGCATAGATTTCATAACATGTCAGCGGAATACAATATAACCACAGAAACTGCAATTCAGGATGATGCGTTTCTCCCCAACCCCAAACAACAACATTCATCCTTTCTGTAACACAGTATCTATGCTCTCTACTCTTCTTCAATATTTTAAATACATCAAAAACACAATAGAATAAGCAGTTACAACTTCTTTCATGTTATAGTTTAATGAATTAGGCATAAGTTCAATTATCAAATGAACTACATAACAGACGTGCACTAAAATATATGTAAAGAATTTGATATATATATATATATTTAAGGTTTTTATTTATACTGGAGTAAGAACAGCTTGGCAACGCAGTGCCTATCCTCCGCTGGCTCCAGTCAACTTATCCTAGGAATGCCCAAATGTCCAGATTATGGACTTACATGACTAGCAAACAGATCAGATTAATTTCCTTATAACAATACTCAATTTTCGAGTAAATGTTGTGCAAGTTGTAAAAATACCCAAATCATATAGTTCGCCTAACACTAATTTGACAGCATTATAACAATCGCTTTATAATATTGATATGATTCAATTTATAGTCCCAGATTAATAAGAAGAGGTTCTATACAAATGACATTGGAATACTTAGGTTCCATATGTATACAAAATTCTCCTGGAACCATAATTTTGGTAGCTTCTAACAACATCTTTAATCATCTAATTTATTTCTGAACGCAGTTTCAATTTGAGTTTTGTCTTGATATGCCGTTTAAAGGCATCCCTATCCATAATGTTTCTCTGTTCTCCACTTAAAGCATTCAAATATGAAGCTGCTTTGAATTCTACAGAATCTTTATATTTATTTAGATTTATGCTCCTATTTGTTTTTAAGACTGGTGCTTCATGTAATCTAGTTTGTCTACTCATATCTTGTAGATTTGACTGATATTTAGTTCTTGCATGTGCAGCATTTAATACATGTGCTTCTCTGCGATCAGCCAGTCTATTGATTTTATAATTTTGATGAAGCTCATTTGTATGTGTATCTGGGGGTGCTTTACAGCAAATTCTCAAACCTCTATTTTGACAACGTTGTAATTTGTTCAATAGAGTAGCATTAGTATCATGATACATGATATCAGCATATTCTACATAGGGTAATACCCTTGATTTATAAATTAGAATAGCTTGTTCTTGCGTCAAAAATGTTCGTAGATATGCCAGTATGTGCAATTTATGGAATACCTTATTAATTGTTTTAGAGAGATGCGTTGTATACTTCAGGCCACTATCTAGTGTAACCCCTAAATACTCAAAGTTTTCGACCTCCTCAAGTATTTCTTGATTCAGTTCGATGTGGAGATCTGGTAATTTCTTTAGTCTTTGGCTTGTGCCAAAAATCATGGTTTTGGATTTTTTGGGATTGATGGTTAATCTGTTGTTATCACACCAATTGTTTATGTTATGTATATCAGCCTCCATTTCTTGGCTAAGCGTGTTGAGGTTTTTGCCTGAGGTAATTAATACTGCATCATCTGCATAGAGGTTTACGGTGCAATGAGCAAGTGACTTGTCTATATTGTTTATATATATTAAAAAGTACAAAAGTCCTAAGATCGAGCCCTGAGGAATGCCGCAAGTAATTTCATTAGGCTGAGAAGTAACGTTATTTGCAATCGTGCATTGAGATCGGCCCGTTAAGTAATTTCTGCTCCAGTTTACCAGGTTTTTAGAGATTCCTAATTTTTCCATCTTGAATATAAGGATTTCATGGTTTACTGTGTCGAAAGCCTTGGTTAGGTCCAGAAAAGTAGTTAGGGTTATTTCTGCGTTATTCATGTTATTTAGTATTGTATCTGTAAGATCTGCTATTGTTGATGATGTTGAGCGATTTTTCCTGAAACCCCCTTGTTTATCGTTTAGAAGGCCGAAGTTCTCTAGAAAAGTTGATATTTTTGAATGTACCAATTTTTCCAAAAGCTTTCCTGGCATTGGCAGTTGCGAAACTGGCTGGAGATTGCTGACCTCATTTTTGAAATTAGCTTTCTTTAAGGGGACCACAGACGCAAATTTCCACTCAGTTGGAAAAACTTCCATATATAAAGAGCAATTAAAGATATGATGTAGTTGCTGATACAGAACTAGGAACCCGTCCTTGAGTATTTCAGAAGATAAATATTTCACGCCAGAGGATTTACTCGTGTCTATCTGTTTTATGACCTCAATGACCTCCTCCTCTGTAAACTCTACATCATACATGATCGCTTTTGTATCATCAGTATCATCATACCAGGGAATTTTAAATTTGTCGGCCAGTTTGCTCCCAATTGTAGAGAAAAATTGATTAACATGATCGGCTACTTCGTCTTCATTGATTTCTCTATTATTGATAGCGTCTTTTAGTTGAATCTTCGTTGACTTCTTTTTCTTTTTCATTAATAATTCCATATTAACCCAGAATTTTTTACTGTCTTTAGTTGAACATGAGGTAATGTAATCTCCTTTTGCATTGTGTATAATCCTTTTAGTATTATTTCTTAGTAATTTTGCATGTTGCCAATAAACATTTTTGCCCGATTTTTGCGCTTTCCTCCAAGCACGATTTTTAGCTTATATTTGTTCAATTACATCATGGCTAATCCAGGGCTCATCTTTGTATTTTATTTGGTGTTGTTGTAGGGGACACATCTTATCAAGCTCTGTTTCAATAATATCACGCATATGTAACCACGCATCATTTGGGTCAGAGATATCAAAAAATGTTTCCCATTCCGCATTGGATAACGCTTCTTGGAAAGCGACCTTGTCATAGTTGTTGTAGGATCTCCAAAAAAACTGCTTAGATTTGTAAACAGTTCTTTGTTTCTTTTTTGTTAGGAAAATAGCACTGTGATCACTGATATTATGGCTTAGTGTGCCTGATGCTAGGATATGTTCACAATTTGTGAAAGCTAAATCTATTATATTGTCATGTCTAGTTGGGTCTTTAATAATTTGTTTCAGACCATTCGTTTGTTCTAAATTAATGATATGCTGGGCATCTTGATTTAATTTATCTCTAGCATTCAAATTAAAGTCACCTATGATTGTTATTTCAGCTTTAAATTTGCTCTATAATAATTCAATCTGCTCCGATAGGGAGGTTACGAAGGTATCAGCGTTCCCCTTTCGAGGTCTGTAGATACAGCAAATGAGTTGATCTTTTTGATTTTTCAGGTTTGCATGAATCCAAGTTGATTCTTTATTTTTATTACTAAGATTGTATTCGTTAAGATTTGAGACATCAATGTTGTCTTTGGTGTATATGGCGACTCCCCCTCCGATTTTTATTTCTCCTTTTTCATTCCTCCAGCTACGGTCCTTCCTGACAAGATTAAAGTTATCAATTTGGAATAAGCTATCTGGTAGTGATGTTGTCAACCAGGTTTCAGAAAGTGTGACAATGTCTGCATTGGTGATTTTAATATTTTGAGCTACTAAATCAAACTTGTTTTTCAAGCTTTGGACATTTTGATGGATTATATGGAACCCTTTCCCAAGTAAGGGCTTATCGTTTTTTGGGCATGAATCTGTTAAGAACTAACTGGGATTGAGTTTTGAAAAATTTAGTATGGCATATAAGTGCATTAGTGTAGGTACTATTTCCAATGAACAACTGTATTTTCATACAGCAGAGTTACTCTCAATTTTGAGCGGTTAATGTGGATGAGTGATCACCGGTCTGGCTCATCCCCATGTGGTTTATATGGTGTAATGTTTATACTTTTCGCTGTTGCTAGGTTTATGCGGTAACAACATTTGGGTCATGAATAAAAAAATATCCTGTTGTAGAGATATTATGTTGTGTTTATTTACTCACAGTTTTGGGTGTGACTTAAATTAGATCTTCAATTCAATGAAGCTTGTGTTTTTAGTTGTTATTTGATGGTCAGCGTGACTTGCGCGTCTAGCGTTCCCGATTGTCGAGCTCTGTGCTGTAATGTGAAGTAATCAGATTTTATGCCAATCAGATTAAGAGGTAATTAACATGTAAACGTATATAGCTATTACTTTTAGTAAGTTTATACTTGACTAATATCCGAGATATCCATGAGATATGCGCAATATTATATTAAGCTGAGAAGTAATAATTACAATGATCTAATACATATTTGCATTGAAATAACATGAAATTAATGACTATCGGACACTTGAGGTATACATGAGGTGTGTGTGACCACAACCCAGTAATTCATTTGAACGTGATAAAAGTCAGTGCGACTGCTTAAGTACAGATTAGGTCCAGTTCAATTTTTAAACTGTATCTAGTACATTTGTTCAGACACCTAGATTTCATTATGACTATGTGTAACCACAGCCATGTACTCGGATAATTTTGTGCAGAACCAGAATTAAATTAGATAGTCATTATGGCTATCTATATTGAACTTAATGTTCATGGTAAATCTGATTATCAAAACTCTGTAAGGGGATACAGTGAATAATTGTTCTTGTGTCATAACTTCAGACATGTATAACCAAGTGAGTAAATCTGCACTGTTATGAAAATAAAGCTGTTATCAATAAAAGAAAAAAAATCCATTTGGATCGTTTGAGAAACACAGGGAATACAGAGAGATAAATGGTCTTTCCCAAGTCTCTATCTGCTACCTCAGTGAGCCTTTAAAACCGTTAATCTAACTCACAAGAACTATAGTAGAGCACAGACCCCAACAATGCACCCAATACAATTGGATCGCCATAGACAGGAGAATGTACTGTTCAATCATATAAACACATCCTTACAGAATTCTCGTCTGTCGGCAGTTGTAGAAAACCAATTGTTTCTGGAAAGAGACAGTGTTGTAAACGCCTCAATCAGAAACAAACGCCGGTACTTTCAAAAGACACTGCGACGATTGTCGTCTGCCAGAAAAAGGGTTCGTCAAGGTCGTCGAATCTCAAGGTCAGCTTCGCGGATACTCCACAGACAAGATGCGTTCTGTAACCGGATCATGTGTAAAACGTGGCTGCGTGTAATGGGGCGGGCACGGTGTAGAATCTGCAAAATTCACTTTAAGTTACCGGATATTTGTTTTATGTTGAAGCCTTGCACTGACTCCTCTACACTCAATTTACGTTGTGTTTTCCCCGTTATTGTTAAAATAAACAGAGATCGTGTTCAAGGTTTGGGTACATTGGAGTACGTAGGATGTTGTGTTTTATTTTCCAACTGATGCGAACTTTTCATTATTTATATAAACGTACCTGAGATTGTGGTAGTCTCTGATGATGCCCCATTGAAACTTGAATATGAATGGCCATATATTCCAGAATTATAAAAACATTGTGGTCTTCAAGCTGCAGCATAAATGACAGAAATTCAGAGCCTAATTACTAAAAAGGTCACTTCCACTTTTCTATTCACTGTTCCGATGCCTAATTTCTTTAAGCGTGTGATAGTGAAGCATACCAGACCCTCACTCCGTCCAATTCTACGCAGGTCCAATATTAAAGCTTGGTAGCCCTTCTGCATGGCGTAACATTTACAGTGATATATATATAATTACATACCTCTTACATGCGCATGCCATTATCTAGAATTCATATACGTCATAATCAATCATACTAGGATTAAAACAACTAAATAATTACTATTTCAATATTAGTATATATCATACTGCAGGCATATCTTTCCGCAATCAAAATGAAGGAACGACTGATGGGAATCACTATGTTTATTGTAATCGTCATGAATGACGTATTTCCTTGTCTTACTCCACAGACGTCACGTGTGCGTCACGGGACATGCGTCACAGACGCCCGTCAAGACGATGCAGACCTACTACAAACCCGTCTACAAGAAGCACATGCGCATGTGCGACAACTCGCCCTATCGCCTCTGCTCCTCCTTCAGGTACGTCTAAAAGTATAGCAAAACTTCGTAACAAAAAGTTTTTAGTTCGTACATTTCTTTCTTGTGTAAAACAAAGAGAGAATAGATGTAGCCAGGCAGCTGCAGGAAAACTAAGTTGACTGGGTTCAAGTGGGTTACTGAAAATGACCCATAGAATATATCCAAACTTTGTAATGATCATTCACTTATAATTCCATGCTCATTCTTCAATGATGAACATACCATTTGCTCCTGGCTTTAGAATCTTTAAATACGCCATCTTATAGATGCTCTTATAGGTTGTATATACTAATGTTTTCATAGACTTACGACCTTGTTGTGCGCCCGCGTAGACAACGTAGAAGACACATCTGACGTCTATCTACGCACACATAATGACTGTAAATAAATATATATATATATATCTAAGGGGTGGCTAATCGGGAACTTCGCAGAGTATTCTGGCAGGGAAATCAGTCTTGTGTGAAAGATACTGATCGAAAAATTATGAAATATTGGAATTAGTTAGAAGATACATATGCCCATATGCCCTGTGAATTTTGTGATTTTCAATTAGGTTTAGGTGTCTCAAATCAATACTTTCTTACCTTGATTAGAACAGAGCTTTTAGTGTTGAAATAAAGATACATTGTTGTTCTATGTGCACTGGTAAACATTATCGATGCTACCTTTCATTAATGATAGTGTATCATATATCTAAAATAACACCTCAAGATACGCACTTGTGCCCTGGTTGTATCGTGGGGCATATCGGCACCGTGATCAACGTTTCTTTTGCATCAGAACCCATTACGATGGGTAGTGAAGTGGCATGTCTAGACACTTGTCTACGATATGGCATCTCCCGATAAGTCTCCGACCTTTTGTATATCGGTAGGTCTAAATCTCGGTCGGAGGAGGTGGACACCGGACCTATAGCTATCTTTGTGGGCATATATGCATATCACCTATATGTTGCCTATGTGTGGGGTATGTACATCATCACCCTATGGTAAACATTAATTGTACGTGTATATATATGTTCTATACCCATAATTACATACATTTATGTCTGTATTGGGGTCGGGCGTAGACAAATGAATACTCCAGGAGAGAATATATAACTTACATGTGGCAAATAGTTGGCGGTTGGTGGAAGCCATCATTGGTGGCCGGGATCGTCAGGTAGAAACTCAGTACTTGTACAGAGGAGGTGTGAAGCGTAGCGCCCCTATTGTTTTGGCATGGTTTCAAATGACAGCTGAATGTGGATTCCTATACTAAAATAGGCTAACTAGTAACAGCTACTACATACAAACTGTTAGAGCTCTATCAAAAATCTTTTCAGATATTGATAGAGTGATATCTAATGTACTCCAAACCACAATAGAGCTCAATAGAGCTCCACGTTTTATGGCTGTTTGGTGTTGTTTATTTCTCATAGGCTATGGCTTACAAGCCTCACACAGTCCATTCTCAAGAGTACTTGTAAGCTGTAACTACTTCTTTCTATATATAAACCGGATATATACTACAAGAGCTTGGGTAAATGCTGACAGTCATATAAGATGAGATCATAAAACCTTCCCTGTCTTAGGCTACTGTATCCGAGGGAAATCCCCTAGAGGTAATTGTATGGAATATATCAAATCTGATTACTGTTATTGGTGATGATTATGAGGCTGGTATTTTTAAAATTTATTTTGGGAAGAATTTTTGCGTTGCTAGCACATATCCCCCTACCAATAAATAATATCCATGACCCAGTATTGTGCTGCCCTTGAAGGATGAAGATTAAATACGCACGGGCGGATCAAGGTTTACAAAATGACGGTTTTTACTATCTTTGTTGTATAATTTTGTTTGTTTGCATTTTTACATGGGATTTTTGTTTCCCGATTTACAATAGAGCAGGGTACACCGTCGGGAACGGTATTGCGCTGGTTTGAATCAGCTCCCTGATACCCGATATATTCATGGGGAGGGGGAAGCGAGTCTCCATTGCAGGCGAACTCCATTATCTAGACATAATTGAGGGAACATTCTATATTCAGCACAACTAAGATTAAACATATCAAACATTGCTATGTTAAAATTTCTCTATTTATTCTACAGTAGTGCTCAATATTGATAGAAATGAGAGAATGGTGAATAACAGCCGCTCTGCCCACAATCCGGTTGACACTTACAGTTTACTGCCGACAGAAGCCTATAATAACAGTCCTAAAGAGGTATCTCTTTTTGCTCTCTCTCTAACCACTGGTATTAAGATGCCCATTTATTAAAGCCATATCAAGGCCTATAATCTTCTTGTAGAGTTGTCTAGGCCATTTTCCATTGGCCGATCATATATCACCAATCTGCAGTCGGGAGCCACCATCGATTTTGATTGGAATACCAAACTAGCTAGTCTAAACTGGCTTGTCCATTGGGGAACTGTAGAGCGCCAAAGAGCCATACAATCGTAATTACAATTACAGTTAGTCAGTCATAATATCAAGAACTATTGATTAGCCAGGGGAATGTTCTGTACTTAAATTTATCGCCTTTATCATCGTACCTTACTGGTCTTATCATTCTCTTCCTTATTCGAACATTAACCTGTATTTTCTAAATGCATTCTCTAAAGGTTGGAGTGATCACATATAGGCTTCCAGCACATTTCAAAAGAACTATCTCTATCTGTGTGCTATTCACTTTGATATGGTGAATGGAGCAGTGGGCCAGTGTCTCAGGGTCTCAGAGGCATGCCCAGCTGACCATGACCAAGACTGAAATACCTCATTGACCTTCTGGGACCTGTTTCACTAGTTTCGTGACATGTCTGTGACACCATACAGACATTGGCGTTGTCTAGTTTCGTGACAACACAAGTAGCTGTCAAGGTAAGATAAAGACAGACCCCAAACATAAGAATTAGACAAATCTACACGTCATGGACCTGTTTCACTAGTTTTGTGACAAAAGTGTTAGACAGACATGAAAGCGGCACCTGGGTCCGGTTTCAAAAGTATTAGACAATTTCACTCACTTTCCATAGGAATTAAGCAATGAAACTTTAACACGAGTAAGGGATACATATCACCTATAATCGTTCCACTGTTGGTGCCGCTGTTGATGTCTGTCTAGGCCTAATGTCATGACACTACTGAAACAGGTCCCAGCAGTGCAAGCAAGAACGAACAAAACGAAGTCTAATGTCTAGTTCTTATGAAACCGGACACCCCATCTAGACGCCATCTAGACATGTCACGAACTAGTGAAACAGGTCCCTGGTGCTTGATATGTTCGGATCCTAGGCTCAAACAGTTGCAGAAATGGCAAGTTGACGGGGTGCAAGTGGGTTACAGAAAACTACCCATAGACTGAATGTAACCCAAACCTTTTAATTGTTATCATTTTATAACTGCACGGCCATTCGTCAGTGATGAACATTCTATTTGCCCCTAATATGTGTTATGTATTATATCTTATAAATACATCTTCACGTACTTGTCAACCTGACTAATTAGCAATTACTCGTGGTAGTCTTCCTAGAAAGCAATTGGCTGTAACATGGGATGATGGAAGAACGAATTTAAGTTATGTACCATAGAATAAGTGCCCAATGAAATACAATTTAGAAATATTTAGGCTAATATCAACTCTTTACACAATAGATATGACTTTCAGGTAAGCGGAAGACATTCTAATTTGGCAAAATAGAAAGGAATATTTTAGATCCGTATAACACCAACAAGACTTTCAAGTTTCATCGCCATTATATTCTAACCCCTATAAAGTGCCCCTATAAAAACCCTTAGAATATTTATATAGGCCTTGTCAAGTATTAATCTATATCATCTAGCACAATATGGCATTTCACGCTTATGAAGGTGTCTGCTCTTTATTTTTCATCCATAGACTGTCTTTGAACTGAAGATTCAAAGTTGTCTCAAAGTGGTGTGCAGAAGCCAGTTTGTGTATTTGATATTGTGTAGCATTTACCGTTTAAAGGTTCCCTTTCTGAGTTTAGGAAACTAGAGGCTCTGGGGCAATCATATAAGTACTACAAGAGACATTGCGAAGATAAGATTCATTCAAAAGGGATTCCTATTAAAACTCATATCTGAGTGCAAACAGAAGTCAGACAAACACTCCGAAGTAAAACTCTGCAACAGATTGAAACGTGACAAGAAAGACAACGCAGACAGAGACGATCTCTACCCAATCACCGCCTGCAAAAGAGATGACAATTGGGTCAACATGGTTGTAGAAAATTAGAGAAATGGAACCAATTAAGACACGAGAAGCTAAAGAGACTACCTAATGTGGCCAATAACTAACTACCATCAAGAAGAAGATGAGGAGCAAGAAAAGGAAACACCCATTCAGAGAGGTAAGAACGACAACAAAATTAATGTGGTGGCCACCGGCCTAGCTGCATAGCAGGTATACTCTCGGAAAGTCTAGTTCCCGGTGATATCCTACCCTATGCACTATTACGTAGGTCAGTTCCCAGAGTGATCCCGGTTAGATCACTCCCAAAGTACAGTACCCTGGCAGCTGGTGCCAGGTAGTGCTGGGGAGGCTAATCTTCAACCAGAGTTTCAGACTTGCCTACCACCACAAGGATTCGGAAATCCCTTACCAAGTGGGAGGGTCCAAGGGTCTACTCTTCGCGGAGAGCTGTGTGAGGATAGCCTGTCAACCCACTGCTAACCCGGGGTATGTATACTCAGAGTTACGTAATCCCTGTCCCCTGTCTCCTGTTGCCCGGAATCACTACGCAGCGGGGATTGACTCTCCGCTCCACCTTCCGAAGAGCGGACGAAACTCCGCTAGATCACCCAACCACTACATTGGCAACAAATGCACCAAGATCAACTGCAAATAATGCAAGCTGCTTGACACAGGAGGCAACATAACCTCAAAAACTAGGAGCAAATAGTATGTTCATCATTGATGAATGAGCATGCAATTATTCATTCAACTAATGGATAGTTTTCTGTAACCCACTTGCACCCAGTCAACCTGCCATTCCTGCAACTATTTATCTTGGATCCAAACATTGAAATTTGGGCTTGAGTCAGGGGGGACTGAAGACCTGCCCAGCATGCACCGCGGCCATTTCTATGTCAAATTACCATGTGTACCTGTAAAACCAGGTCAAGATCCACATTATGTGACAAAGTAGAATATGGCTCATTGCTTGATCATTGGTGAAAATAAAAGTAGGAATCGTATTTTCGAATATTAAATTAGTCTGGCAGACATAATTATTGATACGATACAACATTTATTCATTGACTGTCCCCGAAAAAACAACTATGGGAGTCCATCTCAATGTTGTTGAGGGAGGTAGTTGATATACACACTAGTCTGTCAGAGTCAGATATTCTGCTGGGAATACCAATACTACGGCCTAAATATAACAAGGGAAGTCTCATGTAAAACAATCCCTACTATGTCTTGTCCAGTTTGTCTGTCAATATTTTCATTGGTTTCCATTGTATTTTCAGGGTCTGAAATAGAAGGGGTAATTAAATAAACATACAGAAGGGAAGGGAAAAGGTTAAAATAAACAAAAAAACACCAGCATAATGAATAATAAAGGCAAAATGTGTTCCTACTTGAATTTTATCCTTGAATCGGATCGATTACTCTTCTAAAAGGAATACATATGTGAATTAAGAACTCTGTACGATGTTACTTCAGAAATAAACGCTGCAAATATATAAAAAGAAAAAGTCTAACCTCTGGCACAAAATATTCAGATAATGACATTTTATAAAAATATACCAGTATATAATAGACAAGACATCTATTATGTGATGGATAATCAACCTATACCTGTTAATTTAGAAGATTTGACGTACAATAATACGGCACGCTGTATGTGTCATCTTATTATCTAATAATAGTTATGCACATGTGATATGACCATATGGTCTAAAATCTCCTATATGTATATGTTATGTTACGAAGCAACAATGGAGAAGAATATGACTTGTTACTTTGTTATATAAAATAAGGTGAAATTATTGTGAGTAACCATCCGATCTGGATGCATGATCAAACCAGCTAGCCGCCGTATGTACTTCCAGTATAAATAAACTGATTAAAAAATAAAAAAGGAATCCTCTCGGTGGGTGAAACCTGAGATGTCAAAACAAGAACAAAGCACTTGGCCCAATGTTTACATCTTGAAAATGCGAATAGAAGGAGAACTATCCTTCCTAGAATTCGACTGACTGTCCCAGATTGACAATCAGGCCATTTTGTATTGGAAAAACGAGAAGAACTCCAAAGGTCTCCATTGGAAATTGCCGGAAATTGTAAATGGCACCACTGCCGTCGTGTTTGATTATATGGTCCATAAGTGGTACATGCTGATCAGGTTTTCGGTCCCCCCTGGGCTTGAGTAATTGGTCAAGGTCAGCTGGGCATGCCAGTAAGGCTCTGAGACACTGGCACCCTGCTCTGTTATCACTATCACAGGGAGTAGTATGCAGGTAGTCAAGGGATAGTTTTTTGGAAGCACGTCAAAGTATACATAAAAGACATAGTTATAGTACTTCACAAGCTGTCATTTTCATAAAACAATGTCATTCTAACAGGATTGACATGAAGTAGCGAATGTTCAAGCGAAGGACGATGCTGTTGGTGAGGGTCATTCAAATTACTTCGCAGATGCGGTTGGTTAATAGTCTATGACGTCATCTCATATTCACTCCGCCACGACCATAGTGTTGTATTCTCACTCTACCAGGGTGATCGTTCAATATTTTTTTCTAACGTTATTTTCATGGCTAAATTGGACCAGTGTTAAAAAAAAAACAATGTTCGGGCTCACTGAGATACAGTGAATAAGCTATGAATCCAACAAGCGACCAAAACCTGCCGAAATGAAAAACGGTCGGGATCGGAGAAATTGGGGGAAATGGTATAAGCATATCTGGTGGTGGAAGCGCCAACTTCTTTTTTGGTAATAACTGGTGTAAATTTATGTATGATTTGTCCCGCGAGTTCATTCAACATGTAAGCATATTCTTTGATATATATATATAAGATACCAACAACTTTCCGATGAAATCTTAGTCTGGTGGAATCAGCACTTAAGAAAACAAAGTGGTTGAACGATTCCATCATTGGCAATTTTTACTAAAACCTATGTCCCTTTGCCTTTGACAACCGGCTGTAGCTATAGGACAAAATAACTCAAACGAAACAAATTACCAAAACCACCACTTTGTGACACCAACAAGAGTGATTAAAAACTCCTATCGTCAGGGACCCCCAACCTCTCTTAAAGCTTGTTTTGTCCTAGCCGAGGGTCAAATTGGTTACTTATGGCCTTTGGCCAGGGTTGGTCATTGCCCCCTTCCCTGGTGTCCCTACTCTAAGCACCCCACGTGCGATCCCCCTCTGGTGGCTTTACCTCACCCTCTCATCTTCGCTTCTGCTCTCACACCATACACACGTGTCACTTTTTTACCCACCCACCCACATCTCTTCAAGTTCAATTACCTTCGTAGGGCTTTTCTCTTATATTTTGCTATATAATAAATCATTATAATTGACTCATTATTCTATTAGTTAATTACTATCACATATATTGTCAATAATTGATTCTAATAACTTTTCACTATTAATTGACATCAATAAGGAAAACCAACTCCGGCATTCTCTCTTTTATACAGGCAATGCACTGAACGGAAATCATTATACTGGAACTTTCTATTTACGGATCGCACCACTTGTCAAACACCAATTGTCTTCTCTCCTCAAATGGCTCTTAGATTGCTGGAGTGATCATTGATGGATTCGTCCGCAAGTCATTAAACAGCCCCCTCAACTCAGCCTCTCACTGGTAGAGGTGGTGAGTGGGTGGTTCACCCATATCCGATCTTTTTGGCCCAACAGCTGCTGATATGAGAACCCATGCATCGATTAAGGTCAGCCTACCCAGAATTCAGAAGCCCTTAAACCAAACTACAGATTAATCCGGGCTAACTGTAGAATTGCTTTTTAATGGAAGGAATCAGATTTCTCTATCAGACTGTCACCATTATGTATGTGCTACTGGTGATACATACACACTGGTTGCCACTCCCCCAACATCCATATAAATTCAATCTGCCACCAGCCCCCACCAACCTACCACAGGGCACTAGGATCGTGTATGCAGACTCATAATTGCACTTTGAAAAATTTCGAGTTAAGTCAAACTTAGGTTACCATCGGATTTTCCATCTATTTGATGATCGAATGTGGTGCACAGCAGAATGTATTCAATTTTGAAGAATTATGTGACATTTAAGGCCCGGCGTCCACCTACTACGACAGAATCGTAGACCTTCCGATATGGCACCGATGCAAAATGTCAAAATCGGTGCCATATCGGGAAGGCGCAAAATCGTAGACATATGTCTAGACAAGCCAATCCACCATGTATCTTAATGGTTTTTTTTCGGTGCCTAATCGCAGAAACGTGGTCAACTGCCCCGGTATTAGGTGACCTTCCGACGCGATTTTGATTTTTTATCGGGAGGTGCATCATAGACCATATCGGTTCCATATCATAGTAGGTGGACGCCAGGCCTAAAACTAAGATATTAGCCAGGATTCCTAACGCGACATCAAACCATACAAATTACTCCTTGGAAGCAATCATAAGGTCCAACGGCAGGTGAAAAAAGATTATGGAGCAAGGCTGCTCAGTTAAGACAATTACCCTGAGTAGGATTTTGTTAATTGAGTACATTAGGTGTTGTTTAGATATTGTAAAAGCACTTTGAGTTGGCGGTGTATGAAATCTATTAATCATTACTATCCTATTTCACCCATCCGCACCAATTTCAGCTTAGAATTAGCAATCCAAGTAAGCCACAAATTGATCTGTTTATGTAACCTTTGAAATAAAATTAACAAAACATTAAGTAAGATAAATGTGACTCACTAATAGATATTCCACCTTTATAAAAAAAATCATTAGAAAAGTAGCAAATAGATACCCGTCGTTGACAGAACAGCGCCGATTCAAAATGTAGAGAAAAAATATACTAAGTACTGTCTCATAAAAGTACCACGTGGGGCCCACATGGCGCCCGGTGGGCAGCCAACAACTGCTTCCACTGACCTGGGACCTGTTTCAGTAGCTTTGTGACATTAGGCCTAGGCAGACATCAACAGCGGCATCAACAATGCAAGCAACAGCGCAAAAGCCTTATCGGGTTTCAATACGCATGTCACAGTTGATGTCAAATATCATCAGATCGGCACAGTGATTAAACGATTATAGGTTATAAGTATCCCTTACATATTAAAGTTTCATTGCTTAATTCCTACGGGAAGTGAGTAAAATTGTCTAATACTTTTAAAACCGGACACACCATGTTTGGGGTCTGTCTTGTCCTAAGTGCCGCAACTTGTGTTGATCTGTCCGTATGGTGTCACAGACACCATCTAGACATGCCACGAAACTACTGAAACAGGTCCAAGGGCAGTCACTTGAGCTGTTGGGGGATGGTTCCGCGACACTGTCTTGTGGAAGTTGGCGGCATTATGATTATCACGCTTCACTCTTTTCCCATTCATTCGATAGGCGGCACAAAGAACATGCCTGCACACACTGCGGAGCTCCGGCACACAAAACCCAGGGGTCAAGCAAGGCAGTGTGCCACCATCATAGAATTAGTGCGATATGGTGATCGACAGCTCTTGAAATTTTGCTGAATACTGAGTTTAGTCAAACAATGAAGGTAAATAAAGATAAGCATAGGTGATGTTATGAATGTGTATAAATAAGTGCTAAAATTCCCCCCAAACTACCAGAACTGTCTGATCTTTTGGCCTTCGCTCTTGGGTTTGCTACTTGCTCACGGATTATCACGGATGCATATGGTCAAATATTGGCTGAATGATACCGTCAATGGAATGATTAAGGTAAATAAAGGTAAGCGTTGATATGTCTATAGCACACTCAATCGTTCGAAAATGTCCAAACTTTCAGCCTCAGCTTGCGGGTATCAATCACAGGTCTCACCCAAGGTTTCTGACTGCCTCTGTTGAGGTGAAGGCATGGAGTAGTCAAAGTGGGAGCCGTACAAGAGCGAAGAGTAATATCCGCAATGTTGGGAATCCCTATCTTGCAAATTTCCACTAAATACTGCGATTTATCGAACAATGAAGGGAAAATAAAGATATACGTTGATGTTATGAATGTGGATACCTCAAAGTGAGAGCAGTAGATTACACAATTTCCAGAAACACATAAATGTGTACCCATTTTATGAGTTTTCCTCGAAGCTTATTTTCATTGGCCATCACCGATATACAATCAGGAGCCAACGACGGACCTTTAGCACTGCTGACGCAAAATGGCTATTAAGAGAACTAAAATAATCTACACCAATTTCGTCAGCCAATGGAAACGGGCCTTGTCGGTGGTTCCCGACGGCAGATCGGTGCCAAATAATTGGCTAATGGAAAGTGACTTATACAGTGCACCACAAGCGATTATTTTATACCAACGTGCAATCGGTGCCACCGACAGACTTTTAAGTAAACTCAATTAATGGCCTTAAAATCGTGTAACTTGGTTGCGACGATGCGGACGGATTCTCAGTAGATGTGTTGACATTTTAAAGATGTCTCCATCTGGTGTGAGTATTTCACACCAGTGAAGGAGGCCCAGCTGCGGCGATCTGTTCCTTGAGTAGGGCAGATGTAGAGATATCAACGGGGAGATGTTTACTGTTATCTGCTGGCGCTAAAAGCCCTTTATTGCCGCCTAACGGAAACATGAGGACAAGGGCCAGCTGACTCATACTTATCTCATCTCATGCAGATGCAAAAGAGTGACTGAGTCGGGCCTGGTCCTAGTCTGGTGAGGTATATGGAAATGGCACCGATTAATTCTTTTTAATTTTTAGATTTTTTAAAATTTTATTTGCACTGAAGAGAGGTACATATGGCTAGCTTCTGCATAGCAGATTTTCAGGCTAGTCTTCTTTGCCGGTCTTTGGAAGTTTGTACATAAAAGAGTCCTCAGATATATAACTTATATACAAGATGAAATGAGGTAATGGAATGAGGGTTATGATAAAGAAGAAGACCTTTTGCGGGGCAGTAGGAGCATAAGACCATTTTTAATCTAAGTTTTTGACCTGATTTTGACAAACCTAGTGAAAAAAATTAGATCATTCGAATTTTTCATAATATTTAGATTTCAAATGTTTCTTATAACTGTATAGCGACCTATTTTGTATTTCTACGGTAATTAGTTCCATCTGGTCATTCTCATATAAACTTGACTTTTCTTAAAAAAGTACTCGTATACAAGCCAATGTCCTCTGGCCAACGAAAATGGCACCGATTTATTGAGTTCTCCTAACAGTCGGTCAGTGGTGGCTAAGAACTGCACGTTAATGTCTAAAAATTGGTGATGGTACAGTGTCCGCGTTCAACTCTTTTGTCCACTGTTCCAATATTTGTTGACTATCTGAAATAAAAACCAGGCTTATTTCCTCCTTCACTTAATCTAGTGGAAGACATTGTAACAAACCAGAAAAATGCATCAGATACTGTAGTACCTAGATAAAAGCAGCGTATATATGTCATAACTATGTCTCGATATAGATGAATCTATCAATGATGGCGATGCCTTGATGGAAATAAATACTGCTGTTATATAGAATAAACAGAGACATACTGGAGTAGCCCAACCATCTCAACATTGCACCCGGCAGACCTAAACTCATGATATGGAAGCATGAGAAGTCTCTGTGGTCAGAATATGATCAGCTTCAAGGGATGGTTAAATCAACCAGCTTCACCTTCTGAGGGGGGGATTGCCTATTCAGCCGCTCTTTGACCTGTACTTTATTCTCAACACGTAAGCCATTTGTTTCCAGTCGCCAAGTTGGATCCGTGATAAATGGGGCTTCATATCCAGTGAACTATAAAGTCAACTCTCCTTATACCAACTTGAAAGCAAAACACACTCATGTTACACTCACTGTTTCTCCATGATTGAGCTAGTATTGTATTGTTTTATTTGGTTGTAGTTGTCACTATTTTTCAATTATCTATACGCGATCTCCATCAAAAGGAATTACATACTAGGAAAGCCCTAACTGGGTGAATTAAAAGCAGTTGTTTCTAACTGAGAACCAAAGTTAGTTCATCGACTGGAAGATTTATTACAACTATAGCAGGGGACGAGTTTACTTGTTTCAATTACCCGCATGCGCACATAAATATGTCTCGTTTGGCATCAACAAAGGAGCATGTTTACGCCATTGTTTCGCCCGCGTCAGGAAAGGTATGCCTATCTCGGGGTCTAGCCTGTCTTTGCGCAGATTTACGCAATTTTACGCCACTTTTCGATTTGTCCTATATCTGCACCTAGGAGGCACCACTGTTGTTTTCATTTCATTGGCCATTAATCGTCCAAGTCTGTGTTACAGATGAAATCCAATCTTGTATTAGTTTTTTGTGCATAAAATCTTTCTCAATAAAACCAGATTGGGTATCTTTTGATGGCTAACATATAGAAAACCCAACATTCTTTTGTTTTTTTACCATTTATGCAACGGCACTCTGATGGCAAAACTATTTACACAATTAAGGAAATTAAGGCTGAAAGAAACTATGAAGACTAATTGTTGGATCTATGTGAGCCAATCTTGCCAAGCAGTTAGGTGGGATTCACACGATGTGACAAATGGACCTGAGACTGGTGTACTTCACATCTTTGCACCAGTCGGCTACTATTTCCAGCTGGGTACAAAGTTTCACAGATTGGGGTGTTCTACAGTCTCAGGGTAACATGGCGGATTCAATTCACATGGGAAGACTTAACAGGTACATAGTCTCACCCCAACACCCCTACATAGGGTACACAGGGTGCACAGGGTACACAGTCGCAGACTCAGGGTACTTCCCTGTGTGAATAGGTGTTATTTGAGACCACTGAGTCTCACAGATTGGGGAAGAACGTGTGAAATACATCTGTCTCACCAAAATGCCTCTCTAAATTTTAAACCTGTGTAAAGTCAAAATCTCATGAGATTCTGCTCCTTGCTAGGGGTGATTGTCGCTTACAATTGGAAGAGAAAAAGGTTGTCTCAGCAAAAAGGAACCTTGTCATTCAAACGAGGAGATTGTGTCCCAGTACCAAATCTCAACAGGATTTGTCTCAGACAAACGGTCTGTGAGGTACGCGAATTGCACCGTGTGACTCCCACTTTACATATATATATATATATATATATATATATATATATATATATATATATATATATATATATATATATGACTTTCGCCATAGTCAAGTCGTGCATGTGTTTGTCACCGTCAGATCCTGCACTCTGCCTTCGCCGATATGGAAAGACATCATCTATAAAATGATCTAGTACAAGGTCGTACAATGAGTGGGGAAATATGTGCGAAGAGACTCCACACTCTGAAGCCTGTTCCTATATAGATTTTGTCCAGTTTACAAGGGTCGCGAGTTAGAAAATAAAGAAAGAAATATGATCAGTGAACTGCGCATGACGCTGTGTGGTTCGGGGAAGCGGATCTGGGCGAGTTAGAATATCATTTCGCAGGAGGTTTTAACATTAGATAAACGAATAGGGACCTATATTGGACTATTCTCCACACTCTGAGATTTGTTTCCATATATATCTTGTCCAGTTTGGACGGGTAAAAAAAATCGAAATACATATCAGAACATCGGCCTTTAAGCAGGGCATATTTAAAATTGTTTGCTTCGCCAATGTTGCATCTATTGGGTAGGAGAGTAGCCAGTCTAACATGCCATTCTCAAAATCATTTCATATAGGCTTAAATGTGGGAAAACGTGGCGTATCTGGAAGTGCGAGCCTTTCTCCTACCACATGCGACCACTGAATAGAGAGAAGGGGGAAGCGGGCCGCTTACGTGCCGCGGCCTCATCTGCATACCCTGTGCGGCGCTCCTGATTGGCTGACACGGCACGTGACAGTCATGTGACTTTGTTGTCGCTTTTTACGGCCGCGTGCGTTCGACTTGTGCAAGTCGCCCGACGTTGCGGTTTGTTATGGGTGCTATGTGTCGAACCATACAGTTCCTAACGAATAGGCAGTAGGTTATAAGCTGCTATCCTTTATCAGGGGTGAAACTGGTTCACCTAGAGCCAAGTTCCGTCAGAACATGGAGGAAATACCCAGGTAAGTGTGATTGAACCTTGCCAAGTAGTGGTACTCAGCCCGGTGTCACCAAGATTTGACAGTGTATTTACTGGTGTCAAACCCAATGTTTGGTCTCCGATATGCCAGTATCGGAAGTGTGTAGCGAGTCAGATTACTCTGATTTTGTCTCTTAGTGGTTTCGACTGTTCTCTAGTCTCATCAGGCATATCGTGGTAGGTACTCTTCTGTGGTCTTCCCTCCCGAAACCAGTTCGGGAAGAGGATAATGCAGCCCATCGTAGATTTCTCTCTATGTTGTGTTGGAATTTGTTTTTTCCAACCACGGATCCTCGACAGGTCCATCGGAACGAAGAAATTACAAACATTTCATATAGGCTTTCCGCATTGAATAAATAAGCGGTAAACTATACAGGAGCAAAACCCACACTCTGAGTTTTGTTATATGTATAGATTAATCAATTCAAACTAGTGGAGAATAAGAAATCATTTTCGCAACTTGGAAGTCATCGCAAATGGGATTTGATAGAACTACCTATCATGCTCTCGGCAAGCAGGCAAGCACCCACACATTCAGACCCTATTTGGTTGGTTTTGCGGGCATGTAGAGTTTGTGTACGGATCGTACTTTATCAGCGACCATTTTCATCCGCAGATATTTCCCGTTTAACCTATACACTTTTCTTTGCAATATGATTGAGTCTGCTGAACAGCCATTGAGCTTTGCTGGTTGCAGATTTTGGTTTGGGGGGAATTTCAGAGGTTGATGCCGACGCATTATCATCCTCTGACCAGAAGTTGAGATACTTGAAACATATTTATATAGGAAATATTACATGTCTGGTATTTCATTATCACAATGTCCATATCTAAGTGTAAAGGGATTGTACCTTTTTAAATCTTAGAATGAATTCAGTATTGGTTGACAGTATAACAGTAGCTGAAAGAACCGATGGTGGAGTGTGAAGTGACAGCACTCTTTATTTCAGAATTGTTTTTTAACTTTTAAATATTAAGAAATCAAAATTTAGACAAATTTACAATAGGATGTTCACTAAGACGTCTCTGGACATTGTTCTGTTGAAATATGGACCTAAAATTTCGGCTACAGTAGACCGGTGATCTTTGATTCGACATCAGTGTCACAAGAACAATGGATTCACAGGAGGTCTCTTTTTAGTTTCTTTATCATACTGGAGTTATCTGTCCGGCAGTTAAGTTACTGATCTTCCCCAAGCTCCAGGCTGTTCAGGCTGAGGAGGGTCATTCCTTGTCTTTTATGGAGTAGTTTGTTAAAAAAAAACCTGGTTTGTACAGAACACAATCCGTGTCAAAAATGCCATGGTGCAATCCAATGGCAATGTTAAACCTTATCCTAGTCAATGTCATCGCTGATCCCTGAGTCTTCGACAAACTCGGGCAATTGAGGCGACTTGGTGATGCCCTCACACATCCACACCCATCTCCTCGGAATGATAACAAGGTTAAATTCAAAAGATTAAGACATCGCTCGACGAAATATGAAAAATCTCCAACATATCGGGGCATTGCTGAATGGGATCAACTTGATCCGCACATACAAAAGCTCGAGACAACTCAGTGCTTTAAAAGGGTAATTCGAGACTTAATAAAATAAATTTAACCGAACATAGTTCGTTGACCGGTGATTGGCCAAGTGGTAATGACTGTGTCAAGGGAAACCTACTGAAATTTACGCACAGAGAAATGGAACCCTGGCCTAGAGGTCGGGGCTACTGATCTCGGAGTAGATCCAGACATATATATGTTGAAGGTCATTTGTACAATTGTGGAATTAGCAAATTCTCTCATACAGTACAGATTATTACGCTTTGACGGTTTTGATGCTCATCTCATCTCTCATCTCATCTACCATTTCACATCCTTTCCTTCCTCATTTCTCGAGATGTAAAATGTGTTTACATGTGACATCGCTATGTACAACAGGAAGAACTAGCACCAGCTAGATGTTGGAAATAAATAATTAAAAAAAAAAAGAATTAACATTAACATCAATTTGCTCTTTTACTCTACCTTTTTCAATGATTTCTTTCAATGATGAAGCTGTGGGCAAAGGAATGCCAATTGCGCCTGATAACTAGGACTATGCTTTCAAACAATGATTTGAAGTCTAAATTGTAATTGTATATAATTGCATATGATTTTAGACAAGTACAACTTAACAGCTTTCTAAGTCGGTTTGGCTTTATTGGGCGATGCAGCATTTACAAAGTATCAGCAGATGAAAGTTGCCTTTTTCAGGTATGGCCTTAAGGCATCATGTATATATTTGGGAATGTATTGCTATGATTTCACTGACAATTACATGAAGTTAATATGTGAATGTGAAACTGTTCATGACTAGAAATACGATTGTTTTACGTACCGTATCCATAATATATTTGGTGTTCCGGTTAACACCAAATTTTCCATTTCCTGGAAAATACCTGTTACACAGGTCTTTATTCAATTTCAAATCCACATTAACTGTACTTGTGTTAGGTCATTATCGACACACCCAGTTTTATAAGGCGCAAAATATGATCTCTACGCTTGCATCATTATGCAATTTTTATGGGGCTATCACTGATTATATCAAGAATTATAAGTTATTAATATAAGGTCCACCTACTCGTATTAACCTAGACATTATTCAAGTCCCTGGATGTCTGTTTTAGCAATAGCCATTGAGTTTAGTTACTAAATCATATCTTCAGTAATTTATATGAAGTCAATGATGTGTTGATGGATTACCACAGTATAACTATAACTGATTTTATTTATAATTTGTAGGCGTATTGTTCGATATTGGATATTTTATATGTCGCCTAAGGATTTCAATTGTGTATCAAGGGAATGAACACTTATAACTTATGTTCCAGGATAACCTCTTACTCTGAATAAAGAGGAATGATGCTCGTTTTAATTAAAACAAAAGAGTATCTGGATGTCTATCTGGTGGGTATTTATTCACAGACATTCCCCATCTTGGTTCAGACACCTGATTTTCAATTCACCTCACTTATCAAATGACATTTTTGATATCAACAATAATAGTAGTGTTCATATCTAAGTCACTTTCCGCCAGTGTGTCATTGAAACCCGTATTTATTTTTACGCCCATGTCCGATTATCCCAATCTCTACACAAAGAAGACATACTTTGTCATCATCCCATCCCCCAGAGTGAGAATGCGGAAGGCAGCCTGGGATAAATAAATGTTATTTATAAGATTGTGGTTGAGTTGATAAGATTAGTTGATAGTAAGTACTATTAAGTATGAAATTTGATTTAAAATGATTAAATTTAGTAGGAGTTATTTAAAATTGGGTTGAGGGTAGGAATTTTGAAGATTGTGTGGAAGTTGTTGAAGAAGGTGAAGTGATAGTTGGTGTATATCGATGAGTGATGTGGGTAGGTGGTGTGTAATTTGTGTTTATAGTGTGGCATGTCACCGCGAGGGGGAGACAGTGAGCGCTCGTCTCCCTACACTGGCCGCCAAAGCTACACTAAATTAACTATGGTCGGGTTAAATACGTGGCCACCGTGACCGACCACACTGTGCACGTCTGATTTATTGAGCGTGGGAAAACGCGCTCATATACGTCACCTAGAGGTAAGAATGCTTACACAGGGTTTCAGCTTATTGTAAAGAAACTAATCCTTTACTATCCATGCCCCAACTATAAAGGCCTGGTAAAATAGTCAGGTGACCAGTATCCCAGTTTGACCATACCCCTGCCCCACTGACTTGGTTCCTAAAAGTAGAAATCTTATTCCATAGTTACTTTGGGGACAAAGTATTCACCATATCAATCCTGCAGCCAATCTGATACATGATCATACATACTTTATTTCTTTTGAATAAAAATACTAAATATGGTGCCATAACTACATTTTGGGCTGATTTCATAAAAATTGCTCATTCATTTTTTGGTTAAAACATCCGTTTGAATATTTGAATAATGACCAACAACTCGTCGAAGGCATTTGGTAAATTTTATTACCCAGAGAGGTGAATGAAACAACGGTATCATATAGGTATTAAAATACGAACCCAGAGTGAACAAAGGTCTCAAACTGGTATAACAGTATAATGTCAGAAAATTGATACTCCCGAAATAGAACCTGTGTGGTGGGTGGTAAAATGATCAAAGGACTCTTTGAAGAGCGTGCGGCGTGACGTCACTAACGGCCGCGATACGCTAGATGATGCTGTGTCCGGTAAGCGCGGCATGCCTCTGAGAAGCGCCAGGTGGCGCCAGTCTGTTCTCCTCGCATGTCCATTATACCTCCGAAGTCGGTCACAATGACCAACAACTCGTCGAATGCATTTGGTAAATTTTATTACCCAGAGAGGTGAACGATTTTAATACCAGAAATTAGTTTCAGTAATCAGTTCACATTTGTTCAACCATATAGATTTATATATCTTGATCAATATTCCTGTCAACCCATTGACACCGGGTGATACCTCGAGGCATTAACCAGAGCTGGCCGGGTGTTGCGTCAATGCATAATCTGGGGATTCCTAAGATTTGATTTTTTTTTTACAAATTATTAGTTTAAAAAAAAAAAAATTGGAAATAATTCATTAGATATGATACTTTTGCGGAATGTAGATATAACATAATTCTGATCATATACCTATGCACAAAGTCATTCACCATACTGACTGGTGCTGGTTTTTTTTATAACGTTTCCAGTATTCTAATTTTTGCAAAAGGTATTTAATGTTTATTTTTTCACTTTTAAATGATAGATCTCGCCGAGTGCTCGAGGGGGAGTATAGGTTTTGTTGATGAAATATTAATATTTTCGTCTCCAGGGGGTCAAAATAGGTGAAAAATCACCAAAAATGAGCATAGAAATGCCCTACAATACCCTTTTTTGGTAAATAACTAAATTCTTTCCATACCGGAGATGGTTTTATTAATTATTTTTCTAAGAATTTTGCATTCAGAGCATATTTATTTTAAATCCTATTAAAAGAAAAATCAAAAATTAAAATTCTACAGAGCAGAATAGGTTGGTGAAACTATGAAACGTACAGCGTGGATATTACGTTCCAACGTTCCATACTTAATATCAGTAACAGCTAAGTATATTTGAATTAAAAAACATATATGAAGGTGGTCTGTGGAATTATTTTTTCAACAACAACAAAAAAAAATTTTCAATTTGTTAAAATACAAGAATTGTGGGGCATAAACATATTGGACACCTTTATTCCTGTTTTTTGTACTATTTTGCCTGAAATACAGAAAATCTCAAAATTTGCAATTTGCATAAATAATTACCCTATCTAACTATTCAAACTATAATATTATAAACTCTAATGTGTTTTCACATTTTTTTTCATTAAAAAAAAAAAAAATCTTTTTTTAGATACATTAAAGCCTATTTTCTCTAATTTCCATTATTTCATATAAACGTGCAGCGTGGATATATTAATAAATCATACATGTAAAACCTTTTATCTAAATTTTTTTTCATTTTTTCTAATGGAATTGCTTTATATGGTATACTATATCTTACCACATTTTTGTCTTAACAAATCCTAGACATTTTTCCCAGAAAAAAAGAAAATCTAATATCATGTAACCTTAAATATTTTCTACCAATTGTACAGTATTATACTTAGCGTGCAGTAGTGGACAAAACGTGCAAGGTGGACTTGCTTACATATTATATATTATAATTCCAATTCCTAATATATGTTATCAATTTATTTCAAGGTAAAGTATTATTTTATATTAATATATCTATATTTAATAAAAATGGCTACCTAATATTATTTTCAAAGGGTATTATTTAAGGAACACACAAAAGAACAAATTACCTTACTTATTTGCTGGAAAACGTGCAGCGTGCAAAATACAATAATCACAGCCTAAAAGTGTAGAATACCATATGAAATTTGTTAAGTCTCTCAAACTACACTATGAAAACTTTCAAAGTTATCAATGGCCACTGCCTTATAAGTCCATAATCAAGGTTATTATTTTACTAATATCCATTGTTATTGGTACTAACTTACTTGTAACGTGTTTAAAACGTGCAGCGTGGATATGAATGCCATATTGCCCTTCCACCATACTGCCCCTCCACCATACTGTCCCTCCACCAAACTGGCTCTCAACCATACTGCCCCTCTACCATACTGCCCCTCAACCATACTGCCCCTCCACCATACTGCCCCTCCACCATACTGCACCTCCACCATACTGCCCCTCAATCATACTGCACCTCCACCATACTGCCCATCCACCATACTGTCCCTCCACCACACCGCCCCTCTAAAATACTGCCCTCTACTATACTGCCCCATCCACCATACTGCCCCATCCACCATACTTCACCTCCACCACACTGCTCCTCTACCATACTGCCCCTCCACTATACTGCCCCTCCACCATACTGCACCTCCACCATACTGCCCCTCAATCATACTGCACCTCCACCATACTGCCCCTCTACCATACTTCCCCATCCACCATACTGTCCCTCCACCACACTGCCCCTCTAAAATACTGCCCCTCTACCATACTGCTACTCAACCATACTGCCCCTCTACCATACTTCCCCATCCACCATACTGTCCCTCCACCACACTGCCCCTCTAAAATACTACCCCTCTACCATACTGCTACTCAACCACACTGTTCCTCCACCACACTGCCCCTCTACAATACTGCCCCATCCACCGTACTGCCACTCCACCATACTGCCCCTCTACCATACTTCCCCATCCACCATACTGTCCCTCCACCACACTGCCCCTCCACCACACTGCTCCTCTACCATACTGCCCCTCCACCATAATGCCCCTTCACCATACTGCACCTCCACCACACTGCTCCTCTACCATACTGCTCCTCTACCATACTGCCCCTCCACCATACTGCCCCTTAATCATACTGCACCTCCACCATACTGCCCCTCTACCATACTTCCCCATCCACCATACTGTCCCTCCACCCCACTGCTCCTCTACTATACTGCCCCTCTACCATACTGCCCTTACCATGCTGCACCTCCACCACACTGCCCCTCCACCATGATACTACCCCTCACCAATGCTACCCCTCTACAATGCTGTCCCTCTACAAAACTGCCCCTCCACATACTTCCCCTGTACTATAATGTTCCTATAAGGTACAGTATGGTTTGAGTCAGTATGGTTCAGGGCAGTGAGGTTAAGGGGCAGTATGATTTAAGGGCAGTATGGATTAAGGGTAGTATGGTTGAGAGGCAGTATGGTAGAGGAGCAATTTGGTGTAATGGCAGTAGAGTTGAGAGGGAGTATTGCTGAGGGAAAGTATGGTGTCGAGGAGCAGTATGGGTGAGGGGCAGTACAGTTGAGGGGCTGTATGGTAGAGGGGCAGTATGGTAAAGGGGCAGTATTGTAGATGGGCAGTATGGTGGAGGGACAGTATTGTAGGGGGGCAGTATAGTGGAGGGTCAGTAGGGTACAGTTGGGGGGCAGTATGGGTGAGGGGCAGTATTGTAAGGGGCTGTATGGTAGAGGGACAATATGGTAAAGGGGCAGTGTGGTGGAGTGGCAGTATGGTGGAGGGGCAGTATGATAGAGGAGCAGTATGGTGGAGGGGCAGTATAATGGAGGGGCAGCATGGTGGAGGGGCAGCATGGTGGAGGGGCAGCTTGGTGAAGGGGCAGTATGGTGGAGGGGGAGTATAGTGGAGGGGCAGTATGGTACAGGGGCAGCATGTTGGGGGGGGAGGCAGTTTGGTGGAGGGGCAGTATGGCAGAGGGACATTATAGTAGAGGGGAAGTATGGTGGAGGGGCAGTATTGTAGAGGGATAGTACGTTGGAGGGACAGTATTGTAGAGGGATAGTACGGTGGAGGGACAGTATTGTAGAGGAGCAGCATGTTAAAGGGGCAGCATTGGTGAGGGGCAGTATCATGGTGGAGGGGCAGTATGGTGGAAGAGCAGTATGGTAAAAGGGCAGTATGGTGGAGAGACAGTATAGTAGAGGGGCAGTATGGTGGAAGGTCAGTATGGTGGAGGGGCAGTATGGTGGAGGAACAGTATAGTAGAGGGGCCATTTGGTGAAAGGGCAGTATGGTGGAGGGGCAGTATGGTAGAGGGGCAGTATGGTGGAGGGGTAGTCTAGTAGAGGGGAAGTTATGTTGAGGGGCAGAATGGTGGTGGAGCAGTATGGTAAAGGGGCAGCATTGGTGAGGGACAGTATCATGGTGGAGGGGCAGTATGGTGGAGGAGCAGTATGGTAAATGGCAGTATGGTGGAGGGACAGTATAGTAGAAGGGCAGTATGGTGACAGGGCAGTATTGTGGAGGGGCAGTATGGTAGAGGGGCAGTATGGTGGAGGGGCATTATAGTAGAGGAAAAATTATGTTGAGGGGCAGTATGGTGGTGGAGCAGTATGGTAAAGGGGCAGCATTGGTGAGGGGCAGTATCATGGTGGAGGGGCAGTATGGTGGAGGAGCAGTTTGGTGAAGGGGCAGTATGGTGGAGGGACAGTATAGTAGAGGGGCAGTATGGTGGAAGGGCAGTATGGAGGAGGGACAATGTAGTAGTTACTCCTACTGGTCCTAAGCTCACTTTCTGTGATTTATGACCTTATGGTATATGCCAAAATAACAAAATGCATATTCAACTGACAACCCCTTAAATGTGTGTTAAAAAAAATTAAAAAAATTTAGTGAATGAAAACGTGCAACGTGGATAACTTATATGGTTATTTATTTTAAAAAAAAAACGCTATTAAGGGCTACCAGGAGGATAGTGCCAAATTATTTGCAAAGAAAAACTTTATATATGTACAAATATTATTTGAAAATAAAAAAAAAAATTCCCTAAAAATTAGTAATTACATTTAAGTAACTACTGAGTTGGGCTGATATAAAAAACGTGCAGCGTGGACATTTAGGTTAGTATGATTATTGAGCTTTTATGGATATATGGGAATTTTTTACACTATTGATAGTTTAATAAATTGAAAGTAGAGATGGTACACTAATATTATCTTTACTTCATTTTATTTAAATATTTTTTTTGTAAGAACTACAGCAAACGAAAAATTTGTACTTTACTCAAATAGAGCAAAATTAGGTTTTTAAGAATATGTAATTCAGATTTCTGCCTACAAAATCTATTAAAAATGTAATTAAATGCTTTGAAAGCCAATTAATTATGGTACATTACTTATGTTCCGTGATTCTACACCTTTAATTAATATTAATAAGATAGAATCTTTTCGTTTTTTGGCATTTTTTCTTTATTTTGGGTGAAAATCCACGCTGCACGTTCATATTTCAGTGTACCAATGTTCTGTAAGGCCTAGTAACCACAGTTTTCATATTTAACTAATGATATTTCAGGGAAAGTTGACCTATGCTATGGACAATAATACCACATAATTATTTTTACCATACTCCATGATTTTTATTTTTGACCCCCTTATACCCAGTTGCACTGATTCTATGAGAATGAGCCTCATACATATTGCGTGATAAGCCGTTAAGCATCGTACCTACATACAGATTGCGTGCCTTGAACCATACTATCGTAAAACTGGATGAGGTTTAATCTTCTCCACCGTATTCCACGACTGGAGTTTGGCAAAGTGACTTTTTTTTATTTTTTTTTTTTATTCAAAAAGCTCCAGTTCTAACCTAGGTTAGATCTTCCACTGGGTAACACAGTAGCATACAACAAGTTGGTACATCTTGTACTAAACGTCTGTAGTTATAAATACATAATTAGGTGTAGTAATGATGAGATGAATGGATAACTAAATCAAGGCATTCAAACATTCAGCCTCCAGTCATGGACTGAGTACATGGTTTTCACCTTTTGTTTGAAACTTTTGTAGGTTTCGCTACATTGAGTATCCGCACCCAAGCGGTTCCATAAAACTTGGCCACGATATTTGGCCGAACGTAGGTAGTTACTACACAATATACGATTTGTCCTAAATTTTACTTTGTTATCGCTGCGCGTTCTCCTAATAGTACAATCTAAATTATTGGGGTTTCTTGACAGTTTATACATCACATTCAGTAACTGCATATTTCTTCGGTTTTCCAAATAATCGATACCATTCAATCTATGTAGTTCATCAATATCATACCTTCTGTTCCAGATCTTACCTATTATCCTGAGTGCTCAATTTTGAGTAACTTGTAACGAGTCTATATACAGTTTATTTGAGGAACCATCAATAATAAAGGAGCAATACTCTAATATTGGCCTAATGATAACAGTGTAGATAACCTTTGCTGTATTACGGTTAATACAATTCCTGATTTTACTAAGCTTAAACAATCTATTGCTTGCGGTACGGTTAATTTCTTTAAGGTGACTGTTGAAACTCAGGACATTATCAATGGTTACACCCAGATATTTGTATTTGTCGACTTCATGAGGCGAAGCCGAGTGAAGTCCGGAGCAAAAACTTCAGGAGTGGAATGAGGTGGCCAAGATTAAAACGAATCAGGTTTTGATTTTATCCTACCCCATCTCCTCGGTTTGGGAATATTATGTGATAACATTAACAATGCTGTATGCCACTAGTGGCATATAACACTCTGTATGCCAGTCAGCGTGGCATACGGAAACCCAATGTTAAGCCTATGGCATGTGTGTGACGTCATTATCAGGGTTTCCCCTACCCCCTTGGAAATCCTGATAGGCCTGCGTGCAGTACTCCTGTTTTTCTTTCCGCATTTTGTTTAGCAGCGAGAAGTGTACCTCCCTAATAGCACAAGCATGGGTCCATTGCAGCCAGTGTGGGCTGTTCATGGATTACCTCCTCGATATTATTGATGGGACAGAGACGAGACTGGGGGTGCGGTCCATCGCTTCTCCTTCTTCGTTTCTCCGATCTTTTGTAGATTCTTTCCCAATGTTATCCGTAATGCCATTCAGTTTGATGAGATACTGCCTCCAAGGCGCTGCATTCGAGCACTAGAAATTGCCACTTGATGGCCACCCTGACCAGAGATGGGGTGTGCAGCACCAGATATTCTATGAAGGTGCAGATCATTGACACTGTCAGCGTGAGGGGCGGGAAGGTTGCGTACCTTTCACATGCCATGTGCGTCGCGACAGCTACTTTGTAGTTTCTCTATGTCCCTTGGGCCCTCGCCCTGCTTTGTCTGTATGATGCCTTCGCCTGCAGCCAGCTGATGAACAGATCTACAAAGATCAGGAGGAGAAAGTTTGTTGAGTACAGAGGTGTCAGGGTGGACTATACAAAGTTCACGTTGGTGTACAATGTCAGCAGCCCAGACATAGTCCTGTGGCCATATTTGGGTGCAGCTGAGGGCATCTGCAACAAAAGTGATATCTTTTGTATTAATATAGTTGTAGGAAAGTTTATGGTCACAGCGGGGATGGTGGGGTTTCTTCCTCGACTTGTTGATAGAACAGAGACTATTGTATTAAATACAAATAACAAAGATTATTGCATTAAATACAAATAACAAAGGTTGTTGCATTAAATACAAATATGAGAGCCCCAGTCCCTGTCGCCAACCATGGAAGCCAGGACCACCGTGACATTAGCCGCCTCTACTTCAGCGATGATTGTGACTGAGTCGGTGTCGGAGCATGCCCGGCCAGTGCAGGCCACACAGCCATCTGAGGCACTGATGCTGGTTTAGCATCAACCTTGATAGTATTTGGCTGTTCGAGTTATTGCAGAAGATGGCAAACCAATCAAGGTCCTTTAGCATCTAGCTCGTAAGTGGGGCGGTTCCATGCCCCCACGAGTATTGCGGTGTGTTCTCCATGGTCTATATCCTGTGTGTCATCCATTCTCTTTAAAATGTGTATAGGGGCGAGATAAATACAGAAAGCAACTCGTTTTGGTCAAAGAAGTCATTCTGCAACTCGTTTGAATGCTACATGATATTCACTCGGCTGTCGCCTCGTTCATATCACTCCGCATCAAACTCGTGAAGAACGACAGCTTTGACCAAAACCTGTTGGTTTCTTCTTTAATTCCCAATATATGATATACGCAGGTATACAATCTGGGCGTATCTATAAGAAAGGATCAGAAAATGCAGCTGATAGTAGTTGATATGGCAAGATGGATATATCAATAAACTGTGTATTGTTTTTTATAATCTACAATAAATTACTCTTATTTTCATGATATCATCTGTTTTTGTAAATATCTTTTTCATCTCGAACTCGAATAAATCTTACTTCTATAATGCTCTTTCTTTTTACTAGTGCAGCAAACATACAATTCCTCACCTATCCTAATAATCAATATATGGCTTACTAATCTATGAAGACGAGTGATCGGAACGTTGTCAGTGGTTTTAGCAATCAGAGAAGCCAAAGTGTTTCAAAGTTGTCGCTGCATTGTTTGGATGTTTGTTTAAAGATATATTCAGGTTTATATATACATCCTTTGCTTGGTGATCGAATTACATAAGCAATGAGGATGAAAATAATCATATGTATGTTTATGTTTAATTTGACTTTGGGCATGAATGAGCATAAAATCACTAGAGTGAATATATTCCGAATGTAACAGAGCTATTGTTAAGGAAGGATTGACCAAAACTTTAAAGGTGTTGTGTTGTTGACAGGGTAGCCTACGAGCTGGCCTACAGGGAGGTTTACACGATGAGACCTAGCTCACAGGTTGTGTACGCCTGCTGCCCAGGATGGACTCAGTCAAGGTCGCCACGAAATGGCTGCCTAGAACGTAAGTGTGAAACATGCTCAGATACGGTGCCTAGGCTAGAGAAAGATTATCTAGGCTTTCAGTGTGCCATCCGTTCTTTATCTGTTTGCTCTGGCATTGGTAAGGTGCAGTGTAGGTCTCACAGAAGAGTGCACAGCTGACTACAGATCGAAGTACCTCAGAGTGACCCATGGTGCTAGAAACATTTGGGCCCTTCAATGACAGTTGTAGAAGAGAGCTGGCTATGAGTTCTCAGCAGATGACCTGGATAAAACCCAAAGCTTTTAATACTGATGTATTTAGATATCAATAAAAAAGAATAAGTCTGTCTTGTATAAACTAGGAGCAGATGCTATGTTTATCATTGATGATTGAGCGTGCAATCATGAATTAATTACAATTAAACGGTTTGGGTTAGATTTAATCTATAGATAGTTTTCTGTAACTCCAATTGCACCAAGTGAACTTGCCATATCTGCAACTGCCTAAATCTAGGATCCAAACATATCTAGCACCAGGGGGTCTTGAGGTATTTCGGTCTTAAGTAATTGGTCATGGTCAGCTGGACATGCCTCCAAGACACTGGCACCCTGATCCTACGAACACAGTGAATAGCATACAGATAGTGAAGGGATCGTGTGTTTTTTGCAGCATGCTGGAAATCTATATGTGACTCTTCTTACCTTTAGGCAACTTATATAGAACATGCAAGCACGTTCTAAAAAGGAAGAGTCATCATTGGAAGAGCACGTGTAAATATTAAGATCAGATATAGAGATTCTCTCTTATTTTTCATTATTTATGCAATTAGTTATACTTTCAAAAGATTTGGAAACTGAATAATGGGTGGCGCATCGATATGTAATAGCCTACTAGGCGCAAGTCACTTTGATTTGGGTATTTAGGCGATCGAAATCTGTGTTTCCAGTATTTAGTACTTCAAGTCTACACTAACACTTAGGTATGAAGTTAATTAGACTACAGGGGACCTTGCTTGGTCAAAAAGAAAGCTTGACTCTAAAGAAAACCTGAAGAAGCTGGTGAAAGAGTTGTTGACTATGAGTAGTAATCTTAACATTTCATTACAATGTCTCTTATTATCTATACTCAACATTCGTGTATTCTCTTAGGGCAGTTCACCTTTATTATTTCATGGAAGAACATTTGAAATGAGGATTAACATTATCAACGAAACGTTAGTATGCCATGAACTGTTATACTAATGATGCTGTAAGTGAAGTTGATCTCGGGTGATAGCTATCAGATAGCTATCAATTTCCATAACTATATATATGTCATACGTCGTCACGACGAAAATCATGGAGTTGGTACTGATGGTTATTAAGTACGTTGGCACAGTCACATATTTTACTTCCATTCGCCGTCATTCCATCGTGGCATTTGCCGGGGTTCTTGCATTATGTTGAATATTAAACTGTCCATTTCTTAGACCTGAATGTTATGTACATAGGCTTAACATTAGGAACTCGTACTCAACAGGCTTGCGAGTATAGTAACTCATACTCAACGGGTGATAAACAGATAAATATTCCCTGCCAAAGATAAAACCAGAAACATATTCGTGCTTGGTCTGAGTCCTCGTATGCCAGCTCGTTTGGAGCGCTTCAGCTATCGCCTCGTTCATATCACAGGGCACTCCAAACCTAATGGCGAACGAGGCTACAGACCAAACACTCATCAATTTCTTTCTTAATATTTTGTTATTTGCCACATAGCTGTTTGCTCTCCACCTTGCCAACATGGCGGCCGCTGCACGAGGCCTGGAAGCTGCAAATGCCAGCCTGGCTGGACCGGCCCCAACTGTGCTGCAGGTAAGATAATAGAGTTCTTCGGCGGCTCATGAAATCATTTAGTTCTGCACCCAAGGTTGTCTTGAACATACCTTTGAAGCTACCCTCTAGAGTCCTGAACTTATGTCACAAATATATTCAATTTCTCTGTTTTTGATATATAGGGCCCAGAGTAATTGCCAGTCCTGTCATCATCCGCCAGGGAATTCTAAGATAGCGCCACTGTAGTCGGGGGCAACTACTGTCATATTTTGCAGGAAATAGTTTTGTAATATTCTAACTTACAGAATATATAAGGACAATAATGTTGTTTTCAATGTATAGAGCACAGAGTGATTGCTAGTTCTGTCATCATCAGCCATGGAAGTTTAAGATGTCGCCACTGTATAGTCGGGGGGAAACCACTTTTATTAGTTCTTATAATCTATAGACAATATTGAGACGAGGCTACGTTTCCTCCATGGCAAGCCTACAAAAATATCTTTGATAAAATGTTTTCATAATTGGTCCCGCCACCCGGTGTTTCGGATGTTGTCGGGGGCCAAGATTGCTGCTTCCATAGCACAGTAGCTATGTGCCTTATAGTGAAAAATAAATCATTTCTAATTCAAATCTGCATTTATTTCTTTTTTTGAAATAACCTGCCAACAATACCTGAAGGCAACTCAAAGTCCTACATGGGAATGCCTGGAGGCATGATCTGGGACCTGTTTCAGTAGTTTCGTGACACCATACAGACAGATCACAAGATTGCAATCGATGACACGCGGAGTTTCACTCACTTTTCATAGGAATTAAGCAATGACACTTTAGCATGAGTAGGAGATACATATAACCTATAATCGTTCCAAATATGAAGAAGATTGGGCACTCCGATTTTCTGATATTTGCTAGTCTTTTTCCGTTGTTGCTTGCACTGTTGGTGCCACTGTTGATGTCTGTCTAGGCCTCATGTCAGGAGCCTACTGAAACAGGTCCCAGGACTGAACTAGTTTTAAACAGACCCCATGTTGATCTTACAGATGTAGATGAATGCGCCTCTCGCCGACATCGGTGTGAGCACAAATGTCTCAACACCCCAGGAAGCTACAAGTGTACCTGTCACAGCGGCTTCTCCACAGACACAGCAAACCCGCACAGGTGCCAATGTAAGTACAAAAGAAGGCACACTCTCCCAGCAGATCTTTCACTGAGTTGGCGCTAATCTCTGCCTCAACCCAATGACGTCATGATTCTCTGGGTACCTGCTAAGAACAGGGGGAACCAGCCAACATTTTGGATTCAAAACAAGGCATCTGTTAAAAGTTATGAAACTCAAGTAACTCATATATTTTGAGTTGGGAAATATAGGAATTGTTCAATGAGCTCCACAGACAATCCAGCTGTTTCTTTTTCAGCTTTAAACCACATTATAATGGGAATCCACATTTGATTGGACTGCTCCTTCAAATGAGGACATGCGTAATGTTGACAAACAAAACCTTGCAACACATGAGGTGCTTTCCACTAAAGAAAGTAATCCATATGACTATGTATGATTTGACATAACAAATAACATTGATGAGTGTATATTATTTACCATATAGATATGTGCATCTCTATTTACAAATAAACCACAAAATAATCCCCAAAGCACTAAGAATTTAGGATATTTTAGAAACTGGCGTATGGGCCAGATTATGGCCCAACAGACAGGCTGGGGCAGAGATCTAAGCAGCCACAGGAAGTAGAGCACATAATATCTGCTAGGAGAGAAGGCACAAGAACGCGCTTCCAACAAGTAATGTACTATATGGTAACATAGTGACAGGGGTTGAATGAAAGCTGTACCGTATTGATGTATTCTGCAAATACAAACCATGTTCCAATACAAAAAAAAGAGAAATTGAATAGATGAAATTCAGCCACCCTCAATGAGTCTCCTTATTATCACACCTAGAATTTACGGTTTGTCACACTGCGACGAACTGATTCCATACAGCTGGCCAGTAAGTGTGAGACATTCTTGCACAGGTAAATAATAATAAAGGTCGTTTTATTTTCTAGGCCGTATCCGTTTTCAATGGTTACAGTATCTGACAGTTTTTTGGATAAAGGGTGTTAGTCCCAATGTATCTTCAACGGGGACTTTGTATGCGATGGATACTTAATAGGTGGCCCATGGCTTATGGTCAGGGGTGGTCATTGCCCTCCCCCCCCCCCCCCCGGTGTCTCCCCTCTTCTACCCGCACACCATGTACGCTCCCCTCTTGCCCCCCCCCCCCCTCCCACCCTGGCGTGTCACTCCCTCTTTTTTGTTTCTCCAGAGATAAGGGGTAATGACATGACCATTTGATTTTTATCGCAATCATTCAACTTTTATATTATCTTCAGTATGCCTGACCTGCATCCCACAGTACCAAGAACAGGCGGCCAAGCACCGACGTCTATCGTATAGGATAGAAACGTTAGAACAACAAATGGTGATTATTGCTGATTATGCTATTCAATCATTAACTCTAATAGTGCTGAAAACTCCTACTGCATGTTAAAGTGAATCACTTCTTAAGGATTATGATTATTCTATTTTTTGTTACACACTTAATAATTATTAAAGATATACAATGCTTCATTGCTATAAAGGACCGTTGCTCTAAAGGATTATTATCCTATCTCTGATAAATAAAGTGACATGGACTTTTAGGAGTGAGTGTACTCGATGGGGCATTGCATCGTTATAGGATAAAAACATGTATTTATCCTACCCCTGATATAAAATCCCATAAGCTTAACATTGAGTTTCCGTATGCCATGCTGACTGGCATACAGAGTTTTATATGCCACTAGTGGCATACAGAATTGTTATCACGTAATATTCCAAAATCGAGGAGACAGGGTAGGATAAAATCAAAACCTTATTCGTTTTAATCTTGGCCACCGCATGCCACTCCTGGAGTTTTGGCTCTGGAATTCACTCAGCTTTGCCTCATGAAGTCACTGTGACAAACTTCAGTCGTGGCATACGGTGACCAAGATTAAAACTCATCCAGTTTTACGATATTATGCAACTATTCAGTCAATCTAAAATCGTTGATAGGGGATGGGATAAATATACTAAACGACCCTCACTGAGAAATAAGATTTAAGCAACTCGGCCCACCCTACTACTGTTTTTTCTTAGCTAGCGCCTCGTGAATATCACTACACGGATAGCCCTTGTTGTATGAATCCAAATTGACTCACTTAGCCGTCTCTGCTTTTTAAAATACTATTAAACATTTTAAGATGGTTCCATGAATTAGTGGAATAACAATGTGCAGAAATGATAAATACGAGCCTGAATCTCTGATATGAGATTCTGGAAAAAATAGTCCCTAAATCCAAATTGAATTTTAACCACCATTTATTTTGAAATAAGTGTCTCGAATGTTCATTTGTAATTTACTACTTGTAATCAGTCACAATAATCTTGTCATCAGAAATCACAGTTCTCCACTCTAAAACCCGTAAAAATGATGAACTAGATATAGACGGCGTAAGTATATCTCGGATAACCGCCATGCTCAACAGTGCTATGGCTTATTAGCATTATCTGGAACTACATCAGTTTTGCGATCGAACTTTCTATTCATTTGAGATGTCAGTTTCTCATTCATTCTTGTCATTGATCACATAGTAGGGTCATGGATAAAATAATGTCTAGTTTTGTGTACAAGTGACTTATAATCTCGTAGTTGACGAAGTGATATCCTTGCTATCACTCGGATATCACTAAGCGTCAACCACGAGGAGAGTTCAGCCACTATAAAATACAAATTAGTCATTAATATTACGTAAGCATCTTTGCTTTAGTCAAGAAAACTTGTGGAATTAAACATAATACGACAACCCTGTGCTGTTCCAGACAAAAATGCAGCAAACATTAGCTGTGTTGGAGGTACCCCCAAACAAACATTATGAAGCCATCAAAGATATGGTTATCAACCTCATTGAGGATCACTTTACTACAACTGCTTCAGTGACTATCGACAGCACAAAGACTCTCACTGTAGCTACGACGTCAATACCTACTGATGCACCAACCGAGGTAACCGTTTTATGTTTTAAAATTTCAAATATTCAACAGTTGACTTCAAATCTTTCAGTCTTAAATATGTCTGGAGGTATTGCCATGTAAGGCCTGAAGATGTCTGGAGGTATTGCCATGTCATGCCTGAAGATGCCTGGAGGCATTGCCATGTCATGCCTGAAGATGCCTGGAGGCTTTGGAATGTAGGGTCTAAAGATGCCACAAGGCATTGCCATCAAGGGCCTAAAGATGCCTCCAGGCATTCTTTGACGTGTTCTTTCAAATAAGAAATAATTGCAAATCTTTGTAAGAATGATTTTGACACTATTCATAGAAAACAATATTATTGTTATCATTCACTGAGGGTAAGGATATTGTAATCAAGTAAATCCTGGGTTCCATGAGTATACTTTTAGAATGTGTGACCTCAGGTTTGAGACTCTAGGGGGTCTCTTCAAAATTATGCTCTGGACGATTGCGTGATACAAATGCTGTGGAGCATGACTGAATGAGTTATGAAAAGAAGTAAATTAGAATACCCTGCATGGTATGTCACAATCGTGACTGTATATTACATTGAATACATTTTTTTTGACAGGTCCCGAAAATTACATGTTGTAAATCTTTGGAGAAAGCAACTGCCCAAACTTGAACTTTATCTGAAAGTAATTTTTCATACTATAGCTCCGTAAAGAAGGTCCTTCAGAAAATAGAATGTATGAAGGAGAAGATAGTTTTCTCTATATTTCAAGGCTGACGTACCGGAGAAGGTAGAAGATAAAGATGAACACGTAATGGCGAGGATCCAGTCTCTAACACGACAAATTGCATTCTTGGAGGAGCGACTTGGATTATGTAAGAAACTATAACAAATCTCCCTGTGTTGATAGCTTATACTTATAATGATGGGCTTTCTGTCGAGAAATGTGATTATAAGCACAGCCATATATTGATTTCATACAGACTATGGCATATTATATGCTTACATGTATACACAGGTGGCAGTTTCCCTATTTTCCAAGATAATCTTTGTTTTTATTTTCAGTTTATAAAATTACTCTTTCTTGGCTGAAACAAAAAGAGAATAAATTCTGCCTGATTCACACACACACGAAAGTGGTTCAAACCTTCCGATGCAATCCTGCCCCAATCCACATATTTTCCTTTTCATGATCCCAATTGATATCCCTGTTCCATATATGTTTTCAATACCAGTGGAATAGGATAAGGTGATTTTAAATATCATGTTTATCTGAGATAAAGAGCAGCAGACCGCTATGTATATACAAAGTACCTTAATATAAGAAAATGGTAAAAAGCTTTACGGAACCTTTTCGGTCGCTTGTCTCTATATACCAAGAAGGTGGGAGATAAAAAAGGATCATCAACATTCCATACTAGTTTGTAACTGAATAACCCATAACTAGAAACTTGTTACTTGAACAATTATCATCATGTACATAGTCTATAAATACTTGAAAAAAAATGTCTGTGAGGTCTATTGTTAAATGTCAATTCCCAGCCAAAACGTTGTCTTTGAGAGTTCTACAGGGTCTGTTTACATTTGCCTGCTTAACCTGAACCTGGATAGTAAAAAAAATCCGAAATATGAAAAAGTAAGGCAGACAGCAATGGTTAAAATAATCAGTATGTATAATGCTGTATCGAGACTCCAAGAAAATAGAATAATTGTTCAAGTAAGACCTAGGGACCTAGACTAGCCAGGTATAGACCTTAAGAGTGAGGGAATTCAAACTTAGAACACCGAAGCATAGGGTACAACTATGAGCCAAGGGTAGACAAATTTCACTGAGAAACAGGAGGTTTCATAGAGACAGTCTTCAGGTGGGGGTCACTGCAAGCTCAGCTTGTGACTCTGTGCTTGGATTGGCTGTTGAACCAACAACCAATAGGGGATGGCCCCTCTAATTCTGGACTACTGCAGATCATGCCCATCATGGCTTTCATGACAATAATATATGTGTCATTGCTGGTATGCCCTGTCACCAATTTGAGAAGGTAAGGAACTAGAGCGAAAGAAAATGTGGGTGAATGTGCAATTTAAAATATGGCAGCTGAACTGTGAACATCAGGGAAGCAGGACAATAATCAAAGACAATGATTATTCCAACACAGTCATTTTGTTCACTAATAGATACAGACAGTTTGGAAGATTTTTTCTTTTCATAGAAACCAATATTATCATTGATTTTTTTTCTTTTCTCTTACTAATTAGCTCCCTTCAACTTTGTTTCAGGTGAATGTAATAGGCGGTAGATGATGGTGATATCAATCTCTCTGGAGGAGGCCAAGATAATTGAGAATACATCTACATACGTACCTTGTATATAATATATCTTAATATTCCAATTTATGAACGCTTTTAAACCACCGATGCAAAATGTCCTATTTTAAGACATCATCGGCAAGTGACACTGGTGTCCCAAACATGTACATAACTATATAATCAATCAGTAAATGAAACCGTAGATTATGATTTGTCAGATAGCGGACATAATTATCAAAAGAGATACTCTGTTCTAAGATCGTGAGGTAGGCCGGCGTGATATCAGACTCATCTGATAAATCAAAGATCATTATACATTTCGATATCAATTACTTTCATAACATCAATCGATATACCTATTCAAGATCAGTTTGCTGTATAATTATTACGGATTGACATGCCTGCGTGTCTTGAATTTCTGATAAGTGTTTTCAATGATACTGTACAATGCTTATTTATATCAGATTTTGTAAAATACAATAAAAGGAAGTTGTCTACTATTTAGATAAATTACGCGACAAGGTGATCATATATTATATGCGCACTGAACATTATATAGGTTTTTTCAGTTATGTATCTAACGGACGAATCTGAACATGAATAGTCCTACTGTACATGAATAAAGACGTTGATATACCTTCGCTCTGTGATCTTTCTTCTTTTCAATAGTACGAGATGGGTCTTCTTCATTTATCCTTTGATAGATGTGTACGACCCTTATAACTTGAAAATACAAGCATTTACAGTTCAAATGTATAGGCTAGATTGTACGTCAGCTATACGTATCAAAACAAGTCAGTATGGTAATACAATGGAGGGGTAGATTGAATATTGCTATATACCTATGGGCGAATGTCTTAATTGAGTTGTAGAAAGACATTTTGAATGATTTTTTTATATTTTTTATATTTGAGCAACGCTCTCTTTATTCAGAAGTTCCTTATACAATACAAAAATCTGTAAACAATCCATAGTTGTAAACCCCTCGATAAAACATGACTCAATGTGGGTTAAAGGACATTTGTTCATTGTTGAATCTCCCTGGATCCGTCCAGCCACATAGGTTATATTTCATTCCTAACAGGTAGTACATCGTTGAAAGGTTGGCCAACAATGACCTTCTCCATGCTTTTCGAGCCTAAGAACCTGTACATATGTATAGTACTTGTCAACAGTGCTAAACCCATTCCTCTCAGCCAGCTTGCTCTCTCTTTTTCTTTCCCCCCCCCCTTTTCCCCCCCTTTTTTCCCCCCTCTTCCCCCCTTTTTTTCTGTCCCCCTTCCCCTCTCTTTTCCCCCCTTTTCCCTTTTTCCCTTCCCCCCTCCCCCCTCTTTCCCTACTCCCCTTTCCTCCTCCCCTTTCCTCCTCCTCTCTCCCCTTTCCTCTCTCCTTTCCCTCCCCCTCCCGCTCCTTTTCTCCTCTTTTCCCCTTTTCCCCCCTTTCCCTGTCCCCCTTTACCTTTCCTCCTCCTTCTCCCTCTCTCCTCTTTTAGACATGCACATACACATTATACCAACATACCAACATACATGAAAAACCATACAGCGTAATCAACACAGTTCACAGGTAAAACAAATGGACACCACCTACACAAAGAGCTAACAATTATTGGGCGGCAAGACAATGGGTCACCACAGCAGGTCACTACAACCCGTACAGATTAATTCCCCCCTCCCCTCTTCCCCCCCCCTTCCCCCTCCCCCCCTTTTGTGGTACGTGGGTTAGTCATCACAGGGTCCACCAGAAGTTAGTTAATAGGATCCTGGTTAAGCCTTTCATCTTAACCATATACTCATGTTTACATCATAGCTTCCAAAATCTTCTCCCATTTCACAAATCGTTGTTTCCTACACACAATCTTACAGATATGTTTTTCAACACTTAGACTGTTACGAAATTCCCTGCTCCAGTCGTAGACCGACAGTTTGTTACCATAAAAGAGTCTTTGTCTGTATATATAGAATTGCACATGAAGACAGATATAATGAAGTACCTCGGCCCTAGGGCCCTTATTTTTCGTATCAAGTATTAAATCCAGCGAATTGAGGTTGAGTGCATAATCAACACAGTTTCTCAGCCATATTTCTAAGTATTTCTGGAAGTATACTAAATAACTACACGTATGTGCACTGGGATGAGACTCTCCGATGAAACTAAAACCTCTATCAAGAATGGGATGATGTATGTGCTATGCCGTACATTAGTTCAAGCACTGATGTCAGGGTTCAGTGCTGGGCCCATTACTGTTTATTCTCTACATAAATGACTTGTGTAATAATATCGTTGATTGTAATTGCATACAGTATGCCGACGATCTCGTCCTGTATTCTTCTGCTTTAAAGGATAACATTGCTTCATCTCAGTTACAACATGCGGTTAACCGCTCCATAAAGTGGTGTGCCGAAAACGGCATGACGATAAATCATAAGAAAACTATGACCTGTTGGTTTGGTACCAAACCGAGACTAAAAAGGCTAAACGGGCTATGTGTGAACTATGGAGAGACGGTACTACCACATCGTAACACCTATAGGTATCTTGGGGTACAACTAGATTCAACTTTAAATTTCAAAGAACATATGAAGTCGCTTAGAAAGAGTGTCAACTCTCATCTTTTCAAATTTGCTAAGTTGAGAAATCTCTTGACTGATAATGCTGCAAGGCTTGTATATTTGAGTACCATCAGACCGGTAATGGAGTATTCCTGCTTTTTGTTTGATGGAGCTAATGATGAGGACGTGACAAAGTTGCAGCGATTACAAAACAGGGGATTGAGGATAATCTTAAAGAAACATATAAGAGACATGGGTGTTGATCGGCTACATACTGTTATCATTATCATTATCATTATCATCAATTATTATTATCCTGTATATTCGTTTCTTATGATGTTATGATATCACAATGGCAAACAATTGTACATAATCTTCATGGAAGACCTGCCTATGGCAGAATGAATAAACGTTTAAAAAAAAAGAAGCAAATAGTCGCCAGATGGAGCTCGACTACGCAATATCGGCCACATAAGTCATCAACCCAAGAATTTCTTCAAGCGTATACACTTTTTATACGTACCGATGTTTAGCCTTTGACCGCTGAAGGTCGTCAGATGGGGCACAATTCAGGAATTCCTTAAAACCAATCATTGAATCCAAGAAAGTTTAAAAAAAAAGAAACTTTGATAAGAAAGAAGAGATGGCAACTAAATACGTCGATAGTCAGGGAGAACGATAAAAGAACTTTGAGTAATATCAATACTTACCATATATATGTATGTAAAAGGAATAACCGAAATACAAAAATGTCATGGGAGCATATACAGACCACGAGGTGATGCAATCCTTTTATTGGGGATTGTGAGGTAATTGTAAATTGCATATAATTTACTGCCGTGCTGCCTCTTACACTTTTACCTCAGTCGTATAATCGACCATTACTCAGTCATCTAGTCGAATACTTAATTTATTCAACCGGTCACGTGACCACCCTTCCACACTCATTCCGTTTCTAGCACTCACTACTGGTGCATGGGATTTTTGTTACCCAACCCACCCACACCTTTATTTTACCTTTTCTATCTCTTACCTATACAATTTCCTCTTATGTAACCCAATAGGGCTCATATTGTATAATTCTGATATTATCACCTTCTTAAAATGTATTTATACCCTGTCTTAAAGCTTGACCTGTTTTAATGTTTTACCAGTAATAAATACATTTTATCTGCAGCACGGCATTGGTTAATCATCAGAATTGTTTATAGAAATTTGTGTGAAATCTGAAATTTCTGATGGAAACTGGAATAAACACTTGCTACCAAAAAGAAAACAATCTACAAAGATTTAGCTCCTGTTTATAGTTTGTGTTAGGCTCTGTGATAAAATTGTTATTTAATGTTCAAATGAGCCATTATCCTATAATACATCTCCTGTTTTGTCTCCTTTCCTACCTCTCGGATGGAAAATAAAATTTTGATTTCGCACCCACGAATCAAATACCCAACTAATATATTTGTATCTTGCGCTTTTCCTTTAATAACATTGATTTTGATTTGTTCAATTCTATAGTTTCATCTCTACATCATTTTTTTGTGAAACGAAACGTTTAAAGCAGACTCCATCTCATAAAGTATTTTATAATCTCTTTATTATATCAACATTTTACCCAATATCATATAACTATAGCTTATCATTCATCATATGGCGTTATTATATTGATTTAATCCCAACCCTGCCTCTTACCATTGTTTCAGTTCAGGCGGGTAGTAGATTGTGAAAATGAAAATGTATGGCAAGGTTGTTAATGCCAATTGTTTCCACAAGAGTCTGCCACTGACTCAGGGTTGAGACCAATACTGTAGTACGCACTATTGACAAGTCTATTGAACACTGTTAACGCCTGGGCTATAATGCATTGGCAGTCCTGGTCAGCATATATACCTATCTTTATCTGTCTTGAACTGAAATAATTAAGAACTAGACAAGCAATAATCAATATTACAACACTATACTTTATCCCAGCAATCGTATCTTGTAAAACCAAAGAGCCTTGCATTGACACCCATCGTATGCTCACTAGTTGTTGTGGATGGAGTGGCAGGCATGGTTGCGACCAATTAAGCTCATGTTTTCCCCCCACAGTGTTGTCTCCGTAATAATACAGTTGTAACTTGTACTGTACCACTCTTACATTGTAACACTCAGGAAGAGTGATGTCTTACTGTATGTAAATTTGTTCCCATTCCTGAACGGACTTGGTGAAAGATCGTATAAATGTATATAAACTAACCTTCAATAAAGACTTTAAAAAAAGAAAGAAGCATATAATCATATAAGACAAAGTATGGTACCTTTTGCCTGCTACAGAAACTTCCATATATACACAGGACACTCAATATTCTGTGAAGAATGAATTCCTTGTCCGTTTCATAGAATGAGCGGGTTTCATAGAAGGACATCAACGTATGAAGCTGGTTTACAGCTCATACAACGGGAATCTATCAGTAAGGTATAGAAACAAAAATACTACAAGCATTTTAATATACCGTTACATAAAATGTTCCATGTCACCATAGTTATTTTATCCTACCCCTCATATAAAGCTACATAAACTTAACATGGTGTGACTGTATGCCACGGTTATGCCATATAAGATTTATATGCCATGGATGACATATGCAATTAAAAACATGTGACAGGGTAGGATAAAATCTAAACGTCACTCAATTTCATATAATTGTTTACATGGCGTTCATTGTCTTCTGCTTCAGATATCACTCAGCTTCGAATTCGTGATATCATTCCGCAAAGACAACTCATGCCATATAAACAATCATATGAAATTTCGTGACGTTTCTTGATAGTACTACATTCTTGCCGTTTTCATATTTAACTCTTTCAGTCCGAGCAGTGCCTGGAGGCATTCCCACCCAGGGGACGGGCAATGCCTGGAGGCATTCCCACCAAGGGGAAGAACAATGCCTCCAGGCATTGTTTATGTGTCACCATCACAACGTTATGTTTTATGAGAAATAATAAATAGATTTACACTATTTTTTCACAACAAATAAAAAATACTATGTTCATAAATATACTCTGTGGGCATTCGATTAGTAACTATTGTAAACTATATATACCAGGTTACTAAGTGACAAACATACGACAAACAAACGCCATTGCGGCGATAGTCTCGTCCCCTTGGGGTTTATAGCAGTATCCTGCCTCGTCCTATAGTGTGCACGCTCCCCATCCAGGCTCGGACAGAAAGAGTTAACATCTAATTGAAGATTTTTTCGAGTTAACCCTGTTTTGCAGTATATATCTTTAACTTCGATTATACATACATGTATAATCATGGAAATTATACGCATTTTATTTATTATCCATCGTATACAAAGACCCCATTGAAAATGTATAGGAACCCCACGACCATTTATAAAACCACGACCCATTATATAAAACCTGTCAGATACCATAACTTTGGTATATGGATTCCAATCTATGGTATACAACCTCAACGCCATGGTATACGGGAAAATGGTCCATTTGTGCTAAAGAGCAATGAAATAGTCCCTTTTGTTAAAGTATTTAACCCTTTAAGGACGGGGACCAGTGGAAAGAGTATAGATGGTTAAGGGCGGGTACTAGTGCTAACGCATACCACCAGGGGACGGGAGGTCTGAGGCTAACTCTAGGACATGGTATAATATGAAATCATTTATCTTATTACACATTTCACCTAAAATCTTGAAATAGGTGTGGTATCTTTATTCTATAAATATTTCATAATTATGCATTTAATATATGCTATTTCATTACATAAAAACGAAATTTTGCTAATTTAAGAAAATGATGCCTTTTGGCATCACCCGCCCCAGCACGGTTGATGCCATATGCATCACCTGCCGCGAATGGGTTAATATGGCAACTACTTGGTTTACCCTATTTGAAAAGATGGATGATAAATGTAACTAACGATGGTTTGGTGGACGGGCGGCTCTGTAAACCACTCGCAAGGGCTCGTGTATTACTACGCGTCAACCTCTCGTGGTTTACGGCCGCCTGCCCACACAAAACCATTGGTTATTGTCTATGTATGTACGCATTGGGCTTCGTACCAAGTGTCTGTCACACATGAAGTAATTCAGGTCTCACGGCGAAATAATATAATTTTCAGGGGACACAAGTGTGATATCAGAGTTTGTGGACTATGATTTGAGGATGTGAACATTTCCCCTGGTTTCTGGATTCGTATTTTGAATGAATGAAACACTTAGTAAGGTAAAGTCATTTCTAGGTCAGGGTAGGCGAAGGTTTGGCTGTTTTTCTGGTCGTTGTACGGTCACACGCACACAACTTTGTGTAGACACAAGTGCAGTTGTGTGTCAGACGTTACATGTATTCCATAACCAAGACTGGAGTACAACACTCGGAAGATTCAGTAATCACTGGAACACTGAAGATTGACAGATTTATTGAGGTAAGATACACAAAACTGATAATAACCAATTCATTCAACAATCGTGGAAAGTCATACTAAATGGTGTGCTAAAAGGGAAATAATTAGATCATAACATATACCCTACATAACTGAAATCTATTATCTACATATGTTATATCAGAATGAATCCTCCTCTTCGTACCAACTTACCAAATGGCAGGCATCATTACGATAGTAGTCAATTTTCTAAATGTAGGATGAGACTGAAGACTGATGACTTTGCATGGAACCCTCGTTATAGTAAACATTTGAAAGGCTGAAGATGCATCTGAAAGGAGGATAAATGTGTCTTGAAAGAGAGAGTGTGCTCTACCTCATATACACTCTCAAACTCAAACTGGGGATACACCTTTATCTCACCCATGGTATCCCACATTGGGAACTCATACGCCAATTGGGCATTGTTAGCAGATACTCAGTGGTAATGATGTCACAAATATTAGCCAATTAGTCGGTGATATGGGTGAGATAAGATATGAACCGTACTCCAGCCATCGCTACTGAAAACACTCCATTCACTTTGGTTTTTTAAACAATCTCACTTGGCTTTTGCCTCGCGAGATTACTCAACAACGAGAATTCATGGCATATCTTCAGTGGCTAGGGATCTTAATGCTGTTCCTTCTCAGAACCTAAAATGGTTTGCCATATAGGCCTTATTTTTGATATGCTGAGGCCAATAGTGTATTTATCATTGATGAATGAGTGTGGAATTGAAATTAAAAGAGAAAAGCAGTTTGGCTTTCATCAAGTCAGGAGGTCATTTGCTGTAACACATTGGGCAAGGAGCCAAACATCAAAACCCTCCCTTTATATTATCTAAATATGCCTAGCACCTCTGGGTTAATGAGGTGCCTAGGTCTGTAGTTGTATGCTGGTCATGGTCAGTTTGGCACTCCTCTAAGATACCAAGACAGTGGTGCACTGCACCTTAACAATGCCACTGAGTTAGCACAGAAACAATGAAGATAGTGTATGGAGCCTTAACCTTTACCTAGGCAAAGAGGCGCCCCATGCTAAACGAACGCGATGGTTGGGTGCTATAGCTACTCAGTGAATATAGGTTACAGAAAGACAGTGACCAGGTGTCTGGCGGTAAGGCTGAAATTGATTTTATGGTGAGAGTGAGGATTTGCCCTAGGGCGAGGGTAAGGAACTGTCTGAGGGTGAGGTTGATGATGAGAATGTGTCTAAGGATGGCGTTGATTATGTGTCTCAGGGTGAGGGTGAGGATGTGTCTGAGGATGAGACAATCTATTATATTTGAACTTATTTAATTGTTGCCATAACTATATATATTACATGGGCAATGTTAAGACCACTCTTTTGGTCTTAACGTTGTCACAATTCTCAAGTGACAAGGATAGGAATGATTAATCCACATTAAACTCTCCTATACAGCACGTTCTTTTCCACATATATAAGACAACTAAAACCAAGGCGACATAAGACCAACACTATTTAGCCATATTGTACTTTCCATAATATAAACCTATTGTGGAGTTCACGTATCCCCATCGAAGCCCCGTAATATTGGTTTCTGTGACAAAAAAAAAGTAACCATCACAATTCTCCATATCTATTAGTATTCAAAATGACTAAATTAGAACAGCCGCCATCTTGAACTATACTCTTGCCACCCTGATGTTTATAGGACAATTGCCTTTGAATGGCATATTCACCCCGTTACCATTCCCCTAGTATCTAACCTACCCACATGGTGGCAGGGCACTCTAGCAATGACACCGAGTGATGTCAGAAGCGCCCTCATAGGCATGTGCAACAGACCGGAATGAGACCAGTCATCTGTAACTTTACAGTCCTGACCAGAGTCCCTTCAAAAGTTTTTTCTTTTTCTTTTTTGGGGAGTTCCATTTACCAGCAACAATCCAAGAGTTAAAAACGCATAGTAAAATATCGGTTTTAAAGCATTTTCCCCTGTTTTACTTTGGATGTGTAATAGTGCTTTAGCCTATAGTTGTATACATACAACTTTAAATGTAGTGTACTGTAACATCCCGGTGCAAACCCATAACCAGATAATTGATGGACTCTGAGCTGTTCTACAGAAACTCATCCCGCAGTGACAGGCACTGAATCGAGAAAAAGGCAGTGGACAACATCTGTGAACTAGTGTGATTCATGGTGAGACAGCATTGTCGGGAGTCTCACGTAGGGGAATTCCCATCATAAAGGTAATGGGATAAGCTCTTTTTTTAAAAAGAAACATTACAGTGCTTTCTGAATATCAAATGTATTCAATTTATGAGGGAGACTAGCCCTGCCCCACAGACAGAAGACCAGCCCTGACAAGCAGACTAAGAGGACCAGTGGTGAAGTCTGCCATTATTGCCATAGAGCTTGGATAATAATTGGGACCATGCTACAAGCGCAAACTATATGACGGGACACCCTCTATGTTGGAACTATTGCAACCATAGGACTTGTAAGATAATACTGTGCTTACATCTGTGATATGACCGTGTAGGATTGGCGACTGTGTATATGTGCTGGATATTTGTTGTTACTGTACAACTGGATATTGTACATTAATGTGGATTATATCAACATTTCCCCAATTTATACTGTTCATTGGATCTTCTCTTATGCTCTACATTAAAACATCTAAAAGCTCCATATTTCAATTATTTCTGTAGCCGGAAAATTACATATAGCTAGGCTACTGTTGTGTAATTTAGCGATGTAAAGGCCAACTATAATTCAACCAAGACATTTAATTCATAACTACTTCTGCAGTAAAACAAAAAAAACCCAAATACTTGTTCCATTTCACTACAGGCAATGTATCTCTCAGGGTGGTATGAACAGAAATTTATAGTAGTTACGCTACCCGGGGTTCTGATGCTGATATCAACATTAATGTCATCTCCTATGATACCCCTATTTAACCTACATTAAGGTCACCAGTGGTACAGTATGTAAGGTGTCATTTGTATACTCTATATTATACAGCAGGGGGATATCACAATGCATGATCTACAAGGGTTATTATATACGGACAACCGTTGGGTAAGTGCCTAAACAGACACAGGGGTCACTTGGTACGTTTCAGATGCCTCTGGAAGCCTAGATTTCCGAACGTCGCCGGGATCGGTACGGACACACCCTACCAGCTCAGCACATCAGCACTGAACGGCTTCAAACACCATATTTAACGGTAAGTCTCAGGCCACACCTCTCAATGGCCATCGGTTGAGCACACAAAGCATGTATTTACACATTTCTCACCATATAAGGTTGTGTTATGTTTTATTATATAACCATTTCCCACCAATACCGCTCTATTATGTATCATGATATAACATGCTGAGCTGCTCGGGGTACATCTTGACCCAGTTCCCCCATCATCGCCCAGGCTGTGTTCGGAAATATTGGACTCCATATATGTAGTAGAACCCCGTTTAAGGAGACACCCTTTGTTCAGAGCAAAGTGTCCACTGATCAGTCTGTTGATGGTTAAGCTATCTTCTTTTGGTGTCTGAGGATATGTTACCAATGGCACTATTGTATAGAGACACTGTTCTAATCCACAGATACCCCACGGAAGCCTACCTGACGCCTATGGGGGCCTAAGCAGACATAGCCTGGAATCTAATTGTTTTGACACTACTCCACCTGCCATGCATACACACCATAAACAAGCAATCTATATAGTCCTGAGTGTTATCCTCACCCAGCCCTTTCTTATCAGATAAGGTGTCCCTCCAGAGTCCTCCTTACACGGGATTAAGACGCATTCCTGAAAAAAAAATTGTTCGCTTACGTGGGGTGCCTCCTTACGTGGTGATGTCCCTTTACACGGGGTTAAAACAAACAATAAAGTCGGGAATCCACTGAGCTTCCCACACACTACGACAAGCATTCCGACATGCATGCTTCTAACACAGAACCTTGTTATGCCGTTATGAGTGATGTTGGTATATGTATATTATTATCTATTATAGCGTGAAAATATGTTACGAATGGAGTGCAAATATTTCATGAATTTGATTATGTTGCAAATAATCAAGATGATTTGCTATGTATTACTATCATATAATTAGATAAGACTGATAATTCATTTTAGATATTGGACGACTTTATGATTCTAAAATATATCAACCTTTTCTTATACCTGAGTAGTGAAATAAGGGAGCTGTTATAAACTTATATATAATTTCTCCTACTTACATACACATGTGTATCACTTGTTTACTTCGTTGTTTTACTATATTAATGATGCTATCTATGTAAAATGCTGGTCAAATATTCTAGTGTGTGGGTGGACAGTGTGCCAAGCATAGATCATGATCTTTTTCTGAATGTATTCTTTTTTTATATATATAAGCAGCTTTTATTTCCAGAGATGTATTTAGTACAAACTTCAATGGTGTATTTTGACATGGAGGAGCACCAGGCTAAGAGCGAATGTAGAAGCGATATTCGTCCAGCCTAACTCCGACCAAGACGTTTCTTTTTTCTTTCCATCTGTCCTTCATAATTTCACCCCAACCCTTTTATTATGATTACGGACGTTTTTTTTAAAAGATTGTAACAGTAACATTGTAAGTATAGATGTAAGGTATGTACAAGGAAGATGGGCAGGTGGGGATGACAAGGATGAGAAAATGATTCATTTCTACATATTACCAACATAAGACAACATTCCAATTAGTCACTGAGTCGAAGCCAAATATATATTAACTCTTAGTTTTGTCAAATGCGCCAATGCTACAGTTCTGAATTTCCATACTATTCCAGCCTACCCTTCCTATGTATAAAGGGGCCCATTTAATAAACTAGGATCGTATAAGTGGGCCCTTTTCTGTATGCCACTTACGGATGACTTTATGGATGGCTAATACTGTCATAGCGAACAGACTTAAATATTATCAAACGGTCACCCTCGTACGAGCTACAGAAAAGGGCCTTCAATGTGCCACCCTAGATCATTAAACATACCTCAGCTGGAATTATATTTTATCACCCACCTATTACGTAGTCTCCATAGGGAATGTATAGGGCACCTGGAATTAGCTACCCGGAGATTCTGGCATGTCAGAATCTCCTGCAGGGGATTCCAGAAAAATAGTCCTGTCCATGATGAGGTCAAATCATCATGTACTTCGAAATAAGTTTAATGAATGTTCGTTCGATGCGAATTATTTAGAATCAAGCATAGTAATGTTATTGATCATCAGAAACCACTGTCATAACACATTTTGCATGTTAAAATCACAGGTTAATGGCGAGCTATATTATTGGTGTAAGTATACAGCAAATTACTGCCATGCTTAACAGTGCTGTGGTGTCTGGAACTAAATGTTTTGCAGAAACCTTTTAGTTGCAATAGACTTGTTATTAATCCTGTAGGTGGGTAACAAATACAATAAAGACTGGTTCTGTATACGAGTGACCATACTCCCCACATAGTTGACGACGTAATATCCGTCAACTACTCAGAGATTAGGTCCACTCGTACACAAAACCAGTCATTATTGTGTATTTACAAACTAGTTCGGGGTCTTCTAAGCTTAACCTGGCACCTATATGTTCTGATTATAGAAGATGCTGAACAGAATTAGAAGCCTGCGAAGGCCCAGCACGGAGGTCATCCAGCTGGAGCCTGAGAACGTACATGCAGCAAAGTATCGCCGCCACAGCGCCACGCCCATGAGCGGCGCCAACGAAGCCCTCTGGTTCGCGCCAGGAGGAGAGTATGCGCTTGGTAAGTTTTCAGGGATGTCAGTTATCCTTGTTACCGAGTGTTTTCAATTTTTACATATGAAATCTCATTTCCTTGTGTAAAATGAACATACAACTAATACCCAAATCAGCCATAACCCTCATTTCCATGAACCTGCCGCCAGACCCATGTTAGGTGCACCCCTCTCATAAGATCTGACACTCTGTGAGTGGTATTCTGTACTTTCGCTACGCTCTATGGGAAAATATTCTTAACGGACTAGGCTTAGAGCCTTGAGAATCCACTGGCCTGCCTCCCGTGGTAAAGACGCATATCAATGCAACCAAAAGATTCCTATAATCTCAATGATGCCACCTAGCGGGAATACTGTGTGCCAGTGGATTCTCAAGGCTCTAAGCCTAGTTTGTTAAGAATTCTTCTTCCATTGGACGCAGTGAGAAACTTGTACAGAATATGACTTAGAGAATGTGAGATGTTATGAGAGGGGTGCACCAGATACAAATCTTTACCTCAACTCCCTGTAAACCCACCTCCTGGACTTTGCCCACAACCCCTCAGCCCATTACCGTCACCGGTCTGAACCAAATCAAATGAGCGAAAATAAATTCAAAATATTGATTTAAATAGTTGTGATTATCGGCCACAGAGCGCAGCGCGTCAATGTTGTCAGACACTTCACTGGTCTGACAACATTGAAGTCCTTTCCCATGACGACAAAATATGGTATTATCCGCCAAGAAATTATAGGGTGGCAACACTGTAGTCAGGGGACAACATTTTTTTCTGCTGTCATAATCTATACATAATTGTGAGACCAGGTAAAAACCCTTTTATGGCAAACTAAGACATTGGTTTGGATAATATCCATTGATAACAGGACCCGTCACCAGGTGTTTTGTATATCGTCAGGGGGCAAGTTGGCCGCTTCCATAACGCCATAGCTATGTGCCCTATAGGCCATTTCCAATTGGCAGACGAAAACAACACAGAAGAATTGAGTCACTTATAGTTTTTCAAAAGTGTAAAGTTATCCGGTAATCAGCTTAGTTACGAGGCGTATAAGACGGATTACTTAAGAGAAGGTGCTTAATATTAAGGTGTGGGTAGGGGCCCCAGGATACTTCCCTGTGGCATACTATGATAGAGGAAACATAAGTTTAGGGTCATAGGTCGTATCCAATCGCGTTTGAATCGCGTAATAATTCACAAAGTGAAGCCGCGTGAATTACGTAGTGATTCAAACGTGATGGGATCAAGCTCTGACCAAGTTTGAATGATTTATATCAACCTTCACATTGACTAATGGGCTAACCTTTATAACATAATCCCCCATTGAGTATTTTTTCTAAATGCTCAATGGGCGATGGGTACGGGTTCTCAATGTTAAGTTTATGGGGAAAATACCAGGGGTGAGATGATAGACACTTCTGGCAAGGTATCTGATAAATACTTGCCAATGCGAACTAACTACTGCGATTCTGCCAAAGGTCAGAATCTGTGGCCAGAATCCTTAACCTTACCTCGGGAGCATTAAAATAAGAACCCCGTGGCTCTTCGCTAGCAAACAATAGTAGTCTGCCACCTTATATACAGTTCACAATAGATATACCAAGACAACATATTTTGGATGTAATTTTCTTTCAAATAATAATAATATACGTTAAAAAACCAAGCTTGGTGGCCAAGTGGTCAGGGTGTTCGCCTCGAGCATGGGAGGTCGCGGGTTCAAACCCCAGTCGGGTCATACCAACGACTTACACAAAAATGGTACCCACTGCCCATTCAGCTTAACACCCACCATAGGAATGAGGAGTAGGGGTCTAGGTCCCGAGTGGAAGAACGGCTATATAGCCGAATTCAGTGATTGTGTAACACGATATTCCCTTAAGAATTGCCCCCCCCCAAAAAAAAGGCTTTTCAATGGAATATGGTGATCTACAACAAATACAATGAAACCTTGCCTTTCAAATCCCGCAGATGACAACACATGGGATCCGTTTAAGGAGGATCTGTCTGATGACGATGAAGACCTTATGGCTTCATCTCTGAAGAGGCAGGGAGATGAGGCGTTTACGCGGGATGATCTCCCTATGATGGATTGTATGGAGGAAAGAGATGATGCCACCTCCGACGACGACATGCCTGGATCGGTATGGGTACATCAGTAATAACGTAGTTAGTGAGCCTGCTCATCAGTAATAAGAGAAAACGTGGTTAGTAAGCCTGTAGCGATTTGTGTTCGAGGTTTTTTGTCCCATAAAATAGGTCCCAACGCCAGACGCAGAGGAACATATTTTATGTGAAAAAAGTCTGAGAACTTTTTCAAAATTTAGATAATGCCTAATAATCATGTTGTGTTTATAACGTTATCATGTTGACCTTTTTAAAATCAATTTCATTAGATACTCATTTGCATGTGTTACATGCATACATTTCATTGTTGTTCTGTATCTGAATACTTTCTGTGATTCATCTATTTTAGCCGGACGGAATGGGGCCTCCAGTTATAGTAAGTATTTTAAAATAAATCATATTTTAATAAGGTTGGCCCCCCCATTTCACCAATCAATAGTTCCTTTGTGAATGACAAGGGTTAAGGAAAAGAGCATGTGAATGATTTGTTCGTGTTGCTCTTGTCACATGGTTCAGACCTGTTCTGTTCTGTTAAATTCATATTGCCTTCTAAAGAAAGGAGATAAATAATTGTTGCAGGCCCATCAGATCAATCAGAATTAGGGATATGCAGTTTTCTCTTCAACAAATTTCTGAATAGAAAATAATCTGAATTTGTTAAGCATCGCTTTAGTATTCCGATGCCCGTTAAAAAAAATTAGGTCATTATTACAAGCAGGCAGTGTGTAGTGACTATATAAGCTTATTCAGTGAAATGCTACACCAAAACAGCAATTTACTCCTATTTTAACCACTATTGTACATATGTATATGAAACGCGTCTAACAGTAGGATTTTGCGTCTAGAAGTTAGACCTGTTATCCGTCTCGTAGATGCCTTATCTAGTTGCGTATATACATGTCCATGGTGCGGTCTTATATACGTCATATATACGCCTGATTCCGTTGTATATACACCAATCTCAAAAAGTTCCATTCTCTGCCACTTGGGGACACTACTGGTAGCATATTTCATTTGCCATTAACCATCCAAGTCTGTATTATATGAAAATTGCAATCTTATATTACCAATTTATTTTATAAAAACCTAATTAAGTATAAATTGATTAATTACACACAGTAAACCTTGCATTATGTTGTTTTTTTAATTGTTTTTCTAATAGATCTTACTTTCAAACACCATTTCGATGTGTGGACAGTGAGGCTTACTATATAATGAGCCTCTTCAGACTTGAGGTTGAATCCTGAAATCATCTTACCCCCATGTGAATGCGGCCGCACAGGTGTGAATGCGGCCGCACAGGTGTGAATGCGGCCGCACATGTCTACCCGGCTATAGGTGGAGGTTGAATCTAGTCCAAGCATTTCAGAATTTACTCTGATTTATTTTCTTTGAAGGGTGAAGGAAGGGTGACATTTATACTGATCACCATGCCACTGTACATTTCTAGTACAGCTTGGTCTCTCTGAATTCTAATTATGTATAACATTATCCCTACAGTTGCCTCCCTCTCTTCCCTGTTTGGACTGGTCGAGTATCTTGCTAGCACTTGGTCACAAATCAATATACAGAATGCAATTAAAGATCATCAGGTGTCAACACTGATTTGTTTATAACTGTTGCCAAATTTAGATAATACCTAATTGTCAAGTTGACTTTTTAAAAATAAATTTCATTGGATATCTAATGGGATGTATAATACATATTATGTACGTTCTGTATCTCAATACGTTCTGCAGAAGAAAAAAAATCACATTTCAATAGGGTTGCTCCCCATTTCACCAATTAATAGTTTCAGTGTGTGTCTGGCAAGGGTTGTGTGCGGTTAAAACAGCGCATGAATAATTTTCAAGTTTTGTGCTGGTCTCATGGTTCAGACCTGTTCTCTTCTCCTCTGATTGATTCATATTGCCTTCCAAGGAAAGGAGTTTAATGATCCTTGCTTGTAAGCAAACGCCCATTGAAAACGCTAGGATCATACTGACAGCAGACAGTCCGCAGCTACTAGCTAAGCTTATTCAGATATTCAGGGGGGCACTGAATGGTTACAACTTTATTTACTCTTTATCGAAATGTTAAAGATTTTAAAAAAGAAATGAAATGAGCTTAGCCCTTTACACTCAGAATGTATACATTGTAGTGTATTTGTTAACATGATAATATGCAGACTCACAGCTGAAGTAGTGATTTTGATATAAACATTAATTTCAGCCATCAGTGACCAACATTCATCAACAATCTGAACACAGTAGAACCCCGTAAGCTGACCACCTCTATATGCAAAGCTAGCAAGTCAAACTAATTTGCTCGGAATGGCTGCCAAAGAAATTGCATATTTTATTGGAACATGCCTTTGGCATAGGTGATGACTTAAAGACAAATGCTGGTAGTTGGTTGATTTCTAAATTGAGATTTGCAATTAACTCAGGATAATTTAAGTTCCATATATCAGCAAATAGAAAATGCAAAAAAATGGCATGTCACCATGCTATCTTCTATGGGAAGGCCATCTGAAAATGTAAATGTTAACTATTGGTGTCTATGGGAAAATGCAATATTTCTACTTTGTTGCTAAATGACACTGATGTTCTATTGCTATCTTCACATAATTCTGGATTATGATAGTTGGGAACATGTACAAATGAGAAATGCTAAAAAATACTATGTTACCATGCTAATTTCTATGGGAAGGCCATCTGAAGAAGGTAAGTGCTTATCTATTGGTGCCTATGAGAAACTGCTATATTTTCATGGCCCCAGATGGCAGCACCAGTGTTAAACCAGGGGGCGTTTCGATACCTACCCACATCTGTCTTTAAATTTTTTCTCCAATATTTGTTTTATTTGTTTGGGGCATTCTAAACGGCGTTTGTCCTGAGACATTAACTTTGTAACTTCTATAAGTTAGGCACTCGTAATAATGATAACAATAAGATCAGATAATACTAACCTGCAGTTATGGTAGGTATACATAAGAAACCTTTCCCCTCAACATGTATGCTACTTTGCATGTTACCAGTAACACAACACAGAATCCTTAACATTGAAATATCTTTGCTGAACACTTCGTTCCATTGCCGCACCAGGAGATAAGCAAGCCTTTCGACATGGCAGACTTTGAAGCAAAGATCAGAGTAAAAGAGGCGGGCATCATGGAACTTAGATCCAAGCTCAACACCCTAGAAATCCAACTACAGGGGGCGACAAAAGGTGGCAAATCCGACGATCAAACTCAGAGTCTGCTCACTGTGTCAGCCCTGAACGAGGAGATAAAAAAAGTAAACGAAGAGATCCTAAGAAAGGCAGACGACCTTCAGAAGTTCATGGAGGAAGGGAGGGCGGCATTCAAAGCTCAACATCAACAGCAACAGAAGGAGCGACAGGAAGAAGCCAGAAAAAGACAAAGAGGTGGTGTTGAGGACAGTGGAATGAGGTCCTGTAAGAGAGGTTACATCCCAGGTTCCGCGCAATCCACTGTAGATGTTCCCAAGCGCAGGGCACCGGAGCCAGTAAAGAAGGTTTGTTGTGCCAAAATGTCCATGAGCCGACGAAAACGGTACTAATTGATAGAGTTCCCCTTTTTAGTTTGTCGGTGGTGCCACCGACTGCATCAAATAATCGGTATCAAATAGTCGGGGAGGGTACAGTGTTTATATTGTATTTCCTGAGTTCTACCTGTGGGTCCATCCTGATTTAATGTTCAAGCTAAAAGATTAAGCTTCTCCAACGCTTTGATATTCTCGGTCCTTAACCGAGTAGGACAGTGGTGGCTTTATTGCATAATGTTCGCCAAATCAAATTCAAGTGAGAATTCAAATTCCAAGCTTTTTCCATTCACCATCTTCCATCGGTGTACTTAAAATATCGATCAGTGGTTCCCAACTGCAGATCAGTGGTGAATAACTGGCCTATGGAAAATGGCCCCAAGCCTGTTTCAATTGGCTGATTATTCTGTACCGATCTGCAGTCGGGAACTACCGATCACTTGCCAGATTATTGAATAGAAAAGAGAAATGCAGAGAATGCTCACTGATAAATTTGTTATAGACTTCTTCGCAGATTGACAGAATCAAACTCCATGCTCCTTCTTGATATAAAAATAAATTCAGCATGTGCCCGGAAAATACGGTAGAAACTGTGAATACAATTCACCCTCACCGATAATTTGATACCTGTATAATATATATGTACTGTTGGTGGCACCACCAACAGAACTGTAAGAGAACTCATTTAGTCAGTGGAATTTTCGTCACTCAATGGAAACGGGCCTTTTCCAATGGTGGCAGCAAACAAACAAAACTGACAACTCTTGTGTGTAGAACCTTGATAGATTTGATTCGGGCATGTTCACTAACATTACTGAAAACTAACTACTATTTAGAGGATATGCCATGAGGAGGCAAAGAGCAGAAGTGTAGCTCTATCAGATGCATGTATTGTCCTGGTTTAATCCGGTTGTTTTTGAATATTTTGAGAATGTGATGTTGCACCAAGTAAAATATCAGAACATATATATATTTAAACCCTTGATCTAGCTGCAAAACCCTTGGTCTAGCTGCAAAACGAGATGTTAATTTACTATCGTAAATTATTATCGAGTTTTGTGGCTTTGCGAGGTGGTAGCCGAACAGCAGCAGGTAGGCAGTAGCAGTGTGGGATAGTTGCTATAATCCAAATTGATTTTCACTGAGGGCCGTTTAATATTTATCTTATCACGTCTCCAAATAGTTGCATAAAAATACTGAAATGTGCAATGCCCTAGACAAGTCGCTCCTTTGTTCATGAGGGTTAAAATAAATAGTTAAACATATTAAGAAATGAACTGCATCGAAATCTGTATCCACGGAAAATATGCTGCAGAGTCGTCTAATGCGGCAAAGCCGCGTGAGATTACATAGCAAACCAAAATTAACGGCATATTTTCAGTGGCTATGGATCGAGTGCAGTTCAGATTCTATCTCACCCCTATGACTTGCTAATCACCGCCCCCCCCCATCAGATAATTTTACAATACTCCATGCTCATGGAATACGAGTTCCCAATGTTTAGATTATGAGAGAAAATGTCAGAGGTGAGATAAATATGCATACTTAACACATGCTAAAATATGTATGATACATACATATCTGACATGGATTCATGTAGATAGATTCATGTCATATCTGACAGATGGAGGTGAACCCTGACATGATCGCCAGAATGGCCTCAATCCCACGCAAACTGCAAATTAAGAAGCCCCAACTGGAGGTAACAAAGGGCGAGCTACTCGTTCTACGACAGAAACTAGAGCAGATCAACTTGGCGCGCAAACAGACACCAGTGAATCATTCAAACCAGGTAACCATTATCTTACTATGGAAGGAAGCCCAATAAAGCAGACGTGTGGTTTGTAATAATTGATAACATTGCTGCTGATAAAGTATAGTTGTGGATAATTGATAATATTTTATAAGTAAGACTAGATGAGGATTGAGATGTGATGAGGGAAGAGTGGTAGATTTAAAGTAGTGGTCGATGAAGGGCGAATAATTATTTTTCAGTGAGTATAGATTGTATCGTAGTACAAGGTGATGTGTGAGTGAGCGGTACAATGACCACCGGAGAAACACTACGTTAACTTTGGTTGGGTTAAATCCATGGCACCTTGACCCACTAGCTATACGTCTTTGTCACTCTACCAGCAAATCTTTCACAAGACCTAGACCTATGGTTGGAGAGGGTATATAGGTTTTATTAATACCTGCACGTTACAGTTCCTTGGTGCTGCGGGGCACCAAGTAAAGCCAGGGAAGAGATTCTGGTCTCTTCACTGTTGAAAGGTTTCAGAAGAAACCTAACCAATGCTGAGGCTCCAGGCATTCACTCAACTGAGAGGCACTGTGAGAAGACATGTTGACCTGCTGCGGACTCAGCCTATAAACTGACTGAGTGAGGTAGTGCGGGCGACCCCGTAGTATTTGCATACTCGGGTCCGCCGGCCTTACAGCACAGCGGGGGTCGGCACTCACGCCACCTAACGTAAAGGCTGCTCAACTACCCTGACCCCTACACTATTATCAATTGTGTGAGCTTTGAATATTTCATGGTAAGTATTTCGGCTTTGAGATCCCAGTCAGAACAAAATTACTTGACTTAAGAGTGAGGGACAGGGACTGGGTTGAACTATACAGACTATAAGTTGCGTTCGTGGAAGAGGGAATAAGGAAGGTGTAGATGACGTGTTCCTCCCCAGGGGGAGACAAGGCCCTACTACCTTCCACATACCAAGGGGAAATCTTTTTCTACGGACAAAACTATTGTGATTCATTTCAGAGTTAGATTAGTGTGAAAATGCTGAACATACAGAAATTTCTCTTTTTTTAAGGGTGTTCATCTATCCTGTATCCAGAGATGGGTTTCGTAGCATCCCCCACAGTCTCCAGTGCTATCTCATTAGCGTTTAAACCAGATCTTCATTTGGAGTTAGGAACTTGCGATGGTGCTCAACTGTAGAGAACTTCATCAACTAATTCAGATAAACACATGTAACTAGAACTAGAAAAGATCCAAACCAAGTGATACCCTTGCAGTCCTGCAATTGGGAAGGTAATGCCCTCGTCGGAAAAGGGGACAAGACTTAAAGTTAGAGTTCGACATCAACTGAGTTGAAAGGTGTCCCCATGCCATTCTGTGAAGGGGTCGAATATACACAATCAAAAATATTAGAATTAGAAAATTTAATTATTCGAATACTGATTCATGTTTCAACTGATTCATATGGAAGTATCATATTCCATCTGATTATGCTTTCAGTTGAAATCGGAGCCGGAAAATCAAAACTCACGACCAAGTCAAATTGCCCCAGTTGCTGAACCCAAACTGACATCTGCTGATATCCCTGCCATCAACAAACAGAGGTCAATCACCAACCACTACCTGGACAAGCTTGAAAATGAAATCGAAACTATGGAAAACGACCTGGCAGAAATCAGGAAAATGGTATGTGTGCTTAGTACAATATAAATGCATCTCTGAGAAAAGATAATAAAATGCGGCTAGTAGTGGTAGATAGGCTATGAAAAGTACGTGAAAAAATCCAAAGTTTCGTCCTGTGTTTCCATTTTCCATTGGCTGACAAACAAGGGGTAGGTTTTTGTGTTCTCCTAATAGCCTATTTGCATTGGCCATCACCGATATACAGGGAACACGGACGGACCTTAGCATTGCTGACGCAAAATGGAAAGAGGCTGTTAGGAGAACACAGAAAATCTGCACTGTGTTTGTCGGCCAATGGCAATGGCCTATAACCTTATTTGTTAAATGTAGGATATAACCTAGTGAAATACAATCAGTTCAAAATATAGATCTCTTCCCAAGAAAATAGTTTATACCAGGATATATTACAACAATATCATTGGTATGTCACTTACCCTGCCTTAACCAGTACAGTTATAGAGATATATTCCGTTTATCTTTGTTGAAAAGGTGGAAGCTCATCCTCGGGTTCGCCGGGCCAGGAAAGGATATGAAAGAGACCGTAAAAAGTTCATTGGAAAAATCTTTTCAAGGTATGATTATATAAGGCTTGAGGTGATTGAATCATATAAACCCCCACAACCTAGCGATCGCTTCCTCCTAGGATCATGCTAACTAGAAGCCTTTCGGGTAGTGCTTTGGATTACGACGAAAATTATAACATTCTGTGGATTTGATTTCGTTTATGAATAAGCTCTAAAGCTTGAGTAGTGTCATAAGAGGTTTGAGTGCCCCTATCTTCCAGATCCTCGCGCCTGATTTCCAAGCCGTTAGATATCTAATTGGTAGACCTACATTGTCATGATTGTATTGTGGCTATAGCATTAGTTTACAAGATCATGAAAATATGAATATCGGTGCTATAGTTCAATGTATTAACACGATTGTGGGATCATTACCCCATCCCTGGATGAAAGGAGAGAAGCAGTAGCTGGGAGAATACAATTTTATTGAATTTTATACTTTGTAAAATGTAGTAAAATATTCATGTCGACCTTATTGGACGACATATGAAATAAGTTTATGAATATGAAGTACAATAATAGATAAGATAATATATAATTGACAATAAGAGTCATGAGTCAATTATAATGATAACAATTGAATATTATTATAAGTATACATGATAATAACAATAGGCCTACGTGAGTAGTAAAAGAGAAATGGGATAATTAATCTGACTTAGTTCATGTCGATTCCCTGTTGGGAATATATGGTAATACATTTATTACGGAATGCACTGCAATTTTGTAATCCTTCATGTTTTCCTAGCGATATGTTACAATCATTAGTTGAGGTAAATGTTACTTAGTAAATGAAAATGTATTTAAGTGTAATTTCATTAATTCACAGCATTCAGTATGGAAAACTCGATGATGTTGCCATGCTGACGGCAGCCTTGGACATAGAGGGTCCGTCCGATGAAGTTACACTGGAGACGATAATTCAACCAGAGAGTAACCTGTCTGTACTTCACCTGGCTCTGATGAGAGAGCAGCAGGAGATAGTGGAGTTTCTGGTGAAGCACAGTGGTAAAGACCTAACCATGGTCTCGACAGAAACAGAGGAATGTAATAACCTCACTCCATTGTATATTGCGATACAGCATGGCAAGCTACATGAAGTGAAACTGATCCTAGACACAGTACCACAAGAAAATAACGAACGTGCTAATTATATCAATGAACTTGTGCCAAATAAGTCTTACGAAGGGACTCCTTATGACGAGATTCCTATAGCTGCGAGCGTATGGTCATCAGCAGGAAGAGACATCAGCGATCTAAAGCAGATGTTAGAATACTTGGTGGAAAATGGGGGAAACCTAGAACTGAAGACATCATCTGGAAATACCCTTCTGCATTTACTTGTCTTACAGGTTCTTGATTCTATGGACAATATGGACTATTTCAGTGAATTTCTGAAAGATGCTTTTGCCAAGGCTGCAGGAATTTGGTGGAAAAATATGAAGGTTGACTCTGACACCCGACGGAAGAGTCTTTCAAAGAAAGATGCAGAGGTTCGCGGCCTGAAGTATTTACTAAATATCTGTAACGACGAAGGACTGACACCGATCGCTTTAGCAGCAAAGGAAGAATCCCCTTTATATCATGATTTTGTTAACTGGGAGAATGTCATGAGGTTCCCAGACCTGAAGATGGGGCAACAATTCTCTAATGTCGACACATATAATGTTTCAAATATTACCAGCCTTCACCGACCGTCGGGGGAATCACTAAAATACAACTACACCTCAGTGATGCACGTTCTGGCACACAATAGTGTGGATTACCTGCAGAAGGCATGGAAGGTGGACATTTCGTGTACCGAGCCATTGGCATCAATCATCAGTCAAAAGTGGAAGTTTTATCAGTGGATCTTCTATATCTGGGGGTTCATTCATATTACTGTAATGATTGCATTCACGACTTCTGTATTTCATTACCGACCATTAACATCTGTGGAGTTCAATATTGCTGGGATAGTTACAGGAAATGTCAGCAATCGAAGCCAGCCAGGTATAAAGGCCTTACTGCCATCTGGGTATTTTGGACCGGTTGCACCAGGAAATCCAGCATTCGTAGTTTTCATTTTCTTACCTATAGTGTACATCATATTTGAATTATTCGATTGTATTACTACAGGTATGGGCAAGGGTAGGTGTCATTATTCCCTGACAGGAAATGGAATCTATCGTGCATTGTCAATGGTTTTCTCTATGTTTACCTTGCTATGGTTCATTTTGCATATGATCCAGGATGTAAACCAGGACATTTTATTGAGTTTGGCGCTCCTCTTTGGATGGCTATTCGGGATATTCTTTACAAGAACCATAAATTTCCCAGGTAAATCAAGCCAGATTGGGGCTTTCTCTATCATGGTACAACGAATGATCTTCCATGACCTGACTCCGTTTATACTCATCTCAGTATTTATTCTGATAGCATTTTCAGCATCTATCCATGCCACCATGCTGCACTCACGCGACGCAGTTCAGGAGAGGTATCGTTTCCGAGATACACTCTTTGACATGCTTAAGTTCTACTCCGGGCTTGAAGATGGTAAAGACCACACTGCTTCTAGGGACCAGGGATTTGCCAAAGCAGTGTTGAGCATTTACGGTATTATCAGTGTTATTCTTTTGGTGAACATGCTCATTGCTGCGATGAACAAAACCTTTGATATTGTGCGTGAGGCACACACTGACCTGGTGGTGCGGCAAAGGCTTGCCATACTATTGATGCTAGAACGACGACTGCCTATACAGTCTCTGAGAAAATTAAGTGAAGTTGAATTCCAAAGAGAGTTCAACAGGAAAACTGAGAAATATGACTTTTTCCTGAAGGTAGTAAGCAAAAAGATAATGGCAAGCCTCGATGTAAAAAAGAACCGGAAAAATCATAAAAGCTTTAAAAGTAAAAGTTAAACAGGCTCATGCTGTAGTCCTCCTGGGCTGCATTTACTAATTAGAAACCATTGTTCGAGGCAGAAGAGAATAGCAGTGATCACACGGGCGAGGTACGACAGAATAGACGATAGTATACCATCCATGTTCAACAAGTTGGGTCGCCACCAGGTAGAGAAATCCTGTACAATAATTTTTTTTTTTTTTATTATTATTTTTTTTTATTGTACCAATAGGAGTACATACAAAGTCGGGCCTCTGCATTGCAGTTATTACGGCCGTCCCAAAGAACAGTTGTAGGGATCACAGTATTGAACAGGTTTCAATCTTAAATAAATACAGGATTTGTACATTGGTATGCAAATGATGGTAATGGTGATGATAACATTTTGCGGTTGGGATAACCTCGTTCTATACAAAGAACTTTCCTTTCACATACTTTTTGTACTCATGAGCCGAGCTTATCTGAACTTCTTTGGGAAGATCATTCCATAAATGCATTGATGTGTAAATTGGACTCTTTTTGTAGAAAGCGCTTTTTGGCCTTTTAAGCCTAATAATGAGTTTTTCTTGATTTTGTGTTCTGGGATCGGCGGTCTGAACTATCGTACGTGAAAACTTCTTAATGTTTAACAATCCTAAATATCTTCTTCTAACTTCTTAAGTTTGTACACCACAAATCTTGTGCAGGTTTACAGTCGACAACTCACCCACCAAGGTTATTCTCGTTCGATTCACATAGAATGTTGGTGATTCCTGGGGGCCGTTGAATTAACTACGAACGACAAATAAGTATCTTAGGATTGTATCTTGGGGCCATAGTGTTGTATAAAATAATGTGTTGTAAGCATAGGATGTTTTGAGGATAAAACTAATCTAAAGTCTTTTCAAAGTGTTGTAAACAAATACCTTCATTTAGATAATATCTTCTGTCATATAAGACTGAATGGACAAAAATCGTCCAGGATGACGTTTATCGTTGGAGTCATCGTATCGTTCAGACCAGCACCAGAAACGAACGAACTTTATTCAACAGCTCCCGTATGCCAGACAGCTTCTCCTCATAGCTGGTGGTGTCACATAGTGGTGTTTTTGTTAACTAGATTAATCTCCAACAATCATTTAATACATTTCCCCTCTGGAGCCTTTAATACCTCGACATACACCACTGATGCTAACTGACCCGATCGCCGATTATAATTGGGAAGAGTCGGGAACAATTATGTCACTGTACGCGTGTATCGCGACTCCGTTATAATCGGTTAGTACCCAGTAATTCCCGATTCTCGTCGGGAAGAAGTGTGATTTGGTTGGTGGAGTGTGTAGAGCGACACAAAGTTCAGCGATTCTGATCGACCTAATGAAAATCCTTGCTAAATCAATTTAGTATAAGTATTTCTCTTATGAGAAACATCTTGCTTGGAGTCTGTCAGTGTAGGGATGTGAGTGAGATATCCTTATTAAAATGCCCTGGAAATGCAGTCAGATTGATTTTCAATGATGAGCTAGCCCAGCTGTGGGACGTGCTTAGGGTACCCGCGAAGTGAGAGGGTGATAAAGCCGTGGGGGCGTGGTTAGAGGGGTCAGATTTTTGAAACCTGCTAAATTACGCTTTCTTCCTGGGATTTTACGCTCAAAAAATAATTTTAGAATAATATTTCTTTTTATATTTTATATTAGTCTCCTACTAAGTACCTTCCAGAAAAACATTATTCCAACAAAATCAGACAAATGGTTCAGATTTTAGAGCCTTTTGAAATTGTGTAAAATACTGCATGTTGTCCACCCCCATAAAATATTTGAAATTTCAAGGAACTTTATAAAAGGTTATAATTTGAGAAAAACTGATATTATATGGTGACATATGTTATATTTGACCCAAGACATCTCTATCACATATTATATATGAAACAAAAGCTATGAGCATATTTAGGTGTTGGGCCACACAGGGGTGTCGGACAACACAAGGGGTGTCGGACAACACGTTTTTTAAATCACTCAGAACAATGGAGAAAATAATATTTGTGGCTATAATCCTTTATATTCTTAATCAAATGATAGAAATCTTCGTTTTTCAAAGCAAACCACTCAATTACTAAAAAGAAACAACCCCAAATTCATGACTTTTATCTGAGCGTGTTGTCCGACACCCCGGGGTGTCGGACAACACATCTTCAGTTTTTTAACCACAAGAAGTACATTTCTTTATTTAGGAAAAAAGTAAACTGGTTATTCATAAGTGGTAGGGATACTTAACATATACAGGGGTATTTGTTATTCTATTATGATTATTATTTCTTCTATACATCTTTTAACAGGTGTATTGTCCAACAGCCCATTTTTTGGAAAAAATATCATCATGGAATCACAATGTTTTAATATCAGAATGGATAGTCTGATTGTGTTGAAACTTTCAGGTCTCACAGTCAGGATATTGGTCAACATTTTACAATAAAGAACAATTCATTTCTCATTGTATATCTCATAAGGACAATCCTCTCATAATTGGGGTGGCAGACAACATGCTCTATGGGGCTCTCAGTTGGAAAATTTAAAGGTCTTGGATAGATTTGACCATTTTGATATTTTTTCAAACTTTAACCAATTTTCAAAACTATATTGTCTACACTTCTCATGACATATGCTTTAAACAAGTTACTAGAAACAATTGGCTCAACATTGTGCCTCCAAGATTTTGAAAAAAAGTGAAAACACTAGAAAATCTCAGTTTTTGTTGATTTTCGGAAGGAAATATTCCTCAGAGCTATACAAAACCCTATGTTGGAATGAAAGATCATCTAGAGATGCACCAAAAATGTCACTTTTAAATCGATGAGATACGTTTATATAACATTAGCCTTAAATAATCCTGTTTTCGGTAATTTAGCAGGTTTGAAAAATCCGACCCAGAGCCCTCTAGGCGGTAGGTCAATTTGTGGGCAATACAGCTTTAGGTTTCAAGCTTTCAATATACCAGCAGGAGGCGACACCTATTAACCATATGGGTAGATTCCAGTACAGTCTGTTGTCGCCAGGGCCAGGGCACACAGGCTCAAACCTGAGGTGATGTTGTCTGTTTACAAACGGACTACCATATGGGACATCAAAGGTTCGGAGATAGGACTATAGAGGGCAGACCTGTCTAGCTCCACGATCATACTTTGTAAACCTAGTGTGTATCAAAACGCGAAGATGCATTCTGTATCCAGAAGTGTAGTATTACCTGCAAAACTTGACTATCATCAATGGCATTTCACATTGTACATCTATAAGGCTTTATGTATCACAAGAAGAATCATGTAAGGTTGTTTATTATATACCCTTGTATCGTGTATAGTTAGAGTATAGGACTTCAAAGTGGTGTTCGCTTAGAAACGGATTATATGCATGTCTTCATAACGTACCTTTTACCAACTGTGCCCATATTGACTGTAGCTAGGTCGAACAGGTTTAAGTTGAACGCCTTCTTAGCCACGATTATTATAATATTTACCGTTACATAAACCTTACGATGCTGTAGTGATAGTAGATTCGTGATGTTGACCATTACAATGTATGCGATCATTGAGGCACATGATACATTATTGCCTTCTGCTTTCAGCCTTAAGAAATACAAATGTACTACCTCTGACATATATCGATATATACATGACGGAATTTCCCTTGAATATATTCATTCTTGATGAATGAGAATAGAATTTCAAAAGTGAACAACTAAAAGATTTTGGCGTTATCTAGAGTAAATGGATCATTGGCACCTAGCCTACCAAATAGTTGGACTCCGTCCCAACATTGGCCTGAAATGTTGCCTTCAACTCAGTCACGTCATAATAGACAACATTAGTGTGACGTCATTCTACGCGCCCAGGCCTCCCCAAGGCTTTGGTGCCAAATATTGGGCTATCCCTTCCAACGTACCATTATGCTAACCACTTCCCGATCGAACTTATTGGTGTTGTCATCCTTTGAAATATCAAAATTACTACTTGATGGTGTCATTTAGACTACGGAATACGATGCAGTTCCTTTTTAGTACTTTCATAGTAGACAGCCTTGAGATATGCATGGAGAAAAGTAGAAAAGGCGTAGTTTTACAGCCTTTTATATATAGGCGAGGCCGGAGAGAACTAATGATAATTAGTAATCTGCATACGCAATGAAGAGCACTAGATCACTTTGAATAACTGGTGGTGCCAAGAACGGGACATGGGAGGTGTTGAGATGTACAACTAATTGAAGTCAGTATTCAGTAATTCAGGTATGCACAATTGGTCTAAATGCTGAAATCATTACCTGAACAAATTAACTGCATGTATTTTCTTATTTGAAAGGAATTGCACGTCTACTTATAAACGATATTGTTTTAGGTTACCATTGTGATAGGCAAACATGTGATATGGCTTCTGAATAAACTGTAGGGATATGTAATACATACTCTCATGTCCTTTTATTTAAATTCACTAAATGAATAGGCAGAGCCTGCTTTAATCATAAACCCATACATATACTTTATTGTCAAGTTACGCAAAGGAGGTGGTACACTGATTTGGTTTTTTTAGTTAACCACAGTAAGGTTTGCTAATGTTTCTATAATTAAAAAGTCAACGCGTGTATGGAATAAAATGAATAATATAAGATTGTTTAATTCACATCGAGTTAAAATAAAGTGTATGTGATAAGATTCGATTCTGAACAAGAGTGTGTGACTTATTTCCCATCACTGAGACTTATTAGCCTTTTTTCAATTGACATCTTTAGAAATAAGGTGATGATGGGGTTGGTGGGCAGGATGACCTCAGCGCTGGCGTGATTTGGTGGCGTGTTGCCGGTAAGAGAGTGAGGCCCGTATCCAATTTCGCCTGCGTTATAAAGTGTTTTTGTGAAATAATACGAGTTAAATGATCCGTGGATAAAGGGATCTAAGAAATGAAAATGGTTGACTTTAAATTATCATACAATTTAACAATTATCTCTCGATTTCATTTCTATTTTAGTTATAAATACCACAACGGCAAAAGATGAAACAATGTCAGACTCACATTTCAGAGATTCCCTAGGAACGCAGCAATCCCAAGGAATGTATATATTTCAAATCTGATGGGACAGATCATTCCCTATGGTATTCAAATTGTTATATCTGATGAGCCAGACCTATCCAAATAGCATTAAAACCATATCTATTCAAGTGAGAGGGAAAGAAAACCATAACTTAGCTAATCCAAATTGTGTTTGCCAGACACATAGACAGATAGATAGACAAGGAGAGAGAGAGAGAGAGAGAGAGAGAATTTCAATAGCCAGGACAAACAAACATAGACCCAGTAAGGAGATTTGGTGGATGGGTTTACTCCAGTCTACCTCAACCGAGTCACTACATATTAGCACCCCTCTCCACTTACACACTCCTTATCTACCTCCACTGACCATGTTATTGAACCTATTACACTAAGTCCCATATGATTAAGGGACATTTAATGCATTAGGAATCAGTGGTTTTAATACCAGTAGTCTGATTTTAGTAGTAGTTTTTACACATATTTCTTTATCCCACCCCTAATAAAAAAACGCCATTCATGCATGGAGTTGTCCCCCTGCATTAACTGCCATATAAGGAATAGAGTAGATCCAGCGGCCAATGACTGCATTCGGAGCAAACCACGACCTTCACCCTGACCTACTTACATGATATCTATAGCGCCTTGGGACGGTTCTACGGTCTAGATTTGACCCAAAATCTAGTGGGCCACAACCACCCTCATAGGCTTAATATTGGATTTGTTTATGCCACGGGTGTGACATAAAGGGTTGTTTATGTCACTACTTGGAAACGGGGTAGGATAAAATCTAGACTTTACTCGTTTGAATTTGAGTTTATTTATGTTACACATTGTGTTGGCTCCATAATCTCACGAGTCGAAGATGAGTGAGATTACGGAGCCAACACAATGTGTGGCATAAATAAACTCGTGACGTCTCTTGGTCATATCTTGACTAAGATTTCTGTTTATTATGTGTGTGTGTTTTCATACATACAGATTTCTAGAAGGAACCCTGGTGAAAGGTAGTAGTACTACAGCCTAGCTCTGTCAGTTTTTAATGAGACATTTTTTAAAGTAATCTATTGTGGTCTGAAAGGTTTACATTAGTTTATTTTGTATTTTCATTCATTTTAAAACAATTCGAATAAGCTATTTGAAGGTTCAGGAGGGACTTCCTTCCCTGCCTGCCTTCCTGCCTGCCTGCCTGCCTGCCTGCCTGCCTGCCTGCCTGCCTGCCTTCATGAGGGAGAGATGTGCAAAGCTCAAGCTCGCTCATTATCTTACCCCTGGTATTTTTGTCCCATAGATTTAACATTGCCAGTGATAGGGGTGAAATAAAATCTGAACCGCACTCGATCCATAGCTATGGTTAATATGGCATTCATTCTGGTTAGTTATTTTTATACTTATTAGCTTCCCTGTACCTGTCCTACTGCGCCAATCGTACGGGACGGGAGGGGCGAGGCAACCAGCGTGGGCTTAGAACTGAGCATATTGTCTACTGTTTTATTGACTAAAGTCACCTCCATCGGAGGGCGCCACTGACACTGGCAACACAAGGTTGAGACTTGCAAGTATTACATTTCTTTTCATTACCACGAATGGCAGGTCGGTTTGGTTCTGATGATGAATATAGAAAGACATGGTTAGTGTGTCTGAATGGATTCTGTTCAGTGATATTTCGGTCAGAAATACTCACCGAATCCGAAGAATGAGGTGAATATTTCTGACCAAAATATCGAGGAACAGATGGAATTCAGACACACTCACTTTGTCTTTTTATTATAATATACCTAGAAATCATTAAAAATGCCATTCTACAACTCACCAATTAGAAATATGAGTGGTCACGTGGTACGGAGGGTAGTATTGCATATATTACGCCACAGTGTGGACGAATGAAATCATTACTTCTAGGGCGTATGTAAAATACATGAGATATTTGTGCACCGGTATATAATAATAAGGGATTCTGTACGAGCACTGTTAAAATCCGAATAAGGTTTTGCGAAGACGTGGGCAGAAAACATTTGGCCTTGAGACCATACGCTGCGGCCTGAGTATCATATTGTAAAGTACCGACCTTGTCATGACTATTGTATTTCGTATATATATCAAATATGTATGAGGACAAAATTATAAATACCATGTGTCATGAATTGACTTTAGTTCCAAATGCAACCACAGGCTGACATGATGGTCGGTGTGTTCACTGGAGTGGAACATGGTTGCAGGCAGTCATTGGTCAGTTAGTTCTAGATTCTGATCGGTCAGTTAGAGAGCCAATGACTGGCCCGAATGGCCAGGATTACTGTTTGTATCGCCACCTCCTATCTGCATCTAAGTGCATGATTTATATATGATTCAAACAATCTGTTCTAAATCTTGTAACTATATTTCGAGCGTTCTAGATGATTTTTAAAGGTTCTGAACCAGGCTATTATAGCCTCAGGACATTACAATGTGATTTGAATGAGGTAGGTACAGGTCAAGCCCTGCTCCTCTTCCGTCCCACACGAACAATGAGTACAATGCTCTGGGAGTTTTAAAGCCATTCCGGACAATTTCGCTTGAAAATTAAACCCATGTCATTCTCCTCAAACCATCACAGAATAAAGTAGATGTGTAGCACTATACATTTAAGTTTTGGAATTCCATCCTTTTTTTGAACGAATTGAAGAAAACCATAATTTTCAGTACATTATCTATATAAATCAAGCCAGTGTTCAAAGGCCCATTTTACCTATTCAGTTTGGATAATTGGAAAAAAGGGTCAAATTTACTCATTCGACATTAAACTGAATAACAACAGCTTTGACTAATAATTGACAATCTCTAGGTGGCAACACCATGAACCGGAGGATTTGTCTTTAAAGGACTTTCAGGGGCGTTGTCACCGCTTTTTTTTTGTATTCATTTGAAAAGATGTGGATACAGTCCATTCATCCTTGGGTGGATGTTCTTCCATGGACGTTACTGTCCAAGTACATATCCCTCAGCCTTTATATATAGGCGCCACGAAAGATCTTCGGGGAGAGAGTGTATGTGTGCAGTGGTGGCTGTGTTGGACTTTAAATCCGGCACTGCACCTGCGCTAATCCTAGGCATGTAGATTGGGAAGCAACCAGCATGAACTTAGTTATGATAAACGACTGGATACCAATAAATAACGTATTTATATAGACTAAGACATCAATAATAGAAATAAATAAAAAAAACTGTTAATACTTCAATTGAGGACTTACAATGACAAGCATATGTAAAATAGATCAGTGTAGTAATTTAAACAGCACATAATCATACGATGTTTTAAGTATAGAGATTGACGATGCAAAGGTGTGGGTGGGTGGGTAATAAAACGTCTGGCGCTGTTGAGCAGAGGTAGGTGAATGGCGCACTCGGTATCCCTGTAAAATACTTCAACAATTACTAGCTTCTGTTTTCCACATGTCTTATACAATATGCCACAAATACAATATCAGACAATCACATTATTTTTACTCTTTGTTATTTGTCAAGATTTTATGTTACATCAAGAAATATCTATCACAGCCTGGCAATATAGGTATCATATTAATCGTCTTGGAATACCTAAGAAGATAAGATGTTTATTTCTGTAGGTCATCGGGATAGATTTTTCATTTAATCACTGTGAAAACAGGGAGGTCACATGTTTGTGGGTTTTTTTACCTAAGCATTTCCGATGTTCAATCTATTACAGGAAATCATGGACATAACACAGGTATATCATATACCAACAGATAGGCCCAAGCCCAAGCCTTCTAAGAATGTTTTAATTGTAAAATTCGGTCATTTATCTATGACAGAAGAGCGATTTATATTTTCATTATTATAGTGGTATTAGGCACTCGCTGGAGTGCTGGGTTCACTCTAACAGCACTCGCCTCGTTCTGGAGTGAAGAAATTTCGCTAGTGCGCGGCTGGTTCTTTACCAAATACATAGAACCAGCGAAACCCGCTATCACGGCGATCGCCGCGCCACGCTTATGTGCAAGAGGTGAAAAGTAAGTTACAAGGTCCGCCCACAGGTCAAGTAGTAGTAGCCTTAAAGCATCCAGTCACAGAATTGATAATGAATACACAAAGCTCTTTTGAACAAGGCAATATAGAGAAAATAATAACACCATTGTCATTGTCAGTCTTCCCATTTTCTGGTAGGTAGGGATGACTTGTGACAGTGTACAGGAATCAGTGTGGTCGGAGAGCTGTCGTATAGAGGCATATAGATAAATCTCACATGAAGTATAGTAACAGCTGCTGTCTTCACTGAGACTCAGCTAGAAGAGTTGGCTGTCCGTCATCAAACAGGTTTAGTGCCCGTCTGGTTCCCGATCAAAAGGTATTGTTTGGGACGATGAAATAAATATGAAATGTCATTAAATAATCAATTGGCACCACCTGAGCCTAGTGCCCTTAGAAGCAAGAATCGATCGCAGAGTAAATCAAATGGAATCTAACTAATATCACAAAAAATAACTTTGCTTGATTCGTGTCATATTTTCGGAAACGTGTCTGTAGGGAGTGTCAATAATTGACAATGCTTATGATATTGCACCCTTACTGTAGGAGGTATGGGAGTGGATTTGATAACCTAGCGGTATGATTGCAGCATAAACAATGCTGTTGGTCCTGAAATAACAGCAGCGCAGATCCATACATTCAGAGCGGGACACTAGAATCCTCTCCCGGTATCCTGTATACAGACGAGCATATTTTATGAGGCACAGAACGAGCGGAGAGTTTTATGAAGATTATAAATGTGGATAATGGCCTGGAGAAAAACTTGACCTGATGGTTCCACAGAGTGGATTGGATGCGGAAGGTTTGCGGGCAGAGACTTGCTTATCAGGGTAATATGTTTACTTGTATGGCCTATTGTCTGCAGTGTGGATGGCTGTATGAACGCTGTACCACCGCCGGGTAGAGTTTTTATTTTAGAACGACCTGACCATTTATCTTAGCCTGGAATAAAGGTCCATAGGCTCAACATTAGGAACTCGTTCTCAACAGGCTTGTGAGTACAGTAACTCATTCTCAACAGGTGATAAACAGATAGATATTTCCAGGCTAAAGCCGGATGCCCATCTACCGATTTAGGGTTGAACGATTAGTTCCCAAATCATATAGGAGTCGGTCACCTTGTCGCAGGCAAATTACGTAACCCCTTGCTCGATCCGCATACTGATAAAATCGGTGTATGGTCCACTAATCGCTGGGGGAGGGCAAAAACCAAAGAAACCAAGTGTTCACTAATCGCTGGGTAGCCTTGCCTAGCTGTTCTACATCTACCGACTCCGTTAGGATGGCTCGGCTGAGACAAATTACCCTCTGTTTGTCGCCGACAAACGTACATAAATGTTCCGACATCGGTAGATGGGCATTGGGCTTTAGATGATAATTTATGGTCCGTACGGAACAAGGCGCTTACGCCGAGTTCCGTGACAATATTAATAACAACCACAATATTATAACAATTAATAGGTTAGTCAAAGCTTACGGAACAGTGGTCCGTATTTTGCCGTACGGAACATTTAAGGATATAAATCCGATGTATGGAGTTCTTGAAAACGATAGAGATATATTGGGACCTGACTCTTGAACAATATGGATATATTTACCTCTAGATTGTTGTTGGTAGATAGCAGGTAATTTGTCGGTAGATGGGTGGTTGTGGCCCATTAGATTGTAGGTCAACTCTCGACTGTAGAGCCGTCCCAAGGCACTAGAAAATATCATGTAAGGAGGTCAGGGTCAAGGTCGGGGTTTGCTGCAAATGCAGTCATTGGCTACTCCGTCTATTCTATTCCTTATATGGACTTAGTGTAATGGGACAACTCCATGCAGGTAGGCAGAAACGCCACGTACCAGAGATGATGATTTAGACTTAGGATAGGACACGGAGGCGGGAATGAAGGTGGGTTCAGGAGAGGAGTATAGGTGTGATATGATGATAAGCCTGCTGGCAGAACCACAAGGACTGTGCTGGGAGATGGTGTCAGTCCGCAGCAGGACCATTATGCAGACAGCAGCGGCTACGACAATATCACCGCTCTGCTTCCGGACAAATATTAGAACAGACAGTGGCAGCTTGGATCGGCATTCATCCCTTAGCGGTTTGACGCCATTCTATGCGTTACATCCGACACATCCACCCCACGCATCCACCCCACACAGCCACACCAGTCAGCCACTTCAGCCAGTCAGCCTCCTACCATACCCTACATTCTACTGGTCCGAATCCAGCATGTTAACTGGCACCTACTCTGCGTAGCACGGATGTAATCTCAGCCCAAGTATTTTTTCTCATTAAACTGCCATTGGGAACTCGTACTCAACATCCATGGTGTATTTAGAAAGAATATTCGATGGGGGATTGTGTCACAAATGTTAGCCAACTAGTGAATGTGAAGGGTGAGATGAGTTCAGAAACCTATTCAAGTTTATAGTCAGAGTTCGGTCCCATCTTGTTTGAATCGCTATGTAATTCATGCGGCTTCGTCTTGTGAATTATAACGCAATTTAATGGTGAAAAAAAATACTTCTTCAAATTGTCGAGCTCCCCTTCCCCATGGGGGTGTGTGGATTTATTTTTCGATTTTTTGTTGTTTAAGGAATTTTTTTTTCTTTTTCAATTTTTTTTTCAATTTTTCTTTTTATTACGCAATTCAAACTTGATGGGATACGAGCTCAGACCATGAACGTTCATAGTTCTAGCATGTACGGCCTGCAACACGTTAAGCATATTATATTAGGTCGAGGTGTATCATTATTGACGGACCATGTTTGCTCGCCCAACTTGGACTTCAAATTGCGACTACAAGTATTTTCTTATTCACTAAAATCAGTTGAATGTGACCTGGCGTTTTATCTGAAAACTGTTACTCACGGACACAAATATATGCTCCCCCTGCTTAACTTCTCAAAAAAGGGCCATACTGGCAGAGAGCCGAAACCAGCAGGTGTCTGCTGAGCCCTATCCAATCGAAATAAAAGTAATAAATATGAAAGAATTGGGTAGAGGGTAGCTAGGAAATGTTACATGCCACAATCTCCACATTTTATTATGATCATTATATGTAACAATATGCCGTGAACACTGAAATATATATGGAAAAGGTGTAAATCAGACCCTGATAAAATATGAACATTAGATAAACAAAAACCTTCTTAAATAAACAATAACCTCTATACTTCTTGTACTCTGAACTCTAGCCTACTCTCTACTTCGTGGTTCTTGTAGAAAGTCTGTATAATTATTATACCAAAAAGCACTAGGAACCAGTCTGAAACCTCACTCCCCCACAGGCTATCTGCCCCTCTGCCAATACCTAACTCTGTCGTAGTCAGGCTGCTCTTAGAACTGTCTCTACCTTACACTGTCACAGTCAGCCTTCCCTTCTGTTTCTACCTTACACTGTCACAGTCAGCCTGCCCTGCCGTCTAAGATTCGAGGTCAACTCTCGACTGCAGAGCCTTCCCAAGGCGCGAGAAAAAATTATGTACGTGGGTCAGGGTGAAGGTCGGGGTTTGCTGCAAATGCAGTCATTGGCTACTCGGTCTGCTGTATTCCTTATATGGAATTAGGGGAATGGGACAACTCCATGGTGCACAGTTGGCCCATCTGTTCATTCCTTACTCCTATCCTTCTGCAAATACCTTACTCTATCATATTGAGTCTGTCCTTCTGTTTCTGTTACACTGTCCATGTGAGCCTGCCCTTCTGTCTGTACCTTACGCTGTCACAGTCTTCCTGCCCTTCTGTTTCTACCTTACACTGTCATTGTGATCCTGCCCTTCCGTCTTAACCTTATCCTCTCACAGTTTGCCCATCTATTTATTCCTTACTCTGTCATGCTCAGCCTACCCTTCTGCCAATACCTCTGCCTTACTCTTTCATATTGAGTCTGTCCTTCTGTTTTTCCATCACACTGTCTATGTGAGCCTGCCCTTCTGTCTGTACCTTACTCTGTCACAGTCAGTCTGCCCTTCTGTCTGTACCTTACTCTGTCACATTTAGCTTGCCCTTCTGTCTGTACCTTACTCTGTCACAGTCAGTCTGCCCCTCTGTCTGTACCTTACTCTGTCACAGTCAGCTTGCCCTTCTGTCTGTACCTTACTCTGTCACAGTCATCCTGCCCTTCTGTCTATACGTTACTGTCTATTCCTCAGTCTGTCACAGCCAGCCTGCTTTTCTGTCTGTACCTTACTCTGTTATAGTCAGTCTGCCCCTCTGTCTGTACCTTACTCTGTCACAGTCAGCCTGCTCTTCTGTCTGTACCTTACTCTGTTATAGTCAGTCTGCCCTTCTGTCTGTACCTTACTCTGTTATAGTCAGTCTGCCCTTTTGTCTGTTCCTTACACTGTCATAGACATCACTGGCTTAACTCTCGTTGCATTCAGCATGGCTAATGAAGCCTTTTCCACAAAACTAAGGCTGCCCTATGGTAGGGACCAATAGGTGTATTATTTAGTCAAAAAGGACCATTACTAGTTCTGTTATTGCACTAATAATCCTTAAAAAGCAAAGTAAAAGAAATTGATGGAGACTAACACTTTCATGCTGGCACAGAGGCTACGATTTTAGCCTTGGCGAGGGATACGCCGCAAACGGACATTTGTATGCATCCATCATCAGGGTCCTTCTACAATATGATTTATATCAGATTAATGCAGATGAATGTCCCCTTCTGTCTTCCTAACTATTCAAGGTTCATCGGACAATTTACCATGGAAAAATCAAACCCTCGCGATATTTTGTGTTTTTTAGGTAGATGATATTAAGAAAACATAGTGACTGAGCGATCTCTACCTTTTGTAACATAAAATGATAGATATGTCCCTCCGCCTGTGGCGTCCATCCCTACGGGCTCACTAACGTTCAGCCTCTCTTATTGTACCGCAAAAACTATAGGTCAACGTCCCTGTATTTAAGAGAATTGAAGAAAACCATAATTTTCAGTACATTACCCATATAATTCAGGCAAATATGAATGAATTCATTTAGCCTATTAGGTTATGTCAAACTGGGGAAAAAACAGTCATTGTATTTGATTAATTTCCTGTCATGTTTTTGTCACTACGAACTATTCAGAATACATGATTACCAGCACCTAAAAATTGCCAGGTGGCGCCACTGTGAGTGGTACAATATGCCTTTAATCCGTATTATGGTACCTAACCTTCCGGTGGGATCCGGCAGTGATACACATTTTGCCCGGCAGGCGGCACGCGGGCGGGCGGGTGGTGCCCTCTGGTGGGAGACGAGGGCGTGGTGCGGGCAGACAGAGCAACGCCCAGCGGCAGGGTTCCGGCAAGGTCTACATATTGCTGAATACATCACGGACACAACACTGTGGGCTTTGTGTGAGGGCAGCCGGGGCGGCCGCTGACATTTAAACGACTGTGTTGCTGAGTGGGCGTAAGCTTGAGCCGGAGGGGCGTTATCTGAGATACAATTCACCATCCCCTCGTCACCAAAATAACACAATGATAATACCAGTGATACTACTAATAATGATGACAGTGCGAATTATAAGACTACTATAATAATCATTTGGTTATATTTCTACATTAGCTGGAGGCATTGTAATGTAGGGCCGGAAGATGGTTGGAGGCATTGCCGTGTAAGGCCTGAGATTTTGGTATGTTTTATTCAAATGAGAATTCAGTGCAGATTTAAGTTTTTTTTAAAGATGTATTCATTTTTAGCAATATGTAGTAAGCCGTGAGTTAGAATATTGTAACCAACGAAACTCTGGGTTTCATGTTTATACTTAAAAGTGTGTGACATCAGTGCATATAGGTTCAGGACCATCCCTTACTTACCTTTTCACAAAAAACCCACAATGATAATACCAATGATACTACCATGACAATGAAACTAATATGAGGGAGTTTCCACTTAGCCAATGTACTGCTTCCGTTACATGATGTCAACATCCATAAACACATTGCCAATGCTGTGCAGATTAGTTAATACACTGGAAATATAAAAAGTGCTACAATAATGATAAAACACTCTGTTAACTTCAAGTGCATTCTCCATATGACTGTGGCCCAAAAAGAACATCACTTAATAGAAACTGTTATAAGAGCATAATTCGGTATAGTAGAAACTGAGCCATTAAAAAAATACTATAATCATGATTTGGTTATATTTCCTTTTTACATTAATTCAGTCCTGAAGATGCCAGGAGGCATTTTCTTGTAAGACCTGAAGATGCCTGGAGGCAATGGTATGTAGGGCCTAAAAATGCCCTCAGCCAATTTCTCACGCGTTATTCTGAATAGGAGTGCAAATAGAAATAAAAAAATATTTCATAAATTTTCGCAAAATACGGCACACTCTGGGTTAGAATATTCTAACCAAGGAAACCATGGGTTCCATGTTTATAGTTCAAAATGGGTGATATCAGTGCATGTAGGTTCAGGAAACTTGGAAATTGCTTCAAAATATAGCTCAGGACGAGTTTGTGATGCAACTGAAATTGGTGTCCATACTAGAGATTAATCATAAACAGTGTCTGTATTTCTTAGTAATAAAATGTGGTGAATGTTTATCCTCATTATCATTCACTCTTGAATTGAATTGAACCAGTATAGTCTTGACTCATAGTTGTAACCTGTACTCCTGTGTCTGAGTTCTGAGTTCTGACTCCCTTTCTCCCTTATTCCCTTTTACCTAGCCAGTCTAGGTTCCTAGACTTTACAACTTGACTAACGATTATATTATCTCTATAACTGAAGGACATTGTTCTGCATGGTCAGTCTTCAATCACAAATTTCCACGATAATTGCTTTTTTTGGTTGTTTTTATTGGTCTCAGAGTCCTCCAGTCATCTGGCATCCTGAACGTAGTAATAACTCCCTTTGTTCAGTAATCATTAGCCGCCATTTTATAAAATCCGTTTGAGCTGAGCCTTGAACTCTTTCATGTATACGCCCTGCGCTGTGCACTTTCGCGTGTAAATGTGCATATGAATGAGAGTTTTATATTGACTGAAGGCCCATTCCTTAGTGTATTTCTGTATCCCATGACCACTCAGCTCTTGTCTGCCTGCAGCTATTGTCTGCATTAGGTTCAGTTTATACCTGGTGTCTGGAAATGCACTGATGCTTGAAGTATCGCAAAGCATAGCAGGATTTAGCAAGTCAACCAAATTGTGACAAATCTTGCTATCTCGGTGTTTACATTGGACGACTTAATATGTTGTGACTGTAGATCGTCAAGCCAGTATTCATCAATTGGTGGCAATGTCCACCGCAAAAGTTGTCAACCTCAGAATGGACTCTCGAGCGTTTACACTGACGGCTAAGATTTCGCAGAATCTTCCACTGTCTAGACGACTAATTCAAGCTGGCTTGTATTATTCGCCGGCGTCAGAGAGTGTCCAAAAGTCGTCAGGTGGTGCCTAATTGCATAATCAGACGTAATCAGACGATCTGCAGTCTAGTCTTGTGTGTACAATTTCCTTTATTGAGTCATAAAAGATTACCAACTTTTCAGTCTCATTTTGAAGATGATACACAAACTCAATGCAGAAGGCAACTAGCCACAGTTGCTGCGCAACTGGTTTTCTTGTCTTTTACGGCTGAAAGTCGTCAGGCGGTGCTAAATCCAAGAATCGCCACCTATAGTCGTCTAGTGTAAACGCAGGGTCAGTCTTGTGTGTTGGTGGAACAGCCCCTTAAACTGTGTCCGTGGGGCACCCGCGACCTCGTGCACGCAGTCCCTGTCATCGTGCCTTGCCCTCCTGGCTTATTGCGTGCCACATGCATGGACCTCGACGAAAAGTCCCCTGTGAGCAATATTCACAACTATAGGTGCAGCTGTACAAGCACTTTGTTCCTTTCTATATTCATCACTGCCCTTACTCTTCACTCTTACTTTACAGTTACTCGTCCATCGTCCATTATTCCTGATAATCCGGCAACCTCTGCTCACTGCAGACAAAGGACACACGCACGCAACAGACCAAGGAGACATACCGCTTTCTGTATGTGGCCTGGTGTCTGGTGAGAATCGATTGGGTTTATTCCCATGTCTATTCCCTGTTTAAGTATATTGTAACGCGTGGTTTCCACCTGCCGACGAATCGGACACAGACTATTTGGGCGCAAGACACTATGGTAAAGTATGATGATATATCAGTGGTAGAATGGAGAGAATAAACCTTGTTGTAATGTCTAACAACCCAGACTGACCATAAGAGAAATAAAGTCAGAACTCGGTCCGATTTTATTGACAAACAATAGGCCTTGTGTACAAAATTCAGGGGATTGGCAATACAAAGGGTGAATATACCATTCAACGCAAGGCAGTCAAGCTGTAAACATCAGCGAAGCAGGAGAATATAAATCCAAGATGGTGACTGTTTTTATTTTTTTATTTTTTTTATCACGTTTATTTAGGGTAAGTCAATACATGTTGATGACATTCCAGGCTCGGCCTAGGCCGTTCTGCCGCCTGGTCCCTCTGGTATAGTAGTCCAGAGTTTCTTACAATATCATGAGTAGAGCAGATTAGCTCTGGAAGGAAACGATCTGTAGGACATCTTTGACAATATTTAGATTATCTCAGAGGGGTTTCTCTTGCCTAAGCTTAAAAACTAAAAAGGTGTGATGAGATGGTATAAAGTCGGGTTGTCAAGAGTGAAGAACAGCAGAATAAATCTACAATCAAAGAACAGCAACATACATCGGATCTGTATCTGAGAACAGTCATTTTGACTTAGGATAAATTTTAGTGAATCCCAGTTAGGAACACTATATCCATTATCGGACAGATGTAGGACAAGAAGTATATCATTTGGCATTCGTGTCTTACAAAAACACAGTGGATAATTTATGTAAGGTTGAGTAAATAGATGGCAAGGTATGACAACAAGGAGGCAGGTAAGAATTAACCACAGTAACGGCAAATAGCACTGTTGCAAATACAATCGGTGCTTACTAGATGAATTTACACTAATATGTTACAGATATCGCATAGGTAATAGCTACATGGATATTACCACAGACAGTGCACTGTTGCAATCACAATCGGTGCTTGTTGGGTAAATATACGCACAAAACAGTAAACAAGTCATTTACATAACTTAATTTAACATTTACAACTTTATACAATGGTTCAGACAAAGATAGTAGACCACCATTAGGGACAATACTCCATTAAGGTAAATAGCAATTCCAGTAGTTGATTTTAATTATTAATTTAATTTTTTTTTACTCTTTTATTACAGTATAAACTTCTTTTAAGCTATTCCATTTCTGTATGGCTCTACAATAAAAACTTCGGTTATAAACTGCGTTTTTTAGAGGTGGTTGAAGAAGTCTCAGTCCTTGTTTGTTCCTTAAAGGTAATTGTCTGTTATCAACTAGTGCTTCAGAACTAGTGAGAGTAAACGCAAAAAATAATAAGTGTAGGTCCCTGCGATCTGATAGGTTCCATGTATTTGAAAGGTCATGGAGTTGTTTTGTAGTATATAGAGGGTTTATATCCAACTTAACCCGGTATGCTATACGTAAGACTTTATTTTGTAATTTCTGGAGTACATCCGTACGATACAAAGTTCCATTATCAAAAATAAAGTCAGCGTAGTGTAGATAAGGACGGATAGTGGATTTATAAATTTGAATAGTAGTGTCCGTGTCAATTTAGAGAGTAGGTAGATTTTATGGGAGACATTTTGGACAACTAGAGATGTGTGGTCATGAAAATTCAATTTCAATGTTTAAACCAAGATAATTAAACACTTTTACTTGAGACAAAGGTATATCATTAATTATTAGTTCTGCATCAGGGGTTTTTCAGACGTCGAAAGCGACATCCATACCGTTTCTTTTTCATTTAGGGTGAGCACATTGGAGCCGCACCATTCAGTAATAGCATTAATAATCTGGTTCATTTTATTAAAAGAGTTAGTCGAGACTACGGCGTCGTCCGCGTATAAGGCAACATGACACTCAAATTTTTGTAACAGTTCAGGTAAATCATTAATAAAGATAAAAAAAAGTGTGGGTCCTAACACCGACCCCTGTGGTACACCAAAGGTTACAGGAAGAAGCTTAGAGGTTTATCCATCGAGATAAACACATTGCTTCCGGGAGGTAAGGTAACTCATAAACCACTAACATGTATGATTATTTAGACCAAGACGATAGAGTTTATAGAGGAGTAAGTTGTGGGAGACAGTGTCAAAAGCCTTTTTGTAGTCAAGGAATAGGGAGATAAGTGAACTATTGCAAGAAATGTTACTATAGATAAATTTCAGATAATCTGTAATAGCCGATATAGTTGATCGGTTCTGTCTAAATCCGTGCTGCGAATGAGATAGAAGATTGTTACTCTCTAAGTACTCTTTAAGTCTATTATTGACAAGTTTTTCTAACAATTTCCCGGGGAGGGGTAAGAGGCTAATGGGGCGAAGATTTGAAACATTGTGAAGATTGCCTTTTTTGGGGATTGGGGTTATCGTGGCTTTTTTCCAGTCATAGGGGAATGAACAGTTAAACAACGAAGAGTTGAATAAAGTTAGAGATAAATCCGGTGCAGCCAGAAATACCATTTTGAAAACAAAAGATCTGATATTCTTAACAGATGATGACTTATTACAATTAATAGTCTTTACAACCCGGTTGACCTCCTCAGACTGTTAGATCTCAGTTGTTTCGTTAAGTGATAAAAACGGACAATTTCAATGATTACTTCTTCTCATAATATCAACATAGGGATGTCTAGACCTTAAGGCCCGGCGTCCACCTATTACGATAGAAATTTAGCCCTATCGATATGGCTTCGATACAAAAAGTCAATATCGGAGACATATCGGGAAGGTGCAAAATCGTAGACATATGTCGAGACATACCAATTCACCACGCATTGTATGAGGATTTTATTGGTGTCTAATCGGAGAAACGTGGTCAACTGCCTCGATATTAAGTGACCTCCGACGCGATTTTGATTTTGTATCGGGAAGTGCATCGTAGACCATATCGGAGCCATATCGTAGTAGGTGGACGCCGGGCCTTACTTTACATAGTGTTGCATTATATCACACCAGTGCATCTTGCAGATGTTGCTGGAACACACATTGCCGTATAGATCCGACAGATGGTGTCGGCTTAACACTATTCGTTGTGGTGCCTTATTTTCGCACAGGGAAGGGAATAAATCTGCCAGCCAAATTCCAGGAATTCTATCACAGCTCTTCCCGGCCTAGTATCTCTTACAAATGGCTCTGCTCGTTTTGTCGGTACCCATAAAGCCTACCTCAGGTAGTTCTGTGTGTGACTCTTGAGACTTTTGTGATTCGCACCTAAATCGTTACCAAAAGAAAATATCTACGTGTCGTCTCTCACCCTTTAACGACAGGACATTGCCTTAAAGCATTTCATCAGTGGATTAAATTAAATTGTTTGATAATAAAAAGAAACTCATTTAGAAGTAGAATCAATCCAAAAAAACACCATTGTTGACTGATAACTGACAATATTCAAATATCACCACGTGGCGCCTGCGTGAACTGTCTGATATTTCTTTAAAAGGACAGTTAACATAATTGGACATTAATTTATATACATATAACTCCTTTTGGTTTTGGTTATATTTCCTATCTGCAAGAGTTCACAGTGTTAATTCTCAAGGATAGTCATATTTATATTTTGGTCAGAATAAGGCGTTTACACGTCTAGCTCACGTTTTAAGAATAAGGCCCGGCATTCACCTAAAGTGATATACAGGAATTTAAGACCTCCAGGGGTTCATTGCTCCTAGAAATGTTAGAAATGCGTTGCTCCAGTAATATCGGATCGTGTCGTGTGGTATCATTATTTTCACATTGCATCGCTACTTCATACAAAAGCACACTTTCAGCGACATAGTTGACAGGTCCATTAGCTTTTTAATTGAATATAAAAAGAGACATAGTTATGATGCAATCCGTAAATAATCTGCAGCAACAGTCGCTATTCTGCGATCCGCACAACGTGGAATAACGCCTCGCTGAGACACTACAATGTATATTGTCAAAAGTCATAGACGATCGGGAACCTCTGTCTTACACAAACTTCTAGACTAGAAATATTGGCATGCATCATAATCGCATTTGGGTACATCGTAAGGCCTAGCGTAGACAATTTGGAGCTCAGTGGACGTCAGGCCTAATGGACGAAATAGAGGGAAACTATGTTCCGGTGAGCAAAAGTTCAAAGTTACGAGGTAAGGCTTGGAAAAATTACTGCCCAAGGCGTCAACTTTGACTTTTGCTTACCGGTACTTGGTTTCCCTATTCCTATATACCTTCAAATATCTATAAAAAAATGTAATTCTTTACCTAAAACACGTCCGAAGCAAATGGCCACCCTTATCGAGTAACCACAACAGCTATTGTTTCGTCCCGCTGCTGTATTGTATCACGTGATCAGAGCGGGACAAAAAAATCAGAGCGGGACGAAAACATGAGAGCGGGACGAAAACGTCAACCTCGACACATAACTTATTTTTAATGCACCCCCCAGCAGCGGTATGTAACTCTAGTTAGTTCAATAATGGGTATATAGGAATATCAATATCAGCTGGGATCACATTGTGAAAAAATAAATCTAATTCATTGGAACTTTCGTATGCAAAAGCTGACTAGAATCACTCAGAAATCACGAATCTATAGATTTATCTGGGTCACCAACCACCAATGTGTTCTTCATGCATGAACAAACGCGAATCAGAAAGCAGTTACCAGTGAATGGGCTCCTCCTCTGGCACAATCACCATAATGACTGTTTGTTCACTGTGAATTACCAGGAAAAAACCTTTTAATTCAATTCCCATTCTACACAAATCAGATTCATAGTCTTTTGATTCCTGCAGACATTCCCACTCATTTCTCGAAGAAGGGTCCTCTTTCCGATTCAATTATTAAGTTATTTTCAAGTCATGATTTGAGGAAAAATTTCAACAAAGGAATCAATCCACATCGGAATCAGCCAGATTATTTAAACGGCAAACATAATCTCCCGTTCAAGTCACATTCAGGAAAAGGGAGGGCCTCTAAAATACCGGAATTAGGTTAGAACCAAGTTGACTTTGTCCCCGGAAATTTAGCGACAATCCCGGAAACTCTAAAGAAGGTGTATCTATCTATTAGTATGCCACGCCGCACTTTTTAAGATCATATTGTATTAGTAAAATAGACTATGAGGAAATGCAGTTACTGAGCGCGTTGTGATGGTCGTTAGAGGTATTATGTCCAATAACTTTGGCCCTTTGTCTGGCCATAGTGTAGGGACGAAAGGAAGAGCACAGCTATCACTAATTTGCTGAGTAACCAGACATTTCCTTATCATTATTATTATTATTATTATTATTATTATTATATGCATGGAAATCACGAACTTACCGTGGACCCGCACACTATTTACATATCAGAAGTGTGTCACGTCTCCTGACATACGTATGGACTGTAGATGACAAACAACTATTTTGGAAGATCTTATCCTGATTAGGTGTAAAAGGCTTTCCTGATTAACATTTCCAGGGTATGAATTTCATTGTGATTTATTGTACGAATAATTGCATGCTTTTGGTAATCATTTGATGTCATTTGTATGTACTATACCATGCTAGGCTGAGATTGCCACTCCAACTCAGGTTTCTCTGCCTTTGGTAAAGGCTTTCTTATTACCCTCTTGTACCACCATTATAACTCGAGTGTTACCAACTTTCAAAAATAGCGATACAGTCCTGATCTTTGATGTAGCGTTCAGTTATGACATGCATGTGTAAAAGTTTAATATATAAAAGAGAGCCAGTTTATTGCACAAAGACTATTACAACATACGATAACAAGATTGGTAGATAGCTAGATGAACAAGAAGTGAACATGAATTCAAATTATTCACCTACGTGGGTGTAACCAGGCAGTAGATTCCCAAGTGTTTGAACACTAAATAATTGATAAAAAACAAAACATCTTTTAATTTTTTAAAAACTCTTTATTTTACTTTATTTGAACAAGCCTTTATTAATAAAGACATACAGAGGCCCAGCCCCGTTCGATGAGTTCTGTTTGACCAGTTATCTATCATATTATTTATTTACAGATTTGTATCATTTATCCAAACAACATCTGATACATTAGGTCTTTTTGTTGAATTTCAAAATCCGTTAGCATACGCAATTTCCTTGTTTATAATCTACGATTCCTTTCGGATCCCCTCTTTAAATCACTGTTACCAGTACCTCCTAAGGTGCATGACAATGGAAACAAGGACTATATTAATCATTAATTTTGTGACCCTTATGAAAACCTTAACGGAATAATCTGAAATGAGCCAGTAGTCCAACCTAGAGGCCTATTTCTTTCTAATGAAAAGTGAACCCCCCAGATTCTGGATTCCTCTCTCTCCAGACGTCAGACAATTCAAAGGCTTGCATTATAGAGAACATTTTTCATATGTATGAGATTCATACGGAGTATCCAATTTCATTGAATTTGAATATGATTTATCTCCAAGTGTTGTAGAGCACATAGACATTCTATAAAACTGGGATCACTGTGGCAGTTTCTGATCGAAAGGTCAATATATTGATGATGGCATTTCACATAGTTAAACCCGTGTAATATTCCTCAGAGTTTCACAGAATACAGTAAATGTGTAGAACTGCGTATATAAGCACTTAAGAGCATAGATCACCTTCTTCCTTTTTGAAGAAAACGATATTTGCAGTACATTTGATATATGAATCAATTAATTGTAAATAGTCTGTCTTACCAGGTTAGTTAGTTCGAAGTATACAAAACATTATATTTCAGTCATTTTGTTTTAGAATCAGTCACACAGAACCAGTTTGAACCGAAAATTATCAATCTTTGGAAATCACCAGGTGGCACTATGGTGAATCGTAGGATATGCCTTTAATTAATCAGTTTTTATTCATGATTCTGATGAGAGCAAGACACTGTTTCTCTCTTTTTTCAAGGCATCGCCATAAGACCTCACATTTGAATGTTATGATAAATCTGTTGAGAGGGAAATAAGAGTAGTGGTAAAACAAACAAAATATAAAATTATCTCTTTTTTCTTGCGTCTCAGCATTCATGTCTCATCCACCACCTTGGCCACGCAATCCCCTACTCTGCCCCCTCCATGTTTTATAATCCTATCCATCAAAAACACATTTATATCATCTCTGGAAGACCTCCACTGAATTACACAGCACTCCATTCCTATTTAGTTTGGATTTTAGCGAACATATAGATCGGAAACGTGCTCCGAACTAATGTAGTAGGTCGAAGCTACATTCTGGAAGATTGCTAAATTTCATTGACCTTTGGAACAGGAGCCGTATAAAGCCTGCACGTGTAAAGAAGGTTCTTCACCAAAAACTAAATGAAAGGTTTTGATGCAATTAAACATTTCCAGGCAAGGCAATGCCCTATGAAATTCCTGCAGATATGGCCGGAAAATGGCATATGACGTTCCCGTAGATACAGCCTGAGAATGTAGTATGGCATTCTCGGCTGTTCTTCGCTTCCTCACAGTTTTGCGAAAGGATTATTGCAGAATTACAGGAATTATTTGGTTGGCTGCTGCCAGGAATTCTGTAAAATATCAAAAGTTCAGATAAAGCCTTATAAATTACTGGCAGTTTTCAGTATGTAAATCCTTGAATAACATATACCACAGAAGCCTGCCATGCAAACATCATTATAGGTTACTCTGGAGACCGTATAGTATAACTTTACCATGAATGTTGTGCGGCTCTTAAAGGGTTATGTAAACATAACTCTGCCAAAGGAAGGAAAACAGGAGAAAACAACTGAAAAGAAATACAAAATTCCTTAGTGAAATAGGTCAATTTTCAGGTAAAGACGATGGTTGTGGGGACTTGGGGAGACTAATATTCCATATCACCTTGATAGGGCACACATACGAACCCAAAGTTGGTCACGCAACGTATCGACAAAAATGACCCTTGTCGATATCTACTCACCGACGGGTCGACTAGGTACGTTTGGCAGCCACTCGATCGGCACCGTTCGCCGCTCAATTCATCGATTGGCCACATAGACATGCGCGTCGAGGGGACCTCAATGCAACCGGAGTCTCCAAGCATAGTTACCGTCAGGAAATAGCATTACACAAGTGGGATGGATGGCGGGGAATCCACACGCGCAGAGACCCATCCCTAGAGTGGCCGTGATTGGGAATCTGTAGTGAAGCCAGATGGTTTTCCACTTGGGGTTCCAGCAACTTACTCCACGGAGAAGATGGCCACGCAACATGGCCGCCATTAGCACATTCAGGGTGGATAAAGCCTTGAGGCATCCCCAGGCATAGACAGGATAATACTTTAAGGCATACCCACTGTAGACAGAATAATGCCTGGAGTTATTCACAGGCATATACAGGATATCAGTTTAAGACATTCCCGAGGTAGACAGGATAATGCCTTGAGGTATTTCCAGTATAGAGAGGATAATGCCTTGAGGTATTCCAAGTATAGACAGGAAAATGCCTTGAAGTATTCCGAGGCATAGACAGGATAACACGTTTAAGACGTTCCCCAATGTAGACAGGATAATGCCTTGAGGCAGTCCCAGTATAGACCAGATAATGCCTTATAGGATAATATTTTGAGACATTTCCCAACATAGAACTGGTAATGATTTGAGGCATTGCCTAGCATGTACCTGATAATGCCTTGTAGCATTCCCCAACATTGACCAGATGATGCCTAGAGGCATTGCCTAGTATAGACACAATGATGCCTTGAGGTTTTACCAATGATAGATTGGACAACGCCTTGAGGCATTCCCTGGCATAGACAGGATAATGCCTTAAGGGTTCCCAAGCATAGACAGGATAATGCCTTCAGGGTTTCCCAAGCATAGACAGGATATCCTTTTTTATTTTTTTTTTATTTTCGTTGTTTATACTGAGTCCGATCAGTACCATAGTACTGGTTTGCGTACGGACTCAGTTTACAATGTTGTCACAGAAATATTATAAATGCTTAAGTAAAACATTTTCATATTAAATCATACAGTAAATATAATAGATTACTATTCGTTAGTTGCTAGTAACATCTAGCATTTTGATACTAAGCTTTATAATACAGTTACAGTATATAATGTCGATAACACCGCGTGTAGCTAGTATATTTAGCATCCGCTTTGAATACAATCTCAATCCAATGGCATTGAAAGTTCTATCTAACAGACACAGTTTCATGGCAAAATAAAATTGTCATTATTCATAACCAATGTTCGGTCAACTGCAATGCTATGGTAGAAGGGCACACAACACATAGATAGTAAAAGAGGAGGACTATATGGTACTCACAAATATTTCGATGCCATTGATGAATGTATATATAATGAATTAATGAACATGGAATTTGTGGAAGATGTGCGTATAGCATCATTTTTGACATAACGGTTAAAATAAATAGTTGAATCAAGTAAATCATGGTATAACCACATTATTTTTATGCATCGCATTCGTGATCCCATGACACGGCTAATCAATGGTGGTTACTCAGGGTGATTGCAGGATGCACAGCAGACACTTGTTAGATGGGAGGTCAGGTTCAAATAAACTCGAGGGGAAGGATTAAATTCAGGCTATAATGAAATCAGCTCATCTCTGCAGAGAACGAATAACATATGAAAGCTACGAAGATGTTGCATTGCTCAGAAGCCATTTGTCATGCACGAAGGACAATAGAAAGCAGTTGTAGACTATTGTAATCTGAATAAGCAATTGGGGTGAAAACTAATTTGAAGGTCTCTGAGAAATTTTTAATACATTATAGTCATTTGAATTAAGAAACATAATTGTAAGCATAGCGTCATTTACAGGTCACCATTCTTATTTTCACTTAAATCCTGGAAGACACAAGAAATAAGTTAACAAATATAAAATTTGTAAATGATAGAGGTGCAAATTTATCAATCAAAATGAGTCTCATTGCCCTGTCAATCAGATTATCAACTTTGAACATCCAAAAGAGGATTTATCATATACATGTGCAATATTTTAAATACCTACGTATTGCTGATCCCTATATCGTATACAATCTGTACTGCACCCTATTCCGTATGTTATTATACGGAACACGTTGAATCATCGACGATGTTTAGACATTCACTTCAACTCATGTAAGGGGAAGATAAAACACAAGCCACATTGATTGAGGGAATAACATGAATGAATAGTGTTTTCGTATTATGACTGTTAATATCAATGTATAACTCTGACGTTAAACTGTACAATTAAAAGTCCGAATAGGAATCAATTTGCCACATCTCATGCAGCGATTGGCTGGATAGCCTAACCTAAATGAAAATACTGTCTGGCCTATTTCGCATAGCAATGGTGAAAGCTGTATTTCCTTCTGAAAAGTCCAACTACCCTTGCCAAAGCCTTCCACCCAATTCCAGCCTTCGAAAACTTACGCTTTGAAATCAATGCACTTTACAACAACTAAACCAAAACAAAAAGGAATCGGCAATCTCACATATATACAGACAAGTCTGACGTGTTCATGGCATCAGGACTCTAAATCAGGTCTAGTCGTCTGTAGTTAACCTCAGACTGACTGGGGTTACTTAATACTCTGCTCAGGGTCTAGTGTGGGAGGGGTCAGTTGTAGGAAGACGGGTGGGATGGTAGTGGATGGTGTGTTAGGGTGGTGTGGACTGGTGAGGGTCGGGTGCTATGACGTGTCCAGAATGCCAACTGGTGTGAGATGATGAGCAGAGCCTTGACCAGCAACAGGAAACTGGCAATGGGTGGAGCGGGGACATCCTTGTATGGTGCCATTATAATAAGGTTGCAGGTCATAGTGTTGAATGCCGAACTTGTCTTGACTAGCAGATGTTTATATTTTGCATTGATCAAATATACGTATATGGACAATATCATGAAATTAATGTATACTGCATAATGACTTCATATTAGTTCTAAATGCGTCCACATGGTGGCATGGCGGTCTTGTCTTGACTATCAAATGTTTATAATTTGCATTAATCAAATATATGTATATGGACAATATCATGAATATAATGTATACTGCATAATAACATCATATTAGTTCTAAATGCGCTCACATGAATGCTAGTCAACACGTGCCTTAGTCAACACGTACCTTAGTCAATTCGGGTTTTTCGTCCTTTTTCTGGTCAACTCGTCCTTTTTCATTAAACATGGAGTAATCCTGGATGTATATACATCAAAATGTTCGGAAACATGCGCTGAACACAAATAAAGCTTTTATTCATGCATACTATTAGCGCGTACCGTTAGCTAGAAGTTGCCGCTAAAGTACCTCTGAGTACCTGCGACGATTTGCTGCCCTGTCTGATCATGTGGAGGATATGGACCAGGAGTAAGAGGCCAAGAGAAATGTGAATTGTACTGTGATGAGATGCGATGTGATACTATGTGTATTGTTCCCTACTATTGTGTATTGTACAATATGTGACATACTGTGATAAAATATTATGTAACTCAGGTGCAAATGTATTTTCATGATTGAAATTTACGAAATGAAATTGGAATGTACTCATATGTTTATTAAATGAAAATGGAATGTGCTCATACTAATATCAAATTCAGGTAAACAATTGCTATCTAACATCATATAGTTGCTATCAATTATATAATTCAGTTATATATAGGTGTAAGACAATTGGAAAACAAAAAGGACGAGTTGACTAGGGAAAAGGACGAGTTGACCAAAAAAGCACGAGTTGACTAAGGGATGAGTTGACTAAGGGACGAGTTGACCAGTCACCGCCCACATGAGTTCATGGTGGTCGGCAAGATTCACTAGAGTGGAATGTGGCTGCAGGCAATCATTGGTCAGTAAGTTCTGGATCCTGATTGGTCATTTAGTGAGCCAATGGCTGCGCAGTAGGGCCATGTTTATTATTTGTATCACCACCTCCTAAACATATTTAAGTGGAGGATTTATATGTAAATAAAGAATCTTCGACCTTGTAACTATACCTTGAGTGTATTAGTTCATTTCTTAGGGTTCTATTTTAGTCCCAGAACTTTACAATAAGTTGTACTGTAACCTTAGGGGGTGCGTCCACCAACCACGACAGGGCTGCGACAACGGCTTTCCGACAAGGTCCACGACAGCTCTACGATTGGAAGCCTTGTCGTAGCCTTGTCGTGGTTGGTGGACCACAGTTCCCGACAAGAGGCTACGACAAGGCCACGACAGGCTGCGACATGAAGCTTGTCGGGGGCCTGTCGGGGGCCTTCTGACAAGGTTACGACAAAATCGAACATGTTCGATTTTGGAGCCGTGTCATGGCGTGTCGTGGCGTGTCGGGAGGTTGTCGCAGAGGTCTACGATAAATATTTAGGTGAAGCATGTACTTCCCGACAGGCTGCGACAAGGGCTCATGACAGCTCCCCTCCTCACGACAAGGCTGCGACAAGGAGCCGATAGGAACTTTCTTGTCGGCGCGTGTCGCAGCCTTGTCGTGGTTGGTGGACGCCCCCTCTTAAGTTATGACAGATCGCATATCATGATTTGAATATTCTTTAAGACGTTTTAGCTAGGATATCGAAGATCAACTGAGAATATCTTTTCGTGGCCCGGGGGTCACCGGGTTTCGGGAAAAAAATAGTAAACAAGACTGAAGATCAAGCTTGGCAATATCCATTAGATGCCAATGTTAAAACAATTTGTTAGTAATATTAAGTCAAGGAGAGTTGTTTACTGAAAACGCATTTTAATAAACATGGGAGCAAGCTTATATATATCACATCTGAAGATATTTCATAACCTTCCAAAGGTACTTGAGATGAATGGACAGGGACCATTAACAAATTTAAACGATTTCCAGAGATTAAACAAAAATCATACATCATCTATGCCAATGATATAAAATTTAAGTAAATAAGCAATGATATCAATCGAAGGTCCCAACAATCGCAATTTTTTTGCATTTTGAAAGAATGATATACATACGATTGTTCAAATAGCATATCAGCCATAGACCTATAAATTCACAATATTACCATGATTTTGATCTACAGGGTTATATTTTCTACATAGATGACGACCAATAATACCCGAGGGCATGTGATGTTGCGGAGAGTAAACAACGCCTACAAATCTATGTGACAGCCAGAGAGGCACAATAGTGGCCTCACGCTCATGGTGCTTGTTGTAATTAGATCATGGCCGGGTCTGGAGTGAAGCAGGCCGACTGCCAACAAATATCCGACGTGTTAAAAACACAGCGGACCGGCCGTGAAGTGATCTCTGCCTCATTTCTCATACAGGAGGATCTCAACGGACTACTCGCGTAATCCCAACCCTTTGAATTGAGATGCTCTTTTATTTGTGTGTATTTTCTGCTCTTTTCCGATGTGAAGCTTTTGCTCGGTAGGTACCATTAACAGGGCTTCAGCCTACTCCGCTTATTTCCAGGGCTTTCTACGTACGTCATCCTTCCAATGTGGCTTTACCTTTTAATGCATTCTCAATAGATGTATGTAAGAATTTTTGTAAAGTATTATTTGATAAACATTTGGGTATTTGTACCTCTGTAACAGATTTATGTACAGAAGAATGTAATGATGTAATCCAGCTGGACTGTATAGGGCTGTTCGTCGGAAGACAAAATATATGTATATTGATACTAATATTGTAGACAGTATAACCCTGAAGCAGTCAAGTAGTTTTGTAGGCATTTTATTTGAATATGTATATTGATTATTATATATAAATTGTAACGGTAAAGCGCCTAAACTCATCTAAATCAGTAGAATGAATCTTTGTGTTGTATATCATGATGTGATCTTTGTGACCGACTGCACGTAGAGATACATGTTGTAAAGATGACACTGGTTGTCAATAAACTATCATAACAAAACGATACATTAGGCAAGATAATAGTCAATGACTACTTTAGTTAACATTTGAACCTGAGAGAAAAGATACTCTTCTATGTTGCTTATACGAAATTGATCTTATTGTTATTGATCATTTGCAAGGTCTGGTATACAGAGAAGAAAAACACAGAAACAGAACTAGCTCATATAATGATATTGCCTCAAATTTAAGCAGGTTGACGTATAAAAGTTATTAAGGCAAAGAGTTTTAATTCATGATAAGCTGTCATTGCATTTGGAGCTCGAGGTTAGGTGATAAGTTGAATATGTTTGTTTATTCTTTGCTTAATCCTAAGGACCTACATGAATGAAACTTTAATTATATAAGCAACAAGGATGCAAATAATTTTCTCCTTATTCATTTCTTATTCAAGAAGGAAGACAAATTATTTCCCCGGTTAGACCGCTTTTCAATTTATCCATTGACATATAAGGTTGCGTTTCATGCAATTTAGATCGATGAATACGAGGTACACAGTTTATGTCGGAATCTTTTTTTTCTGAACCTTTAGAGACCGTCACACACCCAGCATCCCCTCCAGGGTTCAATCGGGTGGTGGTGGCGGCACATCCTGAAGACAATGGACGAATTTACGCAAAGGTTTCATGCAATTTAGTCATATATATATATATATATATATATATATATATATATATATATATATATATATATATATATATACCACACATGTGGGATAAGACATTACATAGGGCATCACAATACAAGGAAAACACAAAAGGGAAAGTAATAGGGAAAGTAATTAGACGGGGGTGGGGGGGAGGGGAGGCACTTAGACCAGGCGGTGCAACTTCCATCATTTGTTGGTCAGTCTGTATATAGCGTAGGGTTTTTAAGTAAGAACTCTTCTAGAAGTAATTTGGAATAGGCCTTTTTTAATATCTAGACCTAATTTGTCCCAGAGATTGCATTCTAGGTAAGGCGGAGATTGTTTATGCATTTCTCGAATTGGTTTTTCAACTATTAGTTGTACCTGATCTGTTGCAGACGGGATCGATTCTCGTATCATTTAAATCGTACACATGTATTTGATTTATCAGAAATTGATACTTTCTATCAACTTTCTTTTATATAGACATCCCCTACCTTGGATGTGGATGAACGTATTATCAAATAAATGAACACCCTACAGTGTACACACTCTGAAAATCAAGGGGCTAAGCTGATTTACCAAATAAGGATATTCTTCTAGTTGCTCTGAATGCTCGAGGCTTTGAGGATTTAGTACCTGAGTCTCTGTAGCTCGTGAAAGCAAATTTTCTGCTTTAAGCTTCAGTCGAATGTTAAGTCTCTTAGAGCTGAGCTCTTCCTTCCTACACACGGCGAGCTTGTACATCACATTTAGAAGGCTAGCTTCACGTTCACACACAGAGAAAGTCAGCAGTCTTGATGTTAAAAGGGAAGAGACGAGAGAGTAATCTGAGCTATGTTATCAGAGGCATTCTTATTTGTAGGCTAATGATTATTGGTTTTGATTACAAAGGGGCACGGGGCTTTATACATTGTATCGAATGTAAAGGTAAACATGCAGTTCCTGGAAACTTTCTTTATTCTCATATTACATAGTAATCATGAACTACATAAGATTTCGCCATTTGTAAAAATAAAACTTGTAATTGGCATCTGGATAGTAAATGATCGAGAGCATACTTTAGGAGTTGAATGGGCTTCTTACAATGGGAATCAAGTCTGAAGTAAGGAGAAGGACGCAAATCCTAATACAGAAGATATATAATATATGAGGAAATAAACCAGCGGGTTTATTGAAGTATAAGCCGGACGGAAGGTGGCGGGTCAATCGACAGGCCAGAGGACTAAACAAATTGGAGGACATCTGGTGGCGGAATGGAGGACTTCATGACGAAGCAGAGGGCCATCAATCTTATTCCACCTCTACCATTCACTGGGGACAGACCTCCTTCCAGACGACTTGGATCAGAATTTTTTCGCTATGCGTCGGTTGGTACGGTGCAGCGAATGCTCGCACGTACACAGGCCAAGGGGCCCTTCCTGCTGCAAGTTTCTAACAGCGGCTAAGGAGCGCTGTATTGCCCAGGGAAGAGATATATCGACTGCTGGCGAATTTATTGATTCAAAGTCCATTGAATTAGATAATTCGCTATATTTGGCAGAGGAACCGCTAGGAGGTGAAGACAGAGGCCCCAGTGTAGGAGGTGAGTGGTACAGTCGCTTGGCTATCACTGAGAGTGAGAATGTAAGGTTAGCAAAAGAAGTAGAATCGAATTCCTTTAAACTGGATAAAGCTCTAGCAATATTGTCTACATTAACCCACAAGTTAAGCGTGTCTAGTAAAATTCCTATAGTTGAAGAACAACAAGAGGTCTTAGACAGTGGGGTTAAAGAAGGAAATAGACAAGATTCACAGGAGATAATCCAGGAAAGAGCTAGGAAATTCATGTCTATTTCAGGCGCCTTTTACCCATCCAGTCCGGCGAGGGTGGACAACCTGAACACCGGCGTTGATATTGGTCCTCACCAGGCTAGTGGTAGTAAGACATGCCATAGAGAAAACGTTACAGGTGGGGGAAGTTATACTCCGGGTTTGAGAAAACCCGGAATTTTGGATAGGACTAGTCAAGCCTCAGGAACCACTTGTTGTCATTCTGAAGAACGCAAATGCAAACGTAAGTGTTTACTCTTTGATCTAGACTTGCATCTACCTTACGGAAAGACGGTCAATAATGCCTCCATAGAGGATGTTTTGAGCGCTAGCGCGAGTATGTCATCATCAATGGCAGAGAACGGGGTTAACATTGCTGGATATGTCAAACACATCCAGTTTTTAATAGACAAGTCTCGTTTTTACACAAGCCAGTCACTAGTGAATTACGACCAGCTTGTAAGGGAAAAAGCTGAGGTGGTGGGCTTAGTAGCCTTTGAATACGGCGACCACGAAGCATTCTACCAATGCTTAGGACACGAGAACTTGAAGGTTAAAGAAGTTCAGGAAAAAGCGAGGAAGGTTAAGTCAAAACCCGGGAGAAAGATCAGCGTGTGTTGGTCATACAACAACAGGAAAGGTTGTTCCCAGAATTATTGCCGCTATAAGCACGAGTGCATGGAATGCAGTGGTAACCACGCAGTGGTAGTATGTCCAAAGGAAAAAGAGCGGACAGGTAGTAAGTAGGATACGGAGAGCTCCAGCCACATTCCTTTCTGCTTCAGTAGTAGAATAGGAACTGAGGTAGGAGCTCGTAGTACAGACAAGCAGGGTTGTTCAAGTAGGCAGGCTGGAACCATTGCTGAGAGCCTCTCGCCCGTTTTGGAGGGCAGCGGTCCGGCCCAGAGGATGGAACCCGAGGTTAGGAACTCGGATTCTCTTTCTAATTTTTCTAAGGTAGTAGTTACTCCGGAGTTTGTTCCAGGTCCGGAAGTAGCCTTCAAAGTTAGTACCACCCCTGTTTTAGTACAAGAACTACCAGAGAATCGCTCAAATTCTCTCCACAAAGACGTGGTGAACGAGTCATACCTAGAAAGTGAAAGCACACAAGCAGCAAACAAATGTCATTTTTTCTACTATTCCAACGCATGAAAATCAGGATTTCGTTAGATTAGAAGATTTGGATCACGATTCCATTGAGAACGAGATTAGGGAAACTTTAGATAATGACAGGCATGATTCCATTGTTTCGCTGGACATGAATTACTATGTTTCAGGTGGACCTGTGTACGGAAACATACGCCCGGTGGGGGTCGACGGTGAAGAGGTGCTGACGCAAACGTTTGATGACGTAACATTTCATAGGCCGTGCACGGGAACCTGTGAAGGTGTTCATCGGATCGGTGGTTGTAAGATGCAGCTGAATCCTTGTGCGTTTTTTTACGCTTGTTTTCATTTAGCCGGTAGAATCGAACATCCAGGGTTCGCTTTGAATGGATTGATAAATGGGTTTGATATTGTGGATACTGGATTCGCTGGGAGTTATTTTTGCAGGAATTACAGTTCAATATTAAATGAAGAATTCATAGATTAAATGACTGATTCACTAAAATGTGAAATAAAGGAAGAGAAAGTTGTAGTTTTGGATCACCCGCCTATATGTGTGCACGCAATGGGTGCAGTACGAAAGAAGAACCTAAAACTGAGACCGATTACAGGCGCTAAACGCCCGCTGGGAGAGTCCATAAATAACTATATGTTGATTGTATGTAAGTCGTTTTGTTTTTCCAGTTTAGATGATGTATTGCAGACCCTACGACAGGGCAACTACATGGCTGTGGTGGACATTTTGTCTGCTTATAGGAGTGTCCACATTAACCCCTCTCATCGAGAATACCAAGGCATGGTGTGGAACTTTCAGGGAAGGTCCGAGTGGTTGGTGGACTGCTGCTTGAGTTTTGGATTAAAATGCAGTCCATTTATTTTTACGCAACTCTCAAATTTGGTGGTCAAGTGTGCAAAGGCTAGAGGCGTAGGTTATGTGAATTGTTATCTAGACGATTTCATAATTGTAGAAGATACAGAAAAGAAATGTCAAAAAGCTTGGCTATTCTGTTACAGGTTCTGGATGAGTTAGGATTTCGTGTTAATCTTAACAAACTGTTGCCTCCAGCACAGGTGGTGGTATACTTAGGTATTGAAGTAAATACCAAGTTAATGGTGGTAAGTCTTCCAAGCGTCGAGTATGACGCCTTAATGACTGAAGTGACGAAATTCCAACAGAAAGAATGTGCAACAAAAAAGGAGTTGCAATCTCTATGTGGTAAATTATCAGCTGCAGCAACCGTTATACATGGAGGGAGAACCTTTCTAAGAAGAATTATTAACCTTATCAAATTTTTCCCGAAAGAGGCGAGGGTTATTAAGATTCCGGAATGGTGCAGAACAGATTTGTGTGGTGGAGAAATTTATCACATATTTTCAATGGGACCTGTACTATTGTCAATGAGGTGATTTCTCACGTTTTCATCGTAGAGACGGACTCTTCAATGACGGGATATGGCGGACGCTGTGCAAATGACTGGTTCGCTGGTACCTGGGAAGGTAATGGTTTACATGTTGGCCACCACTGGGAGGAGCCACCATCAGAAGTTGAAAGATTGGACTCTATCAATCTAAGGGAACTCTGGCCGATAGTGGTTAGCATGAGGAGATGGGGACCGGATTTCAAGAATGCAGTGGTGTATTTCTATACTGATAATACACAGGTGTTGCACAGTGTTAATTCCGGCCGTAGCACTTCTCTGAAGACTATGGAATGGCTGAGAGAGCTATTCTGGTTGCAATTTATATATAATGTTAGAATTAAGTCTGCTAGAATTCCGGGGAAGGAAAATATCGTCCCAGACATATTGTCTCGGCTGTCGGTCTGGAATGGAGGCTACAGTTATGAATTGTTTTCTTCCCTATGTTGCAGTGAACGATTTGGAGCGTAGGCTGGGCCAGATTCAACAACATTGGATGGCAGAAAACACGGCTACAACTCGTAAAACTCAGTGGAAAACCTACTTTTCATTTGCCGATGAATACGAGATCGACACCCCATTGCCAGCGACGCAAAAGACAGTTTTACTGTATATTTCCTTTTTGTCCTTGAAATACTCATATACCTCGTTGATTAATTATGTTTCGGCATTATGGTCGCTTCATGATGTACTCGGATATGAACATGTGGACCCCAAATCTTTTCAGATTAAGGCAACATTAAGAGGAGTCAAACGTCTCTTAGGAGCTCTGGTAGTCCAGGCTAGACCAATAACAATTCCGGAGTTATACATGATATTTTCTCAACTAGACATGCTAAATTCTGAAGATGTTGCTTTCTGGTTAGCATTATTACTCGGGTTCCAGGGACTCCTCTGGAAAAGTAACTTAGTTGAAAAAGGCATGGCGGTGAGAGTTTCTGATGTTATTTTATACTCATGGGGTATGAAGGTGATACTGAGAAGAACAAAGACAATTTCTGATAAAGAACGAACTTTGGACATTTACTTAGCGAATACCTCAGCATTAGCCTTTGATGTTGTAAAATGGTATGAAGTACTGATGTCAAAAGCAGTATTTCCTTCGGCTGACACACACTTAATTTCTTACTATGTATCTGGGAAACTGGTAGAAGGGACGTACACTTGGTTGTCCAGAAGATTTTCAGAGAGTTGTAAACGATTACATTTATCAAAACTATCGTCTCACTCCCTGCGCAGAGGCGGCGCAACCGCGCTGGCAGAGGCAGGGGTTCCTTTAGCTGACATTCGCGAACTGGGAGACTGGCGCAGTCTCAGTGTTCTTTTGTACCTATCACGATCAATTAGTTCGAAAATCAAATTGGATGGAACCAATGTGGATTTGTTGTTCGGAGATTATAAAACTTGATTTCTGTTGGTTTGGCGGTTTGGAGGAATAATCTGTTGATTATGTCCTTTTTCATATGATACGCATATTAAAATTACTTCATATGATATACATATCAAAATAACTGCCAAAACTAAGAAATGTGTTTACAATTGTATTTCCAACTAGAGGTTATGAGGAAATAAACCAGCGGGTTTATTGAAGTATAAGCCGGACGGAAGGTGGCGGGTCAATCGACAGGCCAGAGGACTAAAAGAATTGGAGGACATCTGGTGGCGGAATAGAGGACTTCATGATGAAGCGGAGGGCCATCGATCTCATTCCACCTCTACCATTCACTGGGGACAGACCCCCTTCCAGACGACTTGGATCAGAATTTTTTTTTTTTTACTTGATAATGGAGGAATAATCTGTTGATTATGTCCCTTTTCATATGATACACATATTAAAATTACTTCATATGATATACATATTAAAATAACTGCGAAAACTATTGTATTTCCAACTCAAGGTTATATACATGTATATGTATATATATATATATATATACAGTAGAACCCCGCCATATATATATATATATATATATATATATATATATATATATATGTATAGAGTGTCAGCTGAACTAGCAATCACTCTGTGCCCTATCATCTGAAGTACTCAAATTATTACCAATCATGGCTGCATTACTGCTTCAAAGATTCACAGTAACATCCTTATCGTGGCCATTGAGTATTTCATCAATAAAAGAAAGCTAATCCTTGAAATTGCCCATATTTATGACTGAATTGGAAAAGTCATAATCATTTTCTCATGCCACCCTGATATTAACTGTACAACTGCCATGCTTTGAATAGCATATTCGCCCCAATTGGTAACCCATGGCCGTTGGTCAGGGGTGGTCATTGCTCCCCCTGACACGCCCCCTCGCGCACCCTGCGCACTCCCCCCTGGTGTCGGTCACGTGAACCCCGCGGTCACGTGGCCCACCGCGTCTCTGACCTCCACCTCATTCTGCTCCTGTACTCCACTACGTTCACACGTATTTTTCTTTCTCCCACATTTTGGCCACTCTCCACGCCGTCTTCGATACTCCCCGAGTATCTGACCGTGCAGAGACAGTGTCTGAATACCGGTAAAGTTCACGTGAATTACAGGGCAGATAGGATGGCACCACCCACTACACGCGCGCAAGCGAGCGCCTCCACGACCACGGACCAGGCCTCGGAGTCAACCGTGAGGGAGAGCGACCAGGTGGAGTCCGCGTCTCAGGCTGGTAGCCTCCGGTCGGCCCGCCTCGTGGCCGTAGAGACCGGACTCTCGGACATGAGTAAGAAGTTGGACGCACTGATTCAACTGCAGACCCAACGGTCGACGGGACGAGCATCGCCCCCTACGGTTCGCTCAGTCGCCGAAGTAAGGACGCGGGACTGGGCCGAGGATCAAGCCGGCCGCGCCATGCCTCCACCCCGCCAGCTGCGAGACCGCTACGCAGGGGACCCGTATATCCAACGTGAGCTCGACCGTGAGGCCATCCGCCACGACAAGACGGCTGGTAAGCTGCAATCCGATATTCATGTTACTCGTTTGATCAGTAAACCGTACATGTTCATGGATAGGGAGGGGGTTTACACGTTGTCCCAGAAGCTAGAACTGAGGGGAACCCTGGGCCCCCTCGAATACCTGAGTGCGTTTATTGGCTTGCTCGGGGATGACCGTGCGGTTGACCCCGTGGACCGCGAGGCCATGTTCAGGCACTTACACCAGGTGTCAATCGACGCCCAGAGCCGGCCGTGGGCCGGAGTCAGGAGATGGTCTAACCACGTGTTTGACCAGATCGAGGCCGGGAGGTTGTCGTGGTGCGATTACTCGCGGATCCAGGAGGAGCGAGTCCGACTCGCGATGACGACCGGGACCCTCACCAGCGGCGCCGACACCGGGAAGGCCCGAGGACGGGAGTTGCCATGCCGGCAATTTAATTCCGAGAGGGGGTGCCGCCATAGGAGCGGCCACGATGACGGACCCGTGAGATGGCTGCACGTGTGCTCGTACTGCGACTCGGTGGGGAGGCAGTGCGGGCACTCGTTACACGCGTGTAACCGGAAACTCGGATATACAATGGGATATGAGAACGGACAGGCTGCGCCCACACCGGCACCCCGGCGAGCACCCCAGGCCGGACACGCACCCCAGGCCGGACACACGCCCCGGGCGGTCGACCCGAGAGCGGATGTGCTCCCCCAACACGGACACGGGGCAAAAAACGGCTACGGTGCGCCCCGCGAGTGAGCGGAGCGCACCCGCACACAGTCACAACACGTGCCCCCTCCCCCGGGCCTGGGGTCGTGGGGTGCAATCCACGTGATGTAACACCAGCGGGCCCTGTGATCTCCCCCACCGCCAACAGGATTTCCGGTGACCGGACGTGGGCGGGGGTCGTAAAAGGAGGCGGCCCGGTGACCACTGCGGCCCCCCACCCCCTCACGTGGAGGGGGGACAACACGGGGGGTGCACGTGACCACAAGACGAAGGCCGCCGGGCCACGTGGTCGGGCCCCGAACATAAACAACAACAACGAAGGGGGCGGGACCCGCCACGTGGACGACAGGCTCACCGCGCGGCCACCGCCAACCCACTGCGCTAGCACGAGTGTTAGTGTTACCGCGCCGACTGAAGACACAACTAACTCCGGATTTCGGCGGACTAAAGGAAGTCTGTCGAACCGGAATTCCGTCACCCGGACTCCGGACGGACCCGGAGGCCTTCATGGAACACAGGCGGGCCGAGTGGCCCCGCTTCACCGAGGCCAGCCCCCCGGCGCACGGCCACATCTACGAGGCGGTCCGGGCCTCGGGCCTGCCCAACGCCCTGTGCACAAAGATAACCCTGCCAACGGACCTCAAACTACGGGCGTGGGAGCACTACCTGACGGGCATGGAAGGAAAAGGGGAACTCCTCGGGTTCATAAGATACGGATTCCCCCTCGGCTACCTCGGGCCGGCCAGCGACACTCGGGACGTCCCCAACCATCCGAGCGCCACCGGATTCCCGAAGCAAGTCAGGGATTTTATCAGAAAGGAGAGTGGATTCTCGAACCTCATGGGACCGTTCACGGAGGCTCCCTTCGAGCCGTGGTGCCACGTTTCGCCCTTGATGTCCCGGGAGAAGCGCGGGTCCGAGGCCCGCCGCGTCATAACGGATATGACCTTCCCCCGGGACCGTAGCGTCAACGCCTACGTGATGAAAAACGCGGTATACGGAGAAGAGCGCGAGCACAGTCTCCCTACGGTCGACGGTTTCGTCACCCGCCTCGTGGCCTCGGGGCCAGGGAGCTACATGGCGACCATCGACATCTCGCGCGCCTATAAGAACTTTAGGTGCGATCCCCTCGACTGGCCACTGCTGTATATCCTGTGGGACGGCGGGTATTATTGTGATACGGCCATGCCGTTCGGCGCCCGCGGGTCCTCGTATCACATGCAGTGCGTGGCCGAGGCCATCGTGGGGATACTCGCCGGTAAGGGTGTCGAGGCCGCCATGTATCTGGACGACCTCATCATACTGTCGCCATCTCGGGAGAAAGCTGCCTCGGACTTTGCCATAGCCCGAGATCTGTTCGCCGAGCTCGGCCTCCCCGAGGCCCGGGAAAAGGCGCAGGCCCCTAGTCAGACCGTGCGCTGGCTGGGCATCGACATCAATGCCGCCGAGATGTCCCTCACCATCCCTCAGGACAAGTTGGAGGACGTGCGGGAACACGTTGGGGCGGTTGCCAGGAAGCGGTCGCTGACCAAGCGACAGCTTCAATCCGTCCTCGGCAAAATCCTGCACGTCGCCAAATGTATCCGCCCGGCGAGGCCGTTCGTCAGCAAACTACTGGAGGCCCTAAGGTCGATGGACGGGTTCTACATCAACGTCAGCTCGGACATGCGACAGGACCTCCAGTGGTTCCTACGGTTTGCCGCCGGGTGGAATGGGCACGCCCTCATCCCTCGAGGGCCGGCGACAAAGTGTATCACGGTCGACGCCTGCCTCTCGGGCGTGGGGGGTACAGACGGCCGTGCGGCCTACGCGTGCCAGGTTTGTCCCATCAATGACCCCGTGGACTGCATTTCTGAGCTCGAGGCCCTGAACACCATCTATGCTCTCCACACGTTCCTCGGGGACCGTGATCGTGGGACCAGGATCGAGGTCTTCTGTGACAACATGGGGACCGTCCAGGCACTCACGTCGGGGCGGGCACGCAACCGCGTCCTCGCCGAGTGTGCCCGACAGGCCTGGATGGTCCAGGCCAAACTGCAAGTCGACCTGGTCTACACGCACGTCCCCGGGGTCCTCAATACGGTCGCCGACGCACTCAGTAGGGCCCACCTGTCCTCGAGGGATTTTAACAATGCTGCATGCCTGATGAGATATCATGATCTGTGGTCCGTGGTGCCTTGTAATCATGCTTCATTCGTGCCTGTGCTTCGCCTGTCCTGCAGATCCGGCGCTACGCTCTCTCCAACGGAAGGCATCTGCGCGGCAGGCCGAGGCACGTGCCCCAGGCACGGTCGCGAACCAGAAGAGCGCTGTGTCCACCTACCCCGCCTTCTGCCGACGGACGAGGACCGACCCGCAGGCACCGTCCGTGAGTTTCATCACGGCCTTCCTAGAGTACCTCGCGGACCACGCCCCCTCGCCGGCGACCGTGGCCAACCAGCTCTCGCACGTGAGGACACACCTACGGCTCTCGGGCGGGGACGTTACGGCTACAGAGGACGTGAGGGTCAGGAGGGCCCTCGACGCCATGAGGAGGAACAAGGCCTACACACCGAACGTCAAGCCTCCGATCCCCATGGCCGCCCTCCAGGGGGTCCTCGAGCTACTGTCGGACACGCCCCTCGACCTGACCCTACGGGCCGCGTTCCTCCTCCTGTATTATGCCGCACTGCGGCAGAGCGAGGTCGCCCCCCCTACGGCCAGGGCATTCGATCCGGTGCGCCACCTCTCACGTGGGGACGTGGTGCTCACGGCAGATCACGTGGCGGTCCGCATCAAGGCCGCCAAGAACCTCCAGTGCGTGGGGGAGGAAAAACACGTGAGGCTCCAATCCTCCCCGGACCCGAGGTCGTGCCCGGTGACGGCCGTGAGGAATATGCTCGCCGCGGTCCCCATGCTGATACCGACGGATCCGTTCCTGCTCAACGCTGACAGGTCGCTAATAACGACGCGGTCGCTGTCAAAGGAGTGGGAGCGGCTCAACACCACAGCAGGCCACCCCCCTAAGACCTATACTCTACACAGCCTGAGAAAGGCCGCCGCCACTCAGGCCTTCCAGGCCGGGGTCTCTGAACTCTCCATTCAACGCTACGGGGGGTGGCGCTCAAATGCACACAGGGGGTACATAAGGGACTCGAACGCACACGAAGTGAATGCGTCCCTCATACAGTCCCTCAACCAGTGACTCACATCCCTCACAAACTTTTCTCCCCCCCCACCTCGCCTCATTTTTCTGGTCTTGGCGTTTTTTATACATCATATTGTATAACCATTATACCTCATATTGTATAACCATACTATTTGTTATACTACCATATACATAATTGACATACCATTCTACCTGTCAATTACAAATATGTATCTTATACGTAATTGACCTCATTATATATCTGTCAATTACTTTATTTACCTTATTTCATATTCATATTTACCTATTAATATTCATGTCGGTAAAGGTATATAAAATTAAAATAAATTTTATTATTCCCAACTATCGACTCCTTCTTTGTGTTCAGGGATAGGGGTAATGATGGTGCAGTCTAGTTCCTAACCTGCCCACATGATGGCAGGGCGCTCTAATAAAAAGATTTTGAGTTATTAGTCCTGATAGGCACGTGTTGCATACCGGAACTAGACTGGTCATCCCCTATTGGCTGTTGGTTTAGCTGCCAATCAGAGCGCAGTGTAGCCAAGCCGAACTTGCTTTGCACATTGAGTTCGTATAAATATATATAAGCCCTCCCGTTTGTCAATAAAATCAGTCTTCTCTTTACTCATAGTTCTATCCTGTACATCTGTGTCCGAATTCTGACTTCCTTGATTTTGAGGTCCTATACCCCATCTAGTCTGGGTGCCTATATGCTAATAATCCTCAACCACAGCAGATGGCCATGTATAGAGTATAAAGCCACTGAGATCTGGCCCTACTCCAATAAGCCAATGGTCTTTGTACATATTCAGGAAAAGTACGACACATCGAAATTATATATTTCGTTTTTTTATTTTTTTTCTGGTTTTCCTATTAAAACTTCGTTCAAACAAACTCGGGTATAACAAAATATTTGTAGACATAATACAGACACAATAAAACAATTTTTACTGAGTGAGTAATAGGTTTAAAGCGAGGAGCAAAAAGTACGTTCATCATTGATAAATGAGCGTGCAATTATAAATGAATCACAACTAAAAGGTTCGGATTACATTCAGTCTATAGATGGATTTCTGTAACCCACTTGTAGCTAGTAAACTTGCCTTTCCTGTGACTGACTGAATCTAGGATAAAAAATATACAAGCACCATTGGGTCTTGAAGCATTTCGGTCTTGTGATTAGTCATGGTCATCTGGCACCCTGCTCGTTTCCCAATAGCAAAGTGAATAGCACGCAGATAGTGAAGGGATAGTTTTCTTTCAGCACACTGGAAGTATGTAAGTGACCACTATAACCTTTTATAGGCAACGTATATATACTGCGTGTGAGCAGGAATACGATTTGGAAATTTCTGTCATAGCCATATCTCATCAATTTGGGAGTGTGTCGGAAGCAGTGGGTGCCCCGTTCAAAAGGTGGCGTCCACCTACCACGACAAGGCTACGACAAGTGCAGACAAGAAAGTTCCATTCAGCGCTTGTCGCAGCCTTGTCGTAAGAAGGGGGGCTTTACGACAGCGTTGTCGGGGTGTGTCAGGAAGTGGACGCTCCACCAATATTTCCTGTCATAGACCTATGTGACACACTCCCGACACTCCATGAGACTCCACGACAAGGGTCCATTCGTGGGAAAAATCGAACATGCTCTAACATGCTCGAACAAGCTTCCAATCGTGGCCTTGTCGTAGCCTTGTCATAGACTCTTGTCGGGAACTGGGGTCCACCAACCACGATAAGACCTCCAATCGTAGGCCAATCATGGACCTTATCGGGAACTCTTTGTCGTAGCCTTGTTGTGGTTGGTGGACGCCCCCCTTTAAGAGGGTGCGTCCACCAACCACGACAAGGCTACGACAAGTGCCGACATGAAAGTTCCAATCGCAGCCTTGTCGCAGCCTTGTCGTGAGAAGAGCATTGTCGGGACAGCGGTGTCGGGGCTTGTCGTAGACGTTGCCGGTTTCCGTAAAAAAGGCGCCCATGGTTCCGACACACTACGACAGTGATATCGAGGAAACCACAGCACTCCAAGACAAAGGTCCAGTCGTAGCAAAAATCGAACATGTTCGATATTGTCGTGGCCTTGTCGGAGGGCCTCCGACAACCTCCCGACAAGCTTTGTGTCGCAGCCTGTCGGGGCTTTGTCGTAGCCTCTTGTCGGGAACTAGGGTCCACCAACCACGACAAGGCTACGACACGCCTTCCAATCGTAGAGCTGTCGTGGACCTTGTCGGAAAGCCTGTGTCGCAGCCCTGTCGTGGTTGGTGGACGCACCCTCTAAAGCAGGCATCCACCAACCATGACAAGGCTACGACAATGGGTTCCTGACAAGGTCCACGACAGGCCTACAATTGGAAGGCCTGTCGTAGCCTTGTCGTGGTTCATGGACCCTAGTTCCCGACAAGAGTCTATGACAAGACCACGACAGGCTGCGACATGAAGCTTGTCGGGGGCCTGTCGGGGCCTTTCGACAAGGTTACCCCAAAATCGAACATGTTCGATTTTTCCCACGACCGGACCCTTGTCGTGGAGTGTGGTGGTTTCCTCGATATCACTGTTATAGTGTGTCGGGACCATGGACGTCTTTTTACGGGACCCAGCGACGTCTACAACACGTCCCGACAGCGCTGTCGCAGAGCGCCCCTTCTTACGACAACTGCGACAAGGTGCCGATTGGAACTTTCTTGTCGGCATTTGTCGTAGCCTTGTCGTGGTTGGTGGACGCCCCCTTTAGACACCGTCTCATTGCGCATTCAATGCGGGACTGCACTCTGCCCATCTCAGTAGATCCCTCCCATCCCCATACTCACCTCCCCTTCAGGCTGCCTGCCTGGTAATCCCTGACTATAGAAGAACAGTGGGCGATGCTCTCAGTCCTGAGCTCCTCCTAAGGCCTCAGCTCCGGCGCCGTGGCCAGTCAAAGGAAATACTATTCGCGGCAAACAATACCTCGGGGTAGGATTTGGGTTGATATAGAGAAGACAGCTGTCTGAGGCTTGGCTTGAGAGATTGGCTGTCAACTGTTTATGCCTGAGTAGACTTTTATAACGTAGCGCTAGATACAGCAGACTGTCATAGAGTAGGTATAACCTTTTTTGCGGCTTCAAATGCGTTTGGATGCGAACAGAACTACGTCGAAATGGACCGGAGCCATAACTGTTGTTACTATATATACCCATGCCGTATTTACTGTAAATATGTACCGTTTTGACATATAACGTAAAAATACTGTACGGACCACTGGTCCGTACACTAAAATACGGACCACCTTGCCAAATACGTTTATTAACATATCGACACTCGATGATAATTTACGGTTTGTACGGAACTCGGCATAAATGCCTCGTTCCGTACAAACCGTAAATTACCATCTCGTTCTGTGACTTGTACATCATGGTCAGGACGTTTTATGTAATTTCTGCTTATAGTTTACCGTGATCGGAGATTCTCCATAGACCTACGTGTGACACTGACAGGGTCATTGTCGGAATATCATATTCTGCAGAATACCAATTTATACTATGTATGATAACATTGGATTTCAGCACTACACCTAACGCTGGTATTAATGACGTGTCTCTGTCTATTTTAGAATGGAAGTCACACTGGGTCAGTATTGACAAGGTCGGGTTTTGTCGGAATCTTAAAAAAATTAGGAGAAAATGGAATGTTCATCATTGATGAATGAGCGTGCAAAAGAATGAATAACATTTGTGTCGCGGTCTGTCTACGATTTTGGACATGCACATCCTAAGGCCTGTATTCTTATCGTAGTAGGTGGATGGCGGGCTTAATTCATAGACGATAACTAAAGGCCCTTTTCCATTGGCCGACGAAAACTGTGTAGAATTTTTGTGTTCTCCTGATAGCCCATTTACACTGGCCGTCACTGACCTACAGTCAGGCACCACCGACGGACCTTTAGCGCTATTGACACCAAATGTAAATGGGCTATTAAGAGAAAATCTACACGGTTTTTTTCGGCTAATGGAAACAGGACTTTTGTAATCTACGCCGTAATGAGACTATGGCAACCATCGAGACAAATATATACCTTATAAATCATTGGTTACTCATGGGCTATGCTCAGGGGTAGTCATTGCCTCCCCCGGTGTCCCCCTCTATCGCGCTCCACAGGCGCCCCTCCTGACCCCTAGCGGCTTTCACACCTACTGCGCAGTCACGAGCCCCACCCCGGTCCGGGTCCCGGTCTCACTTCTTCTCCACCCGTCCTGCAGTACACACGTACTCCAGTACTTTCTCGTAGGCTATGATATAGATGTAAGCTTTTAAACGAAATAATTCAATCTACCATGGTGGCAAAAACACTGGTCGAAGTCTAAATAGCTTTACATTAGATCTGGGGGTAGTTTCATAATCTAGGATCGTACATGAAGAACCTTTCCTGTACCTCGTACAAGGGTTATCGTCTAATAGTATTTAAGTCTGTTGGCTAAGACAATATTGGCCGTCCATAAGGTCGTCCATAAGTGTTGAATGAAATTGAACCGCATTGTCTCTGGGTCTCTATGGCGTACAGAAAAGGGTCTACATGTACGATCCTGTATTATGAAACGGCCCCCTGTACTAATCCATCGGAGTATCTTGTAGCTCTGCCAACTTATGGCCGCTACAGACTGATGTAAAAAGCTGTTTCAGCTCTGATCTGTGTCGGAAACCACTAATCAATATTTTTAGTCTAGCTCGTTTCCATTGGCCAATAATTCGGCACCAATCTCCAGCTGGGAACTGATAGATATTTTTGGATATACCGACTTTCTGAATGGAAACGAGACTTGCAGGAAATGCTAACCAATTAATTTGGCATAAATTACGCAGTAAGGGCACCACAGACAGAGTTTCTCCCAGACAAAAGCTTTCGTTGGTGATTCTCAAGGTTTTGATATGAAAATTAAATCGGTATCTACTGAGAAAATAAGTAGATACAGCGACCACAGTGCACCGCGCTTATTATTTGACACTGACTTGAAGTCGGCGGCACCACCGATAAACATTTATGTGGCGTTTCCACCTGCCAATAATGACCACATATATTTGGCACCGCCAACCAATTATGGGACACTTCTGGTACAATAATCCTTATGTGAAAACAAGGGTTAACAATTCATTTCTCCAACATTGTGCAGTATGACACCACTGACCAAATTTTTGTACCAACAAAATGTCCCCATGCTGAAATAATCGGTGGCTGAATGAACTTGAGTGCTACCTATTGGTCGGCGGCTACCATCATTGTCATTGGAAACAGCGTTCATTCTGACTGCCAGTGAGTGTCCGCAATATATAATCTCAAACAGAATAACCGACCGACTTTTGTACAGGCTGCATATAATCAGAGGCTTTTTGGTTGACAGGTGGAAATGCCACAATAGAGGAACTCAATCAGTCGGTGCCACTTTCGCCGAGTAATGAAAAGTGGCCTTATTGGCCCTTTTCCACAGGCCGACAAAATCAGTGTAGATTTTCTGCGTTTTTTTTTTTTTTTAAAAAAGTCGTTTATTTATACTGGTCAATGCTCAGCAAATACTGATGCTGGTTTCAATGCACGGCCAGTTCCGTGTTACAAATCAAGAATAAAGTAGTTAATCACAAGGTTGACATATATAGTAATACTACGAACAATAATAATATACTTTCATATTGTATGGATTAAGTCAGGTGTCTCTCGCAGCCGGGATGTACTCGCTGCACTCAGGTGGGGGCACACTACAGACAAGTGGCTTCAGATGGTACTGATTTATTTCTTCTAATTATACATAGCCTATTTACATTTTGCATCAGTAGTGGCAAAGGTCCGTCGGTGATTCCTGACTGTATATCGGTGATAGCCGATGGAGAACACACAAAATCTACACTGTTTTCGTCAGCCAATGCAAACGGACCTTAACTGGGACCAGAGGACGACGGACACTGTCGATCTCCTATAGCATCAGACCGTATCGTTAAGCGCAGTCCCTGAGAAACCTATCATGTTCTTACTCCCGACAGACAAACTACTATTTCCTTTATTGCCACCATCCAATTGGCGAGGCCAGTCTGGCAGAGATTTTAGTTTTGCCAATTCCCACCATCGTAATTGGACCTGTTCCTTCTTGACCGACCCTGAGAAAGAAATACCCTCTGTCTGATTGCCAAGCCCAAAATAAGGATCCATTTGTCAATTCTTCTTTTAGAGAGCAACCAATAACAAATCATCGGCCAAGAAAGCGGTCTCCTTAAAGATTCTGTATGAGAAAACCCAAAGGAGATCACAATTAGTATAACTGTTTTTAATGATAAGTGAGTGTTCTTTTTGTAAATCATGTGTTTAATAAGTATAATCTGTTTACAAGACCTTTTTCAATGAACTCGCAAAATAATAATGGATCATTGAATGGTATCAGCTTCCCATGACAGATGATTATCTGGTTAATTTGAATGGACTTATTTTGAAACCTGATACGTGAACATGTCAATATTTCATTATTGATAATTGGCGACTTCATTTCCTGTTCTTGGTCTACCGCAAAACAATCAACAGGCCTGCAAACGTTTTTAATCTATTTTATTCGCCAAGTCAACACAGACCTCCACATCTCTGGCTTCAGGCTGAAAGACCTGGGCACCGTTTAACAAGTTATGGTCCTAGCAGGAGAATCCTCCTAGGATCATGCCAGCAATCCAAGACATATCTGAGAACGAAAGACCTTTCCTGTTTAACAAATGGTGTCCCCCGTAGAGAGGAAAGTCCTGCATAATTAGTCTCCTAGGACTGAAATTGGTCCCAGGCCAGGACAATGTTCAACAGGCTGTAATATGGCTGTGGGATCCCTATGGAGGAGAATTCCTAAGATCTGCAGGTAGTGCCACATAGTGTGTGTGTGTGTGTGTGTGGGGGGGGGGGGGGGGGGGGGGGTGGTAACGAAGTTAATAAATTGTAATCTAAATGAATATTTAAGATATTTCCCCTATAACACTGCCATTTTGTATTACATACTATTATATACATATTTCCTTTAGTTAAACTGATAAATACGGTTTTCTTTGTAAATTTGAATCATCTAAGACACCTATATAGGTGTCTCCCATCTAGGACCCTTTTGGGTATGTGGAGGAAGTTTGTAAGATATGGCTCAAACTTCTCGAACACTTAAGGACAATCTGGCTAAGGTTCTTGGCTAAGACAGTCCCTCGTTAAGATTCTCCTTATCGTTAAACGAAAACTGTTCTAGGATCTCTCTTACAGGCATTTATCTCTCCTAGGACCACATTGTCAAATCCCCCCCCCCCCGATAACAAACCATGAATAGAGACATTTCCATCATCAGTAAGGTACTTTCCCCATAATAGTATACGGTGCGCAACGCTGCTTACGGCAGGCACTAGATATCACCGTACTAAATCTCTGAACTGATTATGAAAATGATGCAATAATGATGAAATTATGATGAACTATGATGAAATATTATGAAATATGATGAAAAAGCTCAATACCTCCCAGAAAATCTCTTTCCGCGAATCATGCATGAATCTATTAGAAAGGTTCAGCTCGAAATGTGTAGCTTTCTTAAGCATTTTCCCTCTCAGAAAGTCACATTCGGTAGTATGGACTGACGGGCCGACAGGTCTGTCGACAGGGTGCCTTTCAGCTGGGTGAATTGTAAATGACAGGTAATACCCCCGTGTACTGCGGATTAGCAAGTCTGTATTTCTCGTAGGCCCTGCAGCATTTTTTTCACCATCGAAGCTTGTGTTCCATGTCCCTAGACTCACACCACTCGTTGGCAGAGTCGGCTTGTCACCAGAACGCATTGAGATATGATTAAATTATTAAATCCTACTATAAAATGAGAATTGTTTACACGAGACATGATTAGAAGAAATTGTAGCTAAGGAAACGTGGGGAATTGATAAAGGCGGGCGTTTATAGAAGTTGTATTATGTAAAATTACGTAGAAATTGGATGACTTTCCTTTCGATTATATTACAACACAAATACAGGCAATAGAGCTCCCAGTAATTTCCACCTACTCCATATTTTAACCGATATAGGAAGTCAAAAGTGACGAAAGTACTGATCGATTATAGCCTTGTTACAAGTCAATCTGGATAAGACAGGTCTCTAACTAAAACAATGTATAATAAACAAATAGATAGGGTTCACCAATCAGTATTTTAGTATTGTGATACCTCGCTGAAGATGGTCAATAAACAAAATGGCTAGGCCAAGTCACCAGCTTTCTTAAGAAAATTTGACTTAGAGGAACACCCGCTTATCAAAGGACATAATCATGTTCAACGTTTGAGAAGAATACTAAAAGTCACATTATGATTGTTGAGTTTTTGAAAATCTCTTTTATCCATTTATTTACCCTAGTAGTACATAGGCTGTTAGGCTTGTCTATCTACTATTTTAACTGGTAAAAGAAGTTTATTTTGTGCTACAGTAACCTTGAAATAGGACGGGAAGCGTACAGAGTATTTTATCAACATTGTAGCACTGCTCCCATCTCCAATGTTAAATCTACCGTGCCGTGACCGGGAAAGGTCTTTGTGGAAACTCCCTGAAGATAGGAGATGCATATTACTATGACATCTCCCAGCACTCTCCCATTTTCTACTTATACATTTTTCATTTTCAATGGGAACCATGCGTAAATCATCGAAGGTGCAGGAACAGATCAAAATTGTGCCTAAACATCAACCTTTGCAGACTCTCCTATAGCATCTCCCCATCGTATTCCCACCCACTGAACCGATTGCAAATCGGCCTGTCTGCTTGGCTATCAGTTCCACGCGGAGATATTAGCTCGACCGCTGGGCTCTGTGGAAACTTGCCCGTCCCTATGACCAATCTGGCAGAGTCTATTTGCTTGGAGAGAGCAGGCGGTGTCATGTGTGGTACTAGAAAGTGGACCACAGCGTGAGGCCTGATGGCCAGTCACCATCCTACATCACACACCGAGATCTGCCGTTTACATTAGACGACTGAAAACATGACCACTATGGATCGTCTAGCGAATGGTTGTCAGATCGTCAGGAGGAACTATCGTAAAACTGGATGAGTTTTAATCTTGGCCACTGCATGCCACGACTGGAGTTTGGCATGGTGACTTCATGAGGCGAAGCCGAGTGAGGTCCACTAGTGGCATATAAAACTCTGTATGTCAGTCAGCGTGGCATACGAAACTCAATGTTAAGCCTATGGGATTTTATATTAGGGGTAGGATAATACTGGATACCCGAATCAGAGGGACCAGGGGAGATTGAAAAGTGCGTTTTCGAGAGTTTATATTCAAAGTAGAATCTTATAAGCAGTCCCCCCATGTACCGAGGTATCTCGCTCTTGAACATGCTCAGTCCGGAAATGCAGAAATCAGAGAACAAACAAGCGTTCAAAGGCAGTGTTAAAAAGCCGAATCATATTGTATAACAACAATAACAACAATAGCAACAATTCTTGTGAAATGAGATTGTGCTTTATGTGTAGTAACGACTCTTGTGCAACTGAGATTGTTATTTACTCACCTTCATGTACATCCCACTATACTTTGTTCATGTACCTAGATACCACTCATACGTGATGTAATTTCGGAGCTCGTGTTTATGCTCCGCATGGAAGAACTGTACTTTAACAGAATGTGGAATAAAGCATTATAAAAGAAAATTGCTCCTAGAAATGTGGGAAAGGCGTTTTCCAGTAATATCGGATCGTGTCGTGTGGTATCATTATTTTCACGTTTTATCGCTACCGTTGACAACACCATATTTTCAGTGACATAGGTGAAAGGTTCATTATATTTGTAACGGAATATAGATGGCGACATAGTTATGATGCGATCCGCAAAACGTTGAGCAACGGCCTCCTGGGAAAGAACTGGCACAAAGAATCGACGACCTTTTGTCGTCGTTCACACTAGATACACGCTAGACGATTTATAATGGTTTTAATGAGTTCATTTTATTCCACCACTAAAGGAACATATTACTTCCTGCGGTTCAATTTTGGTAGTAACACATACACATCTAACCGTCTGAGGGTTAACCCTGCCTATAAACTAGACTAAATATATGCATTCCCCCTTGAATATTCGCAGGATCGATGCAGAACAAAGGTTTGTGATCTGAAGGTGAGGTCGGTGGTTTATGACTGAGTTTTTATAAGATGTGTTGTTTTTCCATGATTAATTAAAGCTGCTTTGAATCCTTCGTCAGCATAAAATCATCGCAATAATCGTCAAGTTGAGTCATCCTGCATAATGTCATGATCATATATACCATCAGCAGTTTTCTATATTTTTGCGTTCGCACTATATAGACGATTGTTAGTTGTCGACGCAAAATCGTCAGGTGTTGAGTGCTAAATTCAAGAATCGTCTAGTGTTAACGGCGGGTGTCCCCAATCCTCACAGCACTAAACCTCAGCTGATATAGCCTTACTGTGATCCTATTCCCAAGAGTGACACCTGCACCGAAAGGCTCACGCAACTATCAAGACTTAGGGGCCGGGTCACTAAACCCGCAGCTAAATCCGGATCTACTTTTTAGCGGCGTCAAAAGTTAAATGCCGCGCTGAGAATAATGTAGAAGGATACGAGTAGGTGTGGCACCATGGCCAGTGTATATTGTCTGTTGAACGTTATGGTACAATATTGTAACATATCAAGCAAAACCCCAGATATGAAACGAAGCGCAGGTTAAATTCGAGGAGCAAATAGTATTTTCATCTCTGATAAATGAGCGTGGTAACATAACAAATTATAATTAAAAGGTTTGGGTTACATTGAGTCTATGGGTCATTTCTGTAACCACTTGTACCAAGTCCATTTGCAATTCCTAGGATCCAAATGTATCAAACATCAGTGGGTCAATGAGGTATTTTGGTATCTAGTGATTGGTCATAGTCAACTGGATGTTTACAATAAATATGTTGCCAGCTATAATAATAGTTATGTTGCCATCTATATTCAATGAGACACTGGCCCTCCGCACCTTTCCCAATGTCACAGAGCTGGCACGCAGAAAACGATGGGATAGGTTTTGCATCATGCACTCAATAAAGCGATCCAGACTAGAAGGACTCAGAAATAGCCTTATTTATCGAGGGAATCTACTCTAGGATATTTTACCTTTGACATTCAGTCAATTAACTGTCCACAATGAATAGGTTTCTCTTAGAACCTGCAATTCATAATAATATAAAAGTATACTGACTTTGGCCTAGTGGACAATCATATCTACATCATCAAAAGAAAGTGTGACTAAGATGGCTTATCACCTGTCTCATATAGAAACTATGATGATAATACCAGGGTGAACAGAAAACGATAACTATTCCGATTCAGTCATTTTGATATCAATGAATATGGAAGATTTTGACGATTAAGCTCTTCGCATAGAAACCAATATAAAGTGGCAATGCTAGAAATGCATAGAATAGAATATGCTCACTGACGGTTTTATCCATCAACTTTGTCGCCTGTATGACACCTATGGATTTACTCAATGAAAGATATATTTGTATGATTTTTTTGTGACAATAAAGTGAATATATATATATATATATATATATATATATATATATATATATATATATATATATATATATATAAAAGAAATTGCAACCTGATAACATAGTAAACGTTGGATAGCTCAACACAGACTAGCAGTGTCTATGTGACCCCAGCAGTTCATTTCCTTTAGCTCTTGCCTAAGCCATTCTAAAGATTAACACATCCCCTGTTTGATTTCAAGGCCACAGGTCGCCACCCGTCCCTCTCATCGGATTAGTGGATTAGGCAGAATCACATTACACACGTTCTCTGTAAAGTCCCAGCTGCCCTGGCGTGACCCCCCAAAAAATGAACGAATCGCATTTGGGCGGCGGGCTCAGATGCAAGGCTCTGGTGTTGGATGAAACGGGGACGATTGATACAATCCTAGATAGACCAGGGAATCCAATTTTCTCCTTGCCAAGACGCCCCTGTGGACAGCACTTTTAGAGTCAGCCAAGTGAGAGTCAAGGGCAGCATTACGTCCACGGATGGAGCAAAGAGGTTCCCGGATCGGTCTAGTCTACATGGATGTAGCAAGGACGCTGAAAAACAATTAGCACAATTTGATTTGTTTATTGCGGTTAGGCGATAAGTAGCACGTAAACCAGATTATCTTGGAGTTATCTACTATAAGAAAATATCCAGTAGAAAAGAATTACATAAGTATACCGAATTAGGACTATAAAGTGATGAGATTAATCCTACCCCTAATATAAAATCCCATAGGCTTAACATTGAGTTTCCGTATGTCACGCTGACTGGCATACGGAGTTTTATATGCCACTAGTGGCATACAGACTTATTATCATGTAATGTTACAAAATCGAGGAGACAGGGTAGGATAAAATCAAAACCTGATTCACAACATCTGATACATCAAATCTTCCTGTGTGATTTTACAGGTAGTAATCCGAACAGGTAGACAACACTCTGCATAACAGTTTTACAGTGGGTAATTGAGAGTAATGAAATAAGATGATTTGTTAGATAAGAGGCAAGGTGGGAGATTAGTCCAAAATGGAGCTATATATACACACCGAAGTGTAATGCAGATCAGAGTCATAGTAATCAGTAGTCATCATTCAACTTTCCAAAGATGAGTATCAAAGGAAAGACAATATAACCGCCGATCTTCTCACGCATTACTTTGCAAGCTGGGACTTCTTTCCCGTATTCTATAAGAGTATATGGCCTTCCGTAATCTACTCAGTAGCGATTTGTAGGTTTATTGTGGAAATTCGGTATTATGTGGATGATAAGAGAATATAAGGGACTTAACATGTCCGTACAAACCTTCTTTTTTCTCTTATAGCCTCTCATTGTAGGGGGACAGTGAGAAGACCTGAGATAAACAGAAGATTCACCAGGACTGAATCACTCCCTGGAGGCCCGTTCAGCTAAGTCTACCACTGTGTTGTGTCTGAGGGAAAAAGCTTTGTTTGCTGGCGTTTTAGACCACTGAGTGCCTCTGACGCCAACGTATTGATTGCTCTAACATCAACAAGAAGATGCATCGGGAAAGCGCTTAACTCCTTTGGAATCATCTACAAAGTGTCGCAAGATAAAACTAGAAGAACATCTCTCTAGTACTCCCATACATGGGTTTTATGAGATTCGATGATAGCAACTCAATATAGCTGCAGGTTTATTGTTTACATCGTGATATATATATATATATACACTAGTTTATATTGATGAATGAATTACTGTTGAAACGCGTTTTGCCAGGAATAAAAACATATTGCACGTACATCAGTTGTTAATTGCGATACAGCTATTCATTACTTAAACCCAAATAAAACAGAATCCCGCCATAGCTAGCTATAATAAGGAGAATGTATTAATAGTCTGTGCAGAATGTATTGATAGTCTGTGTTTAAGGATATACGGAAGAAGATTAGTATTCGATATGTAAAATAGATGCTATCACAAACTGTAAACTTTGATATAGACGATGATATATCATAGATTTATGCCACTCTCTGCGATGTGATTCTCATCTACATTCATGAATATATTTCGGAAATTGTTGTCTGGAGTTCTGCTGGTAGTGTTATCTGTTTTGTCTGTTGATGTAAACCAATGGTATGTAAAACACTGTGTCTGGTAATACTAGAGATATCAGGAATATTCAGTGGGAAGCTTATCTATTAGTTTATATGAGAGACGTCGGCCATAGCATGCGTAGAATAATAGGTGTCAACCAGTACTGCATTAACAACGCTTCAAAGCTATGCTATACACCGACTTGCAAATGTATTTCTGATGTTTTTATTTTAATTGTTAATATCAGTCTGGGCTAAGGACGATACATATTACACATAAAACTTGCCTATTGACAGTTCTTTAAAAGCATATCTATTAATACGAAACTGCATCGAGATCCATAGCCACTGCAAATACGCCATGAGTTTTGGTTATGGAGTAATCTCAGAAGGCATAGACGAGAGAGATAATGTAACAAACACAATGGCATATTTTCAATACGCCATGAGTTTTGGTTATGGAGTAATCTCAGAAGGCAGAGACAAGTGAGACAATGTAACAAACAAAATGGCATATTTACAGTGCCTACAGATCGAGCGCGGTTCAGATTTCAATTCACCCCTGTCACTGACTAATTGACTAAAGTGTGTGATATCATCCCCCCTTGAGTTTTTTCATTACAATACTCCATGGGTCTTGAGTACGATTTCCCAATGTTAAGTCTCTGGGAGTAAAATACAACGGTTGGGATAATAAAATACTGTAGTCCGTCTTCATTACAGCACACAGAAATAGGGAAGACATTAAGAACAAAAAATATCAAAGGAAGATACTGACGCTCAGAATTGAACTGAGAGTGAACATATCAAAGCAGTTATTTACAAGGGTGGCAACTTTGATAAACATTCCGAGATAGTCAGAATGAAACTAGATAGACAAAGGCTTTTGTTTCATACCTTTTACCAAAAATCAAGAGAAAAACCTAGAAAAAACTGAAGCAAATCAGAAGACCACTGCAATGTATTCTACACTTAATGGTGACAGGTATGGTGACAGGTATGGGGTATTAGGAGAAAACGACCTTACTGTGGCCAAACTATGTCTTAGTTCGAGGTCATCTATCGCCGACGTTCGCCCCGACGCCGCAGGCGGAGGGGCGAACGTCGGCGATAGATGACCGAGAACCAGCCTAGAACCAGCCAGGAACCAGCCTAAGCGTGTCCATGCGTCGCCCATTGCGGATCGTGTTGTTGTTATTGATCGATTTCGCGTATTTTAGCAGTTTAAACGGTGTCTGGTGAATCCCAATCGTTAGTTACCTCGACGATTGGTCATTAGGAACTTGTAGTTGTTATGGGGGGCCTGTATCACGAGTTTAAAGTTGCGATTCGACGTCGTTCGCCATGTTGTTATTGGTGGCGATGACGTCGATTACGCACGCTTATCGAATAGCACAGACTAGGCTCGATGCACGGTAGAATCGTGCAATACGACGAAGCGCACCATAGTGGACCGTAGTCGCCATATACTACACCCCCGTGATCGGGTCGTATTTGAGTGACATTCAGCTATAGGTATGTAATAATGTCATGTTTGTGAATGTCAAGTGCTAATTGTGAATAAGGAACGAAATAACAGTTTTTGCTAAAATGGATGGAAAAGGACTGTAGTGAAAACGATATTTTTTTAAATTTTTTTTTATTTCACATTTGTATTCGACAGGTACATTGTCGCTCTTCCACACAAACGAGCGTATGTCAAAAAATTGTATATGCGGTATAATATGATCGGATGAGATGTACATTGTCATACATTGTCGAATGGGGCCTCTGTGGGCCAAATGCTTACTGATAATAAACAATAACATCAGCTTGTCCACTTACTATACTATGATGCGTTTGTTCTTATCGGTTGTACAGGAAATGTCTTATCTTTAACAGTGATTCTTGTCTAAACAATTTACTTTGTCAGTTATGGGATGCAGTCTGAGTGGATTCACTTAACCTGTTCCAAATTGTGGTTCCAACGAATAATGGCGATTTTGAGAATTTTTCTTTTTTTGGTCGAGGTAGAACGATGTCTAGTTAAGAAGCAGGTCTGGTATTCATACCTCCAACAAAGATTTTTATTTCCATTAAGTTAAGATTTACCAGATTTCTGATAATACCGAGAAGCAGCATAAGACGTCTTTCCCTGTATTTCATTATGCAACATTTTTCTCTTAGCTCACTATTACTTATCAACATTTTATTTCTGTAAGCTCCTTTACCAAGTGCTGTTCTTATACACATATTAATACATATTTCTACATTTCTTTGCGTTTTTACAGACAAATTTTCCAATAAGAAGGAGTAATGATCCGCGATTGGGATAATAGTTGTTCTTACAATTTTTAAAGCTGTTGTTTCATTGACAAATTTCTTGAGCTTTCTAAAAGTTATCATTTTGTCATTCATCTTTTGGATAATCGATTTTGCATGTCTTTCAAACGAGAGGGATTCGTCTATAATGGCTCCAAGGTAGTTCATGTGTGAGCAAGTTACGATAATGTCTTCGCCAATGAATAATTTGTTTTTCAGAAGCTGTTTTAGATTAGCCTTAGAGCCATGATACACCAACCTTGTTTTCAATGCATTGATGGTGAGTCTATTTGCAGTGTACCATTGTTGTATTTTGTCAACATAACCTTGCATTATCATTTCGGCCAATTCTGATCCGCGTCGCTAGTGAACAAAACCAGATCATCTGCATATAACAAAAAAGAATCCTCTGGGATACAGTTTTTGATATCATTAACATATATAAGAAACAATAACGGGCCCAAAATGGAGCCTTGTGGCACACCATATCCAACACTTAAAATATTCGATTTTGCCTGTCCATATTCCGTATAACAACAGCGATTATTCAAATATGCTTCGAACCAGGTGATTGTGATCAATACAATCGAACGCTTTTTTAACGTCTACGTAAAGCGCTAAGGAAATTTTGTTTTCATTAAAAGCTTCTATAAGGAATTGGTCAAGTTTGAAAACGGCACCACCCATACTATGTTTTTTTCGAAATCCAAATTGATTATTATAAAAAAAAACTTTTTTTTCCAAATGGTCGTAGACCTGCGTGTGCACTATCCTCTCCAGGATTTTACCTGGGATCGGTAGAACACACACAGGCCTCCAGTTTCCAATAAGTTGCAAGTCCCCTTGTTTCGGTAACGGTGCGATTCTTCCGCATTTTGGGAATTTGTGTGACTTTAGTAAGTAAACCAACAGGGATGTAAAATAATCTACAAAATTAATCAAGGTGATTTTGAGAAGCTCGCATTTGAAATTCAGAATTCCTGAGGATTTGTGAGTTTTGACTAAGTTTAATAATTTTAGAACATTATCTCTATTTACTGATTCCATACAAATTTCGAACCCCTCTGTGTTTTCCCTTTGAACGAAATTTAGCATCACACTAGTGTCAAGTTCTGAGTTTAGTTTACTGCCGATGTTGCAGAAAAAGGTGTTTGCATATTCTGCGCATTGTGAGAGAGGTAGTACATGGTTATCTTCTGATTTGAAGCTTACCTCGTTTTTTTCACCAATTGGTTTAAAAACCCTGTTGATTTCCTTCCAATACATTCTGTGATCATTACTGAACCTGTCAAGTTGGGATATGATGAAGCTCCTTTTGTCAGTGATTAGTAGTCTAGATATATCCTTTTTTAATATCTGAATATCGTCCAAGATCTTAGGTTTCTGGTTGAGTGATGCCCTGTCGGGGAGAGTGTTCTTTTCTAAACAATTCAGAATTTTACATTTGTGTTCTCTGTTAAGAATTTTCTTTTTCAGTTCTACGGACATCCATGGAGTTTCATTAAATCTGATTGTTTTTTCTTTCAGAGGGGCTACTTTATCTAGATATTTTAAAACTGTATTCTGCCAAGATTCCCAACATAAAATATTGAACATATCCATTTCTCTATTTTTGACTATCACTCTATCTATTTCTATATCTAAGTCCTTTTGAACTACATTCTTATAACCTCTACACAATGTTCTATCTTTACTATATATATTACATGCCTTTTTCTTAACAGCAAATACAACGAGGTGATCACTTAGGATAACATCAAGCACTCCTTTCTTACTGATAAACTTACAGTTAGATATAATAGTGTCAATGCTGCTACTATTACCATACCCTGGGCGGGTAATCTCGTTTATGAGTCTTTTCAATCCAAATTTCCTAAGGCAGGTCATCAAATCCTTGTTTCTTTTTTCACCCCTATCACAGGCATTAAGGTTGATGTCCCCTAAGAACCATATTTCCACTTTTTTTGGATCCATCATGTTACATGTTAACTCTATAAACTCAATGAGCTTCATTATGCTGTATCCCGGGGGCCGATACAAATTAGCTACTACCAAGGTCTTGTGGTTAGGTCTTTTAACTTTAACTACCATAGACTCTAAAGAGTCCTCCATTTTCCATAATTCTTTAATGGATTCGGTAAAAGGGGCCCACTCTTTTTTTATATACATAGCCAACCCACCCCCCTTACCCCATGGTCGGTCATGTCTTAAGAAGTTAAATCCTTTAATGTCTAGGAAGTTGTTTGAAATCCCTTTTTTTTTATTAAAGTCTCTGAAATCCCAATAAAGTCTAAGTCTGATAGGCTATGGCTGAGCTGGTCCCTTTTGCTAAACAGGCTATGAATATTGACATGGGCTAACTTTAGGCCCTTTTCTTTCCCTATTTCCCTGATCATATGAGACATTTTATACAGTACAAATACGGATTATAAACCATATAACATCTTTCAGTAGACATAACTGACATTAAATAAAGACAACATCGACAATGTACATAAACAAATGAATCAATGGATATATATAGATGAATAACAATCCTGGACTGTTGTGTCAAGGATTGTAGATGACAGTCTTTCATAGAGAGGAACTGTCCTATAGCCTTCGACATAGTGTCTAGGTAAGTTGAATGTTATTGGCTTGGGTCGGGACCACTCCGCAGTTCGTGGTGGTTTAGTCTGATTATGGTAAGTATTGTGTTTTTACTCACAGGTTTCCTTGAATCAGTTCATATCAATCAATGTTTTCGGACAATTTTTCCAGTACTTGTATGCCTTGTATGCACGCAGTCCGTTGTCACTGGTGTTTTGCTGCTGGAGGCACAACGCCGAGTCACAAAGACGGCGACACTGATTATTTACAAGTGGAAACAGGACGAAAATAATCCTCAGTTAATGACAGCGAAAAACTAAACAACTGAACAACAAACTAAAACAGATTTGACAGGAATCCTGTATGGTATTCCATCAATGAAGTGTCAGTGATACATTTCAGATATATACTTCAGATATATATAAAAATATATACAGAATATGTAGAAAGCTAATAGTCTTATTGAACCATGGTCTGACTATCGCGTCAGGATTACATTTGTCATTACTTCTATACCTATACCCCTATCCATAGATATACCTGGCTAATCTAACCACCAGACCTGTATACTGTCGGTGTCACCCAGATATCCTTTTTTTGTTTATTTTCTAGAATGAACAATGAACTAGGACGGTCTTGATGTTTCCATTTGGAACTAACATTGTGTTAGATCCGTATGATACAAATGAAGAAAACATATTAGAAAACAGACTATCTACAAATCAAGAACTAGACCTTATTGAATCACTGCCTTATAATCAAATGTAGCGAGTGTATCACGGAGACGACCTTGAGAGGTTTACAGAGCCTGTCCACAAAACGATCGTTTGTTGTATTTATCATCCATCCTTTAAACAAAAGATTAAACCAATGAATTGAGAAAATAGAGGGGATATCATTTGGGACACACTTTTTGCTCTCCAGCCATAGGCATAACATTGTATATACATAGAAATATGATAGATTTCTAATTAAAGAGTGTATACAGTGTTTTCTTTTATTCCGTATACAATGGCTCTGAAATCTGTATAAAAATGACTATGGCAGTTTTAAAGAAATTGGTAGTGGTGGAGTCCCCATACATTTTCAACGGGGACCTTGTATATGGTGGATGATAAAACATCGCCCAGATCTGTTTTGGTTTATCCGAGTGAACTAAGAAGGAACTGGTTTGAGATCCATAACCACAGAAAATATTCCATGAGTTTTGCTTGCGAAGTAATCTCTCGAGGCAGAGCCAAGTGATATCATATAGCAGACGAAAACAAATGGCGTATATTCAGTGGCTACAAATCGAGTGAGGTTTAGATGTGATCACACCCGTATCACTGACTGATTGGCTAACATTTGCAACACCATCATCCATTGAATATTTATTTTACAATACTCTACGGTCGTTGAGTATGAGTTCCCGATGGTAAGTCTATGGGGGAAAATACGAGGGGTCAGATAAAGGTGTGTTATCTGTGTCTGTACCAGAATGAACAGGTCTGTATGGCGTGCCCTGCCTACCACACCACATATAGGCTGTATCCAAGGACGTAAGGCCAACCATAGGACACGGCCGGATTAGGAGAAAGATGAGGCGCCTGGGAATTGCCTATAAAGGTCAGCGGATTGGCTAATGTTAAGAGGGGATTTATGACATCTCTGCGTAGGACCTTCAACCCAGTCTCACCTTATACGGTCTCAGTTCTGAGGTCAGCCTGTAATGTCTACCGGGGTGGACATTATATCGGACGTGTGCACCAGTTATATCAACGAGTGCTAGGCAGGTTTAAAGAGGAAAACTAATAATACAAAAGTATACTTCATAAATTGGATTTGTGGTTGGGATAGGAACACATTGCTTGGAGGAAGGGGAGGGAGGGGGTACTGGGCATGGCAGCGGGGTTGGCTAAGGTTACATTTGTGATTCTGACAAATCCTAAATTGAATGATAATCATTAATACAGATATGCGATCTTATCCATATATAATAATCAATATATCAACATTGTGGGTAATGAAAATCACCATTGTTGTATGATATAATCTGGTTTATTTTCGTACTTTCAAAGGTCATCTAGCAGCTATCCACATTTTCAATATGTTTAGATCAAAAACCACGGTGGTGGTTGTGGTGGTGGTGTCGGTATCATTAATTAATGCTAACCAAGTAAAAATAGCTCCTGTACGATCCTTACAGTAAAAGCGGGCTCCCACTGTCCTGACACACTGCGAAAAGTGCTGCGATTGGGCTACGATAAGGAATTTTCCAATCGTAGAGCTATCGGGGCGGTTTTGTCGGAGTGTGTCGGAGTGTGTCGTAGTACGTATGAACGGGATGAAAAGAGAACCACGGTTACGACACCGGCAACGATTTAAGAGGTGCGCCAACGTAATTCTCAGACAAATAATTAACGATATATTGGTAGAGAGTTCATTGAAACGTTCACATTCGATACTTCTAGGGGGTGGGGATGGAGAATCAGGAGTGTGTGTGTGTATATATTATTTATCTATCGTTATTTATGGGTTTCACAATTAAGTTTAAAAAACTTTCAACTCCTTCACAGATCACAAAATATCTAGGCATAATCGTAAATGTTAGAAAGATGACTTTATCTTTACCAGAAGAAAAAGTTTTAAAAACTATCTGATTAATCAACAATTCAATTTCTAAGAATGAAACTAAATTAATTGATGTTCAAAAGTCTACTCCCTCACTGCGCAACACTGATCGTTTGAATATAATAGATCTATGCGCCTAGGGGACACCACTGAGGTTATAAAATATCATATATATATATAAAGGTGGGGGGGGGGGGGGAGGTACAAATCGTGATAGGGGGGTACCCCTTTTAGGCCCGGCGTCCACCTACTACGACATGGCACCAATATGGTCTACGATGCACCCCCCGATAAAAAATCAAAATCGCGTCGGAAGGTTACCTGATATCGGGGCAGTTGACCATGTTTCTGCGATTAGACACTGATAAAAACCCCAAACAACGCGTGGTGAATTGGCTTGTCTAGACATATGTCTTCGATTTTGCACCTTCCCGATATGGCACCGATTTTGACATTTTGTATCGGTGCTATATCGGGAGGTCTATGATTCTATCGTAGTAGGTGGACGCCGGACCTAAGTTTAACCATGCCCAGAACCCCTCTAGGTGTAGTCTGATCTATTCTTATATCCTTATTATGAGGGTAGCCATGTATTTTTTTCATGACATGTAGGCTTATAGGTCGTGGGGCATATAAGATTTGAAATGAGGACATAGCATCACAGGGACAGATTGAGTTTAATCATTATTACAAATTAAAGTATTCTAAAATGTCATCAATTATTGAACCCTATTACCTGATGACGTTTGGCTCACCCATTCAATTTCAATGGTAAACTCGTTGTCTGTCGACTTTCACACTCCTCTAGGACACTATTGTATACCTGTTCACGTATATTACCGGGACAAAATACCACTAATGGACATCAACCCACCCACAATAAGTACGTTTCCTCACATTAGATCGTTGTATATTTATCCATTTTTCCTCTTCGAATTATAGAAGTTTTAAAAGCATACACCATGAATAAGTGGCTTTCTTTACGCTTTCTTGTTTCCAAGTTGCCCATAGTTATCACTTACAAAGACTGTTCTCGTTATTGTTCTAGAAAAGGACCTTATGGCCGATAAAGTCTTCCAGAATGGGGTACTTTGTCTTAGCCCCTCCCATCCACCCCTTTCAATTTCTCCTATTAGCGCCCATGTTCTAGGGGCATTGACCGTTGGTCAGTCCATGTAGGCCCATCACACTCCTTGTACTTGACCACAGGTCGCAGATTTAACGATGCCTCGTAAAGCCAGGCACTGCAATCCAATGGCGATGCTGGACGTAACGATCAAAGGATTAGGGCGAGCATTAAATCCCTCAGAGACAATCTAGACGCATACTCTACTCATGTAAGATAAGAGCGGCAACTTCAGACACGAAATTCGGTGATCAGAGCGTGTCGTTTATGATGGGAATCTTTTGTGAGTGGTCATTATGTGTGCACAAAAACGGACGTGAGATGGAGGAGTTTTATGTAAAGAAATATCTAAATTTCATGATTGAATATAAACTGTATGAAGTATTTATATAGAACGTCCTGACCTTGCTGTACAATTCACAGAACAAGATGGTAATTTACGGTTTGTACGGACCGAGGCATTTATGCCGAGTTCCGTACACACGGTAAATCATCATCGAGTTCTGGTTGGACGTTATATATTTACTATATACCTGAAATTAAAAAAAAAATCAATTTCATTTGGCTTAACAACCAATTTTTTAATAAACGTGTATGGCTAGGTGGTCCGTATTTTAGTGTACGGACCAGTGGTCTGTACGGTATTTTTACGTCATATGCCAAAACGGTGCGTATTTACAGTATATATACAGCATGGGTATATAGTAAAGTGTTAACCAGACACTTGCAATGATAAATAATATCAAGTTAAATTCAACGAATACAGGCAGACACAACGTGTGATAGTCTAATGGAAGATCTAAAAGAAAGAGCAGGTATAGCAGGCCAGGCAGAGGGTACTGCTCTATGATCTCCCTATTTCTCTATTCGGTAGTAGAGCCAACTACTGCCAGGTGAAAACAAGGAGCAAATGAATATCCATCATAGACGGATCAGCGCAGTAGCAAGGAAAAAGCATTTGGTATATTTGTTTGAGACTGTTGTGAGATTGTTGTAAGACTGTCATGAGACTGTTGTGGGATTGTCGCGAGACTGTTGTGAGACCTTTGTGAGAATGATGTGCAGCTATTGTGGAACTGTAATGAGATTGTTGTGAGACTGATGTGAGTCTGATGTGAGACTGTTGTGAGACTGTTGTGAGATTGTTGTAAGCCTGTCATGAGACTGTCATGGTACTGTCGTGAGACTGTTGTGAGACAAATTGGGAGAAATTATTCAGATTCAGTCAATATCTCCTAAATCATAGCATATTTCAGAATGGAAATTCCGCGTGTGATCTACATTGATACAGTGATTGAATCGTGAGCTAATCGTAAATGTGGTCACCTCTTTCTTGTTCCATCATGCCCTTCGGAAGCACTATGATACTCCCCGATAGGCTCCAAATAGAATTTCCGGGGACCTCCCGATACACCACGACTTTGCCATTTCTAATTGTAGTTTATCGGAAGGTCTGTCGTGGTGCATCGGCGTTGGTGGGTGTGGGGCTTTATGCTCAAGGCGAGAGCGTGATGCAACTCCTATGAATAATTTAAAACAATCAGATAATGTGCGCCAGTCTAGTTATTCAACAGAGCTGCAAACCTTCCAAATATGGTCAAGGATTATGTTTCTGTGATAGAAGAATGGCCCCGAGAAGGAGATTAATTGAATCTAACATTGTCAGGCACAGAAGGGGTAGTGAGCAGCGATTCGGAAGATCTCAGTGGGGAGTGCGGGTTACGTTGTAAAAATAAATGTTGATTCAAGGCGACCTTCTGTATCTGTTGCGGTTCTAATCTCATCAAAAGACACTTTTATCCCTCCAATAAATGAGAACAGACAGTGTGGTTGTGTTACGTGTCTTCTAATGTCTAGTATTGAGCCTTGCGAGCACAAGATGAAGCCCGAAGATGAAATCTACTGAGACTTCACCTCGGTACTGTTACATGTAACAGTATCTGGAAACATTTGATGCATTTTCATATGAATACGTAAAAAAACCTATAATAAGAATTTGAAAAGTTATTGTGGATAATCCTTTATGACATACCGCCGTAGGTTCAGAAATGTTGTCTGAGACTAATCCTGCTGCGATTCTGTACTGAACACAGTCTCCACGTCTGTATAGTTGGGTCTCATTTCCTTATGAAAAATTATCGTCGAGAATTCACTTCCTGAAGAACAGAATCTCAAGTGATTGTGGTTTTAGATATGTTTGAAATCTATAGGGGCATTTTTGTGAGACAAATGTATCCACTGCTGAGTGGCCGACTAATTACCCTACCTAGTAATATGAAGCCAGAAAGCTGGATCACAGGTCTCCCACACTGTTCAAAAGGGTACTTGAGCGACAGGATGAGTTTTCACACTGCACGGACATGGTCCCATTTCAGTGACAATCTACCCTTCCGTTAAGTTGGATTCATGTACCTGAGACAGGTGTTTTTCTCATCTTTCCCCTAGTCTTTTCTATTACAACAGTCTCATGGCAAGGTGCTTTGGCCAGTCTCAAGAAACGATGGTGTTTTGGATTCACATGGAGGGACACCCTTGGTACATAGTCTCAGACAAAGTTACTATGAACTCTCACCCTGGGACTCACGTACCCTTGAGGTGAGGTGTGTTGCTTGCTGACCTCCCAGGGGCTTGGGCAGGTACATAATCGGCGACTCTGTAACAGGTCCATTTGTCTCACCAAAATGCCCCTGTAAATTTCAAACGTGTTTAAAATCAAAACCTCATTGGGTTCTGTACTTGGCTAGGGGTAATTGGCGCCGACAATTGCAGAGAAAATAACTTGTCTCAGGGAAATGGAACCCTACAATTCAGACGAGGAGATCGTGTTCCAGTATAGAATCTTAGTAGGATTTGTCACAGACAAACACCCTCTGAGGTACTTGAATCTCACCGTGTGAATCCACTTAAGAGACTTTGTCTGGGACTATGTATGGGTTTTTGAATTTATCTACCACTTCACTTTGACTAATGGGGTAACATTTGTGACATAATCCCCCATTGCATTATTTTCCTAATAGGTCAACGGAGAAAAAATACCAGGAGTGAGATAAATACTTCTACTTCGTAGGGCATATCAAAACCACCACACCAAGGTGGTTTCCCTTCATCTTACCAATTTCTAATCTTGAATAGTGTTTTTTACTACATGAAAATTGTTGCCTCTGGAAAAATCTAAATGAATCTGTCAATTTGGTATCCAAACTAGCTTCGGGTTCACTTAGTTCCTACATTTGAATCCCACTGGCACGGATATCTTTGTGAATAATTGTAAATTATATTTGTTTTAACAGGCCACTGCTAATACCCTTTCCCAACCTATGTAACAGACTCTAGTTCTGTATTAAGTTGTTTCTCAGTCTCTCTTAAGTAACACTGCCAGACACAAGAGGTCACGAGAGGTCATGAGACCCAACCCTATGTCCCGATGGACTACCGAGATCGATCTCACTTCTGCACTGGGCTGCGACCACGCAACAGCTAACAACCTCACTCTCCAAGCCGATGACAAGATGCCACCTGAGCGGTTAAATCCGGGCACTTCACTTCAGCCTGCGACTCCGGCTGCTTTGAAATTCGGTTTGGCATTATACACTCACACCTTCCCAAATTACTGGATTACACATTACCTCGTTACGTCTCAATTTATGTTACAATTTCTTCTCTGGATATTTTAATTACAAAATAAATCAAAATGTAATTCGTGTAAGTGTTAGTCATTATCATGCTTCAAGAGAGCCAAAATAAATATTGTTTTCATACCACGGTGTCCAGCTCGGCGGGAGAGCAGAGGGTGTCTAGACATAGACATCGACATATTTTATTATAAGCCATACAAGGTATACCACCAAATGAAAGCTATGGGATGCTCGTAGACAACATGCCCTTAACACTTTAAGGACGGATGATGCCTTGAGGCATCAACCGGCCCAGGCCAAATGATGCCTCAAGGCATCATTTCTCCGAGATTTAGGAAAGTATTATTTTTCTTAGGAAATATTAATCAAAAATTCACGAAATTTTCACAGTATATAGGTAAGACATAAGGAATAATATATTTGTAAAAGAATAATAATAAAACTTAATATGACGTCATCACTGACGTGATTAAAGATCGATTTACGGAGCCCAGACGACAAACCAGCCTAGCGCCTGCCACTGCCGTCAACATGGCGGATCCATGGTCGGGTAGTGATGAGGAATGGCTAGATGAATTGCCCCTAAGTACTCTTAAATTACTTGATGGCAAAAAGAAAGTTCAAGAAAGTGAATCAGAAATATCAGAAGATGATAGCGACAAAGGGAAAGAAACGGCTGACAAAAGAGTATCGCGAAAGGAAATGATTAACGATAGGCAGTGGTCACGAATGTGCAAAGGAATTCGTAAGTCACCAGCAGTGACACCCTTCGATGAGTCTAGAGTCGGGATAACAGAAGAAATTGACCAAACCAAGATGAACACAGCACAACATTTTTTTTATATATTCTGTACATTACCCTTTTTGGAGCGGATTGTGGCCTGCACTAACGAATATTTCGCAAAAACAACTTCTGAGGCACAGAAGAAACGTAGGAGATGGTCTCCACTGACAGTTGATTCGCTAAGGAAGTTCATCGCCCTGTCAATGTTGATGGGGTTGGTGAGAAAAACTCGTTTAAAGGATTACTGGTCAACTCTAGCAGAAATCTCAACACCTTACTTCCGACACACAATGAGCAGAGATACTTATTTAAACATTTTGAGGTAAGTTACAAAAAATTAGATGCAATTAAAAAAAAATTAAAAAATTAAAAGGGAACAGATCATAAGATGGTCTCTCAAGTGCCCAGTCGGGTATCACTCACTGTATAACGGTAATCAATAACAAAATGTAAATGGTATTTGAACTAATTTGGTTTCGTAGGTAAATAAATAAATAAATTAATCTACAGAGTGAAATAAATACACAATAATACTTTATATTACACAGGTACCTGAACTTTTGGGATGAAGAAGATGACACAATCGACCCTGCCCAACCTACCCCAGCGACAAGCCCGAAGCCTCGGTCAGCAACCAAGAAAGTACAATGGCTATTCAGTATCTTCAATGAAGTCGCTAAAACAGTGTATAAACCCAGGAGGGAATTGTCCGTAGATGAAACGATGGTTGCTTACAAAGGTAAAACTGTCCACAAGATCTACATGCCAGCAAAACCTACTAGATGGGGACTGAAGGTGTGGGTTCTCGCGGAGAGTGTCACCGGTAAGCATTCCGCCCCTCCCTGCCCCACCACTGATTCAAGTGCGCGGTTCGATAACAATATCTTTAATTTATTTGCTACCACCTCCACACGTTTAAACTGCTCAATATATATACTGGAATAAACCTCAGAGTCTCGGCTTTGCTCCCATATAGCTCCCTGATTGATTATCTAACGTTAAAAGTCCATACAAATTGATTTTCAAATCGACATCTAATACTGTCAGCGCCATGTCAACCGCTCCGCACAGTAGACGCTATGTTGAACCAAGCCAAAATATGAACCAGGGAAAGGCGCAACGGTTTAATTCGATCATCAAGTTAATTCTCGATCAAAATGTAAAATATCATACGGGAACAAACCTCAGAGTGTGGGGAATATCCTCGTATAAGTCACTGTTCATATATTTAATGTCAAATCCTAACTCGCCCAGATCCGCTGTCACTTGACAAGCGTTCCTACCCCTACCCGCCCCACCACTGAGTCGAGTGCGCGGAGCGATGTCAATATCTTTAATTCATTTACTATTAGTTCCACACGTTCAAACCCGACAATATATATACTGGAATAAACCTCAGAGTCCCAGCTTTGCTCCCACCTACCTCCCTGATCGTTTATCTAACGTTAAAAGCCTGTACAAAGTAATTTTCAAATCAACATCTAATGCTGTCAGTCCCGTGTCAACTGCTCTCCGCAGTTGACTCAAACCAAAATATGAACTGCATAAGGCACAACGGTTAAATTCGATAATCAAGTTAATTTACATTCAAAATGTAAAATATTATACGGGAACAAACCTCTGAGTGTGGGGAATATGATTGTGAATATGTTTTATCATATAATAAACAAATATGATTTTATTTCAGGGTATATCGTGCAGGCTTTCCCACACTTTTCGACTAGAGAAAATGCTCGCAAAACAAGATTATACGAAGACATCGTTTTACCATTGCTCAGAGGCGGCAACCTGTTAGGACTTGGACAACATATTTATTTTGATAATTTCTACACTATGGTTCATATGTTCTCTGATTTGGCATTGCAATTCCTCACCTACTGCTTTGGAACCCTAAGAATTAATAGAAAGGACCTCCCGAAATCCCTTATGGTCAAGAAACATGCCAAGTTGAACCAACGTGGGGCAGTTATTTTTTCCCGATCTGGAGAACTCATATTATGTGTTTGGCGCGATCGTAAAGTGATCCATGCCCTCTCGTCAATACATGGAAGTAAAATGGATGTCTGTAGCAGAAGTATAAAGAATAAGGTATCTGGAAAATTCAAAAGAACAGAAGTTGCACGACCACAATTAATTACTGATTATTGTAAGTTTATGGGAGGGGTGGATCTTTCAGATCAGTTAACACAGTATTATTCTTTTTCCAGAAAGTCTCGCAAATGGACCCTGAAGATGTTTTTCTATATGATTGAGGCTATGAAGCTGAATGCCTATGTTATGTTTTCTACCACACAGGCCCGCAAACCATCACTATTTGATTTCACCATTGACTTAATTCAGTGTATTTTGTTGAATATCGAAAAGAACCCAAGTCTTTCCTCTAACCAGAACCAAAACATCACCCCTAACCGCCTAACATCTAGGTGCATGCCCACTGATTTGGGCCGAAAATCATGGTGTCGTGTATGTTATAGGCGAAATGTAAACAATGTCGAAATAAAAAAAAAACAGACCAAATATGGTTGCAATGTGTGTAAATGCCATTTGTGCATACCCGACTGTTTTACAACTTACCATACTGTACAGAACTTTGACCTCACTGTTACCGGAGAAGAATAAATGAAGTTGTAAATAAACCTACCTGAACTGTATATGATGTCTTGTCTTCAGTCACTGCAGGATCATAATTCAATTTCTCAGTCTCATATCGTCCGAACTTGGACAATATACACACAGTAATACTCCTCGGAATCTGTAGTATCTTCCTATATAGATGATTAATCATTTATCGAAGTGTAGAGCCTAAGGCAAAATTAATAAATCGATGACAGTTGCTCACAGACAAAGCACAGGCCCAGCCTCAGTATGAGACGCCGTGGTGATGTCAGTCCGGGTTCATAAATTCATTTTCTAATTCCTCGACTCATCCAAACCAGGAAATATATATATGTAGATGAACTTTAAACTCTTTAGTTTGTTCCTATATAAGTCTCTGATCATTTTTCTAATGATAAAAGCCCGTATGAAATGATTCCCTAAGTCGCCTACCTCCGCTGTCATATCCAGCGTCTCTTCCCACCACTGAGTCGAGTGCACGGAGCGATGTCAATATCTTTAATTCATTTACTATTACTTCCACACGTTTAAACCTGACAATCTATATACTGGAATAAACTTTAGACTCTAGGGTTCACTCCCACCTACCTCCCTGATCGTTTATCTAACGTTAAAAGCCTGTACGAATTAATTTTCAAATCAACATCATCTACTGTCAGTGCCGTGTCAACTGCTCTCCGCAGTAGACGCCATGGTGAAGCAAGCCAAAATATGAACCCCGTAAGGCGCAACGGTTATATTCTATCATATAGTTAATACTGGTCCAAAATGTAAAATATTATACGGGAAGAAAGCTCAGAGTGTGGGGAATATCCTCGTATAAGTCACTTTTCGTATATTTAATGTTAAACCCTTGTGCGAAATGATATCCTAACTCGCCTAGATCCGCTTGTTGTAGTCGGCGTCTCCCCCCACCACTGAGTTGGTGTGTGGTTTGATGACATTATCTTTAATTTATTTTCTACTACTTTCACATGTTTAAACTGGACAATATTTATATAGGAACAAACCTTAGAGTGTCAAGATATGTTGTATATATGTCTCCATTAATTTCCTGAAGGTTTAAACTTTGTGTGGGATCATTTTCTACATGTTGTCTTTGCACTGCGGTGACCGGAGTTGCTGAATTTGAAAGTGACGACCACAAACACGCCATGCTGGGGCGAAGCCACATATATAACTCCTTGGTGAGATCGGCTCCTACAGATCCAGCACAGAATATATTTATAATGATATCACAGGGGACAGATTCAGCAGGCTTTTCTGTTCCTTCCAGTATAATCCAATAGCGATGTAATAATGTCTTGTAGGGGTAAATCGACCAAATCCTGGGCGAGGTGATGGCTAAACAACTTGGCTTTCGTAGTATTGGCTTCATTGACAACGCACTGAGTAGAATGTCGATAGGTTTTGCGCCTTGGTAAATATCCATTTTCTCCCGTTATTTAGCGTCTATATGAATAAACCAGACACTGGCAGAATCGTGAGGACTTGTAGAATATTCCCAGGGTGATGATTAATGATGTCAATGCATTTTGTATAGGTGACACACCAGCAAAGTTATAACTCTCCAGAACTGGACCTTCGCAGCCTGGCGTTGTCAATATAAACCAGTGTCACACTCATTTTTCGATCGATGTATCAACTTGGTACTGTCCATAGACGTTGATCTGCTGACTATTTCTTCATAACAACCAACCACAGTTGTAGGGAATACATATATAATGTTCATCCTCAGCTGGTAGATTGATATTTGAATGATTGATAACGTAGTGGAAGTTTTTCCCGTTGCAATATCCAATTAGACTGATGGGCCAGATCCACCATTTTGCGGAACGCCACTGTTTACCCGCCTAAACTTACGAACAAGGAGGAACTAAAATGGCGGCATTTTTTATTGGTTCGATAGAAATTTCTCATATTTGGCACGCTTAATCTATATAACAAGGCGGTCATTGTGATACCAAACTTTATTGTCTTGGTTGGGGGATACATATTTATTTTCATTGATTTTATGACTGAACCGCTGAAAGCAGCGGCACCATGCGGAAAAACGCGCAAACCCGTCGTCCCCTAGCGGTGTATTCAGCCACTACCCCTCGTCCCTGTGAATGTTACCCGGCCGAAGGCACCCGTCCTTAAAGGGTTAAAGGCATATCCTACACTTCACAGTGGCACAAACTGGTGATTTTTAAACATTGTCAATTATCAGTAAAAACCGAATCCTTGTGCTCCATTCTAATGCAAAACGAGTAAAATTAACGTTTTGTCTAATTCATCCAAACCCAATAGGTAAAATAATCAAATTGACTTATGCTTGATTTACATGTTAATGCACTGAAAATATGGTTTTCTTCAGTTCTCCTGTTGACCTATACATTCTAATACTTATATATATGTACCTCATGTAGTACTACATATTTACTATATTCTGTGAAAGTTCGAAGTAAATGGCATGGGTTGTACTATACATAAATCAACACTTTAGAAATTCTATAGATTCTTTTATAATATCAGTACAGACTAAGTTTGCCCCTGTTATTTGCTCGTGAATAAACGGTACAATTTCTTTCATAATATTGTCATAATTTTGATCTCTGAATTAAAATATAGCACACTCCAGAGGAGGAGTATCTGTTGAATTTTAAAGGTAAGCTAGATAAAGTACTCATGATTTGTAGCCAATGGTCTAACAAACGACTTTCATTGAAGGGCAAGGTCACTATTATCAACAGTTTACTGATACCAATCCTCCTATACCCCATATCAGTCATCTGGACTCCAGAGAGGGTCTTCAGGGAATTCAGAAAAGTCACCAATGCTTTCCTGTGGCAGAGCAAAGTTAACAAAGTTTCTCACCAAGTAATGTGTCAGGACATTACTGATGGTGGGCTGAGATTACTAGACCTCTACACTATGTACAGGGTCTCTAGGGTTAAGTGGATTATAAGACTTTGCCAAAATGACTTCCAATTATGGACTCTTTTCTTTAGAGAAACCTTTTCCGTAAAGGAATCCATCTTCTCCTTTTTCCTGGAAAAAAACCCTTAACAGAAAAACAAAATTGCCTCCACATTTTATAATGAAATAATCAAAATATGGAAGAAATTATATAACTTTGCCCCAAGAAATGAAATTGATAGGCAAAATGAGTCCTTATACAATAACATGTTCATTCATAATCCAGACTTCATTATAAAAAAAATTGAACCAATCTGGAGAGCTTCAGGCATTGAGCAAATGCAAGACTTTATCTGCCAAGGGAGGTTTATGACTCATTATGAGATAGAAAAAAACTATATTCTCCCTTGCAAACAAGAAGATATAGACTTAATGTTAAAACTCATCCCCTGGTCACATGAAATGACTTTCAAACAAGTAAAGACTGTGAACAGAAAACTCTTATTACAGGAAAAAGATGGGGGTTCATTTAATATTTTGAATTGTCATAACAGGAAGATATACACTCATATTCTGTATAAAAAAACTCTAAGTGCACCAGGCTTTGAAACATGGAAAGAGAACTTGTCTGACTTAAACTACACAGAATCTGAGTGGAATTATTTTTAGTAAAGCATTTATAAGGCTACACGGTCAACAAAACTGCAATCCTTACATTTCAAAATCTTAAATAGAATTATCCCAAATAACAACTTCCTTTTTAAGAGGAAAATCATTGACTCTCCAGTGTGTTCATATTGTGTAAATCTGGACACTGTGGAACATTTCTTCCTTGACTGTGAAGCAGTCATGACTTTTTGGAATCAAATCCAAAATTGGCTTAAAGCTTTGATGGGATGGGCCCTAGACCTACGTTCTAGTTATATACTCCTTGGAACCTGCGACAAAGGAGGGGAGGCAGAAAGGTACAATTTTATAGCTTCACATGCCAGATTTTATATTTACCGTCAAAGACTGTTTGGTAACAACCAACTCAATCTGTATGATTGGAGTCTTGAATTTAGGAACAGCCTGAGCATAGAAAAATACATCTGTAAACTAGAGAATAAGGAGAGAAAATTTAAAAAATGGCAGAAACTAATGGACAAGCTTCTTGAGTTGTAGTTATAGCTGGAACAAACCAACCTTGTATTTAGAGCTGCATGGTATGTCAATATTATTTGGTAAACTGTATTAGTCTTTATATGGAAACAAACACTGATAGGTCCTTCCTATATAACTTCTGGACAAGTATGTCTAGTCCTTGCATACGTTACTAGGGGTTAGTTGTCTTGTTCATGTAATGTCCTATTGTAATAGACCCCTGATCTGCAGTATTCCACATGCATAATTACTACGATTGCTAAGAACTGAAGATAATTGCATAAAGACTGAAATATTGGTATGGATATTATAAAGAAGTGAATGTTTAGAAAAGAGATTGCTTGTTTACACTAAGACAAGGTTACTCAATAGATTGAAAAATATGTTTGGATCAAGAAACCCTATGTGTACCTGACAATTACCTATACTTAGACTTTGAGAAACAAGAAGCAAAAACAAATATATATGTGAGAACATAATCCGGAATATACATCCCATCTGAAAATTGTACCATACCAATACCGAAACCCCCCCAAAAAACATAAAAATAGAGCAAGCTTGGGGGAAAGGCTATCAGAATTGTCTCCAAATATGTATGTTTTTCATTGTAAACAGGGTACATTGGAAGTTAATAGCTGAAATGAACAAGGATATATAAGATGAGATGTGTAATGGAGATATTCCCCTGATTACAAGAATTGTTAGCCAAGCTGAAGCTAGCTTAAGTACTTTATAAGAACATTATTGATAATGATGTTTTGGGTTACAACTGAGATGAATAACTGACTCATGATACTGAAAGAAGATATGTAATTTTCTATATGCCTTAATAAAGGGAGCTAAGCTCATTAAAAAAAAAATATATATATATATATATATAGCACAGTGGCCATCGTGTTTTTAAATTAGCTATTTGTTCTACAACACTTTGATATCATATTCAATTTCCAGGCGCTAATTCCCAAGATATATTATCCGATATGCCTATAACTGAAGAGATTGAAGACAAGATTTATAGATTTCCTTTGTGTTTTGATTATTTTAGACGAAGAACAGTTCACAGCAGTATGCAGTGATCTTCGGCCGCGTCTGTCTGCATACGGACATACAATGAATACAAATGACGCACTAAGGACAATCAAAATACGCATAGAACGATGCAGTATCACAATACAAATATGACAGGCATGGGGGTGTTTGCTGCTAGTTCAGGCTGGTATATATATCCGTCTTCTACATTTGTCCTTTATTTTATCTGACGCTATCGTATCATGAAAAACAAATCTAGATGAAATATGTATGCGGAGAACGGCTAACGGAATAATATATACGATGGAATTGTACTTATATCTTTTCAGAGCATCTAGTTTCCAAGCGAACTGAAAGAGGTTGCGATGGATTGGTTTATCTTATACACACGTATTATTCTGGCCTTTATGCTTCTCCATTGTTAAGTTGTAACAATGTAGACTGCAGCAAAGCTATCCCCGTGAATACAACACCTTGCCAGAATATCCCATAGATTGTCCAGGTGTTTTAAATGTGGCTGTAATCCCAATGCCTGTTCGGTGCTGCAGACAAAAAAGATAACGCTTTACATCTATTGATGAAAATGTGTCCTTTGTCTCTGCTCTGTTGGATATCCGTGTCGCTTTGATGAGGATTCAATGCCTTTATATTGTAAATATTTTCCGAAGATACTTTATGTTACGCTCAGAGAAAATGCATTTTTAGAAGGATCTTTATATTCTGTTGGGAAGTGTTATATTGGCGTGTCTCTCACTCTTCAAAGCCTAGCCTTAGGCCGAGTTTACGCCTGCCGACTATAAATGCACCACTAAATTATCGGGAAGGGTAGACTCGGTCGGTGGTGGTCGCCGAAGAGAACGTAGGTAATTATATAGAACGTCCTGGCTATGCTGTACAAGCTACAAAACAAGATGATAATCTATGGTTCGTACGGAACGAGGCTTCAATGCCCAGTTCCGTACGAACCATTAATCATTATCGAGTTTTATGGCTTGTACAAGCATGGTAGGTCATTCTATATTTACTATATACCCGGAATTAATAGAGATTATTAATTCAATTTGGCCTGACAACTAATATTTTAGTCAATGCAAACGGAAAAGAAATCCCTATTTTGCCATACGGAACGGTGGTCTGTACGGTATCTTTACGTTGTTTGGCAAACTGTGCGTATTTACAATATATATGGCACGGGTATATAGTAACAACAATCTTTGAAACAATCAGTGACACTGCAAGTCGTTAATAGAAGTTTATATCTGACGAATGATTATATATTCTATGTGGACCAATTGAGTATTTATTTATAGATTTCTATTCCATCATCGATTAATTCAACTCGATGTGATTTCGTCAATGGTCTAGAAAATTCCGTTGGTGGTGCTGGATTATACAATTTGGGGTTGAGAAATCGTTCAGCCAGTTTTCTTTTTGTTGTTTACACTTGTCGTCCAAACTGGTCCGTATATGATATTCTATGACATTGTTAAATATGATATATTCATGATAAATTAAAAGGAGGTTAGTAACCATAAGACGGATGTACACAGGTGTATAACAAATGTCATTAAAGTGACTTGTATAAAAGTAAGTTAGATCGTCATTAGAAGGGTTTGGAGTGCTCAGTAATATGAACGAGGCGATAGCCGAGTGAATATTCTGAAGCGCACCAAACGAGATGGTGAACAGGGACTCAGACCAAGCACGAATATGTTTCTGATTTTATCTAAGCCTCAAAATATTCATCTATTTATCACCCGTTGAGAACGAGTTACCGTTCTCACAAGCCTGTTGAGAACGAGTTCGTAATGCTAAGCCTATGGACGTTTATACCAGGCTAAGATGATATAAGATACTCCCTAGAAATAGAATGTTGCAGGGAGACCATGCAGGAAGGTTCGGGGTGAAGTCACGAACGTATTCTTTCCTGCCTTATTGAGTCTCCCAGCGCCTTGAGCTACCACCAGCTAATTAAGCAGACTCCAGTAACAAAGGCATCCCTCTTCCTCTCGGGCCATGGGGCACACGATCTCCTAAATATATCTTAAATCCTACTACCTCCACATGGGTTGTAATTTAGGTGAGTACCTCTAGCAGACGCGATGACAAAGGTGCGGCCGTCTAATCAACCTCACTTCTCATTTAGTGGTGCTTTTTGGTTATTGCTTCCATCTTAGACATTCTAATATGAAGGTTTCCGAGTAATAATAATTACTCGGAGAAAAAGAAATATTGAAGTGGGAAATATTCGCTGAATCTGCAGGTAATATTGAGGTGGAGTAGTGAAGTACCCCATGGTTTTCCACGAGAAGGGCTAGGGGTATTCTATTACAGCTCTTTGATGTTGTCTCTCTTTGAAGTGATCAGGACAATGATAATCCGCTTGGCCTGTACCATTAAGCCGAATTTACACCTGCCGACGGAAACGCCACCCAGAAAATGTGGGGAAAATATAAGTTGGTCAGAGATGCTCCCCGATGAAATGTCGGTAATGATCATTTGTGACACCCGATTCATGCCAAAGGAGAGGTAATTGGTGATGGAGTCTTTTCAAAATCTGGGAGTTCTTCGCCGAAAAATTCAAAGTACTTTGAATTCGTCACACGGTCGGTGGGGCCATGTTAGTCAATTTGGGGTTGTGAGAAATTGGTGACCGGGGCTGCATTTCATCTGTTTGCACTTACCAATGATTTTCAGAAATGTTAATGATTAGTCGTCGTTGTCCAATTCTTAAATCTGTGGTCAAAATCGCTCGGTGTGAAGTCGGCCCTAGCCTGTTCTAGGATTGAGGCACTCACCGTCAGTTCAGTGTGTTGCTGGTGAAACCCCTTGGGTCTGTTGTATGATCTAGGTTTGTACATGAACACCCTTTTCTTTACACCAAGGAGACCAAAGGAAGACAACCTTATGGACGGCTAAACTGTCTTAGCGAAAGAGCTCAAATATCATTAAACGGTCGCCCTGGCATGAAGTACAGAAAAGGGTCTTCATGTACGAGCCTACATTATTCAACATTCCCTACTCACTAAATCCATCTTCATATAATTGTCGGGGATAGTATTGACCCCATCTATATCCGAATTCCCGATTCCAGTTCGTCCATAAATTAAACAAGCGCCAACAGGACATTTTTCAATTCACAAAATATGTGATGGGATGACGAAAAGTATGACGAAATACAGAGAATATCTGATTATTTTGAAGGCCGGATGTTTTCTACAACCAAAGACAAAAGTGTACCTTTAAAAACCTGGCAGAGCTTCTGGAATGGCACTATGAAGAACCCTGACACGATCTGGTCAGACCAGATTGACACATGGGCACCTCTGAGAGGTAGATTAGCACATGTGTGCCAAACATGCCACACTCTCCTGAAAGTAGAACATCTCATGCTACATTATCTGCAGGTAATGAAGAAATGTAGTGAGAAAATACAACATCAAGGGACAGTGCCTTCAATTAAAAAGTTGAAGATCCTTGGGTTCCTCAAGGAGTCTCATATATAGAGTTAGAAGTAAAGCATTTGAAGCCGTGTTGTGTTTGCAACACGATCGAACAGTACTCAAATGTAGGTGCCATTGGTTAGTTGCCCATACTCATTCCGGCGTCTACTAGAACCAACAGTTACTGGTTCTTGTTATGATGAATGTATTGATATTATGAAATCATATGGAAAATGAAAGACATTGAATGATAATATGTTGGTCATTGCTAACAATAGCAATAAATGAACCTATGATATCTCATCATATCATACAACCCCACCCCCCCTCCGTTCGAGGTCGGTATAGACTTGAGGACAGACCAAGAACTAATACCAGCGGTCAGGTCACTGCCTTTTTTATCATATATAGCTGAAATCATATAAAAACGCCATTTTGATTACTTATGTCCTGGTGGCCATTCACTACGGCCCTAGTAGTTTCATAGATGTTTGACTACAGGTAAATGATAAAAAACATCAAATACTATCAAATACTTTCTTTAACATGTGTGTTCTATATACTACGCACATGCAAGTTATGTATGTAGTTATCTCCTGATGTATGCAATATATATATATATATATATATATATATATATATATATATATATATATATATATATATATATATATATATATATATATTTACTCCAACTTATACTATGATCCATGGAGGTGTGTAACAATGCAATAATTTGTTTCTTGATATATGGATATACAAAGGAATATAAACAGATGCACCAAATGCACCTTTAGGATAAGATACATAATCCACATTTTTATAAATAGTTTTAGGTAGTATATAATATTGCCCGCTGCGACCTGTGTAAATCTTAAAAGTAATTCATAGAAATGTAATGCCAAAGAAAAGGACTATGAATCCCTATCTAAAAAACTAAGGACCAGTATAACACATCATCTATTATGCGGTGATTTGCGTGAAATTACTCATATTATCCTTTAACCTGACGTAAATAAAATAGCAATCTCCCTGGGTAGAACGGCAATTCCAAATTACAACGCCATGTGACCATTGTAATTTTTACGGGCCGACTAGGAGCTTGGTGGATCTCGAGAACAATAGGAAGAAACGGGCGAGTTGAGCGCCAGATTAAACCCATTAGGAACCTGATATTTAATTACCAGTTACACGACGCATGCGCGGGGCAGGAACTTCCGGCGTGATCCGCAGAAACGCCATCTGGGAAGCGATTGATTCATCACCCGAGGTAGACATCAATTTCGTGCCATGTGCTCAGTGGAAATGCATACACAATGTTAACTAGATCGCTGAATGGAAATGAGACATGCAGAGATTTTCCCCGATTTCAATTTTTTGAAAACTTACTATACACCATCAGAGAATTGATGTATGTTAACATAACGAAGTCCTTTAAAAAAGTCTGTTGCAATAATACTTTTGTATTGCACATTTAATTTCCGACAATATAATATAAACAACCTGACATTTGTAACATTGTAACATGAATTGAATGGTGCAATTTTACGTTAATAACTGTCTTGTTGGCGAGAAGTCAGCTCTTGTATGCCTTGTATGGTTTGATACATCGAGGATTCCTTTAAGCTACTCAGTGCGAGACTGTTTTTCTTTTTTAACTATAAGCACATTTGGGAATGAGACGAGCAATTATTGCATAAAACCCGTCGCCACATTTACTGTGCATCACTTGAAATAGTCTTTCCGAAAGATAAGATAGGACATTTCTAAATACAGATTAGGACCACCGATAATTGCATGTATGCCACCGGCGATCGACTATGTGATGCCATTGGTGTAATAAACATCAGGTGGATAAGAAGGGTCAGCAATTTTTCTGTGCATCAATACAATGCAATATCGCAACACCGACTGACCTTTGAGGCCACCGACGAAATCAATCCAGGTGGAATTAATCAGTGTGGGTGACCATAAATCTATCAGTGACCATTTTCGTTTTCTTTCTCACCGCAACCGATGTCTATGTTTACCATACTGCACTTGTAGGAACACTGGTATTATGTTTGTGGGAAATGTTTACACTCGGCGCTATTTAATGGAGGGTTAACTTTCAAGATTTTTTTTTTATATTAGGCACATAATTCATCCTAGAGGACGGTCTTACATTATGACGTGAAGTCATATAAACATCTCAGTATCTCTCATAAGAGTATTACATGGTATTATTATCAGAACAATGAGACTGGCTTCTCTCATTGAAAATAGATAGGCCAGTTAATATAAAGGTGTGCGATGGGATGAAATGGGTGAACGGGGACTAGGGTAAAATTATACTACCGATCTCAAACTGTTGAGTTGGCTCGAGTTTGAGTTGGATTAATCTTCTAGCTTGTCAGGCCCTATACGTATTAGATAATCGGTGCACACTTTTTTCTTCATCAGTAATCAAGTAGAAACAGAGTGTTTACTTTGGAGTCAACGATTATTAGCTATTTATTATATACCCGTGCACAAAACTAAGGCCTATACTGTATGTAAGTAATGTTCGGATATCATATGTACATGCACGAAATTCAGTGTATGGGCATCGGGTGAATGTGGTACATATATACATCAATAAATATAAAACATCGAAATATGAGGTTAAAAATATAAATGAAATAGGCTTGCCATAGCGCCAGACACTGTCGAAACAGACAGCTCGGAAAAAATAAAGTCGCCATAGTAACAGAGCACAAGACCCACGTTGTCGAGAAAACCAAGGTACAAGTACACGATGCCCAGAGACTTTGACAATGGCGTTTAGGTAAATATTTAACTAATTCTAACGATTTGAGGGTATGATAAAAAGAATACGGTCTAGGCTTCGAGTGACGCTGTTTTATACTTGGTCCTAGGTCCAATCAATGACGTCATTGCCCTAGCGACAACAGGAGACACTGCATCGCTCCGGTTTGTGGTCCGCAAATATCCAGTTAGTGACTCGAGCGAGGCAGTGTGATAACAATGCGCTGGTTGTGGACAGATCTCAATCTTTCCTATAGTAGTCCGTCGGCAACAAGCTAAATACAGCTCACTTGCCCAGCATATGCTTTGCCCTTAGCCTTAATAGAATAAGACAAAGAATGTGTATGGAGATCGACAAGTTGATGATGTCAAAAACTCCAGGCTTGCGATCAGCACAAGAGCGACGTTGTCGCGAAAACCACGATTCGAGTACACGATGCTGTGCCCGACGACTTCGACAATGGCGTTTTGGTAAATATTTAGCGATTTATAAGGATTTGAGGGTATATAATAAATAGAATACAGTCTAGGCTACGATTGACATCGTTTTGTACTTGGTCCTAGCTCCAGTTGTACGTCCTTCGCTCTACGAGCTCAGGACGTACAACTGGAGCTAGGACCACGTACAAAACGACGTCCACGTAGCCTAAGCCAGTATTCTCTAATTACTGATTTTTCTACAGGGCGCAAATAATCGGTGGAAACGCCACATTACATCCACAGACGCACCTAGATGCTCATACAATTCCCCAAGTATCAGCGGAAAAAACCCGATGATGAGTTAGAATCAAGTATATTAGATGAGACAACAGTGGACTTATCTCAATGCGGCTTTATATCGATAATTCCCAATTTACAGCCATAAGGACACTCGGAACACCTTTTTACGGGTATGTCGGCATTCCATCTCTCTGAAAAAAAGGGCCATTCAGATCAATAAATGCAGTTACAAATCCTTAGTCAACAGTTTTTGCCGGTTAGGTTAGCATCTACAAGGATTATTACCCTCCTCAGTCTATGTCCGTTGGAAAATGTTGTCCATCTTTCCATAAAAGCCTTGCAGTCATTTGCATGCCAAGTGTCCCACGCATCCTGCATGGAGTTGTCACCCTGCATTAACTGCTAAATAAGGAATAGAGTAGACCCAGTAGCCAATGACTGCATTCACAGCAAACCCCGACCTTCACCCTGACCTCCTTACATGATATTTATAGCGCCTTGGGACGGTTCTACAATCGAGAGTTAACCTAAAATCTAGTGGGCCACAACCACCCTCCACATGTGATTAGTGTAAGAAGTATAGGGAAATGTAGCATACAGTCAGGCTTTACCCGATGTTTGTAAACACTGAATATGTCACAACTGTAGACCATCTAGTCAATAGCTGTCAGGTGTTGTGCTTCGGGGAAAGATTATCACTAGGAATCATCGACCCAGGAGGTGCTTCAAGCGTTAACACTAAATAATTTAAAGTCGTCCAAATAAGTCCTGATCATTCGACATCTAAAGGAATGTATTGCTTCCTGCCGGTCACCTGGTGGTGCCACATACATATATTATCATCTGGGGGTTAACCCTATCTAAACTACAGCTAAATAGATCTATGTATTTTCCATTAGAAAATTGCAAGTGAAATAGTATTAGGTTGAAAATTGTGATCATTCATGCAGAACACAACGTGTTATATACTTCAAGCGGAAACTCCGGGCTAGAAGTATAAGAAAATGTAACATATCGTCAGGCGTCAAGTGAAAAACAGCGAATAAGGATGGGTGAACCCAATTGTCCAGATTACGTGTTATATGGTATGTATAACCACTCCTGTTTATTATCAACCGTCAATATTTGATTGGGATTGTTCTCAAATCTATATCATGAACGGGTATTTATGCGTATTTTTGCCAACCGGGCCTATGCAATATTCTGCAATCTCCTTCAATATTATAGCAGTTACTTCAATGTTTATATCAAGATTAAAACTATATTGTTAAACAACTTGTCCCTTGGTAGTCAAGATGCCAGTGTTAGTGGCTTTCTGCCAACATACATTTTAAAGGCATGTTTACCGAATACTGTTTCGAGTCATATTTGGTGTAGTCACTCTTCAATCTAAAAGCAAATGGTTAACAACATGTATGAACTTTTCTTTCATTGTACCTGATATGCCCTATATGCCCAGTTCACACCTGCCGAGTTTAACCATCGATTAAAGAATTTGGCATAACTGACTGATTATTACATGCTCCTTATACAATATCGGTAAGTGTAAACAGCAAAAAAAACCAAACCCGCTTAACGATTTCTTAACCCCAAAATTGCGTAATCTGCCACCACTGGCCAATCTTAACCCAAAAATTGCGTAATCTGTCACTACTGGCCAATCTTTGAGGCCGCCGATGAAATGAAACCGGGCTCAATATATTGGTGATGTAATGCAGATTCAAGGAAATGCTCCATCGGTGAAAATAAATGATATAGTCGATAATACTGTGTGAACATCTCAGCCACTTGTGTGTCGACGATTATCAACACTAGTATGTTCTCGAGGGAGCACCAATGATCTGCCATAAGTAAATCATGCCACATAGCTGAAAGGAAACGAGAGATGCTCACTGATCAATTTGGGAAGATAATTCAACAAAACCCCTATCGATAGATTTGCTCACAAACTGACAGAGTTAAAACGCTGTGATTTCGTCAGTGATCCTCAAACTATCAACGTGACAATTAAATCGGAATGTGCCGAGAAAATATGTATAGAACATGGGGTTAAATATACCGCACGGGTATATAACAAAGTCGAGACAGTGCATGTACGATGCACCCTAGCCTACAGTTTGAAACCGACGCACATTCGATGGCAACATATAAGCGATAACATTTCCGTCGGCCAATGGAAACGAGTTTTATTCCAAATCACGTCAGTTTCACTATAGTCTCAGGCATCCCCCACCTCATCCAATTATCTCATTTTCTTCTTGACTCTACTCTGTGCAGCTCGCTATTTATCACCATAGCCTGGGCCAAATTACCACGATCTACAAGCTTGCTCTATTTTGACGATACATCACTCCTGCCCCTCTAATCCAAGGTGCCATGGATTATGTGGAGTAATCTATTCCCTAATCATATCAAGGCTCTGGTAAGATACGGTGATCTTCAGCCGTGATCTATTTGGACAATAGATCATGCCTACGCCTAGGCCCGTTAGTTTCGTCCAGGGGCATGAGGCGTTAGGAGGCCATCAGGGAATGATATCCATGGGCTTTATTAGGCGTGTAATATGGAAAAACGAGGTTATCACGCCAATATAATATTTATCATACAGGGATTTGTACGTGCTTTACGTACATACCGAGGTCTACGTTTTGTATTGGTGTGATGACCTTGTTTTTCTATTATTTTGTAACTTAAGTTTTTAGTGATTATTTGCCGTCAAAGTGACCCATTTGTTTGAGCCCTGTTCTGGAAAGATGTTGTGTATGTATTGTGATTCTTGTCAGAAGCAGTAAAATATACCCACAGTGCAGCCACAGTCTCCTACCCGACGTTTGCTTTACACAACCTTGCCGAATAAACCCCGTTCCCATTGACCAACGCAAATGGCGAAGATTATTTACAATTACCCTCATGTCAGGTACACACCAAGCGAGAGACGCAGCGATCTGCAGAATCGCCAACAAAATATGGAGCGAATGTGAGCTATTATTTGATTATGATATATCCTATCGATTATTTAGCAACTTAGATGCTATAATCAGGTGAGATATGAAATAATATCTTACATACAAGCTATTTTTGTTGGCGATTTCGGAGATCGCTGCCGTTTCTTGATTGCTGTTTCCCAGGCCAAAGGTCTGTCGGTGGTTCCACCGAATGTATGTTGGCATCAACTTGCCGGGGACTCACCAAGCGAGAAACGAGTTATCGTTGACACAAAATGGCCTGCATATGGGCTACTATTTCATAGCAATATCTCCCATCGATAACCTAGCGCCTCAGGGGCAATACCCAGGTGAAATATAGACAAATAGCTAATATACACGCTTTTCCGGAAAAGCAAACGTTTCTCGCTTGGTGTGTTTCAGTTTTTAGGGTGCATTGTTTATGCTCTCTTTCTACCTTTTTATTGATATGGTTCGCCTATATTTTCCAAGAACACATAGACTTATTTTTCACATCAAAATCTTGAGGATCGCCGACGAAATCAATTTTGATTTGATTAGTGTCTGAGATAGTCCGTCGGTAGTGGCCTTGTTACATAATTAATCTGTGAGAATTCTCTGTTCACATTCGTTTCCATTAACTGATTTGGCGTCGGAAGACTGAACCAATCCATCAGTAGTTCTCGAGTGCAAATCGGTGCCGAATAATCGGCTAATAGATACGAGCATATATACACCCGAGCTTATAAGACTTGTAAATTGAGAAATGTCCACCATTTTAAGATTTATTGCCGATTTATCAAAGCGTGCAGTTTGTCGTTCAAAACAAGCAGTATTTCAAAATCAAAGGATATAGTAAAACCAACATGTGCAAAGTGGTATAGCAGTACAACTACGATGACTATACCCATAGCAGCGATAGTAGTAAACCTTTTCCTTACCTATGATACCTCAAGGTAAGGGTGCGGACGACACGGTGGTGTACGTGTCAGGCCACAACCTAGATGATATAATTACCAAACTGCAAGCAGATCTTGACAGGCTAAAACCTTGGTGTAGCAACAACAAACTCTCGATAAATGCAAAAAAATCAAAAGCGATGATCTTCGGACTACCACACAAAACCAAAAACTCCACTGCAGACTATCTAAGACTCCAAGGTACTACGCTAGCAAATGTGAATGAATACGACTATCTAGGAATAAGACTTGAACAAGATCTTTCCTATAAAAAGCACATCAATAAATCAATCCAACTAGCAACACATAAAACAAACATGCTAAAGTTTATCAGGAAATACATAACAGAAAAGCAGGCAGTTGGTATATACAAAAGCAAAATTTTACCATACCTAGAATACGGCGACATTCTATACAACAACACCACAAATAAACAACTAACAAAGCTTCAGAGATGTCAAAACCGAGGCCTAAGAGTATGTGGAAACTATCCTCCCCTAACACCAACAAAATACATACACCGCAGAAGAGAGACAAACCTATTAGCGGAAAGAAGACAATCAAACCTTAAAATCGTTGCACATAAACGCTCAAAGAACCCAAAATTCACAGAGAACCCAGCAAGACCCACTCGCTTATTCGATGCACCTGTTTTGAAAACGGCAAACCCTATATAACAAAGCAAGTATAAATCGTCAGTGGAATACATGGCGGCCAAGGCTTGGAACGATCTTCAGCCTGAAGCGAGAAATATTAACACACTTGACGAATGTAAGCAAATTGAAAAACATAAACTAAAACAGCTGAGACAAGGCTATGCAGCCCAAAATTAAAACTTGAGCATGCAGCATCAGCCCAAAACCGTAGACACAAGATTCCGTTGTATCCACTTATATAAAACAAGATATAGAACAGAGGGTCGTTGAGGTAAGAAAATGACCCAGGTATCGTATATATATTGTTGTGTTGTACATAATTTACAAAACTGTTTGTCCAAAATACTTCCTTTTGTATATACCTTGTTTCACTTACTGCCACTGTACGCCTATAAGTTAGGCATAAGGCACTTATCTTGTTAAAACTGGAGTTGTTGGAAGATGGATTCTTACTGAATCCAAACAGTCCTCCAGTATAAATTAAAGCTTTAAAAAAAAAAAAAAGGCACTCCCGTAGCTAGCACAAATGGTTCCTCAATCCACTCCTGTGTCTATTGCAAATAATGCCCCGAGGCATCATTTCCTATTTTTGTTAGAACATCATTTATCTCAGCTGATTCAGCATATGTCTTTATTGTAATGTATGTATTAAGAATATCACAGGGTGCTTACTAACAGGTCCTCGCTCTAGATAGTGGTCAAGGCCCAACTATTTGCACTGCCACCCCCAGTGTTTGAACTGTCCCCCATCTTTGTTTGGACTGACCCCCTTATAGGGTATATAAGGCAGCAGATTTCCAACAAGAGCTCCCTTTGAACCCAGACATCGAGGCATCTACATCTCCAGGCTGCTCAGCATTACCACCACTACAGTGTCAGGCTTGAAGACCATAGGACACTAGGCTACAGAGGCCTTCACTGAGGATCGGACTTTTCCATGAGCTGCTATCACCCCAGCACTGGAGGAGCAGAGACTGATGACTACTACCACTAAATGCCACTGCTTTTGGATCATCTATATCCACATTCGACAATAACTGAAGGTTATAGACTGTGAGTAATGCTATAACAAAGAGGACTTGTATCATACGAACACTAAAGAAGTGAATGTGATTTTGTATGTTGATGAGAATTGTTATATAACTGTATACTTTGTTATGATATATGTTATGAATAAATATCTGTGTATGGTTATCTGTTTTCTTCATTGAGTATAGAAGATATTCCAAATTCTCTTTTCATGTCACTGTGTTAACTAGTCTATAAGATAAGGCTTTAGTTACTGTATGTGACATTATAATTCGATCAGAGATTATAAAGAACGCCGATATAATTATAGCTCGAGTCTGGACTGGCATTACTGAAATTTATTCAGAGAAATTTCAATGGTTTGCAGTCCGTGTAGGAATAATGCCGAGGGCATAAAGGCATGATTAAAACAAAGCCCTAACCAGAGAGAATTGTTCATCGGTGTGGGTGGGAGGGTTCAAAACCGTCTTGCGCGTCTGTGCACGAGCAGACCTGTAGTTCGCATGACGGCCGCTTGGCGTAGTGAAACTTGAGGCGTAGCCGAAAGAGGGCGTAGTTGTAGGAGTCCTGCCTCTGTACAATTATCCAGAATTTTCAATTCTCAACAATTATAACTCGAGTCTGGACTGGCATTACTGAAATTTATTCAGAGAAATTTCAATGGTTTGCAGTCCGTGTAGGAATAATGCCGAGGGCATAAAGGCACGATTAAAACAAATGCCAAACGTGATGATCCAGGAGGGAAGCGACATCCCTCCTGGTGGGGAGACACGGAATCATGCCGTGGAAGTTGTAGGTGAGCCTCCCCCGAGGGGTCCCCAATGTGATGCATGAGCAGTGCACCCTGTCCGATGCCGGTGCATCGCCCCGGCCTATGATGAGAGAGGCGAGGGGCCGAGCCTATAGCTAGAAACTATAGGCCGGGACGTGAGGGGAAGGCTTGATGATAGATGATTAAGATGGAGTGAGCCGTAGTGCGGCATTCCAGACGTCGGGTAGTCGTAGGAGAGGTGATCCTGGACGTATGCCGAGTCGTGGAGGACGGGACTGTCATCGCAGACTGGGCGAGGTGGAGTGAGCCCCGAGGTGAAGGGTGAGGGGAGCCGGCGTTGAGGGGAGCCGGCGTTGAGGGGAGCCGGCGTTGAGGGGAGCCGGCGTTGAGGGGAGCCGGCGTTGAGGGGAGCCGGCATTGAGGGGAGCCGGCGTTGAGGCGAGCCGGCGTTGAGGCGAGCCGGCGTTGAGGCGAGCCGGCGTTGAGGCGAGCCGGCGTTGAGGCGAGCCGGCGTTGAGGCGAGACGGCGTTGAGGCGAGCCGGCGTTGAGGCGAGCCGGCGTTGAGGCGAGCCGGCGTTGAGGCGAGCCGGCGTAGAGGCGAGCCGGCGTTGAGGCGAGCCGGCGTTGAGGCGAGCCGGCGTTGAGGCGAGCCGGCGTTGAGGCGAGCCGGCGTTGAGGCGAGCCGGCGTTGAGGCGAGCCGGCGTTGAGGCGAGCCGGCGTTGAGGCGAGCCGGCGTTGAGGCGAGACGGCGTTGAGGCGAGCCGGCGTTGAGGCGAGCCGGCGTTGAGGCGAGCCGGCGTTGAGGCGAGCCGGCGTAGAGGCGAGCCGGCGTTGAGGCGAGCCGGCGTTGAGGCGAGCCGGCGTTGAGGCGAGCCGGCGTTGAGGCGAGCCGGCGTTGAGGCGAGCCGGCGTTGAGGCGAGCCGGCGTTGAGGCGAGCCGGCGTTGAGGCGAGCCGGCGTTGAGGCGAGCCGGCGTTGAGGCGAGCCGGCGTTGAGGCGAGCCGGCGTTGAGGCGAGCCGGCGTTGAGGCGAGCCGGCGTTGAGGCGAGCCGGCGTTGAGGCGAGCCGGCGTTGAGGCGAGCCGGCGTTGAGGCGAGCCGGCGTTGAGGCGAGCCGGCGTTAAGGCGAGCCGGCGTTAAGGCGAGCCGGCGCTGTTTGCCTATAGCTAGATACTATAGGCCGGGACGAGAGTGGGAGGCGTGATGATAGGCGAGTTGATGAAGACCGACGAAGTGAGTCGGGAGGCGAGTAGAAAAGGAAGCAGCTGAAGCATGTAGCTGAAGCATGTAGCTGAAGTGTGTAGGGAGCCGTGGTGCGGCGATGCCCACATCGGGAAGTCGTAGGAGAGATGATCCTGGACGTGTGCCGAGTTGTGGAAATGCGGGACTGTCATCGCAGACGGGGCAAGGTGACGTCTCGTGGAGTAAGCCCCAAGGTGAGGAGCCTTGGCGAGGTGAGACTTGAGAGCTGACTCGGAAGCCAAGCTGAGACCGGGATGTGGTTTAGAACCCGGAGAAACGTTCATTAGAGGTAAACTTTTACAAGTTACAAGCTGTAGTAAGGTAACTAGGCCTGAGGCGTATAGGGGAGGCCTGCAGCGTGTTGGCGGGTCTCGCAGGCCTTGAACACGGCTGTCCCGGCATGTGAGGCCTGGGCGGCCGCCTGTGGCATCAGAGACACATGGCGATGCCCTGACGTAGATGATGCACAGGAGCCAGTGTAGAGTCCAACAAGCGGGAACAGACATAATTCACAGTGGGGTGGATCGGCGAGGGATTGTGACCAACCGTGTGTGCAGGCTGGACAGATTCTTTCCCTTGTAATGTTGATGCAGTCAGATGCCGATGTGCCAGAATGCCAAAGGATGCCACAATTTTATTCCCTTCTTGCTGGAGATCCAGGGTCGGGAGTCCGCTCGCCATCTTTGGTTTCCGATGCGGGAGAAGACCAAAGACAGATATCTCAATCCCAGTCAATTTCCTTCAGGTGTGTCTGTATGCTGGCGATACTTCGTATCACGGTATCGGCCCAAGTCTCTCTGTCCGTTTCTGGGTATTTGTCCGAAGTATTTCCCCATATTTTACGGGGTTAGGACAAGTAAGTTCAAAACCGTCTCTGTGGACAAGCAGACCTGTAGTTCGCATGACGGCCGCTTGGCGTAGTGAAACTTGAGGCGTAGCCGAAAGAGGGCGTAGTTGTAGGAGTCCTGCCTCTGTACAATTATCCAGAATTTTCAATTCTCAACAATGATAAATAATGAATGATTTTTTTATCGCCATGAAAACAGTATCAGATAGATTCAAATATGATGGAAAACAATCCATTTTCTCCATAATTGTTACATAGGCCTGTACTACAGACATGGTTAAAGCTGAAATACGGGAACTAATCTTAATGATAATTAAAAAAAATATAACACCGCCCTCTCACTGTGTGAAAGGACGGCCTGTGTGTGAAGCACCTGTCACTGACCGCCCACCCCGTCCCCATGTCGCAGTCTGCGCTGTGTGGGGGTATATAGGACCCACACTCAGGGGTATGGTGGTCAGTGCACAGGGTGGGAGCGACAGGTGAAGTATGGAAGGTAGATCTTGTATTACATGAATTCACACAAAGGGAATGTACATATATACATTATATATATATATATATATATATATATATATATATATATATATATATATATATATATATATATATATATATATATATCTAATATCACCTGTACAGTGATATTTAGACAAACAGCCACACAGATCTACTTGGACGGACAGACAGACTATATACAGACACACACTGCCAGTCACATACACACATATCCATGCACTGACAGAATGAGATTCATTACAAAACATGCAAAATACAGTGAGATTATCCTGTATGAATAGAGATACACAGATACAGGTACACAGATATATTCAAAGATATTGAGCATATATTGTTTTAGTTACCATATTTTCTTGTTGTGGACATTCTACTGCCTATAGTGCTTGTCATGGTCGGTAATCACGGCTGTGTGTACACTGCTGAGTGTCAGACCTGACTGACTGCCCTCTGCTCTCTAGCTGTCGGTTTTATAGCTCCAGTCTGACAGTCGGCACAGGTAGCGACTGCCTCAAACTCTCCGGGTATAAATTACTACAAAGTCCCAGAATACTGCTTGGAGAGTTTCTAAACAGATTGGTCCCGTGTTGGTACTCTCCCACAACTCTCCCAGTTGAGATATGACCCATAGGCTCCACTCCACACGGCCTCTTCGCATGTGTGGGGTGGAGCCTAGCTTTTAGGATTCATTAACCTAGCCTAATTGCTTTATATAAGCTTTAAGTGTCAGGCATGTGGTATTTATACGACAACCACCTGCTACCGCGCCCAGTAAGGAAAGAGTTAAGTACATCGTAATGTAAGCCCACTAGTTTGGCAATAACGCATTGAAATCTCTATAGCTGGAGCAGGTGGAAGATTACATCGTCCTTACCATATCTCCAGTATAAACGAAAGGTTTAAAATATTCAGTACTGTCCAACGGAACGATTACACTTATAGATAAAACTAGGAACACATTGTATGTTTATCATTGATGAATGAGCGTGCAGTTATGAACGGAAAACAGTTTGGTTTGGGTTACACTAAGGAAACTAGTTACTAGTTACCTTGTCACTTTCGTTAAAACTACCGCATGAGCTCGTAGAGCGAATGCGGTAGTTTTAGCGAAAGCAACGCGGTCGATGAGCCGTCCCACTTAGGTTAACTAGCTTCACTCGCACTATACACCTCTTAATATCCGTAAATATTGAAAAACTTACCAAAATAAGTCGACGTCGAAGTGATAATCAAAGACGCCTGGGCGGGCGGAAGTGGTTTACTGAGTGGCTTTACACTCCAACCAGAACCATTGAGCAGTGCCAACGTATTGCAGAACAGCCAGGGGTGACTGCTTGACCTCATTAAGTTAACCGCGTTATCCAAAATATTCATAGCTGTGATTTCGTAAATGAAATTCATACTCTTAGAAAATTCTTTTCATTGCGAATAGTAGTGTCATAATATTCTTAATAAATTTTCTGTCTGATTTTTTTGTGTGCGGATCCTCATTATTTATGATTTATTGTGGTATTTCCGCTAATACACATCTTTGTGTTGCTATGTATCTATGAAGCGACATTTCATATAGCTAGCTGTTACATAGCTCCAAATCACTGTTCCAGTTATTTGATAACTGTTGGCTATATCTATATTTATACACGTAGATATCATAAAATTCTATAGTTCTTTGCTTGCGATCAACTTAGTTTACAATTTTCAACAACTGTTTACGTGAGACATTGTGATGTCCGCGTTATCACGCTATGAATAGGTCAGTTGATTTTCTAAACCAATCAGAATGAGTGTTCAAAGTATGGTGGTATGGCGCCATACCGGCACAGTATGTTGGTATGCCTCAACTACCATTTGCATAGCAGAGGTGTATAGAACATTCAATTCTTAGATACTTTTCTGGGTTACTGTAGAACTCAACCTGAAACGAACTCAACCTGTAGTTGCCTGTAAAACTCGACCCGTTTTGAGAATTCGATTGGAGAACTTGACCCGTTTCAGATACTTATGATTGTACAGTAATTGTAAATTATCCATAATTTACTGCCGGGCTGTACTACTCTTATACAGTCAAATAATCGAACTTACTGTGGTGGTTGATCGAATGCTAATTTATTCATGAGTCACATGATCACGTGACCTGCAACCAACTTCATTCCTGACTTTGCATTCACTGTTGATGCACGGGAATTTTTTTTTTACCCACCCACCCACACCTATATCTTTTTACTTACCGCCATAGGGCTAATAATGTATATCTCTCTTATCACTTTTACCTTTTATCTGAAATGTATTTATGTCGCTTTTACCATGCAATGTTTTATCAAGTCCATGTGCAATAAATACATTTTACTTGCAGCCCGACTTTTGTCAATTAAGACATTTTCATATAGAATGAAAGGTCTGACTAGTTAGGGATAGGGTTAAGGATAGGTTAAGGTTAGGGATAGGGTTAGGGATAGGGTTAGGGTTAGGGAAAGGGTTAGGAATAGGGTTAGGGATAGGGTTAGGGTTAGGGAAAGGGTTAGGGTTAGGGTTAGGGTTAGGGTTAGGGATAGGGAGAGGGATAGGGTTTGTGTTAGCGTTAGGGTTAGAGATAGGGTTAGGGATAGGGTTAGGGTTAAGATTAGGAAAATGTTAGGGTTAGGGAAAGGGTTAGGGTTAGGCTTAGGCTTAGGGTTAGGAAGAGTTTTCTGTTTGTTTTCTTCTTCAGAGAAGACCAAATTTGAAGCCAAGATAGCATATTTACTACTAAATATAGTATTTATCCACAGTTGAGACACTTGAATTGAGAAGATTTAAAACGGGTCGAATTTGTTACAGGTCGAGTTCCTAAAACGGGTCGAGTTCGTTACAGGTCAAGTTCTTTACGGGTCGAGTTCGTTACTGGTCGAGATCTCCAGTACTCCTTTTCTGTAACCTACTTGCACTAAGTCAATATACCATATCTGCAACTCCCTGAGTATAGGGCACAAACATATCAAGCACAAGTCGGTCTTGAGTGATTGGTAATAATCAGCTGGCCATGCCTGTAAGACCATGACACACTGTCACCCTTCGCTTTCCCCGATACCACAGTAAATAGCATGCAGATAGTGAAGGGATGTCTTTTTTGCAGCAGAGTGGAAGTCTATATGTGATCACTCTAATCTTTAGGCAACATTTATAGGCGTGCAAGCACGCTCGACCTAGCCTATATCTGACTAAATCCTAAACTGTGATATTCTTTCATCTTACAGGTACATGCGGACTGAACTATATTCATGCCTCAATAAAAATACCCTGGAAAAATTACATGCCTGAAGCCGTTGCGGGTCTGCTCAGATTTTGCCGGGGAATGGATATTTTTATTGACAAAGCTTTATTTGTTCCAGTTACCAGAACAGCAAAACCTGGACTCAAAGATTCCAGCCTGGTCCGGCCATAAAAGCGCCATGCGTCCGCTTCAGCCGACGACCACCGGCATGTTGTTTTATTACGCGTACGTTATTGAACGCAGAACATGGTCACGTTTCCCAGCGTTTACACTAGACGACTGAAACGTGACGACTATAGCTCGTCTGGCATATAGATCACAGAGTGATTACTAGTTTTTTTGTTTCTTTTTATTTCGTTATAATTATACAGGCAGTCTGTTGTTTGAGCAGGTTCTGTATGCCGCGATAGTTCGTTTAACATTACTTTCAGCAAAAAGGTTTGACACTATAACATTGAGTGCAGATCTAACTTTGTAAAGAGTCGATATATATATATATATATATATATATATATATATATATATATATATATATATATATATATATATGTATATAGACAGAGAGAGAGAGAGAGAGAGAGAGAGAGAGAGAGAGAGAGAGAGAGAGAGAGAGAGAGAGAGAGAGAGAGAGAGGGTATCAATGGGATGTGATGAGATGAGTAATAACACCTATACATGTTATAATATATGATAATATCAAATATAATATAATAAAACAATAGGATACAAGGATACATAGTTGCGCCATCATCCGCCAGAAAATTGTAAGACAGCACCACTTTTACCGGGGGGGGGGGGGGGTGGGGGCAACCACTGCCGTCAGTTGTTATGATCTATAGATATAATAGAGACAAGGTTAAATTTCCTCAATAGTAAGGCCAAACAAATATTTCTGATAAAATCCAATGATAATTTGTCCCACTACATGGCGTTTTGAATGGCGTTGGGGGGCAAGATGCCAAGATGGCCACCGCCTCAATAGATCAATAGCTATGTGCCCTATATTTGTTAGGTGGTGCTCGATTACGTAATAGCGACCACAATAATCATCGACCCCAGAATTTCCCGAAGCGTTTATACTTCAGATGGTGCACAATTAAAGAATCGCCGCCTTTATATTGTTTAGTGTAAACGCAGGGTTAGGCAAGGTTTAAACCTACAGTTTAATCCTATCTGAAGGTTGCTCCCAGAGAAATTTCCTCTGGCTTTTCGCACCCCTAAAAGCCTGTCGGTAAGGTCACCGACTATACCTTGGTATCAAAGAGTCGGTACGTTTACAGTTATGCATTGTATCTATCACATTTCCCGGGTTAATTCTGATTTAATTTGCAGAATAAAACATTGGGGATCGTTGACAAAATAATTGCGTTTTGATTGTGTCAGTCTGTGAGATAATCTTTGTTGCATAATCTGTGCGAAATCAATCGGTGTGCATTTCTCTGAATGTTCCCATTCACTGATTTGGCGTCGGTATAACAAAAAATTAATTGATGGTGCCTGACTGCAGATCCGAGTCGTTGAGGCGTTTACACCTGACGACTGATTATACAATACGTGCGCACCGACGTCCCAATTTCGAAAGTTCCCGATAACTAGCGCTCTACAGGATGAACATGGGAAAGGGCCCCTTTCTGGTAAATGTAGGGGTGCTTACAGACGAAGTGTTCTGCAAAATCCTCAGTCCCTTCACTGACGATTTCAAACACTTTCAATTGGTTGGAGGCCCAAATTGAATCGGTCGGTGGTGCCATATTACGCAAGTTGGAGTTAGGAAATCGTAAACCGAGGCTGGTTATTTTATACACTTCCCCATATTTCATCGGGAACCTGTTATAATCGGTCGTCGGTACACTATTCTAGAATCGGTGGTGATTATCGTTTGTTGTAAACTGGGCCTTAAGGATTTCTACCCAGGCGTATACACTAGATGGCTAAATGCATGGCGACTGTAGATCAGCCAATAGACGTCAGGTGGTGGCAACGTCCACCGCAGAATTCGGAGACCTCAGAATGTACCCGAGCGTGTACACTGACGAATATAAGTTTTCACAGAATCGCTGTCCATGTAAATGGCTAATTCAAACCTACTCGAAATATTCATGGATATTAGAGCGTGTTCAATAGTCGTCAGGTGGTGCCTGATTGTATAATCTGATGTAACCAGATGATCTGCAGTCGCCACATGCTTGGTGTTCACATTAGACGATTCTATCATTTTACTGCTGAAAGTCATCAGGAGGTACAAAATGCAAGAATCGCCGGCCAGAATCGTCTAGTGTGAGGTGAGGTGGACTACGCGTACGTGCTACGTGCCCATTTATACTAAATCCACCTTGGCTATACCTGAATTCTGCCTGCCGTGGTTAATCTGGCACGTGAGGCTCAGTGCAGGAAACGTATTGACATTTTAACAAAACTCATCACGGTAGATCATTTGTATTTGTCCTTGTTTTTCTTCTCGTGCGGATATCATCATTGTCAGACGAATGTATTTTTTTTTATTATAATTATTCATAGGGAGTGGTACTAAGCAGTTTCCACCTGCCGACGAAAAACCCTACGATTATATAAAACCAGAACAAAATCGGTCGGTGGTTCTATTTAAGAAGCTACCAGTGCGCATTTATAATTAGTAACAGTCAGCAAATGATATATTATTATATACCTGTGTGCGAATGTCTATGAAATACTGCCCGCTGCTAGGGGTGCAGTAATAATAATGTTCGTGCCCGCTGTGAGTGTGACTTAATAAAGCCGGATGCCCATCTACCGATTTAGGGTTGAACGATTAGTTGCCAAATCGTACAGGAGTCGGTCACCTTGTCGCAGGCAAATTACATAACCCCTCCTCGACCCGCAGCCCTCGAGGAGAGGGGGTGGAGGGTATTATGAGAAAACGTGGTTACTGAGCCCGTACGGGTGGCCGTTCGAGGTCATTTGATGAAAAAATACGGCCCGACGCCGCAGGCCGGAGGGCCGTATTTTTTCATCAAATGGCCGAGAACGGCACCCGTACGGACTCAGTCACTACGTTTCCTTATTACTATACACCTCCAACTCATTTAAAACGCCGTTTCATGACCTTCCCTGCACCGTGGTTAATGCCCCTGTTCCTGTACAAAGCTAATGACATTCACTACGGCCCGCTAGCGGTAAAAACCCGGCAACGATCGATGTGTAGCAACAGATGACGCTGTAACTTCACCTCCCATAGGAATTAAGCAATGAAATTTTAACACGAGTACGGCACATATATAACCTATAATCGTACTAAATATGATGAAGATCGGTCCCTTTAAACTGAAGATATCAGCGTTTGAATACGGCGACTTCGACATTCACTGAGCACCGGGAGGTGGGAGGGTGAAAACCCTGCAACTGCCGACGTGGAGCGGACTATGAAATGTATGACACAGGACGACCTGGAACTCTGGTAGCCAACGTAATTATGACGTCGACAACGGGGAGCGGCGTAACGGGAGGCGATCGGACTTGTTGATATCGATTGTTCTCGCATATTTAAGGCATTTAAACGTGAATTTCACACGTTTATTTAAATTTCACACGATGACTACCTCGATATTTGGACAATATACACTACCAGTTCATACGGGTAAGGCTTAGCATGTCTCTAAAGTTATGAATGGGAGAGAACCGCCATTTTTTTGTTTGTTTTTGACACGGACACTGCTCTTGCGCTATCGCGATATTTTATGTTAGTGCGACGTAGTGTTCCCAGCAGCGGGCCGTACGTTTTGCAATGCTTAAGCCTATGTGAATCCATACGTCATACTACTCGGCGGGCCCGAACGTTATTTATACGATACCCGTAGCAGCGGGTAGTATAGCATAGACGTTCGCCCATAGGTGTATAGTAATAGTCCTAAGCAAATCAGTCTACACTTACCGACATGTATACGATTATGCAACTCGCCGACTACATTTATCAGAATGTTGATAAACTGATCCCCACCGATTTTGGAACATTGAAACCACAACTTGTCAGCGACAAAAGGACGTCTGCAGGAGGTGGTTCACTAATCGCTGGGTATCCTTGCCTAGCTGTCCTACATCTACCGACTCCGTTAAGATGCCTTGGCTGAGACAAATTACCCTCTGTTTGTTGCCGACAAAGGTACATAAATGTTCCGAAATCGGTAGATGGGCATTGGGCTTAAGTCATCAAAATAACGTTTTTTCATCGATTTAAGGTATATAATAATAAGCAAACGTCCTCACTGTGGGCGAAACGTTTCTTGTTCTCGGTCAGTCTTTGATTTCATACTGCCTTCCGCCTAAGACTGACCTCGAGCAGGAACCGTTTTGCCAACAGTAAGGACGTTTCCTAATATTAATGCTGCTGTCTGATGAAAACTGAGGAAGTCGACGACCGATTGTTCACACTCAAGTTCATTCAGTCCCCGATAAATTCAATACAGTGACATTTCCTTGATGGGAGAAAAAGTCGGTGGGTGGTCCTATATCATGTAATGTTGGAGACAGAAATCGTTGACCCTTTTTGCTTCGACCTGATTATTACCACACCAAAAGTATCAGTTAATCGGTCGGAGGTGCTAAATGCCAAAATCGGTGGTTACAATCGCTGGGTGGAAACGCCACATTAGAGAACTAAGTGTCCGATTTATTTGGGTATAGTTCGATGATATGTGGTAAGTGCGTGGATAATGGAGGGATGATGAAGACGGACGGACGAGGGAGAACGTGAAACTGCCGCAATTTCTGAGGTGTGTAGGGACTGACATGAGCCGGTGTATAAGGTTAACTCCAGGTTATGAGGCAGTATATTGGAAAATAGGCCAATACTGACCCAATGGGAAATCACGACAAAGAGACACATTTAAATGCAGATGGTACTTGCAGTAATTCTTTCTGTATCTGTAAAACTCAGAACTTGAGAGAAATGATACTTAACTAAAAGATATATATTTAGATTATAAGAGATCACAGACTGTGCAACAAAATGAATCACCATAACTTGCAAAAAACCCCAGAAATATAAAAAAAAAATTGTCGAAACGACCTATTAGGATATAGGATATCACACAGTTGATATTTCGCGAAATCGCCAATATGCGGGTGAAATCAGTGGCGTATTGATCAATAACGAAATACAATGAAGAGATATGATCCCCCGATTATGTGTCAGTACTGTGTCCACACACACTGCCAATATGTCACCTCCGTAGTATACCCTGTCCATCCGCTGCATCACGTAAATGGTGGTACGCTTATAACCTCGTTCCCATTGGCCGATTATTCCGCACCGATTTGCAGTCAATGTTGGTGAATGAAAACGGCCAGCATTTGATAGGGCCACTGACGTTTTCTGTTGAAGATTATGCAATAACGCCACCAGCGGAATCGGAACGCTTTGATTTCACGTTTTGGTACATTCAGTAAATCGGTTAGGACCCAGAAAATGCAGCGAAAATAGGGCATACATTGCCGATTGTTTACGACATACTTCCCGATAGGCTCCCGATAATTCAATTCGTAGACATGGGTGGAAATCGTGGACCATACAAACGCCTTTGCAGGACTAACAACATAAACCATGGTCACGATTGGCTCATTATTCAATCAGTGCATCTCAGGGGGAGTTTTGATATTGAGATATACTATGATTTTATAAATATTGAATGAATCTGAATAATCGTTTAGAGGTATTTACAACATAGTATGATACTATTTTCAGAGATTAAAACTATCAAATTGAAAAATATTGAACTGTAATACCGTATGAAACTATCATTTTCAGACCCTTAGACTTATGCAATCGTAGGGTATCGTAGAGCGAATCGCAGAAACCTGTTCCACTGCCAGGTCTTTTTTACTTCACGATAGAATCGGTACGGTGTCGGGAAGTCAATCGTAAGGCCTATCGGGACCAGAATCGGCGGTGTTGGGTGCAGGGCTTTACTGATTCCTTCATACCGATGCACATTGCCCTTAGCCTGGTAGAAGGATACCAATTCTTCACGATGTTACGTGTTAAAACAGGTAAGACCTTTTTAGATTCACCACGTCAACCCATCTACGACCGAGATTCACCACAACAAAAGTAGTATGGGCACTTATGTTGGTGGAATACTCGAATTAGCTTGAGAATTCGGTCAGTATATATGGACATGATAAATGTAGTAAAGACAAGGTATCCATTGCACCCTCACCGATCATTTGTCTCTGATATGGAATCAGTGGCTACCGCCGATAGAGATCTTAAGTAATTGCAAAGATTCGTCAGCCCATGGCAACGTTGCTATATCCCTATCTTACTCTCTATGATCAGATAATATTAGGAAACGTTCTTACTGTGGATGAAATGGTTCATGTTCGAGGTCAGTCGTCAATATCACACTGCCTGACACCATGGGCGGAAGGCAGTATGAAATCGATGACTGACCGAGAACGAGAATCGTTTCGTCTACAATGAGGACGTTTGCTTATCATTATATACCTTAAATCAATGAAAAAACTACATTTTAATAACTTATTAAGTCATTCTCACAGCGGGCACGAACATAATTATTACTGCACCTCTAGCAGCGGGCAGTATTTCATAGACATTCGGACATAGGTATGTAATAATATCAAGAAACATCACGAATTTGTTGTCTTCTGCTACAGATATCACTCAGCTCCGCTTCGTGATATCATACAGCGAAAACAACTAATGCCATATAAACAATTGTATGAAATTAAGTGACGTTTAGATTTTATACTGCCACATCACATGTTTTTAACTTCGTAGGTCACCTGTGGCATATAAATATTATATGGCATAACCGTGGCATACAGTCACTCCATGTTAAATCTATGGAGATTTATATGAGGGGTAGGATAAAAATCCGTTTGTACCTGATCGTAGGATTAGACAGATCTACAATGATATATATATAGTTGGTGAAGCCTGTTTTGCATCAACTATGACATATTGCACAGGGACTGTGATCATCATGTGTCTCGTCTCAGTGCCAATCAGATATTTATATCTACATTTAAGATATCTCATTATACTTCTAACATTAGATACATTAGAAATGACGTGATTTTAAATGATGTATGGTCTGTAATTTAGTTTTAGGGAATGCATGTTCTGTAATCTTAAAAGCTTTCAGAACGATTTAAACCTAAGAAGCCTTTGCAGTCATTGTAACCGGCAATATCTTCATACTCTATATTGCTTGTAGTTTTTAAGGCTTTACAGTGCTTACTATCAGGACTATGAGGCCTAGTGCTAAATTATACCATGGATATTGTTAGATATGATTCATTGTGAATGCTATGAGTCCTTCTAGCTTCCTTCCCCAGTGCAGTGCCTGTTATTATTTTAACTTCAAGGAAGATACGGCTACAATGGAGGGTCTGAAGGAGATTAAATGCCTTCTACTGAAGTGCTTCCCCGTTTACTATATATCTTGTACTTCAATTTCTCGTATAATGTGTCGCTGAGATTTCCTTTAGGGATTAAGTTCTTAACCCGTCTCAGGACGTCGTACGTGGGCGGTGACTAGGAGCCGTATTTGGCTGTGGGGTATTTTTCATTGGCCGATTTTTCAGCACTGATCTTCAGTCGGAACCACTGACCGATTTCTTTGGAAACGAGACATGCTTAAAGAAGCTCATTGATATATTTGGCATGGATTATTAGGGCACCACTGACTGAACAACAAAATCAAAACGCTTTGATTTTGCCGATGATTCTCAAGGTTTTAGGGTGAAATTTAAATCGGTTTGTATCAGGATTTTCTATCCCCAGATTATGCAATCTGGCACCTGCTGACCAGTGGCGACCACAGATGAAATATAACCGGGTACATTTGATCGGTGGCAAAACAAGCAATTTCTCTCAACAACTACGATTTCTTTTTACTTAAAAAAAATATCACTATTTTAACCCTATCGATACGTTACCATGTGAACATTGCATGCCCTGAAATACGCCAGCCTGGTATCATCATCGACAGACTTTTTAAACCTCGTTTCCATTGGGCAAAGAAAATGACGTAAATTTTTTTTGGTTACCCTTAAAGTCTGTCGGTGGTATCAATTAATTGGTGAGGGTCAATCACTGCTCAAATTTAGTTTTAAAACCCCGAAGTGGTTTGATTCTTTCAGATGTGAAGTAAATCCGTCGGTAGTGCTAGCAACGCATAATCTATGCAAAAACAGTCGTTGGTCATTTCACATGCTGGGTTATTTCCATTGGGTCACTAGTTATGAAAATCCGTCGGTAGAGCCTGTCTGTAGCTCGCTGCCAGATAATAGATCAAAGGAAACAGGCCTTCACGGCCATTTTTCATTGGCCGATTAAATACCACCGATCTACAGTCGGGAACCCCGAGTGACCTTTTTTGGTACACCGATGCCAGATCGGTTTCTGTTGGTATTTGAATGCTCACTGATTAAGTTTATGAGGATTATGAAATATAGCCACCACCGACCTACTTGACTTCGTAGGTAATCCTCAAGATTTTATCAGGACAGTTCAATTTGTATTGGCCAGTAAAATGTTGGAGAAACATGGCATAAACTGCTCATTCACTGATTCTTTTATACCGACGTGCAGCCGGTGGTCAATACCGACAGATTTTTGAGGAACTCAAATAATCAGAGCCGCTTTTATCAATTAAAAATTGCCAATAGGGGGGCTTGTATAATCGGCGTCGTTTTCGTCAGCCAATGAAAAATGGCCATGAGGGGAACTCATATAATCGGAGCCACTTCTATCGGCCACTGGAAAATGGCAATAAGGGGAACTCATATAATCAATGCCCTTTTTGGGGGGCCAATGGAAACGTGCTTCTAAAGGAACTTGTACAATCGGTGCTGTTTTCGTCGGCCACTGGAAAATGGTACTCATATAGTCGGTGCTGTTTTCGTCAGCCAATGGAAGATGGCCTTTAGGGGAACTCGCACAATAAGTGCCGCATTCATCGGCCAATGGAAACGGGCTTTATCATACAGTCACTGCCCACACACGTGAGGGCGCGGCGGTCTCCTCCTACCCGGGCCCGACCGTCACACAGCGCCGGGAGCTGCTCGCGTCACGCCCGCCGCCGAGCAGCTCACCACGCGGGGTCCTGAGCCGGTCCCTCCCGCGTCACACAGACACACACAGACCGTGGACGAGTCCTCCAGCCCGCCCGCAGGAGTTACTCCCACTCCTCACGCTGCTCAGGCGTCATGAGGCGCTCGCCACCCCTCAGCACCACACCCCTACAGCGGCCTGTACCACAGTGCTCACCGCGCCGCATACCGCCACTGACCACTGAGCAACTCACAGGCAGTGACGTGCTCTGAGCTGCTAACTGCAGTTAAGGGAGCAGGAAACTACATAGCAGCGCATTTTAATACTGGGTCTGCTAAAGTGAAGGCTGCCGGGTTACATACAGGTTGAGTTACTGGCTTCGCAGCTCAACACTGGGCAACTCAGTGGGAGACCTCCAGAAGCTAAACTCTTGGTATCGGCCGCAGACAATACAGGATAATACATACGAGTCACGGCTTAAACCCGGGGAAGGAGGGAGCGCCCTATTAAACGAAGCCACTCCGGAAATCAAACACCCGACACCGGATGCACACAAGGAGAGTCCACATCTCACTCCTGGGTACGGGCGGTCATGCACACAGGAGGGTCCCTGCCTGGACCTATTGTCCTCCAGCCGCCACGGGGGCGTAACTCTTATTTGCCATCGTTGGATGACGCCAGGCCGTAATTACCGGTGTTAGGGGGCAACACGCATTATGCCGCCGCCAGGTGCCTCCCTGAGAGGACTACTTTGGACGATTTGGAGGACGCTGGTGGCAGTTACCATGGCGGTGAGTTGACACTTGTCCCGGGGTCCTTGGGTGGAGAATTGGGATGGGGTGCATGGGGAGTGTCGTTCAGAGATGGAGAAGGAAGGCAGGGAGAGCAAACTTGTGAGAGTAGGAAAGAGAAGGAGAGAGAAGATAAGTGGGGGACAGAGGAAAAAAAGCACAGATGGAGAGAATGGGCAGATGCAGATTGGAGAGTGAGGCTCGGAGGGTAAAATATATAGGTAGGATGTCAGGGAGAGGTAGGAAAGGGATAGGTAGGGTGTCCGGAAAGGTAAGTGAGGGATAGGTCGGGTGTCAGGGACAGTTAATGGGGGTGGGTAGGGTGTCTGGAAAGGTAGGAGAGGGTTGTGTAGGGTGTATGGGAAAGGTGGGAGATGTATATGTAGGGTGTCAGGAAAGGTAGGGTGTTAGGGACAGTTAGGAGAGAAAGGTAGGGTGTCAGGAAAGAGGAAGGGTACAGGGGGCATTGCAGGGAAAGAAGAAAAGGATAGAACAAGGAAGATACGATCTAGTGGGTTAGGGAAAATGGGAGGCAGTGTGTCAGGAAGTGCCATTTAGAGACAACATCGAAAAGAAGTAGTGGTTGAATCTGTGAGTAATCAAAGGGAAAGTGTAGGAAGAAGTGTGGGCAGGAAAAATGGAGTTGATGTATTGTACTATCTATCATCCCAATCACCATACCGCAATCACTCTCTAATTCACATTAAATCGTGTTCTTATTTCAGCATGCACCATCGTATATCTATATGAATATACTATTCATTAGATGTCATATTGATGAGTTGATATTCAACAAGGTTAAGTTAAACACGCTCGGTATGTGTGACACTTATTGTCAAGGGAAGTGCAGCCTCATTAGCCGGGTGCCTTGTTTATATTCTCTGCACACCCAGCCTAGTAATGACGGATTCACTAATTAAAGGAGGAATCAGGTGATTGTCAGTGAATGTCTCAAGGGTTTTCCCAGAAATCCGGTCAGAGTAGCAGCACAACCTATTATGAATGTCAGGTTAGGGCAATTTTCTCCTTTATAGAAAACTAAGATTACTTTTCATTTCTCATGGAGTGTTAGGTTATTTCCTTACAACAGGAATTGAACGTTAAAAAATACAATAATGAAAACATGGGAAATGGTCAGATTTTATGCTATTTAAAACTTGTTACATTTAAAGGAGAAAGGTATACTGCGAGGGAGACTTGCCTTGCTGTCGCCAAAATATTATTTGCAGCAAGATTCGCAATAATTGGATTCCCGTTACTTAGTATTCGATCCTATCCTTCTGGTAGAAAATTTACTGCTTGAGGGTAAATAAAAAGACATTGGCATTATTTATGCCTCATTGAATTCAATATAGATCTAATTAAAGTGTCTGCAGCATTTCCGACCCTGTTAATTTATGAATGACAAAAAGCCCAAATGCAAGTCAGATGGATCCGTCAATATTTTAGCTATCCGTCATCATTTGTCAAATTGATAAATTCTCTGCGTCGAAGGAAACTAAAAAGATGTCCTCAGAATTATCCTTCAGTACCTTTTAAAGAATAAAATGGAGTGTTAATATTAGTGTTTTCTTAATGGAAATGCCACTATTGTGCGCATATGTAAATCTCTCAATAGGGATGGACGTTTTAGAAATGGCCTAGTATTTCGTAACCGTTATTATCCTACCCTTAATATAAAATCCCATAGGCTTAACATTGAGTTTCCGTATGCCACGCCGACTGGCATACGGAGTTTTATATGCCACTAGTGGCATACAGAATTGTTATCAGGTAATATTCCAAAATCGAGGAAAAGGGGTAGGATAAAATCAAAATTTGATTCAGTTTAATCTTGGCCACCGTATGCCACGAGTGGAGTTTGGCATAGTGACTCCATGGGGCGAAGCCGAGTGAAGTCACTAAGCCAAGATTAAAACTCATTCAGTTTTACGATATTACTATATACCTACACGTATCACCTACACACAGTGCACACTTCTACCCTAGACATATTTATGGCCGTACCTAAACCTGAAACGTACGGGATATGGCAACACGTAACTAACTAAAATATCGCCATTTCTAGGAAGTCAATAATACAAAAAACAGGCTTACTGTCTTCGAACATTAGAATACTTGGCATAATTATCAATCTTCATTTGGCATATTTATCAACCTTCATGTTTAGGAAGTAATTGCTTGTAGATTGAATATCATTTTTCCTGTGCAAAATAACATTTGAAACCCGATTATTCGGCGCCGATCTGCAGTCGGGGAACACCGATAGATGGTTTTGGTATACGGACGTAAGGCGTAAATGGAAATCAAACTTGCAGGGAATGCTCACTTATCAATTTGGTATGATTATGCATAAAGGCCACCACCGGCAGATTTTCTGAGAGACTGACATGATCAAAACGCCTTGATTTCGTCTGCGATCCCCAAGATTTTAAAGTGAAAATAAAATCTGAGTGTGCCTGGACAATACAGTAGAACATTGCACACAATGCACCATTGCTGATGAATTGATATCGACTTACAGTTGGTGGCACGACCGACCGACATTTAGAGTAATTGGATAAATCTCCGCCGGTTTTGTCGGCCAATGAAACTGAGATTTTGCTCAAATAAATCATCGTTGCATGTGCATCTTCTCATATCCAAAATATGAGAAACATTTCAAACTGATTCTACGCCCCTTTATAATCCATGGTATACAAAGTACCAATTGATAATGTATAGAAACTCATTAAACCACTACCTATTGTTTAAAATCTGTCAGATATACCGTAATCATGGTATGCGGATTCGAAACTGTGGAAACCACTGAATACAAAGCAGAAGTATAGCCTCCATGGATCAATCTGTAAATATGCCAATTCTTAGGTTTAGTTTATTAGAGAAGATGGATAATACATACAACACACGATGGTTTTGTGGATAGGCGGCTCTGTAAACCAATCGCTCGTGTATTACGACGCGTCAACCTCTCGTGGTTTACGGCCGCCTGTCTAAAAAACCATCGGTTATTGTGTATTTATTGAATGACAGTCACGTGTCAAACCACACGTGATAGAAATTACCTGACCATGCGCACGCTCCCTAATTTGGTAGCCTGCCCATTTATGCCAATAGATTAAAATCGTTAGCGTTAAATGGGAGGTGGAAAAAACACGGGGACATCGTTACAATTTACTAACAGCACATATCGCATCAATTGACCACGTTAATTTATAGAACAATCTGACTTAATTTGTCGCTTAATGAATAGTACTATTGATCTCAATACTCAATGCAATAACCATCAGCGGAAACAAAAGGGTCCAACAAAAAGTTCACTTGCAATTATACCTCAATGCGGACTCTGAATAAGTAATTATGCATTTCAGATAAATTATCGGTAAAAGTATACAGAAGAAATACAGAACTTTTGAGGCTTCAGACAATCCCAAAGTGCTTTGAAATTTGACATGTTTGAAAGGTCTTCTTATTGTGGATCGTCGGTGCGCACATATCATATAATCAATCCTCGGGTGTCAACGCCTCAATGACTTGGAATATCACCGATAATTGATTCCGATATTATATCGGGGAGCAGAATCGACCAACTTTTATTTCTCCCAAATGTTACCGGTGCATTTACTCTTGGCATGTGTAAATTCAGAGTTGGTCATCAGGTGGTGCAGAATCGCGTAATTCTGGGAAAAAATCATCGACGTGAATTTTTATTTCCGTTTCCACCTGGCAAACATGAGCCGCCTGAAAGTTTTAAATAACAATGTCAACTAGTCGGCGAGTGGTGCCAAAAGCCATAATCAGTGGAAAGAATCGTCAGGTGGAACCGCCGCATTACGTTGAGTGTATGCTGGTTGGGAAATTTTCATAATTGAGTGAGATGGAAAACTCATTGGTACTCGATGACAAAAGATGAGTGCTTGACTGCTTTAGGTAGATTGTGTAATAATGTGTGAAAAGTGATATATTTTTCAATACTAAGCATAAAGAGAGTTTACTTCTGAAAGACGGAGAAAGGTAGAGAAGTCTATCCTACCGCGATGAGATCCTATGAAAGCATTCTACATTCGACCCGGCGTTTTCACTAGACGACTGAAAATATGACGACTGAAGACCGTCTATCGAGTTATCATGAACTGGTGCTCCTGTGCGAGGTCACAACCGACCGACTTTTATCGGAAAAGCTCATGGTTTCAGCCTGAGAATTCTCACTCTCACCGACTTTAGGGACCACAAATAATCAGTTCGATTTTCGTTGGCCAATAGAAAATGGCCTTTTATGAAGCATTTCCACCTGACGATTCTGGCCGAAAGAATTAAAATGCTTTGATTTCATCAGTGAAGCTCAAAGTTTCAGCCTGAAGCTCAGGGTTTCAGCCTGAATATGCCACCGGTATGGACAAGTGAAATGTGGTTAAACAAGGCAAGGTTTTTTTTTATACCGATGTGCAGTCGGTGTCACCACCGACAATCTTTAAAAGGCCCGTTTCCATTGGTCGACAAAAACGGCAGGGATTTTTTGAGTTACCCAGAAAGTCTGTCGGTGAAGCCACCGATTGTGTGTCAGTATCGAAAAATCAGTGAGGGTAGTAAATTTCACTCAGTGACCAAGCCTTACCTCACTGGTGGGTGGTGCCACATTGCATAATCTAAGCAGAAAAAGTCATGGGTTATTTCACGAGCTGGGTGGTTTGCCATTGACCGATTATGGGTCAGCTGGGCCAAAAGTCTGTTGGTGGTTCCTGACTCTAGATCGGTGACGGGAAATCGGCCAATGGAAACGGCCCTATTGGGAATCCAATCAATCAGTACCATTTTCGGTGGCCAATAAAATTGGCCTATAGAAATCCAGCAAAATGCACGTGTTTCATCACTTGCGACAATCTGGTGGTTAACTTCACCCGTGCTAGGGACACGTGCCTGATATTATGAACTCACACAGACCAGTCTAATACGCCAAGGACTTCGGCCACCAATTAACCTGAATTCGACAATTTAGACCGGCGGCGAAACGACTAACCACCGTCATTTCCTGCTCTCTAAAGCACACACCGGAAGTTGTCCTCGGTGGACGACATTTGTCCGGAAGTTTTTATTTACCGCCAATTCTTAGCGCGGAGACAGCGTGCCATGGGCTTCAGGAATGTGGTTTTTATGGGAGTAAAACGAATGGCGTCAACAATCACATGCTGAACATTTGGAAGTGAATGATGGCGTACTGTAACGTCAAATGTCCGTTGACAAAGGGTGCACTTACCCAGCCACAGAATATGCAATTTAAATGCCGTCTAATATATAAAATTAGGGTATGTTCTATACGAACAAAGAATCCCTGTGTAATGTATTTTTCTATTTAATTTCTCATTCTGTTGGGCTAATTGTAAATATGATGTAGACCTTGATTAACGTTTGCTGGAAGACCAGTGTAACTACACTGATTAAGATAAGGATCTTCAAATAAATTGATATCTTTGAATATTTCAGGACCTACACACTACCTAGGGCTTTTGCATGCAGATCAGATATGAGAATAAACTCCCTTATGATTATGTATACTCTGAAAAGAAATTTTCATTGTAATTTCCCTCCATTGTGCAATTGCTAGGTAGACGAAATCTGAATTTCCGAATAGCAGAGATCAGTTTTGTAAACAGAATTCCTTAGACAGGTTTTAAGATCCAACTAATTGCAGTTACCACTTTGAACCTATCTCGGCGATTACACTGGGCGACCACTGGAAACGTGATGACCGTAGATCGTCTCAGGAAAATTCGTGAAGTGGTGTTCCCCGAGAAAGAATCGTTACCAAGAATCGCCGACCCAAGAAATGATTGAGGTGTTTACACTAGATGGTTTATACGTCTTCAAATGCTTATATCTCTTCCATTACTTCCTGCTGTTCATATAAGTGTTGCCACATACAGATAATCGACTAAGGCTGAACCCTGTATCTAAAGTTGAATGTGTTTATTTCCCATTGAAAGATTGGAGGTGAAAAAGGTTAGAGCTTAAAATCATTGTCAAGGACTTGGAACCCGTGGTCTTACCCAACACCTTGTAAAGTGCCGACCTTGTATTGAATTTTTATATGTTTATATTTGAAAGTTTTTATATCTATGTATGGACAACGTCATAAATATAATTTTTGATGTCATTACATTAGTTGGCATGGTAGTCAACACGTTCACTGGACTGGAACCTGGCCACAGGCTGTTGTCGGTCAGTTATAACTGTATTCTGATTGGTTGTTTACTGAGCCAATTACTGTGCAGTAGGCCAGGCATACTGTTTGTACCGCAACCTCCGATCTTTATATAGGATTTGCAAGGTAACGTGGCGTTGTGTCCTCGACAAACCTATCACTTTCACGAACACATCGATAAAAAGCTTTTTTCACTAGTAACCGAGACCTTTAGTGAAAATATGAGAACTACGTCGAAAAAGGAACATCTGTGTACACACCCCTATCTGTACATAAGTCAATAATTCATATTTGAATTAGTAAATCTGTTCTAGACCTTGTAATTATACCCCAAGCGATCTAGTTGATTCCTTAAGGTCCTGAATCAGGCTATTACAGCCCCGAGACTTTTCAACCTGATGTGGCTGACGACTGAGCTTTTATAGAATTGGGGCTTTTCCCAACGATTATCCCAAGCTGCTTTGAAATAGTCGTCAGAATTAAATCCTTTGAAGCGGTGGCACATTGCATTCTGTGACGATTAGAAATCATCGGCCTTTTCCGAAAAGCTCTTTTAAGGTGTTAAGTAACCCTGGAGTAATCAGATAGGTATCAATAGATTCCTATCTTCCACTTGCTCCAGATCACGCGTTTTCAGCCGTATTCAGATTATTGACGAACAATCGTATCTTTTCTTACATATACAAATCACACAGCATATAGTAGGTGAATACAATGTAGGTCATTAACATCAACAGCAGAACCAGTACCATTATGGAATATATCAACATGCTCTTTATGATTTCTCCACTACATGAATATGGTAAAGATAATTCGGTCAAATTCCCTTTCAAAAACCCTGGCAAGACTGCCTATGCACACATTAAGGAGTTATATATATATATATATATATATATATATATATATATATATATATATATATATAGTTCTCCCTGCTATCTGCTAGTTGTCAGGTGTTAACGCCGGGTATCCGTCATCATGTGTGAGAATTTACAGATATTCACTCATGTTTATCCTCCCCCTCACATAAATTTCCATAGACTTAACATGGTGTGACTGTATACCACGGTTACGCCAAGAAGAATTTGTATGGCATTCGTGACAAATGAAGTTAAAAACATGTAATAGGGTAGAATTAAATCTAAATGTCACTCAATTTGATATGATTGTTTACATGGCGTTCGTTGTCTTCTACTCCGGATACTACGTAGCTCTGCTTTGTGATATTATTCAGTAAAGACAACTCATTCCATATAAACAATTATATAAAACTTCTTGACTTTCTTTTTATATTATGTGAGGAGTGAAAAAATGATATTTCTTTCTTCACTACTTCGATAGCTCAGTGATATTGCTGAACACTATTGATCTTGGTGATTTTAGTACAATATATCCCGAATATGTCTTAGTACGAATGTAGAGACCGATCCTGGATTTCCTTGGGTAAGACGTGTCTTGACATTGCCATTCAAAAGTAAATTAGATTACGTGGCCTTCTCAGTCCCATTATCCTCTTTTCTTGTTCCCTTGGTTTTGGAGTAGCAATTGGACTAAACCATACAGGGTCCTTCTTCATACTTCGGACATTGTTGGCGCTGCTGCCTGTTACCTTTAATACTCAGCTTTTATCGATCCACTGGGCAATATTTCAACGCGACCATACTTGTTTCAGTTGTGTAGAGATTTGAGTATTTAAAAAAAAATCATTTCATGAGCCATCTATTTAAAACCACAGAAAGAAATGGCCTTAGGCATAAGGCCTGGCGCCCACCTACTACGATAGAAATTCAGACCTCCCGATATGGCACTGATACAAAAAGCAAATATCGGAGACATATCGGGAAGGCGCAAAATCGTAGACATTTGTCTAGATATGCCAATCAGCCATGCATCTTAATGGATATTTTTCAGTGCCTAATCGCAGAAACGTGGTCAACTGCCCCGATTTTAGGTGACCTTCCGACGCGATTTAGTGCTTTTTTATCGGGAGGTGAATCGTAGACCATATCGGAGCCATATCGTGATAGGAAGACGCCAGGCCTTATCCTCGGCAATGCCTGAAGGCCTTTACAGGTATATCCTTCAATTCGTTGTGGTGCCAAATTCAATTTCGAGAAAATTGACATGGGTTTTAGATTTCAAGGTACATTGCACGATATGCTTTATATTAATAAATCCAATCGGTTCCATCTTCATTCCCCTTAGGGATCTCTAACAGGCACTGCTGTGCGTTAGGAATATATATCACTTAAAAAGATGACCATCACGATACAATTTCCGTTTTCTTTAGTTTTCTTTTTTTTACACCAGCGTTGAACATTTCCAAATAAATCCTCATCACTCTTCATACGCGATTCATGAACAGCGAACCAATATGTAAATGACTTTAGTATCCCCCCAAGCCTCCCCCGGTACTGATCTTCCAGGGCATAATCCTCTGAATGTCGATATGTCCTATTCAATTTGCAGTAACATCAATAAGAATGCCCTGTGGGACTGGAAGCCTACTTTGAGCACACCGGACGTCAGGGGTCTTCTCCCCAAAGTGGACATGATACATGTAGTGCAGGCAGCCGCCGCAAGGGGCTCCCCTTATCTTAGACAGACACACACAGTGGTCACGTGATGGAGACAGGCCTACGTCCTCGGCCGTCCCATAATAAGCCTCTGTGAGTAGTAAATCCCACAGAGACACCTTGTGTGATATGAGTTCACAGCACCAGTCACACGGGGGAGAGCACTAGGTCAGAGATCCCGCGTTTACACGAGACGATTATACCCGGCGTTTACACTAGACGATTCTGGCCAGCGATTCTGGTATTTTGCACCTGCTGATGATTTTCAGCAGTAAAATGATAGGTATTCTCTAATGTAAACGCCAAGCGACTGCGACTGCAGATAGTCTGGTTATATCAGATTACACAATTCCGCACCACCTGACGACTATTGGACATGCTCTGACGGCTGTAATTATTTTAAGCGAGTTTAAATTAGTTGTCTGGATGGGCGGTGATTCTGTGAAAACTTAGTCATCAGTGTAAACATTCGGGTACATTCCTGGGTTGACGACTTTTGTGGTGGCCTCCACCTGACGACTACTGCCTTGGTGATATACAGTCGCCACATATTTAGTTGTGTAATGTAAACGCCGGGATGGATGACGATTTTTGAATTTAGCACCAATTGACGACTTTCAGCCGTGAATGACTAGAAATCGTCTAATCATCTGATCATATCACATTACGCGATTTGGCACAACCTTCCGACCATAAACCCTTTTCCATTGGCCGACGAAAATGACGGAGGTATTTTGAGTTACCTAGAATAACGCCTGGTGCCACTGACAGTATATCAGTATCAATTTATCAGTGAGAATGTATTGTATGCACTGTTTCTACTAAATTTTCTGGGTATGAACAGCTTTAATTGGTATTGTTACATAACCTATAAAAGGTGATCTGTGAGCACTCTCTGCCGGTCTTGTTTTCATTCACCGATTTCAGTGTACCCAAAAAATCTATTGTTGGTTTCCGACTGCAGATCAGTGCGAAATAATCGGCTAATGGAAACGGTCTTTATACAAATTCAGGATAACAGAAGGAAGTAATTCGCTCCTATGTCACTGGAAAAAAATTGTCTAATGTAGACGCTTGATGTGCTTCTTGGTTCGCGATTCTTAGTGATAATACTGCATAATCAAGCACCACCTGACGAGCATTGCTTAGAACGATCTACAGTCATCACGTTTTCACCTGTCTAACCCGGCGTTTACATTAGATGGCGAAGAACATGATGACTGTAGATTGTCTAGCCAATAGTCATCAGGTGGTGCTCGATTATGTGATAGTTGTTGACCCAAGGAGCACATCAAGCGGTTACACTAGACGATTTTTCATCTCTTAAAGGAGGAACGTGTTACTTCCTGCTATCTACCTTCGCAGGCCTTTTCCCTAGATGATTAAAGGCGAAGACGCTTGAAGGTTAACCCTATACTTAAACTACAGGTGAATATATTCATTTCCCATGAGAAAACAGCTGGTGAAGAAGGTTAAAGTAAAAACATCATGGACATCGACACAGAACACCTTTTTTGGAGTAAAACGAGGGGTGGTCGACAAGTGAGACTTCACAGAATTGCCAGCTGTCTGAATGACTAATTCAAGCCAGCTCGAAAAGGATGCCAGCATCAGATCATGTCCAAAAGTTGTCAGGTGTTGCCAAATTGCATAACCATACATAATCAGACGATCTGCTGTCGCCACACGCTTGGTGTTTATGTTTTAGACGATTTCTAGCATTTAAATGGTGACAGTCTTCAGGTGGTGCAAGATTCAAGAATCGCCGCTCTGAATTGTCTAGTGTGAGCGACAGGTAAGGCAACGACGAGCACCACATTACTTAAGTCACAGTTGTGCGGCGTTTCCACCGATTATTTGTAACTTGTGCATAAGGTGGTCAGTGGTTCTGTTTGAGATATCATCGGTGTGCATAATCGTTGGCGATCAGAAAGAACGCTGAATTCAAATGAAAAATTGTGGTGGTCGCCGGCCGATTTTTGACATTCAAGTCCATTCAGCCACCGAGCGATCGTACCTGGCGATATTTTGTAAATTTGTATAAAAAAGTTGCCATGTTCTGTAATGTTGAGGGAAAAAGCATCGTTGATCCTTTTTGGATTCACCAGAAGTGTCATATAATCGCCCGGCCTTGCTAAATACCATATTCGCAGTGTGAGACGAGGCTGCTACCGCGACTATTGAGCAAGTGACTGACCTGACGCTTCAAGCTAGGCGCCACGGGGTTAATTAATATTCATTACTTCTGAATCCCTTCACAGAGTTAGACCATTATTGGTTCATTCGGTCACGTGATCGATTTCGAGGCTTTTCATTGGCTGAAAATTCAGACAAAGAGCGGCGGGAAAGCCTCCGTGCCAATTAGATCCACTGTTCTTCTCTGAGTGTGGTGTGTGGAGGGCCTGTGGCGCCTCCTCACACTAACCCTCAGTACTTTCTCACCTGGTGGACAGGGAGAGAACCTGTATGGATCCGCGTTCGCCCCCTACTGGAAGTGTGGGGAGTTACTCTGTGCATTCAGATATGGGAATCCTTCTGGATTCTTTTAGTTCTTGCTCAATAGTTTCGACTGTCTAGTCTCGTCAGGCGATTGTAGCATACCTATATGGTCTTTGTTCATGTCCTTGAGTGATTTTTTCTCTCAAGGGTCCGCTTTTTCTATTTAAAATAGAATTTTTCTGAATAAAAAACTTTTTCCCTTCTGGGTGGTCAGTCACTTGGTAGGAGTCGCTGGGCAAAGAGAGTATTGGGAAATCATTGTTGCAAATCTTTTTCCTCTCAAGGGGATTGACATATAGGACCTGTGAGGTCCAGTGTGTCCATCTGGGTCCCGGTGGGGTCCCTTTCTTGTTTAGAAAAAAATTTTTGACGTGGCTTTGAGGTTTCTCTTTTACCCGAACTTGCTGTCCATAGTGTTCATACCTTTCGGGGCTTGGCTCCCCAGTCGGTGGATCCAGTTATACTCAATTTTGTCTCTGAGTATTCCTGCCCTTTTGCTGTCTGGGTGTCGATATATGAAGTCTAGAATGTAGACCTTCATGTCTCGTATCCCATTGTGGTGTCTGTCGTTGAAGTGCTTTGGTACATCGCTGATGACACTCTTTTTCACAACCGATCTCATGTGTTCTGAGATCCTTTCTTTTATTTTCCTTTTAGTCTGACCAACGTATTGGACTCCACATGTTTTGCATTCGATGCAATATATTACATTTGAGCTATTGCACGTAATATTTGTCTTGCATCGATGTTTTGTTTTTTTGGTTTTTGACTTGATCCTGCCCGTACTTTCTAGCATTAGACAGTACTTGCAGTTCCGCTTTTTGCATCTATTCTCATTGACAACCTGTTGTCTTTTGTTTCGTTTATTTCCCTCTGGGTGGTATTCAGTCCTGGCTCTCACCAGGTGATCTCTCAGGTTTTTAGGGCGTTTGTATCCTTTCACCAATTTGCTACCAAACAATTTTTTGGTAGTGCTCGATTTTCCTAGGATTTCCCAGTTTTTTTCTACCACTTCAGGTAGGCAGTTGTTTCCCTGGTGGTACGTACTAATGAGGAACACTTGGTCCTCATTAGTTTGTGACTTTTCCTTGGGTTTCAGAGTGCTTTCCCTGGTTACCAGATCTACTTTCTCCTTGCAGGATTTCAGCAGTTTTTTGGGGTACCCCCTCTTTTCGAAGTCACTTAGTTTCTTGCGGGTTTCTGATTCATAGTCCTCTTTTTTCGAGCAAATCCGCTTTACTCTCAATATTTGAGAGTAAGGGATGCTTTTCTTCTGTGAAGGAGGATGGGCTGAATCATATCTGAGATATGTATTCTCGTCAGTGGGTTTATTGTATATGGTTGTATACAATTTCCCGTCTGTGTCTTTGCATACCGTAGTATCTAGAAAATTCACCCTGGTACTCGAGGTATCCATGGTGAATTTAATGGTTTTGTGTGCTTCGTTGAGGTATTTGAGCCATTTATCTAACTCAATTGCCCCGAACTCCCAGATGAAGAATAAATCATCGATATAACGCCACCATACTTTTGGTTTCAAATGGTATTTGGCCAGGAGTTCTTTTTCTAGACTTTCCATGAATAGACTGGCATACGAAGGGGCTAGCCTTGTCCCCATCGCTGTCCCGCTGATTTGAAGATAATTTTGTCCATTAAATTGGATATTATTCTTTGTGAGAACCATTTTGAGCAATTCTGCTATACTGTCCGTGGTGGGGTTCGAACGGGGCCCCCTTGTTTTCTCCAGTTTGTTTTTTATTGATCTGATACCCTCATCGTTAGGGATGTTGGTATATAGCGCCCCTACATCTAGGGTGCCGAGGATCTCGTCTCCTGTCAGGTCTCTAATATTCCCTATTTTCTCTAGGAAATGGTTGGTATCTTTGATATATGACCCTATTTTAGGTACTTCCGGTTTCAAGAATTGGTCTACGAATTTCGAGATTTTTTCAGTAGCGCAATTGTTAGCTGAAACTACAGGTCTACCTGGTGGGGGTAGAGTCCCCTTGTGGATCTTGGGTAGAAAGTAAATTTGTGGGGCTTTTGCATCTGTGCTTTTCAGCGCTTCCGCGAATTCGCCCGTGATTTCACCATTATCTACCATAGTCTTAATTTTGAGATCAATCTCCTTGGTGAATGTGGGAGTGAGATCTTTGTCTACCACTTTATAGACAAGATGGTCATTCAATTGTCTATTGCCTTCTGCTACATAATCATCTATATCCATAACCACGGTCGCCCCGCCTTTATCGGCTGGTTTGATTACGAGATTCTTGTTTTTAGACAGGTTTTTTAAGGATATTTTCTCGTCTTTCGTTATGTTGGGTTTGGTGACTGATTGTACCTTATTTCTAGTGAGGCTAAGTTCATTTACTGTAATGAAACCTTCTAGATTAGCAGAGCCTTGTGGAGCAAAATTACCAGGTTTAGACTTAAGGTCTTTAGCCAATTTTTTGTCCATATACGGTATAGGGCCTTTGCCTATTGCCGTATCAGGTGGTAGATCTGTTGTAGTAGGTTGATGTCCTCCATTACCTCTGTCGGAAGTCGTTGGTGGGGCATATGGACCCTTACCTGGGGTCGTACCAGATTTATTGTAAATGGGTTTATCAAAGAATTGTCTGAGACGGATATTTCTATGAAATCTATCCAATTCAAGCTTCCGCTCCCCCTCTTCTATCTTAGTGGTGTTGGGACAGAAGTTCAGACCTTTGTTGAGGATTGAGATTTCAGGATCAGTTAGTTTATGTCTGGAGAGATTGACTACCGTACCCAATTTCTCATATTTCGACCATTTTTTCGTGGAATCGTCTTTACCCGGTTCCCCTAGACAATGCCCCAGTGAATTGAGATCAACAAGGTTTTTATCGGTACAGTGTTCTTTACTCAGTGACTGCTGGACATGGTTCAAAGGTTCGGTATTACAGAAAACAGCGGTTTTACTCACGAAGCACACAGGTCTAACTACAGGCGGGTAGACTGACTTCCCTGGGGCTTGTTCTTCCCCCTCTTGCTCCCAAACTGACCCTTGCCAGCGCGACCCCGGCCCCTCTGGTTGCCCTTTGGGGCGCAGGAGGCTGGTGCTTGAAAACCCGAATCAGGTTTAGTGTCGTCAGTGTGGGGAGGGGCAGAGGCTCCCTTAGGGTTAAGAATCACCCGGTCAGCCGGGATTCTTCCCGCTCGTTTCTGGAGGCGTTCCTCTAGAATGGTGACCTCCCTGAGGTAGTCCCTTCGTGCTGTTAATTCCGCGTGCTTATTAACAGCGTCTAGGGCATGGTCAATGTCTGCTTTCTCCATCTTAAGATCAGTCAAGCCATGTTCAATCATTCGTTGACAGAGTTCTTTAGATTTGCATTCAACATTTTCTTGAGTCTTCAGATACTCGGCGACCATGGTATTGATGCGTTGGGCAGAGGACTTACGTTCTTTAAGGATTTGATCCTGGATGTCCTTGTCCAAGAACCCGGGAATCGGTGCAAGACCCACGACCCATGGTTCTATGTGGTCTTCTTGTACACATGAAAAGAAGAAGACCGAGCGGGCCTCACTTTTCAGCTGCCTCCCCATGGAGTCTCGAAGCTCTCTCCAGGTGCGGTGTAGGGCTTTGGGCAGCATATCGTCGATGACCTGAAAGGTAGAAACACAAGGTTTTAATCCCTTAGTCTCATTGTTGTTATGAGGTTTCGCACAATTCTCATCGATAAGTGAGGGTAAATTAGATTCATCTAAAGCCTTAAGTACGTATAGGTTAAGAGAATCTTGTTGATCAAGTGTCTCCTTCACAGTATCGTCTGGGTTCATATACGGTGGAGGAGTATTATGCCTCACCCCGTGTGGGGTGGGTATGTCTGACCGTTCACCCTGATTTGAGTGTCGGTCAGTCAGAGATTCCCGCCTATTGGCGGTGTGGCTCTGGGGGTCTGGCTGTATGGCCGTACCCTTCTTCAATGTATTGTTGAATGCGCTAGGACCTTCCAACAAATTGAAGTAGCTTGTAATCCTTCCTTTAGAAGGAGTTACAAGTGGTAATGTCTTATTGTTAGAACATATACCAGTGGTTTTACTCTTAGCTTTAAGGGTTCTTCTAGGTGAAGCCGGAGCTAAGGTGTGAACAACTCTACCCTCAGACTGGTCCTCGCGGGCCGACCAAGTGCGTCGGGCCGCGGTGGACCTGTGCTGGTTGGGAAGAAATGAAAACATGGAAGGTTTGGTAGATACACTTACAATTTTTTTCTAAACAAGAAAGGGACCCCACCGGGACCCAGATGGACACACTGGACCTCACAGGTCCTATATGTCAATCCCCTTGAGAGGAAAAAGATTTGCAACAATAAATACCATATTCGGTATGAATAGTTGACAGGTGTAAATACCACAGAAGAAGCACAGATACGCATGCGGAAGTCGAACAAATAGCGCATTTGATGTTTTTTGGTGTTCTTGCTTTGTCTAACTTTTTATCTTCCCCGATCTTAAGACATAAATTTACTTATAACTGGTTACGTTGAGGCTAATTGGAAATTGGCAGTAATTATACGGGAGGAATGTGTGGCGCCACCTTGCGCTTACGCGATCATGTCGCAGATGCGCACAGTACTCCACAGAGGGCGCCTCCAGCGATCGTCAAGACAGCGTCTGCTTCGGAAGCTAATTTAAGACCTCGCTCAAATCACTCGCAAAGATGGGTAAAAACACCCCAAAGCGAAGGACGAAGGATCAAACGAAGGAAGTTGAAGACCAGGAAAACGACGATGTCGTTTTTAGCGACAAGTTCGCGAGCTTTGATAGGAGGTTTAGTGTTTTGGAGACTGCACTCGCGGAGATAGCGGCAAAACTCAATGGCAATGGCGCCCGCTCAGATCCAGGCACCTCAGCAAATACGGTTAATTCGCCTCCTTCGATGCAAGCGCCGACGGCCGCGACACTCCAGCCTCGAGTCCTCCAGGGCATCACTAACGGTATGGAGAATGCTTTCATCGAAAAAGTGGTGGCCTCGGCACCCGCACAACAAGGAGGAGTCCCGGCCGCCCTGGCATCCTACGCGGGAACGTCAGCCGCTACGCTGGGCCCCTTGGCACCCGACAACACGGCGGCAGCGCTCGCACGGCCGGCATCCCAGGGCACCACACTACAAGCTGCGCTCTTGGAGCAGAGGCAGGCCGCAGCCTTGGTACCACCTATGACCGTTAGGCCGGGTAGGCCCGACGACGAGGTCGAGGACCAAGTTCGCAAGATTCTGGAGACCACGGCCTCGAGGGTCACAGAAGCCGGTAAATATAAGTTTTTCCCACATTTATATGTGCATCGAGGCCCGGAGAGAGCGAAGACAGGCCTGAACGAACTCACATTGGCGGAGTATGCATGGGCATTGTTACGAATTATTAATGACGATGATTTCCCCCCCCAATACGTGGCACCGCTGGTGGTACACCTGGAGGAGGTCCTCGAGGACGCCCGGGAGTTCGACTTTGCACAGGTCCGGAGGTGGTCAGAACGCGTATTTGCAATGGTCAGTGAGGGCCGCCTACGCTTAGGCTGGCTCGAGGACACTCGCATTCAACTCCTCAGAGTTGCGATATCGCAGGTCTATGCAGGCCGCATAGCTTATGCAGTCGATAATGTCAAGGGGAAAAAGGCTAGGGACGACACAGCGAGGCCGTGCCAGCCGTTCAACAAACCGGGGGGGTGTGATAAGCCCCCCGGGCACGTGGAAGGAGGCATTCGCATGAACCACATCTGCGCTTACTGCTCGGTATATACGGGGGCATCCAACGGCCATTCGGAGGTAGCATGTAGAGTTAAACAGAGGAATCTAAGCGCGGCAAGTCCCGCAAGCGCTTCACGGATCCCGGATCAAGTCTCCACCCCCCCCCCAGGTTTTTCGTCGATAGGCGAGGCGACTCATCACCCGTCCCGCCTCACTTCAGCCGAAAATGTACAAGAGTTATTTGTTTGTTTACCTGCGCCTACGGCCTACACGTTGCCTACGGCCGATGAATGTGTTACGGGGGGTCGTGGCCGTCGCTGTCCCGGCGCGCCCCCCCCCACGGATTACTATGTTGAAAGTACACTCCATGTCCACGACGGAGGCGCGTTCAGCACCTCAGCAGATGAAGCGCTAGAGGGCGCCACAGGCGCGACCCCAGAGAGGCCAGGTGGCGCCGCAGGCGACGACGAGGACGCGGCAGGTGCCCCCCCGGTTCCTCGGGTTGCGCCCCTACGGTGTGGGCCTGCCGCCTACGCAACGGTTGTGAAATCCATATGGCCGCGCCCTTCTCCTGGAGTGTGGGGGGGGCACGAGGCAATTGAGAGGGCCTACAGCGAGGCCCGGGTCTCGGGCCTCCCGAACTACCTCGGGGCTCGGATACCCGTTCCCTCGGGCATGCGGATCGACGCATGGAGGGCGGCCCTAGTCGACTACCACGACAATCAGGTCGTCGAATTTCTCGAGTACGGCTGGCCGTTGGGATTCACGGGCGCTAGCCCCCCCACCTCCACCCTACGCAACCACGCCTCCGCGGAGAATTACCCCCGCCACGTCGCGGCCTACCTGGAGAAGGAGCTCGGGGAGGGGGCTATGGTAGGCCCGTTCAGGGACCTGCCCTTCACCCCCTGGTCGGCAGTATCTCCCCTCATGACTCGCCCAAAGAGGGGCTCCTCCAGTAGGAGAGTAATAGTCGACATGTCCTTCCCCCCTGGGGGCGGGGTCAACGCGGGCGTGGAAATGGGCCCCCATCTGCCGTACGCCCAGACATGCACCCTCCCTACGGTCGCCGACCTCGCGGAGAGAGTTCGGGCTCTGGGAAAAGGGGCGTGGCTGTGGAAAGCCGACATGGCCAGGGCTTACCGCCAACTACGGGTGGACCCCCGGGACCTCCCCCTCCAGGTCGTCGCGGCCGAGGGGAGGTACTACATTGATCCGTGCTGCCCGTTCGGCGCCCGCCTCTCGGCCTCGGCATGTCAGAGAGTCACACGGGCGGTAACATTCCTCCTGGGCCGCGGGGGCCACCACGCGTTGTCGTACATCGACGACTTCGCGGGCGCCGAGGCCACGCGCCAGGAAGCGACGGACGCCTACACCGCCTTTGGGGGCCTCGCGGCGCGCTTGGGCCTGGTCCTCGCCGCCGATAAGTGCAGCCCGCCGGCCCAACGAATGGAATGGCTAGGCATTGACATAGATACGGTCGCGATGACACTGCGCATCCCGGAAGATCGGCTCGCCGACGTGGTAAGGGAGTGCAAGGCGTGGATCGCCCGTAAAGCCATCACCCGGGCCCGCCTCCAGTCCATCGTCGGCCGCCTCATATACGTCGCCCGTTGCGTATCACAAGCCCGCAAGTTCGTCGCCCGTGCTCTCGCCTTCCTACCTCGAGTCCCGGGAGTGGGCGTGGCGACCATCCCAGCGGCGGTAAAAGAGGACTTTCGCTGGTTTACACGTTACGCAACGGCCGCCAACGGAGTAGTCTTGGTCGCCCCACACAGAGAACCGTTCAGTATCTTCGTGTCTAGCAGGGACGCGGTCATCGTCGCTCAAACGGCCACCGCGAGCTTGCGCCAGGAGGCGCCCGGCACCGCGGCCGCCCTCGGCCCCGGGTTCCGGTTCCACGCGGTAGCCATTCTACAGGGCATTGCTACCCTCGGCGCGAGGGCGCCACCCGGGGCGGCCGTCGTCGTCCACACGGATGACATGGCGCCAGTTGAGGCCCTCGCCTCAGGCCGAACTAACGACCCGGTCGTCTCGGCCGTGGCCCGCGAGATCTGGTTGGCCGCCGCCTTGTGGGATGTTGATGTCAGTTTTGTGTACGCGGCCGTTGCGGAAGCCATCGCTCCTGGCGGCCGTTCCTCTGTAATTATCAACCCCGTATTTGACATAGATGTTTTTGCTTCCATCCTATCTAGGCACCGGCACCCCCCTGCATGCCCAGATGATGGCATCCCTGGCGTCGGCTGAGGCCCCCTCGACGCGCCAGAACCACCTCATTCAGGCCCAGGCCTACGTGCGTTTCGCCGTCTCATCAGGATTCGACCCTCGCTGGCCGACCGTTGCCTACGGGGCCCTCTACACCCAGGCCCTAGCCAATTCATTTCGGGCCCCGGCAACGGCCGCCAATTATCTATCAGGAGCCCGGACCTGGATACGCCGCCATGGCGGGGACCCGGCACCGCTTTTTGCGGACGAGGTCCTCGCGGTTCAGCGCGGTACCAGGCGCCTCTCCACCCACATCCCGGCACCCGCCCCTGCAGTTCGCCTTCCAGAACTCCGGCACGTGCTTCTCTACTTATCCAGGGCCGGGCCCTCGGCCCTCGTCCTCCGGGCGGCACTCCTCATTGCGTATTTCACCTTTCTACGGGCATCGAACCTCGTGTCCCCGTCGTTGACCTCGTGGGGCGGCCCCCACACCCTACAGCGAGCGGATATACAACCCCAGCATGGACTCCTCAGGATCCACGTGAGATCGACTAAAACACGGTCACGTGCGGCCCCCCCTCACGTGGTCGATCTCCCGCGCTTGGCGGATCCGCTGATCTGCCCGGTAGACGCCTATACCAACTACGTCGCGGCCGTTCCGGCCCCTCCACGGGCGCCAGCGTTCATCCTCTCATCATCAACCCCTTTGACCTCTCGGCCGTTGTGCGCCGTCATGCGCGCTGCCCTGGCGGCCGTGGGATTCCCGGCGGCCGAGAGAGTGACACTCCACTCCTTGAGGAGGGGGGCAGTCCACGATGCCGTGGCTGCGGGGGTTCCCCAGAGTGTCATCTCCCATCATGGCACCTGGAACAGTGCCACGGGCATTAGGCCTTACTTACCCCCGTCGGGAAGGACGTCGCTCCCTTCCTGACTGTAATAATAAGTTTGGCATTTATGCCTATGCCCTTTGGCATGATTTCTCACGTTTGAGAACATTTTCTATTTCAGGGCTATTTACTACGGACACTAAATACTCATGACTTTTCTAAGATTACGATGTTCACATTCCATGTAATCTACAGTTCTATGAACGTGTCTTACTGAAATAAATCCCCTGTATTCCAATTCCGCCTCCGTTATAATTGAGGCTAATTGGAAATTGGCAGTAATTATACGGGAGGAATGTGTGGCGCCACCTTGCGCTTACGCGATCATGTCGCAGATGCGCACAGTACTCCACAGAGGGCGCCTCCAGCGATCGTCAAGACAGCGTCTGCTTCGGAACCCGCCCACCCGCACCGTTTTCGTCAAAGACTCACGTTCTAGGGCATTTATGCCTATGCCCTTTGGCATGATTTCTCACGTTTGAGAACATTTTCTATTTCAGGGCTATTTACTACGGACACTAAATACTCATGACTTTTCTAAGATTACGATGTTCACATTCCATGTAATCTACAGTTCTATGAACGTGTCTTACTGAAATAAATCCCCTGTATTCCAATTCCGCCTCCGTTATAATTAAAACATACCACTGAGGCCATTTAGCACAATATTCAAGGCTCTACAGGAAAGGGATACAAAACTTATTGTAGATTCCCAGGTTATGAAATAGATGACTTCATCATTAATTAATGCAGATATTTTTCTCGTTTGAGTCCTTCACTGATATATGCCAAAGCCTGAAACTAGAACGTACTCTTATCATCCGAAAACATGCCTTCGTAGATTCAGCCAATTTCAGAATGTGGATTAAAAGGAAAAGGATATTTGGCCTGATGGGCCGATGACATCCACTCTGAAATTGGATGCAGTCCTCATGACAAACTCGTAGTGAATATCCACCCTACAATGAGGTATATAGAGCTGCGAAGATGCTTGGCTATACAGAGGTGGGGAGGGAAACACACCGACATGGCGTTTACACTGGACGAGTAGACGACTTCCACATAAATCATAACCTACTCTATGAGATTGATATATAATCATTATGTGCTCCCTTGTACTTCATATTTGAGGCTTTACAATCATCTCTTTCTTACTAGATGCAAATCCTTATACATTATTTATCAAGGTGTCACCCAGTTTTAAAGAGTAAATATATAAACATCACCAGATTACGGAATTGCCGACCGAGAGGCACAAACATGGATGTAAACCATAGACTTTATGTTCTCACATCTGGAGAAGACCACCAACAGAATGGAAGGTAATCTAGCATTTATACTAGACGACTAAATGCGTGGCGACTCTAGATCTTCAAGTCAATAGATGTCAGGTGGTGGCAATGTTCAACGCAAAAGTCGTCAGCCTCAGAATGTACCCAAGCGTTTACACTGATGACTATAAGTTTTCACAGAATCGCCGCCTGCGTAGATGCCTAATTAAGCCTGCTTGGAATAGTCATGGGCGTCAGAGCGTGTCCAATAGTCATCAGATGGTGCTTAATCATATAATCTGATGTGACCAGAAAAACTGCCATGTCACCACGCGCGTGGCATTTACATTAGATGATTTCTAACTTTATATTGCTGAAAGTCCTCAGGAGGTGCAAAATGCCAAAACCACCGGCCATAATCGTCTAGTGTAAACGCAGGATAAGCCAACAGGTGAAGAAGACAGAATGCGCCAAGGTTGTGGGGGCTAGTAACGCACCTGCTTTGGCTCGGAAGGTTCCTAGGTAAGGAAAGGAAGCCATTAACCATTAATAAGCATGATACCAGTATATGCTGCATGTCCTTCTCTTCCTAACGCTGAGCCTTATGTCTATCATTAGGTCTTCGTTTAGTATAGGCACAAGAATAGTCTCGCTCGAAGCAGATTTTACCTGGCCGGGGCTTCTTTTACTTAAGTGGTGGGGACAGCAGCGACCCCTGCGTGACGCCGACGTACGCGGGGTTTCTCCATATCTGCCAGCGTGTCACTGCAGCTCATTACCGCACGTAAAACAGTGAGGCAGAAGAGCAGCTCACTGAGCTCATATACCATCTTGAATATATGTCCTTATCATCCATCTGATACGAACATGTCATTATAAACGTACATAGAATTTCGATACTTTGAATTTTCTGATATATATATATGCGATGGAAAATACCATAGGCTATTTTCCTATATAGGCCTCTTTCCATTGGCCGACGAAAAGGGTGTATATCTTTTTAGTTTTTCTAGTAGTTTATTTATATTGGCCCTCACCGATCGATAATCAGGCACCACCGACGGACCTTTAGCACTGCTGAGGCAAAATTGAAATGGGCTTTTAGGAGAACCCAAGAAATCAACACTCTTTTCGTCGGTCAATGGAAACGGGCCTATTGGCGGATTATTCGGCAGCGATATGAAGTCGGGAACCACTGGTCGATTTGTGTTTTGTTTCCCATCGCCAGATCCGTGAAAGGAAATAGACTGGTATTTATAAGTGTCACCGCCATATTTTGCAAAAAAATTAGGCAATAAAGCAACCAACGATCGACTTAAGTAAAAAACGACAACAACAAATACTTTGATTTCATAGATGAGGCTCAAGGTTTCAGCCTTAAAATCTCCTCAGGTATGGACATGTGAAATGCGGTGAAAACAAGGCATCCACTGCATTTACTGCACCGTCACTGATTATAGCATTTATTTTATATCACATATTTACCAAACACCAGTGCGGGAATGTCACCAAATTCATTGCATTGATTATATAATAAAACCATACTGACTTCTTATAATCTACAAATCCCTACCATGGTATATGTATCAGAGAAACCTCCATTGCCATGCAGTATAAGCCGGAGACACACCAGGCGAGTCAAGGTAAAAAATATGGCGAGTATATGTGAGCTATTATTTCATATTACACACCAAACGGAAAATTCCCCCTCTATTAAGAGTCTATTTTAACCCCGATTAAGGGGATACCCCGCTGAAGGGGTCACTTTGCTCGGAACGGAGGGTTTCCCCTTAAGCAGGGTTTTACTGTATACTGCTGGGAGACATGCAGGTAATCATGATATGTGTCACCTCCTGGTGTAAGTAAATGTATCAAAAGATAGTCATGCTTGTTGTGGCATTTGTCAACACCATGGTCACCGAATTCTGTCTACTTTCCATAACACAGTTAGGCCCGGCATCCACCTACTACGATATGGCTATGATAAGGTCTACGATGCACCTCCCGATAAAAAAATCAAAATCGCGTCGAAAGGTCACCTAATATCGGGACAGTTGACCACATCTCTGCGATTAGACACCGATAAAAACCCCATACAATGCGTGGTGCATTGGTATGTCTATACATATGTCTACGATTTTGCACTTTCCCAATATGTCTCCGATATTAGTTTTTTTTGTATCGGAGCCATATCGGTAGGTCTAAATTTCTATCGTAGTAGGTAGACGCCGGGCGTTACAGTGTGTACGTGAGAACTTTGTGTCCCAGTAATGTCGGAGTGTCACATGAAGTGGGTGACGGCTCTTACGATAGTGAAGATGGTTAAAAATTGTGGTTTAAGGTCTGCGGTTCATAGATAATGACACAGTAGTCGCACACCATTCCCTGACACTTTACAATGTATAGGTGATGCACTTCTGCAGCCTCCAGGGTGTGTGTCCTTCAGGGACCGCTGGCTAAGTGCTGCACATATCCGTATTCGGCGGGGAAGTGAGGGAGCTATAGAGGGAGGGAAGGAGAGAGGGGGGCAATGAGGGAGGGTAGGAGGGAGGAAGGGAGTGAGAGAGAGGGGGAAGGGGAAGGGCGGGAGGGGAGGGAAGAAGGAAAGGAGGGAGGGAGGCAGTGAGGGAGGGTAGGAGAGAGGGAGGGGAGAGAGTGGGAGGGAGTTAGGGAGGGAGAGGGATGGGGAATGGGCAGGGAGGGAGGGGAGGGAGGGGGAGGTAGGGGAGAGGGAGGGAGGAAGGAAGGAAGGAAGGAAGTCAGGGAGGGGGGAAGGAGGGACGGAGGGAGGGAGGGAGGCGGAAGTGGCAGGGATGGGGAGGGGAGAAGGAAGGAGGGAGGGAGGGAAGGAGGGAAGGAGGAAGGGAGAGTCAGGGAGGCAGGGAGGGAGGGAAGGGAGAGGGTGGGAGGGAGTTAGGGAGGGAGAGGGAGGGGAAATGGACAGGGAGGGAGGGAGGGGAGGGAAGGGGAGGGAGGGAGGGGAGAGGGAGGGAGGGAAGGAGGGAAGGAGGAAGGGAGAGAGTCAGGGAGGGAGGGAGGGAGGGAAGGGAGAGGGTGGGAGGGAGTTAGGGAGGGAGAGGGAGGGGGAATGGGCAGGGAGGGAGGGAGGGGAGGGAAGGGGAGGGAGGGGAGAGGGAGGGAGGGAGGAAGGGAGGGAGGGAGGCGGAAGTGGCAGGGATAGGGAGGGGAGAAGGAATGAGGGGGAGGGAAGGAGGGAAAGAGGGAGGGAGAGAGTCAGGGAGGCAGGGAGGGAGGGGAGGGGGAGGGACGGAGGGGGAGGGATGGAGGGAGGGGGCAGGCAGGCAGGGTGGGAGAGAGAGGCAGGGAGGCAGGGCGCGAGAGGGAGGCAGGGAGGCAGGGCGAGGGAGGGTTGGAGGGATGGAGGGAGGGGGCAGGCAGGCAGGGTGGGAGAGGGAGGCAGGGAAGCAGGGCGCGAGAGGGAGGCAGGGAGGCAGGGCGAGAGAGGGTTGGAGGGATGGAGGGAGGGGGCAGGCAGGCAGGGCAGAATAGTAAGACAGGCAGGCAGGGCGCGAGAGGGAAGCAGGGAGGCAGGGCGGGAGAGGGCGCCAGGGCAGGAGAGGGAGGCAGGGCAGGAGAGGGAGGCAGGGCCGGAGAGGGAGGCAGGGCCGGAGAGGAAGCAGGGAGGCAGGCCGGCAGAGGGCGGCAGGGTGGGAGAGGGAGGCAGGGCGGGAGAGGGAGGCAGGGAGGCAGGGCGAGAGAGGGTGGGAGGGATGGAGGGAGGGGATGGGCAGGCAGGCAGGACGGGAGAGGTTTGGAGGGAGGGAGGGGAGGAAGGGGAGGGAGGGGAGGGAAGGGAGGGGGAGGGAGGTAGGGAGTGTACTGGAGGAGCTCCGAGCACGCTCCGTGTGCCACCCGCAGAGCACTTCCTCTGTTAACGTTGTTTTCACAGGGAGGGTCGTGTCGGGGTGACCAGGAGAAACAAGCCGATACCGGGCAGAGGCCCTCCGTCTCCTGTCCCCGGGGACGGTCGCGCCGGCGGCCCCTAGGTGGCGCTCTTTGTGTAGGTCGGACAGGGAGCAGGCGCGGTGAGCAGCTTAATGCGCATGCGCAGACCTTGAACTGGTGGCAGCGACTTAGCGCGGTCTCGCGGTGACATCAGTCAACTCCGCCTCCGCCACTCAGCATACGCAAACCAGGCAACGCGGTTCAGGTCTTTTTTTTCTTTTTTACATGTTTTGCTTTATGATAAACTCTACAATAATATAATCATATCTCACTCAACGGTGCTAATGAGAAATATACTGTTATGAAATATAATGAGAGCCTGTATCAATTATTCACATCGATCCTACTCTAAAGTGTATACACCAAACAGGTGCAGTAAAAAATCAACAGAAACATGAGGCATTTTAGATTGAAAGGGCTGTAATTAGATAAAAATTGATCCATAATTAAGAATGTACCCTCGTTGAATTTTTTCAGTCATCTGCATGTAATACACAGGCGGCCATTACCACTGACAGCCGAGTAGACAGGTGTTATTTCGGAGACCAGACACAAGAGTGATCTGATCTTTATCAGATTATGTTCGCATGGCATTGGAAAACGTCATTTTCCATTAAGAAAGGGGCCATCTATGAAGTCCAGTCTCGACTGTACCTTGACGATTAAACTTCCTTGTTTCTTACTGCCAAGTCTATATTTCTAATACACACACAGGCGGGGTTCCGATAAGTGTAGATATGGGGTTATGATAGAAATCGTAGTCGGTGAGAGAAAGGCCCTGTTTGGCAGTGAAAAGTGTGGGGACCTGCACTCAATGCACAACCTACACTATATGCACATATGAGAGAAGGAAGCCGTGTGATAAATAAATCATCAACTTAACTTATCGATATATATCCTAGGTATCAACATCCCTAATTTCGATATCTAACACTGTACCGTATCTTTACTTTATATACTTTATAGCATGGTATCGTGGTAAACTTTACAGACGAAGCATATTTCAATATGAAAGAAAATGAGTCAGAGTGGAAACCCACCCGCCACTGATTATATGTACTCGGTTTGTATTCATCAGTGAGGCGAATAGTCATCAGGAGGTGCCGAATTCTGTAATGCGGCGTTTCCATCTGCCGATTGAGAACACCGATTATGGCATTTTGCACCGCCGACCGATTATGTAACACATTTAGTGCAATAATCGTCAGGTGGAAACAGAAATGGTCAACAATTTTTCTCTCCTACCTTATGCAATATGGCACCACCGACGACTTCAGCACTCACCAACAAAATCAAAGCACATTGACTTAATCGGTGTTGCTCTGCATTCTACTACCAAAGGTCGGCGAGTGTCTACCGCATTTTTGCATCGCGGGTCCCCGATTTGCACAGCATGAAATTATCGGTGGGTCTTAGTCGGCAGGTGGGGATAAAAAAATCGTCAACCTGAAATCTTTATTCCTATTACTACCATACGAATCTGCGTCCGAAAAAAAGGCAAATATTGTCGACAGGAGGTGCATGTAGCCAGAATCGATAGCCAAAATTGCCAGGTGGAAACGCCGCATTAGAGACATGTATACCTGCATGTTTGAATACCTAAACGTTGCATGTATGCGGCGCACCTAATAGAATTACACAGCTTGTTTGTGGTATAGCTGTATTAGTTCCTTGGTTGGGATCATGCCATGAGAAGATCAATCAAGTTCACCCTACGTTACTAGACATGTTCTATGTTCCCTTTTCCATAATCAGCAACTATGAGGACGCTGTAATGTATATCAATCCTTTACCCGTCACTAATTAAAGGATGACATTAGATTTATGTCTCATCAGCCTTCTAGGAATCATATGTTACCGGTTCGAATTTATCGGCAAGGTGGATAGTCACCAGAAGGTGCCGTAATAAAGGCAAAATAAGAGGCAATTGCATCTAAAACGGCCTCGAACATCTTTTTATAAAAAAAACCCGATGTATGAAGGCATGACCTACTCATGTGGAACGCCCTACCTAGGGAAATCCAGAACTGTTCACTGTACGAGTATAAGAAATATGTGAAAATGAAAGTTAAAACTCTGTTAGATAGAGGTTAAAGAGAGATATATATATACGTGGTAACACTATTAAGATATGTCATTCAACCATCTCATCTCATTATTCACCACTTGTTATTATTATGTAATCACTTGACGTATATATCAAACCCTGTACATAGGCACTAAACATGTTGGAACACAGTAATGCCTTGTATATCGTAGACTGCTCTATAAGGTACTGGGGGTACCTAATGTATATAGGCCAAAATTGCGGAGGAACTATGTTTTGTAAGCTGTTCTCAGAAGGCACACAAAACCTGCGCATAGCAGAATGTCTTGATGTATATTCATTCCTAAAAAATCGTTGAACTGAGAATTGTTTTTACTCGTTTCTACCTGATGATCATGCAAATACATATTCAGAGGCTGGTGCCAAAAACCACAGGATCGGTGGCCAGACGCGCCAGGTATAAAAACACAACATTATAGGATTCCTTCCAGATGTAGACTAATGACGTTCATATAACTATGTAACAATGCCATAGCTTACAGAAGATCCTTCTCGGATGCAAACGTCCTTGAGCTTTTATACCATGCAAATATCTTCCAGAAACAAAAAGGCTGTCTCCGGTTTATTCTTCCCATTTCCAAGACAGTATGATGGATTAATGATATGGGGCTCGACCACAGGCTGGCCAGTGATGTATAAAGTGGTCACGTGACAGCATCAACCTGTCAGCTTTCCCATGCTCGCATGGTGTCAATTAAAAAAGATGGCGCCGATGTCTCAGGTAATGAGCTGTATTGTTCCGTGGTGATTGGACCGTCTCATAACAATAATAGTGGCCAGAAGCTTGTGGCTTAAGGTCTGCAAATTTAGTTGTAGTTTACACTTGACGACGGAATATTCACTGAAACAAAGATAACAGGAACAGGAAAGGTGTGAGGGGATGTTGCTCCCCGAGAAATACTCGGTGTTTACACTAAATGATTGTATAGGCGGCGATTTATCAATTTTGCACCACCTGACGACTTTCAGCTGTCAATGGTAAGAAATCGGTTAAAATAAAAAGTGGAAACGATTAAGGAAATTATTTGGTCAATGTCCATTGCGGCCGATATTACCTAATTCAGCACCATCTGACGATTATATAGGCTAGACGATCTACACTCGTCACGTTTTGGTCGTTTGATGTAATCGCCGGCACGGTACTGATGATCGTTGAGGCATTTATACCTGACGACCGATTAGTAGTTATATATGAACGAATATTCAAGAGAATCGATGATATATATCTAGAAGAAAATAGCCTCAGGGTTAACTTTGCTAATAAGTATTGCTGAATGTGTATATTTACCATTACAAAATATCTTGGTTCCTGTATGTGAAAGAAAGGGTCAACAGAAAAATAGGCCCTATTTTTCCTGAAAGAGGAAGGTGCTTGAAAACAGATATTTCTTAAAATCTGTGTTCCGTCGCTAATCCCAAAGGAGAGGGAAAGTCCTTTATTAGTGGGAGCTGACGTCGACAGCGCCCACAGGAGGTGTTTGCTGTCGTCGAACTCGTGTAAAGGGAACTCATTATGGGTCTCAACAACAATATGTAAATATTTTGTACATGTTTTCTTCCTCACAAATATCCAGAAATGATGTCTTAGACATACATCGGAATTGGTTCTCGGTATCTTTACAGCATTTTCCAAGGGTTATTTCATCATTTGCTTGATTACTTGAACCTTCCCGCAATTTCTGTTATCAAATCTAAAATTTTGTACATGTTTTCTTCCTCACAAATATCCAGAAATGATGTCTTAGACATACATCGGTATTGGTTCTCGGTATCTTTACAGCATTTTCCAAGGGTTATTTCATTATTTGCTTGATTACTTGAACCTTCCCGCAATTTCTGTTATCAAATCTAAAAGGGTCTGCTATTCTTACTCTGCCCCTTATCCAAACCATTTGCTTGTCAGATATTCAATTGCATTACTCACAAAATAGTTATTAGCACCAGATATAGTTTGATATGATATTATCATGAGGCATGGATGCTCTTACTCGACATGAGTCTACTCAGGCTATTCCACATGTCATAAAGGTTCCTCTGCTTTATTTCCGGAGACGAATTATACTACGTAGGTTGGAGATAGAGCTTGTCTAACAGACATCATCCTTGTAGTGACTAACGACAATCCTTATAATGACTAACACGGAGATGGGATTAGGAAATATTTGAGGTTGATTGAAAATATTGTATGACTAGAGTACAAGTGAGGTAGGTTGAAGTAGTAGTCTATTGTCCGTGCATTGATATTAGGAAACGTCCTTACTGTGGACGAAACGTTTCCTGTTCGAGGTCAGTCGTCGATATCATACTGCCTGACGCCATAGGCGGAAGGCAGTATGATATCGATGACTGACCGAGAACTAGAATCGTTTCGTCTACAGTCAGGACGTTTGCTTATTATTATATACCTTAAATCGATGAAAAAACACCATTTTAATGACTCATTAAGTCACTTTCACAGCGGGCACGAACATTATTATTACTGCACCCCTAGCAGCGGGCAGTATTTCATAGACATTCGGACACAGGTATATACTAATACAAGATAACGCCCTACGAGTGAGTCTAGGTAAGGAGTGAGTGAACATTGTTCACGTATAGGGTCGGTAGGTGGAACCGATGGTTTTCCCGTTAGTTTTCCACATGGCATAGTGGTTGGAGAATGGATCCCTCTCCCTCCCGCGTCAAAACCAAAAAGTTGGTCGCAATGAGATGCAGACGCAGCACCACACGTTACCCATCCCTCCATTCCGTGTAATCAGCCGTACTTAAAAAGTGAGCTTTTTCTCGTTAACTATTCACAACATCTGATCTCTTTTTTGTTGTTGTCTATAGCTGACCTTCACCAACGGGTAAGCAGTTGTGTCTGGTAGATTATTCCGAGGATATGTAGACTGGTTAGGAAGCTAAAGGACTGATGGTTTTTCCCCTGATTAGTTGATACCATCTGTGCCTGAAACATGTTTTTCTACTTACCTGGGCTTATAGCCTTCTTTACATCTATGATGAGGGCCCCTCACTATAACCATACATCCCGAGTGGAAGAACGGCAACTTTGCCGAACCCGGTGTTAATGTAAGAATCATTACCTGAAAAAAAAACGATCTGTCTTTAGAGATACCTAGATCGCTGTATTTGTGAAAACGAAAGGAATGATATCAAGGTTGAAATATCAAATGTAAACATCAGAAAACAAATTGCGATAATGAAGGTCCTTTTTTAACAAAGGTATACATGCCTGTGGAGTCATCTGCTTGAGAAAATTTAAAATATAAAATTTCGAGATTATCTAAAAATCAAGCTCTGAGACACGAAGACACTGGTCCTCTGCAGCATACGAATGTCAAAGAGTTGTCATAAAGAAATCGAATGGTAAAGCCAGGCACCAAACAGAGACAATGCAGAATTCAGACCGCATGATGCACATCGACGCGCTCTACGTTGCCGACTTTATGCGTCAGAAGGAAAGCAATTTCTGCGTCGGTGTACAACGGAGTTTAGGGTGAAAAGAAAAGCAGACAGGTTACGAAAAAAACAGCATTCGAATGCAAATATCAGGGAGGGATTCACTTTAAAAACATCCCTATTTCATTATATATAAATCTTTAAAATTCCCTTGATTTTTAAAAACATTTTTGAAAATGTGCATTTATCTACAGAAGGACTGATAGCTATGGATTAAATTCACGGTGTTTTGTATAAAATAAAGAAATCATGTTTTTCAGTTCACTTTTGGTACAAATATAGACAAATAATGGGGATACATATGCTTTTACAGATTTTCTTTTAGTAATTTGGGGTAGTGGGATGGTTTTACATAGAGAATGCTGCCGATGCACACTGACGCATGTTGCATCATGGAAAAATCGAACATGTTTGATTGCGTTTGGAAGGTCTACGATGCATCAGAAGCACATAGCCCTACGATGCGCTCTACGACGCCTAACTGAATTAAATTGAATGCAGGTTAGGGTGCAACTGGAGGTCTGAATTCTGCGTCATTGTTGGTGGATTCCCGGCCCTATGTTTTTGCAGCAAGCTTAGAGTCTATATGACCTCCCCAACCTCTATAGCCTTTAGGTAGCGTATCTGAGTGTGTTTCCCACGTTCAAAAAGGTCTCTGTATGCTCTCGGCAAATGGCAGCAATAGTAGAAGAAGCGCAACAACAGTACCAGTATGTCCCCAAGGTTTCCCAGACCTGTTTTACTATCGACCTGCCAGTAACCAGCGCTACGGGCAGAAGTTCAGCAGACGACATTGAGACTTGCGTCTCGAACATAAACTCTATCCTGTCTTTAGTGGAATTTACACGGTGGGATTCATGTACCTCACAGGGCATTTGTCTGAGACAAATCCTGCTGAGATTCTGCACTCGAACAAAATTTCCTCGTCTTAATTATAGGGGTCCATTTCTCTGACACATTTCTTTTCCAATGTAAATGATGGCGACATTTACCACTAAAAAGGAACAGAATCTCATGAGATTTTGAACCATGTGAGGTACATGAATCCCACCGTGTGAATTCCACTTTTGATTATGAACATTCCATGAGAAAAGAGGGGACCAGGATAACAGGCTTTGCAATATACGTATCCTTCCTCTGTGTTCCGTGGAGGACGAGTGGCCTACGGATGGCAGTGGAGGGGTCGGGATAAAACCCTTGAGACAGGGGCCAGTGAGTATAAGGCCATTTTCCATTAGCCGACAAAAACGGCCCCAATTAATTGAGTTCCTCTAAGGGAATACCTTATGGTGTATTATGCCTGGGAATGCTTCCAGGCATCATGGCGTATCATGGTGGGGAATGCCTCCAGGCATTATGGCGTATAATGCCTGGGAATACCTCTGGGTATCATGGCGTATTATGCCTGGGAACACCTCCGGGCATCATGTCATATGCCTGGAAATGCCTCCAGGCATCACGGCATTAAGCCATTTTGCATTGGCCAATGAAAACGGCACCTATAATCTGAGTTTTCTCCCAAAGGTCTGTCGGTGATGCCACCCACTACAACTAGGTACATCTGTGAAAAAGGTAGATGAGGGTGCAGTGTGGTCATTGTTACTACTGAATTTTCTGGATATACATACAGGAAACTTCAGGCAATCGCCTTTAACCTTAGGAAGGGAATACTGGGATAGACTTCCTAGAGAGGTGCAAATACTCCCATATGGTGATAACTTTAAAATTAAGGTGAAGGAAATCCTACCAAGATTATTAAATGTAGAAGACTTAAGTTAAATGAAGCGACATATCTACAAGGGACAGATCAAAATGTTCCTAATCTATGTGATATAATACGAAGCAAATGTGAGGTATTCGTGATTGTGTTGTCCTGTACTTGTAATGTCTTTCTAATGTCTAGCTGTGTTGTCATGTATCTTCTTGTGACTACGTTATGGAAGATCGCCAATTATGGGCGAATAACGCCGTTGTTAATATGTTATCTGAATAATAATAAAAAAATCTAATTCGCACATTAAGATATTAAGGATCACCGTCGAAATCAAAGCGCTTTATTACTTGAAGTCTGCGAGAAATCAGTCGACCTGTGGTAACCTTATTGCATAATCTATGTGAAATTAATGGTGAGCATTTCTCTGCATGTCTCGTTTCCGTTCACCAATCTGGCGTCACTTATATACCAAAAGAATCACTTCTTGGTTCCCGACGGCAGATCGCTGCCGAATTCTCGGCTGATGGAAAATGGCTACATCTCGGACACTGTCTGACATTGGCATTCAAAGAAGTATCTTCGTTAGTTGACAGCGACAACCGGGAATGTGACGCGGCTACGTATGAATTATTCATCTAGTCAAATGACAATAGATCCTGTGGTTGTAAGGGGAAGCCGGCTGTGGGCTGGCCAGCTAAAATATTGCGAATAATTAGCATGTTTGAAGGTTATAGAGATTTCGTGATTGCATAGCCTAGTTTCCGTACCTTCAGTTATGACATTTCAAGCACAGACACTAAACTTGATTCATTTAATCAAAGATTCATTGTCAGTTGAGCATCCTTCGTGCTAGGAAAAAATGTCCCAGTTTCTGGTTATGGCTCTCTGCAGATCGAAATTACTTTGTATGTTTTACAATGAGTCATATTGGTTCACCTTTGCTTATCTAAAATAATTTCGAATTTTTCAAATACGTCCACAGTATAATAGAATGCCGTGTTATTAAGATATTTTATATTTTCCTCTTCCGGCAATTCACCGCTCAATATGATGTTTTTTGAAGGTTTGACATTCGATGTTGTCCACATTGGAAGGCAATAGTCAGCGGCTCTCCTTTAGTACTGAGGAGTCGGATGGCCCACGCCTGCTCTCAGATTTATGGGAATATTATGTTTCATCTTGTCAACATTGCCCTTTTCGTTTCGTGTTATAACTCGTACTCTGCTCAGATTTGCATAAGATGACCAGGTCCCACGTCCACCAAGCTCCAGATTTTAAAATTTTTAAAATTTTCTTTATTTTTATTCTGGAGTTAACTATTAGGATATGTGTGCTATCCTATTTTTAGTAGGTTCCAGGGCCATGAATCGATTTCGGTAGGTTTTGATATATATAAGTACAAAAAGGTAACATGAAGTACAAGATGGCAAGACTTGATTTAGAAATTATTGGTACACATTTTCTATTCGCTGGATAGTACAAGAACGAAAACTAGTACTATTTTAACATATACAAGGCTATTTCATATGCTTATATCAATAATGATAATATTGGTAATGTAATGTAGGTTCACCACGATAGGCCAAATCCATCAGAAGATACTGTTATAAATTGTAGTTCACAGTGTAATACAAAAGAGTTGACTCGGAGTGTGATAATTTCCTCATTCTGCAGCTTGTTGCAGCAAGCGGTATTAAACGGCCCTAATTATCGCCCAGGCCATTTCTTGCATGTTTGACCAGGTTATCTGAAAACAAATTTAAATCATTGTGATTCATTTTTTCATTGTGAATAAATAAAAGGTTTCTTTATTGAGAGTCCCGTCCAGAATTTGGTGTTTGCAGTTTCGCACGATTGTAGTGAGCTGGTGGGAATTTGTACAGGATGTGGGTTAAACTCCCACCGTCACAACGGCCTATCACAGACCGATGAAGGAGACAGATACGGGAGATGCTTGTGCTTGTATCGATACAACATTAACTCTAATAACGTATCGCACTCATTTTATGAATTGTGGCCGACTTGTGGAGGTATAATGGACTGCAAGAGGAGAACGATCACTGCCACCATCTAGCCCTTACCAGAGACTTTCCGCGCTTCCCAGATCCAGCGCCGTTTAGCGGATCGCGGCCGTCGTGTGACGTCATCGCTCCCGCACTTCAAAGAACTCTTTGATAATTTTTACCTCCCACCCACCCCACATTATATAACACTCTGGTGGGTTCGTGTTTCTGAAATTTATTCAATTTATTATCTGTATGATACCGTTGTTCATACTCCTACCCTCGGTAATAAATTTTTCTAAATACCTTCGACGCGTTGCTTTGGTCATTATTGAGACTCTAAAGCCCGGCGTCCACTGATCTACCGATACCCTACGATATACCTTACGATGCATGCATCGGGGTGCATCCTCGGGTGTATCGGCTACGAATTAAAGTTGACTTTCCAACGCGATATGGATTTTGATGCATCATAATGCCTATTGTAGTGTATTCAGGGTTCAGTGGACGACTGACCTCAGGCAACATAAATTGGGATATATCAAATCAATTATAATTATATACAAGGGCTCTCTAATGCATTTCAAACCAAGCAGATACGCGAAATTTATGCCAGATGATTTCGACAAAAATGCCAGTAGTAAAAGATGGATCTAGTCGATCCAGTATAGTTGTTCCGATCTGTTGTTTGTATATATATATGAATATCATAAATCTCGCTGACATATACTCTGGTGGGATCTAGCCGTAAAGTATTAAACATCTATTTTTAAATGTTCAAATAAAAGAATATCTAAATTACCTACCACATGGATTAGTTTAAGTGAATGACCATCTCTTCCAAGGGCGAGAATAAAGGGTGACCGAAACAAAGTCAGAAACAGAATAATACGGCGACTAACTTAAAACATCAGTGCTTGAGCCCAGGTGAAACCCCCATTGGACATGCCTAGTAAAGGATACATAGAGATATACCAGTAGAGCTCTGCTGTAGTCCCCTACTACTGTGGGTGTTGACTAAAGGTTTGCGCGGGGAAAAGGGATGGAGATAGCGGGACTGCCAGTCAGGAGTTGGCCTGGAAGTGACTGCACATGCTCTGATATGATCTGCAGCGGGCAGCCTGCCTATAAACACCCATCAGGCCTGTCACATGGCCTGGTTGTGGTATAGTGCCCAGCCTCAGGCGTCGCCATCCGCTCTGCCCCCTCACCTGACCTCCCTTTCCACACTCACCATCTACCTTAAACCTCATTTCCATTGCCCTACGAAAACGGCAGAGATTCCTTTTTCAGGAGCCTCTAACCCGTCGTTTACACTAGACAATTCTGGCTGGCGATTCTGGCATTTTTGCACCTCCCGATGACTTTCAGCAGTAAAATGATAGAAATCGTCTAATGGGAACGCCAAGTGTGTGTGGCCACTGCAGATCATCTGACATCAGAATATACAATTAAGCACCACCTGACGACTATTGAACATGCTCTGACATCCTCGATTATTTCAAGTGGGCTTTGATTAGTTGTCTACATGGGCGGCGATTCTGTGAAAACTTATAGTCGTCAGTGTAAACGCTCGGGTTCATTCTGAGGACGAGGACTTTTGTAGTGGACATTGCCACCACCTGAAGACTATTGGTCTGGTGATCTAGAGTCGCCATGTATTTAGTCCGAGGAGAACAAAGTCTTTGTGGAGTGGAGAAGGATGGTGAGGCCTGAGGGGGAGGGGACGATGTCCTCCCACCGAAGGGCCTGATGTCCCGGTCTTGCCGGGCCCTTGGGCCCCGATGCCCTGGGCCCCGTTGCTCCTGTTTTTGTGGTATCGCTAGCTATAATCGGATTGCCATTTTATTTTTACGATGACTTTAATGATCTGACTAAAAAAGCGTTGCTCCAGTAATATCGGATCGTATTGCTATGTTTCCGCGGTATCGCTAATTTTTATGATGCGATTACGATACAACAATTCAGGGGCACATATTGAATGAGACAGGGGAAGATTAATTACTTCTTTAATTAAATACAAATGGTACCATAGTTAAAACTGATCTGACACCTTGTGGTTTGGATCGCTATTTCCTATAGGTAAAAGAACAAGGGGCAGGGATTGGGGGTGCCACCATGGATCGTTATTTGAAATATCAGACAAGGCTGTATTTTACCTACAGCGATACGATCCGCAGTGCTGTAAAGGTCTGCGTAAAATGTATTGCTAAAAGCCGCATTTTACGCGGCGATGCGCCTATGCGATTGCGACACGATCCGCAAAATTTCAGGAGCAACGTTTTAGCCCTCGGATCACTATTCTGCAATCCGCAGCTCTGTCGTAATCTTGGAGCAACGGGGCCCTGAGGAGGACGAAATAGCCTACAAGAACGGCGGCCTTCGGCGCAAGGCCGGCGGGCCCTGGGCGATCCAGGTAGAGGAAACAGCGATGAGATTATGAGCCGGGAGAGGAGGAGCGCACGCAGGGACGTGACACGACGACTTGTCGGCCCCTCGCGCGACAGCGATCGCGAGAAGCGAGTCGAACGAGATGGTGTTGCCGCCAGCGAGGGCGACCAAGGAGCGGGCGCCAGCCTGGGAGTCGTTGCTCCTAGAAATGTGGGAAAAGCGTTGCTCAAGTAATATGGGATCGTGTCGTGTTGTATTGTTAAGTTCAGGTTGTATCGCTATATTTTACAACAGCACATTCTTAGTGTCATAGGTTACAGGTTCATTAGGTTTTCAATTGGATATAGATAGCAACATAGGTGTGATGCGATCCGCAAAAAATCTGGATCAACACCTTCCATCTCGGATCGCTATTCTGCGTTCCGCAAAACGTGGAGCAAGGACCCCCAGGAGGCGTAATTTCTTCAGTACCCCGCCAGATGCTGCCGGAACATCGCGATCTGCCGAGGCGAGGGATCGAGGGGCGGCACAAACGGTTTATCTAAATACAGAGACTATATCTGTCCAAGTTCAATAGCCCAGACAAATTGGTTTCGACAGACACAGCTATGCTTTATTAATTCCAGTTAGCTAACATCTAATTCTTAATTCTTACTTTTATGAATCCCGGCTTGTGCATCAGTTAAGGGGGTGTTCCACTCGACCGACGGTAGCCGATTCCGTAGCAAGACAATCGCCGATTATTATCGGATGCCCTAGAATTTCTCAAATCTTTGAAAATGGTCATTTATTAAACTATTATTATCAGAATTAAATAAATTACAACACGTGAGCTTCCTCTTAAGGGCCCAGGAACAATTGATCGGGTGAGAAATCGGCTGGTGGATTTTGCCCTTTAATGAGGCAGAAGATCTTTTCTGGTTAACTTATATATAGTTTTATTCGGAGTCTTCATATATCAACCCTACAGAGCTTACAGATCGCTACTGAGTAGAATACAGAAAGCCATATTTTCTTACGAGAATACGAGAAAACGATCTCTAGTACGCAAATTAGCGCGTGAGAAGATCGGCGGCTATTTTTCTCTCCTTTGATAACTTGTATTTGGAATCTTTGCTGAATAATAAATACAAGATAGCCATGTTGGTGTTCTGCGTGGTCGTATTCTCCTCGTAGTCGACACTACGCAAGATACTCGCATTCGCTTGGATATCACTACACGTCAACAACGCGGAGGATACGAGGATAAAAATTATTGTAGCATACATTAATGCGTTGATACAAATAAATTGATTATACAATACACCTGAATATCGTATATCGGTCACAGTAAATAGATGGAAGACCTGTTCCGTACATTATGGCATAGTGTTATAGAGTATACATTTATGAGTATTCTATATTATGTCTTTATATCAGAATATTTTTCAACTCGGGGGGGGGGGGGGGGGTCGTTAGATACAAGATAAATGTTATTATTAACCTCAGCACGAGACGTAGGTGGGATTTCGTTTAGAACGGAGTGGGATAAAATTGAAATAAGAGATATGAGTCCTTGAGAAATTATCAGTGTGCCTGAAGCATTATCAATGTGCTGAGCGAATAAAGCAAAAAGAAGAGCTATCAGATTCCCATTAGGTATAAAAGCTTGATTGGAAGTAGCCGAAATTTACGGTGGGTCTTCTTAGCTACTTCAATATATATACGAATACATCGTTTACAAAATTATTTCCTCTTCATTCGTTATGAGTATGCAGAACTGTACCCAATGTAGCTAATTTCTAGTGCCAGAGGAATATGGAGAAATAGAAGGAGAACGATAGGGTGAGGGTAATGCATGCAGAGAACTGGTAAGCAGTTTTTCCGCCTGCCGATGGAATGGGGACCGATTATTTGGGCGCTGTGTAAAGTTGGTGGGTGACGGTACAAATCTCTGTGCAGATCCAAAGCACTGACACTGTTTCCACCTGGCGATCACAGTAGGCACACCGATTATTCGCCATGTATAGGGCACAGAGCCATTGTTAGTTCATGAAGCCATCACTAGGTGGCTAGCAGTATGACAGGCCCCTTGGGGGAACATATCTATATTCTGGCTCTTTGTTCCTACAAAATTCAACTGCCTTTCAATGTTTTACCATGGTCCCCTTGACTCTCTACACCCATCCTAGAGCAGGATGAGATACTGATTAAACCAAGGACAAGATGTTTTCCACATGGAACGCTTTATATATATGTAAGCAAGGCTAGAGTTCAAACAATTCTCAATTATCACTCACTTCTTTTGCACCTCCATTAGTGAAGAACACCTACTTTTTCACCTTCATTAGTGAAGAACACCTACCCAGGGGGGCGTCATGGCCACCCCCATGGCTCATAGGCTATATGCCGTATAGGAAATATAAAATCTATAGAAATAGTAAACACCATACATAGAAGCCTGATGATTAACTCTCCTTAATGTAGAGTCAAATTTGGACATGTAAGAATGAAGAAAAACTAGTAAATACGTGCATTTACGCGGTGATGTATAGATAAACAAACCACACTTTTTATGCTATGTGAGTATAATCAAACATCTTTTTACTGTGTAGCTCGTTACCATCAGGAATCTTTATTGTGAAGCATAAACATCGATGAATATGTCAAAACGTGACGTGATGCAAAATAAACAGCGTAACAACACTTCTAAAAGACCAGTGAATTGAGGAAATAACAAAGTTCCCTTGTAATCAGCCTTATAGTGAACAATGTGAAAGTTGTTTTATATTAATTAAATGTTCAATTTGAACTAAATATCGAACATCAAGCAAATTGCAGTTAACGTTCAATCATACTTAAAAAAAAGGTGAAACTAATGACTGTAAACCTCCGATGCTGGCAGGCTCATAACGGTAACCGACCGAAGTAACTACCCAGAATAAATAAAGACTGATAAATCAAAGCAGAATCAATGCAAAAGTGTGAGGCACTTTATCAAAATCCTAGGTGGCGTTAAGTTGGTCCAAAAAGGTACTAATCATAAATCTTTTATGGATACTGAAACAAAAAAAACCACACACACGCCACACTGTGCTTGTTCTGGCATCATTCAGAATTCAATAAAAGTGTCAGACGGCGTTAAAATGCCTCCATTACCTCTGAAATATTAAACGTTTGAGTTTGCCTAGAACAATAATTCTAATCTCAAAGCTTATCAACTTTCACTGTTAATGCGTGGAACGTCGACTTTCCTGTAAAAGAATCTCCGTAGAATTCTGAAACTCAGAATTAGCGCTTTTTCTGCGCTGTGAAGTAGGAAATACACAACTTGAAATACGCTACTGTAGTGTCATTTTAACCAGTTGCAGCACGCTGGTGTTTTTCACAATACCCAGTATGACATCATCACATCACAATCTTGATTATAATATCTGATATCTAGTTTTAAATAGTTTGGGAGAATACTATCAAAATATTTGCATTATTTCATAAAAAAGGCATTACTACAATACTACGTAATATTTCCAAATCGAGGAAACCGGGTAGGATAAAATCAAAACCTGATTTGTTTTAATCGTGGCCACCGTATGCCACTCCTGAAGTTTTGCCTCCGGACTTCACTCGGCTTCGCCTCGTAAAACCACTATGTCAAACTCCAGTCATGGCATACGGTGGCCAAGATTAAAACTCATCCAGTTTTAGGATAGTATGCTTGAGAATACCACCAGGCATCATTGCATACTTTGCATGAGAACGCCCTTAGGCATCATGACGTACTGTGCCTGGTAATGCCTCTTGACATCATGGCATTCTAAAGAAGAAACTAATAAGTTTTGGTCAAAGTCATCGTCCTCCATGAGTTTGATGTGGAATGATATAAACGAGGCGGCAGTTGAGTGAATATCACATAGCGACAAACGAGTTGGAGAACAATGGCTTTAGTCAAAACGAGTTGCTTTGTGTATTTATCTCACCCCTGTACATACTAAGAATATGGCTGTTGCACGGGATGCACAATCAATGAAAAACGGACTGCAATACCCGTAGGGCATGGCAAACGAGTTCCCAATGTTCTGCCTATGGGACACAAATACCAGGGGTGAGATAATATGCTTAAAAACGCCTCCAGGCATCATGGTGTATCCTGTCTGGGAAGAACTCCAGGCATCACAGCATGAAGCCATTTCACATTGGCCAACGAAAACGGCCCCCATTATTTGAGTTCTCCTAAAGGTCTGTCGGTGATGCCACAGACTGCGCGTCAGTATTGAAAAGTCGGTGAGGTTGCAGTAAATACCTCATTTCTCCTGTATCTTACAAGTGCCTACCGATTCAATGTTCACTCTAAGATTTTGAGTCTAACCGATGACCTGTTGGTCATTGACTCTTTGTGGTGGCCAAATTCATCTGTGACTATTTCAGACCATTTCATTTCAGACTCTATCCATACATCGATCTTGCGTGTGTGTGCACAAGAAATCAATAAGAGGTTCCCGACGGCAGATCGGTTGCGAAAAATCGGCCAGTGGAAAATAGTCTTTAGCGAAAGGGTTAACAATGATGATGTGCCGTCATTTTGCCTCACCATGCAGTGGTGTAACCCCCAATTGTCGCACGTTAATGGCAAGATGCCCAAGAGCAGTACTTTTAACGTCACCAATTTGATGACAGATGCTTCTCTTTTTCTATCTGAAAATAAGTTGGACTTTTCTCTTTCATTTTGTTTTGAGAAACTGGTGATGTTGAAATGTCTCATTCTCCTTGTTTGACCGTAAATAGAATTTTGAATTTTAAGATGTAATTTCCTGAAAGTAATTAACTGAATTTACTTTTCGTTTGAGCTGCCGCTATATCTGAAAGATGACTGCTGGAATATATTTCTTTAATCATCCATCGTGTACCAAGTCCCCATTGAAAATGTACAGGGTCAGAAACCATAACCATGGTATAAGGATTCAAATCCATTCAAAGCCGTTGTATACGGAAGAATATAGTCCCTTTCTGCTATAGAGCATAGTTCCTACTGATATACCCTTTAACATGGAGATTCCTGGGTTTAATCTATTCAAGAAGCTAGATAATAACTACTAGGAACGATGGTCTTGTAGACAGGCAGCTCTATAAATACCTGGCGCTACTCTATTTACACAACTTTGCAGTATTACTATCTGTTAAATATGAAATATACAGGGACATTGTGGTGCAGGGGGTTGAGTAGTGATAAGAAAGTGGACTTTGAAGCTTCTGGTTCAATGCTCAACCAGTCCACTTCTTTTCTCCATTCACCTGATTCCATAAAGATCTCGCCATAGCACTATTTGGTGGTTACAGACTATCAGGCAATGGAACCATTAAAAGAATTGATCAAATATGCTAAAAAAGACGATGGACATGTGTTGATAATTAGACTTGTCATCAAATATTATCGTTTTGTTGGTGTTTGAGGCTGCTTTTACAGAGGGTCCAGAACCATATTGTTGCTCTTCACAGTTACAGTATCCGATGCCACACTCTAGTGCTGTAGTTCACCAACGACCTGCGGGAACGTTATAGACACGAAACATCCGGCGAGCACGGGTTTGGAGGCAAAATATTACAGTGTCCTATATACCTAGAAATATTGACAAGACTGTTGATTAGTTGACTTCCGATTGTTAGGATAGCCACGTCCACTTTTATCAAGTAACTTCAATTTCATGTACTCTTCACACATTTATATACTTCGATGTGATTGGTCTAGACACCGTCATATGGTAAACCTTGGTATGAAAACGTCCGTCTAGATATACAAAAGGAAAACTGAAAACCCCTAGCAGCGGTATGTAAGTGTAGAGTGCTCGGCCAGAAATATATAGATTATCCTACATCCAAATATGTTGGCGTAAAGCAAGAATGAATCATTGATACTTGTAATTACGACTTCTTACCAGTCAATTTGAATCAATACATTGACAATATACTACTTGGGTTGTATTCTCCCATAAGATAAGCCTTTCTTTGTCATTGTGGCACATAGGTCCGGGATGCCGTGTACTGAGTATCACAGAACAATACAATGACACTTCACTGCTGTCTTTTTACATGGGAGTATGGGAGTACTGCATCTGAATTGGGTGCTTGTTTCATAATGGATCCCGACATAACACGGCTGCCTCCTATACTGCTGTCAGACAGTGGGAATGGAGCTTTTTTTTACAACGCATACACATTGCAGTGTGATGCTTACCGCGTAAGAACCATAGAAATCACCGGCGTTTTTTTAATGATAAATCAATACAGGCATGAAGTTATGTGCATTACATGGATGAGAATATTCATAAGCATTGAAATAGTAAATGAGTTTGGCTCTTTCCTTTTGTAGATTGTATACACTGTAGTTTGCTTCATGACATTACAGTATGTACTTGTCCATTTCCGGTACTGTTTGTCGCTTCCGAAAAGAAAATCAACATGATTAAGAACATCAATCTGAGATAAATCAAATTATTTCAACCTTCATTGCCAATGCGATCTAAATATTATTCATTTGCACCCTAGTATTCATCAACAACCTTCTCTCTAAGTTTAGTTTTATCAAATTCGGAGTGCCACAGGCCTCTGTCCTTGGGCCTCCCCTCTTCGTATTGTTCATAAATGATCTGGGCGGACGCATCAAAAACTATGGAATTCGTTGCCTAAAGAATCCAAGCAATATAAGGATGTTGAAAGCTCTATGAACTTTATAAAATCAAATGATACTGTAATATATCGGAAAGGGAAAAGAGGCATATTGGATAATGCTTCCCTATTGGTACAATCTTTGTAGAGAGTGTGTCAAAGGAAAGCAATGTTTTAGACCCAATACCTTGGACAGCAATAAAACATTCAAGGCGCGGTGTATGGTATAAGATCCTGCTTTCCTGCGTAGGTAAACTCTTTATGTGCAGCTCTTAGCAGCCATCGATGGCGATAATCTGGGCTTTCCAGGGAATCACGTAGCATCAATCCTCGCTACCCTATCCATAAAACAAATTCTGTGCAGGCTCCTAAAGGGAGAAAAAATCTCCGAGCGGAGGTTCACAGGAAGAGTGAGCGCAGAGGACTGTTTGTATGCTTGGAGAGTGATCCGGGACTGCGCATACTAACTGCGCACTCGTTGGTGCAGTAATGTGGTGTCGTGATAACAGGGGGCGCTGTGGTTTGATGTCAGCCACCACTAATTCACCTTGACGTCGACGGGACAGTCGCGATCTGACGTCACCCCATCATCACGGCAGCGAGGCTGCTTCTAAAAATAACCCAGCTCACTGCAAGTACCCCCAAGGGGTTAAAAAAACACCCACAGAGGGATGGGTCTGGAGGAGACACGCCGATTGAACCCTGGAGGTGCCGCACACCCGACGCTGGTTCCTGCTGATAAAGTGAGCTGGGCGATAATATGGGGAGTCTGGACAAACGTCTGTTTAGGTTGGAGAATTTCTTTCCTTCCAATAATCGATATCTGACTTTCAGAATGGGTTCAAAACGTGCTTTCCACTGCAGCAAAGAAGAATATCCAGCTGGTGCCATTGGGAAACGCTTTCTCATTACCAATAGCAAAGGCACTAATATTAGCGGAACAAGAGTGTCTCTGGTAACTGCAATATTTATATGATTATAATGTAGATGAAAGCTGCCCGACCATTCCCACCTAATCACTAAACATGGAAGAAGTAGCTTGACAATCGCATAAGAAATATTCTACATTGTCGTCGGGTATGAGTTACAAATATGTGGTATGTAATAAAGCGAACGCCCACAGTATTACCAGTTCTTTTATCTCCACTGTATGGGCCTACAATAGATCAATTTGTTCAATGATTCATATCACCACATTTCCCTTAGCTTTCCAAAAGTCGTATTGTTGGATCTTTAAATAGAGCCAATACGGACACTCTACACAATAGAGGCAGTCGTAGAATGACGCTTATTTCTGAGATTTGATTTTCTCTGGACAATCACAAAGCATTGCACTATGGCTGGTTCTCCTAATCCTCAGGATGCAGCACTTCCATAAAAACGGATATGAAACTACACAGATGTATACATGATAAATAATCACAGCTCTAGCCACGCAACTCCAAAGCAAGGTTGGCTGGAGACAAAGACTAGGCAGCCCAGACAAAAGCGACATGAGCCTTGCTTGACAAATGGCCTTTCGGGGCCACGTGCGTTGGCTGGTATTCTGTAATGGAGGTGGTGTATATACAGAATAAATCGATTCCGGAGCAGTGGGGCGTCACAGCGCAATTCCGAGTTGATAAATAACGTAGGGTGATATGTCACGAGGGAGCCGATTCTATGTATATTGCAAATGTGACAAAATGTAGGAAACGGTTACTACACAGAAAAGCAGGGTACAGCGAACTGCGAACAGTTTATACATAGAGCTGTTCAGTGTCTTAATAAGATGCTCCACTGTATGCTGCTTTCAGGGCAATTCACAAAACCTGTACAATGTTGTCAGCCTCTGTATATGTGTGGTGTGACATGACACCTGAAACCTGTGGGCCTTTTTGTCCACTGCACAATATATCCTGCTTAATACATACAAGGGAGGCAAAATGGGAGGGTTTATGTTCAAAAGTCTCCAGGAACGGTAAATTATTTTTCTTCAATTAAGATTTCATACATTACTGAGCAAGTTCGGTGTCCTGTGTAATCAATTTTAACGATTATAGTATATCTGTAATTGGGAGGGTGGACAAATCTAAACCTTTTTGTAATAAGCGGTTTTATTTTATTGAAGGGTCCAATAGTGATGTCAGTAGCAGAACGTTCAGAATCCAGCTGGGTGTTATATCGTTTCCCTAAGGGAACATATCATAAGATGATAGAAAGGAAGGAAAGCCAGCATTTTTTGCTTTTCCTTTTTAACTTTTGGTTATCTTTGGGGTTGATAACTCTTAATTGCAATTCGATCTTCATACTGAGCAAGGAATATGGATGAACATAGGGATAAGAACGGGCACAGTGGTGGGGACATGACCCATACATAGAGGCACTCCCAACGGTATACATGTAACCAGGTAGAGGTGTTCGTCTATATGTGTGTCAGACACATCAGGTAAAGAACATCAACAATCTTTACATTGTGGTGTTTTCTAAATCATCTCTAAACCTTTTCTATCTTAAGGGTGTCACGATCATCGTTATGGGCGACATGATTTTGCTGTAAGTGTACTATATACGCAACATTTTAAGGGGTCGGCCAATTATTGCCGCTCTACGACACATAGGACCATGTAAGGTGTGCTATAGTTATGACAAATGTAAGGTCACGTGGGTAAATTTGTCTCCCAAACTGTCTTAGCCCTAACACATCTATGGACATGTTGTACCGAATGCGGAAATTCACTTCCAATAGGAATGATGCCATGAAGCTTTAACACCAGTAAGGGAAATATATGACCAATAATCGTACCAAATATGAAGAAGATCGGCTGCACCAATCCGCCAATATCAGCGTTTTAATTTCGTCGCAGCAAATGCTGCACTGGTGGCCAGTGTACTCTCCCATTTCCCAGACCATTCGAGCACGCCTCCGCTAATTTAGGCGGCGACCTTGACCCTCTGCAGCTGTCACATGACAAACACAGCTGGATCTAGTACATGGATCGGAATCGGAAGACTGGTACTGGTGTAATGCAGAATTTCAAATATGAAGAAGATCCGCTATGCCGATTCACCGCTATTTGCGTTTGAATTTTAAATATTGGGTTAAACTTGTACTGTCCAAGTCTGATAGAACCTAAGACAGTTCTATACTTGTCGTGATGGCCAACACTTTTAGCGGTGATCGTCTGTGGCGCACTACGACACCATCTATAGCACACAAGCCTTCTTTTCTCGTCCAAAATGTCGTGAAATCGCTCTTAGATCTTGGGGCTTCCTTGGCTCACAATGGTCATGACTAAAAAACAGGGCCCAGGTGCATGGCGACTAAAGCTGGTCTTAATATGACAGGTTATGCACTTTGGCTCCACCTGTTAACCCTTTAACAATGTTCAGCATGATGTCTCCAGGCATTCCCCTGGCTACAGCAGCATGATGCCTCCAGGCATTCCCCTGGCTACCGCAGCATGATGCCTCCAGGCATCATAGAGGCATCATTGATACTTATATACAAAATTCAATGAATACAAAAGTAATTGTTTGAATTGAAAGAAATTTTGACATTGTAAAAACAGCATATTGACCTTTGATTTGGTATAACAAAATATCATCAGCTACTAAGGTAAATTACTCAAATCACATGACACATCATGTGACATTGCTATTTTCCAAAAAAGGTGCCTGCTGTAGCAGGGTCGTTTATGCAGGCAATGCCTGCTGTACAATGGTGATCAGAGGAACTGGGTGCTGCAGGGAAAGGGTTAATTATGTAGACCACTTAATGGCCGACTATTTCAAGCCGTTTTGAATTAGTTGTCTAGACTGCTGGCGATTCTGAAAAAACTCAGCTTTGTGTGGACGACTATTATGGCCGAGATTGGACAATCAAGTACCATCTGACGAACTACAGCCACTACGTTTTTGCCGTCTTATGTAAACGTCTGGCATGCTTAGATAGCTCAAACACGGCGCAATTGCTTTAGTTTCAAGATACACCTTTAACTCGAGCAGGATTTTTGTTTTGTTTTTAAGATATTGTTCCTCTCCAGTGTTCTAAGCAGCAAATAAGATTGTCAAACCATTATATAATTTTTTAATTTTTTTTATAAAGTCTTTATTTCACTTCTGTTTGGATATACAGTTCTTCCAGTGAATGTAGAGCTACATCAAGATAATACATACTCAAAATTGGAGTTTATAAAGGTGAAATTGATGACAGTGTGTGTTAGTATTTCTCACAACAACTTCATATAGGGTTTTCCTCTAAGTATTTTTTAACAATCTCAATACAATGGAGAGGTCTGGAAGGTGTTTCATATACAAGATGTTGCAAAGACCTATTGGATTAAAGCAGTTACTGATCGCCTGAGACCTATTTGGGTATAGATATCCTATCATGCGCAAGTATAATAATTCAACTTTACAACGTAAATGGTCACAATCGTCACTACTATAAAACACCTCCCAGGAATCTTTAAAGGTTAACAATTTTTACCACTTTTTACTTTCGTCTTGAAAATTCTTAATATCTTGAGGTACTGTGCAATGTTTGCTTGAAATGAAAATGGCAATTACCCTCAGAAGGTGATAATCTCTTATATCCTCACAATAGGCATTTCCTCGTGGGAATGTAACAATTTTTTTTTTATAATTCAAAGCACACAATTCCTAATGAGAGTAGGCTTTAACCCTTCAAGAGCCACACATCATTCACCATGAACCCATACTACAGTAGGCACCAGAACCAAATGTGATGTTTGTATGACCGCCTTTTGGCTGTTATCTTGTTAAAAAATATTACAAATTTGAAATGTCCAATAAATCTGAATTTAATTTTCCAAAAAGTTTCAAAGGAACAAATACAGCATTTTTCTTCTATGCCACGAATATGCCATATGGCATTGTCCTGCCACAGCCAGGGGAATGCCATATGGCATTGTCCTGCCATAGCCAGGGGAATGCCATATGGCATTGCCCTGCCAGAAAGGGTTAAAGTTGACGACTAAATCTATTTGTTTTCTAAGTATTTATCATCCATCTATCCATATAGATTCAATCCTAAGATTACCACACCGACACCTTCTGCAACATTCAATCCCTGTTTGACCAAGCGGCTCATAGACTTGCCACCTTCCTTCTCCTAATTAATGATAATGTGAATTATGCACAATGAAAGGGTGCAGTTCGGCAGAATTACCGTCGTAAAGCATTCTCTTACAGCCTGCCCGTGTTTCAGACCAATTTATATGCACCAAGCTGGAGAAATGGGGCCCTGGTGTGGTCGTCTTGAGGCCACAGTTGGTTGGCTTGGAAAACGGATGTCGTCATTACAGGCTGTGATGTACTACTTCCTGTGACAAGCCTGTTGCAGGCTGCTGGGCGTGATGGCCGTTTGGCTGAACACGCATGAAAAGTGCCGGGTTGCTCTTCCAACACACTTTCATTATCTTATCGTCAATTCCAAATTTGGAATACAGTTCCTGCATTTGGAACTGATTACAAAAACAATGGTAATGTGTATTGTATTCTCTGTACACTCATGGAATGGACGCCGTTTGTGTTCTTGTAGTGTGGAAACTAATGAGAGAAGGAAACCATGTGGGCCCTCAATTGCAAGGATCCCTTTCTACAAAATGATATCATACAATGTATAACAAATTATTACAAGCAATATAGCTTTTATCATTTCTTGGTATTCCATACATGTCACTGTCAGGGACTATACTTTTAATCTCCAGTACAAAGGGACTCATTTTCCATAGCCAATTGGTTCATATATATGAACAATAAACAATGGTTTTGTTAACAGGCGGCGGTAAATCACGAGTGGTTGACGCGTTGTAATACACGAACGCTAGAGAGTGTATTACTGAACCCAGTAATTGCCATATTAAAGTGTATATTATTAGGGAATATTCCTTTGCTCTATATCACAAACCGACTTTTCCCCCAGATATGCTATCTGACAGGTTTTACATAATGAGTCGTGGTTTATTGAGTCCCCATACATTTTCAATGGGGACCTTGTATACGCTGGATAATAAAATCAATTGGTTTGAAATCCGTAATAGGTTATTATGGTTTCTGACATGTATAAACAATGAGCCATGGCTTACTGTGGCCCCATAGATTTCCAATGGAGACTTTGTCACTGATGTATAATACATGGCATTTAACTCAAGGCGGCGCCATAAATGCCATTTTAAAAGTCACGTGGGACGAAGGGCAGTATTATTACTCATGACGAACGGAATATCCACTGCCAACGAGTAAGTGTGAGACATTCGTGCACTGGTATCATCGTTGACACCACATGGAAAATAGATTGGCAATAAATAACTTGGTCTGCCTAGCTGATGTTACATCTGGGTAATTTCCCCAGTTAAATAGACTGATACTTAAAAACATATATCAAAACAAATTCGAAAACATTCTTTATTTCCATAGTCAGCACATCAACTGACCTCCAGATGATAAACCGGAAACGGTGCAATTCTGAAAGAACGTCGATCACACACCCGAAAAAAAGATATCAAATATGACCTGGCAAATATCTCTTATTGTAGAGGCAATCGCCAAGGAGAACGCAAAAGTAATGAAATCAAAATTTTACGTGGGCTTTGCATGAAGCAGGCCCTACTGGAATAAGCACACATCTTTTTCTAACAATTTAGAAGACCACTTAATCTAAATCAGATCGGATTAGGGCTGATACTGGTCAAATAAGGTAGGTCCTAAATAATTTTTGATTGACAGTAATGATTTACTGTTACAGAATTGACCATAGTTATTAGATGAGGTGATTTAATCTGGGGTTATTTCCTAAATATGATTTTCTTAGGTGGAAATATACCACACCATCGCTCTATATGTGAGGGCAGGTTAGGATACTGCAAGCCGAAAATCACAAATAGCTTAGGAGTAGCCCTTCACGTTATAAAACATTCAGTGCAAAACCGGCACATTCATCCGAAAAAGCAAACAACAACACTCACACAAAGCCAATCGGATCCGGGGATGGGGTGGAGGTGGGGTGGGGCATTGCAAAGCTGTTATGCGCACGTCTGGCCCATGTCACAATTGTTTTATTAACCAGCTGATAGAAGTGTCCGTAGAAAACACACAGGGACTGTTTATTGACATCCCTGGCACATACGAACATATTGTATGTACCGGGTTGCCACAAAATAATGCGTGCGGAAAAATAGTGCGTAAACAAGCAAAGTAATACCACAAATCCGAAAAAGGTAGAAACAGAATACAATGTAGACTGATTTCAGATTAAAGCGGTCGTTTGCTCCCCGGAGTTACAATTGACTCCATATGATATCCTTGCATATGCTCGGATAATCCGGCTGCTCGTATCCGAAACCAACTATTATATACGGTGTCCCCTTTGATAATGTATATTGGGCGCCTGTGGACCCCATCTAGACTTTTGATCAGTGATTTATCTCCATAATTGACGTCATAGTATTTCTTTATCCTTTAGCCCCCCCCCCCCCCCCCCCACCCACTCCCTTGTCATGCTGTGTCATACAACCCTAATCATTCTTGGTCTTGGAGACTGGAATCCCTCGCACCTACCCCCCCCCCCCCCCATCCCCTCCCGCTGCACGACGTCATTTATGGACGGCCCCATAGTATTGAAACAGATACCCGATTTTTTAAATAGAGTGCCTTACCCAGAATGACTTACCAATACCTCTGCAGACTTTCTCACCAAAAAGCCTTCTAGTTGAGGTTTTTTCTTAAAGGCAGGATTAACATTGGCACCCCAGGCGAAGAGTCGCCACAAAAAAACTCACATCCTTAGATCACGTTTTTCCAAGCCACTTACGGCTTATTTCATTGCAGCGGAGCCCCACCTTACGGCTCGGCCACAAATTGCTTCTCTTTAGCACATTACGAGGCTTGGCTTTGTTCGTAGTGGAGAGGCGGAGTCCATTTTACTCGCCTTTCCAGTATTGCCTGATCTGATATATTATCCTTCAACGCAAAGCGACGAAAGTAATCTCAGTCACCACAGCGTACGACAGAAAATGCCTCCCGACCTTAAAATTTCTTAAATGGGGGATAATCTATGTCTAAATGCCAACGCACATTCTGTATCTTTCTTCATATTTCTACTAAATGTTTCTGACATGTAGCAGTTCACTGTTTTACGTATATACTATATGGATCTTTATGCTCGGCTATACAGTTGAAGTATTACCTGTGTTACGAATGAAAGATGTCATCTCGAGATGTTTGTATTTGAGAAATGGTTCGTATATGTTCAAACTTCCCTCACACAAAAATATGCTACTTACTCTCTGCTAGGCCATGCAACAGCATTTAGGTGTCAGGTGATTAAATTCCTGAAATATATCATATAAAATCTTGTTCTTATTGTTCCTGTAGGATCTATCAAATATCGCGCACAAGCAGATAATCATTTGAATGAAAACGAGATGGTGCTGTGATTAGAAAACAAAGCAAAGGAGAACAGGACGGCATACTTTGTGTTGCAGAATGCAATATGTTCCGTGTTGTTTGTGTCTGAAAAACTCGAAAAACGTTGGTCGGTGAGTCGACATATATTTTTTTAGTATTCTAGAATTGTGGAGATGGGGTAGGATGAATTCTGAACCAAACTTGAGTTAGTCTTACTGATTTTCATACCACTCCGGCCAGGGTCTGCTCCTCAAGGCATATATTTATTACTCTGGATGTATCTTTGTTGATTTCACAGTAACCTATGATGAATTCAATTCATTGACAAAATGTAGTTGAGAAGATACCATTATTTCACCCCTGGAATTTTTTCTCCATGGACTTAACATTGGGAGCTCGTATCCAACGCCCGGGAGATACTCAGGAGAAAATATCCACTGGGGGTTTATGCCAAAAATGTTAGCCCATTAGTCAATGTGAAGGGTGAGATAAATTCAGAAACCCATTCAAGTTTAAGGTCAGAGCTCGATCCCATCTCGATACAATCGCTACGTAATTCACGTGGCTTTGTCTTGTGAATTATTACGCAATTCAAACTTGATGGGATACAAGCTCTGACTCTAAACTTTCCTCTAGAATAGCTTATTAATATCATATCTTTGTATATCATTGATTAAACGCCACCCAGAGTCATAGGTATACAATATAGAACCAGAAACGAATCCAGCCATCCATGTAATTCTGATTATATGCCAAATCAATACACTGTGGGTATATTGCCAACTGCAACACCAGAAGGAGTATTTTCATAACATTACCTAATTACGTGCCAGTACCAACATCACTGAAATAACAGTGTGAAGGAAAGCTCATTAAAGGATTACCTCAACCATAGCTAATCACACATTAATAAACACAAAAGGGCTTTAATCTTAAACCTCGTATTGGGCCACGAAAACTCAATATCGATAATTAAGTTCATCACTCATGAAAATTAGCTTTTCTCCCCCGCATGTTAATAAAGGTTGGAGGCCTTCCTGAACGATTCTCGTGTGAGATATGAAAACGTCTCCATTTATCCAGTTGCTCAGGGTGTCTGAAGACGTGAATTTATGTTAGGTATAGCGTGATAGGGTGCGGAGATATTTATTTAAGTGTAAAGCTTGGCAAAACTAACCCGGCGTTTACAAGAGACGACCAAATTGTGATGATTGTAGATCGTCTAGCCAATAGTCGTCAGGTGGTGCTCGATTACGCCATCCTAGCCGTAAAAGTCGTCTACCAAAGAATATACTCAATCAAATAAATGTCTTTTTATAGTAATGAAGAAGAAGAAGAAAAAGAAGAAGAAGAAGAAGAAGAAGAAGGTTTTTAAAGAACCGCCAGAAATCTAGACAATTAATTCAAGCCAGCTTGAAAAAGTCGTCTGCTGTCAAGTGGTCTTCATAATCGCCAAGTGGTGGCAAATTGCAAAATGAGACATAATCAGACGATTCGTACTCGTCACTCGTATGGCGTTTACACTAGACGATTTTTTTTACATTGTACAGCTGAAAGTCGTCAGATGGTGCTAAATTCAAGAATCGCCCCCCCCCATAATAGTCTATTTTAAATGCTGGGATAATCATCCTGCTAAGTCTCCTAAGTATTTGGTGACAAACTGAATCTTTCCTATTTTTGCCATTTATGAGCAAAGCTCCTTTTAGTACTCATAATATTCTGTAGTACATTATAAATTCTCTAGATTTTCCATTTCTTCTCTCCTGAGATCACTAACGTCAGTTCAGTAGCTATCCCTCACCTCAGCCGCCCAACTCTCTCCTTCCACACATCCTTCCACCCGTCCCCGTCTCTTAGTAAACCCCTTCCACCTCGTTGAGCTCATCCGTGATGTGGTTTCCAGCTTCAAAGTGAGAGCTACACCCCCTTCTTTGTATTTGTCGCACTGCTATTATTCTACTCGTTCGTCGTCTGTACTGTAACATGGTGTTTTATTACCCACCGAAAACGGAGTCTCCATACTAAGCCTAAGCCATACTATGAGTAGAATACGGACCTCCGGAATCTCTTAGGAGAATGCGGCTTTTTCGGCCACCTGACGGGCATTATAGGAACTAATATATATAAACAATGCAAGTTGACACTACGTAATACTCCTCGCTGTCGCTCGGAGTTTTACTTCGCGTCAACTAGGCGGAGAATATGGCCACTCTGATCGAAATCATGGTAATATTCTGTATTTATTGCAAGTATTTAACCCGCCTGCCGCCAACAGGGCTGTTCGGTTCTCAATGCTATAAGCATGACATAATCATTCTTATCATTCACCTAATACGAACCTGTAATTATAAATCGGCAGCCATTTTTATCTTTCCTTTAATAACTTGCATTTACAATGCTGAATGGTGAAAACAATATTGCAATGATTTTGATCTGCGTGATCGGCTTTTTGTCGTCATTGATAGTATGCAACATCTTCACATTCACTCATATATTACTTCACGTCAATGTATGATACAAGTTGAGATACAATGATCTTATACCGAGTGACTTCCGTGGCACTACTAGACAGAGCAAAATGACTTTATTGCTGTGTTTTTGAAGCAGGATTGGAGCTTCCCTCCTTCTTAATTCCAGCCATGTTGGATTCCTACCCTCTGGTACCTATTACTATGCTCCAGGCGCTACCACTGTACCTCAAATATTGGAGATAAGTGTTGAATACTTTACATTGGTGTTTGATGGCTCTATGTGCCGTCCATGGTCATTTCAAGTTTTGTATCCCATTGTCTTCCTTATCTAGATACCACAGACCCTCACTGCAGGCCATTTCACAGTCCCCTCTTTCTGATAAGATATCAAACTGAACCTAGTTGCTTTGTCTCGCTGGATGAAGGCTAAACAAAGAAGTTCATTTCAGTCTCTGCATCAAACGGTAGATGCAAACAGTTGATAAAGCATGTGTTTCAGTAGAATGGATGATAGTGGTGCAACTTTGGCACTGATAGAAAGGACAGTCGTCCATAGATGATGACTTGTTTCTGGATGCCTAAAAAAGTCATTTGTTACTTCAGTGAACATTCCTATGGTATATCATTAGAAACTAAATTGTTGTGCCCTATGTTGGGTAGTAGGAAGAAACTTGTTTTACTTGGCAGGCAGTGGCCGCTGCTTCTGTGTTCCTTTGGTGGCCACGCCACATACCCGTCCACTTCGCAACTGGCCATGGGCCAATGATATAAAGTCTTCCTCAAACGGGTGGAGTCCAAGCGGAGCCCAATATGCAAGAGCAGAAATCTTTGAATGAACTGCATAAAAGCACTCATTTTAGTTCATTGAAGGGATGTAAGAATCTTATGCGTAATGGCCCATATATATGTTGTGAATCAAATCTCTAGTTGCTGGGTTGTCTGCCACTGTCATTGTCATAATACCCATTCATTTTTGTACATATGTAACCTATTAATGCGTATTGTACTATCATTGATAGGATTATATACCTGGTTTGAGATTCTCAAGAAACCCTGTAACAGTAACAGATGCCATTGGTATGATCTCTTTGAGTCCCAAATACATTTTTATAAAACATGAGTCTGGTTACTGTTATAATGTTACATCCTAATCACGATGGTTTGCTCTTTTGGGAAATATGAAGCTACTATTTATAAGGTGAAGACCCCTGTCCCCAAAAAATATTCATTCAAGCCTACGCCATACAATGACCTAAGTTTAATATGCATGTGCACATCTTGCTATTTCCTTTCTACAATATGGATAGGTTACATTTGAAAATTGAGGGAGGTATAAAAAATATATACACAAGCTTTGATGTGTATATTCGAATGACAATTTTCCCTGTAATTCTCATCACGGCATTTCTATTTGAGCATTGTCTTTTAAGGGCTGTATGTTATCATAAATTAACCATATCTGTGAAGAATGTCCACGTCCGCAAGTCATTGTCCCTTCTTTGAAATTTGAATTGACAAAATTGCGGGGATTAGTCAGGACAAAGATGAGACTATCTAAAGTTACCTCACCAAGTCAACAAGTCGAAAACATTCCAATGGCATTCATCTTTTTTTTTCTTTTTAAATTGTCCATAGTTTCGTTGGGGTTCCTTTGGGAACAGGCGTTCAACCATGCAGTTTATGAGGGCCTAAGCACGAGACAGAATGATGAGAAACCTGATTGCTACCTAAACGACCATATTTGCCATTTTTACTCTCTGGGACGTCGGATTCCTCAGCCTCCTTTCTCCGTTATGTACTCTGTGCCTCAGTGACAAGGGCTGACAAAGCAATATGCCGAGAGAGGTCGAGACTATTGCGCTCATGTCGACCGTTGGCATGCGCTGTCCAATCTACCCAAAGTAGTGCCTTACGTTCCCGGTCTCCCTAGGTAACCGTCAACAATGTCGCTTCTACATGTCATACCAATTCCGTATTCTTTCTTATTGTTCCTTACGCTATACATCAATTACTATTCATATGCACAACCTAATCTCCGTCTTCTACCTCGTAATTTCCGTCATATTATTTCCCATATAAATCGTTTCTCATCGTATTCCTGCATTCAACTGAGAATGGATCTGTTGTTGGGGATCTACCGCTATTTAAAGCCAACAGACCTCTCACGTTTAGGCCAAATCTAGCGTTATGCATTTCAATGCGATTATGTAAGGCCTGGCACCCACTGCTTCCGGCACGTGACTGCAGCTGCATTTACACAGAATGAATGTTTGGGTTTATTAATATCCATGACGTTGACACTAGGAAAGGCTGTGTTTACTGTGTTTTCATATATATGCTCGTATATTGGGCGCCAGCGTCGACGGCATAGATGACATGTTTGTGTAGATCTACCAGGGTGTAATAACTGCATTGGGCGTCTCTCGTAGACATTGGCGCATATGCTTATTCTTCAGGCTTGTCAGGTTGCCCCTCCACCTTCCATTATCTCACCACTCACTGTGATATCCCTCAACCTCCCGCTTTCTCCTCACCCCCAATAATTCCACTCTACCTCCCGCTCTCTCCCGGGCCTACTCTCCATTATATAACTCCGTCTCCCACCGTTTTCCCAACACTCCATGATACCCATCCACCTCCCATCGTTTCCCCACACCCCATGATACCCCTCCGTCTCCAACTGTTTCCCCACTCTCTGTGATACCACATCAGCTCCTGCCGTCTCCCGACACTCCGTTATGCCACTGTGAACACACCTCCCATTGTCTCCCCACCTTCTGTGGTACCCCTCCACCTCCTGCTGTTTCCCCACACTGCGAGATACCACTCCGCCTCCCGCCATCTCTCGATACTTCACGTATATACCCTCCACCTTCTGCTGTCTCCCGGCACTTGATGTTACCCCTCCACCTCCCTATGTCTCCCCAGTCTCCTTAATACCCCTCCACCTCCCTCTTTCTCCCCACCCTCTGTGATACCCCTCCACCTCCCTCTGTCTCCCGGCACTTGATGTTACCCCTCCACCTCCCTATGTCTCCCCAGTCTCCTTAATACCCCTCCACCTCCCTCTTTCTCCCCACCCTCTGTGATACCCCTCCACCTCCCTCTGTCTCCCCAATCTCTGTGATACCCCTCCACCTCCCTCTGTCTCCCCACCCTCTGTGATACCCCTCCACCTCCCTCTGTCTCCCCAATCTCTGTGATACCCCTCCACCTCCCTCTGTCTCCCCAGTCTCTGTCATAGCCCTCCACCTCCCTCTGTCTCCCCACTCTCTGTGATACCCCTCCACCTCCCTCTGTCTCCCCAATTTCTGTGATACCCCTCCACCTTCCTCTGTCTCCCCAATCTCTGTGATACCCTCTACCTCCCTCCACCTCCCACCATCTCCCGACACTTTGTGATACCACACCCACTCTCACCGACTCCCCGCTTGCATTGATGCTTCCCCCTCCTCCTCCCACCACCTCCCAATACTTAGTGGTACCCCTGCAGGTAAACACGTCACTACTCCTCTTCCTGGTCACCTCTGTCCCTCTCTCAGCGCACACCAGGGCGGCGCTGCTGTCAACTCCCCACTAGAGGGCGCCCTAACCTGAATCAACACAGGGGACGCCCAGACATGCGCACAAGTGGTCTCCGGGTACGGGCTCGAGGGCCGCACTCAACCCGTCCCCACAGCAATAATGGTCGAGCTCGAGGGGTAATCGTACGTGATATGGAGAATTATCTGTTTATGAAGCAGATCCCTGATGAGTAGATATGGCCATTATGAGGGGACATCATGTTGTCACCAAACACCAGGGAATATAAAGCTGGAGTCACAAATGTGTATTGTAAGGGCGGGGATCCCAATATTGCAGAAGACATACGGTACATATAATCCTCGTACCATATTCTGAATCGCTACATGCCAGTTAGGATATGAGATATGATTTCCGAATAGGAGAGGCAAGCATTTTAACATATACCCTACAGACGAAAACTACATATTTACTCACGCCATTGGGGTGTCCTAACTTCAGTTTTCCTACCAAAGCTGGCATGTTCATACCGAAACTGACATTTTCCATATCAAGGTTGTATTTTTGTAAATGATTTATATTTATATTGGAGTGGATGCCTAGGGCACGGTGTTTCAATCTTTCGGCAACCGGTTGATCACGTGACACTTGCTAGACAAATGAGATCAAAGCTTAGATGCGCGAAACAATCATCTGGAGGTCAACGAATTGCCAGTTTTATAAATATTTGAAGGTAATGGGGTAATTTGAAGTTCCTGGGGAAAGAATATGAAAATACATAAACAATAATGACTGGTTTTGATTGACGCGTAGTAATATCCGAGCGATTAGCGAGGATATTACGTCGTTAACTACGAGGATATTGCGGGCACTCGTGATCAAAACCAGTCGTTATTGTATTTATTATACACCTGTAGGATTAATGAATTTATTGCAATAAAAAGTGCATATAATTCCAGATTATACCATAACGCCACAGCACTTTCAAGCATGGGTGTAATTCGATGTATACTTACGCCAGTTATATAGTTCGCTATTTTTCTGTGTTTTTGGTCTGCAAAACTATTATGACAGTGATTTCTGATGGTAAATGAGATTATAGATAATTAATATTAAATGAACATTAAATAAACTTATTTTGAAGAACATTATGATTAGATTTAATTTTGGATGGGATTTTTTTTTCGGAATCTCCTGCAGGAGATTCTGACATGCCAGAATCTCCAGGTAGTGAATTCCAGGTGCTCTATACAATCCGTAATCGGTGGATAATAAATGGTAAGGTAAAAAATACATCAACATACATTCTTTATTAGAAAGGAATACTAGAATACTGATGTTTTGAATCAAACCTATTTTACTGTAATTATGATTTCTGACTAGTCGTCAGAAATATGGCTGTTGGAGTCATACTATGTTATTCCTCATAAGCACTACACAACATGAGTATCCCTTCTATCAATACGCATATTGGGTGAAGATAATCAACCCGTAGCAGGCAAATATGCCTCAGACTCCTGATGAATCGTCTGTTCTTAGCCACACCCATAAGGAAAAATGTTTCGTTCAGATAATAACCAGGCCTAATCCTGGATACATATAATCAAGTATAGTGCTCAAATCCCCTCGTGAAATTGGACACTTTTCTTAATAATCTCCCGATGAATCTCCCCACTCCTAGGATGTAACACGTAATAACACAGTAACAGGCTAATGTGGCGAATCCATCTGCCGACAGAAAAAAAAACCGATTGTGTGCACCCTTTACAAAGGACGGGCGGTCGGTGGTGCTATATTACCTAATGCTGGAAAGGAAAATCGTTAAGCCTTTTTGTTTCCACCTTTGCAGTTGTGTTACCAAATGGTGGAAACGCCATATAAGGCCTAGTTTACTGACTCTGGCACCGCCGACCGATTTAGCACTCCGGATCCCGATAGAATACCAATAATTGTAGACAGCAAATATGCACCGATTCTTATCCCACAAATTGCATGATCTCGCACCACTGACTGACTTTTGAGGCAACTGGTCAACAAAAGCAAACCTTGTTGAATCAATCAGTGGAAATAAATTTGTCAGGTGCAAACGCCTCAAAGAATTGGAGTGTCAATGATAATCAGTACCGATATTTTCTCGGGGTGCACTTCTCCCGACTTTCCTATGCCATAAGTGCGTCATAACTCCATCGATTGCATGCACCTTGGAATCAATTAATTGGTGAGGTTGTATATTGCTTATGTCACCCCGGTATTTTCTTCATAGGCTTAAAATTAGGAACTCATATTCCACGGCAATGAAGGAAGTGAATCCAATACTCAATGGCTAATTGGGTGATATATTTCATTAATTAATAATATTTTACGGGGTGAGATAAAATTAAAAAATCACTCGATGAAAATAACGTGGTTCGCACTCCACCTCATTTGACTGCTACATACTTCTCTCAGCTTCTCTTTGACAATTGCTCCCCTGTCATACACGGTTGAATAGGGAACAAGTTATTTTCATCTCGTGAGTTTCCTTCTAATTCTTCTGCATTTTACAGGCCCATATCAATTTAAATTTCTAACTAAAGCCTTGATCGTCACCGATTGAATGAAAACGTTTTGAATTAGTTGGTCATTCATTAAGTCGGTCGGCTTTACTACGTCCGGTATAATAATCTGGGACCATTTCAAATACCAGGCTGTTTCGGCGCCGATGTCACGTCGGTATACCAACAAAATCGATCGGTGGTCCCCAACTGCAAATCGGCGCCGAATAGTTGGCCAACGGAAAATGGCCTTTATAGGGCACGTTTCCATTGGTCGACGAAAACGGAGTGAATTTTTCGTGTTCTCCTAAAAGCCAATTTCCATTGGCCATCCCCGAAATACCTTCAGGGACCACCGACGGACCTTCAGCACTGGTGACGCAAAATGTATAAATAGGCTATAAGGATAACTACAAAAATCTACACCGTTTTCGTCGGACAATGGAAACAGGCCTTTAGTCGACCCTCAACAGCTCCTCCACCTGGGACACCGTCTGGTAGAGGACAGAGGAACTAATCTGTGGGGAATATCTAATAGTGATTCCGGTATAGATTAGCCCTATGATAAAAACAACTGGTACATGAAGTATTTCCAACAGACTAATTCATTATCGCCAGTAGGCACCTCTGTTCGGCGCACCATCATCTCGATAATGAACTATATGGGACGAAAAAGTCTTTATTTTTGTCTCTCATCCATGTATATGGAGTTAAGAGTGTCTGCTTCGTTCTATCACGTTGTATTTGCTTGTTACCATCGTAATGAAAAAGATATAGATCGGTTATCAATTCATAGCTTCTTCGTACACAGCGAATCTGTGAGTCTGACGTAGGCGGTATTTGAGGTAAAGTGGAAGACTGCTTCCGACACGTTCCGACATGCCTGTGACACTAAATCTCAGAACCGTGTAAAAGGCCCGTTTCTATTGGCCGATGAAAACTTTGTAGATTTTATGAGTTCTCCTAATAACCCATTTCCGTGGTGTCTTAACAGTGCCAATGGTCCGTCGGTGGTTCCTGATTGTAGATCGGTGTTTACAATTACTACCAAATTTATTTATTTCCCATTAGAAAATCGCAGATGAAAAAGGTTAAGTAAAAAATTAAGGCATCCAGGTCCAGTGTGTCATGCACAAAACGTGCGAACCATGCCGTACGAGAGTTTCAAAAGGATTGGGTCGCGTCACTGCACGAAACTTACCGCTTTACATATGTATGCGAAACGCGTCTAACAGTAGGATTTTGCGTCTAGAAGTTAGACCTGTTATCCGTCTCGTAGACGCCTTATCTAGTGGCGTATATACATGTCCATAGTGCGGTCTCATATACGTCATATATACGCCTGATTCCGTTGTATATACACCAACATCCAATAGTTCCGATCTTTGCAACTTGGGGACACTACTGGTAGCATATGTCATTTGCCATTAACCATCCAAGTCTGTATTATATAAAAACCTAATTAAGTATAAATTGATTAATTACACAAAGTAAACCTTGCATTATGTTGTTTTTTTAATTGTTTTTCTAATAGATCTTACTTTCAAACACCATTTTAATGTGTAGACAGTCAGGCTTACTATATAATCGCCTCCCCCCAGTGTCTCTGTGCACCTGAAGTCTGACTCCCGACTCCGACTCCGACTCTGACTCCGACTCCGACTCCGACTCCGACTCCGACTCCGACTCCAACCCAGCCTTGTGAATGCAGCCGACTCAGGACTGAAAACACCTTACACACGCCGAGCGGCCGCTAATCCATCTACAAAGGGAGGCGGGGGTTGCGCACCAGGGCTTTACTGTGGGTAGAGTGGTGGGGTGGTGGGGTGTCCGGGGGGCAGTGGGGCGTGGTGTTGGGAGGTCGCGAGTGGCGGGTCAGTGTTGGTGTATCCTCTACCAACACCCAGTGGCCCGGGCGGGCCGCGGGTCGCAATCTTTTGGTATCATATATACGCCTGGCGTATATATATATTGCGCAGAGTATATTTTATCTTAAATACGCCAGGCGTGAAAGACAGCCAAGTCGCGCGCTTCTACATATGGAAACTGTCTCGTAGACGCCCGAAACGTAGACGCGTATAAGAGGTGTATACAAATATAAACAAGCCACGATACAGCCGATACGTGCGTTATCGCAATGGCCTATATATATATGCAAAATAGTGGCTATCATGATCCAAGTGTTTGGATTGCATAACACCAAAAATAGGTTTACACTGTGCCACAGCAGCCACAGTAGCCACGTTTCACTGAAACGTAGGGCATTCTTGCAGACGGTCACAAAGCCATAAATTTGCGTTTACACTGAACCCCTGGCAGCTCCCGTTTAGGGAAGTTTAAGGGGTCTGTTTTAGCCATGATTCCCTGTATAGGCGTCTGCGGTCGGTTACTTCCCTCGCTTTTTGTCCACGGTTCCCTGTGCGGTTGCCTACATTTGGACACGTTCAGTGACGCAATGTGATGCTCAACACATCTCATGAGGGCCCGGTACGTTTCTTATTAGCACCATGGCAGCTAAAGTGCGTCACGGTCTGTCACGTAGGTCCACCCCGTCCCATTGAATACAGGTGTTGCCGTTCAGCGCCACCTAACAGCCCACTATCTAGTTACGCGGCGGCTCGGACAAACACAGTGAGTCTAGCTGTATTCATATAGAGACACACAGCAATCACACCTAAAGTGTGAACGGTGGGTGTGATTGCAGAAGTGTTGTTTTTTGACAGATTAGATTGCTGGAACAAACTAGGGTATTGTATTAACTAGTCTGAGCTGTCTAAACTTTATAGTTGACAATTATTTTGGTTTAAACTTGGAGAAAGATAAGCATGTTATAGATAGGCCTGCCAATGTATTATTGTGCATACAGTTTGGATATACCTGTGTTATCTAAGCTATATCTAAAGTATTATTGAGTTAATATGCATGTATGACACATCAAATCAGAGCTGTAATACCATAAAATACAGTGCAATAATTTTTATCTCTATGAGAATGATGTACATGGGTATTGTAAATGTATTACTTTCATACACTCAGTCATCCAATGCTAAAGTATACGTTGCCAGGGGTATGTTTGGCTGCATGCATTGCGTAACCACGCATATAACGTGCGACACCGGCCTATGGAAAAAGGCATGGCTCAGTGTAAACCTAGCATTATATGTTAAATGTCTGCGCATCCACACCATCCCAGAGGATGTCCCTCCGATATGTGGATCACTTCTCATATTGCGAGCTAAGTTGTTGATATGCCCTAAAGATAAGTTTTTCGTCACTGCGAGTTTATCAGATGGGACTTTTTGAAGATCGCTTTTAAAATTCGTCTGTCCCTCATATAGGTTTTGGATTTGAGGTGATTGTGCCAAAGCAGAGAGAACTGTGAAAAGCCTTGCTACTGCCAACAATTTACATCAAAGCACCAGCCCTTTGTGTGTAACCTTTCAAAGAACGTACTCTGATGCTCCTCTAAATGTAAAGATGTAACTGACAAGAGTGAAAGCAAACATCGAAAGGAAGAAACGTCTTAGGAACATCCCAGCATTTCCACATTTACATCAAAGAGAGAGGGTACATTTAGGTCATCAGTAGAATGCACTGCTGCTAATGAGGAAGAACAGAAATGATAAACTCAAAGGAATTGTAAAGGATTATCTCTTTTTCGTTAGATTGGGTGGGAATAAACAATTCCGTTTTGTCCTTGCTGACTGCTGTTGTGAGGAAAAGAATACGAAAAAGGAATTGTATTTCTGATTTATTTGAAATATAAGGACATCGTACACGAGTACATATGGGAATTTGAGAATGATTCTATGCATTCTATTGACCAGTGCTTATTTCAGGGGTGAGCAGAATCTGTGGAATCGCCAATATCGGTAAATGACTGCTATCCATGGCCACATTCACATTTCAGACGATGAGTAACGGATACTGTTTTCAGAAAGGAGTTGTGGTAATCAATCTTAAAAGTCAATGAATAGGTGTTATAGGAACTGTTTCTCCAAAATCTTGATCTCTTCTTTGTGCGGCATTTTCGTTGAGGCTGCTAGAAGGAAAACGTGATGCAAAGCTGAGAACAAAGGATAAAACTTATAGTGTGCTACACCATAACCTGATATACGCCTGATATACCAAGAAGACAGGCATCTAAGAGGTCTTATCTCTAATTAAGATTCCGTGGGGCAGTAGAACCATCTGCCAGAATCGCAGAAGTCTCATGCCCAGAAGGCTGTGCGTAGATAATGTCGCTATATATGGATCCACTATCTACATTGCCTCAGACCAACGGGCAATTCAGGGGCCTGCTTGATAACCTATGAATGAGATTAAGGTTCATCGTAACGCCCAATGTAGTAAAATAGTTTTATAATGCCGGTCATGGGTGTGCCAGACAGGTGATGTGGTGTCATAGGTGTGTCAGATCGTTCGTGAAAATGATGCGACATAGGTCTTTTGTTAAGATAGGTACCTGATGGATATATTATATGAAATTATAGTACATAGATCTACCATAGATAAGGATACTCAGGAGATTCATTATCATTCTTCATTATTGAAAGACCCTGATGCTGTACTGTGTAAAGGAATCGATTCCCGATGGAATAAAGAACTGGAGGTGGTTTTCTCCTAAATCCGAGCCTCCCTCACTTTTTTTTATTGATCCTTAAGTATCAAACGAGCGTCTGTACAGGACATGTCTTGAGATCGTTCATAAATTATTAAACTAAACTCTGATTGCTTTCCAATACAAGGCTCTTTAGAGTTTTAAACTCCATTTCTTGGTATCTATTCTATTAGTTTTTTTTCAATATCCATATCCCTTTTTTTCGGATGTAATATATCTCGTGGTTGTCCTATGGCGATTGTTTTTTCCAGACTAATCCGGCGTTTGCACTACATGACTTAAAAGGTGGCGACTATAGATTGCCAAGCCAATAGTCATCAGGTGGTGCTCGCTTAATGCAAATTCGACCATATCAGGCGTTGACCCAAGAGTTTTCTTGAGCGTTTGCACTAGACAGCTTATTTTAGAAATGCACCTCGGCGATAAATCGCCACCTGTCTAGACAACCAATTCAAGCTGGATTAGAATAGTCGCCGGCGTCAGAACATGTAGTATAGTCTTCATGTGGTGCCAAATTGCGCAAATATTAATCTGACATATATCAGACGATCTGTAGGCGGCGCTGGGCCTTGACACTAAGAGATGTCTAGTCTTTTACGGCTGAAAGTCCTCAGAAGGTGTAAAATTCAAGAATCTCCGCCTATATATAATTCTCTATCGTAATCACCGGCACTGCATGAAAACCACCATTTTATTCATATATACGCCATCGCGGAAGTGCATGTACTGGCTGAATATTGATTTTTTTCATATATATACGCCCAGGGTTTATATACGGATGCGTCTTGGCTGTATTTCACACCCGGCGCATATGAGAGGAAATATCCTCTCCCCCGCCGCCTCCCGCCGGTTTGTGTTGGTAGAGTAAAGGTGTCCTCGGTGGGAAACCCTCTCCCCGCCCCCCCCCTCTCCCCGCCCCCCTCTCCCCGCCCCCACCCCCAACCCCCGTCACCCCCCCCCCCCCCGCCCGCTCTCAGTGAAGCCCTGTTCACTGGACGCTTATATCCGCCTACAGATGATATACACAGGGAATAGGACAACCTTGTAAACGCAAAATATCTACTTATATACGCCGGGCGCATTCATATGTAAAATGGTGGTTTTCGTACAGTGCGGGTTTATCTGACATAACAATATTTTGTGTATATCTGAGCTATAAAATACAACATCGATAGATGTTTGAAATATATCATATGACTGAGATATCGGGAGTGAATAATTCATCAGGCGGAAATATTTTCGTTCTCTTTGTCTTGATGCATGTATTTCTTCTTGGATTTTTAACTTTACAGAACATGCAAATTAGGGCGTGAGAAGATCGGCGGTCATGTTGTCTTTGCGTTTAAATGTGCAATGCCGAATAATAAATACAAAATTGACTGGCTTAGGATAATTTTGGAAATTTTGTCGTCGGAGTTGACTCATATTCGCAGATATACTACGCCCCGGAGAATACAGCCACTAGTATCTGAAACCAGTTGATATTGTTTATTGTGTCAGTTAGTGTTTGTGCCTAGTCGAATCGAGATGTTATTATCTCCCCTGTGTGGATTTTGTTCGGAAATTCTGTAAAGCCTTAATTTAATTTATCTCCCCTTTAATACTTGATTCTAGTATAATTGTGTAAAGTTTGTGTCGTATACATGCATTCTATCTTTCCTCTATGAAGCAAATTTGCGAAATCACACTAAAATGACCTTTGTCTATTAGCTTAGTGCAACATCATACGCATCAGAAAGTCTACCTATGCATTCGGATCCCGGAAAGGTGTAGGAAGGAGACGTAGCATAAAATCATCCAATAATTCTAATGAGAAAACGCTGTAGACAAGGTCCCTGGGCCAAATAATTTGATTTCCTTTCGCTTTTTATTGAGTCACAACATCGGCCACAAAGACCCGCATGCAGCCATCCTCGGAGGGTAATTCAATTCTGACGAACAGTTTCTATTTGATCTACTTAGTTGTTTCACGTTTGGGATTCGGAAGGTAATTCACTCAAGGGAATCAGGGGTCTTAAAGGTGACTCAGGTGGCATTTGTTGTGGTTTTTTTTTGTTTTAGGAAGGACAATGAAAAAAATAGGTTTACAAGCAGTGGCGGCAGATCACACACTGGCAACGGCCGCGGAGATAAACAGTAGAATGGTCTGCTGTGATATAAGATGTTCTACCAAGCATTATATACATATTAATGATTGGTTTTATGTGCGAGTGGTCGTAATCATGGTGGTCGACGCAAAGTGATATCTGAGCAACAGCTAGGATATCACGAGCTACACATAGATTATAGACCACTCGTACACAAAACTCGTCGTTATTGTATCTATTACCCACATACACGATTGATGAATACACAATATTACCATGATTTGGATCTGCGTGGTCGTATTCTCCGAGTAGTTGACGCGTAGTAATACTCCGAGCGATAGCGAGGTGTAATGCGTAGCGTCAACTACGAGGAGAATACGACCACTCAGATCCAAATCATGGTTATATTGTATTTATTACCCACATTTAAGTAATAAATATGATCATCAGAAAACCTTTCAACGTAGTTAAGAAGTTATGTTTACATTTTTTACTGACGTTTGGGGACTACTTTCATCTCAAAAATCTGTATCCTCCTAGGAGGGTACAGAGCTCCGTATCCTACTCAGTAGCGATCTGTAAGCTCCATAGGCTTAGTATGGAGACTCCGTATTAGGTGGGTAATAAAAGGAATGAACCAAGATTTGGCATATCGGATGACTGGCCATTCAACAACGTCTTTTGCAAGACATATGTAAAGTTTCCAGAATATGCCATGACACCGAAGCACTGTGAAGCATGACTCGAATTCAGTGTAGACTTACGCACTCTATAAAGTATGCCAATTCTCCGCGTCTTAAGTGTGCAAATCTATGTATTGAGAATAATATATCTAACCCTATTTCTAATTGTAACCAATCAGTATCAAAATAAGTTTCCAGAACTTTGTTTTCGAGACTTATCGAAATTATTCCGGAATCTCCAGGTGGAGGTTCTCGGTGTTAAGAATTTCCTATAGAGGAATCATGGCCACCCTATGCCTTTTTATAGGTGAATTCACGATAGGTGGGTAATAGAAACTATGAGAATCTATTAGAAATGCATTTGTAATTCACACTGCTCTAACACCAAGGTAGAATTCCATCTCCAGCTCAATGTTGGTGATTATGTCAACAATGCAGCTCGTTTGAATGTAAATAAATGTTCATTGTCGATCAGAAAAGTAAAATATACAAGAACGAAACTATGCAACTGCCATATATGGCAGTTTGATATGAGTTGACAGCAATATGACAGGGCTTTCAGTTGGCAATTTCCAGGAGAGATCGAGAAAAAAACAGGTATTGGAGAATCTCAAATAAAGACTTTCGCTCTATCTGGAATAAAGCGAACAATATTCAAAGGCACACTAGAAATTGCGCATTTATAAGATTATAAAATAGATTACCAGATGAAATGAAGAAATACATTACAGAATCGGTATTGTCGGTTTAACAGCAACGATACTGGGGGTCGTTTGATATCTGAAAAGATATGAATATGCTAGTCCTATGACTGTCATAGCAGGGACCGCGTTAGATAAACATGGAGTGTCCTTTTAAAGGACAGGGAGAATGACGGAGACTTGAGATGTGCCTCCAAGCTCTTTAATAAATCTGTCAATATCCTGACCACAATCCTGAAAGCTCTCCTTTTGGAAGGAGATCTCAATGGGTGACCTTTCGGTACTTATAGCCTAATTAATCAATATATAATCCATGTACACCCTTGAATACTATCCTTCAGAATTTCTAACAATTATAAGTAAATAATAACTTGATTTTCTATTAAATGATAACAATTAGAACTTTTTTTTATTGGAAACAAACAAACAAAATTGGCCTTGTACAGGGTTTGAACCAAGAACCTTCTGATAACCTTCGAATTTAACTAGACTTACACCCCCAGCACATGGGATAGACACAGAAAAGAACCAATCAAAGGAAAGCTTGCATCATATATAAACTGTAGTTTCGAAAGATTGAAGTCAGGAACAGGAGAATAAACTATTGACAACAATTATTCAACGCAATGACTCTCCCATTCTGGTCATTATCCTCCCACAAACTCTCCTATCATTGTCCTTGTCCTTCTCACTGTCCCCAAATATTAAACGGCCCAAGGAATAACAAGAAATATTGATACGTGTATATTTGTTACTGCTGTGAGATTCATGATTATATGAGCCTGCTAATAACAGAGATAGTCTTATGTATGATAATCCTCAAACCGCAATAAACCGTGATCTAATTAAGTGGTTTCAAATGGCGTGTGTCTTATATCCATGCTTGTGGGCGACTGCTTATTCATATGTGGCGTTTCACCTGCCGATAGATTGAATAACGATTACTTGGGCAGTGTACAGAAGTCGGTAGGTGGTAGCTCTTGAGGATTTATCTTTGCCTAATAATCGGCTTACCCAAATCACACACACCTTTCCCATCTGTCGACTGACTTTCCTACCTTTGCATTGAAAGGAACTGAGAAAATCAATCCTCGCTACACCGCAGCCAGCAGTTTATTTCCGATAGATACATTAGCGGTATTCCTATATGTGCAGAGAGGATTCCGGTAGAAATCAACGTTGATGAGAGAAAGGCTCTGTCTTGCTGTGAAGATGAGAAGGCCAACGACTGAGCCAGACCAGCCGCAGTTATATGCATTGCAGGATGATTTATCTGGTAGGCAAATTGTCGTTAGGTGGTGCCGTAAGCCAGAATCAGTGGTCAGAATTGTGAGGTGGAAACGTCGCATTAAATCATATCCCTTACATTTAGTACTATGGTCTCAACATTTCTACCTGACTGTAACACTTTACGTTTCATCTCATTTCACCTTCATCCACCATCAGTCATATATCTCCTTATTCTTCGATGGCCACCAACTGCATGTTGGTATCATTCAATCGGTAAGGGCACTATGTATGCATTGTGTCTCATGATGTATGCATTGTTTCTTGTGATTCACCCCCTCCCCCTTGAACCTTTAGCCTTAGCGATGAAATCAAAGTGTTTGACCAAGTCGGTTGGTGGTTGCACTATTACATAATCTTTGCCAAATTATTGGGTGATCCCCTGAAATACTTGGCTGTGTCTGGCATTGGTATTCCCAAAACAACAAAATCGGTGGTTTCCGACTACAACACGGTGCCGAATAATCGCCCAATTGAAAGAGAGTTCACTTTTACGTTATTGGGCAGGAATTATCTCTCCATGCAACAATCTCGAAGACTATTGGGTATATTCATATATATATCCTGATGCCCAATTAATCAAGCACCGAACAATGTATTAAGCAAGATGGATAAGTCCTGCTGCAGGGTACCCTATTGTATATCCGGAAGAAGCGAGTGGCAGAGACCCGGAAGACCTTGGGGGACTATAAAAGGGATGAACCAGGTGATAATGACCGAGAGGCATTAGCCTGCCTTTCCTTAAAGGTCACCGCCACAATTTGAAATTCTATAGTAGATTGAAAAACTGAGGAAATAGGCGTTGACCTTTCTCCCCTACCTGTGACAGCTGGTCCCTGAGTATTATAGGATCGGGCTCAGCTGGCATTACCTGTCTGCTGAATGAGGGCACTAGAGTATCCCCTTTTATTATCCAACGTATACAAAGACCCCATTGAAAATGTATGGGTTCTCTGGACACACCAACCCATTATAAAACTAGGAGCTAATGTTATTTCCATTTATAATGGAAGAGCGCTGTATACCTAAATTACTTCATTGAATAAAAGTAAGAGAATATCATAAGAAATTATGTATTTGAGCCATCTGTATTTGATCGAAAATTAAGTATCAAGAATGTTTCAATAAACCTAGATAATTGATTTGATATTTGTTCTCAAGTGTCATGAACAGGACTACTTTGTGGTATTAAAATCAGTGTATACGTCCTAAACCATAAAAAAATTCTCTGTATGGGTCTGAGTATAACAGGTTCAATAACCTGGTCAGTGGATGAAGGTAAGGAGTGTGTGTATTAGAGTAGGGGAGAGGTGCTAATATTGAGTGACTGGGTTGAGATAGAGTCATATGCCTACCCTTCCACTAACCTCATACCTCCTTACTGGGTCTCTGTTTCTTTGAAGAGCATAGTGAATGGTCTGTCCCTTCAGATGTGGCAGTTCCAATGCTATAAAGTCAGGTGTGTCCCATCAGATTTGAAATGTACATGCATTGTAAAGTGGTAGGAGAGCAGTGAGCCAGAAAAAACAGGCTCTTGAGTGTAGCTAGTTGGTCTGTAAAGTAGATGGTTTGGTTGTGGGAGGGGAGGGGTGGGGGCTATTCTGGCATGACTGTAGAGTGGCTTCAGGTCAAGTATGTTATACCTAAATCTTAATCTGTCACTGTCTGTTAAAACATATGTCTATTTCTCCTTGTTTATGTCTGTTTTCTGTCTCCAGCTGTCTGTTTCCCTGGCTATCCCTGTCTGTATACTGTATGTATAACTCTCTCTGTTTATATCTTTGTCTCTGTCCCTGTCTGTCCATATGTATGTCATACTATACCATTGTCTCTGTCCCTGTTGGTTTGCATGTATGTTTGACTCTGTCTCATTATCTCTCTATCTGTCTCCTTTTCTCTACTGACTGCTGGTTTATATGAACCATCTGTCGGTAAGGTATTTTAAAAAGAAATCATTATATGTCATTCTATGTCTTCCTCCCTGTCTTTGTGAGGGTCCATGATCAAGGGTTTTAGCAAGTCTATGGTCAATGCTCAAGTCTCAGGTGCATGGCTTGGATTGAAGGGAGTAAAACTGGTTTGTCAGGTCTGAACAAAGAGGGTCTGAATAAGGTGTATTTAGATGTGTCCCATCAGTTCTGACACACTGAATACAGTGTATTTAGGTCTGTCCCACCAGATTTGAAAATGTAGATACAATATTGAATCAATGTTATTATCTAATAGTTTCTTTTTCTAGTAGCAGATTCCAGTATTCATAACTAAATATTTATCATTTAATGAAAGGATTGACATAGTGAATCCTTTTGTCTTCAAAAAGACTATAAATAAAAAGGTCTATTTTTAGGAACCAAGTCAGTAGTGGGGCAGGGCATATGTGGTAAGGCTTGATACTGGACACCTGACTATTTTACCTGGCCTTAATAGTTGGAGCATGGATGGTGAAGGGATAGATTATTTACAGCAAGCTGAAACCCTTTGTGAGCATTCTAACCTATGATGTATATGAGCGTGTTTTCCCACGCTCAATAAAGGCAAGAAATGGTCTATTGCACTGCAAGAAAAGCACTATTTTACATATATATACGCCATTGTGATAACGCACGTATCGGCTGTATCGTGGCATGTTTATACTTGTATACACCTCTTATATGCGTCTATGTTTCGGGCATCTACAAGACAGTTTCCATATGTAGACGCGCGCGACTTGGCTGTCTTTCACGCCTGGCGTATTTAAGATAAAATATACTCTGCGCAACATATATATACGCCAGGCGTATATATGATACCAAAAAAAAAAAGAAATGCGACCTACAGGCCTACCCGGGCCTGTGGGTGTTGGTAGAGGATACACCAACACTGACTCGCCACCCGCGACCTCCCAACCCCACCCCCTACCGCCCCCCCACCACCCCACGCCACCCCCAGCCAGCCTCAATGAGAAGCCCCCCGCTGCCCGCCGGCCACTGCCACCGCCCACCGCCTGCCGCGTTTGTACAGGTTGACTCAGTGGGAAACCCTCCCCCACCCTCCACCGCCCGCCCATGCCCGCCGCTGCCCGCCGCGAGGTGTTATGGTGTCGGCGGGGACATGTGGTGTGAATGCGGCCGCATTCACACCTGTGCAGTCGCATTCGCAGGGGGTAAGATGATTTCAGTAGTTAGCTATAACCTTGAAGAGGGTGCTTATATGCTAAGCCAAGATTGACCACACATAGGCATGGTGTTTTAAAGTCAAATCTATTAGAAAAACGGTAAAAAAACAACAAATACAGGGTTTATTATGTGTAATTAATCAATTTATACTTAATTAGGTTTTTATAAAATAAATTGGTAATATAAGATTGCAATTTTCATATAATACAGACTTGGATGGTTAATGGCAAATGAAATATGCTACCAGTAGTGTCCCCAAGTGGCAGAGAATGGAACTTTTTGAGATTGGTGTATATAGAACGGAATCAGGCGTATATATGACGTATATAAGACCGCACCATGGACATGTATATACGCCACTAGATAAGGCGTCTACGAGACGGATAACAGGTCTAACTTCTAGATGCAAAATCCTACTGTTAGACGCGTTTCGCATACATATGTAAAATAGTGCTTTTCGTGCAGTGTTGTATAATTGAGCACCACCTGACAACTATTGGCTATACAATCTGCAGTCGCCACATTTTTAGCTGTCCAATGTAATGACTTGCACACTATGGATAAATTAAACCTACAATTTGCCATATTAAAGGGTATAACAATAGGGACTATTTCTTTGCTCTACAGCACAAAGGAGCGATATTTCGTAGTCTAGAGGTGATTGTATCCTTGAATCGTCCTAGCTCTAAGACCAAAAGGCTTATACGACGACATTGGCCCTAGGACGATCGGAAGGGAATTTCTACGATGTATCCAAGACTATTAAACGGCACCCATGTTTATTTAACAAAGACCGTCCTATGACATTTCCTTGACCATCATGTAGCATTCCTAGGGGGGTCCAGATAGCCAACACCCACGGTTTATCGTTATATACTATCTCAGATCGCTTGCCTTGTGTCTCATTATTACTTACTGAAATATATACAGTAGGATTTAAAATAAAGCAAGACAGAAATGTATAACCTCACAGGAACTGTGTGTGTAAAAAACCAACACACACAGCACCCCATAACGTACATACCGCGCACCGACACACACAGCCGATCGCGACCTAGTTCCAACTCCATAAACACGCCCCCTACAGGTCACGTGACTTGCAGGACCAATCAAATCGACGAACTTGGGTATTCAGATTGGACGCGGGAACTTCCCGCACTCCGCTACCCTTTTCTCTCTATCCGTGGTCGCATCAGCGGTGGGATAGGACGTGGACAGCTAAGCCTCGTGAACCAAACATAGTTTAATCATAGTCTACATGTCCTATTTCACTCAAACAACCAACCTTATGAAGCCAGAACCAGAGCCTAAGAGGAGGAGAGCAGAGAAGGAAAACCAAGTTCCAGTTGTTGAAGAAAACGCGATGTCAATAGACACTGACAGCCAGTCGGCGCAATGGGCGACGACTGACACGGCAGAGAGGGAAGCGTCCGAGGAGACCGCTTTCAGAACTCAGCTGGCAGCCTTACAAAAGATGAAAGACGACACAGAAGCAATGAGGAAGAAGCGAAGAGAGGAGAGAGAGAAGCGTGAGGAGGGAGACAAAGATTTGAAAGCCAAACCGCCCACACACAACTTCAACCCCTTCGCTAAACACAGCACCAGCGCGGCGAGTGACACAGCCAACACGCAGCAGGATGACGTAGTGAGTACATTGGCCACACCGGCTTTTCTAACCGTCATTCATCGCAATGCCAATGCTACATGTTCTGTTTCAGATAAAAACGCACACAAAGGCAGGGACTGGGAGCTTATGCAGACTCCCACCCCTAACCTTGACAAATCTAAACCGAACATTACACAGATTTCAACCCGATGCGTTGCAGGCAGTGATGGGCTGCCTGTGACTTTCAAACGTCAACAAACCGCCACTACACGGCGACAAGGCCGAGGCAGATGGAGCCGGTGCAATGTGTTCACACCGTCTCTATCTCGCTTAAAATATGGCCAAAAGAACTCAAATCAACTACACAAGACAACCACTACTAAGCAATCAACCTTAGATGGTTTTCTCCGAAAACACACGGGAATTTCCGCAAACTTTACGCACACCGCAACGAAGCAGGCCGATGCCCCCGATGTGGGACATGACCTAGATACACACAAGCGGTCGACACATACACTAACACGCGGAAAAACAGACACCAACAATCCGGATGGGGTACATACAGTAGTGCACACTCATAGAGAAGCCCCAAACACAACTGCAATAAAAAGAGGGACAAAACGAGATAGAGAAGGAAATGGAATAAAACACCCAACAGATGCCACCCTGAAAATTCTACTAGATTTGGATACAACAAATCAGGGTAACATAAACAAGACAATAGAAAACAATGGGACACATACCACAGACACTGTCTCATTTCACAACAACAGGACATCCCACAGCCACAGCACACACTCAGTTGCCAACAGTACCAAAACACATGGCAACAGAAAACAACATGCGAAAATCTCAAAAAGACAACAACACAAGACTCATGTCGAGCCCTCTGTGTCTTTTCAGGATTTTGACAAGATGCTGAGCCAGAACCTACAGGGAGCTTGGAGAAGTGTACGAAAAAATGGGGTAGACACTATACTCCATAATCTTCGTAAACACTGGCTCGACACCGCAGTAGAAGCAAGCTTGCCGACAGCCTGGGCACTGGGCCTAGAGGACCTCCCGCAATGGATCGAAGACAGTTTTGCTTTGAATGACATAGTCATCGAAGTGAGAAAAAAGGCTGCCTTGGACCTTATGAGTAGAATCTCAACTCACCTAGAGAAAGAAGAAACAAGGAGCAGATCCATCATGAGCCAAACACTGGAAACTATCAAAGAGGAGCTATATGAACGAGAACCACGGGCCCAAGCACAGAACAAGATTCGCAAGCTCACCACCCATTTTGACAAGAAATGGGATCGCGAGAGCAAAACGATGGAAGCCGAACTCAACAAACGGATGTCGGCCCTAGAAAAGGACAGCCCAAAGGATGACGACATCGTCAACATCGCCCGACATGTAAAGAAACTGGTACGAAAGCAGGCAGAGATGAGCGCCAAGAAGAACGCCCGCAGTGACCCGAAGCCCTTTAGACCAGCCCCCCCCCAGCACCACCGAGAGAGCACGGGGGGGCACCCCCGACCATGAGAGGGACCGGGAACAACAACGCGAACGAAGCCACTATGACCCAAATGACCAACGACGCCCCTACGAATACAGGGACAACCGCGGGGGAAGAAGACCATATCGTGGATACAAGCCATCATACCACTCGGGAGGAGGACGCTACGAAGAAAGACCAAGGCAAGAATACAAGTATCAGGACAGAAGGTACTGAAAACGTCTCCTACGCTGATGTAGTACGAAAAAAACTCCAAGGACAACCGAACCGACCACCGACCCAGAGACCAATCACCAACAGCCAGAAGAAAATAGACAGAAGATCCTGTATGTCACTTCTCAGACAAGATCTCCAGCAAGCAGCCAGGGCAACAAAAAGTCACGATCACAAGCCGGGTCACCGAAAACAAATGACTCAAATCGTTCATCCAAATTTCGAGTGTCACAACAGGTGGTCTTGTCTCGACACAGACCCAACCTTAGAAGAAGGAAAGAAAGTTGTAGACCAGGAACGCCCCTCGAGAAATAAACATGTTAACTGTTTTCCTTTGTCTGTCTTCTCATTCAACGATTGTAATGGTAAGACTAGTGAAACAAACAGCGGTAACATTCCATCCTCCGAAAATAATCCAAAGACAACCTCTACCCACACCACAGAACACGTCCACCCAGACCACCACCCCCAGAGCCCAAAAAGTACTTTGATCAATCTGTCAAACAGGTCCCTAACGTCAGTAGAGAAGTCCATTTTGGAAAAGGGCTTGAACTTCTGCCCAACTCAGGGGGGACAAGGGGACGGGGATAGAAAAATAGAACTCGACAATTTCCATCGCAAACTACGAATCAGGCAATTTTCGATGGCTCCACCTTTTCCGACTCCAACGAAACTTTGGGATATTTCCAACCCCAAAATGAAAACGTTCCGAACCAGGAAGCCAAGGGCTCCCTCTTCCCTTTCGACAACAAAGAACTTTACCGAAAACTAAAAGGACAGTCGACATGGAAACCACCGGTGGGGTCACAGAACCTGGAGGGCTTCATTGCCCTCAACGAGATACACCTCAACGGCCAAGGAAAACCAGCAAAATTACGACACAACATAACCAAGGACCAAAAAGTGGCGTTGAAGAAGCTGGCCAAAGACACCTCGATCATCATCAAACTGGCTGACAAAGGAGGAGCGACCGTTATACAGAATACAGTGGACTACATCAAAGAAGCAGAGAGACAACTAGGAGACACCAAGGTCTACCTACCAACCCCAAAGGACAAAACAGAAGAAATAAACAAGAAGATAGAGGACAAAATTCAAGAAATGACGGACAACGGAGAGATCAGCCTAAAAATGGCAGGGGCCTTGAAAAATGAGAAACCAAAGGCACCACACGTCTACTTCCTACCTAAAATACACAAGCCACAGAGACCACCACCAGGGAGACCGGTAGTGTCTGCGAACAACTGTGCAACGGAAAAAATTTCAACCTTCGTAGACACTTTCATCAAACCACTCATACCAGGTATAAAATCATATGTCAAGGATACAAACGACTTTATCAACAAAATAGAGGCTCAAGACAAAACGAAAGAAGATACCATCCTAGTCACACTAGATGTAGGATCACTCTACACAAATATCCCCAACGACGAGGGGATCAATGCCATAAAGACGAAATTGGGCAAAATCCGAAGCAACAGATTGAATCCAAGCAACGAATCAATCACAGATCTTTTGGAATTAGTACTGAAGAACAACAACATCCAATTCAATGGCACGCACTATATACAGATCAGCGGTACTGTGATGGGCACAAGACTTGCCCCATCATACGCCAATTTATTCATGGAAAACTTAGAAGAAAAACTCCAAAAAATAGACGGACCACAACCAACACTCTGGCTTAGATACATCGACGACATCTTCGTCATCTGGAACCACGGAGAAGACAAACTCAGAGATTGGGTGACACGCCTCAATCAGTCACATCCAACCATCAAGTTCACCTCGGAGCAGTCAAGATCAGAAATCCCTTTCCTCGACACCATGGTGAAGATAGACAACATCACGAGGAGACTATACACAGATCTATACACCAAACCAACGGATGCAAATACTTACCTAGAATACACCTCTGCACATCCACCATCTACAAAAAGAAGTCTTCCGTACTCGCAGTTCCTCAGAATCCGACGGATCTGCAAAACCAACGAGGACTATGAGAGACATTGTGAGAAAAAAAATCGCTGAATTCAAATCAAAGGGTTACCCCCCCAAACTCATCGAAGAATGTAAACACAAAGTCGATCAACAAAACAGAGATGACCTACTACGACCAAAAAGGAAAATCGAGAAAAACACTCAGGATGGACTCGTTTTAGTGACGACATACAACCCAAACAACAACGCAGTGGCCAACATGGTAGAAAAGAACTGGGACCTTCTGGCCCGATCAATAACCACCAAAAACATCCACAAGAAGAAAGTCATCAAGGGATACAAGAGACCAAAAAACATCAAGGACCATCTGGTACGGGCCAGAACGAACTTTCAGCCAAACCAAACACACACAAAAGGAAACAACCAGATAAAGACAACAGCGACAGAAACAACCACCAACAATAAGTGCACCAAACCCAACTGCAAATACTGTTCCCTACTATGTATGGAGGGTAACATCACATCGGCAACAACTGGCAAAGATCACCAAACCAAGTGGAATGTCACCTGCAACAGCTCCAACGTAATATACTGCATTGAATGCAAAACATGCAATAAACAGTACGTGGGGCAAACGAAAAGAAAGATCAAAGAAAGAATAAGAGAACATCTCAACTGCATCAGGAAACATGAGAGCAAAAACGAAGTACTGCATCACTTCAACCAAAGCACTCACAACGGCACGGACAACGTAAAGGTGCATATACTAGACTACATATATAGGCACCCAGAGTCGAAAGAAGCGGGAAGACTTAGGAACAAGATCGAATTCCACTGGATACACCGCCATAAGACACATGCTCCTCAAGGCCTCAACACTCTGGACAATAGGTATGGGTAGCCATATCACTATACACACCCTCCCCGCCCAAACGCCACGTCAAAATTTTTTTTTCCAACTATGGAGCTCTTTTCGAGAGAAAAAAACTCCGATGGAACGAGAAAATTACAAACAAATGGTCAACAACCAGGGGAGGAGAAGTGATGGCTATGACTACACAGAATAGAGAGAAGAACACCGAATGTTTTTTTCCAATCGAAAAAAACATTGCAGGGCTGACATATCCGCTCCCCGGGAAAAACACACTCCCCGAGGAGAAAGACCACAGAAAAACGCCTACCGCACAAATGCCTGATGAGACTGAGTAACAGTCGAAACCACGAGATGAATGGGAGAGTAATAACTCTCGCTACACCACAAGTCCACATTGACACAAAATAACGCCAATGAAAAAAAAAACCCAAGCTGGCAGTTATCCAACTTGACACGGTTACAACATAAAAAGATGGGCCTCCTCCCGGTCATATATAGCCTGGGGGCTAGGGAACACGGTTTCCCAGCCAGAGAGTTCACACTAACTGAACCTCACAGGAACTGTGTGTGTAAAAAACCAACACACACAGCACCCCATAACGTACATTCCGCGCATCGACACGCACAGCCGATCGCGACCTAGTTCCAACTCCATAAACACGCCCCCTACAGGTCAAGTGACTTGCAGGACCAATCAAATCGACGAACTCGGGTATTCAGATCGGACGCGGGAACTTCAGCTAAGCCTCGTGAACCAAACACAGAAATGTATAACTAGACTACGTAATATTTTGGGGTATGAATTGCCAGATAAGCTCTATTTAGACTTACGAAGCAATAGTCGAAATGTCGATCATGGGGACACGCGAAACTGTTTTTATACTTCCCTTCTGGGGAGTTTACAACAGCCGAAGATTCTAATAAGTCGGTTTGACATTTTGGAAAGTTCCATCCACTTTTCTACATTGGACTGGAACCTTCTATGTATTATTCAAATGTCAACCCCTTCTTTCCATGAAAAATATTTCTTTTGTGAGAAAAGAGAGATTTCCAAAATCCGAAAAGAGTTGGAAAAGAAATTTTTACAAAATCAGTTCAAAAGCTCCCTTCCCCCTACATAGATATTCCTCAGATCTGGGAGTTTCAATGTATCAAGGCAAATATGATATCAAATCAGTTGTATTATTTAAACCCATGTTAAGTAGGTAGTACCAGTACAGATAACTAAGCCTAACCATAAAAGAATTTAAGAGCCTAACAAAGAATATTATGATTTGGGAAATTTAAAGATCTTGCCCAACATCTATAATGAAGAACGAACAAACATCACATTATCATGATGTATAACATATTCTAGCTTAAGTGAAGTGTGCCCCACCAAAAGACCTATCATAATATGTTAAATAACTATAGGAACCGATTGTTCACTGGCAGACTCATCCCTCCATATTGCAAATCGAAATGGATTTGAAAATATGGATCAACAACTATAAATTGTACTCTACAGAACAATGAAGGAAGTTTCCTCTAAGCCTCGAAATAACATCGGTGTTGTGAGCTGCTCGTGGTATTAACACAACACCATGTTTCGTAATAAATTGCTGGGTTCCTTGGGAACTCATTCTCACTCTCTCCCTCTGAATTTGGACGTTACTCGTTTGATTGATGAGATGAAATTCAACAAAAACACCATTTTCCCAGCGCGAAACTGGATAATTGCTTGGTGAACAATGGTAATGCTCAAAACAATAGGTTTTTTTCTACAATCTTGTTTTATGTCCTTTAGATGGCGACATGAGTTCCTATTCAAGTGAAATATGAGGCTTCCTACGAGCAATATGACCGATCCATATCGGAGCAAGATGAAGCATAACCTTTAAGTTTAATCAGGCTATTTATGCCTTCATTAAATCACATGAAGTGATGAAAAAATACACATGCATCATTCCATAGCCTTCATACTATCGATTTGATACGTTTACTACTTGATATGGCCTAAGAAATAGTTAATTAATCTAATACCATGGCTGAATATGACGTATACGCTGTGCCTTGCATTACTGTGACAGACTGCATGCTTCGTATATCATGAACCTAGGATGTCCAACTGGATGCCCCATTGGTTAACCTTTGATTGATATTGTCTAGTGTATCTACTATGATTTTGATTTCGACATATGTTTCTTAACTGGCCGAGAACGTATCATGAAAACAAATTAGTCCCAGCAATCTATGCAGATGAGATGGGGGTAACCCAATCTTCTTTTTTTTCTTTCTAATTCTATACCTGGCAATACAGTTTCCTAAAGTGTACCTAGATCTATTGAAGTGGTCATAGTTTTTAAGTGTTCATCATTATTCGATCTTTTCAGGTTTCACAATTCTATTTTTGTGTCCATAATCAAGACTTTAAACTTCATTAGGCATTCTAAACCAATCATATTTATACATTTGACACATGAAATATTCCAAACATCATGATATTCAATCTCTCTCTTAATTGTTTACTCAATCGCATGATAGTCATTTACAGTACATTATAACTGGCCTTCATCAATGCAATAATGTCAAAGTACACATGTACTTATATGATGATATAGATGATGGCTCAAGGCATCACTTAGGGTTGTCAGGTTATGCCTGGATGTTTGAGTATATAATATTTACAGATTCGTTGTTTTTGTGTAATAACATTCAAAATAATGGCTCATTAAGGATTTTACTAACTGATGCCTAACAATTTTGCATCATTAATTGGTTTGCAATACGTCGATCAGCTTCGTCCTGCTTACATCATAACCAGTGATCTTCCTCCGGGAATTTCACTAACAACCTGTGAATTCATTGCCAAGATATTAAGGTCTAAAAACAAAATCTGTAGAAGATAACGCCGATCGATTTTTGCTGTCGTGGAGTGTTGGGTGTAAGAGCAGGAACTTGCAGCCTGAGCCTTCTTTCTGTATTCCTCCTGCCATCTCCAAACTGAAAGTGACAGCTCTCCCCATTTCGCTAATTACCCATGGTGACTACCATTTATCAACTTAAGCATAGCGCGTCGGAAGCTGGAGGTGGAGAAATATTCACTCAGAGGGGCTGCTCTCTGTAAAGACATGAACATGTGTATGATGTCCCTTTCCTGATTTGAATATCGATATGCTTTAAATATTATTGTCAGATCAAATCAAAATGGACAGAAACAAGATCTACATTCTACACTACATGATTAAATATTCGGACCTGGATTTTATTTCAGTTTCTACCCGCGCTATACCAGATCGAGCGCTATAGAGAAGTGAATTCAGTATTGGACTTTAAATACTATTTACTATTACATTCTTTATACAATGTAATTAGAACAACTTCATCTTTCATTACGAAGATGGGTCTTTGGCAAATGCAATTTGCGTGGAAGTATGCAATAGGAGCTCACAAATCTGTGAAATAATTACACTCATAAACATGTGCCTAATACGGTTTTCATTCAAAAACGGTTCTAAAATATTCTCAGCATGCTCTGAGTTCTTGAGATTACCATGTTTTTATTGTTACCTTTCTTTTTCGAGCCGATAGCGAAGTTGGCGGGCTGACATTATTGGAAGTGTCATTACTGATGAGGCCCAAGGGGTTATTTTTATGAAATGCTGATGTCAACCCCGTGGGTAGAAGAACTGTAGGTCCCAATCAAGCAGCAGTGATTGACTTGTCTTAATGACGCTCCAAAATTGACGTTTATTTGCTCAGTTATTTTTCATTCGTCATCTGCAGCTCTTGTTTTAGTTGAACTGCCAAGTTGCCAGAATTCCTCCGCTGCCTGTGAATCCTCCGATTCATACATGTATATGTTACGGATCGTGACTGCTGGGATGTGTTTCATGGATAAGGTGTTGCATAGACCTGTTAGGCTGAAAGATCACTGATGGTCAGACCCATTTGGATATAGCTGTGCCATACATGCGCAGGTAGGATAATTAGACTATGAAAGGAGAATGGTCACCATTAACGCTTGTCACTATTATAACCCAGTAAACATAAGACGTAAATCTACGTGGCTCACAGGTAGAGTCCCTACTTATAAAACGTACAAATGTTAAGGTTTACTTACATCTGTAGAACATGTGGTAATTTTGGGTAATTTTACGTAAATTCACATGACTCACTAGATGAATTTACTGGATGGCATGACAGTTGTTTCTGTCAATTATTTGTACTTCTTGGGGAGGGAATGGCCTGTACAGTTGGTTTATTTACCAAATCTACCAAACGACCAGTCAATTATCATTAATCTCATTCAGGCTATGATTGTCTGATATCTCTTCACTGCAGTTATCCTAATTTTGGTAATTTTGGCAGTTGGGTAGGACCACACCTTTTTCCAGGTGTGTGGTGTTGATATAAATGTAAGTCTAGTTTTTTTTCCGGCTGAGAAAAAGTTATAGGCAAGTGTTGGGGCCTATTACAAAGAAAAAGTACACATAATTAACTATACCTGAGTATAGCTGAGTATAACCCATAAGTATACCTTCAGGCTAATCATACTCACTTCTCTCCTTCATAGAGAAACCCAAAAATAAACATTCCCTTCCTCTGTAGATAGAGCTTCCAGATATATATATTTGTACAATATGTAAATTTCCCTTTTTAAAATACAGAAAACAATCTACCATTTACGTAATTAATTTCTCTGTTGATATATTTACATAGATTCATGTAGTTTAAAAATGTAAATTTACGTTTCTGAACTATGTGAATCTACGTAAATTTATTAAAAACCTCTATAAATTTACGCATACGTTCTCCAGACGTAAATAAACCTTAACATTTTCACGTTCCTACTACGTGAAAAGTTACATAAATTTGTCCAAATAACAACGTAAATTAACGTTGCTAGAACGTATTTGTGTTTGCTGGGAAATCACTTCCCAGTTCTCGGATGACTTGGTGCCTGTTGAATAATTTAGGGTCATAAATTAAGACTCTTTTTTTAAGCAAACAAGACTCAGGGAGGTTGTAAATCAATTTTATTCAAAAGTTGTTTTTGCAACCACCTTATGCTTATGGCTCTTTCAAAGCAGCTTGAATTAACCATCGAGAAACACCACGATTGTATAGGTCATCGACCACCTCGTCATTTGGCAAAAAACTCGTGACCTGCATAGACTTTCACGATTTTTAACAGAGCCGTTTTTATTTTACCTGCGTAGGTGCTTGGTGATAATTCTTTCTCAAGGAGCATCATCTCATGATTTTTCCCTATTGAAGTTACAATACTAAAATCAGTACAACAAAAAGTAAAATAAAAAAACATGACCGTGATGGTATTCTGTATCTAATTTTACTGGTTTTACAATTTGTTCTCTCTAGAAGTCAGGCATTTAGGTGAACATTCAACATGCTTAGAATTAGGGGTTGAAGATGGTAGAACTGTAGTGTAATTACATAGAGGGATTCCAGTTGATCAACACTCCCTAAGTGGTATTCTGTACTTGTAAGGTTCTCACTTCGCTCTATGGGAGAATAATTCTTAACGAGCTAGGCTTAGAACCTTGGGAATCCACTGGCACGCACTAGGTGGCATCATTGAGATTATAGGAATCTTTGGGTTGCATTGATGTACGTCTTTAGCACGGGAGGCAGGCCAGTGGATTCTCAAGGCTCTAAGCCTAGTCCGTTAAGAATTTGTCTCCTATAGAGCGTAGTGAGAGTATAGAATACCACTTAGAGAATGTGAGATCTTATGAGAGGGGCGAGTTGATAGAGTTGTTGTGCAGGTCATTGTAGGGCTCTTAGAAGTGCAGCTGAAGTCTAGGTAGATATGGACATTGCTCGATGGTTTTGTGTACAGGCTGCCGTAGAAGACGATAGGTACTGATATATATTACTACATCTATACGTAGTAATAAAAGAGCGTTGGCGTGTGTTCTACGAATTCAACCTTGAGTGGTTTACACGGCTCTCTGTCCTCGAAACCAACCTTTGTTGTATTTTAATCCATCTTCCCGAATATACTGAACCCGGAAACTACCATATTATAGGGTATATCATTAGGGATATTTCCAGCACAGAGGGACTATTGTCCTGTAATCAATGGCATTGAGGCCAGAGTTAATAGGCTCAAATACGTAAGCAATGGTTACGGTTTCTGACAACATACAAACAATGGGTAGTGGTCTACAGTAGCCCCATACATTTTCCATGAGTACTTCGTAATCGATGGATAATAAACTGGAGTTTTTAATGGCACTATAATGAGCGGTTGTTTTTATCTGGTGTTTACTAGACTACTTAATACATGGCGACTTTGGATCATCAGGTCAATAATAGTCAGGTGGTGGCAATGACCACCGCAAAAGTCGTTGACCTCAGAACATACTCCAGCATTTACACTGACGACTAAGTTTTCACAGAATCTAGACACCCATCTAGACAACTAACTCAATACGGCTTGAAATAGTCGCCAGCGTTAGGTCCAGCGTCCACCTACTATGATATGGCTCTGATATGGTCTACGATGCACCTCCCGATGAAAAAATCAAAATCGCATCGCAAGGTCCCCTAATATCCGGGCAGTTGAACACGTTTCTGCGATTAGACACTGATAAAAAACCAATACAATGCCTGGTGGATTGGCATGTCTAGACATATGTCTACGATTTTGCACCTTCCCAATATGTCTCCGATATTAGTATTTTGTATCGGTGCCAAATCGGGAGGTCTATATTTCTATCGTAGTAGGTGGACGCCAGGCCTTGAAAGTGTCCAATAGTCATCAGGTGGTGGTGAATTGAGTGATCCGACATAATAATCACACGATCTGCAGTCGCCACGTGCTTTGTGTTAATACGATTTCTAGACTTTTATGGCTGATAGTCATCAGGCGGTGCAAAATGCCAGAATGTTACCGCCGGGTAAGGGTTATGGGTAGTGAAAAAGTTTGGTAATGCTGTTTGTACCTCTCGATACGACGACACTATTACAAGTTTGGCTTGAGAAGCTTGAGAGGTGTGTGGCTGCACGCCCTTGTCACGTCTGGGCGCAGTGAGGATCCAATCACTCCCTGATCCCTAAAGATCCAGCAACCTGTCTCCAATTAAAGCTACCTCTCCCTCGCTCCTCTCCTCGACTCCGGTTTAGCTGCATGTGGACTTGAGCACGTGTCGTGGAAGTTTGTAATCGTCGCTAATTGCACGTTTACGAGGAGTCTGTGTCTAATTACAATCCTACACGTAGCTTGAGCGAGGAATAGATCTAGATTTAGTGGCGAGGCGCAGCTAGTTTGCGAGATTCGTAGATATTAAAGAAGAAACCAACAAGTTTTGGTCAAAGTCGTCGTTCTCCACGAGTTTGATGCGGAGTAATATGAACGAGGCGACAGCCGAGTGAATATCACATAGCATTCAAACGAGTTGGAGAATGACTTCTTTGACCAAAACGAGTTGCTTTCTGTATTTATCTCACCCCTGTACGTACTAAAAGAATGGGCAACAAATAGGATATAGACCATCGAGAACGGACTGCAATACTTGAAGGGGCATGGAGAACGAGATCCCAATGTTAAGCCTATGGATATTTATTCCAGGGGTGAGATAAAGCTACATGACACGTTAGCATCAAATCTTAAAGTTCTGGGAGGTGTTTCATGATTCTGGTGATGATCGTTTTCGTTGCATAGTCGAATCATCATAGCTGCGCATTTATCCTACCCCTAATATAAAACCCCATAGGCTTAACATTGAGTTTCCGTATGCCACGCTGACTGGCATACATAGTTTTATATGCCACTAATGGCATGCAGAATTGTTATCACGTAATATTCCAAAATCGAGGAGACGAGGTAGGATAAAATCAAAACCTGATTCGTTTTAATCTTGGCCACCACATGCCACTCCGGGAGTTTTGGCTCTGGACTTCACTCGGCTTCACCTCATGAAGTCACTATGCCAAACTCCAGTCATGGCATACGGTGGCCAAGATTAAAACTCATCAAGTTTTACGATAGTATGGCACAGCTATATTCAAATAGGTTTTAGACTATCAATGATCGTTTCAACCCAACAGGTCTATCCAACACCTTGTCTATGAAAAATCTCTATGGGAGAGCTATACATCCCTGTCGCACCCATTATAGTGTGGTCTATGCGGTGATATTAATCAGAATTGTCCCCATGTGTTAGTAAGAAAATAACTGAATTTGAACAGCCGCCATTTTGTAGGGTTTCCATCATATCCTGATGTTTACAGTGCAACTGCCATGTTCTGAACTGCATGTTCTACCTCATTATAACTCACTATAGTTCCTAATATGCCCACATGGGGGCAGGGCATTCGAACAGTGGCACTCTGAGATGTTCGTGTCAGTCAGGGTCTCCCTTATTGGCATGGATGGCAAACCGGAATGAGACCGGTCACAGATTATTTGCAGTTGGTTTAACAGCCAATCTTAGTGCAGAGCACAAAAGCAAAATATGACATGAGGCAGAGATGAACATTAGATTATCATCTAACTAATATGGCGTCTCCATTCTAAATCTAAAATGAGTGTGTCATTTACTTGGCGAGTCCTAATCTCTTACATAGAGCGAGATTGCAGAAAAAAACAGTCCCTTACCTGTAAAGTAGTGTATGAGAAGATAAAGTCATTTTATCTTTTCCTGGATAACTTGCAATGCTGAATGATGATTATAATATAAACTGGTTTCAGAAAAAAACTTTCTCACTAAGCATTTAGTCCTCAGAGATTACGGCCGCTTGTATTTTAAACTAGTTAACATTGTGTATTATAAGGAAACAGGATTACTTTGGCTGTATGTGATAAATCTGCGTTAAAATTGACGATCACAGCAATATTGTATATCATGCTCACAAATCCCTCTTTAGCTGAACCTTTGATCCATTATTGTTTGTGTTCTCGGATGTCTTTAGAGAAACCCCTGTCGAAAGATCTTCTCTGACTAAATTCTGATCATCTACCTCCTGTGATTGCATGTGGAACTATAACAAATTATTCTCATTTATCCATTCTTCATTATCTGAATTTATCATTTTATATACGATAAATAAGTGCTGGTTTTCTCACCGCTCATGAAATAACAGTCAATCCGACAAAATGAATGATAGCTGAATTGAAAGAAAACAGAAAAAAAAATTAATTAGTCTGTGTGTTTTCTAGGTTGATGATGGTATGTAAGGCCTGATGTCCACCTACTACGATAGAAATTTAGACCTATATCAGAGACATATCGGGAAGGTGCAAAATCGTAGACATATGTCTAGACATCCCAATCCACCACGCATTGTATGTGGTTTTATCGGTGTCTTATCGCAGAAACGTGGTCAACTGCCCCGATATTAGGTGACCTTCTGACGCAATTTTGACTTTTTATCGGGAATAAAGTCTCACTGAGTGAGGTCACTCTAAATGAGTGTATGGACCTGATCAAGAGAATTAAGGAGAATAAGTCATCGGGTATTTCAAACCATAGCTGCTCCTTCATCAAAAGCCCGAGAGTACTTGTCTCGATTGTCAATAAAGTCTTTGCGACAGGTTCCTTCCCTGCCCTTTGGTGTCGTGGTATCATAACCCCGATCCCCAAAGTGAGTACGCCTAGAAGGGCAGTTGACCTACGTCCAATCACTGGTCTCCCAGTGTTTTCTAAAATACTAGATTATGAATTACACAGACAGTTGCTTCCGCAGCTCCTTGAAAAACAGTGCTTCTCAAACTATCAGTATGGCTTCCTCCCCGGACGCTCGACATGGCAGGCAGTTTTTAGACTTCTAAGCTGGCTTTTTGTAGCCAGAGATAGAAAAGAACTAACATTATGCCTGTTCCTAGACCTCCAAAAAGCCTTTGACTGTGTTGATCACGATAAACTATTAGAAGATATTGCGTGTTGCACAGGAAATGCACTATTGGTTCAGCTCTTCCGCTCATACTTTTCTACACGTACTCAAGCAGCCAAAGTAAATGAAAATGTGGCTGCATTTAGTAGGGTCGAGAAAGGTGTGCCCCAAGGATCAGTCCTGGGGCCTGTTCTGTTTATACTGTATATAAATGGCTGTTTGGAGACGATAAAACATTCACGTTTTTTACTGTATGCAGACGATATTGTCATGACAATAAGTGGTAAAGACCCTGAGATTCTTGTTAAACTAATGCAGGATGACTTGGACTGTCTCATGAGATGGTTTGACTGCTACCACTTGGTCCTTAATGCGGCCAAGAGTAAAATGCTATGGTGCCTCCCTAAAAATCGGAATAGTGATGATTTGTTGGGTATGTGTAGTATAAAAGGTAGATCGTTGGAATGTGTACCATCCTTCAACTACCTTGGAATTATAATTGATAACCGCCTAAATTTTAATGCATATTTTGAGAAGATCACAAATGATTTTAATCATCGCTTGTTCAAACTCAGAAAATTACGCTTCTTCATTGATAGTAAAACATCGGTTGCCATAGTCAAAACCATGATCCTTACAAAGATGGAATACTGCGACTTTGTTGCAGTATGTCTAACAAAGAAACAGCGGGAAAAACTGCAAGTGTGCCTAAATAATGCGATACGCTGCAGCTTTGGTGTCAGATTGGCTGAGCGAATTGACATCGACACACTCCTAAAGAAAGCAAATATTGATAGACTGGAACACCGAAGGGCAAGACACCTTCTATCACATATCCACTGGTGGGCTGGGCAATCTGAAAACCTAGTGACCACATGTACTGATACTTTACGACAAGCCACCAGAAGCACTGATAAGATTAAGCTTGTAATACGAAGACCAAAAACTGATTTCTTCAAAAAATTCCCGATCTATTTAGGAATTAAACTCTGGGACTGTCTTAGTGCTGAGACACAACACATTTCTGACAGAAAGGCCTTCAAAGAAGTGCTAAAAAAACCAATCTCACCTTGATCTGTGGTGACTTGATGCGCTGACTGATACCTGGTTTTTACTTCCGACTGAATATGAGTAGTCGCCTGTTTCTCCCTATGACTATTAAAGGCATATTTTTGAACTTATTTGAATTTGGTGTGGGCTTGAGCCTGGAACTGCTGTATGTATTACTGTATTGTATGTGTTCTCTGTTGGTATGTCTATCTGTTATGTCCTTTTCCAACTCTCTCTTTGGTTTTTTTATATTTTTTTTTTAGGTTTTTATTTATACTGGAGGTTTCAGCTAGGGCAGAGTTGCCCTATATTCTGCTGGCTCCATATATTACACAAACGGTTGGTAACTCCATCATGTAATATGGTATAACGCAAGCCCTGGGTATGCTTTGTGTAAGCTACGGCTTCCTAAAACCCAGCAGAACACCTGACTCTGTAGAATCCGGCGGAAAGACCTACTGGAGGTCTCTGACCCCAGTGGAACTATTCAGTCAACACCGATTACAACTAAGCAGTATGCGGAACAGAGTAGAAAATCTGTTAACCGAGTGTTCTGTCCTACGTTTTTGACTGATTGTTGAAAATCTTGTATTCTGTATATAAGAACCTTCTGTCAATAAATATTTTTAAAAAAATTAAAAAAATCGGGAGGTGCATCGTAGACCATATCGGAGGCATATCGCAGTAGGTGGACGCCCGGCCTAAAGATAAATTTACAATTCTAGAAGAACCACATAATCGTTGGACGTTTGGTCTATAAACTTTCACAAAACATATTAAATATGTAGTACTATACATCTAAGTACTAAAGAGTATAGGTCACCATTCTTGTTTTATGAGAGAATTGAAGGAAACCATATTCCTATTATGTAAATTAAGCTAATATAAATTGGTCTATTTTACCTATTGGATCTAGATAAATCGGAGAAAATATTGAATTTACTCAATTTGCATTGAGATGAATCACAACTCTCCCGTTTTGACTGACTATTCAATCTCAAGGTGGCGCCACCCTGAATTGTGTGATATGCCTAACAAATAGGCCCAGAGAACGGGGTCTGTGCTGGTTAAAACCACCGCCTTCACCGCCTGCGACACGGCAGACGTCTCCCCCTCCTCGCCGTCAAATACACGTCCTCCACGTCCATTATTACCAAAAGGCACTACATTAATTAGATCGTTAATGCCTGCAATTATATCCACGGCTTTCCGTGGGACCGAGCGCGTATGAGATAATAGCTACTGCCACAGCGCCACATGCTAGCAACACTATCGATAGCACGCCGTGGGACATGCTTTTACGAATTAATATGGCTGGAGTAATTAGATTTTAAAATGCATATAAAAGGCAGAGGGCCGCCATTACTGTTAGTTCCTAATTGGAAGTATCATACAAATTGTAAATTTCTTCTCCTTTTTTATCATCTTTCCTCGATGTAATTCAAATACTCAACATAAAAACAGGGACAGGATTGAAATGTTAAAACCCCGCGCGCAAGATCTCGTTATACTTATATGAATATTGTATCAGGAGTCCACTAGCGTCAGTACAGTAATGTTCTCCTGTGTTGGCCGTACAATATAGACATACTAGAAGCAGTATAAATCCCATCTCTATGTTTTTGTGCTTTATTATCCACCTATTATTAAGTCCGCACAGGCAATGTAGAACATTGTTATGTTATTATCTATATGTTGCTCAAATTAGGTGCGATTTTTTCAAGAAAAAGATAGTCGATGGAAACTTGAATCAATGAATAAACGTACGATATTTTGGTCGTGCAACCAAACGATGATGATGATGTCGGCGGGTGGTGCCAAAAGCAATACTCGGTGAAGTAGAAATCCAGCATTATACAAACGCACGCATATCCATGAGTATGCAGGAACAGAAGACCTGCAGTGATGATAGGTGTCTGAGGAGGATACGCTAAGATTTCAAAATGTAATATACTTAATCGTTCTTCTTTGGGCTATAATGAAACAACGCCAAGATCCTAAAACAATCATCCTGGGTTTCTTTAAATGAAATGAATGAGTGGCGTAACCATATGCAAGTAGGATATTCCATGCACTCTTCACAACTAGCGAGAAACATTGACTACCATCATCAAATTACCAATTCTATACTACTAGCACGATCACCTAAATATGTCTCAATGTCCATCATCTAGCCATCGACAATGCAAAGTCATCAAGCGGTGCTAAATGGAGGAATCCTCGCCTGTGATCGTCTAGTGTAAATCCCTAGTTAGATCATTTTGCCCAACGGAGAGTCAGACAGAAACTCGAACATTTTCACGATACTTCTTACCATGATACAAGGGTGGTCTAGAAACAAGATGCATGTACTTGCCTCTGAGGATGGCGTGGTCATTAAATATACCCGCCGCCACACCACTCATACAGCAACCACCCTCAGACGGATTAGGCCCGTGCTGATCTCGTAGTCAGATGCTGAACCGATAATCCCCGCCACATGTATTAAACAGCCGACCACGGCACCACACTATAGTGACAATAAGATCCTTCCCTACCCCAGTGTGTCGCCACCCCCCGTCCCTGCATCCTGCGTGTAATGGAAAACTGAGGGATCCCTATTATCGCCCATGCACACCTACTTTATTATCGCCCATCGATCATATATCTAACACGCTGTGGCCGCCTCCTGGAGGGCGAATTCAGAACTCCTACTTGGATCGTTATCACGCATGATTGAATAGATTAAGGGAAACTGTGTTGCGTGTATCCCTGTGAAGCACTTTCGGATTTAGATACCCATTACAGAATGTAACCAAGGACAGGGTGAACTCTTAAAAACATTCAATTACACCGGGTTTTGTAGATATCATATTTTGGAACACCGATATATTATGTATATATAATACTTTTGTATTACGTAGGATAGAAAAGAAAGTTCTCTCCTTTCATGAACATCAATCATACCATATACAATCATACATTAAAAGGACCCTTTCCATCGGCTGACGAAAACGTTGCAGATCTTTTTTGTGTTCTCCTAATAGCCGATTTCCATTGGCCCTCTCCGATATACAATACGGAACCACCGACAGACCTTTAGCACTGCTGACGCAAAATGTAAATTCATAGGCTATTAGGAGAACACAAAAAATCTGTATTGTTTTTGTCGGCTAATAGAAAAGGGCCTATATTGTACAATGTAATATAACATCTTTTTAAATAGTCGACCGAAACTCTGAACACGAGGTTTACAAGGTTTTTCTGTTTCCGTCTTTCAACTACGGATATAGTCTGTGTGTCAAAGGACAAATGAGGTTAAGAAACTAATTAAAGATAGCACAGAATCAGTACCTAGGCGTAATATCAAAAGTAGATACTCGGACAATTATATGTGTTTTACACCAACGTACTTGAAAACCGTACTTACATGAACAAAGGAAAAGTTACATGTTAAATAATATGTTCAAACTCGTTATTTCTGAAATAGATATTTGGAAAATAGAGTTTGCGTCACGAGACATTATGATGCGCAAATCTTAAAAGTTGGTCGACCATACTGTACTAGATGAGACTCGATTCCGTCTACAGCTTTTGTGTTGACTAATGGTAAATGGAAATGACTCATCTCTTGCAACACATCATCCGGTGGAAATGCCATAGACCTATCTTGAAAAATCATCAAAAGGAATCATCTGGACAGTGGAAGGATGGTTTCCCAAACAGGACTCACCTAGTCAAAAGTATTTACCTTTTCCAAATGAACTGAAGTAAAAATGTCACCTAAGTAAGGTGTCTTTACCATGAATGTATGTAGATATATCAACAGAGAAATACATAATTTTACGAAAATGTTAGGTTATTCTATGTATTTTAGAAACAGAATTATAATTATGTGAATATATATCTCTGGTAGCTTTATCTATTATGGAAGGGAAAGTTTTTTTTTGGATTTCTCTATGAAGAAGAGAAGTGAGTATAGTTAGCCTGAAGGTGTCACCACGGAATATACTCAGCTATACTCAGGTACAGTTAATTCTACAGTACACCTTTTTTGTCATAGGCCCCATCACTTGCCTATAACTTTTTCTCAGTTGGAAGAACTAAACTTACATTAAGTAATGTTGTATATTCTTGTTCAGCAAAATAATGTATTGCTCGAGCATACCCGTTCTCGTTTGCAAGACCGTACTTATATGAAACATTGAAAGAAATTTAATTAATTATATTTGCCAACATATAGATTTACACTGAACAGATACTGAAACTCCCATGACAAACGTAACACTAGATGAGTGTGCTAGTGCTGCTAGAAAATGAAGACAGAACACAACACCCAGTAGAAATACACTCCAGCAGAAATACGTGGTACGTAAGAAAAGCAGCCATGCTTTCCTGGCCAATCATTGATTTAGACGACAGTCCCTTGGCTTGTCAACAGGGGCCTGACCTTTAACTACTAGCGCCCGACACATTTCACCTTTTCAGAATCCTATAAAGGGCCTTGAGGGCGATCCACAAAGGGTATCGGTTTTCAAAGTGAAAGACTAGTCATGCTTTCTCATTCAGAAGTTAATTAGCCTCCGGAGTAGAATGCTTGCCAGGATTCGTGCATTCTTCCCCAGCGAATTATGATACCATGATTCAGCAGCTTTTTTCCAAAAAAAATTTTGTTTTGCGTTTTCAATGTTTACCTTAATTTTATATTAATTATTCATACAGTGAATCATTACCTTCACATTGATTCTCGAGAGGGATTGGTATGAAACAACAACCAAAAATACATATCGCCCTGTGAAAAAGAATCTTATATATTTGCCCAAAATGCTTTTCCATTGTCTGACTATGGCCAATGGATACCGGCTTTTAGAAGAACTCAAAAACCCGTCGCTGTTTTCGTCAGCCAATGGAAACGGGCTTTCTGTGGTCAACAGGTGGCTGACAATATCATCTGTGAGATGGTGCTACTATTTGGGGGACAGTTGAGGAATATTCCTATGATTCCTTTTCCTCAATACCCATCCTAGTTTCAAATGACTTTTAAGAAGAACAATTTTCATTCTAGAGTCAGACAATACAATTCACCATATGAAGGCGTTTTTAAACGATTGTCCAAACGAACAAGTCAACACCTACCTCGTGTAATTAGGTTGTTCCAGGCTTAGTGCAAGAGTCTATTGTCTTTACACATTTTGAGTTAAGTTTTGTCAATTTTGTTCAATGAAAATAAAATTGACGAGACTTTAATGAAAATGTGTAAAGATTTTAAGATGAAGCCAAAGACATGTTTGTCCTAACGTGGAAGGATATACACATATGTAAGAAGGGCTAGATTTGTTACAGTAGCCTATTAGCACCCACTTACTTTTACAACCTCCAGTAGTAAAGAGCCACTACCTTTTCACCTCCAGTGGTAAAGAACACTTACTTCGGGGCGAAATAACAAAGCCTAGGGAACATAAGCTGCCTCTACTTTATGTCTCTGTGGGTAATAAAGTACCTATGGGACAGATACATTTCTGAAACACGAGTTGCGGGGCCTGGGTTTTGTTTTGTAGTACGAAATTGCTCTCCTCCTATCGTGTTCCCGACCCTGATATGAAATCGACAGCTCCTGTAAAACAATAAATCCCAGATCATTCGGTGAAACCATGCGCATGTGGTGTTTCACTAGTATCAAAAAGGTAATACATACACAATATTGACTGGCTCCAGATACAACCGGCCGTATGCTCCGAGGAGTTGACGCTTAGTAATATCCGAGCGTGATCGAGGATATTGCGCAGAATCAACTCAGAGGAGCATACAACCACTTTTATCTGAAACCAGTCTATATTGTATTTATCATCCACCTTTTCTTGGTAAGGGGCATGTCGATATCAGTTCATTTAAGTTATGCACTATTTTCCCGTACGCACTATTTTTCCGTATGCGCCACCCGGAGCATACAACATATATCCGTATGCTCCGGATTTGTCCATACAAACTCCCTATGTGTATTCTATGGACACTTTCTGACTTACCGTTCAGCGCGCCTAGCGGTGCATGGTTCAGATTAAGCCGTCGCTCTGTCAAAGAAGGTCGAGTCTGGCCTCACGTTTATTTGATATTATTTCTATAGAACACTGTGACGCCTAGCCTGTGAAGAGTGGATGTGGTGGCAAGACTGGCTGTAATATACTTTTTACAAGAGATGACTGCATGTACAAAGGAAAGTATTGTAATATCGAGTATAAGATGTCTTGTTGATAATTGTCTCAGTTACACATGGATAAAAATTGGTATATGCTGGCGAGACTTGCCAATGTGTTATTATGCAGCCATTTGTACTGTACCTGTGATATCTAAACCATGTCTGAAGTATCACCGGACAATTTTTACACACGAAAGTGGAACTGGGAGCTGTTTCAAAAGTCGGGTGAAGTCTCGCCAGCGGCACGTCGCATTTCAAAGCGAGAGGCCGCACCAGCGAGCGGCATTTTGAATGAAAGGGGCAGCAAAACCTCTACTAATACCCAATAGCGAGCGGCACCTCCACCTCGACAGCGACAGTTCAAGTGTCATTGTTAGCTCTCGCTTTGGCGGTGAGTACTCTCGTTTGGCACCCTTCCGACTTTTGAAACAGCTCCCCGGAATACTGGAAAATACGATGCAATCACCGTATATCACCTAGAGATAATCCAGTAGAGCATCCTAACCGTATCATTCTCATACACAGTGCTTTATTGCTAAGGAATACGTTGGTATGTAATTGATTGGCAGAAGGCATTGCTTAACTAAGCAGATAAGACCTACTACCAGCCTGTGAAATGGGAGCTGTTTCAAACCATAGACTTCACTCGACTTTTGAAACAGATCATATGGTATATAACTCGCGATTATCGAGTACTTCTTCTCGGTGATAACATCATGCTCCCATACCATACCTACACACAACTGCTGAGGATGGAGTATTATGATAACAATCCTCATGACTCGGTAGTAGATGAAATGTGACCAAATACTGGCCGCCTGTGACAACATAGAGACGATTTAGTTGGGAATTGCCTCTCCAGGGGTCGGCCGTACAGTGGCGCCCCGCTCGGCGAGTGTAGCAGTGAGGTCGGGGAGGTTGAGCCTGGTACTGCCTGGCTTCATTTGTAGAGAACAGATTGGATCTTGTCGACTACCACCGCGGCCAGTCGGTAGTAATCCCCCGCCATGTTGGCTATCAGTCCCCGTGGGGAGGACACCAGCCCCTGCGTCTTCTAGCCGCAATCTTTCCTGATTACGTAAAGGAAGCAATGATTAAGAGGGTAAAGGGGTTTTATTGGACCACAAAGTGAGGAAAAAGAACCACCCAAGGCTCAATTTTCCTAATCCCACTAGTATCCTATTTCTTGTGGCCTTTCCAGACTCTACAAGAAAGGGTTGTTGGCTATTTTTTTAATACCAAGAGTTGAATATTCTCACTTGTATGATTCTAAGAATGAACTGCATCGAGATCCGTAACCACTGAAAATATCCCATGAGTTTTGGTTGCGGAGCAGTCTCACAAGGCAAAGCCGAGTGAGATTATGTATCATACCAAAACAAATGGCATGCTTTCAGTAGCTTAAGATATAGTGCAGTTCGGATTTTCTTTCATACCTGTCACTGACTTATTGGCAAACATTTGTGATGTCATCGCCAATTGAGTATTTTCTATGAATAATACACAGGAATTGTGTAATGGTTTCAAGTAAATGGGTTTCTAGGGAAAATGTATATATCCATTGTTTAATATAAAGGAATGTACACCTTCTGCCTGCTGAAGGTGTGCACTTGAAATATGTAGATGTACATCAGGTGGGAAAGCCTTAACAATTTATTTTCTAACAAGCTACTTAGTAATCGGCGTGTAATCTGAAATGAACGGAAAGAAAGGTTCCTTACTTAACTCTACTTATAATCATTCCAATCATTTAGACCTCAAGACTTATATCGGTAGAATAATCAAATACTATAGAGTATACTACTATAGGTACCCACCGCCCATTCGGTTAAACATCCGCCATTAGAATGAGGGGTCGGGGCAAGGGCCCGAGTGGAAGAACGGCCGTAGCCGAATTCGATGATTGTGAACATACAATATTCCCTAATAAAAATTGCCAAAAAAAAAAGAGCTGTAGTCTGAAATGGTGTATTGCTCAGTTAAAGGTTGCGCAGTTGGCGTGTATGATATATTCTCCCCAGCTCAGAAACGGCAAGGTCTAGCAGTTGTCCTGACGTCCTGCTTTGGTGGAGATATGGTAAAGGTCAACAGACTCTGACGGTCAAAAAGCTGACATTAAGCCCAGGATATAAGGGCGAGCATCTGTGAGCAGGTCTGAGTAGTTCCTAACATCACTGCCAGAAGGGGCTGTTTGTAAATGTCCATCTGGGTAGGGAGGGCTTTGATGACAAACGAAATCGTAATGTTTCCTTTTTTAAATATGCATGCACGCACAGATCCTGCAGACCATAAACAGCTCCGAGCAGCTCTGACTAGCCCAGAATGGTATAGTAGGAAAATAGACTGGGCGTTTAATGGGAAGATTGTTACGAACTGACGGAATGGCAAATACTTGCCTTAACACCGTTGGGCACTACATGTCTGTGAGTTCATAAATATTTTCAGATTAAATGCCAGGCCAGTTTTCCTTTTAGGCCCGGCGTCCACCTACTACGATATGGCTCCGATTTGGTCTATGATGCACCTCCCAATAAAAAATCAAAATCGCGTCGGAAGGTCACCTAATATCGGGACAGTTGACCACGTCTCTGCGATTAGGCACCGATAAAAACCCCATACAATGCGTGGTGGATTGGCATGTCTAGACATATGTCTATGATTTTGCACCCTCCCGATATGGCACCGATTTTGACATTTTATATCGGTGCCATATTGGGAATTACCTGGTGTCGCATTTAAAGTCCGATTTGAGCACGTTAAGCTGGGGGTCGTTGAATACCTTATGTCAGCGAAAGGACAGGGTACAAGGACATCTCGTATGAGGGTTATTGTTTAACCGTTTTAAAGTCTATTCAGCTAATGCCGTTCTACCTGACCAGAAGTCGAAAAATAAAGTATTGAATTAAGTTAACCAGCATCGTTCATGGGTCTCATTGGCATACAGAAAAGGGTCTTCATGTACGACTCTAGATTATTCAGTGAGCCTCTCGTCCCTCTGTGATAACTCGCCTCGTTTTTTGTTTTAAATGATTAAAGTGTCGAAGCAGGCCATACATTCCACACTGGCCAGTACATCGTATTCTTACTACCATGAAATATGATTTACACACGGTATGCAAATCATTGGTCGGTAAACATATAACTGATGTGCACAAGTGTATAATGACAAACTGCAAGCACCCGATGGGCACAATTGTGCACAATAACCACATCATATATGCATTTATCCTACCCCTAATAAAAAACTCCATAGGCTTAACATTGGGTCACTGTATTCGGTCTGGAGTTTGGAAAAATGAAAAATATCGGTCTAGTGGGATACACTTGACAAATTACGTCATCTGTTAATGTAGAATTAATTTAGACGGCAGGGTAGGGTAAATTCTAAACCAAACTTGAGTTAGTCATGTTATTGTTCATCGCACTCCTGCAAGATCGCGTATTACTGCTCTCGGCTTCGCTTCACGCAGTAATACGCGATCTTGCAATCGTGCGATAACAACAACATGACAAACTCTTGTTTGGTTTCTCCATAATATCCCCGATATCAAAACCCCTTCAGAACTGAGGAGGCCTGGAGACATACTGTATACCCCTTGCGCATTCTGAAGATATTTCCAGGCATTCCCCTGGTGAGTCCTGACGATGCCCCTAGGCATTGTTCGTTTTCTTTTTAAACCAAAGCCGATTTGAGATGTAATAACGTATAGGGTTACATGATTTCTTATAGAGAAATAATCTATCATTCTAATTAAGTGTGTTTTAGAATACTGTAGGCAATATAACCCTAGGTACCATGGTGACATTTACTAAGTGTATCTGACATTCTATAGTGATATGCATAGGTTCTGGCTTCTAGCAGGTCGCTCCAAATTACTGATTGAGTTTAATGTGTTTTATAAATTCACATATTCCGCCTGTGGCTCACACATTTCTTTGGTATTGTATGAAGTATACATTTCTCGAAAAGCGTTAGGTTTCGGCCTGTATTATACATACTGTATCGGTTCGCGGTTACGCAGATATAGGAGTAGTGCTCTCATTTTCGTAAAAGATTTCCATTCACAATAGGATGCTTTACAGTTATGGGTTTTGGTTCAGCAAAAAGCATATAACAACTGCTTTTATATCATATTTTCCATATACTCTACTTTAGCAAAATGTGCATTACATGAAAATAAAAAGAATATTGGTACCAATTAATTTAAATTCGTAATTGCAACTCTGGGCTACTATCTTTGTTATTCCACCCTTCTGACCAACTTGCAAGCATCAATAGTTGTAGAAGGTAGAGGGTGTGTTTTTTTAGTACAATAAGATTGTGAATTCTCTACTTAAACGTCAGTTTGTTCTCCAATATGTGTATGCTTCGCGGTACTATAATCGCTTAGTTTATTCTGCTCAAATACCCTGTGCTATTGGTCTAGGAATAATCGATATTGCATCAGTTGTTATAGAATTTTGACATTAAAAGTTTACCTTCTGTCGGGTAGCATGCAATAATGGCAAGAAGTACTTGTTAGACACCTAAATAACTCGGTCATATGAGGGTGAAGTAAGATAAATGGTAGCTTTCACAATACAGTTGTCAAAACGGACAAACAAGTCTTGCACAAAAGAACAGCACCATATCAATGCAGTAGTATGGAAATACAGTGTGTAGATACAAAACAATTTAATAATAGGTCATCCACCAAGATAGACAGGTAGCGTTGTCACCATCATATTTCGCGTCTCTGATAGACCGTAGATGTTTTTCTTATACGTGTGCTTATTAAATCTTATTGCATCTTTAAATCTCGCGCATGAGAAAAAAAACTATTTTCACAAAGCCTTAATGCCTTATAGAGAACACATCAAATCTAACGGCAGTTTGATAAACAGAAATATCATTTCTTTATCTAATTTTCCTTAAAGCATAGCATGCCCTGAGGTAGTACTTTGCATCGCTCTATTGATTTTACAAAGTGACTATTCCTATGTCTCGCATTTACCGATGTTTTGAAATGTACTTCTATATACTTACACATCAGCTGGATATGATTGAATGTCCGCTGATGTGACTTGCCTTGTTTATCTCGGATGTCTAAAGCTAAATGTGATTTACAGACAAGACAACTGTTACCTGTCCAAGAGAATACCACCGATCCAATAAATATTTCTCCATCGATTACAAAGTCCCTATTGAAAATCTATGGGACCACATTAAATGATGAGACGTCATCAGAGGATAAAGGTTTATTTCACTAGGAAGGCGTGCTATGCATGTTGATACATTATAAGTAATAACTAGTTATAACATAGTTAAAACAATGGAGTTATATAACCCGATAAGCGCTTGACCTGTTATAACATGATTAAGAATAAATGAGGTTATATGTAAACTGATAAACGTATGTCACTGTAACAAGAGACAATCAGAACGTTATAATATGATTATATAAAAAGGTTAAACAAGAGATATAAAAGGTCAAAATATATAATGAGGTTGATAACCATCTATCTAAGGATAACTAACAGGGATATGTTTATTAGTTCATATGAAACATAAAATATCGCACTGTTAACGTGTGAAGAGAGTACATTTGGTGGTGGGGAGGGTGGTCGGAAGCGTGTGCTGCATTGGGGCCCCTCCAGGGATGTGTCCAGTCTCCTTGGTCAGCACGTGTGAGGGGAGGGGGTTGACCGAGGAAGGTTGACTGCCGCGCCCTCTCCCATCCTTCATTTAAAACTTTATATATGAAATATCCCTCCGTATACCACATTACTATGTTGTCAGAAAACTTCATCATTGATTATAGGTTTTATATCAGTTGTATACGGACTCAAAGTCATTGACCTCTGGAACGAAGTATGTCATTACCCCATATCCCTGGATGAACGAAGAGAAAGCCGGAGTGGGCTAATAAAATTTTATTTAATTTTATAGGTCTTATTAATATGAATAAGTGATAAGACAATATTACCATGAATATTAATAATAACAATGATAATAGATAATTGACATAGATATATATGTTTGATGTCAATTATAATGAATATGACATAAAGTAGGTTATCATGAGTTATTACATAAGTGTGTAATAAGTAATAACAAAATTATAGCCAAGAAGCCATTAGAAATAGAGGGAGAGGTGGGTTGGGAAATTTAGATAGGTAAGAGAGACTAGGGATAAGAAAGAGACTAAGTGGGAGACTGATTGACATTCATAGTTTTGAGTTCTCGAGGTCAGAACGATGGGAGTCTTATGTCCATTCGCCATACGGTTGAATGTCAATATCTGGCATACCTGCCTGGTATGCCTGTGTGGCGGCAGCCGTGGGAGTCCTATGGAGAGCGATTGACCTTGGGGGTCTGCCGTGGCCATGGGTATATCCGCCCATTCCTTCGATTTGGGCAGGTGGTAGACGCTGGTCGCCGGCGAAGGGGCGTGGTCGGCGTCGTATCCGAGGCAGGCTGTCACGGAATTCACGGTCGGTTCCTCGGGGTCTGTCCCGATATTCTCGCAGGAGGTGTTGTATGTGGCGATGGGGGCCTGCTGGTTGGCGACCGTGCCAGGGGCACAAGCCTGGGATTGGCGGACAGGTGCCCTCGGCCAGAGTGATGGTGGCGCCGGATTCGCAGAAGAGGCGGAGGACAGGCACGTAGGAGGCATGATTGCAGGGTATCACGGGATACAGACCGTTGATTGACATTAACAATGCGGCCTTATCATAGTCGTTGGTGGATAAGTGTGCCCTGCTGAGGGCGTCCGCTACCATGTTCTGTACCCCGGGGACATGCGTGCACACGAGGTCTACCTCCATCCGTGCCTGGATCACCCAGGCCTGCCTCGCACACTCAGCTAGGACACTGTTCCGGGCACACCCCGAGGTCAGCGACTGAACGGTCGCCATGTTATCACAATAGACCTCGATCCTCGTCCCCCGGCCTTGATCCGTTATGAAGGTACTGAGAGCGCATATCGTGTTCACGGCCTCGAGCTCGGAGATGCACTCCACGGGGTCGTTGACGGGGCATACCTGACCGGAATACGAGTAATAGCCGTCGGTGCCGCCCACCCCGGAGAGGCATGCGTTCCAGGCCTCGAGAAGCTTGCTGACGCATACTCGGGCCGGGCGGATACATTTTGCAACGTGCAGCACCTTCCCGAGGGCCGACCGTAGTTGTTTCTTCGTCAGAGATCTCTTCTTGGCGATGGCCGCGACGTGTCCCCGGACGTCCTCGAGCTTGGCCTCGGGTATGGAGAGAGTCATATTACGGGCATCGATGTTAATGCCCAGCCACGTGACCGTCTGGCTGGGGGTCTGAGCTTTGTTGCGGGCCAAAGGGAGGCCCAGTTCCGTGAAGAGGGCGTGGGCGGCCTCAAAGTCACGGCCGGCCGTCCTCTCATCCCTGGATAGTATGATGAGGTCGTTCAGGTACATCGTGGCCATTATCCCTTTCGACTCCAGTATCTGAACGATGGTATCCGCGACGCACTGCATATGATATGAGGAGGCACGGGCACCGAACGGCATGGCCATATCACAGTAGTGCCTGCCCTCTCACATGAAGCATAGCAGAGGCCAATCCAGCGGATCACAGCGGAAGTTCTTATAGGCACGGGATACATCGATGGATGACATAAACGAGTTTGTACCTGCCGCGACGAGTTTCCTGACGAATCTGTCCACTGTGGGGAGCCGTGTTCTAGTTCCCCAACAATGAAAGAAAACAGCTTATATACTCCAGTGGCCTGAGGGTCGACTGTAGTTCGAGCTTCTGGTGGAGTGTGTAGACCCAATCACGGTCTATGAACATGTAGGGTTTTGCAATCAATCTATGGGTGTTGAGGTCGGAGAGCAATGACTGCTTACCCGTGAGCCTGTCGGTCCTCATTGTTTCCCTGCCGAACTCGCCTCGCAGGTAGTCGTCCGTAGGGTAGTTGTCCCGTAGGTCCCGCCAGGGTAGTTGAAGTCGCTCCTTCTGGTCGCGCGCCCAGTCCTGTGTCCGTGAGGCTGCCGACGCCTGTGAGCTGGTGGCCTTCGACGCTGGGAGATCTGTATTAAGGCGTCGCGGACACCATCCATTTTGCCGACGTCTGTCCGGATATCCCCGAGACCCGTCTCGAGGGCTGTGATCTGTGAGGACTGTACACTTGTTCCCTGCTGGGACACCAAGTCCATGTGGTCATCTGATTCAGTCTCCATCTCAGCCGCCCGTGAGGCCGTCTCCTCTGCCCGTGAGGCCGCCGCACTTCGCGTAGTAGGTCCCATCATACTTGTACCAATAAACCACCATAAACCATAACAAAGAGGTCTCCCTTTGGACACGGTCCAAATTCCCGATATTCTGGGAATATGGAGACCAGAGGTACGTAGAGGGAGAAGCCAAGAGTCTGGAGGTAAGAAAAAGTATGTGTGTACGGTGAGAGTTCAAAGCGAAGTGTGAGACTGAAGTCAGTGTGCTGATTTCTCAAGTTGACAAGCGGTGTGGAGAGAAAGCGACAGGTGGCGCACGGGTGCACTGAGTGGTGAAGTGCGTCACCAGGGGGGGCAATAACCACCCCTGACCAAAGGCCATGAGTAACTCATTTTGAAGATTTATTTAGCTACTCTGGGGGTGATCATCCTTGGGACTTATGTACATCAGACAGTTATATTTCGACCCTTTCTCCTAGTATCAGACAATTCTCCTTTTGTACAAAAGTGTTATGGCAGGGTGCGATTTAGACTCACATAGAAAGACACATCTGAGACAAAGTCACCGTGAACACTCTTAAGATCAGGAGGTTGAAACACATGTGATCCTGCATGCTGGCTTCCTATTGGCTAGGTTGGGTCCTCAGTCGGCGACTTTCGAGGTTATGTGCCTTGTTAGAAGTAATCATCCAAGCGATTGCCTGGACGAAAAAACGTGTTTCAGGGAAATTATACCATCCTATTGTTCAGATTAGGAGATTGTTTTCCAGTTCAAAATTTCAGCAGGATTTGTCTCAGACAAATATCCTGCGAGGTTCATGAATTCTAACCTTAAAAGCTAATAAATACATTTCCGTAAAAGGCCGATTTCCCATGACCGAGCTATAGTCAGGAACCACCGACTGACTTTTAGCACGACAAATGTGAAATCGGTCAATGGGAACGAACCAGCTAGGAAATGACCAACAACCTTGTCTCCTTAGATTATGCAATTTGCCACTACTGACGGATTTCTGAAAATATATAGACTGAACACTATTGAGTGAAAACTTGGTCATTCAGTGAAAACTACTAGGCTCACCGATTATTTGATACCAACAAACAGTTGGTGGCACTAACGACTGATTTTTAGGGAAACTCAAAATATCCCATGTTTTTTTTGTTGGCCATTGGAAACGAGTTTATAGGCAGCGTATCTGAGCGTGAGTTTCCTGCGCCCAGTGATGCCATACCCCAAATTAACACCAGTCACCCTGTCAACCCACCTTCCCTCTTTGCCTATATATACATGCAGCACCATCCTCATGAAGTCCTCTTTTCAAAAACACCTTCACCCTACTGTCAACTGCGCAGGCGCCACTCAGAATGAGGCCCATGATTAGTATGGATTTCCCATCAGGCACCTCGGCCATGACCTTGAATAGGACTTAATCAGACGGTGTGCAGAGCGGCGCAGTAGGGTAACGTGACGTAGCCGCTCCCAGACTGCGGCCCCCGCTTTCCGCCAGCTCAGGAATTAATCTCACCTACCTGAATGTCGTCTGCCTTGTGCTTATAGTGGCACTGAGGTGGTATTTAGGTGTGAGGACAGGTAGATTCCGAGATTTCGCTAGTTTTAGGACAACTGCAGTTGTCTTTCTCCCTCACCTGAAGCCGAACCAGGGGCTCGTTTAATAATCGAGAATCGTACACGAAGACCCTTTTCTGTACGCCAAGGAGACCAAGGGACGAAGGAACTTAATTCAACTCTTATGGACGACCGCAGGGACGGCTAAGACTGCCTTAGCGATCGAAATTGAATATTATCGAACGATAAAAGGGGTATTCATGTACATACCTAGATTAATTAAAGGTCCCCTGGACAAATTTTCTGTATCCACCAGCACTCACACTAACGCACTCAATATTCCTATTTTGCCTCTCGTATGGAACGAATTTTTCTGATACAATCTATAGTATCATTTCATGTCATCACATGTTCTTCACTGGTGGTGCATGAAAACCAGCTTCACAAGGAAGCTGAGCATTGTTTCAGTCAAAATAAAAGATTTTAAGAAAAATGTCTATAAGCTGTGAACACTACTAAGTGAAATTCTGGTCATTGAGTGAAAACTACTACGCTCACCGATTATGTGATACCGGCTGGCGGTTGGTACCGGATTATGAGTTTACTTGGTCCCCTTATTGGAACAAAATTCTTCATACTTTACATTAAGAGGAGATCTATCGTTCCTCAAAGCAATGGAGATTCTAAGAGCCTTTTAAAAATGGCCGATTATCTGGCACCAATCTACAGTCGGGAACTACTGATCGATTTTTTGGTATTTGAATGCTCACCGATTAATTTGGTGAGGATAACGCAATGAGACGCCATCCACCGACTTGGTCAACGACCGACAGAATTAAAATGCCTTGATTTCGTCGGTGATCCTCAAGATTTTATCAGGACAATATGATTGGTATGGACCTGTAGAATGCAGTAGAAACATGGGCTAAAATGCACTCTCACCGTTCATTTGATACTGACGTCAGTCGGTGGCACCACCGACAGACTTTTTGGGGAGCTCAAATAATCGGTACCGTTTTTTGTCGGCCAAAGGAAAATGACTTTATCGTAGCCCCAGTTTACACTTACCAAAGGAAAAAGCACCAAGAATATATTGGGAAGGGTAACCTTGGTCGTACTCTTCCCCAAGGTATTTGTTTCATTTGTTTCAGTTACAAGGTAGAACGTCTATTTAATCCTGGATGATTGTAACCTTTACATCTGAAAAAAAATATATATAGGAACTGATAATTAATGACTCTACTAGACGTTCACACGTTTACACCTGACGACTAATTATAACTGCACCGATAAAGTACTTTTTAAAATCTGTATTCCACTATTGAATAATTCAACCTAGTTTGATTTATTCGATGAACTCAAAATTCGGTCATAGTGCCGGATTACGCAATTTTAGGTTGATAAACCATTGAGCTGCTTTGCACTTTTGCTGCTTTTAAAGCTTACCTATATTTCATTGGGAATATATGATAATTGGTAGGTAGTGTTGGATTGTATAATCAGTGGGCAGAATTGGTAGATGTAAACTGGAGCTGATGTGGTCGTTCTACCTGCCGACGAAAACCCTATCGATTAGGTGCAAAGATTATGTACAAAAGTTGATCAGTGGTCCTCCTTGAGAACTTTTCTGTGCCAACAATCGTAAACCCCAGGGCAAAGTTTGTTTCCACCTGATGACCAATGATATATGCCATGTGCACCGATCATTCAATGTGTATAGGACAGGACAAACCTGGAAATAAAAGATCCCTGTATTAACATAGAAATCAGTGGCATACAGGAAAGACGCTGGTGGATACCGACCGATTTCTGTCACTGCCACCGATAAATTGAACATGGTTTGATTTCTTCAAAAGTCGGTAGGTATTGTGTATTGTTAGGGAGAAAAATCGTTGAACCTTTCTGTTTCAACCACACGATGATTGCACATAAAGTATTACATAGTCGGTCGGCGGTGCTAGATGCCATAATCGGTGCTCATATTCGGCGGGTGGAAACGTCAAATGAGTCGGACAAGTTGAAATTTCATGCAGGTTATCAGTAGTTCCTAACGACTCCTGTTCCATAACTGAATCCTTAGCTCCTTCATCCTTGCCGTTGCCACAACATCACAGTATGATAAAAATTCCTGATGTTTGTTTCAGGGGCTACTTCGTTGTAAACTACAATGAGCCTTTTGTTCTGAGCATATTCAGTAGTGACCATACATACAACAATATTGAGTATACTGCATGCACAGCATGACATGTATATTATTATAACCATATAAATATAGCAGATACAAAGATTATTCAGCATGTTCCACACACGTACACATACAAAACTAGAAATGCGATAACTAGGAAACATAGAGGACAAACATAGAGAAAGATGCCCTTTCCATAACAACATTTTGCTTGCGTAAAACAATTCTGGTTAGTTGGTGGAAATCAATACTGTCCGTGGTTAGCTGATAGATCGGCTAATAAGCTTAATACAGTGGATGATTAACGTGCGAGGGGCGTAGGCACCTGGGCACAGGGGGTGAGGGGTCGGTGGACTACGTGCGGCTGGGGGTCGGGGTGTTAATAGGCTTTGCATGGGCGTAGTCCCAGAGCAACCTCAGTGCTACAGGCAGGCAGGTAGAGTGGTCAGATAGGATCGAGCTATGGACATATACACAGGTATTACCCCATACAGGTAGGTGAGATCATTATTCTGTAACCTGATGATAGACTGAAATTTTAATATGATTAGGTAACATCCTTTTCCAGGACAGATTATATTGCAACTGGTTCTAACTTTCATTTACCTGTTATCCAATATCCAAAGATAATATAAATCACAACCAAAGGTCAGAAACTAATGCGATTGTGTTACAAATAACCAAAATCCTGTTTAGCTGATTGGTTGAACCGCCTTTCCCAGCATTCACACTAGACGACTAAATACGCTGTGACTGTAAATCGTCAAGCCAACAGTCGTCAGGTAGTGGCCAGGGTGGTGGCAATGTCCACCGCAAAAGACGTCGACCTTAAAATGTACGAGAGTATTTACACTGACGTCTGAATTTTCACAGAATCGACACCTGTCTAGATGACTTATTCAAGCTGGCTTGAAATAGTTGCAGGCATCAGGGGGGAGTTTAACAATGTGTTCCTATGCAGAGTTATGCCTGTAAGGGATGTCCTAGGACAGTTTGCGTTTAACTATTAAGACAATCTTAGCGGGGGACTGTCTTAGCCAAGGTTAGCCAGGGGGCTGTTGAATAAATTACGAACGAGAAAAAAGTCTCCCAGAATCGTCCTTGGGGTTATAGTGTTGTATAAAATAATGTGCTATAAACAGAAGATATTTTGACAATAAGAGTAATCTAAACCTCTTACAAGATTTATCGTTGGAGTTATCGTATCGTTCAGCCCATCACCAGAAACGAACGAACTTAATTCAACAGCCCCCTGTATAGGTGTCTCAGATGATTCAAATTAGGAGAGAACAACCTTATTTATTAATTTAGCTACAGGCAATATTTATATTATGGTATGTAATACAAATCGGCAGTGTTAGAGGGGAAATAGCTTAAATATTTAGTTAGATTCATTGATAATTGAAAATGATGAAATTAGTTTCCACAACCCTCACTATGTGACACTACCAGCAGTTCTTAGGAACCCTCTTCCATAGGGGTCCCACAACTGTCTTACAGCCTGATTTATCCTAGCCCAAGACCAAATTCAGTCCTAGGAGACTAATTAAATTCAAGATTTCACACCCTACGGGGGACACCAGGGGGCTGTTGAATAATCTAGGATCTTACATAAAGACACTTGTCCGTACTTTTTACAAGGGTTATCGTTTGATGATATTTAAGTTTGTTTGCAAAGACAGTATCAAACATCCATAAGGTTGTCCATAAGTGCTGAATAAAGTTGACCCACATCATCCCTGGCTGTCTATGGCATACAGAAAAAGGGTCCTTATGTAGGACCCTAGATTATTCAACGGGGCCCAGGGCCCTTTTGAATAATTATGTCCAAAGACAGTTCGCACCCCAAAGACAGATCCTAGGACATATGGAGTTGAATAACAGAGAAGGTCCTTCCCTAAGAGTCTCCTAGCGGAGGACCATTGATAATTTGGCCCATAAGTGTTGAATAAGGTTGACCCATATCTTCCCTGACTCTCCTAGGACTACTGAAAAGTGTCTTAGCAGGGGACACCAAAATAGGTGTCCTAGCTGAAACTTGTGGCCCTAAATTACTTCATTTATTAAAATAAATCCGAAAAAAGATGTCCTAGATACCAAAATAGGTATCCTAGCTGAAAACTGTAGCCTAGGGGCGTTTAACTATGTATATAGGTAGAGCATATCTGTAGGAGATGTCCCAAGAGACTGAAGGTTTGAATGTAAGACAATCTTTGTCAGGGGTTGTCCTTGCGTAGGACCCTTCTAAGATCTAAGAGTTTGTCTGACTATTTTAGAACATACCTATAAACGCAAAAAAATTAATTGAAAAGTAATATAGAAGGAAACAATGAAATATGCAAATATTTGAATATTTTGTACTGTCACATTTGTATTTGGTGTGTGAACCAATGGAAATTCACCAGAAATTCTTCTTCCTGTAGGAGTAAACAACCTAACCCGGCGTTTACATTGGACGACTAAATACGTGGCGACTGTAGATCGTCAGCCAATAGTCGCCAGGTGGTGGCAATGTCCACTGCAAAAGTCGTCTACGTCAGAATTTACCCGAGCATTCACACTGACGACTATGTGTTTTCACAGAATCGCCGCCCCTGTAGACGACTAATTCAAGCCGGCTTAAAATAGTCGCTGAGGTCAAAGCGTGTCTAATAGTCGTGAGGTGGTGCCGTATTGCGTAACCAGACATAACCAGACGATCTGCAGTCGCCACGCACTTGGCGTTTACATTAGACGACTTCTAGCCTTTTACTGCTGAAAGTCGTCAGGCTACGCTAAAATGAAGAATCGCCGCCTATAATCGTCTAATGTAAACGCCGGGTAAGACATGTCCTTCCCAAAAAGAGGTCATAGAGGACACTTTGTAGCTGGGATTTCTCTACCTTGGAGGGACATGGGTTATTCAATGGGACAGGCCTACTCTCTTACAAAATGTCTTCCCTTGGCTGACAGTTCTGCTGCTTTTGTCCCAGTTTAAGACAAAATTGTTCAACAAGGCCCACTTGTTAAACGGGATAGGTCTTTTGTCCTAAGATATATCTCGGATTGCTAGCCTGATCCTAGGAAGATTCTTCCGCTAGGACCAAAACTTGTTAAACGGTGCCCTGCAGTCGTCACACATTTGCATTTAGACTGCCAAAAGTCGTCAAGAGGTGTAAAATACCAGAATCGCTGGCTATCATTCTCTAATGTAAACACGGGGTTCAAAGTCAAACTATTTTGAACAATCATTTATATATTATTTGCTGTTTACCACGGCTATGGTATGACCCCATCATAGTGTGCAATGGTGGCTGTACAGTAGTTCACAACTAGTCATTACATTGGACAGCTAAAAATGTGGCGACTGTAGATTGTATAGCCAATAGTTGTCAGGTGGTGCTCAATTATACAATAGACCATTTCTTGCCTTTATTGAGCATGAGAAAACACGCTCATATACATCATCTAGAGGTTAGAATGCTCACAAACGGTTTCAGCTTGCTGTAAAGAATCTATCCCTTCACCATCCATGCTCCAACTATGAAGGCCAGGTAAAATAGTCAGGTGTCCAGTATCAAGCCTTACCATATATGCCCTGCCCCACTACTGACTTGGTTCCTAAAAATAGACCTTTTTATTTATAGTCTTTTTGAAGACAAAAGGATTTACTATGTCAATCCTTTCATTAAATGATAAACATTTAGTTATGAATACTGGAATCTGCTACTAGAAAAAGAAACTATTAGATAATAACATTGATTCAATATTGTATCTTCATTTTCAAATCTGGTGGGACAGACCTAAATACACTGTATTCAGTGTGTCAGAACTGATGGGACACATCTAAATACACCTTATTCAGACCCTCTTTGTTCAGACCTGACAAACCAGTTTTACTCCCTTCAATCCAAGCCTTGCATCTGAGACTTGAGCATTGACCATAGACTTGCTAAAACCCTTGATAATGGACCCTCACAAAGACAGGGAGGAAGACATAGAATGACATATAATGATTTCTTTTTAAAATACCTTACCGACAGATGGTTCATATAAACCAGCAGTCAGTAGAGAAAAGGAGACAGATAGAGAGATAATGAGACAGAGTCAAACATACATGCAAACCAACAGGGACAGAGACAATGGTATAGTATGACATACATATGGACAGACAGGGACAGAGACAAAGATATAAACAGAGAGAGTTATACATACAGTATACAGACAGGGATAGCCAGGGAGACAAACAGCTGGAGACAGAAAACAGACATAAACAAGGAGAAATAGACATATGTTTTAACAGACAGTGACAGATTAAGATTTAGGTATAACATTCTGGACCTGAGGCCACTCTACAGTCATGCCATAATAGCCCTCACCCCCTCCCCTCCCACAACCACTCCATCTACTTTACTTACAGTTAGGTACACTCAAGAGCCTGTTTGTTCTGGCTCCCTGGTCTCCTACCACTTTACAATACATGTACATTTCAAATCTGGTGGGATGGACCTGACTGTATACCATTGGAACACTGATGGGACAGACCATTCACTATGCTCTTCAAAGAAACACAGACACAATAAGGAGGTATGGGGTTGGTGAAAGGGTAGGCCTTGATTCAGAGACATTTTTAATGCATTAGGATGTATGTATACACTGATTTTAATACCAGAAATTAGTTTTATTAAGTAATCAGTTTCCATTTGTTTAAATATTTAGATTTCTGAGACTTGATCAGTATTCCTGTTCATGACACTTGAGAACAACTATCACATCAATTCTCTAGGTTTATTGAAACATTCTTGACACTCAATTCTCGATCAAATAAAGATGACTCTAATACATAATTTCTTTTGATATTCTCTTACTTTTTTTCATGAAGTAATTTAGGTATACAGCGCTCTTCCATTGAAAATGGAAATAATGTTAGTTCCTAGTTATTAGGCGTGCTGGCACGCACTATATACATACTGAGAAAACCTATCCCTTCACTATATCTGTGCTAGTCGCTGTGTTTTTGGATAGGAAGCAGGGTGCCAGTGTCAGAGGGTCTTAGAAGCATGCCCAGCTGACCATGACCAATCACTCAAGACCGAAATACCTCATTGACCTACTGATATTTGATATGTTTGGACCCAGGCAGTTACAGAATTTGGCAAGTTTACTGGGTGCAAGTGGTTACAGAAAACGATCCATAGACTGAATGTAACTCAAACCTTTTAGTCGTTATTCATTTAAAATTGCACGCTCATTCATCAATGATGAATATTCTATTTGCACCTAGTGACGGAAAGTTGTCAGGTGGTGCTAAATTCAATAATCGCCGACTGTAATCGCCTAGTGTAAACGCCAGGTTTAAAATGTCCTTAGGGCGAACTACAGATTAACTCCATTGTTAAATTTGATACACTGGAGGGAAAAGGCGGCAGAACGATATGCCAAGCTTGTAAGTTCTTTTTAACCTAAAAAAAACCTGAAAATAAAGTTGGTGCATAAGTTGCTATATCATCTCTTCCAGACATCTCTAACTATTATTTTTTTGTCTTTTATTTCTATGCAGTCGTGTTTATTCGATGAATTAAGTACGTTTTATTTCTGAAAAGAACATCAAAGCACACATCTTCTGACAACCACAGGAAAATATAATTCCTCCAAAGAGTATTTATTAATTACACCGATTTCTTCTTAAGGACCAAATGCTCTTTGACAATTTTGTTCTCTACGAGCCATTTTCTACTTTTAGTGGAAATGGAGTCTTTTTTGCCTTTGTTCAGTTTTAAATCAAACATGGTCTGAACCGGATTATGTATGTATATAGTAAATAATCGATGGTTTTGTGGACAAGCGGCCATAAACCACGGGTGTGTAAGCAAGTGTATTTCGATATCAACCTTGGGTGGTGTATAGTGCTACCTGCCCACAAAACCTTCTTGAATTCATTAAACCCAGGAATTGTCATGTTATAGGGCATATCAATTGAGACTACTTTTTCACTTTCCAGCCCAAAGAGAATATTTTCCCGTAACCAATTACTTTTGAGGCCGTAATCAATGGTTTCAATCCTTAATCAATGGTTAATGTTTCTGACAACATAGAAAAGATGGGAGGTGCTTTACTGTGGCCCCATTCATTTTCAATGAGGATCTTGTAATCGATGGACAATGAAATGCGCGTAAAATGAATAAAGCACAGAAGTCAATTATTTCTGTAACTCTCAATATGTCCCACAAGAGCCACTTTGAAATACATGGTAAAGGTAATGAATACACGTCGTTCTTGTCATTCTACTAGTGTTCGTAAAAGTGAACTGTGACAGATAATTAACCTAGTTTCGATTTCATGCAGTCCTATGAATATAATAACTTTCAACCTTCTGTAAACATATTTAATAGAAACCAAACAAGAGTTAGCCTTCTCAATGTTTATGCCACGATGGGCAGGTCGTGTAGTGAGTAGCAGACCTGACCTCGAGTTTGGTTTCATATTTATCCTATCCCATCACACTGATATACAGAGAAAACATTGTAATTATCCATGTTAGTAGCAAGTCGACACTCATGGGATGATGGCCGTGTTTATCAATGCTGCCGGATCAACTTTCATTACCTCGTCCCTGATTGGTCCTTTTTTTATTCACTTCCGTGCATAAATAACACTTTATTCAACGCTCCATCAAATACACTGAGTCAATGTTAAACCTATGGCGTTTTTTATTAGGGGTAGGATAAACAATTAGAACTTGTACTGCATGAATAAGATATGATTGATAAGAAATTTACCTAAATCTAGATCCGTGTTATGGCCATTGACGATATGTGAGGAATTATCGGTTGAAAGATGGTAAGTATTGAACAACGAAGACTACAAAATCATTCTATTTGTCCTTTATCGTGAGGATGTCTTTTATTGTGTATCTTAACCCAATAAAGGGTATATATTTTTCACCTGGCCGGCGGCACGTTTTCGGGCTGATTCTGGCAGGTCTGGGCTGCACCGGCAACCATTTTTTTTTCATTAGCTACTTCATTCTGGTGAAAACAGTCATACAATAACCACCCTGGCAGCATCTGCACCGAATCTGACACCCCTCAGACAGTGTCAGAAGATTTTAATTTTCTGACTTTACTCGATGGCAATCCCGCCAGAATTCAACAGTTGCCTCAGGCTGTAATATGACATGAGAACCTCATTATTTTTAAAGGTAATTACGACGCACAACTTGTTTTTGCCCCTACAACACTACCTTCGAACAACCACTCTGAGTAAACGTTCCAGGGGTGAAGGTCATGGCTCTGAAGTTATAATCATCAGACACCAGAGGACACCAGCAGTCCAGACACATAACGTGCCCGACCCTAACCGTCAGTGTCCGATTTTCCCAGATTCATGTCTTGGGTTTTATCCTACCCCTAATATAAAATCCCATAGGCTTAACATTGGGTTTCCGTATGCCACGCTGACTGGCATACAGAGTTTTATATGCCACTAGTGGCATACAGCATTGTTATCACGTAATATTCCAAAATCGAGGAGATAGGGTAGGATAAAATCAAAACCTGATTCGTTTTAATCTTGGTCACCGCATTCCACTCCTGAAGTTTTGGCTCCGGACTTCACTCGGCTTCGCCTCATGTAGTCACTTTGCCAAACTCCAGTCGTGGAATACGGTGGCCAAGATTAAACCTCATCCAGTTTTACGATATTATTCCATTGTACAGATTAGACATGCACATATGGACGAACATGCACATATGGACGAACATTTAGGAACTACTAACCGCTACTGGGGGGTAGTTCCTGGGCCAAGACCCCAATTTTTCATTTCCGCTGCCCCCCTGGAAACATTTGTTTTATTGTTTTATCTTGTAGATCCATCCTTCTAGTTAACATTTCTACTTGTTGTCGCTCTGGCAAGTGGTCAGATTACCAGATTTTAAGTATCACAATGACTCATTATATTAAACTTTGGTATTGGACAACATAATCTGGTCCTTTGTAGACTCAGTACCGCATCCAGAATCAAATATGTCATCTCAGTGGCCTACAGCAGCCGTTTTCATATGTGTAGGCCTACTATATTAATGCCCCCTTTACACATCTGCAATTTTCAACATATTTGTTTCTTAAATAATCAAAAGACTATAAAATCTTCTCATATATGCAGTTTCATGCCCAGGGACTATGGGCAGGGACTATGGGGGGGGGGGGGGGAGTATTACTCTTATTATCCATCTATAATACAATGTGTCCGTATTAGGTGTGAGCGGAGTGAAGCGCAGGAACAGAATGAGATAGAGCGTTGGGGCGTGCTTCGCCACGTGACCTTTTAGTTCACGTGACTCGCACGCGGGGGCGCGCAGGGTGCGCTAGTAGAGGGGGAGTGCGCTAGGTGGTGCAATGACCGCTCCTGACCCTACGGGCCATGAGCTACCAACTAAAACGAACATATATCGGCATGCCACTTGTCCAGAAAAGGTGGATGATAATTACAATATAGACTGGTTTCAGTCTATATCGGATATTACTATACGTTAACTTTTTGGAGCATACAGCCGCTTGTATCTGAAACCAGTTAATAATGTGTATGTAAATACACGCCCGACGACTGCAACGTTTTGCATACTAACAAAATTCAACGCGCAACATGTGTGTCGACGAAACATTAACAGCAATGGTAGCGCGATGATTCCCTAAAACTCTCGGCCAATCACAGCCCACCTTTCAATTGCCAGTTCCGGTTTACTTTTGGAGCGAACGGTCATCGTCTCGTGATTGTAAACCTGTAAATCTAATTAAATTTCACACAACTTTTACCATAGCCCTAGGTATAGATGACGGTACGTCAAGTGCAAACTTAGCTTATTCTGCCTGTGGCTAACATGAAGGTAAAATTTCAATAAATGCAAAGTAAAGCAGAATATGATACACAATATCACGGACTTGGATAGATTTTACTGTGAATGATGCGTCAATTAGAACATGACGGATGTCCAAGACGTGACACCAGGAGACGGTAACGGCTTGATCAATTAGCAAAGGTACACCATGCTCAACTTAATTGTACAAATATTGAGTGGGTGTGCGTCATCCTATGGAAATATTCTACCAACTAATTTAAAATTAATGTGAAGTAGCTTAAGGGTTTTTCACTCGCTGCCAATATCTGATACTAATTGATACTAGTCCCAATAAGCCATTAGCGATTAACGAGGTACTAACCCGATTCTATCTGGGATAAGGACTCACCTAATCTGGGATCAGCATCTACCTGGTGGTATCATTTAAGTTATTTCTATGGGAGATGTTCGCTAAATATAAACGTGTTGAGCTATTCACGATTTCCCACGCGTCGGGTATATCAGATCAGCTTTCTATGAAGCCAGTTTCTATTGTTCGGCATCAATCTGCATTCAGGAACAACCGATAGATTTTATTTTGTTTAACGACCCCGGATCAGTGATTGGAAACGAGACTGATCACCAATTAATTTGGCATAGATTATAGCCGAACAAAGCCGACAACGACAAATTTTCTCACATACCAACTTAATTAAAATGCTTTGATTTCATCGATGATCCCTAAGGATTTAATGTGAAGATTAAATCGGTGAGGGTGCAGCTTTTGGATTGTTTTTTCTTCAATTTTCAGGTCCATCACAAACATTAGTCGGATGAGATAAAAATTAAATCGCACCTGCTCTGTAGCTGCTTAAAATATCCATCATTAATACTATCAAGAGACGTCACGAGTTTGAGTCTGAGTTTACGCATTTTGTTGGCTCCATAATTTCACGAGTTGAAGACGAGTGACATTATGGAGCCAACTAAAATGTGTGGCATAAATAAGCTCAAACTCAAACGAGTGGCGTCTAGATTCTATCCTACCCCGTTTCCATATTTTTTCAGTAACAGAAAGTAGTGGCATAAACAACACTTTTTGTCACTACCCGTGACATAAACAAATCCCATGTTAAGCCTATGGCGTTTTTTATTAGGGGTAGGATAATATTCAGAATCAAGTGCTATTTTCTAATACGTCTTTGTTGTTATTTCTGCAGGTAGAGGCTCATTCTCGTCACCACCGTCGACACCAGAGACATCCCATCGAGGTGGTTCTCGTGCCAGTCTCCCCGCGGCCTCCTGATCCTGCACTGCGGTATCCTCCACGTGATCGTCCGCCCGCCGTCACTCATAACTCCCCCTGGCCCTTCAACTACCCCGAGAAGGTCACATCGCCCCGCCCACTGTGGCTCCTCACCAATCAGAAAGAAGCTTACTCTCTGATTGACAATTACCCCAGTGCATCTTATCCTCCTTCTGAGCAGGATAGGAAACCCCTTGGGTCAAAAGCAGTGAAGAAGCAAGTCTTGAATGAAGTGACTAAACCGGAGAAAAAACCTAATGAAAGGTTTCAGTATAGTAAGTCAAAATCAAAGATAGATGAGAAAGGCAGTGATTTATATAAATATCCGCTGGGAGATGAGAGGGAGGCTACGATAGGCACCAGGACGTTACGGTTAAAAACCGTAGATGTGCATGAAAGCGGCATCACTAGTCGCCTTGTAGAGCTAGTCACCGTGCGTAGTCTCACACCTAGCTCAGTGAGTAAATCAGCGGGTTATAAAATACTCAAGAACAGAGGTCAAATGAACGGTCATGGCCATAACCCTATGCTACGTCCTAAACCTCTGCTAGACCACTTCCACGGGCTACATTTCGGGATCATGGATCCTGCCCAGTTCCCTCAGAGACCCCCAGTGAAGGCCTCCTACAGTGTGGAGGGGACTTTCCTCTGGGCAGTTGGTTTGTTTGGCACCGTAGAAAACGGAGCAGTCCTCCTTACTGCCATATTCAGCAAGAAATTCAAAAAACCTCTGCATCTGCTGATTGGCAGTCTAGCCATGACAGATCTGTTCGTGTCACTGATCTATATTCCGTCCTATACTTACTACCTACTCGAAGGTGACCGCATGATACAGAATGTTGAGAAACGACTCAGCAGGGCGCCTGCTGAAGACTCCGATATGAGTTTCTGCAAATTGAGTCGTAGCATTTTTGTGGAGATTGCGAGTGTGACTCTAACTCTTAAAGCACTCATCGCAGTGTATTTGTATATATCCGCCTGTTCACGTGAATGGGTCTCCCAGGTGTTTTCCGCACGCAACACTTGCATATACATCACCCTGGCCTGGGGCATGAATTTCATCATGCTCTTTATACCCAAATTCCTGGGGTATCCTGAGGTGGACTTCTACCCAAACTCTTTTATATGCACGGCTGACAGGCATGTGGAGATGCATAAAGGCTTCAGCCACAATACATCCTCTGCTATTTACACCTTCCTCACCTTAGCCGTCCATATTGCAGAGCTGATGGTGGTGTGTCTATGCTTTCTCAAGGTCCACCTTGCTATCGTGCGTGGGAAACTCTACAGCGATAAGCACCGCTCCTCTGACAAGCAGGCCAAGATCAACTACATGCGTGCCCTGAAGATCACCTGCTTGGTGTTCGCCTCATTCTGCATATGTTGGATGCCTATCTACATCATCAACATCTTGGACCCAACTCACAGCACGCTACCAGTAGATATCCACCACCTGGTCATGGATCTACTCCTGTTGAAGTCCTCCATCAACCCCACCATCTACATCTATGGTATACGCTCACTGAGGTACGAGATCAAGCTGCTCTGTCTCTGTCGCTGCAGGAAGGAGAACAACAAACATCTGTTTGCGGCTGAGGCTGCCCCCAGTTCCTCCGCTGACGGTCAGTCGGGGACGTTCAGCACGCTAAGTGGCGGGGTCTGACGCAAGGCCTACCGTAGTCCTCCTGTCAAAACCAAACCGGGAGCCCATGTCTAATGGACACCCCACGCCCGAACAGCGCCCAATCTAAGCTTTTTCTCTTTAACTTATTTATTATCATTTTTTATCTCACCCTTGGCTTTTTTCCTCCATAGACTTAACATTGGGAATTTATCTTCAATGCCCATGGAGTATTGTGAAAAACATGTAATGGGTGATAACATCACAGACATTAGCCAAATAGTAAGTGATATGGGTGACATAAAATCTGGACAGCACTCGATCGGTAGCCGCTGAAAATACACCATTCATTTTGGTCTGCTAAGTAATCGCGCTCGGCTTTGCCTTGTGAGATGTTTTCAACAGCTACAGATCCAAATGCGGTTCCTTCTTACTTTATTCTTTATTATTATATTCTCACTGTCTTATTTAGACTTGGTGTGCTTATTTCTAATCCTTACCCTTTTGTCTTTTATTTCCTGCTCATCTGTTCATAAGTTATTTGTTTATTTGCTCCTTGATATGTCTTGCTGTCGAAAAATGATATCTAAAATAACATGATGGATATCAAAGAAGAAACATTAGGATATGTCAACGATTTAACCGATATCTCATTGTGTAATCGCAAGAATGATATTGTCATATTATTCAGCATTGCTTAGTTACATCACTTTGTTTATTCCTGCATGTATTAGTAGTTTACTATCTCTGTACTCGACTTTTACATAGTACATAATTAGAATCCTATCTACTGATAACATCCAAAATCTATTTATCACTCTTGCATATTCTGTGTTCGCTCTTATTATTTTGATTTTAGTTGGTTGGCGTGCGTTCGTGCACTTTGGACTTTAATAGGATTGATACGGTAGGCAAATCAGACCCCTGTGAGTCACGATGACTTCATATATCCAGCAACACACCGAAAAATATCCATACATTTAAGATTCTCTATGTATAGCAGAGCATCTTCATTCCTTCCCAAGTGCACTAAAGCTACATGATGGCTGTGGCCGGTATCAGGTAGCATAGACAATCATACCTACATACTCTATGTATGTCAGGGTACATTCATGTTTTTTTTAAACTAATCTTCTCGTGTGCATGGTAAAACAATCCCGGTAATTATCTACTCTATCCTCTAATAGTTCCTCATCCTCACATAGTATCTATCCATGAGGACCAAATATGAATTATTACCGTGAAGATGTATTGGGTCGTATTGTAGGTGTGACAAATGTACAAATAACTGTTTGAGCTGCTCATGTGACGGAACGATTGTAAGGCAGCCAAGATGGCCTTTGGAACTCTGTCTATATCCATACACCTTCATAAAGGTCCTACAAATAGGGAATCCATGGAGGTTTGATCAGAAGTTTATCATATGACTTTTGTATATCAAAATGTCTTACGATCGTAGGAAAATAAAAATAATTCATTGGATACCAGGGGACGTTTAATATCTCAATGGACTCTCATATTATAAAGTTTATGGATCCAGACTGGCCAGGTAAAGATTTTAAGAAGAATGAACTAGAACACTTGAAGTATAGTTACAAGGTCTAGAACAAATTGCTTTGTTTGCATTTAAATCATCCACTTGTATATAAACACAAGGGGTCGGTCTGAACAGTAATTCTGGCCATACTGTTTAGTCATTGGCCCATGGACTGACCAATCAGAATTCAGTACTAACTGACCAAAGACTGTCTGTGACAACGTTCCAGTCCAGTGACCCTGTAGACCATTATGCCACCATGTTGGCGCTTATGAATTTATGATCCATGATTGTCCATATATGTTTGATATCTAAAAAAAGATAAACATAAGATAGTCACTCCATCATGTAAGGTGAAGTCCCTACCATATGACGGAAAGTTTTTTGTTCGTCTGTAGTACTCAACCTACTGGATGCTATGTCAATGTCCCAAATTGAAGGGCCCAGCGATGAAAACCAGCTTACTTGTAAAGCTGACGCCAACGACCACTTTATTGATATCCATGTAAACGACCATAACATTTATGGAACCTATGTAAAAAAATAAGATCAATAAAGAAATTAAAAAAAATAATAATAAAAAATAGTCAAGACAAGCTCTGTGCTTTACGATATGACAGTCCGAGGATTAAATGGTCTGCATTCAATAAACATTTACTGTCCTTTCAAAGGTCAGTGAGAAGGAGGGAGACTTCAATTGTCTTGGCCTCGTTCCTGGAACTTATCCTTTTCGTAGTACATCTCAATGGTGTCCTTTCTGAAGCCTGGTAGCCTTCCTAACCCATAAATAATCAATTCTACGCTTGAAAAGTATCCTTTCTTGAGACTTTATAACAATAGAAATATGTAAATGATATGTGGTCTTTATAGAATAATAAGAACATAAAGTTTTGACAAACTTGCCCAAGGTTCGAACCTAGGACCTTCTGATTACCACCGTTTCTAACCTAACACCCTCACCAGCACCTCGGACATACACAAAGTACTATCGTAAAACTTGACGAGTTTTAATCTTGGCTACCGTATGCCATGACTGGAGTTTGGCATAGTGACTTCATGAGGCGAAGCCGAGTCAGGTCCGGAGCCAAAACTCCAGGAGTGGAATGCGCTGGCCACGATTAAAACTAATCAGGTTTCGATTTTATCCTACCCCATCTTGTTGATTTTGGAATATTACATGATAACAATTCTGTATGCCACGAGTGGCATATAAAAACCCCATATGCCAGTCAGTGTGGCATACGGAAACTCAATGTTAAGCCTACAGGATTTTATATTAGGGGTGGGATAAAACCGACCACAGGATGGCTTTCAACATAAACTCACCTATCATTGTCCATATCCATTTCACTGTTGCAAGATATTAAACGTCCCCCCTTAGGTCATGAAAGCCTCGCTGTATCTTACGTTTTAATTGGAATGCCATGTGTTTCTTTTACAACGTATGGGCATATTTAGTAGACATTTTGTAATTGGGACGAAAAAGGTTCTCATTAAAACTACCGGGTGTTGTATTTTTGTGACTACAGGCAACTTCGGATTTTTACTGAATGTTAGAAATTCTATACCTGCCATCTCTTTTCGTAATGATGGTCAGGTACCATGTAATTAGAGCATGTCAGAGCTAGTCTGTGTCATCACACATAATAAGATGTACTTAGCAGTAACCTTCCCCAACCTCCATATGCACCAGTATGGTATTCCGTCGCTTGTCGACTGATTGGTCAACTATTTCTGTGATATACGAAGCTGTATAGTTATAGATGAACCAAAAACAGATTTCATATTTATGTAGGACTACTGTTATCATAATATTCGTATTTTATTTACTCTCTTAATTGAAATATTTGTACACTGAGTATGGTCTACTATGGGTTGCCGATAGGGAGTCAAAAATAAACATGATATTAATACAAGAAAGGATAATGCAATAGTGACATGAACATAATACAGCATGTACACGAATGTAAATGTTTATTGCATGTTATCAAATGTTATTTATTTGTATTTATATCATCCCAAATGCTAAAACTCTGATAGTCCTTGGTAATCAGTGTTAAAGCACAAATACATTTATTTATATATAACTGCCTACTGTGAGGGGTGCAGTATAAATGATGTTCGGGCCTACTGACAGGCCGTTCACGAAATGGAGTTTTGTTTTTCAGGTATATGAACAGGAAACATTTCCTCGGTTACTTATTTCAAAATGGCTAATGAACCTGTCTTGTAGCAATCTGACATTTATGATTGAAAATACTTTGCGTATAACATATTGAGTGTACATTGTCTATGGTTTGTAAATTATCATGTTTCGATGAAACCAATCTGTTATGAAATGTATGAAACATTATCAGTATTGTAGTGTCTCTGTTTTCCAAGGGAAAATCCACTTTAAATGGATATGTACCAGTAAATAGACGAAATGAATGCTCGATTATTCACTATTGATATTTTCTTGAAGAGTTATATTACATCCTCTTGGCAATTATTCTGCCGCGACTGTGATTAAAAATGAAACATGCAACCAACCGTGAAACCCTTTTATGTATATCAGATACTCTACGTAGATATTACTAGATGTATCCAGTAGGCCCAGTTTACACCTGTCGAAGGAATATCCACCAATAAAATGTCGGGAACAGCGAGTCTGGAGATGGTGCTTATCGATAAAATATCGGTACCAATTATCGGTGACCTTTCCATTAATTGAAATATTCTTACACATGACGACCGGTTATAGATTATATGTGCACAAATATTTATGAGAATCGATCTTATATCTAGAAGAAAAAAAACCACTGACCCTGACTAAACCACGGTTAAGGCCCGGCGTCCACCTACTACGATATGGCACCGATATGCCCTACGATACAACTCCCGATGCAAAATCAAAATCTCGTCGGAAGGTCAACTAATATCGGGGCAGTTGACCACATTTCTGCGATTAGACACCGATAAAAGCCGCATACAATGCGTGATGGATTGGAATGTCTGGACATATGTCTACCTTCCCGATATGTCTCCTATATTCGCTTTTTGCATCGGTGTCATATCAGTATGTCTAAATTTCTATCGTGGTAGGTGGACGCCGGGCCTAAATGTATGTATCATTAAAAAAATTCCAAGGTTTATGATATAAATCATTGTCAGCGGTGTACATCTGTAGGCTTTTATTCCCAAGAAACGTACAGATGATAGCCGACGGAGTTTTATTTGGAAAATATAAATTCCATCGATCGCCAATGATTCAATCGGTCGGTAGTGCCATGTCACACATTTAGGACCTGAGAAATCGTTTAGGAGGTTTAAATTTTTGTTATTTACACTAAGCGATATTTCATCAGAAATGTGCAATAATTGGTCAGTGGTGCTAGATTATATAATCTGTGGTTATAATCGGTAGGTGCAACCTTGGCAGAAGGATCCGTATTCTAATGTGGCGTTTCCACCTGCCGACCAAATCCCCACTGATAATTTGCACACTGTACAAAAGTCAGTCGGTGGTCCTCCTTGAACATGTTCCTGTGCGAACAATCGTTAACCCCAAAACACACACTCTGTTTCCATCTGACGACCAATCATGTTTTCCAACTACACCGATTATTCATTATGTATAGGACCTGAGGAGCAACTCTCCCTAAATTTACATAGGAATCGGTGGCGTTGAAATAAGGTACTGTTTTTAGACGGAAATGGAGGTGGTCACTGACCGATTTTTGGTTGCTGCCACCGAGTATTTCAACCTGGTTTGATTTCGTTGGTAGTCTCAAACGTCGGTTGGTGGTGCCATGTTGTTTAATATTGAAGAGAAAAATCGTTGACCTTTTTCGTTTCCACCTGATGATAAATGCAGAAAAGGTGTCACATAATCAGTCGCTGGTTAAAGTCGGCAGGTGTAAACGCCACATAAGGCCGACTAAAAGCTGTCTGATGACGTACGAGAGGTTCGGTAGAAACTAAAATGGAGTGTTACTCTTCCGATTTTCAATGGAAAAACAGATATAATGAATACTTGGGAGTTGTATCTAATACACCCTACACTTGAGTTGAGGATATTATTCTGCCTAAGCTCATGATACATTTGGAACCAGGCTTAGTTCTACGACTGTTTCTTCTAGAATGCATGTTTTGTATGAGGTCGAAGGAACGAACAAGTATAACATATATATAACAAAAATAAAACCCGATCGTGTGTTAAATCTATGATGATTGTTTGAAATGTCCTCTCGATGAGTATTTCAATATCCAATTGAATTGAATTGGTAGGCTTTCCAATATTGTTCACATTGTATAGAGAATAAATGTGTGTTGATATAGTTTTTCACAATAGTCCATATTGGTCGTTCACTAAACATTCTGTTAAGTCGCTCACTGATTGCATATTTAGTAGAAACCGAACGAGAGTTAGACTTGACAATGTTTATGCCACTTTGGTCAGGTCTGCTCCTCACTACACTCGGCTACGCCTCGTGTAGTAATACACGACCTTCCCGTCGTGGCATAGACATTGACCAAGTCTAACTCGAGTTCGGTTTCGTATTTATCCTACCCCGCCTATGCTTTTGTATTACTAAAAGATAAATATTGAGTCAAGGACCAACAGAACTTTTTACATAGTAGCTGTCATCCTGTTCTCTGATTGGTCAATATTGTTATTACTCTAGTGGCATAAAAAAATACTTTATGTCACGACCTGCCACATAAAATTTCTCTATGTTAAGTCTATGGCGGTTTTTTATTAGGGGTAGGATAAAATACTTAATGTATTTTGGGTGAATTAAAGTGCAGCATCGCTAACATATATCCAGTCTACACAGCAAACCTTATAGGGGAATATCATTTTTGTAAATATATTCAATGTAAATATATCTAATAATGAAAGTATATTTAAAGTACTAGAGGTAGGTTTTGAATGTTATCATCTACCTGTAAAGGTGAACTAATGAATAAAGATTCATATTCGAAATAGAACATGATTTTGATTTTGGTTTTGGGATTTCTGCAATGGTACAGTTTCACGACTCATGAATGAACATTGACCCTAAGATGACTTGATCACTCAGCCAGTTCAGACATAAGTAGACAAAGGAGCACGAAAAAAGCACATACAAGCATCATAATAGACATATTGAATTCTTTTACAGCAGACTTAGGCCCGGCGTCCACCTACTACGATAGAAATTTAGACCTACCGATATGGCACCGATGCAAAAAGTCAATATCGGAGACATATCCGGAACGTGCAATATCGTAGACAATGGTCTAGACATGCCGCTTCACCACGCATCGTAAGGGGTTGACAGCTAGAAAAAGGTGACCATGGTCCCGATATGCCCCACGATATTACCAGTGCACAAATGCCTATCTTGATGTGTTATTTTCATTTTTAGATATATGATTCACTATAATATAGGAAATATCGCATCGATAATGTTTCCCAGGAGACATAGAACAATAATATATTTTGTCCATGCACTAAAGGCTCTGTTCCAAGTCATACTAAGAAAATATTGATTTGAGATGCTTAAACCTAATAAAAAATCACTAAATTTACAGGGCATACGGGCATACCTATCTCCTATTTAATTCAAAAATGTCATATTTTTTTATCAGTGATAAACACCTAACACCTAACACTGATTTTCCCGGCAGAATACTCTGCGATGCTCACGATTACCCACCGACAGTTCAACATGTTGAAATGTCGTAGACACCCCACGATACAAGTTTTTCATCGGAACGAACCCCATTTTTCATCGGTGCCTAATCGATGTACCGATATCAGGTGACCTTCCGACGCGATTCTGATTTTGTATCGGGAGGTGCATCGTAAGGCATTTATCGGAGCCATATCGTAGTAGGTGGACGCCGGGCCTAAGACTGAATAAACTGGACAAAACGTTAGGTGTAGCCAATTGGCAATAGAATGAATCCCAAGGAACGAGGTTTGACTGAAAATTGACAATATCTATAAATCGCCATGTGGCGCCACTGTGTATTGTAGGATATTCCTTTAAACAGTCGATATGAACAGAAAAAACATGAATGACTGAACTCCGATTCACTTTCTCTCAAACTTGCATATTCAGACTACTTGTATGACATATGGTGAAAAGTAATATTACTGATTTTATTGTCTAAATTTGTCAGATTTTTGGTAACCATTTTAATAATTTATCTCTTATCTTTTGAAAGTTTGGCACGAGTTTATTTTTAACTAATGGTAATCAAAGACCTATTGGGTGAATCTCGTGAGAGCATAGGCAGTTAGTTCATCCACTCCTCACTCGGGGGAGCCACCAGCGATTGCCAGTGAGGCAGCCTTCAGGGGCGACACCCTGTTATTCACACACTGCTATTTCCGTTGGGAAATATTTCCTGTGTCTCATACATCAAAACCATGACTAAATTGAATTTGCTATCAATCATCATTTTATTTCGTTTTGATGACCAATTTCTTGTTGGTCTTAAATGCCCGTCTTCTCCTTAATCCAGTCTCGGAAAAATGCAATTCTGCAGTAAACCGAAGGGGTATAAGTTGGGCAGCCAGATGCCCCCCAAGATGTCAGTCCGACCAGGACGAAATTGTTGGTGTTGTTTGCAGGGCAGACCAGAGGACCGCCACTGTCACCCTACAAGCAGAAAGAGAAGATTAGTGGTATTTATGTGCTATACAGCTCTGAAGCAGCACGGAACATAATTCAATATGGGCCCTAGATAATTGAGATTTTCTTATTTGTTGATTAATACACAATTTACACCTTAGACACCCCTCGAGGGTGCTATCCGAGATTGTACTTATGGACTAATTAAGACCCTCTGGGCGTTTTGGGACAAAAATAGGGGAAATCTATTATTTAAACAAGATTTAGGTTTCCTCTAATCTCATATCGTCCGGAGGTGTTGAACAAATGATTCCTTGATATACTTAACGAAACCTGCTGCAAGATAGGCTTGCGAACTTTCTATTATCGTTTGTGGGCTATTTTTCTTGTTCGAAAGGTGTTATCTTTAATGGTTTAATCGACGTACAGAAAACGAGCTGTAGTTGCAGAAAATGTTTGGATTCTGTTGACAGGAAACTCATTCAGCTGGGCATCTGATATCAATGAAACAAATACTAGAAGAGATGTAAAATACCCCAGCTACGCTGACGCAATCTACATTCCATTCTAGATAAAAACTTTGAGAAATTTCTATTTGATAACTTACGGTACAAGCCCCTTTACCATCTGCTCCAATACAAACATGACCATCGTTGATGTTAATTCCCCAAAACTCCTCACAATAATTATTTGAGTAAACGTCGATTTCTGCCTCCTGCAGCTCTCGTGGAATATCTGTTGATGGCCAAGCTGAAAACCACAAATACAGAGTTAGACATATTTATAGATCTTTTTCCGCGGGCCACTGGTGCACCATATGTGCTTGGTTATGCTGCGCCTTCAGCCAAACAAAGACTTAGAAAAGTATGAGCGTTGTCTATTAACACAACTTCTGTATAAATGTATGCTAATCCAGGAGCGGGCCAGTTGGCATTATGTTTACGCAAATCTACGTATGTTTACGCCACTCTTCGATTCTTCTGATCTCTGCACCACTGCCGTCTTTATTTCATTTCACATTAATCATCAAATTTTGTATTAGCAATTTTGATGATAAAATCTTTCTAAAACTTTATTGGGTATCTTCTAATTGATTACCTATCACATATAAAACGTGCAAATTCTGTCGGATCCGCTTGGAGTTTCTCCCACAAATAGAGATATAGTCAACGAGATCTAGGCTTGGAGATGGAAGCACCATGAGAGTTACATTCTCGTGGGAGAAAAACTTGAAGCTGCTAGTCAATTTTTGCACTGCGATACACTATGACACAGAATTCACATCGAATACGGCTAGGATGGGGAAATTCCTTGTTCTAGCTATGTCGCAGCCTTATCGGAACGTGTCGGAAACAGTAGAAGGAGTGGGTTTAAATACCTGTGTATCCCCATCCAGTGATGACACAGCCCTCTTCGTGTGCATGGTCTGTGCTCGAATCGGCCATATCAATAGGTACTGCGTTAGCCACATCAACGTCCGTGGAAAACTCAATCACCGCGATGTCATTTGGATATGCCCCGGACCCAGTACCATAGTTTTCATGCTGAAATCACACACAGTATTTCCATGGTTTCAATTCAAATAAAGTCCTTTTTCTGACTCTTGTCCTATTTTGGACTCCGAGAAATTTGACAGATTTCTTTATCATTTGCATCTGAAGTAGGCAAGTGGAAACAAAACAAGTCGGCGACTAATTTTTAATCAATTGTTGGTGCTATGGGTACCACTTCTTGACAAGGGTTTCGCTGATCAATTCAACCCGTGTTGACACAACAGATTGATTTTATTTTGAATTATGAGCTTTTTTCAAGATTGCCATAACTGCCTCGTCTGCATTCAATTGATTGCAAAACTCCGGTCCTATAAACGCATGTTGCTACAGAGAATAGTGCCAGGTAGATCTGTCGATAACTTCTGGTGATGTTAATGTATCAGACTCACCATGATAACATTTGCAGCTCTAACAACCTGACCACCAGCTTCTACTTCATTGGAACCAAATCTGAAGCTCAGGATCAACCTGAAAATAGTCAGTTAATAAAAATGACTGACACAGAAGACCCTAACCTTTGGCAAGAATTTATTGAGTTAACTTTTTATGTAGAAAAATAACGATAGATCTTTGGTAGTAATAATGAGTGAGGAAGAATTGTCACGAGCTATTGTAATAGCCCTATGTAGTAATAGAGAATAAGAGAAAAAGAAAGTTCTTGTAGGGTGGATGGGCGGTCTCTATGTCAGCTGGCGATTTGAGAGCAAATCACCGAATAGGCCGGTTTGAAGGTTTGAGGTCATGTGATCGGTGGTTACATGTGATCAGTGTGGTCACATGGGCGGAGGCGTCCTTAGTTACCAGGGACCTGTTTCACTAGTTTCGTGACATGTCTGTGACACCATACAGACATTGGGGTTGTCTAGTTTCATTACAACACAAGTAGCTGCCCTTAGGTAAAGACAGACCCCAAACATAAGAATTAGACAAATCTACGCGTCATGGACCTGTGTCACTCGTTTCCTGACAAATTTGTTAGACAGACATGAAAAGCGGCACCAACAGTGCAAGCAAGAACGGACAAAACAAAGTCTAATGTCTAGTTCTTATGAAACTGGACACACCATCTAGATGTCATCTAGACATGTCACGAAACTGGTGAAACATGTCCCTGGTCCCCTCTGCTGTAACCGCATTACTGCCAACCTCCTCTTAGCCCCAATGACTAACACAGAAGAGGCTTACATTTTATTGTTTCCTTTTTATGTATGGAGATAATGATAGAAATTTGGTGAGGAAACTATGGGTGAGGAACAATTGTCGTGAGCTATTATAATAGCCAATGGCCGTAGTTCAGGGAAGGAGATGAGTTCATGGTGACATAGGCCTTAGCGAGTGACAGATGACCGTGTGGTGTCGACTGGTTGTAGAAAAGTGAAGTGAATCCTTCATGATTATCTCACCCCGGTATTTCTCTCCATAGGCTTAACATTAGGAACTCGTACTTTATGGCCGTGAGGACCGTGTACTCAATACTCAATGGGTAAATCGGTGACTCATTTCATCAATGAATAGTGTTATACAGGGTGAAATGAAATCAGAAACCCGCTCGATGAAAATAACTTGGTCTGCACTCGGCCTCCTTTGACCACAGAGTAATTCACTCAGCTTCGCTTCGTGAATTACCCTGCTGTCAAACTCGGTGGAGTACGGACCAAGCTATTCTCATCTCGTGGGTTTCCTTCTAAATATCTCCTGGGGGTAATTGCCGAGGCAATTGCTTGAGAAAAAGAGGAAAGGTGAGGCCCAGTGTGGAGGAGAGCGCAGGCTGGTCTGATGGGTTCGCGGGCCCCCAGCCCATGTGAGTTGGTCCCTGGACAGGTCGAGGTTGGCCCCGAATATATATATATATATATATATATATATATATATATATATATATATATATATATATATATATTGTTCGTTTAAGTCATAGAGGCGGGTGCGAAGCCGGAGGGGATTTGATGGCCAGAGGTGGAAGGACCAGTGAAGAGAGGATCAGACACACAGGTAAACAGGTGTGAACAGGTGTGACAGTTCCTGGTATGGTCCACAACGGGGCCGGTGTGGTGAATTTTCTTTTTGGTATTATGTTTATTGACCAGAATGAGCTGATATTCAAAGCCAGAGGCCTTGATCTTCCATGTCACACGGTCGTGTAGACAATGCACACATAAAGTCATATACAAACATAAGACATATAACATACAGCTCCTTTGCTTGGTTGAGAGAAGGCTCCCACCATTCAATGCACATCTAATATATGCATTGTATGGGGTTTTTATCGGTGTCTAATCGCAGAAACCTAGTCAAATGCTCCGATATCAGGTGATCTTCCCACGCGATTTTGATTTTTTTTATCGGAAGGTGCATCGTAGACCATATCGGATCTATATATCGTAGTAGGTGGACGCCTGGCCTTACGGTCCAAAAGCAAATAGCCGAGTTTGAATGTTTTAGGTCATGTGATCGGTGCGGTCACGTGGGCAGAGGCGTCCTTAGTTACCAAGTCCCCTCTTCTGTTACCACATTACTGCCAACCTCCCGCTAGCCTTGATTGAAAATGGCAGGTTTTTGTTCTTAGAATAACGCCTTAGTTTTCAAATCATCTTATGGCGGAGATGCATTCTTTCAGTGTTATAGATTTCCGTATGATCCAGATCACAAGTTGGTGTTTGATTTATAAAGCAATGCTATGCGTGCCAAGAAAACTATGCTTTTAAGCATGGGACACACTTGGATACGATGCACAGTATAGGAAAAGTTTTTCACGGTGTTATACACCTTAAACATTCCCTATCTACTGGCCAGCCATATACCAAAGCTAGTATAAAGTAGTTCCAACCTGACCATAAGAAAGCACTACACAATGAAGTACGTCATTAACCCACTGGTGCTTCATATATTCTGACCATACAAAGGCAGGTAAAGAATTGGCTGGTTGGATAGTTGCCGGGTGACTTCTAGCAATTGCCCACTGACGTGAAAATTCTTAAGACTTATAATTGTTCAATTTTGTTGGACCCTTCATAGCAAAATTAACATGCAAATTCCTCATCTTACAGTGAATTGATTGTCTTTCTATTTCCATACGATCTACATATCTTCAAGACAATAGAGGTTTACAGGTTTTCAAGTAAGACACGATATTGCATATAACTGCACATGGTGGAACAAAATAAGTAGATCATTCTTACTTGCTGGTGTCTTCAACGCAGTGAGCCACCGTCACTCCCCACCTCGCAGCTATCAGAGTGATACCGCAATTGTGCCGGCCCCAGGCCTGCAGTGATCCCTGTGAGAGAAATCACGTATCTATACTTAAATATCTGTTCCTAAATAGGTGGCATGACAGTTCTGCTGTTGAATAGTATGGTTGAACCTTGCATGGAAGTGCCATGGGTTTGCACCATTTTCCGTAACCCACCTTGTTTATAGGATCGGGCCCTCAGCAGAGAACTTCCGTATACATGAAAAAAGGGTTTCATTTTAGGAAGTGTGAACAAATTGATTTGGGAAGTACATGTTTACAAAAAGAATACACTTAGGCTGCTCAGCATCCAATGTCACACAACAGGCTGCAGTATCTGTATCTCATGAAATGGGATGCAAATGCTGAGCTCACGGACATTGATATGGAAGTCTGTAATGCTCTGCATAAAACATTATGCGATTGCTCCAATTTTTAATCAGATATATTTTCAAAGTGTGTTTACGCTCCGGTTTTGAATGCCAAACTGCTTTGCATATGGAAACTCTGTTCCTGTGCATTGGCTCAGTATGGTTAGTCGGTAACACCTCCCCATTGGAGCAACTAAAGATAGAACCTTTGGACCATTGGCTGTCCATACTCCAGAACTCTAGCAGCCTCTGGACGCCGCATCTTGGCAGTGCAATGCTTATTAAGACAAATATGAAGTTATTCATTTCTACATGTCAGCATTTTCAGTAATCATTATGTGTTTACCTGTGTATGAGTTCTTACCGATTATAATTTTGCTTAATTTACCTAATTTCTTTCTCCAGTATTTTGTGCTATGTTGCACCAAAGTACAATACATAAGCCTACATTGTTAGATCACACTAAGGCTAATTACCAAATTAGATTTGATACAATAACTTCAATGCTAGCTACAGTCAGCCAGTACCCTCTGTCGTATCTAAAGGGTCGACTATATTAAGGTAACTTTGGAGATAACATTTCAAACACACATAAATGCGTCAAGGTACATATGTATACATGTGTATCAAATTGGTAATCAGATAAGAGATGACTACACGTATAAGGAAAGATACTTACCTGCCATGGCCAACGTCCAATGTCGGCAACCTTACCCCCAATGATATATTGATCGGAGGCAGATGCAATCCCAACTAAAAGCAGAACGATGAAAAGCTTCATCTTGATGTAGCATTTGTCAGAAATGTGACTTTGTCAGGGAACATTGTATCCTTTAAAACATTTCATCCTTCAAAAAACCTTGTCTAGCCAGGACTTCTGTTCATGATAATAGGCGGGTGTACATCTGGAATATCTCAGCCTTATCATCAGTTCATGTTTGTATAGTGTACTACAAGTTCCAGGCCCGTGCAAAAGATAAGAAAGCGGTCAAGAAATTTTATACTTCCAACTCATCTATTTATATCAATTCAAAGTATAATATAGATAAAAAAAGTTGTATGAATGAGTGAGAACAGAGGATATACACCTACGTTTTTAAACATACTAATAATACCTGTGTCAGATCATTGTAAAATGTTATAAGGTAGTAACTGAATTAGCGATGACATTTTCCATCTAGCTCCGATAGGAAACATTGGTCTAAGAAAAGATAGATACTCAGCAAACCATGGAGGTAATTTGAAACTATTTAAAGAGAAAATCCTGTTGGCGATAGAATGAAAAACACCTCCTTTCTGGGATATCCTGTTCGCTATTGTTCCTAGTGTTCTAAACGATGTCTTATCTGGCTATTCATTTGATAATTTGTGAAGTATTTCAAGCGTCACGAATAAACACAGCGTGCGACGGTCCCTCTCACGCCCACACACCCCGGATATATATACATGCAGGTCAACACCTGCTCCTCCTTCTATATTTAGATTATATATGTTTGTACAACAAAAACGCGCGGTAAAATTGAACGATCAGATAACCCATTACCAATAGCAGAGGTTTATCTGATCGGCGATTTTACCGCGTATTTTTGACGATTGAAATGAATGAAAACACAAAAGGGCTAGTGTCAGCCTTTCGAAATATATCTGATCAAAATGGTTCATCAAAAACTGACAGAAGGCCCGTTTCCATTGGCAGACAAACACGGTGTAGATTTTTTGTGTTCTCTTAATATCCTATTTCGACATATACAGTCAGGAGCCATCCACGGCTTATAGGGAAAACAGAAAATCTGCACTCTTTTTTTTTCGGCCAATGGAATAAGGCCTATAGTTGGATAGTGGTACCACTACTTTTCCCTAGGTGTCAGGTCAGGCTTCATAGCCAGGCTTCCCATACACTGGCCACTCGAGCTACACTAAAGTTTGCTCTCTTTGAGTAAAATCCACGGCAACCTTCCCCCACAAGCTGTAAGTATCTGGGACTCTCCCTTCAGAACTTTACTATTGTATCAGAATAACGCAAAATGTATGATTGAGAGATGCAATTAATTCAACTAAAAAAACTTGCATGTGACCTGGACCTATGCTCGGAGAATGTGATTTTCTTTATTTACTTTTGAAGCCATTTTTACATATCCTTATTTCCTCTCATGCATATTTCGAATGAAATAACCAAGAAGGAAGGTAGAATTTGTTATAAATTGTGTGACCTGTGAATATTTCTTAATAGTTAGTTATGTTCTCAGAACCCAGATATAACAAAAAATACAGTGATTGGTCCGAGAGTGAGAATTCATGGACACTGCCTGGGTTGAACCATACCAACCTCTCAGTCGAACACCAGAGCTACAGTACTTTAGCTCTGGTGAGGCTAAATCTGTGGGCCACCTTGACCCACAAGATATAAGTGTTAGTCACTCTTTCTGCAGATCTTTCGTAGTGCTCAGAGAGTGTGTCACTCCGCACTCCTGAAGCTAGTTTCCCATATTATCATATCATTGTGTGTGTCTTTTGAATAAAATTACCATAGGGCTGAACCTAATCATAAATTTTATGATTTATGATTATCTTTCAGAGGGTTTTGAAATTGAGACATATTTTGCCATTTTTTTTCCAAGAATATTAAGCTGATTTCTTGGATATTTGGCAGATGTAATAAGACACCATAGAGTCATCAGCCTTTTTCACCATCTTAATTTCTACAAAGATCAAGGTTACCAAATGGTATGTTTCCACCCCAAAAATCACCAAATTCCCTATAAGGACTTACAATAGTTTCTATAACTTGTTTCATTATTCATGTACTTCAACTTGAATGATATATTTAGATACCTGACACCATACCCTAGTAATGCCCTGAAGATATAATTCCTATTAACCTACACCAAGGTCGAAGGTCAAAGCATTTGTTCATATTTGTTACATTATTAGGTAGTGTTCATATATCACCTGAGTATTGCGTCTGAACCGGTAATTCATCAGTAGGAGCCACTCTTACGAATTTATAGCTCATTTATAGATGTACTCAACATATGTTTTGCTGGCGACTCCATAGATCGCTACCGTTTCTCACCATGTATTGGGTTGTGTGTTTATCGTATAGAAGGCTACCTTGTAAAATCGTGCTTGCCTAGAGTGGATTATAACAAGAATGGATGCGCAAGTATGTTTAGACGGTACATTTATGTGGCCTACGCCGTAAGCTAAACGGTTTCTCTGTAGCTTCTCCCTGACTCCCTCCCTTCCGCCTTTCTCGCTTTCATAGGTCTTCCATATGGTTAATAAACATGTCAAGATTGTAATTTAGTGAAGCATATTCACCATGTTAGGACGTTCTCATGTATTGCTTTTCTTTCGATACAAATAATCAACTGGCTCTTCAAGCTCGTTCATTCTCATGAGGATGTCTAACAAGGTTAATAGGTTTTACTTGTATTATATCCCTACAAATATTGATAATTAACCAAAACATGACGATATAGAACCCAGTATCCAGTGTGTGCTGGGAGGGCTGAGGCATACTATGGACTATTCAAGGTACCTTGGGATTTTTCCATACCGGTACAGTATGCTGGGATGAATAAAATATCTATATAATATAACAGAGTTCAGTATCTGTAGGATTTCCCAGAATAGGTGTATAAAATATATGTTAGTGTAAGGTTAGGTTTAGAGTTAGGTTAATGTCTAAGCACTATGCAGATGGCATTGCTATCCTGCCACCCTCTACGCTCGATTACAGGCCCCGGTATGTCAGTTACACTGATTACTAACCTCCAGAACGGCATCATAGCTAAACCAGCCTACTCGACGCATGCGTACTTGTGGAATTCCGGTGCGACACGCCCTCTGGTGGTAAGACGAGACGTTTGCACGTTTCGAGATCAGTGTGTAGTTCGAGGCGTCTCCACAAGGGGGCTATAGTAAGCACGGGTTCGGCTGCACCCGGAAGAGACGTGATGAATGTCCACTGACACCACAGGAGGGCGCTGCGAGGAGCTCGTCGGTGCGCCGCCCGCTAGACGGCGCGTATCTGCAGTTGTGAGTTCTGATTACTGGCACCAGAGGGCGCCACGGTTCAGAACTGCTCGGAGCTGCTCGGGGTCTCTCGGCATTGTGTGGTGTGGCGGACGCGTGCCTAGGTAACATCTGGTGTGTTGGTGCATTGGGGTTATAAGGGATAGCACCAATGCAAGGTAGTTCCTTCGGAACGTTCTGTTGTATCTCCATGTATTTTGTTTTTTATCTAAGTGTTTCATCTTTTATCTGCATCAGAGAATCAAGGATGGGTCAGAAAGGTTGTATAAATTCGCTCTATTTCAAGGTTATTCAATAATTTGGCTTTCTTGCAGATCACGTTTCAGACAGGCTAAAAGATTTACATATCATAATGTTTAAAAGTCGATATATTGCCCTAGTTTTAGATTGCATTTGGTATACTTCTAGATGTTCACATTGATGTTTGGCATACGGCAGTTAGGTCTAAGACATACTTGCACTTAAGCATTTAGAAAATATGCAAGTTAGACCATAGGGACATATCGATACTGCCATGAGTTATTAACAGGATCCACATATACGTATGCAGAAATGAGATCTATGTCTTGTACATTACTGGAATTTGCCTTGAAAATTAAAACCAACGTCATTTTACTGAAAATTTAGAATAATGATATCAAAATGTTGTAGAACACATTGCTAATTAATAATTCAGGGGTCACCACCCACCCTACTGGGCATGGGACACGCATAGATACATTGCCTAGCTTAGGGAGAGTTCTTAGCACTACACTTCACTACACTATCCCTTCTGTATCTGCATACAAACTGTCTAAAATTATTATGCTGCAGAGGACCAATGTCTTAAAGAACTGCCAAACTAACCATAACCAATCATTACAGATTGAACTACTTTATTCACCCTATGGTACATGACATTTTTAGTCCCTATGTACAAGGGTAGGTGTAGATATGCCTGCTTGCTAAATGGGTTACAGCAAATGACCAACTGACTGGGTAAACACAAACCTTTTGTTAATTATGTTATGATCCCATGTTCAAGGGTACAAGCAAGCACAGAGGAACAAGTAAAATGACATAGGCCCTGTATCCAATAATTTTTTTTTTTCATAAGTTTATTGTTAAGCAATCCTCCATCAATATATATTGTGGCCTTTGATGGATTTGTTGGCCATCGCAGGGGAACTTCTTTTTTTTCTGTAACACTTCCCAAGTGTCGCCCATCAATTCAACATCGATTGATTTTGTTTGGAGTTGTGAGTTCTACAAAGAGAGAACAGAAGTCGGTCTGCAGACCATCGATAAACATTGTCTTTTACCTTCGATTTTTGGCAGGTGGAAATGGACCAATGATAGTCAGAGGCCCAGGCCTATATAAATGCAGTAAATAAGATATGGGATACAGCCACTAACACGTTTATCATGGCCACAAATACTACACTGAGAATGCCTCATCTCCGTGTCTCCACTGCTCACCCTCCAGCAAATCCCCACGTTTACACTAGACGATTATGGACAACAATTCTTGAATTTAACACTATCTGACGAATGAGCGTCGTCAAGGACTAGAAATCTTCTAGTTTCTATGTAAATCTTTAGAGAAAGGCCGACGAATTCTGACCGTCACACTATGCAATATGATACCCCTTCACCATTATACCGACGACTTTCATGCTGACGACTAATTCAAAATAGCTCGAATTAATCATCGATAAATGTCAAGATTGCATAGAAGCCCCGCCGTGATGTATTATATATTCTAGATGTATTAAGAATTATTATGTTTGAAAAACCTTATAGCGTATAACTACAACTGCAGTCTACAGAATACTAGGAATCTGAGCTATGTAATAACCATGGTGTATGGAAGACCGTGACAAATGTACGCGAATATACCGTAATAAAAAAAGAAAAAGAATCATTTTTATCAGATTTTAGACCTAACCATGGTTTCCAATTCCAGGACTACGATCTTTAGCTCAATCCATTTTTCACCATAGATTTTCCAATGGGAATTGAATAAATGCTTCTGTAGTCAATGCAATGTTGCACGATTATATGTGTGTGGTAGCACCAAATGAAACTTGTCTGAATGACTATAAATCGTCTAGTGTTTACAAACGCCTCAACCACTTCCTGGGTCGACGATCCTTGTTAACAATCCTTTCTCTTTATCATCCATCGTATGTACAAAGACCCCATTGAAAATGAATGGGGACTCAGTAAACCACGACCTGTCAGATACCATAACTGTGGAATACGGATTCGAATCTGTGGTATACGGCCTCAAAATCATGTTATACGGGGAAAATAGTCCCTTTGTGCTATAGACCAAATAAATAGTCCCTATTGTTATACCCTTTGATATGGCAATTACTGTGGTAATAATTCAAGAAGATGAATAATAAATGTAACAAACGATGGTTATGTGGACAGGCGGCTCTGCAAACCATTCGTGGTTGACCTCGTAATAAACTCGCTAGATCTCGTGTAATACTAAGCGTCAACCTTTCGTGGATTTCGGCCGTACAAAACCCTCGATTATTGTCTATTTCTACAATCGTCACGTTTTCAGTCATCTAGAGTGTAATGGCGGGGGTCTCAACCCCCACGCCTTGTGGATACATGGTAGTGGTCGTGTCGGGGTCAGAAGCAGATGTCGTGACACGGGGATACATCACAGATGAATTTAGAGCGCGGCCGGCTGCCTCTTGTCAAACTGCATATAAATGTGGAGGGCGTTTGTATATCTATTACACGACAGAACGTGGTGCTTCTCATCACCACCCATAAACCTCGTACCCGGTAACTCGATCTCACACCCCTGACATACCCCGACGTGACGCCGGATTGTCGTTACAGACGCTATGACGACACGGAGGGGACACGGAGATGAGCCAGCCTCTGTGTAGTATGTGTGGCCATGATAAACGTGTCAGTGGCTGTATCCCATATCTTATTTACTGCATTCATATCGGCCTGGGCCTCTGACTATCATAGGTCCAATTCCACCCGCCGATGAAATGATCGGCAATTTTTGGCAGCCACAATCCAATATGCAAATAACGGGATGGTGTTGCGAGCGTAAAAATCCAAGGTAAAAGACAATGTTTATCGATGGTCTTCAGACCGACTTCTGTTCTCTCTTTGTAGGACTCACGACTCCAAACAAAATCAATCGATGTTGAATTGATGGGCAACACTTGGAAAGTGTTATAGACAAATGCAAAAAAAAAAAAAAAAAAAAAATTCCTCTGTGATGCCCAACGAATTCCTAGAATGCCAAAATACAATTGCATGCATGGAGGATCGATTAGTAAGTAACTTTTGAAAAAAGATCATTGGATATAGGGCCGATGTAATTTTACTTGTTCCCCTGTGTTTGCTTGTAAACTTGAACATGGTATCTGAAAAAAAACCTGAAGATTAACGTATAGATAACTCAGTCCATAAGAGATGTTTCTATAGGGCACATAGATATTGTGCTATGGAGGCAGCCATCTTGCCCCCTACGCCATCCAAAACACCAGATGGCGAGACCAATTATCAATGGATTTTATAATATATATTTGTGGGGGGGGGGGGTGGAATTATTTCCTCGTTTCGATATTATCTTTAGATTATAGCAACTGATATCAGTGGTTGCTCCCCCCGACTACAGGGGTGCCAACTTTCAATTTCCTGGCGGATGATGGTAAAACTAGTAATCACTCTGTGCCCTGTAAGTTGTTTTTCACTTGCCGACAAAATGATCGGCGATTTCTTTAGGAACTATTCATTGAAATTTGCAACTAATGGGAGGGTGGTATCAATATTGAAGGGCCTGGTTCTACTTACTGACCGATTTTCTACTTCATTTGTCTTGGGTCCTTGTTTAATTGCTTTCCGACAAAATCAAGCAGTATTGAAGTGATCAAGTAGGATTTTGTCTTGAAGTATTGCCAAAACACGTAAAACATTCAAACATGAATGACACGAATGATAAAATATTGCCGAAGGTTGGTATGTAGAAACAGACTTCGTAGGTGCCTTTCCACTTGCTGACAAATTGATTGGCGATGTTCATATCAGGAACAACGAATTATATGCAAATGAGGGGAGGGTGGTGCAAACAAATCCACAGCAAAATCTTTACCTTCCTTATACTCTGATCATTTGATTTAGTTATCGGATGTGAAAAATGTGACCTCTACTATATTAATTATGTTTTTTTTTTCGTAAAACGTGATGAGACCTATAACAATCTGTAAGAGACAAGGACTATACTGATGCCTTAGAACAAAAGGTAAGGTGGCTACGTTTTCCCCAGCAAGATATGACTTTCAGTTAATTAGCTACTTATTAGAATAGTGCCTAACATTTAAATCAGATTTTTTTTAAACATATAGGAAGCAACCTGACAGACGAAAATGAAATGGACTGTGATCTATGACATTTTATGTACATGTATGTATTCATATACAACTAAGGAATCAACCATGAATAGAAAATGATTCAAGAGAAAATGAAAATCAAAAGTTGCGTAACCATAAAGAAAAAAAAAGGTGAAACAAATCACATCTGAATTGAATCCGAACCCTGAATATGCTACATAAATGATATCTGCTCTATCCCAAAGAGGTTATCGATGGTGTTTGTTCAGCCCAAAAGCAACTCACCGGAACACTGAGTCACCCCACAATAGTAAACCACATTCTATTCACTGTATCAATTAGATTTATTTCCGCAGTTTAACTTTGAACTATAATGAGACCCCATCCGTTGCTCCTGAACTATCATGAGATTCAGAAACACTCAATTCTACGCATGGGTATCAAATTGTGACTTCTATCTTAAAGATATACCCTCCAATTTAGAATAGCGCTACCTGGTGATTTTTAGATATTAACAAATACAAGTTTAATCTTATTTCTTGTGATTCATTCTAATGCCAAATGGATAAAATTTAAGTTAAATATAGTCTGTCCTAACCCAATATGTAGAATATGCTTAATAATATTTGATTTATCCATATGAAATGTACTGAAAAAGACGGATTACCTCAATTCTTCCTCGAACAAGTATGGTGACCTGTAGCTTTTATAACTAAGATGTATATTGTCATTATATGCCTGTGCACGAATGCCTCACACTTACTGGTTAGTCAATCACAGATTATGATATCTTCACTGCAGGGCTGCAGGTTAGGAACAAGCGAAATCACTCCCTACAAGGTACATAATCTCCGAGCTTTTTCTCATTTCAGTGCCTTCTTTGAAATTCAAAGGACCTAGTGCAGGATACATAGTCGCCGGTGACGGGAACCTTCACGTTTACCATGGGAAGGTACGCTAGTCTTACCAAATGGCCCGACGAATTTTAAACAGGTTTAGAATACATACTATTTGAGACTACATACCTTGACATTAGTGTCACAAGAGAAGACTAGTGTGATGAAAAGCCTGAAGGTCCGCAGAAGTGGCAGGAGCACTTGGGTATTGTGACGTTTCCATGTGCCAACGAAATGGGCACCGATTACTTTGGAACTGTCGACAGATGGTTTCACTTGGGCATTTATCACCCCCATAATCGTTGACTCTAAACTGGGATTTTAGACAAATGCTGCTGAGATTCTGTACTCGAACACAATGTCTTTGTCTAAATTATAGGGATTCATTTCCCTGAAACCTCCCTGTTTTCCTCCCTGTAATTGTTAAAGACATTTCCCCCTAAAAGGAACAAAATCGCATGAGATTTTGAGCCCTCTGAGGTACAATAATCCCATCGTGTGAATCCCATTTAACCCGGTGTTTACACTAGGTGACTAGAAACATGACAACAGTAAATGGTATAGCCAAAAAGGCCCATTTCCATTGGCCCATTTCCCGTCACCGATCTACAGTCAGAAACCACCGACGGACTTTTGGCACTGCTGACACAAAATCGGTCAATGGATACGACCCAGCTCGTGAAATGACCCACGACTTTTTCTGCTTAGATTATGCAATGGAAGGACGTATTATTTCCTGCAATCCATCTCTGCAGTAGTTTACCCTAAATGAGGCAACTATTCTTGAAAGTTACCCTGTTTAAACTAAATGTGGATATATTCATTTCCTATCAGAAAACTGCAGATTAAAAAGGTTTAAGGAAGAAGTAGTGGTCGTCGACACAGAGCACTCATTTTTGGCCAAAAGGTGGTCAACAACTGACATTTTACATAAGTGCCAGCTGTTTAAACGACAAATTCTGGCTGGCCTGAAAGAGTCATCGGCCATCAAATGGTCTGCATACCAGGTGGTGCCAAATTGCCAGATTGCCAGATTGCAAGAATCGCCGCATATAATCGTCTAGTGTAAACGCCCGGTATGATCACACACAGCATTTCCACCAGACAACCAAGAATTAGCGATTACGGGCTCTAGACCAATTTAATTTTGCCGCGGATTAAATGTACCCAGAAACATTTAATCGATGGGCCAAAACGTTGTCAGGTGGTTCCGAATTGTTCCGAAATCTTCTCCCGGAAATTCGTAGTCCCTGTTTGTACTGACGATTTTCTGCCAAAAGTGGCAAATAATATGCGGGTGCCTGAATCAGTGGTAATATTTATCAGATAAAAAGGCGAAAGACAATGTAGCTTCTTTGGGACAAACCTCTATGGCACAGATACACATATCGCATAGACAAAGACGATAGGACTTCTGATGATGACTTCCTAAATCATTTTCTTTTTAACCCTTTAAGGGCGGATGATGCCTTAAGGCATCACCCAGCAGGGTGCGGATGATGCATTATGGGCTGAAGAGTTGGACTCTAATGCGAAACTAGGCAAGGTAGTTAGGGACTCACTACTCATCGTTAGGGACTCCTCCAACCCCTTTCCGGTCACGTGACCCTCACGTGGTCCCCCACGCCAACCCGCCGATGTTCACTTCAACCCTGATGACGAGATGAAACCACCCATCCACCCTACAAACTCACCAACCTTCTCTTCTTTTTCTCTCCTACTCCGTAGGCCTCATCAATAGCTCCTGAACTTTTATCTTATCTCGAATGTATGTTATGATGGACCTCTAAAACTTATCTCGTATCTCCAATACTCAATCAATTTTATGTCCATACCCGTGCTTTGTGTTAGTCATTAAGGCATCATTTGCTGGAAATTTATGAAATTGCTTTTGAAAAGGAAATGTTTTAACAATAAACTTGAAATTTGCACAGAATGTAGGTATAACATCATATTTTAGAATCCTAAATAATATGAATAGAAATACTAATGTTAACAGATTATATCACGCGATAAACCTTCGAATTCTGAGTTCAGAGGACAATGCCCCCCGTCCCCTAAAGCTGTACATATTCCCTATGAGCCGTCCCTATGCTTGTAGTTCTGCCATAGGCGGCCGTCCTTAAAGGGTTAAAAGAACTGAAGAAAACTATAGTTTTCAGTACGTTTGATATTCGTAAAGGTTGAAGGAATGAACTGATAATTGCCAGCATTTGAAAATCACTGGGTGGCCCTACTGTGTATTGTAGAATATGCCTTTGAACATAGAGAAACATTTCACATGACAACTTGCCTCATTCCAATTCGCTCTCAGGGCATGGTGAACCCATGTCTGCCACATTTCTTAGAACGTTTTAATAATTTTCCAAAATCATACTTCAATCAATAAATCACGTCCTGCAGCAGAGATAGCCAAAATCTACTTGCGCCTCGATTAACGAGCGCATGCGCATTCAACACTAGATGATTGCGGTTGTGGCCACAGTCGATTCCTCTATTATCGCCCACACGTCCCGTTGCGCGCGCCACCTGTTGACAACTACCCCAATCAACATCTTCTCGGGAGGACAAGAAGCTGTTTGTGATGGAGTGCGTGTGCTGGTGTGTGTGTGAGTTTGTGGTCGTGCATCTGTTTGTGTGTGGGTTGTGGAGAAGCTGACGACTTACAATCTCCCCACAGATCTTTCCTGGTGCTTGCACTTACTAATCTCTGCTACAGTCCGGTCAAATTTTGGTCTATGCATGTATCCCTATTGGTAACCTAGTATTTTTGGTTTCCCTGCAAATATATTAGTCATCAAAATTGTCCGTGTTTATTACTAACAAAATGATTGAATTGAACAGCCACCATTTTGTACTGCTTTTATCATGTTCTGATGTTTGTAATATTGCTGCTATGTAGTAAATGACATATTTCCCCTCAGTATTGCTTGATCTAGTTCCTAAACTTTCCACATGGTGTCAGGGTGCTCTAAAAACGACACTGAGATGTTAATGTCAGGAGCACCCTAACTAGCATGTGTAGCAGACCGGAAGTCTATCAGCCAATCATAGTGCAGTGCGCACAAGCTGAAACTGTAGCAAGCTGCCCCATGTGTATACAGTAAAACCCCGGGTAAGCGGACACACCGTTTTGGGCCGAAGTGTCCGCCTACGCGGGGTGGTCGCTTACGCGGGGTTTCCAAGTTTCCTCCAGCCCAATATAAATGTATTATATACCGGTAAGTAGGGGAGACAGAGGCGATAATAGATCTGAAATCCATTTTCTGATATCTTAATTGGGTCCGATGTTATCAAACCTTGAATTACAAATGTATTTTCTATGAATGTACATGTACTAATACACACTGATAAAAAAGAGAGATTAATCTTTTTTTAGTAGGGGGTCCGTCGGAGGTGTTCGCTTACACGGGGTTTTTAGGCCTTTTCGTACCGAAAAACTGTGCGCTTACGCTGGGTGCCGCTTACGTGGGGTTAAAATAAACCTCTAATAGAGAGAAAAATTTACGTTCCGAGCAAAAGTTTCCGCTCAAGCGGGGTGTCCGCTTACGCAGGGTGTCTTAGGCGGGATTCTCCTGTATATGCTTGTATATAAACTCCTCCATTCTGTCAATAAAACCAGTCTTCTCTGGCCTATAGTTGTATCCTTTATCTCACCCCTGGAATAAATGTCCATAGGCTTAACACTGGGAACTCGTTCTCCATGCCCCTATAAATATTGCAGTCCGTTCTCCATGGTTTACATCCTGTGTGTTATCTATTCTTTTAGTGTGTACAGGGGTGAGATAAATACAGAAAGCAACTCGTTTTGGTCAAAGAAGTCATTCTCCAACTCGTTTGAATGCTATGTGATATTCACTCGGCTGTCGCCACGTTCATATCACTATGCATCAAACTCGTGGAGAACGACGACTCTGACCAAAACTTGTTGGTTTCTTCTTTAGTACTCCTTTATCTGAGTTCTTAATCCTTTACTCTTACAAGTCAATACTCCAACTAGTCTGGGTTCCTAGACTCTACAACGTGATGTACCAGAACGGGAGCGGATACTACATTTGGGCATCACAACAGCGGATCTGTCAAACAGATGTAAAAGATAAATCACTGTTGTTAAGTGTTGCAAAAGACTTAAAGTGTTTAATGAGCCTATCACACCTTTCACTAGTATCTCCTTCAACTATAAACTATAATGGATCCACAGTTGAGAATTCAAAATAGCATATGTTGACAAAACAAAACCCCGCAACCTATGAGGAGTTTACTCAAGAAAGTAATCACAGAGACTATGCCTAATTTGATACTTCAAACAACAGAAATACATTTATAATGGTTCCTCTGTATGTCGCTCTCATAAGTAGATTATAAAACACTCTTTATATTGCCCAGAAGTCATGATATATGAAATATTGACATTTTAAGAAAGAAATTGATGAGTCTTTGGCCTGTGTCCTCGTTCGCCATCGAGTTTGGGGTGCGCAGTAATGTAAACGAGGCGATAGCCGAGTGAATGTTCTGAATCACTCAAAACGAGAAGGTGAACAGGGACTCAGACCAAGCACACATATGTTTCTGATTTTATCTTAGCCTGGAAATATTTATCTGATTTTCACCCATTGAGTATGACTTACCGTACTCGCAAGCCCGTTGAGAACGAGTTCCTAATATTAAGCCTATGGACGTTTATACCAGGCTAAGATAAGGGGCAGATCCTGCCCAAAACTAGTTGATGGGCGCAGAGAAACAAAGTGTGGGATCTATGCTTGGAGAGTGGTGTCGGTAATGGCGTCTCTGGGACGTGTTTGTCGTTGACACAGGAGCCATCTTGGTCGTCATCGAGTCCGTGATACACAAACGGGTACCCAACAGTCTGCTAGAGCAGAGCCAACAGAATCTGGGCATGTTTATTGTTATCGATAACTCTCTGAGGACTGGCTGTTTCGATAGATACACAATATATTTTTAAAAAGGTGGCGTTTTGGTAGGATTTTCTTGGAACTTAACCCTGAATGAATTGAGCGATCTCACTGAGAAGCTCATTATCGAGTCAGAATATGCATTTCAAATAGATGAAATTAACCTACTTCTCAAAGTAAAATAATAGCATATACATAAGAGTATATCCAGTAGGAGAAACTAGATCAACGATATATATTCTGCAATTTTAATTATATACCATTATCTGAATCTGATATTGCCGGGAAGCAATTAGGTTCTATGTAATCGTTCATAGAATACAACGTACATCTCAACTGCTACCGACTCAGAGAATGTATGATAATTTGTGTATATTTGAAGTTAATCCTACTAATACCCCAGGAAGTCCCGACGACATCATGTATAGTAATAATATAGTAGGTGATCATAATTCGTTATTTTGGAGTATTAGAGCAGGTGCGATGAATCAATCAGTATCATTAGATCTCCCAGAAAAGAATTATTTAATTCTTGTCAACCTATAGACCACCTATCAACGATGACATGGCATGGCGATACGTGTTCTTTGCTTTTGGTCGGTACAGTATGTTTAGCCATGATTCTGATACCCAAAAGCCATTCATGGATGATTGGCAGAATTCTGGAGAACTCGCCCTGAAACGAACTCGACCCGTGATTTTCGCGTTCTGAAATGAACTCGCCCTATTTAAAGAACTCGCCCCGTATCAAACTCGTCCAATTTCCAATTCATCAACCCTATGTAAAGTTTAGTGTCTGTCTTTTCCTAAGGGCAGTTACTTGAATTGTCAAGAAAATAAACAACCACAATGTCTGTGAGGTGTCACAGACATGTCAGAAAACTAGTGAAACAGGTCCCAGATCTCTAGAACTAGACTCAAGTACAGTCAACTCGGTTATAACAAACATGTGGTTACAACAGCAATTTGCCCAGTCCCGTTTATTTTCTATACATTTTTGAACAGCGATGGCAGTTTTCTAATTTAGACTATGTTTATATGGATCGTCCCCCGATATGTTCTCATCATATCAGTTTAGTGTGTGGCGATATGATATGCGGGCTTGTACGAATTACCTACAGACGAGCGTAAGTTCGCATCATTATTGTTACGGTTATGGTGAAAAAAATATAGTTTCATTTCCGGGAATGGGTTTGCCGATACCTAATAGTGTGAGGAATGATACTGGCCATATTCAGTTCCAATTACGTTTGAAATACCCCTTAGCCTATCTTTTAGGAGCATGTATTCCCTTATATTTACAATTCCATGGGAAATCAATTGAAATGAGATACCCAAATGCAATTCTCTTGTCTTAAGGGTATATGAGAACCTCTCTGTTGGGAGTTTAACACTTTTAAAGGTAAGAGTCAGTTATTTTCATTGATACAATTTCAAAACATGTGGATCGAATCTCATTTGAATAAAATGACTTTAGGTAAGGTAAGGTCACCGTTTGATAATGGTATTAGTCTATGCTAGAGGATGTACAACTCATACTGGTAGTTCTTTGAATGTGTTGATAGTAGATGATGAGGTCATTAAAACTAATTGATATCACAATCAATTAGTCTTAGAAAGTTGCTGGTATGAACATAGTACGAGTCGGTAATCAAAGCATCTCATTAGCGACACACATAAATTGTCGGATACCAATCTGTAGATAATTGACAGAGGTTGCTCTACATATGACCATGCATGCTTTCTTTGTTCTGATTTCTAATTTGTCTTTTATGTGCATTAAGTTTATTTCTGCATAATCATTGGTAATTGCTAGTGCGAGCCTATTCTCTCTATACATTTCGGGACGTTGTCTTTTCGGCTTATCTTTAGATATCTATCTTTGCATTAGATAAAATCTACAATTACATTATTTATCGTTTGATTGACTGGAATTGATTTCATTGTCATTAATACAATATTGTCAAGCATATGGGAAGCATAGCCAACAAGAACTACATGATTGTTTATATGAATGTCAGTTGGGGTCGGGGAAAAAGGGGAAATAATTTTCATGTGGAATTCCTTGCCTCAGAGAGACTGTGAAAACATGGATATCACATCAAGTTTGGCATGGAATAGTGCTTAGGGTGTGTGGTGAGGTTCAAACTACTAGTTGGCAGGAATGATATTCAATCGACACAAGGAAAATTGATTTTATAAATTGGAAAGGAAGACAACGATTTTCATAAAAAGATGGAAAACTGCCATCGTTGTGTTCAGAATTTCAAGTTGAATAAGTATGCTCAACATCAAATTCAGGATCTGGTTCAAAATCGAAATGCTACGTTGCAGTCCTTTATTTGCATCCTTATTTCATACATTTATTCATGTCATGGCGTATCGCCACCGAGTTAAAAGTAGGATCAAATGTTAGGTTCATTATTGATAAATGAGCGTTGATATATAAATGAATACCAATAGAAAGGTTTGGGTTAAATTAAGTATTTTCCGTAACATACGTGCACCCAGCCAACTATTCATTTCTACAATGCTCTTTCTAGGCTCCATATATATATATATATATATACCAATGGGTTAATGAAGTATTTCTGTCCCTATTGATTGGTCAGCTGGGTATGCCTTTAAGACACTGATACACTGGCCCTCTACGCCTTTCCAAATTCCTACTGTCACAGAGTTAGCACGCAGATAGTGAAAGGATAGTTTCAGCACGCTGACCGTCTCTATAACCTCTCCCTAAAATATGTAGCGTATACGCATGCTGCCAACACTAGAATACCGCCTACACCCCTGCCCCACTCACACACACAAATCAGTGATATCATAGATGCCTGGTGAACATGAGATACAATATAGTGCCAGTGTTGTGCGGGGCATGGCCCTGACCCCACCGTAGCCTGACCTAGAGCAGAGGTTGGTGTGGTATGGGGCGGGGGTTTGGGTGTATATATCTATACATGTATATGATATGTGTAGAATTATGAGGTTATGAAGAGATCACTCCAGTCACTATTTGGACTTGCCTCCTAGCGAGCTACACACAGCGCCCACAGTTGTCTGAGTTGTAGAGAAGACGTGGAACCAACACTTTAAGTTCAGCACACCATCTGGGAAAACACTCACACAGACGTCTGCCACGCAGGTGAGACTTTTGCTTCTGATATCTGATTGGTCAGAAGTGTGCAGGATGCGGCCAATGGGCGCCGGGAATTGCCCTCGGTGGCGCCGGCCACGCCCCTAGTGGCGCCGCGCCGAAGCTTGGCGGGCTGGGCGTGGGAGAGTGGGGGTGGCAGGGGGTGAGTTGTAGCTTGGTACGCATATCACTGTACATCGTATAATGAGGCAGTAGTACGTCAGTGTGTGAAACCACTCAGCCTCCTGACTGGCACGCTGATTGGAGGAACGTCATTTGTGACGTGTCTACTACGTCAGCGTGACGTAGTAACATCGGAGACGCATCTCTTTGTGGCACTCTCCCCCCGAGCACATTGTTGATAGCGTAGTATGAAGACGTGAAGCGAGGTGTACGTCCCCACACACCACTGGAGTCAGATCTCAATGGTGTACACAGTAACATCTCATTGAATCACTGTCTTCTTCAGCAATCACAACAACACTATTTCCAAGCCTTCACGGATGTATTTAGATAGTGTTTAATATATAGGAGACCTATCATTGGACACCTGGAGGATCTGCTTGGACCCGTGGATAGATGCGATTGGCGGGGCCATAGCTGAACCCCAACAGAGTACAAAACGTGGGGATGTCAACGCAAGGCTTTATTTACTTTCATTGAAACTTCCCTCAACCAATGACTCTAGCCCAGCCCCAACACCACTCCGAGCACTGCTTCTCACACACGCCACATGGGGGCGCGCTATCTCTGCACGCCGACGGAACCAGCGCGGAATTTACGCCGACATAGCGGGCCGACACGCCGAGACCCAGCCATCGCATTCTACGCCTACCTTTATGAAGGCATGGAGTAGGTTTGCTGTTTGATAGCTTTTTTTCTCTCTTTCTCTCTGTAACCGCACTTAAAAAGGGTTGTTTGCTACTCTCCGCCCTCCTCTCCGCCAGGTGCGCTAGTGCCTGAACGCCCTCTGGTGGAACGTGAACGGAACCAGCGAGTGATAGTACTCACGTTAAGCAGCAGACCGGACACTAGCGAACAGACCAGCGTGTGATAGTTACAACGTAAAGAGGCCGGATACCAGCGGCAGGATATTGACAAGCTGGTCACCAGCGGTAAGTACAAATCGTTGAAAGGAGACGTCAGGAACAGGCGGACAGTGTTACCCACGTCACACCGAAAGTCATCTGGAGTGATATTCTATATCCGCCGCTATCAAATTTTGAACGGAAAGATTAGATTCCTCTGGTTCTATGTGTGACATGCACACTCCTCTGTTATAATAACAGGAAAATCAAACACTATAGACGATTTCTAGTTTACATCATTTATATCTTCATTTAATGGTGTTGCAAACTCTTTTGGTGCAATAACGAGAAGATCCTTAAACAAAATCGTGTCGCACACTTAAAATCAACGTCAGGTAAAAGTCTTAACTAACTGACGTCACAAGCCACGTGGTCGGGGACGTAGAGAAGTTGACTCTCCTGCCGTGAGGCGGCGCTGGACCACACAGCCCGCCACCTATGGACAACGACCGGAATAGCGATCAACAGTGCAGCAGGTGATTATAGTAAGCGAGTGTGCACTGCCCCCTGTCAACTGCGACCGGAGCGGACCATTGGCACTGTGCCAACCCACGTCCATCTACCCACCCCCTAATCCAGCACCATGGAGGATGTGGGTCGGAACGGGGGTCCCGTACCCAACAAGCGCCATTCTCAACTCTCAGAGGGCCGCAACTCCTACCACGGATCCACGCGCGGCTCCCACCGCTCCTCCAACCGTAGCTCCTACGCCGACGACGCAGCTGACGTCACAACAGCGACGTCGCGCGCCATTGACGACGACGCAGAAGAGGAAACGCACCTGGATATGCCGTTAATGGGCGATCAGAGTGGAGGCGGAGGAGGAGGAGGCGGAGGAGGTGGTGGTGGTGGTGTTGGTGGTGGTGGTAGTAAGCGGAGTAGTGGTCACTATGGCAGCCACTTGGACACCCGCCTGGAGATGGCCCCGGACGGTAGCTGTCACGTGGTGGCCGGGCCTCTGGGTGCCTCCAGCCCGGAGCTGCAGCAGGACCCGCAGCCCGAGGAACTGGAGTTCGAGCACACCAAGTGCACGCGGGCGGTGGAGGTGGTGCAGCATCTTGTACATAACGGGTACAGAAAGCACGCAGCCAACCTCAAGAAGTTCGTGGTCTTGCTCATCGTGTTGGCCTACTCCGTGTACCTGGGCTTCGCGATCTATACATCCGTGGACGGGGCCATGGTGATCCTCGTGCTCACTGCGCTCGTGGTCGGATATCTGTTCTGGAGGCATGTCATCTGGAGGTTCTTCAGCAAGCAGATCCGCTATGTCACCTGCACACCTGCCTCGCACATCATGAGGCAGAAATGGTGGAAGTATTGTCGCTGGTAAGTCTCCTCTATCCTGTCCCTAATTTATAAACCTATTTGGTGAAACTGGGGCCCGATTTACGAAAATCGGGGTCCGATTTTTTCGAGGGATTCCACAAACATAAGTCTCCTATATCCTGTCCCTAACATTTTTTTCCTTTAAAAAAAAAACACTTTTATTTCAGCTGGGATCATACTCAGTCAATGACTGGTTTCCATGTACGCCCAGACACAAGGTTACATACATCATGGTCCATATTGTATAATGACATTGAAGCAACTTATATGCAACATATCTAAACAACAACCCCCATTCATGGTCATTCATAATGACTAACACGAAGCACGGGTATGGACATTAAATTTATTGAGCAGTGAAATACGAGATAAGTTTTAGAGGTCCATTGTAACATACAATTAGAGATAAGAGATAGTTGATGAGCTATTGATGAGCCCTACGGAGTAGAAGTTGAGAAATTGAGATTATAGAGTTTTTTTTAGGGTGGGTGGGTGGTTCCTTATCGTTGGCGTCCCGGGGTCGAAGTGAACGCAGGCGGGGTGGTGTGGGGTAGTCACGTGATCGGGGGCACGTGACCGGAGGTTGTGAGGGAGTCCTTAGTGACGAGGAGTGAGTCCGTAACGACCATGGTCGTTGCGCATAAAGGCCAACTCTTCAGTTAGCCCCAATGTATCAGTATGGGGAAATGAATATCGTATGATGTACTAGATAACAGTGCATTATTCTTCATTTTTTCTTCTGGGCGATTGATGGGGTGAGAGGGTTGGAACACTAAAACTAGGAGCAAATGGTATGTTCATCATTGATGAATGAGCGTGCAATTTTATATGAATAACAATTAAAAGGTTTGGATTAGATGTCAGTCTAAGGCCCGGCATCCACCTACTACGATATGGCACCGATATGGTATACGATGCACCTCCCGATAAAAACTTAAAATCGCGTTGGACGATCACATAATATCGGGGCAGTTGACCACGTTTCTGCCATTAGGCACCGAAAAAACACATTGAGATGCATGGTGGATTGGCATGTCTAGACAGACGTCTACGATTTTGCACCTTCCCGATATGTCTCCGCTATTTGCTTTCTGTATCGGTGCCTTATCGGTAGGTCTAAATTTCTATCGTAGTAAGTGGACGCCGGGCCTTAGGATAGTTTTCTATGACCCACTAGCACCCAATTAACTTGCCTTTTCTACAACTGCCTAGGATCCAAACACATCATACCATAGTGGGTCTCAGGGCCCTGAGTGGGTCTTGAGGTATTTTGGTCCTGGGTGATTGGTCATGGTCACCTGGGCACGCCTCTAAGACACTGAGACACTGGGTCCCTGCCTTGTTTTCAATATCACAGTGAATGGCACACAGATAGTGAAGGTTTAATTTCTATGCAATACCCTGAAATTCTATATGGACCACTCTAATAAAGGTTTCAGACCTATTAAATTAACATTTGTGTTAATGTTACTAGGGTCATATAATACTTATACATAGAAGATTCAAGTCATTGCCTGAGGGATCAAGGCTTACGATTATACTCAGCTTTTCGATCTTGTGATAACTAAACCGATTCAGAATAGCTTACTGATTCTGTTTATATACTCGAGTGCGCCAGGATTTGTTATGTATGATCATCGGTTCTGTTTATTATGCCATATAACTACATCACAATCAATATAACGGTTACCTTAGGTAAGATGACTTACCTGGTAATTTAAGATATTTATAGGATAAGCATTTTACACCGTTCCGTCCCACACAAAGCTGTAAGTGAAAACCCACAGCATACATCAAATTGGTCCTACGACACAACTTCCTCACAGGTATTATGAAGTTGATATTAAAGGCGATTAGAGGCTGGAAATTATTACACTGCATTGATAGTCCTTAATTTATCGTTAAAGAGCATTACTGCTGGCAACTATTAAGACCTTACTTTCGTGACTTTCGAGCCTTAGTGGATAGGTCAGCATGTCCACTAATATTCCCCCTGAAAATATCCTCTTACAATGCTACTGAATAAGTTATATGGTATTAATGAAGTCAATAGAGTCCACTGTCCATCTGAACGTATCACACGGTAAGCCTATTTCCATTGGTACCTGCTACTATAGACTTTGAAGACCTTCCAATGGGGATTGCCCGTATCATAGTGCAGCTTATGGTGCATCTTTTTTATCGGGAGGTCGTCGTAGTGCATTGGTGTGCATTGTAGACCGCGTCGGCAAAACCTCCAGCATTGTGTGCCTCGTATTCCGCAACAAAACCTGATCTATTACACGTTTCTTTCTAATGCGATATGATTTTTTATCGGACCATAACTAGGATTTCATGAAACTTTCCGACGCGATAAAATTTGTCATGGCCAATACGATATGCTCCCTATGCTAACACCGTACTGATTTGACACCCCTTTAACTTCCTTGCCTGAAAACGGAAGGAAAAAAGAAACTGCAAAGCTAAAATTTCTCTGACAGGAACAAGTGCGATTGGTTGATAGTATGTATGCAGTACCCTGAAAGTCTATATGGACCCCTCTAAACTCTAGATGATGTATTAGGGCGTGCAAGCACGCTCTGATAAAGTTGACCACATCATCCCTGGGTCTCCTTGGTGTACAGAAAAAAGTCTTCATGTACGACCCAATATCATCTAATGGGCCGCAAGATGAACTGCCACATAGGACTAGCTACTCAGTGGCGGGGTTCTCTCACCTCTCTAATTAAGGCGCGAATCTGAGAAGTTTGTGTAGGCTGATGATTTCCACTAGAGCATCATCTTACTTATCATTGTCTAATGATGATATTACATTATATGTTGTAATGTAAAGGTCAAACTATTTATCATCCACCTAATACCTACCTGTCATTATAAACCTATAGAGTCTGGAGATTGCTACCGAGGAGATTACGGATAGTTGTGATCTCGTAGTAGAATATGGAGAATAAAAGGCACGGACATGCCAAACAGTGCGTGAGAAGATCTGCAGCGAATTTTTCTTTCCTTTCATAACTCAAAATTACCATGCTTTATAATGAATACAATATCACTGTGATTTGATCTGCGTTGTCAAAGTCTCCGTTTACTTAACTGCACGAAAATCACTATTTTACATATGTATAAGAAACACGTCTAAAAGTAGGATTTTGCGTCTAGAAGTTAGACCTGTTATCCGTCTCGTAGACGCCTTATCTAGTGGCGTATATACATGTCCATGGTGTGGTCTTATATACGTCATATATACGCCTGATTCCGTTGTATATACACCAATCTCAAAAAGTTCCATTCTCTGCCACTTGGGGACACTACTGATAGCATATTTCATTTGCCATTAACCATCCAAGTCTGTATTATATGAAAATTGCAATTTTATATTACAAATTTATTTTATAAAAACCTAATTAAGTATAAATTGATTAATTATACATGATAAACCCTGTATTTGTTTTTTTTTTACCGTTTTTCTAATAGATTTGACTTTAAAACACCATGCCTATGTGTAGTCAATCTTGGCTTAGCATATAAGCACCCTCTTCAAGGTTATAGCTAACTACTGAAATCATCTTACCCCCTGCGAATGCGACCGCACAGGTGTGAATGCAGCCGCATTCACACCACATGTCTACCCGGTCCCCGCCGACACCATAACACCTCACGGCGGGCATGGGCGGGCGTTGGGGGGTGGGGGAGGGCTTCCCACTGAGTCAACCTGTACAAACGCGGCTGGCAGCGGGCGGTGGCCGGTGGCCGGCGGGCAGCGGGGGGCTTCTCACTGAGGCTGGCTGGAGTTGGCGTGGGGTGGAGTTGGGAGGTCGCGGGTGGCGGGTCAGTGTTGGTGTATCCTCTACCAACACCCACAGGCCCGGGTGGGCCGCGGGTCGCACTTTTTGTTTTTTTGGTATCATATATACGCCTTGCGTATATATATGTTGCGCAGAGTATATTTCATCTTAAATACGCCAGGCGTGAGGCACAGCCAAGACGCGCGCGTCTACATATGGAACTGTCTTGTAAACGCCCGAAACGTAGACACGTATAAGAGGTGTATACAAGTATAGACAAGCCACGATACAGCCGATACGTGCGTTTTCGCAATGGCGTATATATATGTAAAATAGTGGTTTTCGTGCAGTGCTTGTTGCTCCTTTGTAGACAAGTGAACAAAAAAGCCAAACAGTCCCGTAAAACAAAAAAATACCCTCATACACCCTTTCCCCCATGACTGGATATCCATCTGACTGACCACTCATCTAACTTTCCATTTACATGACTGCCCATCCATGCGCCTGCACATCCATCTGACTGGTTGTCCACCTGACTGCCCATTAACCAATCTGCCTATCAATCTGAAGGCAATTTCATCTGACCACCAATTCATCTGACTACCCATCCAACTGACTTCCCATCCACTTGACTGCTCATCCACTTGTCTGCCCATTCATCTGAATGCTAATCCCTCTGACTTCCCGATCATTTGTCTGTCCATCCGCCTGAATACCCACCTGACTGCCCACCCATCCTACCGCCAATTCAACTGACTGCCCAGCCAACTTGCTTCCTATACCCCTGACTTCTCACTCCTCCAGACTGCCAATTCATCTTACTGTCATCGAATTGGCTTCCCATTTCTCTGACTACCCATCAATCTGACTACCCATTTATCTGAAAATCCATCTACCTGAGTAGCCATCCATCCAATTGGCCATCCACCTGTCTGTACATCAATCTGACTGCCCATCTACCTGATTGATCATCTTTCTGACTGCCTATCAATCAGTGTGCCAATCCACCTCGCTGACCATCCACCTGACTGGCCATTCAACTGTCTTACCACTCAGGCTCTGTGGTGCAGTGGTACAGGCTCTGTGGAATGTAGTTTCAAGCTGTGGACTGATGCAGTGATACACTAAGGCTCTGTTATACACTAAAGTCTCTCTGGTATCAGTGATAAGCATACACTATAGGCCCTGAGGAACACTACGAACTCTCTGGTAGAGTAGTGCACGACAGGGTACACCTGTGGTATATCCTACAGTGATACACTACCAATAGTATACTTCACCAGTCCTACAGGAATGTTCATAGACAATAATCGATGGTTTTGTGGACAGGCGGCCGTAAAACACGAGGGGTTGACGCGTAGTAATACACGAGCGCTAGCGAGTGTATTACGAGGTAAACCACGTGTGGTTTACAGAGCTGCCTGTCCACAAAATCATCGTTTGTTGCATTTATTATCCATCTTTTCGAATAAATTAAACCCAGTAATTGTCAGTTCCAAGGGTATAACAATAGGGACTATTTCTTTGCTCTATAGCAAAAGGGACTATTTTCCCCGTATACCATGGTTTTGAGGCCGTATACCACAGGTTAGAATCCGTATACCACAGTTGTGGTATCTGACAGGTTTTATACAATAGGTCGTGGTTTAATCAATAATATGATAAATGGGTTTGGTGATTCTACATAGATGTAGATATTCCATTTGTACTGTGCTGTCTTGTCCTGTATTTTCTGTTTTCCCGACTTGTAAATGGAAGACCGCCGTATGATTTGGTGAATTGTATGTCGTCATTTATGTTAAAATGAAAGAATTTTTTAAAAGAAAGAAGTCTAATATACACACCGTTCTAAAGATGATTTGAACATTCAAAAGACATATTTGAAATACGCTATCACTCACTATCTTGTGTTGGAAAAAATATACGGTCAACATCTGGCTTTAACAGTAGCCAGTAGTAAATCTAGCACTATACTTGGTCGGGACCATGCCTGACTTTTGATCACAAGAGAGGTGTCAGTCAGTTTTTGTGAATCATGAGCAAAAGCGTGCAATTAGAAGTACGATAGCAGGTCACAACAACGGTAAATAAGCAATTCTATCTGTTAACTATGACGCTAGCCTATGCCGGAAATGAGCCAATTGTGAAGGGACTAGGAAGAGTTGGTATGTTGTGACGCTGGAACAGAGTGACAATGTTTGTCTGACTGGTGGGAGTAGCCAAAGGTAGTTTAGGGGTGGGATTTGATAAGTTGTGTGTGCTAGGGAAAAGCAAACTGCAAGGGAGAGGAAGAATGTGATAGAGAGAGGCAGGGAGGGTCAGAGTGTTGTACTGAAAGGCTGAGTGTGATAGGGAACGCAGGAGTGTACTTGGACCCCTTTTTGTGCGGTCATCTCGGCCTCTCGTGGCTGCGCTTCGCACTCCCGCTTTCGCGGGTTAAGGATAGGATTAATGTTCGGGAAAGGGTAAGGGTTAGGGTTATGGTTAGGGATAGGGTTAGGGTTAGGGATAGGGTTAGCATTAAGATTTGGGAGAGGGTTAGGGATAGGGATAGGGTTAGGGATAGGGTTCTAACACATGTTTTGTAAGATTTGCTTTTGGTTTGTAAGATTCTTTATTGTGGAAAATAGACAAATGATATAATACAGCAAAGCTTGTGTCTTTTGGAATCCGTATTTTAGGTAAGTAATCACATTGGAAGACATTCACATTTTTCGCGTATGAAGGCGTGAAAGCTGTGAAAGCGGGAGGCCGAGGTGCCGGTGGGTCTGAGGTGCCATAGGGGGGGGGGGCGAGGTGCCAAAGGGGCCGAGACATCTGGGAACCCTTGGAAGAGGCAGCTTGTATCAGAGAGAAGCAGAGCATATGAGGGAGAGGTAGAGTAGAACAGAGAGACAGGGTGTACTAGAGGGAGGCAGAGTGTACTAGAGAGAGGCAGAGTATACTAGAGAGAGGCCGATCGCAATAGAGAGAGGGAGAATGGAATAGAGAAAGGCAGAGTGTAGTGCTAGAGAGAGGCAAAGTGTAGTGTTAAAGAGAGGCAGAGTGTAGTGCTAGAGAGAGGCAAAGTGTAGTGTTAGAGAGAGGCAGAGTGTAGTGCTAGAGAGAGGCAAAGTATAGTGTTAGAGAGAGGCAGAGTGTAGTGCTAGAGAGATGCAGAGTGTAGTGCTAGAGAGGTGCAGAGTGTAGTGTTAGAGAGAGGCAGAGTGTAGTACTAGAGAGATGCAGAGTGTAGTGCTAGAGAGATGCAGAGTGTAGTGCTAGAGAGAGGCAGAGTGTAGTGCTAGAGAGAGGCAGAGTGTAGTGTTAGAGAGAGGCATAGTGTAGTGCTAGAGAGAGGCAGAGTGTAGTGCTAGAGAGAGGCAGAGTGTAGTGCTAGAGAGAGGCAGAGTGTAGTGTTAGAGAGGCAGAGTGTATTAGAGAAAAGCAGAGTGTACTAGATAAAGGTACAGCGTACTAGAGAAAGGTAGAGTTGAATAGTGAGGCAAAGTGTACTAAAGAGAGGCAGAAAGTTCTGTAGGGACGCAGAATGTACTGGAGAGACGCAGAGTTTACTAAAAGGCGGCAAAGTGTACTAGAGAGAGGTGCACAAGAAAAAGTGTACTGGATGCGGGCGGAGTGGAATAGAGAAGAGCAAAACTTTGGAGTACTAGAGAGAGGGTAACGTTTAGGGGAGAAAGGCAAAGTAGGATAGGGAAACGTGAAGTGTACTAAAAAGAGGAGTGTTCGATATGGAAAGATATCAAAGATATCGTATACTACGAAGATCTAGGGGCGGTCTATGGAGAGATATCGCCTGTGCCAGTGAAAGACAGAGTTTTTGTCGTTGGTAGGACGTGTGCTTCAGATATGAATGTGTAGGGAGATAGGTAAGGTAAAGTACTGCGAGTGGCTGTGTCAGGAATCACAGAGAACTAAAGAAGGCCTTGTAGGAGAAGGAGAGGGTTTGTATCGTAGGAAGGGCCCATTTCAAGGCATTGACTTTGAGGGAAGATGAGTGTGGGGAGAGGGGACGTTAATCATATTTTTTCCCTTTGTTGTAGAAGTTTTTTTTGGCATCGTCTATGGTGTATGAGAAAGACTACTATGAAATCAAAACTGTTAGAGTACTGTACCTGGGTTAACCTTACGGGGGGGGGGGGGGGGGGGGGGCAGGCTACGGCACCAGCGTAGGACTCCTCCATCCAAATAACATCGAAGGCATAAATCTACCATACCTCCTTCCCCCCGGAAACAAATCTCTGACCAAGGCCTGTTGTGCTTCCCTTTTAAAGAAATGTATTTCTCATAATGCTCAGAAAGCAAGCCAGGTATTTCTATGTAATCTGTGAACTTGTCATCATAGGGATCATTTCATAATAACTGTCTCTAAAACCAACTGGATCAGAGTTCGTCAGTATGATCTTATTATGCCCAAGGCCCCAGAGACGTAAATAATTAGACAATGGCTTGCAAAGCGAATTGCTGCGAATGGAGGTGAGCAATAGGTCACTCCCAATGATTGGTTTGTTAATTATGCACCAAGAGGCGTGGGAACGCACATGCCATTAGTTGAGGAATCCTTTACACCTCTCTGTCTAAATAATGCAAAACCAACTAACTTATGATCAGATTAAGGCATCAGGAAACTCCAATGGTGTATATTACTCACCGATGTTGCATGGGTAGGGTGGCAGATTATTCCCGAAAATGTATAGGACTAAAACTTCGGGGGACTACACTTGCAGGTGACTTGGGCTTAAGTCCGATCCTGTAATTCCTATATACCTTTAGACAAACACTCAATAGTAAAATACTGCTGCCGGGGGTTTAGTAACTATAGTTTTCTTGCCAGGGCTGATGTTTTTATACCAAGGTTGATCACGTAATATTTCAAGGTGCATAGAAATAGAAAAACAAGTTCCAGGTGCAATAATCCCAAAGTTACTCACCGAAATACCTCGGATTCTGTTACCCGAAACCAATTTCCCTCTATTCCATTGATGTAATTTGAGTTATTACCCTTTAGTTACTATATAATGGACACATGGTAGTAGATGAATTACTTGAAGACATTGACGACCTACGAGGTTTACTGATGATTATCCTGATATCCTGTATTATGAAGTTATTGGGATTAAGACATCTAAATTGAAGAAAGACTGTCTTGTCAATTTGCTGTGCCCTGTCTGTACTTGCATTGTTCAAATGACTGTGACATCAGTATGGAAGATCGTCGTGTATACTAACAAATATTCTTGTTGTTAAATTTCTTGAATTAAAAAATAAAGCTGTGAAAGTTCGTTTTTGCAGCCTTTTGCATTGTATACTATGACAGGAAATGTAAACGAGAGAATATTAAGGTCATTATGAAGTCAGGAAAATGGTGTAAGGGCAGATCACACCGGTGTAATCGAAGATGGTTTCGGAGGATAAATAAAGATTATAAGAAAAACGCACATGTATATCTTTAGAGAAGTCTTTATCATTTCACAGTCGTCATCTTACAAATACAGTAACTAACCCTCATAAATATGGTACCTCGGTATACAGTTCTTCCATTTCCGTGTTGCAGCGTGTCAACCTGCCATCTATTTCTTTCGAAATAGAATAAAAAATATTCTCTAAAACCTTACTTAACCGTAGCATGAAAAAAAGATGCCTTAAAAACACAACATAGAAAATCCCCGGTAGAGCTTTCTCTTTTGGTTACTGTAGTTATATAGAACTGCATCGAGAATCGTATAAATAGACAATACTCCACGAGTTTGGCTGGGCCACAATCGTCATCGAGGCGAAGCCGAGTAACGATTATTGCACAGCCAAACGAGTGGAGTATTGTCTATTTTATGATTCGAGTGCGGTTCTGGATTTATCTTACCCCTTTCTATGACATTAAATATCCTCACAACTTCAGAATAATCAAAATATACTTAGCAAGATCACTACGCCACAGCCGTAGAGTAGTATCGTCACTTTACCAGGGTGATCGTTGAGTATTTTTTTCTAATGTTATTCCTATGGCTAAACTTGTACCAGGGGTGAGATAACACCAGTTATCTGATAGATTGTCCCTCACCGGGAAACATGGGGAAGAATCGCTACAAATCTTACCTTTACAACAGATACGAAATATTCCCTCCTGCAATAACTGTTACCGTCAACTCTGCGCCAAGTGAGATACCTAATACCTAAAGGGGTATCCTAACGTTACTTCATAAGTTTGCAATCTCTTGAAAAAGATCTACAGTAAAACATTATTATAGGAAAGCATATTTCAGATGAAATTCAGCCACCCTCACAATGTCTCCTTATTATTATACCTGGAAATCTTCAAAAAAACGCGATCTTCTCATCGTCTCAACAAGTCACGTGGTACAGAGGAGAAATGTATTAACTATAATTCATCACACTGTGACGACCGGAATCTGTACAGCTGGCTAGTAAGTTCGGACTATTTGCCCACAGGTATAAATGATAATATATGGTATCATATTCATAATAAGGTAAATTATTCACAGCCTACCTACCGCCTGTGCATATACTTTATGTGACTTAAACCAGGATGACCTTCTGAACGTACGATGTTTCTTGCTCCTGACATGAACTATACTTAGAACTGCTATTCACACTATAGTCCACACCAGTCGGCATCTATAGGACTCACCACCTTAATGCCCCCCCCCCCCCTCCCACCCACCACCATCACCCCTCTTACCAGCTCTCGCCGTTGCAGGCTGGTTCCTGGAAGACTCATTTCCAGATCTGTTAGGCACGCCGGAAACTCACCTACGCCCTTTGCCCCACCTGGTAGCCTAACTCGTAACCACTCTCTGATTTACAGTTTTCTCAGGAGAAAGCATGTGTTCTCCACACTTAACTTCCAGGATATAGGTCCTCTGCACTTCCCATTTGTATACAGATAGCGTGAGAACTTCTCTTCTAAGGCATTCATGCAGAAAAGTAGGAAAAGATACCCTTGTTTCCAGATTTTGGTGCACATCAGTTAACAAATATGACATACTAAGAAGTTCCAGGCCCACTCTCGCGACACGATCGCCCCACGTAAGAAGCACTGTCTCGACAGGAGTCGTCCCAGATCCCATTTATTATTTTTTCTTTTTTTAAGGAAAAGATTGTTTATTGACGCAATGAGGTTCACATAGTTGTACATGATTCTCAACCATCGACGTCAAACATACTCAATAGGACACCATTAAGGTCAAGTAAGTGTACAAACAAAGGCCCATCAGAGATATGGCCACTGTCAGCTATTATCCGTCAACAACAGGCATATAAGTTTCGTAGTTGGGACTTATTTGGCGGTTGGTACCATGTGAACGCATTAGTGTGTTTCTTTCATTACTTTTGAATTCCTCCTCACATTGTCCCAATGGGGCCATCTGTTAAATATGTACCCAAAATCCTTGGAAATCTTTGGCCCCTTCTCTCAATCTCGAATACCACAGAACGAAGAAGGAGCGTACGCAACGTTTCCAAAATGTTTAGTCTCAACACCCTCCCTAGGGCGTACCCACTTTATGGATGGCTTAACTATATATATTATCATGTTGCATTTTATTTGAATATGGTCCGAGATATTGGCCCTCTCCCTGTGACACTAGATTACATTGAATATGATGCAATACGAAAGATGCGTTAGACGATCGCATATGATGATTGCATCTCACCAGTACACCAATCCTTAGATCACACAGACCTCCTCTGTGCTGAGCCTTTCAGATATTCTCCCTTCAACACTGCTATCTTGTAGTTAAGTCCAATTTTCCTTGACATACAAAGCTGTGTCTGTGGCGTACAAAGACTCTTAAATGTGTATATATATCTAAGTTTTAAAAGAGTGGACATCACTGAAGATCCACGTACCAGAGGTGACCATGAAGGACAGGGGATATTGCGTCAACTTAAAACTAAGATGACTAACTATTTTTTAGATAAATCCTAAGACTGGAGTCTAAAAACGTAGTTTAATTTCAGCTTGAAATGTGTGAAAATCAGCAAACAGTCAATGTGAACATGGCTATATCGGAAGATAAACACAGCATACAATTTGGCACAATGACCAAACGTGGCACAGGATATGAAATACATAGTTTAAATCTGAATACCCTTTAAATACATATATGTTTGTACTTCGCCACATCAACTAATCAAAATAATAATCAGGTAATCCACGAATCACACAGTGAGCCGTTCAATGAATGTACTTCCATCCCTGCAATCATCTTAAAGTATATATATATATATATGCCCAGACTAGTTAGGTGTAGACCTTAAGAGTAATGCCCCAGTCATACTGGCGTATATTTTGGCATTTCTTCTACGTATTTGAATTGGTGGGGACCACGTATTAGCTACGGCTTTGGAACATATCTGTCTGCTTTGCTTTAACGCGTTAGTACGCTTCTCAACGTTCATCAACGTTTTTTTTTACGTTTCTGTACCTATTGTGTACTTATTACGTATTGACTGGGGCATTTAAGGGAGTTAAACTACCCAAGTAATATGTACAAGAGTCAAGAAAATACTACGTTTACTGAGAGGCGTATATACAAACTCCAGGGGGATGCCACTTCGAACTTGTAATTGGAGCTCTGCGCTCTGATTTTGATAATTACTTTCCTCTCATAGAAACCAATACAACATGGCCACGATGGACATGTATATACCTGAGCCTTACAATATCAAACTATTGGAATCCGTAGCACATTTTAATATTGCATATTTTCCTTACATAAAGAATAAGTCTGTTACATAAAGAATAAACTTCCCTGGTGACATTTTAATTTATATCCTGTCTTGATTCTGGCAAGTGTCTCCGATTATCATACACTTCCTTTGATAGTGGATCAATATCTTACGAATTTTAGGCAAAACGAGGTTACGTATTGTGTTACATTTCATTTATTGTCCAACGGTAAAATAATATAACTACATGATTAATTAATCACCTCTTGGCAACGGGCTCCTCCGGATATTAGGCTGTTATAAGACGTGCGATTGACTCCGCTCAGGTTAAACGTAATGGAGGTTGGAGGATTTGTAAGATGATTATACATTCAAAGGTGTGGCTTTGTATTGTATAAAATCAGAATAAATAACAAAATATTTGCTTTTTTTTAAGGTTTTTATTTTACCTGGATTAAAGATTAGGCCACTAGTGCCTATCTGCCACCTTCTCCACCTGCTCACCTTTATTGAATTATTGTTGTAGAACTGTCTTGTTACCCAGTAGAATAGGATGAGTATTACCAAAGTTTAGCGGGAAAATAATTGCTGTATTTTCCTGAAGATGCATTAAAGAATGGAATACGACTTATATCATTTGACTTTAAGTGACGGGTGATTTAGACCCTTTTTATCAAATGGATAAAAAAAGGCTTAAATCACCCGTCATCGATTATGGTACTCGGAAAACACCGAGAGACCTTATGAGGAATGCCAACACTAACACTACCAACCTGAGATAAGACATGAAAATCAAACCTTTATGGATGTGTAGTAAGGATACAAGAGGAAATAATAGACTTCTCCTGTACTCAGGTCATTACCAACCACCTCAGGTGGCAACAACAGAATGGACTGAAAAATTACAATGACACACCAATGTAATGTCTAAGCAGTTATTGTTATACAATACTATGAGAGGGTGGCAATCAAGGGATAAAATATAAGCTATAAGAAAGTCTGTTAGTTGAAAAAACTGAATAATGAAAAGAAAATTAAAAAGGCAGCAGACAAAATCGCAACGAAAGAGTAATTGTATTACATAAGTACGGAGTGATAGATTACTAACAATTATAAGTTATCCCTACCGCTTATATACATCTCCTTGTGAAAAGAAAGGCCAGTTGACCAGTATTCAAGAGGTTTGATAACAGTATCGGCAATAATCGTATGTGGATTATGTTTGCATATGATAAGAAACAATAAGCTGCATTATGTGAAAGTCCCTTTTGAATCATGCTTGCTTTTCAGTCATAGTTTTACTACATTAAGATAAAGTACGTGAAACATGGTATACAAAAACCCTCGGATCAGCAATGTCTTTACTGAGGACTTAATCAGCAACATTCAGATAAAGATAGCCTCGCTATTTCGCCATCCTTTTGCTGAAAAGGGTTGCTAGAAGGCTCAAGGACGGACGAACCTTACATGTGGTCACAACCGCACAACAGTCTGTATGACCAATATCCACCACCAGTGTCAATGACGTCCGTGTAAATACGTCACTGTCACGTCAGATGACGGCTGAGACAGTTCGACATCTTCAACAGGTGGCTCCGCCTAGCGGGAGACGCCCCCACTGTTTGCCCAGTTTCCGGTTAACCGCGCTGAAGGGTCACGTGTATGATCACGTGGTAGCGTAGACTTTACGCTGGTTCCTTGTGACATCCACCCAGTCACGACCATATTGACATAGTCCTACAAGCTGAGAGAGGGTACAAGCAAAAGTGGGTAATGCATCTTAACATGTCCTAAATACAGAGCCCATTTTTCATCTGGGCCTAACCCAAAATAGACCCAACAATAAGATGTTCCGGGACTTTAAACAATGCTGGAGTATTGTTGACATTGGCATTGTGTTGTTAATTGGTGTGTAGTGTGCGGGCGGATAGAACCACTTATGACCATACACAACAAGCAATGGGCGACAGCTTTGTAGTTCCTTTGTCAATAGGGGGATGACCTCATTTTTTCTTGGCACAAGGACAGGATCACTTGTCCATTCAGAACACGCCTTGAAGATCTAAACACAAACTGCAATAAGTATTTATTTAACAGCTCAGAATACAGCACTTGACCCTGTGTGATTTCCTCTGTGATTTGTACAGACCCGATATGAATGTGAAGTTATTCACTGACAAAGATATGAACATGTTCGTTAGCGGTTTGATTAATGGTGTTTTAACATGCAGTACCCAACACCACGTTCTGCTACAGAAGAATTATGGCATAATGCCATTGAGAATTAATTCATGTCGCACACAGACTATGGTATTGTGGTATATGTAAACATTGAGCGATCTTCATGAGAATAGCGTGACTTTGGTCTCTGAACGCTTTTTATTATCCACCTAATACAGAGATTTCTACTTTTCCAAGGAAATCCACTTACTGATTTTCCGCATAAGATGTGCTTTCGTTGAAATCTCCGCTCTCAACAGAGTGGAGATAACGGAAAAATAGTCCCTTACGTGCAAAGTAGGGCGTGAGAGGATTGGCTGTCATTCTGTCTTTTCTTTGATAACTTGAATTTGCAATGCCGAATAACATATACAAAATTTACTTGTTTCGGATACCTGTGGTCCTATCATCATCGAAGGAAACTGAAATTATCCTTGCATTCCCTCTGGCATTATTGTGTGCCGACCTCTCGGATAATATGGCCACTACTGTCCAGAACATGTTTATGATAACATTGTGTATATTAAATCACAAGGTTTGGGGAATTGTATGGAAACATATTAGTAATATAAATCAGATTTATTATTAGGGCAAACATAAACATAAATTTTCTTGTACTGGGATCAATCTGGGATATATGAGGTATTAGATAGAGGATGCAGATTGCATTAAAACATGTATAGATGGTCAAACAGAACTTAACAAATCACATGACCCCGCCTGGGATGGAGTAAATATGATTTATTTTTCTAAACTTACTAACTATGAACCTTGCTATAGTTTTTATCTTTACATGGAAGTAGTGCTCAACTGTCTAGATAATCAAAATATCAATTGTGTTAACAATTGATATTTCAAAATGTAAATTTCGATAATAGAATTGAGTGACCATCCATTTATCCTAAAATCCTTAAACTATGTTTTTAACGTTGCCTAATAGTAATTTGTATTTACTAATATAAAGTATATAGTATAAAGAGAAAAGATCTAGGTTTACGGAGGTTATAGGATAGATAAAGTCGGAAAACAGATGCCAACATTTGAGATGAACTCGGTCAGGATAAACATGATTTCTGATGCTAAACATATTGATAACCCACGGCCAACAAGGCCCTATAAACACAAGCATCAACGGGTTTGTTCAGGGTTCTGTACAGATAGATGGAGCAAGTCACACTGGGTCAGATTTCCTATTCAGGTGATCATGGAAGGTAAAGATCCGTTATTGCCCGTCCAGGCACCCATTTCGTACGCGTATCTAATACCTGGCGAAATAAGACCAGGAGAGGAGTATGAAAAGTAAGATGAGGAAATTGTAAACATTTCCATGAAAAATAATTAATTACTTTTTTATATCTTAGTAAGTCATAAAAACAATACTCGAAATAAAAAGAACACAACTAGATTTGAATTACGATGAATGCGCCAACGATGCGCATCACCGCTGCAAAGATTTCGGTCATTCATACCAGTGTGGAATAAACAGAAGTCCTGTGTAGGATATTTTGAAGTACATGTATATTCTTTTAAATTCTAACTACGTCAAACTATTTTGAAACATTTATCCTACCCCTTAAAAAATTAGTCATGGGCCTAACACTGTACAAATCTATCCGATGGGGCCAGCCATATAATGTTTTTTATGCATGTCACACACCTAGTGGTGTGGATCGCTATTTCCTATAGGTAGAAAATACAAGGGAAACCTACAGCGATACTATCCGCCGTGCTGTGAATATCGCGTAAAGACTATCGCCAAAAGCCGTATTTTACGCTATGCGCCTATGCGATTACGAAAAAATTTCAGGAGCAACGTTTAGGCCCTCTGATCGCTATCCTTCGATCCGCAGCTCTGTCGTAAGCGTGGAGCAACAGGGCCCTAGGAAAACTTCCGGTGGTACAGAAGTTAAGACCTGTCATGGGTTCAGGGGGCAAAATACACAGAATCTATAGGATTTCATAGATTATACAAGCTATTCCCAGGAATTTGCCTGAGGTAGGGAGGCTACAGACCTGGAGAGATTGGCAGGGGTTCCAGAGACAAAGGTCCTCCTGGGATTCCAGGGGATGAATTCCCTGGAAGCAGTTGAATTTCTAGATTGCCAGGGGTCCTAGAGCATAACCCTTCCTTGGGGTACAGGGCGGAAGCCCCAGGATGTAATTTCAGGGAGAAGGGGCCACACGCTTAAGGCTATCTGGAAAGATTGCTTGGGGTCCAGGGGTAAAGTCCCTGGAACCACTTGCCTTTATCGATTCTATTTATGGGAAGGGTCTTTACATACCTGAAACTACATGAGAAGATAATCAGGGGTTCATTTGAGAAACCCATCTGCGGAGTCCAACTGGCAGAACCCCTGGAAGCACTTGGATTTTATGATCATACAAGCTGTTCTCAGGATTTTGTCTCAGTGAGGGGGATTACATAACAGAGACTACCTGAGAAAATCAGTGGGTGTCCAGTTATAATGCACCACCTACCCCCGAAGGTCAAGGGGGCAAAACCCACAGAAACGCTTGGCTTTTATACATAACAAGAATTGTCTTTACAAGTGTGGTTGCTGTTCTAAGACTACTTGGTTGGATTGCAATGGGTCCAGGGCTAAAGTGCCTCATAAGGGACCCAGGAGTGAATCCCTTGGGTACACTTGTATGTTAAAAATAATACAAGCTATATCCAGGATTTAATTGTTAAGGATGGCCGGGGGAGGTCACACAACTGAGGCAACATTGGGAAATTACAAGGGGTCTAACAGCAAAGCCCATCCTAAGAGTTCCTGAAGTGTCCTATCTTTTGGGGGGACTTAGCTGCTTTGTTGAATGACACATATATGGTAACAAGGGCATATAGAGAGATCTGTCTTTTTAGAAGGGGAGGGCACCCCCGGACTACCTTACCTGTATTCCTCAAGTATTCCCCCCCCCCACCCCCGACAGGTTTCAATATGTTTTATATGTGTAAATAGAGAATATTCTCGTATATTACTGTAACATTCTATCTATAAAAGATAGAAACAAAATTCAAAAACTGCTCCTGACGAAGATACGAAACGTTGAGTTATATTATGAATCATCCATCACTCATCCCATTGATAATACTGTAACTCACGCTGCGATCATCAATAAATAATTTGAATTACAAATTGAACAAGTCTGGTTTTGTGTGGTTAACTTACTTCATACTTATATTCAAAAAACATTTTTTTAGCTAAATTCCAGTCTGCATAGACAATCATTGGGAATATTCCGAGGGAGGGGGTGGTGGTACTGGTACGCCCCTGATGTAAGACACATACAGGGATTCCAAGGTCTGCTCTTATCTCTAATATAAGTATATGCCTATGGCCATTTATTATCCATCGTATACAAATCCCCCATTGAAAATGTATAGGCACTCAGTAAACCACGACCCAGTGTATAAAACCTGTCAGATACCATAACTGTGGTATACGGATTCAAACCTGTGGTATACGGATTCAAAACCATGGTATACGGGAAAAATAGTTCTTTTTGCTATCGAGCAATTGTTATACCTTTTAATATGGCAATTACTGGGTTTAATTTAGTCGAAAAGATGGATATTAAATGCAACAAACGATGATTTTGTGGACAAGCGCTCTGTAAACCACTCGATGTTAAGGTCGTAATACACTCGCTGGCACTTGTGTATTACTACGCGTCAACCACCCATGGTTCACGGCCACCTGTCCACAAAACCATCGATTATTGTCTATATATGCTATATGTACTGACCCCTTCTACGCATGTCGTATTTATGGTCGTACGTTGCACTATGCAGTACTGCCAGGTTCGTGACTATGTGACTAGGTAAAATGCCACCGTTTTTAGGTAAATATATACTAATAAGAAAACAGGTTGACTGACGTCATACATCAAGATTTGCGGTCAAACTATTGAGAAGATATATCCTCCTGCCTTCGGTATCAGTATATATCAGATTAATAATTGGTCCGCATATATGTTTGATGTACGAAGAGGGTAAGCCAGTTTCCGTATGATACCATTTTGACTTGGAATCATGGGGGCCGTTGAATAAACTACGAACGACAAAACATGTATCTTAAGATTGTCTTTCGGGCCATGGTGTTTTATAAAACAATGTTTCGTAAGCATAAGATCTTTTGAGGATAAGAGTAACCGAATGGACTTATAAGGTGCTGTATGTAAATGCGTTTATCTACAAAATATCGTATGTACTGTCATACCACACTGAATGGAAATGAAACGTCAAGAATGTCGTTTATCGTTAGAGTTATCGTATCGTCCAGCACCATCACCAGAAGCGATTGAACTTTATTCAACAGCCCCCTGCTGAATGAGACAAGAATAATCAGAAGAGACACATTCTGATTAGTTGCAGAGTGAAACCAACCAAACCTCCAAAAGTCACCAATTCTGGAGGTAGCTTTCACAAACTCGCAGCAGGTGACGTAATACTCGAAGAGACACCCGTTGTCAGGTGCAGCGACGCGTTACCATGGTACCCTGACGTCATCCTAACGCGAAGAAAGTGAATTAGGAAATAACAAGATTCCATTCCTTAATTATGCTCGCTGGATTGCTAGTGTAAAAAGTGCGGCAATGAACAGAAGTAGTGACGGAGATTGAGAAGGAAACAAGGATTCGGTCGGACGGAAGGCCCAATGGAATGGAGAGGGTGGGCGGGCTTGTAGGGGTTCTGGTGGGAATGGATCGTGGGGGAGGGTGTGAAGGGTGTGGTGGGGTGTTTCTAGGGCGTTGGTTTATAACCTTCCTCCCATCCCCAAGGGTGTTAACCCTTTCAGTTCTGAGAATGCCTATAGGCATCCCCCGAGTGGATCTTGAAAATGCCTCTAGACATTTCTCTCTAGTATGTCTTGAACACACCGCCAGAATTAAAAACAAAAATCTATGAAAATGGTTTATGTGATTTCATGATTTTTATCACAATATTTAGGAAACAAAGTAGGAAACAATATTTTCATTCTGATTAAAAATGGTTTAGAATACTCTAACCAGAGAAACTGTGGGTACCATGTTGATATTTGCTAAGTGCATATAACATGATATAATCGTATGCAGGTTTCTAGCAGGTCAAAATTATGCTCAGGCCTTATGCATGATGCAACTGGTAAAGTGCAGAGTTACCACAAGGGTTTAGAGGAACAAACCTGTGACTCATTGTCTCATACTACTAACACCAGCTGACATCTGCCTTTCAGAACAAACCTCACCAGGTCCCATGCTCCATCAACCAATCCCACACGCCACTTATCGCCAACCCTTGTCGATCCACACCCACCATGTCTCTATTTCACCTCAACCCGTACCCTGCCCTCTCCGCCACCCACCCCAGAAGGGATCCGACATGAATGGTAGATCTTTCCCTTGTCGCCGGCCTCAGTGAAGCTATACTTAGGGTACGCTGGGGATCAGTGTAGGGACCCCATGACCCCCGTCTCTACTACCCCACTTTTAGGGTTCTTTTTGTGTTTTTACTACCCCATAGGCCATATATACGATTCACTATATACAGTGACACAGATCTCTCTCCCAACCACCACCCGCTATGGCAAGGCGTTTAACATAGACACTGATGCCGGGGACACACCAAGCGAGGGAAGGCAGCGATCTCTGGAATCGCCAACACAAAATGGCAAATATGTCAGATATTATTTCATTGTAATATCTCCCATCGATAATTTAGCATATTAGTAACAATAATCAGCTGAAATATGAAATTATCGCTCACATAAACGCCATTTTGTGTTGGCGATTCCTGAAAGCTACATTTCTCGCTTGGTGTGTCTCCAGCATAAGCGATGGTGTTTTGGACAGGCGGCCGGAAACCACGAGAGTTGACGCATAGGAACACACGAGCATGAGCGAGTGTACTACGAAGACAACATTGAGTGGTATACAGAACCGATATTCCTTTGAATTATCGTTTGTGGTATTTATTATCCATTTATTGGCAGAAGTCATTATTATTTGGTATAAATTATTATTATTTGTCTTCATAATTGAGGCCATAATTAATGTGTAAAGTTCTGGTCTCTACATCCCTATGTAACATCTGCTGTATGTAAATAAACTCCTCCAATATGTCATTAAATTCATTCAAGTGTCTTGACTCATGTGCAATAGTACAACATACGAACTTATGTTCGTGTTCTTACTCCCTAATTTTAAAGGTCTCCCCTTACACCATTTTTTCTTAAAAACAAAAGATAAACTTACCATAGCGTTCATCCTAGAACCTGGGGAAATGGGAACTAGCCCACTTAAAATATCAATTATACCTTTAAGCGTTCAATATTATACGCACCCTATAAATGACCAGAAGAAGAAGAATGTAAGACTGTACCAAGAACCAAGACGGTACCAGATAACTCAGAAGATCAAAAAATCCAAGTACTCAATTTTCCCACTTTATAAAAAGTGCTCGATTTTACTACTTCAGTAATAGTACTCAATTTTACCACTTTAGAGTAGTATTATAATATCTCAATACACCTGATGAAGGCCACCTTTGGCTGAAACGTTGTGTCAATACTACAAACTAATCTGTATACCAACTCTAGTTTATAATAAAACATCTATCAACTTTAATTCAATTCACTGGAGTTTGTTGGTTTTGTGAAATAACATACCAGATATTTCATTCAGACCTTCACTCAGTATCTTAATAAGATCCCAACAACCCAGTCATACAACATAGTACAGTTTGAGTTAATCATACCAAATTCTGATAAAACAGACGTCTACTCTTGTATCCATAATAGGATCCTGTACCATAGCGTTCATCCTAGAACCTAATAAAAAAAACAATCAAAAAACCACAAGCTATACCAATATAGAAATATACAATCACTTAAATGGCTACGAACCTAATAAATAACGAACAGACACCAACTGACCGCGATGGGGAAACGCCTGAACAACCCAGATCAAAAAGAATACCAATGGATGCCGTACCATATTTTAAGCTTCTAAGGAAACTAAAACTCAGTCTAAATAGATCAGAACACCACGCCTTATATTTGGAAAACTGCGTCGAGAATGACATCATCCCAAAAGGATTACAAACACAAGTATCCCCTCAGATACCAGAATCTAACTGGGAGTTCACCCTGAAATGGGAACTAGCCCACTTAAAATATTAATTATACCTTTAAGCGTTCAATATTATACGCACCCTATAAATGACCAGAAGAAGAAGAATGTAAGACTGTACCAAGAACCAAGACGGTACCAGATAACTCAGAAGATCAAAAAATCCAAGTACTCAATTTTCCCACTTTATAAAAAGTGCTCGATTTTACTACTTCAGTAATAGTACTCAATTTTACCACTTTAGAGTAGTATTATAATATCTCAATACACCTGATGAAGGCCACCTTTGGCTGAAACGTTGTGTCAATACTACAAACTAATCTGTATACCAACTCTAGTTTATAATAAAACATCTATCAACTTTAATTCAATTCACTGGAGTTTGTTGGTTTTGTGAAATAACATACCAAAAGATAAACTCTTGTCAACAATTACGTTTTCTATATTCGTTTTCTTTTTCACTGGTGAGACTTTAGACTGAAAGGGCACAAGGCACAGTTATAGATAAGTGGATAAGGCTTGGTTGTGTATAGTGGTAGTGTTTAGGTTTGAGGTATTGACATAAATGGTGATGCGGGTAAAGCTTTAGGTTGGGCGAAGGGCACAAATTGAACTTTTTCCACAGTCCGGGAATGCGCCAAATCTACTTTGTCACGCAATGTCCTCAGCCAAACAAACACCTTACAATGTATTATTCAGCATATGATGACTGAATATATGAAGTAAGATGTTTATAAACCCAGTTAGAGAATACAGCATACAACATTGTTTTCTATGGTATCCAAGCTTTCATTTGGTAGGTTATACATGTATATTGCCTCATTAATAATTGAGATATGGTTTCGATGATACAGAATCAATGCACACGGGTACCAGAGGCACACTGGCACAGGTTTGGTCACCATAGACTTATCTTCCTTCATCGAGAATCCAAAACAATTACAATGCTCTAGTTTGTTTCAATAGTTCGAGACAGCCTTGCGCTCACAGCCACCGTTCACACTCTAGATGGGAATGCATTGAATTATATTGGCATAAAGCCAGACTGGGTAGCGTTCGCCTAAGCGACAGTCTAACTAAACAATATACTGCTAGGTGCGATGAATGATAACTCATGTATTTAACTAATGTTAGTTCAGATGTTAGAAAGGCGACGCTCGGGGAAAACATTTTCAAGTATTTCCAATTGACACTAGGAGGTAAAATTCAGGTGCACAATACCATAATTTCAAAACATAAACCCTTTTTCAAACCCTTATTGTAGTTGAAAATATATTTTCGTGCTTCCAAGCAATATAAGAATACAGTTTAACAATACACGGTTTGGTCATGGACATTATCATGTATTAATTTACTTGTCACAAATCATTTACCTTTAATTCACAGTCTAATTTCTGCATGCAGAGCTCCTCCGTATAACGGCATACGGCACAGTAGGCCATAAATGATTACGATATAGGCAGCAGAGGTCAGTAAGTATAATAACAATGCGCACAGCTGTATAATGAATGACAAAACTGTAATTTCCAAAATCATTTTTAACTACACCACATAACATTCACAAGTTTTGAGTAACTATATTCCCAATATTTTCTTCTCAAGATTCAGTGGTAAAGTGGCGTGCCATAACATGCAATAACAGAAGCGTTACGTTGGAACGGAAGGTTTAATTCGTGCCTTCTGTGTTTTATATCCTGATTTAGAGTAGGAAGTATGGCTAATCGTCCAGTCTCATTGCACATCTCATCTTATGGCCAATTGCGCCTACTTTATATGCAAATAGAATCTCACCCTGTGCCGTTGACCTCAGTCATATTTAATACTGTCTCGAAATATCAATGTGGTAACCATCCAGGTTTATTGTATTTAGTGCTGTTTAAGTCCTTTTCCAGAGACAATCTATCTTCGGACTATATAATTAGGCCAGTGTTATTGATGTGTATTCCTTGAAAACTTCATATGATTTCCCATTTACCAAATGAGGATACATTTGCACTCTTGATGTAATTCTATTGAATTACCCTCTCTTTCTATTTGTCTGAAAACCAATAGAATTCCATAGGGGATATATAGTAATCTCTATATCTAGGTGTTTAGATTCCATCGGTTAACACTGTCCCCAAATAACATCCATCGTAGATGTATTCAAATCATCCATTTGATCTATTTTGTTCGTACTAAGAAATTGATGCATATTATATGCATATTATATTGAAATCATAGGGAAAAAAATTGGAGAAGCACGAGAATTTCGAAGGAGATGTACTGTACGTTATTTCTTTTGCAACATTACCAAGAGACTATGAACAAATTGTATGTGCATCATTGATGGATGACCGTGGTATCGTAAAAAAAAACTACCAATTAAAAGTGTTGGTTTACATTCAGTCTATGGGTCGATTTCTTTAACCCACTTGCACCTAGTCAACTTTCATTTCTAGGAATGCATTTCTAGGATCCAAATATATATCAAGTACCAGTGGGCCAACGATATATTTCGGTCTCTAGTGATTGGACACGGTCAACTGGGCACTGGGCCTCTGCACCTTTCCAAATATCACCCAGTTGGCACGCAGATGATATTATTGCAGCATGTTGAAAGTCTATATAGCCCCTCTGGACCGAAGCAGAGTATCAGAGCGCTTGGCCCACGATCTATAATTGAACTACGTCGAAAGTACCTCAGACGCGAGAAACTCTCTCGTGAAAGCAGGCTGTATAATAATATGAGGTTATTGATAAACGAATACCGAGGAAAGGACTGAAATAAAACTGGTGGCAACTTACTCATCAGAACTATAAACAATGGTTAGTTATGAACTAGTTAGATTCCAATTATCACTCTAATTAATGATAACAGAAGAGGGAGCTTGAAGTTGCACCACCATGAACGAAATTATATGACAACTCATAGAACCAAATGAACCTCTGTACAAGGAGAATACTGTCTTATCGAACAGAAGTGATGATTATTTAAAGAATGTCGAAGCATCAAATCTTGGCGTTACGCTGATCTCGGCGATTGTTGTTTACATTTTGAGCGACTACTGTATGTATGGACGTTCAAACATTTCTTGGTGCTACACTTTGCGATTTCTTTGCCGTCTATGGAACCAGCTTCAGCCAATGCGCACAGCCGACAAGCCTGCATCTCGCTGTGGCTCGGATATTACTACGCGCTAAATAGTCAGATATTACAGTCACTCATACACGAAACCAATTTTTTTTTCTGCATGGATTGACAAGGTTTCTTCATTGCACTGACCTGTTGCAGAAACATTGAGGAACTATTCAAACTATACTTAGTGTCATTTCTATCGGTGCCGAAGCACTACGATGCAGAATTGCCCATGTCGTAGGGGATCGGTGTAGGTCTGTATCGTAGGGCGTCAGAGTGTATCAGTGCTGTAAACAAATACATGGAATGTCAAATGATGCATGCCATACATTGAAACAATATAGCCTGTTGAAAAACAGAGAAAATAATCCACTCGTCCCATTCAAATTTCCTCCTACTCAGCCTCACATACAAAAGATGTAAATAACGTTTCCTGCAAGACAATTGGGTATCCTATTGAATAAATAGTGGTTGTAGCTACCAGTAATTTGTATCCATCTGGAAAGGAGAAAGAATGGCATATAGAGGAAGGACGTCTTTCTTTATCTCGTACACGTATTATAAATATATCGTACATACTTTGGAGCTATACTTTGTCGAGGTTATACTGCAGTGAACCTAGACTGGCCTCAGTCCCTGTATCATACCCTTCCACCCCTTCTGAGATTCATGGGCCAGTCAGAGAAGGACACGTACTATAATGAATTGTATTCCGATTTTCTTTAATCATTTAATGAATGTTCATAATCAAAGACCTGAGCAAGTCTACAGTGAACCTAGCGGGAACTAAATAAGAAACCAACAAGTTTTGGTCGTTCTTCACGAGTTTGATGCAGAGTGATATGAGCAAGGCGACAGTCGAGTGAATATTACATAGCAGTCAAAGGAGTTGGAGAATGACTTCTTGGACCAAAACGAGTTGCTTTCTGTATTTATCTCACCCCTGAACACACTAAAAGAATGGACAACACACAGGATATATACCATGGAGAAAGGACTGCAATACTCTTAGGGGCATTGAGAACGAGTTCCCAATGTTAAGCGTACATAGACATGTATTCCAGGGATGAGATAAATGATGATTCCTAATAGTGGTTCACCTAAAAACCAATCCGTTGCACGCCCATACCCCTTTCTCAACACCATCAAATCGATTTTTAGTGATTACTAAGTAAGGAACAAAATGGATCGATTGCAGATACACTCATTACCCAGACCCCACGTTACAAATTAAGTTTGTGTACGGTTTACACAATGCTAGCTTCCTGAGGTAAACTAGCCCAGATTGGCTTCATCCTAAAGGCATATCCTACGATTCATTGTAGCGTCACCTAGTTATTTTCAAATATTGGCAATTATGAGTCAAGACTGGTTCCTTGAGATATATTCTAATGCCAAATGAGTACAACTAGGGCTCTGTCCAGTTTATCCAATCCAAATAGGTGAAATAGGCCTATATCCATTTGCTTTATTTAAGGAAGAAATGTACCGAAAAATATAGTTTTTTTCAGTTCTTTCAAAAACTAATGCAGTGACCTAAACCTTTACGTACCTGAACGTGGAGTATTATGCATTTACTTTCGTCAGTGAAAGTATGATAAAAATGACATGGGTTATATATGTAAAAAAAATCAACTACATGTATATAGAATTTCCATATACATAACTATTTGTTGTAGAACACTTAGATATCATCATTTTCTATTCCAGGAAATGGCATAGGTTTTAAAGTTCAAGGTAAATTATCCGATATGCCTTTAACAGTGACAGGAAAAACGTCATGGTCGACGTAAATTGCCTGCGCCTTTGTTTAACAAAAGGTGGCAGTACATAAAGAGTTACCTGCTTTGCCGCTGTAACATCGTCAAGTCCATTTACACAGATCATTGGAAAGTGGGACTCAATGCAGCGGAGCGGCATGGAGAGACGATCTCTGATTGGTTAATTTGACTAGGCTAAGATTGGCAACATAGTGTCTTTCCCCATACTAACAAAGTCTGTTGTACAATCCAATGGGGTTAAGCAAAATATCAAGCCATAGTTAGCTTTATTTAAAGAATTGTTGTTTGAATTGAAAGTAAGGTGCGGTTCATATATATAAAAAAACATCTTAACGTTACTCACTGAGTGATGCTATTGTGAAATAAAAAAGATAAGAAATGAAAAAAAAGAAGAAAATTGTCTGACCGCGTTCGGTTTGAACTAATTCAGACCGTAGATGGAGAAGATGGTTGGGAGAGAAGTAAAGTGAGTGTTCCACCAGCACACATGATCTCCGCCGATCCAAAGGGATTTGTTTGCTCACTAGGTCGGGATGAAGTGACTGACTGGAACACTTTGGTGGAAGAGCCCCACGTGAGGGATAATAGAGGTTCCATACATAAATAATGAGGCAAGTAGATCTTAAAAGATGGAATACGATTTAGCAAAACCTTGCAAGTTACTGCGAGACTTCGCCCAACACTATCAGTCAAAAAACATGGTGCTTGTAAAAATCAGCACTTAGAAGATGAAGCTAGAGACATCGACAGCAATGCAGATGGGAGTAAAGCACTGGTTTGTTTGATATGTGTGATGGTAGTTCCTGTTCTACGCCGGCGTAATACTATTCCATTTAATTATCATTTTATAATCAAAGGTGACTTTAAATGTCGAAGAACAGAAAACTATGCTAGTATCCATCAAATACGTCATCCTTAATGCGATGCATGGATTGAAAAGACGTGTGGTTGTGTCGAGCTCGCGACCATGATAAAACCCCAACTCCCAAACCCGCGGAAGATCCCGCTTATCTAAATTTGTGGTTTCTTATCCCGGTTCCTATTGGTCTCCCCGCATAACAAAACGTATACAGCTTGTTTATTAGTTCCAGGCTGTGTGTTGCGCCCCCTTGGTCACTTCCAAGAAATGGAAGGTCACTTTCTGTATCAACGAATTTCTTTTTACAACCATTGATGCGATGCATGTGTCATTGAGAAATTAATTTCAAGATCAGTACACATCCACCCTTCGAGGATTCTGCATCTAACCTAAATATTGTATTTTGCAGGATTTTATCGAACACTAACAGAAAGCCTAGTCGCTCTTGAAATAAGTTGGCGTATAGACTAGGCTAATTACTTTGTCATTCAGAAGCTTCCAGTGAGCCATCATTCTGTCTCAGCTGGGGGTAGGCTGAGGATTATGCAGGTCACAGTTAATGGGGAAAGGTCTGGCAATAGGCCTTTCATCCACCCTTAAACGGCCAGGTCTGCCGCATACCTGGCAACACTTTCCTCAGGAGACAAGAGCTAATTTCCACAGATGCCAAGGTTAGAGATAAGGATATTCATCTTCTTAGATCATACTTGTTATCATACATTACCCATCTATGGAAAATCAATGACAATAGGGCTCATAACGGTAGCAACTCATATATACGCTATGGTCTAGCGAGGTAAATTTTTAGAGAAGATTAATATTCTGTCAAAAAAGAAGTTGAGAAAATGTTTGACAAACGGCAATACTGAAAAGGGAGAAATGTATTCAGCGATATTAGAATTAAGAGTGAGAATTACTGTTTATGTAAGATGACACATGTGAAATAATAAACACTGCTCCAAAGAACGCAAAATAAACTATATCCTCTACCTCATCATAGAGAGGTCCAAGTTATAAGAGTTTAACAATGAATGAAGCCACGAAGTTGGAATTACCAAATCTCTACACCGAGAGAATAATGGTGAGAGATACGTTTTGGTGCTACAGAAATGTATAAAAGGGACCTTAGGGAATGGTCGCCAGAGATTCTGAAACAAATCATTGCTCTGCGCTACTGTGAAATGTATCATTTTACTCAGAACGCAAAATATCTGGTGAAATTGTATTGTTATCTATGGGGATTCGTAAATACACTACATTTATAACAGTTAAACGTGAATATTCACGAGGTAAATAGGATTCATATTGAAAAAGAGTCTCCTATCTCCCTGTACACAGAAGGAAGAATCTATTATAGGCGGGGAACATGCCATATTGTGTGTGTGTTCAAATCAGCTTTCTTTCAGGTCGAAATACTGTAATACTGAAATAATGAATGCAGTCAGACATTGTAGAGAACCTGGTATAAAAAAACATTACTAAAGACAATTATAGTATATATATTTTTGTACAGGTTGAGTGAAAAGCTGTTATTGTTAGTGTAAGGAAACCCTTACTATTTTTAGAGAAAAACATCTGAAATGGGTATCTATAGCTAGAGAGATTATAGAACATTTTGATAAAATCATGTTAATTTTATATCAATGCGGCGAGGCAAGGTGGACATGTGAGCGCGAGGCAACATTGCCTTTATATACCTTCACATGGACTTTCGGCATCATTACGCTTCACTAGTCCAACAAGAGACATTCAGAGTTACCCACCCATCAACCCGTGTATCATATGTATTATGTTATAGTTAAGTTATATAATGTGGTATTGATTAAAACAAAGGCTAATAAAAGTGAAGTTTTATTTTCTGCAAACTACATATATGCCTTGACTTGTACAATCAAGATGGGTTGTTTAGACAAACTCATGCATCAAAGCGTTGTACTTCAAAATAGTGTTATGTTGTTTTTAGGTTCATTTTGTTATTGCCTGTTGATTTATCTAAAAGTACATTTGCAGTGATCAAGTGAGAACTGTCTCCGCTATTACAGGAATGATCAAACCAACATAGGAAGCATATGTATGTTTAAGTTGTAATCAGCCGATGTTTTCATTTATTTTGTTAATTAAAAAAAAAATTCTGGTTCATTTTCTCCATGCCGTATTTCAACAAAATATCTTATATAGAAGTAAAAGATACTGTCAGTCGCCTTTAAATACTGGAGAGAGAATATGAAATACACTGCCAGCAGAAGTCAAACGTTGCCAAAGCTAGGCTAATTCCAAGCAAATTGTACGATGTTCAAGGGTAAATGAAACAGAGACATACACTCTATGAGTTTGTGGTTGGTGCTAAGAAAATCAACATTTTCCACAATTGTGTAACTAAAATTTATTGAATAAATAGACAATAATCGATGGTTTTGTGGACAGGCGGCCGTAAACCACGACAGGTTGTAATACACGAGCGCTAGCGAGTGTATTACGACGTCAACCTCGAGTGCTTTACAGAGCCGCCTGTTAATATAACCATCGTTTGTTGTATTTATTATCCATCTTTTCGAATGAATTAAACCCATTAATTACCATATAAACGGGTATAACAACAGGGACTATTTCTTTGCTCTACAGCACAAAGGGGCTATTTTCCCCGTATACCATGGTTTTGAGGCCGTATACCACAGGTTTGAATCCGTATACCACAGTTATGGTATCTGACAGGTGTTATACAATGGGTCGTGGTTTACTGAATCCCCATACATTTTCAATGGAGTCTTTGTATACGATGGATAATAAGGATCTAGAATGAGATTGGATAACTCCTTGTGTATGTCTCTGTATGTCTTCGTATGTTTGTTTCTTGCGACTAATGTATTAAGGAAGACCGCCCATAGGCGAATACATCTCGTGAAAACCGCTGATTAAAATGAATATACATATATGTAGAACTAATTCCAAAATGAATCCAGTCCGTTAGATGAGGCCTGCATATTCACGTGCGGGTTGTGTTGATTTGATCAGGTAAAACGCACAATGATGGTTTTGCCTATTACGAGCACATACGTAGATCGTAGCTCAGACGTCACTGTGGCAGCCTCTTGGGAAACAGCCGAGGGGGTTATCTGCCACTGAATACCTGTGATGAATGGGACTTTCAGGTGAGTAACTCCACGTGTTCCCCGCTCCCGTTATCTGAGGTACTTTTTTGTCTGAGCGGAGGGATCCGTTCACCCCGGGTAACCATCCCCGGGGCCGCTCGTTGAGCAGTTCCGGGCGATTCCGAGCTGTTCCGAGCCTGTGATGACAGAAAAGAACAGAAAGCGAGTAAAAAGGTGTGGTATGGGGGTGTTATGAGCGTCGATCCCGGTGGTCCAAGACTAAACTGGGTGCAGGAGATTACCCTGCTGTGTTCTGGTTCTCTCGGGAGCAGGTCTTACAATGGGGCCTGAAGGGTTGGGGAGGAATCATCATCTCACCCTTACTAGTTTTCCCCATAGACTTAACATTTTTCTTTTTAATTTTTATTTGTTTTATTTAGACTGTAATTGGTAACTCGTACTCAACGCCCATTGAGTATTGTAAAAAAGGCTCAATAGAGGATGATGTCATAAATGGTAGCCATTAGTCAGGGTCAGGGGTGAGATAAGATCTGAACTGCACTCGATCCATAGCCACGGAAAATATGCCATTTATTTAGATTTACTACGTAATCTCACTCGGCTTTACCTCGTGAGATACTTGACAACCGAAACTTTTGGAATTTTGTCAGTTGTTATGGATCTTGATGTAGTTCCTTCATATAATTGCACCCCTGGTGCTTCATTCTGATAGACTCAACGTTGGAAAATTCCCATTGTTATTGTAAAGAAAATACTCAATGCATGATGACATCACAAATATTAGCCAATGAGTCAGTGATGAGGTTGAGATAAAATTTTAACTGCCCTCGATCCATAATCAAGGAAAAAGTGCCCTTTATTTTGGTATGTTACATAATCTCATTTTAGCTTTGCATTTTGAGATTACATTGCAACCATAACTCATGGAACAATTTTATTGGCTACGGATCTCGATGTTGTTTCATCTTAAAGTATAGTCTATACAGAAAGCAATACATCTACTTCGGGTATCATAATGTTTATTAGCCGGTAATTTGTTAAATGACATTTTGGTAACTTGAGTAGGCAATTCTAATATTCCAGGGGATAGCAAATCGGTGCCAGGGGGCACTCGCGCATATTAGGTTGGGGGTGCCTAAAGACATTCTCATATTCATATATGCATACATATGCGAGAGTCATATGAACTCCTCATAGCTGGGGAATAAATTGTAAGCATAACAATATATTTCCTCCTTACAACCAAAAGAATCAAGTAGCATAAAAACTACAATGTGCAATTTTTTCACATTTGAAACAAAGCTACTACGACCCTATAAGGAAAAAGGGTGCGAAAATCATTTTTCAGAAATAAATTTAGATTAAAGCGAAAAGAAATATTCACTTCATAAAAGGATACATTTGTCAGAATGTCAAATCAATTGTGTCTCCCAACGATTTAATAACTATTCCTTTTAAAAACAAATCTTGTATACTAATTGATATAGGGAAGGGTTAATCGTATGAATTAATATTACTTATGGAGCAAAGTTTGAACTCGTCCTTAGCCTATTCTGTATGAAAGGAGGGCATCTGCGAAGTTTGCAAGGATAGTAGGGTAAGGCAAAACAGCTGCGGTGCCAGGAAGGTGTGTGATGAAATGTGATGTGCCACCGTGACTGTTTACAATTAGTGTTACTGACACAGTCAAGTAAACACGCCATGACTTACGCCTCTTTTATGAGCAGCTCACACGAGTCAATGCTTTGAGAGAACTGAAGCTCCTGCAATTGATACACAGCAGCTGTTTGAGTGGCTGCAATCTATGAGTAGTTGACATGTTGTAATACCCGAGCGACCAGTCATTATAATATCTATAATCTACCTATATGATTGATAACAAGTATATTACAATAAAATATCTATTTTACAACATACATATTTCCAGATTACTCTATAATTATTGTGATTTCTGATGGTAAATAATAGTATGGCTGATTATGAATAATTAATATCAAATGACCAGTCAAGAACCTTATTCTAAATACATGATTGGCCTCATTTTGAATTGGACTATTTTCTCTGGAATCTCCTACCGGAGTGTCTGTGTAGAAGTTCCTGTCTTGGCGACTCCATAATAGGGGGAGAATGCAACACTAGTTACCATGTCAAGTTAGTAATAATCAATATCAAATGAACATTCAAGAATCTTATTCTAAAGTACATGATGACGTGACTTCATATTAGATGGGACATTTTTTCTCTGGAATCTCCTACTGGAGATTCTGGGTAGTGAGTAATTCCTGTTGGTAGATTACGTTTTCTATGGCGACTCCATAATTGGGGGAGAATACAACGCTAGCATGTCTCCCTCAGCATTCCAAGAGGTTTTCCTCGGGGACTGTTTTGACAAAAATGTGGGCAGGCCTTTGTAGAATTGGATAATTCTAAGGAAAACAAATATAGCTAAAATGAATTATAGAATTTCTATAAAAATGTATTAATGATTTCACGGAAATCATAATTAGACCAAGGAATGTATATAAAGATTCAGGAAATGATTAATCTCAGGCTTTATGCTTATCACATGAAAAGGTAGTCCTAAGTAAGTCCTACCTTTGCTAGAAGCCGGCACCTATATATGCATATAACTATATAATGGTAAACCCATGGGCATGGCTCAGGGGTAATCATTGCCTCCCCGGTGTCCCCCTCTACCGCGCCTCACGGGCGCCCCTCCTGCCCCCTCGCGGCACTCACCCACACCACGAGGTCACGTGGTACAGCCCGGTCCAGGCCCCGGCCTCACTTCTTCTCCACCCGCTCTGCAGTACGCACGTACTACAAGCACTAATTTCGTCTTCTTGGCCACGTGCTCGCAGCCTATTACTCCACGAGTATAGGCCAGCACACCATACTACGATAAAGTGCGATAGAACGATAGAGGAGAGTGTACCATGCCGAACACGAGGAATACGCCCGTGGCGAGCACGTCTCAGGAACCTCAGGCGGCCGCAGGCTCCGAGGCCACGGCCAGAGGTACGACACAGGCGTCGAACGACCACGTGGACTCAGTGTCGGAAAATGGATCGACGGTCAAGACGTCGAGAATAACGGCCCTGGAGGGGAACGTCGCCTTGATACTCGAGGCGATAAAAGGTCTACAACGGGCTAAATCTCCGTCTAGGGCATCGCAGCCGGCGACCGTTAGGGAGGCCACCGTCGCGGAGGACTGGACCAGGGAATGGGCAAACGACCAAACATCACGTCTCCCGGCACCCCGTCAGCTTCGCGACCGATACCTCCCAGACGAGCTGCTACAGAAAGAACTCGACCGTGAGGGACTACGACACGACCGCACGGCCGGTAGGTTTACTTCAGATCTTCACACCGTTAAATTGCTGTCGAAACCATATATGTATGTGGAGCGCGAGGGCCTCTTCACCGTGAATCAGAGGCTCGAGGTCAGAGGCACGCTCGGTCCGATGGAGTACGTAAGCGCATTTCTGGTGATGATGGAGGACCACCGGGCCGTCCCGGAGGAGGACAGGAGGGACATGTATCGCCACCTGTCCCAGGTATCCATAGATGCCCAGACCCGGCCGTGGGCCGCAGTGAGGCGTTGGTCTCAGTACGTGTTCGACCAGGTCGAGGCCGGTAGGATCTACTGGTCCGACCACGTGCGAATACAGGACGAGCGTGTCCGTCTCGCGATGACGGCAACCACAACGGCGCACGACGGCCAAGACGCGGGAAAGACCGGAGGACGGGAGCTGCCGTGCCGGGCATTTAATTCGGAGAGGGGCTGCCGCCAGCGGAACGGCCACCAAGATGGCGGAATTAAATGGGTGCACGTGTGCTCATTTTGTGATTCCGTTGGCAGGATGTGCACGCACTCCATACACGCGTGCAACAGGAAGCTGTTGTACGGTGGCGGGTATGAGAGTGCTGCACCAACACCTGCACCTGCCCCACGCCGGATGCCCCAGGCCGGGCACACCATGCGCACCACCGACCTCTCAGGAGTGCAGAAACAACACCCAACGGCTTCAAAAAACGGACCGGACGCGCCCCGCGAGTGAGTGTGGCGCGTGTAACACCCCTCGCTCCCGGTACGAGTGCACTCAGCGAGGTCGACCCGGTCAAGGAGTGCACCACCCGTGACGTAACACCCCACGTGACAACAACACCGCGTGCCGAGCACGTGGGGGACGCACACAAGCAAACAACCCCGCCCCCTCAGGAATACACTCCCGTGTATAGGGGCGACGGCGGGGATATGGAGCAATTGGCTCGGCAATTGCCCCGGGAGGACGGCGACGATAACCCACGAATCGACTTCGCTGCCGTTAGGGAATTCTGCGAGACCGGAATACCCGCTCCCGGGGTACGGACCGACCCCGGCACGTTCGCCGGACATAGGCGGGCCCTCTGGCCCCACTTCTCTGCCCCCGGGCCGCCGGCGCACGCCGACATCTACGACCGGGTGCAGCGCACGGGAATGCCCAACGCCCTCGGGGCCCGGATCGAGATCCCCACTGATCTCAACATAGCAGCCTGGACCCGCTACCTCGCGACTATACCCGGGAAGGAGGAACTCACGGATTTCATTAGATTCGGGTTTCCCCTCGGGTACGCCGGGCCGGTTACCGACACGCGGGGGGTGCCGAACCACCCCAGTGCTTCAGGGTACCCGGACCAGATAGCTAGGTTCATCGACAAGGAGAAGGGGTATTCAAACCTTATGGGTCCGTTCGAGGACCCGCCCTTTCAGACTTGGTGTCACGTGTCGCCGTTAATGACACGGGAAAAGAGGGGTACGTCTGATAGGCGCGTGATCACGGACATGACGTACCCCAAGGAATCCAGCGTTAACAGCTATATCGTCAAAAACTCTGTCTACGGTGAGGAGAGAGAACACGGACTCCCGACCGTGGATGGTTTCGTCGGCCGCCTGGTGGCCTCGGGGCCGGGGAGTTATATGTCCACCATCGACATCGCACGGGCATATAAGAACTTCCGGTGCGACCCCCTCGACTGGCCTCTGCTCTGCTTCGCGTGGGGGGAGGGGTACTACTGTGATACGGCCATGCCGTTTGGTGCCCGGGCCTCCTCCTACCACATGCAGTGCGTAGCAGATGCCATCGTCAAGATACTTGACCGCAAGGGGGTCGATGCCGCGATGTACCTGGACGATCTTATAATCCTCTCCCCGACGGCCGAGAAGGCGGCCGCCGACTTCGAGACAGCGCGGGAGCTCTTCAGAGAACTGGGCCTCCCCGAGGCCAGGGAAAAGGCACAGCCCCCGAGCCGGGCTGTGACGTGGCTAGGGATACTCATAAACTCAGTGGATATGTCCCTCAGTATCCCACGGGACAAACTACGGGACGTGCGAGAACACGTCAGGGCCGTCTCAACCAAACGCTCGCTGACGAAACGCCAACTACAGTCGGTCCTCGGTCGGGTCCTCCACGTGGCGAAGTGTATACGCCCGGCCCGACCGTTCGTCAGCAAGCTGCTCGAGGCCCTCCGGGGCATGGCCGGATACTACATCAACGTCAACTCGGAGATGCGGCAGGACCTCCAGTGGTTCCTGCGGTTCGCCGAGGGATGGAACAGCCATGCCCTCATACCTCGAGGGCCTCCCACCAAGTGCATCATAGTGGACGCGTGCCTGAGTGGAGTAGGGGGCACGGATGGCAGATACTACTATTGCGGTAGGGTCTGCCCCGTCGAGGACCCCGTGGACTGTATCGCCGAACTCGAGGCCCTCAATACCGTCTACGCAATGTGTACCTTCCTCACGGATCGCGACCGAGGGACTCGTGTGGAAGTGTACTGCGATAACATGGGTACAGTCCAGGCACTGAGGTCGGGGCGTGCCAGGAATCCGGTCCTCGCCGAGTGTGCCCGCCAGGCATGGACAGTACAAGCCAGACTCCAGGTGGAGTTCGTGTACACTCACGTGCCGGGGGTGCTTAACACCGTGGCAGACGCCCTCAGCCGTGCCCACCTGACCTCGAGGGACTTTGTCACGGCCGTTAATTACATAAATTATCATTCTCTGGTTGAAGTCATCCCATGTACTCACACCTCTTTCTACCCCGTTCTCCGTCTCGCCTGCAGATCCGGCGCTACGCTCACTCCAGACGAGGGCATCTGCGCGGCAGTGCGAGGCGCGTGCCCCCGGAACGGTCGCGAACCAGCGGAGTGCCGTCGCGACCTACCTAGCCTTCTGCCGGAGAATGGGGGCGGACCCCCAGAAACCCACAGTGTCCTTCACCACGGCGTACCTAGAGTACGTCGCGGGCCACGCCCCCTCGCCGGCGACGGTCGCGAACCAGCTGTCCCACGTACGGTCGCACCTCCGGCTGACGGGCGGCGATGTCGCGGCAACCGAGGATTTCCGGGTGAAGCGGGCACTGGATGCCATGAAACGAAACAAGGAGTACCTCCCCAACGTCAAGCCTCCGGTCCCGATGGACGTCTTCAGGGCGGCCCTCACGGCCCTCACCGACTCCCCGATGCACGTCGGTCTGAGGGCCGCGGTTCTAATCATCTACTTTGCCGCGCTGCGGCAAAGCGAGGTGGCGCCACCGTCCACGGCGAAGTACGACTCGGCGCGACACCTGTCACGCCGAGACGTGGTCGTCACGCCCGGACAAGCATCGATCAGGGTGAAGGCGGCAAAAAACATGCAGAGAGCGGGGGAGGAAAAGACAGTGGTCATACGAGCCTCCCCCGAACCGTCCTCCTGCCCCGTCCGGGCGATACGGACCATGCTCGCGGCCGCACCTACGGCCGACCCTACGGCTCCGTTCCTCAGCCTAGCGAACGGAGAGATTCTCACGACCAGGACACTGTCGAGGGAATGGAAATCACTCCTCCAGAGGGCAGGCCAGCCCCCCACATACACACTCCACAGCCTCCGGAAGGCTGCCGCGACGCAGGCATTCCAGGCCGGTATGCCGGAACTCGCCATACAGCGGTATGGGGGCTGGAGGTCTAACGCCCATCGGACCTACATCAAAGACACTGATGCCTCCGCAGTGAACCATGCCTTGATCAGGTCCCTAAACAATTCTTAATATTTTTCTTTTTCCCACCCCCCCCCTCCTTATATTGGCTCTTGGCTATTTTATTTTCATATACAATTACCTACGTATTTTTCATACTACTGTATTGTATATCATATTTTATACTTATATTAATTGACCTTATTATACATGTCAATTACCATTATGTAATATTACTTACCATTCATATCCATATTACATATTAATATGATCGTCCAGTAAGGTCGACATAATCTTATCCAGCCACTGCTTCTCTCCTTTAATCCGGGGATAGGGTAATGGTAAACCCATGGGCATGGCTCAGGGGTAATCATTGCCTCCCCGGTGTCCCCCTCTACCGCGCCTCACGGGCGCCCCTCCTGCCCCCTCGCGGCACTCACCCACACCACGAGGTCACGTGGTACAGCCCGGTCCAGGCCCCGGCCTCACTTCTTCTCCACCCGCTCTGCAGTACGCACGTACTACAAGCACTAATTTCGTCCCACCCACCCTCAACCTTCTCTTTATCTTCCTACTCACGTAGGGCTATTTTATTTTCATATACAATTACCTACGTATTTTTCATACTACTGTATTGTATATCATATTTTATACTTATATTAATTGACCTTATTATACATGTCAATTACCATTATGTAATATTACTTACCATTCATATCCATATTACATATTAATATGATCGTCCAGTAAGGTCGACATAATCTTATCCAGCCACTGCTTCTCTCCTTTAATCCGGGGATAGGGTAATGCCATACACATGTGGTACCCAAAGTTTCTTTGGTTAAAGTATTCCGACCTAAAGTTAATTAGAATAATGATATTGTTTCCTGTATGGCTTGAAAAAAACAGTTGTGAAGTCTTGTACTGACGAATCTATACCCAATAAAGTGATGGAATAAGAAGAAAATGGTCTGGCAAGCGGAAATGTGAACAGGGCCGAATACCTCCTCCCCCGGGGAGAGATGGTGTCCCTGTCACCCTTGTTTGTAGGTTCCACTCTCCCCATCAGTGCAACTATATTTCCCTGGGGCCCGTTTAATAATCTAGAATCGTACATGTAGACCTTTTTCTGTACGCCATTGAGACCCAGGGACGATGTGTGGTGACTTTATTCGACATTTATGGACAACCTTATGGACGGCTAATACTGTCTTAGAGAACAGATCTAAAAATCATTAAACAATAACCCGTGTAAGAGGTACAGAAGAGGGTCTTTATGAACCCATCCTAGATAATTAAACGGACCCCTGGATCCGTGTGAATGCCAACGCAACACAGAGCAAAATATCCTGAGTCATTGAAGAAGGGGTAAAGAGGTATACCAGCTAGCTCCGATACACTCAGACACGCAATATGCCTTTTAACAGTTTGTTAAGGCTCTCTTATGCGGTGTTGAGCTTAACGATGGCCAACAAACAGGTACGCCTCGACCTCGTGTTCCAGGCTCTTTGAATAATAGATATACCGTATTAGATACCTGGTAATAAACCATAGAGAAAAAGGGGATTTACAGTCGAGGGCCGTCTTTTAAATTAACCAGAGAAGAACGCACGCGAATGCTCTCTCAGATCTATACTTCTAATGAGGTTGCACTTATTTCTATTAATATATGTAAACTGATGATAGACGTTAGGATAACGGCAGTGTACCGTGAATTTTGAATAAAAGTTTAGGGTTAAGTGCTACCTTTTTAATATCTGAATAGCTACAGAAATCAGTAAACAACGGACCAATTGGTGGCATTGCTTACAAAACATTTCCGAAAATATCGCAACCCAAATCTAAATTATTTTCATCTTCAAATATTTCCAACAGTGAACATGTTGATAGAGGCTGCCGGTACTTGCTACATGTCCGTTTGTCTGTCTTCCTCACACTTCGATTTGTCTCCCGACTGTTTAGGGCCCTGACCCATTGACCTCCCGACACACTCCGACAAGTGTTCCTACACAATTCCGACACAAAATTGTAAACGTTCTGACACACTCCGGACACAAGGACTGTGTTGCAGGCCTCCAGACAAAACCGCACATGTTTGATTTATTGTAGAAGGCAAACTCTTTTGGGCATATTGGAACGATGCAGTTGACCAGCGGAGAGTTTTCCAGTCTAAGAATGATACTGACTAAACGATTACAGTTAGGATTAACCCGAGGCGACAGTGACCAAGATGAGAGTGTCAGTGGCTCTTTTGAATGTGGTCCTCAGCACTCCATAAAATCTTTTGAACTTTTTAATGTTTACTAATTCCTATCTTAGCATAAGACATTTTGTGATGACAGATTGAACTCACCCAGCAACAGACTTAAAAACGATAAAAGTTGCTTCCTAAAACCGTCTTGTAACACCATCCTTCATAAAGACGGATCCCTCTATGTGACACGAATACAATTAAGATCAAATTCTATCGTTCTCAGTTTTAAAACACCTACAACACCATTCTAACACGTATGGTGATTTACTACTAGGAGGCACCCGGTTTATTTGTTGTCCTCTAGGATTAGTAAATGTATTAAATAATAGTAACAAATCTGTTCTGACGCACTAGCTAAGATACACTGCAACTCAGTTCTTTCGAGACAGCTATGATGCAGAAATTTTGTGTCGTATCCATGTCAGAGTGTATTGCAACCAGTGGGTCAGGGCCCTTATATGTTTTAGATATAAGATTAATTGTGTACAAAAAAGAGACGGATGAAAGGATGCCGCCAACTGGTAGTTCTGCCAAAACTATATGTTAACATGTGTACATGATGATGTGCACATGTTAGTATGCCGTGCTCTACAGCCGATCTCATGGTAACAGCGTAGACAGGGGGGAAATATTTCAAAAATTATTTTAAATTTTTCTTTCAACATTAAAAATGATGATAAATAGATAAAATTAAGCAAGCATAGATTCAAAAGGGGAATGTAGCAGTGCTTTCAGGTATGTATATGCGTAATTAAGAATATTACAGCATTGAATCTGACCGTTCTTAAAAGTTCATGAGCGAGAGTTCCTTACGGCTCAGTGAATCTTCCACTGGGAGAGAAATGAAGAATCCACAAGTAAATCGCATTTTTTTGTATCTGATTCGAACAATATCGATTCTGTCAATCACATGGAGTTTGTTGATTGTATTCAAGAGTGTATTTTTATTACCTTCTTTTAAATTGTGATGATACGATTCACCTGAGATATAAATCGAACCATGTTAAATATGTACGGATAACCTTACGGGTAACTAGTACTTCTATATTTTCCTTCGAAGTATCACATGACTAGCCGTCTTTTGAAGCGCTCTGTGTCTTCTATTTAACATCGTTATTATCAACAAGCAAATGATAAGTTTGATTCCACATTTTCGTGATATCCTTTTTTCGGAGGGATGAAAGTTGGCAGACAACTGAAGGAAATTCGAAATTCAGAGATTTTCAAAATTTCGAGATTTCCATTAATGTTTGAAAAAGCCCGTCAATTCCGACACAACAGGGGCACTCAGGAACACTCATCAGCGGGAGGTATCCGGTGTTAAACCAGAGTGGCCCATGCCATCATATTTTCCGATTCACAACATGCAGTTCTTTTCCTACGTCTGGAGGGATTGGTACAAATGAGTTTCCTTACGCGAGTGTTCCATTACGCAAAAATCAGAAAACTTAAGGGATTTTAAAAAGACAATCAAAGGTTATATGTAGAAGAGGAAAGGTAATATGCAGAACTTAAGTGAGCAAAATGATCTATTGTATTCTGAGAAGTGAAGTGTGCAATTGGGCCTGTAGTCGGATCTGGCCGAGAGGTAGCCTGCTACATGTTCCAAATACAATACACTAATTACATGTTTGTATATCAATTACTTTTCATCCTTCATTTATGCACATTTTTGAGTTGTACATTGATGGTCTATAAACCTGTGAAATCATGATGTACAATTGGAAGAACTCCCCCTGGGGAGAAATTGTAATAAAAACTACCCAATTTTTTTTTAATTAAGCCAGTTAAGGCGTTGAGAGGACGGTCTGCGTTTACCAAAGGCGGCGACCTTCCAACGTCGGCCACTGTGTCTGATATAAAACCATTTTCCATTGGCCGATTATTCGCCACCGAGCTGCAGTCGGAAACCTCCGATCGATTTTTTAATATACCAACGTCAGATCGGTGAATGGAAAGAGTCATGCAGAGAAGTATTCACCGATTAATTGTGCATAAATGATGTAATAAGGCCTCCCTCACGCTAATAGATACGGAGAATGATTTTACTTCTGCTATCAGGAAATTATAAAGAGATAAAATTGAACACTACTAACTAGTGCAGGGAAGTGTGTCTATGTTGCGCTAGGTTGGAACCCAACCTCAGCCGTAGTAGGTTTTATAACTCATGGAAGTAAATTGTATTATACTACAGAAGGACCACGTGTCCATTGTGAATTCCCATCTTTTCTTAAGTACATTGTCTATGGAATATAGTGCAATTTGGTATGTTAACTGTATAAGGTAGCTATGACGACCTAGTCGGTCTAGATATTGAAAGAAACTGCCACTTCTGTAAGCATACCCAGAAAGCATCACGCTGGAGCCACCGGAAGATAGGACTTACGACGATTACTCCAGGAAGAATAAATGACAAATAAAAAACCGAACGGCTTTTCCCCCCTCCGATAGCTCTAGGCAAAGGGATTTGATTGACTCGTCGGTGATAGTCATCAAGTTTGGGGAACAATTCCGTCAGTGTTGACCTTCAAATGCGGCAGAAGCAAGGCATTCCCCACACCCTCACCGATTTTTAGACACCTATGTGATGTCGTTGACCACCACTGAAGGAGTATTAGGAGAACTCAATTAATTGGTGCCGTTTACGTCTGCCAGTAAAAAATGGCTTCAGTACTAGGAAGTCGGCGGCGACCATCAGACGTTGGTTTTGCCCGCGATATTCATGCACAGCCTAACCACATACCCTAAAGCCCATAAGACAGCGCCATTTTCCACAGATTCTCACCGATCCGATCACCGATTATAATCGGAAACAAGAATGTCGCCGTCTTATACCCTCACCGCGCTTGCCGATCACACCTCTCCACTTTATGACATTGTACAGCGACCCGATTGGGATCAAAGAGAGCCACCGGGAGCCGATCCGGGGTGAGCCACAGGCCGCTGGTGTGGATTCATAGAAAATGATTCAAAGTTAAATAACTTTTGATCCGATTAAGATATTGGGAATTGGTTTTCAGAGTCATCATCGCCTCTGTCTCCGATATAAGGTACTTGTAAATCGGACTAGGGGATAGGAAGCATCGCTGTTCAAAAGGCCTACTCCGAATCGGGAACAGTCGGTGAAGTGCGTACAGCGACACGATTAAGGTCGGGCAGAGTCGGTCATTACCCCCATGCTCGATAAGAATCGGGTCTGTGAAGTGCGTACAGTGACCCAATGATGCCCGATCCGACGGATTCGTCGGGAAAAGGTGTGATCGGGCACAATGGTCGGGTCACTGTCTTATAGGCAGAAAAAAAGTCCTAGTTTGTATCTTATGTGTATTAAGTTGGTAAAATGTAGGATAGAATTTAAAAAGCTAGGTTTACCGGGTTAGGACGGAACTCGGCATAAACGCCTCGTTCCGTACTAACCGTAAAATATCATCGAGTTTGTAGTCCGCAAAATCATGATTGGTCATTTTATATTTACTATATACTCGAAATCAACAAAATAATTAATTTAATTTGGCCTAACAACTAATGTTTTAGTCGACGCGTACGAAACAGTATTCTATATTTTGCCGTACCGAACAGTGTTCCGTACGTATTTCTTAGGTTATATGGCGAATCGGTGTGTATTTACAGTTTATTATCCACCTAATACAAGTTTCCATGAAAAACACATAGGAAGTTTGTATGGACATAGCCGGTGCATATGGATATGTTGTATGCTCCGGGTGGCACATATGGAAAAATAGTGCGTACGGAAAAATAGTGCCTAACTAAAACGAACTGATATCGACATACCACTTGTCCAGAAAAGGTGGATAATAAATACAATATAGACTGGTTTCAGATATAAGCGGTTGTATGCTCCTCGGAGTTAACTCTGCGCAATATCCTCGCATACGCTCGGATTTTACTACGCGTCAACTCGGAGCACACGGCCGCTTGTATCTGAAACCAGTTAATATGGTGTGTATATACGCCAAGGGTATATGATAAATGTAATGACGAAAACATTTGAGGAACATGTATGCCCCTGGTCTCTCGTGAACCCATTGTATGTGAAGCTATGCCTGACACACCCGGTCATGCTGTGAGGAGGCGAGCTGAGCGAGCGGAGCAGCTCACGGGAATGTGTGAGTCAAGGCACCTCTCGCCCTCGGCCCTAATAATCTATGATGAGAGCTGACACTAAAACAAACTCCCCACGGGTCGCAGAACCGAATTAAAACACGCTCAACGCCCTAGGAAGCGTGTCTTAACGAAGCCAAGACCGCGACCGTGAACACAAATTGTCCCTGCGTCCAATGGGACTCCTGCATTCTCTTAACTGCTGACTTTCCTGTGCTGCCTTACTCAGTGTCTGGTGCTAGTTGGAGTCAGTAGGAGCAGAGGCCAGTGTTTGGCGTGGCAACAGTCATATTTCATCCAGCTTGCCCCACTGCTACCCACCCCAACCAATGCATACCAATTACCATGGTAACGCGCCAACTCTCAGCTCCAATTTTCTCTCGTATTTTGTGGACGGACAATGCCGATAGGTGGCGTCTTCACGTCTCTCGCCCAATGTGCGAATCGGCGAGAGTTTGGTGCCTAAGGAGCAAAAGGGGTGTATGCATGGCGGGCGAGGTTGTTTGCACTGTATGTTGCCAGGGGAACGATTATCTTATTCAGCATCATGACAGTGTTTCTATGGTGGACATCGTTGGGTAGGAACACTCTTGCACCGGGCATTCTAAAAGGGATACCATGTGAACAACGATTTTGTTTTCTGATATGCATAAATGTATTACCACTAATTATTCTATATTCTAAAATGTTGATGGATTTTTGAAATCATAATGTAACACGTAGATCCATGCATAGACAAAATTAAGACATTCGGTCTTACAGGTTTGAGGTTGAAGGAGGACTGCATCGTTCTAGAACAAAAAGGCGAATAAAAAGACAATGATCGATGGTTTTATGGACAGGTAGCCGTGAACCACGAAAGTTTGATGTGATGTATATATCACTAGCATTCGCTAGTATAATAAAGGAGTTAACCTTGAGTGGTTTACAGAGCCGTCTATCCACAAAGCCATCGTTTGTTGTAATCATGAATGGACGATGATACAAATTATCTTAAATTTGTCTTATATAGGTCAGGTATAATTTGATAAAGGTTAGTGTCGTACAGCCATGACATACTGGACGATAGGATCTAACGTAAAAGCTTCAGGTGTCATTTGATAAATAGTGAGGCATATTTTCCATATTAAGTTAAGTCCCGTAAAAGCCTATTATCCTACTCTAGGGCTGTTTATGAAACAGGTAGTTTCTGAATTGCTAGAACGATGTCTAGGTATTCCTTGAAAATGTATAACTTTGGGTCGTTGATAATAAAAAAAACTACAATTACTTGGTGGCGTTACCTGTCCTATCCGCTGGTCTATTCCTTTGCCTACCCCTTTAGCTGGTATCATTTTGAATACCTTTCTTGTCTGACACATTTTACGTTTGACATTGACTCGGTATTGAGATCTTCCAAAAAATAATGATGACAAAATGCATGCATACCAGCATATGCACCCAGAGTAACTTATGATAAGCTAAATTGATTGTAGATTTGTCTACTTACTAATCATATCTGATTATCATTTCAGTAAATTGTATCTATTGATTTATTAATTCGATATCTTATTCTATTTGCAGGACTCTATACGGATTGGTCCTAATCGGCCTCCTTGTTTTCCTCATCGTTGACGTGGGCAGCGACCGTAAGCGGCTCACCTCAGCCTCGGGCATGGTCATCTTTATACTCATAGGTTTTATCACCTCCACCAACCCGTCAAGGGTAAGTCAACCCTCAGCCTTTATCTGAGCCTGGGCCTTTGAATAAACCGCGAACGACAAAAAAGTATCATAGAATTGTCCTTGGGGCCATAGTGTTGTATGAAATAATGTGTTGAAAGCATGTATACGATGATTTGATTATTATGGGGGGCATCCACCAACCATGACAAGGCTACAACAATGGGTTCCAGACAAGGTCCACGATTGGCCTACGATTGGAGACCTTGTCGTGGTTGGTGGACCCTAGTTCCCGACAATAGTTTATGACAAGGCCACGACAAGGCCACGATTGGAAGCTTGTCTGGAGCCTTCCAACAAGGCTACGACAACATCGAGCATGTTCACTTTTCCCATGACTGGACCCTTGTCGTGAAGTGTCATGGCATGTTCGGAGTGTGTCGCAGAGGTCTACATTAGGAAATTTTGGTGGAGTGCACACTTCCAGACACGCCCCAAAATGCTGTCATAAAGCCCCCCATCTTACAACAAGGCTGCAACAAGCACCGATTGGACCTTTCTTGTTGGCGCTTGTCATAGCCTTGTCGTGGTTGGTGGACGCCACCCTTAAGAGTAACCTAAAGCTTTTGTAGGGTGTTATATACAAATACGTTCTTTTAGAAAATATCTTCTGTTTTGCTATAAAACACTGAATGAAAAGAAAATCGTCCAGTATGTCGTTTATCGTATCGTCCAGCACCAGCATAGGAACGAACGAACTTTATTCAACTGCCCCCTGGTATTAAAAACGTCCATAGACTTAACATTAGGAACTCGCACTCAACAGGCTTGCGAATACGATAACTCATACTGAACGAGGGATGAACAGATAAACTTTTCTAGGCTAAGATCAGAAACATTCGATTTAGTCCAGGTATGCCATCTCATTTAGGGCACTTTGGAAAATTCACTTTACCGACTTGCTTACTTTACTGCACGTGCCATACTCGATGGCGAATGGGATACAGACCGAACACTCATCAATTTTGTTCTTATTACAACTAATGTGGCGTTTCCACCTATCGTTTCCACCACCGATGTTGGCATTTAGGACCGCCGACCAATTGTGTGACACCTTTGGTCCAACAATCGTCAGGAGGAAACAGATAATTGCACACTCCCCATCATTATGTGTAACAAAAAGATCCAAACCCGCTCAACGATTTCTCAACCCCAATTATTTCATGTGGCATAAACGGAAGGGGGAACTCAAAACATAGAAATACATGCACTGTAAAAAATGTCCCGTGAATTTTACGGTATTTCCCAGGCAACTGGGGTGCCAGGGAAATACCGTAAATTGTACGGGTGACCATAATATATTTTTGACCGTAAATAATAACTGTCCTAGACTGTATTTTCCTAACGGTTTAAACCTGTAATATATTTCAGACCATAAATTTTTACTGTAATAAACTGTATTTTGAAAACGGTTCAGACCTGTAAATACAGAGGAGCAAAGCCATATGAAATATACTATATGCACAGCCCTTCGTTATACATATACCAGAAATCTTGTTATTGAGGTTCTTGAGAATTGTTGTATGTAGAGGGCCACCTATAGAGTATGTATACAGAATTTCTGAAATTTCAAACCTCCAACCCCTCCTCCCAAACTTTTATGCAATTGATCAAAGAAGGAGCATATGCAGAATTTCCTAAATCCTTGACCCTCCAATCCCCCCCCCCCCCCCCCCTCAGTGCACATGGCATTTTATGAATGGCCCCTAGGAGATTATGAATATAAAAGTGAATATTTTGTATTGGCTACCATCATATATTCTCTATCAGCCTATTGGCTTATCAGTATCATTAATAATTATTATCAATGATATTTCAACATTTAAGTTTTTCAACTCTAATGTTATTAGTGCAAACTATTTTACAGGAATACTCATCAGAATCTGACAGTACAAGGCTGCATATGATATAGTAGGATGAAGTCAATCCTACATATGTTTTAGAAATGTCCTATGAAAGTGGTGTCTAATCCCCTTTATGATATTGATGTCATGACAACTTGAGAATAAATGTGCTCTAAATGGCAGGAACTTCACAGGAGATCAATGAATATCTATTACACATTTTGATGAAGTTTTTTTTCAGTTTTTTTTCACAAATTTCTTTATTGAGATCTAAGTTATTACAATTTCTTTCCATCGTGTACATAATCATTCTCAATAAAGTGGCATACGACCTCAGCCCACACAGGGGGCTGGTTTCCTGGTCATGCCATCCCATATTAAGCATATAACAAATTTTTCTTTTACAGTGGTGACTTTTAGCCGCAGAAATACAAACATTGATTTGATTTATATACCTTAGTGTTCAGTTGACTACACGTGATAATCTAGAATACAATGGTCGGTTGCATTATTCATAGTTTCCAGATTTCCTCTTTCATAATTGTTTTTGTAAGCAGTTTGAATGTTTTTATATCTTCTGTAGATCTAACTAATGGCGTTTGATAGTTCCAGGTTGTACCTCCATGGTAGTGTATTGAGTTCATAAACGAGTTCGAGTTCGGTTTCGCCACATATAGAACAGGTCCCTCAAACTGTCTCGTCGGTCTTACAGAGTTAACCAGATTTTCGGCCATTTGGGCACGCTTATACATGAAGTTAAGTAGATGTGCTCTACGTCTGTGCTTGAGCATTGGTAATTCAGCTAGTTGATGAATAGTGGATACAGATGTTCTAAAAGGTACCTTCAAGCACAGGCGCAGGCATTTGTTTTGAAGAATTTGTATCTGGTCTAAGTACTTTTTTGAACAGTTATCGAACAACACGTCCCCATAATCAAAATATGGAGTTACAGCAGCTTTAAATACAGTAATGGCAGTTTGTTTGGACATAAAGTTGGACATTTTTGCTAACTGGTAAGTACGATATGAAACACATTTCTTTATAGATTGAAAATGATGCTTATACTCCAGGTGTTCATCAAGTATAATCCCTAAATATTTATACGATGCAACTTTGGACAGCTCGGAGTTTCCTAGAGTTAGTAAACCTTGGTGTTCACATCTTTTGTATTTCTTAGCAGGAAAAAGCATATACTTCGTTTTTTTCGTGTTAACACTAAGTTTGTTTTGGAGACACCATAATTCCAACATCTCTAGTTCTGTCTGTATTCCATCGTATAACAACCGGATATCATTACCATGACCGTATAGGACAGTGTCGTCTGCAAACAATAAAACCTTAGATTTAGAAATAATTGAGGTAAGATCGTTAATATAAAGTAAAAACAAAAGAGGGCCTAAAATAGATCCCTGTGGGACACCATTTACTATAGTTTCAGGTAGGGATAAAACCGAATTCGCTTTCACTTTTTGGGTACGTTCTTGTAAATAATTTGTAAACCATTTTAGGCAATTGTCTTTAAATCCATAAGTTTCTAGTTTAGATAATAAAATGGTGTGATTAACAGTATCAAACGCCTTCATGAGGTCGATGTATATGGCGATGGTGTCTTTACCTATATTTCTATTTAAAAGAATATCGTCTGTTAAAATAGCTATTGCATCTATGGTGGAACTGCCCTTTCTAAATCCATATTGCTTTTTTGTTAGTATTTTGTTATCTTCAATAAAAGTTAGTATATGATATTGAACAATTTTTTCCATTAACTTACTGACTATGGGCAATAGCGAAATAGGTCGTAGATTACTGACTTGTGATGCATCGCCTCCTTTGGGAATTGGAATTACCGTAGATGCTTTCCATTCTTTCGGTATTTTCGATGTAGTAAAGATTTTATTGAATAGATTAGTGTAGACACTGGGAATGTACTGAACTGAGTCAATAAAAATCCTCGATGTGATACCATGTAACATTGACTGTTTGTTTTTATTTATCTCCTTGGACAGCTTAATCACTTCCGCCTCGTTGGTTAATATATCTGTCAGACTGTTCAAATTTGGATTGTCGTATGATTTCCAAGGAACGTGCATGTTAGAGGCTAGTTTGTCTCCTATGTTAATGAAAAACCTATTAATATATTCAGGTGTGGCATCGTCATCAATATATTTGCTTGTGTTATCTTTTAGTTTGATTTTATCCGGGTTAACTCTTGCATTTTATTCTCCACTTTGATTTGTTGCTGATATTGGAGTTAGTCTAAGTGTATCTAATATGTCCATATTTACAGATTTATACTGTAAACTGACCGTAGATTGGGTGGATTACAGTCCTGAATATTTTTACAGTTGAATACCGTTTTTTGGTATCAAATATACGGTATGGAACTGTGAGTAAGATGACAGTGATATACCGTCCATGTTTACGGTAGTATACTGTATATTTTACAGAATTTTTTTACAGTGTGGTTAGTGTGACTGAATGGAATCTGTTCAGGGATATTTCGGTCGGAAATATATCTGAACAGATGTAATTCAAGTACACTTACTATGTCTCTTTATTACTTTATACCGAAAAATTATTGAACACGCCATCTTACAACTCACTGCCTCATCGTCTCAGAGACTATTAAGCGCATGCGCCAAAAATTTTCTACTGGGAGAGTAAGCGGGAGTAATGACGTCACACAGTAACCTTTACTCTGAATTCAAGCGTGTGGGCGGGCGTTTTTTCATATATTCTAGGGTGATGATGTCCTTGTCGGGTATGTATTTACGATGTTTACTATTTAATTGTTTATTCTACTTCGATTTCGGGTGGGTGTGTAGGGCTTGGCGATCTTACTATGCAAATATATTTCCGAATGGAAAACGTCCGCCATTTTCTTTGTTTATTTTCTTTCCCGATCGTGTCAACAGATCACATGGTACGGTCGGTAGTATTATGTACTTATTACGCCACGGTGCGGCCGAACGGAATTCATCTGCTATTGCGTAAAAGTGAGACATTCGTGCACCGGTATATAGTATATTCATTACATGAATTGTGATAATTTCATCCCATGACAAATTGATCAATGTAAAGAGGATCATTGCAAAAGAAATGTTTATCTTTGAATGCTCTCAATAGTGCCTCAATTGATTTGATATGTGACAATATTATGAGCTGAGCATTTGATATGATTGTGACACGAAGTCCTGTGCAATGAGTGGCCACAACTGCACAGACCAAATCGCAAGGCACATGTATGTGTGTTTCTAAAGGCATATCGGACAATTTAGAATATATGTCAATTTCCTGGAAATTCACTATGATGATCTCTTAGTGTTGTAAAACACAAAGTTAGAACATTGGGGTCACCACGCTAGCCTCTGATTTGGAGGGTAATTCTATAATAATAGCATAATAGAATGTATAGAAATTCCATAAAGCTGCTTTTCACATAATGAAATCTATCTAAGTAAATATGTAGTACTACACATGTAGAACTTAAAACTATAGGTGACCGCACTTGGCTTTGTGAGAATTAATGAAAACAAATTTTTTCAGTACATCTCCTATGGAAACCAAACAAATGTAAATTGGCAAATTGAACACATTGGAGAAAGCACTAGATTTACCATTAAAGCATCAGAATGAATCACGAGGAACCAGTTATGACTGAAATTCATAATTCTTAAATATCACCAGGTGGTTCCACTGTGAAATTTAAGATATGGTTATTAAATTGTAATTAAATTATAATCATAACTATCACACCAGACATAGAAGCTGATAGATACTGTGAGTGTCATACATAAATTGTCTGACTATCGCTATAGATACGTGTGCGAAAGGTTTTAAACTGTTATATGTCAGATCGCAATGTCGTCCCAACAGGCACTGTTTAACTGGGACTGGGCGTCCTCCAAGGGTCTAACAATGAATCTAGTGATGGATCGAAGGGGTTAGAAAGGCCAGCCAATGATTTGGCTTTGGCCTATCAGTTGACATGTCTTGTTTGACACTACGCATTAGTGTGACTTCAATTTTAGAGGATTATATGAGAAGCGTGGCATTCCAAATATAGAGTAGAATTTCCAGATGTCGTCGCTATACATGAAAGCTAAATTATGAGATGAATATCCAGCAGAAAAAAGGCCAGTATATTACATCCATCTTGACCATTCAAAAGTTTAAGTTAAACATTTGATGAGATTCATATCATATAAAGCAGTTTACTTAAAGTAAAAACCAACGTCAATTTCCTGGGAATTGAATATGATGACCTCCAAATGTTGTAGAAGACATAGCTCATTCTAAGAAATGGGGATCACGGTGTATAATATTATGATATCATAAAGGAATATATAGAAATTCTTAAAGGTTAGTTTCCGCAAAGTAAAACCCATGTTAGTTTCTCTAGGCTTTCACAGAATGTAATAAATGTGAAGTACTACAGACTGAATCACTAAAAACTATAGGTCACCATCTTTGTCTTTGAGAGCATTGAAGCATCATCAATTGAAGTAGCACCAACGAAGAATTTAGACAGTCTTTTCTGATTACCACTCCTAGGAAAATAACGCATATTTCTATAAGCTCCTCAGCAGTGTATCCAACACAAGTGCCTCAGAATCTAGTGATTGAGCTACAAGTACGTTTTGCGAGAGCGTTTTCCTTGATGTACGTCCATTTCCTTACTCACCTATTCGTGCAGCAAAAGACATGTGCGGATGGTCCTAAGTCCAGGTCTTCAGTGGGAGTAAATAATTGCACCTGTATCAGCCCTATACGGTTCAGATATAAACAGAAAGGCACCTTTCGTATGGGATGTTTAGCTCTATATAAATAAATATACCTACATAGCACGTGCAGAAGATACGGGAGGTGGACCGACTGTGTCAGGGTATGGCACGCAGAGTGAATGTACAGTAGAACCCCGCTTGAAGGGCCACTCTCCGTTCCAAGCAAATCGTCGACTTACTCGGTTGCCCCTTTTTTCCAACTTGTTTTATTTATACTGGAATACAGGCGTCAGCCGTCGGCTGGTATGAGTACAGGATCCATTCCATCGATTGTACAAGTTTCAACATATTTCAAACTCATAATTCAAGTTGAGATAATTTTACAATTGAACCATTTAATGCACGACTTACGATCATAGTTCTAGTCAATCTTTTAAAGTATTTATTTCATGAACATCAATCTTGTTTGCTGTTGAAGTAGTCTTATCCCCCCTGTCACGCCACATTTGTTTGGGTACCCCTCTAAAGTGCTCCCTTACTTGAGGTTCCGGAATGTACCGTCTCTTTATGGCCGGCGATTCTGGCATTTTGCACCTCCTGACGACTTTCAGCAATAAAATGATGGAAATCGTCTAATGTAAACATCAAGGCCATGGCGACTGCAGATCGTCTGGTTACATCAGATTACACAATCTGGCACCATCTGATGACTACTGGTCATGCTCTGATGCCAGCGACTATTTCAAGCGGGCTTGAATTAATCTTCTAGATAGGCGGCGATTCTGTGAAAACTTATAGTCGGCAATGTAAAGGGGGGCGTCCACCAACCACAACAAGGCTACGACAAGTGCCGACATGAAAGTTCCAATCGCAGCCTTGTTGCAGCCTTGTCGTGAGAAGGGCAGCTCTGCGACAGCGTTGTCGGGGCCTGTCGTAGACTTCGCTGGATCCTGTAAAAAAGGCGTCCATGGTACCGACACACTACGACAGGGATATCGAGGAAACCACAACACTCCACGACAAAGGTCCAGTTGTGGGAAAAATCGAACATGTTCGATATTGTCATAGCCTTGTCGGAAAGCCCCTGACAGGCCCCCGACAAGCTTTCCAATCGTAGGCCTGTCGTGGACCTTGTCGGAAAGCCTTTGTCGTAGCCTTGTCGTGGATGGTGGACGCCCGCCTTAAACGCTCAGGTATATTCTGGAGATGACTTTGGCGGTGGACATTCCACCACCTGACCTCTATTGGCTTGACGATCCACATTCGTCATGTTTTTAGTTGTCCAATGTAAATGCCGGGTTAGGGGTCAAAATAAATGCTTATTAGAGGGACTAATTTATGTGCCCAGAAAATTGTCCGTTAACGCGGGTTGACCCTAATGCGGAGTGTCCCAACAGCAGGGTTTTACTTAGTCCGAGAAACTTTGACTGCCTGGCGGACAGTCAGAGAGCACATACACTTTTTCCCATAGTACAGAAAAGCACTTCCTTGGTTCTAAGTAATCCTTTCAATGTCAGTGCATGTTCATGCACCCTTACCTTAAGAAATGTATAATAAATCCTTTTCGATTGAAGAAACTCCTCATTTGTTCTTTTGTGACACTTTTTGGAGCCTTTTTGTACAACTCATTTCACCAGTTCTAACCCATGTCGGCCATATTTGATTAACTGGTTCCTGGCATGCCCCTGTATGGGATCATATGTGCATTTGAAACCAATATCTTGTAAATTCTCCCGCCTGCGGAATGCATTGACATGGATTTTACAAACACATGGCTGTTCTATTATTTAGAACTAATGCAAAGGTAGGAAAATACTGTCATTTTATTGCATTTTGTCTCAAAAAGCTGTCTCCCACACAATTAGAAACACCCGACATCTTATATGCTAAACGCCTGCTGGTCTGAGAAGTGCCAATCTGGTCGACCAGTTTGCCTAGAGCTCTATGGGTGTGCTCTCTGACTGTCCGCAGGACCGCTAAACAGTCAGAGCCTCTCGGACTAGGTTTTACTGTACATGTTTCCAATAGACGCTGGAGTTTGTTTTATCACCTGGTAAGCTGTGGCGCTATCCAGTGGCAGAGCACGTAGATATATGGTGAAAGGGTTTCGGGCAGAAGGGGGGGCGAGGATGTCACCAATATAGATGACCTTATTGCACTTGATGGTACCTATATGTCTCCTTGGCTAGCGGGAACTGTATAATAGGAGGGTACTGCAGATACGAAATTTGTGTCCTGGGCTGGGTGAAATGTATTATAACGAGAATACGACCACGCAGATCAAGATAATGATAGTGTCGTCTATGTATTATGTTTTACTCAATGCGAAGTGTTGAGTTCAAATGTCATTTAAAGATTCTGGTGCAGTAGAGAATGTCCCACATTTGATAAATTTGCGCTCACCATTTCTTTGAGTTTAAATTTACGTAAGGCTTCATCCTCTGCGGAAATCTTTGTCATAATAGGACTCACTGATTGGGCCACTTCACTGTACAACACTTACAAATGATATAGAACAAAATCATGGATATGGTCTTGATAATTTATCCTTTTCATTTACCTGGGCAATGTCTTGAAACTTGAGTACAACTTATGTACATTGTTGGGTCGACCTAACGTCTCTAGTTTCTTTGGATGATAATATTCAATGAGCTCGTAGAGTGAAATGAATATTTCCATTGAAAAGAATGAGGGACGGAAGGATGGCCCAACAAGGTAAACATGTTTACTTGTATCATAAGGCCCGGCGTCCACCTACTACGATAGCATCGTAGACCTCCCGATATGGTACCGATACAAAATGTCAAAACCGGTGCCATATGGGTTGGGGTCCACCACGCATTGTATGCCCCGATATTAGGTGACCTTCCGACGCGATTTTGATTTTTTGTCGGGAGGTGCATCGTAGACCATATCGGAGCCATATTGTAGTAGGTGGACGCCGGGCCTAAACCTATAAATATTGATAATTGATTAAATATAGATCTACCAAAATATAACATTGAGCCGGCATCCGGAGTCTATTGGGAGGGCCGAATCATGTACAGGCAGGTTCCAAATCCCAAGCGGGCTATAAAAACAAAGATACATGACCAATATCTCAAAGCACTAGGTGCGGGTAGTGTGTTACACCTAGGAGACATCTATAGATCATATTACCGTATGCAAGTAAGGTCTCCACTGCTTTGTTTACACCTACCGATTTTGACCACCGATTATAGAATTTGGCATCGCTAACTGATCATTGCACGTTCCCCAAAAGGCGTATAATCTGGCACCACCGACCGATTTTCGAGGCCACTGAAGAAATCAAACTGGGTTCAATCAATCGGCAATGGAATGCAAATTTAAATAAATACTCTGTTGTTGCATATAATCAGTCGTCAATTGTAAAAGCCTCAACAACATGCAGTTTCACCGATTATTGGAACTGATATTTTCTCAGGCAGCACCAGCGGCCATCGCTGCCATGTCATTGGTGCATTTTCGGTGGGTCAGTTTAAATTCAGCTAAACACAGACGATCGATATAAGCTCGATCGCAGTCTCTATGTCCGGATGGTTGCAGCTGAAGTTTCTCTCTAGCATTAGCAGCCACAGGTAAAGGGCATGAACGTCACTTTGACGTCACCTCGGTATCTACTGACGTCATCCACATATTTCTTTTTAAAGTTTTATTGACATAATTCTTTCACCTATGCAATGGGCGATCTTCCAAAAAGTAGTCACTCTTAACGACTATACATAAAAGGCCAAATACAGTACATCACAGGACAAACATTGTCACTCGACAAACATCGTTTTGCATTCTAAACATTTACTCTCTTACTACATGTATAACAACTTCCTTAATTGCATTCTTAAATTCCTCCCCTCTTCTTAGATGCTGAACTTCTCCTGGCAATTGCTCTCATAGTTTGTTTCCTTGATACAAAGGACTAGATTTATACTTTTCAGTATTCGGTCATATCACCATCAAGGATGCTAGTTTGAAGACAAATGAGAGAAATCCGAAACTTTGAGGTTTTACAAGGTTTTATAAGGTTTCAAAGAGTATACAATGTTTAAATGATATTTTGAAATAGACTCTACAGAAGCGGCAAAATTTTGATAGAAACAGACTGCAATTGTGAGATGCATGTCTGAACCGTAGTCGATGGTTGGATGGTCACAGGCGGCAGTACACCACTGCAACACTAATAAATCATAATATTCAAATTATATGCAAATGATGCTTATTTTGCATTTCACGGTGATATGTAGGATGCTACTTTAAGTTATAGATTAAGTTTCCAATCAAGACAAATTTGTATAGACATTGATTTATAGCCTTCGTTCCCAAAATAATGTACCAAATATTTGGTTTCATATCAAGCTTTTGAATTCAGATATTTCCTCATGGCCGACTTTCATCTCTTTACCACGATGTCCTGTGCTATAGTACATAGGCTACACTGACGGCAGTTTATCAAATGGGCTTTGGCCATATATCGCAGCCTATTGTTCTCCTGATATCTAGGTCAAAGATGAGGTTTTACTTTACTACCTGCACAAGGTCATTCTCCCGAACATCGCCCAAGCCGGTAAAGGTCATGACCTTTTCGCACTTCCATACAGATGGGGGCTGTGAGCTCCGTCTGGCGGTTACTATATGACCCACCTTTTTGGCACGTGCCAAATCAGTTTCGTTTTTGTTGATCTTTTCTTTTGCAGTAATGGCTTTCCTCATGCGATGTTTACCAATCATACAAGGCAGAAAATACAGTGCTTATGAAGGGAATAGAAGAATAGATGCTTTATCGTTGCACCATAGTATCATCTGTCTTTTCTTCTTTTTTTGCAAAAGTTTTTATTCATTCGTAAAATATAACATGTATACGTATCTTCTCGGAGATTGCCAAACCCTTAGCCTTAGTTTGAAGTGTCATAGCATCATCTAATTGTTCGTGAGAAAATAAGGCAGTGATTGTAAAAAGATCGTGATAAATTGAATTTCTTACGTGAACAATATGTTTATACAAGTTTCATCTTCAGCCAATATGTATTTTACTGAGAGAAGGTAAAATAGTCGTGATACCAGTTTATTTTCTATAAGTTTCGATTGGTTTAATTGGATAATTGGCTCGTCTCTGCTTACAGTGTTTTGACAACGTGAAAGAGCATGTGTCTATTAGCAGAGATATTTTTCCAATCATCATTAGATCACTCTAATCCTATCCTATCATCATCAACGATATAGATCCTCCAGTTTTTGACTTCAGTCTTAGTTATTATCAACGAAAACCTAGATATTTTTAGTGGCGGCCAATGGAAACGGGCTTTTAGGGCATCTCAAAAAAACTATGCCATTTCGTCGGCCAATGGAAATGGGTTTTATCAAATACCATTCCAAGGAAATCCTAATTTTCATTTAAAGTTGGTAACATTTCTTGTATAGCACTATAGAAAATCCAATTTGAACGTGATTGAGCCTCACACTCCCAGCCTCATTCTATTGCTAATACGTTATGATTCCGGATGGTCAACAAATGTATAGCGATAAATATCACATATTAGTGCAACGTCCTAGGTTATGTTTCAATGGAAGTGTTTCTATCCTTTCATCTGTAATCATTCCATGTTTCTGATGCTCACATGCTTGCATATACACGTGGGAAAAAGAGTTGACATCCAAAAGAACGACGCACAGGAAAATTCGACCATAACACAAAGACAATCGATGATGAAATTCATATCTAAATGATTTTTAATCATAACCATGAACTCAGCAATAATGAACATAAAGATCGATACAACAAACATTATATGCACATACACCTTACAAATAATGTTTTATGTATTGTAATATCTAACATTTTGATCTCAAAGTGTCATGGAGCAAATATCTAACTTAAACATTGGGGGTCACCGTGCTAGATTTTGATTTAGAGATGAATATTATGATGATATTATAATGGAATAAAGAGAAAATCTAAAAAGTTGATTTTCACATAACAAAACCCATGTCATTTTTTTATAACTTACAGAAAATATAGTAGATGTATAATACTATACATTTCAGTCTTAAAAACCATATGTCACCGTCCTTATTTTAGAAAGAAATGAAGAAAACCATATTTTTCAACACATTTCCTATGTAAACCAAGCAAATGTAAATTGGCTTAATTTACATATGCGGTTAAGTCAAATTTGTTAATATGCCCTACTTCACTCATTTGGTATTAGAATAGGTCAGAAGTACTGGTTTTAATTGATAATTCTCAGTATTTGAAAACCACTAGATGGCGCCACTGTGTATTGTAGTATATGCCTTTAAAATCAGCATCCTTACATCTATCCATATATGTGGTGGTCCCATCTGATCACTCCGCTAGCTCCATCTCTGATCAGTCTGTCCTGTAATGGCACCATCCCACAGCTCTATCCCCAGGCCGGATACTCCACAGTACAAAGACCTGCTCGCCAATAGCTCAGGCCGTAGACACACGCCGCAGGCAGTCCATATCAGCTGATGCTCATGTGCAGGGGCCCGCCCACTCAGCAAACTATCAGTCTTGCACCACAACACCAAATGACATCCGGCCAGCAAGCCAACCCCGCTTCCTCGCCGCAACGTTTCGTAATATAACAAAAAATAATAATGTTGAAATGAGGTCTAGGGAAAAGAATATCACAAACAACGGAATTAGGATAATATTGATGAAAATACTAGCAGGATGAGATGCCCTCTGATTGAGCCACTCACTTGTTACTGCGAGTCGAGGTGCATCGGAAATATAGTACATCATGATGTCCCCCCTGACCTTGTGTGTGCACCCAGTCTTTTATGACCAGCACAGAGTATAGTGGTATTTTTATTCAGGTTTATTGTGGTTGTTTTTTTGTATGTTGTCATGCCAAGGTTGGTTCTGTTTCTGTTTACGTTTGCCATGATAATTTATTGTTTGGCATGTGAGATTTAGCGGAATGGTTCCTTCGACATGTGTTTGACATGTGTTGAGCATACTTTCTACTTCCGTTCTCAGTGATTTTTTACAAATGTTTCAGTCCCCACTAAGAAATTAAAAATAGCCTAGATGACAGAGATTTCCACTTCTTCACGAAAACTTTTTTCATTTCAAGTATATGAAGTTATTTGTATCGTGTAAAACAATCCATTATGAATTGAGCCTCATTCATCCCACTGAAACATTAATTTAAACCTTCCCACACACCCTGACCCCCCATTACCTGGTCGGTACCAATGTGCTTTCCATTTTTCCGCGGTCTTTCTGAGGCAATTAATTCCATATGAAAAATAAATCAACTTTTTCCGCGGCCCCAACTAACTTCTCTGTTAACAAAAGAGACCTTGAAGATTTGTTTTACATCTCCTCTTCCCTCTTTTCATGACCTGACTGTCAATGAATAAAATGTTCACGAAGCTACAAGGAGAATGAAACATTTAATTGTTTTATTTTTGGTTGTAAAGGTATTAAACCTAAATTTATTTGTATTAGAGAAACGCACTGTGGTTAGTAGGGTTGTAGGTATAGGTTAGTCAAGTAGTGAGATCCCAAGCGGGTAGAATAACAAATGGTATGTTCATCATTGTTGAATGAGTGGTTTGGGTTTTATCGAATCTAGGGGTCATTTGTTGTGTAATACATCGGGAATGTGGCATAATTGTAACCCACTTGGCAACTAGATAATTCTACAACTGCCTGTGGGGGTGTCGTAGGTGTTGGTTTTTGATTTATCAACAAACGAACACATGACTGGAATCAAATTACACCAAAGTGCTTTAACAAGTGTCTAGAAAGTTTTTATATTCGAATGACCACAAGGTAATAATGAATTGTTTGGCAAAGCTGAACGTTGTGAGCTGTGTGGTAATGTGGAGAGATTAATAAAAGACTTGACAAGAAAGTAGCCGCCAATATTTTATAGAAAACCAAAGTATGTTTTCTAAAATCCTCATTATTTCATTTATATGGTCATTTAGTAGCTCGAAGTAAAGGTCTCATCCCCTAGGGGTGATCTGTTAATATATTTTGAATGTGTTATGAGCCTATAAACGAGGTGTCTTAGCCTTTACCTAACGAAACTTAGGCCTCCACTTACTTCCGTATCTAGTCCAGAGGACTTTGACGAACGATTCCTTGCTTTATTAAACGAGATCTACCCTAGGACCTCCGAACGAACATCTTTCTAATCATTCGTCCGATATTATACGAACCCCTGGGTCCATTTGGTATCAAGAGATGGTCTTCATACACAATCTTTCATAAACAGGCCCCTGGTTGTCGCTATGTCGAACCCAAACAGACGAAACCCAAACCTAAGCAAAGTTTTGCCTTTGGATCCCATCATGAATGAGTTGGTATTTAATCCTGTGCCCATCATGCTCATGCCTCTCATTGCTTGCGCCTTGGGCAATGGATCCTTTTAGCAGCTTACAAAATGACAAAATCCCAGGTGTTCCCCTAATGACGCTTCAGCCGACGGATGATTTGTTTAACAATTCCAAATTACCAAGTAGCTCCTCTCCTTAACGGATATTGTATTGGAGAGTGTCATCCTGTTGAGGTTCTTTTCTAAGCTTCCTTGCAGAACCAATGATCGTTACACACCGATTAAAAAGACCCACAAGAAATGGGCAGTGCTCATTTCATCGACCTGTTTTGTCGGAACATGATGTGAATTAGATAATTATGTTTTTGTCCGTAAGGCTTCTTGAGCTAATTGGTTTCATTCAGTAATACATAATGAACCCTCTCAATGAGTTTTAGTTTTCCTGTTACCGGCATCGATGTCATTCAAGAATGGCAAGACATATTCCCTTATTGCACAGAACGACTGTCTATTCTGAAGATGTATTTTAGTTAGGTTCCTTAGGCATAATCGTGATCACTGGCTCATCTGCTTCGTAGAAATTCAATAGCAAATACAATATGGCTTTCGCCTTACAATTACTATATTTCCTTCCTCTCCAGGTAAAAATGGAGATGGATGAGTTTGGGCAAATAAAAATTGTAATATGGTAATGTAGTATTGATGATAGATAAATTTAATTCAATTAGATCAAAATCAAATAATAGATGGCTGGATGGAATGATACATTTTATTTATTTTTTGAATATCGAGCTTCGCTCTATTTATTGAACTGAAAGAGTTACAGTAAGTTTGGGTAGAAAATACATGTGAACTTACCATCGGCACATAATGGACTATCCAAAGGGCTACAAGTGATCACTTCAACATAGAACAATGTTTGAAATTAAAGATTGTAAAGATCTAACTATTTGCAGGAACGATATAACACACTTATACTAATTTTTTATCCTGTCTCATACTAATTGAAGCGTTGGACGCATTTCTCAACAATGTACATTCTTCCAAGAACAATAAAAAGAGGGTGCTCTTTTTTCATCTTTTTTCCCCCTTTTGGGAGAAACATGTTTATACTGGACATTAACATGACAAGACATGACATAGAGGACGGAAAAAAGGGGGGGAAAAAGATATATATTGAAGGATTCTGAAACAGATGAGAAGTGGAGTGGGTGGGTGGGTTAAACTATGTATGTAGATGTAACATTTTGTGATGGTGGAGTTGAAGAAGATCTAGAAGGAAGAGAGGAGGAGAGGGGGCGTGATTGGAAGGTAAGGTTTGTGTAGTAGATAAGTCAGGAGTGTGCCACTAGCTTGAGATGGGGGCAATGATCCAGCATCAAAACCAATGCCATTTTCCCGAAAGTTGAATATGTTGATCTATAACTGGTGTAGTAGACATATCTAACTTACACTGAGAATCATCAATGTTCAAAAATCAGCAGGTGGCGCCATTGTGAATTGTATAATATGAAATAAATACATACATGAGTTATGTATATAACAAGATAATCGACCAACATGGACTAAAGCAAATCTTGAGAACAATTTACATATTGATTTTATGTCTTTATATTGTATCGCCCTACAAAATTTACATTGTTAGAATCTAAATAAAATTATTCATAATGATCATCTAATACCTATCAATAATCTATTTCATTGAGATTGACAAAAAGCAAATCTTTTTCTTTTCAATTTATTTCTCACTAAATGATCTGTTCATTGCTCCATCGATGGACTCCTTACTACGCTGCAGATTATGGGTCTTCCAAATCAAACCTTTCAGAATAAATTGGATGGAAACGAATCTAAAATCATCGGTTAAAAGCTGCGATTACATGTCATTTTAGAGAATTTCAGCAAAGTCTTCTCATTAGTTATTTTCAAAGCAGATCGTATCAACTCCTTTTGGTACTTGTACTTGTATTGATTACCATTATGGTCGAACCTTCAGTAGCAGATGTTGTTCTTTTTCTCATACTAGTCATATTTGAATTGAATGGAATTATACTAGCCGCACAAATATATAGATACACTCACTGCACAAAACCTACCGCTTTACATATGTATGCGAAACGCGTCTAACAGTAGGATTTTGCATCTAGAAGTTCGACCTGTTATCCGTCTCGTAGACGCCTTATCTAGTGGCGTATATACATGTCCATGGTGCGGTCTTATATACGTCATATATGTACGCCTGATTCCGTTGTATATACACCACCATCCAATAGTTCCGATCTTTGCAACTTGGGGACACTACTGGTAGCATATTTCATTTGCCATTAACCATCCAAGTCTGTATTATATGAAAATTGCAATCTTATATTACCAATTTATTTTATAAAAACCTAATTAAGTATAAATTGATTAATTACACATAGTATACCTTGCATTATGTTGTTTTTTTAATTGTTTTTCTAATAGATCTTACTTTCAAACACCATTTCAATGTGTGGACAGTCAGGCTAACTATATAATCGCCTCCACCCAGTGTCTCTGTGCACCTGAAGTTTGACTCCCGACTCCGACTCCGACTCCGCCCCTACCTTGTGAATGTGGCCGCCACCCTCACAGCCACCCGCTTAGCCGCCCGCCCTGTGTGCCTCCGACTCAGGACAGAAAATATCTTCCACACGCAGAGCGCCCACTAATCCGTCTACACACACTGCAGGGAGGCGGGGGTCGTGTACTAGGGCTTCACTGTTGGTAGAGTGAGTGTATGGTGGTGGGGTGTCGGGGGGGCGGTGATTGGTGGTGTTGGCAGGTCACGGGTGGCGGGTCAGTGTTGGTGCATCCTCTACCAACACCCACAGGACGGGGCGGGCTGTGGGTCGCAATTTTTTTTGGTTTTTTGGTATCATGTCTACGCCTGGCGTAAATATATCGCACAGAGCAAATTTTATCTTGGATACGCCAGGTGTGAAATACAGCCAAGTCACGCGCGTCTACATATGGAAACCATCTCGTAGACGCCCCAAACTCAGGCGCGGATATGAGGTGTATACAAATATAAACAAGCCACTATACAGCCGATACGTGCATTATCGCGATGGCGTATATATATGTAAAATGGTGGTTTTCGTGCAGTGGCTGCCTTAAGTGAAAGACACATTGTGTGATTTCGCTTTGAACGAGTGAGTCCCCTTATCGTAAACTAGTTGAAACATGTCTTTTCACCTGCGATTAGATTAATCATAGGGGTGGGATCTTGAATAGTACCTTTAAAAGTCTGCTCAAGAGATGTTAAAGTAAGCTTTGACCACATGTTTATTTCTACTAGCATTAACTAGTCACTTTTGATAATCAGAAGTAACGGTATGTTTATAATGAATTTATGTGATATCTTGCATTATGGTTTACTTTTTTACAATCCATTCTGAAATCACAGTGAAACCCTAGCCAATGAGCGATAATCCCAATCTTGATATTTCAAGGTTTCAAGGTCTTGATGTATTTTATTTTATACATCAAAACTACAGGTCTGGGAGCGCCTTTATATACATTGATCTAAACGTTTGGAAATGATAAACCCTTGTATTGTAGTTAGTACGTTGATTACTTTGTTTTTCTCTTCGTATATCGAAATTTCTCTAAAATCCATCAATCTTACTTATTGTTTTGGTCTTTGAAATATAGTTTGCAATTTGATACAATACTCTATTCAAACTTATGGGCATTGATCTTGCTGATCTTGCTGGCCCACTAATTAGATCCACCTAAAGAGGAACACACAAGTTAGCGAGTTGCAAGGGTTCATATCAAAAAGAGATCATTGGTAATTCACTGATTACTTTCCCTCAACCTTGTGATTTGACAGAGTTTAGCCGCAGGCCTATCTACAGGGATAAGGCCTTGCTCATTAAGCTCTGATTGATTGGTATTTAATTTCCGCCTCGTCAGCTAGAAACCCCCTAGTAAGGGACTGGGAAGATTCCGCTTAGTGGCAACGTCAAGCTGTACGTGGGACACGCTCAGGTACACTGCCGAAGTTTGGGAGAGGTTATAAAGAATTTCCTGGAGTTACACTAGACGACTAAAGACGTGGCGACTGTAGATCGTCAGGTCTATAGTTGTCAGGTGGGGGCAATGTCCTTCGCAAAAGTCATCGACCTCAGAATGTACTCGAGCGTTTATACTGACGACTAAGTTAGACGACCATCTAGACGAAAGATTCAATGCGTCTTGAAATAGTCGCCGGTGTTAGAGCATGTCCAATATAGTCGTCAGGTGGTGCAGAATTATGTAATTTGACATAATCAGACGATCTGCAGTAACAATGGGATTGGCGGTTAGACTAGACGATATCTAGACTTTTACGGCTGATAGACCTGTATCAGCCAGGGCAAAATGCCCGAATCGCCAGCCGGAATCGTCTTGGGTAAACGCCGGATAACAGTGTCGAGTCCCACTGCAGCCACTTTCTGTTCATCCCCAGCAGTGGTAGAATTACTGCTTTATTAAAGGCCAGTCCCTCTCATACTATGTCTATGTGGTGTGGGAAGTAATATAACTTTCACCTCTGTAAATGCGTAGGGTGAGATTTCTAACTAAATTGATCACATAGATTCGATCATCACCCATATGTAAAGGAACATTGAGAAAGTCTAGAAAGGACCTGTAGTGGTTAATTGTATGTTATTCAAAACAACAAACAGATAAACTGAAGTTGGAGTATAATCCCAAAAAAGTAGAGACAGTCATTTTCATTCAAGATGTTATATGATATGACATTTTGAGTAATTCTAACATCTATCCTGGCGTTTACACTAGACGACTAAATACGTGGCGATTATAGAACATCAAGTTCAAACCTCCAAACACATCTCAGGCCCATATCATGGCAAATAACGATGTATTTCCCGTGTTTTCTCACTCTCTCCAAGGCAGTCAATCCCACAAGAAATATATTTCCCAATTTTCTCATGACACCAGCCGAAGTCCCTGTATAAACAAAGTTCGCCATGACGTACCACAAGACACTGCATCAAGCGATCCTTCAGCATAGTAATGATACAAGTTCAGAGAGGTATGCACAACGATTAATCTCTACTGCTGGTGTGTCTTTGGCACTGGGGATATGATTGCACCCTGAAGCTGCCATACTCTTACTACAGGGTGCTTTAAGGTCATCTCTATGCACGCGTTTACCCTGGAGCAGAGTCACGTGACCCAAGCTCACAGCGCCGAGAATTCCCCTGGTGGAGGACTCGTTACTCACCCACCCAGAGGCATGATAAAGAGTGGAAGGAGTTGTGAGCGCACGAATAAATAATGTGTGAAGAGTCTGTAAGTCGTGCATGCGTAGCATTAGTTTGTCGTTGAGGGATGGGAGAATCAGGTGTATCTACACAAGTATACTGGCGATGCATTTGGTTATTTAGTCTCAAGGGATGTCAGAGTTCAGGGAAATCCCGGAAATCCTGGATTTTTGTTTAGAAAACAAAGAAATATTTTTTTGTTTTAAACGTTTATTTATACTGGGATTCACTCAGCTCAGGACCTGGTTTCAATGTGATACCAGTTTAAAGCTTTACAGTATTTCATCCATCCGTGTATGTTATATATCAATGTGAACAACTTAGGTGTAATAACTATGTACAACCATACATGACAGCGGTTGAACTTGTATCATATTGACATATTTTCCTCATTATTCAAAAGCCTTATTGAAACCTCTGTATGTCAATCCCATATTATCATATTATTTATAGAACCCCATATGCCTGACGTATCCATCTTTTCGCCCACCCACCCACCCCTCTTCAACTTTGCCTAACTTCGTAGGTATTTTCTTATAGTTCATATCTTATAGTTTAAAAGATATCTTATATAATCATTATAATTGATGTGATACTCTGTTAGTCAATTATGACATATATTATTCATAATTAATGTAACTAACACCTTTCTAATAGTTGATATTGATAAGGACGACTAAAATCGGTATCATCATTCAGAAAATTCAATAGAATTGTATTTGCCCAAGTCCGACCTTTTCTCTTTTATCCAGGGATAAGGGGTAATGAGGGGAAACAGTTTTCATTGTTTTAGAGTTCCCCATAAGTTTGTTCATTATCCTCCAGGAGGGAAGGGAAGTTCTTGAATGTAGCGTTTCCACCTGATGATTATGGCCACCGATTATGCCCCAGGTGTGGCATCCCTCGCAGACTATTTGACACCTTAAGACCATTACCCACTGTACGATTCCGGAACATGGATGTTCCTTTGTCTGAGACAAAGGAACAGTCTTAAGTCTCAGGCCAGGCCCCTGGTACATAATCGCCCAGTGTGGCACCCCCTCCAGTCCCTGGCCTAGGACTAGTCCTAACCCCCTGCAGGGATGTTCTTTTGTCGCCGACAAAGTACAGGTCCATGTTCCGAAATCAGCACCGACAGATTTATCAACATGTTGATAAATTTTGTCGGCGACAACGGAGTTTAAGAAATACCCCCCATGGTGTGTTCCGATATCGGCCCAAATTTGTCTTAAGGGTTGCTGAAAAGAGTATGCCACACACCGAAATGGTCATTCCCGCCGATTTTTACCCCCAGAGGCCGATTTTTTAGTTTTTTTTTATTGGGAATTGATTCGCTTGTATAAATACAATACGGTCTTCCATCATACCCTTTTTAAAAAGTGAAATATATATTTGAGACTTGAGAAAAAAAGGAGAAATTTTGGTATTTTTGAATTATATATCTTATATACATATAAATATAAATATTTTCCAATACATATTAACCTTATAAGATTGTTCCCAAATCGGCAGCCAGTCTTTGAGAAAAAAAAATCGTTTCTCTGTCGTCCAGTGTGTACTGAATTGCTTAAGACAACTCCTACCACCCCCTCTCCCGTATCATGCTGTGTTTATTGCCGTTTGGTGCGGATTTGCCTGAGACAACCTTAGGATACGCTTAGGATAAAAGGATTTTGTCCTAAGGAAATGAATCGTACAGTGGGCATTCAGCTTTAAAGGGGAAACACACTGTACGATTTCGTTCCCACCGATTAACTCCCTAAATCGGAAGGGCATTTTAACTTGTCTCAGGCGAATTTGCGCTGGGCATCGACCATCACAGCATGATTTATAGATGGGGGTGGAGGTCATTAGTGGGAATTTATCTTAAGCAAATTCTATCCATACTGGACGACTGACTTCCGATTTTCTCGGAGATTTGAGGCCACCGATAAAGGAACAAGTAATAAATCTCAGTATATGGGAGCTTAATCGGTGAGCTGGCCTCAGTCTGTGTGTGGCAGGGGCATTTCTGCTCACCCAGCGACTAATTATGGGCCAAAGTTGGTAGGCACCACAGGGGGTATTTCTTAAACTCCGTTGTCGGCGACAACGGGAAGGAACACGTTCCTTAATTTATCGCTCCCGATTTCGGAAAATTGGACTGCAGTTTGTGGGCGAAAAAGGTACATCGCCACGGGTGGGATTTCAGAATCCTAGGCAAATTACTGTAGGGGGGTGCCACACTGGCCGACACATTTTCTAGGCCTCGCCTGAGCTTACGATTGTTCTTTTGTCGCCGAGAAAGGAGCATTCATGTTCTGAAATCGTACAGTGTGTATGGGCTTTAAAGGGCACATCGTTAGGTGGAAACTGGGGTAACATTTCAAGTCGACGATCTCCACATCATGCAGTTCGGTGCGTGTTGCCAACAAGAAATCTACAACAGTATGAACATGGACAGTACAGGATAACACACAATTTATACGAGAGCTATTGAGATAATTGTAGAAAAGAGTTGAAAGTTGATCGTTGGCCATGCAGAGTAAAGGTGACTAATTCACAAGATGATATTTGTTTGCTGATAGGAATGATGCTAAATATACGTCGTAGTATGATTTATCTTTAATTAGTTCTAATTCTCTTGGATACCTTTCCCAAATATGGGGTCCTGGATGTTATTGGCGCATTGAGATATTTTTAAGATTAACGGAATTGTGTATTTCATCATTTGCTCATTGTCTAATCACGTGATAAAAGACGGCATTCTTGATATTGCTATATATATATTGCTAAACAACGTACCTAATTTCGTTCCGATTAATTTGCTCATTGATCCATTATTTTGCTACGATTTATGCCTCATGGCATCATTCAGCCCAAGCATGGTTAATCTCAAGACATAAATACGTTGTTAGAAGGAAACTCACGAGATGAAAATAACTTGGTCCGTCCTCCACCGAGTTTGGCTGCAGAGTAATTCACGAAAAGAAGCTGAGTGAATTACTCTGGGGTTCAAAGAATTGGAGTACAAGATTGATTAATAAGATAAATCACCCAATTAGCCATCGAGTATTGGGTACACTTCCTACACGGCGATGGATTATGAATTCCCAACGTTATGGCTATGGAGAAAAATACCGCTTAGCCAATGTAATACTTGCAGTAAGTGATGTCAAAGGCCACGAAGACATCACAAATGTTGTGCACAGTAGAACTAGCCCTTGAAATGTGCAGCAAATAATGATAATATACTCTGCACACTCAACATCATATCTCCAAGCGACTATGGCACAAAATGAACAACTCTTCCCAGGAAGAGTTAAAATAGCCTGATTTGGTATAGTGAAAACTAAGCCATTGGACTATGTGTCTTTACTTGTAATCTGTTAATGCCAGGTGATCCCCTTTAACACGCTTTAAAGGTGTTAAAAACCCGAACCGTTTAACTCCTGCCTCCACCCCTAATACCTTTAGTGGAGGCAATAGTCCCAACTATAGATCAGTCCCGATCGATCAGCCCCCTGGTGGTGGGATTACCTGTTGTCAGTTGGGGTCATAGTGTTAACCGGATGTGGACAGCCCGCAGAACATAAGCTCGATAAGGCTTAGCGCCCTCTTGCGGACGAGCCAAATTAATTGCCCTAAAAAACGCCGATCGACATGTAAGGTGGCAGGCCGTACGCCGAGGATCAGCGCATCAGGCGCATGCGCGAGGTCCGCCATTTGCATTATTCAACGACGGACATTCTTTATAGCATGGATAGATTTTGTGTGTTGCATCAGGGGTCTGTGGGGCAAATGGGGAGTATGATCGAGCAATGGTGATAAGGTATAGTATGGTTGGATGCAGGTTGTGCTATGAAGTGTACTCCTATCATGCATTTAAATTTTAATCATATTGGATATGTATCGCCTGATTGCAATTGATAGTAAAAATACAAAGAGACCAACAGTTATCTCAGCTTTCCCTGAATTTTATATCTTTCACTGCATGAAGGCTACTCAGTCGCCTAAAGAAGATTTCCTGGGCATAATACCAATTGCATTTGTATGACCTCCTTTTGATAGTAGCTAAGATTTTCAAAGAGGAAAAGTCAGCGTATACAGGTACATAGTTTCATATACAAGAGATAAAAAAATCCTGATTGTATTGCTGCAGAACTCGACTATTTCATGCGCCAAATATTAAACCATTAAGACCAGATGGAGCAACTAAATGGAGTGGACTGCTCTCGAACATAAGGAAAACGAACCTTCACTAATTTAAAAAAAGCAATAAAGTTGTATATGTTAGACAATTGCCAGCCATCTCACTGTTCTATGTAAGGCACCTTTTTTCGTCATTGTCAGACGAATTTGAAGATTGAGCACTTTAACTTGTATGCCAGGGGGATGGTTTTAGGTCTCGAGGATCTCAAATTGAGATCCACTAAGATCCATCAGCGATCTTGAGACCGCATTTGAGATCAATGGCGGAAACAGTTTTTCAGACGTGGTCTCAAGTCTACAAAGCGGATCTCGGCTAAAACAATCTCAACTTGAGACTATTTCCTATCGGATACAAGATTCTGCAATCGGAAATTATCGATTTGAGGCACTTATCCTCATTCAAATTAGACCACATTTACAGCGAATAATTGTTCATGTCCATTTGGTCCAATCCTTTGAGTATTCCATAAGCGAGACATGTTTAACTTTTTGAATGGATGTTGTTATTTATAAATATGGAGTGAACTTGACAAATAAAAAGCGAGTTTTCCTTCCCGTTGGCGTCCCAGAGTTGAAGTGGCGCAGGAGTTTGAAATAGGGTCACGTGATGGTATCGGGTGGCCGGAACCACGTGAGGGAGTCCTTGACGACGGGGGTAAGTCCTAGATACCCGTGCTCCGGCCGTATTACAGCCAACCCTGCAGTTAGCTCCAATGGCCACAGGAAACTATAGAATTTGGGATATAGGTATGGCAGAGTATTAGTACCCTTCACTCTAAATATTTTCTAATTTGAATAAGTTTTAGCCCCTGAAAAAGGTTATGACAAGTATCAACTGATCTCAAGTTGAGACCAAATTTGAGATCATTTCACTTGAGATCCCCTGAGATCCCTTGAGATCGTCTCAACTGAAAGAACACCCAAAGCTACCCAAACGGTCTTATCTCAGTCTCAACTTGAGATCCCTTAAGATCGTCTCAACTGAAAAACACTTTGCCCCTAAAATAGCCTCAAGTTAAGATCGTCACGACTGAAAAACACCCCCTGCAGGTTTCCTCTTGTAATGAATCTAGGCATTTTTGGGGCGTTTTTAAAATATGCTAATTTCGAGGAGAAATAATTATATAGTTTTGTGATTTTTTCAGGATATATATAGAAAGCAATATTACTATTTTAATTAACTTTGGATTAGAATACCCTAGCCAGGGAAACCCTGGGTACCATGGTGAAATATGCTAACTGTATACTACATTATGTAATCGTATGCATATAGGTGCAGGCTTCTAGCGGGTGGTTTCAAAATCATGCTCAGGACCTGTGCATGACGCAACTGTTATGTGGCGTTTCCACCTACTGAGTATGACCACCGATTATATCATTTAGCACCGCCGACCGATTATGTTACATTTTGGTACGATAATCGTGGGATAAGGTGGAAACTGCCTCATTTTGAATTGTATTAAAATGAGTATACTAATTAAATGCACCTGTCCGCTTATATTTTGTTCAATGTTTGTATCGTCTGTCAAATCTCAACATGTGTTTTGTCCTGTGCTGTTAGGGCACTGCAAGGAAAAACGCCCAACAAGGCGATTGTACGCTGTCTGTTTATATCTGAATAAAGAAAAATTAAAAAAAAGTACCACCGACCTTCTTTTTGTACCACCAACGAAATTTATCTCTGTTGAATATACCGTTGGGGAAATGAACTTGACTGTCAAAAGTCAGTCAGCGACTACCTCATCGTTTTTGCTGACTGCCACTGATTATGTGCACCCATAGTTTCTCAAGTAGAACCACTGACCTACTTTTACATAGTCCACATAATCGGTTGGGTTTTCGTCGGCAGGCGGAATCGCCATATAATGCGGGGTTTCTACCTGTCAACAGAAACTCAACCGATTATTTTCACACTGTACAAAGGTCGGTCGTTGGTTCTCCTTGTGAAAGATCGGTCGTACATAATCGGTGACCTGCATTGCAAAAATGTGATGGACGCTAACCGACTTTTGGTAGTAAAGTGAAGACTGAGAATGACTAAATCAATTCACTTTGATTTCGACGGTTTGTGCAGAAGTCAGTAGGCAATGCCAAATTGCATAAGGTAGGAGGAAAGAAATTTGCTGACTATTTCTGTTTCCACCTGACGATTATTGCACTGAATGTGTGTCATAATCGATCGTTGGTGCGAAATGCGATGATCTGTGATTATAATCGGTAGGTGGAAATGCTGCATTACCTGGCCTTTACACTAGACAATTCTGGCTGTCGCTTCTGGCATTTTGTACCGCCTGACGACTTTCAGCAGTAAAAAACAAGAAATCGTCTAGCATAAAGGCCAAGCACATGGCGACTAGATATTATATGGTTACATCAGATAATACAGTTAGGCACCACCTGCCGATTATTGGACATGCTCTGACGCCCCAGACTATTTCAAGCAGGCTTGAATTAGTCATCTACATGGGTTGTGATTCTGTGAAAACTTATAATCGGCAGTGTAACCCGGCATTTACACTAAAATGATTCTGGCCGGCGATTCTGGCATTTTGCACCTCCTGCTGACTTTCAGCAATAAAATGATAGAAATTGTCTTATGTTAATGCCAAGCGTGTGGCGACTGTAGATCGGCTGGTCATATCAGATTATGCAATTCGGCACCACCTGACGACTACTAGTCATGCTCTGACATCCGCAAATATTTCAAATAAGCTTCAATTAGTCATCTAGATAGGGGGACATTCTGTGAAAACATATAATCGTCAGTGTAAATGCTCGGCTACATTCTAAGATCAACGACATTTGCGGTGGACATTACACCACCTGACAACTATTGGCTTGACAATCCACAGTCATCACGTTTTAGTCATCCAATGTAAACGCCGGGTTAACTCTCGGGTATATTCTAAGGTCAACGACTTTTGCGGTGGACTTTGCCACCACCTGACGACTTTTGGCTTGACGATCTACAGTCGCCACGTGCTTAGTCGTCTGGTGTACACGCAGCATTAGGGTGCAGGACTGATTGAGTTGAAGGGTTAAGTATACCAATGATGGGCGCCAAGTGTAGCACCAGCCGAGCTCAGATTACCTGGCGGGCTCGGTGCCTTCACCCAGGTGCCACTGCTTGGCGAGAGCCCCTGATCTCTAGTCTGTCTGGGATGGACCTTGGCCCTATTTACGCTGACCCATACGTGACTCATATAACAAATGCGATTGCTCTGGCCTTCTCATCGACAAGGAGTATTTAATATTGATGCTGGAGTAACATATATGATTATTGTTATTATGTATAGTTGGTTGGAGGTTTGAGGGTCTTTAAATGTAGCACTACCCTCTATCTTTTTTTATTATTGACCACACAATTTTTCTTTCCATTAAACAGGTACAATTCCTTCAACTGGATTTTAGTCATTCTTGTTATACCCCCTCCTTAGAATTTTACGTTTGTTGTACTGATTGTTGCTCCTTTTTCATAGTATCTTAGTCGTCTTTATGTAGTCTGATTTTGTTTTTCTACTTAGGCGGATTGACTCCCGTCTTAGTTCATGGTGAGTTCGGCTCTTGGCTTAATTCATCTAATCAGTATCGACATTTTCTTCCAACACAGAAGCCAGTTGTTACATTTTAGACCGTTCTTATTCCTTTTCTTATTCTCTAATGATTTTTGTTAGTAGCATTTTGCTATTCCCTGGCCCAAAACTAATTTCATGGAACTGTAACCTTATTGAGGGGAATGCTTCCTTAAAAATATCTGATGACATTCGTTTTTATAAGATTAAATCTGTCATGTGATATTTCAAAGACCATTCGTGGTTAATCATGACCCATGCATTGTTGCATAGCATGATTCATCTCACCCCTGGGATAAATGTCCATGGGCTTAACATCTAGAACTCGTTCTCCATGCCCCTACAGGTATTGCAGTCTGTTCCCCATGGTCTATATACTGAGGGTTGTCCATTCTTTTAGTGAGTACAAGGGTGAGATAAATACAGAAAGAAACTCGTTTTGATCAAAGAAGTCATTCTCCAACTCGTTTCGATGCTATGTGTTATTCACTCGGCTGTCGCCTCGTCCATACCACACCACATCGACTTGTGGAGAACGATTACTTTGTTGGTTTTTTCCTTAATACCGAGCGAATGTCTCCCACTTCGCCATTAGCATGCGTCGTCACTGAATGACGAATAAATAAAGTTCGTCCCTCTGTATTACGTGACTTGACGTTATCCAAAATGGTAATTATGAACTGTCGATTTCAATAATACATATATGTAGGTTTGTACTAATAAGGATACGGAGGGAGGGTGTCTAAATAAAATCTATTCCTCGTGGTTATGATGTTATGTTTTGATGCACCTTGTTCTCATTCACGGACCCTAATCCTACCTCCATATATTATTTAGATGAAACTAACTCTGGTTTTCATATTCATTCGCATATATAGAAGTTGGTGAATCAGGACGTGGTGATGTTTTTTTTTCTTCTTATATTAATTTCGGCGTCATCGACACACTAAGCTTATATTCATGTTACTCCTCATTATGATCGACATACTCAAGGTTGTATAAATAAACAATATTACCATGATTTCGATCTGCGTGGCCGTATTCTCCGCGTAGTTGACGCGTAGTAATACTCCGAGCGACAGCGAGCAGTATTACGTAGTGTCAACTACAAGGAGAATACGGTCACAGAGATCGAAATCATGGTAATATTGTATTTCTTACTCACCTTTAGAGTAATTATTAGGGAAAAAAATCTTGTATATAGAAATTAGCCCTAGCGCCGTGCTTTGTTTGTATGAATTAGTTCCTATAATGTGTGTTCAACTCCTTCATTGTCTCCTTCTGGGGCAAAAGACACTACCCCAATAATTTAAATCCGCTATCCCAACAGCACATCTTCCATCTATTTACCAACCATCATCATCCTCCTTCTTTTATAAATCCTCTTAAAACAAAACTCTAACTATAAATACTCAACTATTTCATTATATTTTACACTAAATAATATTGTATCTTGCAAAAGCTTTATTCAATTAAATCATTTATCTCAGCCTTCGGTATTGAAGGTATCGATAGGCCAAAAGGTCTCCATATTTTGTTTCACTTGAATGCTTAAAATTATTCTTAATCATTGGTTTCTTATGATTGATAATAATGTTTATAAATCATTTATCAAAGGGACCCAGTACGCTATTGAGTCCACCTTCATCTATCTAGTAGCTAGAACTCTATTCAGCCAAGCCAGACTCCCCAATTAACGAGCAATTAGTGCACCCAAAATGTATGTAATGAAATTGGGTCAGACCTAGATTGCATCCTTTCGATAGAAGCGGTGACAGTGGTTTGAGGATGAGCACTCTGGCTATTGCTCCAATAACCTCGATGCGAACGTCCCATCAAGTCCCGGTAACCATGCAATTGATATGTTTAAGGCCCGGCGTCCACCTACTACCATATGGCACCGATATGGTCTAGGATGCACCTTCCGATACAAAATCAAAATCGCGTCGGAAGGTCATCTAATATCGGGGCAGTTGACCACGTTTCTGCGATTAGACACCGATAAAAAACCCATACAATGCGTGGTGGATTGGTATGTCTAGAAATATGTCTACGATTTTGCACCTTCCCGATATGTATCCGATATTTGTTTTTTGTATCGGTGCCATATCGGTAGCTATAAATTTCTATCATAGTAGGTGGACGCCAGGCCTAACTGTCTTCAGAACACTACGTTTTATAGAGGAAACCCATGAAAGTTTAGGGTCTGAGCTCGTATCCCATCGAGTTTGAATCACGTAGTAATTCACAAGGCGAAGCCGCGTGAATTGCTATGTGATTCAAATGAGATGGGATCGAGCTCTGACCCTAAACTTGAATGGGTTTCTGAATTTATCTCACCCTTAACATTGACTAATGGGCTAACATTTGTGACATTATCCCCCATTAGATATTTTTCCTAATATCTAATGGGTGTTAGATACGAGTTTCCAATGTTAAGTCTATGGAGAAAAAATATCTGGGGTGAGATAAAGTCGTAAATCATATTTTTAAAAGAATACACTATGTATGTCCATGTCTGTGTCTGCCAGTGGTCCACCGTCATGATAATTCTTCATGTGTGATATATGCCCAATAATAACTGGTTTCGGCCATTCTGCCCATGATAGTCTTAACGATAGACTTCCCGATTGGAATCAAAATATTGTTGGGAGGTCAGACAAAATCGTAGTGCTCAGTGTACCACACTTCAACGATTGACTCACCGATACGCCATGCTTGGTTCCGGACACGCCAAGATTGAAAACGCCAATCGTAGGCCTCCCGATAAGATCCAGCATGTTTGGTTTTTCTTAGCCTATCGCTGTGTATCGGGAGCCTATTCGACAGAAAAATATCTCTTTTGTGTGGAATATTGGCGGGAAAATTATGAAATTGGGGAATTATGTAGAACGCATATTGCTATATAATCGCTGTAGATATGATATTATTTGATTTAATGTAATGGTCTGAAAATAAGTTTAATATCGGAATTATGATTCCGCCACAGTTATATCTTTAATACTGATTGATGTAGTGTCTAAAAGACAATCTAATAGAGGGAAACTATGTTCCGGTTGGAATAAGTCGAAGTTGCAAGGTAAGGCTTGGAAAGATAACTGCCCAAGGCATAGCCGCGGGCAGTAATTTTTCCAAGCCTTACCTTGTAACTTTGACTTATTTCGACAGGGACATGGTTTTCCTATTCCTATATACCTTCAATTGCCGGCTAATATCGATAAAAACCGAACGTCTCTGAACGTCAACCTGGGCAGTAAACGTCAACCTGGGCAGTAAACGTCAACTTGGGCAGTAAACGTCAACCTGGGCAGTAAACGTCAACCTGGGCAGTAAACAAAAGTTATTTCACCCCCAGCAGCACTAGGTAATCATAGGTTGTTCGCTCATAGGTATATAGGAATGATATGTTTTACTATATACCCATGCCGTATATACTGTAAATACGCACCGTTTCGCCATATAACGTAAAAATACTGTACGGACCACTGGTCCGTACACTAAAATACGGACCACCTTGCCATGTACGCTGACTAAAGTTTTAGTTGTTAGGCCAAAATGAGTTGATGATTTTTCCTAATTTCGGGTATATAGTAAATATATAACGACCTACCATGCTTGTACAAGCTACAAAACTCGATGATAATTTACGGTTTGTACGGAACTCGGCATAAATGCCTCGGTCCGTACGAACCATAAATATCATCTCGTTTTGTAGCTTGTACAGCATGGTCAGGTCGTTCTATATAAGTACATACCTGTACAGAAATATCTAGATTTATTCAAGGTTTCCAAAACCATGGTATATTTTAGTACCAAAATTCTGCCTGAGATCTACATTGGTACACGGATCGAATTGTGAGCCAATCGTTACCGTGGTCACCTTTTTATGTCCCACCTAGCCGTTCCGATGGACTATTATACACAACGATAGGCTACGATTAGAATTTTCGGGAACCATTTCTAAGCATAGTGTAATATAGATCCCCGATAAACTACTTATAAAGTTTGTCCATAGAGCAACATAATTCAGCTGTGAGCAGACGAAATCTTCTCCACAAATAGTTTTTTATGTGGTGCAACATCTTGTAGTACATTTCTATCTGGGGAGCTTCTCTATGTCCCATTTATAACATCCTCATGTCATCATTGACACTACCACCTGAGGAGAGAATGCGACTTAAGTAAAATCTTCGCAAGGACGATAGATGAGCTGGCTGCATACAGTAAAACTGGGCATTTATTGTAATCCTTCACCCTACTTCCTTATCTATAAGGCACTAGGGGGATACCGTGTTTTAAGCGTGGTACTTGATAGCAGCATCATGTAAATCTTGACGGTAGGTAGCCATCCATTCACACCACTATTTCTTTTTATTCTGGTACCTTGGCAAGGGGTCGTTTGCTCCTTGAAATGTGGGAAAAGTGTTGCTCCAGGAATATCGGATTGTGTTGCGTTGTATCATTATTTTCATGTGGTATGGGTACTTTTTAAGATGTATTAGCAATACTACATTTTTAGTGACACATACCGCATACGACAGGTGAAAGGTTCAGATAGCACCAGAGTTAGAACCGGCCTGTCATCTTGAGAGCTATGTGACTACAACGCGATCTGCAAATATTCCGGAGCAACAGTTTTGCCCTCGTGTCACTATTCTGTGATCCGCAAAGTTATCGCAAACGTGGACCAACACCCCAGGCGCTGCTAGCATCTGTTTGGGTTGGAAAAAGATGTACAGAAATAAGAGTTTACCCAAGGAACGATATGATAGCGGAATGTGCCTCACGTTACAGACATGTCAAGCCTCTCAGCAGTTCTTCTGCGCAGATGTTTTGATTTCTGTCTTATACACCAAAGACCCAACGCATTCATGTCGGTCATTACTGTAAACTTTCTCCTCCCCCTTGGAGAATCTTAGTTGATTTAGACATGCCCAATATAGATAGGACTGTGTGTATGGGGAATCATGAAATAATAGAATAAATTGCACAAAGGGAATTGAGTGGATATGATTTTTGGTGATGGGTGAGTTAGTAAATTCTCATTGCACGTGACACCACTGGATAAACCTAATATGTTACTGAATACCTCAAGATGGATTAGGGCGAACGAACGACCAATCTTTGTTCAAAAAAGGTCCAAAACCGTCCACCTACAATCACTCCCATGGAATTATAATGATATAATGGAACCATTTCTAAGCATAGTGTAATATAGACCCCCGATAAACTACTTATAAAGTTTGTCCATAGAGCAACATAATTCAGCTGTGAGCAGACGAAATCTTCTCCACAAATAGTTTTTTATGTGGTGCAACATCTTGTAGTACATTTCTATCTGGGGAGCTTCTCTATGTCCCATTTATAACATCCTCATGTCATCATTGACACTACCACCTGAGGAGAGAATGCGACTTAAGTAAAATCTTCGCAAGGACGATAGATGAGCTGGCTGCATACAGTAAAACTGGGCATTTATTGTAATCCTTCACCCTACTTCCTTATCTATAAGGCACTAGGGGGATACCGTGTTTTAAGCGTGGTACTTGATAGCAGCATCATGTAAATCTTGACGGTAGGTAGCCATCCATTCACACCACTATTTCTTTTTATTCTGGTACCTTGGCAAGGGGTCGTTTGCTCCTTGAAATGTGGGAAAAGTGTTGCTCCAGGAATATCGGATTGTGTTGCGTTGTATCATTATTTTCATGTGGTATGGGTACTTTTTAAGATGTATTAGCAATACTACATTTTTAGTGACACATACCGCATACAACAGGTGAAAGGTTCAGATAGCACCAGAGTTAGAACCGGCCTGTCATCTTGAGAGCTATGTGACTACAACGCGATCTGCAAATATTCCGGAGCAACAGTTTTGCCCTCGTGTCACTATTCTGTGATCCGCAAAGTTATCGCAAACGTGGACCAACACCCCAGGCGCTGCTAGCATCTGTTTGGGTTGGAAAAAGATGTACAGAAATAAGAGTTTACCCAAGGAACGATATGATAGCGGAATGTGCCTCACGTTACAGACATGTCAAGCCTCTCAGCAGTTCTTCTGCGCAGATGTTTTGATTTCTGTCTTATACACCAAAGACCCAACGCATTCATGTCGGTCATTACTGTAAACTTTCTCCTCCCCCTTGGAGAATCTTAGTTGATTTAGACATGCCCAATATAGATAGGACTGTGTGTATGGGGAATCATGAAATAATAGAATAAATTGCACAAAGGGAATTGAGTGGATATGATTTTTGGTGATGGGTGAGTTAGTAAATTCTCATTGCACGTGACACCACTGGATAAACCTAATATGTTACTGAATACCTCAAGATGGATTAGGGCGAACGAACGACCAATCTTTGTTCAAAAAAGGTCCAAAACCGTCCACCTACAATCACTCCCATGGAATTATAATGACTGATACGAGGCGAAGCTGTGGACGAAAATTTATATTTTTCACGTTGAAAAAGACAAATATGTAGTATACAAGGTATACGGTATACGAAGGTATACGAAAATTTGTCAAACAGTATAATTCATACAAGATAACACCCAAAAACACCCAAAAACATGTGGGGTGGGTAGGAGGTAAAGAAACGTGTTGAGTCTTTGAAAAAGTTGATAAGACTGTCACGTGATATACACGTCACGACAGTGTGAGTTCATAAAAACGTCTGGTAGATGTCTCTTGCTGCGTTGCCGCGCTTAGTCCGACAGCTGCCTCCAGCCATTATATCTCACAAGTTCGTACCAATGACTGATACAAGGCGAAGCTGTGGACGAAAAATTTTATTTTTCACGTTGAAAAAGACAAATATGTAGTATACAAGGTATACGGTATACGAAGGTATACGGAAATTTGTCAAACAGTATAATTCATACAAGGGCATACGTCGAAGACGGAATTTACTGTAAGTAGACGGCCAAAGAAGCCTGCGAAGCCCAAGTGCCGAGCTTCTGGACGTCGTGGAGAGGCCTACCTGACTGGACGAGGTGTTGAGCCCCACCTCGGTGGAATGAGTGAGGTGTGACGAGGTAGGCCTCGTGATGACCGGCACGTGACAGAAGGAGTCTGACTATTGAAGTGAAATGAGGAGACGTGAGGGCCACACCCGGTCTAAGTAAAAACAAGGGGTCTAGGCTCTGGCCAGGTGCCGCGCCTCTATAAGACACCCAAGTCTTATCAGGACACATGTCTGGAAAACGTGACGACTCCACACGTAATACGACGGGAGGTGACCCCGAAGAAATAGTCTTGGATGAACGAACAGTGAGAAGAAGACACCCATCAACGACTTGGACGTCCCCCCGAGATAAATAATGAGGGGACCGATGCATCTTAGAGGTATCCGGGAAGAGGTTCGAAGCCCTCAGAAGCGAGTGAAAGGCCAACAAGGCCGCAGCCTTGACAACAAGACCGCACGACAGATGCCCAGATAAACGGCAAATATCCTCCAGCATACTCCAGGATATCGGCGGGGCCTGTCGAGCAACATGACCGGACGTTACTAAGACACCCCGGAGAACAGACGCCACTTGCGTGGAAGAAAACGCAGAAACGTCCCCTCCACGGTGAGTAATCCAGTACTTAGCGCCAGAGATGTAATTCCCAATGGCTGTGGGCGAGGCGAGGGTGTCGGCCAAATGTTGCACGTAAAGACATGCCTGGAGGATCGACGGGTGTAGAACAGACGACTTGTTCCTGACTGCGAAACATAGGTATTTGACGGCTTGCGTTGACCTGTTCCGGCACGTGGAGACAGCTTCATATGAAGATAACATCCGAGCGTGTAGCCCGGGGTCGGCATCTGTAATCAACGAAAATCGTGTAAGATTTCTTGAACACGAAGGCAGATGATTTCTACAGAATTTTCAGCATTTCCAACGGTCAGAACAACGTCTAGAACGATTTCATAATCGCCCAAAGCGGCTCCCAACCAAACCCGACGAGCACAGGCAGCGATAAATGGGTCTCGTATTAACCCGTGGTGGAGAGGGGCGAACACGGCAGCGTGGGAAGCCGTTACCCGCACCGTGGCGCCTGCGGGGAGGTTCCCAAGACCGTGTGTACACGCCACGACCAAGGCAAACGCCGCCAGTTTGTAAAATCCTGTGCCGGGGTCAACAGCTGGGACGCGCCACGCCCACTCCAAGTTGACGTCCCATATCTTGACCTGACCTCGCTCGCTGGACACTCCGACGTGAAGCGTCACGAAAAGCGACGTTGTCTGGACAAGGTGGCGCCCGTTCGATGAAGCCGCGTAGAACCTGAACCAACGTAAATCCGCTCGAGCCCCGTCACCAAGAGTCACAACGGGAGCCGCACAAGCCGCCCGAAGAGCCGCGAAAAGACAAGCCATAAACTTTCTCGCGTGCCAGACACAGCTGACCACGTGAATTAACCGCCCTAACAGAGACTGCATGTGGTGAAGAGAGATCCATTTGCGATCGAGGCATCTCGTACACTCTCCCAGCACAGTTTCGAGTTTGTCCCGTGGAATGGTGACGACCATGTCACGTGTATTCAACGTGAACCCCAACCACGTGATAACTTGGGCAGGGGGTTCGCATTTTTCCTCCGCTAACTGTAGGCCTAACGTGTCAGCTAGGTCGATGAAGGTCTGGTAGGCTCGGTAGGCCTTGTCTTCCCGTGCCACCGCCCCGGCGAAGTCGTCTAAATAAGCGAATACTCGAAAGCCGGCTTGGGCCATGATATAAACGACCGCGTTAGACGTCCTCTGACACGCGACTGAAGACGACCTACACCCGAAAGGGGGGCATCTCTCTAGTAGTAGGCGCCTTGCACGTGAAAACACAGAAAAGGGGCGTCGCCCGGGTCGATCCTCAACTGGCTGTAGGCCCTACTGAGATCAGCCTTCCAAATGTATGAGTGTCGGCCTAACGTCTCAATGAGTCCAGTCAAGTCGCCTATTGTAGGCAGGGTGTAGGCGCAACCTTGTCCCAAATACTGGCCTACCGGTATCCCATCATTTACCGCTTTGCCCTCAGGAAAAGATAAGTCCAGGATCACTCTCCTGTCCCTAGAATCCCGCTTGGGACGTGTCAAAAGCGGGGACACCTGTGCATTAATGCCGAAAGGTAAAGCCTCGAAAGGTCCTAGAAGTCCGCCTAAGCGGATTACTTTGTCAACAAAACGCTGTAAATCAGGAATACAAGCCCGTGCCGATGCGTGGTTGACATATGTAGGGAGCGGCCATTGCTCCCGGGTATAGCCGATAGGCCACCCGTAGTCGAGGAAATCACACAAATCAACATCATGAAAGTCGGCTAAACGAGCCCTCCACTCATCCACGTGGAGGGCCGAGGGGACAATAACACGAGCCCCCTCAAAATTGTAAGCCTCAACGTTGGTGATAACAGAATAATCCGAAGTAAACTTTGGGTACCGCTCCCTGAGTTCCTCAGAAGGCTGAGGGCGCCAAAAAGCGCTAACCGCTCCCGCCACGTGGGATGGCACGTGATTGGACGAGGATTTGTCCACCTCCCCGCCCATCTATGTTGCCGCATGCGCTCTCCGAGTCGCAGTCCGTGCGTGCCGGCTGGGAGCGCACGGACATCTCCAACTTAGTCGCGGGCGGCAGGCGGACCTGCCCTACCCCCAAAGGGCCCCCTTGGCCGCGTGGGGGTGATGCAAGCTCAGAATATCATAGCAGTACTCGCACACGTGATCCACCGTTCCTGCCGCTGCGACGTGCGGCGCTTGGAGAGTGCAGCCCTTCTCCGTGTTATAAGCTGGGCAAGGGGCGTGGCTCCCGCCAGCTGGACGCGCCTTGCTCTTAGCCTTTTCCGCTTGGCTCAGTAAATCCTCCTTGCCGAGCCTGCCGCCCTCGGCCCGTGATATTGCCGTCCGGAGGTGCTGGATGTCGCTAACAGAGTTCCAGCCTTGCAGAAATCGCCCCTCTGTGAGGCGGGAGAAAATTTCTTCGCTCCAGCGGTGTACTTGCCGGAAATCGTAATCAATCGAATCCTCGACTACCTCCCTGAGGTGTGTCATCAGTGGTCTGCGGCAACTGGCGGGAGTCTTGGGATCGTCAGACATGCGCAAGATGCCCCACAGATACTCCTGAACATTACGCCCCCAGACCGGCTTGCTCCCTCTTAGCTCCACGAAAAACATAGTGAGCTGGGTGGGTTGGCTTACCTGAGGTAGGCCTCAATATGTGTGATGTTAACTGGAGGATCTGTTGAACTTGACGGTCGAGATCCTCGTCCTGGTAGGCCATGCCTACCGCCCGTCCATCACGTGGAATCCAGGGATGTGCAAGCTGATCCGTTGATAAGCCCGCGAAATCTGAATTTGCCACCAAATTTGATGCCCTGGAAGCCATGGCCGCTCCTGCGGCAATGGCTGCAGTATCAGTCACGTCGACCGCGTTTCCCGTGCAAGGGACCATCGCCCCACCATTTACCTGTGTCAGCAAAACGTTGACAGGTGGTGTAGGAGAATGCACCTCGCTTCTTTTTTTGCTGCTCGATTCCTGCATCGATGCCACGAGCTGATGCGGATGCTGCCGCCAAAATGGCCTCCTTCAGGCCTTCGATTTGGGCCTGAATCAGGTCCATCCTTTTTTCACCTCTAGCCGCCCGGCCTTCGCCCGGTGTTGAAACCTTTGGAGTCTTCGTGACCACGGCCTTGCTTCCCTTCTTAGGCGGCATGCTTTCTTCGACTTTCTGTCCAAAAAACGTAATCCTGAGAGGTTTAAGAAGCGCTCCGATAAAGAAACGTGTTGAGTCTTTGAAAAAGTTGATAAGACTGTCACGTGATATACACGTCACGACAGTGTGAGTTCATAAAAACGTCCGGTAGATGTCTCTTGCTGTGTTGCCGCGCTTAGTCCGACAGCTGCCTCCAGCAATTATATCTCACAAGTTCGTACCAATGTTATAAAGAAAAATCATATTCCTGACTTTATTGTAAAGCTATCTCTAACTGTGCTCATGTTTGTACAATGGCTTGCATGTTGCATGCTGTACTCTAAGGGCCAGGTTTCAAAAAGAAAAACTAAAAGAACAATTTAAATGTAAAAATTGAAAACTGGTATTGCACTAAAACCAGTACATTTTCCAATAGGAAATGGCCAGTATAAATCAAAGATAAATGATATCTAAGATAGAAGGAGGACAAGGGGGGGATACCAAGCATTGCCCAAAAAATGTCACAAATGCGAGTCAAAAGACCGCCAAAAGGTAATAAGTGAGGGATATCGACATGACATTGTCTGTGTGAATGAAGGAAACATGATTGTTTTGAGGTGACCTGTATCGTGAACAAAAAATGTACTAAGCTAAAAATGTATGTTATGTACTGTCCTGTTTTGTATTTGTTATATGTTTATTTTTTGTCTAAAGCACCAAGAAAAAGCGCAAAGAAAATGGACTATATAAAATCAGGAACTATTAACTTTGAAAGCTTAGAGTCAGAAGACCTAAGGCACAAACCGATGATTTATTTTCTACTGTGTGTTTTTTGTGCATTTATGCACGACCTAATTATGTTTTTTTTGCGTTCTATGTTGAATTGGTTCATGGAAGAACGTCCGTATACGGATGAATGTACTTTTTCATATCTTACTGAATAAAAAAAAAAAAAAATGTCTCTTCTATCTCAAGCCATATAAGCACATATAAATTACATTATATTTGTGAAGTGGACACTGTGGGTGATGTACGTTGTACATAAAAAGAAGCGTGGGAGGGGCCACCCAAGTCATACCAGAGTTCACTCCAGGAGCCTGCTCTTGTCTACCCCTGTTGGTATTTACCTATCAAGGCGCTCACTGGGGAACACAACCTAGGGTCAAGCCCTGCTTGTTGTGGCTGTAATCCCTTCACAGCTAAATCTGTTTTCTCTTTTCTTTTTACAGCAGTCACCACATGGCTACCTCACATCCTTATGGATACTTCTCTTTAGATAATAGGTATTTAGCAGGAAATCATTCTAGATCTTCTTGATAGAATTACAACAATCTTGGACCATTGAATTAACTGTATGGGGAAATCCTTGTCTATAAATGGTAGACTAAACGCATTCGGAATGTGTTTTCTTGGTGTATATTACCACACAGAATCTGGTGCCGTTGTACAGATGGAGTAGATTTTACGGTAAATATTGGATATCATCACCACACACCCTTGAGGGAGATACATATGACCACGCCCGTCTACTTCTCATGGGGGAGCAACTCTGAGATTATTTTCAACGTCTTTTCCATTTCAACTGCACCTTTAATCCCTAGCAGTGACCTCTGTTCACCGAATATTAGATACAAAAAAATATAAAATTACTAAATTCCAACCCTTTATCTGGCAAGTGAAAATTAGGATGAGTGTTAGATATGTATGGGTAGGAATAAATGGGTGGATAAAAGTAGTAAATATATTTTTTTGTGTTATTCGACTGATGTTATGGTATCATTAGAATATTGAATAACATTAATTTGAAATGCAAAATGTTGAAGAAGGAAAGGGGTTGGGAGGGTTAGAGAATGATATGAGATTTTGATTTTCACTGGCCGGTTAATTAGAGATATTTGTATTTGTCCCGTGTATACTTTATGTGTTAATCATGTTTTTCATGTCTCAGATGTGGTGGCAGTAATGACATCGGGTTTTCCAAATAATGAAGCCTATACCATGTTCGATGTAGTTTTAAAATAATTATCGTTTATACGAGTAGTATAAAATGTCATAAAACTAAATACCACCACATATCGATATCAAGATATTCACTTGGGTGATAACAGCCAGTGAACACTTAAAAACTACGTCTTCACGGATCTTCAAATAAGGATAGATAAGACCCTACATTAGGGAGTGTCCACCTACTAAGATTTTTGCATCGGGAGCCTATCGTAAAACATCTTGATAGAAAGCGATACCGCATCGGTAAGTTCAGTTTAGTCATAGTCATGAACCAGGGCTGATCCACATAGCATTCAATACACACCGATATCACTTGGAGTTACCATGTGCACCTTACCCCCACCATCCCCCTACACCCTTCGGCCCAGCTTACACAGACCGATTTCGACAACTGATAAAAGAATCTGGCACCATCGACCGATTATTACACATTCCCAATGAAATATCGGTTAGTGTAAACAGCAAAAGTCCAAACCCATTCAACGATTTCTCAACCCAATTTAAGCTGATAACATTGAACAATATTTGAGGTCACCGATGAAATCAAATTGGGTTGAACTATTCAGTGACGTAATACAGATTCAAAGTAATACTCCGTTTGTGCAGAAAAAATGTATAATTAGTAGTAAGGTGTAAACGATTGTCAGTGTCACAGATTATCAGTGTCACAGATTTTTCTTTTGGGGAGCACCACTGACCAACACTACCCTTTCCAATATTTTGTTGCTGCATGTTTCGTCGGCAAGTGTATACCGCCTACCGGTTATGTGATAGAGTGGCCGTATACAAGTAGTCGTATACTCCGAGGAGTTGACCCGTAGTGATATTCAAGCACATGCAAGGATATTGCGAAGAGGCAACTCCGAGGAGTATACAACCGCTTTTACCCGAAACCAGTCTATATTGTATTTATCATCCCCCATTTCCTGACAAGTGTGGTACTGATATTAGTTCATTTAGGTCCGAACTATCTTTGTCATACGAAAAATTCTTCGGCTTGTGCAACCTGGAGCATACAACATATCCGTACGCTCCGGGTATGTAGATACACGATGTTTTCTATGGACACTTTGTATTAGGTGGATAACAAAATCGCTGGCTCTGCCATCGGCAGATGGAAACGCTGCATAATTCCGCACACCTCACCCACACACCAGGACGTGGGGGTCGCTGACCGACCTCAGACCTCTCCATCGCCGCAGTAAACACGGGCCACGGCGGACATTTACATAAATCAAAGCATGGAATGCCGGACAGAATTCTACACAAAACACCGATAGCTTTTCGCAGCAGCCTGGACTGTAGATAGCAGACATGGAATTGGTTTCCTCACCTCAAGTGCGCATCCATCCATATGTAATACTACTGGCGATGATTGTACCAAAGAGCTGTGGTATCAGGCATATTACAACAACAAGTACTACATTAACGTTAGAATAATATAAATATTGTCAATAGGTGAGATATTGATAGATGGACATTATGCCCTTTCTGTTCCACATAAGCCAAGTCTTTAAGCAGTTGGAAAGATCGTTGCTTCCCTAAGATTTACTATCACTTCTGGGACCTGTTTCACTAGTTTCGTGACATGTCTAAATGGCGTGTCCGGTTTGTCCGGTTTCATAAGAACTAGACATTAGACTTTGTTTTGTCCGTTCTTGCTTGCACTGTTGGTGCCACTTTTGCCACGAAACTAGTGAAATAGGTCCATGATGTGTAGATTTGTCTAATTCTTATGTCTGAGGTCTGTCTTTTCCTCAGGGCAGCTACTTGTGTTGTCACGAAACTAGACAACCCCAATGTCTGTATGGTGTCACAGACATGTCACAAAACTAGTGAAACAGGTCCCAGGTATCAAGAGTAAATTTCTTTAGATTTTGATTTCAAGCATTTATACACGGACTACAGTTGTTTAATTGCGACCTTTTGATCTCATATACATCGTTCAAATGCCCGAAAAATGATTATGAACAACGCCGGATTTCCTAAAATGATAATTTATCACAGCTATAGCAGAATTAGGGCCCAGTGTAACCTAGCTATATGTAATGTTCCCGGTTACAGGAATAACTAGAAGATGGAGCTTTTAGATGTTTAATGTAGAGCATAAGATAAGATCCAATGAACAATATAAACTGGGGAGATATTGATATAATCCACATCAAGGTACAATATCCAGTGATACAGTAACTATGAATATCCAGCACATATACACAGCAGTCCTTTGTTAATCCTATATGGCACAATATATAACACTGACTGTAGTTCACAGTATTGCACACACAAGTCCCATTGGTTGCAGTAGTTCCAGCATAGAGGATGTCCCGTCACATGGCTGCTTGTAGCGTGGTCCCGATTATTATCCAAGCTCTATGGCAATAATAGCTGACTTCACGGCTGGTCTTACTCTGATGGTCACGGCTGGTCTTCTCCCCTCATCTCAAGACTGTCCTCCCTTATATACTGGGTACATTTAATATTCAGAGAGCACTGTAATGTTTCTAAAAATAGATTACGACATCACCTTCAAGATGGGTTTCCCCTACAAGTGACTCCCGGTAAAGCTGTCTCACCATGACTCACACACTGGCTCACGGATGTTTCCCGCTGCCTTTTCCTGGAACAGTGCTTGTCACTACAGGATGAGTTTCTGTAGAACAGCTCAGAATCCATCAATTATTTGATTATGGGTTTGCACCAGGATGTTACAGAACACTACATTTAAATATAGGAGTAAAGTCTTATGTATAGAACTATAAGCTAAAACACTATTACAATTTTCCTCCTCTCCAAATAAAGTTTGTCCTCAAACTTTGACAAAGTTACAATATTGATAGTATATCAAGAAAATACATACTAGTAAACATTCAATATATACGCATTGATAAATATTCAATATCATACGACATCAGTACATTATTATCATCATGTTTATAGATTAGTGATTATATAAGTTATACTATCATCATTAGCATGCATAACTTCGATTTCACATTATCTTCAATTAGATTATACCATTAGATATATCATGTCATAGCAAGTACAACCATTAACCTTGCAAGGCTTCTTGGTATTGAATGACTCGTGTCATCAATTTTCATATTTACTTTTGACCAGTATTTCAGTTACTTCATTTTATGCTCAGTTTCAGTACTAGTCTCATTAACCACTTTTAGTACATTTCATATTATATGCCTTATCTCAAGCTAAGGGTGCTGTTTACAGCAACCCAAAACTCTCATGTCAGTCAAGTCTTTACTTCACGCCATATTGCTATACCCATAGCATTAGAAGATCAATATGCAAGTCTCTGCATATACATACATCCTCATCTTTAAAGTTTGAGAGAATAGGTGTCTCTCATATCCTGCTTTTCTATTTTGAAAGCTCTCACATGACCTCATCTCTGTAATCAGACATCAGTATATCCCACCAGTAAAATAACTGTCATCATTCTTTAGCTGCTTTGGTTTGCAGTATTGTAAGATTTCATCCTGTCTATTCCTGAGCTTCTCACTTACTTCTTTGTGATAGCTGGGAATAACCTGAGTTCCCCTCTCTGCCTTAGTAAGGCTTCCCCAGTGTCCCATAATTAAGAGCCAATAGAATAATTTCTTTTGCTAGCATTCTGAACATGATTTTGTAATGGGACAAAGAGAAAAACCAAACAACATTCATTAATATTTCATTTCATGGAACTACTAGTGTCCAGGATTCCGGAGTCCTGACACCCAACAATCCCATTCATATCCATTTGGTCAGAGGTATTCTCCAATTTGATGTTTTTCTTTCTGAATAGACATTACATCTTCTTCCTGAACTCACACTTAGATGACATGCACCAAACACTGTCTCTGTGTCTCTATCAAGGTCTGTCAAAGAATGTATGCCTGCCCAGTGGTCTTTTCCTACACCTTCCACTAGCAGTTCTGGCTACATGGAATTCCCTTTTTGCATAGTCAGATACATCATTGCTTGGTACCCATTGGGTTTGACTATGCCCTTTCCATTTTATTCTGTAGTACATTCCATCTTTTTGTCTCTTACAAGCAAGTATCTTGTCTATCTCATGCCAATGACTCTTTGGTGTCCTATTTGGTTTAGGAACTGGCTGACTACATGTATCATTCATGTCTCTGTCACCATTTCTTTGTGGAACATCTTGTGTATTGTCTTTGTCATAAACAATACCTTCTTCATCACTGTCAGTACATTCTTCATTGTCAACATTTTGTCCTACAAATGGTGGCTGTACTGGCCTTTTATCAGGATCATTGAACAGTTTGAGACGATTTGCATGCACAAGACTCTTCATTTCTTTGTTATCTGCACATGCTCTCATTCTATATGTATAGTTTGGACCTTTTTCCGTAATATAGTATGGACCTGTCCACATTCTATGAAACTTTTTAGAAAGTCCTAATGGAACTTTTGTGTTATACAACCAGACTCTATCACCTGCTTCAAACTTTGGTTCCTTAACTCTAGCATCATAATACTTTTTGTATTTCAATTGTGATTCTTTCATGTTATCTGTGGCAATTGTCCTTGCACTTTCCAAATTATTCAATATTTGCCTTAAATGAGTTTGTGCTGTCTGACCCAAATTGCCTTTTGGAATCCATTCTAAATCAAAAGGTAAATTCATTTCTCTGCCAAACACCATAAAGTATGGGGAATACTGCGTTGATTGTGTGCATGGTGTTGATCTATATGCCATCATTATACCTGGAAGTAAATGTGGCCAACCTTTTTGGTCTAATTTTCCATAGGTCCGAATAGATTGTGCTATTACACTGTTCATTCTTTCAACTGCTGAATTTGTTTGTGGATGGTAGCTGCTTGTGTGGACTCTTTTAACTTCAAATAAAGAGCAAACTGCTTTGACAAGACCTGACATGAAATTTGCTCCTCTGTCACTTACTAATGTATGAGGTGCACCATACCTAGTGAAAATATCTTTGTAGAGAACTTCAGCGACTTCTTTTGCTTCCTGGGTTTTAGTGGGTATTGCTTCACACCACTTTGTAAAGCTATCTGTTATAACTAGGATATGTTTATACCCTTCAGTAGAAGTTGTTACTGGACCCATAAAATCAATATGCCAACGACTAAATATGTCTGCAATTGGCAATGGGTTCAATGGTGCTTTTACAATAGATGGTCTGCTTTTCGACTGTTGACATTCCACACATGAGCTGACATGCTCATATACATCCCTATACATATGAGGCCAATAATACTTGTTTCTTAATGCATGGTATGTTCTCTCAAATCCTTGGTGTCCACCACCAATAAGTGAATCATGATAGGATTGCAATGCATCCATCCTTAGTTGCTCTGGTACAACCAATTGTTTCACAAGTCTCTGCTTTTGGCAAGCCTTTTGCCCTTCTGTAATACATGTGATATAGTACTCTGTCTAGAATAACATACTGATCAGCTTGTATAGCAATTCTCTTTGCTTCTCTATGATTTGAAGGTAACTCTCCTTCCTCTAGATATTTTATCATTGGACCACTGTCCTTGCATTCTCTCTGCATTGTCCTTAGATCTGTGATTTCTGCAATGAATGTCATATCAGGTTCATCATCATTTTCAGTCAATTCTATGCTTTGAATAAGACTCTCAGACTCTCTTGGTTTGGGATCCTTACGATTGTATGTAAACTTGCACTCAATGCAATCAGATTGGTAATCATTACTTTGTGTCCCTATATTCATGACTGGTACTGGCTCAGGAATATCTAAGTCTGTCTCAACCTGCACTTCATCATATTCCCTTCTAGATATTGCATCTGCAACTGTATTCTGTTTACCTGGTCGATGGTGTATACTAAATGTATAGCCTTGTAATAGTAAAGCCCACCTGGCTAATCGACCTGTAGTCTGTTTGATACTTTTTATCCAAGTGATTGAAATATTGTCTGTATAAATATCAAAATGTCCATTCGCTAAGTATGGATTATTTGCCTTGATCCCTTCAACAACCGCTAAGCATTCTTTTTCACATATGTTCCATGCTAACTCAGAACCTCTCAATGCACGTCCACCATATGCTATTGCTCTTGGTTTGCCATTTTCATCCAGTTGTTCCAATACATATCCTATAGCATGATTAGAAGCATCACATGAGATTTGGAATCCTCTTTGCATATCTGCATATGCCAACACTGGTGGTTCGGCAAGACTCTGCTTTAATGTATCAAATGCCTTCTGACATGCATTTGTCCATTGAAATTTTGCATCTTTTCTCAATAATTGATTTAATGGCAAAGCAATCTGTGCATAACCCTTTATGAATCTCCTAAAATAATTACACATGCCAAGGAAACTGCGCACATCATGTGCATTTCTTGGTTCTGGGAATTCTCTTATTACTTTTGTCTTTTTGGTGTCTACTTGAATACCATCTTTTGAGATTGTGTGGCCTAGATAGTTGACTGACTGTGTGGCAAATTTACATTTTGAAATGTTTAGTGTTAAGTTTGCTTTTCTGAATCTGTCAAAGACCTGTGAAATATGATCCATATGTTTCTCAAAACTGTCACTGAATATCAAAACGTCATCAACATAGACAAGTGCAAATTTCCAATTTATACCTCTTAACACTTCAGACATAACCATCTGATAAGACATAGGTGCATTCATTAAGCCAAATGGTAGTCTTTTCCATTCATAAATTCCTTGTGGTGTTATAAATGCGGTTTTCTCTCTGCTTTCTTGATGTAAAGGTATTTGCCAAAATCCGGACTGCATATCTAAAGTTGTTAGATATTTCGGTTTTCCCTGTCCAATTGTATCAAACACATCTTCCATTCTAGGAAGTGGAAATGACATGGGTTTTGTAACTTCATTCAATTTGCGATAATCAACAGCAAAACGAAGCTTAGCAGTATCCTTTTTCTTAACCATTACCACAGGAAAATGCCATTCAGAATTTGATTTTTGAATGATGTCATGTTCAAGCATTTCCTTAATCTGTCTTTCAGCTTCCTCTCTAGCTAATGGTGAATGTCTATAGAACCTTTGCCTGATAGGCATAGCATCTCCAGTATCTATCTTATGTTGATAGATATTCGTTTGGCCTAGCTCAGATATATCTTTTGCAAATACATCCCTATATTGACCTATAAGACACAAAAGTCTTCTCTTCTGTTCTTGTGTCAATTCAGAATTAACTAACTTTATCCCAAGATCTCTGGCGATCTCAATGTATTGCTCATCTGTGATCTCTTCTGTTTCATCAATAGCATACACATTTTCTGTAAAATTATCTCCATCAGCCTCAAATTCTTTAATTGTATGTGGTTCAATTTCTGATGCAGTTGCCATTACATATCCTGCTCTAATATAAGCATTAGCATTTGTAGGATTCATAAGAAGATAATTTGCTTTTCCTCTATGTACTGTCACCAAGGCTTTTGTTCCCATAAGATTTAGTTTTGTGCTTATTTCTGCAACTGGTTCCAACAACACTACAGAACCTTCTCTGTATTTTGTCAATTTCACTGGAATATTACAATGTGATCTTGGAGGGATTACTACACTTTGTTTTGATTTAGCAAATTTTGCAGCATTTCTAGATTTTTCCATAATGTTCACAGCTGCTAATCCATCCTCCAGTATCAGTATATGTTTAGCAGTATCAATAGTAGCTTTGTGAGACTCTAAGAAATCAAATCCCAGAATCAGTGGTGTATACATGTGTCTAAACACATGGAATCTTTGTAATACTTTGAATCCTGACAAGGAAACATTCAAGTCAATAGTCCCAATTATGTCATGAGTTTCTCCGCCTACTCCTCTAACTCTTTTTAGAGATTGTGACTGACTCAAGTTTCTATATCCATAACCTATGTTCTGTAGGAATCTGTTTGTCACACAGCTTACACTGGCTCCTGTGTCTACAAGCATTCTAACAGATCTTCCTCTCACTGAACCTTCAATATAGTTTCTATCCATTCTTGCAATACTGGCAATAAGTGGTATTTTGTTATCATCATTATACTGAGACTTTCCTTTTGTTACTGAGCTTTTATACCTATAAGGTCTATCTATGGCTTTTAAACTGGCCTTTCCATAGACAGACTCGTGACCCTAGAAGTCATTTCTATTTTCAAAGTGATCATTTTTGTATTCTGAATCAAAATTATCTGCCTTGCAATTATGGTACTGGTTGCACTTACCTTTACCAGAAACTGGCTTGTATTTCTTTCTTTTTGGAGTTACAGATCCTTGTTCATATGGAGCAAGTTGTCTTTTTGTCCATGGTATTGATCTTGCTTTTGATCTTGTCCTCTCAATCTCCATTCTCACTGCAGTTACTTGTTCTTTCAAGTCACTCATTGTAGATGTTAATTCATCTCCCTCATTCTGAAGATTATACACTATTTCAGCCATCACTGCATACTTTTCAATGTCATTTATATTTGTTGGCTTTTGAAGTAACACTTTAGTCCTGATGTGTGGTTTGAGTCCATTCACTATTGCTCTAAACTGAAGAGATTCCTCCAATTTCACAGACTTAGAATCACTTTTTATCCTTGCTATGTAATCTTGTACATTTTCTTCATTTCCCTGTTTTTCCATAAATATGTCCTTAGTTTTGATGAAGTGGAATGCTTCACTAATTGTATATCTCTGTAAGAATGCCTTCCTCAGTTCACAAAAGTCTGACTTCTCTTCTTCTCTCAGAGAGTCATACCAAATGTATGCTTTGTCTTTCGATGCCAATGGAAAGACCTTTGCTGGTTCCAAAACGTTTTTCAGTGAAATGTATGCTTCAAATTTACACATAAATTCTTCTGGATTTTCATCTTCATTCCCATAGAAATGTCCTGGAGCATATAATTCAGGCATTGTGTCGGAGCTCTAAGCAAGTCACACACAGAGAGATCTATGAGGGCATTAAGGGCGGCATGGGCCTTGCAGTAGTGCCGGGTAGAGGTATTGATTTTTCTGAAACCCCTAACATCAACCCTTCCCGCTATCATGGGGTGCCAAGTGTGTGGTGGTTTAGACTGCACCAACCACAGCAAACAGACACTGTATCCTCAAAAACACACAGAAACATCCAAAGTCTTGATTTGAGGTGTCCAGGATCTTTGAGGGTTCTCACACCAAGTTGTAACCTAGCTATATGTAATGTTCCCGGTTACAGGAATAACTAGAAGATGGAGCTTTTAGATGTTTAATGTAGAGCATAAGATACGATCCAATGAACAATATAAACTGGGGAGATATTGATATAATCCACATCAAGGTACAATATCCAGTGATACAGTAACTATGAATATCCAGCACATATACACAGCAGTCCTTTGTTAATCCTATATGGCACAATATATAACACTGACTGTAGTTCACAGTATTGCACACACAAGTCCCATTGGTTGCAGTAGTTCCAGCATAGAGGATGTCCCGTCACATGGCTGCTTGTAGCGTGGTCCCGATTATTATCCAAGCTCTATGGCAATAATAGCTGACTTCACGGCTGGTCTTACTCTGATGGTCACGGCTGGTCTTCTCCCCTCATCTCAAGACTGTCCTCCCTTATATACTGGGTACATTTAATATTCAGAGAGCACTGTAATGTTTCTAAAAATAGATTACGACATCACCTTCAAGATGGGTTTCCCCTACAAGTGACTCCCGGTAAAGCTGTCTCACCATGACTCACACACTGGCTCACGGATGTTTCCCGCTGCCTTTTCCTGGAACAGTGCTTGTCACTGCAGGATGAGTTTCTGTAGAACAGCTCAGAATCCATCAATTATTTGATTATGGGTTTGCACCAGGATGTTACAGAACACTACATTTAAATATAGGAGTAAAGTCTTATGTATAGAACTATAAGCTAAAACACTATTACAATCCCAGCGTCCACCTACTACGATATGGCTCCGATATGCTTTACAATGGACCTCCCGATACAAAAGCAAAATCGCGTCGGAGGGTCAGCTAATATCGGGTCAGTTGACCACGCCTCTGCGATAAGGCGCGGATACAAACTGGAGATCTATGATTTCGTTCCGATGCAAAACCCGTATCGTAGGGTCTCTACAAATATTAAACATGTTTAAATTGCCGTGGCTAATCGGAAGCATCGCAGAGTATTCTATTGCAAAAATCAGTGTCACATGTGAGATAATTATCAGAAAATTATGGATTTTTGGAATCGGATGGACAATACCTGTGTCCCTATGCCCTGCACATTTAGTGATTTTTGATTAGGTTTCAGTGTGTAATCTATGCACAATTAATCGGTGAACACTTCTCTGCATGTTTCCATTCACTAATCTGGTGACGGTGGTTCCTGACTGCAGATCGGTGACGAGTAGTCGGCCAGTGTAAAATGGCTTTATGTGAGATAATAATACCTGCTGTGGCACAGATACTTGATCTTTTATCTTTCAAAACCAGAACCCAGGAACCCCGTTTCCTGTATATAAAACAGTAACGTCGTAACATGTTTCTTGCAGGTGGACTGGCGACCAGTTATATGGGGCATCAGTCTTCAGTTTCTGCTTGGATTGGCCATCTTACGTTGGTCAGCAGGATTTCATTTCTTCAAGTTCATGGGTGATCAAGTCAAAGTATTCCTTGAGTACACCGACGAAGGATCCAAGTTCGTCTTCGGTGAGGAAGGCTATCTCATGCATAGGATGGCCTTTAAGGTAAGGCACTGTTATGTCTACGATTATCAACTCATCAGAAGTATTAATTATAAGATATGAAGACTGCTAGATTGTACTTATGAATGGTTTTCAAATCCACGGCCAGAAGTGCAAGTTCCTTCTTTATTTGAAAGATAAATTACAGAATTGTTTTGGCCAAATGAAGAGTCGCAGTAATGTCCTTGTAGATATTTTCTGATGCAATTGTTTCAATCATTCCTTCGACTTCCTTTCACCATAGATATATAAGTATTGGGTGAAGCAATCATTATTGACTATTGACACCTTGTATTTCCGCATTCTCTAATATATCTTGTTCACACATGTAATATGTAAATGATAAGAAGGAAATACATTGAGATCCGTAGCCACTAAACATATGTAATGGGTTTAAGTTCCAGAGTAATTTTATAAGCAAGAGCTGAATGAGATTATGTAGTAGATCAAAACGAATGGCATATTTCCAGTTGTTATGGATCAAATGTGGTCCCATTTTTATTTGACCCCTATCACAGACTGATCAGCTAACGTTTCTGACGTCATCCACCAATAGAAATTTTACAATACTCAATGGGTATTGAGTATTGGTTCCCAATGTTAAATCTATGGGGGATACCAGGGGTGACATAAAGTAAATAACTCATTTTAAAAGATGACTATCTACATTGTTTATGTCATTCAGATTTTCCCGATCGTCATATACTTCAGTGCTGTCATCAGTATATTCTATTACTGGGGCCTGATGCAATTTATCGTCTGTAAGATAGCGTCGCTCATGCAGTTCACCATGGGAACAACAGCCATTGAATCCCTCAATGCCGCTACCAATATTTTCATTGGAATGGTAAGACCCAAGTTGATATTTTCAATTGAATAGAAATAAAACAAGGAAGTAAATGAATCAGACCAATTTGGATGGTATATACGCATAAAGAGGCTTTCATGAAACTGAACTGCTTCTCTGGCGTCGAGACGCCTCTAGCACTGGGACATATTCATGGTACTAAAGACTGAGAACGGCATCCCTCTGTACCCAATCATTACGTTTCCTTATAATCAGACATGCACAGAAAACCAGACAATCTGATCTGTGGTTAAATTGATTTATTGGGGATAACGATACATCGAGATAAGGGGCGGTAGTGCAAGGATGGTTGCATTCCTCCGTACTAAGTCACTACGTTTTTTTATTGTTATAATACCTAAAATGTATGAAAAGCGCCATTTTGTTCATTAACTATGTCGTTGATTATTAGTCATTTACTATGAACACAGTAAGCACGAACATCATTTATACTGAACCCCTATCAGCGGGACTGAACCCTAGTAGTGAGTAATATTTCATAGATGCTCGGCCATAGATATGTGATAATAGGAATAATGATATATGCCTTTTATAAGGACTGGGCCCATGTCAAAGAATAAGAAACTTTATTATCCACCTTACCCGGATTCGATATAGGGAGTGTGTGATTCAGTGGGTAAAGATTACAAGTGGTTGCAATGTCTGGCCTATACAGAGCAGAGATTACAAAAAAGGAAATTCCTTACATGCAAAATAGCGCATGCGAAGATCGCCAATCATTTTGTCTTATCATTGATTACTAAGATTTGCGATGCTGATTAACAAATACATCTGCTTGGATATTACTACTCATCTAGTCCTCGATGATCATGATAGGAAATGTACCGAAAAATATGGTTTCTTCAATCCTCTCAAAATCAAGTGTTTGGGTCATAGAAATAAACATGCATGAACCCCACTTTTTAAGTTAGATATACATGTTTTAGAGGTTGATGAAAAAAGAACGAGAGGGGCTAAAAAAATAAGATTCAAAATACCAAAACCTAAAATTGAAAAATTTAGACATTCTCCCCTATACCTGGGAGAGATATTCTGGAGTAAGTTAAAACTCAATTGAAGAAGGTTATCTATTTAAAAATAAGATTAAATCTGAGGTTGGATCCATCATGGATCAATAATTATGGTCAAAAGACCAAAGGAGAGTAATCAGTGTCCAAAGACAATTTCATAAATACATACAAAGGAAGTGTAGAGTACTGAAGTATCTGTGTATGCCCTGTAATTTTTTGTTGTGTTATGTGTTATTTGTACTATTGTTGTATGTCCTGTATGGTTCTTGTGACTACCACGTGGAATATCGTTGGGTGACCAATGAACGTGTGGCGTCGTTAAATTTCTTTGAATAAAAAAGAACTACAAGACTCTATACACTCTGATGGAGATACAGGAGCGAGAGGAGGGGTGGATTCCTATGTTATGATCAGCCCCCATCCATCCAGATGAAGATGCTAATCTAGAACCAGATATGCCTTATGGGGAAAGAATCCTACAATCCTGATGGAGGAAGGGGTGGGGGCGGGAGATTCCCTTGTTCAAAGACAGATATGGGCGGACGGGTAGCCTCCAGACCGATTCTGCCCGATCCCTGTGTATAGACCGACAAATAACCATCGGTCTGTACCCTATTTGTCCACAATCGCACCTTTGTTTGCACACCGTGTTCCGCGAAAAAAATACCCCACCCGTTTAAATTCACCATTTGATGGCTGTCACCGCGCGTAGGTTCTCGCTGCAGCTTCGCGAGATTAAACGAGAATAGAGCCAGCGTCCCGCCGGAACGCAAGTTGCGTACGGCAAATAGTCGTCTGCTGTTTGGCGGCGTCTGCGATTGTTTGTACTGGCGTCCGTCCCGACATGCACTGCAGCGACAGACAGTTGGGAGTCACGCTGAATTTTATTGGTGCTTTTGGAACGCTGGTTCTGATGGATCAATGATTGGTGACATTTCAAAACGACGGTTCCAGGACCTTCAATCACATAGTATTGACGATGTAATAAGATAGCCATAGAGTAAGGCTACCGTGAAAGAAATGCTGTTATACAATTGTATTTTGGAACTTAATACGGAAACTGCAAAAGCTGTCCTATATATTGATGTAAATATACATATATATACATTTCAAGCATAAGACAAATTTACCTTTTATCAGCTATTTACCACTACAAAGAGTATTCTCATCATTTTCAAATATTTGATTACAGCCTAGAACGTGTCGTCCATACTGTATCCATCTTCAGTGGCCGTTTATTCTTTCTTAGACCAAGGGTCATATACTAATCGGAAATATATTGATTATTCTACGTGTAACTCTCCTTTGATGTTGATCATGTACATGTGTGTTATCCAAATCTAATATTATTGATAGTAAGTAGAGTTCCATTTACGCAAAATGGTACATATCATATAATATTTATATCAAGACCTTCACCAGAGCTTCCTTCTACTTTTTCATTTAGATGGTAATCATATGCACTCAATGGGGTTATTGCCAAAATAGTAGTAGGGTTGCAGCAATAACGGTCTAGCAAGAAATGTTTCCATTTCTACCTTAACTGGCGGTTATTTCTCATCTAATTTATATATAAATGTTTTTTTTATCATTTAGGCAGAGTCGTGCGTTATTCTACGGCCGTTTTTGCCCAAGTTGACCAAGTCGGAGCTTCATGCTGTCATGTCAGGAGGTTTTGCAACCGTTGCCGGTTCATACATTGCACTGCTTGTGGAAGTAGGGGTAGGTCAATATGCTTGTTACCTTTGAAACCTGTAGCTATATAGACTACAGCTAGTGTATATAGATATAGGAAACATATAAACAGTAGTTCATGATTGATACCCTGTGCAGCATGGCTTTAGTATCCTGATTTGCTCCTCAGTAACCATTCTGGGATCAATGTAAGTATACATTCTCTGTGCATCACATTGTGCTGTTGTAGCATTTATCGCACACCAATGCAGTTCCATTCTTTGCTTACTGGGCATAGGTCAGTATACCAATATAAAAAAATGATTATTGTGGCTTAAAATATTATGTATTGCCCGTTGTGGTATGTACGTAAAATTTACGTTGGAGGTAGAGTTGATTGTCTTGTTAAGTAGCAGGCAAGTCGGAAATACCAGACATAATGCAATGCCTCTCTAAACTCCATATTGTAGCGAACATATATTATAATCCCTTGATCGCAATTAAATTACTACTGTGTTGGAGTCTCAGAGGACCAGTAGATCTGTCCAGCAAGCAAGCCGCAGCAAAATACTAAACATCTGTAGCTATTATGTGGCCAATATTCACAAACACATTATATCAAACAGCTGTTTCGAATTAGAACATCAAACATACATAGAACTATGTCATTTATACAGAGAAATATATCATTCATGCAACAATACCTTCCGCTGTGGTAAGTAATAGCTTTGTTCAACGAAGCCAAATAGACAAATAATAGTCATAGCCAAATGAATATAAGTACTTGATATTACATTTACGATATTGATGACATCTATAAACAATAATCGATGGTTTTGTGGACAGGCCATCGTAAACCACGAGAGGTTGATGCGTCGTAATACACACGCGCCATATATATATATATATATATATATATATATATATATACAATAATCGATGTTTTTGTGGACAAGCAGCCATAAACCACGAGAGGTTGACGCATAGTAATACACGAGAGTCAGCGAGTGTATTATGACATCAACCTCGAGTGGTTTACAGAGCCGCCTATCCAGATAACCATCGTTTGTTGCATCTATTATCCATATTTTCGAATAAATGAAACCCTGTAATTGTTATGTTATAGGGTATAGTAAAAGAGACTATTTCTTTGCTCTACAGCACAAATGGACTATTTCTGCCATATACCATGGTTTTGAGGCCGTACACCACAGATTTGAATCCGTATACCACAGTTATGGTATCTGACAGGTTTTATATAATGGCTCGTGGTTTAGTGAGTCCCCATACATTTTCAATGGGGTCTTTGTATACGATGGATGATAAAACGCGTGAAATCATGCTCTAAAGAGAATTCCCTGACAGATAATCTTGTCTATGTCTGCAGGCGCCAGCAGAGCATCTCCTGTCAGCTGCAATCATGTCTGCGCCAGCGGCACTGGCCATGGGCAAACTGTCCTACCCCGAGACGGAGGTATCACAAACCCGCACTGAGGCCGACGTCAAGATGGACAAAACGTGAGTAACCCATCCGAGCAACTCATAGACTGCACATACACATGCACAGGAGTGAGTCACAGATGTAGTTTTTTTCCAGATTTTTATTGCAATCATTAATTTCTCATTGCTCTTGCTTGCAATATATTTTAGCAAGTTAATAAAAGTCAGCTTTGATGATACATACGATGTTAGTTTTTACATTTTCCAGATACTTCTCATTGCTTTTAGATACGATATACAGATTAGGCTGCATAACACTGTCTTACTATGTTTCTCAATCTTTATAACAGGGTCTAATATATCTACAATGTGGGCATCCTTACATTTGTTTAGAGTCCTTCTTGTCTTTATTAAACATCTCTGTTGATTATATTGATCACTCCTTTCTAAAATAGCTTTTAGATTCGGTCATCTGTACCTCTGCTGGAAGCTTGTTCCAGATTTTCAAACCTGTATATATACAGCTGTTTTTCGATACCCCTCTTTTCTTACTCTACTTAAAGGTACATCCGATTTGCGCTTATCATGGTGCACTCTATGACTTCATTGACTATCCGTCCGGATATGTTAAGTGTCGTTGTTATACCTGAGGAGACCCCCAAATGCTGTTATATCTATTTTATATATATGATGAGATGCCTATTCTAATTGGTCCCCAACTCCTTTAGTCTTGCAACTTACAAGTATAATCATGGAACCCAAGGTTTCGTTGATCACATTATTCTAACCCACGGTGAATGAGAATGACATTCATTTCTATTCATAGGAAAAGAAGTCATAAAATGAAATAATTATTTCTTATTTAAATTTCCACTACATTCATATTTGAGATGCACGCAAATGGCAATGTGTCCGTGTATCTTCAGGACTGCAGGAGTAAACCTGATGTGCATTCTTTAGTTAAGTCCGTCGCTTGGTCAAAGAATGCTTAGTCTGGCCTCGCACCTATGGGATAGTGAGAGAATGCTACCACACTTACAGTTTGAACGCTGGCTGTGAAAGCAAGGCTGTTGTTCTTTGCATTAATGTCTACTGAGACAAAGTAAATTGTTGTAATAGGCAGAGTAATATTAGGAAACGTCCTTACTGTGGACGAAACGGTTCCTGTTCGAGGTCAGTCATCGATTTCATACTTCCTGACGCCATAGGCGGAAGGCAGTATGAAAACGAAGACTAACCGAGAACAAGAACCATTTTGTCTACAGTGAGGATGTTTGCTTATTATTATATACCTTTAATTGGTGAAAAAACGCCATTTTAATGACATTCAAAGTCGCAGTCACAGCGGGCACGAACATTATTATTACTGCACTCCTAGCAGCAGGCAGTATTTAATAGACATTCGGACATAGGTATATAATAATAACTGTATCGGTTTCACGTAGACAAGGATAGGAGTACGATAGCCAGTCCTACCCATATGGTATTGATCCTGTGTTATCTAAACTATATCTGAAGCATCTTCGTGATTATATAATATTTTATCTAACCATACATTTTATATGCTAGTCATTTCATGCTATTGCATAAGTATACTATGATGCTTACTGAACAAAATTGTACCATGTACTCAAGCTTTTAACATCTGTAGATAAAAATACTATTGACATCTCTGGGTTTTTTTCATTAGAATCTCTTGTACATTGATGTTCAAGCAGACTATTCTAAAGAAGTTCGAAGAGGGGCCGTTACACTTCTATCTGATATATATTGGGGAATTCTAAACGGATCTGATTAGGGAAGTCAGCAATAAAGGGCTCTTGATCGTACAATCAGCATACCAATCTTTCCAATTTCGACTAGATTGCCATATGGCATGTGAACAATAGTGACAAATTGGGCTCTTTCGATCTATATATCTTCAGGGGGTCACTGACCCTTCTGTAATTGGCTCCTCCGTGTTGATTGATATCGTTTTCGGTATAAAGGTATCATCATATCAGCAAAATGTTATATGTATAAAAGACCGTCTCACAGGAGGGCTTTGTCACAGCAGAATTAATTGTACTTTTTCGTTCCTTATTGTTTTAAGGCAGATTTAATGACAACTGCTAATTGTATATTGATAAGAAAACGAACTAATGATATGATCTATTCTACATGTTCGAGAGATATCCAAACTCTTTCCATGGAAGGACTCCTTGTTAGACATATAAATCATTTGAATTTCAAATTCTTGAAAATATTTTCTTTTACGCACACAAAAAGATATATACCGTGGCAACCCTTCTACCTGCCCCTTTCTTCCCGTGGGCCAATTTGTAGCTGCCTCTCACTATTCCATGTTAGTAATTTGAATTTCTCATGTTCTCGAGTTGGCCTGCTCATACATCATACAGTCGTCATATAATATGGCTGCCCTCTGACTCTCCAGGCCTGCCCGGAATGTAGTGGAGGCCGCCTCAAACGGCGCCATCGCCGCCATCACCGTAGTGGCTTCCGTGGCCGCCAACCTCATCGCCATCATTGGCCTCATTGCCTTCTTCAACGCCACGCTCTCCTACCTGGGTGCCAGGGTCGGCTTCCCACAACTCACCTTCCAGGTAATCTGTCTGGGTACAGTATGCCAGACATAGACTTTCATACGCGACTGCACTTGAGTGATACCTTTAATGACTTCGTAGAAATTACCTTGAAAACTAAAACCCATGTCAATTTCCTATGGTATGAACATCTGCAAGTGTTGTAGAACATAGCTAACTAAAAGAAATAGGGGTCACTCTTCTAGTTTTCTTATTTAGAGATCACTATTATTATAGTAGGCATCTTATAACATACTATATGGAAATGCTATTTTTCTGTATTTCACATGGTGAAACCCATTTCATTTTCTCCAAACCTTCATAGAATAATCATACTAAATGTGTAGTACTACATATATCAGCTAAGAAGATCCAGAGGTCCTGTTCTGAGATGTCTATTCCAACCATATCAGCATGGCGCCCCTGCCCTGTCCTTGTTAACATTTAATTTGATATCAAAATCTAACCCTATGGATCTATACATAGCTATACTTTGTCTGTTTGCATATCTCAGGGATGTCAGTTTTCTACTTAAACATGGAAATTCTTGTTTTCATTTCAAGTTAAATAATTTATTTTTCTTGAATAAAACAGCGATATTATGAATTAAGCCTCATTCCCATTAATAATCAATGGTTTGAACCTCGCAACATATCAGCCATCTTCCATCGCCAAATCGATGTGCTTTTTATGTGTTTTATGTTTTCTCAGTCTTTTTGTGTCAATAAAGTACACATGAACAATATTTACACTCCTTTTTCTGGGCCCCAAGTGATATTTCTGCATTACGCCTAAAGGTAATCACTACACCACTGCCAACAACGATATGTGTTATGTTTTCTTAGTGTCTTTCTGGCAGTAAATTCCCTATGAAAAATATCTCCACTGTTACTGACCCCAACTGAAATCCCTGAATCATAAGCAATCACATCTCTTCTATATTAGTATACATGTGGCCATATGCCCTACGTGTACTGCCCTCTCGTATACCCATGTCATATTTATGGCCGTACAAAATGCACAATACGTACGGGGTATGTATGATGATGAAACCCAACAAATTGTTCAAAAACCAAGGCACGAATGGTTATTTTACGGTATGTAATGATATGAAAACAGGTACACTGCGTCTGTACGTGAGATACTTGGTAAAATTGTCAATCAAATGACTCCATGTCATATGATCGTCAATTTTATCGCATATATATATATTTATCACGTGCAACCACAGTAACCCTATATCCGTATAATACAATATCGGAAGGTGAGTTGCTCAGTGTCTATTGTAACCTTTCAGCTGATCTGTTCCTACGTCTTCTGGCCCCTAGCGGCCATCATGGGAGTAGACCTGGATGACGCAAGCCAAGTGGCCAGTCTTCTAGGAACGAAAGTCTTCGTGGACGAGTTTATCTCCTTTAGAGATCTTGGAATCATGGTCGACAATCAATCAATCGGGGTAAGCATACTTAAGAGATATTAAATGAGCTTCTTTTAACTCAATTTAATCCGTAAATTGGTATTAGGTCATTAAGAGTCATGCAAATTATTCAGGAGAAATCCAGCAGGTATAGGTATCAGAGGTTTGATTGTGCACCGTCAGAGTTGACTTCCTATATCACTACATAATTGTATGCGATTGTTTTACTCTTATTAGCCAGCTGTACAAATTCCGTTCGATACAGTGTGACGGCTATATGATACCTCCCTCGGTACCTGATTTGTTGAGACGATGAAAAAGCAAGTAGTTAAAGACGTTCTTAAGGACTTCCGGGTATATGATAATAATGAGGGACTTTTGGAGGGTCTTCGGAGGGTCAAGAGACCGGTGGTTTCTGGCTGGATCAACGTATATTTATTCATGGCTATACTCTCTGATTGAATAATACCACAAATGCTTTATTGATTTCGACAATAGTTGATAGGTAATAATATTTATAAAAATAATAACTACAATAATGATAATAGTATTTATAATAAAACATGATAATATAAGTGGGCTTAAGGTGTCATTATTTGCACCCATATTTATTTAACAAGTAGAGCTAGAGTTGACGGTTCTTGATGAGGCATGCCAAAGGAGTGACCGAGATGGCGACGGTCACGTGGTATGGTCACACCCCCTGGTGCAGATAATTAACATAATTTGGTGTTGTGGCCCTACATCCTGCCATTAATAATAACCACAGTGATCATTGATATCCATCCATTTTATCTAAAATTCCGATTTATTTTCCTCTGTTTAAACTTTGATCTCGGGTATTGTATTTCTCCAGGAGCGATCGCGTGTGATAGCCACGTACGCGTGCTGTGGCTTCGGGTCCATCGCGGCGGTGGGCGTCTACATCGGCGCCCTGGTGTCAGTGGCGCCCGGGCGTCGCGGCGACATCTCCGAGGTGGCGCTACGAGCTGTCGTCAATGGCAACATTGCAGGTTTCCTCACCGCCTGTATAGCAGGTTAGTTCACTGTGCTAGGATTTTCTTATATTTTTTTATATGGAATATAAATCATTTCATGGACGATCTTCCATACTAAAAAAAAAATTCCGACGGAATGACGCCGAACAAACACGCTAACACTCAGCTGAGGTTTGGAAACCCATCCGACGGCAGAATTTGATACAACCTTCTTCCATATTACTGTGGTCCGTTAAATAATCTAGGATCGTACATGAAGACCCTTTTCTGTACCTTGTACAAGGCTTATAATTTGATAATATTTAAGTTAGTTCGCTAAGACTGTCTAAGCCGTCTTCCATAATTGAGATGACCCATATTGTCCCTGGGCCTCTTTGGCATACAGAAAGGGGTCTTCATGCACGATCATAGTTTAATCAACGGGCCCCAGGCCCTTTATCCAGCGTTTACACTAGACGATTACAGGCGGCGATTTTTTTATTTTGCATCACTTTCAGCCAAAGTGCAAGAAAGCGTCTTGTGTAAACGCCAAGTGTTTGGCGACTACATATTGTCTGATTATGTCAGATTATGGAATTTTGCACCACCTTGCGATTATTTATACCATTTGATACCCGACACCTATTTCAAGCATACTTGAATTAGTCGACTAGACTGCTGGCGATTCTGTAAGTCGTCTTGTATAAACGCTTGGTTACATTCTGGGATCGACAACTATAATGACTGACACAAAGCACGGGTATGGACATAAAATTTATTGAGTCGTAGAGATACGAGATAAGTTTTAGAGGTCCATCATAACATACATTAGAGATAAGAGATAGTTCAGGAGCTATTGATGAGCCCTACGGAGTAGGAGAGGATGAAAGAAAAAGACTGGAGATTTTTTGTAGGGTGGGTGGGTGGTTCCCTCTCGTTGGCGTCCCAGGGTTGAAGTGAACGTAGACGTGTCGGCGTGGGGTGGTCACGTGGGGGACACGTGATCAGGACAGGCGAAGGGGCCCCTAGCGACCAGGAGTGAGTCCCTAACGACCGTGCTCAGTTTCGCATTAAAGCCAAATCTTCAGTTAGCCCTAATGACGACTATCAAGCCTATAATTCAAGCTTCTATCCTGGCATTTACACTAGACGACTTAATATGTGGCGACTGTAGATGAGTAGGCCAATAGTCGTCAGCTGGTGCTCGATTTCCCAATGTCCACCGAAAAAGTTGATAAATTAGAATGTACTCGTGCATTTACACTGTTGACTTTCAAAAGAAATGGACATCAGCGATCAATTCCCTTGAAGACTAATCCAAGATGTCTAAAAAATAGTTGCGTCAGGGCGTTTCCAATAGTCGGCAGGCTGTGCCGAATTGTGTTATCTGATATACAATTTTTACCAACTTACTGATAGAAATCGTCAGCCGGTGCAAAATGCCAAATCGCCGACCATAATCGTCTATTGTAAACGCCGGGTAGGGGCATATATTCATAATGTTGATTGTTTTCCTGTAATTTACGACCATTCCATACAACTCTTTAGTCCTGGGTGTCTCTATTACAATCGATTATTGGTGAATGTTTATTATATGGATTATCTTTCCAGGGGTGCTTTACACAGAAGATAGCTTGTTTTCCACTAGTTACCTGGCAAACAATGCAATAGCGAGTGCCATCAACGCTACATCGTCGCCGGAGCTGTGACTGCACAAACCGTCCTCTGGTATCTCTACAGGCTACTCCACTGTCTCAAACAGCTAACAACAATAAAAGCATAAATATACCCGAATCATTACAACACCTCATAAGTAGAATCTGCAACTTTGATATTCCCCATGTATATGTACTGTGTCAGCCTCTTGTGACACCATAAGGAGTCCATGTGTAACAGAATAGGTTAAAACTCTGAAGATAATTGTATGGAAATGGGCCTGTTCCACCAGGCCGATGGTATGGTCACAATAGTCGCCGTACAGCCGTTTTACCGCCGCCGCGTTAACTCGAGTTTAGTAATCGGTGCAGTGGAGCAGGTCAAATTCACCTAAAACCTAATAAGTTAGCTTTGTCGGGTGCATGCAAACTTGCCTGCATGGCAGCCATCCGATGTCGGCCATGAAACAGACTTTGTACACTGCAAACATGTTTGGAGGTGCCTGACGGCATCGGATTTATAGTAAGACTAGTTGAACAGTCTCTTAAAAGAAAAAAAAGAAAAGAAAAAACAATCCTATAAGATTCGTCCATCTCTGTACGGCCAGTAAGATAATACTAGTGACAACTATTCACCAAATGTTCCATAGGAAGGAATAAGCACTACGGTGTGTTTAAACATGGACTGATATTCTACCATCCACGTCTATGGCCAAATATCATCCGTACCCGCTACCTGGTGCCTCCAGTTGACTAGATGAAGTGGATGCTGTAATAGTCAGAAAGTAGAACCTGACCTCTCTGCTATAATAAAACCCGTTTCCATTGGCCGATTATCCCACAACGATAAGCAGTCAGGAACCACCGACGCAAAATTTGGTGAATGGAAATGACCCAAGATTTGATTTTTTGGCAAGGATTGCGCAATAACGCCACCACCGACCGACTTTGTCGAAGACTAACAGAATCTAATCGCTTTGATTTTATTGGGTGATCCTCAAGGTTTTGCTGGGAAAATCAAGTCGGTATAAGCCCAGAAAAGATTCTTTGATATTGACGTTTAGTCAGTGGCACCACCAGCAGACTCTTAGGGGAACCAAATAACTGGTGCCATTTTCATCGGCCAATTAAAACGGGCTTTATGGAGAGCTTAAAATCCTATTCGACTCTTAAAGGGGTATATGAATAATATCCATGACTGCTATGTATAAGGTGAGACTCAGTGTTGCCTTTTGACCCAATATATTGGGGTAACTGAATGTACAGATAAAGGAATGGTTTTATCCCACGTCTATTAAGAGGCCACGGTACACTATATAATCCCATCTGGTCAATTTCCTGCTACAATATGGAACCCGCACACTGGTAGTCCCGAGAACCATCTCCACCATAGCCGATGTTCTCCACCAGATGTCCGTGGGCTACATATATACACGTATACTCCGCTAAATGTAGATAATTGTGTATAGAGGGATTAGCTTCTGTATATAACTATATAAGCACACTTATTCGAACCCTCAGTCTAACTGTATCAACTTGAACGTTTCCATAATTAAAACAAAGTGGCTTTGACATGTTTTCAATGTACATCGCTATTTCAGATGCAAATTACGATGCGACTGACAAATGACGACCTTATATGCATACTGTAGGGTCTACTTGGTTAGGGTTCCTTCAGAAAACAGAAGTAGTACTCATATTACTGTGACGTCAAGTGTTAAGGTGTCCTGATTTCTATTTCTATTAATTCACCCTCTTTCCTGATAAAATATCAACAATAAGACTTAAACCTCACCAGATATATGAGTATTAATGGGAATCTTACCGTATAAATCTCCAAGAATGATGTTCAAAGGGAGATGGCGATCATATTCATTTGCTAATCAAAAGCTAACCGTGTATAATAATCAAACGCTCTACCATGTCATGACATTCGAAATGATTTAGTTTTATGGATGTCTAGACTGTATTAGAGCGCATGTGTGTGTGTTTTAAATGCCCTACTTGGTCTCTTATATATATACGGAATGAGAATTGTCATTGTTCACCAGTAAAGACTTGTGTACTTATCCAACAGGAAATCGATATATGCATGTTGTTATTATAGCACACTAATCTGTACATTGATTAATTGGTATTGCTTATATTGAAACCATTTCAATCGATAATCAAATGTTCATATTTCATAGAAAACATAAGTATCCTCCAGTATTGTATAAAAGTAACAAATATACACATGAAGTTTTCCTTTAAAACGTGTAATCTGTATCTATGTATTATATATTTGCGTTCTCCTTGATGATAACTAGTTTCGGATCTGCCTGTATTGTCCGACTCTAATGATAACACTTGATGTGCATTTATATCAATGTTGTGAAGTCTACACCTACATAGAATAAGAAAGTGATTCAGATGTTCCTGATGGACAGTTTCTAGGAACATTTGAATTTTAGTGAAAACTTGTGTGAATTATAAAAAAGAAATCTTCACGTTTTGGTTGGAATCACTTATCTGATTGCTGAGAAGTAGCATATAATGATTCATGTGTGTTTATTGCGTGGGTTATACAGTGAGATTTGCTAGGACGTTACAAACGTGTACATTGAAATGATAATACTGCTATGTGCAATGGACTGTGTCTAGATATAAAGACAGATTGTTATGATATCAAACGGCTATCCTAGAATAAATGAGTTACAATCTCGAAGTGTTTTTCTTTTAATCCATCTTTTGATAGAAAAGCTGCATTAGCCATTACCTTAGACTTGTTTACAAATACCCGTGGGTTCGGACAGAGCCCTTGTTATTGAGCGTGGGAGATTGCACTCATAAACGTCATCTAGAGTTTAGAATGCTCACACAGGCTTTCAGCTTACTGCAGAGAATCTAACACTTTGCTATCAATGTCCCAACTATAAAGGCCTGGTTAAATTAGCAGGGGTCAAGTATCCCAGTTTGACCATACCCCTGCCCCACTACTGACAATAATGAATAAATATATACGTGTTCAAATCTGATGGGACACACCTAAATACATTGTATTCAAAGTGTCACATCTGATGGGACACACTTGAGCTGTGGTAATCAAACCCACTTTGCAGATAGCTATAAAACCAATTCTCTTCCTTTGATCCAGTGAGTCAGTCTTGCATGACTTGACCATAGACTAATCATTTATTCACCCTTGTGCTTTTAGTGACTTCATCAACCCTCTCCCCTTGCCTACTGCCACCCCAACCCCCACACCTACTCGCTGACTCTTCTACAAACAATCAGAAACTGATGAGACAGATTCCATACATGACACAGAGCCAGCAAACCTGTTTGATCAGTTATTCACCCTTGTGCTTTTAGTGACTATAGACCAACCCCCTCCCCCTGCCCACTCCCACCTCCATTCCCACACCTACTCTCTGACTTCTTCTACTAACAGTCAGAAACTGATGGGACAGATTCCCTACATGGCACAGAGCCAGCAAACCTGTCTAACAAGTTATTCACCCTTGTGCTTTTAGTGAACACATGCTGATTCAAGACTGTTGTAAGACTGATACAAGACTTGTAAGACTGTTGTACAATATGCCCTAGCCTAGAGTTTATTGTACTTTAGAAGTACTGCGCTCATCCATTGTAAATGGAAATATCATTAGCTCCTAGTTTCATAAAGGAGTCACCAGATGACCGACAGCAGCATCTGTGCACGGCGCCCCTATTCAAGGAAAGAACCTGTATTCTGGCTCTTTGTTCTTACGAAATTTAACTGACTTTCAATGTTTTACCATAGCTATAGTACGTCCAAACCCATTCCAGACTAGGGCGACTTAGAAATCAAATCCTGAAAATTACTTTTCTCCCATGAAAGGCTCTATACACATATGTGAGAAAGGCTAGAGTTGTAAGAGAGGACTTTGAATTATCAATTACTTTTGCACCTCAAGTATGGAAGAGCACCTTTATATTTTTTACCTCCAGCAGTGAAAGACACCTGCTTGGGGGGGGGGGGGGGGGCAAAATGGCGCCCAGTGAGCATTACACATCGATCCTAAACCAAATAATAGTAATTTGTCTAGACATGCACACACAAATTATATGTTCCCCGTTAAAGGGGAATTGCCCCTGAAAATAGATTCATTAGCCGTCATGCCTTCAAGGCCAGAACTGGTACTTGATATGATAAATCAATCTATACTCTAATCAGTATCAAATCAAACTGACCAAAAACTTATGAGGGAAATATATTTTGAAATTAATCGAGGCAATTATCGTCCCCTCAATATTTACCAAGAGATCCACAGGCCTCCCAGTGAAACCTTTAAAACCTATAAAAACCTATATTCTGATTCTTGAGCCTTTATTTTTTCTAAGGAACCTTTATAACTTATAAAAACCTATATTTTCGCTGCCATGCAGATTGATGTGTACAGGAAATCTTAGAAATTAACTTGACACAAAGTTAGATTGTCAAATGACAAGAAATCCACATTATCGGTTTATTTAAGAGATCATAAATGTGTTTAGGAATCAGCAGTTGGTGTGATTTCTTGCCAGGCTGGCTTGCCTGTTGGAAATTCAACACGCATATGTTTGCTGGGTATTTAACCTGATGAGCCGGACATCCTGACATTCTGCAATTAAGTACATTTACTAGGTACATTTTTTAGAAATCAAGAACTGAAAACAAGCGATTCACTATATTTTGACTCTAATTATGCTGAATATGTTATCCCTATAAACCTATAAAAGCCTATGTTTTGGGCCTTGAAAACCCTGTAAACGCCTATATTTTTAATTTTCAAAGCCTATCAAAAACCTACATTGAGGAAGCGGGACACTGGGAGTCCTGGATCTATTGACAACGGATCAACAATGTTCGGTAATGCAGTATCCGAGCTAAATATGGCCTGATAATAACTATACTATAATAATCCGACATCCTATTGACAAATATTTCTCGAAGTTCATTCACGAAAAATTGTCATTGGTATCTCACTTGCCCGCTGGTTCCCGGGTCATTCTAAAGGGGGCGCGGCGAAATTAGACGCGCGGGGAAGAGGTCAGGGGGACTCAGTCGATGGTGGTGTCGTCTAGTGGGATAAAAAGATACTATTCAGCACACTGACATTGTATTGTTGAAGAGCTTTATGTAGATAACTTTTGGGAGTCGTTGAATAATCTAGGCTCGCACATGAAGACCCTTTTCTGAACACTAATGAAACCCAGACCCGATGTGGGACAACTTTATTCAACACTTATGGACGACCTTTGGTCACGTAGAACGAGCTTGATTATTATTCAACAATAACCCTCTTATGAGGTCACCTTCACTGCACGAAACTAACCAGTTTATTCCTATATACGCCATCGCGTAAATGCATGTATCGGCTGAATATTGACTTGTTTTCATATGTATACGTCCATATTTCACGCCAGCGTATGAGGCGTATACAAGACTTTCCTTTTGAATACAGACGCGTCTTGGCTATATTTCACACCAGGTGTATACAAGAGGAAATATCCTCTGCACGGTATATATACGCTGGGCGTAGATGTGTACTGATAGAAAATTAAAAAAAGGTTCCCCGAAAGTAAGATCTATTTTTAAAAAAAACGTTAAAAAACAAAACGCTTGGTGTATTTTATGTATTTAATGGAAAGATAATAAATGGGGTTTTAGAACAATTTTATTATCAAAATTGATAATATAACATCGGATTTTCCATATACCAAGGTCTTAATGACTAATGGCAAATGAGAAACAATACAATCGTGTCCCCAACTGGCAGAGATCGGAAATATTTGATAGTGGCGAAAATACAACAGAATCAGGCATATATATGATGTATATATGACCGCAACTTGGACGCTTATATATACGCCTACAGATGAGGTATACACACACGGGAAATAGGACGACCTTGTATACGTAAAAGCATACCTATATATACGCCGGGCGTAAACATATATGAAGTGGTTAGTTTCGCGCAGTGCTTGTTCCCTGCCCTTTCGCTGGCATTAGTTTCTCAACGACCCCCTGGATATATAGACGTTAAACTAGGGATTTCGTCGTTAAAGCTACACTGACCACCGGAGCAAACGTCGCAGCTCAGCACAGAGAGCGGTGGTATTCATATCAACACGCCATCTAGTGAAAAACAGCCACACTACTCATTCAGCTACATTACCCCAAATCCCTGAATGAAGCGAGAGGAAAGCCGGAGTGGGCTAATACAATTTTATTTAATTTTATAAGTCTTATTGATATGAATAAGTAGATATACAATGAATATCAATAACAATGATACTATATAATTGACATATATATTTTTTATGTAAATTATGAATGTTTTATGACATAATAAGTGAGTTATTATGGATTATTATATAAGTATGAAGTACATGTAATAATAAAAATAGCCCTATGAGTGAAGCGAGTAGGAGAAAAAGGTGAGGGTGGGTGGGTAGAAAATTTGTACGTGCGTACGGTATGAGACCTGAGTGAAGTGTGAGGCAGTGTACAGTGTTGAGCTGGCGCACTTTGATGCGTAGTGCGCCTGACAGGGTGTAGGTGGCGCAGAGGTGCGCTAGTGCAGAGGTACTTTACCAGGGGGGGGGGGGGGGGCAATGACCACCCCTGACCATAGACTGTAGTACATCCCGTTGTCGCTAGGTGCCAGGGCGCTCATGCTCACAAACCCGAAGGCGGCGCGGTGCGTGGACGGACTACCCTGACCAAAGGTCATGGGCAACCCATTGTTCCAGTGGCAACTTACTCCAGTATTCAAGTAGTTAAATCACTGTGAAACATCCATGGATCATACTTTACAATAAAGCTTGCACACTGATATTGATTCGGGCTGTTCACCTCAAATAGTGTTTACACTAGACGATTATGGGAGACGATACTCAAAGGTTAACCCTGATTATACCACAAGCAAATGTAATGATTTCCTTTGTTCAAATATGTCTTTATTGAGTTTCGATTTTACAATCGTTCTTCCAAGTCAATGTAGACAAACATGATGGGTGATTATGATAAGTACAATTATGATAAGTAAGATAGGTGAATATGATAAGTACAATTATGATAAGTATGATAGGTGATTATGATAAGTATGTTAAGTAACTAACCACAACTGTTAGTGAAGAAGGGTAATGGCCAGTTTACACTGTGTTTTAGGTACATAGGTACGCCTAGTCTCAGAATGGGCGTACTCTCACGCGCGCAACGCGGCTAAACGCACAGTGTGAACTGCAAGTTCCCCGCTGATCTGAAACTGGATGAAGGGCCTACCGGGTGCGCCTAGTCTCAGACTGGAGGTAGTTCTATCTCATGTACACACAATTGCAGACTTTTTTTTCTAAATATCAAACATGTTTGATATTTGGCACCCCTAATCTGAGACTTTATGTTCTGATGTACCTAAAAACGCTCCAATCGCAAGGGAGGGGGGGGGGGGGGGGGTAGTTCAAGGCCAGTTCACACTGTGCGACTGGGGGAGGGGGTGCGAGCTGTTTCTTTACATGTGGTAGGTAATAGTTGTAGGCAACATCGAAAGCTTTTTCTCTTTTAATTCTTTTTTAATGTGTGCGTGGACATGATTCTTTGAATTATTTTGACTGTGGTAAATACCAGGCTACATGTCGTTTGACCGTAAGGGGTCAGAAAAATAGAGCACAAAAAACAAGGAAACGGACTCTATTGGGACATCTATTGTCGCTAGTGTATGTGAATAGTATTATACAGTTGTTCTAGTATTCTTCAAAACCTATAGGTGAACATGGACACATTTGCCATAAGGGTCGACTAATGACATGAGGACAGACTTCTACCGAGTCACTCCAGTTATATTAAGTCTAAATTTTATTTTAAAAGAAATGAGGGGCAAAATCTCTCGCTTCGAGGTACTTGAGCCAAAAATATTTTCTTCATATAGGTTTTCCCATATACAATTCTAATACTAGAGACTAGAAACCCTTGGAAATCATGTGGAATACATGTTGTATATACTCAGAAATTATCAAGTAGTCACGGTCGAGTGACTTAGAGCAGGAAATGTTGTCTCGTCATTAAACCTCTCCTCTACACCCACCCACACACAGAACGCATATTTGTAAGCACCTAATCAATACAACCCGCCCTCCCACCCTACCCCATATATGGGCCGCTCATTTGCATAACATGCAGGTCGCACACGTGGTGTTTGTAGGCGTGTCGGCGCACGCGCAGTGGGTCAGGAGGCTGAGGCGGCGGGAGGAGTGTTCAGGGCCCAGGTTTATTACACACAGACCAGCCTCCAGGCAGCATGGATGGCGGATTTAACACACTGCATCTACGGATTACCTTGATCTGCGACACACTGGAGCCGTCAATGTGGTGAGTTGCTCTCGGTGTATTCTCAATGCGGGTGCTTATTTATAAATCCAGCAGCATGTTGTGATGCCCCAGTTCTGACCGCCATCTCCAGGCCTGAGACACGCTACGTGGAGGTTGTGTTCATTCACCCATGACGGGATCTAACCAACCAAGGCCTGCGTGCCTCCCCAACCTCCTCACCTGTGCTCTCTCAGTGTATCGCGTCGGGGAATGTCGGGTGTATATATATACACGGCACAGGTGGCCAGTGTATGCTCCAGCATCTGTTGGGGAGTATGAACTGAGGCGAGGAGAAGAGTGGGCTGCTTGCCCTGCACAGTGCACTGCCGTCATGGTGACTGATTTCAGCATGTACATGGGATTGTGTCTGTATTTATTTACCTGTATGGGGATCGTCAGTGTCTCAGGTGGTTCAACGTGAGTCTCTCAATCATCTGTATTCAACCTGCGGTCTAATCACTGAACCATGACCTCCGTTTCAAAACACCGAGCATGACTGTTTATTTATTCATGCATTTCCGCTCAAAGGAAATTTTCGTTGGTTATCCATATTTAATACCGTTATTACGAAATCATCACATTTACCTAAACCGAGCTTTCACAACTGCACAACACATAAGAAAAAAGTTGCGTTTGAACCTTATGCTTGAAATGGATTAGCGATAAATATTAAAAGTACGCGAAATTATTATCCTCGTATCTAAACCCCTGGGGAGCACCCCCCTGCCCCCTGTGGGCGGTGAGGTGGGTGAGTAGGATTTCTGTATTGTGGGGAGTGTGTCGGCAGGAGGGTGTGTGTGTGTGTGTGGGGGGGGGGGGGGTGACGGGAAACGGGGGGGGGGGGGGGGAGTGGCGGGAGACGGAGGCGGGGGTGACGGGTCGCGAGCCGCTGCTTCCCGCCGATAAATTATTAACGACACGGGTCAGAGTGAGTGGGTGTGTCTGTGAGGCTCTACTCGAGTAGTTGCGCGTGGGCCACCCCATCATATACCCTGCCTAGCTTAGGGGGAGATTAGGGTTTCAGGAATTAGGTGGGAGAGGTTATGTGGCGTTTCAGCGTGCTGCAAAAGTCATCTCTTCACTATCTGGGTGCCAACTCTGTGACATTGGAAAAGGTCAAAGGGCCAGAGTCGAAGTGTCCAGCTAACCATTACCAATTACTCGAGGCTGACACAGGCCTACCTCCTTGACCCACTGGTGCTTGATATAATTGGATCCTAGATAGGTGGTTTTAGAAATGGCAAATTGGCTGGGTGCAACTGGGTTACACAAAATGACCCATAGCCTGAATATGACCCTAATCTTTTAATTGTTACCTTTTTTGATAATTTCATGCTCATTCATCAAGACCAACCATTTTTTCCTAGTTTTGTTTATTTGACACAATCCCCATAGACGTTAGATAAGGAACATGTACTAAATGGTCATGAAGTAAAAAAAGGTTACAACCGTTTGCAAATCAAGAAACCTGACAAAATTTCATTTGATTGTCTGTATGGCGTGAGCTGCCTTCGCTAAATGATATCACGAAGCGGAGCTGAGTGATATTTGACTGATGACAACAGACGCCATGTAAACAAGTGTATGAAATTGAGTGATGTTTAGATTTTATCCTACCTCAAAGTGTCATATGTTTTTAACTTCATATGTCACCAGTGGCATGTAAACATTTTATGGTATTTTGTTTTTATTTATTTTTTATGCCGGTGCTTAGAAAAATAGGACACTGTTCAATGGCCTGGATTGGCGTTCTTCCTTGTAGAGTCCAGACATACTGAGACAAAGACAAGACATTTACATGCAATGCACATAAGACAAGTGCGCTAATTTTTCGGTTCAAAAGAATTATTTCGTCTTCTGAATTCAGTTTTAAAACTATCCAGGTCATTTGACTCTAGGCGATCAGTGTCCGTTCTTATTAGTTAAACTTGCTGATACATTCGCACTACAAACACAATTACATACATATTACAACGCAGGTTACAAGACAATCACAAGTGTGCGAGTATTATGTGAAACCATAGTTATGGTGACAGTACGGGGTAGATTTATGAGTTGTTTCGGAGAAATTCGTTCTGAACTCGCCGTGCCGGCTCGTTCAGAACAAATTTCTCCGAAACAACAAGTAAATCTACCCCGTACTGGCACCATCACTATGGTATCATATTATTATATACCTTAATTTGGTCTTAATTTGCTAAAACTGACCGTAATTCGACGTCGAAGTCACTTGGCACAACTCGCAAAGACGATGCGTACACTAGCAGACACGCCGGATGTTGATAACAGGAAGTGATCACCGCGCAGGGGCGAATACATTATAGCATCGCATAAAGTAGCGAGTTATCACCCTGCTACGCTCGATCGTGTCGTTGGACAGCTGTACTCGAGCGGTGCAGTGTCTCCGCTATTTGTTGACATCGACGAGTCGCCCGCTCGGCCCGTGAACGTATCGAAATCGATATTTCTCGCATATCTAAGCTATCTAAAGTGTATCACATGGTTAGTTATCATATTCCACCTCGAAGTTTGATTATTTTCACACTAACTCGTTCCGTGGTTTCTGTATGAAGCCTCAGAACCCGCCAAATGAAGGGATCCACCATTTTTAAATCTTGTGCCTAGAATTCTGTTGTCGGCCTAACGGCCAATCAGATTGCGTTATTTTTTCAAAGGATGCAGTCTGTCAGCCAAAGCGTGCAGGTAAGGCTCAAAGGATGCAGTCTGTCAGTCAAAGCGTGCAGTCTGTCAATACCCAAAGGCACCGGTACAACGTTTCACGGCGTACAGTGCATTCTGTGTATAATAACTATACCCCCAGGAGCAGTATGTATTTATACTTAGTTTTTGCACAGGTATATAATAATATCCTGGTCATTTAACTCTGTGTCACAGAACATCCGTGCTACACCATGTCAAATCTATGAAGATTTACATGAGGGGTAGGTTAGGTCCGGCGTCCACCTACTACGATATGGCTCCGATATGGTCTACGATGCACCTCCCGATGAGAAAATAAAATCGCGTCGGCAGGTTACCTAATATCGGGGCAGTTGACCACGTTTCTGCGATTAGACATTGATAAAAACCCCATATAATGCGTGGTGGATTGACATGTCTAGACATTACGTCTACGATTTTGCACCTTCCCGATATGTCTCCGATATTTGTTTTTTGTATCGGTGCCATATCGGTAGGTCTAAATTTCTATCGTAGTAGGTGGACGCCAGAACAATACAGGACAATACATAACTGATTTCCTCAAGTTCATAGTACGACCTGAGCATGTTTTAGTTCGACCTCTTAATCGGTATTTAGGATAACACGGACTTGTATACCATGGATGCGAAATACGGCTTGACGTCGTCTTTGTTCAGCGTTAACTATGCCTCGGCTATGCTTGAATGACTTGAAAGTGTCTGAGTCGCCTTTGGGAGAACGACCGTAGTACAGGTAGAACCAGGGGGAGATGGTTCAGTGAATGGCATACTATTTATCATTAGATTTTATAACATAGGTAGGTAGGTATTATATGGGGGGGGGGGGGGAGACAATTTTGTTGTTGTTGAGGTTTTTATCTATACTGGAGTCAGGGTTTAGCAAAGATTTTGCTTATCCTCTACCCCCCTCCAGTTTTTCAGATTCCGTGTCCGTGCCCGAACTAGCAGACTTACATGACGAGTTTTGTACATTAAAGTGTAGCAGGTTAACACATATGTATTTGCTTGACATGTGCAATTTCCGCTCGAATCATCAGCCAGTACAAGGGAATTTTGTTTAGAGTGGTTGCCGTATTAAAATTAGTTAATACAGGCAACTTACCAGTTTGGGTAGCTCAGTTTAACAGGAGTTAGTCTGTGATTTTTGTTTAATGTTGATTATGAGTAAAATGTAATACACATAGATTATTGAGACCTGGTGGATGGGAATACTTCTCTTATTAGACTGTTCATTTAATCATGATTGCTGGGCTGGGCTAAAGTATGGACACCATACTAAAATTTTGACTTTCCAAGACTGACCACCACTTAGCACCATAATTTGAACTGTTCTACTTAGCTACATAGTTGGAATCGGCAGTGAAATAGTTCATCGGCCTTGGCACATGGGAATGTTTTAAAATCTTGACTTTCTAAGACTGGCCACCTGAAAATCAGAGAATTTTTCCGGCCGCACCCACCTAAACTGACACAAAATGTATCAATTTTTGAAGGGTAAATCATTCGGGACTATATAGCACAACGGGACTATATTCCCATAATCAATGGCTTTGAGGTCGCATACAATGGATTTCCCATTCATATACAATGGTTATGGTATCTTACAGTCTTTAGATAATGAATAGTGGTTTGCTGAGTCCCCATACATTTTCGATGGGAACTTAAATTTTATACCAGTGGGCCATACAGCAACGGTCAATAGGTATAAGAACAATGTGCACAGGTGTATAACAAACACATGTATGTATATATTTCACCTGTGTAGGGCAGTAATTAGTGGCAAGTAGCAAATAGAAAGCACCACATGTGCAATTCCCTGATGACTAGAATATAATGGGTTTGAGGCCACAGGTGGCCAGTATCATTATATGTTAGTACGTGCTAGTTCGTACATGAACTACATACACATGTGTGCACACGTACGGGTGACGTCATCGGCGCTGATGAGAAAACGCCTTTCATAGTAATAACACCCCTTCCCTCCTACCCCCGCCCCCTGCCCCCAGCCTCATGGTGGGGAATCCCTGGACCAGTCAGCCTGAACACACCACAGAAGTCGGACAGGTTCTCAATTCGCCAGGTGCTATGTCAGACAGCCCGACAGATAACCAGACATCTGGCCAGGCTGGGTATGGCTGCCTTGGATTACCCGCTAGGAATACGATCGCGTTGCTTAACACATTGAAGATGTGCATTTCAAACCTTAATCGATCATTAATAACTAACGCATGATTCTGTTCTGAAGTTTTGTACCATTTTAGGCCTTTATGAGTTACTAACCAGCTCTTGCAATAAAATTCCTCTGCCAGTCGGAGAAACCGCAAAATACCATTAACATGTAAACAAACTACACAACGTCAATCTTTTTTTTTTTACAAAATAAAACTTATTTAAATGTTTGAGGCGTATGTCATGCACATATTCCGATTTTCATATTCTTGTCTCTCTTCCGAGAACAAATTTACTGAAACTTTTAAATTGGAACCCACGGACATCACCCAGCCTGGTCAGACGTACCTTGGCAGTGAGACAGTTATGCCGGGCAGAATGTCCAAAATTGTAGACGCATCCACTGCACGCAACTTACCACTTTATTCCTACATGTATACCCCATGGCGACAGCGCAGGTATCGGCTGAATATTGACTTCTTTTCATTTGTATACGCCTCTAATCCGTACCTGCGTATGAGGCGTATACAAAACCGTTTCCTTCTTGGCTGTATACGCAAAAGCATACCTATATACGCCGGGCGTATACATATATAAAGTGGTTAATTTCGTGCAGTGATCGTGAAGGTTTCTTGGTAGACAAAACATGCAGAATCAGTGAAGCTAAATCGGCTGAATATCGACATCGTAGACACCCAACAATATGAAACCAATTTCACCAGTAGTCTGTGATAATATAATATATCAGATTGGAAAAGACAACCTACGCATGAGCTTTTTCATCAGGAACAAACCATAGACTGCTGGTCTACATCGTACATGTATATAGGGTAATCGTAGAAACGTGATAAACTGTCAAGATTTCAGGTTTCCTTCCGATGTGATTTGAATTTTTCATCGGGAAGGCCAATCATAGACGATTTCTAGCTCAATGGATGTCTGGCTTAAAGGGTGGTGCACACAACTACGATTTGGGTATCGGGAGTATATCGTAGAGGTTCGCGACGAAAAATTATATTACACCGGAAGGAAACAGGACATCTTAGTGACGGATCAAGTTTTCCTGACGCTGTCTACAATGCGCACCAATGCACTACGATGACCTCCCGGTAAAAGCGATGCATCGTATGCTGCACTATGATATGGGCAATCTGCATCATAGTTCATCGAAAGGTCTTCAGTTTTTATCGTAGTAAATGGACACCCTCTTAACTCTCTGTACATCTCGACGAGTGGCCAGGCTTTCACACCTGGGACCTGTTTCACTAGTTTTATCTCTTAACACCGTTATGAAACTATCATGATAATGTTACCATCGTATTACCCACTGATCTCATGAAGTCTACAGTGCCTATGTAATAATCAATTTGTCAAAGGAACGCCTGAAGAAAACCAGCGTAGAATTATTCCGCAGCTGAGAGGGCGTTCACGCCGTCTTTTATTGGCCAGAATTTTGTCGAATATATCGAACCACTCAACATCAATGTAAAATGCTTCAAAAGACCAATAAAAGAACTTGAAAAAAAAGCTGCCCTTAGGAAAAGACAGACCCCAAACATAAGAATAAGATAAATCTATACATCATAAGAACTAGACAAATCTACACATCACAGGATTCATACATCATTTCGGGTTTATGATATTGTCACATTAGGTCTGCAGTCTTTTTAAGGAATTGAGATAAACTTTTACTTAACATTTACAAGGAGCTACCGATACTATTCGTTTTGTCTGTTCTTGCTTGCACTGGTGCTGCCGCTTTTCATGTCTGACTTAACACTTTTGTCACAAAACTAGTGAAACAGGTCCCTGGTCAATTAAGAACCTGTTGCCCCGCCCCCCTCACCACTCCCCCCTCACCACTCACCACTGACTGGAGGCGGGCGTGTGTGACGACCACCTGGTCACCAGTCGTTAGCGTGACGTACATCCTGTCCACAGTGCACGTGATCCCTGAGGACGGTGACTCGTGCGCTGGTCAGCCATGTGTGACGACACGAGGCACGTGACATCAATACGCACAGGGCGGGGCTCGACAATAGGTGACGGCACAGCTGGGCATCGCGTTGTCAGCAGGTGGCGCTCCAGACCTACGTGATGCGCATGCGCATGGCAATTTATTCTAGCCTGGTATAAACGTCCATAGGCTTTAACATTAGGAACTCGTACTTAACAGGCTTGCGAGTAAAGGTAACTCATACTCAATTGGCGATAACCAGATTAATATTTCCAGGCTAAGATAAAATCAGAAACATATTCGTGCTTGGTCTGAGTCCCCATTCGCCATCTCATTTGGAGCGCTTCAGAATATTCACTCGGCTATCGCCTCATTCTTATCACTGCGCGCTCCATACTCAATTTATTCCTTGAAAATTAAATCAGAGATGGCAATTTTCCTATTTTTCTAATAAAATCCTTGTTTTCACACTCAGTATATCTTTTTCTTTTGTAAAACATAGAGAATAGATTAGGCCTCATTGACACGAAACGCAGTGGTTCAAACCTCCCCATACACCCCGGGCTAATTCCATGGCCAATATTGATGTGTTTTCCATGTTTTCTTAGAATCTCGAAGAGAGTAAATTCCACATGATAAAGATTTACTTCTATCTTTTTCATGACCCCAGCTGACAACCCTGTTCATATCTGCATACAGTAAAACGTCGTTATAAGAACATAGAGACGTCTTTGTTATAATCGATTTTTTAAATAAGTTGTGTATGGACAGTTTTAAAACATTACAGGAAACCCCTTAGATTTGGAAACGCATTTCTCCCCTATAAATAGTGGAAAATGAGATTGTAACGAATCTAGATATGCAATCGACATATACCTTGTCTTTTTGATTTTGACGATGTGTGTCTAGTTCATTGTTCAATACAAGAACACAAAACGTAAAACTTTAACCTAATGAGTCTTCCACTAATCTCAATATTACATTTTATTTTGAATACCTTTGTGTGAACGTCTCACAATTATGTATCAGCTTTATGGATTTAGTTCGTGCACATTTTGCACGAACCATGAGTTCGTGCACGCCGAACCACGTAACCTGTTGAAAAATGTTTTTTAATGATTTTTAAGTAGATAATGATAAGGAAACATGTATAGTGAGTGTGTCTGAAGTATATCTTGTTCCCTGTTGACACAGAATGGCACGGAACAGATTCGGTCAGCCACCCTAACTATGTCTTCCTATAGTTTATTCTGAACGTTTGAATGTTTTGGTTAAGGTGGATATATTCAGTAAAAAGATGTCGATACAAGATAAATTCAATAGGATGAATTCAATTCACATGTTAGCAATATAATTGAGTCATACCCCAGCAATTCGAATAGCAATTAATGGATTGTTCATGATTATGATTCAGCTGCAATCAGAACAGCTGCTTTCAAAGATTAATGATAAGATCAGATGTATGTACCGTGTGAACTTAATCTGATAGACTATGTGTGTAACTCAGTTGATATTCTAATAGAGCATGTTACATGGTAAAAGGACTATTGAAAGGGATTCATTCTGGTACAGATTTCATTTCCGATAGAAAATTCTATGTTAGTGTGGTGTAGAAAACAGCCTACAACAACGGCTTAAAAGTATATAGGACCGGCGTTCATAGGTCCATATAACACGTGTGATGATCGCGTCGCACCAGTGGAGCCGGGCCTTTAACACCTACATATAACCAACAGCTTTTGAGGCAATGATTTAATGTGGGCTAACTTTCCTTTTGTTTTTTTTCCTCTTGGCATACTAGACCCTGTAATCGGCAGATATAAGAACTATTGTTATTCTTTGTATGAAAACTATAAGCGGAAGCTCCCTACATACTTAGATATATGGATAATGTCTTCCCGAGGTAATTGGGTTTTTTGTGGGTCGTGCATTGCATATTATGAAAAACAATATTTTAAAACATGTCTCTCGAAAATTGACACTAATTACATAGCGGACCCTTAAATCAATCGGAAATATCTAACAATACTTTATGGATTTACGCATACAATTCGTATATCTCATTTGGAGCTAAACATATATGTCCAAAGTCACTTTTGCTGATATGACAATTTTCCCTTTTCTTCAGACTACTGAGTGACTCAGAGAAGCTAAGAGCAAGATGGAAGAGGGACGAAGGACACATCCCGGTCACATGGACACAGCAGCTTTGACCTGTGTGGTCAGGGAGCGAGGAACCACCATAGGGAAGGGCCCTGAGGTCCTTGAGGAGCCTGAGGGCATTGACAATCACAAGAACCTACGAAATGCCCGCATTTCCTGCGAGGATACAAAGGAAAAGGGACACAGACAATGGGGTTGGACTGGTGGAGGGCCTATATTAGTACACCCAACACATAGCAAAACCCCCCTGTGGGATTCTAACTTACCAGAAAGTATCACAATGTTGTCATTCCCAGAGAAATTAGCAAGAACTCGTAACTCTAGCCTTGATCACTTGAGGGGCACCACCACAGGAGTTTATAAGAAATACAAGGAGGGGAGAGCAATAAGGGACTGTAAACGATTTAGGGGCCAAACTGGGTGGTGCATGTCCAGTTTATTAACAGTCTTTCTGTTGGTGTTGGGGACGTTAACTGCTCCCGTGATGGGACAGACCGACGCCTGCCCGTCAGACACCGACTGCCACCCGCCGTCAGAGAACCTCCTGAACCCGGTGTACCCGGCCAGGACCCTGGAGGTGTCCTCCACGTGCGGCACCCCGCCAGGCACCAACACCATCTACCGCAAAACGGCGGCCACGCTAGACTTCGCCGACTATGTGTGTAACGCAAGCGATCCGCATCCCAAGGAATACATGTACGATTACCAGAACGAGAAAGTGCTTGATTTCCAGTACGAGAACCCAAAGCTGAACACCTACTGGCAATCCATGAACACGATACCAGTCCTTGGCCGCTTCCCTACAACCCAGTACGTGGTATTCAACATGACGGAATCATTTTTAGTACGATACATCCGAATCGTCTTCATATCTCCCCATATCTTATCACCAACGGATAACGCTGACAACCGACCGCTGGCTATGGCGCTAGAGCGAAAGGAGGTGCCTGGAGGTGAATGGGAACCCTGGAGGTACTACGCTAAGGACTGCCGACTAACCTTCTCAGAGGCACCCTGGCAGAGTCTGGACGGGACGGGGCCGGACTACGACGCCGTCACCCCCGTGTGTCAGCAGCGGTACTACGCCGGGAGCACCCCGGTCACTGGCTGGGGCTTTGGCCGTCAGGAGGTAGGTGGTCATTTTCTCTCTTTTTTTAAATTCATTTTTCTTAAGGCTTATATTTTGACTGGAGTGACTGTTAGGATATCTCCCACAGGCTCCAGTATGCGACTGACCCTCCCATACGTGCTGCCCAGTTTATGGGTTATAATACTTAACAATGAGCTTAACGTTCACATATATTATCATAGACATAGAATCCATACAGTGGAACCTCGCCTAATGCCCCAGTCACACTCGCGTTAAAAAGGCGTTTTCCCGTGTACGCACGTCTACGTTCTTCTACGTATTTTGAAATCTACCAATACGTCATTTATAAATGCCACCAAACGCGGAAATACGTAAATGAAAGTGGGAATGCGTAAACGAACGTAAACGCGGCAAAAAGCCACAATTCGTACGGAGGAAACCTTTGAAAAGTCTAGGTTGAGAGCTTGTATCCCATCGAGTTTGAATCGCGTAGTAATTTACAAGGCGAAGCCGAGTGAAATATGTAGCGATTCATACGAGATGGGATCAAGCTCTGACCCTAAACTTGAATGGGTTTCTGAATTTATCTCACCCTTCTCATTGACTAATGGGATAACATTTGTGACATAATCCCCCATTGGATATGTTTCCTGAATATCTCGTGGACGTTGGATATGAACTAAGAATGAAAGTAGCATGATACAAAACATGAGAAACAAGAAAGAACTCATTTGGGTTATTATACATCTGCTCTAACTACCCCAGAGAAAATTACAAAGTCCATATCTAAAAGGTATGGCTTCCTCATACTTTAGACATATATTGCAAAATTGTACAGCTACTTTTTACTTACAAGTACAGTTCAAGGGCACCCTGCATAAGGGGGCCACTCCCCATTACCAGACAATGTGTTTGGAACAGAAAAGTTTTCCTCTACTAAGTGTTGATTGTAACGTTGTGTGAAGGGATACCATGCATAAGCAGACACATATTTCTGTTCCAAATGCCAGTGTAAGAAGACACTTCGGAGGCACACCTTATCAAATGTAGGCATTTAATGACTTGGGAATCAGGCTGGAGGCTCAGAAAGACAGGAGAGAATATTCCTCCTATGACTTTTCTCCAAGGTAAATTTGTCTTTGAAAATGACAGCTCGGATATACCAATGAAGAAGAGATCTTGATTCCGAAGAATTATTTGAATAGCTACATTCTATTTTAGCTCAGACAAATATCGACTTGATGAATCTGCATCGGATATCATTCAATACCTATTGATATCAAATGTCAATAGAGTAAAACTTTGTATGTGCTTTGCTGCATTCAGACAGGTCAGGCATGAAGGTCACAGCTGTCATTTCAATTCCCGGAATCTGAAATCTATAGTTAACTGATGCTCGCTATTTCTATAAATTTCTTTTGTCGAGCTCAGTATAGACTTCGCCATTTGTCCAGTAAGGGTTATTTATATACTCACAGCGACAATATAGCTCCCAGGGCTCGTGTGGAATTGCTGAATAGAATCTCGCAGCATATGTACCATTTGATGATCAATAAAAATGACTATACTCTAGTGGAATCTCTTTACATATAAAAAATATTCCTCGAAAATTTAGACCCATGTCAATATAGTAAAAAACGAACATGATAATTACAAAGTGTTGTAGAACACATATCTAGCTTAGAAATTCGGGTCACCATGCTAGCTTTCGATTTAGATATTAATATTATGATGATATTATTAAAGAATATAATAGAAATTCTAAAAGGTTAGTTTTAACAAAAAAATCCCATGCCGTTTTATTGAAACCTTCATAGAATATAGCGAATGTATAGAACTATACATTTGCATATCGAAAACTGCAGGTCACTCTCATTCTTTTTCAAGCAATTAAATAACCTCTATTTGTAGTACACTGTACGTTTCCTACGGAAATAGAGCACAATTAGGTTAACTACTTTTAGATTTGGGTTGTATATTGTCTGGTGAAAACTTCAAAGTAAGCGTCGGCTGACGATCTATGATATGGCACCATCTAATGAATATAGCAACAATTTTATGCTTACAACTATTTCAAAGAGGCTTAAATCACTGGTTGAGTGATTTGGACGATTACAAATCGTCTAGTGTAAACGCGCGTCTCACTTCTTAGGTCGACGATTCTAAGTGAATATTTGGCGTCGTCGAGCACCACCTGGAGACTTTTTGCTAGACGATCTCTAGTTGTCACGTTTTCAGTCGTGTAGTGCAAACGCCAGGATATGTTGACAGAGCAGTTTTATATCTAGAAATAGAACCATGCGGTAGCTGACGTAGGTAGTGAATCATAGCTGTTATTGTCTGTTCATTGTACGGGCATGTGTATGTTATAAACTCACTTGTTGGCATATGCCACGATGTATCATCGATAAATGAGCGTATGGCTTAGAAACAGATAAAACCTGTGTCTACAATGAAATTCACAATAGTAATTCAATGCAGACATATGGCGTTTAAACACGGGGGTGCAAATTGGTGTACTGTTCAACTCTATTTAGTAGAATACAAGTATAAATACACAATATTATTATCCACGTAATATAAGCCCGTCATTATAAAGATTTAGAGTTTCGATAACGCTGCTGAGAAGAATACGGATGGTTGGTATCTCACAGTCCCTTGCATGCAAAGTATATTGCGTGAGAAAATCTGCGACCATGCTTTATGTCCTTTCATAATTTAAATTTATAATACCAAATAACTAAGCGGAGAATTAAATATGATCAATGCCATGGTAATATTGTTTACTATATACCCATGCCGTATATACTGTACGCACCGTAAAAATACTGTACGGACCAGCGGTCCGTACACTAAAATACGGACCACCTTGCCATACACATTTATTGTAATTTTGTTTGTTAAGAAAAATGAAATTGATTTTTTTTTAAATTTTGGGTATATAGTAAATTATATATAACGTCCAACCATGCTTGTACAAGTCACAGAACTCGATGATAATTTACCGTTTGTATGGAACTCGGCATAAATGCCTCGGTCCGTACAAACCGTAAATTACCATCTCGTTCTGTGAATTTTACAGCATGGTCAGGACGTTCTATATAAGTATTTACCATGATTTTGATCTGCATGGTTGTATTCCCCACGCAGTTGATGCTTAGTAATACCCAAGCGATCGCGAGGATACTGGATAGTGTCAATAGACCTTTTTCCATAGGGAGGTGTTGTACCTTATATTCTTGGTTACGCAATGCCTGCAGCAAAAGAAACACCTGGCAACGTTTTCTCAAGCATTAGATGACAGAGTGTCTGAACATTATATGTCCATAATATCTGTTTAGAGTCCTGAGTAATTATAGTGATTGCATCGTATAATATAGTATTCCAGCTCCAATTTGCTAGGTTAGCTATGTATATTGCCTCAATAATACTTCAGGTATGATTAAAAAAACACAGAAACAATGCACAACAGTGGTAGATAAACAATGGCAGACGCCTGACAAACTTAGGCCTATCTTTATCTTTGGAAAAATCGAGACTGTTATCAACTTTTAAGTTACGCCAACTCATAGTGGCTAGTACAATACTGTAGTTTGTCTAAGCAAATATATCTTGCCCAAAACAACACCTTCCACGCTCACACCTACCGCCCACACTCGAGATGTGAAAGCTTGGAATCCCAAAGAGTGACCAGTGTTTTACCGAGCTATGCCCTTAGTAATATGCTAGTGAAATAGAACCGGATGTAAACTCTAAGACTAGAAGACGAAACAAAAAGATTATTAAATTGGAAAGACCTCGTACTACCTTGTTCAAACAAAGCCCGATTTATCGAGGTATGGAAAGATGGAATGAACTTCCGGAAGAAGTACAACATGGTTCCCTTTATAGCTACAAAAACTTGATCAAACTAAAATTATGGAACAAACCTATCATGAGCTCTTAGTATAAAATATATTCCGTAGTTTTCATCCGGTCTATTCATCATTACTACTCATACTCACCTGTACATATTGTATTTATATAAGAAGACAAATGTTTCAACTATTCTACCCTTCGCCGGTAATAGAGCTTCCAGAATACCTGCCTTGGCAGAGGCCGTTTATGTACTTTTGTGCAAATAAATTATTTTTTAAAAGAAAAAAGCTATGCACCGCTGTGCGGTGTTGAACGGAAAAAACTACAATTACGAGGAGAATAGGACCACACAGATCGAAATCATGGTCATCTTTTTTTTACCATGTATCAAAATGTAGGTACATCTCTAGCAACTCACAAAATCAGCTATAGATGGCAATCAAAACCTAGGAAAGAATAACGGATCTTAATTGAAAAACCTTTTAAAACAATAGGAAGCAATGGATATCATACAAAAATCACCATGCACTTTGGTGTGCGCTCTCTTGTAATGTTTTCGAAATCATAGCTTTGTGTTGAAACTGTGGAGAAATATAAATGCTGCTTAAAAAAGTATAGGACTGATATGCATAGGTGTATGATAAATACACAATATTGTCTGATTCCAGATATAACCGACCGTATGTTACGAGGACTTATCTGATCGCATGCGAGTCAACTTTGAGGAGCATACAACTGCTTTTATCTGAAACCAGTCTATATTGTATTCATTATCCACCTTTTCCTAACAAGTGACATACCCATATTAGTTCATTTAGGTGCGCACAATTTCAAGCGAACTATTTTCAGTGTGCGCCTGTATTTTTAGCCCAGAGCATAAAACACATCTGGGAGCTGTTTTAAAAGTCAGGAGGGAGCTAAACGAGAGTACTCACCGCCAAAGCTAGAGCTAACAATGGCACTTGAAGCGTCGCTGTCGAGGTGGAGGTGCCGCTCGCAATTGGGTATTGGTAGCGGTTTTGCTGCCGCTTTAATTCAAAGTGCCGCTCGTTGTTGCGTCGTCTCGCTTTGAAATGCGACGTGCCGCTTGCGAGACTTCACTCGACTTTTGAAACAGCTCCCAGTATGCTGCAGTTTGGTGATAAACACTACCTATGTCTTTTCTATGGACACTTTGTATTAGGTGGATACTAAATACACAATATTGAATGGCTTCAGATACAAGCGGCTGTATGCTCCTCGGAGTTGACTCTACGCAACATCCGCGCATACGCTTGGATATTACTACGTGTCAACCCTCGGAGCATACAGCCGCTTGTATCTGAAACCAGTCTATATTGTATTTATTATCCACCTTTTCTTTCCAAGTGGCATATCCATATCAGTTCGTTTTAGGTTTGCACTATTTTCCCGTACGCACTATTTTCCCGTATGCACCCCCGGAGAATAGTTATATAGAACTGCATCGAGAATCGTATAAATAGACAATTGTCTATTTTACGATTCAAGTGCGGTTCTGGATTTATCTTATCCCTTTCTATCACAACTTCAGAATAATCAGAATATACTTAGCAAATTCACTACACCACGGCCGTGGCGTAGTATTGTCACTTTACCAGGGTGATCGTTGAGTATATTTTTCTAATGATATCCCTATGGCTAAACTTGTACCAGGGGTGAGATAAAAGATATCCGTATGCTCCGGGTACATATTGATACACACTTGCTATGTGTTTTTTATTAACATTTTGTATTAGGTGGATACTAAATCTGTGTTCTCCCGGTCATGTAGGTGCAGTTCAACCCGTCTCAGGACTACGACCCGGAGTTTCAGACGTCGGCGGTCGTACAGCGGCACTTCATGGCGTCGGCGGTGCGGCTCCGGCTCGTCCTCCCGGCCGACACCGAGCCCTACAGCTCCTACTACGCCATCGGCGACCTGGAGGTGGACGGACAGTGCTCCTGCTTCGGCCACGCCTCATTCTGCTCAGGAGTGGTGGGTGTTAAGACGTAATCCCGCTAGGCTGGCCTCATAGATACGCGTTTGTCACACATTTATGTAGCAACGTATCTTTTTATCAGGCCCATAGGCTTAACATTGGGAACTCGTTCTCCAAGCCCCTGCAAGAATTATTCTTCATGGACTACATCCTGTTAGTATGTACAGGGATAAGATAAATAAATGAATGTATAGTGTAATACATATGAGGTACCTGTAGTCATTTGAAAGAAAGATTGTAAGGGGGTAAATGGTAATGGTCTTTGGAACAATGGACATGTCCTAAGAGAAATTGGTGCATCACTTATTTGGACTTTACAAAGGGAGTTGTAGAAGTAGCTGGTTGCCAAGTGGGATACAGTAAATGACCCATAGACTGGATCTATTCCAAACCTTATAATTGTCAATTTACTGAATAATCCCTCGCTCATTCATCGATGATAAACATACCATTTCTTCCTAGTGCATATATATTCCTTGGTTTCAGAACGGGGCTACCTGTGTGTGTCAGCACAACACTGAGGGTGAGAACTGTGGGCGGTGCCTACCCCTCTACAACAACAAGCCGTGGCGACCCGGGGCTCTTCAGAAGTCAAACGCATGTGAAGGTACAGAAACTAACTGTTAAAACTGTTGAAAAAGCTACTTATATGCGAATACTATTCCAATGACGTTGCGCAAGTGAAGCCTCCATTATTATCTTCTACCTGTGAGTGAATGTCTCACACTTAAAACCCTTTTCCGCTGGCCGAGGAAAACGGAACCGATTTATTAAGTTCTCCTTTTAATCGGTCGGTGGTGGCCAACGACTGCACGTCGGTGTACACAATTAATCGGTGAGCATTTCTGTAATAGATGAAAAAAGATGCTTCATTTCCAGTCAGACTTGGTACGTAATTATCATGAAGTCTTGTATAGCTATTTCATATTACCTGCTTTGTTGGATAGGCGAGGAAATATGCCTAACGTGGTTATCAAATTATTCATATCACAGCATTAAGTAGGCATGGTACGGATGTGTCAGGCATGTTCATTGATACCCGTACGCAATACAGCCTGCACCAAAATACTCTACATAAACCCCCTCTATACTGTCCAATAACGTCATCAATAAACCCCCTTTCTTCCTCCTTCGTCTTCCAGGATGCCATACTCGTACATCTCTCATAATTCCGACTGTATCTTACCCACCCACCAACACCAAACTTTATTCATTTCAATTTCCGTTCCTTTGTCCTTTTTATTATCTATTATCATCATACGTGTATTATTATATATTTACCATCAACAGCGTTTATTCTTACATCAATTGAATCCATTTCTTCATAGGCATAACTCATGAAATGTATAAACAGTATGTTTAATCAAAATAATGACCCAAAACCAAATTGTCACTTTTTGGTTGGGGAAATATATTAATGAATACCTATGCCAAAATTGTCAAGCTCATATACTACTATGCTGCATCCCACTGCGCCTTTGACACCATTTGATATACTGCTCACACTATTTATCGCTATTAATTTTATTAACTCATCCACGATACTTCCAGGTGTCATGACAAAAGTAATTTTGCTTCTCCATTTGTTGTCTCTTGTTTTCGGCTGCTTCCAGTAAATTACATGGGAAGCTCTGTTTGCTTTCCTGCCCTATCAATCATTATCTAGATCTTAAGTAAAGCGGGCCGTACATATCACACTGGGCCATTCATCAAATCTTTTTACAACGGTGAAATAATTTTTTTTTACTGTACACTGAACAGAAGTTAGAAGCCATAATAATTGTGTATGATAATAGAGGGAAACCGATTCAATGTGAATGAATATCAAAGGAAGGTCGAGTTATGTAATGTTCTTTGGATCCTTACCGTGTGATATTCTTTCTCCCGGGACCTCTTTCCTCAGTACTATATACCCTGAAATATGAACAACCATGAAATTTGATTTTACCTCTGATTGGTGGGCTAGCTACGTCCGCCCTTATCGAGAATCCTCAATTTGTATGTTTTCTTCACCCACCTAAGCTTTGATCGGATTGGTCTAGAATGAATAACGTGGTCAACCTTGCTATGAAAACGCCAGCCTAGGTGCGAACGAGTCCGACTAGGTATGAAAACTGTAGTTGCTCTACCCCTAGCAGCGGTATGTAAATTGAGATTGTTCGCCTACAGATACATGGTAAATACGTTTCCGTGTTTTTTGCAGACTGTGAGTGCGGTGGCCACGCTACCTCATGTCACTACGATGCAGACAAGGGACATGGTGTGTGTGACAACTGTACTGACAACACAATGGGCGACAAATGTCACTATTGTATAGACCACTTCTACATCAACCCAGCCAACACTAGCCTCATATCACCAACTGCTACCTGCATAGGTATGTCATATGTCTTTTGAATCAATTTACTTTTGTACGTATGAAATTTCCATCCCCGTTTTAATTTATTGCAATATGAGAAATCAACTATCTGCTTGGTTCCATGTCTACAACTCTGTCAGAACAAAGATCCAGGAAAGTGTCACCAACAGTGCAACGCCACGGTTGTTGTGGGTTTTTGCTATCTGCCATTGTTCTTCTAACAATGTCATCTAGGAGACTTCATAGCATCTTCTTGGATCTCACCGGTAATTTTTATATTTAAACCTGTGGGATGCTCATTCTGATTGAAAAGAGATAACATCATTGAGTTTTGTCAAGAGCATCGACATTGGAACTCAGCTTAATCCAATGACTAGAGATTTCAGATCATGTGATTAAACAGAATGGTCTTCATGTACAGACTGAGTCTACAAGAATTGCTATTTACAAAAAAACAGAGACCCTGTAATGACTAGATTTAAGAACGTTGAACAGGCCATTTCATGTTAAACCAAGGAACAAATAAAACGTGTTTTCTTCTATTTGACCAACAAACAGAGCTAAACTCATTTGCAAAAAAAAAGAAGAGAAAACTTTTGGGTTAGAAGAGTCATATCACCTCTATCGTCTATCTTTGACCCTGTCTGTGCACTCTATAATCATTGATATTCAGCATAGCTTACGCCAAGAACACCGTTCATTGTTTAGGCTCTTGCTTTCATATTTTACACTGTAATTAATCTATCATATTCCTGTAGGAATAATATCAGAGTCAGACTTCAGAGCAGACCATTATAATACATCAATACCTCCAGTGTATGTTTGTTTGAACTCTAACAGCCGCCAGTGTTGGTATCAATAGGGTGCAGAGTTTATGGTCAGGGGAACCTGGATATGGGACAGGTGGATACACTAATGTCGGTGTTCTATCTCTACCCTTAGTGGATTTAAGTAAATGTACTCTATACCCATCATAATCCAGACCAGGTGCCACCTTTGTGCATACAATGAATATATGGATTAGGCAGACAGAGGTGTTATCACAGCTATACTGGTGTAAGTGTCGGCTAATGAGCTCCTGCACCAGAGAGTTATCCTAATTAGGAAAGTCTGACGATGTAACATCCTCGCTGTCGCTTGGATATTACTACGCGTTAACTACTCGGAGATAACGGCTACTCATGCATAAGACCAGTCATTATTGTGTATAAATCTGGCCAGGGCAATGGCAGCAGTGCGATACGAACTCACAACTCATGCCCGATTTTTAGGCTAGCTTTGGGCGATTTAAGGACGTTGTTTATTGCGTGGTCACTCATCATATTACCATGGTAATTCCTTCAGACAGCACACTATTCTGGCCCTACTCACACATAGTCGCATTGTCCCGCTTTGCACTGGACATTGGTCAAGTGGTAACAGCTGGTCGTCACCATGGTAATATGGATTTAAATTCGTCAGGTCAGCTTAGTCAGAGAAATATATTAGTGTGGTCAGTAAGGTGAGGCATATTGTCTCAATTTTTAGTTTATTTGCTCGATCTGATTATTTGTGCTGAAACGATACTTTGTATCAAACAAAAATGGAACAACTGCATTCCAAAACCACTGCCTACTGTCGACTACAGTTGATTGATAATCAATCAATTAATATCATTCGCTATAAATTAGGATCTATTAAAATCTAATAACCAGTTAGAGGGTTGATGTAGATGTTCTTTAGATAAAATTGCGTTATATTTACAGGGCAAATTTTGTCAGAAATATACTTAAGAATATGCATATTTATAGAGTTGTATTCTAGATTGATGTCAGCGATGTGTAAACGGTACATTAAATACTTTCGACATGACCGCATCCACCCGCGTTAGACCCCACATGAAGCGTGTAATTCAGAAACTAACACCTGGTGCTGTACAAACAGGCTACACATAGTTGGATGTTAGGAGGATATATCCCCTAGATTCCTCTCAACATATTCCTCATGTGAATATATTGAAACAACTTGAGGGCATCGCTATAGTTGTTTCACTTGACTAAGTGTACATCGATGCTCAGTGCTTACACATTTGTCTATTATATATATTTACGACATTAATTGGATGATGGTTTTGTGCAAAACAATCCCCAAACTTGTTATGTAATACTGTAAACCATTTAACTATCTGCTGAATAACTTGAAAATGAGAATTAAGAATTATATTGTCTAAATTGAACACTTTATGTCTTTCTATCCATGGCTACGTTGTCACATCTATGTTATCAATGATTCTGCTACTAGGATTTATAGGTTAGTTTCATTACAGGAAGCCATGTATAAATTATATCAGTTTCGCTGTTTTGTCAATACAGAAAACTCACCCTCTTCTTTTATTTCAGGATCCATTCCAGGTAAAAATAGATGAGCTTAGGGAACCCTTCCCCTAACTTAGTTAGTATTTCCCCACCAAGATTGTTATTAATAAGTTCATGTACTGACCAATTGTCCTCATTGATTTTGAGTTGTTATTCTTTGTTTAAAGTAGCAAAGCTAGTGATGTTAATTTTTCTGACACGGTATACATATTGTAAGTATGTTACTGGTAATTCTCCATACCTTTACCCCTTAAGATACCATTTATCTTGAATTTTAAAAACCCTGCATTTTCCGTATACTTACTAACTAGCTAGATCCAATCGCCTAAACCTACCATTTCACGTTAGCGTATAATATATAGAATTTTAGCAAACAATATTTGGAATACTTAAATCGTTATGTCGGGAAAATATATTTCAATGTATACCTCTACAAACAAAAGTGGTCGATCAACTATAATACACACAGTGGTTTGGTAAAGCATATCCCTAGGGAGGTAATATAAATCGGTATCACAAACATAGTTTTCCAATATAAAGTCAGGATGGTATGCGGTTGCCATGACAATATCCCCTGTGTCAGTTCATCTGGTTTATGGTCTGGCTACTGTTTTGTTGACATTTAAAATATATTTTTTGTAATGTGTTTTTATCTTAACTTTAGATGTAATTGTGCAGCTGACTCTCCACATCTAACATCAATATCTTTGCAAAATATATAAGAATGAATTTGTGTTCATCAATATTGTATGTAACCTCAGCTGTGGTTTCTCTTACAGGTCACAATGGGACAGAATATATAGGTAAATAATGTGTGTTGTATTTGTCTCGAAGCTACATACATGTATACATGCGTTCATCTCGTTTTGGTCCTGTACTGCCCATATGTTATGTACTTCAACATATCATTCATTATATAAGGTTATCCGTCTTTCTCATTTCATCTGCATATCCAGTATGACCCTTGAGAATCGATTGGTATGAAAAGTTTGAACGTCGGTTCACAAGTCATTATTGTGAAATTGATATTGTTGTTTGAGGTTCGTGGACCTTTTATACCTGCTAAAAATACCACAACCTCCCAAAAGAGTCTCTATAGTTATGTCATGAAACCGTGCTAAACGAACGAATTATGAAACAAAAAAGCAAGAATCTAACTTCGTATACTGCAGGCAGTGACAGAGGCTGATTTCGTTTGACAGAAATTACCAAACTAAAATCCCCTTCATAATGGCGAATACAGTGATGATATCATGATAAAATCACCTGAACTACTGCATCAAGCGGAAGACAGTTAGCTGGGAACATAATTCCGTTATCCAATCTAATTTAGAATGCTGTTCCAGCTAAGTACTATTTATAGTAGAGAGAGTAGAGATGTGGTAGGTATTACCTATAGAGAGTAGTCTGGTTCTCTTTCCAAAAAAATAATAGGACAGGTCACGGGTGATTTGGAGCGACCTTGAACTTTGCAAATCAAACCTCACTTCCTCACAAGATCCTCACAGTGGCCTATTCACAGTGGACTTAAATGAACTTCAATACAACATAAACTAATGGCAACCCTCACGATTTATAACAGATAGCCTACTAAAATATTGAATGAAAAATATAAATATGACCGAGCAAGACAGTATTGCCATTACTTCTCACCAGGGGCGCACCAAGCAGTCTGTGTGCCAATTTCAAGTGCTAGTAATATGGGTTCAATCATTTATGTCTTTTCTCTTCACATCCCACATATTTGAAACAACTGACCCAAGAAAATATGATATCTGAATATGAAAAAACCTTTAAATATTCGTTAAGTACTCTTGTTAGCTAACAACTCAGTGCAATCCCACAAGGCCCAAGAAAATGGTGGAAGCTACCCGGCCTTACTTGCGAGTACATAGGGCAGGCCTCCAGGCTTGAGAGAGTAAAGTGTTGACATTAGTCAATATCCATTAGCCGACGAAAATAGCACCGACTAATTGAGTTCCTCTAAATATCTGTCGGTCGGTGGTGCCACTGACTGCACGTCGGTATCGAGTAATCGGTGAAGGTGCAGTGGATGCCTTGCTTTTACCGGATTTCACTTGTTTATATGGAACTCTATGGCTGAAACTTTGATCCTCACTGATGAAATCAAAGCATTTTGAATTTGTCGGTCTTTGACCAAGTCGGTGGGCGGTGGCTCTATTGTATAATCTTTTCCAAATTGAACAGTGAAGTCCCATTTCTAATACCAGGCTATTTCTAACCGATTTACCGTCGGTCTACCTGGTTTCTGACTAAAGATCGGTCCTGAATAATCAGGCAATGGAAAGTGGTCTTATGAAGTTCGCTTTCATTTGCCGACGAAGATTGCATTTATCTTTTGAGATTTTGTCTCTATTGTATCTCAAATGTCAGTACCGATTTAAGCCTTATCGCATAATCTATGCCAAATTAGTCGGTGAACATTTCCCTGTAGGTCTCGTTTCTATTCACCGATCTTACGCTAGTAGTTCGGGACTGCAGATTGGTGTGTGATAATCGGCCAATGGAATCGGCATTATAGAGAGTCGTATATTAATCTGTGGTCTACGCCACGTGTATCATAATTGCGCTTCAGATTTTAACAACCCTGGTGTCTAGAAGCTTCATACAATCCATTACTAGCTGCGAATCAATTGCTCTACACAACTGAGTGACGGACAATCGTTCGAGATCATTCAACCCTTCAGATCTGTCAATAGTCTAGTTTATATACAAAGCCTGCCAAAGTTGATTACCTGAAGGTGTCACTTTCGAAACGTTAGACCTACAGCTATGCCAGTTTAACTAAACAAAACCTTTATATACATGTTATTCAGTTCAATCGATCTCTATACATATCTCTAGAAATTACCTGATGATTTTCATTTGGAGAAAGAAAGTTTTATGAATTGAATGCATGTGTAGTATTTATATATTAGTATTGATATATTCTAAAGCAATCAACATTATTATATTTAAGTTGATTATAACTGCAAGGTTTTTACTTTTCAGAATATGTCTGCAGCGACAATTGTATCCGTAAGTTTGTGTTCATATATTACCCTGTAATCTAGACCATGTATCACATCGGCTAATAACAATTGCAAATCGGAATAAGCGTCATATTCCTAAATGTGAACGCAATAAAGTCCTGCAAAGACCTCCTTTACTAATACATATACTAACTTTCAATCAATCATATAGTTCCCTCTGGCCTCAGGCTATATCTGGACAATTATTTCACCGATTCTGGAGATCGCTGCCGTTACTCGCTTGGTGTGTCTCCGGCATAAGCCAGTTTTTGTATGATATGTGGAAACAATTCCTTCCAGAAAATCCGGACCTCGATTTTCCTGAAACAAATTCGTGGCCACGTTACCTTACCGACTACTTCTACATCTCACACTGATAGTTTCCGTAAATTACTTCAACTTCATTGATACATATTCTCTACTCCTACTTACAGCGTGTAACTGCAGCTTGGAGGGTTCGGACGCGGCTGGCGGCTTCAGTTGTCAGAACGCTACTGGTCAGTGTGTGTGTAAGATGCACGTGGAGGGACGGGACTGCTCCGTGTGCGCGGACCAGTTCTACAACCTCACCAGCTCCAACCCGCACGGCTGTCAAGGTCAGTTCTCATTCAGGCAATAACTCTCAGTAGTTCTTATTCAGACAATAAGTGGAATTCACACGATGGGATTCATGTCTCTCACAGGGCTGAACATTTCATGAGATTCTGTTCCTTTTGGGGGGTAAATGTCAGCAACTGCTGCAAGGGACTTAACAGGTCTCAGGGAAATGGAACCTTTAAATGGGATTCACACGGTGGGATCCATGTACCTCACAAAGTGTTTGTCTGAGACAAATCCTGTTGAGATTTGGTACTGGAACACAATCTCCTCGTGTGAATGACAGGGTTCCATTTTGCTGAGACAACTATTTTCCCTTGCAATTGTTGGCGACAATCACCCATAACAAGGAACAGAATCTCATGAGATTTTGACTTTAAACAGGTTTAAAATCTATAGGGGCATTTTGGTGAGACAAATGGACCTGCTGCGACCATGTACCTGCCCTAGCCAATAGGAGTCCAGCAAGCATAATTACATGTTTGTAACACCCTTCACATCAATGGTAATTGAGTCCCAAGGTGAGTGGTCACTGTGACCATGTCTGAGATTATGCACCAGGTGTGTCCTCCCATGTGAATCAAATTCGCCATTTTTCCTTGAGACTGATAAAAGTACCTAGCCATGAGAATATTTTACCAAACGAGAATTGTCTGAGACTAGAGAAAAGGTGTGAAGTACACCAGTCTCAGGTACATGAGTCTCTTCGTGTGAATCCCACTTTACAATTTAGACGAAGAGATTGTGTTCGAGTACAAAGTCTCAACAGGATTTGTCTTAGACAAACACCCTATCAGGTAAATGAATCACATCGTGAATCCCGCTTTATCAAGTATTTTGTCAAAAAACAGAGCCACAATATTGTAAAATGGAAAGATGTCATGCAGAATCCGTGTTCCAGTGCTTGGACTTATATATGAGTCTCAATGAAAAACAAAAGATTTCTACCGACCTGCAGGGGACTCTCCTAACTGCAGGTAATTGGAAAGGTATGAAAGAATGACATGTATGGTGCTTCTTCCGTTAGTATCTGAAATCAACTTAGGTATTCTTTATGTTCGTTTACCTTTCAGCATGTAGTTGTGAACTGAGCGGGACTTTCAATAACACTCAACTGTGTGATAAGCATACTGGATCCTGTGTCTGTAAGAACAATACCCAGGGATACAGATGTGACGAGTGCAAGGTAAGTACATCGCTTTATTATCCACCAAATATGGAGTATCAATGCTAAAACTATAGAGCCTACAGATCGCTACTGAGTAGAGTACGGAAATCCGTATTCTCCTAGGGGAATACGGAAAAAGTCCATGGCGTGAAAAGAGGTGTTTGAAAGGATCGGATTTTATCTTTCCTTTGATAACTTACCTTGGAAACGCTGAATAATAAATAACAGATCACCATGATTTTGACCTGTAGTTGACACTACGCAAAATGTCTACCCGCCGCCCCACATCTGATTAAAATATCTCGACGCCAAGTTGAGTACTTCTTCTCAAAACAGTTTTTCAAGTCCACCACCACCACAATCTACCACATGGTTGCACGGATCCGGTTGCTACAGCGTTTAAACAACAGAGCAAATACCGTAGTTTCTGTTTCAATGGCGTCAAATATGTAGGGTCACCAGAAAAAAGATCCATAAATGACTGAACTTCTATCTAAGTTCAGAATTTCTTAGAATATCCCTCTACCTGTCCTATTATTAATTTGGACGGGCAACTCCTTTTTCCTTATAAGTGTGTAGTAATATACAGATATGGCTAGTGAGAATGAATGGAATCTATTCAGAGATATTTTGGTTAGAAATACCCACCGAGTCTCTTTATTATTATATACCTAGAAATCATTAAAAGCGCCATTTTACAACTCACTCTCTCATCATCTCACCCTACAGTTAGACACGTATGAATCCCCGAACAGATTCTGCTGGGGGGGGGGGGGGGGGGGAGGGATAATTAGACCTTTTTTTTCCTTTTTTTTTTCTTAAAAATTTTCTTTATTGATGCCAAAACATACACATAGGTATTACAGAGTATCAGAAAATCCAGTTGCATCAAATAAAGTGGCCGATTGCGTCAACCTTATGATAGGCTGTTTTTCATCGCAGGGCCGCCCTACAAACAAAGAGATATGTGACAAGACGCTATCGTGCACCAGTATGTAATAACAGTCTGCTTCTCCCCTGTGTAGGCGGGTTTCTACGACCTCCAGGCGGACAACCCGGACGGCTGCACACCGTGCGACTGTGACCCGGGCGCCTCCACCAACACCACCTGCCCGCTCATCACCGGTGTGTGCCCCTGCCGCAGCCATATAGGCGGCAGAACATGTCGGGTGCCAGCGACTGGCTTCTACGTCCCCGCTCTGGATCATATGACGTATGACGCCGAGTTCGCCCCCAACGTCACGGTAAGTAGCACTTCCGGTCTCTGTGACGTCAATCTAAGGGCACTGATTGGCTGAGCTTCTGAAACAGGTCCCAGGTCCTTGGAGCAATGACTTCGACCTCGGATCACTGGGACCTGTTTCACTAGTTTCGTGACCAAAGTGTTAGACAGACATGAAAAGCGGCACCAACAGTGCAAGCAAGAACGGAGTACACAGGCGGAACCAAGCCTAACAGTGACACTATAGTGTCAGTAACAAGGCAATATCTAATTCTTATGAAACCGGACACAGCGTGTTTGGGGTCTGTCTTGTCCTAAGGGCAGCTGCTCGTGTTGTCACAAAACTAGTATGGTGTCACAGACGCCATCTAGACATGTCACGAAACTAGTGAAACAGGTCCCTGTTTCACTAGTTTTGTGACATGTCTGTGACACCATACGGACATTGGGGTTGTCTAGTTTTGTGACAACACAAGTAGCTACCCTTAGGAAAAAGACAGATCCCAAACATAAGAATTTGACTAATCTACACATCATGGACCTGTTTCACTAGTTTTGTGACAAAAGTGTTAGACAGATATGAAAAGCGGCACCAACAGTGCAAGCAAGAACGGACAAAACGAACAGTGGACCTGGCCTTCCAAATGAGTTTATGACGTAGTTCCCACACAAATCTGGTGCCAACTTTTATAAATTGTACTATGAGGAAATATCCTTACTGTGGGCAAATTGATGTTCATTCGTGGTCTGTTATCTCGGAAATACATCCCACTGCTACAGATAAAGGGACATACCCTAGGACAAAAGACATTTCATTATTATAATACACCTGATAATCATCACCTTCGTTGAAGTTCGCCCGGAAACGGGTGAACGTTTGTCACGTCCTAAAACTCCTTGAATAAAAAAATATCTTTAACACCATTCTAATTACTCAATTCCTAGCCGTCATTTATAGGCTCTACAACGGGGTATCATATATACTCATGGCTAGGTATTCATTACTAGGCATTTGGCCACAGATACATAATGGAGTGTTCACATGTTTAAGAAAAATTTAAGATTTATGATTCATACCATCAGTAAATTGAAACTGTATTTCGCTTTGTGATCAATAAAGAGCATAGCTCATATACTAAAATAAAAATATTAATAATAATATTAATAATAATGATAATAATAATAATGCATATTCACACATTTTCTAGGACCACTTCTCAGTCACAGAGAGGCCGGGCCATGGTGAAATACAAGCTACCGTCACTGGTCGAGGTTTCGTGCAGCTTCCTGAGTCCAGCACACTACGTCTTAGTGTACGTGTACCTACCACCACCACCTACCACGTGGTCGCACGTTACGAGGTAAGTTTCGTATAATTGTATGTGTATCCACCACCATACATTTAACGTTTGGGGAAATTCTGAAATCAACAACTTTTGTTTCGGATCCAATGACTAGCGATTTCAGATAATTTCATTATACGGAAAGGTCTTCATGTACTTTCAGAGTCTATTAGAATTACTATTTATAAAACAACGGAGACAGTGTATTGAAAATAATATAACAGGACAGTGAACAGAATATTCTATATTAAACCAAACAACGAATATTTTCATATACCTGTGTACGAAAGTCTCATGCGGATCCCGTTCTGCACACTGTGCAGGGATTAATAGTTCCTTCATTCCGTACCATGGCATTTCTAATGATTTCCAGGTATAAGATAATAATGAGACATAGTGAGTGTGTCTGAATTATATATGTTCCTTTTTTTTGTCGGATACATTTACCTCATTCTTCAAACTCGTTGAATATTTACGAACTCAGAACAGAATTCATTCAGGCACACTAACCATATCTCCATGTAATACATATATTTTACGTGGCTAATAAAGAGAGCTAAGCTAAGATCTGAACACAGTGTATAATAACACTTGTACACACCTCTACCCAGACGGCGGCCGTCTGGGCGCCTGCACACCTCAGTCTGATGGCCAGTGACCCCGGCAATGTCTCCGACTACTCGTGTGGGGGCGCCACCATCGCTGCCTCCAGCTTACTCCAGTTAGACACGACACTACAGCCTGCCTCACTTACCGGTAGGTGGCTTCACCATCTGTATTATCCGCCTCATGCCAAGCCTTCATAGATACTGTATAGGGTGCCTGTAATTTACTAACAGGATAATCTGACCAACCTGCAGGAGATTCTGGAATGATAGTACCACCCAAAATGAGGTAACCATGTACTTAAATATTATTTTCTTGAATGCTCATTTCATATTAATGATCATACTTATTTACCATCAGAAATTACTGTAATATATCGTTTTGGATGCTTAAACCAAGGAATGATAGAAAGTGTTTGCTCTGGAGGCCAGTGGCTGTAGGCATGTTATTTCAAGTAAGTTCTTCCTTCTGAAACCAGGTGGTGCGGACTTTGGTCAGCTGTGTCTCCTCGGGAACGTGGACTACGACTTTCACTTTGAGCTCGGCAACTCTGACCCTCGGGGCGAGTCACTCCTCCTCGACTCGGTGAGTAACTCAGCACTCAGTGACTCAACTCCAATAACGTAGACCACACTACATTTATCATACAGATACATTCATATGTTTTTAAATCCATGTATTAGTTTCTTTGTAAACAAATATTTATTTTCCGTTACATGATGGGTACACATTCCATAATGATACCAAAGCTTTCATACATACTTATCATTTCTAATATCTTCAGTTCTTGGTGGACTATTACTTTGCTCCCATAATTATTTTTTTGTCTTTATGAAATGTGGTTAGATATATAAAGAAATGTTCTCTAACAGTTTTACCTGTATAAAAGCTTTGTTAGCAGTACGGATATTTGATTCCTGTGATATACATTATCTTACAAAAATAAATGGTAAGGACATTGGGCATAGATACACATTTCATTGCGTACCTTTGAGTTTATAGAACTGAGCTTAATGCACATAACACTGAGGTCATACCACAGAACCGACGGTATAAAATTCCCCCCACACAAGTGCGAGAATATCATTTAGTACACAACACAGAACATTGAGCATACTATATACCCACAGTAGAACCCCGCCTAACGGACAACCCACGTGAGCGCAAACTTTTGCTCGGAACGGGCAATTTTTTCCACTATTAGATGGTTAAATTTTACCCACTATTAGATGTTTAAATAAAGCCCGCGTTTACAAATTGAATAACTTCAGATCCGATTAAGATATTGTCAAAAGGATTTCAAATCTTTCATCACCTCTGTCTCGCTTACAAATTGTTAAACAACACCTGCATATTACACCGGGGGAAACTTGAAAACCCCGCGTAAGAGATCACCCCACGTAAGTTGCACCTTGGCCCGGAACGGAGGGTGACGCGGGGTTTTACTGTACATATCCTTACTGATTCCCTCTCGGTCCTCTAGGTGGTGTTGCTGCCTGCCCTGGAGGAGCTGCCCTTCTTTGGTGAAGTGACTCCGGAGACGAGGGCCTCCCTCCAGGCGTGTTACCTGCAGACGGTGGCCGTCCACCCTGAGCAGCGTGCCAACATGAGCTGCCCCGAGCTCGACTACTCCGTCATGGCCTACATCTACGACGGCGCCATAGGTCAGTAGCCAAATTTATCTCACCCCTGGTATTTTAGTCACATAGGCTTAAAATTGGTAATTTGTTCTCCATTCCCCTTAAATATTAGAGTCCGTTCTGGATGGTCTATGACACCATATATCCAATGTGTTTTCTGTTCCCTTTTGTGTATACACCGGTGAGATCCATATAGAAAGCGACTTGTTTTGGTCAAAGTCGTTGTTCTCTAACGACTTTGAATGCTATACTACACTCTACAGCTACTTTCCCAATTCAAAAACCTCCATATCACATGCCTAAGTGCGACAAACCTGCACCTAAAAAGTGCACCTGGGAGAGCGGATAAGAGGAGGTGTAATTTGGATGTTTATATGATCTACCCAAAGCAAGGGGCAACACATAGATATAAAAAGCAACTTAGCCCTTTAACCGCAGCATGCTACCTCCAGACATTCCTATGACTACCACAGAATGTTGCGGCTACTGCAGGCATTCACGTGTCTACTGCAACATGATGCCTGCTACCACTAGCACTCTAGCCATGGAGGTCCTAAGCACCAAATAATATGATTCATGTTGATGTAAATTATGACTGTAATAGTGTTGATCATATAGCACACAATACCTATATTCTTATTCTTAAAGTATGGTAGACATAACAGTGGTGTGAAGAGCTTGTGTATGCGACCACGAATGTTTTCGAAGAAATCGGGCCCGATTTACGGAAATCGGCGCCCCGATTTCCTCGAAGGAGTTTCCAATATATTTTCTTATTCTTTGCAGGATGTGAGTGTGACCCAATGGGCAGTAACAGCTCGCTCTGCGACCCCATAGGCGGCCAGTGTCCGTGTAAACCAGGCGTCATGCTGTTAGACTGCAGCCAGTGTCAAGTGGACTACTACGGCTTCTCTACCGGAGAGGGATGTACACGTGAGTATCCTGTGTCATTGTTTCCTTAACTCTTTCAGTCCGAGCAATGCCTGGAGGCATTCCCACCCAGGGGACGAGGAATGCTTCCAGGCATTGTTTAAAAATATATTTATAAATGTTTATGTGTCATCATCACAACCTTATGTTTTATGAGAAATAATGAATAGATTTACACCATTCTTTCACAATTAATAAAAAATACCATGTTGATCATTATGGTAACTATAGTAACTGGTATCTAAAGGTTGCTAAGTGACGCCCATACGACAAACAGACACCATATGGTGATAGTCTCGTCCCCTTGGGGTTTATAGAGGTATTATGCCTCGTCCAATAGTGCCCATGCTCTCCAATCAGGCTCGAACAGAAAGAGTTAAAACATGTGTATTGTACGGAGACGTCTCAATGATTTGCTCTGAGAAAGAATTTTTTCCCAAAGTTTCCTTAAACCACACAATTTGTCTGAATGTGATTTTGCGATATCAAGGAAAATATACCTCACACTTATAATTTATTCCTAGTATCGATAGAATTTTCTTATTGCTTGTTTAATCATTTTTTGCTATGATAGTTAAAACGAATCAAGCTAAATCTGGTGATTTGCGACAAGGCAACCGAAGAGCATACGACCGCGTTTATCCGAAACCAATCGTAATCTTATTCATTATCCACCTTTCCTGGACAGGCAGTGTGACAATTTGTTATTATCAGGAATATTAGCTCGCTTCAGTTATGCAATAAATTTCTGGAAACACTATATTCATGTTATGCATACTCTATCGCAACCCTACGCATTCAACAAATCTGTATGCACCGGGCATGTCGAGAGACACTCTCTATATGTGTTTTCTATGAACACCTTGTATTAAGTAGATAATTAAAAAACAATAATTGCAGCCAAATAAAAGACTGACTCGTGTATATTGATGTTTGCAGCGTGTGGCTGTGATGCGCACGGGTCGGTGCGCACTGCATGTAACGACACGGGTACGTGTGAGTGTCGGCCCAACGTGCACGGTGTGCGCTGTGACACGTGCCGGGACGACCACTACGGACTCTACACGGGTGAGTATGGCGTCATCATCTTATAGACGTCTCAAGGGGGTGTCTACTAGGCTTCTGATGCACACTAAAGGGGGGCGTCCACCAACCACGACAAGGCTATGACAAGTGCCGACATGAAAGTTCCAATCGCAGCCTTGTCGCAGCCTTGTCGTGAGAAGGGGGGCTCTGGACAGCGTTGTCGGGGCATGTCGGAAAGTGCATGCTCCACCAAAGTTTCCTATTGTAGCCCTCTGCGACATGCTCCCGACACGCCATGACAAGGATCCAGTCGTGGGAAAAATTGAACATGTTTGATTTTGTCATAACCTTGTCGGAAGGCCCACAACAAGCTTCCAGTCGCTGCCTGTGGTGGCCTTGTCGTACACTCTTGTCGGGAACTGGGATCCACAAACCATGACAAGGCTACGACAAGCCTTCCAATGGTAGGCCTGTCGTGGACCTTTTCGGAAAGCCATTGTTATAGCCTTGTCGTGGTTGGTGGACGCCCCCCTTGACGCCCTTCTGATGTACCCCGACGCACCTTACGACGATGTGCTTCCCTACGCAAAATCTAATTTTGCATAGTAAGGAGAGGCTGCGTCAGGGCAGGGTCAAGCTGGGCACGATATAGCTATAAATCAAAATGACTGCATCATAGGGTTTTCAGAATGTTGAAAAATTGGGTTTTATTGAAGGTCAGCGTATGAAACTGAAGTACAGATTCATCGCCATGTCGGGATGTTGAAAGTTTTCTGTGGTAGAGGGGCGTATTTTCGAATCTGTGTGTGAGTAACAATTCACAATTAAATGCCTGGTATGTTCTCCCTTTTTATACACCTTCAAATTCTTTAAATTCATAAGAATTTTACTTTATCCTACCCCTAATAACAAACGCCATAGGTTTAACATTGACTCAATGTATTTGAAAGAGCGTTGAATAAAGTATTATTTATGCACCGAGGTGAATAAAAAAAACAGACCAATCAGGGACGAGATAACGAAAGTAGATCCGGCAGCATTGATAAATGTGGCCATCCTCCAATAAGTCTCAACACGATACTAACATGGATAATTACAAAATTTTCTCTGTATATCGGTGAGATGGGGTAGGATAAATACGAAACCGAACTCGAGTTAGACTTGTCAATGTCTATGCCACTCTGGTCAGGTCTGCTACTCACTACACTCGGCTAACGCCTCGTGTAGTAATACACAACCTGCCCATCGTGGCATAAACATTGACAAGGCCAACTCTCGTTTGGTTTCTACTAATTATTTGCCATTCGAAATCTAATCTGGGCACGGACAGCATATTACACAGTATCAACAGCATAATACACAGTAGACCATGCATAGTTTTTATGATATAGAGAGCAAAGGTCAGTATGTATAACAACAATGTGCACAGGTACATAATAAATATTTTTTACCAACAAACACATATTAGATTAGCACCTGCAACAATGGTTGCATCTTGTAACAATAATAACCGATTAACCCACACAAGGATTTTCTCCATTTCGTGCCCTTTTTACGTGAAAGAACTTAATTTCTTATTGTTTATATTTTGTGGTTTGGTGTTGACAGGTAAAGGTTGTGTGCCGTGCACATGTAACCTAGACTACGCCTACAATAACTCGTGCCAGGACAGTGGACAGTGCGACTGCAAACCTGGGGTGGGGGGGCAGAACTGTGACTTCTGTATGGACGGATACTTCAACCTCACAGGTACGTCACCAAAATTACATTCAATTTTTCCCACCCACCCACTACCATTGTCTACCAAATTGTGCTGCTTCTTATCTCTTTACAGTGTATTTCTATGTAAGATATAAATGTATTAGCTGTTTAAACTGTGTATCTATATTTTATCTTCTTAAGACATAGTCTTCCCTGTGGGAGTATATCAGCGTCACTTTGAATGTTCCAGTTGACGGCTGTACACCCTGTAGCTGTGACCCGGACGGTTCAACGTCTCTGATGTGTGACAAGACGACCGGCAATTGCGAATGTAAAACACTTGCTCTCGGTGACAAATGTGACACATGTCAACCAGGTAATACATTCAAAAGTCCCTATCTGGCCTTTACAGCCGACGATTTATAGTTGTCTGCATGAGTCTCGTTTATTCAATAGCTAGTGGTACTGACTAGCTCCTGCTGTTTTGCTATGAGGGTGCCACATCATCGTATAATCGACAGTTGCAGGTAGGCTCTTTGCAGTTCCCATTAGAAAATTGCGGGTGAAAAGGGATAAGTTGAAAATCGTGATTGTTGACGCAGAACACGTTTTGGGCCTCAAGGTGAGGTGGTTGATGACTGAGCTTTTATACAATCGTCGCGTTTCTTGACGGTTAATTCAAGCTTCTTAGAAATGGTTTAGTTCTAATTGGTATGTTCTAGTTGATGCTGAATAAAAAAAATCCTCATGAGCCCATAAACGTCTAATGTAAACTCCAGGTAAATGGCACTACCTTAAGACCTGGGAGCTGTTTCAAAAGTCGGGAGGGTGCTAAACGATAGTACTCACCGCCAAAGCGAGAGCTAACAATGGTACTTGAAGCGTCGCTGTCGAGATGGAGGTACCGCTCGCTATTGGGTATTGGTAGAGGTTTTGGTGCCGCTTTGATTCAAAGTGCCGCTCGCTGTTGCGGCCTCTCGCTTTGAAATGCGATGTGCCGCTGGCGAGACTTCACTCAACTTTTGGAACAGCTCCCAGTGAACCACCAACGCAGAATGCCAACCTCCCGATGCACCCTGACGCTCAATCGATTCAATTCAATTGTGCGTTGTCTGGTGTGTCGGTGTACATCGGAAGTCCGATGGGCGTCAGCATTAGTGAGTTCTGGGACTATCCTTTAACCCTTTAAGGACGGCTGCCTGGGGACTAGCTACTCCCATAAGGACAGGTGCTGGTGGCAGTCTGTTTGGCTAGAGGACGGCCACATAATAGTTAAAACTGATATCCAAGTTTGCAATCATGCAATATGATACATAATCATAAATATTGTATTTCATTTTAATAGAAATACTAGATATGATGTTATATCTACATTTTCTGAAGATTTCATGAATATTGCTCTATTTTTTTTTTGTTCAAACATTTTTGTTAATATTGGGACAATGATGCCTCAAGGCATCATGCGGCTTTAGTGCGGTGATGCCTCCAGGCATCATGCGTCTTTAGTGAGGTGATGCCTCCAGGCATCATGCGTCTTTAAAGGGTTAACCTACAGGAACACTTTTAATCGTCACGTCCCAATGTTTATACATATAGTTGGGTTCTCTCCGTTAGAACAAAATTAGATTTCATAAGATTATTTTACTATGTCCTTAGTATGCTATTCTTCCTCACATTTAGCTTTTCAGTATCAATTCCTAATTTACCTTATAGAATAGACAGTAGCAATTTAGATTATGAATTTTCCGTTCGAAGCTTCGTCATTTAATCTTCCTACTGAATTAATAAAAATTGTGAAATCACAAAAACAACAGACACATTAATTCTTCAGTAGGTAGGCTGTTATTAAATGAATATTAAAAATTCAAATCACAAAACGAACAGACACAGTAATTCTTCAGTACAAGTTGTTGATATTCAACTGAGATACAAACCTTGGTCTCCAGAGGTATGGAATCCATGACACGGCGTTTCCTTTAATTAATGAAGCTTCTTCCTACAAAAACTCAGATATCAATTTTCCTGTTTCTAGGTTATTTCGCCCTCGGTGACTGGAGCTCGCTCGGCTGTCTGCAGTGTTATTGCTCGGGTCACTCGTCGGACTGTAACAGCGCCCCTGGTTGGTTCCTTACTAACGCCTCCAACGATTGGTCGCTGCTGATGAGTGCGACAGCCATTCAGGAGCCGTGGTTAGGAGTGGACGACGCCGGTAACTCAGTCAAAGTCGGTCACCCCGTCAGGATTATCGGCAACGAAGGACAGTTAGTATCTCACTCCTAGCTTCTTCCCCTACTGCATTTACACCGACCGATTATCACCCCCGATTATGCACTTGGCACCGCCGGCCGATTTTTACCACCGATTATCCATTTTGAACCGCCCCCGATTTCCACCACCAATTATACATTTAGAACCGCCGACCGATCATGTAATACTTCTGGTGCAATAATCGTCAAGTTGAGAGGGCCAACAATATTATTTTCAGTGTTACGCAATATAGCACCACACATGAACTTTTTGTATCCTCAACAACATATCTCCATGCTGAATTGATAAGTGACTGAAGGATTTACCTGATTGATTGCCTAACATTTGTGACATGATGTCCCATTAGTAATTTCCTATAATACTCCATGGGCATTGAGTAGGAGTTGCCAATCCTAGATCTATGGGGGGGGGGGGGGGGGGGGTACCATGAGTACGATAAAAAATCGAGAACGAATATTCCATATGTTTTTTCAATAAGTCTTTATTGCTTTCGGCTAATACAACCGGTCTTCCCGGCAACAGACAACAAATGCAAGATATGCAATACAACTGCAACATGTGAAATGATAGTAACACGCTATCCGGAGCAGGTTGAGATTATAATTTAACCATACTAGAAATGTGTTAGGATTCTTATTATACAATTATGGCAACCATGATTTCGGTGAGTTTCTTGATTCGGTGATAATGAACATTGGAAAACATTCAGGTAAACACAACTGATGACCATCCAACTCGATTGTACAATCTCCTATGCCCGTGCAGCTCTCTCCTCTATTATCTTTTCCATCACCCCACTTTTGAACAAAAGCCTGGAATTGTAATTCACCATCGTGGCTCTTTTCACCCCAGGTTCGTCATGCAGATCGTCAATCAAGGTGATGTCTTACCACTGGATGGAGTCTTCTTCGTGGCCTCGGCTAGTTACCTTGGTAACAAACGTTCTGCGTACAAACACAACCTGAGCTTCTCCCTGTCAATGTACATCGCGGCCAACAACGACACCGATCCCATGATGACGCCAGACTCCATCGGTGACGTCATACTCGAGGGACACGACGTCGACTTCCGGTTAGTGGCTGCACTTCCGGCGCCACCTATCGTTAACGTGACTGAATATTCTGTAAGTAAATTACAACTCATTGTTCATTTATAATATTGTATCGACATACTAAATACTAAATAAGTCAATGAATATAGTAACCTCAAATTGTATTACTAGACTAGGAGCAAATAGAATGTTCATCATTGATGAATGAGCGTGCAATTATACATAAATAACAATTAAAAGGTTTGGGTTATATTCAGTCTATGGATAGTTTTCTGTAACACAATGGAACCCAGTCAACCTGCTATGTCTACAACCACCTGAGACTAGGATCCAACAATATCAAGGTCAAGCACCAGTGGGTCAATGAGGTATTTCGGTATCTAGTGATCGGTCATGGTCATGGTTAGCTGAGCATGCTTCTAAGTCCCGGAGACACTGGTACCCTGCTCCTTTCACACTATCACAGTGGATAGCACGCAGATAGTGAAGGGATAGTTTTCTGGCAGCACGCTGAAAGTGTATGTGACCACTCTAAACTCTAGGTCTCTAGATGATGTATATAGCGCGTGAAAGCACTGGTGCAATGTACCATTTCGCATGATGTGTTTACTCACCTTGGAAGAATATCTTTCCTATGTACTTTTACTATCTAACATAAACACTTCTATTATCAAAACAAGGATAATAATGATGATGATGGTCTCAGTAGATTTCCTTTACATACATGTACTTTAGGGGGAATTGGTGCAAGCCGCGCCCCTTTGGTTTGTGGGGATCCGAATTTGTTTGTGTGTAGGATATGTTTTAGATGTAGTCATTGCCATATCCCTTGTCAATGTTCTATACTGACTGTACTCCTCGCTTCTGTCTGTAGTTCCCGATGAGCTCTGAGGCATGGCATGTTGATACAGTCTCAGGACTAAACCCCACCTACGTCCAGATGATCCAGATCCTCTCCGACCTGTCCGCCATCAAGATCCGTGCCAAGTACTCTAACGTGAGTAAAGACCTGTGGCCTGAATTTTTATTATACATCGTATGCAAAGTCCCCATTGAAAATTTATGGGGATTCAGAAAACCACTACCCATCATTTAAAAACTGGCAGATGCCATAACCATATAACATCCGAACACACTTTGACAAGCATTTCGACAGACTACAACACCAACGTTTTTAATATTCCTACATACTAGGTGAGTGGCGGGGAGGTCGCGCTGTACTCAGCCCTGCTGACCTACGCCACCAATGACAGCTCGTCTGGTCTGCCTGTTAACAACGTGGAGAACTGTACCTGCCCTCGCCAGTACACGGTCAGTATGCAATGCCTTATACCACCCTTTATTTTTCTTTTTTTAAATTAAAAAAAAATTATTTTATTGCATCTCTCGTTACAACGAGTTTTTCTGATACAACAATTTGGTGACATATTTCAATATGGATTCATTTGATACGTAGACAATTGAGATAGAGATATAGTATAGAGTCAAAGATACAATTTCCATACATATATCGGTATTCTAGGATACAATGGTTAATGGTAATGAGATGGCGTTACCTAGGTTGATTCCTATGTATCACATTCTAGTCTAGGGATTTCTTAAACATGTCTAAATCTGCGCGTTGTTGACATTGAATCGGAAGGGAATTCCAGATTTTCCCCCCTCTTAAGTATGGGCACTTCTGTATATGGTTACTCCGTGTTTGAAACATTTTGAAGATTTTTTTTCTGCAAGACGGGTACATCTGTCTTTTACCTCTATCCATTCATGGTGCTTCCTGTTTTTATACATTATCGAAGCTAGCTGCTTACAACGTCTCTTCCACAGTGGTTCTATTCCTAGTTTCTGATATAGGCTATCTATGGTATTTCCTCTAATGGGTAATTGTAATGCAAGTCTCATTCCCCGATAGTGTAGCTTTTCTATTACATCGAGATCAGATTTCCGGAAACTGTGGTAAAGATACCTACAGTATTCCAATACAGGCATGATACTAGTTACATAAACCAGCTTTGCGGCTTCTAAGGTTAGATTCTTACGCAGCTTTCCAAATTTAAACAATTTTGATCTGATATTTCGGATAATATTTTTAGTATGTGGAATCCATGTCAATCCGTTATCTAGGTCGACTCCGAGGTACCCTTTTCATATCCGTCGGTTACGAAGTCCTCATTGAAAATGTATTTGGCCACAGTAAACTACTACCCATTGTTTATTAGTGGCCGTAGATAGTATCGCGCTACATTTTTACACAATATTAATATTTATAAGGTTTAACAACAGACTAATGCAAAATCAAAGTTCTGTCAGAGTTTTATCCCGATGAGAGTAGTATACGAAAGTGGATATTATGCCCAGGCCTTGGCGGGATATACAAAGTCAAGTCGCCATCGTGGTGAAGAACCTTTTCCTGGGTCCCTTTTTTAAAAACCTCATTCCACACAATCAGATTATGTTATTCAACTACGGAATTATAGTATTAAATCTAACCTCGACTTACTAACATCTATATTCAATTAAGTAAAAATGTATCTACATAGTGCATAGAAGATGTAATTTCATCTAGGTGATAATGCCAAAGCTTTATATAATGCACCTCATTACATTTAAAAGCTCACGAGTAGCTAAACTTAAAAAAATCTATAATGATAATATATTTTTCTGCTTGCAGGGCCAGCAGTGTGAGGACTGCGCTGCGGGCTACACCCGCCTGACACCTGAAGGCGGGGCGTACACGGAGTGTGTCCCCTGTAACTGTCACGGTCACGGTCTGCCGGGCATGCCCTGTGACCCCGTCACGGGTCGCTGCGTCTGTGATCACAACACCATGGGCAACTTGTGTCAGTTGTGTGAGGAGGGCTACTACGGGGACCCGACACGCGGCGCTCCAGGTAATGAGAATATATCCATTTTTTTTCAAAAACAAGGAGCGATAGAAAGGAGCACAAGGAAAATTATAATATTGAATACGGCTTTATGTACGAAAACCTTCATGTATTCATTGGTCAGAAGTATATGTACTTTGTATGGAAAAATAAACTGTATGAATAAAATGTAAGTGTATGTGATGTATGTTTTCTATAAAGATACTAAAAAGGAACTGTATTGAGATCTGTGTCCACGGAAAATATGCCATTAATTTGGGTTGCGATGTAATCTAACGAGGCAAAATCAATGGCCTATTTTCAGCAGCTACGGATTAAGTGCGGTTCAGATTTTATCTCAACACTATCACTGTCTAATTGGCTAACAATTACGTATTTCATTGCGTATTTCTTTAGAATACTCCATAGGCATTAATTATCTTATCAAGGATATAATTATATAGCTTTATGGGAGCAAATACCTTCTCCATTACTCATTATTTACCTCACATCACTGTTCTTGCTCGTATTTTGGAGAAAGACCATTGTTTTCATTGGTAGAGATTTCTCCGACCAAAATGAATAAAATTAAATGAAAGATACATTATCAATTTTGCGTCACGGGAACACATTTAAATGGCCGGATCTCTCTATGATGTATTGGTTGCATTTCATCAATTTCCATTCATCCTTTTCTCTCTGTTTCTGAATTTCTCCCCCAGATGCGTGCAAGCCGTGTATGTGTCCCGGGAACGTCATTGAAGGAGACGTCAACGTGTTCGCCCATTCTTGTGAGCTGGGACCACAAAGTACCCCCGTGTGTCATAACTGTACAGAGGGCCATGGCGGGGACCAGTGTAACGTGTGCGTGAATCACTGGTACGGCGTGCCTACAGACCCCAAGGTGCGTATTACCGACTGTATATCATCTGAGTCTTGTATAAACTAAAGAAGAAACCAACAAGTCTTGGTCAAGGCTTAACACTAACTCATACTCAACAGGCTTGTGAGTACGTTAACTCATACTCAATGGGCCATAAACAGATAGATATTTCCAGGCTAAGATAAAACCATTCATGTTTCGTCTGAGTCCCCTTTCGCCATCTCGTTTGGAGCTCTCTGGAATATTCACGAGGCTATCGCTTCGTTCATATTACTGCTTGCTCCAGACTCGATGGCAAACAGGGACACAGACCAAACATTCATCAATTTCTTTTTTATTCCCTAGATAATACAGTCGGAAATGTTGGCATATTTATATGATTAAGTTCAGATCTTTATTTCACCCCAGTACTTTTTCCCAATAGACTTGATATTCGGAACTTATACTAAACACCCATGGAATTTGAAGAAAAACTCGATAATTGACGACGTCACAAACATAAGCCAAGCAATTAATGATTGGGGTGAGATAAAATCTGAACCATATTTGATCAGTGGCCAGTAGCCAATATGTCATTGATTTTGGTTTGCTATTGTGTCTCACTCGGCTTTGATTACTCCACAACAAAACCTCATGACATATTTTCAGCGGCTAGAGATCTTGATGCCGTTCCTTCTCATTACATCCTTGTTATGTATAGAAATATTGATTTCTGTGAAAAGAAAGTAATCATCAAAATTGACCGTACTCATAGATAAATGCAATAACTGAATTGGAACAGTTCCCATTTTGGATTCTTCCCCTGCCTCCCTGATGTTTACAGTTCAACTGCCATTATTATTGGTAAAGAAAAGTTCTTGACGATCCAAGTGTCATTAAGACTAATATAAAAAGACGACATGTAAACAATACAACTTGTAAATAGAGCAAGTTGGTAGAATAAATAGAATCTGCTGTGGACATTTAAACAACTCATGTTATTACACGACTATACCTAGAACCGTAATACGTCTGGCTTGAGCCTCACATTGAAGAAAAAGTATTCACAAAGACAGGACACGACGCTGACACAAAAGTGAAAATCGTTTTGATCTTATGGAATTTGCAAGCATTAATTTGGGAGTATTAAAAATAATAAATTCATTACATCAGCACTCAATTCGTAAATATATGTTCCTTGACCAAGATTCTTCGAGGCATCACCACACAGGATCGGGTGATGCCTCGAAGCATCACTAGTTTAGATCGGTTGATACCATGAGGCATCACTTTCCAAGATTTACTAAATCTCTACTTTATGGGTAACAAAATGGAAACTAATTAATCAATTTACGTGATGCAACTGTTCAAGTGCATGAAGGAATCAGATATATTCAAATGCATGAGGGATTAAGCTTGAAGGACGTTACTGATGATGGTTAACGTTGCGTCATTGACAGACGTTTGACGGGCGGTGCGTGCCGTGTGTGTGTCACGGACGTGCAGACACGTGCAACACGACCACGGGCGTGTGCACGGACTGCGTCAACAACACGGCCGGCATGCAGTGTGACATCTGTGCCCCCACCTTCTACGGCAACGCCCTCTCCAACGACTGCAAACGTGAGTAGCTCCTATATGAGAGTGGACGGTCATATTTCATCATCTATCATATACGAAGTCCCTAGTGATAATGTATGGGGATTCGTCGTTTAAAAACTATGCATGTAAACGGATTTCAAATTCATTGTTTACGGCCTCTAAGATATTGATAACAGTAAAATGGGCACATTTGTGAACATTAGCGAACATACTAAAATATTATGAGACGATATCCCTCGTTCGAGTTATAGAAAAGGGTCTTCATGTACAAGCCTAGATTATTAAACAGGCCCCATCGTGCTCACACCACATCATTACATTATGCTGAGATCAACCCTAACCATCAGTTTACCATTGACCTGTCTTGGACAGCCTGTGAGTGCACGGAACTGGGAGCTGTCGGCGACTGTAACCCGCGCACTGGTCAGTGTGTGTGTAAGCCCAACGTGGTGGGCTTCAGGTGTAACGAATGCGGCCCTAACTCCTTCAACTACTCCAGTGGACTGGGCTGTCAGGATTGTGACTGTCACCCTGTCGGCGCGCTGGATCAGCAGTGTAATCCGGTACGTGAAACTATTGTTAAATCTCAATATATCTAAGTTATATAATGTAACCAACAAACATTACATTATTATTTTATATGATTTCCCAATATTGATCATAGTAAAACACTTTTCAGGAGAGTTTTCCCTTCAATTGTCAATTTCAATTTAGAAATAGTTTGCTTGGAAATCATATTTTATACCACTGTGAAGACGATTAAACACAGGTCTAGTTATAAAGCAAAACCCTCAGATGGCCTGCCATGTTTAGTTATGCCAGAGGACAAGACCAAAGGCTGCCATGTATTATCCGGCATATATCCACATTGTTCAGCATCAATTTTCAACTTAAGTACAGAAATGACATGATGTGACATAGCATTTTTATTTCTAGTATCAATTTTGACTAATAATGTTAGATATTATATCATAAGCAGATTCCCTGAAAATTTCAGGTTTATTGGGACCAAGGCTTTATCCGGTCTATGCTTGGGAATGCCCAAAGGCATTATCTAGTCTATTCTGGGAAATACCCCATGGCATTATCCGGTCTATGCTGGAGAATAATCCAAAGCATTATTTGGTCTATTTGGCCCAAAGACATTATCCGGTCTATTCTAGGGAATGCCATCAAGTATTATCTGGTCTATACTAAGGCATTGAAAGGTCTATGCTGCGGAATGCTCCAAGGTATTATCCGGTCTATGCTGAGGAATGCCAGAAGGCGTTATCTGGTCTACGCTGGGGAACGCCCACAAGCATTATCTGGTCTATGCTGGGGAATGTCCCAATGCATTATCCGGTCTATATATATATATTGGGGGATGCCCTAAAGCATTGTCCTGTTTATGCTGGGGAGGTCCCCAAGGTATCATCTGGTCTATGCTTGGGAATGCCTCAGGGAATTATCCAGTGTATGCTGGGGAATGCCTCAAGGCATTATCCGTCCTGAATAGGTTAGGACTGATTATCGTTTAATGGTATTCCTCACTCAGATAACGGGTCAGTGTGTGTGTATCGTGCACGTGGAGGGCCGCAGCTGTGACCGCTGTGAAGACACCTTCTGGAACATCAATGCTCGTACAGGATGTGACCGTGAGTTGCTCTTTTTACTTTTGTCTTTTTTTATATATCTTTATTGAATCTCTCTCAACCAGGTGAGTTTTGTTCTTCTTTTATGCACTCAGATTGGAATATACATTCAATATTTACAAGCCATGCTGCATGGTGGCAATCAAATAATTCTAATGCATACTAAGAAGGAACTGCATCAAGATCAGGGACCTGTTTCACTAGTTTCATGACATGTCTAGATGGCGTCTAGATGGTGTGTCCGGTTTCTTAAGAATTAGACATTAGACTTCGTTTTGTCCGTTCTTGCTTGCACTGTTGGTGCCGCTTTTCATGTCTGTCTAACACTTTAGTCACAAAACTAGTGAAACAGGCCCATGATGTGTAGATTTGTCTAATTCTTAGTTTTGGGGTCTGTCTTTTCCTAAGGGCAGCTACCTGTGTTGTCACGAAACTAGACAACCCCAATGTATGTATGGTGTCACAGATATGTCATAGACATAGGATAATATCATTTAATGGTCGATAATATGGATAATTTTCATTGTTTGGAGTATTTGATAAACATTTTTACGTAGATTAAGGTACCCGGCGTTTACACCGGACGACCATAGACGTGAAGATTGTTGATGACAGCACAATACCCACGCTAACACCATTGCTCATTAAGATTGTCCTTTCTGCTCCAGCCTGCGACTGTTCGGAGTTAGGCACTGCGAACGTTACTGGTCAGCCCTATGGGACATGTGACGTTAAATCAGGTCAGTGCACATGCGCACGAGAAGCCATCATCGGTCGGACATGCGACTACTGTGCTAGAGGGACGAAAGGTGAGTGTGGTGTAACAGTTATAATACAGGTAATAAACTATGGCCCAGTTTATAACTACTGATCTTTGACCATCGATTATAGAATCTGGCACGGCTGACCGATTATTATATTTTCACTAAGAAATATCGGCAAGGGTAAACATCAAGAACCCATACGATTTCTTAACCCCAAATTGCGTAATCTGGTACCACTTTTATGAATTAATCAGTGATGGAATGCATATTTAGAGAAATACTCCATCGGTGCAGATAAAATGTATAGCCAGCAGAATAACTGCCCATTGTGGAACAACTGGCGAAAATAAACATGAGAACCCTCCCCAAAAAAACAACAACAAAATACAAAATAGCACAACACAATCGTCTGGTGTAAATGTATGAACGACTTGCGGTGACATCGATTGGCGGTAACGATATTTTCTTGGGGAGCACCACCGACTGACGCTACCCTTCCCGATATTTTATCAGTGCATTTTCCGTCAGCAGGTGTAAACTCGTCCATAGACATACGTCGACACCATGTGAAGTCACACTGTTTTCTGGAGACGTCGACCAAAGATCTATTACTCAAATACAATGTATTCAATTACACATTTGAGACGCACTATTTTACATAGCTTTAGCATGTATATTACACCTTGGAAAGTATTTCTGTGAGTAGTATTTAATATTATCGTATAATGGATGTTTTACCAATGACCATTTTAATCATCATTGTTAGCAACGGGATTCCTGCCGATGCATATTTACAACTAATACAGTAAATTGTATCGAAAATAAACGTCAATCAACTTGGTAGCTTATCACTGTAAAATTGTAAATTGACTTACCCCGATTACTCCTATATAGGATTGTTTATCCCCACCTTCAATTGTTACATAATTATGAACACTACGGTGTGATACATTATGTAATAATATTCCCATTTTAACCCATTCCAGAGGACTACGTGTATGTGAAAGGCATATACGTCGGTAAGGCTTCTATCATGATTTCCCTCCTTGCTTGCTGGTTTCCAGTGGTGATTTTCCTTAGAACACTTCCCATTACCCAGCAATTCAAAATTGGTTTAGCATCAGGTTCTGTGGCTTTAGGATGGCCCACTACTGCCACCTTGCCTCACCCCTCCACACTTCCCACATATATTCACATTTGTGCCTTTTTGAACATCCACATCCTACACCCACACAACTTCCACCCATTCGCAATTCGCCTCATCTACACACGTTCATCTATTTCTTCCCACCCACAATTACGCTAATTTTAATGTTACTATATACCTGTGCGCGAATGCCTCACACTAATGCATCAGCTGTACGGATTCCATTCCTGCATACTGTGCATGCACAAATAGCTCGTGCATTCCATACCACGCGACCCTATTGAAAAATGACATCTTTAATGATTTCCATTTATATGATAATAAGGGGACATCGTGAGTGTGTCTGAGTTATATCTGTACCATCTTGTTTCAATATTTACCTCAGTTTTTTAACTCGGGGAATATTTCCATCTGAAAACATCACGTAAGCAATTCCATTCAGCCACACTAACAATGTCTCCATATGTAACTTTTTTCAATGATTAGGAATTCAATTTGTAAACATGTCTTATATATATCTTAACTCACTCTCTTATCATGTAATAACAGATACACACCAAGTCTTACACAATGTATTTTTTATGTCAAATCACTAAATGATAGAATTGTGTCTGCCTAAGTCAACTCTCATTTTTTCTTTTTGCGGATGCGCAGTATCAGCCTCGACTAACTAGGAGTATCACTATCCTATAACCCTGTTCAGACAAGACTGGTCATAATTTAATGAACAGCTATCTTTTCAAATTAGTCCATGGAAAACTCCATTTTTATCCTGTGTGGAAGTGCCTCTAGTTTTAGTGAAAGTAGTTTACCCATTGACAATCATTTTACATTTAGAGTCCATATTCCGTGGGAATGGTCCCGTTTATACGATTATGTTCGTTACAATTTTCTTTAGAGCGCATATATATGCACCATCAACTTGGTCTAAGTTGGAGTCATAATGATGTCTCTCATAAAATTTGTTGATACTGATTTGGCACTTCACTTAAAAATAGGTATAACACTGTATTAATCACTCATCCTTTGCTATGGTGTATCTCAGGTTTATTTGAATTAAATGAATTATATATTTGTCCGGCATAGAGTAGGTTATGAATGGCTTTTTATTTTAGCCTGAAGAAAGAAACTGGACTTGTTTCACGCATATCATACACACACTTTCATTGACAAACTATGTTCAATTTCATGTGGTTACCTCAGAGTTTTGACAATGGCAAGGCAGTTTTCCCATAATTGCAATGTGGCTTAATGGCATATCGGACAATTTGTCTTGAAAATTGAAACCCGTGTCAATTTCTGGGAAATTGAATTGGTGTAGAATAATACATGGCTATTAAACATAAATTGTCATCTGATTCTTTTATCAAAAGAAACGCGGTGTGAGAGGACGTCCCACGAAGGTGAATACGTTCCATAAAGTATTAAAAACCACCAGGTGGCGCCAATGTGTATTATATGATATGCCTTTAAGTTCATGCTAAAACAGCGGAACTTGTCTTCTTTCTTATTTTCTTGTTGCTGGTGAGGTGAAACGGTACCTAATTATCATTTCATCTTAACACACAGATATAATCTTTCAGTACCTGGATTCTATATATTGATAACGCGGTTTTATCAATTTTGGATAGGAGCACACTCACTATCACAGACACATCTTTTTCAGTTAAGAGGACTTTTATGCCAATTAATCTGTGTATTACTTGTAATAATGTGTACGGATATGCTTACTTCAGGTACTTACCCCAACTGTGAGTTGTGCGGTGAATGCTTCGACAACTGGGCAGTGAAGATTGATGAGGTTGGCGTTGGCATGTTGGAGCAGTACACTGAGGCACTCCACATCTGGGACCACTATGGTGAGCAGCTCACTGTAAGGTCTACGGACCCAAGCAAGCTAGAGTATAGACTTTAGGATTAAGGAAGTCAGAACAGGAGTACAGGGTACAACTATAAGGCAGAGAAGACTAATTTTTCGACAGACTGGAGGGGTTCATATACAATACACAGGGGAAAGCTTGTTGCAGGTTTATCTTGTGCATTCCGCACTTAGATAGGCTGTTAAACATTGGTGAACTTAAAACGTAATTAGTATGGAGTCACGCCTGTTTACATATATAATACACGGTTGGCCTTATCATTTAGGCCAACTTCACCTGCATTATATTGAATATTGCGTTGTGATAATTATAAAATGTTTTCTCTGTACATTTACTATCGGTTAAATTATTCTAAGTAAAATGATATATATAAGCATGATTCCTGCAAAAAATCCGGAAATGTAAAGTTGAGGGTATATGATGGTGTACGGCCATGGTTTGCTTCATCAATGCGAATTATCTTCTAATACATAATAGGAACTAGGAGCTAATAGTATATTCATCATTGATGAATGAGCGTGTAATTATAAATGAATAACAATTGAAAGTTTGGGGTTAGATTCAGTATATGGATCCTTCTCTAGAACCCACTTGCACCCAGTCAACTTGCCATTTCTTCAACTGCCTATCTAGGATCTAAACACATCAAGCACCAGTGGGTCTTGAGGTATTTTGGTCTTGAGTGATTGGTCATGGTCAGCTGGGCACGCCTCTAAGAGGCTGTGACACTGGCTCCCTGCTCTGTTCTCAATATCACAGTGAATAGCACACAGACACAGTGAAGGAATAGTATGTATACAGTCTATATGGACCCCTTTAACCTCTAGATAATATATATAGCGCATGCCAGCACGCTCTAAGAAAGGGGATCCCAGTGGCATATCAGTGAGAAGGGTTCAACACTTCAGTACGATAAAGGTTATTTTACTCACTGTGTACTGCAGGTAACATGACAGTGGAAGAGGTGAACCCCATCATTGGGAATCTCAGCGTCAACATATCGCGAGTAGACGACACCATCAACGACACCTACAGAACCGTGCGTGAACTACGGGACCTGCAACTGGGCTTTGATGCTGTAAGTATGATCGTATTACATAGGATTTACCCTGCATAATAGTGTCATAGATGTAAACATAAGATTTTATGATAGAGATAGTCAGAAAGTTGTTCAGCTTATTTCATACCTCAGGCATGACTGATGAATTGATGATTTAACCCAAAATAGAGAGAGCCCTTTATAAGCAATACGCAATATCAATTAGGGGGGCTATTCTGTTTTAGTGTGATTTCTACCTACGACCTGATCTACATTATTTTGGGGATTTTTTTTTCAAATACAAGGAAGCGTTTGCGCTATAGTATACTTGTTTTTGCGTCATTTCAATTTTGGGGGGCATAGAGAGAATGTATACAGTTTACATGAAATTGTTTCATCATTCCCACAGGTTTTTGGAATGTCTTTAGAGAACAAGGTTTGAGTCTTTAGTCTTAACCTGTAAGATAAAGTCGCCTATTATACATTGCCTTTGATTGAATGTCACTTCCCCATAATAGCCTGTTTTGTTGAATAACCAATTATCCTTTTAGACGCCTCAAGTATATATTATCCGAGAACCAAAATGATTTTTTCCCTATCCTTAAAGATCCCACGGAAACAACCCTGATTGTTTATACTAAATCATATCATTTCGTGAAAAGTCAATAATTATTCCGTTATCCGAGACCCATAAGATTAGCGTAGTTATTGGTTTTATATTAAAGGCATAACAACATATTCCATATATTATCCCATTATGTTCCACCTCCGCCTATATTTGTTTTATCAATTTGAGGAAGGTTTAAATCTTATCATTACAACTACCCTCGTTTCTACTCAATTGCATCGTCAATCTAGTCAATGACTTATTAATATTGTTATATTACTATATAGGTTAGCTATTTATGGATTTCTAAAATATGTTCTATTAATTCGATTAATACTGTCGTACATAATTTGTTTGACCAAGAAGTGCTTATTTACAAATGAGTACTCATCTCTACTTTATCTTCTTATCTATCTTATAAATACAACAAACAATAGTTTTGTGGATAGGCACCTCGAGGTTGACTTCGTATTACACTCGCTAACACTCGTTTATTACTACGCATTAACCGCTCATGGTTTACGTCCGCCTGTCCATGAATTTTTTTTTTTCATTGAGACACATTGCACTCGACAATACAAGCGTCGTTTTTCTTGGCAAGCGGTTGTGAAGAGAAACCATATAACACAATGATAACACTTACATCTGAAGTGTCTTACAATAAACGCAAATTACACATCCACACGTTCATTGGAACTTCTTATTATTAGTGGCTATAACTCGAGTGCGAATCAGATTTTATCTCACCCCTACCACTGACTAATTAGCTAAACTTTGTGATATCCCCCATTGAGTATAAATTTGTCTACAATACTCCATGGACGTTGAGTATGATGTTCTAATGGTAAGTCTGGTTAAAAAGAATATCACGGGTGAGATAAATTATCCTTAATAGATGATTTATAAAATCAGAGTGCACTAAGTAATACAGACTTCCATAATCTAGATATCATTAGTTCAAATATTCTGTCGCACTGTACAAAGTAATGGTTTATTATACCCCGTGATATAAACTATATACACGTGCAGATATATCCACCTTTACACTAATCTTGAATAATACACACGTCCATAAGCTAGATATTCTTAGTTCGAATTCTCTGTAGTACTGTACAAAGTAACGGCCTACTATGCCCGTGATCTAAACATTAAATAGATTGTTTATTGGACTATTATATTCCTCATATGCACCTTTATCCAACCCCTAATAAAATACTCCATAGGCTTAACATTAACGGACTGTATTTGGTCTACGGTGCAGGAAAATTAAATCTATCACTCTAGTGGGATACAGTTGTCAAATGACGTCATTTGAAAAGCAACCAATGATTATTACTGATTATCGGTGAGTTTTATGTTATTTCTTAATTTGCTGAAGTAATTTAGACAGGCTAGGATAAATTCTAAACCAAACTCAAGTTAGTCATGTTGTTTATCGCACTCTGGCAAAGTCATGTACTACTGCACTCGGCTTCACCTCGAGCAGTAGTATGCGACTTTGCCGTCGTGCGATAAACAACAACACGACTAACTCTCGTTTGGTTTCTCCTAAATAATTGCTCTACTTCAGGTGGGCACGGACATTATCTTTCACACGGAGGAGGAGACCCAGCTAGAAGCATCCCTCGCCGACGCACGCACAGCTCTCGCCACCCTGGAGAGTTTCACCGGCGCCCTCAGCCTCCCGACCCCGACACCGACCACTACCACGGTGTCCGTGACCTCACAGCACGTCGCTGACGTCACCATGACGCAGCAGATGACGTACGCGGCGGCGAACGCGTCGTGGATGGTGATTCAGAACCTGACGGAGGCAGTGCGGGTGTCTAACGGGAGCGTGACCGTGTTCATAGACCGTGTCGGGGCCGCCATGCTGGTCATAGACGACGCACGACGCATGTCTGACGCCGCTAGGATGGTGCTGGGCGGGCAGCTGTATCTCGAGGATGGTAACAATACTGCACGACTAGCTAGACAGGAAGAGTAAGGACAAACCGAAGTTTATACTTTTTTTCTTTTTTTTTTGAAGGAGGTTTATTGTACATTCTGTATTTACATCGATATATTTTCCAATGTCTGTGTAGAGTCATTCCGAAAGGTTCCAACATCTACCTAGTACAATGCAATCAATTAATTTCAGGCATCCAGTGTTTCCTAAGTGTCATGACTTACTAAATTGTTCATCATTATCCTTAACAGCTACACAGTGATATCTTCAAGTACAAATATAAGTCTTATCGGATAGTGCATCCGTTCTTACATACTTTTAAACTTTTTAAGGTACATATGCTGACAAAACAACTACATTGACAAACATATACTAAGTACTAAGGCCCGGCGTCCACCTACTACGATATGGCTCCGATATGGTCTACGATGCACCTCCCGAAAAAAAATCAAAATCGCGTCAGAAGGTCACCTAATATCGGGGCAGTTGACCACATTCCTGCGATTAGACACCGATAAAACCCCATTCAATGTGTGGTGGGTTGGCATGTCTAGACATACGTCTACGATTTTGCACCTTCCCGATATGTCTCCGATATTTGCTTTTAGTACCGATGCCATATCGGTAGGTCTACATTTCTATCGTAGTAAGTGGACGCCAGGCCTTATATAGAACGGTCTGACCATGCTGTACGGTAAATCCCCGCTTAAGGGGATAATTTGCTCGGAACAGAAATCTTTTTTAGTTCACTTCAACCCTACTTAAAGGGACACCTCGCTTAAGGGGACATTTTGCTGAGGGAGGGTAACCCCTCAAGCTGGATTTTAGCGTACAAGCTATAGAATGAGATGGGAACTTAGGTTTGTATAAAACGAGGTATTTAGCCAAGTTCTGTTTGAACCATAAATTCCCATTGCGTGTTAAAGCTTGTACAAGCATAGATATCTATTGTCGACCGTCACTTGTACTTATTGAATACAGAGATCTACATTGATATATTCATTTAATTGTTTCTTTGTCTCCTCTGGACAAAATAGGCTCAGAACCCAAGATTTCTTTTTTTACCACGGAGTTTTTTTTACGACAAAAAAAACCCAACGAAACGAAAAAATTATAAACACAGGTTTAGAACCCAAACCTCATTGTCTAAACTGTTATAGACTATTTCAGCAGCTACCATCATAAGTTTCCTCCCCAACCCTGTTCTGTTACACCATGATATCACAATACCTGTATGTTATTGTTAACCTTTCCCACAGGCACATTAGGAAGTACAGCTCCATCATCTCCACCTCCACGGCCCATGTGGAGGCGGGTGTGCTGCTGCTCCGGGAGGGGAACATGACGATAGACCAGGCGGCCGAAGCGGTACAGGTGCGCCTGGCCGAGATGACCGGCTACCTGGACACGGCCCAGGTCACTGGGTACAACGCCACCATGGCCAAGGTGGCCGCTGACCAGGCGGCTGGGGTCGTCAGCCTTCTCCTGGTAATCATAATTTTGCTGATTTTCTTTTCTTGGTAATGTTCATACCATATACTGTTTACAAGAACAGGTCTTTCATCGGGGAACTTGGAAGCCAAGTACGCTTTCTTCCACCTCTCCGAGAATTCAGCAATTGGCATTCTGCATTGAGATTTAGAACAACTCTAAGAGCTCTATTTCCTATGTGTTACACTTCAGCAAATAAGAATTATCTCTTAACACCGATATCAGTTTAAGGATTGTCCAGACACCTACTCTTTTCACCTCCAGTGGTGAAGAACATCTACACTTTTACATCTACATTTTTGACAAGTAACTACTCGGGTGCAAAATGGCGCCACCCAGGGGCTCATATTGATACAATGATAAATAAAAGAGTTGTGCTCATTCAGAAAAAAAATGGAATCAACTGCCAGCAAAAGTTCAGTTATCCAAGACAAAGGAAGAATTCAAAGAGTATCTTGATGGAATATTATTAGAGATTAGTATCAAATGTTATCAAGACGGTATAGTACCGAAAAGTGTATCAGTTTTAGATCTAAATACCAATGTATAAATAGCACTTGAATTGCTTGTATTGACTTATTTCTTCATTTCATCCCATTCCATATGTTTTCGTCTCTTCCTTCTGTTCTTCCCCTTATACTATGTACTTTGGCAGAAGTTTATGTTTGAGTCCTATGGACGTTAGATATCGATGTATCTACTGGTGGTTAAGGAACTCACTTCGGTGAGTGATACCTTTACTTAATAAAAAAAAAATATATTGTGTACATCTTTGATACAGAATGAGGCCACTCGAACGTTGGGGAACCTGACCGAGGCACTGGTGACGGTGGCTAGCGGACTGCACCTCGTGGAGAACATCACCATGGACATCGTGGCTCTGGACGTGGCCGTGGAACACGTCGCCGCCATGACACCTCGTCCCCTGGCTGACTTGCAGGCTGTGACGTCACAGATCGAAGCCACGTCTGTGTCGTCAGCGGAAGTGCAGGAGCTGCTCAATCGCGCTGACGTCACATTGAACATGGCGTCCACGGCCATCAATGTCACTGAAACTGCTTCGTGAGTAGATATCAGAATATTTTTACGGCCATTGTTAATTAGCCGACGAAAATGGCACCGATTAATTGCGTTCCTCTACAGGTGTGTCGGTCGTGCCAGCGACTGTACGTCAGTATCAGATAGTTGGTGAGGATGCATTGTGTGCACTGTTTCTACTGTATACCGATTTAATTTTCGCATTAAAACCATGAGGATCAAAAACGAAATTCGATGTCTTTGATTCGTTAAATTAAGAGATATCATTGGAAGATAAAAGAGTATTACACTAGGAAGGCGTGCTGTGGCTGTACAGTTGTTACACTATTAGAAACAACTAGTCATAACATGGTTAAAAAAATGAAGATATATATAACCTGATACACATTAAACCCATTATAACATGATTAGGACTAAAGAGTTTAAGTAACCTGATACTCGCATGTCACTGACATAAGAGACAAACGTTACATTATAATATGATAAAAAATATAAGCAGGTTACACAAGAGAGATAGAAGGTCAAAATAATGATGAGTTTAATTAGCGTCTAATTAGTCCATATGAAGCATAAGCTCTTGCGCTGTTCAACTGTGTGAAGAAAGTCTGTTTGGTGGTGGGGAGGGTGGGCAGAAGCGTGTGCTGTGCGTGGTCCCTAAAGCAGGGATGCAAGTTCGCCGACAATTGACGTAAATCAGAAATTTCTGCATCTTGAAATATGATCATTCTTTAGGACGTGGCTAAGGTGTCACTTGTTCGAGCAAAAAAAAAGAAATTGAAATATGATCATTAACAAAGTATGAAAATCATAAAATAAAACTAAACTCCGCAGTCAGTACTTTGGCGGCAGTTAAACGCGCCAAGGGCCGTTGACACTGCCGTCAGAGTTCCATCAAGTGCCGAAATTTTGTTTGACGGCACGGGTGGGGGGGGGGGGGGCGTCCCCCCCCCCCGAATACGCCCCAGTTTTTTTGTGTTTTTGTTTCCGACTTTTTCATCAGTCCCGACTTTCATCCCTGCTAAAGGGAAGTGTCCGGTCTCCCTGGTTAGAGTGCATTGGGGGAAGGGGGTTGACTAGGGGAAATCCACTGCCGCGACCGCCGGGCCCTCTCCCGTCTTTCATTTAAACATTTATATATACTATATACCTCTAAAAACGCGCCCTCCCGGCTATCATCATCGGGCAAGTGTTTGCTGGTCCGGGAGCCCGTAACAATCATCAGTTTAAACACCCAGCCTGTTTTCCTATTGTATTGCCCCGTACATAATATATATATATATATATATATATATATATATATATATATATATATATATATATATATATATATATATATATATATATATATATATATATATACTATATGCAGTTATACTCAGCTGATCCTATATGATAATATTTGTTCTTCTGCATTCACAGAGAGGAGGCACACAAGACTCTGGATCTGATCACGACAATCCAGTATAATCTGGAGGAGGCGAGTATACAGCGCAACAAGACACACGATCTGATGAATACTGTGACAAACTACAACTACACCATCACCTCCACACTCGATAAGGTGCGTCAACAGCAGAGCACTAGTTTTTGTTATTGAAGATAAAAACTCAAGAACAATTCGACTGGTTCTGGGCGTTTTTACATGTAATCGTTCAACACTGTATGCATCAATTTACTATACATGGAAGATTGTGGGTACAACAGCGAAACGATACAAAGGACGATACAGAAAAACAGTGTGGGGTTGGGGTGGGGAGGAAAGGGGTAACTACTAATGGACGTTGGATGTATTATACAAGGAAATAAGTGGGAAAGATAAGGAAAGGAGGTGGGGGCTAGCTGGGCAAGACTCATGAATTATATAATGGAGTTCATCATTTTACTCAGTTCTCGGAAAATCTGATAAAATGGTAACATTTTCTTGTTGTTGCATGTCGCTATTTCTTCACACGTTTCGCCCCGCGCTCTGTTATCAGGTGCAGACGAAGTCCAGCCTTGCAGCTACTTTGGCTGACGAGATTCACGCCAACATCACTATAGCCGCTGCCGACATCAACGACATCTACCGGTGTTTCCAAGACAAGCAGCAGCGTTCCAACACCACCCGCCAGGAGGCGCAGACAGCGCAGACCACGTCCAGAGACTCCGCCGCGGTGAGTCGTTGTAAAGGCCTGTTTCCATTGGCCGATGAAAAGGGTGTAGATACATACACTAGACGACTAAATACGTGGCGACTGTAGATCGTCAGGCCAATAGTCGTCAGGTGGTGGCAATGTCCACCGCAAAATTCGTCTACGTCAGAATTTACCTGATTGTTCATCACTGACGACTATGAGTTTTCACAGAATCGCCGCCTTTCTAGACGATTAAATCAAGACGGCTTGAAATAGTCGCCGGCATCAGAGTGTGACCAGTAGTCGCCAGGTGGTGCCAAATTGTGTTATCATACGTAATCAGACGATCTGCAGTCGCCATGCGCTTAGCGTTTACATTAGACGATTTCTAGACTTTTATGACTAAAAGTCGTCAGCTTCAAGAATCGCCGCGTATAATCGTCTAGTGTATACTCCGGGAAAGTCTGTCATTGGGGAGACAGCAACTATGCGTCGGTATTGAAAATTCGGTGATGGTAGTAGATTTCACGCAGTGACCAAGCTTTCACTCAGTGGTGGGTGGTGCCACATTGCATAATCTAAGCAGAAAAAGTCGTCAATCATTTCACGAGCTGGGTCGTTTCCCTTGACCGATTTTGGGTCAGCAATGCCAACAGTCCATCAGTGGTTCCTTACTGTAGATCGGTGACAGGTGTCGGCAGGTATTTTGGCATTTCCACCTACCGATTATGACGACCGATTATCACATTTAACACCGCCAACCGAATATGTGGCACTTTTATCGAAATGATCGTCAGTTCCAAAAAGAAAGGGTTAACAATTTTCTCCAATTTTGCATGATACGGCACCAGCAACTGATTGTATGTACCACCGACATCCAGTCTAAAGGTCACTTACCAGTGGGTGACTGAAATACTCATAGTCTGTAGTGATTGGTCAACTAGCCACTCTTCGGAGACGCAGATTCTGGTCCTCTGTACCCTTCCAATGTCACAAAGTTGGCTCGCAGATAGTGGTATAGCCTCTTCCTTACTTATGCGGCGTTTCCACCTACCGACTGAAACCCCACCGATAGTTTTCACGCTGTACAAATGTTGGTCGTTGGTGTTCCTTGTAAAAGGTTGCCGGCACATAATCGGTGACCTGCATTACAAAAATGCCATGGATGCTGACTGACTTTTGGTAGTAAATGCAGACCGCCACCATTCAGTTCAATTCACTTTGATTTTCTTGGTGGGTGTAGAAGTAGGTTACTGGTACCCTATTGCATGAGGCGGGAGAGAAAAAGCTTTGACCACTTCTGTTTCCACCTGACAATTATTTCACAAAATATGTTGCATAATCGGGCGGAGGCGTGAAATGCCATAATCAGTGCTCATAATCGGCTAGTCTAGGGCCATCCTAGACTGGCCCTGGAGTAAAGTATGAGAGGGGATGGGGGGATGTAAAAAATTTGTAAATTTTGCGTATGCCTCTTTGTTGCTATTGCGTAGAAGATTTTGAAGTGGGGTAGGTCCAAAATTTCTGAAATTCTCCGTATACATTGAATGCATCCCCTGTTTCCATGTTTAATGTTTATGTCTCTGCTGCAGCTGCTGGAGAGTAACGTGGCACAACTCCGTGAGGTGACGGCACGGACGGACGGCCTGGAGGGACGCTACACCGCCTTCCTCCAGGGTCTACTTGACGTCAAGGGTGACGTCGACGTCCTACTCTCTGACCTCGGCTTCGTCAGCGGATCAACTGATATCGGTTGTGAGTACATTATACACTACACAAAGGTAGTCATTGTGTTCTAGGCGAGAAGCTTATGGGAAAGTAATAGTTCCATATTCCAATACAGCAAGTCATGGGGTGGATGAGAATGCCTCAAGGTATCCACTAATATTTCTAGGATGTCCCAATGCAGTGTGTTATGGGGTGGACGAGTATACCTTAAGGTATCCACTAATATTACTAGCATGTCCCAATGCAGTGAGTCATGGAGTGGATGAGAATGCCTTAAGGTGTCCACTAATATTACTAGCATGTCCCAATGCAGTGAGTCATGGAGTGGATGAGAATGCCTTAAGGTGTCCACTAATATTACTAGCATGTCCCAATGCAGTGAGTCATGGGGTGGATGAGAATGCCTTAAGGTGTCCACTAATATTACTAGCATGTCCCAATGCAGTGAGTCATGGAGTGGATGAGAATGCCTTAAGGTGTCCACTAATATTACTAGCATGTCCCAATGCAGTGAGTCATGGAGTGGATGAGAATGCCTTAAGGTGTCCACTAATATTACTAGCATGTCCCAATGCAGTGAGTCATGTAGTGGATGAGAATGCCTTAACCCTTTAGCTACGCTATAATGCCTGGAGGGATTCCCGGGCATAGTACGCTATGATGCCTTGAGGCATTCCCGGGTGTAGTGCGCTATGATGCCTTGAGGCATCATTTACAAAATTTGAATAATTGTTATTTTTTTAATGAAATAATGCAAATATTTTGATAATATTTTTATTGTAAAACTATATCATAGTTAATATCCTAGCTATTATATAACATCCTAATAATTTTGGATTACAATGGAAGTGTGATATAATGACGTCACTGTGAATATTGTGGAAAGTGCCAGCGTACTACAGGGCTGAAAATGGTACTACAGCAGCGTATTTCAAGGCATGTATTTGGTATTATGCAGCGTAACGAAAGGGTTAAGGTGTCCACTAATATTACTAGCATGTCCCAATGCAGTGAGTCATGGAGTGGATGAGAATGCCTTAAGGTGTCAACTAATATTACTAGCATGTCCCAATGCAGTGAGTCATGGGGTGGATGAGAATGCTTTGAAGTACCCGCTAGATCTCCGAACGCAGCATGCCATGGGGTGGGTGAGAAGAAGTGTCTATTGTGAGAATGCTAGACATTGTTGGTATATTTGTTTCACTATTTAACTACTATTCATCAACGAAACAGTCGTTTCGATTCACTTTGCAATAACATAATGGCTCCTTATTATGATATGATACAATAACAGAATGGTTGACTATATGTATACTTTGCATTGATATAAGGGCCAATTTTCTCATAGCATATTTCCAATGGCTACGGATCTCGATGCAGTTCCTTCTTAATGTGATTATGCTATGATGTAGTAAGTAGATCATATTAAAAGCTTTTCATGTCAAATTAGAATGTTTCACATCTGTACTTGTTCTCAGATTGCACCACTTATAGGGATGTCAGTATTCAGGGAAATGAATACTGTCCTGACTATTTACTTCTATGATTTTCAGGTTTTTTTCTCACAAGCTCTCCATTGATAATGCATTAATGAAAATCCCGGAAATCCCTGAAACACTTGCATTGTTACCACACAAACCACTTTGAATGCGTATATCCCATGCACATATTGAATACGTATATCCCATGCACATGTACTATGATTGGTTCTGACGAATGTGCACTAGACAGTGGTGGAATCACCAGGGGACACAGTTTTCATTATTTTTTATAGATTCCAAGCATCAAAAGGACATGGAAGGTATGGCTCTGCTTGGACAGTTCATATTGTAGTATCAGTCCTAAGAAGGTTATTTAGTGTGTATTCGTTGGAACCAATCGTATCTTGTCAATGTGATGCTATAAAATAATAGAACAACGAAACATATTAATCCTTTCAGTCAGCAGCACTAACCAATATCTGCCGTGCTCTCTTTGACCATCACAGACCTATGTCTTTACTCTGTATCGTACGAACCGGACTATTGTAAGCTGTACTATGATTGGTTCTGACCAATGTGCACTAGACAGTGGTGGAATCACCAGGGGACACAGTTTTCATCGTTTGTATAGCTTCCAAGCATTGTAGTCTGGTGGGGGTGGGAGGTGAGGGTTGTCCCAGCAAATAACTTCAGGAATTTTCAAGGGGTACTTACATACATGTACTTACGACTTTTTATATAATCTCACATTTATCAAATGTCATCTTTTATATTTCAGTTTTGCTGGAGACCTTCCAAAGCCAGAAATCAGCTATGGATGATTTATATAGCGAGATTCAAAACATAAATGCAGAAGGGAATCTTGCTCATGCTAATCTGGATCGACTAGATCCAAACACAGCAACTTGTACACATAACTAGCAGAAAATATGTCAACTGTGTTTAGTTTATCTAGTTGTAGAAAGGATACAAAGTCTTCCATGGCCATAATAAAGCAAATACGCAAGTTGTATACGAAACCAGTATTTTGTAGACATGTATTTCGATGCTCATCAATGTTTCATAATAAATAGGATGAAAATCATAATCCAATCAATGTCGAGCAAAACATATTAGGTTTAACCAATGTCTTTACTTATGTACATATGTTAGTAGATGCTATCTTATGCCAAATGTATGACGTCAATGGTATATATATTCATGATGATAGAAAAGCTTGCATTTTATTTAACCCATTCAGAGATCAACATATCATGGAAACATTCTGAAGTCAAGGAGTATTAAAAAGCTCCAGTTTTAAGGATGTGGTCACCATCTTGGATGTATGCATGTATTCAACAGTGTGAACACGTCAAGAAGGTTTTGCTTGTTACTATGTTTTACGAATGATTCAAAGCTGTTCCTGGTGTATGTATTTATTAGCTCTATAGCTAGTTCTGTAGACAGGTAAATAAATATGATATAGTTTGCTAAGGTTCCAATATCTTACAGTTCAGCATGCCTTATATGTCATTTTCTACTAGCGGACGAAAACGGTACAGATTATTCGAGACTTCCTCAAAGTTCTGGAGATTATAGCTACCGACTATACGTCGGTATCAAAATAATAGGTGAGCGCTCATTGTAGTCACTGTTCTCCGGCGTAATTTGTACATAAAATCTTTGAGGATCACCAACGATATCAAAGCGTTTTGACTCTGTCGGTCCGTGGGAAATTCAGTCGTTGGTTGCCTTGCTACATAATCCATGGCCAATCGGTGAGAATTTATCTGCATGTCTTGTTATCATAAGGCTATTTTCCATTGGGCTGATTTTTCAGCCCTGATCTGCAGACGGGAACCACTGATCAACTATATTATGCGAGATCAGTGATTGGAAATGAGACACTTAGAGAAATGCTCACCGATTATTTTGGCATATATTTAGCAATAAGGCCACTATCAATGGATTTTATCACAGGCCAACCGAATCAAAACAAAGCACTCTGATTTAATGGGCGATCCTGAAGGTTTTAGTGCAAAATGTATTATGGTATGGAACCAGAAAATATAGCAGAAACAGTGTAGATAATACACCCTCGCTGATTAGTTGATTCTGACATTCAATCAGTCTGTTGCACGATTGACAGACCTTTTGGGGAACTGAATCAATCGGTGTCGTTTTCGTCGGCTAATAGAAAATGACTTAATAGCTAGATGCTAAATATCAGGGCTGTTCTACTAGGCTGTTAAAAGTCGTGTGCTCGCCTGTGGTGAGGTGTTTGCACTCACTGGCTTCTTAGTGAAGTTCCCCTCTATAACATGACCGTATACAATTTCCAAACAATATGAACTGTATGCTCTTTTGAAAGCATGCCCTTTCATCCTTACATTATGGATATTCTTATTCTACCAGTCGATGATTGGATGGTTGGGTGGTGGAATACATGGAGGGAGGGAATGAGAGAGGGAGGGAAATGATGTATGGTATGATAGGTCATGGGATGTCATGTCGTGTTGATTATATTGTTTCTTCATTGTCATGCAAGGAAGCATGGCTTGATAACGCCATAGCCTTATGATTATCTAAGGGTATTTTGTAATTTGCCTTGAAAATTAAAAACCATGTAAATTTCCGGAAAATTGAATATATTGATCTCAGAAATCGAGGGTAGGCTGCTAGTTTCTGATCTTGAGATTTGTATCATGATAATATGATAAATTATATAGAGATCATGAGACATTGGTTTCCATATTGAAAAAGATTATGTCATTTTCTTGAAAACTTTACAGAATTTAATAAATGTGTAATACTATGCATTTGAATATCAAAGACCATAGCTATTTTTCCGTTTCATATAAGTTTTACTCAACTGGTATCAGAATGCGTCAAACAAAAATCTTGAATGGTGAATGTCAACATTCACTAAACCCCAGTTGGCGCCACTGTGATTTGTAGGATATTTCTTTCAGATATTTCTTTTTATTGACAGAATTCGCCTATATGGGTGGTTTTTCATTACAGCAAAAATTATATCATATGCCCTATTCATATATTTTCCTGACTATCCTACTCTCAAATTCATAGCATCGTCCGAGGGGGGCACCTAATTTATCAATTTTGTGATACGTGTGTTACGTGTGATACGTGTGTTTACAATCATAGTAAATTTTGGTTGTTTAATCAAGTAAGATGTAATGCCCCAGAATACTCAAAGTTACATTTATTATACATTAATCTTGCCATGAAGCATAGACTGTTAGGAAATTAGAAGTTAATAGTCTGACCTTTGTGCGACAATTGACTTCATATATGCCACTTTGTCTTGAGATATGATATGTATCCAGATTGAAATTATTTTCTGGAATGTGATATTAGATATTGTTATTATTTATAGGCAAAACTTCCGGACCATGCCTCGAATATTATTGTCGAATATCAGTGGCCCATTGCAGACTAGATCCTATTATATCCTTGCTGCAATTAGTTTCCTTCTAATATTTTGTACAATTTATAGGCAAAATATTAGCAATAATAGAAGTCATTAATATACTGCTTGTAAATACCCTCATAATAGATCTGTGTACAAAGGTAGTAATAGGATACTAAAAATATATCGAAGTATGTGTAGCTATAAGAAACCTTTGAAATTATGGGCAGCTAAACCCAATGGTAATCTTAGTTCTATCTCATGGGCAAGAGGTAGTATATAACTGCTAATTGGGAAACCTTACTGGCTGCCAAATATTTGTCATTCCGGTGTAAAATAATTTTAAATATATTTCAATTTTCCAGCATTTTCTCGATCATTTATTTCAGCAAATGGGCTATCCGCGACCGATTAAGATTTGTCATCACTATTGAAGTTAATAATTCTTACGACTCCTCGTTCAAATAATAAAGCTCATTGGGGATGTGGTTTTGGAGGTGATATGTATTTTCCTATCGAAAGTTTTATGAAATAAACTAATAGTTTTACTATAATTCTTGTGTGTTGTATTTTTCCCACAATAAATAAAAAATGATAAAGTCGGACTATCAAAATATAGTTTTATATGAGCATGTAGAGCTCTATGTTTGACTTCTATATTGTTCCAACTTAGTAACCTTTAAAACTTTAAGATTAATACACAATCCAAAGCATTCACTTTGGAGCGGCTCAAATATGTCTAGAGGTGTAACTGGATAAGATAGGCCTACCTATACTACAAGAATTATAAAAGAAGAGCAAACTGAAAACACTCAGGTAATAATATGTTCTATCTACTAGGGAAAATGCTAGAAAATATGTATCTCTATGAATCATTACCCGAAAAACTGTGGAGTTTGTTTAATTCTCTGAACATAAATGTCAAAATAACAGGTACACCAAAGTTGCGGAAAATAATGACCATTCACAGAAATGGAAGGAGTCAATCTCCAAAACAAAACATTATTGTGGAGTGAACACATTTATTATATACCGATGCACATATATCTTATAATTACTAACCTCTGCTAAGCAAATAGTAACTATAAAATATTCAGAAAGTGTGCAGTAAAATCCCATACTGCACAGTGTGCAGTAAGTACCAGCCACTGTACCACGTGACTTGTTGACATTAGGAGCAAAAAAATAAACAAACAATATTGCGGACGTTTCCCTGGTTCAGAGGTATACTTATAGAATACATAACCCCAGCAATACCTACGCACACACCCGAATTCACTGCATCGCTGTATATCACTGTGTATTACTGATACAGACATTATCACACTAGAATATGAAAAAAAAGCCCTGCTCAACGTCCACTATTCAGAGAAAAAGTTATTGTGTGGTGTCGCGATATTGCGATATCGCGATGGAATGCGGCTGTGACGTTCTCGCATAGCAACCCGCATAGCAACCTGCATAGCAACACTTGTTGTTGCATAGAAACTGGCGGGAAGAGTGATTGCTTCCGGGGCATTGACCTAAGGGTTAGTGAAATCAAAGTGTGCAGGACTGACACATCTCTACGTGTTTGTTATGAACTGATAATGAATGGATTAACGAATTAGAGGCTAATAAAGTAAAATATATACGTTATATTGATAATATTAGGTATATAATAAAAGGAATACTAATATAGTGTATCAAGATTTCGGACCAGAACTCGTTAGTTTACTATAAACCTGTACTAAACTCGCCTATCGGCTCGTTTAGTACAGGTTCAGTAAACTAACTTGTTCTGCTCTGACATCTTGATACACTATCCTAGTATTCCCTAATTATACAACCCTTAGAATGGATAAAGACACCTTGTCTCATTTTAAAAAAAAACCTAAAGGCGGTGCAATTTAGGATAAAAACAGGAAAGGCGCAAAGGAAACAATTTATTCACTCCTTGTGATCTGAGACTAAGAGTATCAATGTAACCGATGGTCTCTATTAATGAGTAGGGGATGTTCTATATCACATCCCAAAGGGGAGAATCATTATAGTTCATTAGTATGACACCAGGGCAACAGCAATTCTGCATATCAGTGATTTCCAAAAGAAAATCTAGGTGTCGCCATCATCGATGCTTGTGAGTCACTCTGGATGTGCTCGCACGGTAAGTAAAGAAGATATTACCCCTGGAATAAATGTCCATAGGATTTACATTGAGAACTCGTTCTCCATGCCCCTAAAGGTATTGCAGTCCGTTCCCCATGGTCTACATCCTGTGTGTTGCCCATTCTTTTAGTGTGTATAGGGGAGAGATAAATAAAGAAAGCAACTCGCTTTAGTCAAAGTCATTGTTCTCAACTCGTTTGAATGCTATGAGATATTCACTCGGCTGACGCCTCGTTCATATCCCACCGCATCAAACTCGTGGAGAACGACGACTTTGACCAAAACTTGTTGGTTTCTTCTTTAACACTTGCGGAGAACGTGATTTCAGGTTCAGAAAACCAGGAAACCTTTATCACAGTTCAGAATTCGCACCTTTCCGTTCAAAACGTCTTCGTTTCTGAAGTCATCTACTGAAGTGTATAGAAGAAGGGGACACTATTAGTAAATACATGTAGTAGCTTCCTAATTGCCTTTGTGAATATTCCTCTTGTGGTCTTATGCCGCGTTTCCACCTGTCGAAAATGATCACCAATTATGGCATTTTGCATCACGGACCGTTTATATAACACATTTAGTGCAATAATCGTCACATGGAAACATTGGTTTTTCTCTCCTGCCTTATGCAATAAGGCACGACCGACCGACTTCTGCACCCTCCACCAAAATTAAAGTATATTGAGTTGATGAGTGTCCACCGCATTCCTGCTGTGCAGGCCACCGATTAAGTACCATCAACTTTTCAAAAGGTAAACCATGCACCGACCGACTTTGGTAGAGAGTGAAAATTATCGGTGGGTATTTAGTCGGCAGGTGGAAACGCCGCATGAAAGTGAGGCCTGTTTGAATCATGAGAAATAATTAGTAGGAAACTGACATGTACAATCGATACTATGTGTGATTAATAGATTAATGGCATTTATATATTTTTTGTTTACCATAAGATACAGAATTGCGTCTTTGCGTTTCTAAAACTGCAATGGTATGGTCCCATAAATTGCTAAATGTTTATCCTCCAAGTCTAGAAGAAGTAAAGGGGTGGGTGTTTTATAGACACCACTGTCAATGCACAAAGTGTTGGCAAGTTCCCAATCTCCCCAACACGTAGCATTCACATTTAATTATGAAACTGTTACGTTTTTATTTCTACCAAGGTTTACGGACTCCCTGGGGTCGTGAAGATAATTGGACAGATACATTCATATCTGAAATATGACATAGATAAATTTTGTCGTGGATAAACCTTGTAGTCCTGTGTAAAAACAGTTGTTTTTATATAAATAATTCCATATTCTTGGGTCTGCAGTATGTGGGTGTTCCAACATATGCTACCTGGTAGTGTAGGCACTTTTTGTGGTGGAAGAAAAAGATTTAATATCTCATAAGCACAATGTTGTTTTAACAATAGTTATCTTATTTTCTGCGTTTACAAAACGGCTTAGGAACTCAATATTCACTATGGCTATTCATTTTAGTATATCAACTCGATGGGGGAGATACATACACAACTGGAGTTGGGTGGAAGATAGGAAATTCAGCCTTTACCCTCTCTCCAGTATAAAAGTTTAAAAAACCCTCCAGAAACCCAATAATAACTGGTTTCGGATACTAGAGGCCGTAATCTCAGACTCAGCATTGAACAGAGTCAATAATCGTCAGATCGACACAAAAAAAAAAGTCAACATTGTGTAATGCAGCACCATCGACTGACTTTTGTTTCTACCAACGACAAAATGTCTCCATGTTGAAGTGAAGTAGAGACTCAAAAATCGGTGTGTGACCACCAAAATCATTTTAGAAAAAAAACAGGGTTTATTCTGACAACAACCGATTATTCGCACTGTTGATATCTCAGGTAGAACCATCGACGGATTTTAGTACAGGGTACATATAACTGCTGGCATTTTCGTCGGCAGATGGGAACGCCAATCACAGTTGTCATCTTGCTACAAAATTTTTATCAATAATAAACTTCGAAACCAGTCATAAGACATGTAGGCTACATTTGGCTTTATAAAGTTTATTAGAAGTAGATGCACTATATTTCTTCCACCGGAATATATGCATTAGGTGAATACACATATCTGCGTTTATACAACTTTAGGAACCATAGCAATGGACAATAAACCTAAACAAAAAGGTAGACGTGCTCAACAAGTCGAGAACAGTCTCGATGGATACAATCAACCAGGAGATGTGAAAAGATATGAAAAACGAAATGCGAAACCTGGTAAATATATATTACCTGATTTAATATCAACTTGAATTTGTATCCATATATTTCTACCACTAGCTCTTGTATATAACTAATCCTGATTTCAAAGATTTATTGATCCAAATGCTACTTAATACACTAACAATAACTGTTATTGCTATATCCAAGTATAAGGGTTGAAATTATACCCAAAAATACATGTGAATGATACCAGCAGATACTAGGATCAAGTTGCCTACTGTTATCAAGTTTTCATAGAAACACAATATACATTTGCTCACAATTCATGCTCCAAACCACTTACCCAGTTTACTCTACACAAATAGTTTACCATACTGTGTCTACAATATTAGAACTACGAGCCAAATTATTATCATTGGTGTTTCTTCAGTTTGTGTCCTATACATCATCCACAAACTACAACATAAAAGTAGGATATAAAACAGGTACACTACAAAGACCGTTAGCGTGCACAGAATGGACACACGCACGATTAGATTCACTCCCACACCCCTCCCCAAACCAGATACACACCACCTCCCCCTGAGGGCTAAGTACCACCCCAGTCCGCACCGTGTGAAACAAATAGGGGGTCAAGAGCTGCTCGCAACCCCCAAAAAACCCCGGTATTCGGTTCTCACGGGCGCCGCGCGACCACCGGCCGCCCACATGTCGACGGCCGGCGCTGGCCCGACGCCCGGCGAGGCTTTGATGTGGCGGCGGGAGCGGCTCGGAGCAGCTCGGGCCGCCGCCGGTCGTCGCGCCGTACCTAGCCCCACCACCCGGGCCCGGTAACCGATCCCGGACTTAAAACACACCACCCAAACTGATTGGATTTCAATCGCTCGGAGCGGCTTGGGAATGAAGTGTGGACGCGTGTCGACCGATGGTGTGATGGTTATAAAGGGGAGGGTGGAATGGATGGATGCTTGTACGTTAAACGGGTGTCTGCATCCATGGTTTACAAAGGTGGTGCGCTAGTGGAAGAGAAGGCTTTAAAGTGGGTTGAAATGGATGCAGACATAGGCAAAGATGCAGATGTTGGGAGAGACGCAAGTAAAGGAATAAACCCAGCCCACTAGAAATGGGCAGTCATTTGAAGGGATGTGTGAAGAGGGAGAGACATAAGGATTGGGATACCCATGGATTGGCATCATAACGACACATAGTTATTGAGCCTGCAGTAGGTCTGTAGTGTATCTTAACTAAGGCCCGGCGTCCACCTACTACGATATGGCTCCGATATGGACTACGATGCACCTCCCGATAAAAAATCAAAATCGCTTCGGAAGGTCCCCTAATATCGGGGCAGTTGACCACGTTTCTGCGATAAGACACTGATAAAAGCCCTATGCAATGCGTGGTTGATTGGCATGTCTAGACGTATGTCTACGATTTTGTACCTTCCGGATAGGTCTCTGATATTTGCTTTTTGTATCGATGCCATATCGGTAGGTCTAAATTTCTATCGTAGTAGGTGGACACCGGGCCTTATATAGAACAGTCTGACCATGCTGTATGGTAAATCCCCGCTTAAGAGGACAATTTGCTGGGAACAGAAATTTTCTTGGTTTTTCATCCCATAACTACTGCATGACATCATGGAAGAAGGCACAGTTTGACAGTGGGCCCGAACATTATTTATTTGTCATACACAGCAGCGGGCAGTATTTCAAAAAAGTTCGTGCACAGGTATATCATAATTTGATAATACTGTCTGAGGTTTATTGAGAGTGTGTCCGATCCTTGGTCCGATCCTGCATTCCAAGGTCCTGGGCCGAGAGACCTACGATTGAGCTAAGGACTAAGTATTTCTAACTTTCATTTAAGCCTATAGACTGCAAACATAATATTATGTACCCTTGGAGGTATCCAAACTCCACTTCAGTGTAAGCCTATGTTACCTTGCCTGTGAAGTGGCAAGGTTACATAGGTGTGCACTTTTCATTACTGAAGTAAAAATGATATGATAAATATTTCTCTAGGTTCGTGATTATCAATGGATACAAAACAAGCTCTTGATGATAATTATTTAATTGACTTAGATGAGAGGCACGCATCTGCTGGTAACTCAAAATTAGGCTTGGCAGACACACATGCCTTCTCAAGTGACGGTCTAGACTAAGTGTGCAATTGGATGAGGACTGGTGAACAGACATTGGTGTAAAAATGACGATTCATTGGAGAACCACGTTAAAAGTATCATTATTGTTATACAGAGCAGGTACATATGGTATTAAGCCTATAAGGAAGTCGAGGTGAGGTGTGTAAGCAAGTAGGACGATGGAACTAAGGATAAGCAATGTGCATAAAGGATGTGGCGACGCCGTAGGCGCACATCCCGTCGGTAATCTGTGTGTTATCCTGTTGTAATCTGGACTGACAAATAATACATTAGGAAAATATGGAATGAAATGAAGACAGATCTATGCCAGCAGTACTATTTACGACTACTTTGTAAATAGGACTAGCTGTTGGAATAACCTACTACAGTCATTTGGTCCTTGGTGACAGATTCGTGGCTCCGAGTGACAGACGGCATACAATGTACCTAGAGTGATGGACTCCTATCCTTTTCAAGCAAAATATCTTCAAGCTCCTGTAATGGCAATATGATCCTTAGCGGGGGAATTAGGCTGTATAGGCATGTGCACTACAGACAACCAGTGGTGAGAAACATGTAATTATGTGTAAAGAGGGTACCCTTAGTTTGGGCGACCGACAATCATATCTGGCAACTTACAGCTGTAGTTTAGGCAGTGTTAACCCTCAGAGGATTATATACATGTGGCACCATTATAGATGAACAGCTGAAAGTGAAACCTTCCTTTATATGTCGAATAAACGAGACTTATTTGAACGATTGTAAATCGTCTAATGTCGAATAAACTAGACTTATTTGAACGATTATAAATCGTCTAATGTAAACGCTCCAAATACTTGTTGGGACGACGATACTTGGTAACTTCTTTATTGACCTTGATCCTCACGACATTATGATCGGTCATTATCATTCCGTATACATGTGCACCTTCTTAAATTTGATTCTCCAACTACATCAATAATAGCCACAAATCTAACCGACGTAGTGTTTTGCAAAACCCATGCTCTCATCGTGGACTATTTCAACGTGCTTTGAAATCGTCAGAGGCCTCAAGGTCGGTTGGTGGTGCCATGTTACACAATTTGGGGTGGAGAAATTGTTGACCAGGTCTGCATTTCATCCGTTTAATTTATCTGAAAGGCACTATAAGGATCGGTGGGCGGTGTCAGAATCGGTAGGTAAAAAAGCGGCCTTAGCCGGCGTTTACACTAGATGACTAAGAACCTGCAGCTGATGACTGTATATCGTCTAGCCAATAGTCGTCAGGTGGTGTTCGATTAAACAATATCAGCCTCAATGGTCGTTGATATAAGAATTTTCTCAAGCATTTACACCGGACGACATTTCAAAGTAATGTATGACGACTGAGTTTTTCTCAGAATCGTCAGACGAATAATTCAAGTCCCCTAAGAATAGCTGTTGAATAGTCACAAGGTAGTGCCAAGCTGATGTAATCTGGTGATGCGCAGTAGTCACTCATTCTGCTTTTACACCAGTCAATTTCTAGCAATTTTCTGCTGTAAGTCGTCAAATGGTGCTGAATTCAAGAATCGCCACATATAATCGTCTAGTGCAAATGCAGAGTATTGCTCTCTGACTCACAACCAGTGCTTACACTAGACAATTCTGGGAGACGATTCTTGAATGAATTCACCAACGCCTGACTTTCAGCAGTAAAAGGCTAGAAAACCATCTAGTCTAGATGCCGAACTAGTGACGACTACAGATCGTCAGATTAGATGTGATTGTGCAATTTGGCACCACCTGCGACTATATACAGACGATCTAATACCAATGACTATTTCAGGGCAGTGTATTTTTATAGTGTAAACTCTTGCAAAATTCTTCTATCGACGACCATTGAGGCTGATAATATGTAATTGAGCACCACCTGATGACTATTGGCTAGACAATCTTCAATCGACATGTTTTTAGTCATCTAATGTAAACGCCGGGTAGAATCGTCTAATATAATCTTCGGGTATGACTCTCACCCGGTGTTTACACTAGACCATTAAATACGTGGCGACTGTAGATCGTCAGCCAATAGTCTCCAGGTGGTGGCAATGTCCACCGCCAAAGTCGTCTCCGTCAGAATTTAACCGACCGTTCACACTGGCGACTATGTGTTTCCACAGAATCGCGGCCCGTATAGATGACTCATTCAAGTCCGTTTGAAATAATCGCCGGGATCAGAGCGTGTCTAATAGTCGTGAGGTGGTGCTTTATTGCGTAATCAGACGATCTGCAGTCGTCATGCACTTGGCTTTATATTAAACGATTTCTAGACATGTACGGCTGAAAGTCGTCAGGTTCAAGAATCGCCGCCTATAATCGTCTAGTGTAAACGCCGGGTAAGTCCACACACTTGCTCCGTCAACTGGCGGGACTTCCTCCATGGCGGGCGGCGGCTGACTGGGGTATGGCCCGGGGCAGAGGGTGGAGAGGGCGGCCCTCTTCAGTCACCCGAAACTAATCAAAGATGCCCCACGGCCCCACTTTAATTCAACCCGGCTTCTGCAGCATCAGTAATTGGCAGTCACAAATGGGGCTTTCCTACAATTTCCTTGTATGGCCCATTTTGAAACCGTCTTCTCTTTTTGTTGATAAGATTTTAAAAATGAAATCGGAAAACATTCATTTATATATATATATATATATATATATATATATATATATATATATATATATATATATAAACATATATATGTTTATATATTTGTACACACACACAACGACCATGAGATCTTCCACGTTATCCGTCTGTAGATAAGGATATTGCCGTACACTACAGATATTTTAACATAATTTCAGATTTCGGTGAAGGGACTCACTAATCAACAATGTAGATAGGCTAGTATCATTCTGTCATGCATGCTGGCTTTATAGCAACGATGCCAAATAAATATGTACTATATCGTATTTAACAGTGTATAGGGTATGACAACGGCGTGCGACACAGTAATGAAATATATGTCAATCAGATTAAGCTGAAGAAACTCATTTTATACCAATTTTAGATCAATATTGGATGAATATGTGTATTAAATTCTACGTTGACATTCCTCGACCCAAATTGACTGCGGCAGAAAGACATATTGATTTGTCACTTTCTTGTCTGTTTTATAAGATTGGCAGCGTGGATGGTGGAGATTGGAAATATGACAAGGTCGAAAACTGCGTGTCAAGCATTATTATTATTTTGGATGAATTTGTGATGAGGGAATAAGGCATACACGTCTATCAAACTCCAGTAGTGCTTCCACTGCACAGTAGGAGTCTATAGAGTGAACCTTCAGTAGCACATGGTATGCCTTAGTCCAATGAAAGCCAATTTAATAAGGACAAGTTTATGTATTTTGCAATACACCAGAACCATTCAACCAGAGTCATATATACTAGAAAGCCCTCGTTTACTTATATATACTGAAGTTTAAAACATCTTCATGCGTAAACGGGAAAGTGAAAAATGATAAACTATCTCACCTATTCACATTTCAGCATTAGTATTATAGTAATGTTTATCCTACCCCTAATAAAAAACGGCCATAGACTAAACATAGAGAAATTTTATGTGGCAGGCCGTGACATAAAGTTTTTTTTATGCCACTAGAGTAATAACAATATTGACCAATCAGAGAGCAGGATGTAAGCTACTATGAAAGAAGTTCTGTTGGTCGTTGACTCAATATTTATCTTTTTACAGTAATATAAGCATAGACGGGGTAGGATAAATACGAAACCGAACTCGAATTAGACTTGTCAATGTCTATGCCACTCTGGTCAGGTCTGCTCCTCACTACACTCGGCTACGCCTCGTGTAGTAATACACGACCTTCCCGTTGACAAGTCTAACTCTCGTTTGGTTTCTACTAATTATGATAGTGAGAAAGAATAGCTTTGTACATCCAACGGCATTTCCTATTTTTTTTGTAAACAGAGTACTAAAGAAGAGATGGGTAAACAATGCATCTTTTGTATATAATTCAAATGCTACTTGTGAATCAATATTGATACCTATTATGATATCGCAAACTTTCTGAAGGTGACTAAATCTTAACAGAGCAAATCCTCAGAATATATGAAGCAAGATGATAGCATTTTGCCTCTTCTAGGATTACATAATACAACTTGACCTCATGACTGAACTATCCAAGTATATGTATGATGTACAAGCTAATAAACTCTTTAACTTATCTAAAATGGAGTCGATCTCTAATTTGGAACGTCTTAAGACTCTCTGGACATCATTATTAAATCTCTTATCTATTTGCCCATTGTATACAAAGTCTCTATCGAGAATGTATAGGGAATCAGTAAACCCCTACCAATTGGTTAAAAACTGTCAAATACCACAACCATTAGGATTAAAATAGGCCGAGGGCATCAAAGCCATTGCATACGGAAGTAAATCCCTTTGTGCTATAGTGCAATAGATAGTCCCTATTGATATACCCTTTAGTATGGCAATTCCTCGGTTTAATTTATTCTAGTAGATGGGTGATGAATACAACAGACGATGCTTTTGTGGACAAACGACTCTGTCAATTGCTTGAAAGTACCTACATCAACAATGGACTGCAGTGCTTATCATTCAGTGATATCAATGGGAATCCTAGGTATCTGCATTGTTGTACGAAAGTTGGATGTTGAGAGCTGGAACTACCGATATATATTTGTTCAAAAGTCCCTCTTAAATGTTTTAATGGGTAGCGACAGATGCTCTGTTTGAGACTGGACAATATATCTAGGCTTAATACTTCATCTCTTGATCGTTGGAATTGCCCTTCACTACATTACAGATTCTTGGAGCATCGGTTATCTTGCTCTTAATAACGAAATACTGGATCCAATCATACACTCTGATTTTATATCATCGACAATAGGCCAACTTGCACGATACATTCATCAGATACTTCACATAGGCCTACTATGCATCGTAGTTATTCTACCCCTAAAATAAAGTACCATAGGCTTAACATTGAGTTTCAGTATGCCACGCTGACTGGCATACGGAGTTTTATATGCCACTAATGGCATACATAATAGTTATCAGGTAATATTCCAGAATCGAGGAGACGGGGTATAGGATAAAATCAAAACCTGATTTGTTTAAAACATGGCCACCGCATTCCACTCCTGAAGGTTTGGCTCCGGACTTCACTCGGCTTCGCTTCATGAAATTACTAAGCCAAACTCCAGTCGTGGCATACGGTGGCCAAGATTAAAACTCATCCAGTGTAACGATAGTATTCCATAATCACCTTGATTAAATGCCCATTATCCTATACTACTTACTCCTGAACTAAGGTATGATAAAGCTCTAATTGTGTTCATCTAAAGACGATTGGAGGGTTGATATTATTTTAAAAATAACTCCAATATATTAAGCAGCTCGAAACTCATAAGGAATGGGTCATTCAAATAAACTCTTTGCCCCTGAAGAACATGTTTGATAACAAGTTTAATGTTACTAACATTGATACGAATCTATAGCTGGATCCGAAAAAAATGCTGATACCTGATACAAACTGTTTATAGTAGACCTATGGGAACTCTGCTTGGACATACCCGCATGCATACGGATGAATGCTGTGTGGGCCGGGTTGCGATACAGCGCACATATGGAAAAATAGTGCGTTACTAAAGCAAACTATAGTGTCGCCATGCCACCCATCGGATAAAGGTGCGTAATGACTACTATATAAACTGGTTACCTACTATATCTAAAACGGTAGAATTTCGTCGAATCCGCTTGAAGTTGCTCCCGTACATAGAGACATAGTGAACCCGACCTGGGCTTGGAGATTGAAGGGCCACGAGAGTGAGATTCTCGTCCAGTTTTAAATTAAACTGTAAGCAGCTACTCTTTTTTGTATTTCTATATGCAGACATGCGTTTTCTCTTATGATTACCTACCACATATAAAACGTGTAATTTTCGGTAAAATCCGCTTGGACTTGGTCCCGCACATAGAGACAGAGTGAACAAGACCTATGTTTGGAGACTGAGGCCCCCGAGAGTGAGATTCTTGTGCAGTACCTAACTAAATCTTGCTACTATTTTTTGTGTTTTTCTACACAGATATGCTTCTATCCTTAGGATTCGTTTCTAGCCAAACTGAAAACATAATTTAGAATTATAGTTCTCTGATATGCCTTTATCGTGAGAAACCAATGAGATCACATTTCGCTGGTCTCTGTAAAATCGGTGTCACATGAAATGATGGTTGGGAAATAAATGATTGTTCCAGGTATTAATAGTAGGGGGCGCCACTGAGCTCTCCCCCGCAGACTAGGGGCGTGGGGGGGGGGGGGGGGGGGCAAATACGACGACGAAGTCGCTAGTTTAAGATAAAAGCGGTTGTATGTACACTGGCCACCAGAGCAGACGTTTGCTACGCACGTTAGCTCTTGCACAGTCCGATAGTCGTTAGCCTTGACACGCCGTGGTAACGGGTATCTTACGTCATTGCAACGGGTGTAGAACGAATGTCACGAATCACAATTTGAAAATCAAAAGCTAATACACCTAATTTTATAATTAAAATCAATTTTGATTAACATCAATATTGTAAATAACAATATATGTGTAAAATAAAAATGGAACTTAAAGAACCTGGAAATACCCTCAAAGCAACACTTCGATGTCATCATTTATTTGTGTTACATTACTATCCATATGTTTGATAATGAATGTTTCATAATAAGTTTATAAAGGCAGACGGAGAAATACAATCTGGTTCGAGGGGAGATACTCGAGATACTTTGATCGGACTGTGCCAACCCCTAAGTCGTAGCTGAGCGTAGACAGGGGTTGGTTGCCAATCTAGGTTGTATGTTCCTTGGAATTGACTCTACGCAATATCCTCACATGTGCTCGGATATCACTACACGTGTATCACCTCCTCGGTGCAGAGGGTGCATTTGAAGCCATTTAATATTGTGTACATATTATGACGGTTTTACCCTTTTTCACAATTTTGGCCTTCTTCAACATTTTGGCGGTTTTGCTGTTCTTCACAAGTCTGAAATATACCAGTGAGAGATGCACACAACATGTGCAGCGGACCTGACATGCTTTCGGTGGCGCCATCTGGCTTCCGACACTGTTTTCGGGTCATCTGCGGCCACCCATGAACACTGAGACTAGTGTTATGTAATTATAACTGACACACTTTCCCCGGGCCCCTATGATTAATGACCAGTTATTCCCAAACGGAATGTATGTAAAAATGCGCTTATGCAGAGAAAACAAGCGCCGATGGGGTCCCATTCCCGACGTGAGGTAGGCCATACATCGGTCCAGGAGCCCGCAGATTCCGCCTGCCCGCTCCGGCCGACCGGGGGGCTTCACAGCCAACGCGGGGAACACAAAGAAGCGCTAACTCGGAAGTGACGGGGCGGGGAGGTTGAAAAATGTGGCGTGTTGATTTGTTGTGTCTGATATCAATGGTACTGTGTCGGCGATATCATTGCCACATGGCCACGCCGGCCGGGACCCAGTCCACCGCCTCGCTCCCCTGCCGCTTGTTTGCGGCGCGCAAGCATACATCATCATTAGGACCCCGCGCCGCGGCGGATGGATATGTACAGGCAGCCGTCGTCAGCCAATCAGCGCACAGCTTGTCCGCGCCTGCGCAGATACGCCTCTCGGCAGGTGTTTATGAGCGCCACCTTTCGGTTCCGGGAGGAATCGCGATTCGTTCCGGATCCCAGCGTCTCGCTGCAAAAGTGCGGTATTTTCGCTGGTTCGCCGCGTCTTCGGTTCGTCCTCGGGTCGGTACCCAGAAGATCCCACACACTTCTCATATTATCGCCCGTTTTGCTATCTCAGAAGGAGAGATCATTGAATCATTGTATTTTAGATACAGGATCAAGAAGCTTGGCCAAATAGATCTGTTCCATATGTTCTGTAATCAGAGATTATGTCCCAATGGTTTGACGGTAGTAAGCAATTTAATGCCGGTCATCACCATCAAAGCAAATGAGGCTTGACAATTTCGATGACTGATCTTGGATGAGGAGGTTGACCTCTGTCGTTTTTACAAATCTACTTTCTCTAAGTAGGCCTATTGTGTAGGATGATTCCATAATAAAGTGAAGTGTTATCCATAATAATGTAAGCTATCAAATTCTGATATGAAGCTACAGGAATAAGTGTCCGATTTCCATTTTCTTTGACATAATTGTCATATTATATTCCTTTTATAATGCGTTTAATATTGGAACAATTTCGTGAAGAACAATCCTGGCAACTGCTATCACCCTAGCACAAATCTCCCATTCTACAACACCATGCGGCGTGTCGATATATAGGCCTAATGTCGAACTTGGGAAATTTCAGTTATCACAAAGACAGGAAAGACAAAATGGCCGCCAGTCTTCCCACACACTACTTTACATGCAAAGTAATGTTTCACAGACTTTTTCATGTATCCTCCTAGAGGGATACTCTGACATTATATCCTCCGCCGATAGCGATACAAACTTCTGATGGGTTATCAATGGCGACTTAATATCAGGTGGATAATATGATATACATTCTTCTCCGAAACCTGTGGAAATAGCCTTATATACACCGTTATATTTATCTTTCTAAATATATTCTTTTTATAGGTAGTAGAATTAATGTGAATTCAGAAAGAGTGGAGATATCCTTGAGGCATTCTCAGCGTTACTACTGGCAGTACTGCCCATGAAGATAGCTTCGCCAGGGTTTTTGGTATTACGGGAATAACTAATTTCAATAATAGTTGCTATCGTTCATGTATGTCTCATATAGATAAGGTTATCTGAAGACTAGCTGCAGTAGGGATAAAATAACATTCATGTGGCAGTCAGCTGATATAACTATGCTAATCTTCTTTTTATCACGAAAAGAAATCGGTACATACCTTCTCCAGTCGTTTTTTTTATTCCATCATTGATATCGGTATATAGAGAGAGTGTACATGGTACATTTAGCTCGATGATACAACCTGACTCGACACTACCACATACACGTTTCCCTGCTTAACCAAGCCAATATTCATCCTTAACCTTTTAAGTGGCTTCAGATTCGGGTGTACCAACGACACCTTAGCAGTCACACAAATGTGTCACCGATGGGTGTGTATATAAAGTCACAACTCACTTCATGCATAAACTAAGGATTAGTGGGTTTGGGATGATCCATACAGGGAAAGACTAAAGCTGATATATAGTGACAGGAACTGAAATCCTCCCCTTGAACAGAGGAAAAAAATCCCTAGGGGTTGGGGATGGGAGGTTGGGAGCATCTGGGATGCATCTTTGGACTACATCTGTCCGTGTAAAACGTTCAGGGTCTGGTGTCCTTTATGGGACGTTTAATTGGAGTCGATGGCGCTTCATCATTTGGCGGCGGGAAGGATGGGAGCTGCGGCCGGTGAGCTGCTCACGACCTGCTCACGACCTGCTCACTGAGGAGAATTAGAGGAGGCAGAATGACGTCCATGGGAAGAGACGGAGGTTCGCGGGGTCCCTGTAGTTTCGGCCACATCAGGAGGAGAGATAGTCAAGTAGCAGTGACCGAATACTAAACCCCCCAAAAAAGAAAAAAGTGCAAAAAAATGTGTAATTTGTTATCCGTGCACATAGAGGCACTCCTGACGTGAGACTCAGTTTTACTGTCGTTTCGGAGAGAAATACAAAGAGAAGCACGAACATACACTGCTCACCCCCTGATGTCGAGCACATACATCTTAATTTACAAGAGAGCCATTGGTACAAAATATACCCTCCCCTCTGCATACCTTCCCCCGTCAAAAAAGGGGAGCTTCTTTCATGTGAGGAAAAGACAATTCCTTATGACTAGCTTCAGGATGCTTCTCACAGCCTGTCGGCGAGAGAGCAATAGGCAGAGGCACTTAGTAGAAACACCCATTGGTGAAAGTCAATTTGGATTTATGCAACAAGGCTCATGTGTGTAGTGATATTCCCGAGGCAGCAGCTGAGCGAAGACATTAAAAGTACGGGCCAAGCTGCTTAAATCCAAATTTATTCTCGCCCAGGGTCGTTTAGTACTTATCCGAAAACATCTCCACGATTTTAGATTGAATGAACAATTGCTTTATATCATTTTATGCCACTCCCCATCAAATACATTCACTCTTGAAACATTAAGCCTAATTAGCAGTTCCCTCTCTTTCTCCCAAGCTGCTCATTAAAGTTTTGTGCACTGCTCAATATTGGTTGTTGCGATCTATTTATTCAATATTCAAAAACTCTCATAGATTACAATTATTTTTGGGGTCTCATATGTGTTTTTCTCTGCATACCTGGTGTGAACTGGTTTCAAATATTTGATTTGATAACAATTTCAAAAGGTAACATCAACATATCTAAAGTATCTTATAATTGTGTTGGATCTTTATTGCTTGGCTTACAACTATTGATCGTGATAACAGCTGGGAGATCACAACAGTTCCTGGACCAAATCATTTCCCAGATCAAATAAAGTATCGTATTCTTTTTAGTAAAGAACCCATGTTACCATACATTTCTAGGTTACCGTATTGAAGCTTTTTGGACATTTCTAAGTAAATACAAATATTTTGTTCAGATCCTTCTTGAATTGCCGCTTATTATCAGCTCGCTGTTTAGAGGTAATTTGCTCCAGAGTGCTTTCCTTCAGCTTCTTGGCAGAACCCAAGAAGGTGTTGTCTCATTGGAGATGACAGGCAGGTCGGGACCACGCCCATCGCCAGCCGGCCTCCACACCGCCTCCTGACATGCGCAATGAGCAGCGCAGACATAAGGACCCTCCGTGAACATTCAAAATGGCGGCCGCGGCCGGGTCGGTGTTGGTTTGTTGTCCATTACGGCGCCCGCTCTAACCCCGACCAGGTGCCGATAGTTGCCGACCCTTTGCCGCTGATAAAACGCAATAATCACTCAGTAAGCAGCCCACGAGCAACTCAATGAGTCCTAAAGACACCCCCTCGAGCAAATTCACTGTCGTATTCTAGCTGGGAGAACACAGCTTCCCGTGTACTACTATACAGAGAGATGTGAGGTGATGGGAGGTGGGAGAAGAAAGGGAGTTTTATGAGGAAATATATTTACTGTGGGTGCATTGATGTTTGCTCGTGGTCTTTTGTCTCGAAAATACTTCCCAATGCTTCAGGAAGAGGGACGTATTTCTGGGACAAAAGATCAAGAACAGCATCAATTCCCCACAATAAAAACGTTTCCTTATCATCATATATACCTGTTAATATTTTTTTAACCACCATTATGATTACTTACATGCTAGCGGTCATTTCCGAGGGCGTAAACATTGTTTTAAAAACTGCACCCCTAGCAGCGGATAGTTTTTCATAGATGTTTAACTACAGACATATGATAATATTATTCTTTGCATAATTGACTCACAGTAATATCAAAGCGAATGTGAGGATAAATCAAGGTAATGGTGTATTTATCATCCAGCATTGCAACCGTAAGTTATCAAAGAAAAAACAAAATGCACGCCGATCGTCTCACGCACTCTAGCTTACCTTTTACATTTAGGGATTTATTTTCTGCTAATGATTTTCTGACAATCTGCTAAAGATACTTTCCCTCTACCTTCGATTTTCTATGAAACGAAACATATATAAAGGGAAACATCATATTGATACTTTGTGGTCCGGGAGGAGAGGGATAGAAGGTGTGATTGCAAATATGATTACAGTAAAAAAGAAATTCCGATTGCCATCGTACCGCACACCTCCATGAGGAAGAGATACGGAGGACGAAAGGGAATGATTTTTCCAAACATGATTACAGTACGGCCATTAACATGGGTACTTAGCTTGATAGTGAATGACAGATAGAAGAGGCAGTACCTTTCCAACGTTAGTATCTCTTGTCGCATAATCGGTAACATGATATAGGTATAGCAGGCAGTATAGCAGCAGACAGAGGCGGAAATATGAGAATTGCAGAGGAATCTTACTTTGAAAAGCGCCATACAAGCAGGGTGGCAGATAAGAAAAACAGCAGATAAAAGACGTAACATGTGAGAAATCAGATTTAAGTGGCGCAATGGACATGGATGGCAGAAGAAACACGGCAGATGAAGACTACGTATAAGTGAGTGGGAAACCGAAACCGAACCAGAACCAGAAAATAGTGGTCCACGGACGGATCATGGAATATCATTGAATGACAATTATTGTTATTTAGATTGAAGTTAAGATCTTTAACTTTGGTGTAGTTACTTAGTAAGGCCAGGCACCCACTACTTCCAATATCACTACGTTAAAGGGGGCGTCCACCAACCACGATAAGGCTACAACAAAGGGTTCCCAACAAGGTCCACTATTTGCCTACGGTTGGAGGCCTTGTCATGGTTCATGGACCCCAGTTCCCAACAAGAGTCTACGACAAGGCCACAACAAGGTCACGATTGGGCTGTGATTCGAAGCTTGTCGGGAGCCTTCTGACAAGGCTACGACAACATCGAACATGTTCAATATTTTCACGACTGGTCCCTTGTCGTGGAGTGTTGTGGTTTCCTTGATATCACTGTCGTAGTGTGTCGGGACCATGGACGTCTTTTTTACGGGACCCAGCGATATCTACGACATGCCCCGACAACACCGTCGCAGACCCCCCTTCTTACGACAAGGCTGGGACAAGGCGCCGATTGGAACTTTCTTGTCTGCTCTTGTCATAGTCTTGTCATGGTTGGTGGACACCCACCTTAAAGGTGGGCGTCCACCAACCACGACAAGGCTACGACAATGGCTTTCTGACAAGGTCCATGACAGCCCTACGATCGGAAGGCTTGTCATAGCCTTGTCGTGTTTGTTGGACCCCAGTTCCCGACAAGAGTCTACGACAAGGCCACGACAGGCTGTGACTGGAAGCGTGTTGGGAGCCTTCCGACAAAGTTACGACAAAATCGAACACGTTCGATTTTCCTACGACTGGATCTTTGTCGTGGAGTGTCATAGTGTGTCGGGGCGTGTCGCAGAGGTCTACGATAGTAAAAATTGATGGAGCGTGCACTTCCCCGTGAACCCCCCCCCCCCCCCCTATAAATAACCCGGCTTTTATGCTAGACGGCTGAATATGTGGCAACTGTAGATCATCAAGCCAATAGTTGTCAGGTGGTGCTCGATTTTGCAATCTTTACCCCAAATGTCTTCAAACTCAGAGTGTACTCGAGCGTTTACACTGACGACTTTCAACAGAAATGGACTATGGTGATCAATTCCGTAGACTACTAATTCAAGCTGGCTAGAAATATGCAGATGATACGTGTATCCATCAAGTAAATTTCTCTATATTGGTCGTGGGCCTCAGAGCGTGTCCAAAAGTCGTAGATGGTGGCAAATTGTGAAATCTGACATAATCAGACGATCTGCAGTCGCAACGCACTTGGTGATTAGACAAGACGATTTTTACCATTTACCATAAGTCGTCAGGCGGAGCCAAATGCCAGAATCGCCGACTATAATCGTCTAGTGTAAATGCCGGGTCAGACGGTGGAGGGGAGTTTGGGAGCGCGGCGCCGGGCGGAGGTGAGGCGGCCTGTAGAGGGGACGTGGCCGCGGTGTGTCGGCCGTGCATGGCGTCCGTTGCCGGGCTGCCTCCCCGTTAGGAACCCACAGAAGTACCTGGAGCCTGTTTAATAATGAAAGAACCATAATAACTCCCTAAACGATAATCATGTGATGGCGTTATCTGTGGTATCTGCTGGTGCTACTTTTCCTAACTTCTCACTCATCATGACAAATCATGATGTATATTACATTTTCCGCGGATTATAAAAACACATTGACATATTGATAAGGGGCCAATCATTTTACTCGTTTTTTGTTGTTGTTGTTTTTTGATAAGTTTGAATGAATAATAAATTAATACATTACAACTAGTCTACCTGAAACCTACCTGACTGATCTGCCAACCTTGAGGAAGTTGCCAGCCTTGTCTCTTTTCAGTTCGTGGTCTGTCTATATATATATATTTTTTATTTAATTCTTTATTGGGACAATCGTCAGCGGTTAGCTGGTATGAGAGAGTCTCCCAACATAGCTGATTTACGTCGGAGTTTAACCTTCTATATATATAACAAGTTTAGGGACCTGGATAAATAAAGGCCCACAGTGATTACACAATTCACAGTCCTTACACAATTCACAGTCCTTATAAGTATTATATGTCTGGTGTTATTTATTTTATAATTTTATTGCTCTGTCCACCATAGTCCATATAATCTATATTTTCCTGGGCTGAGAGCGATATTTCCAATTGCTTTATCATACTTGCGGGATATAACGGTGATTCATCGGTTTTACTTTGCGTCCAAACGTAGGCGATTGACATTCTCTGTTTCACCTCCTTTTACCTAACAGAGATCCTCTTAAGATCCTGATAGCTTGAGATCAGTTCGATCCCTAGTTTAAGTCAACGCAATATTTTAGTTATACCTTACCTTACAATATCAGATAAAACCCAAGTCTACATATTGTCCATGTTACCATAACATTTGTAAAATTTCAATTTCTGAAAAATGCATTCTGATTAGATTCTATCGCCTTTTTATTCTCAATCAAAATGAAGTATCCGATATAGAAAGTACTATATTGATTTACAGCAATACTGGACAATACAGAGATGGAAAAAGATTACAAGCATTACTAATTTACACTTTTACAGTCGTGCTCCCGTTCCCGTTGACTGGACCACTTCTAGTTGGGGCAGTATGACGGGAGATCGTCGCTGCTGCGCCGTGTTATTGCGGATTAGACCAGGGAGGTGTTCTATCATGATTTCTACCAATATATTGTCCTGTATACCTATGTATAGTCATGTACTTTGTCCATAAACATGTATGGAAAACAAGTTGTAGGAATTAACTTTCATACTCACCAGTTAAACAACTAAAAATATTAAAACTGATAGGACAAAGATGGATTATTCACATGTATGACGCCGTTCGAAAGAGCACACATGTACATTGAGGGAAACTTAATCAATAAGGATACTGATCGATAAAATTGCTACGCTAAAATCAAATGAAATAAATACACAACATTAACATGATTTATATCTGTGTGGTAGCATTCTCCGTGTATTTGATGGGCAGTAATATCTGAGTGAATGTGAGGGTACCGCATAGTGTTAACTACCAGGAGAATACGCCCATGGAGATCAAAATCATGATAATGTTGTATTTATTAACAAGCATTGCAAATTGAAATTCCGACCGATTTTCTAACATCGTACTTTGCATGCTTGGAACCTTTGTCCATATTCTCTTTGGTGGAATTCGGCTTAGCGTATTCTACTCAATAGCGATTGGTAGGCCTACGTTTACTTCGGAGGATTCGGGTTAGGTGGAAAATAAAGTATGGTCTTATCTTGGGACTTGTTTCACTAGTTTCGTGACATCTAGACACCATCTAGACGGTGTGTCCGGTTTCATAAGAACTAGACATTAGACTTTGTTTTTTCCGTTCTTGCTTGCACTGTTGGTGCCGCTTTTCATGTCTGTCTAACACCTTTGTCACGAAACTAGTGAAACAGGGACCTGTTTCACTAGTCTTGTGACATGTCTGTGACACCATACAGACATTGGGTTTGTCTAGTTTCGTGACACCACAAGTAGCTGCCCTTAGGAAATACAGACCCCAAACATAAGAATTAGACAAATCTAGACACATCATGGACCTGTTTCACTAGTTCTGTGACAAAAGTGTTAGACAGATATGAAAAGCGGCACCAACAGTGCAAGCAAGAATGGACAAAACGAAGTCTAATGTCTAGTTCTTATGAAACCGGACACACCATCTAGACGCCATCTAGACATGTCACTGTCTAGTGAAACAGGTCCCAGGTCCATGATGTGTTTAGATTTGTCTTATTCTTATGTTTGGGGTCTTCTTTTCCTCAGCTCAGCTATTTGTGTTGTCACGATACTAGACAACCCTAATGTCTATATGGTGTCACAGCCATGTCACGAAACCAGTGAAACAGGTCCCTAGTTTTTGTGGTATTCTCATTTTTCAAAATGATCAGTCTTTGTATTAGACAGATTTAAAATACGTCCTCACGATTATGCATATTTCAATGCTGCGAAAACATAGGGAATACAAGCTAAAGTAGGTTCCGCCGAGATTTGAACTCGGATCGCAGGATTCAGAGTCCTGAGTGCTAACCGTTACACCACGGAACCAACTGTACAGCTTCCTCATGCTATCAATATATAATATTGACTTTGCTACATTGTGGTTAAACCTTGTTGATGTATGTAAAATGTACCTTCACCATTCCTCTTCGACCCGTAGGAGCGAACGTTAAATTGAGCCACTGCCCACGCGAACGCCAAAGCACTAATCAGACATTCCGACGAGCTCCCTACGCGAAAAAGGAACCCTTCCGACGAACGATCGTATAAATAGTCGATTGTTAACCACCTTGGATGTTCTGTATTGATGAACACAATTTCCTATCAACCCTTTTCCACCTGCGATTTTCTAATGGGAAATGCATAGATTTAGCTGCAGTATAGGCTGGGTTAGCCCTCAGATATTATATACCAACATAGCTGAACCAACTTGGTTGAATAACTAGGCCTTAAGATATTGAATATACGGAATTCATTTTGATGATTATGAATCGTCTAGTTGTATTAAACACTCAAGGCACTTCTTGGGTCGACGGTTCTTTCTCAGGTAGCACCAACTCACGATTTTTCAGAAGACGATCTATGTACAGTTGCCGGGTGGCTGTTTAATGGGAGAAGGATTCACCACATCAAGCAGTCATTGTCACTGCAGAATATTCGCTTTTTGATACATTTACCACTATGCTACATCCCCGCTGAAATCTGTCTATCTACTACATGGTAGTGTTATAGTGTTAATTGCAGAAATAGATATAAAAGAAATGCTTAGAAATTCTATATCTTTATATAGCCTTCAATATCAATATGCACCACATGCAGTATATATACTACCGAATGTATAGACAATAATCGATGGTTTGTGGACAGGCGGGTGCAAACAACAAAAGATGGCGCGTAGTAATATAAGAACGTGAGTGAGTGTATTACCATATCAACCTCCAGTGGTTTATAAAGCTGCTCTTCCATATCTATCGTTTGTTATATTCATCATCACTGTTCTTGAATAAATTAGATAGAGGAATTGCCATGTAAAAGGGTATATCAATAGAGACTATTTTTGTTGGAATGTATATGGACTATTTTTCCGTATACAATGGCTTTCAGGCCGTATACAATGAACTTGAATCCGTAGACCAACACAATGGTCATGGTATGTGGCAATTTTTAAACAATGGGCAGCGATTTTATGAGCCCCATACAGGTTCAACGAAGGTTGATAAAAGCTGGGATTCCGGACGTCAAAAGCAACAGTAAAAGGCAGAACAATTTATATCACGTTGAACACATTACCTGTCTTGTATTGTACATATACCCTTTGTGTTTTCTATACTTATCTCGACTAAGTCACTTTCCCTGTGTGCATGCGTTTTGATTGATCAAAATCTGGATCGATGTTTAATGGCTGCAAACAGTGGCTGTATGAAAGGTCATAACAGAAATCAGTCGAGTTTAACTGCTTTAGAAGTAGGACCAGATTGCTAGTGCTGCAACTTAAATCAGTCTAGGATGTAGGATGGACGAAAGATTCGATAAAGTGTAGGTTTATCATTGCATTCCCTCTTTATGTTGGTTAAACATTACAATAGTCGTGCCATAGTAGTATTATTATGTTTGCAATACTGAAGCCAGCAAAAATCTTTCAAAAGAATCACATACATCAAACATTCAAACAATTTGGATGTATTGATTGCATAAATATACTTTGGGTCCATGATACATATTCTGGATGTAATATAAATGATAAGATTCATGTTATATTATCAGGCTTGTCAGGTGTGATATTAGTCGTTATGAGGTAAACATGCATTTATTGAATATTTCTGTATCATATTAGTAGTACACGAAAACAGTTGTCCAAACACTATAAAGTAGAGGTCGATTAAACGTAGGACGAACAAGATTTATTACTAAAGATAAAAAGGAAGCAATCTCTGAATAACACCAGATAGTCAATAAACGTGAATTTGTGTGATATCACAGACACTTACAAAGTACCCATGCGTACATAACCAGAGAAACCTGACATGCAATGAAAACATTGATTGAACGTGTGCCTTTCATCAAGCTGCTATGCTGCCCTAGTGCATTAAGGACACTTCCCACAATTTATTCAGTCGTCAAAGACGGATTTCGAGTTGTTTTACTGGCCTGTCATATAACGTTCAACACTCCCATATAGCACTAATTCTTTCAGGGCACTTCAGTGAGAAAGAGGAAGCCATGGTGTGAAGCCAAGGTGCGAAGCCATGTCTATTACAGCCAACGCATTCTACAAGCAGCCGTCAACAGGACTATAAAGATGCTTACTCAGAAACAGGGCGCACCCAGGGGTGTCGAAGAGATCAGAAGACTTACTTTTTATAAGGCTTCATTGATTTATAGCGAGGGAATTAAAACAAGTAATATAGAAATAGAAGGTGGTGTGCCTGATATAAAAATTGAAATCTATTTAAGGTATACAAAAAACCCACCGACGCCAGCCTATACCTACACTACGCCTCACACCATCCGAAATATCAAAGAAACTCAATCACATACAGCCAAGCTATAAGATACCGAATGATTTGCTCAGAAGAGAGTGAATTCCAGAATATATGTAAGAAACTACTCAAAGCACTCACCTTGCGAGGACACCCACACCAGCAAGTCAAAGATGCCATCTCGAAAGCAGCCGCTGTCCAACGCTCCGTCCTACTCCTAGACCCTGAAAAGAAAACAAAGAAAGTCATCCCATTCATCATTCAATTCAACCCAACCAACCTCAGAGCAAACACCCTAGTACAACACGCCCAAACCCTATTAAAACCCAGCGAAGACCTTGCAAAGTTCAAACTAAATAAAATACTAGTAGCCTACAAGCGCGCACCAAACCTACGGGACTTACTGACCCACTCCGCCTACCCCTGGAAAAAATCGCTCAATCAATGCGCCCCTTGCAATATACTCAGTTGTAAACACTGCGATAATATCGCCAAATGTACGAAATTCACATCACATTCCATTAAGAAGATCCACTCAATAATAGGCAACAACACCTGTCAAACACAAAGTGCCGTATACTCACTCACGTGTCCCGCCTGTGGCGAACAATACATAGGAGAAACCGGCCGCACCATCGCCGAGCGTGTCAATGAACATAAGTACGACATCACAAAACGCAACAAGAACTCACCAGTTGCCCGACATTTCAACGACCACGACGTTCTTCCACACCAAATGGCAATCCATATTATAGACAACAGTCCCAACAACAAGAACACCAGACTAAGTCTAGAGGAAGCCTACATCCGCATCATCAGAACCATGTTGCCGCACGGACTGAACCTGAAACTCTAGATCACATGAAAATCGAGATCGCGACCTACTTACGACTTCCGCCGGTGCCGCCTAGCGACGCACCATAACAATGCGCGAGGATTCTATCGCGTAGCAATGTGACGACACCGTTATTGTCTCGCATTATAAACATCAACCGCTAACACAGAAACTACCACCCAAAATCGGACTGCTACCCAACATTACACAATGGATAAGTACGCAAAGTGCCTATATTGCAGCAATTACGTAAAACAGACCGATTCTGCTATACACAGACACTTGAGAGCCAACCATGAGAACAACAACGATCGCAAAACGGACACCACTCAAAGTAAGTACATCTGCTTACTTGACAACTGTCAAATCCAATGCTCAAACACCAGTAACTTACGCAGACACCAACGAAACAAACATTTGACAACTAAATACATAATTCCACCTGCATTTCTGTATGCCCCACCAAAGTCTATAAAAGTCATCAGACATATCCCAACACCCGACAATGTACGGTACAGACTAATTTACGTTGGTTCTCCATTTGTAGGCCGTCGATCGGCAACTACGGAGAAGCCCCAAGTCAGTGTCAGCTCACCGTACAAAAACACCATAACCGTCAATGACAGCCCAATTAAGAGAAATAACGGCATCTCAGCAGCACAAGCCCTCTCGAACATCCGCAACAAAATCGAGAAAACCAAGAACACTGCAACAAAGTCAATACTATTGAACGACCCTACCATAAGAAAACGCACCACCCCTGTGCTAACCACAGATCGACCGCGAAAACAGCACAAAACTGACGGAATGGGACCACGCCCCCTCTCGCTGACACCAACATCTACCATGCCAAAAAACGATGACAACAACACCACTATATGCAGCAGCTCCGACACAGATAGTTCAGACGAAACACCACCAGTACATCAACGAACAACAGTGTCAACAGCCCCAAGCCAACAACATCCAAGTGTAACCTAAAATTCGTCAAATCACCCACCCTCCAGGAAATACTGGACATAGACCTACATCTAGATGACATTTCAGATGATGACAAAAGCGCCACCTCTACCAGAAGTATCAACACCAACCCAGGGAAAATCAACTCTGACACTAAGATCATTGTGGAAACCACTGATACGAACTACGTAGAACCATATGTACCATCAACAAGTAAACCATTACAAATGACCGCCTCCTACATACCCAGCCCCATAAAACAACACCAACCGAGATGCACCGTACCCACAAACGAACTAATGCTCAACCTGTATCACGTCATCAGGAAGATGGATCAGGAAGTGGGGAAAGACAAGCTTGATAGCATGAAACGAAACAACCTATATCCACGAAAGTAGACGCATCATGCTCGCATAAATGAAAAAATCATCACGACGACCACTGCTTTCAAATGGACTTTTAAATTGAACCGAACCAATTGTTACCATTATTACTGTTACCCAGTTAGAAGATTTTATATATGTTATACAGTTGTATTATCATTGTAACTTATTAATTCAAAATACATGTCCAATATACTGTACACTATAATCAACGCTAAGAAACCAATTATAACTAACCCAATTAATTATATAATGTCACAAAACCGGTTATAACCCACCCATGTTATGAAATACCACCCACCCATCTCTATCAATTTACTCTGTATCTGATATGATACCACTTGATTATCTATTTATAGTAACAAATGACCTTGACCCTTATGGTCCAACAGGAAGTTAAGAAATATATCTGAATCTCAAAATGGCACTTAACCAAAGCTAAACGAAATTTGTATCATCACCTGATGAAGTATCATAAATTGATACGAAACGTCGTGTTCACCGCTGATACCATATATCATACCACCATTGTCATCTTGGTTGCAATACATCATTTTTTAAAGAAATCAACTGTGTCTGGTTTTTTGTGTCTTTTTCACTTTATTATTATCTATTTAAATTACTGCTGAAAATAAATAGGAAAAGACCTAAAGGTCGATATATAGTATCAATGTATGGCTGGTGATAAGCGCTACTTCCTATTTATTAGGGATTTCTCCATTCTTGAATTAGAATCATAGCGCCCATTTTCTCTTGTATTGGTATTTGAGTCCTAGGTAATGTTCCCAATGTAAACAGAAACTCTCTGCTGTAGATGATTTAGCTGGAAACTTTATCTGCTAAATGTTATCTCTGCAACGTAGCCGCGGTCCTGTATTTACAATAATCAAGTTTGTGGCTTTCATTATATTTGCATAGTGTCTACAATAGACTTTCCATTTCATGTAGTGCCTTTGTTTGTCTCATTCAGAGCACCCCATTCATGATTCACTAAATACATGGTGATGATGCACGATTCTCTTGCCGCTCTTAAATAGAGATCGCGTTTAGAAGCCAAACACTTCCTTTCCATTTGCTGACGAAAGTGGTAGTGCAATCGACTGCACGTCGGGGAAGGCAGTAGTTTTTAATCAGTGACCAAGTTTAGATTATGCGGTCACCGACTTTAGTAGATTTTCAGTGATGGCATCAAAGTGGTTTGACTCTGGACAGTCATTTAATTGACCGATTTTGCGTCAGTAGTGCTAAACATCCGTCGGTGGTTCCTGATTGTAGAACAGTGTCCAATAATCGGCCATTCTTGATTTCGTCAGTGACATTCAAGGAAATAAATTGAAATGGACCCAGAAAATGCTGAAGAAAAAATGCAAACACTCCATTCTCACCGATTCTTTGATACGGACACAAAGTCAGTGCCACCACCGACAGACTTTTAGGATGCCATTTTCGTCGGCAATTTTCGTCGGAAGTTCTCGAACATCAGGTCAGGTCATTAGGTCGAGGTGCCCGGTCAGGTAATCCGGCCATGGTTGCAGTCTTGTGCCAGGGCTATTATTAACCACCTAATACGGAGTCTCCATAGGAATAGCACTGGGTGTCAGTATTTGGTTACCAGAAGATAACTGAGGCCCGTAACCTCCTGCAGGAGATTACTGGAAATAGTTCCCAAAGCGTCATCGGGTCCCCAGCGAGCGTTGTTTTGAGTTTGACACAATATGACAGCAGCAGACGATATTACGATCACAATATCGCAATCGACAGTGTCTAAAGTTCAAGTTTGATGAATTCATCTTTGGCAGTGTCTTATAATCGGTCTATAATCTATAATATCATTATTAACGATAGGAGGTGCATCGGTCAAGTTTCAGAAGAGCATCGTAATTATTAGCAAGGAATGGTGGTTAATAAATAAAATATAAACTGGTTTCAGATAAAACCGACTGAAATCTCCTCGGACTAGACTCTTCGTAATCACCTCACTATCGTTTGGAGATTACTACGCGTCTTGTCCTCGGAGATTACTGCCGCTTGTATCTGAAACCAGTTAATATTGTTTATTTAACCTTGATGATATCCACCCTATGGTGCATCATGGGTGCATGACCCAATTTACACCTCCCGATTTTGACTACCGATTATAGAATCTGACACCGCCAACAAATTCATCATGTTCGTGGTTGAATATCGGTAAGTGTACAAGTGAATCTGGCCAACGAGTGTAACAACCCCAAACATGGCAGAACCGACCGATATTTTAGGCACCGACGAAATTAAACAAGGTTGAATTAATCGGTAATGAAACGCAGATTTAACGAATATATACTGAATAAACCAATAATCGGTTGCCAGGTTTAACGCGCCATCGACTTAAAGTATCATCGATTATCGGCACCAATATTTTCTCGGGGAGCACCACAGACCAACGCTTCTCTTCCCGATATTTTATCGGTGCATTTTCAGCCGCCATGTTTTAACTGGGTTCATAACTGCCGCGCACAATCGTCAATGCGACGGTCTCCAACCTCAGCCGGACCATTCCCGAATATTCCCGAGTATCTCAAGGAGATTTCCGAGTATTCCCGAACGTCTCACGGAGATTCCCGAACTGGCGCACTCTACTAACCTTCGCGGACGTTTATGTTGTGCTCGGAGGGAAACTTATCTCCTCAGTCCAACTTCAAAGCCGTCCTTCGCCGGAAGCTCGCCACTCAAGAAAATAGTCCCCGCTGTGGTTGATGGATCACTCCGCTAGACGGCGCCAACATCCGGGTCTTTGGCGTCTTGTCGTCGTTCCTACCTGAGCCAGCAGGTGGCGCGTGATTGAAGCCAGACGTTAAGTCTAGCGTCAGGTATCACCATGCAAAATATGACGTTTTCTGACGTTATGTACGAGGCCAGGTGGCTGTGGTTATGATCACACCCTGTATCAGGCTAAGGAGATAAAGAAAGGCCCTCGTGTTGCCGAGAAAACAGTATTTATCTGGTATTTCCCGATGGCCTTTGTCGGGTCGAATGATGTTTCTGAAGACGAATATCTCTTCTTTCGGGATATACCTGTATTCATTGAAACCGTTTGAAATATTCTGCTTTTCCTCATTTATTTCAAGTAAGAATATTGATCATTGTAAAGAGATTATAGGATGGGTCATCAAATATTGATACCATGGATCTGCGGAATGAAAATCGTACTCATAAAGTCGGATGAAACCTAATGCGACATTAAGGTTTATAGAATGTGCATAGAACACATAGAGTGATGTTTATCTCAATTTGTATAACGAAGTATATATTCTGATTGATTGAAGGTGGTCCTAGAGGTTATTGTGTCCATTTACGTGTAGGTCTTAAAGGCATATCGGAAAATTTGGCTTAAATATTAAAACCCATGTCAATTTCCTGAAAATTGTATACAATGATAGATAGAATATAGAATATAGTAGATGTATATAACTGCACATTTAATTTAATACATTCCCTATTTTAATCAAGCAAAAGTAAACTGGCCTATTTTACCTACTAAGGTTGATAAACTGGACAAAACGTTAGATTTAGTCTTTTAGAAACAGAATCAGTCACAAGGAACCGGTTTTTCTATTCTCGTATTCACTCTACATGTATAAAACAAGCTTATACTCAATGAATATATACCCAGTGACTGTCAATCCACAACTAGACAATGGAAAAATATTTTATATCTGTGTAGGTATATTTTGAGGTAGGAGCGGACCTTCCCTCCTTCTTAATTCCAGCCACGTTGGATTCTTTCCATCTGGTATCCAAACTGTCCATAGCATTACTCAATTTACTGTACGATTTCTATACCACATGTATTTACATATGACAGCTGTTTACCCCTCAATCAAGATATCGACAAATCGATGGTTTTGTAGACAGGCCGTGGTAAACAACGAGCGGTTGACGCGAAATAATACACGAGTATTCAAGAGTGTAGTACGATGTCAACCCTGAGTGGTTTACAGAGCCACTTGTCCATAATGGAACGAAGGGACTATTTTCCAATACACAATGGCTTTGAAGCCGTATACAATGAATTTGACCTTTGTAATATCTGCCAGTTTTCAAATGATAGGTAGCAGTTTACTGAGTTCCCATACATTTTCAATGGCGACTTTGTATATGATGGATAATAAGGTTGAATATATAAACAATATAACCATGATTTCGATCTGAGTGGCCGTATTCCCCACGTAGTTGACGCGTAGTAACACTCCGAGCGATAGCGAGAAGTATTACGTAGTGTCCACTCAGTAGCGATCTGGAGGCTCCATGGGCTTATGGAGACTCGGTATTGGGTGGGTAATAAACTTAAATGCAATTTTAGGCCACTAAAGAAAGAATTGTTTCTCATCACCAAGCCATGAAAAATATGACGAGGGCGCTTTTTTGTCTTTTTTTTGCTGGATCAGAGATGGCTTTTCAAATGTAATTCACAAGACGAAGCCACTTGTAAAATGGACTTCAGACAAACTTATTTAGGTCATAATTTGCATTTTCACTGTAGGTTCCTCATATCTCACTCATTTTACTGTGTGTAATTGTCTCTGTATTAGATGTTTATAATATCCCTGTGTAAGCGGCCACTCCAGAGGATTCTTTATCAAATATGCCTGAGTGGTGTGGGGAAAACACTACAGATTATCTTGATTTTTAGTTTATCTCGTGTAATGCCAGGGCCCAGTTTTTCAGTCGAGATTATTTCAAGTTCAGACCGTTTGAAAGGCAAAGTGTTTTTCAGTTGAGATGATCTCTAGGGATCTCAGGTTGAGACTGAGATGCGATCGTTTGGGGTGCTATGGGTGTTTTTCAGTTGTGACGATCTCAAGGGATCTCAAGTGAAATGATCTCCCAAACGGTCTTAACCTGAGACTAGTTGATACTGGCCATAACTTATTTTTTCAGATACTAGAACTTATTCAAATTTGGAAATATTTCGAGCAAAAAGTACTAGTAATCTGACATTCCTATATCCCAAATTTCATAGTTTTCCTGTGGTTATTAAGACCGTGATAAACATTTGTCTGGAAATCTGGAAAATGCAGGCACTGCACCTCTCAAACAGACTGTGTATACCTACTGTTCTGCTCGATTTTATCTGAGCAGGGTGAGGTCAAGGTCATTTCATATTTGTAAATAACAACACCCATTCAAAAATAAAACATGTTTCACTTATTGAATACTCAATGGAAAATTATGAAACTTTAGGATTGGATTAAATGGACATTGTCAATTATCCACTATAAATATGGTCTAATTTGAATAAGTATAAGTGTCTCAAATCAATAATTTCTGATTGCAGAAATGATCACTAGGGTTCTCAGCTAAAACGATCACAACCTGAGATCCCCCTGAAATCTGCTATGATGCGCTGAGACCACGTATGAAAAACATTTTTTGCCATTGATCTCAAAAACAGTCTCAGGATCGCTCACTGATCTCAGCCGATCTCAGGTTGAAATCGTCACAACTGAAAAAAACAACAACTCTGGGGTCTGATTGTGTAGACACCAGTCTACTAGCCTGCGTATGCTTTTGTAGGTGTCAGGTAGGCGTCTGTGGGGTGTCTGTGGTGTTATAACAGTTTACCTCACCCCCTGATATTTTTTCCCATAGACTTAACATTAGGAACATGTATCCAACCCCCATTGAATATTTAGAAAAAATACTCAATTGGAGATTATGTCACAAATGTTAGCCCAGTTGTCAATGTGAAGGGTGAAATTTGAATAACTATACAATCCACGTGGCCTCGTCTTGTGAATTTCTATACGGATACAGGGGGAAACTGAGGTTGTATGTGATAAATACGTGGTAAAATAAAACAAACCTCTGCGTTCGGCATCAGTTCGTTTAATTGTCAATTTTACCAAGTATTTATCAAGTACAGACACAGTATACCTGTTTTCATATTATTATATACCTTAAAATATCCAATTTTAAACTTTGTTTCTGGGCAAGTTTTTGGATTTTGGCGCCGCACATGCCCCGTACGCCACATACATACCCCATACGTCACCTAGGTGTTGTACGGATATAAATACAACATGGGTAGGAGCGGGCCATATCTGTAGGATATACTACCAGAGGTATATAATAATATATTACAGATAGATATAATACAAGTTCAAACTTGATGGGATACAAGCTCTGGCCCTAAACTTTCATAGGTTTCCTCTATATTTAGTCTAACCATCGACAGACTGAAAACTGCATGTAAGCAGACACCCTACGTAAGCAGACACTTTGGTCCAGAACGGAGGGTGTCCACTTTCGCAAAAAAATATTCTAAAAATGTTTTTGCTGACGGGCGCGGTGATGAGAAACAAGTTTTTTTGTGGCCAAACATTCATACAGAATTGGCCATTGCACGGGTCCAGCCCTGTTAATCTCCAAACATGGTGGGGTTGCTCACTATACTGAGCACCAGTGGGTTGTTATTTCTTACTGCGCAGAGTTTGAAACTTATAAAACAAATTTGGTATCAATAAATATATACCCGTTTGTCTCTGCATACCTTAAGAACAGCTGTATCTTACCTTATAACGGTATTTAGATGTAGTTTTCCAGTGAAGCTTCCCTTTTTCGCTGGTAATTTAACTGCACTGTTTCTCGCCTATTCACAAGGAGCAGATGCTCACCCCTAAATGAAGATGAGGGGTGAATATTTACCTACCTCCAATTCTACACGGTATATACTCCTATCTGTTTCATTAATTGTTTTAATGAAAATAAATTGAAATACAGAGTCAAAAATATATTGAAATGTTCCCACCAACTCATTTGAAATATAGTCTTTTATCAGTAAAAGAATTCTCGTTTAGAAGGTTCCGCCGAGATTTGAACTCGGATCGCAGGATTCAGAGTCCTGAGTGCTAACCGTTACACCACGGAACCTCCTGGCGTATATCTTCAATACAGATACACCTTGTCCTATGATAGCTGTATATCTATTAAACATGGAAAAAAAGATACCAAAGAAAGAGTAAAGTAGATTCCGCCGAGATTTGAACTCGGATCGCAGGATTCAGAGTCCTGAGTGCTAACCGTTACACCACGGAACCACCTGGCATTTTCCCGTAATACAGATACACCTATACCTCTGACAGCTGTATATCGCTATAACAGTGACACAGACCACTATCTGAATATGTAATAGATATCTTACGTTAGCAATTCATGAAGCCCTGTATATCTTATAGGAGGATCCCACAGGCAACATGATTCAGGCTATAGGGAAAGGCAGGTTGTGATTATATTATATACAGAGACCAATTGTGAATGTCAGGAATGCGTACTCTTAGTGTAGATGAATTGTGATACCGGTTTGAAAATAAAGATTCCATGATGTATTTATCTTACTAATGACCTGCTTGTGCAAGATCATTGATAAATCGGTGGCTCTTAGCAATGAATAAAACTCAAAGGTTGATGATTGCATAAATAAGCATTTATACCGCTGCATTACTAAATTAGGGCTCCACTGGCGTTTGCACCGGAATCCCGAATGCTTACGGTAACAATACCGTATAACACGATGACAGAGGGGTCGTCTAATAATCATGGAACGATGGTAAATCCCCAAACGATGGTTATAGAGTGGCGTCTTCTGTGGCGTTCATGGGGACTGTCCCCTCCCCCCCCCCCCCCCCTCACCCGTTCCTGTGGAATTGTCACGGCCTATCGCGCCAAAAGATCAATGTAGATTCTACGAGCATTTGGAGGAAGGATGTTCTTACCCCTTTTAAGGTCTTACCTTGCAAACTTCTGTTCATCAAAGATAAATAAATGTACAGCTTGCTGGCTATCCATCTCGGTTTTATTAGATCGAATCTGTTAAAGCTGGCTCAGCGTGAACCCTACAGGTTGGATACACCCGTAGGTTGGTTTATCTGAGAAAATTCAGGAAGAGAAGACACATAGTTTGAAAGTATGGGTCGGTAAACCCCATGAAACGTCGGTGGTAAATGTCTTTACAGCACACCTTATATACTACCGTAAAACCGGATGAGTTTTAATCCGTATGCGACGACTGGAGTTTGGCGTAGTGATATCCGGAGCCAAAACTCCAGTACATTGTTTGTACGCTCCTAGGAGCGATTTTATATCCGTATGCGACATACGGGTGCATGCGGAAAGTCAATGTTAAGCCTATGGGATTTTATATTAGGGGTAGGATAAAGACTTTCACAATACAGACATGAAAACACAAGAAGGGGGAGGGATTGGTGACCGAAGTAGGTGTTATACTCCTACCCACAGACTGAACAAAGGCGAGAGTTTCAACAAGGATTATAAGTTGGCATGGCATTGCCATGATTTCGGCTTCAACAAGTAATGTATACATATTTTAAGAAATAAAAAAGATTATTAAACAGGCCCCTGATGCCATCCAACGCGTCTGGTATCGGCACCCGTGGAAGCCTGTTGCAATATATAAATACACTTCTGTCGCCGGGTGCGGATCACATCTGACCAGAGCAAGTCCCACCTGCTAGTAGGTATTCATTGAACCGCAACGGGTGCCGATACCAGACGTGTTCGAGGGAATCAGGTCAAATAGGTCACCAGCATACAAGACATAGTCAGAGGCTCAACGTAACATAAATATACAGATCGAACTCACCCGCGGGACCCACATGCTAGGGAGGGAGGGAGGGAGGGAGAGAGGTGGAAGTCTGTTGCAATATATAAAAATACACTACTGTTGCCGGGTGCGGACCACATCTGGCCAGAGCAAGACCCACCCGCTAGTAGGTATTCATTGAACCGCAACGGGTGCGCAATATATAAAAATAGACTACTGTCGCCGGGTGCGGACCAAATCTGCCCAGAGCGAGACCCACCCGCTAGTAGGGATTCATTGAACCGCACCGGGTGCAGACACCAGACGTGTTCGAGGGAATCAGGTCAAATAGGTCACCAGCATATTTATAAGACATAGTAAGAGGCTCAATGTAACATAAATATACAGATCGAATTCACCCGCTGGATCCACACACTAGGGAGGGAGGGAGGGAGGGAGGGAGGTGGAAGCCTGTTGCAATATATATAAATACACTGAACCGCAACAGGTGCCTATACAATATATATAAATACACTACTGTCGCCGGGTCCGGACCGGTATCGAGGGTATCGAGGCTCTAATTATTCAGAATTCATGGGGGAGCCGGGCCCTGTTCCAATCAAACAGGTGGTTCCCTAATGCCACCACTTTTAAGGGCACATTAGGTAAGCTAACCAGGGAGAGAGCCGAACCAGCCAACCAAAGTTAGCGGGCTGGTATGACCACCATGACAATACAGAAGTCTAAATACAGGAACCCAATCTGGGGCCCGTTTAATAACCCAGGATCGTACATGAAGACTCCTTTCTGTACCTTGTACAAGGGTTATTGTTTTATGATATTTGTGTCTGTTCGCTAAGACAGTATTAGCCGTCCCTAAGGCCGTCCATAAGTGTTGAATAAAGTTGACCCACATCGTCCCTGGGTCTCTATATGGCATACAGAATAGGGGCTTCGTGTAGGATCCTAGATTATTAAACGGGGCCCTGATCCATCTGAGATCCAATAAGGCAAATGTTAGCGGTCGCACACGTTCAACTGAAGATCGCCCAGTCGCATGAAAAAAAATCACTTTAGTAGATCAGCCGTTCACATGATGGTCACATGGAAGTCGCATGTCTTATGCGGATTCGGATGGACATGCGACCAGTATGCAACAATATTAAAACCTTTTAATATTTTCCCATAGTCGCATGTACACGAATTCAGTGGCCTTACCCTGCGTTTACACTAGCAACTAAATGCGTAGCGACTGTAGATCGTGAGGCCAATAGTCGTCAGGTAGTGCTCGATTAGGCAATCTCCCCTTTAAAAGTCGACCCAAGAATTTCCTCACAGAATCACAGGAGGCTTTAAATAGACGCCGACGTCAGAGCGTGTCCAAAAGTCGTCAGGTGGTGCCTAATTATACGAACTGACATAATCAGATGATCTGCAGTCGCCACATTCTTGGCGTTTGAACTGGACCCTTTCAAGCTTTTGACTGCTAGAAGTCGTCAGGCGGTGAAAAATGTCAGAATCGCGACGCTTAATCGTCTAGTGTAGACGCCGGGTTAGTGGATTTGACACTTCACACTGTATACACATGCTATAACGATACTTTTGCAATTTGGCCATCGTTAAATACAACGTTTGCTCCTTTCACCACTTTTACCCTCAGCAGGTGGAAATTAATGTCTGAATATTAACATGCAACAAATTTCTTTGGGCAGAAAATGGTGGGTAGGTTCCGCCGAGATTTGAACTCGGATCGCAGGATTCAGAGTCCTGAGTGCTAACCGTTACACCACGGAACCAACTATACAGCGTATATCCCTCATACAAATACAACTAAACCTATGACAACTTATACTTGCTCAAGTCTTTGATCATGAACATTCATTAAATGATTAAACACAATCAGAATAAAGTTCATTATAGTATTTACCTTTTTCTGACTGACTCATATTATGAAAGACGTGTCTAATATGAGCAGAACCTCCTGTATATGTTCTCCAGTTGCTCCCTGTAACTCTACACCTCCTCCTTACCGTCACCGTCCCCCTGCCCTAGTTCTCTGGACGCCTGTCTTGTCATAGCAATAGATTTTGCCTGCTGCTGACTGTAACCCTATTGAGATCAAAGTAAGGGGCCATCAATCTCCAAGCAGATATCCTGAACAGTACCCAGGATATCTGTATGGAGAGCGTTGAGAATACTGGGGCTATACTGCACCAAAGTCCAACACCATTACTGATTGTACTAGTCCCTGTATCCCAGCGAGGAGGGTAGCCATAGGATGAAGGGACTTCATTCCAATGACAACTGTATATTTGTTAAACATGGAAAAAATAGTAAAGTAGGTCCCGCTGAGATTTGAACTCGGATCGCAGGATTCAGAGTCCTGAGTGCTAACCGTTACACCACGGAACCAACTGGCGTATACCCTTAATACAGATACACCTAGCCCTATGACAGCTGTATATCTATTAGACAAGGAAAAGATACCAAAGAAAAAGTAAAGTAGGTCCCGCCAAGATTTGAACTCGAATCGCAGGATTCAGAGTCCTGAGAGCTAACCGTTACACCACGGAACCAACTGGCGTATACCCTTAATACAGATACACCTAGTCCTATGACAGCTGTATATCTATTGAACAAGGGAAAGATACCAAAGAAAGAGTAAAGTAGGTTCCGCCGAGATTTGAACTTGGATCGCAGGATTCAGAACCTGAGTGCTAACCGTTACACCACGGAACCAACTGGCGTATACCCTTAATGCAGATACACCTAGTCCTATGACAGCTGTATATCTATTAAACAAGGAAAAGATACCAAAGAAAGAGCAAAGTAGGTCCCGCCGAGATTTGAACTCGGATCGCAGGATTCAGAGTCCTGAGTGCTAACCGTTACACCATGGAACCAACTGGCGTATACCCTTAATGCAGATACACCTAGTCCTATGACAGCTGTATATCTATTAAAGAATAAAAAGATACCAAAGAAAGAGTAAAGTAGGTTCCGCCGAGATTTGAACTTGGATCGCAGGATTCAGAGTCCTGAGTGCTAACCGTTACACCAGGGAACCAACTGGCGTATACCCTTAATGCAGATACAACTAGTCCTATGACAGCTGTATATCTATTAAACAAGGAAAAGGTACCAAAGTAAGAGTAAAGTAGGTTCTGCCAAGATTTGAACTTGGATCGCAGGATTCAGAGTCCTGAGTACTGACCGTTACACCACAGAACCAACTGGCGTATACCCTTAATGCAGATACACCTAGTCCTATGACAGCTGTATATCTATTAAACAAGGAAAAGATACCAAAGTAGGTCCCACCAAGATTTGAACTTGGATCGCAGGATTCAGAGTCCTGAGGGCTAACCGTTACACCACGGAACCAACTGGCGTATACCCTTAATACAGATACACCTAGTCCTATGACAGCTGTATATCTATTAAACAAGGAAAAGATACTAAAGAAAGAGTAAAGTAGGTTCCGCCGAGATTTGAACTCGGATCGAAGGATTCAGAGTCCTGAGTGCTAACCGTTACACCATGGAACCAACTGGCGTATACCCTTAATGCAGATACACCTAGTCCTATGACAGCTGTATATCTATTAAACAAGGAAAAGATACCAAAGAAAGAGTAAAGTAGGTCCCGCTGAGATTTGAACTCGGATCGCAGCATTCAGAGTCCTGAGTGCTAACTGTTACACCACAGAACCAACTGGCATATACCCTTAATGCAGATACACCTAGTCCTATGACAGCTGTATATCTATTAAACAAGGAAAAGATACCAAAGTAGGTCCCGCCGAGATTTGAACTTGGATCGCAGGATTCAGAGTCCTGAGTGCTAGCCGTTACACCATGGAACCAACTGGTGTATACCCTTAAAGCAGATACACCTAGTCCTATGACAGCTGTATATCTATTAAACAAGGAAAAGATACCAAAGAAAGAGTAAAGTAGGTTCCACGGAGATTTGAACTCGGCTCGCAGGATTCAGAGTCCTGAGTGCTAACCGTTACACCACGGAACCAACTGGCGTATACCCTTAATGCAGATACACCTAGTCCTATGACAGCTGTATATCTATTAAACAAGGAAAAGATACCAAAGAAAGAGAAAAGTAGGTTCCGCCGAGATTTGAACTCGGATCGCAGGATTCAGAGTCCTGAGTGCTAACCGTTACACAATGGAACCAACTGGCGTATACCCTTAATGCAGATACACCTAGTCCTATGACAGCTGTATATCTATTAAACAAGGAAAAGATACCAAAGAAAGAGTAAAGTAGGTCCCGCTGAGATTTGAACTCGGATCGCAGCATTCAGAGTCCTGAGTGCTAACTGTTACACCACGGAACCAACTGGCGTATACCCTTAATGCAGATACACCTAGTCCTATGACAGCTGTATATCTATTAAACAAGGAAAAGATACCAAAGAAAGAGTAAAGTAGGTTCCGCCGAGATTTGAACTCGAGTCGCAGGATTCAGAGTCCTGAGTGCTAACCGTTACACCACGGAACCAGTCTTTTGACGTCTATATTACCCATTGTTTGTGGGTATACTTATTGAAATAACGGCAGCAATGCTTATTTATTCATTATCTTTAAAATGTATAGTGGACAGTTTTATCATAGTGAAATTAACACCGCCCATATATAGAGGGAATTACAAAATAACCGATCCATACATTTGTCCGAAGTATATTTACATAGAAATCATGCATTCACCTCATCGTGAATTAACCAAAGTTAGGTAGAACACATTTTAACTTAAAAATGTAAAGTCAACGTGTTAGTTTTTTAATCTATATATTGTGGGAACATTACCAAAGAGTTGGTTTTCATCCAGAAAAAGCCCATGTTATTTTTTAAAACTTTCACAGCATGTAGTTAATGTATAATACTATTCGATTAAGTCTTAATAATTATAGGTCACCATCCTCGTTTTAAAAAAAACGAAAAACTCTCTGTAAATACAAAGAAAACCATATGTTTCAGTACATTTCCTATATAAATCAAGCAAATTATGCACCATACTAACCCGCTTTTTTCAAAATCAGTTCTAAAAATCAATTCTAACTAAAACCAAACCATCCACTGATTGTAGAATTGTATACATAGAAGGACTATTTGTTTTCCTTTACTGGTGTCTGCAATTATTTAAAGAAAAACATCTTAGAAAAAAAGAGAAAAACAAACAATATCACAATAACAGTAAGTATGAGAATAATTTCTATATAAATGCTTACTTCTAATCATACAGAGAATAAGCAGTTTTGGACCAGCATTTGAACCCCTTATATGTTATAGCTTCTTAGACATCCTCCTGCAATTTATCCCATAATATTCATATAGTATTAGCTCCTTTCATGTTTGGCTTTCCAGGGTTTAATTACCATGGCGTGCTTTACCTTCTCCGGGAAATAACTAATTGGCCAGCTGCTCCAGGCCTGAACACCTGTTAACCACGCCTTTAGACGCGGGACACCTGCACTAATCCTCAGATCAGGAACACAGGTCAGGACAGATGTCAGCATGGAGGTCGTTGAGGTCGTTGAGGTTAATATTGCTGATCAGGTACTACGAACATCGCTATCAACATGCACACACATCCTTTAGCAGAACATGCAAATAATTACCATAGAAAGGACTGGCCTCTGTACCAGAAATGGTGTATATGTTCAATACATTTTTTCTTTTTAATTCAGATGCTCTTTACTACTAAACAAAACGACGGAATATGCCACGTACACATGGCAACATATGAAGTATGAATTTTTTTCTGATAACAAGAAACATTCTTGAATTATGGGGAGGTATCTGCGATACCAAAACATAATTACACCAGGAAAAATACCACACAACATATGAAGTACATGTAGTACTTTAATAATCTACGTAATTTTGTTATCGGTGATTGAGAAAAGAACATATAAAAAGGATGAGATTTTCTATAAAATACATGCCGACCATTAGCGTTTTAATAAACGCCTCGTGAGCACCATGTCATAGGTACCTGAAATATATTTTTTGTCACGTATAAAGTTTCTAAATGTAAATTATCTATAAGTTTGATCCAGAATCTCCAAAATCTCCTTTCTTTTTCTTTAGAAAATCTGTTTATTTACACACCGTCGCCATTTCTGCCGGTTTTATTGGCATCTTCAGCCAAATACATTATAGTAACATATATAATAGACCAGCTATCTACGTAGACACGCATGGGAAGTCGTTGACTATTATCTTTTTTATTAAGGCTACTAATGATAAATATCTAGCACATGATTATTTTGGCGCAAATAATATATGTAAAATATCTGATTATTCAGACATGATTTTAATACACAAATACCTACTTGAAGTGAAGTAACTATACCAAATCAACACGCATTTAAATTATATCATGTATGTGTGGTGCGTATACGTACGGATTCTACTATAGAGTCGTCTGACCGGTGGGAGATATTTGAAAAACGAAAAGAATCTGTAGAAGTGAAATGCGGAGGAGGTTTGTCAGAAGTGATTGGTCCATTCAAAGGCTATGGCCACATCACAAAGGCCCCAATCTGCTCACCACAGAGACTTTATAATTGGACCTGACCTTGGCAGCCTTTGAACCATGGCTTCCTGCTGGTTCCCCACCCTCGGTCAACGTGATAAGACAGGTGCTTTAGGTACCAGCGGCGATTGTAACTTGCCCTTGAGATCAGGTCTGAGTAACTTACAATGACATTCAAACACCAGGTTGTCTTTTTCCCTCAAAGCAGCTTGGTGTAGTATATTGTCTCGATTGCTTTTGTAAAAAGAGATACCTAGCAGAAGATTTCAGCGGACCTCTGCACTACATAGAATGTATGTGAGCCTACCACATGACTCATTCCGTTCATTAAAGGCATATCGGACAATTTGCATTGAAAATAAAAAACCCATGTCAATATCCTGAAAGTAAAATAGGATGATCTCAAAGTGTTGTAGGACATACATCTGACTTAAAGATAGAGGGTCACCTTGCCCGATTTTTATTAAGAGATTGATATTAAGATAATATTAAATTGTAATGGATAGGACTTCTAAAAAGTATGTTTTCACAAAATGTAATTTCCAGTGTGTTATACCTAAATCCTCATCTATCCCTGTCTGTTATGAATATGTCTATTTCTCTTTGTTTATGTCTGTTTTCTGTCTCTAGCTGTCTGCTTCTCTGTCTGTCTCCCTGGCACTATCCCTGTCTATATACTATATATAACTCTCTCTGTTTATGTCTTTGTCTCTGTCCCTGTATGTCCATATGTATGTCATACTATATCTTTGTCTCTGTCCCTGTTGTTTGGCATGTATGTTTGACTATTTCGCTTTGTATGTGTCTTTTTGCATGTCTCTCTCATTGTCTCTGTTCCTATGTAATCATCTTGCGATTTCCAGAGAATATAGCTGATTTGTAGTAGTACAGTAAACTAAAAATTAGAGAAAACTATATTTGTCTGTATTTCTTGTATAAATCAGGTAAATGTAAATAGTCCATCAGTTCACTGACTGGCTAAGGTAAAACTAAACATAACCGGAACTTTACTAATTGGGTATCAAAATACGCCAAAGGAACATAAATAATTGGAAATCACTAGGTGGTGCCACTGCGAATTGTAGGATATGCTCTGCAAGGCAAACGTACATCGTACAATTCAATATATCGAAAAATATAGTTTGCCTCAATTATCTCAAAAACAAGGACAGTGGACAGTAGTTTTTAAAACTTGAATGAGTAATACTATACTTTTACTACATTCTGTGACACATTGAAGAAAAGGAAAAGGGTTCTACTATATGAAAATGAACTTATAAGAAAATTTATATTTTCTACTATAATTTCCTCTAAAACACAAAGCTAGAACGTTGCCCTGCAATTTGTAAGTTCTATATGTTTTTGTGTGCTACAATACCTTGAGTTCACCCTTTTCCACTTTCAGGTAAACGATATGAGTATAAATGTTCGAGGCAAAGTGTCCGATATGCCTTTTAAGTAGGGCCTTTGTTAGTGAATTGCGTTGTAGTCAGCCACATTTTCCACCCTTGGCCGTTCCCACGATGAACGCCCTTCTCGCCAGCTCATTATTGCCGCAGACACATCAGAGAAGCCGATTAATTAATTTTAATATCATAAAGACTCCCCGTGGTAGGTTCCCATGGAGGCGCTAACCGCTGCACTCCCATCTAACGAACATAGACATTCAATATATCACGGCTTACTGTCAGTGTACAGGGGTTTCAGTTTTATACAAGGTTCAAATATCTAGAGCCAAATGGTCATCCCAATTACAAAATTATCGAACGCTTCCAATGAAGTCAGGGATTATTAAATTGATATTATCCGAACGGATTGCAGTATGTTTGCATACAATAACTTAATATCATTCTACAATTTATTTCCATTGATTATGATAGTATAAATCAGTTGCATTTATTTAGTTAATAATGGCTTCAATGCATATTCAATTGAACTGGATTGAGAAACAACAGTGTGGGGGTCTTTAGGTCGGTTTCTGTTTTGCAGGCTGATGTTGTTGGCCACAGCAAAGTGAATTTCTGACACAGAAACCTTCTCTAGAATGAAAAGGTTTAGAGGATGTGCGGAAAAATATACCTGAAGTCGAACATCTATTAAATATTTTACCCACTGCTAGGGGTGCCGTATTAATACTGTTCGCGCCCAAGGTCGGTATCAATTAACCGCGAGCATGCAAGTGATTAAAATGGTGTGTTTTTTAAATAATGTTTAGGTATATGATAAGAAGTAAATGTTTATTGTTGGAAAATTGATGCCGTTCTCGTCCCCCCCCCCCCCCCCACACACACGCCGGGAATGCGTCCCTCTGCCTACGACACTGGGATGTATTTCCGGGACAGAATACCACGGACATCAATTCGTACGCAGTAAGTACGTACCCTCACATCATCTCAAGAGGATTGGTCTTAATGAAGGTTTAGTACAGGGTATTTATTCAAGATGTCTAGTAAACAAATTGAAATATTATCTTGGTGGAAAATAAAATTATGATGATTTATGAATACTGTGACAAGAGCATTTACATAACCTATGGGCTACCTAGAAGGCTAACTACTATGCCATTATTGTCTATTTCTATACATTCCAACAGATAGGTTAGATGCTATGTTTCCACTTGCCGACGAAAGGTCAGTCGGTGTTTCTATATTATATAAGGTTGGAGACAAATTGTTTACCTTTTTTCTTCCCACCTGACAATTATTGCACCTAAAGTGTCACATAATCGGTCGGTGGTGCTAAATGCTAAAATCGGTGGTCATAAATTGTAGGTCGAAACGCCACATTGATTAGCACTCTGTGTATTCGTTTTGTGTAAGTTTGCATTATTTAGATTTGTGCTATTTACTTCCTGAATTCTACTATCGTTTTTATTTCAATATATGGCCAACCAATTAAGACGGCATACAGTTGGCCTAGCTACTTTCTCTATCTGAGAAATATCAAGTGATAGCATACGGATAGTCTTACACTGAGCCTAAGCCAATCACTCTTCAGTAGAATGAATTTTCAAAATATGTCCTGAAAAAAATCATAAACCAATATTTATTTCCCCTAAAAATTATCATATTTTTAAAAGATGCTCAAAAATGCCTGTAGGCATCCTTCAGACTTACCGGGAGAATTACTGGATGCCTCTTCAGGATCAACCAGGGGAATGCCTCCATGCATTCTCAGGACTGAATGGACTAAACACTATTAGACAAAGCAAATGAGAGAATTAAGATTGACATGTCATATCACGTGATCAAATGATAGAATATGGGTCCGGACGAAAATGGGCACGTCCCCTATAGCATTATACCCGTCCCTAGTACCCTCGGTACAACTCGGTTCTGCTACATACCCCCGTTTGTAAAGGGTTGATATCTAGCCTGTGTTTCAAAATATAAATTTCAGTATATCATATGAAGTTGGCACATACGTATAAACTTTATTTAAATTCAAATTATGTCTTTGAAATAGGAATCCTTGAACTTGGTGCCTTTTTTCAAAGTGCGATGTATGATATTTTTCTGTCTGACACATAAAGGGGAAAATAACATGTATATGGAAATGAAGACCGAGTACCATCGAAGTATGTTCAACAATGTGAAAGCAGGAGTGTCATGATGGATGAGGCAAACTTTTTTCATGCATGTTCCCTTATGCACTCAGGATGCCTAGGGACACCTCCTGGATTTTGAACCTCCGGGACACCCATGGAGTGACCCCTGGTGGAAGCAGCCCCCGCCGGATTTCTCCCCTCCTGTCGTCAATAGCAATAACCTCGGCAGTCAACATATACTGAAATTGACCTTACAAACCTGGAACCTCTGCCCCTCAATCCCCCAACTACTCTCCTAACACATTCCCCATCCCCAGTGCACGCACACTTCAGAACCTAAAACTCTGCTGGGAGAATGGTCAAGCTCGATCACCCAGGATGATCACGAGGCGGGCTTGTGGGGTTAGGGACCTTTCCCACGGACGTAGGCTGTGGTGGGAGAGTTAAAAGGGTGGGTGGGGGGTCGGAGTGTTATATGTGAGGTTGGGACTTGGTTTGCCGCACGGGACTTGGGATCCTCCTGTACACGTTTGTGTTTGTCAGTGACCCGTGTAGACCCCGGCCCCATGGTCCGTACCTAGCGCCCCGCTGTGTGATCGATGGCTCATTCCCTCACGTACACGACACTGACGTCACAGTATGACGTCGCAGCATGACGTCACGCTGGGGAGCGCTCATGACGCAACGTGCGACTATTAAAGCGTGTCAGGCGAGAATATTAAAAACCAATCGATCACAATGGGAAAATGCCAAAGGGAAGCGTGAACGGCATGCGAAGGTCAGGCAGCGTATGACGACATGGTAAATTCAAAATGATCTCAGCGATAATTCAAAAAGCATGTATTCACGTGGGCCCAAAACACATCCCTCGACCCTCCCAGCATAGAAACAAACGCCCACTATGTTAAACCATAGGTGATTTTGTTCATACCTCTCACTCTGTCAGTTACGGTCATAAACTGCACCATTTAGGCCAAGTTAGCACCTACCAATTCTGACCACCGATTATAGTCTGGTGTTGCCAACCGATTATTTGAGACCATCACCGATCAATTCATTCTGCTTTGAGTTTGTGGCTGGGTGCAGAAGTCGTTCGGTGGTGCCATATTTGATAAGCCAGGGGGAGAAATTGGTTGACCATTTCTGTTTAAACCTGGGGAATATTGCATTAGATTTATCACAGTGCATCGCAACTTTTTATTTGCTACTGTAGTATGTGAAGACCCCCCTATATTATCCACCCCTATTTTGTCCATAGAAAACACATAGAGAGTTTGTATGGACATACCCGGTGCATACAGATATGTTGTATGCTCCGGGTGGCGCATACGGAAAAATAGTGTGTACGGGAAAATAGTGCATAACTAAAACGACCTGACATCGACCTGCCACTTGTCCAGAAAAGATGGATAATGAATACACTATAGACTGGTTTCAGATAAAAGCGATTGTATGCTCCTCGGAGTTGACTCTGTGCAATATCCTCGCATAAGCTCGGATATTACAACGCGTCAACTCCTCGGAGCATACGGCCGCTTGTATCTGAAACCAGTCAATATTGTGCACGTATTTACACGTTCGCCTGAGGCGTCCTGCGAACGGCTCACGGTCTGAGCAGCTCCTCCACGGCGCGCCTCCCAGCTGCCGGCTGGTGCTGCCCCCACGTGGGCAGAGGTAGCAGTAATGCAGACTAATGCCGCTCGGTCAGCGGGGGCGCTGCCTGTTTAGCCGCTCATGTCTTCATCAATATCGGCTTACAGCTCTCCGCCTAGACGGCCCGACTCCGAGGGATCAGTGTATCTGGTCTGGTGTTGCCTGGTGTTGCCTGGTGTTGCTTGGTGTTGCCCGGTGTTGCTTGGTTTGGCCTGGTGTGGCCTGGTCAGGCCAAGGGGGGGGGGGGGGGGGTTTCCAGTTTCCAGCAGGATTTTTCTTTTTAATTGTTTCTATTCAGATTGATTCACTTGTACATTATAACCCTTTTGTGTACAACAAATTTGAGAAGCAGAATGGGGATATAAATATTGTCATATTGTTGTCTTAGATCATTTTGATTACTAGACTAAATGAACCTGCATCGTTAGTATCAAATTAATTCAGCCTCTTCTATCTAATATCTGGTTATAAACTATGGAATAGGGATTTCGAGACATAATGCAATTACCAGTTTCATATATTTTCATGCAATATATGGAGATATCATCATGCAGTATCAGAAAGTAATTGCATGTACATGATTTTCCCGCTGATATTGTTAACGCTATTTTGCAAGATGGCTCGATATTCTTCTGATTATTTCTGTTATCTTTTTACCTGTGTCTAAATTCTGAATACAACTTTAAACTAAAATAGTGTAGTCTCTAAATATGGAATTTTTTACATTTCAAACATAACACGATGCAAGGGTCGAAGTATAACTTAACAAGATAATGTAGGCCTATAACGAAGATGCCTGTGGTAAAATGAGAATATCATGTAGGGATTGCATAATCCAATTAACCTGCTTCCAAGCCAGTGTTCATAATTCTCCGTCATGTCGCGGTGTACAATATCCTCTGTTAGTGTTGGTTGTAAACAGGAGGCGATTCACGGAGCAGTCACCCGTCAGTTCCACCTTCTCCTAATGAGTCGGTAAATGCAGGTGAGATCGATGGTAGACAGACCGCGGCCCGGCGCAGACACGCCCCGGCCCTGCCCGACAACAGGCCCGGTTACCGCCAACACGTCGCCGGGCCGCCCCGCGCCCAGCACCCGGGGGGCTCGTTAGGCCCGTGAGGGCAGGATCGCCGCCGTCCACCACCCGCCGCCTGCCGCCTGCCGCTACCCGCTGCCTGCCGCTACCCGCTACCCTCACGCCTCCGCCCGCCGCCGCCCGCCTACCACCCTACGCCTACCACCCTACCCCTCCCGCCCGCCGCCCGCCGCCCGCCGCCCGCCGCCCGCCGCCCGCCGCCCGCCGCCCGCCGCCCGCCGCACGCCGCCTGCCGCACGCCGCACGCCGCCCGCCGCCCGGCGACGCTGGCAAAAAGGCGCCTTCTCCACGTGTGGGTCTGGAGGGTAACGCCCGACGCCGTCACCAGGAATCAGGACGAGCAGCTCATTGCCTCTACGCGTCTGTTCATCACGATAGGGCGGGCAGGTGTGGTGTTCTGTGAGACCAATCAACGAGTATAGAGAAAGTCTCAATATACTCGTTGGTCCAATAAAGGGGTGGAGTGAAATGAGTCTCCAGTTTAGATAGGCCTGTTCCGAGCAGAAGTATCACTGCACGAACATCATTATTTTACATATAGATGCGCCCGGCGTATATATACACAATATTACCATGATTTCGATCTGAGTGGCCGTATTCTCCGCGTAGTATTGCGTAGCGTCAACTACAAGGAGAATACGGCCACACAGATCGAAATTATGGTAATATTGTATTTGTTACTCACTTATTTTTAGATTTAAGCAATAAATATGATCGTTAGAAAACTTTTCAACGTAATTAAGAAGTTATGTTTGGGACTACTTTCATCTCAAAAATCCGTATCCTCCTAGGAGGGTACGGAGCTCCGTATCCTCCTCAGTAGCGATCTGTAATCTCCATAGGCTTAGTATGGAGACTCCGTGTCAGGTGGGTAATAAAAGTAGGTATTTTGCGTATACAAGGTCGTCCAATTCCCCGTGTGTATACACCTCATCTGTAGGCATATATAAGCATCCAGTGAAGAGGGTTTCATTGAGAGCGGGCAGGGGGAGTTGCGGGCAGGGGGAGGTGGGGGAGGGGATATTTCCTCTCATATACGCCGGGTGTGAAATACAGCCAAGACGCGTCAGTATATAAAGCCTGGGCGTATTTATATATATATATATATATATATATACATATATATATATATATATATATATATATATATATATATATATATATATATGAAAACAAGTAAATATTCAGCCAATACATGCACTTCCGCGATGACGTATATATGAATAAAATGGTGGTTTTCCTGCAGTGTATTGGATGGATTTCTTTGTCCCCTTACACAAGGTTCGTCCTTACACGGCTTGTCCCTTCAGTGGGGTTCTACTGTATTTTGTATGTTTGTACTTTGAAAATCGGTGCTGAGATGTAGTAGAGGGATTAACTTTATAGAATCAGGTCGTGGGTTTAGTGTTGTGAATAGGAATGTGCAGTATTAAGAAAGAAATCCATGAGTATTTGGTATGTGTCCCCGGTTGCCTTTAAGTTTGAAGTGCACAGTAATATGAACGAGGCAATGGCCGAGTGAATATTCCAAAGCGCACCAAGCGAGATGACAAATAGGGACCAAAGACGAACATGTCTCTGATTTTATCTTAGCTTGGAAATATTTATCTGATTATCGCCCATTGAGTATGAGTTACCCTATACCCGCAACCTTTTTGAGTACGAGCTCCTAATGTTAAGCCTATGGACTTTCATACCAGGATAAGATAAATACTGTGGCATAATTCAGCATATGTCTAATCAAGGGAATATAATCGGCTTATGCCTTTAACATCAGCCTATATTGGCCTACGGAGTCATTAGTGTGTTCGAAGATGGGCAGTCATTTTATTTAAGATTTTTTTTATATTTCAAATTTACAATACTGAATGATAGATACATTAAGTTGGTTTCGGATAAAAGCGGTTGTAATCTCCTCGACACGACTTTACGGAATATCCTCGCATTCCCTCGGATGTTGCTACGCGTCTAGTCCTTGTAGATCATGTTCGCTTGTATCTAAACCCATACGATATTGTGTATATATGGCGACTTGTGTTAATTATTCATATACATATACAGTGGACTCCAACTATTACGACCACCCTTCGGTCGCATCGGCGAGGTGGTCGCTTTACCGAGTTTGAGTACAATATGAAAGAACAGATATTTTTTAACATATCATTATTAATAAAAACATCATTACAAACATAAAACATTGAAATGCATACGGTAATCAGTGAAATTGTGTCATTCCAGAAAATCCTTGAAACCCATTGTCTGTTACTACCTCCTCTCTCATTGGTTCACTCAGCAAAGTTTCTGGCCATGGACATACATCTCTCCTCCATGATGAGAGTAAATCTTACAATACAGGTGTTGCCGTTCAGCGCCGCCTAACGGCCCACTGTCTAGTTACGCGGCCGCTCTGACAAACACGTCCGAGTGTTGGCACTTGCCCATAGAGAGACACAGTAATCACACCTAAAGTGTGAATGGTGGGTGTGATTACGGGAGTGTTGTTTTTTGACAGATAAAATTGTAGGAGCAAACTGGGGTATTGTATCAGTGAGTCTGAGCTGTGTCTAAACTTTATAGTTGATAATTATCTTGGTTTTAACTTGGAGAAAGATAAGCATATTATAGCTAGGCCTGCCAATGTATTAGTGTATATCCAGTTTAGGTGTCCCTGTGTTATCTAAGGAATATCTATAGTATCATTGAGGTGATATGCATGCATGATACATCAAATTAGAGCTGGAATACCATAGAATATGATGCAATCGCTTTTATTTCTCTGGAAATAATGAGCATGGGTATTATAAACTTATTACTCTCATAAACTCAGTCCTCCAATGATAAAGAATACGTTGCCATGTGATGGTTTGGCCGCACGCATTACGTAACCAAGCAGATCAGGCTCATCGCCGGCCAGTGGAAAAAGGCCTATTGGGTCTTGAAATACGCGGTCGTTAGGCGAAAATATACTGTTTATAGGCCCTGCACACACACACAATTAGTCATATCTGATCTGTTAGCTTGTGCTGTGTTATCGTATCACTTATCTCCCAGGTACAGTTTTGGGGAGGGTTAACTCCGCCGTAACGTCCAAATTGAGGCGGACTCGTAGCACCATCTGGGCAACATTCTGGCTCGGCTGTGGGCTGTGAAATATGCCAGAGAATAGCTCACAGATTGACCTGCACATGTAGGCTCGTTTGATGGCCAAGACTGACAGGTTTTAACAGCTCATATGTAACCAGCCATACGTGCTCGTTTTCTGGTATATGACGTGAAGAGTTGTGGGCCAATCCAGGAAACTGTAGAGAGAAAGCCTATGACATTTTATATTCAGAGCTCATATCCCATCAAGTTTGAATTGTGGAGTAATTCACAAAGTGAAACCGCATGAATTTCGTAACTATTCAAACAATATGGTTTTCTGAATTGGTTTCTGAATTCATTTCACCCCTGACGTTGACTAATTGGCTAACATTTGTGACATAATACCCCATTAAGTGTTATTTTGCTAAATACTACATGGGTGTTGAGTACGAGTTCCAAAATGTGAAGTCTACGGGAAACAGTACCAGGGGTGGGAATATAGACGTTACCAGGAATGCACTTCAGCTTTACCGAATCGTATCTATGAAAGCCGGCTTAGAGTGCTATCCTACAGGTTAATTTCACGTGTAGGTCGTTTTTTTGTGAAACGGTCTGGGTATGGCAAAGACCCCTTTTCACAGACTGAACAAAGGCGAGACTTTCAATATAATAGTTTAACTATGGACCCACTATGGCCTTGCAATTAACTTCTCAAATCAAATATTTAATTCTTTGGCCATAGTGTTAGGTATTTCTTTATCATAGTGTATTGGGAGTTCTCTCCTGTTAAATCGGAGCAACGAGTATAGAGAAAGTCTATACTCGTTGATCGGAGGCAGTGGGTGCATGGTTTTATACTCTGGACCAATGAAAGGAAGAGCCGACGTTCAATCCAGATAAAACAGCAACTTTCCTCTATAATACCTGCCACTTTTTAGGAGGCATTAGGTAAACTATACACTGGCTATGGGGGGCAGCTTACCGAGGTTAGCAAGCTGTCTCGAACCCACTACGCCAACATAGAAGTCCGCATACAGGGACCCAAGCCGATCCGTCTTATTATAGAGGCTCAAAGCAGAGACAGCTGTTTACCCTGAAACACCCACCTCTATCAAAGGCGGATGACGTAATACGGTGCTAACCTGTAGCACCTCCCTGTATGGGTTTCACTGTACTACTCATCGGCAGAACTACTGCACTACCTCATCAAGACTGGATCAACCACCGACTGGACACCCGCACCACTACAAAACATTATCGTGAGACAGGGTAGAGGAGAGAAAACAGCAGTCGCATACAGATTCTTTACTTCCACTACTGCCGAAGAAGGCTAAGAAGATTTACACCCTAAATAACCTCCACGAACTCGTGAATCAGATGTCTAGCCTCTTTGTTGGTATATACAACACTGTATCTATGGTTTGAGAGCAAGATTTAATCTCAAATCATGTACCTTGTAATATGTCAATTCCTTGGTTTGATTTAATGAAAAGGATTAATGATAAATACAATCTGCAATGGCTTTATGGACGGATGGCTCTATAAACCACTCAAGGTTGACTTTGTGATATGGGGAGACATAGGCCTACTAATAGAATGGAATCTGTTCCGTGTTGTTGTGTCAGAAATATTCACCGAGGTCGAGTATTTCTCATTATATACCTGGAAATCATTAAAACGCCATCTTACAAGGAGTCATGTGGTCCAGAGTGCAGAAACTATTAGTTCGTGCATAGTGTGCAGAACAGAATCTGTACAGCTCGTCAGTAAGTGTGAGATATTCGTGCGTAGGTTTGTAATAACACAATCACTAACGCTCGTGTATTATGATGCGTTAAACGCTCGTGGTTTAAGGTCACTTGTCTATAAAACCATCGATTATTGTCTATATCTTCCACGAAAATATCACAACATTGAAAGTCTTTCAAGGCATAATCAACAAGAACGATATTTAGAAATAGACCATTCTTCAAGCAGGGCCATTAGTTAACTATAGTCACAACTTAAGGTGAACTGTTATAGTATAGGCGTCTAATTCATGATGATACCGACTGTTCTACTGCCATCAGATCAACTTAACTCATGCCCGCTAAGGCCACACCACACGTCAAAGTGACACGCTATGGAGACCCTTGGAATACTCTTAATTGGCATTGGTTTCGCTAATTGGGCATGGGTGACCTTTTTGATGAGCTCTATTAAGACATCAGATCTTTTGAAAAATAAATGGACAATTTACCCGAGCATATATGTTTTAGATATAGAATGATTAACGATGCATTCTTATCACTGTGGTAATAGATCAATGCGAGAAAATATATTTCATTAGATATTACAGGAGAGTTTTTATGTTTTTATACAAACGGCAATACCATGATCCATCACCACACAGCGTTGGGAATATAAACACAGTTAAAATCTCATAACCGATCAAGTTTATGATTTGCCAAATATGATTTGCCAAATGCTGAACTTGGTATACCAAAGATAAAGGGGAACATCTAGTCTTCTGACCTACAAAAGGGCCCAGGTGATATATGTCAGTGTCATAAGCATTCTCTCAAAATATTGAATACAACCCAAAACTGTCTGAGGGAGTTATGGATAAAAAGGAGATGAATAACGTTAAAGGGGGATAAATCTATTATGAGGGGGTGTACACACATGCCAGATACATATAATAGTTTCTGTATTATCCATCAACTCACAACAGACTGTTATCTGCGAATCACTTCCTCTAAGATCATGTGATCAGGGACGCGTGTCATGTCGCCTCAGGTTTTATCGTCTTTCCGTCTTTTCGTCTTCTGAGGCCCAGTTTACACTTGCCGACGGAAAATTTAACAATACTTTATTGAGAAGGGTAGCATCGGTCGGTGGTTCTCCCCCCAAAAATTATCGGCACCGATTATTGCATATCTTTGAGGCGTTTACACCTGACGACGTCTATACACTTCATCTCTACCGACGGAGTATGTATTTGAATTTGCATTCCGTGACCGATTAATTCACGCCTGTTTGATTTCATCGGTGGCCTCAGAAATCGGTGGGTATTGTCATATTACACTATTAGTGGCTGAGAAATCGCTGAGCTAGTTTGGAATTTTGCTGTTTACGATTACCGATCTTTCATTGGGAACGTGTAAAAATCGGCCGGCGTTGCCCGATTCTGAAATCGGTGGGCCAAATCGGTAGGTGTAAACAGGGCTTTATACACCCCCCAACATCAACCCCTCTTTCTCCCGTCACCCCGGCCAAGATGACTTCAAAGTACTGCCCCGATCTCAGGGGCGGCTTTCAAGCGGCCCGCGGCGCCGATCTGCCATCTGGCGGACATTAGGTGCGGGCCTGCTCTATTCATTAGTCCATTCGTCACACCCGTCAGGCCGACAATAAGCGAGCCGTCATCGCCGGGGGACCAGGAGAATTTACGACCAACCACTCATTAATGAACTCCGCCTGATAAAAACGTACGTCTATAAAAACATCTATAAACTGTAATCATCTGGTATTGATAATTGTCTTATAACAATAGTTACACGTAAAGTTTGGAAGGCAATTTACAAGGGCATCATTTTTCATTCACATGTGTGCATACGTGTATTGTGTTTTAGCCCTTTTTGTCTTGTTGTCAGATGTTTTGAAGCTAAATAAGGACATGCACAATGGTGGAATTTGATTTAGATGCCATGCGTGTCACGCCAACTGAGCAACTCGACAGCTGGTTTGCTGAGTTGCTCATGTCTTATTTTCTCTCCCTTAAACCTTTCAGACCTGAAGATGCCTCCAGACATTGCCATGTAGGGCCTGAAGACGCCTCCTGACATTGCCATGTAGGGCCTTGTAATGAATCACTGATTAGTAATTCATAAGGCATGGTTAGACGCTCGGACAGATATGTATTGACCAATAGCCTACGGGCATGACTACAGCCTATCACGCGGCCTACTGCCCTGGTAGGCCGGCTGATGAGGTAAGGTCGACCATGATTGGATGGTCTCAATTAACCAATGTATGACAAGATGCTGTATGTCACGAAAGAATGTATGCTATAATAATATATGCTATATAACCAAAGGAATCAGGAGAAATAAACAGAGTTGTACTAGACCTGAGCGTGTGAAGTCACTTCCTTTGAACCGTTACAGCCTGAAGATGTCTCGCGGCATTGCCATGTAGGGCCTGAAAATGCCTCCAGGCATTTTTTGAATTATTTCAAATAAGAAGCTAGTGCAGATTTGAATCTGAAAAAATGACTTGAATATGACTGTTCATAGAAACAAATATCATCGTTCTAATTCACCCTACGTACAATTATTTAACCAAGGAAACCCTGGGTTCCACGGTTAATGTTGTAAAATGTGTGACATCAGTGAATATAGGTTCATGACTCTAGGGGGTCGCTCCAAAATTATGCTCGGGACGAGTGCGTGATGCGACTGCTCGGGTGTGGGACTGAACGAGTTAATAAGCCTGTTCTCATCTCTGATGTTCCCGTCATTCTTCATCCCCCTCCCCCACCACCACCATCTCCCAAATACCTCCAAGACAGCTGAGTGTAGCCTAAATATAGCACAGCACATCCTTAGACCACTATTTGTTTCAAATAAGGACCGCTTTGTTCCAATAGCAGGAAAAATAATCCACCGTCATTCCTTGGTTCTGAAGGCCAGAAAAAGTGACCCTTTGGGGAATAATAGACCAGTCCATCTATCGGTGGAGGAGACACACGAGACTGGTTTATAAATATAGGGTTACGTCCTCCATCGTCAAACGGCTTCAAGGTGATGACGACAGCGCCCTCTATATTCTCACGTCACAGACGCCCGTCCGTGGGGGCACGTCGCATATGGTTGCCACCAGGTGCCGCCACTGCGTCGGGCTATATCCGGAGTGCGCAGGCGCGTCCTTTGATCACGTGACCCTCATTTGCCCCGTGGCGCCCTCTATCTGGTGGGTCAGTGGTCTTGGCCGATGATCCAACGACCTCGAGGGGCTGCCAACCGGTGGAGGTTCAAAAAGGGGTCTGGAGTTTGCCCTCAACATTTTAAGGACTGCAACATATTTCCAACAGGCAGCGCTTTTGGTAAAACATCCCGTTTTTAATTAAGAGATGAGTTCTTTTATCTTTCTTTCAAGAAGATAGGACTTGGTATACATTCGCCCGACGCTCGTCCTATAGCACCGGTCTAGCATCATTTAGAAACGTGCTCAAGTGACACACATGGTCGTAGATATTCAGGGCAAAAGACATTCGCATCTGTATTCTTCAGTTTTGTACCCTCTTTTTTATATAGGTCATATGACGCTATGGCGTAAATGGTCTGTAAGCCCCCCTTGCATAACGGCGTCGAGGCAAGTATTTGAGATAAGGTAATATGTCATTGGTGCTACAATCATCACAACATGTCTGCAAGTATCCATATTTCTTGGTTTGAGACCGTCGGTACTTCTGCCCTGTCCATAGAGTGGTGGTAGTAATTTTAAGTTAATGGTACAATAATCTCTACTTACTATTGTCATAATAAAAGAGAAAGTTCCTGAATAGGTTCAAGGATGCAGAGCACCAATGGCTGTTACACTTCCTCGGATATGCTAACGTAATCTGGTTGATCAAATGAACCTATGGATCATTATTCTCCCACATTGGGAGTAAACCGATTAAGTAATTGAATGATTTAACATGAATATGGACGAGGCAAGTTAACAGTTGGTGAAATTGATGAACCACATGTCACATGATGTCCACGTCCTCGCTTCCACCATCGTGAGATCAGAGACTCTAACGTTCGTAAGGCCCGGCGTCCACCTACTACGATATGGCTCCGATATGGTCTACGATGCACCTCCAGATAAAAAATCAAAATCGCGTCAGAAGGTTACCTAATATCGGGGCAGTTGACTACATTTCTGCGATTAGACACCGATAAAAACCCCATACAATGCGTGGTGGATTGGCATGTCTAGACATATGTCTACGATTTTGCACCTTCCCGATATGGCACCGATTTTGACATTTTGTGTCGGTGCCATATCGGGAGGTCTACAATTCTATCGTAGTAGGTCGACGCTGGGCCTAACATTTTCCTGTTCCCTAGCCTTTCTAAAGCTATGCTATATCAGGAGATAAACAATATAAACAATACATGTGGACAATAATTGATTGTCCTGCACATGAAAGGGCGGCCATACGCCACGAGAGCTTGTCGCGTAATAGGCCTATAATACACGAGCGTGAGCGAGCGTATCACGAAGTCAAATATTCAGTCCACTCCTAAACTTTAGGTTTTAGGGATGGGAAAAGCCTCAAGAGGGTATTGGTGCTCCACATGGGTTCGTTGCTCCTAGAAATTAGGGAGAAGCATCGCCCCAGTAATATTAGTTCGTATCGTTTGGTATCGTTATTATTTTCACGTTGTATTGCTACTTTTTACAACACCACATTTGCAATGACATAGGTGAGACCTTCATTGGATTTTTTAATTGAATATAGATGTCAACATACTTATGATGCGATCCGCAAAGAATCTGAAGAAAAGATTTTGGGTCGTTATTCTGCGATCCGCAAAACGTGGAGCAACACCCCCCCAGGAGATGGGGGATCATTGCTGACACCTCGTTTATATTCTTCTACTCAAACATATCTTGTGTACTATAAGGATAAATTGAGGAGCTGGCTTTGGCTCTGACTTCCTCCGTTGCATCTTGCCTACGGGCAGTAAACGTTGGAGCCACGCGACCGTCGCCTCTGATCACACCAATGTATACACAGCCAAAATCATCACACTGACAGAGAAGTACCACAATGCCCGACTAGATTGTTTGCCTTGTAAGGCGAACCCTCGTTGACGACCGTGAGTAGAGCACCAGCCCGGGATGCGGAGCAATGGGCGCCGGCAGCGGCATGTCAGCCACACCCGCACTCCCAGTCCCGACACCAACCCCTATTATCGCCCATAGCTGCTGCTGCCTATCACCGCTGTCTTCAAAGCCGCCGCTTCGCTGTCCACGCGCGCTTTTTCTCTTCCCCTTTCAGAAAGTTTGAGGGTCCGTAATAGGCACCCCTACCTCCAAATCTGCCCCCTTCATTCCGCTCTCTCCACTCTATATCGGATGTGGTGCAGGCTGTCGTGGAACTAGTAACCCACCATCCATCACCCCTGAGTCTAAACAGATATAGAACGGATGGATATTCACGCTAATCCCAGCTTATCCCTCAGATACAAGATTAATCCTAGATCCATGGAGGGTTGTGTTGAGTAAGCGATGGAACCTTCGTAGTGGCCTCAAAAAGTGCTTTATCGGGCCTACATATTAGAGAAAGGAAGGAGTGCAAGGGTCCCTACCCGATTCTTAATTATCCCAACATAGTGGTTTAATCATCTTCACCAGGTTATGAAGGAACTAGGTGAGCTCTGACCTCATTATCAAATAAATAGACAATAAGCAGTATTCATGGGCGATAATCAATGGTTTTGTGGATAGGCGACCGTAAAATACGAGAGGTTGACGCAAAGTAATATGCAAGCATTAGCGGGTGTTTTACCAAGTCAACCATGAATGATTTACAGAGCCGCCTGTCAAGAACAAAATATATGTTGTTGAATTTACTATGCATCCTCTTGAATGGAGTAAACCTAAGAATTAACATAAGATAGGGAATATCTTAAGGGACCATAAAGCTGCTCTTCAACCATAGGCAAACTATTTAAATACAAACAAATTGCCTAGGTATCTGATTAAAGAGAATATAATTGGTATCCCCCTACGTTTGGGGAATATACATGTATACGATGGATAATAAGGATAGTGGTGCAACGAGCTTTTACACATGCTACCCAGCCATATGATGTATGCCAACCAGGACCATGTATGAGGCTCAGGGTTTGGACCACTGTCTGGACTACTTACATTGGACGACCCGAGGCCTGAAGATTTGAATAATTGCGATCTGTATTGTACATCAGTGTTACATCCATTAGGCAGTGCTGAGACATGGCAAGTGGATGTAACATCTGCTTTTCAGCACACTGTCATAATTCTATACAGGCTTCATGCAACAGTGCTCAGTGTGGCCATCAATAAATAGGATGTGAAACACAGGTTGGCTGTTCATTAGTTTCATGGACTGCTGAAACAATGTTGACTTGCAAAGTTTTACAATAGTCAACATTGAGAAACTGAATTCCAATATGTGAGATGATTTTCTGACTTTATATATTCTAAAAACTCTTTTTCTTAAGTATTTGGACTGTTTTAGAATAAAAGATAATTATACCCTTTTGATTGATTGCACGGTCTAAGATATATAATTGAGTGTCGACCTTTCTACCACAAGTAAACTCTACACGTCAATGGAAAATATTACTATCTCGAGGAAAAATCTCCCAAAATACCTCCCTGTCAAAGGACTGCTTGAGTTCCTGGCATAAGCACGCTTCGTCAAGTCGCTATGACGTTACCTTTTTAATATACTTTGTTGTTTCTGTCTATTTCATTGATTTTTTGCGCGTTGGTCGTGTTTTTTGTCGTTGTTTTTGAGTATGTTTACGTGGCAGGAGGTGTCAGAGCTGTCCCTGTGACCGGTGGGGGTGGCTGTGCGGCAGTCTGGCGTTTTCCGTCGTCACCACACACACCACGACTGACACATGCATTAAAACGGCGCAGTCTTCATTGCCAACATCAAAGATGGCTGTCGCACCTGGCCACGGCTGTTTTCAGCCTCGTGTCTGGCAGTTCTTTGATCCATTGTCATCTCTGTGATTAATTGCACATAGCCGAGTCAGTGTTTTAATTGATTGAGCGATAAACGACTGGTGAGCCTGATATCAGCCAAGAGTCAACAGAGCATCCGGCCTGTAAGGTATTTGTGGGCTCGAATAACACGAGCAGCATGAGAATAGAACTGTTATCCTTGGTCCGTCTGGATCCATTGGCCTTGTCCCCCTCTTTCAGATCATAGGACCTTATAAGTTTATCTCCAGAGAAGTCCAATTGATTCTGATCTAAACAAATATAAGCCCCATCGATGAAATACTAATAGATAAAAAAAAATTCAATTTTGCGTTAAAGTATTCTTCCATTTGGTGTATAAGACTACCATTTATGGATTACGCCCCAACGCTGTTTAACCTCAAGGTCAAGGCAGCGATCTCTGCAGTCGCCAACAAATTATGGCTAGTAGCTTATATGAGCTATCATTTAATATTTACCTGTTTCTTGCTTCTGAAAAACTAAGTAATCGGTAGGGGACATCATTCCGAATAAATATCTCATATTCTCTCCATATTTTGCTAGCGATTCGAGGGGTCATTGCCTTGGCTCCTGTGTTTCACCCTTCAAGCAATGTATTACACCAGGTGGCGATAGTAGTCTACAGTACTCAGGCAATTGGGTGCCAGCGATTGGGGTCGTACAATACCGAGGCTACCAACAAAAATTGACATGCAATTGTCCAGGTTTAGCAGTATTTGTGCTAATCCATTTATAAAGTAGTGTTATGAACACCAAATGGAAGAACACTTTAATGCAAGTATAAACCAAAAATGTCTATTCAAGACTTCTGTTTATCAAAATATTTAGATTACAGTTTATTTGACTTCCCTTTATCCTGAGCTTGATCTGTGCCTAGAAATTAATCCTTTCTCATTCGTCTGAAAGGACAGTATTTTTTATCAAAAGAATCCTACGAAATAGAATGTCTTTCTAGGAGATCTATTGCTCTATTTTTCTAATCCAAGACATTTCACTCGTGGGATATAGCGGTCTTTGATTTTTTAATATATTGCTGAAAGGGATAACCTGGTAGAATTAATCGTCCGGTGATAAACGGTAATGCCCGGTGATTGATCCCTTAGGGCATTCTTAAGAAAGTTGTGTAAGTTGATTCTGGAGTAGGTTACACATAATCGTACATCATGTATGCTATCACCAATTTCTTGGGGAGAATTTCTTAGATTCCGGAGGCGATAGGGGTGCGGGGCGTACCTTTTGATTAGGGCGATAGGTGGAGATAGCCGGGGGACCTGGGCGGTAGGAGGCCCGAGGGCGTGCGGGCAGGCAGACAACCACTGGCACCGGCCTTATCGTGGGTAATAAATACGGTATGAAGGATGGCACGACCGGCGTTGGCTGCGTTATGACCCCGCTCAGAAATCGGGTTCTCCACCAGTGTGAGGAGTTTCCCCGCATATACACACCTTACTCAGCGCACGGCATGCTCTCCTATACCTGCTACATATTGAGTACCCCCAGCAGCCGTGCTTTTAACTAATTGCCGGGATGGATTGGGGATTAATCGTCGCGCCCCGTCCTCCTGAGGGTGTCGCGGAGCTGCTCGACGGGGCCGTGGTCGGCCGCGGGAGGAGGGCCGGGCCTGGGGCGGTGGGGCGCCGGCGGCACCTGAGCCTCTCGGCGCGGGGGGTGTTGGTGGCGGGGCTTACAAGGCGTATCGGGTGTTGGAGGGCGTCGCGGGCCGCTCGTCCCGTTGACAGCCGGGCGTTTGATGGCGGGCCGGTGGGGCGGGCGGCGGCGGCGGCTGTCAGGAGCACGGCCCCGGCCCCGGCAGTCTGGCGTCGGCTGCCATGTGGCGGGCCGGCCTTGCACCCCCAGCCCCCATTAATTACCCCCGGAGCCGTGCGCCGCCTGGCTCCCCCACCACTTGTTATCATATGTTCTCACCGATAGACATCCGCGAGCCTCCGAGGGGAGCGTTTAATAAACGACACGAGATGGAGACACGCTCGCCACGACCGCTATAAAACCGACATAAATAGCGCGCGCCTGGCGAAAGGAGCTGCTCGCGGACGTGCTCACTGAGCAGCTCATGGAGAGGGGGAGTAGGGCGGCGGGCGGGGGAGATGTACACCCCCTGGCACTGCTACCCGCAGGGAGGCATGGATCACATGCGAGAACCTAATGAGCACACCCACGATTCGCCAAAACATGATACGGATTCCTCCACATACATAATGGTGATACAGACTTACTTCGTCAGAAGTGTCCCTGTGATGCAGGAGTCATAAGGAAGCCACTGACTGGCTTCTCTATTGAAGCAGTCAAGTCCTTTATTACATAAGCAGCCTAATAGTCACATATGCCTTCTCTCCCATTGCTGTGGTAATCTCCCTTTTTTAACAGAAACTCTATATTGCCAAGGACTTATCTACAGTATTCATGTAACTACCCCCTCATATTACATTGCCAAGGACTTACATTTGTATCTACAGTATTCATGTAGCTACCCCCTCATATTTAAAGAAGCACCTTTGTTACTCGATTTTTTTCTCTGAGAAATCGGAGCCCGATTTAAGAAAATCGGGGTGCAGATTTTTCTCGGGGGACATCCCATTTAACCTTTGTTACTCGAGCCTGGGTTATGTGGCCACAACAACACCGGATAGATTTTAATCAATGAGATAAATTAGAGTTCATTTTGTATTTACAAAACAGCTATAAAGTACACATACCCACGGTCTCAAACCTTTGAGGATCAGACACCCGGCGCTGGTGGCCACATGGTCATAGGGTCCCAGCGGGTCCCGCTCTGACAAGCCTCACCAGCCGGGTACCAGCCTGCGGCACGAGGTTGTCAACTCTCCAGGAACCAGCACTTGTATTAATGTCTGAACCGGACCTGATTCGCCGCTCCCCCGCAAGAGGGCGTGCAGACCATGCGGAGAGACTCCCAGTAGCCGCCACAGCCCCCCAACTAGCTTAGCTTCTCCAAAGCTCCCTCGTTTTTAATACCACATCCCCCTTATGTCATATTTTTGCCCCCGCTTTGCGTTTAAGAGCTGGCGATGTAAGGGTGGCTGGGGCAGGAGAGAGAGAGAGATGGAGAGAGAGAGCCACATGTGTCTGAGGTGCGTGGAATTCCCGGGCCGCCAGAAAAGTGCGGGTCCATTTACACGAGCCCGGGGCACGAATCTGAGGGCGCCCGACCATCATTCACCTGCCCACACCTCTAACGGACAAATTGTGAACTACAGTTGGACCGGTTCCCTTGCTGGCCACACCCATCCTTTCCCTCCCTGGTCCCGCGTCAGCTTATCTCAGACTGTGGGCGTAAATAGGCCGATACTTCTCACCTCCATTGGGCATATGGCTTCCAAAGTGGCTTCCTGAGTTCTTTCAGATTGCGGCGCCAATCTATACATGTCTGATTGGACATGTATACATGGATCTTAAACAACAGCAACAATAACATTGTGTAGTGATCAACTCATTACATTTTTAATTCATGATTAGTTCATTTATATAAATAGAATGATTTACATTGAAATGTGTTTTAATTCACTATTCACAATTCTATTCCACGGGGAACATTTAACCCTTGCCTTACCAATGATGCCTTAAAGCACTCCCGTGGCTAGTGCATATGATGCCTCAGGACACTCCCGTAGCTAGTGTAAATAATGCCTCAAGGTCCATTTATTGTTATAATGTCATTTATCTAACTTGATTCAACATGGATCTTTACAATTATTTCAGAGGTTATGCAAAACGCCTATATAGTGATAATTGATAAATGATTTTATAGTTATCAACATGGAAATATCTACAGACACTAAAACAGTGGAAAAGGATCAATTTTCTCAGCAATTGCAACATAGGCCTGCACTACAGAGGTGGTCCGGTGTCAGGCATGCTGCATTTACCTGTCACCAGGTCCGGTGAGGAAAGGGTTAAAACCCAGTTATTGGATTGCCTTAATTGGGACATCAAGTCAAAACATAGGCAGAATGTAAGTGTATTGGATATCTCAAGTTTCGCAGTTGGCTTGCCAGAAATAAGCTGAGGTTACTTGTTAGATAATCAACCAAACCACCTTGATATATGAAGACATTTCTTCACAGGTTAGCACAATTTCAATAAAATTAGTCACTTTTTGTAACGATTATAACTAAATAACTTGTGTCAATCCTTTTTACGATTCCCATCTAAAATCTTTGTTATTGATATAATATGACATTGCGCGTAGTTTCCCATCTACGATATACATATGCCATAGAAGTGGTTTCATATGTTTGATTGGGTGTGTGAACATGTGTCTGGGAGGTATGGCTGAGTATCTGACCTGCCAGATTTGTGAGATGACCTCTCTGATCTCTTCGGTTCCACATGTGTGAGCCGCCTTTATTTCATCCCTGGTATTTTTGACTTAACATTAAGAACTCGTACTCAACGCCTATGACTATTGCAAAAATAATACTCAATAGGCGATGAGGTCACAAATGTTAACACATTGATTAGTGATTGGGCTGAAATAAACTCTGAACCACACTCAACCCATAGCTACTGAAAATACGCCATTCATTTTGGTTTGCTTTGTAATCTCACGCAGCTTTGCCTTGTGTCTTTACGCTGCAACCAAAACTCACAGCCTATTGTTATCATTTTTTCTATTATCCAATAATACTTAATACCGAATCCCCATAGAAAAAATGAATAGTATGTTTAATAACATGGCGGAGATTAAGGGGTTGTTTTTTATTACGGAGAGAAATGTCTAGTCTAATAATATCAGTAATCATTTTGAATTATCTTTGATAGCTTAAATTTATGCCGAATTATAGATACAACATTAACTGGTTTCGGATACCTGTGATCGTATGTTCCTCAGAGTTGACTCTACATAATATTATCGCATTAGCTCGGATATTACCACGCACCAACTCCTTGGAGAATGCAGCCACTAGTATCCGAAACCATTTAATAATGTGTGTGTCTTTCCCAGGCAGTTGACTTGTGAATGTGGGTCTGGCTGAAAAGTGCTGAAAATCAGGAACTTTTGGCAATTAGTTCTAGGAATTGGCCTCATGATTTCTAAACTTAAACAGATTATTAAACTTATGTTGGATGAGTATCTACTGTATCCTATTCACACCTATATGTCCTCCATTCAAATAACTACACCTAGTCCTACCTAAGAAATACCCCTCATGCTACAACCGTTCATCAGACCAATGATTTCTAGCACACTTTCTTTCACTACCGACATTCAAGAAGGCCCTGATGACACCATAGTAGGATTCGCTGAGTTACCCTTCGTACGGACGGTCTGATTGAGCTTTGCTTAACCTGAACTGTTGAGAAGCCGCCTATATCAACACTGAAGGCAATTAGGTAGGGCCACACCGAGCTGCTCCGAGCACCTGGGCGCTGACTACACGAGCAGCTCAGAGGTAGATCCCTGCCGTGCCGCCTGCAGACAGGACGTTGACAACCTGCGGGGTTGAGCTGCTCCCCGGGTCCCCTACGCCAGGTGTTGTACACGTTCACCAATCGCAGCCACTATAAACATGCTCCGTAGAGATGGGAGCAGGATTCGTCTGTACGTGGAATTATTGTTTGCGTTAGATGTAGGACATGATCGTATATTGTTACTGTCCACAATATACATTTATTTTTTCATCACATTTACCTCATAAAATTTGCCCTGTACTTTAATTCTCGATGTAAAATAATCTTGAGACTATATTGTATATATTGCACTGAGTGTTCTGAAAAACTCACTTCTGAGAGATGACACTCTTAATAAAATAAATAACTCCACGTAGCTTAAACATATATTATTATTATTCATGTCCAATTGTTACTTAACTAGGCACGTAACCCTGGATTTTTTTTTGTCTTTTGATGGGGTGTGGCCTATTGATTATGATATCAATATTCTATTGTCGTCTTGACGGTTGGGATTCATCTAGTCTGCTTTTACTAGTCTACAGAGCAGGACCTGTGAAAAAATATCCACAAAGGGGTTATCCATAAAGTATATTTACACAAGATTTCTGACAATGTGTACCTAAACCATCAACCCTTACCCCCTTCCTCATTCTGTACTCAATTGAACAAAGAAGTAGCATAGGCAAGATACCCCCCCCCCCCCCCCCATGTGTTTAGGAACGTTTTGGGTGGCCCCCTATTTAGAATCGGACCTCAACGCAGCATGATAGCAGGAATTCTGATTTAATTGAATTATAGATTAAAGAGTACGAGTTGCCTCTTGTAAGTGGGTTCTCTTATTGTCGTTCTGTAGCAACACATTTTAATTCTTACAGTTATGATTATAACTCACGTTAATAACACTTTGTCAGAGTACATTCTGAACCTCAAGCTCGGAGATTCACACCTATACACAAATATATGATAACGCATGGTAAATATTCTAGTTAAAAAACTATGGATTATAAGGTATGTTCATGATTCCTTATTCAAAAGAGCATACAGAAAGTGTTCAACATGTAATCATAGTGCTCAATACAAATATAGAAGCACGCTCTATATATTAAAGCATTGGTTTCAATCTAAGATACTAATTAACTTTATAGATTTTCAGATCCGTTTAACTACAACCACAGAAAATGGCCTTGAATAATGTCCACAATCTTCGCTAAGTCAGAAGAGCACGGAGATCCTGTTTCTAATCCTGTTCTTCTATTGTCCAATGTGGTTTCGGTCGAGATAAACAAGGTTCAATTTAAACCTGCCTGTATAGCACCTCGAGTCACGTGTGCCCTTCAGTCTCAACAAGGCAGCCTATTCAGTAAACTGAAGCCACCTTCTTTCGGTGGGAAGCCACTTCCAACGCTTTCTCCACCCCGTAACCACCCCATTCAGAGTGTGGGGTAAGTGGGGTTGGCCAGGCCTAATGGTGGGGGTACGGGGGCCCTGGTTGGGGCGCACCCCGCCTACTGGAGGGTAAATTGGCCGGTCGTTGTCACCCATTACCCCGGCACCGCTATCTACACCCTGCGCTTCAGCTTTATCTCCAGTCGCATACCTGGAAATCGGCTCCGATGAAAGAAAGTACCCCACCCCCTCCTCTCCATCACAAGACTCATACCTCCATGCTCATGAGGTCTTCGCTTTGCTTCCAACCTCCTCTCACGCCTATGCAATCAACACACTATGTTCTCTATGGAGAGATTAGGTTGATGGTTGTGCTAGCTGGATGAACAACATCTACATTAATGAGAGATGTTTATGTTGGGAACTGGGGGCTGAGTAAGGCGATGGGCGTCGTTCATCGGAGCCGAGTGTCATGAGGGTTGGTGCCCATCCATCAACGGGCTCCCTACGGGTATCCCCCACCTCATAGCACTTCCTAATTACAGCACGAATATTTTCCGTAAACGGATTATAATCAAATTGTAAAATGTCCTATCAATACTTCTAATTCAAAGTATCCTTTGATACATGATGGGAGAATGAAAATTTGCAAGTATACATTCCAGAAGATCTCACGAATTTTCTGTATTGATAAACTTTTTACAAAATTTACTTGGGGCAGTTGGAAGGAGTCCCCTAGAGCCACAGCGAGGATGCGTTGCTTGCAGTCTGGTTTGTATCATTGGTAACCTCTCTACAGCTTACTATACCAACAACATGCGTTGCCTTATGCCGCTCTTTATAGTGCCAGCCCGATGATTGAAACCTACAGGGGTCAGCTCACTCATTGGCCTCTACATTGAGGGAATTCAGAGGTCACGAGTAATATGGTGGGAGTCATTATGTACACAAACCTCTTCAGTTATCCGGAAGATTGGCTGCATAAAGAGATCTATACACCGAGACGAGGGTATTTCCTGGAGCACTTCATAGTTTACCTTCTGAAAGTACTCCCATTAAACCTGTGTATCCATTATTACTTATCCTTTCTACAGGATATTGGGTGATTTATCTGTAATATTCAATGGCTTGTTTGGACAAGTTGTGTTACACCATGAATGGAGCATATGACATGTTTTTGCTGAGTCACTCTTGGACTCTGTACACCGAAGCGTTTGGCATGTTGTGGCCAGACGTTACTCACAGGGACGTTGTCCAAAGTTTGCCTCGCTCACACTTGTCCCGTCCCGTCAGAAAACACACACACACACCCAGCGCGCATGCCCCTCCCCTCGCTGTGACGTCACATCCGCTGTGCGGCCTTCTGATTGGGTCGCTGTGGCCAGGTCCCTGCCTCGACTCCAGCAGGGGCCCCGTGGGGTCTAGTCGCTCCTCGTCAGTCGAGTTGCTCGCAGGAGAAAATGAGCACGTACAGTTTGAACTCTCTGGCGGCGGAGTCTCAGTACCACGGAGCAGCAGCGGGTCACCACTACACGGACAAGCTACAGCAGGTTTACCACAACGGTCTGGCCGCCGCCGCCGCCGCTGCCGCCGCCGCCGCCGCCGCCGCCCAGAACAAAGCCAACTTCTCCGTCAGCCACCTCCTGGACTTGGAAGAGTTACCGAGCAGGGAGAACTGCGCTATGTACGCCAATACGGGACTGGAGGCGAACAACAACAACAGTCTGCACACCAACCACAACACAGGGGGCTCGTCGCCAGGCATGGGCCCCCAATCTCATTCTCACCTCTCAATGAACAGCTCATCGTGTGCCCACAGCAACAGCAACGGCAACCCGGTCACGCCCGAGGACGACAGGAAGTCAGGTGAGAATTCTATCTGTGACGTCACAAGTCTGACGTCATCTCAGCGTCAGTTTTATCGTGATGTCAGTATTGTCATCTTGGGACATTGCAATCTTGATCGCCGTATGTTTTTTTTATCTCCTAGCCATGAGGTCATGTGCAAAGGAAAACATGGGGTATGTACTTCTGAAAATAACCACTCTGTTGTGTCAGTGCGTTGCAGGAAGACCCCAAAACATACTATTAGGAAGAAATTGTGTGATTCATTTCAAAGGCAGCCAACTTATACAGATGAAATCAGCTGTTATGGCTAAAAAGGATAGTGTAAGATTGACTTCTCTTTGGTTATTATAACATAAACTTAATGTGACGAACAGTGGACTTTGATGGGTTAATTCTATATGAAATAAGTAGGTACTGGGCACATTACCATCCGTTCCGGAAAGTTATTCAGAAAGGCAAAAATAGAAATATGATAATCCTATGGTAATACCTAGTAGTAATCAATTAAACGTAAGTGGGCATAATTGTGCAATCTATTTGTCAAGGATAAAGGCTAGTGTTTACATAAATATAAACAATTCCCTTTGATTAATCATGTCGTTGATATATCCGATACACCGAAGCCTGTTAATGATTACATTGATAATATATCTTTTGTTTACATCAGTTCAACTTAAATTAAGATAAGTACTTCAATACATTCTTAGACTGGAACGTGAAGCAAAATGTCCCAAGTAATATCATGAATTGTTTGACTGAAGCCTTTGTACTAGAAGTCAGATATTGACTCCCAATCTGAGTGAGACAGTTATAATGAATGATAGAAAACCCACTGTTAATAATGTAAAGCTGAAGCCATAATTCTCACAGGTCAAGCTTTCTCTTAACCTGACTTATTATGAAACAATGAGTTGTGGGAAGTTTATATATTAGCCTTCCACCCCCTAGAAAGCCCGTATACATTCCCCTGTTGGATTCTAAAGTTTTCTCCAGGTATCTTTGGGCATATACAAAAGAAATTGTGAAGTTTTGAGGAGAAATAGTTTATGAATTTGTTCAGGGTATATAGAGAACAATATTAGCACGTACATTAGTTGTGCGTTAGAAACCCTGGGTATCATGGTGATATTTGCCAAGTGAATATGGCATTTTATATATAGTCGTATGTATAGGCATATAAATGCAGGCTTCTAGCAGGTCGCTTCAACATCATGCTCAGGATTTGTGCAAGAGGCAACTGCTAGGGTGCAGGATTGATTGTGTTAAACCCACCGTGATGAAGTTATCCCCATTGTACAAAGATTTAACTCCCACCATCAAAGGTAGGCGAGTACTTGCTGTGAGTGTCAGACAGGAATCTTTCAGACCCATAAGCAACATGATACAGGCGACCTCATAGAGAGACAAAACCTACGCCTCTCTCTAGCACCACTTAGTCAGAGTCACAGTGCCTTAACCCCCGCCGCTGAAGGTCCTTGAAGTGACAATTCTGTAGTGCTTTGGCCTGTTTAGTGCCACCTGGCCCCGGTGTGTCGGCTCCCGAGGATGGCTGACCTCCCGACGGGTCGACCCGGGACCAGGCCCCGCCGGGTGCCGACGAACTGCGCCCGGCGGGGTGCGAGGCCCCTCCCGGCCACCAGGAAGGGCGATGCCCGCGGGAACGTGGAGCATTCAGCATACATTCACGGGACAAGGCTAGTTCTACTGGAAATGCCTCTGTTCTCAGAAAATCGGATATAGATGGAACTCAAATGTTTACATTGGCAAATACATATTTCAAAGGAAATAGGAAATGTAAAAGTTTATAAGTGTTTCGGAGAATCTGATTTCAAAGATCCAGTCCTGTCGATATCGTATCTGGAGCAGTTACCTTTATATACTGCCGATTCCGGCTATAACTCCAGTTCTTAGAAAAACAGGCAAAAATAACTGGAATATGGAGTGTTTTGATTGGCATATTCATTCATGGTTGTATGTTCTTTGAAGTTTTGGGTTTGTAGTAGTAAGTCAGTGGTACAAGGAATCTAACGGCGGATATTTCCGGTGCGACTCCAAAGATTGGACAATGGACTCAGCCTATTCCTAATATCAGAGCGTTCATATTTGTGGAAGTGCAATGAGCAAAGTCTCATTGTCCATGAACATGCTCCTACTTTTTGCTATTATGTTTCATCCTTGGAGGGTTAAAGGTCATCGAATGGGAACTCTACACAAATAATTGGGCCTGGGGAATACTAGCATTTTGTTATATTTTATGGTAGATTTTGCCAAGATAAATACTCAAAGTCAAAGTTATTTATAGCATTCCTGTTGACTTAATGAAGGAAAATAAGCCGTCCTATATTAAGTGTGTGTAAAATATATATGTACATATATATATGTATATATATATATATATATATATATATATATATATATATATATATATATATATATATATATATATATTATATGTATATATAGTAAATATATAATCTTGCCATGTTATGATGATACCGTATTGATAGGCTATCCTTCATGTTTTGGTTTTAAAACAAACAAAACCAAAATTTATTCCCATGATACTTTTTACCATACCTTAGACAACATACCATACAAGACACAGTGGACGGAGGGTAGGTAGCCATCTTGACTCTAATTGAATCGTACAAATGGAGGTCAGGCCAATTGAGGTCTGCGGGGACAGCTGTTGGCGCTTGTTGCTTTCGGATCAGGGTGCTGAACACTTGTACAGTTAGTTCATCCTATGGGAACAAGCGGCTGTTCCCTGTTACCACCAGGTGGCGGGGTGGTTGGGGGGGGGGGGGGGGGCATTGTCTCCGCCATCACTAATAGGCTAAAGTCAAGCAAATTAGGCTGGGACCATCGAAAGACGGGGAGGAGAGGGGATTGGGGTGTCAGAGGAGTGTGAGTATAGAGGAGGAGTGATTCCTGTGCAACTGAAGAGTGGCACACCTAACCAAGACTCAGGTATCCAAAACACTTCAGCGGCTAGCAAGACCTTCATTCTTCACCTATATTGTTATGGTTAGCATTAGGCCGCCGTGGTAGGGGTACAGGCCAGAGGGTAGTGGCCCACCCCTGCGTACATGGGGTGGTTCGTGTGGCGGTATACTGGCTTTGGGGGCATTAACCACCCTTATAGTGTGCTTTCCATGTTGACTTTGATTAGCTTTGAATACTACACCGAGTCTGGTCATTTTTACGCTCGCTATTCCCAATATCAGTTTACACTACGGATCGTGTATTGTGGGTAGGTTGTCACATACACTACACACACACATAGAAACCATTACCGGTGTCCCATCCTTATTCCATGTTCCCTTTGAAGTACGATATGAATAGATATCTGATCCTGCGCGTGAACAATTATCTTGATTTTCCTTTTTTGGAGAAATATCCCATATCCAAAGTGGATAATGATAAAAAAAGAAACAATGAGATGAAAACAGAGGGTCTGGTCTTGGTGGTTGAATCATAGACACGCCGTCGTCAGTGGGGCTGATAAGGAGGAGTGTATGGGAGGCGGGGAATGAAATGCCTCCAGGCGAACAACTCGTACGGAGCATATATGTTAGAGAGCAGCTCACACGGCGACATGAGAGGCTCACTCGACAGGGAGACACAGTTGGCTACAGGTCGTGTTCTCATTGAAAACGTATCAAGTGCTGGTCGGGGCGCCGGGGCCCCTCTTACCAGGGGGCTGGTGTCGGGTGGTGGCCCGCCCCGGGACCCCGGCCCCGGCGGCGGTATGTGGGCCACAGGCTGCCGGGAGCCCGCCTCGCCCGGGCCCGCCCAGCCCCGCAGGCCTTACCGTACGCCGCCCGCCGTCTCCCGCCCCGCCAATAGCGGCTCTCATGTTGACGCCCGTGTTGGCGCTGTCAGTGTCTTTCGTTTGTGTCATATACGGAAACAGACTGACTGTGTTCGTACATCACAAGTACGCGGTAATGTCATCTATTAGATATGTCGAGGGCAGGGGTATTTTTACGTATACAAAGACTGTATACCTGTTTTCGTATTATTGTTATATACCTATAAATGGCGAAATTTTACCTACTCACGTGATCAAAATTCCCGTACGTCACAGTGTGAGGTACGTCTACGACATGGGAAGGAACGGATAGTATACGCCATCAGGATATAGCCACAACAGGACGTGCAGAACAACCCCTGTCAACTACAACCCCCCCCCCCCCCTCCTCTGGCACTTCATTCTCACTGTAACTAGACGGGAAAATATGCTATTGGCGGATGGGAAACCTTGTTTTGGCTACGACAATGCAAGCAGTTTTGTTTGTGTTCGCCGGAACGGTCGTGTTTGTACCCACAAAAGCTAAGGTATCGCCAAGTCTCTTTACTTTAAGCGAAAACTTCGTATCTCAAGTTGTTGCTAACTATCAACAAACAGGGAACTGCGTTCGTGTAGCAATTATCTGGGACATTGACGTTTCCTTACGTTCCCTACTGATATAATATCGCCAGACATATGCCATAGAATTACATATTTCAGTATGATCACCATAGAAATGCATATAGAAATGTCATATCAAGAATTATGATAATAGATCATAAAGGAGAATGGGATGTATGACAGAAGGTAACATTGGCCAAATTACACCCATTCATACACAGGTCTAGTGTCGTTGATGTTGGTATGTAACAGTATGGAAAGGTATTTGTCACAGTCCTGTTCCTTTCTTCACATAAGTCCACATGTCACTGAGTTGGCCTTTTAGAAGACATAATGCGTCTCTCCTTTCCTCTACCTTTTTTTCTGGAATGAAACACCCTGACCCACTGCCCCTTTTACCAAGTAAGCAACAGCCAATATGGAAGACATAAATTGTTAGAGAACAGATGCCCAGAGATTACACTTAAAAAACATGATCCAATGTGCATGTCTTTATAATATTGATGCCCATCCCCTTATGGTAGGTGTTCTTTCAGTATAAATATATAATATTGGAAATACAAACCTTAAATCAGGGAGATATATATATACAAGGTAGCCAAACACGAGGGAGACGTCCTGGGGAGATATAAACACTGGCATCACAATAATATGAATGTGCCACAATTGATTCAGAACCATAGCATTGTAACGGACTGGATATGATTGACCGTACATGCTTATATCATGATATCGAGCCATCAGATATCTGCCTTATCGTTTAAAACATTGCTTTATAGAGAAGGCAACATTGTTTTCGATGGGGCCTTTACTTGGTAAGCCACGCAAAGTAGACATCCACTTGGCCGACAAGAATAGAGTTGTTTCTATACTCGTTGACTGGACCAACGAGTATCAAAGAGGAAACCAACAACTTTTGATCAAAGTCGTTGTTCTCCATGAGTTTGATGCGGAGTGATATGAACGAGGTGACAGCTCACTGAATATCGTATAGCATTCAAACGAGTTGGAGAACAACAACTTTGACCAAGACGAGTTGCTTTCTGTATTAATCTCACCCCTGTAGACACTAAAAGAATGGACAACCAACTTTCCCTATACTCGTTGGGACAACACACAGGATATAAACCATGGAGAACGGACGGCAATGCTCATAAGGGCATGGAGAACGAGTCCCAAATGTTAAGCCTATAGGACAAAAATACCAGGGATGAGATAAATTAGTTGACCTGACCATATTCTGCACTGGTGAGCTAGTACTAGAAAAATAGCAGGGCCATCTCAAAGCAATCAGCCGGTAAACAGACACCTTCCCTTCAGGAGCTGAGTGCGGGAGAAGTTGACACGTGCAGACACTGCTATGAGGGATACGTATCCCTGCTACACATCCCCGCACTCAGCATCACACAAGGCGCGTATCTGTCAGGGTGTTAAGTTGTGGTCATCGGCGTGGCGTGGCAGCGGTTTGCTGAGGCAGACATCGGAGACTCATTACCGAGCTATTGCCCTGATTAAACCGTAATCACCCCGCGTGGACCGGACACCGGTGATAGCGGCGAGCAGCCCGGGGTTGGTTAGACCACAGCCAAGTGTCACTCTACCCAACGAGTATAGAGATTCTCGTTGCTGTACCCACATACTGTTCAAGGGACATTTTAAAAACCTCTCAGTCCTGAAGATGCCTTGAGGCATTCCTTTTGCGGCATTTTATTTTTTTTTCTAAATGCATTATTCTTAAGTAAAATAACATATATATATATATATATATATATATAGTTTGAAGATTTTTTCAGGATTTGTGCATAACGCAACTGCTAGGGTACAGACGTTATTAGATTCATGTATAAAGAGCGATATTGTGATTATAACCACAAGAGGATTAGCTTTGGGAGGACATCAGGGGAATCTGGAAACCTTCTCGTTCTTAACATGGCCTTTTTGGGTAGGTTGGGACATCTGTTCCTCCTATGACCTCTTCCCTCATGTAGAATATATTGTGATGAGTGCCATCCTCTGATTGGGTGTGTCTGTCCTCTGTACCTTTGAAGGTGTTTGGTTGATGATTGGTAATCAGAAGGTCCCGTATTCAAACCCTGTAAATGCCCAATTTCATTTTTGTCCATAACAGAATTTAGTTAATTTATTGTCTCTTTCCAAAGATTTTGTTTCTGTGTGATATATTCATATGATCCATGATAATCAAATACAATTTCCAGTATTTGTATTAGCTATCTGAAGTGCGTAAAGTATTTGAAATTCAGAAAGTAGCAGGTATGAAACAAAATCTAGATCCTAGTAGCATTATAAGCCTATATGGTAACTACAGTACGGTTAATCCGTCCAAATGACAACATTCACAATAACCAGAGACGTTAGTTGGTAATTTGAACTCACAGTCACTCGTATCTGGAAGGTCATATAGATGTCAGTATCAAACCACAGCAGAGACCCTACATGGCCAGCCCAGTGGTATACACTATCCTTATTAACCACACTGACCCCAACCAGCAAACTTAAAGTGTCAGGTGTGAGGAATTAACCTAATGACGCCGGAATTGCCAGCCGGTATTTGGTTTTAATAAACGACCTGCGGCGATAAGCACCAGATAGCGAAGACAAGAGGAAGTATAAACGTTTACGTTAGCAATTACGGCGTTTGGCTCGGTAACGCCTGGCACTGCGAGGCCGGCGGGTCGGGTGTGGGGTCCGGGGTGGCCGGGTGTACGCGGGGGTCTTATCGGCGTATATCAGACCCAGTACCCGCCGCGTGGGGGCGGGGCTCAGCTGCTCCGTAATGTGGGAAAGGTGGGAGCTGGGCGTCTCCAGCGCCCGAGGAGCTGCTCTAATGAGGCTAATGAGGGCGATAAAAGGGGCCGCCGCCGCCCCACCCGCCGCCTTCTCAACCCTCAGCCCACGGGGTGCTGCCCCGCCCTGTCCGCCGCTTATCTAGGGGGGTGGTCTCCAACCTTCCGCTCCCCAACCCGTGGTCTGATACTTTGAATGCCTCTCTATGTCTCACGTTTCCAATCCACAACTGCTGCTATATCCCTTTATTGAAAGTGGGATACAAGCGCAGATACGCTGCCTAGGTTAGGAGAGGTTATATAGACTTCCAGCGTGCTGCAAAAAATCATCCCTTTCACTATATGTCTGGCCACTCTGTGACATTGGGAAAGGGGCAGAGGATCATTGTCTTGGTGTCTTCGAGGTGTGCTCAGCTGACCAAGACCAATCATCAGAGACCGAAATACCTCATTGACCCTCAGAGAGATCTGGACTCTACAAAGGCAGTTTTAGAAATGGCATGTTGGCTGGGTGCCAAGTGGGATGTAGAAAATGACCCATAGACGGAATAATACCCATACTTTTTTTGGGTATTTTCTTTCTATGATTCCACACCAGTCCATCAATATTATTGGTTCCTCGTTCACATATACGGTCTACAATATGCAACTCATATGCACCATCAGCCGTTATTACCTTCTGCTGCGGTAACCATATCTATTTATGGTTGATTTTGTTATTCATCGTGTAGATGGGTAATAAATACAAAAACGCCTACGTTCAAAAAACTATGTTTCCATCTGTCTATCAGTCTGGCTATACTCTGTTCAACACGTGGAATGATCACAAATCAGGGAGCTAATTGGTAATATACAATTTAATAACGATGGGGGTAGACGGGCATCAGCAATGTTTATCAAACAAACTGGAACTCCTTAGGGATATAGGAAGGTCAACACTCCATTCCGAAACAAATAATTACTAGTCAATCAAGAATTTTAGGTGTACAATGATACCACAAAAACAACCAACAATCTCCGAGTAGTTGACACGTAGTAATATCTGAGCTTAAGCGTATCTCCTCAACAACAAGTCGTTGATGGAGTATACGAGGCTCGCGTTTCGGGTCCTGTCCCCGCCCAGCACAACTCCATCGTGCCTGGTCTGGGCCTCATCACCGTCCGTAGCCAAGTGACCATGGTCCATTTGTAACAAGCTGATCCATATTCTGGCCGCTATGAAAACCACATGTATGACAGCTCTCTCACGTGTACACATACCCCAAGGTGTGCTCCTCCGTTTGGCACTTAGTACGAGTACAAACGCGTGGCGTATCCCAAAGATAACTTCCTAATTGACCCTCTGCATGTGTGTGGAGAGGATGTGGGGGTTGAACACTACCAGGTAGGAAACAGTCATCAGGTACATGTTATAGATTGAGGTGCTGCACCTGTCTTGTTGTTAACCATCTAGAGCATTGCTTGTGTGTACCTACTGACAAAAATCAAGCCATGTTAAAAGAAGTCAATTATCAACATCGCATGTCTTCTCCCCGACCATCCCACCGAAAAGTGCTGACATGCAAACAAAATTGTGTTATGTTAGGTTTGCTCAACTTAGCTGACACCTGCGTAGATGTTATTTGGATACAATCCATTAAGAAACCTTTCAAGTCTAGCACTGGGAATAACCCAACTGCCAAGGAGTCCCAAAGGAGAATAAGCCTATGGATAATCATAATCTCCTGGTAGATCACGGAAAATAAGTCACTAGCATGCGTAGTGTGTCACAAGGTCTGAGGTTATTTTGTCTTCCCTTTGATAACATACATTTGCAACGCCGTGTGATAAATACATCACCATGATTTTGATCTGCATGGTCGTATTCTCCTTACATTTGACACTACGCAATATCCTCGCATTTGCCCGGATAATATCCTCCATATCAACCACTCCGCTGAGAATATGACCACGCTGATAAAATCATGGGAATAGTGTGTATCTATGTGGTAATAGAATTACCAGGTGAATGTACCTGTAGGTAACGCATCACTACATTGGAGAGACAGGGTACTCTTGAAATCCCTTCATGGCAGTGTATTATTATGTACCTGTGGCTGTATGAACTACGTATACTGCCCGCTCCTACCCATGGCGTATTTACGCCCGTGCGTCACACTCAGTGTGACGCACATTGTGACACTGTGACGTACGGGGTATGTGAGCACGTGACTAGGTAGGATTTCAATAGTTTTAGGTATAAAATAATACGACATCGGGATGTATGTGATCAATAATTTTACCACGTATTTTTGACATACGAAGACAGTAAGCCAGTTTCCGTATAATACGCCCGAAATGCCTCCATCTGTGTAGGAGGTCCAGTCACCGCATGCTTTTTTCTGCTTTCCTGACTACCTTGCCACCAAAGGTATTGGAAAGTTGAGGCCCTGTAACATAATCTTGATAATAATTATGGAGGCAAGATTAATGCATTCCTAGTCCCTGCAACCGTCATGATAAAAAAGGAATAATGAAATTCACTTATGGTAGTACCCTAAATTAATTTTGAGAAGTGTCATGTGTGTAAGGTTGTAAGTTTCGCCTGTATAATTGTAGCTTGTGACAAGGAGATTGTGAGTACAATAAACTCGTATACTTTATTGTCCCAAAGCCAAAGTAGCTGAAAGGAGGCCCTTACCCTCTTGAACCCCTTCTCCAACCTCTGAATCAATCCTTGCCTGCACCCTCTGCCATACCCACACAGCATAGGCCTTGAGCACGAGCTAGCTCTCGATATAAACACATCTCAAGCCATGGAACCTATAACGCACGGACTCACCAATAATCAGTAGTGTCACAATAGATGTCGTGAACGGTCCCCGATAATTGGAGTGTAAGTGGGTAACACCCCCAGCTACGCCAACAACACGCTCGCCCACTCTGGTGGCGGGGTGCGAGGCGCGATAAGCGGTGGCGCCCGTGTTTACTCTGTGAGGCAGGGGGCCCGGGTTTAGTTACACGCGCCCCGCATAGCGAGATGCTCGCGCCACATCTCCTCTTACGCCCAGAGCTCTACAAAGCTGCTCAGAGCTGCTCAGAGTTGTACTGACCTCTGAATAGCTGCTCAGAGCTTTACAGAAATGCTATGAGCTCTACAGAGCTGCCTCTACATCTGCTCAGCTCTACAGAGCTACTCCGAGTTCTACAGAGCTGCTTCTACCTCTACAAAGCACTACAGAGCTCTACAAAGCACGGCTTAGAGCTCCACAGAGCTGCCCAGACCTGCTCAAAAGCTCATACGAGCCCCTCTTACTTTCCGAGCCCTGCGAGCTCCTCCAAGCGTTCCACCAATCTCCACAAAACTCCTCCGAGCTGCTCCTCCGAGCTGCTCCCCCGAGCTGCTCCCCTCGAGCTGCTCCTCCGGAATGCAACCCGGAGGTAGCCGCCCAGGGCATCAGCTCTTCACGGCCGGCCGGGTCCTGATGGCTTCTTAATGACGCCTCTTGATCCTGAGGCACCTTTCACCCTCAGGGAAGTACTCCTATCGGATACCATCAAGTGCTACAGAGATATCATTCTCCCTGCTCAGTATCCATCCAGTTATATCGATGTTGTGATACACTGCAGTACTACTATCGTATTGTAAAGAGTCAAAGGCCAATATTATATCTACCCTTTGATCTTAGTGCTCTGTCACATGAGAGCACATAGGTTCTTTGTTTAAGAGCCTGTCAGCTGGAGGGAGCATGCTCTAGGTTCCAACCAAGAGACCTTTACCCAAAAACTAAACCGTCATAGTCACGCTTTTAATGTTAGGAAGGACAAAAAGGTAGAAGATCTTTTCAAGTATTTCTTAGATCAAGTACCAATCATGGTAGGAACAGAGAGAAGCGTAGATCTTATCATGGTTAAGTCGTGCTTCGTGATGATATGTCAGTATCTTTTTGAATGCTCGTTTTCTATACACTGGCACATGTTCATAGGCGATGCTGGTACTGACTACGAATTCATGAATCGATATACGTGTTAGCACTAAAACAACAACTTGAACAAGGCATAGCTAGACCAGTATCCTGTATTACATGGGACTGTTATCATGGTGTACAAGTATTAAGGATGATAGAACAACTAATTTGTTACGTGTAGTATTAATTTCATATCTAGAATAAGAATAGAATTAATGTTGGAGATATATATTACGGGTTTTAAATCTTGATTGATTATTTGGTGGCCATTAAAATGTCAACGGATGCGGGGGAGGATTACTTACTAAAGTCGTCTAGCATTTTTGTATTAAGAAGGAGGAGTAAACAGAGAAAGAAGTATGGCCTCCTAACTTAATTGACTGGGGCTATGGGCTAGTGACATATAGGCCAATGGTATTCCTGGAGAAGGTAACATCACAAGCGAACGGATATAGGTGTAGACAGAAGAATTGTTAGTTATTTTATAATCTTGAGAGGGCTCACTGGGAGTTCCAGTCTCCAAGCAGATCGTTGGTCCGTTTAGGAAGTCGAGTGGCAACACAGAGAGCGGGCGGGATCCAGCATGACCAGAGAAGATGGCGTTATTAGTTGGGGGCTGAGTCTGTAAACAAGGTCTTTTTGAGATCCATTGTAAACTGCACCCTACACACGGTGTTTGTTTTGATCTCGGATATCGGTGCATTGGAACCAAATAAAGTCTTAGAGGTTTACTGAAAATTGTCCATGCCAGTTGTCTGTGAAGAAGGGCCATTCCTGGCCTATCACGTAATAGCTCACAGTAATAGCTCACAGTAATAGCTCACAGTAGTAAACTGTATATCTAGAGATTTATTGAAAATTGTCCATGCTGGTTGTCTGTGAAGAAGGGCCATTGCTGGCCTATCACGTAATAGCTCACAGTTGGAAACTGAGACAATCACAGTGACCTCTATATATAGATACGTCTTTAATACGTATTTAGCATATCGATTTCCAATTTTACATCTCTGAATGGCATAAATGTTGTCCTATGTTGAATCGTAACGGTACCAAAGCAATGTTAGACAGTCAACAAGAGCTAACCTTGCAGAATCTAATATCTTCCCTTTTATAGATATTAAGTTGGTGCTTGTTTCTATAGGTTGATATTGTACTACGGTCGGATTGAAAGCGAAGTTTTTTTTTTTTTTTTTTATTCAGACATAAAACAAAGTTCTTTCAATGCGCCGATGTGTACGACATGCGGGTAGCTTCGAACGTATGAATAATCTTCACTCTATTGATATATATTCAGGTAACTAATGTGAACGTTAAGCATGAACCTGCCCAGGCTTCGCATATAGAAAAACATGTGTTATAACACCACCAGACAGCCAAAGAACCGGGAGTCGGCCTACCTTTCACCATTTACACACAACAGACACTGTGTAGGGACTTTCTCACCATTAGTAAGCACCATACACAAACACCAAGTGATGATCCGGTTTCTCAGTCTGTACAACACACAGACACATTGGTCTGCTGGAGTTTCCTGTCAGTCTCCTCCTCGGGTGTGCCTTACAGAACTCCGGGCGGAGTGCAGCTAGCCCCCGGTGTTCTGACGGGCTGGGGTATGATGTAAACCCGGGAGAATGCTGGAGGAGGTTGGAGGAGGAGGCAGACTATACTCCTGGGTCCGCAGGCCTCTGCTGTCCGTCATCCTCCTCCCGGACCTGACAGCACCTCCTGCCCGCCCCTCCCGCCGTCTCCGGGCCAGACCCTGGAGGGCGTGTTGGACAGGTCTCACCCCTAACATCCTGGAGAGACGGGGGCGGCATCTGTATGCCCTGCTCCTATGTATCCGCATCCTCCATGGACAGCAACTGAACCGATGAGCATCTCGCGCTGCATTAGAGTTCATCGGGGTTTTACCTGCAATTAGGAACATGTATTACTATCCGCCAAAAACAGAGAATGTCAAAAGTAAACCTATAGGAAATCGGTATGGGCATGTCCGGTGCATGCGGGTATATTTCATGCGCTGGGTAGCGATATAGCGCCCATACAGATATATAGTGCCTAAATTGTCACCTATAGCGGGCGAATGAAAAAGTTCATAGATAAATAAGATATTGACTAGTTTCAGATAGAAAAGTTATGATCTCCTTGGTGCAGACTTGAATATTAAGTTTCCCTCTTAAACTATATGGCGGTTACCATTGTTTCTAAACCATTTATTCCTGGAAAATAGACCGTCTTTGCCGTGCACTACGCAATATCCTCGTATTCACTCGGATATTACTCAACGCCAACGCATTGGAGCATGCAGCACTGTTTGCATCCTAAACCAATCAATATTGTGTATGCAGCCTCGGATGGAACATTAAACTCTCCTATGATATGGGTTAGTGGACGGAATCTACCAGCATTAAGGCCCTTAGAGTTATTTGCTCCACAATTTGCAATACAAAGTCTCCCCATGCTGGCGAGCATGTCAGTTCTACTCATTAGAGTCTCCTCCTGCTTCCTCTCAGAGGGATCATCTAACTACCCCGTCTCCTCATTTCCACTTGGCTGTGGCGGTGGCGGCCACAGAGGGTGGTGTGTTTTACCCTCGCCTTTCACCTGGCGCCAGTCCCTCTGGTTGTGGTTGGGAGGCGGGGCAGTTCAGACGGGGTGGTGGTGGCAGACGTGCCGGGCTGGGGGCGAGCACAGACCGGCTGCGTGACGGGCAGCTGCCGGCCTCTGCTCCGGGCCGTCACGGATCATCTTACCGCCGGAGCCGGGCGCCGCCAGCCCTTCCCCCTGCCGCTGACAGAGGCCCAGCCACTCGGAACGCGCTTAATTAAAAGGCGGCCCCCGCCGAGCCTGAAATGTCGTCGTTTTCACACATGTTTGCGTCGCTTCTGCCCGCTCGACTGTCACGGCGACTCTTTGATGTAGAGTGTGCGCCCACGGACCGTGTCATAACGCCCGGGCCTGCCCGCCAAATGGCCCCAACATGTGGCGCCGCGCCGCCCGGAGCAGCTCTGAGCAGCTTCGAGCAGCTCTTAGTAGGTCTGAGTAGGTCTTAGCAGCTACGTGGAGCTCCATGCAGATCCGAGCAGCTCTGAGGATACCCGAGCAGCTTCGGCGGTTCCGAGCAGCTCCGAGCTTCTCCAGTACCTCTGTGAAGCCTGAGAAGCACCAAACAGCCCCGAGAGGTTCTGAGCAGTTATGTGCAGTTTTGAGCAGTTCCGAGCGGCTCTGAGCAGCTCAAGGCAGCTCAAGGCAGCTCCAGACAGCTCCAAGTAGCTCAAGGCAGCTCCGAGTAGCTCCAGGCAGCTTCAAATACCTCTGAGTAGCTCCAACATGGTCTGATAGCGCCGAGAGGTATCAACAGCTCCGAGCAGCTCCGAGAAGCTTTGAACAGCTCTGTGCAGCTCTAAGCAGCTCCGAGCATCCCCGAGCAGCTCCAAGTACCTCTCTGCAGCTTCCAGCAGACCCGAGAAGGTCTGAACAGGTCTGGGCAGCTCCGAGAAGTTGTGAACAGCTCTGAGCAGCTCTGAGCAGCCCTGACCCGTCAGTTAGTAAAAGGCCAGCCATCCGCCCCATCTCTATCCCCTCACCTGATGGTCGGATCCATACAGGTATAAGGTGTGATTCTGATCTCGCTCAGCACTGTAAAAAGTAGGTGGTTCATAGTGAGTTAACCAATCTCACCACAAGTCAGCAGGCCTTTACCGTTCTACGTCTACCAGTTATATGGCTTTTACTTGATTTAGTGGATATCTGTATATTTAAGTATTACATTGTTATTATTAATACTAACCTCTGCTTTGGTTTTATTATTCTATTGCTCCCTAAATGTTGTGCCGAGATGGAATTGACTACTCCCCAAATACTCTGAATACGCAATAAACGAGCTCATTACCGTATTTAAAAAAGATACGGTGCAGGACGACGTGCAAGCAAAGTGGATACGTTTCATCAAATTACTTCGGTTTTTGATGAATTTTAGTACTTTTGATATGGTTACATTAATCGTCTATGCTATTCTGGATAAGGGTTAATTTCCGACATTTAGCCTAAGTGGCATATCAAATTCACCTACACGGCTAATAAGGCGTATTTTCATATCATCGGTAACTTCAATAGCAGGCTTCTAATTATAAGGAGTATTAATCAATGATGTACGACCGCGTGCCAATCCAGAATGGAATACTTGAAGATTTGTGTTTGGTGCAAGAAGTCTATGATAATTGGTGTAGATTAACACATTGATTGTGTGAGTATGTGAATCATACTAATTAGCAGTGCGCTCCCACCTAAAGAGCCAAGGTGTTAACATCTACATCGATGCTGAATGAGCAACTGAAGCCATGCATGTGGCTTCCCATCCACCCTACACACCACCCCCGGCCTAGAGCGGTCTGGCGCCCGCTGATAAGCGCTGAGTGGCTTATCCCTCCTCCACTTAGTCCCGGCCAGATTAGCGGTCGACCAGGGGATGGTTACAGGGATCAACACTATGGATCAGGTAACTGTTTCAGACTGCAGCAAAATGCCGCGATGTTTCTGTTCACCACACATAGCTGGGGGTGGCTGAACTGTTGACATGTATGTAGTAACACACAAATGTTTCGTCATCATTGTCGGAAGGTACTTTCCCTGTATCTATTATCCATCCTATACAAAATCGCCATTGAAAAAAGCTATTGACCATTGTATACATAGAAAATAATCGATGGTTTTGTGGACAGGCGGTCGTAAACCACGACTGGTTTGCGCGCAGTAATGCACGAGCGTTAGCCTCGAGTGTTTTACAGAGCGGCCTGTCCAGAAAACCATCGTTTGACGTTTTTTATTATCCATTTTCTCGAGTAAATCAATCGCATGAATTGCCATATCAAAGGGTGTAGCACATAAACAGTGGCTTTGAGGCCATATATCTGGATTTTAATCGGTATAGCATGGGTATGATTTACTGAGTCCCCATGCATTTCCTATGGGGACTTTGTATACAACAGGTAAAAAATACGGATCTCAAATACATTATATATACGGAATTCCAAACCATTGTATACGGAAAAATGCTCTCCTTAATCAGAAGTATTCATGTTCTATTTTCTTTGTATTTCCCATACTATGCCTATGGTTGGAGAGCAACATTTTTTGATTGGTCACAAATGATATATCATATTAATTGTGAATCCATAGCTACAATTCATTCTAGACGATATATATAAATACAACAAACGATGGTTTTGTGGAAATGTTGATCTCTAAACTACTGAAAGTTGACTTTGTTATATCAATGCTAACTTTTTTGTATTACAAATGCGAGTCAGACTCTCGAGGTTAACGGCCGACTGTCCTCCAAATTATACTTTATCGACTATACTTAAATAGACTAAATAGCTTCAAAATGTTCAATGATAAATCGGAATCCATTGCGTTATGGGACATCTAACTATAGTCTAAAGCTAGATTTACATTTCCAGCAAGTCAGATTGACATACTTTTCCAGGAAATCAACCAGACTTATAGTTACCCGCTAGCCTGTCATTCTCATAGTTCCAGGAAAGGTTTATTATGCCTCCATGATTTAACAACACCACACCTAAATGAACATCCTTTAGAACACAGTTAGACTCCCTCTACATTGGGTGATGTGTTATACCGTGTGAAAGCTATCTGTGGCTTCAATCCCCACAATCCAGTAAGCAGGCTTTTGGGTGGTCGCGAGGCCACGGGATGCTTCCCTACCTCCACAGCAGCCGAGCAACTCCGAGTAGCTCCGAGCAGCTCCGAGTGGGCGCGAGCAGTTCTCACTGAGTGCACCCTGAGCAGGTCAGACATACATCAGCGCGCCACACGGGGAGCTGTTTGGCTTGTAAGGGAATATGTTTGTCTTTCTGGCCTTCATTTGTGTTCGCAGTGCCCCTCTAAATCAGCAGCACGTGCCTGCCCTCTCCCCTCCCTTCTTGTCGTGTTTGTTGATCAACAGACAGAGTTGGGGGTCGCTGGGTGGCAATCGGGGGTTATCTGTTTTGGAGGGTCATTGCTGTCGACTCATCACGCTATTATGAAGGTCAATACAGAGCAATTAAGGGCACTTACAGACACCTGAGGGCGGCTGCTTAGCTATATTAGATTTCAGTTTCCATGTATTAAAGGCATATAAATCTTGATTTACCTTTAAAATTAAAACTCATTTCAATTCCCTGGAAATTCAACATGATGTTTTTTAAGTGTTGTAGAACATATAGCTAATCTAATGAAATGAGAGTCACCGTACTAGTTTTTTTTTAGAAATAAATATCATAATAATATTTAATATATAGACGTGCTAATAGGTTGCTTTTCACATAGTGAAGCCCTCTGGTAGTTCTCTGGGAGGGCATAAGTGTTTTATACGACAGGCTCATGTGACGGTGAAATTGAGGTTTTTCCCCATTATGGCATATGAGTGATAGAGGGTAGAACACTTTTTGTTCAAGCTCTTGTGTATTCAGGGTTAAGAAGGAACTGCATGGTGATTGGTAACTGCTGAAGATACACCATGAGCTTTGGTTGCAGAGTAATATCACGAGGCAAAGCCAAGTCAGATTACCTAGTAAACCAATCGGGATGGCGTATTTTCAGCGGCTATGGCTATGGCTATCTCACCCATATCACTGACTTTTGTGACACCTTCGCCCGTTGCATTTGTTTGTACGTAGAAAGTAATCGATGTTTTTTTGGACGGGCAAGTGTAAATTGGTTTACATCGATTGTTCTGTTTCTTACATATGGTCATGATAATTTCTGTTCCTAGAAATTCGAAAATGGGGCTAGAAAAGCCATAAACCATGGTTGTGGTTTACAGCCACTAATAAACAATGGGTAGTGGTTTACTGTGGCCCCATACATTTCCAAGGGGGGACCATGGGTAAGAAATACTCCCTTTGCCTTGAAACCTACGCGTAATCCATCATGGGCAGTTTAGTCTCATTTGTTTCAATTGTGAGCTCCACTCAAAGACACTCCGCACATGGCATCAAGACCCGTATATCAGCGGAGATTGTGTCTGGGCTTATTGGTTCGTGTCATGGAGAGGGGCACATTGGACGTAAGCCGATAAAGCTCCGGGGACTTACCGGGCAGACCAGTGACAGGCCACCGAGTCCCCTCTGTCTGCCCACCGTAACCAGAACTCCCTGGGAACGGGCGCCGGCGCGGCGGGCGGAAGTGGGGCCTGACATTCCCGTGACGGCGCGCAGGCGTGCGACACCATGACGGGCGGCGTCCCAAGATGGCGGCGTCGCAAGATGGCGGCCCCAGATTACATCTGTATCATGTGCGCTGTGCACGGATGGTAATTACTGCTTAATGGTGTGTGGCTAATAAGGTGGCCTTGGTCTGAACTGTCCAACCCCGGCTCTCCCATATCCCTCAGCCTCCACTTGCCTGCCACTGTCACACACTGGTGTCACCAGCCATCTCAGCACCAAAAGCCTTGCGCCAGGTTACCATATATCCCCGGTTTTAGTGGTCGTGTAGGTGTTTACGGTCTGTCCTCTGTACTTCTATTGTTTGGTATACCTTCAAAACTCTAACAAATAGGGCCTACCTCGGATTAGTCAGTACATCGACTTAGGACACTTTTCTTGCCAACTTTTGTGATAGTTTTTACCTACTATATTTAAAATGGTAGAATTCCGTCGAATCCGCTTGGAGAATCTCCCGCACATAGGGACAGAGTGAACCCGACCTGGGCCTGGAGATTGAAGGGCCACGAGAGTGAGATTCTCGTGCAGTTCTAAACTGTAAGCTGCTACTATTTGTTGTGCTTCTCTACACAGATGTACTTCGATACTTAGGATTTGTTTCTATCCATACTGAAATCATAATTTAGAACTGTAGTTTTCCGATTGTCTTGCCCCGTGATCAGCCACGAGAATAATTGTGCTGGTAGTCGGTCGGTAAAATCTGTGTCACATGAAATGATAGTCCGGAACTAATTGATAGTTTCAGGTATTAATAGTAGGGGGCGCCACTAAATCACTCACCGATCAAATACGACGAAGTCGCTAGTAGTGTGATTAAATGTTTCTGTACATCGAATGGTCACACTATGGATATTCAAGCTGATATCAGAGGTTGGCACCCCTCACCACCACTGGTCCACAACAGTACTAAAGGTTCACCCTTTTATTGAAAGTCCATTCATGCAATCCTTGAAGTTACCTTTAAACAGGCAGGTTAATTAAAAAATACACAAGCCCACTACACATCTACATATCCCCCACTCAATCCTCCAGTCTGACTATAACATGAAAAATAGCCTTTTGTGGGGAAGATTCTTCATACAACGGCTATTCTTCAAAAGAAAACAACAACAAAAACAGCTAGTATTTAGCCTTATCATTATTGTATCTCCTCATCCTCACCTCAAACTTGAAGACATGTATATTTCAGATATATCTAAATATCGATCTTCTTAAAACTGTACAACCAACCTAATATGTGTCCTGTTTTGAACCTGAATGAATAAAAGCTGCAATGATTTTAAAATATGAATAGGACTATATAAAGTTTCGACTAGTTGATAGAATTCAATATTGAGAATTTAGCGCGTCTTCTGAAAGTAAGCACGAAAATGCCGAAGAGTACTGAATACTGGTAGTAGCATGCTGAATAGATCTCTGTTCAGAGAATTGACATGCGAAAATCTTTGATAATCTTAAAACACCAACTTTCAGAAAAGTATTTCAAGGTCGGGCGCCTACCCTCCGTCTATAAGTATCCTATCATAAATACATGGTTCCCACTTTGAATTATTGTGTTCAGTGTGCAAAATATTCCAAAGAAACAGATTTAGGGTGATTGCTTTTGATGGTGGCACGTATAAACTACAATCATCGCATCAAGTCTTGAGGGTGAGGAGTTCTGAAGGGCAGCTCACACTGTGTCTAAGACGCAAGTGGCGCCCTCAAGCGGAACGATCCTGCAACCTGACCTTTGCGCCCTCTATGTTTGAGTAAGTGTTTCCCAACATTTGGATTTGGACGTGAAGGTATTTTGATAATGCAATGATACAAGTGCGTTGTTCGTGTTTTCCTTTGACGATGACCCTTAGGAGAAAACGGTAGCCTGACAGTCTCCAAAACCAGAGTTTAAAGACTTCCATATTGCAATTGCTTTTCAACCATCGTCTGTGGCAAGGCCAAGTCCTCAGCATTTTCAACATATTCAAGAATATATGATTAAAGCAGATGTTTTCAATAAAACAACCATTCTTACTCAAATATTCAAGAAACCTTTACATGTCACCTTGAATATCAATAAATTTACATAGAATCATCTAAGAATGGGATGAAATATATGTAATCGGTTGTCAACAAACCCGTCCATAGCCACTGAAAATACGCCATTCCCTTTCGTTTGCTACGTTATCGGACTCAGCATTGCCTCGTGATTTTACTCTGCAACCAAAGATTATGTTGCATTTTCAGCAGTTACGGATAACCTCCATGCAGTTCCTTCTTAATCTTGAAGCATGTTTACACCCCAACGACTTGCAGTATCATCTTAAATTTTCGGTGAGCACCACCGATCGATACTACCTTCCCGATAATTCATCGGTGCATTTTAAGTCAGCAGGTGTAAACCGGGCCTATATGAGTCGGATCGGCTGGCGTCGGGGCGGTTAATGTAAACCCGGTCTTATTTCCCCAGGCCGTATGGGCGCCATATCCAGGACCGACATCGCTGTCACTAGGCTATCTCCCCTCATATACCTCGACGAGCTGCTCATGTCCGGAGATGAGTTAATCGTTAATCGTAGCTATCTACGGATATCGGCCCAGATTTAAACCGTGAAGCTAATCCGTGCACATGGACTGATAATGCTTCCAGGTGCGACCCTATAAACCATAACGACAGGGTGAGGTGTGTGTGAGTGTGGAAGGAGTGTAAAAACAGGGAAATGAGCACACACGGCTAGCATTCTCCAGCATACCGAGCAGTCAAAACCATACCTGCGCCCATTACTTGTACAGAGGAACCTATCTGACTCTACACATGTTTCGTGTTCCCTTACTAGTCAAGGACCAATCTATATTACCACAATTAATTGCAGACACCCATACCTGAAGTTACTCCAACTAGTACATCGTAGTATGGAAATGAATAGGCAATTTAATGTAGCCTAGACCTTATATATAATATAGATAAATATAGATACATATATAATATATACATGTCAGTTTTCCAGTTATTTCCGGGTTTCTGGGTATTATATGTATATATATATATATATATATATAAAAATATAAAAATAAATATTATAATATATTCCATGCTTAAAACAGAGATATAGAATAGAAATAGAAACTTGGTCGGGGGAGAAGAAACCTTTGAAGCTCTTCTCAGTCTATGAAGCTAAATGCCATGCCTATATACCCTCACTTCAGAACTCCCACAATCTGAGCGGATACCGAAATGAACTTTATAGGAAGGAGCAACTCGACTGGTGTGATATTTCCCTCAAAACTGCTCAGAGGGGCTCGTCTGTGGAGGTATGACGGGCGGGACTCGGTACCGGGACGTGAGAGGGGCCGGCCTCCCTCCACTGACGGCCCGCCGTCCGTTAAATGTCACCGCCATCACCCTGCCACCTGGTGGAGAGTCTGAGCGTGAGCAGGATCTGAGCTGCTCTCAAGAGGAGACCAGAGTTGAGCAGGTAGAATAGAGGGTAGGAGCAATGGCTTCAGTTAGCCTGCATATAAACACAATTACAATAGAAGTTGGCGTGTAGTAATATCCGAGCAAATGCTAGGATATTGCGAAGAGAATACCACCATGTAGATCTAAATCATGGTGATGTTGTATTTATCAATCAGCATTCCAAATATAAGTTATCAAAGAAAAGAGAAGAAAGCCGCCTATCTTCTGACGCATTACATAGAGCTTTGCACGCATACATGCTACTTGACGCTCAGTGATATCCGAGCACCACACTGGAAATCAGAAGGACCCGGGTTCTATCCCCGGACAAGCTCAATTTCTTTTTTCCATTTTAACAAATCTCTATTCTTATTATTCTACGAAGACTTAATATATCATTCACATATTTCCATTGTTAGACACGCTGTATGATACTATTCAAGTGTGTTAATTGATTATATCAAAGAGAATACTCGTTGATTATTTAGGGATCAATAAGGAACACTTATTCATCAATATTGAGATCTTCCAAAAGGCTATATCTTTCAGGATCGAGGTCAATGACAGTTTTATTAGACAGCCCGAAAGAACATTTCAGTCTCTGTCCTTCTTGCTATCTTTTGACAGGATAATCCTTGTATATTGAATGCGGACAATCCTATGACAATCCTATAAGGGGCCTTTCAGATATAAACCTTGATACTCTGACATTTAAGTGCATGTAAGCCGTGACCCACCATGAAAACACTGAGTGTATGTCATTTGCGCTCCTGCTGGGTACTGCGACTATGACTGTGATCAAGTTATATAAAAAATGTTTCTTCCTACGCTTTCGCGTATTGAAAATTCTTTTTTTTTACTGTGATCAATATTATAGAATATTTTGGGACTGATTTTTTTCAAACAATTTTCTGTAGTTACAGGTCTTCCATGAGTAAAGAACCAACTTCGATGAGAGTCTATAGGCCTCGTTATACGTGTATAACTGTTTGGATTATATGGAAGAAGGCCAATTGGCGAATACGCTACGTCGTTAATTTTCGACTGAATAAAAACAAAGAGAAAATTATGAGAGTAGGCCTTCATAAGAAGTGCGAGAAGGACACGCTGGTGAAAGTGAAGAATGTTACGTTGATGAGTTTGATGAAGTACAGACACCATCAGGCATTGAGCCTCGGGCTTGGACTACTCTATCAAATTAGCATGATATCCTAGACTAAATCTATCAAGTTGAAATTACCATTATGTTTTAGGAATCCCACGTTAGCACTGTGCCGAGGGGGTCGCTCCTACTCTAGCCTTGATGGAGTGTTGAGGTCATGTGGTGAGGCGACAAATTGTCTGCTTAGATGCTTAGGGCGCTTCGCATCAGGTACTCCGACTGGCAGGCGGGTAGGATGCGCTGAATGTATGTGCAGGATGTGTCAAGGGGGGATCCCCGGAGCCGATGGCCTGAGAATGGCCTCTGCAGGTCCGGGGTTAGCCGCAGAAGGCGACCTGAGAGCCGGGGATGTTTGCCACATGTCCACGCAGGCGTTTGTATCCACTCTTTGCCTCCTCTTCCTTCTCTTCCTCCTCCTCTCCCATCCCCCACCGCGCAACCTCTGCAGGTACAGCACTCACTAACCGATCACCAGGGGGAAGAAGGCAGCACCTACCGATGACTAACAGATGAATCCTGCATGTTTAGCAGACATTGCCATCTGCAATATTGAAGAACAATCTGTTAACTCAGAGGGTCGCCAGATAGCCACCTCCTTGATATCTCTTCTGTTTTCAAGATCTAGACTACATCCCAATTGGCTGCTAGATTTGGCAAACTAAAATTAACCAGGGACCTTTTTGCTTATATATTTTAGATCCCAGCTCAACCTATCTCTTTCTCTATATCACCTAAATCGTTTATACGCCACTGCATAAACTGATTCTACTTAAATTTCAGGAGTTATGATTCGCTTCATGCATATCCCAGTATATATTGCTATTAAGGTAGACTAGTATTGAAAAATACTGCTTACGTATATTTACACCGGCTTGCATTATTGTTACCACGGGAAGTATATTTGCCTGTGTTCATATCAGAGGGAACTGGTCCCGGTTGATGGTATATAAAAGTTACGAGGTAGGCCTAAGGATGTAAAAAAATACTTCCTAAACCTTGATAAACTATCTAGATTGACTAATTAATATTGAGTCATTGATAGACCACTTTTGCTGCAGATATTTAGATATGAATGGAACAACAAGTGTTCAAGGAGGTGATACTAGATCCATAACAATCTAAAGCAGTTGTTAAGGATGACTTTCCTACATACTACAAGCCCTGGCAAGCTTTACAGAATAGAACTAAAATAGAATGAGATGGCAACAGTATCAGAGGATTTGTTAGTCAATACCAATCAACCCATTGTTCTGTACAATGTGACAATGATGGAATTTCTGTCTTCAAATAGACCATTACATGATCACTACAGACCCAGTTATAGATAATAATCGATGATTTTGGGACAGGCAGCCATAAACCATGAGGGGCCTATCAATCAGGATTATTTTTCTGGTCTCCTACCCAAGGAGATTATTTTCCTGTAATGGTTTTGAGGCAAAAATCGCTGGATTCAAATCTATTGTCAAGAGTCCCATACAAGAGGATGTTGACCATAAATCATAGGGATTGATACCGCATTTCACATTAGAATGAATTACGTGGAACTGGTTTTAACTGATAACTGACTATTCGCAAATCGCCAGGTGGCACAATCGTGAATTTTCCGATATGCCTTTAATATCAAAGAAAAAAGGTTTCTTTCCATATCTCTGAAATAATCTGAGATGGCAGCAGTTTCACAGGCCTTCGTAAATCAATATCAATCAATCCATTGTCCTGTTCAATGTCCCACTAATGGTATTCCTGTCATCAAAAAGGCCATTCCACGGTCTGTACAGACCCAGTATATCACGGGGATCGATGATTGGTAAAGTATATATAGAACACTGATACGAAACCCGACTTGGCCGTTGCAGGGCATAGCGCCGTCCCAGTGCCACCCCTCACCCTGCACCCCCCGCCGGGCCCCCTCCCGTGCTCCCCGGTACCGGCGCCTTTCATGGGCGCGCCGTGGAGACGTCCTGTCGCGCCTCCATGTGTGGGTGTCACCTGAGGGTCACCCGCGCCCACCGCCCTCCAGATCTATAGCCGGGGCCTGCCACCTCTGCCACCCCTGCCAACCAGCCTGGCGTCGTGCCGCTAGAATAATACCCGCCTACAAAGCCCACTTCAAAACAAATCCCCGCGAGGTACGCCTGTGAACATTTTTTTGTTTGTCTATGGATACTCGAATTTAGAAACCTGCAACATTTACATATGTTTTTGTGTGAAGGTGTAATGAAGAAAAACTAATAATGATCTAGGTTTTTGTTGTTGATTGATCGTACGGTGTGATGCGCTAACGGTGCGGCTGGATTGTTTGATGTACATAAAGCACGTGGTAGTGAATCGCTATATAGAAGGCAAAAAGTAAAAACATTGCCAGCCAAGGGCATTGTTCTTCACCGTGATAGCTTTACGGAAGTTATGTATGGAACTCGTCAATTAGTCCTATGATTTATCGGCGCACATATGGTACGTAATAACGGGTGAAACCTAGTCAGACCTGACGGTTTTTATTTCTTAATATGTTTTAAGAAAAAAAAGTCAATATAAATCATAGGCCTATGTTACATAAACTAAAACTGTAAAACCGTCATAAAAGTTCATTAAATATCATATGGTTTAAAATTAAATTCACTGGAGTTTGTTGGTACTGTGAAAATCTCCTAAGAAAAATTCAAAATAAATGTGGACAACTATCAGTAAGTTGCAGTTTCGCTATAACACGCAATGAATGAGTACCTATCGTAGGGTTACCAAGACTAAAGTTTTTGTTTTGCATACTCATATAGCCATATTTTTCATATTGATTTATCAAATTATATAATCATTTCATTGTATTTGGGGGTTGAATAGAGTGATTGAAGACATAGTCTAATAACACCCGTTGTTCCACCCTAGACCCAACAAATGAGTACAGGTTACAACTTGAAGTTCCTGCAATACACTCTCCTTTCACACTCTCCATACAGGGCCTTTTTGCGCTGTCAATTACAGTTTGTCCCAGGGAACAGTCGTTCCCTGAACCCCCCTCCCTCCTTCGCGTGTGGGGACTAGGGGTGACTCGATCTCATTACTGGAGTAATTAAGTGCACGTGTAGGTTGAAGGAGTGTTGATGGGCGGGAGGTAAGTGTAGCCCAACGTCCTAACCTGGTGGAGCACCATGAATCTTAGCACTGCTTCGTGCAGTTGACGGCCACACTGACAAACGAGCCTCTCCCGCCCTGCCACCCCAGCCCCACCTCTCTCTCTTACGCGGCGTTTACACTAGACGATTCTGGCCGGCGATTCTGGCATATTGCACTGCCTGACGACTTTCAGCAGTAAAAAAGTTAGAAATTGTCTAGTGTAAATACCGAGCAGGTTGCGACTGCAGATCGTCTGGTTACATAAGATTATACAATTTGGCACCACCTGATGACTATTAGACATCCTCTAGCACCTGCGACTATTTCACTTGGGCTTGAATCAGTCATCTACACGGGTGGCGATTCTGTGAAAAATTATAGTCGTCAGTCTATTCTGAGGTCGACGACTTTTGCTGTGGACATTGCCACCACTTGAGAACTTTTGGCCGAGTGTAAACGCCGGAATATGTGGGGTTTCCACCTGCCAATTACTTGCAACTTTTACGAAAGACTGTCGCTGTTCTGCTTGATATATTAGAGGTGCGCACACAATCCATGGTTGTTAGATGAAAAGCTGTTTTTCAAAGGAATATTTGGTATTCACCGAGCGATCTTTGACACTCAAATTCATTCAACCACATATTAGTTCCACATGAAGGCATTTTGTTGTTGGTACTAATAGTCGGTTGATGATGCTATATTCTGTAATAATAAGGAAAAAAATCGTTTCCACCTGACGGTTATTGAAAAATAATTGTCACATAATCGGTCAGCGGCGCTATATATCCTAATCTTCGGTCATAATCGGCAGGTGGAAACACAAAATTAAGCCCAACTTATACTTACCGATTTTGAACACCGATTATAGAATCTGCCACCGCCAACCGGTTATTACACATTCCCGATAGGATATTGGTAAGTTTAAACTCCAATAATCCAAACCCGAGCAACAACTTCTCAACCCAAAACTGTGTAATCCGACCGATTTCATAGGCCATTGAAGAAATGAAACCGGGTTGAACCAATTGGTGAAGGAATGATTACTCGAAAAGGTGTCCCTCGGTGCAGATTGAATTTATAATCAGTCGTCAGTTGTAAATGACTAAACGGGCCTAAATGAGATCGTAATAGTAGTCAGGTGGAATGTAGCACCTTGAAATAGTAGTCAGTGTAAAGTCTTCTGCCTAATCTTCAGGTGGTGCAAAATTGCATAATCTGACGTTATCGGACGATTTGTAGTTGTCATTCGTTTGACATTTACACCAAACTATTTCAAGCCCTTTACTGCTGAAGGTCGTCCCTTGGTGCTAAATCCAAGAATCGCCGCCCAGAATCATCTAGTGTAAACGCCGAATTTCTCTCTCTTTCACACTGTTGAAAGCTACTAGCACCATATACCCACCGTCTAGGAAACCTGATACGGGAATGCCTGGGAATTTTTCAGTTTTTTTCATAACTCACTTGAGACTCTAAACGTCAAATTATGATTTACTCATGTCAGACCAACATTCCAAACATGTGGAACGATATGACTGTATAAGGTTTGACTTTACTTTTACAAACATTATATATATATATATATATATATATATATATATATATATATATATATATATATATATATATATATATATATATATATATATATATATATGATGGCGTTTTAATTAATATAAGAATAATTGATACAATTCGGAGAGGTGGAATATAAAGAGGTCCTACAATATAGCCCACAATAAGTTTGAGAATTTCAATATGATTTATGCAATTCTACTGACAGTCCATATATCAACCTGCCTCAACCACCTATGCATGTATAGTGTTCAAACAACCATAACTCAGGAATTCAGTGTATCTGAGTAAATTGTGTGGCGGGAGAGTAGAGAAACAAGTTATTCACACTGACAAGACGAATAGCCTTTTAGCAGGGACAGAAATAAGAGCACGCAGCTCATTCACAACCAGGTTATTAGTTCCATATTGCGTTTAACAGTCTGTGTCTTGTATCCCCACAATGAGATGTTAGTAAAGAGAGCCTTGACCAGATGTTGTGTGGCTAACCAAGTGCAGCCTCTGTCAGACAACTTAATGGACAAGTGTAAAAGGTGTAGGTCTAGAATGTTAACTTCGTTGTTACACCTGTACTCCTCCTAGCATTATGGTACACCTAGACCACCGCTAGCACAACGGTCAATGATTTCCTTTTATTATACAACTCCAAATGCTTTGAATTAATAAGGGGCCATCCATAAAGTACGTACGCACTGAGGGGGGGGGGGGGTTAAAAAAATTTGGAAATTTTGCGTATGCTCCCTCTTTGTTCTATTGCGTACAAGATCGGGGGGGGGGGGGTCCAAAATTTCAGAAATTCTGCGTACGTACTTAATGGATGGCCCCTAAGAGATTAATAAGAGATGTGTTTTGGATATAGCTTTTTTCTATAGGGTCATTGTACTACAGTATATTCAAGAAGTGCAATCAAAAAGTGCGGAAATGAAGTGAGACATATTGCTTACGATATTTGTCTTCTAAAAACAAATAGGTTTCAGAAAGATGTGTAAAACTGCCTTTAGACAAACAAGGTGTTCACTCGGTGACTATTTTGTTCTCCCTCAGTGGATGACGACAAGCATGACGGTGACGACAAGGATGGCAAGTCGTCGAAGCGGAAAGCGCGTCGTAACCGGACGACGTTCACGAGCACGCAGCTGGCCGCCCTGGAGCGGGTGTTTGAGCGCACTCACTACCCCGACGCCTTCGTGCGCGAGGAGCTGGCCCGCCGCGTCAGCCTCAGCGAGGCCCGTGTACAGGTCAGTTGGTTTTTACATACTTTTATTCAATCTCGAAAAGTTCACCTAATGTTGGGGTTCCACCTGCTGATAATGACCACCGATTATGGTATTTCGCACCCCCGACCGATTATGCGGCATATCTATACATAATAATGACTGGTTTCGTGTACGAGTGGCCGGAATCTCCGAGTAGTTCAAGTTGACGCGTAGTAGTATCCAAGCGATTAGCAAGGATATTACGTTGTCAACTACGATCTACCTCAAAATCTGTAGGGACTATTTTTCCGGAATCTCCTCCTGGAGACTCTGACATACTAGAATCTCTAGGTAGCGAATTCCAAGAGACCTATACATTTCGTATGGAGACTACGTAATAGTTTGTAATGAAGTGTAATACTCGTCAGGTGGAAACAGAAATGGTTGACCGACGATTTCCCTCTCCTGCCTTATACAATATGGCACCACCGACCGATTTCTGCCCTCACCAACAAAACTAAAGCACATTGAATCGTACGGTGGCGTCTACAATTTACATTCAAAAGTCTCTCAGCGTCCACCGGATTTATGGAGTGCAGATCACTTATTGTGTAGCAACTTAAAGAGGGTAAGCTATATCATGAGGGGCTATCTAGTTGCTCTCCACCTTAAGTAGCCTCTACAATGGCATTGCTCTGAAATCAATATCAAGGTTTCTTAAAGCAGAGAAACAATGGGTAGTGGTTTAATGTGACCCCATACATTTTCACTGGGGATTTTGTATGAAGTATGGCTAATTAGAGTTAACAACTAACCACCCATTACCTTCTGCTCTCTTTTAGGTATGGTTCCAGAACCGGCGCGCCAAATTCCGACGAAACGAGCGTAACATCCTGGCGCAGCGCACGTCGCTGTACGGGCGCCCGGCCCTGGAGCCGCCGCCGACGGGCATGGAGCAGCCGATCGCCGCCCGCCCGACCCCGATGTCCCCGGAGTACCTGACGTGGTCGCCGTCCGCCTACAGCCCGGTCACCAGCCCGGCCTACCACCAACACAGCCCGGCCTCGATGAGTCCACACAGCGTGGGGCCCACCCCGACCTCCTCCAGCTGCGCCATGGTCGGCAACTCCTACGGGTCGCCGCCCATGGTGGGGTCGAGCATCGCGTCGCTACGCCTCAAGGCGCGCGAGTACAACATGCACCAACACTACCCCATGGCAGCGCATCAAATGCAGTGACGCTAGAGGCATAGGCGTTGAGCTAGAAGCGCCAGTGGTAGGGATACTATAGATGAACGGGCGATGGATGCATAAGGGATCTATAGAGTTATGGACGAGATGGATGGAGGGATAGTCGAACTCAGCCTTTTCCACAGGGATTGAAGGAGCTGGTTTGGCTCTCAGAGTGTCTGACGTTGAATGTGATGTCAGGAGGCTTGACTTCAACGTCATCACCCCTGACGTAGATATCATAAAGGTCCATGTGACGTCACAATAAAGGACCGAGGTGTCATGGCGGCAACATACTGGGGTACGATGCGACAGGGACGCTTGTAATGTACTTCCGGTAATTAACTTCCGGTTCCGGTTGAATGACGTCATCCCCGGGTTCCCTTTATGACCTTCAACTCACGGAACCATGGATAAAGGTTGAAAGTGGCAGACTTTCCATACAGAATCTGATATCATCATTATAGACAATCGACATATAGATCAATGTTCAGAGGTTAAATTGGTGCTAAAACCTTGGTGCATCAATAACAATTGTGACATATCTGACGTCAACAGTGTTATAGAAGTTATAACGCGTCCGTCCGTCAGGGCTACAGCGCTTTCTAGTGGGACGCTTCGACAAATGACTACTACAAACAAATAGCTCTTTTTCTGTAGAATAAAAAAAATCCCTTCGAAACTTCGGTGAGCACTTAGGGGACAACACAGTTCCACAGAAAGGATTTTAAAATCACAATGACTACTATTCAAGTTGAACGGAATTGACTTACCTGTTGGTAACCATGACGACGAGGGTCTTGCTCGTAACCACGGTAACCCGTAAAGGTGCACCGCTCGGTTTATAAGTGTACAAACCTGATGCCCAGAGGGCCCCGCAGCTCCGGGCTAAAGCTCTGTGCCGCTCTTGCCTGAATGTAAAGGTAATATGATGTTTATGCTATACTATACTTTGAAACATGTGTGTACGCTGGTCAGACATAACTGCAAGCGATAATATGGTATTGTACATAGTTGTAAAATAAAAGGAGAAAAAAATATCTACTGTTGATGTCTAGCTGTTTTTCTCTGCTGATAAAATAGTTAATTGGTAGGTGGTATAGATAGATGTCAACCTAAAATGGCCATATTTTTATTATTATTTAGTCCATTCATAGAAGTATCCTCTCTATAGTCATACAAATATATAGTGGTGTTGTAGATTATGACAATGATTGCAATAACTTTAGGACAAATTCCTCAGAGCATGAACCGAGGACGCAAATCCTGGACGTTCTGTTGACTATAACTGCACCTACTATAACGCCTACTCTCATTGTGCAGAATAAACTGTAAATCCAAAGGTAATTGCAGGCAATTAATTTGAAGGTATGCCTGTTACATTAGGATACTACGTAGTTGTCATGAAGTAAATGCGAGATGGTTTTCTAATATTCATTATCCAACTATTACGGAGTATCTACTACTCTACTAACAGGAGCTTCGGGAAAAAGAATAGGCCCAACCAAAATGAAGTCAAATCATCATCTTTTTTTAAAATAAGTTTATTGAATGGCCATTTCTTATCTATCACTAATCTTACTCGTCAAGAGAAATCAGTCATAACATGTTTTGCATCTGTTAACAAGACAAAAAAGCAAACTGTATAGAAATGGAAAGTCTACACTGAAGAACCATCGTGCTTGATATCACTGTGGCGTTATGGTGTAATCTGAGCCTAGATTGGTTGCGCAATAGACCTAGATTTATTATAATAGACATTTAATTACAATATAATTGTTATTAATCATGCAGGATGATAATAACTACGTATTGTATCTGTAGAATGGCTTAATGTCCTCGTAGTTGATGCATCAACTGTTCGGAGATGATGGCCAATTGTAACCAAAACAAGGAACAAATGGTATTTTCATCATTGATTAATGAGCGTGGAATTATTTTAACAAAAACAAACAATTAAAATGTTTGGGTTATATTTAATCTATGGGTCATTTTGTGGGACAGAGTTGCACCCCGTCAATTTCCCATTCTCACAACTGCCTTTCTAGGATTGAAATATATCAAGCGACAGCTGGTCAATGAGATATTTCGGTACCAATAGTGATTGGTGACGGTCAGCTGGGCACGCCCCTATGACACTAAGGCAAAGGCCCTCTGCACGTTGCTCAATATCACGGAGTTGGCTCTCAGATAGTGAAAGCATAGTTTTTGCAGCACACTCAGAGTCTATAAAACCTCTCCCTAACCCTGGCAGTATATATAAGCATGTGGCCTACGCTCAACCACTCATTATTATCTATATAAAGTAGAACCCCGCCTGACGGACACCCCGTATAAGCGGACACACCGCTCAGAACGCTTCCCTGTATTAGATGCATATTTCACCTCAGTGTAAGCGGGAAACCCGCGTAAGCGGACATTTTGACCCGGGACGGAGCGTGGCTTCTTACGCGGGGTTCTACTGTTTAGGATGGAATACCGGATATACATAAATCCCGTTACACCACGTGCTTACTGGAGACTTCTCCAGCGCTGAAGCTCCGTCAGGGATGACGGCATACCGCTTGTCGGCCGACAGCGTCAGACATCCATCGCATCCTGGATGCTGGAGCCGCCATCCGTCACCCCTCCCACCTCCTCCATCCGTCACCCCGTTCCCTCACCTGTCACCCCGATGCCCCAGGGCCTCAGTCCGCCACCAAACCCGGGATCTCTCCCCTAGCAGGCCCCTGGGAATGGCGTAAGGTGGTGACGGTTCCAATGACTCCCACGAAAAATACATTTGTAAAAAAAGGCGAAAAATACTAGTGGTTCTTTGGGTATTAAATCATAAGGATTTATTGATAACCACATCCGTAGTCGTGTTGACCGCAGTATACTTGCCACACGGTAGAGAACTGTAAGTATCGTCTTTGGTTAACAACCGGAGAAGGTATATTGCACATTTTCCAAATTCCACACGACCCTGCACAGAAGCGTATAACATTGCAATACATGGATGGCATTTCGTTTATGGACATGGTTTCAAAGCGGGTGATGCATACACGCATTCCCGGATCTACGCTGGCACTATGGCCCCAAAGAGCCAGGCATTTCTAACTCTAAGACATGTATCTCTATTTGTGGAAGTTATCCTTAACTATCAAATATAATAGTAAACACCATTGTTGATTAATTAGTGTTGGGGTGAGATTCTGTATCCATGACAATCATTGATGATATTGTGGATAGGCGGCCATGAACCACGAGTAGTTGACGTTTAATAACACACGAGCATCTGCCATTGCATTATGAAGTCTATTATAAATGGTTTACAGAGCTATCTATTCACAGAGCCACTATTTCTCCACTATCTTCTCCCATCCGCCACCTCCTGAAGGGCTCCGTCACCCTTTTCATTGGGGCTGCCCTTCTGCTTTGCTGCCTTCTCTTCGCTTTGCTCATTAAAGTTGGGGTTGCTGAGCTGGGCAAGCCCCTTACGCAGCTTACTTGCTTGCCCCGGCAGTATCGGCAGGTCCTTTACATCCTGCCGTGACATTATCATCAGGACTTCATAGTCCGCATAGTCCTCACCTGTCAGCACCTCTGTTGTTTTCCGCTTGAGACCTGTTGCTTTAGCCAATGAGGTAAAATCGAAGTTCTCCTCTATCTCTCCTACATCTCCGTTGCCTTTATCTACCATGTTGGGTTTTAGTTGAAGGCTGCCTAGGGTGCCGACTGCCCGGGCGTGTGCAGGTGTGTGAGGAGGTTGACTGGGTGGTCCCCCCTCTCCGGTGACCTTTGACCTGGTTACTGTCTGTGAGCAGCCAGCGTGCGAGCGCCCCCCAGCGGCCCCTCATTTAAACTCGCATATCTCCTATATGTCTCCCTATCTATTCACAGAGCCATTGTTTCTTGTAAGCATATTACATATTCTTTGATAAAATAAACACAATAATTGATATATTATAGGATATATCATGAGGGACTAATTCCTTGCTCTCCAACCAAAGGCATATCCTTGTTTATCTCACCCCTGGAATAAATGCCCATAGGCTTAACATTGGAAACTAGTTCTCCATGCCCCTAGGAGTATTGCGGTCCGTTTTCCATGGTCTATATCCTGTGTGTTGTCCATTCTTTTAATGTGTATAAGGGTGACATAAATATAGAAAGTAACTCGTTTTGGTCAAAGAAGTCATTCTCCAACTCGTTTGAATGCTACATAATATTCACTCGGCTATCGCCTCGTTCATATCACTCCGCATCAAACTCGTGGAGAACGACGACTTTGACCAAAACTTGTTGGTTTCTTCTTTAATATCGAAACAAATAGGCTTCTGATATCTGATTAAAGGGCATATTTTCCATATTCAATAGGTTTGAATTCCGTATGCAATGGTTTTTATTCCATATTCACTGGTTATTGTGTCTGACTACTTAGAAACAATGTTCTCGAAGTGCTTTACTGTGGCCCCATACATTTTCAATGGGGAGTTAATAATCTATGGATCATTACAACCTTTTTCTTGAATACTAGCTATCAAATCTAAAGGAGGCTCTTTTCTTGGACAACCGTATGCTACCTTAAAAACAACAATAACACTGTCTGTTTTAGCCACCGAATTTAACTAAATCAGTCCTGTCCCCTAACATCATTCACAAGTCCTGCGTATGATTTTGAAGCGACCTGCTAAGAGCCTGCACCCTACTATATAATGTTGTATATACTTAGTAAATATCCCCATGGTACCCAGGTTTTTTCGAGGTTAAAGCTCTCTAAGCCGCAGTTGATTAGAATAATATTGCTATCTACGTATGCTGAAAACAATCATGAAAATGTTTAAATCATTTCTCCTAAAGTTGCATTTTTGTAATAAAAACCCTCAACAATCCTTTAAGTCATCTATAGGACTCAACAGGGGAACGTGTGAAGGCATCTTCAAGATCCAACAGTAGATAAACCTCTAGGACTGAAAGGGTTTATATGTATGTCCTACTGAAAATCATAATACCATTCAATCAACACAAAACAATTCATTACAGGTTGCTGATCAGATGAATCCTGAACTCCTGCTGATGTTATTGCGAACGACAGACGCAGTTAGATTTCAAGGACATCTCAGAAACATCGGCAAACACAAGAAGAGCTGCTCTGTCCCTTCACTTGTTACTTAACACAGAGGAATCTATAGTATACCCAGCTTGCTGTTTAATTTACCCTGGCACTTGGCTTAGTCTTAGAAGACCGCCTGAGGCCAGGGGAGACATGCGTTATGTTCGACAGGCTTACGTCAAAGGGCGGCATGGCGTAGGACGCATTGGCATTGACATGACAATAGCAGGGTCCTAAATAAACCGAGTGCCAAACAAATTACAGATTGCTATGGCCTGGAGGCGACGTGTCAGAGGATGCTTCTTTTTGCCTGTGTGTCCTCAGACATGTATAACACACAGGTCACGTGACGAGAGCGCATGCGCGTCGCCGTGACGGATGTAGGGTGATGTCAGTGACGTGTGATGAATGACGTATCTGACGTAACTGAAGGTGGTTTAAGGGTTCGAGTCAGGGGTTGTATGGATACTACTTGACCAAGTATATCCGGTTACTATGTTCACTTTAAATTCAAAGGCACATAGGACAATGCCTTGAAAATAAAAGCTCAAGTTATTTGCCTAAAAAAGGTGATATGACGATCTTCTCAGGGCCGTGTAGAACAAATTTCTAACTATAAAAAATACGGGGATCAACGTTTTGGTTTTTAATAAAGTGATTACTATTATTACAATATCATTTGATAGGATATAATATTATATATGTATAGAGAATTTTTGAAAAAAAGTAGTCACGCCGACTGTAGTCGCGCAACTGTGGTCTGGCTAGGCAATCGTCCCTTTCACGGGAGACGGATCGTCGGTCATATTGACGAACTCTGGAGGAGGGGGGGGGGGGCTTCTGTCCCTTAATGACTTCTTGTAAGGGCGATAGCGCTGATGATCACGGTTGCACGACTGTTCCCGACTGCATGGCGCATACCGCTGCCTGGAAGAGTCCCTGCAGTGTTTTTGCGCCCTTGTGAGAGATGTTTACCGGAAGTCTTAGGAGTTCTCCACCAGTGTTACTATTGGTTGTGAATAGTAAGCTTAACGAATGACTCCAAGGCTTCCTCCTGTTACAAGCTTTATTGCAGATGGTGTTACAATGTGCTGCGCTGACCGGTCTGACTAGAGTACACCGAGATCAGGATTATATGCTGGCTTCATGTTTACCGTGTGGGGGCGACCCTGTTGATCATAACCAAGGGGAATTGCCTCCAGTGGCGTGCCACGCAACAAGCTAAGTCAGTTAGGCCAAGGGATAGAATCTGTATGTTTCACATACCGACATGTTGGCGGACATCAATGTGGAGCTCAACTTGGAGGTGGGGGGAGGGGGCTGGTAAGGTGTAGATATCTGCAGCAAACACAGCAGGACATTGTTGTTTCCACACATCCAGGTCAGAGTGAATACCTGTGAGTTCAGGAGTTCAGGTGGGAAGAATTGACAAGCGCCATAATTAAATTGCTGGTTAGCCACCCAAACCCATTTGTTGCTGCAGTTCAACTGGCATACCAGCAATTCCATGGCATGGATGCCGAGCAGCACAGTGTGTTTAAGTTCGTCACATACATAGAAGAATGTCTTGTCCGAACACAGGCACCAGAGACACACCATTGGTATCTAACATGTCCCGCTAGTGATTTGAGCACTGGTTAAGATAGGCGGTCCTTTGCTTCCCTTATATAATATGTACTTAGCTTTTGTTGTCATCAGTGAGCGTGATGCGCTAACATCATTCAGGGTATGAAGTTTGATGCGGTCCTGGAGTAATGTCACAGATACCTTGCTGTCTGGTGCGGAAAACAGTTTCTCTGCTGGTTCTGTTGTATGATGTGGCTGCAGGGTTCCACACCTCTCAAGCGGCTTGATGGAAGTCATCTGCCACAGGCTCTGCACTGACATGATTATCACAGTTAACAATGTGGCCATATCCACAGCAGTGATAGCACTGGATGTTGTGGTTAATGGGTTGTCCTCCTCTTCCTCATCCATGTCCTCTGCTTTATCAGTTTTAGTTGTTTGGCTGTACTCTTATGTAGAAAATTTGCGTTCCTCTATGTTCTCCCATAGGGGGTGGCACAGGGTATTGTGGGAAGGCTGCAGGGGAGGGGTGATACATGGGTGGGGCATGCAGGCTCGGGGGATGACAGGGGGTGGACAGCAGACACTTCACTAGTGGCTTCCTTCTTTGATCCATTATCCCAAATGGGTAATGCAAGGCTGATCCAGTGAGTTCAGCACACCAGTGACTGACTCCATCGGTGCAGCGTCTTCAAGGACAGCTCGGGGTGGCGGCAGTAGGGCAGCCTTGTCCACCATATATGGATGGTCCAGGTTAAGAATAGTCATATGGTAGTTTACCAGGGACCTGTTTCACTAGTTTTATGACATGTCTAGATGGCGTCTGTGACACCATACAGACAGATTGGGGTTCACTAGTTTCATGACAACACAAGTAGGCGTGAGTTTTGCTTGTCGCGAATGGTATGTCGCCAACTGTGACACAACATGTGACATTAGATGTGACATGCGTTATGAAATGTGACTTACTTTTGTCCGTTCTTGCTTGCATTGTTAGTGCTGCTTCTCATGTCTGTCTAGCACTTTTGTCACAAAACTAGTGATACAGGTTCCTGGTCATTGGCTTCCTCCACATTTGTTATCATTGGTACCCAACCGGTTCATAAAGTGGGTAATTCTTCAGGCGTTTTATAGAGAAGTCCTATATTTTTGTCGCCATTAAGTCCAGTTGTTGATCCTCAAGAGAGTAGGCTCAATGAACCTCCTCTAGGAGGTGGTCAGAGTACTTACTCCCTTACCGTTTCACATGGGGTCTGTCGTGCTCATTCCACCTTTAAGCGTTCTCGTTTTATTTCCACTGGTCCCAGGAATTTTTTCAATAATGCATCAGGAACATGCACCCATATGACTGGCTGCAGAGGGGCTTGTGCTGTGAAGTTAAGTGTCAGTCAGTGATGCTGTCTGTCAAGCGATCCCACCCTTGATTTAACAGCGGCGGCATCCATTAGCAGCTCATCAGCCAGGGGCCCGTTTAATAATCTAGTATCGTACATGAAGACCATTTTCTGTATCTCGTACAAGGTTTGTCGCTTAATCATATTTAAGTTTGGTCGGTAAAACAGTATCAGCCGTCAATATGGTTGTCCATAGGTGTTGAATAAGGTTGACCCACAAACTCCCTGGATCTCTATGACATACAGAAAAGGGTTCACATATACGATCATAGATTATTAAACGGGCCCCAAGTCTAGGCTTTCCTAAGCATAGTTGAATTTGTCCACCCACTCCCTGATCACGCCTTTGTCGATGCCATCTGGACAAAGGCATCTAATCTCCGTATGGTAGAATCATGTTGGGCTAGTTTCAATCATCATTGGCCTGCCATCGTTGTTTGTGTGTACTTCCTTCGTTGTTGGGATGTGTAGAAATCCTGGCGAGATTGCCAAATATAATGTATCAGAGGAGTACAGACTACCATAAGGGGGGCTCAATATCTGTTTATTTTCCAGATTCCTTCAGCTTGTTTCCTCATGCAAATCTGAGCTCTTAATCGTTGACCATACTCCATGAAGAGTTGAACTAACCCCACCCGGGGCCCCTAGGTCAACCAGGGCTGCCTACCTGGCTCACATTGTGAACCTTTCGCTAATCACTCACAGTTAATGGACCTTACAAGGGGTTGTTACAGGTCCATTACACCTGCATAGATCACGTAACTGTAAATCAGTGTACACCTATTCATTTAAATGGGTTTAAACTCGACAAAATGTTATATCTTATAATACCTATGCAGGTGATGCCACTGCGAATTGTAGGATATGCCTTTAAAATACATTTGTGCAACTCAACCACACGGGGCCTTTGGATGAGTGAGTCGCTAGCATGGGTCTCCAAATTACAATCCAAGTAAACTGTTCACTGGGATCTTCTACAACTGCATTGTCAATTACAATGATTCCTTTTGAAAAATGTCATTCCACCCTTGTCTTTGTGAAGTATGCATTGGCCTATATCTAATCAGTATTTTGTCTATTAATATTCCGATAATTGTAATATTTATCATGCAAATCGGGATATTGGTAGACCACTGAAATTTTAAGTAAGTTGTGAATCAATTCAATTTGCAAATGAATGATTTAACATATCATGCATAATGCTGTGGCATAGGATATACTACTCTTGCCGGGTGTAAAATGACAGGTACAATAGAATCATATTATACCTATGGGCGAATGTCTCACCTGTACTGGCCAGGGGTCCCGATTCCATTCGTCACTGAGTGACAAAATAATATTCATACGTCGAACTAGGTCAATATTGCCGACCAGAATATCTCTGAACCGATTTTGGTCAGGTGCACTGACCATGTCTCCATATATCAAGCGGTTATAAATGAAAAGTTTAAATAACAAAACATTGAATTTGTAGAGAAATGAAGGGGAAATGGTGATTTTCCTTTCATGATTCCTCACAAGAGCACTCAGTTACGAGCCAACCCAACACTTCAAAATGTACGCATATATACAGCTGGCTTACATGAGTCAACCAAACAAAGACATACAGGGTATCAACACAGCGCCAAAGAAAATATCCCCGAGGTGGTTCAAGGATAGAGTCACAATGCTCGCTACTAGGACGGGTCTCTACACGCGCGCCAGTCAGTTCAGGTCGGAGCAGCTCCGGGAGCAGCTCATAGCGGCACGGACGTTACAAAGGGACGTAAATCCACTCTTATAAACACGGGTCGCCAGTGTAAGCTTCTCCTAAAAACATATTGCAAGCACGTGCCGACTCCACCCGGCATTTTTATGATAATTCCTTTATAAGACAGTTGTCGTTCTCCCTAGCAATACAACGATTGTTGTCATATGTCCGTATAAGGATTACGATGATTGATCAGTGTCCACAGTAATCATTGTTCCTTGTTGTGTATGTACGTATCGTTGCATTTATTTTCCACCTAATACTAAGCGTCCATAGGCAAGACATTGGCAGTGTGTATGCACATACACGGAGCTGCAGATATGTTGTATGATCTAGGGGGCGCATACGAACAAAATAGTGCGTACGGTAAAATAGTGCATAACTAAAGCTACATGCCACTTATTCAGAAAAGGTGGATGATAAATACAATATATACTGGTTTCAGATAAAAGCGGTCGTATGCTCCTCGGAGTTGACTCTACGCAATATCCGGTCATACGCTAGAATATTACTGTGCGTCAACTCCTCGGAGCATACAGCCACTTGTGTCTGAAACCACTCAATGTATGTATACATCTTGAATAATAATTTTGAAAAAAAAAGACAAATGCACATGATCTTATGATCAATGATTTTGGATATCATCGATACATAATTTCACAAATTCCAAATGATCTTATTATCAATTATTTAGAATATCATCAGTAAGTAATACCTCATATTTGAGACATATCTTATGTATATATCTCCTCTCGATAACATTTGCGTATCTTTCTTTGATAAGTTCCAGAAGCGAGTCCCTTGATATAGTGATGGATTTGTTTATCTACATTTCGTTTAAAAAATGGAAGGGGTTCCATTGGTGAGTTCCTCTGGTCGAATGGAGAAATGTGTAGATGCGTCGTGCATACAAAGTTGTCGTTTTGCTCGGATGACTGGTATACCGTAAGATATCATGCAGTCAAAAAGTATAATTTCCCACGGAATTGGGTCTATAATAAGCATTACGTCAACAAATTAATCTTGACCAGTGAAAAGAAACTGTACACAATGTCTTTCCTTTCCAGGTAATATGTAAACGCGTTTTGCCAACTGAGCTCCCGAAGCACTACGATAGGCCTCATGCTGCAACTGACCACGCAAAATTATGTCACCTAATCTAAAAAAAAGGAAGAACTTCGGGGACCCCACAGAGGTTTTCCCAGGTGTGTAACTCCCCGAAAGAAAATCCTGCCAACAGTCTATAAATCCAAGTGCTTCTAGGGGCGTCGCGCCCTGCACCGACCGAGGGATTTTGGCCAATATGCTAGTTAACTATGTAACCTAAAAATGTTATCTAACCTATAAACACCAAGCATTTGGGGGGGGGGGGGGGGCATTGTCAAGGTGCCCCCACCCTCTTAAACAAAAGCATGGGTATGCCGCATGGGAAATTTATTTTTATCTTTATATTTCAATATCTATGATACATATAGGCTTCAACTAACGATAGCTAGTTTCATAGCCCATGCAGTGGGCATTACAGCTGATAACTGACCAACGGAACTTAGATGTATAGTGGTGTTGAGTTTTATCACCACTACAAATTCAGCTATTATACTTGTAAATACCAGTTTTCTTCCACTGGATCCCTATAGGAAAACTAAAACATCGACGTGTGGAAAAGAAGTTTTAAATTACTGATATCATCTTACATGAAGTTCATATTTTCTGATGCATTGAGTCGACTAAGCTTTGCATCATATACCACAGGTCGTAGTTCCTTTAGCTAATATATATGTGGGTTTACCCTTTCCTGGCTGTGTCGTATGTTTATCTTTCTCTCAATATCAAATTGGTTTTGAATAAAGGCTGACATCAAACATTGTAAAACATTAACCGTTCTGCTCGCTCCTGTGCCGTTAAAAGTTATTATCTGTTGATATTTCTAATGATAGGCTATGACTCAGGATCATTGTTCTACTATCTCTTCATATCATTTATTTCCTCATTTCATAACCGAAAGGTCAACCCACAGTAAAGGTTACAAAGGTTTCAGACTAAGCCAGGCATAAAGTAGGTACGATGTTATAGGTGTAACGAGTAACCCAAAGGTCCTTCACCAGAATGTCACATGGACCCTCTACAGATCACATGATTATGGGATTGGGAGTATACAAAGTGCACCCTAGGAAACACGTGCATACTACGTTTCTTTACGTAGGAATCAGGTAGATATAAGTAGGTCTCCAACAAAGCATATACAAAACGCCCAAATTACGTCCGTTTTGGTATGTTTACATTGTGAAATTTCTGATATTTCCATAGCATGAATAATTCACTGAGACCTATCAATATGATTTAGGTATATCTAGAACTTAAACATAAGTAAATGTACCTTCAATATACCCCCAGGAACGTAAATCAACGTGTCATTGTAAGTGAATTTGCGTTAATGTACGTAAATTCAACCAAACGTTCTGAATACTTATAAAGAACAACCGGACCATCCTGTATATGCTACCAAACGAGATGGGGAAGGGATGTCTTTTTATGGAACAAGGCACATGGCCGAGTTCCGTGAATAACATAAATTCCCATCAAGTCTTGCAGCATGTATAAGAATCATGGGTTGTTCTATATTTATTATGGACACGGATTTGATGAAATCTTACCCTATATGGATATAGAAAACATGTCGATGTAAAAGTCTACATTCTGCCGATGTTTCAACTTGTTTAGTTGACTTAAGACGATACCTGGGTAAGACCAGACATAATGGAGATGATTGGGGTGAGGTCTATTCAGAAATGTTATTTTGATATCAGTGTGCAGTTAGTGATTAATCATAAAGAAAGTAAAGGTTTCCGTTCAATAGCTCGTGCACTTTTAAATAAATATTTTATGTTTTATTCAGTATTTTTCAATAAGAGATACGGACGTCCCCCTTCTTTTTTTTTTATTGAAATGTATAGAACTACACATTTACCATAGTCTTTGAACATGATATAGTTTTACTATGTAAAAACAACCTTTTATAATTCCTATATATTCCTCATGGCAACGCGGTGGGTGAAGAGACACTACAGCTGAGCCTCGTCTCTACACATCAGGATAATGACATGGGTTTTGTTTTTAAAATGTGAATCGTCCGATATGCCTTAAAACAACGCTAATAATGTCACCATCGGAGATAAAATAGTTCCGGATGTGTAGCATAATACTGGGTATTACGTCTCATAACAACCTACGGACTTTAGCCTTTTTTATTGGACAGTAGCGGGAACCCGACGCAGTCCCATGAATATCCACTCAGGGGTCCAATCCAACAAAGGTCAAAGCGACCAGGAGGCTTTGTGCAATATGGTTACCATCCTCATAGACGCCCACTCACTGGGTCACATGACGTCACAGCAAAGTTCACTGAGAACACACCTTAACACCAAATACAAACAATACAGGAACTCCGCGCTGCTCCACTGTCCTCCTCTACTGGGGTCTACCGGGGCACCGGGACTACCGTGAACATGGTGTAAACGCTGAATTACAAATTATAATTTTTTTTTGTATTTAGCCAAACAACAGTTCTTTCCGAAGAAAGTTCTTCCACTGCATGTATACAATACCAGCTAGTTACAGATCAGTACATCTAGATATATGGTCATTATTATTTAACCAGGAGAAAATTTTACAGACAAATTATTTAATATATCTGTGTATCATAGTTTCACATATGTCTTCATAATGATAATTAGTAGTGATGGTAATGATGATTAATGGTATTGAGGAAATCAACATACTTCATCTCTGTTCGTAAACTGAGTAGATCTTCTTAATTTTATTTTTGAAAGCATGTTTAGTATCTAGTAATTGAATCTTTGTATCCAGTCTGTTCCACAATACAATAGCTACATGGGCGATTTAAAATAGTGTTTACAATTAATGCGACACATTTTGAATCTCACTTTGCTGGAGCTACGGGTACGTCCAAGAGTGCCATCAATCAGAGCAACATTTTTCGACCTCTTGAAAATCACTGACAGTAATTGCATGTTTCTGCGTGCATCTAAGAAATCAACATTTAATTTATTATGCAATTCCACAATTTTTTGACGATGTATTTTTTTATATTGAATAATTTGTAATGCCCTATTTTGTAATATCTGCAAAGCCTCAATTTCTGTTTTTGTTGATGAATCCATTACATAAGAACAATATTCAAGTTCAGGCCTTATCACTGTTTTGTATATCTTCATAGCAACCTCTTTACTCACTTGCTGTCTCAACCTGCCCAACTTAAAGATTTTGTGACTAACATTTCTCTTCACCTCACATACATGATTCTTGAAAGTCAAGCTACTATCTAGAAGTATTCCTAAGTATCGGTAATTCCTAACCATCACTAATTCTCTACCTTCACATATTATGCACAAATCAGGTAAATGACATAATCGCTTATCAGAAGCATACCATGCTGTCTTGCTTTTCTCTTTGTTAATGGTCATGCCATTTCTCAGACACCAGTTTACCACAGAGTCAACGGCCATTTGTAGATTTTTCTGCACAACGGTTTGGTACACATTACAACTGAACACCACCAAATCATCAGCATATTGATAAGCATTACAAACTGAGAGATCATTACACATATCATTGATAAACAAGTTGAAATACAAAGGCCCCAGCACACTCCCTTGAGGTACACCGAAATCCACAGGAGCAGTGGGGGACGTGACACCATTTACAATAACTTTCTGCTTCCTATTTCTCAGGTAATCTTCAGTCCATAGTATCAAGTTTGGCGGCAATTTAATTAAACAATTTAATTTCTGAATCAGTAATTTATGCGGAACAGCGTCAAAGGCCTTTTTAAGGTCGAAATAACATGATGCCACTACCTTTCGTTCATTTCGGGCTCTATATAGATCATCGAGGTAGTCAAAAACAGCATCAGCGGTCCCTAACTTTTTTCTAAATCCATATTGAAGGTGACTTAATATTTGATGTTCATCTAAATAATTTATTATTAGTTGATACGTAACATTATATATTTATCATAATATCTTCAGGCAATCATGTTATGGTCAAGTAAAATATATAAATGGATTGTATAATACCGATAAACATTTGTTTGAAGACCAATGTACCTTCATTGACACGAATACAAATCTTTACAAACTAGATAAAAACACAGTCTGGTTTGTGAAGTCCCACAGTACAATCGACCAAAACCAATACCAACACCAATCAAGTCCTACACCCATCAACAGTCATGTATATACAACAATAATAACATCCACACATACTGCCATCAACACCAACACCAACTAATACAACCAACAACACCCACCAAAACCAATATCAATAGCTACACCCATCAAACCCACACCCATCAACAACCACATTCAACAATACCAGCACCAACACCCATCAACACTCCCGAACACCAACATCCACGGCAATACCCATCAACACCCACTCCCATCAACACCGACATGCATCAACAGTCAAACTCACCAATACCAACAACAATACCCATCGACATCAACACCCACACCTACCAACACTCTTCAACACTGCTTGCCTCAGACAAAGAGAGAAGACTTTGTCTGAAACAAAGTCTCCTACTAGGCGCCTCGTGTGCTCTAAGCTTGTCTCAAACCAATTCCTTAGTTACCCTTTGGCAATTTATGTGGGCAATGAACTATATGCTTATGATATAAAAAGGAAACTGGTTCCGGGTGAAAGAATTGCGAAGTTACGTGGTGAAGATAATTAAACTTACTCATCAAGGATTCAACCAAGGTAAGTACCTTTGAGCACCCTCATTGAGTAACTTCGGAATTCTTGCAACCGTAAAGTTCTTATTTCTGTTTTACTCTGGACCTTGAAATGTAAATAAAAAATGGCAATTTGTTATCCTGCAAGGTATTTGTCGATCGAGGAGTTCGTAAAAAATTCACAGATTAAACGCTTTGTAAGTTTTCTCACTTTACAATTTCTTAAACGTGGTAGACCTGAAATTTTGAATTTTGTTCATTCTTATGATTACTCACCATTATGCTTAAATATATTAAGATTCTAGAAGCTTGCAATGTAATTCTTCATTTCACAGAATGAACTATATGTACATATCATTTGAACTGTGAATGCTCCTCACATCTGTGTGCATTCATCAGAAATATATATGGAATTTGTAAATTTGATCAGATAACTTATCCCATTAGCGGGATATACACTGCAGACCAGCACACGAAGCAGAAATAGACATTTGATTTATTACAACCTTTGACCTAGCTATCTCTCTCCTTTACCCTAATTGATGGAGATACTTTGCAAATTGGTAATCCACCCCAGGTGTGGTCAGAGGATAGCACGGATGAAACATGCTCCGAATCCAGTCTTAGGTCAAGCGCGAGAGTCATCTGGTGGACTCAGGGCGAACTAGATGAGCCGTTCGGGTTTGAACACACTTGAAACATGCCGAGGAAAATTAACTTTCTTCCACACTTCTGAGAGTTGCCGATCTATTTCACATCATACATGATATAGATATATTGTCTAATACTCAGGAGGAATCTTTGCAATTGTCATTCAACAATATAATTCACAGTCCCTGGGCGACTGATATACATGTAAATAAATACAGAACAGCGCACACTGAGTCATGGAACATATTTTTTACATAGGCCTACATAGTTTATAATGTCAAACCATCAAGATGAAAATTGCATGCGCTTTGAAAATTAGTATTGTATGTAACAACTTATCTTTTATCAATATGACCAACATCAATAGAGGCACCACAGGCGAAATTTCCAAGCAGAACAGGGAAATGGAATGCTAAAAAGGATATCATAATTAGATCGTCTAATGTCTTTTTCTTCTAATTGTCAGGATAGGGAAATTCACTTCGGTGTCTTCTCTGTGTAAGATTCTCTAATCTTTTTGAAATTCTAATCTTTTTTATATTGAGCAATCAATTATATTCATCCAGATTTACAGACAATAACTAATTCCAGGTGTCATGAAATCGCAGGTATGCAAATGCAAAAAGGTAAGTCTAACTCTTTCAACAGACAACATGGAATATACATTTATATCTAAAATAAATATGTGACCTCGATCCGCAAAATTTGAATACAGTCATACCTATACAGGCATTTTTTGTTCTTCTAAGTATCATAAATAAATATTTTGATTGCACCATGCAAAATCGATATACGGGTAATGTTACCAAAAGGCGTCTTAGACTCACATTGCTCATCATGAGTGAAAACAAGCACTGCCATTGATGACAAATTCGTGTGCGGTTTTTGGAGTCCCCGGTCTTTCTTTTTACATGGACGATAAACCCAAGGCCCCTTTGAATAACTCTTGTTACCTATCGATGGTAATCTAAGTTGGCTCTCTGCTTAATTCCAATTGAAATGTCAATGCGCTTAGTAACCCCGCAATCATTTTATAGTCCTGTGGCGAGAAGACGTTATTGGGTGTAACAGACACGTTCAAGAACAGTCCATATATCCTCCAGACAAGCTTGGGTCTACATCGAGTCCTGCGCTTTGTGGTGCACCGCTATAGCTTTATTGACTGTGGGTAAAGTGGGAATCACAGAGTGGGATTCATGGACCTCACAGAGTTCAAAATCTCATGAGATTCTCTTGATTTTTAGGGGTAAATCTATCCATCAATTGCAGAGAAAAGAAAACATGTTTCAGGGAAAAGGAACCCTACTGTTTGGGCGAATAGATTGTGTTCCAGTAGAGAATCTCAGCAGGATTTGTCTCTGAAAAAAACACCATGTGAGGTACGTGAATCCCAGCGTGTGAATCCTACTTTTAAACACGCTCAGATACGCTGCCGAAGTTAGGGAGAGGTCATAGAGACTTTCAGCATGCAGTAGTTATATAGAACTGCATAGAGAATCGTATAAATACACAATACTCCACGAGTTTGTAAGGGCGGCAATCTTCATCGAGGCGAAGCCGAGTGACGATTACGGCACTTTCAAACGAGTGGATTTACGATTCGAGTGCGGTTCTGGATTTATCTCACCCCTTTCAAGCTTAGGGGAGTTGAAATCTCTTGTCTTGTCTTGTCATCTCTCTGAAATCCTGGCCGCTGATTGGTCAATCGCCTGTGACGTCATCTCGTATTCACTACGCCACGACCATGGCGTAGTATTGTCACTTTGCCGGGGTGATCGTTGAGTATTTTTTTCTAATGTTATTCCTATGGCTACACTTGTACCAGGGGTGAGATAAAAACTATCCCTTCACTACCTGCGTGCAGATTGTGTGACATTGGTAGGTTACAGAGGACCAGAACCTTAGCATCTCAGAAGAGTGGCAATTGGCCATGACCCATCATTACAGAATGAAGTATCTCAGTGACCCTCTGGTAAATGACCTTCATGCTGGATAAAACCAAAACCCTATAACCCTGACGTTACGCTATAAAGCATGGAGGCCTTTACGGGCATATGACGCCGTGATGTCTGGATCTATTCTAGGGCATATTATCAAGAGACGTCACGAGTTTGAGTCTGAATTTATTTATGCCACGCATTTTGTTCATATTATTTATTACACTATTCTATTATTAATTGGTTCCATGATATCATATATATATATATATATATATATATATATATATATATATATATATATATAGAGAGAGAGAGAGAGAGAGAGAGAGAGAGAGAGAGAGAGAGAGAGAGAGAGAGAGAGAGAGAGAGAGAGAGAGAGAGAGAGAGAGAGAGTAAACTATGATGCCTTGAAGCATCACTTCCAACATTTCAGAAATCGTTCTTTTTCCAACCTCTGTAAAACAATATTTAGCCATTACTATAGAATAACACTAGTTATCACTTATATTTCTGAACTATTTTTGATTATTAGGGACTTGATATGCGATCACGTCAAACTGGATATTGTGAAAGATTTTCTTCCGTGGGTTGAATTGAAAATCCCATGGCGCATTTCAAGGTGTGATTATGGTACTATACATCATAGCAAAAGGGTTAATTGTCATTTGCGTATGATTCCATGCTCATTTATCAATGATAAACATATACTGTTTACAAGAATAACAGAGATCAACCGTCATAGGACAAACTGAGTAGTATAAACCAAATGTTACACCAGGCTTGATATGTGTAGCTGTCACCTGCTATGCACCTCAGCCCTGAGATAAGAACGCATATATTATATCCGGGTCTTCAGCGTTTCTCTGTGGATGTTAAATTCTAACATATCCAAACGTACTATTCTGCTGCCATAGCGAATATTGCCCCTTCGTGTTGGCAAAAATCGCAAGGAAATTATGCCAGGTGTAAACGGGAAGGCCTAGTGATATAAGGCCCCACTCCCCACTGTGTGGACTGACGACCGAGGGGCAGAGACTGCGACTTATACCCTTCCCCTTCTGTGCCAACGAGCAAATATCGCAAGGAAAATATTCCCCATGTCGCAAGAAAAAATATCGCGAAGTGGGTATGAAATCTCGATGTACTTACAAAGAAGATTAAATTCCCTTAACATAAAAACAGAGGAAAGACTGTGGTAATGACAGGAAGTCCAGTTAAATGTCCGTTTCTCAGGAATGAGTCTTCCGGGAAGTGCAAACTGGAAACTAGTGCCACAAAGGTCAATGAATCGAAACGGCATTTCATTGAGGAAAAAAAATCTATCCAGAACAAACCACTTAGCTTCTATGGCCTATATTGTGTGATAACACTCCCGAAATATCTTTAAACGATTGGACTAACCTGCAGAAAGCATATAGGAGGTCAGGAGCATATTCATTAAGTTGATTTACATGGTTTATCTTATAAACTTGATTTAACATTCGATCATTGAATATGAATGCTGATGTCATCTCTGGAGGTCTTACAGCGTGGCCGACTTCTCGGGCGAATCATGATTCTGACAGCATCCGATTGACTAATAAGGTACCATCGGTGTAATGGAACACAATAACCTGGTGACATCGGTGCCGTCGGCCGTCGTCTGCTGCTGCTGGGTACCTTGTTCCATGTGTCAGAAGTGCACCGATTCTAGTACACCCGTATTTCGCTAGGATATTTTATTGCTGGTGTCCTCTGCTGGTGTCTGATTGCAACAATCGTGACCCTGACCTCTGGCACGTTTACTCAAAGTGATTATCGGAAGGTAGGTGTGTTTTAAGGGTGAACAAAGGTTGTGTATCACGATTATTTTGAAAAAGAATAGGATTCTATCTGTAACAATGCAATATATTACAGTCTATAGGGGTGGAAATATGGAACTCGTCCGGAGTTGCGATCGGTCGAAGCCAGAGATTTCTAACATGTTCGGGTACTATCAGCTGGGTGTCTGAATCAAAGCAGACGATACCAGATGATATCAGAGTGTTGTTTTATGCTTATTTTCACCATTATTTAACAATTATCAACAAAGGATTGGTGCCGGTGCCTTCAGAATAAGGCCGATGGTGAAATGCCTGCCATCGTCTTGATGGAACAAGCCCTTAACGCCGAGTCTCACTGCCACCACCGCACTGAGAGCGCCTGTAGAGCCCTCGTTGTGTGTGAGCAGCTCAGAGACAGGTTTATGGGGCGGTTTGTATTGGCGTGTCAAGCCGCCCTGAGCAGCTCAGTGTTAACCCGGCGCCGGCCTATTGTCAGTGGCATCCTAAGGAGGCAGCGCTTGAGAGAGACTTTGATCCAGGATGTAAAAACAGGGTCCAGGACACAGTGGTTAGCTCGATGAAACCCGTGCTGTTTTCTTCGGCGTCGGAGGTGAGCAAATTATGAAGTGAGGGGGATGTAAAGCAGCTATGAGGAAATAGGGATTTTTAGGTAAAATAGGATATAAGAGAAATGTATGGTATGAATTTGTAACGAAGTGATGCGCATCTGGTGCTTGGTGGAGGATATACAGGAGAGATTAAAGGCATATCGGACAATTTGCCTTGAAAATTAGAACCCATGTCAATATCCTGAATATTGAATATATATGATGATCTCCTCGTGTTGTAGAGCACATATCTAACTTAAAAGTCAGGGGTCACGATGCTTGTTTTTTTAATTAGAGATAAATATCATAGTAATATTATAAAAGAATATACAGAAATTCTAAAAAAGTTCGGTATCACATAGTAAAACCCATGTAAATAACATCAAACTTTCGCAGATTATAGGAGATGACCGGTACTAAACATTTAAATTTTGAAAACCATAGGTCACCATCCTTGTTTTTGAATGAATTGAAGAAAACTATATGTTATAGTACTTTTACTATGTAAATCAGTCAAATGTAAATTAACCCAATTTACTTATTAGGTTAGGTAACACCCGATGATATGTAATACCTGAAGGAGATGACTCTACGCAGTATCCTCGCATACGCTCGGATATTAGGCTACTCCGCGTCAACTCCTCGGAGCATACGGCCGCTTGTATCTGAAACCAGTCAATATTGTGTACTGATTATCCACCTAATACATATTGTCCATAGGAAACAGTTGGGCTGCGTGTATCTACATACCCGGAGCATGTAGATATGTTGTATGCTCCGGGTTGCAAAAGCCCGCGCATACGGAAGAGTAGTGTGTATGAAAAGATAGTGCGTAGCTAAATGAGCTTAAACTAATACCCTACTTGTCAGGAAAAGGTGGATAATGAATACAAAATAGACTGACTTCAGTTAAAAGCGGTTGTATACTCCTCGGAGTTGGATATCCTCGCATACACTCGGATATTACTACGCGTCTATTCCTCGGAGTATACAACTGCTTGTATCTGAAACCAGTCATATTGTGCAGGTACGCAAGGAACAAGAGGAGCAGCGGGGCTGCATCTCCTGGTAATCCGTGTATAGAATGTCAGGCCGAGATGTGAGTTAATAAAGACAGAACGTTTCCAGCAGTCATGCAGTCGTCCATGTTCTCATGCAGTGACTCCCTCTTTCTTTTTTTAAATGCGGGAAGAGATTTTGGGATGATTCCGAAGTGGGTGATTCTAAGGGCTTCCCTGGATACGTTAATTGGGAATCAAATAACGACAAGAAAAAATAAATAGGATTGGATCAATTTAAGACTAAGCTCCTTCAACATTTCAATGTTCTACTTCTCGGCTGGTCTTATCTCTATTGTGATGGCACTATTTATCGGCAAGATTTCATCATCTACGTCAGTTTACTCTAGACCACAGTGGGTATTTACTCCAAATAATAAAGCTAAAGAGCCACTGATGTATAGTAGAAGTCAAAGGGACATTACAGAGCCCTCTCATTTTTGCATACATTTTACACGAATGTAGTCCTAGGCCTAATAAAGGTCCATAATTGTCAGTTCGAGCATACTAGTAACCTTGATTCCATTATAGATGCTATTACATTTTTGGAGCTAATAAAGTTTACTTCCAAATATCGACAGCCAAAACGTTTGCCCTTCTCTGAGGGTTTTAGCACATGGGTATGGCAGCATATGAGGGAGAGAATAGTCCAACAAGCAAAGCTGCTGAAGAGACCCCCGAATTTTTAGATTTAGATGATCATAGATTTTCCTATTGAGAATACCATTTATCATTACTATGACAGCTAGGTTTAGGGGCCTACTAAGCGTCTAACGTTAGTACAAATTCTTTGCGACATTGCAGTGTGGGTTAATCTTCCCAATTACCTCTTTTCAACCATGATTTAGAAAGCTCCTGTGAATATTATAAATATCAACATAGACAGCGCTTATTATGGCTTGTGGTCCCAACTAACATAACATTAGAAATATGTTTTCCCTTGTATTTAACTAGTCCCTCATTGTTGACACAGAATGCTCTTTTCAACCATGATTTAGAAAGCTCCTGTGAATATTATAAATATCAACATAGACAGCGCTTATTATGGCTGGTGATCCTAACTTACAAAACATTAGAAATATGTTTTCCCTTGTATTTAACTAGTCCCTCATTGTTGACACAGAATGCTGAACCCGAAAGTGGTCGGCGATATTCAGGTTTGCAAATCACCGGCCAATATGTGCAAGGCGTGGCGTAAATTAGGCTTTGTGGGTGAATGTAACTACCCATAAATGAAGTCATGTTGTAGTGATTCTCCCTGTAGAGTGGGCCTAGATACCTGATAGCTTCACCCTCTGTAATGAGTTGGTGAGGGGCAGGTTAACCCTTTAACGGCGGGGACCTGCGGCGGAACTACGTGGCGAAGGGCTGGTAGTAGTGGGAATATATGGGTGGTCTCAGGAAAATCACAATAATTCGAAATTTACCATAATTTCACATGGTAGGACATGCCATGGTTGTTCCCTTTTGGCACCACCGACCCGAACAGAAATGATGCTATATGGCATCAATCTCCGCAGCATTGGTATCATGGGGTCACGCATGGAGCTGGGCCTGGGATGAACTGGGCCTAGGGTGAGGTTGGCTGAGGTAAGGTGGGCCCAGGGTGAGGTGGTGCTGGGGAGAGGTGGGCCCTGGGTTAGATGGGCTCTGTGTTAGATGGGCTTGGGTGAGGTGGGCCTGCATTGAAATTGGCCCGGGGTGAGGTGGTGCTGGGGTGAAGTTGGCATGGGATGATATAGACCTGGGTGTGTAGGGCGCAGGTTGAAGTGATCCCGTGAAGTGAGCGCAGGTTGAAGTGAGCCCGTGGGCGTGGTGGTTGGCCAGGGGTGAGTTTGACTGGGGGTGAGGTGGGCCTGTGGTGAGGTGGGCCCTGTGATAGGTGGGCTGGGGTGATGTGGGCTTGCGATAAGCTAGGTCCTCGGTGAGGTAAGCCCTGGTGAGCCCTGGATGAGCTAGGCTCTCGGTGAGGTGGGCCCTGGATGTGCTAGGCCCTCGGTGAGGTGGGCCCTGGATGTGCTAGGCCCTCGGTGAGGTGGGCCCTGGATGTTCTAGGCCCTCGGTGAGGTGGGCCCTGGATGTTCTAGGCCCTCGGTGAGGTGGGCCCTAGATGAGCTAGGCCCTCGGTGAGGTGGGCCCTAGATGTGCTAGGCCCTCGGTGAGGTGGGCCCTGGATGTGCTAGGCCCTCGGTGAGGTGGGCCCTGGAGGGGCGGCGTTAGGCGGTCCGGGAGCGGTACCGGTGTATAGGCGGCCGGTGTACGTACCTATTACAGCTTGACGAGGTACCAGACGTGCACAATCTTCTCCTGATTGGCCGTTTAATGACTACTTTCCAGGTCTCATCTTTACCAATCAGCGGCTGTGTCTCAAGTAACATAGGTGGGTTTTTGTATTTAACCTCACCATTATTGATGGAATTTCGTCTCTCCTCTTTTCATCAATTTAATAAGAAGTAGGACTCTTTAATCTTCATTGATATTTCAACATTACTCATTATATTTCAAAGCAGTTTATCTCCTGTTCGTTGCCCTTGTTATGAATTTATAAACAAAAGCAGAACAGAAAGAAATAGAAGCTAATTATTATTTGAGCTGGATCATGTATCATGTGATCAAAACATGTGTATTAAGATGCAGAATATATGATATATGGCTGCGACAATGGTAACAGTATTGAAAAAAAGATATAGATATAAGCTTTAGCCCTGGTAGGGGGCTGTGGCAGACCCATGTTGCAGGGGACTGGTACCAGGGACAGGTATAATGCTAGGGTGCGAGTCTATTATCGTTTAAACCCTAATTCGATTTTCTAATCACGTGATATGAGACTTCAAACTTATTCTTATCATTTATTTTACCTAATAATGCTAAATATCGTATCATAAGTATTGTCTCTGCAAGTTTTATGTTTATTGATCCATTGTTTCTTTGATAAAACAATAATATCATGAATATCATAAGTAATGCGTCAAGGCATCATTCGCCCTATGCTGGGAATGCCTCAAGGCATTATTCGCCCTAAACTGGGGAAGGCCTCAAGGCATCAGTCGCCCTGAATGAGTTAATAACTGAAGTAAATTTCCTTTGAACCCCCCTTACTATATTCTGTGGAATGTCAAAGACAATATATCCTTTATATTCTATGATATATATTATCAAAACAAACGTGTGAAAGCACATGATTCTAGACCCGTGATTTTGGTAAATGGTTTCTCTACTCTTCATACAAAAGTATTCACTGCATTTCACTGATATGTGTGCGTGAAAGTTACACACATCTGCATTCTATGAATAATCCAGCCTATTTGAGGACACATGGATTCACTCCTCATTACAAAATAGAAGCTTTCACACAAATTAGTGAGTCAACAGGAACTACAATTTACACATTTTATGCACCTTGAGACTGAAACGAGACAGGAAAGTTTCAACACATTGGAATAAGGTGAGTTGAATTACGCGTAGTTTTGTACTCGTCTTTCGTACCAACATGTGGGACCAACTTGAAGCCTGTTGACAGCAGAAGCCAGAAGCAATAATCCAACTACTATGCAATAGTGTAACACCTGAAAAGCATGGTGTAAATAAGTCCACCATCACTCTTCAAAATGCGGCAGTTCAGGGCTATTTCATTGATCGACGAGTATGCATGCAGGTTCAATTCCCACATCGATTCTTTCTATATTCATTAAGTGACCCAGTTTGAGCCTGTTGGATAATTTCAGCCGCAAACCCACTTGGCTTCCGATTCACTCCGATGCGTCTTAGGCCTGGCGTCCACCTACTACGATAGAAATCTAGACCTCCTGAATTGGCACCGATATTAAAAGCAAATATCGGAGACATATCGTAAAGGTGCAAAATTTTAGACATATGTCTAGACATGCAAATCCACCATGCATTGTAAGGGTGTCTAATCGCAGAAACGTGGTCAACTGCCCCGATATTAGGTGACCCTCCTACGCGATTTTCAATTTACAAGTATCTGGTTATGCATCGTAGACCATATCGGAGCCATATTGTACTATTTGACCACGTTTCTGCGATTAGACACCGATAAAAACCCAATACAATGCGTGGTGGATTGGCTTGTCTAGACATATGTCTACGATTTTGCACCTTCCCGATATGGCACCGATTTTGACATTTTGTATCGGTGCCATATATCGGGAGGTCTACGATTCTATCATAGTAGGTGGACACCGGGCCTTATCAAGCGACAACCCTCATCCTTGTACCCTGGGTTTACGTAAGCAGTTATTGAACAGACCCATGGACCAGTCTAATTGACGATAAGAATGCCTGCTGATAATATAATGCACAGGGGAGTTTTAATTCATTTGATCGTGTCATTTCTTGGGGTAAGCTATCTGCTATTTGCCTATTTGATATGATGGGTATAATAACTCTATTATGATATTCTTTCAATTTTGATTTAATCGAGTAGGGCCTACACAATGTTCTTCCATGGATGCATGTTTTACACGGGTATATACATACCCCTGTGTTAGGTACACTCCGTTCTTTTCGGACTTAAAAAAAGAGCATATCAAAAGTCGAACACTTTATTGTTACATACCGCTGCTGGGTTTTTTTTTGTTTTTGTTATTTGCATGAAAAAAAAAAACAACAGCATACAGCTCTGCAGTCTGCAGATCTTCCACTGTGGGTGTAGCAACATCATCATGCACACCAAGGCTTACGTTTCGTACCTAAGTTTACATTTTCATACCAAGTTCCTCGATACGGGAGGAATAGAAACGGCTTCCCCGCCGATCGGAGGGTTCGACCTTGTGTTTTCTCTTTGTACCTCATGAAACAAGTGTCGGGTGAAAAGATCTAATGCTACTAGGTGGGGTTCTGAGCAGTTCCCTTGGCCAAATACTAGTGAAATAATTTTCATGGTCCTCAACTCGTAACTTAGCCTATCTTCTTCATCGGATACCAGTTTTCCTCTACTCTTCCAGAGTAGGCCTATTTGGTAAACCTCATTCCGTATTGTTTCTTTCTATCAACTCTCGATAAGAAAAAAAAATTCAAAAATTCAAAAAGAAAAAAATGCAATTGATACTCCCTTGATTTAAAAAGAAAACACGATACGACACTTGAATCGATGATTTACAATTTCCTATTATTATTCTAGTGGCAGCATTTTTTCCCGGATGAATATATAAACGCTGAAATATTTTAAGCGGACGCAGGCCTCCCATCGATCTCCTTAATAGCCGCGATTTGTCGTGCTTCAGGCTTATCGCAGTTAATCGCCGGTTTAAAATGTGCTCAATCGCCTGGTTCTGATAGTGTAGGGGAGTGTGACGCATGTTTATGTTTATGTTTTATATGAGGACCACGTGGCAGTCTCCCTCTCTTAGCCCGCGCCGAGGACCAAGACGTATCTGAGCGTTGGGCGGAACTGAGGGCCCTCGAGCACCGCCAGCCGATTCTGGTTTATCGGACATACGTGCTTGATAACGGGGTCATATCACCCGGGTCACACCGACACGTACACGTAGCCTACACGTTGGTCCATCTCACGGTGTTTTGTGTTATACGCAGGAGGTTGGAAGCATCACCTGGAGTAAATAATCTGAAATGAATCTTATTTTCATAGCAATGAATCTATGATGTTAAAGGCATATCCTTTATGCAATACATCATGCCGACAGTGATTTTTGAATATTGGTGATTTTCTGTCCAAACTACTTTCTTGTGATTCATACTTTATATTTATTTGCCCATTTTCATTTGCTTGATTTATATAGGGATTGTGTTGAAAAATAAGCATACATTTTTTTTATTGGACAAAGTTCGCATACTTTATTGTGGCGGTCTTCCACCATCCCTTGGTTTTCTTCAATTCTCCCAAAGAAAAATAACGGTGACCTATAGTTTCCAAACCTTAAATGTGTAGTATTATACACTGAGTACATTCTCTGCAAGTTTAAAGAAAATGACGTTGGTTTTAAAATGTTCGTTTATTCCATTATATCATCATAGTATCAATCTCTAAATCAGAGATTAGCATGGTTACCCCCTATTTTTAAGTTAAATATGTGTTCATTTACAAAACTTTGAGATCAAAATTTTTCACCACCAGGAAAATGACCTCAGTTTTACTTTTCATGGCATATAGTCCTATATGCCGCTAAAGCGACATATCAGTGTAAATTTATTTTCATAGTTTGGGGTATTTCGAATACCATGTTCATGTTTCAGTCTGCACTCATATATGTATTTTCTTTTGTTTTTTAATAGTATCTCTCATATATATGAGTTTTTCAGATACATTTCGTCGTTTGCTGTATTTTCATCCTGTTTTTGGTCAATATTCATCATGTATATATGTATGTCTTTAACATCATCTCGCCATACAACATATTCCTATACCTAAAAAGGAACACTCTCCATCTACCTCTATATAACTGCAGAAAGCAGTTGTGATTTTTTCTTTACAAATGGACCCAGCTCTCAAAGTTCATTAGTCATATAAAATGCATATGATATCCTTTGCTTGGCTTAAAGATAAAATCCTCTTCCCCTTAAATCTCCAACTTATTCCAAGCAACTGTGATCTAACGGATCCTTTCATATCTTTTCACAGTTGAACGGTGGAAGCAAGGCAAACTGTACAGTTAATATCAAATCAGATTTGTACTGATACAGAGAGACAACTTTCCTGACAATAATGATTGTAGTTTATGTATTCGATCTTGCGAATGAAATGAAAAAAGAAATGTTGAATGACCTACCTAACCCGCTATAAATAAGTCATTGTCTAGTTACCGCTTGTAAAGGGCAGAGTATTAACTACCCGGGTAAATAAAGTCTTTTGTTTAAGGCAAAGGACGATCAAACAATTGACATTTCGATTCGACTGTGGCGTTGAACAATACGGCGGACGTGTGGTTATGCACGTGCCATGCTTCCCGGGCGGGAATTGGATTCCATCCACGACTAGTTAAATGGTACTGACAGATTTTCAATAGGCTCTAATGTGTACTCCACACTTAAGGACGCTGTCAACGCTCGTAGGGCCCCAGCAATATGGCTAATGTAGACTGGAGTGTGTGGGTACCAGCTACGGTTTGTGTTTGAAATATGCCACCCACGATAAAAATGTGCGGCTCTTGTTAGGATTGTATGAGGATATTGATATGAATGTCATGCATAGCCACATTGTCTGGGATCGGGGTGTATGTACATTATAGGACTGGCCCTGAATTCTTGATTTTTTTTTCATCTCTCAATATTTGTATCCAAGGATAAATCCCCAAATGCTTTTGTATAGATATGTACGAATTGTTGACTTTCGCAGTTATGTACCGGGCACTCGTAGCTTTAATGTTATGCATCGATAAAAAAGGATAGTATGACCCAGCCATGTTTTGAACACGTGTACATGCCCGTTGCCACGGAGTACTTTTATTACCCTATATATCCATGCGCAGTATTTAAAGAATTGATCAATATAACATGTACTTTACTAACTAATTCCATCTAGCCGATGAAAATAATTCTTCTTGTTACTCAATTTCCAGTAGTTCAAGTGACCTGAGGAAAAAATCACTTGAACCACTGGGAATTGATTACTAAAGAAAATTGATTCCATTGTCATCCTCGTTTTCACCTGACGATATAAATACGCCCTAAAAGTGTCAAATATAGTCGGTGGGTAGTCCTAAAGCCATAATCAATAGTTAGTTTGTCATTCACTAGAAGTACTTATCATAAGATGAAGAAAAAAATGCACAAAATGTCTCGCATATTTAGTTGGCGGTGCGAAATGCCATACTCGGTGATCATTATCTGCAGGGAAACCCCACCCTGTGTAGAAGTCGGTCGATGGTCTTCCTTGAGGATTTGTCTGTGCTAACAATCGTTGACCCCAAAGTGCACAATCTGTTTCCAACTGACGACCGAATATGTGTGTCATAATCACCTATTATTAAGTATGTGTATGATCTGTCCAGCCTGAAGATTAAGCCTCCTTAATCTAACATAGAAATCGGCGGCGTTGACAAAAAATGGATGTGGTCACCAACCGACTTTTGGTCACCGCCACCGATTAATTGAACCTGATTTGATTTCGTAGGTGGCCTCAAAGGTCGGTGGGTGGTCGGTAATTCGTAGGCCTACTCAATGCCTATAGAGTGTTGCAAAATAAATCCACTCAATGTGCGATTACATCACAAACGTCAGTGATAGGGGTGAGATAAAAGCTGAACCTCACTCGATCAATAGCCACTGACATATGCTGTTCATTTCTGTTTGGTTCGTAATCATGAAATTACTCTACAACGTTTACTCATGGTATATATTCATTGGATCTAGATATCGATGCGGCTTCTTCCAAAAGCCATTTTCCATTAGCCGGTAAAACAGCACCGGTGTAACAGCCCCAAATAACGGTAATACTACAACGGCTTCCAGTCAAATTCTGTTTATTTCAGGTCCAGACATCTCATTAAGTAGCATACGATACAAGTCATCTCGTGCGTGATTGGCCTAGATACATATCAGCTAAGCTGTCAATCATAGATAGTGGTTCCAATTAGTGGCGACCAACCCAGGGCATGGTCAGCCGCCCCCAGACGGGACAGTAATCCGCGGTTATACTTAATGATTCATTACACACCTCCCTTTTTTAAGTTTTTTCCTTTCATGGAAAATCTCGGGAAACATAACACAATTCAACTCATCAAACCAATCTCTAGCAATGTTCTACGTACTTTGTTTAGAATAGACAGGGAATATGGCTCATTCTCACAGAACCAGTGCAACTACAATTTTAGCCCTGTCCGGCCTACCAGCATCTTCCTAGTGTGTAATATTAATTTTTTTTTTTGATTAATAGATGTATCTCTATGAGTGCTTGTGGGGGAGTATAGGTTTTATATGTTAAATATGTATATTAAAAGCACCAGAGGCTCAAAATTGGCTAAAAATCAACAAAAATAGAGATATAAATAATTTGAAAAACCTATTTTTTTCAAAATAATTAATATAAAATTTAGAGGAAGGTGAATTTCATATTTTTCTACAAGGAATCTGCGTGCAACATATATTTCTCTGCAAATTTCGTTATAATTTACTGATTTAAAAAAAAGTTATAGCCTAATGAAGGTTGGTGAAGGTACAGGGCTTGCAGCATGGACACTAATTTCGAACGTTTTTAGTTTATTACATGAAAAAAATAAACAGTCTCCAACTGCACAAGGGCATTCTTTATATAGAATTCTTCCAATCTACCAAAAAAATGGAGTTGGTTAGCTCAAGCGGAATCTATAAAAATACCAAATCTAATATGTACCCCTATCCCTGTTTCAAAGCTGATTTCTTATCCATTTATGAGTAACAGTCAAAATTTCCTATATTTCCTTGTATTTGAATATTTAAGAAATGAAACTGTACTACTTATGAAGCTCTAGCAGGTATGTATACATAATATGAAAAAAAATTTAACCCACAAATTGAAAATGGTCTTTTAGTGAAATTTGTGCTTCTAGCAGAGCATATGTTATCTCTTGCAGCCTGGACACTGTCTTACCAACGTGGAATTTCAGTCATTAATAGCCTTTGGAAGCATGCAACTGATGAATGAACTGGGTTAATTTAGTTTTTTTTGGAAAAGAATTGTGATAAGAGCTTACTCTGATAAAATTGTACCCTATCATATTGGTATTTCGGTTTTATATAGGTGAAATATGTTATTTTCAGGCTAATTCTACACTGTCTTACCAACGTGGAATTTCAGTCATTAAAAGCCTATGGAAGCATGCAACTGATAACTGAACTGGGTTGATTTTGCTTTTTTTTTACAATATGATAGTGATAACAGCTTACTCTGATAAAATTGTAGCATATCATATTGATATTTCGGTTTTATATAGATGGAATATGTTATTTTCAGGCTAATTCTACACTGTCTTACCAACGTGGAATTTCAGTCATTAAAAGCCTATGGAAGCATGCAACTGATAACTAAACTGGGTTAATTTTGCTTTTTTTAGAATAGAATAGTGATAACAGCTTACCATGATAAAATTGTAGCATATCATATTGATATTTCGGTTTTATATAGGTGGAATATGTTATTTTCAGGCTAATTCTACACTGTCTTACCAACGTGGAATTTCAGTCATTAAAAGCCTATGGAAGCATGCAACTGATAACTAAACTGGGTTAATTTTGCTTTTTTTAGAATAGAATAATGATAACAGCTTACTCTGATAAAATTGTAGCATATCATATTGATATTTCAGTTTTATATAGGTGAAATATGTTATTTTCAGGCTAATTCTACACTGTCTTACAAACGTGGAATTTCAGTCATTAAAAGCCTATGGAAGCATGCAACTGATAGCTGAACAGGGTTGATTTTGCTTTTTGTACAATATGATAGTGATAACAGCTTACTCTGATAAAATTGTAGCATATCATATTGATATTTCGGTTTTATATAGGTGGAATATGTTATTTTCAGGCTAATTCTACACTGTCTTACCAACGTGGAATTTCAGTCATTAAAAGCCTATGGAAGCATGCAACTGATAACTAAACTGGGTTAATTTTGCTTTTTTTAGAATAGAATAGTGATAACAGCTTACCATGATAAAATTGTAGCATATCATATTGATATTTCAGTTTTATATAGGTGGAATATGTTATTTTCAGGCTAATTCTACACTGTCTTACCAACGTGGAATTTCAGTCATTAAAAGCCTATGGAAGCATGCAACTGATAACTGAACTGGGTTAATTTTGCTTTTTTTATAATAGAATAGTGATAACAGCTTACTCTGATAAAATTGTAGCATATCATATTGATATTTCAGTTTTATATAGGTGAAATATGTTATTTTCAGGCTAATTCTACACTGTCTACAAACGTGGAATTTCAGTCATTAAAAGCCTATGGAAGCATGCAACTGATAGCTGAACAGGGTTGATTTTGCTTTTTGTACAATATGATAGTGATAACAGCTTACTCTGATAAAATTTTAGCATATCATATTGATATTTCAGTTTTATATAGGTGAAATATGTTATTTTCAGGCTAATTCTACACTGTCTTACAAACGTGGAATTTCAGTCATTAAAAGCCTATGGAAGCATGCAACTGATAACTGAACTGAGTTAATTTTGCTTATCATATCTTTCATTTTTTTTATTGTAAATGGGGAGAATTCTGGTATTTTTAGGCAAATTTATCTTTCTTTTACCAATGTGAATTTTTAGGCATGAATAGCCTAGAAAAATGGACAATTCAATACTAATGGCCCTGTCACATTAGGCTTACGGAAGAGTAACAAATGTGTCAAGCGCAAAAACCTTCAATCCTTTGGCATCCGTTGGCTAAAGTTGAACGGATGAACTACCCCGGGGCAACGCATGTAACGTATAATTGTGAAAGAGTTATGGATATTTACAGAAGAGTAATGGAAAGCTTGTGGAAACGTTACGGAGGGCGTGAGCATATATATCCTACATCCCTACATCCCACATCCCTATGCCCACATCCCTACTTCCTACATCCCTACATCATACATCCATATATCCCTACGTCCATACATCCATTTATCCCTACATCCCTACATCCTACATCACTACATCATTACATCCTACATCCCTGTGCCCACATCCCTACTTCCTACATCCCTACATCCTACATCCTACAGCCCGACATCCTACATCCCTACATCCTACATCCCTACACCCCCACATCCTACATCCCCAGATCCTTACATCCCTAAATCCCCACAATCATACATCCATATATCCCTACATCCCTACATCTCGGTAATATGTGACTTGGCAAGGGGGCTCGTATACAAAGGCCAGATCATTTTTGTATGTAGGGATGTAGGATATAGGGATGTAGGGATATATGGATGTAGGGATATAGGGATGTAGGATGTAGGGATAAAGAAATATATGGATGTAGGGATGTATGGAGAAAGAGATGTAGCATGTAGGGATGTATGGATGTAGAGCTGTAGAATGTAGCTATGTATGAATGTATGGATGTGGGGATGTAGAGATGTAGGATGTAGGGATGTAGGATGTGAGGATGTAGAGATGTAGGGTGTGGGGATATAGGGATGTAGGGGAGTGTGGATGTGGAGATGTAGGGATGTAGATATGTAGGATGTAGGGATGTATGATGTGGGGATATAGGGATGTATGGAAGTGAGGATGTAGAGATGTAGGATGTAGGGATGTTGGGTGTATGGATGTTGGGATGTAGGGATATAGAGATGTAGGATGTAGGAATGTTGCCCAGGTGTATGGATGTGGGGATGTAGGGACGTAGAAATGTAGGATGTATGGATGTGGGGATGTAGGGATATAGAGATGTAGGATGTGGGGATGTATGGATGTATGGATGTGGGGATGTAGTGATGTAGAGATGTAGTATGTGGGGATGTAGAGATGTAGGATGCAGGGATGTTGGGGTGTATGGATGTGGGGATGAAGGGATGTAGAGATGTAGGATGTAGGGAATTTTGGATGTATGTGGGGATGTAGGGATGTAGATACGTAGGATGTAGGGATGTATGGATGTGGGGATGTAGGGATGTAGAGATGTAGGATGTAGGGATGTTGGGATGTAGAGATGTAGAGATGTAGAAATGTAGGATGTGGGGATGTATGATGTAGGAATGTTGGGATGTAGAAATGTAGGCTGTGGGGATGTATGATGTAGGACCTGTATCTGTATATATAGTCAGATATCTGTCAACAATGTATCTGTTAGCGGTCCGTAACACAACCGTAACACAAATGTTTACCCAGAAATACATCCGCAACTAAACCGTAATATTTCCTTTTTTTTCCGTAGACATCCGTTGGCCTCCTCAAAACATTCGCAAGACATCTGTTACACATCCGTAGCACATTCGTAACACTTCCGTTGACATCTGTAGACATTTGCAACGTGTCCGTAGGTGCAAAAAAGCTACGAATGAGTTGCAGATGTATAACGGAAGAGAAACATATATATGAACGGAAGAAACTTATGGAAAAGTTAAGGATGAGTAATGGATGAGTTACGGACGCGCATCCGTTACTCGTCCGGTGAAAGTTTTCAAAATGTTGAAAACATTTCTCGCACGTCAACGGACATCTACCGGAGGTGTAACGGTTGTATAACGGCCGTCAACAGATGGACTTTTTTCTTCCGTTACTCTTCCATAAGCTTCCGTTAGCCTAATGTGACTGGGCCATAAAGCATGCAATTTTTTGTGTGTGAAATCCAAACTATGATACTGTATTAATATAAATAAATCAGAAGATATAGTACAATTTTCTAGTGTATTTAGAAGAGATTTATGGTATTTTTAACCAAACTTATGTCTCTCTTGCCAACATACGGTATAGGAAAAATATTCTCAGAACTTGTACTAGCATAGTCATAAAAGATTCTGATTAATATTTTCTATTGCATTATTATTATTTAATCAAATATTTGGGTTTTATCCCCATATATTCTTAAAGCTTCCAATGTTTATTTAGTTAAATAGATCAATTTCATAGTATTAATCTTTTGAAAAAGCAAAGAAACAAATTCTAGTACTCTACCCACATGCGGCTGATATTAGCCTACTATTAGTCTCTTACAGCATGGACAAAAATTGAAAAATCTATACGATTTATTAATGACTATTTATGGATATTTAAAAAAATTTTAGCAAAAAAAGTGTTCACTCATCTGAACGTATACATCTTGTAGAATAGTAAGCTGGACTTGACTTACCTTATTCATCTTTTTCCAACAAGCCACAACAAACGTTATATTTGTAAATTTTTACATCACCTAAAAATCATGGTTTTCAGATTTTAAAAATTCAATTTTTGGTTCATACTGAATGGAAAATCTAATTATCCCAGTATAAAAACTCATTATTTTATTGATACTATCTATGTTTTACCAAATAAACCGTTTAGAAATTTCAAATCATTAAAATTTAATAATTTTCCTTGTTTTCGATTGAATTGGGGCTTATGTCCATGCTGTAAGAGAATTTTTTCACATACATATGTTCCATCGGCCACCATGCCCCTATTTTCAATATTTAACTAATACTATTTTAGGGGAAAATGGCCCACCCCATAAGCAATATGACCCCATAATTATTTTTACCGTCTTCCAATATTTTTATTTTTGACCCCCCTAACCCTAGTTGCACTGGTTCTATGAGAATCACCCATACACATTTATCTAATTAGTTCTAACAACATGTCCTACATAGGTAAGGTTTTTCTACATCATTAGTCATTCATCTTTGTTCGTATTCTCAGTCCTTTTTAGTTCACGCTACCGTGGACGGTAGTTCTGGATACAGTGTATGCTTCTGTGTCTCCAGCGGTATCATTGGTATTTCAGTTGGCTCCCATTCGTCAACCTTCTTTTTTAGCTGGTCTTTTAATACTCTCACTACGAATGTCCTTTTGCTATAACACAGGATGCCGGCAGCTACTGTAATTATTAGGAGCATGTCACCAATGCTTACTGACAGACCCGATATGGCCAGACCTGCTGTAGGCCAACCTTCAACTTGTTTGGCGACGTGCCATGTCTTTAGTTCTCGAATTGGCAGTGTGAGTGTTCCTAGTTTCTCGAGTTCTCCGTGCACTGAATCATCTACTCTTTCTGGCCATTTCATCGATAAGGCGGGTATATTTATAGGTTCGGGTGCTTTCACTTGTATCTTCCTGAACCCGACATTAACTCCTCTTAACGCCCAGTCTGCAGTTTCCAGTCCGCATCGTTCGTTCAATACCAATTGCGTGATTTCCTGCACCGTCTCCTTCCTGGCTGTCATACCGTTGCATCGATGTATTACGGTGATGGTCGCGTAGGGTATAATGGTTACGAGGAAGGGTTGCTGTAAGTCGCGCACCACCTCCGAGTCCACCAGTGGTCTAGGTGTTATGGTTACTTCACACCTGTCCCCTCCTTCGCCTGACACCAATTGCGCTTCACAGGGAGGTTGCTTATAGTGAATACCTGGAAAACATACCGTTGGCTTATCTCCTGTACATACATCTTTTTGCGGCACAAACGACGAGGTTGATTCAGACGATATTGCTATTTTGTTTCTTCCTACAATGGTTCTTGTTAGGTTTTTTGAAAACACTACGGGGAAGTATTGCAGTCGATGAGTAATGTATATGTCTCTTGTAACCACTGGTATGAGAACTTTATATGCTAGGTTTCCGTCATGCGCCCACAATGGCTCAATGTCAAGGTGTTGGTAATACCACGTTAATGGCATCGTAGAATGTCCTTGTTTCTCCAGTTCCCCTAGTACCATTTGCAGTTCTCGTGGTGTCATTATGTCCCTTGAGAGTTTTCCTCGTTCCAGCTGTAATGACTGTTGATGAAATAGATCTACCGACTGTGTGAACCCGCTTGTTGTCAACTCCATTACCGACAACACTTGTTCAACGATCTGCTTTATTTGCAATATTTGAATTGCATATATGTGGTCTTGTACTTTCTCATTGAGTTTAGTCATTATTTCCTGGAGCCGGTTGGTGTGTGTTTGTAGTATCATAATTCCTCGACTGTTTTCATTCACGTGGTTCCCCGTTAGGTTCAGCACAGACAGTAGTTGAGCATCCCTCTGTTGTAGTCGATTTACCGATCCCGTCAATTGGTCCATTTGTGACGCTAGGTAACGGACTTCAGTCTCTGTTGCCACTCCAAAACATGCTTTTGCTAGTTCTGCAATGATTGAACGAAACCCTCTTTTGCTGCGAGACATGCCTTGTATTTCATCCTGTATCTGTCGTCCTCCATTTTTTACGGTTTGCAGGGCTTGTGTCATCCGTAAATCCCACATGGTCACGGTATTATCATCGATCCTCCCCGTAGATAGGTTTTTGTAATGTAGGATCCGTTCCTCGAACATCGTCAGCACTGGTGTGGGTGGCGCTTGTACCGTAACCACTACTGTCCACATTGCTGACATTACCCGCGTATTGCCCTCCATTGTCACGAGCACTCCGTCCTTCTTTAGTAGTGGTGATTCTTTGGCTCCTGCCAGGTATACTAAGGAAATGGTAACTAGAATTCCGTGTAGACTCATGACAAAGTCGTAGAATCGTCAGTTGATGACCACTCTTTGTAATTTATATCGGTTGATGTGTTTCGCCCTGCGACAGATTTGTGTTGTGCTCTCGTCCGTGGTGTCCTGACAGTGACCGTGGATCGACTGTTTGACCGTGATGGGGGTAGACCTTCTTTTATCGGTTCCTCTTGCGCCGAGGTGTCCGCGGCACAATCCACATCCGAAGACACTGACTTAACACTTGTCGGCGAGTCCGGCCTATTGTGTTGCAATGTTTGTGTATCCGTTGGCGTGTCACTTCCACAATCTATATTACCGCTGTTTGTCGCCGACTCAGTCTGTGATTGCAAGCCGTTTACGCTATCTTCTGATGTGGCGGTGACGTCCGAGTTATGTAACGAGGGGTCGACAGGTTCGTGGTTGTAGTCATTGTCTGCTGCATTATCTAAGGTAGGTGCGAATGCGGCAGCGCGCGTTGTGTGCGTAATCCATGACACTACCGATAGTGCCCTGTCGGTGTCCCCTGATGACGGCTGTTTATCGGCTCTAATCCCCTGTGGTCTCGTATCGCTTGTCAGCCGTCTGTTTATCTGACGTCTGTCGTAGGTGTCATGTCGCCGTCTCCCTTGATAACGGCCATTTACGACAGTGGATGGTGGCAGGTGATTATGAGGGTTTGGCAGATTGTGTGATGGCCATGTGTTTTCGGGCCTCTGCCTTATCGCCGCGCTCTCTCTCGTATCTTGGCGGTGTGGTAGATATGTGACGCCTTGCGGCACTGCCTTCAGTCGTTCGATGTTGATAACGATGGTTTTGCCAGACGTATGAAGCAGTTGTGCCACGTTATCCTTAATCCGCGAGATTACATATCCGTGTCGGTAGGGTGGATCAAACGTCTGATGTTGATAATTTTCTAGAAGCACCTCTTGTCCGACCGTATATGATGGTGCTGCTTTTCTTTCATCTAATCGGTCTTTGTTTTTCTGTTGTAACTTTAGAGTCTTCCATCTTGCTTCTTTCGCCGCCTTTTCTTGAACTTCGATTCGATTCTTTAACACCTTGTATTCTTCCCCTATTGGCGTTCTTTGTAGTATCGCCTCATTCACTGGGGGTTCTCGTCCATGATGTAGGAAATACGGCGAGAATCCCGTCACTGTTGAAATAGAGGTCCTATATGCCCATAGTGCCGTAGGCAAATGCTTTTCCCACAAGTTCTTTTGTCCGTCCACCAGTTTTGTCAGCATGGCCTTCAATGTTTTGTTGAACCTCTCTGTTTTTGCATTGGTTGCCGGGTGATATGCGGTGCTGTATCTCCACTGTATGTTGTTCTTTGCACACATTTCTCTGTTTGCCGCATTGAGAAACTCTTTTCCCCTATCTGATATGACTATTTGAGGTTGCCCGTAGTGTGGAATCCAGGTTTCTTCGAAGAAGTTCAATATCCATATGGCCCTTTTGTCGGGTATCGGCTTTATCTCTACCCAACCCGTACAATGATCTATGCACATTATGGCATATCGGTTACCTCGATGGCTGTCTGGTAGGGGGCCTATCAAATCGATGCCGATGATCTCGTTTGGGGAAGTTGGAACTGGTAGCGGTTGACTGGGTGGATATGTTTTGACGGGGCGATACAGAGCACAAACTGGACAATCATTTAGTATTTTGTAGATATGTCGTTTCATGTTCGGCCATTTGTAGGTCTCTGTTACACGTGCGTAGGTCTTTTGCATTCTTTGGTGCCCTAATTCATAATGAATTTGTTTTACCAACTGCTCGGTCATTTCCCTAGGCACTACTATTCTTGGGTAGCAACGTCCATTCAGCGGTCTTAGCGTATACAGCACCCCATCGTCGATCACATAGTCGTCTTCCTCGTTCATGCCTTGTCGATATTGTGGTAGTTCTGCCTGCGCCTTTATCAGCTCCGTTTTGTCAAGGTATTTGTCGGCCCATGGCTGGTCTTGCTTCCAAACTGGTGTTATTGTTTTCATACCTTCCGCTACGATTGACGCTGCCTCCATCATCACCGATGCAGTCGATATTGGTTGACAGGCTTCTACTGGGTATATCGAGTTTTAACCGTTTCAGTGTTAACTGTCGGCGGAAGCCTTGACAGCATATCTGCTTGCACGTTGTACACACCTTTTCGATACTCAATGGGCGCGCCATACTCAGCTAGTAGTACAGCCCATCGTTGTATTTTGGAGTTCTTTCCCGGTTGTTTGAAGAAAGATTTTAACGGCAAATGGTCAGTTAGTATGGTGAAGTTCGCTCCTTGTAAGTAAGGATTTAACTTCTGTAGTGCGTACGCTATAGCATACGCTTCCTTTTCTATCGTTGCCCACTTGCGTTGGTGTTCCCCCAGTTGTTTGGATACGTATTGAACTGGTCTTTCCACTCCGTTCTCGTCCATTTGTGTGAGTATGCCTCCCACGCAGCTTCCGCTTGCGTCAACGTACAGTTTGTATGGTTTGTCTACATCGGGAAAAGCCATGACTTTCTCTGATGTAAGTGCATCCCGTAGAACACACCATGCGTTGTGTTGTGCCTCGTTCCATTGAAACTCAACTCCTTTCCGTGTCATTTCCACCAGTGGTTCAGCTAGGCTGGCGAAGTTCGGTATACATTGACGATAGTACCCCGCCAGCCCTAGGAATCGTTGAGTCTCTTTGACACTGGCCGGAGGTAGCATTTGTTGTATCACTTCCACTTTTCGAGGGTCGGGCTTGATTCCTTCGGTTCCTACGATGTAACCTAGTAGTTTAACCTCAGGCTGACGGAACTTGCATTTGTCTGGGTTAAGTGTTAACTTGTTGTCTGCCAGCAATTGGAACAGTTCCTCGAGATGTTTTGAATGGCATGCAGGGTCCGCGGAGAAGACGATGATATCATCTAGATACACCAACACTGTTTTATCTAGTAGAGGCGCCAACACCCTGTTTATATAGCGTTGCCATGTTGCTGGACTGTTGCAGTAACCTTGTGGCATTCTCAAGAATTCGTACAACCCGAATGGCATGGTGAACGCGGTGATTTCGCGACTCTCTGGAGTTATACCGATTTGATAATAGGCATTTTTGAGATCTATTACCGAGAATACACGTGCTCCGGCCAAGGCGTCGAATATGTCCTGTATATTCGGTAGGGGATGTGCGTCTTTTTTACAGAGCAGATTGACTCTCCTGTAATCGACACAGCAGCGTATGTCGCCGTTCGCTTTTGGTACTATTAGTAACGGCGATGCCCACGGACTAGCACTAGGTGTGATGATGCCTGCCTGTTGTAGCTTGGTCAATTCCCTCTTCACTTTTTCTTTTTGAGGCAAGGGTATCCTATATGGCCCTTGCCTGATGGGTTCATTATTTCCAACCTCAATGTGCATCTCTACGTGGGGGGCGGTTGGCAATATTCCATTCGCGGTTGCAAATACTGATGGAAACCGTTGTTTCCACTCGTCCATCTCTGAGTGTATACCGGCCATTTCACAACTTGCTTCCACACATGCACCATATTTGAAAACCCTGTCGGCCAGTCGAACTGTTTGACAAGCACAGTTCAGCTGACAGTTCAACACCTCCATTACATCTATTCCAATCAGCAAGTCGTGATGTAATTCGTCGCACACATACACAGAAACATCTTTGTCAAACAGGGGAATCACAGCTACCCCTCTTGTTTGCAACACATGCCCCGACAATGACTTTAACATTTGACCTCGCGTTAAAGCCATGGGTCGATGGGTCTTTTTACACAATAATTTCCATGCGCTCGTAGAAATTAGGGACCTTGCAGCGCCAGAGTCGATCAACATGTGTAGTCTAATGCTGCCCTGTTGCACTGATACACATACGCGACCGTCCGACGCCGCTATTAGTTTCCCTGTCCTTGATAGTACTGATCTTGCGGTTGTTCCCATGTATCATTTCTTCCTTGGTTGCGCTGGCTCGAGAAGTTGGGGTTCATCCGATTCCCACAGTTGACGGCGATATGCCCATATCCTCGGCACTCATAGCATTGGATCGAATTGTTAGATCCATAGTTTTGTCCCCCGCGGCCTCTTCCTCGACCACGTCCTCGGTTGCGATTGTTGTTCCCTGAAGCTCCCATATAGAAGATATTAGCCGTACCTCGGTTCTCTTCCTGATGTGTGCAGGACGCTGTCGTTGCATTTTCTTCGTTTCCAGAGTTCCGATGACAACACTTGGGGGCCGCATTTACGGTGGCAGATAAGGCGGCCACCTCTGCTGCTGTGTCCTTTTTTACATTTCGGAAGTCGAGTGCGAGTGTCTGAACCTGTCGTTCTAATGACTTGAGTACTCCCGATAATTCTTTCATTGGTGCTGATTCTTCTAGCAACATTGGCGGTGGCGGTGGTAGGGCTGCTTGTTCCAAATCCAGGCTCCCGTTTAACTTCATAACATGTGCCCCATGGTTGGCTAGACTGATCGCCGCATCTACCGTCGTTGGCCGTTGGCAGCCTACCATGTGTTTTAATGTGGTGCTTCGTAACCCATATATTAGAACTCTCTTATGTGATTCGCCACTATCTCGATACATTTTTCTTCCCGACTGTACGCCCTATGCACATCCATCATGAATCGTTCACCATATTCAGTCACTGTTTCACATGGTAATTGGGATGCTTGCTCAACCTTGCGTCGTAGTTGACTCATATCTGCTGGTCCCAAGTACTTTGCTAACACTGCTGCTTTCAGTCCTTCCCATGTTACCGCTTTAGGAGGCGTTTGTGTTCTAAATCCCGTTTTGACTTCTTCTAGGAAATTGGCCAATCTACCCTTGGCCTTCGCAGCGACTGTTTCACATAATAATTGCTCACCCGGTTTGACGTTGCTGTTTGCGTAGTCTAGTGCGTCTACCCACTCTCGTAGTGTCGATCGATCAATGCCGTCCGATGTGGAGACATTTTTGGTGAATTCTCCGAGTCTTCTCCTCGTTGCTTCCGCTATCGCCAAGTCCAATTTCTGTTTCTCTGCGTCCGCCATGATTTCTTCTTTCTCGTGTGTTACTTATTGTGGGGTACTGTTACACGTTAATGTTCGTCAGATCCTGGCAAGATCGCCAACTGTAACAGCCCCAAATAACGGTAATACTACAACGGCTTCCTGTCAAATTCTGTTTATTTCAGGTCCAGACATCTCATTAAGTAGCATACGATACAAGTCATCTCGTGCGTGATTGGCCTAGATACATATCAGCTAAGCTGTCAATCATAGATAGTGGTTCCAATCAGTGGCGACCAACCCAGGGCATGGTCAGCCGCCCCCAGACGGGACAGTAATCCGCGGTTATACTTAATGATTCATTACACCGGCGATTCAAGTTTTCTTAAAAGGATAGGTCCTGGCCACCGACTCCACGTCGGTACCTATTAATCAGTAAGGGCACAGTAGATGCACTGTTTTTTCCTATATTTTGCAGATCCATACTAATTTATATACCAAAATATAAATGAGCGCCACCTATAAAATCAAAGTTTATTTTTCAATTTGTTGGTCATTGAGCAAGTCAATCGTTGGTGGCTTTATTATGAAATTTTCGCCATTATAATTAGGGACTATTCTAAATACTGGGCTGTTTCCATTCACTGATCTGTCGTCGGCATACCAGACACTGAATAGCCGCTGCAAATAGTCGGCCATTGGAAAATTGCCTATAAAGTTTCCATTGGCCGACCAAAACATTGATGAAGTTGAAGCATTTTTCAGTGGCACCACCGACAGACTTATAGGGCAAATCAAATAGGCCTAATCGGTGTTGTTTTCATTGGTCAATTGAAGATGGCTTTTATATGGCGTTTCCACCTGCCGATTTTGACCACCGATCATGGCATTTCGCACCGCCGACCAACGATGCGACATGTTTAGTGCGATAATCATTAGGTGGACACAGAAATTGTCATCGATTTTTCTCTTCACCCTTATGCAATTTGGCACAACCGACCGACTTCTTCATCCACTGACGAAATCAAAGCGCATTTAATCCACCGGTGGCAGTTTGCATTTTACAACTAAAAGTCAGTCAGTGTCAACCGCATATTTGCAGTGCAGGTCACTGATTATGTACCAATGACCTTTCACAAGTAGAACCACCGACCGACTTTTATACAGCGTGAAATTTATCGGTGGGGTTTTAGTCGGCAGGTGGAAACGCCAGATTCATCTTCCAATGGAAAATGGCATTTAGTTGGTCAATGGAACATGGCTTTTAGTGAGTCAATCTGGATTTATGGACATGGTGATCACAGATGATCAGTGAGTGTGTGCAGCAGATACCATGTTTTCAATGCGTTTCATATGTCCACCTTGATAGAATTTTCAGGCTAATACATCGAGCCTCGACTGACCCACAGATCTTGCATTTATGGGTTCCGACTGCAGATCAATTAACAAAAATCGGCCAATGGATGGCTTATGCACTGCACCCTTACCGATTATTTAATACCAACTTTTAGGGGAAATCAAAGAATCGGGTTCGTCGGCCGAAGGAAAATGGCCTTTAGTCGGCCAATGGAAAATGGCCCTTAGTCGGCCAATGGAACATGGCCTTTAGTCGGCCAGTGGAGAAAATGATCTTTAGTCGGCCAATGGAACATGGCCTTTAGTGAGTCAATGTGAGTTTATAGATATGGAGAAGCCTGTCTGGACGGGTCGGCGCTATATACACAGAAGGCAGTACTGTGGTGTAGACGGGCCCGGGCGGCCTGCCTCCCGGCACGGCCCGGAGTGTGGCGGTAAGCGGCCGGAGAGTGTCTGTCAGCAGGTCTGGCCTCCTCCAGGGCGGCCCACACCGCGCTGTGCTATACGACCTATTGTTCGCCGCCCCCACACCACTCCATACCCCTCTACGCTCCCGTGAAGCCGCACTCAGCCCCCTTCACGCCCTCACACCCCACGGACGGCTCTGTCACGTTTTACGGGACAGGAAGTTTATCCAAGACCAATGTTTCACGATCTCCATAAAGTGCTAAGTCAAAACTCTACCCTATATACAAGGAGAGAAGAAAAAAGTTGGAAAATTAGATTAAAAAAATATACACACTAGGAGATTTACTCGGCCCTTGACACCAATAGCTGACGCGTGTGTAGGTCTGCACATAACAATGTAGAAACCAAACTGGTACTAATTTTGTAAGTCTGCAGAAAATCCTTATGTTCCTAATTGCTCATAGATTAACGAAAATATATCTCCAAATAAATAGACCTACTCTTGATTTCCATTCAAGTATTGTACTAAAGTCAGTATAAACTGTATGTCAAGTTATGTCTCTAAAAACAATAGAACCGGATGAATCTGCAAGTGTCTATATTTTTTAAAAGTGCATTGAATTTACCTGGTCATTTGCAACTGTCATATACCAACCTTAAATTGCATCCGCTAATAATGTAGGAGAACTATGTAATTGTATATGTATGGAATGATTGTTGACTTTAAGATCGCTGTAACTGGACACCGACATCGAAGACGTATTTACCGGACACATGAGCATTGGTCCTTGATAATTTTGTCTAATTTATCCATTTTTCAAACCACGAGGCAATGAAACCATTATAAAGACATGGCCAGCATATATCTATATTGGTTTTAAAAGTTTTTAGATGAGATTTATACCGCACATTGTTCTTCTAGGCAAACGTTTTGATGCAACAAAACAAAATATTATATCTAAAATGCGCTGTTATTTTGAGTCCATCTTATTGCAGGTTCGTCAATGGGGAGGATACAACTGTATCCTTTGAGTCCCGATAAGTTATTATTATATAGTTCGAATTTTGACATGGTTAACTTAAATTATGTAAAGCTAAATCATGCCCGTAGACAAATTTGACTATATCCTCATACTTTGTAATAAATGCAGTTCATCAAATACTGTGTAAATACATGTATGGGTGTATTCTGGTGTATTTCAGGTTAGAATCTAACCATTATTGTTAAAGTACATGTTATGTAGATATGCAATGTAAAAATAAGTGTGATCTGATGTTTTAAGCTTATATTTTAAGATGACAGGTTTTGGGATGGTTGTGAGATGGCATGGATCGTGGCGAACTGGACTGTCCGGAGCCGGGCGACCTATTGTAAGTAGTATATGCCTCATTACATTGTCTCGGGGAATCTCGGACGTGTATTTATAAGAGGTCATCCATAAAGCATGAACACACAATTTCTGAAAATGTTGACCCATCCCCACTCCCTCTCATAGTTTAGTAATAGGACAACAGTGATAGGTTGAGGTATGCTTCTTTGTAAAATGGCATTGCATGACATTTTATTCAGGGACCTGTTTTTAAAACTAAGAACGACAAAAAAATTGATCTTATCGTGCTCCTTGATGCATTCTCATTACCTAAAGTGGTACGTATTTATGGAGGATATTCCTACACAACGATCAGGAAAATATCTTTATTTTGAGTTTTTTTAAAAATCGTAATCGTGATCCACATCGTCCATAGCCCTGTCCTACCTCCATTATCGATCTTATTGGAAGACAACCCCAGGGGGTGTCGTACCAGCACTTGGATTACCAGAATTAAGCAACTTAGCTATTCTCAGCTGAAAATGGCAGCTTAAAGTGTAATTTGATTACATAATTATATTTACCTATGGATAACTTTATTGTACAGGTACAAAGAATGCTTATTTGTAAAGTGGTATTTCATTGTCCTCCACCAAGACCTTTCCTCCATGAGGATTATCTTTGATCATTTACTAAAGACAATCTAGTGGAGGACAAGTCTATGTCATGTGACTTCAAAACTCAATCTGGTTGTCCACTAGGAGATGTCTTCAACTACGACCAGAAAGGCTTGAACGATCAAGATTTGATCATTTCTGTAGGACCATGTTTAGAATACGGACTGACACGGATATCCTAGTCAGTATCGCTTTAGTGAGTCCTAATCGTAGTCGTTCAGTTAATATCGTTCTTAGTTTTAAAAACACCTCCCTGGTCTGTCCTCCACTAGGATCATGTTTTATCAGTGACCTAAGATAATCCTAGCGGAGGACAATTCTCAATCATGTGATTCAATCTGATTGGTTGATCCTAGGTGCATATTGGCGCTCACAATTATCACGTCTTCCACTATGACCAAAATGTTTGAAAGATAAAGTTTCGAACATTTCTGTTTGATCACGTTTAAACAACATTGAGATCCTTGTAAGTGTCGCCCATGACTAGTCCTAATCGTTCAGTGATTATCGTTCTTAGTTTAAAAAATATCACCCTGGGAGGTATTTTCAATCTAAGAACGATAATGACTGAACGACTACAATTTGGACTAACCCCAACGACATTGCCTAGGACGGGAATTATCTTTGGTCATTGACTAAAGATAATCCCAGTGGAGGAAAGGTCTTAGTCATGGGATTTTAAATCTCAATCTGATTGGTTGGAAGACACATTTTTGAGGGCGCCTATTTGTTTCTAGGATCAACCAATCGGATTAAGTTTTTCAGGTCACATGATTGAGAATTGTCCTCCCCTAGGATTATCTCAATTCAATGATGAAAGATAATCCTCATGGAGGAAAATTCTTCTTGGAGGACAATACAATACCAATTTACAGGTAAGCACTCTTTGTACCTCTGCAATAGATTTATGAACAGGGAAATCTAATGATTATGTAATCCAATTACACTTTAAGCAGCCATTTTGAGCTTAGAATAGCCAATTTGATTAATTCTGGTAACCCAAGTACTGGTACGACACCACCTGGGGTCATCTTCCAATAAGATGGATAAAGGAGGTAGGACAGCCCTATATACCATGTGGATCACGAATAAGATTTGTTCAAACACTCAAAATTAAAATCTTTCCTGATCTTCTTGTAAGACTGTCTTGTAAGACAGATCATTTTAAGTACCGGTAATGCAACAGAGATTACGATAAGATCGATTTTTTTATCGCTTTTTCCTTTAAAACACCTCCCTGGTTAGGAACTGGCAGTGTGCTCAATGACATTCCCTGTCCACACAAACAACACGTGGAAACTGATACGGAGCCATCCATAGAGTACGTAATAGACTGACAGTTCTTGTATCACCCCCCCCCCCCCCCCCCCACACACACACATTCTAACCCCACCCTTCCTCGGCATTATTTTGAGGCAAGTCAGTTGAAGGTTTATTTTGTTGAATCATGTAATGAATGTTCATTACCATAGACTTGAGCATGTCCATATGCAAACTTACTGAACATGTTGAGACTTCTCTTATCTCCCCTCTACGCGTTAGATTAAATAAGGGTTGCACGCGAACTCTACAAAATGTATAGCCCCCGACTCCCTGCTACATACTCTATTGATGGCCAAATAGCTCTCAGGGATAAAAACATCCGCAAATAACATTCATAAATACGATACACAGCAACACATATTCGAAGTCCGTATAGGATGTTGCATATGTCTAACTTCGATATTGTGATTCTATGATCATATACCAAACATGTTTTGTATATCGGCACAACACTGCTTCCATCCCGCCATATGGTGGCCCGATGTGGTAAACGCAACTCCCACCCTCTTCCGTCTCGTGTGGTTGAATCACCGGCCGATAGGTGGGGCGACCATGCGTCTCGCGCGGCTGACATAGTCTCGTAGCAGAGACGCGGGTGATGGTGTGGCGCCACTCAGCGGGCTCTATGAGAAGCAGACGCGGGGTTGGCGCCCCCGGGGCTTGGGTACGTCGACGCCCGGGCCGCCGGCTCAGACAGGCCCGGTGAGCCGGTCAGCGCCAGCCGTCAGCAGGGCTATTCATTAACTCGTGTAAACGTGGCGAATAATCTGCCAATGGAAAATGGCCTATGGTGGGATATGACAGGGACCCCAGACTCCCAACTTCACCCGGGCCGCCAAGTCGTGCCCCGCAAGTTGCACGCCGTGATGACAGCAGCACGTCCCGCTGACATCTCCCCGGCAGCAAGGGAAGACCTGCACCCGGGAGGAAGGAGATCGTTGACCGTGTCTTTATTAAGCCTTTCACTACGTTGTGATAACATGATGCATTCCCAGGCATGTATACCCTGAGATTAAATGCTACAGGCTTAACATCGCGTACCATGATGCTTAGAGGCATTCCCAGGCATTGTGCGATATGATGCCTCGACGCATTCTCCTGCGTTATCGTCTATAATGCATTGAGGCTTCAGTATTTGCTATTTCTCATTGAATGGTGTGAAGTAAGCCCACTTCAGGTAAATGGAGGTAAACTTTATTCAAAAATGAACCCACTTCGCATTTGGGGTTCCATGTATAAATAAGCCTACTTCATGCTGGAGTGAGTGAAGGCCTTATACGCGTATAGATGAGCCAACGTCATATCGATATGCACTTCATGTATAGATGAGCACATTTCATGTTGAGGTAAATTCACATTGAACAGGGCCTACTTCATATTTAGGGTGAATGTATTTAATGTAGAAATGAGCCTACTTTGTAACTGGGGGAATGTACTTCTAATAGAGATGAGACCACTTCATATCAAGGCAACCATTGTGGTGAATGTAGGCCCTACTTTATTTAGAGATGAGCACACTTCATATTGAGGTAAATGTATTTCATGTAGAAATGAACCCACTTCATATTGGGGCGAATGTGTTTTATGTCAAGATAAACCCACTTCATATTGAGGTAAATGAACTTTATGTAGAAATGATCTTCATATTGGGATGAATTCACTAACTTCCAGACTACATAGTGAGCGTACTTCATGTAGAGATGAATTTGCTTCAAATCGGGGTGAATGTACTTTATTTTGAGAAAAACACACTTCATATTGAGGTGAGTGTACTCTATGTATAGTAATGAGCCCACTTTATGATGAGGTGAGCGTACTTTTTGTAGAGATGAGCTTGCTTCATATTGGGGTGAACGCACTTTATTTTGAGAAGAACCCACTTCATATTGAGGTGAATGTATGTTATGTAGTGATGAGACCACTTCATATTGAAGTGAGTATACTTCAGGTAGAGATGAGCTCACTTCATATCAAGGTGAGTGTATTTTCTTTAGAGATGAGACCACCTCACATTGAGTTAAACATGCTTTATATAAAGAGATTAACCCACTTCATGTTAAGGTGAATGTACTTCATGTACAAATGAGCCTGCTTCATTTTTGGGTGAATGTACTTTATTTTGAGAAGAAAACACTTCATATTAAGGTGATTGTCCTTCATATTAAGGTGATTTGTACTTCATATTAGGGTGAGTGTACTTCATGTAGAGGTGAACCTACTTCATATTAGGGTGAATGTACTTCTTTTAGAAATGAGTCCACCTCATATTGAGCTGAATGTACTTTATGTATTCAGATGAGCCCACTTCATATTAAGGTGAATGTATTTCATGTATACAAAGATGAACCCACTTCATATTAAGGTGAGTGTATTTCATGTAGACATGAACCCACTTCATATTATGGTGAATGTAATTCATGTAAAAAATAACCCACTTCATATTGAGGTGTGTGTACTTCATGCAGACATGAACCCATTTCATATTAAGGTGAATGTACTTCATATAGAGGTGAACACACCTCATGCTCTACGCTTGCTCCCCGGTCTGACCCATGGAGAACCCTACCCTCCTAGTCCCGCCGCTTCTCGTTCACCTGCCCCCAGCATGCAGTGCGTCCCTCCATCATCCCCCAGCGCCCCCTTGTGGCCTGCAGACGTAAGTGACACACTGCTGCTTCCGGTGGGCGCCGGACGCGTCTCGCCCTCTGTCGGTAGGGTGGAGAATCAATTGGAAGTGTCGTGCAACTGGTGAGGATTAGGTGCGCGTATCTGAGGGGTGGGGAGGGTCGGGGTGCAGGAGGCGGCAATCTTAGACGAGCAGTGGTATGGGGAAAAAGGTCCCTAATTCGTCATCATTAAAACGGGGGAATACAGTTGGGTTGGGGTGGCGTTGTGACGCTGTGGGACCGTGTGGAGGACGCTGCCCCCCTCCTTCCCGACATGCACCCCGCCGACGTGCCACCGCTAGGGGTCAGCGGAGTCGGTGACCTCGTGTTGAGACGCTGCTCGCAGCCCAGGAAGCGGCAGTAACGCCCGTTTTCATTGGCCGATTATTCGGCACTTATCGGGAACTATCGATCGATTTTTTGGTACACCAACGCAAAATCGGTGAATGGAAAGGGACTTGCAGAGAAATGCTCACCGGTCAATTTCGGATAGATTTTGTAACAAGGCTACCACTGACAGCTTTTCTCACAGACCGACAAAATCAAAATGCTTTGATTTCGTCGGTGATGCTCGACGTTTTATTGTGAATATCAAATTGGTATGTAAGTCCTACCCAGAAAATCAAGTTGTAACAATGGACTTTAGCCTATCCGATTAATTGATACTGATATACAGGCCTAGCCGCTGGCACAACCGGAAGACTTTTCGGGGAGCTCATATGATCGGTACATTTTTCGTCGCCAATAGAAACAGGCTTATAATGATTTCACCATTCAGTGCTGCCTCGCAGTTTGGCTGTTGATGAGACAACCGTTTATCAATCTAGGCTCACGCCTAAGACAGTGTTTTACACCGTGAGTTTGAACAACAGGTGTGATTTCAGGACCGTTGTTTTGAGCAGATATGACTGCTGGGAGATTTTATTAACGAGCTCGGGCTGTCTCAACTTCAGATTTTATAATTGTCTTGGTTTCTCTCTAGATAAAGCTATACATATAGACATTAGTATGACAAAATGCTGATATGTATTTGCAGCCGCTTGTGGTATTCGTGTGCTTTTGTTTAAAAAAAAATAGTTTATTGACAATTGGGTTCACATATTACAGGATATATGATTTTCAACCCCGCAGTCCATATAGACATGTGTTATCTAAGTCATATCTGAAGTATTACCAAGGTGATCTAGCAAGGCTATCTAGAATTGTGACATTTCCCAATTATCACTCACTTCTTTTGCACCTCCATTAGTGAAGAACACCGATTTTTTTCACCTCCATTAGTGGAGAACGCCTACTCAGGGGGCGTCATGGCAGTCTCCATGGATCATAGGCTATATGCCGTATAGGGCACATTGCTATTGTGCTATGGAGGCAGCCATCATGCCCCCCGCCATCCAAAACACCAACCTGTGGCGGGACCATTTAGCAATGGATTTTACCAAAGATATGTTTTGAGGCTTGCCATGGAGGAAGTTTAGCCTCGTGTCAATATTATCTATAGATTATATCGACTGATAAAAGTGGTTGCCCTCCCCCCCCCCCCCCCCGACTACTTATAATTTCCTGGCGGATGATAGTAGAACTAGCAATCACTCTGTGCCCTATACATGTGTCACCCAACAAATTGGAGCTGGAATACGATTCAATCATTGTATTTTCTCTGAATATAATCCAAACGAGTATCACAGACGTGGTACGCCCATACACTCAGTCATCTAATGCTAAATAATACGTTGCTATCTACTTATTTGGCCGAATCTACCGCGTATCTATGAAGCCGGCCTCACTTTAGACCTTGCAGGAAAGGCTCTCCTGCATGGAAGCCGATAAGAAACCATCAGTGTGTGCCTGCAATTTGACTGGAAATATAGCCCTTCACTCTCCTAGGTACCCTTCTGCTTTAGGTTTTCAATCCTTTAAACAAATACCTAAACATTCTTCTGCCGTTCGTTTGCCTATGGCTGACAAACACTCTTGCCTCTTATGCTGTGTCATCCACTTGATACGAAGCCTATAGCAACACCTACACTTACTGAGACTGAACAATTTGATGAGGTTTGATATCCTTGATGCTAATTATCAGAACATTTTGGTCAGAGCACAACTAGCCAATACTGCGCCCCGATACGATGATAAAGCGAACCCAGAATGTTTATATCTGATCATACGGGACAAATTGATGACAGTATGATGGATTCCCATCCCCAGAAAAATATCAAGATGACTTCAGAACTTAACGTTCTGTTTACACCACGATCCCACCACCTCACTCTTCGTCCGGCGCCCGTGACCGCACACCCGGGCGCTGGTCGGCCTCATTCGGGCGGCGCCTGACCCCGCGCGGCCCGGAGGAGACCCGGAGGAGACCCGGGAGTCTCGGGTGCCGCCGTCCTGTCTCCCGGGCCTTGGTGCCCTCCGCCGCCGCCAATCTGATAGTCATCACGGGGGTCGCCTTACACCCTCAACCCCCGAAGCCCTGCTGGGGTTAAAGACGTGGTCTGCCCGGCCACCTGGCATGTCACATACAGCAGAACGGAACATGCCAGGGGATTGATACTCCCTGCGACTATTGTATAATACTCCCATGACAACAACCATGCGTCACACACACAACTCCTAACATATATAGAACCCTATGTTGCTGGTTGTGAAAATATGAAATTGTCAGTTGGTCGCCAGGATTATTATTTTTTCCGGAGTTTGTTTTCACGCCCCTCGCGTACGGCGCTCTGAAGTGTTGACGCACATAGAGAAGCAGCTGATGAGTCTTTGATCGGAACCAGCCTCTGCAGGGTCAGCCAAGGTGTGAGTGGTTTACTTAACTTAAGCCGGGGTTCCTGGAGGTTTTGAAGCTCGGCCCGTAACAAATGACTATTTAATGGACAGGGGCTGTGACCAAAGCGCCCCTCTTGATACCTCGGCCCGTGCTTGCGCGCGCATCCATCTCCGCGCCAAATAGCTTCCGCCCGCCACCCCACCTGGCGGAGGGCTCCAGGTATGCGGGGGTAATGTAGGGGGCGGGGCGGGGACCCCCGGGAGGCAGGGGGCCCCTGTACTGCACGCGACCTCCGGCAATACCCTACTGTACACCCCCGCCTTGCAGTACTTCAAAGCAGACGTTAGAATAACACAACGACGGTGGCGACATCCCGTGGAACGCAGCGGAACGAGGTTCATTACTGGGAGCGTACGCAGCGCCACCTGCTTATGCTGGTATGACGACACAGACGTGCTCATTGCTAGTTGAACGTTCACTGTACTGTCCGCCAGAGCTACACTACATTAACTCTGGTCGGGTTAACAATGAATAACACCAATTAAGCTAAGTTAATGAATCCAAGAGAGTAAGGTTCATGAATGACACCCTTGAGCATGAACCGATCGGAGCTAGCAGGTATATATCCGAACTAAGAGTACCGGAAGCACATGAACATGTTCAGTTGCTTGGAAAAACGATAATGTATTATCGAAGGCAATAAAGATCTTAAAAAAAAAGAAAAAAAAAAGAGTAGACTGGTTCCCTGCCCTAATGAAATAAGGGACAAGGTAACGGGTTCCTACGTCCTTCAACTTGGCTGGGTTCCGCCTGTGTATGCCACTGGCTACTTACTGGCTACTTACTGGCTCTAATTCCGCCGAGCTGTGGAGCCCCCTAGCAGATACTCCGGGAACCAGCGTATCTGGTGGTCTGCAAAGGTGGCGCAATCCCACAATGCAACAGAAAAATGGAGGCGTTACCAATAATGCACCACAAAACTGGAACCCGTTACCTGGCCTATAGTCTAATTAGGCCAGGCTTCCAGGCTAAACTAAGAGCAGCGTTTTAGTATACACTGGACTTTTGAGGCTGTTGGTCGCCAATATGAGCTCTGCTACAATCTAGGTCTGTTAGATTTAAATGAACAATTTATTTAGTCATCTGTTATTTTGAAAGGCTGACATAGAGGTGTTTTTATTGTCATTCATTTAAACCAGTGAAAGTATGTTATCTTGGGGATCTGGTAGAGGGGAAGGGTTTGAATTGCAAAGTTCAAGTTCGCTTCAAATCACCTATGACCTGTCCTTTTATAGAGCATGGGCCACATGCTCATATTCGCTGGCTAGATAAGAGAGAGATGATATAGACTTTCAGCCTGCTTCAAAAAGTATCCCCTACTATTTCCGTGCCAACTCTGTGACATTTGGAAAGGTGCAGAGGGCCAGTGTCTCAGTGTTAAAGTGACAAATCAACTGAGGCGACTGGATTTACAAGGAAGTCTTCTGAGACCATGCAACATTGTGAACGTGCGAATATATGCGGCCGTCCGAACATATGCAAAACTATCAAAAGGCTTTGATATTGGCATATATGCCAGTCACATGTCCATCCAAATTTACAAGAGACATGCCATTCCCAAGCGACCAGCAATGCAAATGCCTTGCCTGATGCCCTGAAATGAATCTTTCATGCAACCAGGCGAACTCTAATGTTAGATTAACACCATCACCCAGAATGTCTCGGCAAGGGATTTGGGCGAATTGTAAGTCAACTTGGTACTTTCATGGCATTTTTCTGGTTTTTGCCCGCTCGGCCCCAAATATCACGTCTACTTAAGTTGGACCGCGTCGAGTTGAGACTGTTATGTATCAACGTGTTCCTATCTGGGTCTGGTTGGCACCCCGCCGTGGCTTCGACGTAAGTCAACTTACGTTCGAAACCTGACAGGTCACCTGCACATTCTAGTTGACCCCCCCCCCCCCCATCCCCCAACCCCCTCCCATCCACTACCCCTGATGCCCCCATTCCTCCATGGCAGCTTCCCGACAGCTTCCTCGATATATAAAAATGTGCTCCACAAGGCTACCTGAGTGTGTTCCAGTGCATTTGTGAGGGGACACCTCACCTCACTCTCACCTCAACTCTCCTCTACACTTGGCCATGATATTCACTGATGCTGAAGTGGTGTTTGTGTGTATCATCACAGCACTCATAGCTTCTCTTATAAGAAAGTGGAAGCACAGAGCTGAGCACTCCTGCTGCCTCATGAAATTGAGTATCATGGGAACTGTTCTGGGAAGCACTGCAGGAGAAAATGCAGTATTTGGGATCGCGATTGGATATCTGAATCCACAAGCCACAGGACAATTTGCCACTTTGCTGAGTTGGGAGCTGCATGTTGGAGATAAAGCCAGCTTCTACAACTACCTTCTAATGGACCTTTTTGACGAGATAATGGATGTAACAAGCCTGCCATGGAAAGAATGGATACCAAATTTTGTTCGCCTTTGCCAGCTGGTCTTTGATTGTCTGTCAATCTCAGGCAGCTGGCCTCTGGTGACAGTTATGCATCTTTGGCATACAACTTTCAGTTCAGTAAATCATTAATCAGCAACATTGTCCGGCAGGTATGCAGAGCCATCATAGAGTACTTCAAGGAAGAAGCATTTGCAGTTCCTCGCAAACATGAAGCCTGTATTGCCCTTGCCAAGGATTTTAAGGAACATTGGAAAGTGCCACATGCCATTGGTGGGCTGGATAAAAGCATGTTGCCATCATGAAACCCCGGCACACTGGTTCCCCTTTCTACAACTATAAGGGATTCCTCAGCATCCCCCTTCTGGCCCTAGTTGATGCACAGTATCGGTTCACATGGAATGCAACACTGGCAGTAGACAACGGTTCAGGAACTTTCCCAAGTTCTGAGGCTGATGATAACTTGGACCAGGAATGTGAATCAGGCCCATATCCACCTCTCGATTGCCGTCAGGACTTCAATACCTGTTGTCGACTGGATGACTAGCTTGCAGATTTTGCCAAGCTTCGTCCACATACTCTCATACCAAGTCTTCAGTTCCAGTGGTGTGCGGCCGATGCCCTGTGCCTTTTTAAAAAAAAAGAATTATATTTTAAACAAACAGTTTTAAGACAGTGTTTAGAGCTTCCACTGTAGGATTCATAAACACAAATAGCCTATTTCCACTTAAAGTCGAAAAAAAGAGAAGTAATTAGATAATAGGATAATTAGCACAATAAAGTGGATGATGATAATGATTTAGCCACATCATTTTTTTTTTTTATATTCAAGATATAATTAACGACCATTTACATTCATTTGTCTCCCAACGATCTTCCAGGCAAAGGTCACAAAATGTACAAAACAGGACCATACAAGGTTACACAACATGAGACAGGTTCACACATTTTACAAAATACAAACAGACAGACAACACGAAACTTCCGGGCAATACCTCCAGTTGAAACTTACTATATGATATTCATATATATACAAACGGTCTTTTGACCACGGTTCTCTCAAATCGTAACAAATTTTCTTTTGACATTCGAATTCTTACTCCATGATGGCTCCGATTTCCGTTTTTATCTTGTTTTAAAATAAAAACATTTCATCTATTAACTGTGTTTCATGTTTTAATTTACTCCAAAATTGTTCTCCAATATACAAAGGTGAGTGCCTAAACTTCTCTATTTTCGGGTTTGCAATTTTCAGTCTTATTTTTTGCGATCCTCTTGTTCTTTTTTCTTCCACCTCAAAGATATTTTCATCTGACAAAGTCCACCATTTTTTTTTTTTTTTTTTTTATTTAGAAAAAGTATCATCTCAAAATTTGAGTTTTTCAGATACATTCAGATAGGTAGTCAGGAGAAAACATAATACAAAGTATACATCAAAACCAAAATCAGATTTAAATTAAGTTTAGCCACCAGCGGGCTGTAAAAGAGAGATTGATGAGAGTGATGAGATGAGTATCAGAATCAAAATTTGCAGTTGGATCAGTCTTTCTTCGTTCTTTCATTTACTCATTAAAAACCCGGGGTGGACATTACAAGTCTTTTGAATTCATTGACGTCTGGCAGATGTTGAACAGAGGCAGGAAGTTGCATCCAAAGATGAGCCCCTCGGTAATAGGGTGAGTTGATAAGAAGTTGGCTCTTGGCCAGGTCCATTTGAAACACTATCTTGTCCTTTTGATGTGTGTTACGTCCTCCGATGTTTCTCAACCATTTGACATTAAACTTATTTCGAAACATTATGGTTACAAGTTGTTTCTTACATCGCTTCCAGAGCGGATCAACACCACAGGTAGTATGCAGCTCGTGGATTGATTTCCTTCTACTTAGATGTCTGCAAACTATGCGCATGCCGCGGTGGTTCAACCTCTCAATCGTTCTTTGGTCAACCTTTTTCATACTCTCAAAAATAAAGGAACAATATTCAAACAAGGGAATAATATTAGAAAGATATATCTGTTTGGCGGCATCGAACGTCAGGCAGTAACGTAGTTTTGAAAACTTAAAAAGCAAGCCACTGATCGATTTTATCATAGAAGCAGCATGGTTAGCCCAGCTGAGATTTGAATCAAAGACAACACCCAAGTATTTGTAGCTCAAGCAACTCGAAATGGGTACGTCCAGCAAACGCATAATTAAGTCAGGACAACCCTTAAGTCTGACTTGCGAGCCAAACCACATCACTTTGGTTTTGGAGGTGTTAACCGTCAGGCCATTTTTTGTACACCACGCTCCTAGGTTTTCAAGATCTAGTTGAAGCTTTTGGCGAGCCACAAGAGGATCCCGGTCCCGAACAAAGAAAACCAGATCGTCGGCATATTGGAGATACAATGAATGGTCAAAACAGTCGCCGAGGTCATTAATAAAAAGAATAAACAATAACGGACCCAGGACCGACCCTTGTGGCATGCCAAAGTTCACCCTTTCGGGATCAGAGGTTACCTCGTTTATGGACACAAATTGTTGATGACCATCAAGATAGTTAACAATCCAATTCACCAGATCATCAGGCATGTTGAGAAGGCGCCGAAGCTTAGTGATGAGCAATGAGTGATGGATGCTATCGAAAGCTTTTTTGAAGTCCACGTAACAACAGGCGACAATGTCGCCTGCGTTACGCGATTCATAGAGAAATTTACTGAAAGAAAAAATGGCGTCCGTGGTACTTCTATTCGGGCGGAAGCCAAATTGGAATTCGTTAAGGATGTTTGCATTTTGAAGAAGGTCGTAGATGCTATTGTAGATAATTTTTTCTAGGATTTTACTAGGGATATTCAAGAGAGAAATAGGACGCCAATTATCCAGTGAGGTAAGATTACCAGACTGAGGGATGGGAACTACTTGGGCTGTCTTCCATTTTTCAGGGAAAATACAGGTCCGAAAGGATACATTAAGCAGGTTAGTGAAAGATTCTAATAATGCAAGGAGCCCACTAACAATAACGGATGACCTCAGGTGTGGAAAACCACTTGTTTTATGGCAGTCCACCTCCCTGAGGGCTCTGGCAATCTCCTCCTCTTCAGCATCGACAAGAACAGAACAATCTTTGGCCAACGCCTGAGAAAAAGTTATTCATGGTTGTAGCAACATGTTCACGTTCAATACGTTTGGCATCAACAATGAGCTCACAGTCTGCGGTATACGAGTTGGGTTTGCCAGAATTTTTTCGGCTGACCACGAGTATCAACCAGTCTTGCTTTGCAGTGATCGCTTTTTTCTTTCCTAATAAGATATTTTATTTCTTGTGAGATTCGACGGGTTTCATGGAGTACTGAAGCCGATTTAGACTGTTTATACTGAATAAGTAGATTAAGTCTATGGGATATTAAGTTAAGTAACTTTTGGCTCATCCAGGTTGGTTTTACATCCTGGAATCTCATTTTTCTGACCGGGCAGTGTTTGTCTACGAAAGAGGTGATTAGGCCGAGAATGCGATCCCAAAGCTTGTTTACATCGTTAGTCTGGGGCAAACTGTATGCAAGGTTGTCACGCAGATAATTCTTGTACTCTTCATTGTTGAACTTTTTGTAACTTCTGCCTGTGAAAGAGGACTCAGTCTTATGACGAAGTTGCTTTTTCCTTGTGGCAGTTACAGGCAAGTGGTCACTAAGACCCTCAGCAAGGACTTCTACTGAACTGACGATGCTACAATTGGTGTAAATGTGGTCAATAATGGTGCCGCCATTAGGATTCGGCCGGGTTATGGCATTAACAAGCTGTTTAAGACCTGAGGTGCGTATAAAAGTTTGAGCTTGTCGGAAATCAGCTGAACTGGTATTTTTGAGATTTACGTTGGTGTCCCCCAGGATCCATATTTCTCTCCCAGAGATATCGTCATCGTTTACTATGGTAGACAAGCGATCATAAAGGCCTCGAGCATGTCTTGGAGGGGCCTTATAACAGGTAATTATACAGGTCTTTTTATAGTTGGGACGATCAAGAAGCAGGACCAGGATTTCATTATGCGCATCGGTGATGCTTAATTTAGAATTAAAAGTGACATATGGAGCAAAGGTAGACTTTACATAACATGCGACACCGCCCCAAGTTGAGCCTTGCCGATCCAGTCTGAAGATTTTATATCCAGGCCAGTCTAACATGTCATTGGTATAGCCAGCATGTAAAAGGGTTTCAGTGAGACAGATAAATTCAGCTCCATCAAATGCAAGCTTTACTTCGTCTAACTTAGAAAAGAGGCTTCGTATGTTCTGACCTACAAAGGTAATACCCCTCCGATTAATTAGACTAATCATTGATAAGTATTCATTGTTGAACCACAGACTGTAGAAAGTGGCGACTGGATGAAAGAAGATGAGAGTAGGGCACCCATAAGCACAATATGAGCGTCCTCGAACTGAGCAGCCATTACTTCAGTAATAGGCTGCTCAGTTTGGATGATAAAAATAGCAAATCTGTGCTAACCGTAGCAGGGGAAAGTAGAAAATGGCGGGCCCCAGGGGGGTCATTTAAGTGAAATTTTAATTTTAGCAATAAGACCAAACTAAGGGATAAAGTTAGAAATTTTATGAATGAAAATCAATTCTTAAGCTTAAGCTTTGACCAGAACATTTGGTCAACAAAATTAGGTCTAAAGCAAGTGACAAGTTGGATCTAATTTACAGATCAATACAGTGATAGGCAGACAGTGATACCTGAACTAGTATAGATGTATCGGAATCACCTTTCAGCAAGTGACATGTTGGATCTACTTTACAGATCGATACAGTGCACGTTCAACTAAGACAGTATTATATAGCTAACATACAGTATATCTATATGTGTGGGTATGGGTCCGATCTACTTTACAGATCAGAGCTCAGGACGGAGTAAGTACATGTGAGCCATAGTTAACATGACAAACGGTAAACATGGACATAATAGAACAGGTATCGAGTATGGTATACATGACAACCAAGATCTGTGCAAGAGGCTTTAGCATGAGTATATTGATCTACTTTACAGATCAGTTAAGTACCATGTTTGGACTACAATCAGGGCTGTGAGCTCTTAGGACAGGGCAAGTATATGTGAACCCAAAGTAAACAACGTAGGTGGCTGTCATAACATGTATAATTAGGTCGATTTTCCCCCTGGGGCCGTACACACGTCCGTCCTAGTCAGCTGCCATTTTGAAAACCTGATCTGTAAAGTAATCATAACTAATGAATGTAAAGTCCTTCTAATTTTTAATTCCCTAATTTTACATTGTTCATGAAGTTGCTCAATATGGATTTCTGTAGCCTTGTGTATACCAATTGCCGTTCTCAGAGTTTTATTCATCAAAACCTGCAATCTATCACGATTTAGTTGTGAGGTACACAAATATATAAAATCCGAATACTCCATTATTGGAATAATCATCTGTTTTGCTATTTTTATTTTTTTCATTTAAAGTAAGCAAATGTTTTATTTTCCTGAATCTAAATAGTTTCTTATTAACTTCCTTTATAACTTTCTCCACCTGTTCATTAAAATTTAGTTTTTCAATACACACTCCCAGATACTTATGATTTTTTACTGGATTTAATACACTATCATCCATTTTTACCCCTTTCGTTCTATCTAGATCTTTCCTATTTCCTAGCCACATAATTTTTGTCTTTGAGTAATTTAGTTTCAACTTATGTCTTTTTGTCCAATTATTTATTTCACACAAATCCTCCTCCATTTTTCTGATAATATCTAATTGATTTTTACCACTAACTATCAGCACGCAATCATCTGCATATAAAATCATTTTTTCATGTGATATTACATTACTTAAATTATTAATGAAAATTATAAACAGTAGTGGCCCCAGGACCGAGCCCTGGGGTACTCCGCAAATTACAGGCATATCGCTCGAGAATACATTATTTAATTTTGTTTTACATGTTCACTCCGATAAGTAGTCCTGAATTAAATTTACTAAATTATTATTTAAATTTATATCTGCTAATCTATGTAATAATATCTTATGGTTAACGCTGTCGAACGCTTTACGAAATTCTTTTGATTTAAATTTTCAAAAGTCTCTTCTAGTAATGCAAAAACAGCCTGGGCAGTTGATCTTCTGGGAATAAAGCCATATTGGTTTGTATCTATGATATCACTATCTCTTATATGTTTAAATATTATTTGATGTATTATCTTCTCATAAATCTTTAGGACCATCGATAACACAGTTATTGGTCGCCAATTGTTGAAATTTCTTAAGTTTCCTTCTTTGGGGGTTGGTGTTATCACCCCTTTTTTTCAATATTTTTTGAAAATAACAATATTGTAAACTATAATTAATCAACCACGATAAAATGTGCGGATTTACTAAAAGTATCCTCTTTAGAGTTTCAGATTTTACACAATCAAACCCTGTTGCTTTACCATTGTCTAAATCCTTTACAAATTTTATCACTTCACCTGTGTTTACCTCTATATCTTCATTTAGACTAATCTCATCATATGCTAATACTATTTCATTATCTTCAATATTTAAGTTATCTGCAATTCCTGTAAAAAAGTGTTCATTTATTTCCCTCACTATATCAGTTATATCTTCATCCTCTTTTAATTGATACTGTTTTATCTCACTATCCCCCTTCCAATATTTATTTAATGTTCTCCAAAACTTCTTTGGGGATTTTTGATTTTGTATTGGACTCTTTTGAATCTCATTACCAAGGAATCTTTTGATCCCTTTGCTAATTTTATTTCTTAGTTTCCTAATGTCTGTTAATAGTACTCTTCTATCATCTTCATCTACATTTGTCTGAACTAATCTTCTCAATAATCTCCGACGTTTCTCAATATCAACATTTACACTTTTCGGTAATAACATTTTATCTTGTGTTCTTACACCCCTTGTTTTAATTGGGAAATTATCATCCATAAAAACTTGCAGTTTATTTATGAAAGTATCACATGGATCTATATCCTGATTTTCCTCAAATTCTTTCTCATCAAACTTCCTGCAATTGTTCATCTTTTAAATGCTTTATATCTCTATATTTTATATTTTTTTGTGTTTACTTTCTTTTATCTTTTTCCTTATTGCGTAAATCATAACATGGTCGGATAAATAATAATTTATATTTCCAGAGCTATTTACAAACTTACTATTAGTATATATATATGTGGTCTATTCTACTAGAACCTGCTGAGTGTTGAAAATCTTTATTCATTCTGCCAATGGGCAGGTCTTCCATGAATGATACACAAATTCATAGCAAGTCAAGTTGCATAAGTATATATAATGAGAAAAAGGATGAGTGATGTAGGGATATTGAAAGTCTGGTACAAGCAAAAAGCTAAATAACAATATATATACAGTACAAGTCCGTGCGTTTAGATGTTTATATTGCATAGTTCCTTTGCTGCCATGCACTTTAACACAAGTTTACTGTCTGCTCTTTGGGTCTAAACATGAAGTTTCTTTAAAATAATCCTCGTTCCTCTATTTTGCAGATGCTGCACCGTCATACAAAAAACAGGCGTATTCTATTACTGGGCGGATGGTATTTGGGTATACAAGTCTTGCCGCCTTGTCAGTTAGCATACTTAAAATTTTTGGCATTTGTGTTTTTTCGAACCATTTTCCTATGCTCCTTCAGATTGAAAGCTGAATCTAGATGGACACCAAGATACCCATAAACACAACAGTGAGGTAGGTTCAGGCCATTGTAGTCTAGATGCATATCATCAAGCCTTTTAAAGCTAGGCTTCGTGCCATACCAACATTTCATTGTCTTTTTTAGATTAAGCGTCATGCCATTTTCATTACACCATTTCACAACTTGGCAAACTGCTGCCTGAAGGTTTACAGATGCAGTATTGCTGTCTAAACTAGAGGTGTCAATTACGAGGTCATCTGCATACTGTATGCATTTACATTCCTTAACACTCGAATACATATCATTCACAAAGAGAATGAAAAGGAGTGGGCCCAGCACTGATCCCTGTGGTACCCAAAGGAAACAGTTTTAGAATCAGAAATACACCAATTTATCCAGGTCTGCTGTTGACGATTTGTTCAGTAATTACATACCCCTTTTAGAAAAAAAACGTCAGGGAGTTTAAAGAGATATTTCAGTTTGGTTAAGAGAACTGGAATCGTGCCCATATCTACCTCTCGGTCGCCATATCGACCAATCATAAACTGAGTACATTATTTTTGTTTCTTTCTTGAACTCCTTTCGTGGTTCGCTACATTGTAGCATATCACTTAATCTGTTCCCGAGCATCTGCCCCCTTATAGTTTCTGCAGTTTATTCTAACAGACTTAAATTTTACTCTAGAATCACTCCTTGTGTTTCTAACTCTTTGGTCCAGATGCTCATTATCGCCAGATGACTTAAACGCCACCTTTAATAACTGCATATTACGTCTTGAGTCAAGGTAATCCATGTTGCTAATCTGGTGTACAGTGCAAACATGCAGTTGCCTATGATCCCATACCTTTTCTATAATGACCATAACTCGTCGAAGGCATTTGGTAAATTTTATTACCGATAAATGGAAGTATGACAGAGCGGTATCACACAGTATAAAATACATGCCAAGAATGAACGAAGGACTCAAACTGGTATAAACGGTATAATGTCAGAAAATTTGATAGTTCATAGTAGAAAACTGTGGGGTGGGTGGGAGGAAAATGTTCAAAGGAGTCTTTGATGAGCGTGCGGCATGACGTCACAACGGCCGCGATACGCTAGATGGCGCTGTGTCCGGAAAGCGCAGAATGCGTCTCGTAAGCGCCAGGTGGCGCCACTCCGTTCTCCTCGGATGTCCATTAAACCTCCTCAGTCGGTCACAGTGACCATAACTCGCGAAGGCATTTGGTAAATTTTATTACCGATAAATGGAAGTATGACAGAATGGTATCACACAGTATAAAATACATGCCCAGAATGAACGAAGGACTCAAACTGGTATAAACGGTATAATGTCAGAAAATTTGATACCAAGCTGAAAGTCTGAAACATTATACAAGGTAGGGTGCCATGGCTGCCGAAGATGACCAGGTGCCGCGACGCTGTAAGTCTGCGGCCGGCATGCCATGGGAATGAAAAAATTGAGCCCCCCCCTACGGAACGAGTGAGGGGTCACCTCGTCCGCGTGGGGGAAACCAGCTCGTTGCAAGAGGCAACGAACGACCGCGGTAAACTGAGAGGCCGAAAACGGCTCCGCCGGTCGTAGCAGGAACATGGGGTCTAACGGCCGCGTGGGGGCGGCCGCTACATAAGATCTTCATGCCCTGACTGGGCATAATGCCCTGTTGTCAGATGGCTCCAAGATAATAACGGCCGGAGGGCGGCCGGGTCCTATGGTTTTAGCTGACCGTACAGTGAGAGCTAAACGGCCGTCCTGAAGGACCGCGTCGGCGCGCAAAAGCGCGTGAGAAGATTGGCGCCTCCCCGGAGGTGGTGCGAAGAGATTTGAAGCGCGGAGGAGGGAGAAAAAAGTGACGAGCGCCACGGCCTTGACGAGAACCCCGGTCGTGAGGGATGACGCCTGGGAGGCGATCGACGACAACATATCCATGGTGATTGGAGGGGCGCGGCGTAGGATTTGCGCTGACTGCAGGCCCGTGCCGCGCAACACGGCCGCGGCCTGTCGTGAGTCGAAAGCGCTGGCGTCTCCTCCATGGGCCGAGAGCCAAGCGTGGGCCCCAGAGATGGCGTTCCTCACGGCCCTGGGTGACAACATTGTATCCGCCAGGTGCTGGATGTACAAGCACGCCTCCAGAACCATAGGACGGAGGGTGTCCGCGGCGTGCCCGGCTGCAAAGCGGATGTACCTCCATGCTTGCACCTCCTTGTTCCTGTGTGTGGAGGGGGCAAGCGCGGTGTCGTGGGAGGCCCTCATCTGGGCGTGTAGATCGTGTGGTGTGCCTGCAATTTACAAACCAATATTGAATAGATCTGCGTGGGGGGGGCGAGAACGCCTGCGTGTGAGGCGTGAACCCGGATGGCGGTGCCCGGGGGGGGCGTGAGGAGCGAGGAAATTAAGCGCCACGACCAAGGCGTAGGCGTGGCAAGAGGTGTCGTCCGAGGGGACGTCGGTGTCGGTGTCGATGGCGGGCCACTCCCACCTGACGGCCATACCCTCCAGAGAAGCCGTGGCGCCTGCCGCGGAGATGTCGACCTGGAGGTCGGTAGAGGCATCGGGCCGGCCGAATTAGTGATGTAAGCGCGGAACCACGCGATGTCCGCGTGCAATTCCTGACCTACGGTGATGACTGTGGCGCCCTGTGACGCCCGTAGGGCCGAAAAGAGGCGTGTCATGAAACGGTGCGCGTAGCGGACGCAGTGGCCGACGTGGACGAGACGGCCGAGGAGGGACTGGAGCTGGTGGCGAGATGCGTGGGAGCGCCCCCCCCCCCCCCCACTTGCGGCACACCTCCAGTACATCTGCGAGCTTGCTGGGAGGAATGGAGACAGTGGACGCATCGATGTCCAATACAAAACCCAACCAGGTGAGGCGGCGGGTGGAGGGCTGGCACTTCTCTGCGGCCAGTTGCAGGCCCAGATGATCGGCTAACCACAGGAAGTGGTCGTACGCTTCCTGAGCGGCGCCCTTCCCTGCGGCAACGCCCGCAAAATCGTCCAGGTATGCAAGACAATGCCGTGCACGGGAGTGCATCATGTAGACAACCCAGTTCGATGTGCGCTGACACGCTATGGAGGAGGTGCGGCAACCAAACGGGGGCATCGCTCCATGTAGAAAGACTGTGCTTCCGTGTAGGGGGGCGTCGACGGGGTCGATCCGTAGTTGGCAATACGCCCTGGAGAGGTCTGCTGACCAGACGTGAGCCGTAGGGCCTACCGCGAGAATCTCCTCGATCAAATCCCCCACTCCGGGGAGAGTGTTTGCGGCGGGAGACCCCAGGTAGAAACCAGGGGCTATGGCGTCGTTGACCGCCTGACCAGGTGGGAAGGATAAATCCAGTATGACACGAACCCCCTCCCCCCCCTTCTTAGGACGAGTGAGAAGCGGGGAGACTTGAGTCCACTGGCCGAACAGAAGGTGGACGAGGGGGCCCGTCAGCCCCCCGAGAAGAAGCTCTTTTTCGGCGAAAGCGGCAAGGGCGGCACCCTGTGACCTCCCAGATGCGTGATTGTTGAACGTAGAGAGGGGCAAATGTGCCTGGTTGAAGCTAATCGGCCAGCCGTAGCGAAGGAAATCGCACAGCTCGGCGTCGTGGTAGTGAATGAGGAGTGTGGCCCAACGGTCAACCCGTAGGCCCGACGGAACCTCGCGGCGAGCAGCTCGGTAGTTGTAGTCCCCACCAGCTAGTACAGCGTCGTAAAGCGCCACCTCCGTGGGGAAGCGCTCACGAAACTCGTCCGAGGGGGGGGGGCGCCACACTTCGCCGGCAGAGGCGTCAACTGGACTTGCCGGGGGGGGGGGGGGGTTGTCCGCCCCACCCCCGGGAGACGCTCCCCCCCTGCCAGAGCGAGCTAAGATGAGTTGTTGGTGGCGGCAGGTCGTCCCCCTGCCTGCCCGTGAAAGGGCGTACTAGATGCGTGACTGCCACCGCCGGCCTCGTGCCGGGCCCTTATGCGGCAATCCACGAAACTGTGAGCATGGTGAGCGCCAAAGTTGTCGAAACAGTACGAGCAACAGTGAACAACAGTTCCCCCGCTCGTGGAATGAGGGGGGGGTGACAGCGCAACCCCCTTCGCTGTTGTACACCTTGCAGGGGGGGTGGGCTGGAGAGGCGCCCGGTGATTTGTTTTTCTTTTTTGCCGCTGGTGCCTCCACCGCGCGGCAAACCCTGGAACTTTCAGAACGAGAAATCGGCGTGCGTAGATGTTGGATTTGTTCGGAATCCTCCCATCCCCTGGCGAAACTACCTTCCGCAACCCGTATGAAAAATTCCTCGCTCCACCGGCGAACGGCTGTAAAGTCATAATCGAGGCAATCCTCGACAACCTCCCTGAGGTAGGACAGAATGTGGGGTTTGACGGTAGGGGGCAGCGCCGCATCGTCCACGATGCGGAGGATCCCCCATATGTGTTCCTGCAAATTAACGGTCCCCAAGTTCATATGGTCTTTACGGCTGGGCAATAACACGTAGTGGCACGGAATAATGAATTTACCTCTGTTTGGCCGTAGAACATGAGCCGTAGATTGAAGTAATAAACGCACTTGGTCATGATACGGGACGCCTAGGCTGGGAGCATCCCTTGGAATCCAGGGGTGCAACAACATGGATGCTGCGAAACCGTCATTTGCAGCCGTTGGAGCAGCACTAACCGTTGTAGCAGGTCGATGTAAATCAAATCCCCGCATCTGGGGACCTGTAGGCGTCGATGGCGTACCTTGTTGAACTGTCATCGCAGAATCGTTTGCAGGCCTAGGGGGCGAGGCTGCCGCCTGGGTCCTAGAGGCTGCCGCCTGAGTGAACACCATTAGCGCAGATTTCATAGTCCGCATTTCGCGACTCAGATCTTCGATTTTCTTGTCCATTTTTACGGTCTTATTTTCTCCTGCCGATGTCTTTTTGACGATTTTCTGGGTCTTGCCCGCGGCCGTTTTCTTCGGAGGCATCTTCAGGCGTCGCAGATGCGCGAAAACTAAACTTGACGTCACAACGGCCACGATACGCTAGATGGCGCTGTATCCGGAAAGCGCGGAATGCGTCTCGTAAGCACCAGGTGGCGCCTCTCCGTTCTCCTCGGATGTCCATTAAACCTCCTCAGTCGGTCACAATTCTCAAGGCTCGGTGCTGGGTAACGTGCAATTCATCGACCGACACACAATGAGATCCATCTATTACATACACAGCCGGTCTTTCAGCGAGGTGTCTTTGAAGCCAGCCAGACATTTGTAATATAGCTCGGGATGCTGGTGCAGGTACTGGATAACTTCGTCCTTTTCTTCTTCAGAGAAGTTTGTAATAAGTTGTGGTTCACGGCAGGCACATGGACATGAAAGTGGTCGAGAGTCTGTGTTGTCTACCTCTGACTACTCTTGCCCTGTTGTTGGTACTGGTCCCTGGTCTTCTGACTCAGACTCATGCAGGTGTGCAATAGACTGAACAGCAGCAGCAGTCCCAGGTGTATCTGGTGGACCTGGTGGAACATCTGGTGCATCAGAAGGCACAACATGTATCTCAGCAATAGTAGTGGTTGTAGTAGAAGTAGTAATAGCTTTTCTGTGCTTCTGCTTCTTCAGATGTTCTCGGACTAGGTAGAGAGTGGTGTGTCTTGGAGGGCTGCTTGAAGTGGAATGAAGACCTCTCCATGCTGTCTCATATATACCAAACGTGGACTCAAGTTGACGGGAATGAAATTTACCTGGTTGTAAGTAAACCTACTAGGCCTTAGGTGGACGTGAACATCAAATGAAAGTAGCCTTAAGTCGTCAGGCTTAATTACACCCTGGTGTGCGTATTGGCCGTGACAGTATGACGTAAGTTGTCGGCTTCCTGTTGGCTTCCCGTCAGGACTGAACACAATTCGACGGCCTTTGTGCAAAGTCCAGTCACAGTGGCTTACGACCACCAAGCTTGCTGACTTCAGCTGTGTTACGCTCTGTGGCAGAAGCCCTGTCCACTTAAGTCGAACCCTGACAGTCATAAACTGCGGGGGGTTGCTTGGCAGATTTTTTACAGTCAGAAACTTACACCGGCAGCACCATGACAGTCAAGTCGACTTACGATCTGCAATGCCAATGACATGAGGCAAACTAGGAAGTACCCTTCGAGATATGGCATGTTGGGGCTGTCGGGACTCGGACTGTCAGGCGATGGTGTAAACCTAGCATAATTGGACGTGTGCGACCGCTAAATACATCTTAGTGGATTTGACTCTTTAGAGGCATCCACCGATGACCACAACCAATTACTAGAGTGCAAAATACCTGTCACTGGCCCACTGGTGCTTGATATATTTGGATCCTAGAAAGGCATGACTGCACGCTCATTCATCAATGTTTCATTTGATCCTAGTGCCTGAAGTAGTGAACGTATGAAAAGGCTGTTAGAGCTAAACCTTGGCTAGCAAACCATTGAACCAATAAGAGATATGAAAATAAACCTATACCATTTGTTCCTAGATAATTCGGATATGGAACGAGTCTAGTGGTCTTCTGTTCCCAAAGCCTCAACCGGGGAGCAAAGATATGTTATCGTTTCTGAATTGACTACAGGGGGCAGCACCTTCTGATCGCTTTCGCACTGACCTCCTACAGTGTGTCTCTGTTTCTGATTTCGCTAGATATGTTTCGATTTATATGCTGGTATTTTTTTCGGGAATCCCGTGGTTTGGTGTTGAACTGCACTCTTGTATAGAATGATAGAACACATTTTCATCAGTTTTTGACTGTTTAATGTCTGTACCAATGGCCCAATAGGCTTTTGTTTTTTATACATGAAATGATTTAATTCCCGTTCAATGTAGAGAAATATCAGAATGATTTATCTTTTATCCAGTAGGTGGTTTAAAGTCATATAAAACCAGTGTTATTTTCCTGAAAATTGAATGCGATGATCTAGAAGTGTTGTCGTACTCATATCTAACTTAAAAATTGGGGTCACCATGCTAGTTAACATCATACTAATATTGTAAAAGAAGATATACTTTTATCATGCTGGATGGAATTTAAAAAAGGAATGACAAATAACAAAGTTTATCAATTAGGTTCAGTAAAGATATTAAAACTAGGGAATGCCCTGCAGCTGCTATTAGTTATACTTGCATTCAGATTCTTGCATTCAGAAAAGTGCGAACCTTCGTTGAAGTTTCGCCGATTCCACCAGACTAAAGTTTTCTTGGAAAGTTTCTGGTCTCTTTGAAATACATAAATGTATATCAAAGAATATCTCCACATGTTGATGTACTCGCGCGCTAAATCGTATGAGCGCTTGAAATTACCAGAAAAGAGGATGCTTCCGCCTCCAGCCATGTTTATACGATTTTTCCCTATTTACTCCGATTCATTCCAATCTCCATTACAGGCCACGGTTGCTCGGTGGAATCAGTACTGTCTCTTCTGTGATATTATAGATGAGAACATCAAATTTCAACGACAGGCGAGTCGCACTGAATTTGCTTATTCTTGAAATACCATCTCAAGTTTGTGAGTATATATGCCCATTGGTTCTCAGTGTATCGGTATCACAGATGGGTAAGGGTACAAATGCGTACAAGTTATGATCCAGAGTCTGCACACTGTGGGCTGCCTTGGAACTACCTTGGGACTAGATTGCTGATGGTGGTGGAGAAATACTGCATGTGGCGCCGCCTAGAGTGTAATGTTGTGTGCCTTGAAATTCTGGTGGCGTATTATCTTAAGAGCATACTGAAATTAAACATGGAACGTTCATAGGAACCTCATCGCACTCAAAACAGCATCGTTCATTCATATGAGTAGATCAACCGTAACATTGTAAAACTTCAAAAGAATACAACATACGTGAAAGGTAGATTTAAGCAAATATAGGTTTTTTCCTTCAATTACGGGTAGATATTGACTAGAATAAGGATTATACAATAAATAAACCTTCAGAGTGACGGTAAAGATAAAATATCTGAAGAAAAATTAGTTTTTACAATAAAAATGATAAAACAAAAAGAGCTAGCGACTGACTCGCATGTAGTGTAGACAGCCTGCCCCAGCGTTAACACTAGATGATTGTAGTCGACGATTCTTTGATTTAGCACCACGACTTTCAGTCGTTAATAGCTGGAAATCGTCCAGGGTAAACGATAAGTGAAAGACGACCATAGATCGTCAGATAACGTCAGATCACGCAATTTGAATGCTCTTGGATATTATGCTGACGATTGTACACCGACGTTTTTTTCAAAGCAGCTTGAATTAATCGTCTAGATATCTGGCGATTCTGTAAAAGGTCAGTCGTGAACCACCTGACCTTTTGGACAGAAACGTGGGTTATGAGTCAGCGATCACGATTTTTTACTTTACCCTTTTCATCGGCTATTTTCCAAAGGGAAATACATATATCCACCTGTAGTTTAGGCAGGGTTAACCTTCACGAATTGTCACTTATTATCGTCTAGTGTAAACGCCTGCTTTTTTTTGCTTTTTTTAAAATTTCAAATAATACAAACGTTTACAATCACCCTCTGCAGGGCGTTCTTCCTTGTGGTGTCCGGAACATACAAACATACAGTTACAGGACATTACATAGACAAGACCAAATGTACATGACAAACATACAGTTACCGGGCATGGCAGTGGTAGTGTGTTGCCCACTTAGGTAGACAACAGGAAGTAATACCTTCCTCATTTAAGAGATGATAAATCGTTTAGTGTTAAACGGTTGATGCGCTTCATGGGTCGACGATTATTAGTGATGATATTGCATCGTCGAGCACCACCTGACGATCTTCTGCTAGCCCATCTACAGTCGTCACCCCTCCAGCAGTCTAGTGTAAACGCCAGGTGACAGCAGACGCCGTTTTGAAGGTGACTCTAGTGTATAGCCAGGTGGAGGTTGTGGTAGCACGTGAGTAAAGGTTAAATGTCAACTTCAGTCGCCAGAGACAGTGCCAGAGGTGTGACGGATAGATGACACTGGTACTTCTTCTTGGCCGAGGCGACAACGTCAGACAAGAGGCTCATCCTTTCAGAGGTCAGAAAGATGGTAAAGGTCACGTACCCTTGCATATTTTACTTTCATTTGAACATGAATACGATAGAAGTTAAGCTCCAGCCTCGACTGTAATTGAGGATAGACTGAGAACAGCCGAGAACATGTTTCCAATACACGCACTGCCTGGGTGCCTATATAAGTATAGATAACGCGGGGCTATACCAAACGAGTCTAGGCAGCAATCTCCGGGATCGCCAACTCAAAGTGGTATGTATGTGAATGAGGAGGCCCCTAAGCAGACGGAGCCAGAGTAGAAAAAGTCGACCAACCACTGGTTATCTGTACCGGTTTATGTTCATCGGTGAGGCGAATAGTCGGCAGGTTATAACGAATTGCGTAATTAAGAATCGTCGAGCTGAAATTCGGTTCCACATTTCTACCTGGCGATTATAGCACCCCTATCATAAGATCTCACACTCTCTATGTCGTAATCTGACCACAAGGTTCTCACTGCGCTCTATGGCAGAATAATTCTTAACGAACTAGGCTTAGAGCATTGAGAATCCATTGGCACACAGTATTCCCGCTAGGTGGCATCATTCTGATTATAGGAATCTTTGGTTGCATTGATGTACGTCTTAATCTTAGATCGACATGCTCTCCACCTGTATGCCAAAGTACCCAGTTGGTACCCACATGCAATTGTGTGCCTCTGCTAACCCATAGAGGGACCGGGCGGCATAACGACTTCGGCCGAGTCTGGAGATCTACTTATGTATTTCATACCCTGAATAAAATTTGATAAAAAAAGCACGGGAGTCAGGCCAGTGGATTCTCAAGGCTCTAAGCCTATTTCGTTAAGAATTCTTCTCCATGGAGCGTAGTGAGAGTACAGAATACGACTTAGAGAGTGTGAGATCTTATGCGAGGGGTGCACATAAGCCTTATGCCGGATGTCCATCTACCGATTTCGGTATGAACGATTAGTTCCCAAATCGTATACGAGTCGGTCACCTTGTCGCAGGCAAATTATGTAACCCCTTGCTCGACCCGCACACTGATGGAATCGGTGTATGGTCCACTAATCGCTAGGGGAGGGCAAAAACCAAAGAAACCGAGTGTGGCACCCCCTACAAGCCTCACCAAGCGATTACTGTATTTACTGCGTCGGTCAACCTATCAACCCTCCTTTCCCAATATTCCGTTGGCGCCGACTACATTTATCAACATGTTGATAAACTGATCCCCACCGATTTTGGAACATTGAAACCACAACTTGTCGGCGACAAAAGGCGTCTGAAGGCGGTGGTTCACTAATTGGTGGGAAGCCTTGCCTAGCTATGCTACATCTACCGACTCCGTTAGGATGGGTTGCCTGAGACAAATTACCGCCCATTTGTCACCGACAAACGTACATAAATGTTCCAAAATCGGTAGATGGGCATGGGCTTTTACAAGTGACAAATAGTAAGTGGGTGGTGCGAAAACCCATAATAGGTCGTCAAAATCGTCAGGTGGAGACGCCGCACCAGTCTCACCATGGGACTCACCTGGAATGTGGAAAGAAAATCTCAAATTTCAGACCCCTAAAGCATAATTTGAATATAGAAAATGAATAAATAAAACTAGCCAAAAAGCAGAACAAAGAACGGTTTTCTATTGGTGCAGTGAAGAATTGATGTAGTTATTTTTTTGACAGAATAACATTTGGACACAGACCCCAGCAACGTCGATACACGCCCATAGACCTCTCGATAAACACCGATAGAAAAATGATCAAATTGGAGACTAAGGGGAGGTGCATATCGTGATGTATCGGTGGCGATCGGTGTCTATCTATCTATATTTCGAAGGATGCAAAAGAGATCATCATTGTCTCGATTAAGCTAGTGCATTAACACAGGGCTTAAGGTATGATTCCGCTTCGATTTTAAGTTTGTAAATGGAGGTCAATCAATGGTTTCGTGGAAAAGGGGCTGTAAACCACGATAGTTTCCTGTCTCTATTATCCATCTTTTCTAAAGTTGCCACATATCATTTTGCACTATTTGTTGGCTCTGTATAACCATAGATAATCTCCTCATTTTAGATTCAGGAGGTTATGGGCCTCAGTAATCTCCAGGTTGCAAATTACACACACCCAATGCTATTCCTATGGAGACTCCGTATTCAGTGGTTAATACAACAAATATACTCGATATTTGATTAAAGAGTGTATTTTCTGCATCCAATGTTTTTTGGTTAGGTATACAATGGATCTGAAATCCATATACAATGGTTAAGGTATATCTGACAGCTTTGAAATAATGGGTAGAGGTTTACCGAGTCCCCATACTTCTTTAACAGGGACTTTGTATGCGATAGATGATAAAGAAAGCAGGTTTAGTCACTGACTCGAGGGCCGCAGAGATAAAAGACTCCTGAGACTACTATTGAGTAAATTCTCAGAGAGCAGTCCATCATACTTTGTGGACAACTGCATTGAGATTCGGGTCACATACGCACACCACGAACAGTCGCTTAAAGATTAGATCTTTAGATCGCTATGATTGACACCTAAGGGGCTTTGTCTAGTGTTTGCTTTCTACGAATTTATCGAAATGTCATGGGTGGTGTTTTCTTTCGGGATAGATTTGTGTGATCTTGATTTGATCGATTCTACAGTGGACAAGATGATGTGCTATCATTGCCTAATTCTTTGTCGTTTTATCCATTTATCATTATATGCATTTTCATACTACGTGTCTCCTAAGTCTAATGTAAATGGAAATAGGTGAAATTGTTACAACGGCTGGAAAAGAAACATAGTCGCATTCTGGACGAACGAAAATAATTGCTAACCTAATGTTGTAAAAGGATGTCAACCATGGTTAGTATAGATCTAGAAGTACCTCTTCATGATGGCATTGTCTTGATTCAAATTAACACTGCTGATGTTAAGAAATAAGTATATAAGTAGGGTTGTTAGTTCTTCAGCTGCAACCTTTTATTTGCCTTGGCGAGTAGTTAATGGATGCCATGACATATAAATATTTATAACATTCACAAGAAGCACACATTTGATGTTATTCTGAATTAAGTATTTCCAAATTTTCCAGGCCACCGTGTAGTAGATAAAGATCCACCGTGTTGGTGTTTGAAAAAAATTTCGGTCTCTCAACACGCCTCGTTCCCTGATATAGATATTATTCTGAATTAAGCGCCATCTATACTTTCACTAAAGAACTATTCCTATGATGCTGTGGATAGCTTCCTCCAGAAAAACGGAAATACTATTTCATCTAAAACCTTCCGTATTACAAGGCTAATTATAAGCGCGTTATTGTACATGTTAAAGTTACCAATTTTACTTTTAGTGTACCACCCTTGTTTACCTTCGGTAGGTAATTTAGTCAAACGTATCCAATCAGTTCTTTAGAAATATTTATTGACGATAAATGAATGCACAATTTACAATTGATGTGATTTTCTACTAGACTGTCAATCTTGCAGGGTCATCCTCACACACCGAGCTTACTTCTAAAAAATTATTCAGCTAGGTCTTAGAGCTCGGGTGGACAACGCATACTATATGCAAAATCAAAGTGAGTTGGGATTTTTCCATCCGGGCAAAGTAAACTGGGATTGATAGGCATCGGTTTATAATACAAAGTGTTTCGTGTTATGAAATTCACCTATCATCATGTGCATAAATAATGTCACGGTCATGGATTTCCTTAGTATCAATCTTATGAATATGGGTCCAACAAAGATGAGACCTTTCAGGACATTTTTGATGTAAGATTATATTGGTAATGGACCGCTTAGGCATTATGAAATTTCAAATGATATTCGTTTCTACAGCTTCACCGAAACTATTGTGTTTGCTATATAATGCATAACAAAGACTATACGGAATGTTGTTTTCTCCCTTAGTCTGTGTCACATAATATCATATTATCTAACCTTTTACTGTATATTGTTTTATTTGAACTGAATATGCAGAATTCTGGTATTTCAAAATAGAACAAGCCTCTCAGCAGGTCTTCTCTTTACCAGCGGACTCTTTCTAAATAACCTTATCTCGTGTGAACAGTGCCACATGTAAATGGCCATGTCTCAGGCATTTTACCTGCCTCCAATGGTTTTAAGACACGTTCCTACACAAGGTTTCTTGTCATATCTCTGTCGCCTATTGTAGTCTTCCTGTTTGTGCGTGTGCCCAGATTACAGATGGTCCCCATGGGAAAAAAAGTGATTCACCCTTTCTGCCAGACAATGGTTACCTTCATACATTCCTTACAGTGGCGTTATTATTGCTGAAGATTATAGTCTTTGCTATTTCTCAAGGGATCAATAAGGCCTGGCGCCCACCAACGCCGATACACGCCGATAGGCCTCCCGTAACACACCAATAAGAAATTACCAAATCGTAGCTTATTGGGAGGTCCATATGGTAGTGTTTTGGTGTGTATAGGACAGTTAAATTATACAATGATTGATTTGAGTCCCTTATTCATAATAAAATCTCACAATATTTGCAGGGAAGAATCATTCCTATAATCCTAGGTATATCGAAAATCTTATAATTTTCCGTTGATTATTTCACATGTTTTTTTTTTGCCAAATGCGTCGCCAATGCACACTGGCGTAGGTTCTGGTCATACAAACCTAGGTTTACAGAATACTTGTTTAAATCGGTCGGATTTATTCGATCCTAAAATAATCTCTTGCCCTTAGCATTGTGAACCTAGTTGCTGAAAGTACCTCGTGTGTGCGTGAAGTTGAAGATGAAAGGTACCTATAGCGCGGTTCACATTCATTATTCAGAGCAATCATCCATAAATAACAAACACGCACGGAGAAACAAAAGAAGAATCAACCCAAATACTCACGAACCGGCGAATGGACATCAAGAAGAGAATCTGACATAGCTTTGGCATGCAGTACCTTCGTCCCAGATTCATCATTGTTGAGACCTGTGGAAGTGCCAAGGGTTTGCTCTTTGTTACGTAACCCGTCATATGTAATGGCTCGGTGGCAGCTAGGCCGGCAGATCTCTTGTTGTGCCGCTTTCAAACAGGAATGACTTCGGGTCTCATTAAGAGTGAGAGTTTCTGGGTCTGGGTCTGGGTTATTCAGCTTTGGCTGCCTATACCCGAGCCCCTCGTGAGGTACCTACTTTTGGCTAGGGTATCGAAGCAGGGATTGATCATCGGCTCTCCCTGGCAGGCTTCTAGTGGCACGCGATGATCTTAATGAACTATTGTCTACTTTTACTTGTGTGTTGTTGAACTTATATATAAGAACAAGAATGTTGTGTGAGTTACAATGGAACTACAACCAAATTGCTTAAGTAAAAGATGGGGGCCAGCGAAGGCTGCTGTATGTCACCATATTTCTGCATACTCAACACAGAAATACTAGCACCTATTAAAGAAAACATAAAAGGAATGAAGGAATTTAAATCTTGTCCTATTTGCGGATTATATGACATTATTTGTTAGGGATCAGGACTCTTTGGATGAATTAAATAAAAACAAAACCCAAATACTTTATTTCAATCCTTATAGTCCAAGGGAAATTAAATGTAGATTTAAAGAAATAGATAAAATCAAAATTCTTGGTGTTTATTTCTCAAAGAATATGAGTATACAGGAACATATAAATTGCAAGTTAAATACCAGATTAGATAAATGTTGAGTTGTTGTGAACAGTTGGCTACAAAGAAATTTATCCCTCAAGGGAAAGATTTGTTTGATTAACTCTATGCTGATACAGATTATGCTATACCCATACTCCAACCTGTATGTACTCCAGGGAAGTTTAAAAGAGTTCAAAAGGATTACAATATCTCTCCTAAGGAAAGGCAGTTCAGCCAAAATTGCATACTAAACACTACTATTGGAAATCCAACGGGGAGGCCTGAAATTGTTAGATTTAGACACTATGGTAAGAACCTTTCTCATACAATGTCTCCAGAGATTAGTATTTAGTGAGGAACAAAATTAAACCTTCTTTCGTAGGGATAGGTCAGGTCTCAACAATTCTTTATTTCACTTCTTTGCTGCTAAGAACAAGAAAAAGGAGTTGAAAATCAAAAGTATGTCTTATAGAAGCATGTTTGATGTATGAGATCAAGAAGATAACAGCCACCGAGAGATGACGATGAATGCCTCAGCAAATTGCTCTCTTGAATGGTATGCTTGTTAACAGCGGTCTGCAAGAAGCTACGCAAAGACACCTTAAAAGATTAGGAGTCCATCAGGTTAAGCATATAATGAATATTGAAGGGCTCATGACCCATGGAGAAATAAATGAGAAATATGGTTCCAACATCACATACCTAGGTCTATACTCGTTAAGGGCTGCTTTACTATGAGAGATTGAAGACCTAGATTATGGAAAAGGGACAATTCCTTTTAAGATACCAGGGTAGAAGCCCAAAGATATATTGCAGTTGACAAGGAAAAAGATTTATGAATTGTATGTTGACAAGAAGGCAAAGTTTCCTAGACCAATGACAGTGTAGCGGTCGCTGGGTGTGGCCTTTCCGGGTTTCCTACCTACGGATTAGATTGTATCTATTCCTGCAATATAACATTGCTACCCTATGAACACTTACACAGGTTGGTTCAGTTATTACTCTGTTTATAGGTTTGATGACTTCATAGATCCCTGTTCACATATACCATACTCCGAAACTTTAGTCTACAATCTTTATTGAATACCCTGCTTCAACAAACCAAGTTTGTTACAGTACCCTGACACCAGAATGTCAAGTAAAGCCAAGGGAATAAGTCTGCAAGCCGGAGCAAGCTCCCTTATTCAACCACGAAGAGGGTTCAGAAAAACCTGCCACCACTGATGTGAGGCTCCAAGAGGTTGACTCTTCACAGATGAATGCACCTGTCGACCTGCTGCAGACCCAGCCTAATATACAGACAAACCCGTAACATTTCCAAGCACAGGCCCTCCTGAATCACCACACAGCAGGGATCAGCCCAATGTCCTCTAGCGTAAAGCGAATACACCACCACTCAACTTACCTGACCCTACAAGATGGTTGGAAGTCTGGAAAGGACCTGCAACGGTTGACCGGACGTAAAATCACCCAAACAAACAAACAAACAAGAGGGTTGTTGAGGTGTTTTCCCAGAAATAGTGTATGATGCTAAAGAATGGGATAATGTGTGTGTTATGTTGATAATCAGTTTGAGAGAAATGAAAATACTATCATTCCAATACAGAATTATGAATAGGACAATTATCTGTAACGAATATTTAGAGAAGAGAAAGATTGCGGAGACTTCTGAGTGTAATTTTTGTGTTAGGGAAGACACAACACCTCACTTCTGGGCTGGAAAAGATAATGTAACTTCCCAATTTATCACTATACTGTATAGTGGAGAACTGTAATGTCCTGTGTTGTCCATATTATTACATACCTGTGTGAGAATGTCAGAGAAATACTAACCTCTCACAAGGGTTTAGTATTTGCCAACTACGGCCCATTATAATGCGCTTCCTCGTACTGCAATCTTATATCATGCGTCTAGCCAAGTGTCTGCTACTCGCAAAGTGTGTGTAATCAACGTCATCGCAACCATTGACAACATGACGGGCGACGTCAAATCGCGCCTTGAAACTCTCTATACAGCCCCAACATAACAACTACAAGTGCGTAATGGCCAAATATTGAGGTAGCTAACATGTGGCTTGCATGTACAACAGTTTAAATAGCTCAAATATTCAAAATCCATTGATAGTAACAACTCGCCCTGGTCGGCAACAGGCGACATACAGACAGGCCGGATTCAGCCAGTGCGCATCGCGAAGAATTCTAGGTTAACGTCACTCTCCTAATCGCAGTCGGTTGCCCCATTCCGCCACGGCGTACGTCTAAGACTACAACTCGGAGAGTGGAGGTTTCATTACCCCTATCCCTGATGAACAAAGATGGACGCCGTAGTGGGCTAAATAAAATTTTTATTAATTTTATGAAGGCTTATTAAAATGAATAAGCGTACTACAATGTACGTATGAATATTAATAATAATATTGAAGTTTGATAATTGACAAGAATACATTGTATGTCAATTATAATGATAATAACATATGAAGTATAGTTATTATGTATTATTACATAAGAGTAATAAGATAATAATAAAGATATATAGCCCTACGAGTGAAGTGAGTAGGAGAGAAAAAGGTGAGGGTGGGTGGGTAGAAAAATGTACGTCAGTACGGTAGGGCAGCTGAGCGAATTGTGAGGCTGAGGTGAGTGCACCGCTCACGCAGGTCGGTTCGCGGTGCGTGGTGATAGCGACAGGGGGCGCGAGGAGTGCGCTGGTGGTGGAGTGTGTCACCAGGGGGGGCAATGACTACCCCTGACCAAAGTCCATGAGTCACCCATTACCCCTATCCCTGATGAACAAAGATGGACGCCGTAGTGGGCTAAATAAAATTTTTATTAATTTTATGAAGGCTTATTAAAATGAATAAGCGTACTACAATGTACGTATGAATATTAATAATAATATTGAAGTTTGATAATTGACAAGAATACATTGTATGTCAATTATAATGATAATAACATATGAAGTATAGTTATTATGTATTATTACATAAGAGTAATAAGATAATAATAAAGATATATAGCCAAGGAGCCATTAGAAAAAAGGGAGAGGTGGGAGGGAAGAAGGAAAAAGAGAGACTAGTTCTTAGATAGAGACTGAATCAGAGACTGGTTGACATTAACAGATGTTGAGTCCTTGATATACAGTCTGTGGGAGTCTGATCTCCACCCGCCATAACGCTGAATGTCCAATTCTGGCATACCCGCTTGGTATGCCTGTGTGGCGGCAGCCTTACGGAGGCTGTGGAGGGTGAATGACCTCGGGGGCTGGCCCGCAGCCGCGAGCAACGTCTCCCATTCCTTTGCGAGGGCACGTGAGGTCAGTGTGGATCCGTCTGGTAACATTAGGAAGGGATCTCGCAGTGTGCCCGTGGGGATCGCCCGTAGCATTTGGCGCACGGCGTGAACAGGGCAGTACCTCGAGTCTGCGGCCGGCTGGAGGCGCATCACTTTCTGTTCCCCGATCCGCTGAAGGTTCTTGCCCGCTTTTATGACGACTGTCACGTGGTTGGCAGACACGGTCACGTCTCCACGTGAGAGGTGCCGGTCTGGGTCGTATGCACGTGACGAGGGCGGGGCGACCTCGCTCTGTCTGAGCGCCGCGTAGTATAGGATCAGCAGTGCAGCCCGTATGGTGATTTGGAGGGGCGTGTCCCCGAGGCCCGACAGGATCCGTTGGAATACCTCCATCGGCACGGGGGGCTTCACGTTGGGGACGTACTGCTTGTTCCTCCTCATGGCCTCGAGGGCCCGTTTCACTCTGTGATGCTCCGTCGGGGCGACGTCCCCACCTGTCAGCCGTAGATGTGACCGTATATGTGAAAGGTGGTTGGCCACGGTCGCCGGCGAGGGTGTGTGCTCCGCGACGTACTCGAGGTAGGCCGTCACGAAAGACACGGTCGGTGCCTGGGGGTCCGCCCCCATCCTCCTGCAGAAGGCGATGTAGGTGCCGACGGCTGACCGCTGGTTGGCGACCGTGCTGGGGGCACGAGCCTCGGATTGGCGGACAGATGCCCTCGCTTGGAGTGAGAGCAGCGCCAGATCTGCAGAATAAGCGGAGGATGGGGACATAAGATGCATGCGAACATGGTATCACGGGATACAAGCGATGCATAGACACAAACGAAGCAGCTTTATGATAGTCAGAATAAGTGAGGTGTGCCCTGCTGAGAGCGTCGGCGAGTGTATTCTGCACCCCCGGCACGTGAGTGTATACGAGGTCCACCTCCATCCGTGCCTGTATCATCCAGGCCTGCCGCGCACACTCCGCGAGTACTCGGTTCCGGGCACGTCCCGAGGTCAAGGCCTGTACTGTTCCCAGGTTATCGCAGTAGACCTCGATCCTCGTGCCCCTGTCTCGCTCCGTCACGAAGGTGTTGAGAGCGTAGATGGTATTTACGGCCTCGAGTTCGGAGATACATTCCACCGGGTCAGTAACAGGGCACACCTGACCGGAGTAGTAGTATTGGCCGTCGGTCCCGCCCACTCCCGACAGGCACGCGTCAACGGTGATGCATCTCGTAGGGGGACCTCGAGGTATGAGGGAGTGGCCGTTCCAGCCCTCAGCGAAGCGGAGGAACCAATCCAGATCCTGTCGCATGTCGGCGTTGATATTAAGATAATACCCCCGCATGCCTCGCAGCGCCTCGAGAAGCTTGCTCACAAATGCCCGGGCCGGGTGGATACACTTAGCCAAGTGCAGAACCTTCCCGAGGACCGACTGCAGTTGTCTCTTGGTGAGGGACCTCTTTGTAGCTACGGCCACCACGTGTGCCCGAATGTCGAGGAGCTTTTCTTCGGGTATCGACAGCGTCATCGTGCGGGCGTCGATCTGAATGCCCAGCCACGTGACCGTCTGACTGGGTGCCTGCGCCTTATGCCGGGCCTCGGGGAGGCCTAGTTCCGCGAAGAGGGGGCGGGCTGTCGAGAAGTCACGTTCGGCCGTGGCCGCGTCCGCCGAGAGTATGACGAGGTCGTCCAGGTACATCTCGGCGGTAATGCCTTTGTCCTCGAGGATGTTCACGATCGTGTCCGCCACGCACTGCATATGGTACGACGAGGCGCGGGCACCAAACGGCATGGCCGTATCACAGTAGTGCCCGCCCCCCCACATGAAGCATAACAGAGGCCAATCCAGCGGATCACAGCGAAAGTTCTTGTAGGCGCGTGACACGTCGATCGAGGACATAAAAGATGTTGTGCCCGCGGCCACGAGCTTTCTGACGAACCCGTCGACAGTAGGGAGCCCGTGTTCCCGCTCGAGCCCGTAGACCGAGTTTTTGATCACGTACGAGTTGACACTCCGCTCCCTCGGGAATGTCATGTCCGTGATTACCCGGCGGGCATCGGTGCCCCGCTTCTCCCGTGTCATGAGCGGGGACACGTGGGACCACGGCGTGAAGGGAGGGTCCTCGAACGGTCCCAGCATGTTGGAGAACGCCTTTTCCTTATCAATGAATCGTTGCACCTGCTCGGGGTAGGTGTCGGCGCTGGGGTGATTCGGAATGCCTCGGGTATCACTGGCCGGCCCGAGGTAGCCGAGGGGAAACCCGTAGCGAATAAACCCCAACAGTTCGTCCTTCCCATCCATCCTCGCGAGATACCGTTCCCATGCGTCGAGTCGCAGGTCCGACGGGAGCACTATCCGGGCCCCTAGGGCGTTGGGCAGGCCCGTGTCCCTCACGGCCCGGTATATCTCTCGATGCTTGTCGGGCCCCACGGCTGTGAAGTCCGGCCACTCACTCCTCCGGTGGTCGGCGAAGGCCGTGGGGTCGGTCTGGAGCCCGGGGTGCACTTTTCCGGTTTCGCACATGCGTCTGATGGCGTCGAAATCCGGAGTGTTTAATCTGGCGTGGACCTGTGCCTCCGCTGGCGCGGTAACACTGACACTCTCCACGCCGGGTATATCCATCCTCGTAGTGTCCACGCTGTCGCCTATGGGAGCGCTCGGTATCACAGGGGGCGTGGCACGTTTGTTGATGTTTACGTCCCCCCGTCCACGTGTTGGGGCGGCCACGTGATCGATGACGTCACGTGCCGCGGCCGGCTCGGGCACATCAAAGCCCGAGCCGCCGGGAGCCGGGGGGTTGCTGTTTTGCGCCTCGCTTAGTCGCGGGGCGCGTCCTGGCCGTTTTTTGAACTCGGTGTTGTCTGAGGGTATCCGCCTTGATGCGGTGTCGGCCGAGCACCGCTTTGAAGGGGGTATCCGGCCTGGGGCATCCGGCGTGGTGTTGGTACAGGGGCCGGCGCTGTGTGGTCATAGCCGTGTCCGTAGGTGAGTTTCCTGTTGCAGGCGTGTACGGAGTGACCACACTGCCTGCCGACCGAGTCGCAGAAGCTGCACACGTGCAGCCACCGGATGCCCCCCTCCTCGTGTCCGTTACGGTGGCGGCACCCCCTCTCGGTGCTCGCGGTCCTCGGGCCGGAAGGCACGTTCGTCTCCCAGCAGTGACAAAAAACAACTAATATATTCCAGGGGTTCGAGTGCTGACCGTAGCTCGAGCTTCTGGTGGAGCGTATAGACCCCATCACGTTCAATGTACATATACGGTTTAGCCGTTAATCTACGGGTGCTGAAGTCAGCGATCAATGAATGCTTACCGGCGGTACGGTCGTGCCTCATGGTTTCCCTTTCAAATTCCCCTTGGGGGCGTAGCTGTCCCGTAGTTGACGCGGAGAAGGTAGCGCCCGTTCGGCCTGGTCTCGGGCCCAGTCCCTCGTGCGAGACCCTGCTGACGACCATGAGCCGGTGGCCTTCGATCCGGGGCGTGATATCTGCATTATCGCATCCAACATCCCGTCCATCTTCTCCGACATCTTGGTGTAGTTGGATTCGAGAGCCGTAATCCTCGATGACCGCACGCTGGTCGCTTGCTGGGATACGGAATCCACGTGGTCATCGGGCTGCTCCTGCTGGCGCACGGTGCCCTCCGAATCCGTAGAGTCCTCGGCCCGTGAAGACGCTTCCTCCGGGCGCGAGGCGGCTGCACTTCGCGTAACAGGCCCGCTCATACTTGTAGAATACAATCCTACAGACAACCAGAATTATGGAATTCCCGAGGACACGGTCAGCGGTATTCGGGGAATACGGAGACCGGAGGTATGTGGAGGGAAAAGCCAAGAAACTGGAGGGTAGAAAAATGTACGTCAGTAGGGTAGGGCAGCTGAGCGAATTGTGAGGCTGAGGTGAGTGCACCGCTCACTCAGGTCGGTTCGCGGTGCGTGGTGATAGAGACAGGGGGCGCGAGGAGTGCGCTGGTGGTGGAGTGTGTCACCAGGGGGGGCAATGACTACCCCTGACCAAAGGCCATGAGTCACCAATTTACATATTGCGCACATGCGCAACTGGCAGATCCTGTGAGTGGACATCCGGTTAATAGCAGACAGAGTCAACATGGACGGGTTGTCACTCAGCGACTCGATAAATGGCGTTTTATGATCGAATTAAGGTATGTAATAATAAGAAAACGTCCTGACTGTGGCCAGAACTATGTGGCAGACATTCGCTTCAGGTGACCTTGAACTGAGACATAGTTCGGCCACAATTAGGACGTTTTCTCCTATTGTTATATTCCTGTGCTAGTATATCCTACACATACAGCCCACTCCTATCCATGTTGTATTTATATTCGTAAGACACGTAGGTGACGTACAAGGCATGTACGGCGGCAAAATCCAAAAACTCGCCCAGAAGCAAAGTACAAAATTGGATATTTCAAGGTATATGATAATATGAGAACAGTCTCTACGTGATAAACACTTGGTAAAATTGACGATAAAACGAACTTCTGCCCTCGGCATCGGTTCGTTTTCTCAATTTTACCGCATATTTATCACATACAGGCACAGTAATCCTGTTTCCATATATTGCTGTCTTGCATAAACTGTAATGTCTTGTGGCGTGTAGTACTGCCACCATAACTTTCATATTCTTCTCACTGTCAGATAGGTTGGCATTATTGTCCTAGTCTAGACATAATCTTACATCTAAATTCCATGATATTATATTACAGTATTGTACAATGTCACATGTACCATGTCTAATAATATTATTCTTCCTTAATGTCATCTCGAGTCACCCATGGACGAGAGAGAGAAAAACATAACTTGTTGTCTAAAATTTTGTTCGCTTAACCAGTTAGATATTTTACCTATACAAGAAACTAACACCTTTAATCAAACACTGATATCTTTCGATGGCTAATATAAAGGAAATGAATCAATATCTCTGTTGACGACGTAATATCCTCGCAGTCGCTCGGATATTACTACGCATCAACTACTCGCTCCAGATTAAGGCCACTCCTACACAAAACCAGTCATTATTATGTATGTATTCTATACAGAAAATTCCTGCAAATACCTCTACGTTGTGAATAGATAAGAAAAAATAAAAAAGCTTTTTTGTTATGAAAAAGGGGTACGGATGCATAGAATATAGGCACCCCTCTCATAAGATCTCACTCGCTCTAAGTGGTATTCTGTACAAGGTTCTCACTCATAGAATAATTCTTAACGAACTAGGCTTAGAGCCTTAAGAAATCCACTGGCCTTCCTCCCGTAGTAAACACGTACATCAATGCCACCCAAAGATTCATATAATCTTAATGATGCCACCTAGTGGGAATATACTGTGTGCTTGGCGCCTTAGTGGTTTTATTTGGACTGGAATACAGAATATCACTTAGAGAGTGTGAGATCTTATGAGAGGGGTGCACCTAGATGTGGCAAGCTGGATTCCTTGTATTCGTGCAATGTCGGAGTTTGAAGGCTGTTGTGACGACTGGCTGGTTGTGAATGTCGTGATTTGTAAGGTTCAGAGAGCTGCCATTAACGACTGAATAAAAAGGATCCTTCAACTACCTGTAACATTACGGGCTGTTGTTTTAAGCATGAAACGATGCATTTTTGACAGACAGTAAAACCTTTGAATGTGATCTCAATAATTCAGGCATGTTACATAAACCTAGTTTTCACAATGGGACTCTGTGGAATACGATTCTGGAATTGGGGTCACATATCATCAGCTCTTTCTGTCCTGAAGATGCCTAGAGGCATTGCCGTGTTGCACCTGAAGATGTATCCAGGCATTTTTGATGTGTTATTCCATATGAGAGGTAAGTGATAATGGTTACACTTGTAATTCTTAAATAAGGAGTTGTACCTGAAGATGAAAACCATATTGACGAGTAATTTTTTTAGATTTCTAGACTGAGCAAATAAATGGCCCATAAATCGTTTTATTGGTTGTTTTCGAAGATGAATTCAAGTAACCAAATGGTGAAGTGAATATTGCAAAATATCAGAAAACTTTGACAAGATAAATGACCGTTGAATGCGGATTCATCGAAATTGCACTGCATATACGTCTATACATCACCAGCTAAAACACCTCAAAGCTATACAGTAGAGTAGTCTGGAAATAGATGGGATTTGAAAGCTCATTATCAAATCTAGAATACCTGAATGGATCTTCCGAATGACAACGCATTAATCTATTACGAATTCCTGTGTAACATTTTCAACGTCAAATAGCAGATTAAATTGTTATCTACAATGCGGTGCTTGCATTATTGCTGTTGATAGTGCATCATGCACATGGAAATCCCATCCCCACCAGAGAAACACACGGTCACTCTATGCTCACTCACTTCCCTTGCTATTTCAGATTCGCGTGTCCAATCTCCGCCATTTTGCTCTTAACTACAGCTAGTCATGTGATCGAGACGGTGGTCCGCATTTTACTTGTCGCCTAGACTAATGGAAATCTGACAAATAATAAAAGACCACAGTAAACACGACAAGGGACTATATTTTCTGTCTTTCTTTGATATTTTCTTTTCATTTTCTTACCCAGATGAAAGTAGACAATAAGAGTAACATCGATTCAGAGTTCGTGAACATGGAAGTCGATGCAAATATGGTGTGCCGAGCGGCCTGTGTTGGCATTCTTATAATAGTGGATTGGAGATCGTAGGCATGCACAACAGTCGTCATCTAGATTTATTGCTAAAGAGCATGCATAGGTCTGGTATTATGAATAGTGTATACATATCTCGCAAGGACAAAAGCATAATAGCATCCGTCCTTTAGAATATAGAGTATACATATGGCAAACATACACAATAATGACGGTATTTGTGTACAGATAACCGTAATCACCGATAGGTTGATGCGCAGTTATATCCGAGCAACAGCGATGTTTTTACGTCGGCAACTTCGACGTCTTTGATTTTACCGACTTAGTTATAATATAGAGAAATTAGATATACAGCCTTATCATTTATGATGCATATTTCCTGGATATCACACCAGGGGCCTGTTGATTAACAGCACCTTTTCTGTTCACCATCGAGACCCAGGGACGATTTAGGTTAACTTTATTCAACCCTTATGGATAACAACCCATCACCTAGGACTGTCTTAGCGAATAAGATTGAATATACAGCGTAAAGGGACACCCTCCGTACAGAGTAAAATGCCCCCTTAAGAGGAGTGTCCCCTTAACCCTTAAAGGGCGAATGATGCCTCGAGGCATCATCCAGCCCAGGGCGAATGATGCCTTAAGGCATCATCCAGGCCAGGGCGAATGATGCCTTGAGGCATCATTCTCAAAAATCTACAAAATCGTTTTTAACAAAAAATAATGGAGGAACATTAATGAAATTTTCACAGAATGTGTGTATGATACCATTATTAATATTTCTATTCAAAAGAAATAAAATTTTAAAGATTTTATATCATATCACGTGATTGAACAATTGAATTATGGGTTTTAATGACTGTGTGCCCGTCCCCTGGCGGTATACAGTGCCACCAGCACCCGTCCTCAAGCCGGTAGGTTGGCCACAGGCACCCGTCCTTAAAGGGTTAAGCAGAGTGTCCCCTTATATAAATTTCCATTCCAAACAAATTGAAACCTTAAGCGCGGTGTCCCCTTAAGCTTAGCCTAAATATAATTAAACAATAACCCTCGAGAGAGTCTCCTGTACCCTATACTTTCATAGGAAAAGGGTATTCGAAGACCCCCAGCTCTATCCTTGATGATAGCGATCGAGATTCTGAACGAAGGCTACAGCTGCATCCAACATACCAATGTTCACGAATACCGTTCACACCAATCGTGTTACCACTCATGATAAACAGGAGCGATGTGGGGTGGTTTGTCTCATTAACCCTTCCTCCCTCCGATCAATATTTTATTGGGATAATTATCCGTCGTTTTATACAAACAACTGCTAGGGGGTGTCGTAATACCCACACGCTTCTTTTTCACACGGAAGCCGATTCCCCTAAATCATCGATTTCTGTCGCATCTTTTATAGCTCCGGCGGAGAAGTGTAATAGATTTTGCCGTTGGTGCCCAAGGCCGGCGCCAATTAACACGGATTAGAGCTAATTAATAAAGTCTGGCATTACACGCTTGGGATAGTATTTATGGGTTATGGGTGACCACATTGAGGTGAGGCGGGGATGTTTGTGTACAGTTATTTTTATCATCCCCTAGAGCCTGAGGTTCCATGGCAGATCTGTAGCAATGTGTTGGAAGCACCATCAGTATGTTGCTCCTCAGGGTACCTGAGGAAAAGGGACGAGTTACAGAAATACTAATAGTGTAATTGGATCAAGTTTGGTCAATGATAATGAGAGATGATGTATTACACTTATTGTACTGATTTGTACTGCACCAACATTCTACATTATGAAAGAAACTTAACAATCAATGAATATATATATGAACCTTTAAATTACTAAAATTCCACCTCTTGATCTGAACCACAAAAGTAAGGAGGGAATCGGTTAATAATAAATCTACTTCCTATTGGTATACCTGATTGTTGGCTCCAAAAAGGAAGAGGGATATAAATGGTCACATTCTTAGCTTTATTATCCGCCATTTCCATCTCTTCCCTGATTTCATTTTCCAGCCCTGTCTGGATTTTTGCAGGCATACCCGATCACGTAAGCTGTCGTCAAAACGTATATCGGGCACATAACTGGGAGAAACCTTTCCGGCAAGTGAAGGCTTTAAAAAGCCAGCTCGGAGTGACGTGTGTAGTCAGTCACTTGACCTGTAGTTCATATGGAAATATCTGGATGGTGCCAACGACATTGCCGCGCTTAATTTGCCTTGGTTTTACACATAACTCCTCAGTCTACTTTGGGTCAATGCAAGTATAGTCCCCTTTCCATTGGCCGATTTCCCGTCACCGATCTACAGTCAGGAACCACCAACCTTTGGCATTGCTGACCCAAAATCGGTCAATGGAAAGGACGCAGCACGTGAAATGACCCACGACTTTTTCTGCTTAGATTATGCCATGTGGCACCACCTACCACTGAGTGAAAGCTTGGTCAATGATATTTCAATACCAACAGGCTTTCTAAGTAACTCAAAAACTATACCCTTTTCGTTGGCCAATTAAAACAGGCCTTAATTTATTATACAAACTTCACTGTTATATCCACAATACACGTAAACCAAGCATCGCAGTTTTCCTTTATTGAAAAAGAACAGTGTAATGGCCTTAGGTGCAAAGTCTTCTACCTTGTATTGTGCAGTTGTTATAACATGAAACATCATACAAATTGGACAGATGAACCTGACAGACATGTGCAATTGCCAATAGAGGACGTATACAATAATTGTGCTATGAAGTGAGGCTGGGTGTACTATTTCTATTCATATACTTCTCTGTTATTATTCATTATCAGTAATCCGTTTCTGGGAAATGTAGACAGGTAAGTTAAGTTGTCAAATTTTATTGTTTCTTTGTCAACGTTGGCTCTGTATGCATCTGTGGAGGGTTTCGCGTTTTCAGCTGCTACTTTCACCATAATTAACCTCCTCTAGGTGAATGAGAGATGGAGGAAAAAAACTAAACATTTTTGTTTTACCATCGTGTGAGTGAGTCCGAGCAGAAGTGAAGAATGGCGTGCAGATGTAAAATGCATGCCGTCGGAATGTGGTTGTCGTAATCTAACATGGTAAACATTAGTGAATTCATCTTGCCCATACTACTTTTGTGTGTATTTTAAGGTAATCTTTATTATCAGTAGTAAAAAATTATATCAGAAAACTAACAACTCCTGATTCTAGATTGAAGGTGGTATTCAATGATACTTGTTGCTTATACATGAGTATACACAACGTTTCGGCCAATGTTGCCTTTCTTCAGGTGAACATGTATACTCTCCTACTACAAGCACTAAAGTGCATTTTGGGACCAATAAAATTACAATACTTGTGTTTATATAATTACTAAAATATATCTTCTTTGGTATGCTTCTGGTCTCAATTATCAATATTCTCTCTTTTATCAATGCTGTGAGCTACAAATATTTCTTGATAAGTGTTTCGGCTCTCTCAATCCATGTAGAACAAAATTTCTTAATCCGAGATCGAGAACTCATGAACAAGGCTCAGACTGAGCCACACCAATCTCTTCGTCGGAACAGACAGGAGACCAAGGTAGCGGTGAATCTTTCGTGGATCGCTCTGTAAAGGAGTAATACCGAAATGTCCCTCTAGGACGCGACTACTTGTTAGCAGTCTCCCCAGTTGGACTTGGATGAGTGAGAGGGGTGAGAGCGAGCACCACGCTACATTCAACCACCGAGCTGTGAACACCCATTTAAAATTGTTCTTGTTTGTCAGTCGGTTGATTGTCCTATGATAATGATAAATATCAATTATGCCCACTACTCGACTCAATCGTTTGCTAACATAATTGTCATATGCATATTATATATATATCTAAATTTCAACTCTGTTATATGTATATAAATTATATCCAATTGTACTAATCAATTTATTCAATCCCATATATATATGAGGTATATAAACCACCCCGAGGTTTATATGTATATAAGAGGAAGAAGTCGCTACTCCGGCCAAAGTACAGAGGGCGCTGCAGTAATTACAGCGCAGTATCTGCGAGGAGTGCTGAGGGCTGCTCATGTGAGGGAGGTGACGTGCGACCGTCCAAGACCACACCAGCCCTCTTTCCAACCTCAACCCTCGACCGAAGCAGACCAACCATCTTTTCGTTCAGGAGGTTATCAACAATAAATAACCTACCTTGATCATTGTTGATATTAAATTAAGCCAAACTCAATCACTCGTTGTTATCTATTACTATTTTATTATTGTCTCCACATTACCATATCTTCCAGCTTATATATATATATATATATATATATATATATATATATATATATATATATATATATATATATGTGTTTTATAAAAATGCATCCCTCACATACTGTGTATGTATCATCGGGAAAATTTCTTGCTCAGTAGTCGCGATAGCCAACGCACGCCACGTATTTCTACACATATATATATATATATGTGTGCTTATATATGTATGTTTATACAAGTTAGGTCCGGCGTCCACCTACTACGATATGGTCGATGATGCACCTCCCGATAAAAATATCAAAATCGCGTCGGAAGGTCACCTAATATCGGGGCAGTTGACCACGTTTCTGCGATTAGACACAGATGAAAAAAACAAAAAATGTGTGGTGGATTGGCATGTCTAGACATTTGTCTATGATTTTGCACCTTCCCGATATGTCTCCGATATTTGCTTTTTGTATCGGTGCCATATCGGGAGGTCTAAATTTCTATCGTAGTAGGTGGACGCCGGCCTTATGTGTAACACCTTGTTGCAGAACTACCTGCAACGATATGTAATTCGTCTAAGATCATGCTTGACCTGATGCTATTGAATCAGCATAGTACAATCCACAACTTGATCAACTCAGGACCTGTAAACCGCACCTGTACTGTGGATAAGAGACGATCAAATCTTTCCTAAAACCACTTACCTATATGTGCCTCGAATTGTGCAAACACTATTTAGGTCTAATATGACGTTATATATATAGAAGGTAAAACTAAATAAAGTAAATCTTCCATGTAGGGAGACTCATTCATACAAGCTAACCACTGAAGATTGTCCCAATGAAAATAAAGAATTTAGAAAGAATTGTTATTGTTCTACCGCTCTATCCACAGCGTGTATACATATGATTGTAACATGAGGTGTGAAGCCATGAAACCATGATAAGCCAGTTAAATTGCATGATTATGTCGGCCTAAATCCATGATGGCAACATAGAAATGTTTTTAATGATTCTGCATTGAGGTGGATTGAAAATTTCACTGTAATTCTGCGGAGGCGTGCTCGGATGCCACCTAGCGACAAGCGGCACCCTCACCCTCCACCTGGCGGCAAACAGAAGAACCAGTCTGCCGCTCAACCTTCAACGATATGTAATTCGTCTAAGATCATGCTTGACCTGATGCTATTGAATCAGCACAGTACAATCCACAACTTGATCAACTCAGGACCTGTAAACCGCACCTGTACTGTGGAAAGGAGACGATCAAATCTTTCCTAAAACCACTTACCTATATGTGCCTCGAATTGTGCAAACACTATTTAGGTCTAATATGACGTTATATATATAGAAGGTAAAACTAAATAAAGTAAATCTTCCATGTAGGGAGACTCATTCATACAAGCTAACCACTGAAGATTGTCCCAATGAAAATAAAGAATTTAGAAAGAATTGTTATTGTTCTACTGCCTCTATCCACAGCGTGTATACATATGATTGTAACATGAGGTGTGAAGCCATGAAACCATGATAAGCCAGTTAAATTGCATGATTATGTCGGCCTAAATCCATGATGGCAACATAGAAATGTTTTTAATGATTCTGCATTAAAACCAGCGCCATAAATGAATACTTGCCCGCCAATGCTACACGACGACCTACTGTGACTAGTCTCCTTCCTCTGGTACTAACAAGTGGAATGCTAGCCTCAGTGGGAGGTTAAGAGGATTCCTGGAAGCTCCTTAAATATAAAACGGATGGCTGGCAGGGGGCGATCTGGCCGGGCCGTTTTTCAGACTCATTCTACTTAAGGCTCATTACCCTGGTTGTATTATCTCCGGTCCACAATAGGAACATCCACTTTAAGATTTGGCCCATGCCAATTAGTCGCCCTAGCAAGTCTGGTCAGGGGCAGCATGCAGGGCACCTCAAGGTGAAAACATCATCAAAGGGTCCAGACAGAGGCCCTGCTCCTTTGAAGGGCTTCTTTCCGGTAACCCTGATTTAGTTTAACCGCCGAAGTTGGCTGGCTGAAGTTTGAGATGTGCTTCGTCGATGATTTGGTGGTGTTGTGGTGCATCCAGCTATGTGTTTTTCTTAAACGTAAGTCTATTCTTTGTAATCGTTGATGAATAATTGAGAAGCTGAGACCAGACCCTTTGAAACTTCCATTGAGACTTGGTGAGGATAAAGATAAAAGGCCCGAATCTACCTCTCAGAATCCTACATAGATTGAGTGTTGAGGCTCGCAATGTTTACCAATACTTTATAAACATGGGAGGCTAATTAGTGCAAACTAAACCAAATACATGTATGGCATATCAGTCTGTAAAGAAGCAATCATAATCTAAGCAAACAAGAAGGTTGTACTACTTCAGACATCATCATGTATTGCTTTTTTATAAAAGAAAAAAAAACGAAGAATAATAGCATCCCCAAGCATACAAAATATTTTTCAAGTGAATGAAGAGAATCGGCGATCAAGAGAATTGAAGGAACTTGGATACTAAGTAAATGCCAGACTTATAAGATACAAAACTATAAATACACTACTAATCATAAATCGAACCCTAAATGTTAAAATGGTATCGATTAGTAAAATGAAATTGTTATTACATACATCTGTGAAATGAACTCCATATAAGAGCACATCGAGGTACTTTTAGCAATCGGTAATCAATTTTATAGCGGATATCATATGAAATGATGTAATTATGATGGCTAAACTAGAAATGAACTATCAAAGCTAGCTGGTAAGGTGAGGCAAAGTCTTATCAAATTTGTAATTCTTGTCAAATAGACTGAACTGAAAACAGGCAATCATTAAAATAACCACAGGCAATCATTGTCTTATGTTGTATTTCCACCTGCTGACGAAAACCCTACCGATTAAATACCCTGAACAAAAGTCGGTCGGTGGTTCAATTTGAGAAACTCTCGATGTCCATAACCGCTGATGGCCAGCAAAAATTCTGTTGTGTGACGGAAACTGAGGCTCTTTTTTGACACTCAAGATAATTCAGCCACTGAGAAATTCGAGAAGCATTTCCTTGCTCGGTGGTGCGATTGGTACACCCTCATATGTAACAATTTGAAAATGTACTTTTTTTCTTTTGCGATACACTCATCTTTCTTACAAATAATGTTAAAGTTTATTACATTTGTGTTTACAAAGTTTAATACATTTAAGGGTGACATCTTATTACAAATAAGGGTGAAAAGATAATTACATTTAAGGGATATGTTATTACATTTAAGGGAGTTTATTACAAATGTGATTGACATGTTATTACATTAAAGGGTTATTACTTTTGTGGGATTTTGTTACATTAAAGGGTGTAACATGCAATATCATGTAATGTTGTTGAGACAAAATCATTGACCTTTTTTCTTTCCACCTGGCGATTGTCTCACCAAAATTGTCGGTCGGTAGTGATAAATGCCATGATCGCTGGTCATAATCGGTCGGTGGAATCGCTGTATTATGCTTTCGAAGAAAAATGAATTGATATTAAAAAAGAGAGTTGGCGTGTCGTCATACAGATTCAAATCACGCCGCAATTCAGTCACGTTGTTGTTCTGAAATGGATGCACATGAACATGATGTCTACTGGATACTTGGATTTTGATTAAAATATATTGGCAATAAGCGAATGTTGTCGGAAGGTATTACGAAGTTTATCATAGAAGACACAATCCTGATAGTTATTCGGGGTGGGTGGGGGGGGGGGGTTAATCAGCTACACCTAAATCAAATCGTATGAATTGTCAAAGATTTTGAAATGCACCACAGAACATATTTGCGTAGTGTTTGAATCTTCTCAGAACGAATTTGAGTACCCTTATGTAATTCATAATCATATTTATTGCCTCCCTCTTAAAAACGAACTCTTTGTGGCATTTCACTCCTGACTGGTCTCGTTTTGTGACAGGCTTTTAGTTACAAGAACAAAAAAAATAAGTTCAGGTCATTTGACTTGAAGCTGTGGGTCCATTCAAGCATTCAATTGAAATGCAGGCCCTAAGAATCTTGGTTCCTCGAATCCAATCACACAGCGAAAAGAATACCCACTACTATAATAGTAACTTCAAGACTACACCTTGATTTACACTTTTTATTTTCAAATTGTTTTTGTTTCCACAAACTCTATGATACAGTATTTCCATGTGGAGCAAATATGTGCTCGTTCTTTAAAATATATATCATGTGATTTGGATGAAAAATTATTTCATTAATCCATTCTTAGGACCTTCTATATCGACTGCAAATATTCTAGCCACTCTCTGTCTTCGCAGGAATATTACTTTAGAGTGCTGTTTCTACTGAAGGGAATATGATACATTATATTCTGAATTAGTCTGAATCTTATCGACGGATCTCGATGTGCAGTAGGTCTACATTAGGAAATGATGAGCCCAAAGTGAAGATGAGAAATAACCAGATATAGCTGTTTCAATTAGGCCCGGCGTCCACCTACTACGATATGGGACCGATATGCACCTCCCGATACAAAATCAAAATCGCGTCGGAAGGTCATTTAATATCGGGGCAGTTGACCACGTTTCTGCGATTAGACACCGATAAAAAACCCATACAATGCATGGTGGATTGGCATGTCTAGACATATGTCTACGATTCTGCACCTTCCCGATATGTCTCCAATATTTGCTTTTTGTATCGGTGCCATATCGGTAGGTCTAAATTTCTATCGTAGTAGGTGGACGCAAGGCCTTACTGTAATCATCATCATAGATAGACCCGAGCCTGGGCAGATCACTTAAAATCAGCACTATATAAAAGTGTGTTGTACTATAATCTGAACTGCTAGGGCTCAAAGACAGACAAAACGAGTCAATTGGGCTTGGGAGGGTTTGTCTTATCCTCCAAATACATTTATTAACTTTGTCGCTGCCTATAGTGAGTATAACTGCCTATAACAAGTTGTATGCCAGCAGTTTCCTTTTATAATTGCATCTGGGATAATCGATACGCACCGGGGATGGGATACGACAAACCGTGTTGTTTCCCACTCGGCCTGCCAGACTCTATACAAACACGGGGACGCTTGCGTACATGACCAACCACCATCGACAGCCGACGAATAATAAATACTGCAAGAGCAAAAAAAATAGAAAAAAATGGAACAAAAAATCAGAATATTTAATATAAGTGGATGGAAATTAAACCCTGACGCTTCGATGGACTGAGACTGGTGTACCTCTCCATTGCCTCTCACGGCAGACGGAGAGCTGGGTATCACTGATTAACCCTTAAAGATGAAGGTTGATTGGAGCAAGCGGCGGGACTGGCATTGTGAGCGCGCGAGACTCGTCTTTATTATTAACGAGGTCTGATCGAAGGCGCTGTAGTCGCGGAAGCCACGTCGGCGGGGGCGGGGAGTGTGGGGATGGCGGGCCGGGCCTGCGTGCACACCCGACGGAAGCCACGGCGGCGGGGGCGGGGAGAGCGGGGAGGGCGGGTGGCGTGCATACCCGACGGGAGGCGGGGCCGGGCGGGCGGGGAGCTTCTCCGACCGACTCCGACCGACTCCGACCGACTCCTCCCACATCCCGAGCAGCTCCGTTCCACTTGGTATAGGAGCCTACTAGACTTGCTTAAGTATGTGATGATAGTTAATTACCCGAGGTACTTATCTAAATATAGAAGGAGAATTGAACTTGGGTTCTACGTTTTGTACCATGGTTCATTGAGAAATCAAGGTACTTGTGAACCTTTTTAGACTAAGAATCAAATCTTGTATCTCCCTGAGGAGGTGTGAAGCAGGTGGAGGGGGACCCATAGGATGCAGGAAGTGAAGCCAGTCTAGGAGCTGTCCAGCAGCTCAACAGCTGACAATACAGAGACCTGCCTCGTAGCAAATCAGAGTTGGGGATCTTTACTGACTCCCACAGTACCATCATATTGCTGTAACCCAACCCCGGGCACTCTCAACCCCACCACAAGTACTCCAACCCCACTCCCTTCATCCCCACTTCTCTTATTCGCCCCACTTGAGCTATACACCGCGCGCATACGCCTCTCGCCGCTAGACGTCAGCACTTGTCACCCTGCCGCTGCTGGTTCCCGCAGTCACGAGCGCAGTTCGACGGCGGAGACGCTGGTGACGCCCGGTGGTATCGGCGTTCAGGCAGGGTCGACAGGTACCAGGTCCCATACGTGACTTATGCGGATGTGAACGCGCCAGATACTCCCACACTGGATATTAAGATATCATAGAATACCTTATACGAGATCATACTGGATTAAGACATATTTAACCTGGACATACTCGAGTTGCTACAGACCACAGGCAAGGCCATCTTAAATGATTAATTCTGGCTTGGTGCTTGGTCTGTGAGCCGGAATAAAGTGCATAATTCGCGGCCTGAGTAAGGACAAGGTATTGCTGTGTTATTGTGTACAAATTCTGTCCGGAGTCAGGTCAATGTACAAGCACAACCGATCCATGTCTGGAGTGATGTTTAATACCTGGATGTGTTAGGCATGTCCGAATTGAGTGCAAAGTGCATGACCTTCAGGCAGAGAGTTCCGGGTATGAGAATCAGGTGAGGATGTAAAACAGAGCCTTGACTTGGAGCGGTAGTGTCGGGTTCATATTGGAAACACAGGATACCTAATCATTTGTTAATAGGAACATCGAACGCGCTGCACATGGAGTTTACCAGGAGTACGCCGTAGGAACACCTCATATGGATCTCGAATAGATAAAATAGATGATACATGGATCTCTGAGGTAGGAGTAGAGAATATATCATCGGTTATAATTCCTAAAAATCATTTCGTATTTTAGCATTATCGGGCTTCTCAAAGCTAACCAAGGACTTTATTTTTATGTATATCAGAAGAATGGAGTACGCTTGCCTCACATGGACTTGTTCAACATAATCTAAGAGCGAGTATTCACATTTTAGGAACCTTCCTGGTGTTCTATGATAGCGACTATCTCAATATCTTGGATAATATTGACATCGATCTGTATGTGATCTCAAGTTACAAAATATCATCTTCCTCACACATCTTCACTGCTTCAGGAATGAAAACTGGTCAGATTACCCAATGGGCGATCAATGGAATCTATTCGAACTGAAAATCTTCATTTCAGAGACATCCATCCACTTAAGATGCTATACTGAACGAATACAGGATTATGTAATGCAATGAATGCCTCCAGTACAATGCAATGGTCAACCATGGAGTTACGTCTCATTCCCAACACCCCAAAATAGAAATAACACTATTTCAGACGCGGGGTGATTTTATGTTCCTTGCGGAAGGAGGGTTTTATTGACAGCCGAGCCTGGATACTAGTACCGGAGGTCGAGCAGGGGCAACGTCGGCACTGCGACATATGTTACTGCCCCCGGGCGACCCCTGGTGGCCGACGCGTACGTGTGGCGGCATCTGGCGGCGGATTTACAGGTAGGTTCGTGTTTACTTCCGGTGGGAGGAAACTCGGGGCTCCTCACTTATGTCAACACACCCGATCCTCAAACCAACCCCTCACCTTATTTCACCCGGCTCCCAGCCGACGACAGCGCCGATGTTAAGAGTCAATTTTAACCTTTCCTGCTGTGAATCCATTCTCATCGCTTCTCCATTTAGACCTGTAGATAGGACCGGTTAGAACTGGGCCCAGGGTAAACGCAAAGGAAATTAGTGCAAAGTATATGGATAAAAAGAGTTATTCTATGAATAACACATACAAATTGATTTATACAGTAAAACCTCGCTTCTGGGAAACCTCACTTAAGAGGGCACTTTGCTCAGAACTATGGGTTTACCCTTAAGTGGAGTTTTACTGTATGTCAATAATCCACAGCGATGATGGTCAACACCATCATTTGAAATCATTAAATGGTCTCCAGGACAACCAGGAGAATGTTTTTAATGACAATAGCAGCCAGATAATGATACGCTAACTAGACATTTGTATGGCAAATCAGCATGATGTGGCAACCAGATTTACAGGTAGGTTTGTGTTTACTTCCGGTAGGAGGAAACTTGGGGCTCCTCACTTATGTCAACACACCCGATCCTCAAACTACCCGCTCCCCTTATTTCACCCGGCTCCCAGCCTACGACAGTGCCGATGTTAAGAGTCAATTTTAACCTTTCCTGCTGTGAATCCATTCTCATCGCTTCTCCATTTAGACCTGTAGATAGGACCGGTTAGAACTGGGCCCAGGGTAAACACAAAGGAAATTAGTGCAAAGCATATGGATAAAAAGAGTTATTTATGAATATCACATACCAATTTATATGTATGTCAATAGAACAAAGCAATAACCATCACTTAAAATAATCAAATGGTCTCCATGACAACCATGACAACGTTTTGTCTATGACAATAACAGCCAGATAATGATACACTAACTGGACATTTGTATGGCAAATCCGCATGACATAGCAACTCGTAGAGAAGTATATTATAAAAAAAATTTCGATTTTGAAAAAGAGATAATACCACACTACACCCTACAGGGTGAGAGGTATTAACTCCAAGAAACCTTATCAAATAGAAAAAATACAACACTGATATTATAGAGAAGCGATTGGAGAGTCAATGCCTGAAACGTGTCATGCTGGTGAAATATTTTTGTTCAATACCAATAGCAATAAGAAAAACAAAAATGAGGGTTCTCCACAAGTTGGAATATTACTATAGCAACGATTCTTCCGAGGAAATTAAAAATGGCATAATTTCATAGGATACGATCCCAGTAAAATGATTATATCAAGAGACGTCACGAGTTTGAGTCTGAGTTTATTTATGCCACGCATTTTGTTGGCTCCATAATTTCACGAGCCGAAAACGAGTGACATTACAGAGCCAACAAAATGAGTGGCATAAATAAGCTCGAACTCAAACGAGGTGCGTCTAGATTTTATCCTACCCCGTTTCCATATGTTTTCAGTATCAGAAAGTAGTGGCATAAACAACACTTTATGTCACTAACCGTGACATAAACAAATCCCATGTTAAGCCTATGGCGTTTTTTATTAGGGGTAGGATAATAAATGTTACTCAAGAGGAAAAATGCATTATAAATGTTACTCAAGAGGAAAAATGCATTTATTCACCTTTTTTTAATTAAAGTAGATAAATATATTTATGTCAGTACTTATCAAGATATGATTTCCTTCTTTTACCATGGAAGCGAGTTTGAATTAGACTATACATGTTGGAACAAACGAGCATAAAATTCAGATTCCTGAGGTCAAAATTGACAAACAGCCCAATGTTGAGTCCATGGAAAACAAATACAAGGGGTGAGATAGATACTTCTCTCTGTAGAGGGAAATACGACACTGTTTAGATAGCGGCTCGAAGGATATAGCACAATTGTGTCCGTGATTTGGTCACAAATCTAGTTAGTCTACCCCTTCCATACCCGCCACCCTGACCTCACCTCATCCAGGTGATCACCTGGCAATATTGTGAGAGGCTGACACCTGGCGGGAGGGCGGGCGGAAGTCCCCCGCTCCACGCCTAATTCGGAGACGTCCATTTATCACCGGTCGTAATTCGCCGTCGGAGCCAAAGCCGACGTGCGCCGGCGACGATAAACCCTGCCTTAATCCCGGGGAAAACACACGGATACAGGCCGGAAAGTAGTGTTTCTGGGACCAAGGTTGCGCTTCGAGCTCCCTGAGAGGTAGACTGGTTCCCTGTCCAAATAAATGATAGGACAGGTAGCGGGATACTCAGAGCGACCTTGAACTTTGCATGTCAAGCCATTGCTACAGTGGAAGATCTTACCTCAGAAAGAACTATTTGATTGAATAGATACAACTCTCCCTCTCTCTCTCTATAATTAAAGCCTTTTTAAACCATTCTACATTGGTTTAAGATGAATGACAATACACAATAAAATAAGGTTTGGAGATGAAAAATCCATAGTGTTGGTCAGGTAACCAACTCGGTGCAATCTCACAATGCACCAGAAAAATGGTGGTAGTTATCTGGCCTAATGAGGGAGTACCCAGGTCAGGCTTCCAGGCAACCCAAGCGGGTCAATAGATGGAGAGAGGGGAGAGAGGGGCCGTTGAATATATACACAATATTGACTGGTATTAGATACAAGCGGCCGTATGATCCGAGAAGTTGACGCATAGTAATATGTGAGCACATTCGAGGATATTCCGCAGAGTCAACCCCGAGGAGCATACAACCATTTTTATCTGAAACTAGTCTATATTATATTATTTATAATGCTTCTTTCCTGACAAGTGGCATGCCAATATTAGGTCAGTTTAGATAATCTTCCATATGCGCGCTTTATCGGAACCCGGAGCAAACTACATGTCTGTATTCGTCGGGTATGGTGATACATACTCTCTATGTGTTTTCTTTGGACACGTTGTAGCAGGTGGAAAGTAATTAGGGGGAGAAACTACAATCAGGGTAAGGAGAGGATCTGTTCTCCGAGGGCATCAGCAACGATTTGAGAGCGGTTTCGTTGATTTGTCCTCCAGTTTTATCCAGATTATGATCTGGGGGCTGTTGAATAAAGTTCGTTCGTTTCTGTTGCTGGTCTGAACGATACGCTAACTCCAACGATAATCCACATCCTGGACGATTTTTCTCCATTCGGTGTTGTATGACAAGACAGAAGATATTCCTTAAATGAACGTATTTATATACATCACTTTGTAAAAGGCTTTAGGTTACTTTTATCATCAAAACCCCTTATGCTTACACCACATCATTTTATACAACACTATGGCCCCAAAGACAATCCTAAGATACTTTTCTGTCGTTCGTAGTTTATTCAACGGCCTCCTGTATCCTTATGTTGGGCATTTCATGATGAAAGGTATCTTGTAATTAGTTGCGTTTTGTGTCTGTCCTTGTTGGTAGTGAGTGTATTATAATTAGAAACACTGGGAATCAGAGCAAGGTCCCAAAGTAAAACCCAAGTCAAGCTAAATTTTGTTCTTTTTCTGAAATAAGAAGGATTCTTCTTGTAGCGCGATGTAGTTCATAGAATGTTGATTGTTAGAAGGACTCAAAGATTATTTTCCAACATATCATTATTTAGTGGTTTTAGGCTACCGGCTTCAGTAAGATCACTTCTAGTAAGTCTCCTCCATGAGGAACATAGAGGGAGCTCAGGGACGATGATGGTCAGCATCTTGATTATTGATTAAACAGTTTGTAAGGACTAGAAAGGGACTCATCTTTATTTTGGCCGAACAATCCATGTTCAGACTCTCGTAGGAGCACACAAGGCGAAGTCCTTCAGATACTCCGCGCGCCCCTGGGATGTCTGTCCAATCTGTAGTTTAAAGGTAGATTTTGTCATGGATCTGTTTCCTGGTTTTTTAGAATTGTTTCAACTGTTTTGCTATGACAATGAGATGCCTGGCGACTAGGGGAATTATTAGTCGGCAACCAATCAAATGTATCATGATCTATTTTATCAGTGAGGTGAGAAGTCATCAGGTGATGCCAATTTCTGTAATATGGGGATGGAATATTGTTCACCTTAAATTTTGTGTCATTTTTCCCGCCTGACGATTATACGCCCCAAACAGTGGCAAATAGTCGGTGGGTGATACTGAAAGGCAGAATCGTCAGATTGAAACGCCGCATAGAGCAACACTTTTATATGGTGCGCGAAAAGAAGATACGCATTACGTGAACGTTGGTTCATTGAGAGATGGGGAGTCAACATTTACCTTACTCATGGGGGACAGACCTTGTATATAACTGAGTTGTTTATGGTGTATACCTTCAGGTGAAATTTCATAAATGTAATCCCATTAGCAGTAGGAAGTTTCCTGCTGCTCGACGATAGATGGTAAGTAATCCATTTTCAAAACTTTATCCACACTGAGTAAGAAGTCGTTGATGGCAGCTAGCAAAATTTCAATATATGTCAGTAATTTTCAATGAATTAATGTGGATTTGTTGATAGTATTTTCCCAGCCTATGCTGCAGTGTGATGCCTGGATTTATTCCCGGCTATAGTTTTCCTTGATGCATTGAGGTGTTTGTGAGCCAAATACATAAACACTATGGTGCTTAAGTGATACTATAGGCAAATAGTATGTTCATCATAAATGAATGAGCGTGCAATTTTAAATGAATAACAATTCAAAGGTTTGAGTAAGATTGAGCTTATGGATAGTTTTCTGTAACCCACTTGCACCCAGTCAACTTGCATTTTTTGCAACTGCCTTTCTAGGATCCAAACACATCAATCACTTGTGGGTCTTGAGGTATTTTGGTCTTGAGTGATCGGTCATGGTCAGCTGGGTACGCCACTAAAAGACTATGACACTGGATCCCTGCTCTGTTCTCAATACCACAGTGAATAGCACACAGATAGTGAAGTGATAGTTTGTATGCAGTATCCTGAAAGTCTATATGGACCCCTCTAACCTCTAGATGATGTATTTAGTGCGTGCAAGCACGCTCTAAAAAACCATCAAAACTGACGGCTGACACTCAATGCCTTTTTTTTAAGCTTTAGATTGTATAATGTAACAGATACATCCTGTAATTACCCTTGCAACAATAAAGAAATATGTGAACAAAAATAAGGCATTACAGTAATTTCTATTTTGAATGAAATACTGTGAATTCGTTGATAATATCTTCCAAAACTATGCCTAACTATTTGATAGTTAATATTATTAAGGAATCACGGTAAGGTAATGGTAATCTCGAATTAAAACAAAGCTGTAAAATGACGCCAAAGGTGCCAGCAAACTGGTACTACAGCGGGTGGCGTATTTCAGTGAGTGCCTTGTTCACCAGGCAATGTATCGATAGGGTTAACAATGCTCAAGATCGATATCTGGTAAAAGATTAAGAGCTGATTGGATTATTACTATCGAGCAGTAACCTGATCACAGATAAACTTATATAGTGGTCGATGGGAACACAATTTACAGATGAGAGTAGACAGACAACTTTGGATCGGTGGGTGAGTCGGAATAGGAACGAAGGTTTTTGTGGAATACTATACAGAAACAGGGTTACTGTGATAAATAGGCGGTAAAATACTTGGTAAAATTATCAATTTTACCAGGTATTTATCATGTACAGACACGTATTATAATATACCTTTAAATAGCCATTTTATATATCATTTTTGAACAGTTTGTTGAATCTCACCGTCGTACTGACCCTGTATGCAGCGCACATACCCTGAACGCCACATGCGTGTTGTACCGCCAAGAATACGACATGGATAGGAGTGGGCTGTTTACATAGAATATGCGGCCATGGGTACATACAATAATTAAGATCCGACACAAAAAGTAATTAAAACAAATAGGTCTAAAATAATATGGCATGTCCATTTATATTGCTAGTCAATGATAAATACACTCTTTCAGTTTCATCGGACCTGGAAAACTGAAGGATCTCATTTTTGCACCAGGAACAATTTCGAAATGGAAATATTCCAATTTTTGTTTATATTTAGATATGCACATACGTTAGCAAATATGTCAAGGGCATGACATACCCGGTGTTTACACTAAACGATTATAGGCGGCGGTTCTTGAATTTAACAGCACCAGATGACCTTCCGCAGAAAAAAATCGTCTTGTGTAAACGTAGTGGCGACTATGTAGACCACTTGATGGCTAATGACTTTTTCAAGCAGCTTAAATAAGTTGTCTAGACATCTGGAGATTCTGTAAAATCTCAGTCGTCGACCATCTCTTATTTTAGCGGAAAATATGTGTTCTGTGTCGCCGACCACAACCATTTACTTAAACATTTTCACCTGCGTTTTTAATGGAAAATCAATACATTCACCTGTGGTTTAGGCAGGTTCAACCTTCAAGAATCGTCACTTATAACCATCTAGGGTAATGGCCTACTCGGATATTGAAAAATGGTCTCGTGTAAACGCTTGATGTGCCTCTTATGTCTACGACTATAGCGACCGATTTTTGGCTAGCCGATCAGAACAGTCGTCACGTTCTAATCGTCTAGTGTAAGCGCTGGGTTACACGAACTACTAGATACACTTGGCTAGAGGGAAGAATACAATTAATAATAAGTCAACCCTTTAATAAAACATCAGAAAGCAACTCTACCCATATTCTTGGCACAGGAAATCAATGCCTTTTACCAACCACGATAACGGTCGATAATATTGATTTTTATGGAGACAATTGGCAAAGAATACGTTTAATGCCAGAGAGAAAGGCTTACATTAACGATATCATTGCAATATGACCAAGTTGAGAAATCGTTGGGCATAGTGAGATTTTTGCTCATTACACTTACCGATCGTTTATATGGAATATGTAGTAATATATCGGCTGTGCCATATTCTGTAATCAGTGGTCAATATATATAGATACAAACTGGGCCATACGGACAGCAACTTTGAAGTCCCAAATTACAGGAAGCAGGTGGGGAGATGTAGGTGACAAGCTACATGTGAGGGGCAGTTATTCTAGAGCTGCACACTGCACACGAAGAGCAAGTGCAATATTTCAGGCAGCAAGGACACGAAAAGGTGCTCGTGTAATTTACAAGCTGAAGCTCATCCGGTATTTACACTAGACGATTCAAGGCGGCGATTCTTGAATCTAGCACCACCTGATGACCTTTAACAGTAAAGCCTAGAAATCGTCTAGTATAAAAACCAGGTTCGTGACGAATACAGATCATCTGATTACATCAGGGACCTGTTTCAGTAGTTTTGTGACATGTCTAAATGGCGTCTGTGACACAATACCGACAGATCACAAGATTGCAGTCGATGACACATGGAGTTTCACTCACTTCTCGTAAGAATTAAGCAATGACACTTTAACATGAGTAAAGGACACATATAATCTATAATCGTTCCAAATATGAGGAAGATTGGCCACTTCGATCCCTGATCAGGCAATTTGGAACCAACTGGCGATGACATAGTCCATTTGACAGCCGACAACTATTTAAAGCTGGCTTGAATTAGTCGTCTAGACAGCAGTCGTCCGATACCTCTAGTTCTGGTAAAAAATGTGTATTCTGCATCGACGACCGCAAGTTTTTACATAACCTTTCTTTACCCGCTACTTTCTCATGGGAAATGAATATATTCACCTGTAGTGTAGGTAGGATCAACCTTCATGAATCGTCGCCTATAATCATCTAGTTTAAACAGAGGCTAATGAGGACAGCAGAAAGTAATACGTTCCTAATTTAAGAAATGATAGGTCGTCTTGTGTAAACGCGTGAAGAAATTCTTGGATTGACGACAATTGCAGATTTTGAGGTACCCAGCATAATCTGGGACGTGTTTCACTAGTTTCGTGACATGTCTGTGACACCATACAGACATTGGGATCGTCTAGTTTCGTGACCACACAAGTAGATGCCCTTAGGAAAAGACAGACCCCAAACATAAGAATTAGACAAATCTACACATCATGGACCTGTTTCACTAGTTTCGTGACAAAAGTGTTAGACAGATATGAAAAGCAGCACCAACAGTGCAAGCAGGAACAGACAAAACGAAGTCTTATGTCTAGGTCTTATGAAACCGGACCCACCATCTAGACGCCATCTAGACTAGTGAAGCAGGGTCCCGGTGACTTTTGGCTGGACGATCGGCAGTCGTGGAATTTTTAGTCGTCTAGTGTAAACGCCAGGTAACAGGCAGCCAAGACCATAAAGTGACTCGTATGTGTCCGACAATAAGGCGCATGTTGCCAAATACCTGTGGCATATGTTGGTTCTATTCCCCAGACCTTACCCTGTATTTACAGCTAGGACTCATTGTGACAAAAGATGTATGCCAAACGTACGGCCCTCTTAACGAGCGATATAACATATCCACGATCAGCTTTGGATCGCTAATCGCTGGTGAGATCTTATCGTCCAGCCCGATTACCGTGCCTTTAATATTAAACAGACCCCAGGGGCCTATTGAATAATTTAGGCTTGTACATGAAGCCCCCTTTCCACACTTCCATAGGCGTACCTGTTATTCATCAGATCCCTGGGGTGTGTTTTTAAAAAAAAGATCGATACTCAATAGATTTACACAGGCAATACTGGCAAGGATCTCCTTTTAGCCACGCTATTTAAAGGTGATATTACTGTTGGACACTTCTAATTGTAATGGATGATAACTCTTTTTGCAGGAAAATCACAAATTGGTATGAATATCTTGTATAAATGGTATATATATATATATATATATATATATATATATATATATATATATATATATATAATATTAATACAACAATAGTCAATAAGTAATACTATAATAATTGTGATAGAATAATTGAGACGAAGACGTGAATGGCGGAAAATAACAAATAACAGGGTTTATTCAATAATACATTGGGACAAACCCCAGTCCTACACATCAAGGTATACAACACTAAGGTTAAAATAATCACTTACATATCAAAGTAAGATTAAAATTGAACTGCTCGGTTGAGCAGATACGAGCGGAATGCCGTTTAAATAACCTGGCGTCACCGGTTACCGCATCAGGTAACCGGGTAACCTGGAAAATATTATGTGACGCTTAATAAACAAGAGAGGTCCCGAAGTGAATAAACCTGTGAAGGACATTGGTTGATAATTTATATTTATATAAACGTAGTTATATAATAATATAATATTAATACAACAATAGTCAATAAGTAATACTATAATAATTGTGATAGAATAATTGAGACGAAGACGTGAATGGCGGAAAATAACAAATAACAGGGCAAAAACCCGCCAGACACAACAGAGTTCAATTAATACATTTTAAAAATTTTGAAGCAATTAAATCTGAGGAGGCGACCGACATAGAGGTTTCATGCAAATAGGAATAAACCGCCGAGGAAGACCAATTACCTCGGGCCTTGATATCATTGATGTCCACCCCTATGTCCTTTAGAAAGGTCGCCCCTCCATGTCTCAAAGAGTGACAGGAGACCCGGTCATCTCCGAAACCACACAACCTTGAAAGAGATTTCAATTTATTATTAACTTTCTGGTAATTCAGTGGTAATAAAACTCTACCCGAGGGTAATTGAAGCAGAAAATCGTCTGCATGAGGATTATACCGTGAAAGATATAAATTGAAAAATTTATACAGACAAAAAATAGACTCTGGGATTCGATCAAAACGGAGAATTTTTTTATCTAGACCTAACTGGTCTACTTTAGATGATGAAATTTTAATTTCCAAGTGATTACTGGAAATAGATAAGTCTCTCCTTCTGAGAGTATGATTGGAAATTGTATAATGGGATTTCCTTAATAATCCTCTAAATCCTAAGAGGAAGGATATCCAGAGAACCAAATCTTCATCTGAAGACATTTTCAATTTTGAAAACAGAGACCTCATATCTAAAACTGTTATGGGGTATCTGGAATTAGAACTATTATCCCCTAAACGGGTTAAACCTTTAATTGTCATCTTAAGAAGAAAATCCGATGACATATCATTATGACCTCTCAGTTTATTCTCAAAATTGACCGCTGAGATATAATTTCTGATAGAAATTGGTTTTAAATATTGTGATAAAAACACACAATATAATGATAAATGAGAATTATTAGTTGGGAAATAAGACCATTCCCTATCGTCGCAAAAACGATAATAGCAAGATAACTGCTTACTCCTGACCTTTTTAGTATTTTCAGAAACACACCCTCGTAACACCAACTCCTGTTTCACCAACAGAGATTCCAGGATCACATCTGTAATTAAGACCAAACATTCCTTTGTCTGAAAGTGTTTTAACGATTTTTTCTGGTACACCCCTGTAATTTAACCGAGACAATTGATCAGCTAAGACATTCTCAGCTGATCTGATATAAGTAGCTTTTAGGCTTAAATTATTTAAAAAACATACCCAAAATAGCTCTCGTAGCCATGCCATGCATTGTTTATTCCTGCTACGACCAGTATTGATCATAGCCAATACCTGCATATTATCGGTGATAATATTTACTCTGCAGTTTTTATAACAATGGGACCAACGTTTAACACCGACCAAAACTGGCCATAGTTCATAAAGATTAATGTTCTGTTCAATAATTTCCAATTCTGGAGATTTCTCAAAATGTGAATTTTCAATAATTTCACATTTTTCATCGTTCCAAGAACCATAGAAAAAATCGAGGCCTGCCCAAGCCCCAAAACCTAGCATAGATGAATCTGAAATAATCGGGCAATGATTACATTCGCGTTGAATAATTTCTTTCCCATTAAATACACTGCAAAATTTGTACCACCAATTTAAATCTTCCAGTAAATCGTCAGTTAATTCGATTTTACCACGTTTTGGACAAGAAGCAGAAAGATCGAAAATCCTGCGACTAAAAGTTCTGCCTCCACGTACCACCTGAGAACAGAAGGAAACTAACCCCCCTATCTGTTCCAACTCTTTTTTCGATACCCTCTTATTTTCACGGATTACTTCAATCGATTTTTTGAGCTTTTCAACCTTACCTTCAGGTAACGAGAGGGTTAATTCTTCAGAATTTATTAAAATTCCAAGAAAGACAGTCAATCTAGACGGTTCTGTCACTTTAGACATTGAGACCTCGAACCCAATATTTTGAGAATGTCAATAAGTGCATTGCGTTTGTTCAGACAATCGTTATGGTTTTTACCGATAACCAAAAAATCATCCAAATAATTGGTAACCCCCGTTATCCCATTTTGACAAGCAATATCTACGACTAGATTAGAAATTCTAGTAAAAATGTTTGGAGCGCATTTTAGGCCAAAACAGAGGCGCTTATCCTCGAAAAATCTAGGGCCCTCGCCTAAATCCCAGGAGAAACCTTGAAAAACAGTTTGATCTGATCTAACATTAACTGAACGATAAGCCGACTTTATGTCAACCACACTCATAAACTCGTTACCTTTTAGGGTTTTAACCGCATCATATACTGTATTATAAGAAAACGACTCGTAAGTATCTTCCATAAAATTATTGATACTTATCTTTTCCGGACAAGAACAATCAGTTATGGGCCTAAGTTTCCCATTGGACTTTAAAACTGCTCCTAACGAATGAACGCATCTCGGCCTTACCGAGGCATAGGCTACTTTACTCGATATAAGTTCTTTTTCAATTATCTCCGACATTTCCTGGTAAAAACCGGGTTCTAGTATGGAATTGTAATTTTCACAACAATAACTGGTGTTACATTCATCATCAACTATTGAAAACCCTTTAACAAAGCTGTCATAAACGAATTTTTTATCAAATTCTGTTAAACTACTCGTATTATTAGGCCCCCAGAGATAAGCTTTAATACGACAAGGTTTAAGTTGGGCCTCAAATTCGCCTATGAAATGAGAGCAGTTACAAATATTTTCCATACAGTCGTTATCAAATTCGTTTATATCTAACAAATTTTTTGAATCCCAACCAGGGACAAACATAACATTAGTTTCACAATCAACCTCGGATTCTACCGATAAGCCAGCATTAATCTCAACGGTTTTTCCCAGACTTGAATTCAAATCTGAGGGGTTAACAACATCCAACTTTTGTGTATCAATGACAGAATTTATCGAAAAAATACCACCTTTGTCTTTTCCCGACTCTATCGTAACAAATTTTTCATCAGATACTTGACTTCCATCCTTTTGAGCAACCTGTGGTAAATCCGTGCCATTACAATCTATTTTACCGCTACCGTTAGCGTGACCTGACCTGACCTGACCTGTTTCCTCTGGAATGCGGTCAGTCACGTGATTTCTATTAATAACACGAGACATTGTATCAACTTTACCGCAAGTATCTAGGTTACTCAGATATGCATTTCATTTGGTATTTGTTTTCTTGTTTTGACACGAGAAAGCACCGTGACTACTGGAGTGACAAACATTGCAACAATGGCGATATTTACAGTTTGTGAAAGTACAACCGTTTTCTTGTTTGTTATAAGCGTTACAAGTGTGAGAATAACCCGAGTTTGTAGCTTTTGTCTTTATCTGTTTCGCATTTCTAGCATTAATTGTACCATCGTATGACAAATGCCTAACAATATCGCTCGGATCGATAGTAGAAAATGACTTGATACCCTTTTTGTTCGCTTTTTCTTTAACGGATTTATCGTATCTAATCAGTGCTTCGCTTTGAAAAACTCGTGTTTTAGCCTTCTCAGCAAGAAGAATCTGATGGTCTACTACCCCAGAAATATCTTTACCATTTTCTACCAATTCTTTTAACATTTTTAGATTTACTAACACCAAACTTTCGTAAGTAGTGATTTTTTCTCCTTTCTCAAGGTATCTGGAAGTATCATATTTACCAGTTTTCTTTTTTCTTTCGTCAGAACTTCTTGATCGCGACTTGGATTCAGAACTCGCACTTGAATCTCTTGAGCTGCTCGGGGATGATCTCGTAGATACTCTTCTGTGTCGTCTCGATTTGGAACGATTTTCTCTTGAACTCCCATTATTCGTAGTCACCAGACGAAGAATTGTAGAAATCGACGATTCCAAATCATCCATCCTCTTCTCCATTTTAGAATTCGCTATACCTGCAGCCGCTGGAGAAGAACTCGCATCACCCTCCTCCGAACTCGCTGTAGCCCCCGACTGCCCGCCGGCTTGCACATCACGCGAAGTCGCTGTAGCCCTTAATTCCGCATTTTTCTCTATAAAAACATTTGGCATATCATCCAAATATTCCCCAAGAACATCCATTCCTGAGTGTAAATCATCAGCCTTCATAGAAGGCGCCTTCTTCCTAGACCGACCCATGCTTTAGGCCTTTTAACCTCTCCGAGATTAAAATTGAACTGCTCGGTTGAGCAGATACGAGCGGAATGCCGTTTAAATAACCTGGCGTCAGTTAACTCCGGTTACCGCATCAGGTAACCGGGTAACCTGGAAAATATTATGTGACGCTTAATAAACAAGAGAGGTCCCGAAGTGAATAAACCTGTGAAGGACATTGGTTGATAATTTATATTTATATAAACGTAGTTATATAATAATATATATATATATATATATATATATATATATGCGGTTATATTTCATATAACTATATAATTGAGGCAGAGGCGTGGTCTCTAGCGTAGTATCTTGGGTAACCAGTAACAAGTTGGTCGCATGGTTACCAGTCGCGTGCCGGTTACGTCACTGTTACATCACTGTTCTTAATGGTTGCGTTAGTTGCGCCTCAGCCGTTTATCTGACCACACGGGTTTTTCACTCTGTGAATTTTTTTAAATTTTAAGTTATTGAATAAAGTGTGGTGTGTCTGTTTTTTCCGCCAAACCAATTTCCTGTTTCCCGTTATTATCAGTGTTATAAGCTGTTACTCACCCATATATATATATATATATATATATATATATATATATATATATATATATATATATAGCCAGATACTCATTCTTTACATTCATCGAATACTATGATCATTTATACATGATAATCTCGTAAGAATGACTTTCATAAAGACCGATCACAAGAAAGGAAAAAAAAATCACGATAACATTCATTCTTTATCGCCTTATCTTTTCAAAACACCTCCCAACAACCTTTTCCGTGCGCCAAGGAGACCCAGGGACGATGTGGGTCAACTTTATTCAACATTTATGGACGACCTTATGGAGGGCAAAGACTGCCCTAGCAAACGAATTTAATTAGAGTGGAATTCACCTCACAGGGTTCAAAATCTCATGGGATTCTGTTCCTTTTTAGGGGTAAATGTTGCAAGAATCTCAACAGAATCTATCTCAGACAAACACCTTGTGAGGGACATGAATCCCATCGTGTGAATCCCACCTAACATTAGACGGTAACCCTTGTACAAGTTACAGAAAAGAGCCTTTATGTACGAGCTTAGATTATTCAACAGGCCCAGGTTCACCCGTGGTAGTAGTATAGAGAAACAGTGGTTAATCGGCAGGGAGCGGAAGGGTGGGGGTTGTGGGGTGGCGAGTAATCTGGGCGGGTGCCAAGCAGGCCAGGCGTGTGTTGGGGTTTTAATTGATCTCACTGTAGGCAGCGTGTACTACAACAACTCAGAGAGGCCAGGGTCAGATGACCTACCACCTGCCAAACCCCAACAATATTGGGAGAGAGGGAGGCTACGAGCTCCCTGTACAGAACGGCAAAACTTGTTAATTATTAACAACCATAGCACAAAACCCTCTTTACTCCGATAGTACGTGAGTTAAATCAACTGCATGGAAAATCTCGACCATTTCTATATGAATGAGAAAAACCTAATGGTGTAAAGACTGATGTCTCGATTAATAATTCAACACGAATAAAAAAAATGTCATTGTACAGTCTCTATCCATGGACAATTTAACAAATAGGGAACATTTGGTACGTTCCTGTATGGCGGGGCTTTATATGATCGCGACCCAGCGGTAGTTTCCATGCCTACCCAAGTGAAACAAGTGTTGATATTTTAAATCAATGGCACGTGACGGTATTGAAGGAGATTAATGGGATTGAGGATCGAATGGTCATTGACTGGTCCCATGTCATGCTCACGCCATCAAACATCAGCCCATCCCATTCAAACGTTACGCTCGGCCAACAATGGCGTCGACACGGGGCCTGACACACTTCCTCGCCGCTTCCAGTGTGTTTTTTTTATTGTAAAAAGGTTCGATAAAATCTGCCTGAATGGTTTTCGTGCCTGAGAGTATGGGCCATCATGAGAAACGCCACACGCAGGGTGGGAGCAGGAACTATCGACCTTTGATGCGTGACCCGTCCAAACTCATTACCCAGGCGGGCACAAAGAGATTTCATGGATCTGAGTGTTGTCTTATTGCTAGGGTTTTCCATGCAGATAGTGTTAAATGAAAAGGGGTGGCACGTATCTGATTTGGTTCTTTTTACAAGGGTGTTTAAATAATCATGGGTAGCCATGCCTAGTTTTCCCCTGTTACCAATGTTAAATGTGTTGTTAACCTGTGGAGAATGAAGATGTAATGACATATTAATAGAATTTACTACGTCAATATAACCACACGTGAAAACTGACTCCCGGTGAAAGAATCTGGAAGTTATGAAGTGAGGATAGCCAAGATAAATAACTTTAGCCGTCCTCGCCTCATAACCTTTTTTTACCAATAATGTGTTTCTCTATTCCTATATACCTTGAAATATCTATAGAAATTGACGGTTTGTTGATATTCGATCGGTGGTATGGCCATGTCTACTCTTAACCCTTTAACAGCAGGAATTCGTCTCCAGGCATTCCCCTGGCTACGACAGGAAGATGCCTCCAGGCATTCCACTGGCTACGGTAGGAAGATGCCTTTCAGGCATCTTAGAGGCATCATTGATACAAAATTCAATAGATAAAAAAATAATTGTCTGATTTAAAAGAAATTTGGACAATGCATAGTAGCCATATTAACCTTTGATTTGGTATGACAAAATATGATCAGTCACCAAGGTAAATCACTTCAATCACATGACAGATCACATGACATTGCTATTTACCCAAAAAGGTGCTTGCCGTAGCAGGGTCATTTGGGCAGGCAATGCCTGCTGTATAATGCTAAGCAGGGGAACTGGGTGCTACAGGGAAAGGGTTAACGAGTATATGTTTTCTTCACGCATCTAACCTTCGATATGATTGGTCCATACGGCTTCACGTGGTCGACTTTGATATGAAAACATCAGCCTTGGTATGGAAACTGTAGTTACTGTTCCTACAGGGGTATATCACTATAGAGCGTTCGGCCAGAGGTATATAGGAATAAGAATGGACTTCATGTGTAGATGAATGAGAAATATGGTACCCAGTTGACTTTTCTTGATGTTCTGGGTCTCAGGGCATCCATACCCTGGTTAAGGTTGTTAGAACCAGAGGTAATAGATCTGGAAGGTAGGAAAAAATTGATCCATCAAATTTCAGAACCTACAAATATAATGAGGTTAACCAGTAAAAGAATTTATAAGATTTTGAGGGACAGGATAGCTAGAATTTCGAGCGTGTATGACTAGGTGGAAAAAGGGTTTTCAAGATCTCGAAACAAACTGCAAGAAGTGGGAGACTATATATCATTTACCATTTTACTCGCCTAGGGACACGAGATTGCAATCGTTGCAATACCAGGTTTTGAATGGTACTATTATATGCAAGAAATATTTAGCCCACAGGAAGGTCGTAGATTCCCCAGATTACACACGTTGTTTATCCGCAGCGACACACACAAGTGACAGTGTCAAGCACCAACCGAAAAAAAACTGAAGAACCTACCTTCAGTTCCGTTCAGTAGCATTGGAAGCGAAATAAACGCTGTCACGATGCTGAGAGACCACAGAAGGACACAAAAGACGCTGATGCGACATATCACTGTCAAAACTAACGAGTAAGATGGGAAATCTAAGTTAAGACACCTCCCAACACTGAAAACCTACATAGTAGTTCACCCGATAACCACCAGTTGGTAGGGGGAATACAGGAGAAACGGTTCACAGTTCTAACACCCGTCGAGTGCTACAAAACGCCCATAGGCCTTGCGGCAATGACTACGTTAGAGAACCAGCGAAAACTCTGTCAATCCGTGCAACAAGCTACAGCTAACAACGTCCGTAGCAACAGCGAATCCGCGAGTCGGACCGCGGTCATGTGACGCGGCGCACCAATCACGGTCGAGAAATGTAGGACACGGGTGAATGCGAAACGGCGGGAACGTCTTGCCCGCGAATTCGATTCTGTCACTTGCTCGTTAGTCGCGTTGTGCCTCGTACACCACAGATTCCCCAGAATGCAACTATTGTACAGAAAGTGGATGCACTTCTTGGTGGAATGTCCGGAGACCAAGTTTTTCTGGGAAGCCATAACTTCTTAAAAAGAGGTTATATTTGGAAGATATGGTAATGCTTTACAGGCTTAATCCTATGTGCATCTACAGAAGTTATTCTTTTAGATCGCCCCCCCCCCCCTCCGCACTGTGGGGTGACGTCAGCTGGCACCCCCTCACGGAGTTGAAGGCTGTGCGGGGGGGGGGGGGGTGATGATTTGTGTGGGTCGGGGCTTGGGATTGGTTTTCTTTGAAGTTTCGGGATCGTTTTCTGGGGAGTCGGGCATTTTCAGATCGCAGATCCGAAAATTGGATCTGTATAAAGTAATAGATCACTACCTATGATGCTAAGAGGGATGTTCCATTTTATTTTAAAAAATAGTTTGAGGATCACGAATTTAAGGTAACAACAAGAACAACAATAAAAACCCAACCCAGTATATCAAATGAATTTGGCGTGCATGTTATTCAAGGCGGGCGTCCACCAACCAGGACAAGGCTACGACAAGAAAGTTCCAATCGGCGCTTGTCGCAGCATTGTCGTAAGAAGGGGGGCTTTACGATAGCGTCGTTGGGGTGTGTCGGGAAGTGCACGCTCCACCAAAATTTCCTATTGTTGACCTCTGCGACACTCTCCCGACACGCCATGACACTCCACGACAAGGGTCCAGTCGTGGGAAAAATTGAACATGCTCGATGTTGTCATAGCCTTGTCGAAAGGCTCCCGACAAGCTTCCAATCATGGCCTTGTCATGGCCTTGTTGTAGACTCTTATCGGGAACTGGAGTCCACCAACCATGACAAGGCCTCCAATCATAGGCCAGTCGGGTAGCCATTGTCATAGCCTTGTCATGGCTGGTGGACACCCACCCCCCTTAAATACAGGCTTCCTCCAACCACGACAAGGCTACGACAATTGGTTCCTGACAAGGTCCACGACAGGCCTATGGTTGGAAGGCCTGTCATAGCCTTGTCGTGGTTGGTGGACCCTAGTTCCTGACAAGAGGCTACAACAAGGCCACGACAGGCTGCGACATGAAGCTTGTTGGGGGCCTGTCAGGCGCCTTCCGACAAGGTTAAGACAAAATCGAACATGTTTGATTTTTGCCATGACTGGTGCCTTGTCGTGGAGTGTTGTGGTTTTCTCGATATCACTGTCGTAGTGTGTCGGGACCATGGACGCCTTTTTTACGGGAACCAGCAACGACTACGACATGCCCCAACAACACTGTCGTAGAGCTGCCCTTCTCACAACAAGGCTACGACAAGGTGCACATAGGAACTTTCTTGTCGGTTCTTTTCGTAGCCTTGTCGTGGTTGGTGGACGCCCGCCTTAATAGAAAACATGTGCTACTCTAATTGGCAGCGAATATCATGTTCATGTTTCAAGCTAATACTTGTTGTATAAACCATGTAGACTGATATACAGGTCATTGCATCCACAGAAACATTGTTATTAGTGTCACACCCTGTCCAGTTCATAATACGATCAGACACTTCTTTCCAATAATACAAACGATGATTTCTTTCCTCCTCAGAGAAACAGACAGGGTGTTCCCATTACTGGCCGACGGATGCAGTATAATTAGGCGATCATTCATTGGATCAGAAGGCTTTGACAGGTGGGCATCAGACCGCAATACTTGTCATCGGCAATTAGGCGTTAGTTTATTGGTGAGATTTTTTAAATGCAAAAACTGATGAAATCGCTTCGTCTTTTGAAACTTAATTCATAGTTGTCTTATTCAAAAGTGGCATCATATGGCGATATAGTTCAAACTGCAAAGTCCTCTCAGTCGCTGTGTCAAAGTTTCTGTTGGATGAATACTGGATACATCAAGAATATATACACAATATTAACTGGTTTCAGCAGATACAAGCAGCAGAAATCCCGGAGGACAAGACGCTTAGTAATATCCGAGTGAATGCGAAGATATTACGTCTAGTCCAATGATATTATGACCGCCTTTTGTATTGTATTTATTATTTAGCATTGCGACTTTAAGTTATTGAAGAAAAGACAAAGTCACCGCCAATTATCTCACGTACTATTTTGTACGAGCACCGGTAATTACCGCCCATTTAATTACAAAATCCCTATATGTTTAGCATGGTTAGATATATAATGAGAGGAGACGCTCGTCAAATGCATTAAATTATTGACACGGAAAAGCTTTCAGTTATAGTGTAGAACTCATATAGGCATTTTAAGCACAAAGTAATCTACTTTAAAATAATATTCTTTTCGGTTCTTGCCGCTTCATTTTTGTTGTTTCACATTTGCTTAACATCGGAGACTTGCTTCATAGATTCGTAATATTCGTGGCAGTCGGGGAGCATTTGTAAAAGAATGATGACCAAAATGTTGATCGTATCATATCAAGTAGGTGTACAACACCCATCTGTCTGTATTGTCAGCTAGTAAAGCTTGGTAATTGGTTCTTCTCATTCCTAGGTGGCTACTGTATAATATATAAACACCATCTTGGAGACGGAATCGATACTGTATCATCTTATGATTTACCTAGCTGCTTCAGTATTGTTTATGTGAGGAAGTGTGCAGGACAATGGATAGGTCCTGTCATCTGAGGGGACCAGAATGCCAGAGCAAACATTCTTGATGCATTGTACAGCCATTTCCACCTCCTTCCCATGGATCATGATATCTTATTCTCTCTCAAATCCCTAAATCATCTCCCAGACATTCAGGTTGTCTTTCATAGTAAAATGTCGTCCCTCCCTTGAACACCATATATGGGAGGTTTACCGGTCTTTCTAGACAGTATTTGCTCCTGTAATTTTCGCTTCCCTGCTTGTCTATTCACATAGCTGTTCCTATGGCTACTCACACAGCTGTATCCCAATCTGCTGTGATTTTCTCCGTCTCTTTGACTTGATCTCTGTTTGGTATCTCTCTGTTTATACTTTTGTATCCATCCTCTAATTTCCTGTTTCTTAGTTCTGTTCATTCTCGCCTTCCTCTTTACAAATATTTTTAGCGCCCCCGTCCTCCCTGTAGTTCTATTACATCTCGTCATCTCTGGATAATTTATACATAACTCTTAACAACTGCATGTTTCTTCCGAGATAATCAATTTTACAGTTTCGATGCAACACATCAACCTCTATGCTTCTTACATCCCACACAAGCTCAATTATTCTCAGGGCTTGGTTTTGGGTAACAAGGAATCAGCTGCCGATTCGAACCATCTACAATTAATGAGCAATACTCCATAATCGGACGAATAACCACCGTATATATTATCAGGGCTGTCATTTGATTGATACAATTACGAATTTTTCCAAGCTTAAACAACCTGCTGTTCACGTTCCTATTAACCTCTTTTAAGTGACTGATAAAATTTAGGTGCGAGTCAATATTCACCCCTAGATACTTGTACTTATTCACAACACCATAAACGTGTATCTCATTTGGTTCTATATACCTTCGTTTTACTTTTGATGTATACCAAACAACCTTTGTCTTTGTTTCATTAATTGACAGCCCATTTGTCAAGCACCAATTGCATACAATATTCAGTGAATCCTGCATTTTCTGAGCAACATTTTCAGTTTCCACCCCACTATGGTAAAAAATAAAGTCATCAGCATACTGCAATGCTTTACATACATTCACACTACTACAAATATCATTAACAAAGATATTAAATAAAGAGGGACCCAAAACCGAGCCCTGGGGTACCCCAAACCGATTGACCTTTAACTTTGAAGTAATTCCATTTACCTTAAGACATTGCTTTCTGTTATCCAGATATGACTCCAACCATTTGACAATATTTGATGAAAGACCAACCCTTTTTTCAAGTTTCTTCAAGTAATCAAACGCTTTTCTCAGATCAACGTAGATCGAGCAAGTAATCAGTCTGGAGTTCCTTGCCCTATATATAAGTCATTTACATATCTAAATATAGCATCAAATGTCCCCAACTTCTTTCTAAATCCATACTGTTGGTCACTCAAAAATTATTTTTCTTCTAACTTTTGCTCTATGCTATCTGTAATAATTGTCTCAAGTAATTTAGCTGGCACCACGGTTAACGTCATTGCCCTCCAATTATCAATGTTTTCTAACTTCCCCCCTTTGGGTTTTGGAACAACACTTCCGACCTTCCACTCATGTCAATAGAACAGTCAAACAAATACGCAAATTCTCTACATAATATTATCATTGCATCTCTAATAACCCGACTAGAGATATTACATGACCCTGAGCTTTTAGATACTTGTATAGTTTTTGCCAGTTTAACTATGCATTCTTTAGATACATTTAAATCACAATTGCCAACCTCAGTTTCAGCCAAACGTAACCTTGATAACAAATCATTATAACCTGACATATCACGTTCGAAAAATAACTCACTTCCTATTTTACAAAAATAATCACTAATGTAATCTGCTGTTAGGTGATTCTCCACTCTATTCCCGGTATTCTTATCAATCAATGAACACAATGAATTAGTTAATGACTGTTCATAATATAAACAAATATTAGTTAAAACTTGAGCAAGTCTACTTTCCATCCTCTACGTCACAGCCTGTTTACTGGACTTGTTCAAGTCTTTGATTATGAACAGCCATTGAATGATTGAAGAAAATCGGAACAAATTTCATTTTGAGATGCAATCCTTCCCTGACTCGCCCTGTATCCTAGCGAGGAGGGGTAAGCTAGGTGGAGGGGTAGCCAAAGGATGCAATGACTGGAGCCAGACTACCGGTTTGGTTGCGCGCGCACACTGGCCCACACGTGACTAGCGCCCCCTGGCGGCACTAACCAGCCCCCTGTCGAGCTCGCTGCGACACCTTGCGGGGTCATGGTGACGGTAAAAATGGCGGAGGAGGCTAGAAGTGGCGGTAGCCTGTACACAGTCGGCGTTCAGCTAGGTGTGGAGGTGTGAAGACCTGCGCCCCCTACCGACACGCTTCCGCATAACAACCAGCCGCAGGGCTGCATATATGCATAACGAAGAGGACCAGGCCTGATTCCATTACCCCCACCCCTGTGTCGACCCTGTACCTCGCCCAATGTATAAAGTCTATAGTACCCCTCACATTAGTATCCTCGCATGGGAGAGGGTGAGGACGGCGGGCTTGGCGATCACTCTCATGTGGTGTTTCCACCCGCCGAAGAAAAAGCCACCGATTATATATGTAGTCTGTACAAAAGTCGACCAGTGGTTTTGCTTAAGACATCATCGGTGCGTATCATCGGTGGAGGGCAGAATAAACGCTGTTTTTCTATGATCTTTGACACTCAAATTCATTCAGTCACTAATGAGTTCAACATGGATGCATTCCGTTAGTGGTACACACTGTTTGATGGTCATATATTATTTTCACATAATCGGTGGGGGTGTTAAATACCATAATCGGTGGTCATGATCGGCAGGTGGAAACGCCACATATGGTGCACACTGTCGAAGGGATCCATGCCAAAACAGTCACGGCATTACTTGCTCGACTTAGGCGGGAATTAGGCCTGGAATCACCAAGGCCGACGCAGAATTTCAGACCTGCCGATGTACCTCGACGTAAATTCAAATCAATGCGATTGTGCATCGTGACGGCTTAATTCTCACTTGCATGAGATGGGTATATTTACGTATTGTTAACATTGAAGATGATAGCAACTATGTAAATGAGGAAATCAGCCTTTCTAACTGTACTATGTGACTAAGGTCTGAGAAAAAGCGTTTAATTATATGGAAATCAACTAGTTACAGGGGGAGACAACTTTGGAATATACAAAGTGAGAAATTCCTTCGAAGTAAACTATCATTCAGAATGTAACTACTTGTATGTTGTACTACTATGAGTCAAGAACTTTAACTGTTTTTGAGGACAGGTTCTCCAGCTTATATACAGACAGCAGGTGGCATCTTGCTGCAGGTTGAGCTTGCAAGCTCTGAGCTGGGATTGGCTATTGAAACAACAGCTATGAGGATTGATCACCCTCACTCTTGTCCGTAACACATGCCAGGAGGGCCACTCAGGTCATTGACAACTGAGGTGTCATTTCAGTATGCCCTGGCCCCATATGGGCAGACCAACAATAATGACAGTAAACTTGCCATTCACTTAATGGCTGCTGTAAGGTCAACATCAAGACAGGGAGGATCTGCTACAAAATGGTGACTGTCTTAATGCAGTTATTCTGGATACTATTAAGGCGGGCGTCCACCAACCATGACAAGGCTACGACAACCGCAAACAAGTCTCGTAGTCTGTTGTCGGGAATTTGGGTCCACCCCCTACGACAACGGGTTCCCGACAAGGTCCACAATTGGCTTACGATTGGAGGCCTTGTTGTGGTTGGTGGAGACAAGACCTTTACATGTTGTTCACTACTTGACCACTCCAAATGGGCAACTCAGTATTAAATGCCAGCTAGCTGCACCTGACGATTACCTCATATGTTGTTATTACATTTTATATTGCCTCATCACCACATATATATCACTTTAATATTTATTGTTGTGTCCATCTGCTTATGAAAAATAACAGAAGATACCACTTAACTGATACTGCCTACGTTGTTAAGCCATAGTTTATAACCGACTGTCAAAGTTGAATTATGACAATGGAACATCGAGGGGCTCCATACCATGTCGATGTAGATGGTTTGACGCCTCACCTCCCACCTTCCCACATTTCCCCAACTACAACCACTCTCACTACGACGACTAATGGGATTTTGAAATATTACCAGTGAGGACAGGGAGAGAGAGACGGAGAGAGTGATTAAAAGACACACGTAATCGGGCTGTCTGTGAGGTAACACGAGTATTTCTTTCAAAGCCAAGTAATTTTACCGTTGAAGGCGAAAAGGTGAGACTTAGAGGATGGTAGGTGTGGAAGTGTGCGTGCAGCCGGAGGCGGAGGCAGTGAAGCCAGGTCTGAAATACAAGGTGAGATTCTGTCTTCACTCTGTTTCGACTAGGAACTCCGATGGTCTAGTTGAGTCTGAGACTTGTCCATGAAAAATCAATCTCAAAGAAAGTAATTTTGTTCTATGTAGGTTCCAAATTACTTACCAAGAAATATTTAGCTTAACACATTTAAAGAAGACTAGCATTTTTTCGTTAAGAGTAGATATGGTTAACTATCTATATACAACGGAGCCTTCTTGTATTTTTTTTTTTTTGACGCTTTCCTTCTTTTTACACTTGATTGTACTTCTAGTTTTTGTTCTTTCAGTATTATCCACACAGTTGTCTGTGTGACAACTATATTGTCAGTGATATGACATGGTATTTCCTCCAATATCTGGAGGTCTGAATTTACATTTTTCATAGATTTCCTCCCTACTCATGGTAGTAGCATACTTTTTACCTATAACTATTCTCAGTGCTTTATTTATCAATATTTGTGAGCTTTCCATCCTCTGTACGCCAATGAAATCGAAAACATCGTTCGAATACTCTCTCCATGATAAGTATACAGGATTAAAGAAGAAACCAACAAGTTTTGGTCAAATCCGTCATTCTCCACGAGTTTGATCCAGAGTGGTATGAACGAGGCGACAGCCGAGTGAATATCATATAACATTCAAACGAGCTGACTTCTTTGACAAAAACTAGTTACTTTCTGTATTAATCTCACCCCTGTACACAATAAAAGAATGGACGACACACAGGATATAGACCATGAGAACGGACTGCAATACTTGTAGGGGCATGGAGAACGTGTTCGCAATGTTAACCCTATGGACATTTATTCCAGGGGTGAGATAAAGAGGGAAGTGTTTTTGTTTGTATTTTTGGCGCCAGAGTCTTTTAATTTTGAGAATAATTCATTGTCCAGGTCTAGTAATCGTTTAGACACTACATGTATTGTGATTTCCTCATCTTTGCTCCACTATTGGTAATTGCTAATAAGTGAAGTGATCTACGAGTAGTATACTCTCCAGGCATAATTCCAAGTGGTACAAAACATCTGCGGGGAGAGTGACAAACACAAATAGTTTACGACTTGTGGATGGCTGCGGATTTAACACCACCAGACCTAACGTGGTGTAGCAAGTATTTGCTCTGGTGAAAAGTGTAATTCAAAGTTGGCAGATAAAGCTGTGATATTACTTCTGCTATGCACACTGTAATTCCGGGCAATGGTGGAATATAACCTATTTCAGAGGTAAGGAAAAGCAGAGAGGAGGCAGTGAAGGATAGAGGGAGGTTGACAGGAACATCTGGGGTTCCTGCTCCTCTATTTCCTGTCTTATCAATCTGTGATCAATCTCACAAAGCTCTGAAACCGAATTTTCTGTGGATCGGGTTGCGACGACCAACAAGGCGATCATAACTCGGTTGGAAATAAACTCACTGCCAGCAAACAGATAACTAAAAGGGTGTCCATAGGACCACTTAGTAATAAAGTTAATCATTTAATTGTCCAAATGAAAAAAAATATATATAAAAAAGATTTATTTTGTTTTTTTGTTTATTAGGCACAAATCATCGCGAATATGGTCTTCCATTGTGGTTTGTCTGAGTATAACCAGGTTATTTCTTTTCTGTATCATGTATGTGCCAGTATGGTATATCTCACCACGTAAATACGATGTAATGCAGCCGACCATTAGATGACAGAAAAGGAAATAATACACTATTGAGTTCCTCCCAAATGACATTATATGTATTCTCTATAGGGTATTATGATTGAAATCACCCCAACAAAGACTTAGTTCATCCATTTCCCCAGCCATACCAGCCCCCGTCCCCATCGATGATAGCTGGGCATGATCCTTGTATTGACGCTCTGATTGCACCGTTCCTTAATCAGTGTTATTTACCTTTCTCTCGGTATCTACTTAATCTGCCCAGCAATCTCCCATTCCCCAATTCCCCAGCTATACTGTTACTGGGAGGCCTTTGTCTGGGTTAAAAGGGTAGGCGATGGTATCAGAAGGGTATACGTTGTTGCTGGCAGGATAGTCGACCTATTTTACCGACTACTAAGCCCTATAAGGACGGGCGCCTGAGGCAGAGCTGTCACTGTATGTGGCGTTTCCAAATGATACACGATGAAGGTATTGTGTCATGGTTATGCCATGAACTGTTTAAAAACAACAACTTGTAACAAAGTAAAATAAGCATGTACCAGCCACTAATTCTATAGGTCTACTAGTCTAAGCATCTGAAGCTACAAGGATGAAACTACTGGAGCCTCAGAGAGATAGGGTTCTATCAACCCCAAGGTCCTCCTGAATCATTAAAAGTTGTAACAGAACTTGTTAAAAAACGATGTTGTAACTTGTAACAAGCGCAATAAGTGCGAACTAAACCTTCTTTACTAGGTCTTTATACTTGCCCGCCGATGTATGCGGTTTGTGTATGAAACAATAGATATAAAAGAGCATGCTGCGGTAGCCATGGGAATGCTTGGAGGTATCATGCTGTAGTAGACATAGGAGCGCCTAGAGGTATCATGCTGCAGTAGCCATGGAAATGGTCGGAGGTATCATGCTGTAGTAGACATAGGAGCGCCTAGAGGTATCATGCTGCAGTAACCATGGAAATGCCTGAAGAGATCATGCTGCAGTAGTCATGGGAATGTCTGGAAGTATCATGCTGCAGTAACCATGGGGATGTGTGGAGATATCATGCTGCAGTGGACATGGGAATGCCTGGAGGCATCTTACTGCAATTGGGACAGGATTGCCATGAGGCATCCTACTGGGGTTAAATGGATACATTTCAATGCCACCTGCTTCTCCTCTGGGACCTAGAGTTGCAGCATCATTACGAGGGCTCACTAGTGGCCCCCTTACCGCCGCCACTTGATGGATCACACCCCGCCCGACCAGGTGAGCCACAAGGTGGGTGTGTGAGACCTGGCGTTTACACTAGGCAACTGGAAATGTAACGACTGTAGATCGTGTAGGGGAAAATCGTGAGGTCGTGCTCACTGAGAAAGAACCGCCTAGCTAAGAAACGCTTCAAGCGTTTACACTAAAAACGATTCATTGATAAAAATAAGTCCCCTTTATTTGACATCTAAAAGAATATATTATATCCTGCTGTTCACCTAACCTGGTGTTTACACAAAACGACAAAAACATGACGACTCTAGATCGTCTAGCCAATAAACGTCAGGTGGTGCTCCATTACGCAATATAGGCCACAATAGTCGTTTGCTCTAGAATTTCCTCAAGCGTTTACACTAGACAACTTTTTGTTTATACAAATATATTGCCTTGAAAATAGCATGATCAGCATAATCTGAAATAATCACACGATCTGCATTAACTTGTTTGGTGTTTACACTAGACAAATTGTTTGGCGTACACAGTAGACAATTTCTAGCCTTTTACTAGTGAAAGTCGTCAAGTGGTGCTGAATTCAAAAGCCGGGTAAGGCGCCGGTTACACTAGATGAAGGTTAGATTTTTGAAGGTTAAGCCTACCTGAACAACATATAGAGGTATGTATTTCCCCTGAGACAATAGTAGGTGAAAAAAGCGCTTAGGCTAAAACGAAGTTGTTTGGCGAAAATGTGAAGTGCTTGACGACTGAACCTTTGAACAATCGAGGCGCTTTTTCGACGATTAGCTCAAGCTACTTTGAAATGGTCATGAATGCAAAAGTGTCGTAATACACATAAGGTGGTCACATGAGCTGATCTCTAAATTTTGGCGTTTCCGCTAGATAAGTTCTAGTCCTCTAACACGCATATTCGTCAGGTGGTGCTAAATTGAAGAATCTTCGCCAATAATCGTCTAGTGTAAACGCCGTCAGAGGGGGCTGGTGGAGCGAGAGGGGCTTCTGGCACTGCCCCCCCTCTTACCCCGGCCCCCGGTTCCCCTCTCCGGGGGGGGGGGGGCTGGGGGACCTCCCCCCCCCCCGGCTGGAAGTCGTCACCCGCTCAACACACCTTTCCCATTTGGACTGAGCCTTGATGACGCCAGCTATCATGCGCTTTATTAACCCTATGGTGTATGGAGATATGACTTCTGATTTTCTCTCAACTACCAGGCTTTATGGATGCCCAAGTGTAGATATCATATTCATCATTGGCTGCCGTTTGTTGTGTACGATGGTGATAATGGTTTCTGCCATGTAAGCACTGGTATGGCCTGGACATTAGGGTATCAGATATTGTCTAGTGAGGTGAGAGACCCTAGAAGTATTTTTATCATTCCAATAGTGTTAAAACTTATTTAGATTTAAAATCCAATAAACATCCTAGAATCACAAAGCAAAAGAATTTATAGTATTCTGTTAGATAGAATAGCAAGGTTTCCATCAGGAAGAGTGAGATGGGGAATAATATACCCAGATATGGAGCAGGATCACAAACTATGGGAAACTATTTACGAACTACCCTTTCAATCAACCAGAGAGACTAAAGCTCAATCTCTTCAGTACAGTAAGAGGGGGCGTCCACCAACCACGACAAGGCTACTACAAGAGCAGACAAGTAAGTTCCTATCGGCACCTTGTCGCAGCCTTGTCGTGAGAAGAGCAGTGTCGGGACAGCGCTATAGGACCGTGTCGTAGAGGTCGGTGGTTGCCGAAAAAAAGGCGTCCATGGTCCCGACACACTACGACAGTGATATCGAGGAAACCACAACACTCCATGACAAAGGTCTAGTCGTAGCAAAAATCGAACATGTTCGATATTGTCGTAGCCTTGTCGGAACGCCCCCGACAGGCCCCCGACAAGCGTCCAATCGCAGCCTGTCGTGGCCTTGTCGTTGCCTTGTCGTGGTTGGTGGACGCACCCTCTTAGTATGACTATCACATGTAATGCCCATCTGGCTAAACGGAAAATTGTAGAGTCACAGAAATGCAACTATTGTGTGCAAAAAGATGATATCATACACTTTCTTGTTGAATGTAGAATAACCAAATCCTTCTGGGCATCACTATGGCGATGGCTCAGGAATATATTAAGAGTGGAATTATCTGATTTAACAACAACAGATATCATATTTAGTATAACAGATCACTCAAGAAGTAAAAGGAACAGAATGTTGAACTATATCATAATTTATGCTAAGATGTATATACATCGCCAGAAATTGTTCTATAATAACAATCTTGAAGTTCTAGCCTTTGTGCAATAGCTCAAAAAAAGAATGATGGTTGAGAGATATGTCTGTACTTTGGAGAATGCGTACCACAGATTTGGATTCCTAGGAAACCTATGGAAAGCCTTTTAAAGAAAGAGAAAAAAACCCAATGTATAACACCAAAATGTGATAAAAATGATTTGCGTCGATTTGGGCGTCTCCGCGTTCCCGGTGGGGTGTGGGTGACTATTCGAATCGTTCAAAAAATTTGGATACCTTCCTTTGAAGCTGACCGGAATAAATTAACTCACACGCCGCCCGCCCGCCGAGAGAACGCCGTCACATACCAGCAGTCGCTCGCCGATCGCACGTCATTTTCACTACATTATAACACCAAAATGACCACAAGTTGTATTGTCAATTGTATCTGTAAGTGTTATGTCTGTCATTTTCAGTTGGAAAGGATTTTTCTTTCCTCCAGTTGTGTAATGTCTGTGTGTCAAGTCTATTTACTTTGGAATTCCCTAGTGGTTAGTTAATGCTGGCTTAGGATATCAACTTAAATTTGTTGGAGGAAATGTATCAAGAGGTGAACAGTGTATTATAACCAAGAATCTTGCATCAATCCACTGAGATAACATGTATTAAGGCTCCTTCTTGAAGTGGCCAAGGCTAAATCTGTAATGTAGCAAGGTTATGTAAGGTATAAAAACTGTTGATCTCAGATCCAGTTTAGCTAAAGCATAAAGAGCTACAACAAAAAGTAGTGGTGTGATACGTCAATATCTCACAGCATTTTACACGATTATTACCTTAAGTTAATTGCCCTTGTTTCACTCCTTGAGCCTATAATGGTTCATTTCTTTATCGTATATGTTGAATAGAAGGAGTCGAAGATATATGATATAGATTGAGATGTAAAATATATGGTTGATTTGAGAAAATATAAATAAACTAATGACGGACTCTCGGGAACATAATTTTGAGAATGATATATAAACGTGCGTGCGTGCGTTTCCATATTAAGAGGTGGACAAACTGTCAACTAACGATATCACCTCATTAGATTTCCCAGTAGGAATAACTCATGGTATCCAGCTTTGAAGGCGTACTACCTGTAGGCAGTGACACGTGAGAGGCAGATCATCACAGACCACACCCCAACCTCGTAGATTTAGCAGCTCAGTTCTGCTCAGACGTACTCGTAACTGCTCACACCTTTTCACATTGACATCAGAACGGACAACACCCGGCCCAGGCACATTAATACCTCCGGTAGAACATTAACATGTTTCTGTATGAGAGTGTATGTTATAAGTAGCAGGGCGGGGAGGGACCAAGTAGTTCACAGGTACGCAGGGTGTAGCCAAGCACAGGACGAAACAGTGAGTTTCCTGATATATAATTTCGGCAAATACAAGGGGTTGTATATACCCAATATATTGATAGTCATATTTCCGTCCCTTTTCGCCAGCGTAATGAGGAAAACCGTATTTACGTTTTTTTAAACCCTATTTAGGCCACTGTCTGATTATTCTGATATTTGCAACTGGGGACACAGTGTCATTTGCTATTTATCAGTCCACAAGAATTAGATTTCTTTTACCAGTTTTTTGTTATAAAACCATTCTAAAAGACAATGTATAACAGAGCGCACAGTTAAAGCCTACTGTTAAGGAAACTGCCCCATTTACCTCGCGGTAAACATACATTTTACAAGTTACAACGATACAATTCTTGTTCCCACCAATTATCATATGTAGATTTACTACAGACCTATGTATCTGTGTTGCTTTTTTGAGCGTGGGCCACACGCTCATATACGCTGCCAAAGTTAGGGAGAAATTGATTTTCAGTGTACCGCAAAAACTATCCCATCACTATCTGGGTGCCAATCATGTGACATAAGGGAAGATGCAAATCTGAGAAGACCAGTATCCCAGCCGCAGCCATGTAATTGACCGCATGTGAGATGGAAATTCTACTGAAAAGTCTTGTACACCTATTGTCAATAGAGCAAATTTGATAGAAAAAAGTTCCTATGAGAACTGAGTAACTCTGTATAGGTAGCTTAGTTTGCATGAAATAAACGTCACCTACATCGCGTCTCTGCCACTAAGGTGACATATTATTTGGCAATGAAAACAAGGACATTGCTGCATACCTTTCTCGGAGAGCACAGTGCCCTCGGCGCAGACTTCAAAAGGCCTATAGTCTGTCACATGATGATGATAGACAGGTATACAGGGCAACAATCAATGGAGTTCTATACCAACCTGATTCTTCGCCAAGAAAAGGTATTGTGTTTTGTATGATAAGTATAGGTATGGTGGGTAGGATATAGGTACGCCAGTTGCTGAGAGCAACTATAGCTGGGCACCCACTGCTTGCGACACACTCCCACATGGATACAACATAGCTATGAATAAACACTTTTACTGGAGACTGTGGAAGATAAGCTGTCTGAAGCCCAACAGAATCCTCCAGTCTAATACAAAACTTTGAAAAAAACTAATTATCGCCTCGTTGTAAGGTTGTCGTAGTGCGTCAGGGTGTGAAACTAAATAACTGTATCGTCGCCGTGTCAGATGGTTGCACAATTCTGTGTCATAGTGTGTCAGTGTGTGTTGGAACTCTTGTCGTAGTGTGTCGGGAACTTAGTGGGATCAGGCCTTAATATGCCAGCTGCACCAGAGATCCCTTGGAGAGCAGACACCTCGATGCTGTGCACCGCAGTAGTGGAGACCACTGAATAGATAACGTGCTGGAAGGGGATCTTCTTCAGTCGCAGTAAAACCACCGTGTAAAAATAAGAAGACAAGTGGAAAACCTATCACAGAACTTTGATAGGATTATTTACACTTTTCACTCATTCAGTATGTGAAAACGTCGAAGGTCAGTCACACCCCAAGCCACTGTGGTCTCCAACATGGAAGAGTGTGAAGTCACATTGTAAAGTCTAAAGGGTGGCGTCCACCAACCACGACAAGTCTACAACAAGCGCCGACAAGAAAGTTCCAATCGCAGCCTTGTCGTAAGAAGGGGGGATTTACGACAGCGTTGTCGGGGCGTGTCGGGAAGTGCACGCTCCACCAAAAATTAACTATCGTAGACCTCTGCGACCGTTCCCGACATGCCATGACACTCCACGACAAAGGTCCAGTTGTAGGACAAGTCAAACATGTTCGATTTTGTCATAACCTTGTCGGAAGGCTCCCGACAAGCTTCCAGTCACAGCCTGTCGTGGTCTTGTCATAAACTCTTGTCGGGAACTGGGGTCCACCAACCAGGACAAGGCTATGACAAGTCCTCCAATCGTAGGCCTGTCGTGGACCTTGTCAGAATACCATTGTCGTAGCCTTGTCCTGGTTGGTGGACACCCGCCTTTACTCTAGGCCCCAACTAGCTAGGTGTAGACCTTAAGCTTTTAACACAAAATACATTGTGTATTGTCCTGTTTTGTCCTTACTATTACTTGGAAGAACGTCCAAGAACGACAGTATGTCTCCTTTTCTGTTTACGTGAATAGAATAAAAGAGTAAAGGAGTCAAACTATGGATTTTGTGTTCATTTGGTAATCTAAGTCTAAATATGCTAGTACTATATTTTGTATATAACCTATTTATTGACTCTTTTTATAACATCCATATGCCCTTTGTAGTGTTGATGTAATACTTGTATGGAAGTAGTCGAAATATAAGGTGTACTTTCATAGCCACATTTCTGCTTGTTATTCAACTTTACAACTACACGCTTGCATAGCACATCTCGTTAGGCTCTGTATCATATATCCATGGAGTAGGGCGATCATTTACCCTGACCACCTCTTCCCTCTAGTTCCAGATCCAATACTGTATAAGCAGTCATCTGAGGACCACATGCAGTATCTTTACTGACTTTCTCAGCTTTAGTTAACAATGCAATTATAAAAGCCGGAGTGAACATCTTTGGTTTTTAGTCCACAACAAAGGTATGACACTCAGTATCCAATCCAAACAAGTTTGACCAGAGTTGATCTATATAAAACCCTCGAATTATAAATGAATGGTAAATAATACACAAAGGATTTACAACTACTTACATAATCATATGATAGGCACGGACATAGAGAAGTGATACAAAATACCCCGATCTAATAGACCCTGCCTTCCAGACCAAGCACAAGTACACATGGTACCTTAGGCGTATTTAGAGAGAGATGCACGCTATTTGCCCATATATGTTGTAGTCACCCGAAACCAATGGCCGCAGGGAATGAGCAGAAATGACCAATGAAATGGAGCATTAGGGAAAACGGTCATGGATATCATGGTCAGCAGGAAGAGAAGGTCAAATGCATTCTGTAGGACAAGCCATGTTTCCACCGGCATGGTTGTATATAGAGAAGTGGTTAGTTGTTTCGTATTGGAAATCTGACACGAAACAAGATAGTAAGGAAGAGATATTGTCATAGTCAGGTTGGTCAGGATAAGACTTTTTGAGCACGGATTCATTTAACCCATCTTCATTACTCTATTCTTCATAATCACTAGTACATAATTGTTGGTCGAGGATAATTGTATATGACCAAAGCCATTGGTTGTAATGAGAGAAGCTGGTCAGAATAACTCCTATGCAGAGGTCGACTTAATGTACCCTTCTACAGTACGAAATGAAATAAAAACAAATTCATTTACACTCACTCTGTCTTCTTATTGCTATGTACTTGGAAATCATAAAAAATGCTATTTTGAAACGAGTCACGTGGCACGGAATGCACTATTAGTTCATGAACAATGTGCACAAATGAAATTCGTACAGCTGACGCATAAGTGTGAGACATTCGCGCACAGGTATTCTCTTTGTGTCTGTAGTATAGCAGCTGCTTATTATTACTAAAGGAATATAAATTTATAGTGAGGTTATTCGGTAGAATATATTTAGGTCGTTGAACTGCTTTGGACCATGAAAACAGAATGACATCATTTCCGTTATCTGTTACATTAGGTCGTTGAACCGCTTTGGACCATGAAAACAGAATGACATTTCCGTTATCTGTTACAGAGCGATTCTCGGTAGTTTACTAACTTTAATATGCCCCTACATCACGGCACACTCAACTAGTTGTCCCTATTATTATATACCTATGCACAAAGTCACATACCATACTGTCTGCTGCTGGGGGTTCATTCGTAAAGTATGTATTGCACGATAAGCCATGTAGCATCATATATACCTACATACAGATTGCGTGCTTCGAAACATACTACGGAGTGCTTTGAAACATACTACGGAGTGCTTTGAAACATACTACGGAGTGCTTTGACCATACTACGGAGTGCTTTGAACAAATAACGCATTCTGATTGGCCGAGACGCCGGAAGCACAGATCTGGGTGTCAGATTCAAAAGTGGCGGACTGCTTCACTTCGCGAGTTCCGAGGCGTATGACACACGCCACGAGTTGACATGCGTATTAATCAAATATCGAGGCATCATGTAGCATTTAACTGATACAGTTTAAATAGCTTAAATATGTGAGATCGAAAGATAACAACACTTTTTGCGAAGTTACGCTGACTTGACAGGGGGCAACCGATGACGTGGCACATTATCCCGTCAACTAAGGTGTCACAAATGGCACATTGTCCTCTGAGCCAAAGTGTCACAAGTGACACATTGTCTTATGAGCCAAGGTGTCATAAGTTGTCTTGTGCCAAGGTATCACAAATGACAGCTTGCCACGTTAGACAAACTGCTATGATAGCCACATGTTGCCAGATGCATAAAGGGGTAACGAGTTATACATTATCTTATGAAACAAAGTGTCAGCTTATCTTAAAGAATGCCGACTCATCAGACCTGGCTCGGGCTTAACGACGAGACACCAAAGAACCATCATCTAAGAGGCTTTGTTATTGGGATTAATCAGAACGATTTTAAGGCGACTAACGTCTTTGAAAACGTTAATACTATCGACGCAGAAATGAATGGCGGCTCTTTTCATAAATACTGTATTAAATACACAGGGGCAATGGCAATGTAAGAATCATAATCATTTTCTCTCTCTCTATAGCTAATTTCCCTGCCGAATTCGAGGTAGGGCAAAACAAGACACCTTGGGTGATTTATGAATACAAATTGTGCAACAGGTTCATTCACGAATTTGTAAAATAATTATTTGATATAAAGATAAAATTTAATGCATCCACATATAATCTATCCGCTATATCTATACACTCTCATGGGTAATTGTTTAGATATAAGCAATGGGATTTATATTATTTAATAAATGTTTTACTAAATGCTCTGATAGTGTTACCTGGAAACTATTTGTCAAACTATTTTTCAATGATTGCATAAATTTCCGTTACATAAACAATGCCCAATTGTTACAACGATTTACTTTTGTCGTGTATCAATAATCATATTTAGTACTTGTGTTAAAAAGAAATAAAATATTTATGATTGTGCATCGTATCATGGGTTGCACTTGAGTTATCAGATCCTCTAGCGGAATACACTGCCACGTGGATAGCTTGGCCACTGGCACCCGTCTTTAAAGGATTAATTTACTCCCACAGAGCAGAGGGCGTTTGATAATCCTAGCAAAAGAAGTATATATATATTTGTGCTTGATGGAGAGGTCCTATGAGGTCTAGCATTTACAAAACAAAGAAATTGTCATGGAGTCCTCGCGTTAGGTTGAAGTCAGAGTGTCTTGTGTTTAAAAAAGCTGACTCACAACTTCCATACTCTCGTCCATACACAGAAAAGGCTCCTAGCGAAGGACACCCCCTAGAGTCTTGTAGATGAATCAAAATAGCTAGAACATCCTTATTCATCAATTGAAACGACAGAAACATTTTGTCGTGGTTTCGAATACAAAAGGGCAGTGCTAGAGGGAGAATATCTGAAATATTCAGTCAGATACATTTATAACTATAAATGAAGAAATTAGTTACCAAAACCACTACTATGTTGTACTACCTGCAGTTATTAGGAACCCTCCTCCCCAGTAATAACCGAACCTGTCTATCCCAGGCGAGGATCAAAATTCACTTGTAGGAGACTAATTACTCAGGATTTCCCTACCTAGGGACGAGACCCATTAATAGATGGCTCGATCCCTTGTCGAATCTTCCGCAGAACCAGGGCTGTACTATAGAGGAAACCCATGAAAGTTTATTTATCTCAATTTATGAATTTATCTCACCTTTAATATCGACTAATGGGCTAACATTTGTGACATTGGTAGCCCATGGCCTAAGGGTCAGGGGCGGTCATTGCTCCCCCTGGCGCACTCCCCCTCTACCAGCGCCCCCTGCGCGCCCCCTCGTGTAGGCCACGTGAACCACGCGGTCACGTGGCGCACCGCTGCACAGACTCTTCCTCCACTCTGCTCCTGATCTTCACCACGTTCACACGTGCTTCAATTTTCTCCCACCCACCCACTCCTAATTCTCATTTCCTACTCTCGTAGGGTTATATATTTTATATTATACAAATACATATACGTATTAATACTCATACTACACATGACTGACAACGGTCAATTACTATATGTATTGTATTCATATCTACCTTATATCATATCTACATATGTATATCAATTGTATCATATTCTACAATATGTATACCATACTTTTCCTACCTATTACTATATGTATATTCTCATCCATGATATTATACCACGTATTAATATCAATGTATTATGGACATCATAAAATTGAAATAAATTTTATTTAGCCCATACCTGTCTCTTTCTCTTGTGTTCAGGGTAGGCGTAATGATCCCTCATTGGATATTTTTCCTAAATATCTAATGGGTGTTAGATGCGAGTTTCCAATGTTAAGTCTATGGAGAAAAAATATCTGGGGTGAGATAAACTCGAAGAACCAATTACAACAAGCTCTTTACTTGAGCTGCTCAAGCATCAATTGTGTATGTACTTGTGTATGTTCAGTCTTCCTGCCCCCACCAGTCATCCCCATCCCAGGACTATCACCTGTAAGACATTAAAAGGAACTCATGAGATGAAAATAACATGAGAATGACTGCTGCGTAATTCAATAAGTAAAGCTGAGTGAATTAAGTAGTGGTAAAACAATGTGGATTAAGGACCAACGTATTTTCATCGAGTGGGTTTATGATTTTATCTCACCCGGTAAACATGATCAGGAACATAAGATTTCATTCAATAAAATAACTCACTTAATTAGCCATTGAGTATTGGGTACACGGCCTTCCCAGCCGTGAAGTATGAGATCCTATAGAGGAAACCTATAACAGTTTAGGCTTAGAGCTCGTATCCCATCAAGTTTAAATGGCATAGTAATTCACAGGTTGAAGTCGTGTGAATTACTATGCGATTCTAACGAGATGGGATCGAGCTCTGACACTAAATCTGTTTCTTTATTCATTTCACCCTTCACATGGACTATTGGGCTAACATATGTGACATAATCCCCCATTGAGTATTCTTCCTAAATATTTCATTGGCGTTGGATACGAGTTCCCAATGTTAAGTCTATGGAGAGAAAATACCAGGGCTGAGACAATAACGTTTTTCTTTTTTTAAAGTAGTTTATTGTATCTCTCAAAGTTGAGTTTTTCAGATACATCATGAATCATTCAGTTACATAAATGATTAAGCCTTTTTAAATACATCGAAATCAAAAGGATAGTTATATAATAGTTGTGAGTGAATACCACAAAGTTATGTAGATGAAAGTAATGAAATGAGTGTAGGTATTGAAATCAAATCATTCAGACATAATCATTTTTGTAATGCTTTTCTTGAAATCATCCTTAGACGCTACATGTTGTACTGTAGATGGGAGAGCATACCAGAGAGCCTTGCCTCTATAATAAGGCGAGTTCAAGACTATACTGCTTCGCGTGTTTTCATACAAGAAATTAATTTTCTGTCCAGATCGGGTGTTACGGATGCCGCTTGCAATCCATTCAGTTTGATATCTGCATCTGAACATTTGTAGAATCAACTGCTTTTTGCGTCGTTTCCAAAGGGGCAATATCCCACAAAGGTCCGTTATAAGCCTATGGAGAAAAATACCGGGATGAGATATCATCCAGAACACACCCACCCTGCCTCCCCACATCTCGTAACCTTTCCTCGTCCGTATTCCGTTGCCCTCACCTGCCATCTCACCTGTTGGATACGGCGAGTTCTTCCAGGCCGCTATGCCGCAGGCGTTACTTCGTAACGATGACAGTCGTCCTGACTATAACTGGCTGTCTCAGCCTCATGCAGCCCCCATACGTCAACGTCTTCATCTTACGTGCACCACATTAGGCACGTCCAGCCGTCAGCGCCCCCTCAGCGGCCGACGTCAGAGCCACCCACCCCAACAGTAATATTAGGAAACGTCCTTACTGTGGACGAAACGGTTCCTGTTCGAGGCCAGTCGTCGATTTCATACTGCCTGACGCCAAAAGCGGAAGGCAGTATGAAATCGACGACTGACTGAGAACGAGAACCATTTCGTTTACAGTAAGGATTTTTTATTATTATATACCTCTATATACCTCTAAAAAACACCATTTTAACGACATACAAAGTCGCAGTGACAGTGGGCACGAACAATATTATTACTGCACCCCTAGCAGCGGGCAGTATTTAATAGACATTCGGACATAGGTATGTAATAATATAGAAGGTGTGATGCATGGGCATTGATTTGTGAAACGATTTTTTTCAATATGCCAATATCCTTTCATCTAGGGTTTTACCCACATATGAAATAGGATGGGTGCACTGGGATCGTGATGAATGACTTGGGACCCCTCGCAATTCACCAATCCAATTAGCTGTTTGCTAAAATAACCAATAAGCTTTTGCTTTCGTGATTATTACCAAGTGTCATTATTTTTTGCACGCTACAAGTAATAACACTGATCATGATGTTGAGCACGATAGCTAGATACCTAGATGGAATTACAGAACTAGTATACAACCGGTCTGTTTATTATACTCATGATGGTCAGGTACCTGAATCCATAGCCCACTCTCAGAGGTTTCAAAGCCTTGGCCAGTATATAGATATTAACTCAATCGGTCCTGCACCCTATCAGATTCAAAATGCTCAAGTAATGAGCGTGATATTGAAACGAGCTGCTAGAGGCCTGCATATGTGTACAAATGAGTATGTAATGTGGTTGGCATTACACTTGGTAATACCTTCACATTGAGACAGATAGTTATCGAATGCAACATATAGAACCTATCAATTGGCAAAAATGTCAGGTTGCCTAACAAAGAATGCAGCTCTCACTCTATATAAAATGGCAATAGCTCCATATCTTGACTATAGAGATGTGAGTTATGACGATTGTGCCAAAAATATTTCGGATGAATTAAAAATTCTCCAAAATAAATGCCTACGTATATATGCATAAAGGAAACTTTTAGATCTTGTGTTTCATCTTGACATAAAAAAAACGACTTACAGAAAAAACCCAAACTGCTGCCCTATACCCAACGTCAGATCTGAACAACACACAGGGAGCGACGGACGCTTCACCATCCTTCATACATTGTCAGATTACCAATCAACCAACTCCCTCTCTTTATAGGATTAAAGTTGGCCATTGTAATTTTTTTATTTTTTTTATTTTCGGTTTTTATACTGCCTCCAATCAACTATACATAGCTGTTTTGAATATGGAGACAGTCCTATATACATCAAAGCCCTTGTAAAGATCATTCGTATGAAACATTTTACATAGACATGATAATGATCCTCCTAAACAAAATCACGTTACCAGATCCATTCTGGTTCACATTCAATAAACATGAGCGCGTTTACGTTAACTTTCATCAGTTCAGGAGCGACAATACCTGAGAAAAAACATCATAATTCGAAAAATTAGCATTACCGTTTGAAATATGGCCATATATCTCGTTTGCCATGTTGTACATCAACTTATATGTTGTATAGACATTCATGACAGCCTTCAGTAATACCCAAAGCAGGTCACCACGAAAATCACATATGAAACAGTATATCAAGTGTTGGTCTATTGTGCTCTCATATTACATACTTCACTGTTCATTATTACCGCTCTATTATACCTACCGGAAACTGAAAGGCTATCTACTATTCATCATCTCTGGCTAAGCCAGGTAGAAAAATGTAATTTATTCATTTCACCAAACCATTAAACAACCTTAATAATACGTTCGTGTCTGATTTCAATGTAGTATGCACTTAGCAAGTATCACTATGGTACCTAGTGTTTCCTTGGATACAGTAATCCAACCCAAAATTAATTAAAATGAACACATTGTTTTTGCATATCCTACATGAAATAGGGAACTATACAAAGTATGTTTTCTCGAAATTAGCACTTTTTTGCAGGACAATGCTCGTAGGCATCTTCGGGAATTACCAGGGGAATGCCTCCGGGCATTGATAGGACTGAAAGGGTTAAGTCGATATCAACTAAAGAGGAAAGACATCAGCCTGAGTGGCATTTCGAGAAACACACCTGAAACTCCGGAGCCGCCCGCATCAGGGAAACTCAACTGCCAACCTGTCATACCACCGTGATTAATTAGCACATGAAGGAAACAAATCTAATTAATCTCACGCGTGAGGAAGACGTTACGGGCGTTTTGGCATAGTGTTTAGCCCTCTATTATGCCCCCAGGCATTTCCCTGGCAGCATGATACGTCCGGGTATTCCCCTGCTTACGAGAGAAAGATGCTTTCAGGCATCTTAGAGGCATCATTGATACTTATGTACAAAATTAAATAAATAGAAAAATAATTGTTCGAATCAAAAGACATTTTGAAAAAGTATTAAGAGCCATATTGACCTTTGATTTTGTATAAAAAGTCATATAAGTTAAATTACTCAAAACACATGACACATCATGTGACATTGATATTTCCCCCCAAAAAGGTGCCTGCTGTAGCAGGGTCGTTTATGCAGGAAATACCTGCCGTGTAATGCTGAGCAGGGGAACTTACTGCTGCAGGGAAAGGGTTAGAGGATAGAGTGTTGATGGGCTATGAGATCGGACATGCTGGATGACTGAAAGGTGGTTACTGGGAGTGGCTCGTTGGGCTGGTTGGTAAACATGGAGAGGGATGATACATGTTTGATGACTGGTCGATTTCCACTGTCCTCATTCTGATGCATGCAACCCACATAAATTTACTATCCACCTCAACTGCCTTACCAACACAGGCTCAATTATCGTACTTGCAGGAAGCAGGAACAAAGGCTATACAGTCATTTATAGTTGTACTCACCACAATATTTGGAGGTTTGGAAGTCTGACAGGGGTGCCACCGACTGTACGTCAGTATCGAAGAATTGATGAGGTTGCAATGTATGCATTGTTTCTATTGTATTTACTGGGCTCATACTTACTTAATTTTCATATCAAAACAGTATGGAAGACAGTGATGAATCAAGTAATACTGAGACTTGCCGCAGCATTATGAATGAATTATCTATTCAAAAATATATACGATTGAGTACGCAGATGAGAATGTCTCTAATGTGTACTTTTCCCTTGCCACTAAATGTCCACTGGTTATGTGGTCACTGAAAGATCAATTGTCAGGTGGTAGCACTTGAGATTTACGTAATGTGGGGATAATGAATTATCAACCTGAAAAATGTTATTCTTGCTTCCAATTAGTAGTCGGCGGGTGATACCAAAAGCAAAAATCATTGTGCAGAATTTTCAGGTGGAAATAGGTCATTAATACATCCAGTCTGTATACAATGTTGCTTGGTGGCTCTGTTTGAGATTTCATCCATGCATATAATTAGTGGTGGTCAGATAGACGTTGTTTTTCAATGATAATTATACTGGTAGCTGCTGATCGATTTTTGACACTCAAGTTCATTCAGCCACTTGATAATTCAACAAGGAGAGATCTTTTTGGTTGGTCAGATGTGCTATGATCATCATGATGAAAAGCATTGTTGACCCTTTTCGGTTCCACCTGACGATTACTTCAGCAGAAGTATCACATAATCAGACAGCGGTGCTAAATGCCATAGCATGCGGTCATTATCGGCAAGTGTACATGATAAGTAGCATATAATGAACTATGTGGCATATAATCATTTCGTAAGGCAACATCTTACTTAATGCGCAACAAGTCCCCCTCCCATCCTCGCATCATGAGCTACAAGTGCAGCACACAGGTGACGCTCTCCAAGCACAACCTCGGTGTCCTTGTCACTGCCCTTTAGGCGAGGTCTTTTTCCGTTGATTTACAACGTTGTGCGTTTGGTGCCAGGAGCATGCCCTCATGGTCGACAGAGGTCACTGCTAGCACAGCACTGGTGGCATTGCCCCCTTCCCCATGCCAGCACCCCCTGACAGGTCAGCGGACATTGTGCGCCCTCTACTGACAAGGGTATAGAGGGAGGGAGGGGTGACGGCAGGCATTGGGAGTGGGCGGAACTCGTGGGCGGATTTATTCCGGTACCTGTCTTTCCTAGTCGAAATGTCAAGCCCTCTGAGTTGCTCGCCCATATAAACACGGCGGGGAGCTGCTCACAGACCGCATGTAGGGACTCTGATGTGGTTTCCTGTCCTTGAGGAGGACTCTCAATGACTGTGTGAAAGAAAACACAGAGCATGAAGAGCATTCGTCATCCCTGGATTCATTTAGGCCGTCGGCGATTCATGATATGTTTCTATGTTGCGCCAACGACGGCGTTTTTTTAATATTATGAATATAAGGTCAGCTATAAAGCTTTTTCACATTGCCAGATTATTCCGATCTGCAGTCGGGAACCACTGGAGCAAGATCGGTTCATGAAAACGGCCTAGTATTTGATATAGTCACCGATTGTTCTTTTAGCGGAGATTACGCTAAAACACAACCACCGACCAAATTAGGCCAAGTTTAAACCTACCGATTTCTACCACCGATTATAGAATCTGTCACCGCCAATGAAATATTGGAAAGTGCAAACCGCAAAATCTAAACCCGCTCAATAATCTCTCAACCCCAAATTATGTGATATGGCAAAACAAATTATGGCGATTTTTGGGGCCACCGATAAATTAGGGGCCACCGATAAAACGCAAACAGATGGAACTAGGAAGCAAGAAACCAACCCACAACGAGAGAAAGCCCTTTCAACCCATCCCCTCGAGCTCGGCAGTCAGAGCAAGGGGGGACACTCCAGACTACGATAGGGAACGATACCAGGGCAGAACCCAGGAGAGACCACAAGAACACAGAGAATACCAAGAGTACAAACCCCGACAAGACTACCGGGAGAACTGGAGGCCGTACAAGCCGTATAGGGGAACGAAACCCCCATACAGTAAGCGGGGCCGATATGATGACAGGAACCAGCGAGACTACAGATACAACGACGAACGATACTAGTGGCTACACCAAGGTACCAAACCAAAGAAGACCAAGATGGATGACAACCAACCCCCACCAGCCCAAGGACAAACCAACAGAGTGTCACAACAGATGGGACATTCTAAAGGATATCGAAGACACCGACCAGACCAACCACCAACGCCGAACGACTTGCTCCGAGGAAGATAACTCCAATGTAAAACAAAGTACAAATAAAGATGTTAACTGTTCTACAGCGTCCTTTCCTCCTTTAAATAGCACATGTCTCTTCAAAAACCGCTCCAAACAAAAAACTAAAGTTGGGAAAAAGGGTAAAACTAGGAATCACACACTCGGGGGCAAAAACATCAACCCAGAACAACATACCGGCCAACAATCCCACCCCGTCCCACACACAGCGAGACCCGTAAACCTCCCCACTACCAATCCAAAACCAACGGACAGAGACAGCATAGTAGTGAACCTCTCTGATAGAACTTTAACTGAAGTAGAAAGCTCCATCCTAGAAAAAGGCCTAAACTTCTGTCCAACACAGGGAGGGGTAGGAGAAGGGGACAGAAAAATCGAACTCGATAAATTTCACCGAAAACTCCGAATCCGACAATTTTTCGACAATACCGATCCGAAACCCGCGACCGAGAAGATAGGCTTTTTTCAACCCAACGGCACCGACACAAGAAAGGACCCGAACAAAGGTTCTCTCTTGCCCTACGATGACAACGTTCTAAATCGACAACTACAGGGGGAATCAACCTGGAACCCACCCGTAGGATCACGGAACCTAGAAGGTTTCATCACCCTGAACGAACTACATCTGAGCGGACGAAACCGAACCAAACGGAACATACACAACATCACGAAAACCCAAAAGGTAGCTTTGAAGAACCTGGCCAAAGACGATTCCATCACCATAAAACCAGCGGACAAGGGAGGAGCCACGGTGATACAAAATACGAAAGACTACATCAAGGAAGCTAACAGACAGTTGGGCAACAACAAAGTCTACACACCAACAGAAAAGGACACAACGACGATGATAAACAGACTCATCGAGGAAAAGATTGAAGAAATGAGCAATAATGGGGAAATAAGCCAGAAAATGGCCGGTGCCCTCAAAACCGACAAACCAAGGGCACCTCACGTCTACTTTCTACCGAAGATTCACAAGCCACAGCGACCACCACCGGGAAGACCGGTGGTCTCAGCGAACAACTGTGCCACAGAAAAAATCTCCACGTTTGTGGACAACTTCATCAAACCTCTAGTACCTCAAATAAAGTCGTATGTGAAGGATACAAACAATTTCATCAACAAGATAGAAGCCCTAGGAAAAATGAAAGAAGGCACAATCCTCGCAACCCTAGATGTAGGGTCCCTCTACACCAATATACCAAACGACGAAGGAATAGAGGCCATCAGACAGAAACTGGACCATACAAGAAACAAACGGCTCAACCCAAGCAACTCTACAATAACCGACCTCCTGGAACTAGTACTGAAAAACAACAACATTCAGTTCAACGGGAAACATTACCTGCAAATAAGTGGAACAGCTATGGGTACAAGGCTAGCACCCTCATATGCCAACCTGTTTATGGAACACTTAGAGAGAGAAATAGAGCAAATCGACGGCCCGAAACCAAGCATTTGGCTTAGGTATATAGACGACATCTTCATAATTTGGAACCATGGTAAGAAATCACTCACCAATTGGGTGAACAAACTAAACGAACACCCCCCAACAATCAAGTTCACCTCTGAAGACTCAACGACAGAGATAGCCTTCTTGGATACAAAAGTAAAAATCAACACTAACACGATGGAACTCTACACTGACCTGTACACCAAGCCGACAGATGCCAACACCTACCTGGAATATGACTCGGCTCACCCACCAGCCACCAAACGCAGCCTACCATACTCGCAGTTCCTAAGACTGCGATGCATCTGTAAAAGAGATGAAGACTACGAACGACACTGTCTAAAGAAGATCATTGAATTCAAGGAGAAAGGATATCCCACAGACCTAATCAACGACTGCAAAGACAAGGTAGACCAAAAGGACCGAATCTCACTACTCGGCAGCAAACCAAAAGAAAAAGAGAAAGGAAACGACGGGATAGTCCTAGTCACCACCTACCGCGCAGAGACAAATGACAGTGGAAAAATCGTCGGAAAAAATTGGGACGTCCTGGCAAGATCAGCCACGACAAAAGACTTACACAAGAAGAAGATCATCAAAGGATACAAACGCCCCAAAAACATCAGAGACTATCTGGTAAGAGCAAGAACAAACTTACAGATCGGGATCGAAATACCAAACAAAGATGAGGCACCGCCAATACAGGAGAAACCCGCCCAAAAAAAGAAGACCAAGATAGAGAAGAACGAAAACAAATGTACGAAGATAAATTGCAGATACTGCAAACTACTCAACATGGACGACCATATCGTCTCACACTCAACTGGAAAAAGTCACCAAACCAAATGGAATGTAACGTGCAACAGTTCCAATGTGATATACTGCATAGAATGCAAAACATGCAATATACAATACGTGGGACAAACAAAAAGAAAAATAAAGGAAAGAATCAGAGAACATCTGAATTGCATCCGAAAAAACTCAAGCAAGAACGAAATACCACACCACTACAACCAAAACAGTCACAATGGACGAGAGGATGTAAAAGTTCACATCCTAGACTTCATCTACCGACATCCAGAATCCAAAGAAGCAGCAAGACTAAGAAACAAGATAGAATTCAACTGGATACATCGACTAAAAACTTTCTCTCCCGAAGGACTCAACACCATGGACAACAGGTACGGCTAGTACCAGACTCCAAAAAGTCCCGTTCCCCGACAAACGCCACGTCAAAAATTTTTTTCCACCAACTATGGAGCCAAAACTCTAATGGAACGTCGAAAAAATTACACCAAATACGTTTTTCACAAAGGGGACAGACTTGTACGGTGCTAGAACTATAATAATAGAGAGATTCTCCATTTTCTCTTCCCCCTGACAAGCGGGAAGAGAATGAAGGGACTGCAGTATCCTCCCCCAGGGTGAATACCCGGAGGGAAAGACCACAGAAGAGCACCCACCACACTTTGCCTGATGAGACTGGAAAAGAGTCGAAACCACGAGAGATATAACATAGTAATAACCCCCGCTACTAAACTTTCGATGCTGGACATTGAAAGAAACGACTCATATTGACTTGGTTTCAGTATGAACAAACAACAAACTGTATGAGGGCCGCCTCCTAGCCTTGACCAAAGCTAGGCAGTGGGGTACTTGGTTTTCCCCACTTTTTCAGGTTCTGCAAAGACAGAACCAGTTCAGGTACTATGTGCAGAACGCACACACTCTCACATAGCGCCACATAACACACAGCCGTCTGACCTGAATAGATCAGACACCAGCTGTCCAACAAATATGCCGCCTGAGGGTCACGTGCAACTCTCAGCCAATCACGCCGACGGAATGTAGGGTACGCAGCAGGACGCGGGAACCTCCGACGTCCACCAACCTTCTTCTCTCTATTACGTGGTCGCAAGTGGTGGGAGACAGACGTGAGATCAGATACGCCTCGTTCACCTTCACCACCGATAAATTGAATCCAGGTTGGATTTTCTTTATAAATGATCTTTAAGCCTGGCATCCACCTACTACGATAGAAATTTAGACCTACCAATATGGCACTGACACAAAAAGCAAATATCGGAGACATATCAGGAAGGTGCAAAATCGTAGACATAAGTCTAGACATGCCAATCCACCACGCATTGTAAGGGGTTTTTATCGGTGTCTAATCACAGAAACGCCATCAACTGCCCCGATATTAGGTGACCTTCCGACGCGATTTTGAGTTTTTATCGGGAGGTGCATCGTAGACCATATCGGAGCCATATCATAGTAGGTGGACATCGGGCCATATTTGTTTCAATGAGTGGTCAATGATGAAATACTCCATCAGGGCAGATAAAATGGATTAACAGTCGTCAGGTGTAAACACCTCAATGACCTGCAGTATCGCTGGTTATCGGTATCAGTTTTTTCTTCATGAGCATCATTGACCGATGCTATTACTTCCGATATCTTATCGATGTATTATCCGTCACCAGGTGCAAATGGGCCTAGGATTATCAGAATTGATTCTCGAATCTGGTCCTATGTTATGCAGTAGAATATAATGCATAAACTGAACCCTCATTGATTCTTTGGTACTGATGTATAGTCGGTGCATGACTATGGGATCGTTTCAACCAAAACCTTTTCCCTCTGATATATATTTGTGTGGTGGTCGCCGCCTGTTTAGCAGGTTGGAAGACACCAATCCGGAAAGCTAGTTCCAGGCAGGATACCACCTTACGAACACTTACGTAGGTTTGTTCAGTTTTCGGTCGTTTTGCACAAGCCTAGTCACACACAACACAACTCACAAGTTAAATAAACAGGAGTGTTTGTTAACAATTACTTCCTGGAAAGATCTGGAAGATCTTTCCCACAAGTACAGAACCCCAGCACGGTGTGCCGGGTAGCGCTGGAGAGGCTAATCTGAGAGACTCGCCTATCCACCAGGAAGGTTATGAGAACCCGCCTGCAAATATGAGGGTCCAAGGGTCCGCTCTCAAGGATAGACGCACGAGGACAGCCTGTCAACCTACTGTGAACGCTGAGTATATATATCCAGCATTACGTAATCCAGGTCTCTGCCGCGCCACTCTCGTGTGCGGCGTTGCCCAGAACCACTACGCGATCTTCCGTAGAATGTCCAAACACTGCTGGATTCCCACACCACTACATTTGAATCGCATTCCGATGAAAGATGTTTACCAAAATGCTAAGCGTTCGGTTGTAAGAGCACCATTGGTTATAAAAGCAATTTTAAACCTATTGTATAAAACAACACTTTACTCCTTTTCAAAGAATCTACTAATACAAATTGTCCTCTAGTATACTGATTTTACTTAATAGGTGACAGGAATAGGTAACTTTTTCCAAGGCAATCACTTTATGGGATTATATTTGCCTACATTCATGTTAAAACCCAATAAATCTATTGAAACTGCATTCGGTCTCTTTTGAAACTGCAATTTGCTTGCTATGAAAACCTGTTGCAATGAGTGTGTTGGTAAATAGTGGTAACCATTATGATTCACCAATACATTTTGAGGTGTCAAAAGCCTATATTCGTAGAAAATAACAATTTTAACGTGTTTAACTTCCATTTTTGTCGGCCATTATGAATATTGGCAACGAATTTCTCACAGTTTGACGAAGTTGGACCCAAATTAAATGATTGAATAAGTCAATTCTTAAAACATAGTACCCCTAACATTATTATTGGCTGATAGAATGACTTATTTGTTTCTTTAGGTTGAGGAAGCCCGCTATATTGAACCCGTCTGAGATTTCAATGGTGCTCATAGATTCCCTCCATTCATGTGCCCATCCGTGACCGCTTTGATATATTGCACATTCAATGCTATTTTACATTTATTTTGTGTAATTTTCTAATTCCGTGTAAATCTAAAGAAATCCTGTTAAGAAAATATTTGCTACTTTACATTAATTGTATTTTCTATTTTCTTTACTTTGATACAGCTATGTGTATATGACAATCCTCTATCGTTCTATTCCTCAAGGTTTCTATTTCCAAAAATCTTATTTATTACCGATAAGATAAAATAAACCATGTTAAATAATCACGCTTTTGTACATTTTTGTTTTTCTAGAGGAAGACAGATTTTTGCCACCTTTCCCCAATACATGATAAGCTACAAATAGACCCTCAGCAAACCAGCGGAACGGGAAAGCTCTCTATTAGTGCTATCTTTGATTTTCGATATTTTGTTATCAAAGACCTGACAGTTGTGATGTGTTTCGCTGTGTATCCCAAACACCCCTAGAGAGGGGTGTGAGATAACACGAGCTCCCTTATCACAGAGTCCTCTATCCTCCCACTCCCCATCGACCTTCCTCAATATCATCTTCTGACCTAGCGTTCACAATAGGCGACTGAAGACGTGACGACTGTAGATCATCTAGAAAAAAAGTCATCAGGTGGTGGCCTCCGGGAAAAGATCGCAACATAGAATTGCCGACTGAGATAGTGCCTCAAACGTTTAAACCTTTTTGTTCAATTTCTAAAGGTATGAGTTTACGCTTATGGTGGTGAGAGGTGTTTATTATTCCTATATACCCATTATTGAACTAACTAGAGTTACATACCGCTGCTGGGGGGTGCATTAAAAATAAGTTATGTGTCGAGGTTGACGTTTTTGTCCCACTCCCATGTTTTCGTCCCACTCTGAGGTTTTCGTCCCACTCTGATCATGTGATACAATACAGCAGCGGGACGAAACAATAGCTGTTGTGGTTACTCGATAAGGGTGGCCAGTTGCTTCGGAAGTGTTTCAGGTAAAGAATTAAGCATTTTTATCGATATTTGAAGGTATATAGGAATAGGGAAACCAAGTACCTGTAAGCAAAAGTCAAAGTTACTCGCGGGCAGTAATTCTTCCAAGCCTTACCTCGTAACTTTGAATTTTGCTCACCGAAACATAGTTTCCCTCTATTATACACCTGTCTGCGAATGACTCACATAAATTTACTGACCAGCTGTACAGATTCTATTCATCACTGAGTGACAAATGAATAGAGTTCGTCCCTCTGTACCACGTGGCTTGCTGTAAGTCAAAATATAGACTTGCTTTGACAAGTCTTTGATTATGAACGTTCATTGAATGTGTAAGCTTCCCCTGGCAGGTTCAGGAATCCGTGTCAACCAGGGCGAGGGGAGCGGTCATGGACGGGTAAGACTAGCGGTAGGCAGGGAGGGAGAGGTGGGTAGGACGCAGGGACTGAGACCAGTCTAGTCAAAATTGTAAGTAATAAAATCGCGTTTTAAACAGGTATATAATGATATGGAGACAGATCGCTGTTTTAGTGTGTTTAGACGAACCGATTACTTCGCACTCGGTACGTCTAAAAACAACAAAACAAAGAGGAAGAGATACCATTAATTTACCCCTGTATCCTTATAAAGTCACCCGAGCGCTAACTTTGCCAAAACTGCAGATAAACGAATATATTTCCCATTGGGGCTAACTGAAGAGTTGGCTTTAATGTGAAACTGAGCACGGTCTTCAGGGACTCAACCCCGGTCGCTAGGCACTCCCTCGACCCTTCCGGTCACGTGCCCCTCACGTGGTCACCCCACCCCACCCAACCGACGCTCACTTCAACCCTGGGGGCCAACGAGAAGGAACCACCCACCCACCCTACACAAACTTTACAGTTTCTCTTTTCATTATCCCCTACTCCTAGGGCTCATCAATAGCTCATGAACTATCTTTTATCTCTAATGTTTGTTATGATGATGGACCTCTAAAACTTATCTCGTATTTTTACTACTCAAAAAATGTTATGTCCATGACTCATGCTTTGTGTTGGTCATTAGAAAATCGCAGGTAAAAAAAGGGTTAAATAAAAGATCGTGAATGTCGACAAAGAAAAGCTATTTCTGGCCAAGAGATGAGGTGGTGGAATGGCTGGATTTTTATCCAGTCGTTGGGTTTCTCGACAATTAATTCAAGCTATATTGAAATAGTCGTCAATGTCAATTCGTTAATTTCTAGAAGTTCCAATTGACACCTAGAAATCCTCAGGTGGTGCTAATTCTAAGGATCGTCGCTCATAATCGTCCAGTGTAGAAACCAGGTCGTTTCATTCCTCTACAATTATTTCAAGCCGTGATAAAAAGGCATTAGTACAAAAACATCAGAAAAATCTTTAAACGGTGCCATGTCGCGTAATGTGACCATCGGAAATCGTCAGCATTCTTCTAAACTTTGGCGTATACACTCAACTATTTTTAGTTATCGTCTACTAGAAATCATCAGGTGGTGCTAAATTCAAGATTCATCACCCATGTTCATCTTGTCTTAACGCTGGGGTAGGCTGAATTCACACCTGCCGACGCTAAATGCACCGACAAAACTTGGGGGTAATAAAAGTCTGTCAATGGTGCTTCCCGATAACATATCGGTATCGATTATCTGTGACACACCAAGTCCTTGAGCCGTTTACAACTGAGGACCGAATATATAGTTTGTGTGCACCAACATTCCACATTTAGATGACCTTGCAACTTGTCAGTCCTTATTCTCTGCCAACGATTTTAAAGCGCTTTGAAATCATCGGAGGCCCTCAAAGTTGGTCGGTGGTGCTATGTTATGGGGCCATCCATAAAGTATGTACGCAGATTTTCTGAAATTTTTACCCCCCCCCCCCCACCTCCCCTCCCGATCATGTACGCAATAGAACAAAGAGGGAGCATACGCACAATTTTCAAAAATGTTGACCCCCCCCCCCCACCCCCCTCAGTGCGTACGTACTCTATGGATGGCCTCTATACTGTATTTCTTCTGATTACACTTACCGATATTTTATCTGAAATGCATAATGATCGGGCGGCGGTACCAGGTGCTTGAATCTGTGCTCAAAATCGGTAGGTGTAAATTGGGCGTTAGGCGGCCTACTTTCCCCTGTCTGTGTACATGTGAAATGCGCGGTGAGTTGCTCTATGCTGCGAGGGAGCCGCTCTGTGAGTGAGTGCCGTACTGCAGGGCGGGGCGTGCCCCCATGTCCGCATTCCCTGCCTGTATGTACTCCTCCTGACAGACTGGTTCCAGGTGGAAGTGTATCTAGGGCCCCCTGTGCCTCGCTACCTGCATTTAGACGAGTGAATTATTAGTGGCTGGCGCACAAACATGCTCTACTGCTACGTTAACGTCCACACAGTCTCACCGTGAATCCATTGGGTTAGTTCTTTTCAAAAGATTTCATTTCAGAAACTAGGTCCTTTGTTTGGAGTTTTTATTGGGAAATGATGTCCTGGAAAATCATTCACAGCCAACAACATCAGTAGCCTTAGTTCCAACAGTGGTAAAAAATTCATATAAATAACCTCAGAAGTATGTTACATGTAGGCGTCAAAACCACGTCTCAGCCGGTAGATTAGTTGCCTTCATCTCCAAAGTATTTTGGAAAGAAAGTGTTATTGTTCTGCTGGTGAGTATCTACATAAGACGTTTATCGCAAGTTGAGAGAGAAACAAAGAAGAAGAAAACGAGATAATTGATGAAAGAAAAATAACAAGGACACACAGTCACGTGGTAGATAAGATAGATGTGTATCAGCTCATGTGTAATTGTATGTAAAAATAATTTAAAAAACGGAGCAAGGTTTATTTTAAAGACCACATGTGTTTTTTCTGGGTGGACGTAACCCTGTGTAAGGTACAGTGACCAAAGAAATTGAAAGATGAGAAAAGTCCAGAAGACTCATTCTGTATAACGAACTATATAATAATACTTGCTGAAATAAAGAAAAAAGGAAAACGATGTTTAGGGAGCAGGACATAATTCACACGCGCCGACCTAGGGTCAATGGAAATAAATTCCTATATTGCTTCATTGGAAGTAGGTAGTAAATTGGTTTTTGTACCACTGACATGACCTTGAGCGTTAGAAATCGTTCGGGGACTACCATAATTCAGCATTTTTCTGTCCACCACTGATTATGCACGCCGGCAACCTCTTATGCAGAACCATCTACTTTTGTACAGGTTGTATATATATATAGTCGCTTTTTCGTCGGCAGGTGTAAACGCCACAGAACCTGCAGAACCCTATTATTTAAGGTATACATTGGTTCTCTGAAGGCCAACATATAGATTGCTACTGGATGTCAGATGTATATACAGTAGAACCCCGCCTAACGGACACCCCACGTAAGAGATGACCCCGCGTTAACGCACACCTTTGTTCGGAACCGTTCCCTGTTTTAGATGCTTATTTTAACCTCGCGTAAGCGGACACCCCGTGTAAGCGGACACTTTGGCCCGGAACGGAGGGTGTCCACTTACGCGGTGTTCTACTGTACATGTGTAAGTACACCATGCAGTGACTAGAACTCTGAAGTACCTCGGAGGACGACATCTACCTTCATCACGAGCACTAAGCGATCCTCCGCCCAAATGTCATGACCTTCTCGCTCCCTGAGCAGCTCCGAAGAACAGAATCATCCATCAACGGCCCCTGCTTGGAGCTGAGTCTCCAGGAACCGCTCGTCAAGCTCACAAGGAGCTGCCTGCTTAACTGTTTTATTAGTACAGTAAAACCCCGCTTAAGGGAGCACCTTCCGTTCCGGGCCAAGTGACCCCTTAAGCGGGGTCCCCCTTAAGCGAGGTTTTCAGTCTGCCAATAGATTATACCCTTTTACAGTAGATTATACTGATTTACAAGTGCCTTATATCCACTTGTAGGGGAGACAGAGGCGATGATAAATCTGAAAACGGTTTCCTGATATTCTAATTGGATCCGAAGCGGTCCAACTTAAAATTATTTTCTATGAATCCACACCAACGGCCCGTGGCCCAGTCGGGCCCGGCTCCCGGTCGCTCCCTTTGATCTCAACTTGGTCCCTGTACAAGGGCTCCAGCCCGTCCTGCGCCGACCACCATTAACCTGTTCGCAGGTCTCTTCTCCGCTACCTTCAGCTGGTGTGAGAATCACTGGTGCTATTCCCACTCACTGCCGGCCGCCCATAGCCGCTAGAGACACATGGATTAGCACAGAATCAAAAAAAAACATGACCGCTGCCACCCGCCCGAGAATACTTTGTCTATTGTCTTGGTATCGTTGGGTGTCGCCTTATTGCCACAACTTTCTGGCCAGTACACACAGACACCATAAACACAGATTTAAGATAATCTGGACTGTATTTGATAAGATGTTATTGATAATTTCCCAATTATATTCAATTCTTGGGGAGTATTTATTAGATCATTGTCCATAGGTCAATACCATCAGAAGTAAATATCTTCATTTCTAAATAGTTCAAAACACATTATGCTTTTTGAATGATATTCCATGTTCGAATCTACAATAATCCTAAAACCGGCGTCTATCTACGACGATAAAAATGTAGACTTTACGTTGCAGAATGTCAAAAATGGTAGAAGCATCGGAAATGTCTGTATCGTATACATGTAACGTCGTTGCAGAATCGTTTCATGAACGGGCTCAGTGACTACGTTTCCTCATATCATACTTTTGGTTTCAGCTCAATTTGCAACAGTAGAAGTATAAACCAAACGTCTTAATATTCGAGATTGAGTCATGTCTCGGTTGTTATTCTTCAGCATTGACTGTCAACACAGACGGTATAGGACTGTTTTATAGAGAACTTGAGTCTTATTCAGCAAGTTCTAAGCAGAGGTTTTCATCTAGAAGCACATTCATAGTGAAAGGGGAAAAAATGCTCATGATTCATTAGATATGTTGATGTCCGATACGCTTAATATTGTAAGGCGGAGAGAAGATGGGTAAAGTGATGTTGGATGATCAAAAGGTGCCGTTAAGAGCTACTCTGCTGGTCTAGCCAAATGGCCCATATCTAGGAAAACTGCGGACTCTGCAAAATAATGCACTTTGGACGTGAGATCAAAGACTGTAAGAGTATATACATTAAGGTCCTGAACAAATACACCAATGCATTTCCCTTGATTTACATACCCATTTTCTTCTGTTAACATATACCATAGGCTGGTATGGATGAAGAAAATCTAAGACGTCTAAAGGAGAAGACATAGAGTTTATACGATTACATCTTTCATCATCTTTCAAGAATATGTTGAACGATAGAATTTATCCTGATTGCGATTCAACATTAGGAACATGTAAGGAGCATTGAACCCAACATACGCATGACGTTGGATGGAGAACGGAAACACATTGGGTCCACAATTGTCATACTTCATACTGATAATTTGCTTGAATAGCTAGAACTAGTCTATTGGTTAAAAACATATCTTACAAATCATGGTGGGGACATCTGTTGATTTTTTTAATATAGTCAATTATACGTCAAAACTGGATCCTTTTGATTCATTCCTATTCCAAATGAGTAAGCTTAACGTATTTTTCCAAATTTATCCAAACCCAACAGATAAAATAGGCCCATGTACACCGTCTCGATTTACATAGGACAGGTATTGAACAATAGCCTCTCAAAAACAAGTATACATGTACGTCTTAGTACTTATATTCATAGCTCTACACATTTGCTTTGTCCTGTGAGAATTTATGAAAATGACATGAGTTTAACTATGTGGAAATCAACCTTTAGTACATCCATATATTCTATCATAATATTATCATTGTATCAATCTCTAAATCAAGAACTAGCACAGCATTCAATATTCAGGAAAATTACACGAGTTTAAATTTTCAAGGAAAAGTGTCCGATATGCCTTTAATAACATTAATGATAACCGAATTGATAGTAATATAAAATGATTTAGGTCACAGGAAACCTTCTACAGAGCACTTGTCGATGGCTCAGTTTCTATTTTACGAAATCATGCTATTTTATGCTCCTTCCAGTGTATGATGTTAATTGTGTGTCACACTCACTCAGAGATATAACATGAAATAGCCTAGATACAGAATATATCATCATTTGTACTTTTCACATGTCCTATGTTAAAACTACTATGCAAAAGATTGGCAACATTTGCATGGCCGCTAAAGTCACTTACCCGAAAGTAGTATATTGGCTTAGTCGAAACTCCCAATTAAGAAGGAAAATTGTGCTATCTATTTACAGATAACTCTGGTCGACAACGCGAATTCGTAGTCCTCATTTATAAATAACGTGTTTCTATTTTAGTCTTACATTAGCTGAATTAAACGTTTTGTGCCACATGATGCTTTTGGTACCACCCGCAGTTTATTTCCCAGTTTTCTTGCAAATAATCATCTATTGGAAACAGGAATAACAGTTTAACTTTTTATTCCTGCATTATGCAGTTTGTCACTATCTGAAGACTATTTAAACGGGGTAAATATGACCGGTTGCGGATCCATAATTCTGTCGCAAAATGCATTTAGTGCTATGAAACACACTAGCAACCTCTACTACTGAAATCGATGTCGTATATAGGTGTTGCCGTTCAGCGCCACCTAACGGCCCACTGCTTAGTTACGTGGCCACTCGGACAAACCTGGCCGAGTCCGGCCATATGTGTATAGGGAACACAGTAATCACACCTAAAGTGTGAACGGTGGGTGTCATTACAAGAGCATTGTTTTTGGACAGATGGGACTGGCATTGTATCAACGGGTCTGGACTATCGAAACTTTATAGTTGATGATTGTTTTGGTTTTAATTTGGAGAAAGATAAGCACATGATAGCTAGGCCTGCCCATATATTAATGTATATTCAATTTCGGTGATCCTATGTTATCTATGCTATATCTAAAGTATTATTGAGGCAATATGCATGCATGGCATACCAGATTTTAGCTGGAATACCATAGAATAAGATGCAATCATTATTATTTCTCTGGAAATAATTAAGATGGGTATTATGAACATATTATGTTCATACACTCAGTGTTCCAGTGCTAAAGAATAGGTTGCCAGGTGAATGTTTGGCTTCAGCTGTGGCGTAACTAAGCAGATAAGGTGCGACACCGGCCAATGTAAAAAGGCCTATTTCAGTCGCTAGGTGGAAACACACTGTTTGTTCTGGGGTGGACCATTCTGGCGTCGACGATTATTTCAAGTGTCATGACCTGACACTGATCTTACAGTGACCACATTATCGGTGAACATTTAATCGTCAGTTAGAAATACCCCATGACAGTGGTTGATGATGCCAATTCGTATTACCCACTCATAAACAATGTGTAACAAAGTGGTTCTCATCTCATCTCCCCTTGACTGAATGACACGTTAGGCACACTCTCACCAGCGAACTACGGGGCCTTTGTTAGAGGATTGGGTCACCTCCATGGGATCTGATTAAAGACTGTTCCTGCCGTCTATACAGACCTGTAGTCCTCCTGGGCCGACACAGGAGGTGGGGGGTATGTAAACGTGGGACACTATGCGCCGGGATTACTTCTCTCTCCCTCGAGCATAAAAACCCCGCCCCTCCGTCTCTATTGATAAGAAGGGTGGTCGTTCGTCGAGACAGAATCACCCCTCCTTCACTCGCGTGCTCCAAGCCGCTACTAGGGTGTGATCCCCCACCTAGTATGCGATATACAGTATGCATACCAAAACCAATACAGATAGCGACTAGAGGTTCCTCTATTGGATGTCTGCAACGTGATACCAACTTGGTTTATGACTCTCAGGGATGATATTGAAATATTGCCTTGAGGTGTCATGGGAAATTTCCCCAAAGGATGCTTCTATAAATGTGAGTAACCTTTCGGAACACCACTGATATCAGGCTTCTGATTTAATCTATTATCTCTCGGTAATGTTGTCAACTTTGTTTTGTAGTAGACTTAAAGTTAGGATAACTAAATATTCTTAACACAAGCAAAATGATCGGCGATCTTTAGGAAACGCTCGTTCTATATCAATAATATTGATCAAAAATCTTTCTTTGCATTTTCTGTCGGTAGGTGTAAAAACGGCCTCATTTGCACATTAGAACGAGCGTTTCCTAAACATCGCCGATCATTTTATGATGAAAAAACATCCGTCGGTGGTGTCCAAAAGTCCGCAGGTGGAACCAAGCCAAAAGATATGATATCCCCGTAATATGATGACAGTGGCTTATAGATCAAGCTTGTTGAGCAGGACATTAGGCCGCAAGAGCTCTCGAATAGTATCTAATGAGATTCCGTAAAATAGTGAACTTAAAAAAAAAGGGGATATATTGTGATGGACGCAAAGAATCCTGATAAAACAGAAGGCTTCTGGTTAGTTTTCTATATCTCGTTATCGGCATGTCACTCTCATCCTGTCATCATCTAATTGACGTTAATTATGCTCCTGTCAACTGAGCAATGCCTTTAGATCGCTCAAAAACACAATACCAACATGAAATCAGCCTCTAGGTGCAGAGCCAGAGTGACTGCATGTGGAGAAAGTTCCATATTATATTCCATTTTGAAGATATGGATATTTACCTCTAGATTAAACTAACCAGATTTGATCAAAGATATCGTTCTCGAACTCGGTTAAACGCTACACAATATTCACCTTGCTTCGCCTCGTTCATATTGCTCCACGTCAAACTCATGGAGAACGACAACTTTGGATAAATTTAGTCGTTTTCTGTATTCATCTTTCCCCTGTACCCAAGAAAGGGACGGAAAAAAACTGGCTTTATGATGTCATAGACCATTGGGAACGGACTCTAATTTCGTAAGGACACGAGTTATCAATGTTAAGCTTATGGGACAACTAGGAACTAATAATATTTCCATTTTCAATGGATGAGCGCGGTACTTCCAAAGTACAATAGACTCTCACATAACGACCACCTTGATAATATAACTATTTACAACCATTATGGCTTAGTCCCGATCCTTTTCCCTGCATTTCCTGTTAAGATAACATTGGGTTACATGATATGATAACCTTGCTAATATGACTAACTCGTCAGTAGAAGAGGTCAATGAGTAGTTGTTGGGGTGGGGGTTGGGGCTGGTGAGGCAGGGTTTGTTGGTCTATGGTCAGTAAGAGCATGAGGGTGTATAACTGGTCAAACAGGTTTGCTGGCTCTGTGCCATGTAGGGAGTCCCATCATTAGTATGTCTGAATATAATCCAGTTGGGAACTACTGATAGATTTTCTGGGTACTCCCACGTCATATCAGTGAATAGAACTGAGACCGGGAGAGAAAGCTCAGAATAATCTGGCATATAGTATGCAACAAGAGAGAATGAGAACTGAATTTCTATATACCCATCCGGACATAATCACACTCTCTGAAACATGGATGAAAGAACTTGACGATACCAATACATATGTATTCCCTAACTACAACATCCTACGCCTGGATAGAAAATGGAGAGAAAAGCCAGATGATAACGAACCTAAGATTGGGGGAGGATTGATGACACTACTGAAGGACAATATAACATATGATGAACACATATATGAAATGTGGAATACCAGCACCAAAGATATTAAACTCCAGTTAACCTGTATAACTAACAAACATATGAAACCAATTGTATTGTTTAATACCTATAGACCAAATAGAGGTAATAAGTCAATATTTATTGATACTCTAAGAACAACAATAGATGCTATTAGGAAGAGAAACCAAGAAATATACATAATAGGTGACATGAATCTTGATGTTTCTAACAAAGAGATAGATACTGTCAGACACTCATTAATATAATGAACCAAAGAGGATTAATCCAATGCATCACTGAAACAACCAGATACTCAGATAACAACTCGACTATCGACCTACTATTTACTAACTCAAACTGTATAATGAAATCAGGCGTGCTAGACAACTGTATAAGTGACCATCAACCAATTTATATGATTTGGAAAAAAACACAAGAACCAATGATCAAGATAAATTATATAGGTAGATCATACAAAAAACATGAGGATATCAAATTGAAGAAATATTCAGAAAATATCAGATGGGAAAATTATTATAAATGTAAATCAACAACAGAAAAATGGAATTTCCTGATAAATCAACTTATGAAATACTTATCCAAATATTGTCCTTTAAAAGAAGTTAATATGAAGACAAAAAATGAACCTTGGCTAACGGGAGATATAGCAGTATTACTAAAAGAGAAAAACAAACTAATAACCAAAGCAAAAGTAGAAAAGATGAATGAAGCGTGGGCACGAGCTAGGGATGCAAGATGACTAGCAAACAGCTCAATCAAAACTGCCCGACAAGAATATATAAAATACCAACTGGAACAGAATAGAAGTGACCCCAAAAAATTCTGGAGGCAAGTAAATAATATTCTCCCTGGCACTAATGAAAAGAAAACCCCACTAATCACACTAACAAACCAAGAAACAAAGGAAGAGATCCCACTAAATGAAACCCCAAATTATCTAAATACATTTTTTACAGAAATAAGACCTAAATTAGCAGCAGATAAATATTAACCCAGAAAACTATATGACAACCCTACTAATAACACACAAGAAGAATATAAAACAAACACAGCTGAAATTACCGAAATACTAGAAAAACTTAACAAGCGAAAACCATCTGGTTTGGAAAATATCAAAACATCAATACTAATCACCTACTTACTAAATGTAGCACCACAATTTACACAATTATGTAACCAGATATTCCTGGACTCTGACCTACCACTATCTTGGAAAACCTCAACTGTTACACCGATTTCCCAAGGGGGGATACGAAAAATTGCACAAATTACAGACCGATCTCAATAATACCACTTCAAACTAAAATAATAGAGAAAATAATTAACAAAAGACTAACAGAATATCTAGATACTAATAATATCCTGACCCCTAATCAAGGAGGTTTCGGGAAGGGATTTTCGACGATTTCCTCAGTGGCTGAAATCACTGATGATATTGCTAGATCAGTCAATTTTGGAAATGTAACCGGAGCTATATTTATTGATTTTAAAAAGGCATTTGACACCGTGGACCACTCCATTCTGCTAGATAAACTAAATTGTAAAGGAATACAAGGAAGGAATCTGGCCTTTTTAAAAAATTATCTTAAGGAACGTGTTCAACTTACAAAAGTTAACAACAAAATTTCAAAACCGAATGGAGTGGTCTGCGGTGTCCCCAAGGGCTCCAATCTGGGACCTACTTTATTTTTAATTTATATAAACAACATTGTCAATTTTGTTAAAGATGTTAAAGTCAAGCTTTACACGGACGACACTGTTATGTATACTAGTGCCGCATCCAAGGAGCAAATCCAGAATGTTTTACAACAATCAATTGATCTTTTCACCTTATGGGCAAGTCAAAACAAACTGTCGGTTTACACAATATATCCGAAACAAAGTATATGTCTTTCGGATCACCAGTATCATGTAAGAGAATAGGGCATGTTGAAATTTTGATGGACAACATACCCCTACAAAATGTAAATGCATATAAATATTTAGGTATAACGCTCGATCCTGCATTAAATCAAGATATAATTGGAAATTGTAAATAATTTAATGCCAACTGCTCTTATATCATATGTAATACCTCTGCATGTATTTCCTCTTTTATTTCATCAATCCCGCAATACTGTCTTACATGTTTTCACATCATCCCTCATATCCTACACGCTATTTATTATCCTATTTTCAATCTCAGAAACAGCCTTAGTACACGTCATCTACTTCAACTATAAAAGGGGACCAGACCAGACTCGAGGCCTCACACTCCTCTACACATCTGGCCGGTGCAAAAGTTACCCACCCACGGATCCCCGACTACACCATCATCTTATATAGATGTTTTAATAATAACTTTTTATAGGCCGAATAATTAGATAGTGGCAGCCAGTCACTCGGATGTTTTTATTACTCATTCCATATTACGAATGTCTATTTTATCAATCAAACACATGTTTTTATCTCAAACAATGAGAATGATTATAATAAAACTATTTATCAACCTTGTTTTATCCAAACCTAGCGTTGGCTTTTCAATTATGGTCTATATGTCAAAGATATAATAACTAAGTTAAATCATAAGTTGTACAAACTATCGAAAATGAAGAATTATATAGATAAGAGCACAGCTCTCCAAGTTTATAAAACCTGTGTACGACCTTACTTTGAATATGGAGGTGTCTTCCTTATAAATACATACAAATACCACACTGAAAAACTACAAAGACTACAGAATCAGGGCCTAAGAATTAGTTTATTGGCCGATTACCGGACTAGTGTACACAATTTACATGCAAGAGCAAACTTACCTTTTATCAAAGATAGATGGCAGACACAACTAGCCAATTTTATGTATAAGAGATCTAGAATTCCAAAATATATGGATAATAGAAATATGGCCACAAGGAAGCATATGTCAACTGTATTAAAGGTATTCCAGCCAAACTGTGAGATTTATTGGAGAAGTATAGAATATATGGGGAGCGTATACTGGAATGAATTACCAAACCTAGTTAGACAAATAGATAACTATAAAGAATTCAAATCTTTGACAAAAAGACTGGTGATTGAAAAAATACCAATTCAATTTATATGACTATATCATCCTAATAATGGGTTCCAATATAAGAAACCATTGTCACAAAGAAAGACAATAGAGTACAACTTAATATTTATCACAATGTGTATGATTGAAGATATTCAAATAAGTTATGACAGGTATAAGAGAAAGCATGTTATCATCCAAGCCTCCCGGTACCTGCTGAAAACCAGCACGTGTCTTTTCCAACGCTGACAGGAACCGGATTATTGACTACAACTTATAATGTAAAATACTTATTGTAAATGAATGTAAACATACCTAAGTGGTCAATAAAAACTTTGAAAAAAAAAGAAAAAAAGACTGGTACCGCTGACAGATTTTCTCACAGAAATCCTGTGTGTACTTAGAAAATACATTAGAATTTAGTGTGTACACAAGGCAGCATCACCGATAAATTGATACCAACATACAGTGGGTGGCACCACCGACTGACATTTAGGGTAACTAAAATAATATCCTACCTTTTCGTCGACCAATAGAAACGAGGCTACAACCCAACAATTAAGCATTAGAAAGGTAACACACTTCACGCGAGAGTCATTGATGCTGCGATGCCAGCATAACATCCAACGATCCATTGTTTCAGCAGTATTCTATTTTACCGTGGTCGTATCGTATAAGATGTAGTAGTGACACAGGGGAGAAAAAACCTTCACCCCATTTCATCTAGTCGGACAAGCAATTTAAGATAAATGCTTATTGATTTCTATACCTTCTGGAGATATCATCAATAAAAAGGCGAACTTACAACATATCCTGACAGTTTTATCGGAGTTGTCGGAAGGAGCAAAAAGATGTGTCCGGCCTCATGTGCTTCTTCCCTTGGATCCTGGCTGGCCTGTTAGAAGTGACTTTATTGGACTCGATTGAGCACTTAAGCCACGTGGATACAACCTCTCCGGGTGTATACTGTTCTGTTGGCAGATTGTTTATTTACTTAACTCCTCCCGTACCTATTTAGAGCACAGTAGAACCCCGCTTAACATGTTATCAATGTGTATGCAGGTGGCACTATGTTATGGAGACACTGATATAAAGACACAGACATCCAACCGACTCCTACCTCACACAAACAGGGGCTACGCAGTCCATTGCCTGCTGTCTGATTCTCTAGACACAAGTGTTTGGCCGCACACACACACCACATACAATTCAAGGGACACTGCCCCTTCGATATGAGAAGGTGTCCCTCCCGAGTGTCCTTTTACACGGGGTTGAGAAGACACCCATACCGAAATATTGTCCGCTGATACGGGGTGTTCACTTCCGCAAGGTGACCCTTACCACGGGGTTAGGATAATCACTTAATGGTGGGAAACCTTACTGTTCCAAGCAAATTGTCCGTTTTCCTTGGACGGCTTTGTACATCTCATATTATGGCGGTTTACAAACATAAAGTCAACCTCTACAAAGCCCCCGCGTCGTAGGTCTGGAGCATACTGAAAATAGGCTGGAGCCTAGTGTAAATAGGATACTCGTATTATCCTAGTAGTTTACTCCAGAATAAACATTAACATAAAAAAGTCAATTGCAGGTCCAATGTTTTATCATGTACCTATGGCTGAACACTCTGTGGTTAAATACCGCTACTTGGGGTGAAGTAACTACACACTCTCCTGGCAGAGATCCTTAGTAAGCACCACCCTCCTCCCAGATCTTTCGCGGCACTAGCGCTTGCTAATCTCTGCCTCAACCAAACGCTGGTTCCCTGGTATCTAAATGAGGACAGGGGTACCAGCTAAAATTTCAGATTCAAAACAAGGCAACTGTCAAAAGTTTTGAAACTCAAAGAACTCATATATTATGAGTTGTGAAATATGGGAATTGTTAAATGAGCCTAATAGACAATCCTGCTGTTTTGTTTCTAGTTCTAAACCACTTTATTATGTGAATCCACAGTTGTTTAGACTGCCCCCTCAAGTGAGCACAAAACAAAACAAAACCCAATAACACATAAGGTGCTATCCATGTATAGGCCTGTCTTACGTTTAGAGCAGGCGACTGCTACGCCTAGGGTGCAGTTTATAGTCAGTGATTATTTGGAGGAACGGTGTGAACCCAGTTGTTGCTTAAATGGGATTCACACGATGGGATTCATGTACCACACAGGGCGTTTTTCTGAGAGAAATCCTGCTGACATTCTGTACTCGGGCACAATTTCTTCATCTTAATTACAGGGTTTCATTTCCCTGAGACATGTTTTCCCCTGTAATTGTTTAAGACATTCCCCCCCCCCCCAAAAAAAAAGAACAGAATCGCATGAGATTTTGAACCCTGTGAGGTACATAATTCCCGCCGTGTGAATCCCACATTAGATCTACTCGGTTACCCCAGAACTCGGTATGAGATCAGAGCGTGTATCTCTTGAGTCTTTATATCTTTTTTTCATTATGACGTCTTTTGCCTGATACAATATGCATAAGACAAGACAGCTACTGTTGTTACAGCTCAGTGTAGAGAGAAAATAGATGTGACACATTCACTGTGGAGTAGGCACTGCCATACGAGAAAAATACCCAGTTAGCAGAAGCGACTAATTACATATGAGATTTCTTTAACCACATTCTTTATGGTTTCCTCTATAGCTGACATATTCCCCCATTCATTGGTGTGCTCGTTAAAGGGAATTAAGACTTTATGATTCGAATCAAAATGGATTATGTCCATTGTTTTTTTTATTTTCTTACACAAGCAAGACTAATTAATTTGATAGATTCCAAATGATTAGTGATATTGATTTGCCAACGTGATGCTTATAATTATTGTTGATAATAATAAATAACAATCGTAATTAGCACCAAATGGAGGCCCCATCTGGTTCTAGTCTAATACCCTAATATGTCACTATGTTTGTCATTTATTCCCCTTTGCAGTTATACTCGTTTAGCATTTACAGATCTTAATCATGTTCTTGTTTTCCTATTTTATTCGCAGCATAGAATACGTTAGATGATACACTAATGAAAGAGGAATCCTATTTCGTTGATAGATTTGAATTATGATTAGAGCGTAATCATAAAAAAAACACACAATATGGCTGGGGACCCCCTGAGCTCCCTACACACTAACGAAAAGCGTTCCGATAAACTTCTTTTTTTTTATTCGGTCTTTGCATTCGACGTTGCACACATCACATAATTACTATGACAAAAAAATGTTTCGACCTTCCGACACATTGATAATGCAATAATTTAGTTTCATACTCTGACATACTATGAAATCAAATTCTTTAACATTCTGACAAGGCCATGGTGTATGAATTTGGTTCATAGCCGAAGCTATGTGCCCGGCTTAAATGCATGTAGAACTTAACCTGGCGTTTACACTAGAAGACTAGATACATGGCGACTGTACATCGTCTAGCCAGTAGTTGACAGGTGCTGCTGGTTTGAAATAGTTATCAGTCGCCAAGTAGTCTGCATTATCGCTAGCTGGTGACAATTTGCGTCGCCTCGCCAAACAGTTTGCTAGTTCATTTAATAATAATTTATCATTTACCTATGTTATATCTATATTTCATAGCATATAGTCCTATAGTGTCTTATATATAAAACGTTAATAAATAAATGCACAAAATGTAAAGTTTTAGACATTTCCTCTATCATACAAATAGTCGTTAGTTACACTGAGAGGTTCGATGGCATTTTCTGCACATCAGGCTGAAAATAGATTCAATTCGATGCATTATCCATATCATCCAACCCTCCATCAAATGGCGAGGCAACCATGAAGCCGGAATGATAAATAGAAACAGAATTGATTGATCTTCATGTTAATTAAACATCATATACCTGTGCCCAAAAGTCTAATACTCATTAGCCGCAAGTACCCAACGAGTTCGACGAACGTGGACGTATTTTTGACACAAACAACACGAAACACACTCCATTCAGCCACCCTTACCATGTCTCCCTATAATATGTTGCCCTTAAGGTAGCTGATATAAGTAAAGGAAACTCATAATGTTAAAAGTAACCTACATATCAAAGTCCTGAGACGTTGAACCCACTGCCTCTGCATAGCGGGGATGAACGCTCAAAGCAGTGGTGCACTCATTGACCTCCAACATGGCGACGTCAGATCACGCCTGTCACGTGAACATACGGGTCCTCGTCTTCATCTTGTGCCGTCTTCATCCACTCAGACTTGAGAGGATCAATATGTCTTACCAAGTACCTGCCAACACCATTCCCACGCTCATGTTCCCTTACTCACTGCATATACCACGTCATACCTGCATATCAATAGTTGTACACAGATCTCACAGCTACATACGACTTTGTGCCCGTGTGATATTTAGAAAGAACTGGATCGAGAATCATATAAGAGGGAACTACATCGAGATCCCAAGCCACGGAAAATACCCCATGCATTTTGGTTGCAGAGTAATCACACGAGACACAGCCGAGTAACATAACCTAGCAAACCAAAATTAATAACATATTTTCAGTGGATCATATTCAGATTGTGTGGTTCAGATTTCATCTAACCCCTATCACTGCCTGATTGTCTAATGCTTGTGATGTTATTGCCCATTTAGTATTTCTTTACAATACTCTATGGGCATTATTAAGTGTGAGTTACCAATGTGAAGTCTATGTGGAAGAAATACCAGGGGTGAGATAAATAAACAATATTCCATGAGTTTGGATGTGCAGTAATCGTAGTCCAAACGAGTGGAGTTTTGTTGATTTTACTATTTTCGAATACAGTTGCGGATTTATCTAATCCCTGTTACTGACATTAGAATAGGATAACAAAATCTTATCTACGTTCTCAAATCCTGGCCTCTGATTGGCCATTCACTTATGAAGTCATCTCACTGCACTCTGCGATGACCATGGTAGAGTATTCTCACTTTATGAGTGGGATCATTGCATATTATATTCAAATAGCTAAACCAGGGGTGAGAGAATGTTGATTACACATTTCAGCTTGAATATAACGATTACATGACAAACAAGTTGTAATCATTAAACATATATTATTAGATAGCTATGGCCGTATGACCTACATATACTGCCTGCTGCTACCCATGACGTAGCAAATATCCGTGCGTCACAGTGTGACGTACGTGGTATGACATCACATGATTAGCTGAAATTTGCCATTTTTAGGTATATAATAGTATGAAAACAGGCTGACTGTCATCGTACATCAAAATACTTGGTAAAGTTATCCCTCTGCCTTTGGCATCGGGATGTATCTGATCAATAATTTTACCGCATATTTTAGACGTACGAAGACAGTAAGCCAATTTCCATATAGTACCATGATATGCCAATCTCAATATATACAAATTGAATGGTAGATAACTGATCCATAGCGGGTATCATTGGTTAGGTGAATAGCAATTAGGTGGTGTGGGGATAACAAATACTGCCCTGAAATTGTTATCACCATTTTCACCTGATGATTATGTTTACGTGTGGAAAATATTGTGCAGGTAGTGCAAAACGCTATAATCGGCGGCCAGAATTGTCAGGTGAAAATGCTGCATTATGTAGTGTTTCCACCTGCCGACGATAAAACCACTAATTATATGCAACCTGAACAAAAATTCGTTTGTGGTTATGCTTGAGAAATTATTACTCCGAATCATCGCTGATGTCCATTCAGAAAAGAACGTGTGGTATTTGCCAATAGATCTTTAAAAACACTCAATTCAGCCACAAATGAAATCAGCATTTTGTTAGTGGTATAAAAAGTCGATCGGTGGTGCTGTATTGCGTGCTTTTGAAAAAAACTCTTTTTTTCACTTGGCAACTATTACTACAGAAGTTTCACATAATCGGTCGGCGGTGCTAAATGCCTTAATCGTTTGCTATAATCGTCAGATGGAAACGTCACTTATCAATACCATCCTATTCTACATGGCATTATGAAGGCAGACATAGTCAGGTACATTTTGAACTACCAGATGCAGAAACTCCTAACTGCGCAGTGTACTCCAACACCTCCATAAGTCACCCGAGATGCTGGCCGAGAACAAAAACACAAGTCTCATGAATATTTCTTGTCCACGTCTGAAGGTGAAAGGTCATACACCTCCTGGTATATTTTACGAAGCTGGTCAGTGAACTCTACTCTCTACTTTGAATATTTAAATGTCGAACACAAAGACTGGTTCGCTCCTCTTTACCTGGGTGTCTCCTTATTTCAGCTAGCTTCAGAATAGAAATGACATAATTGGAGGACAATAGAGAATAATCATAAGAGGCCAAAACAAAGAAAGTGTCCATGAGAAACAAAGTAGGCAATAGCAAATTATCGATTATGGTACTGCCTAACTATAGTTGGACTAATGTGGGATTACCACCTAACAACTAAATGTCCACCGAGTACGTGGCGACTTAAATCAATCGTCGGATGATGGCACTTGTGAATCTATCTTTACAGATAATTTTCAAGCTCCAAACAACACACAGCGTTTCCAGGGAACGACTGGGAAAGAGGCACCGATCAATGAAGTATAGACTAAATGCATTTTGTAACATAATTGTCGACCTGCCACCGAATATATTTATCCAGTTCCAATCTATCGGAGAAGCCAGAAGTCGTCAGGCGGGGCCGAATTGCGTAATGTTGGGATGTCAGCCAAGATGTTTGCCCTAGAACTGCTAAATCTTCGGCGGGTGGTGCGAAAACACCTAATTGGCACCCTAAACGCCGCAGAACATCTTTCATCATAAAAAATGGAACAGAGAGAGAATAACCACAGGGGAATATTGACAACCCATTTGTAGGAGAACCTCAGAAACAGAAGAATTGTCCATGATGAATGTGGGCGTATTTTGCTGAATTTCTTTTTACATAATCTTGACATGAAATCAATCAACGAGATTCAGAAGAGTAGTAAAAACAAATAATTAGATGTAGCAACAGAAGGATATTATTTTAGTCACAAGTCTTCAGGTCACATACTATCGTGGAACATGAGAAAATATCTACAGACTATTTGCTAAAGGTACTCTATAGACGTACCTGATATATTGATGTTGGCTATAACAACCTTGTCTATTTATGTCCTGACTCTTTTCTTGGAGTTTAAGTTATTTGTAACGTTGTTTCTTCTTTCCTACAGTCTTTATCAAGATTATTAAAGTTCGCAATACTTGATGTTCTTGCAATCTAAATTAACCTCATCAGTTGCTACCTCAAACGGTAAAGTCTTAAGAATTGTGAAATTAGAATGATGTCTACCTCAACATGTATAGCCCGAATATGGTTGAAACTAAGATAAATGAATACCATATGACCTTTAAAACTAATAAGATACAGTTCCATTAAAAAAAGAGTAATTTCCTATAAAAAAAAGGTCTTTTGCTACGCATAACGTCGATCGCTATTTTGTATCCGAAAATACATTGTATCGAGTAGAGAAGGTGCAATACATGTTTTACTCATACCCCAGCACCAAGCGAAAGGTTCTAATGACAGGGATAGCTCACACACAGTTGAGAACGGTTTAAGGTTCCACTTCTGGTGTTGCCTGGGGCGGCAGACAGAGATAATTGTATCTAATAGGGGAGAAACAAGAGGAAGAAATCTGCGAAACATGCGCCTGATTCCCTGAGGGAATTAGGAAAAACTAATTACAAAAACCTCACACGTGAGACGCTTGGGTCGGAGCTGCGTGGTGTGCACTGATAGAATACTAGAAGAAGAGAGTTGTGGTGTTTAGAGTATGGACCAGGGTTTGACGGAGAAACGGAGGTTTTGACAAATGATGTAACTCATGGATATGACAGTGACGATTTGGATCGGAAATAATTGCGGAACAGTAGAAGGGAACTAGTCCCGAGTGAAAGAATATGAAAGTTGTCTCAAGGTTAGGATCTAAACAAATTACTGAACAAAGCCTTGGCCGAGTTGAGTAGTATCTTAGATTCTTACTGAGTAATTATTATATTCTTTCTCCCCGAACTTGTTTCCCTGTTAATGTGCACCTTCAAATATCGATAAAAATGGCAATTCGTTGACCTCAGGGACCTGTTTCACTAGTTTTGTGACATGTCTGTGACACCATACAGACAGTGGGGTTGTCTAGTTCCGTGACAACACAAGTAGCTGCCCTTAGGTAAAGACAAACCCCCAAACATAAGAATTAGACAAATCTACACGTCATGGACCTGTTTCACTAGTTTCATGACAAAAGTGTTAGACAGGCATGAAAAGCGTACCAACAGTGCAAGCAAGAACGGCAAAATGAAGTCTATTGTCTAGTTCTTATGAAACCGGATACACCATCTAGACACCATCTACTGATCTAGACATGTCACGAAACAAGTGAAACAGGTCCCTGATCGACGGGATAACTATGTCCACCTTTATGGGTTAACCTTTTCTTGTATATTTTGCATCTATAAGCTTTCATTTGATTCTTTCCAATGTTCAACCTTGGTCGGAAAGCATCGGCGTTGGTATGAAAACGTTAGCCTTGGTATGAAAGATGTAGTTATTACATCCCTGGCAGCGGTCAGTAACTACAGAGTGTTCTTCAAGAGGGCACAGGGTGATTGCTGGTTCCACCATCATCTGCCAGGAAATCATTAGACGAGGCTATGAATCCCATTCTAGCTGGCATGGCATGAATCTCATTAGATGAAGAAAAACAGTATATTACGCTTAATTGATTCAGGGTGAGTCTCATAATTCCAAGATGAATTGTTGACTTGAACCAGCTTTCACATTGTTCCCCGATAGAAAACAGAAATGTAGCCACGTATGAATACTTGATTGCTCATCATTGTCCACCTGTGAAATCCATGCAAATGGATGATTGATGAAGTATAGTAAAGCTCATATGTGAACAAACAAAAACCTTCTATGGCAAATAAAAAAAAAATATATATAAAAGACACCTAGGTAATTGTACCTACCACCTGGTGTTTTCTTTGGAATCGGGAGCAAGATGGCTGCTTCCAGAACACAATAGCTATCTGCCCTATAGGTATATAATAATTTATGTCCGTCTGACTCGTCGCCAGCTGCTCTTTCGTATAACTCTCTCATCCAAACTATTACGCACCCACCAGCATACATCTCTAAGTCCCTAACCCACACGTTCTCGCCAACATCGATGAATTTTACATCAACTTAATTCCGTCTTACAATGATCCAACATTACGTTGCGAAATTCAACCCATTTTAGCGCCGACTCGGACTCCATCAACGACTATCGGCCTGCGCCCCGAGATAAGTCACCGCATGCGCCCGGGCCTCACTCGTGGATCCCCTTTGGCCTCAGTCCATCTGAGATCTCAATCGTGGGAGAGTCCATTGAGCACTCTCACAGATGGAGTGGATCGACCGCTCCAGTGAGGTGCGGAATATTTATTTGTCGGAAGGACATCTTAGTGGTGCCTGTTGAGTGGTGGGCGCAACAATATGACACTGAATAAGACTAGAACGAATCCATAGTTGATTCAGACACTCTTGGAGAGCCATGCTGTACAGAAACTGCTAGACTTTATACGGAAACTGGCTTACTGTCTTCGTATGTCAAAAGTGCGTGGTAAAATTTTTGATCAAATATATCCTCATGCCAAAGGCAGAGGGGTACATCTGATTAGTAATTATAACAAGTATTTTAATTTACTCAGACAGTCAGCCCGTTTTCGTGTTACCATATACCTAAAAGTAGCGAAATTGTACCTTGTCACTTGGTGGCATACCTGGTATGCCACATTGTGGCGTACTGTCATGAATAAGATATGAGTAGGAGCAGGAGATATGTGTAGGTGACACGGCCGTAGACATATGATAATACAGCATTTGGTATAAGACTAGAGCTATTGCAGATTCGATTACAATAGTACGCATTTAGTAATTTTGTCATACTTCTCAATTCTTCACAGAATACAAATCGACTGCACATCGAGATTCGTAGCCGCTGGAAATATGCCACGATTATTGTGTTTTGTATACAGTGACGAAAGCCTGAAAATAAATCAATTTCAAATTCATAGTTATTTCTAATTTGTAATAACACAGACAAATTCCAAGAAGCATCCCCAGACCCTACACAGCAATGCCTATAGAGGCATCTTCAAGACCTACACAGTAATGCTTGGAGGCATCTTTAAGCCTTAAGCGGCAATGTCTGAAGGCATCTTCAATACCTCCAGGCATCTTCCGGAGTGATATCATTTCTATATTGGGGTCTTTCCGCCAGACCCCACAAGCTAAGTCCATGTAACTCGGTTAGACAGACCCAATGGCCTTTTCAGCGACTCTACGCAGGGAAGAGGTCGTTGTCCGATAAGGCGGCCAAGTCATCTCTTTACACATCCGGACCTGAGCATTGAGAGTGTCTTATTCATCCCCCTGAATATCGAACACTCGACCGACCTACACGTCAAGGCGAAAATCCATGAACGGTGTCATAATGGTACGTCAGTCCCAAAAGTAGCTCACAGTAGTCGCCATCAGTATACGGGGGATGTTTTATAAGGCAACCATGAGAAAGATCAGTTCATTATTGCTATTTTTTAAAGCAGATTTTATTCATCTATGAGTTAGACATTCAACAATATGTCCGTGATCTACATCGCATGTATTTAGTGGAAGTTATACCAGAGACGACCTCAATATGTTTTACTCTTTTTATTCGGAAATGTTAGATTAAAAGGGAAATACTTTTTATGAAGCTAAGAAGCATTGATGTGAAAACTAATTAGTATTGGGAATTATGCGAGGTAAACAGATATGTGAAGCTATTGATTAATGTAAGAATAATAAAAGCTACGGTTGCAGTAAGAATTTCTATTCAGATTAGTGGAAGAATAGAAATATTCTATTGCTTAACTTAGCTGAAAGACTTCATGAAGTTGGGAACTGAAATCACGATAGATAAAAGGACAGTAGTGTGGTAGCTAATTAAAAAAAAAACCCTAACTGTAGATGTAAAATATATATAAACTGTCAATTCTATTGTATTAATCTTATATATACTGTATTTGAAATAGTCTATGGATATCGAAGTTACAATATCTGCAGAGGAGCCTGGAAGATATTGGCATAAGTACAAAATGAGAGTTTGTAAAAGACTAAGTCTGGAAGGCAGGAACGAAAGCATGTGAAAGGAAACAGTTGGCAACAACAGTATTCTTAACCCAACCTCAGATATGAAACTAATATCAATCCCTAAGCTTATATTGACAAACATAAGGGCATATATTGACAACCATACGATCTCCCAAGTTTCTTATGGTTGTCAATATATGCTTCACCAACCAAAAGAAAGGAAACAGTCAGCAAAAATAGTTTTGTTTACCCAACCAAAGATATGAAAGTAAAATGAATCCCTAAGCATATATTGACAACCATAAGAGCATATATTGACAACCATAAGAACCCCCAAGTTTCTTATGGTTGTCAATATATGCTTCACCAACAAAGTGACAGGAAACAGTCAGCAAAAATAGTTTTGTTAACCCAACCTCAGATACGAAAGTAGTATCAATCCCTAAGCATATATTGACAACCATAAAAACCCCTTTCTCTCATGAACAATTAGAGAGCGATATCCCGACGGCCGAGGCTTCACAAGAAGAGGAAGTCGCTCTTTGATTAGCAGAATTGGGGAGAAGACGTCGAAATACGCACAAACAGACTGACATGCTATAATTATAGTCTCCTCTCGTCCCTCGTCTGAGGCGCTCACTCTCCCCCCTGAGGAACAGCTCCAAAGGACATCTTCAGCGCAGTTAGAATATCGATAAAGTCTGCGCTCAGTTGTTGGTCTGGGACTTTCGATCACGTAGTCAAAACATGAACACTTTCATCAGACAGCTCGCAGTGGCCAGCACTTTGCCCAGTTCTCTTCTCCTACAGGCCCCCAACAAGACGGTAACTGGACCACGACGGACTGATGGCACCTGGAATGACGGCACCTCTTTTCAGTTATATCTGGACTGATGGCACCCGTGCCTGGAATGATGGCACCGCTTGCCTAGACTGATGGCATCACCTAATTTTTTACCTGGACTGATTTATGTTTAGCCTGAGTTTAAATTTTGATTTTAAAAGATTCTTTGTTAAGCCTGATGCCCATCTACCGATTATTGGTTGAACGATTAGTTAGAAAATCGTATAGGAGTCGGTGAACTTGTCGCAGACAAATTATGTAACCCTTCGCTCGACCGGCGGACATCGAGGAGAGGGGTTGGTGGGTATTAGTCCTAGGCAAATCAGTCTACTAATCGGTGGCTCACCCTTGCCTAGCTGTCCTACATCTACCGCCTACGCCCGACAACGTTAAGATGCATCGCCTGAGACAAATTACCGTCTGTTTGTCGCCGACAAAGGAACATGAATATTCCGAAGTCGGTAGATGGGCATTGGGCTTTAGACGATTCCATATGTATATTGGAGGTAGGAACCCGGTATATATTACAATGTGGCTGTAGAGGGAAACACTTGGCCACGGGGATCACCCCTGCCGATGAAAAGGCCTCTGCCGCTGACGAGGGGGGCATTACTGACGTCGAGTTGGTCGGAGCCGCGGCTCATTTTTTAACATCACCTAAATTCTTTACCTAAGGATCACATTGCCGTAAGGTTGAAGCAGGAATATCAGAAAGAGTAGTGACTTTGTGAAAGGCGCCATCAGTCTAGGTAGTGGTGCCATCCGTTTAGGAAAAATGTTGCCATCGGTCCAAAGAGGTGCCATCAGTCCAGGTGCAATTCCTCCGCGATGCCAGCGGTCTAGTAATCAACAAGACGCCCTCCCTGAGCGAGGTGCACTCTAGATCCTCCCATGGAGCCATCCAGTCCCCCTCACCCTGCTGCGCCCTGACCATGGAGACGGCTCTGACCTTTCAGTGGCGGACTCACCTTGCACCACACGTTGACGATACACTGCGAAAGATCTATAACACGGAAGGTCTAAAGCAGCGTTACCACCTAACGATTATGGCCAGCGATTATGGCGTTTAGCACCGCTGCCGATCGTGTGACACTTCTGGTGCAATAATTTCCAGGTGGAAACAAAATAAACTGTCTTCATTATTAGATAATACGGAACCACTCATAGACTCTTTGTACCATTGTTAAAATGTCTCCATGGTAGGCTAATGAGTGGGATTTTGAAATTGAGTGTCAAATGTCGGTTGGCAATGACCATAGTATCTCCATCCACCAGCCGGGTTTTATACGAATCTAATATAATCGGAGGCCTTTTCGTTGGCAGGTGGAAATGCCACACTAGATAAATAGAGACTAAAGCCGAATGGCCATCTACCGATTTCGGGATGTTTATGTACCTTTGTCGGCGACAAAGGGACGGTAATCTGTCTCAGGCGAGGCATCCTAACGGAATCGGCCGTAGTCGGTAGATGTAGGACAGCTAGGCAAGGGTTATCCACCGATTAGTAGACTGATTCGCTTAGGAATATTACCCACCATCTCCTCTCCTCGATGTCCGCTGGTCGATCGAGGAGTTATGTAATTTGCCTGCAACAGGTTCACCGACTCCTATCCGATTTGTGAGCTAATCGTTCAACCTTTTATCGGTAGATGGGCATTTGGCTTAATGCGGCATTTCCACTTGATAATTCTGGCTTTTGGCACCGGCCACAGACTATAGAGTGCATGATCGTCTGGCGGAACAGGGAATAAAAAGTCCAGGTCCACGTTTTTTAACCCAGCATTACGCAATTCGGCAACAGCTGACTACTATTTGATTCACTGATTAAATCAAACCCGGTACATTTAATCGCTGGCGAACCAACGATTCCCACTCAGAGTAAGTCGTTGGTGAACTCTTTTTCACTTCCAAACAGAGCCTTTATCTCAGCGATGACGAGTTTTACCTTCCTTCTTCATTTCACCGTCTTCAGAGCTTGGATTCATCCCAATCATTCAAGCCGCATGGCTGATTTGATATATCCTCACTCAGACTTCCCTGCATATATTCTTCCTTCAAAGACAGCCCTTTTGAAGTTCTTTCAACAATATGATTACCATTAAATACTTAAAGGCTTTTTAAATTAGAACCGAGTGAAGTGCGGGGTGGTATAAGAACTCGAACTGTCTAAGTTGGTCAGGATGATATCCCCACCTCTTTGCTCGCCATGGACTAGATATAGCATTTTGTCTAGTTTCCCTTAGAGAAAAGGGTAGGTCTAGATAGATTATTATATGATTAGTGTGCCTAAATGAAAACTGTTTCTATTTGATTTGATTCACCAAGCTTGAAGTATGAGAATAATTCCGACCAAAAACAAGGAACAGATCCCATTGAGGAACACTCAATATGTATTATTACCTGGAACTAATTAAAAACGCAATTCTATAACATGTCACCCGATACAAAGTACGCGAAATATTAGTTCTTGCACAGAGTGCAGAACGGATTCCGTTCAGCTGTCCAGTAAGTGTGACACATTCATGCATCTGTTTAAGTGTTTTTTTCATCGATAAGGTACAGTATACTGAGTATACATATCATTTCACACCAATGTTTTCCACCTTATGCCCCAGTCACACTGCCGTAAAAAACTGCGTTTTCCCGTTTACGCATGTCTACGTTCTTCTACAAATTTTGAAATATACAAATGCACTGCGATGCGTGGGAAAAGGCGAAGATGCGTAAATGAAAGTCGGAATGCGTAAACGAACGTAAACAAAATGTAGACAAAAAACGATTTCAAAATTGATTTTTGAAATTTAAAACTTATTTCTACCCATTTCTCATGCGTTAATGAACGCGTTAAAACGCCACAATACATACAGAAGAGTAGATAAGCGTTGATGAACATTGAAAAACGTACTAAAACGTTGATGCAAAGCAAACAGATATGTTTCCAATCCGTAGCCGATACGCGGTACCCACCACCTCAAATACGTAGTAAAAACGCCAGAATTTACGCCAGTGTGACTGGGGCATTAGGCTTAACATAACGAACTCATATTCCACGGATGTGAAAGTAGTATACCCAATATTCAATTGCTAATAGGCTAATAGGCTGAGTTATCTTATTGAATGCATACGGGTGAGGTAAAGTCAGAAACCCACTCAGTGAAAATAATCCTCATATATCCATTGTATATTTAGAAAGAAACTCTTGAGATGAATATGATTTGGTCCGCACTCCACCTCATTTGATTGCTACGTAATTCACTCAGCTTTGCTTTGGAATTACTCCCCAGTCAAAGATGTTGGAGTATGAGCCAAGTTTTCTACATCTCAAGAGTCTCCTTCTATAGTACATACATAGAGATATATACACAATATTACCATGATTTCGATCTGAGTGGCCGTATTCTCCGCGTAGTTGACGCGTAGTAAAACTCCGAGCGATAGCGAGCAGTATTACGTAGCGTCAACTACAAGGAGAATACGGCCACACAGATCGAAATCATGGTAATGTTGTATTTATCACTCGCCTTTCGAGTAATTATACGGGAAAAAAATCTTGTATATAATTTGAAATTATACCCTAGCGCCGTGCTTTGTTTGTATGAATTAGTTCCTATAATGCCCGTCAGGTGGTCCAAAAAGCCGTATTCTCTTAGGAGATTCCGGAGGTCCGTATTCTACTCAGTAGCGATCTGGAGGCTCCATAGGCTTAGTATGGAGATTCCGTATTAGGTGGGTAATAAATGCCGGTGATACCATGGTAAATAACACGCAGTACGAGCATGTCTACAGGTCTTTAGTACCCCCACCCCTCTCCACAGCGTGTCACAGTGTTAGAACCATCAGGTTCTGGTGTGACTGAGCTGTGATGCGGCGTTGTCACCTGTCGACTAAATTATGTCTATCGATTATGTGATGAGGGTGTGAAAAGTCGTCGGGTGGTGAATTGATCTCCAAGCATAATCCTCGTCCCCCAAAACACACACACCGTTTCCTGCTGAGGACTGGAAAAGGCGCACCGAATATTAGCAACATCTATGGGAAAGAGAACTTAACTCCAGTCTTCACTCTATATATAGCCTGATGATTAACCTTCCTATTTTACAGACCAATATATGATTCAAATACACACACAGGCGCGGTCCGATACACAAAGATTAAAAAAAATCTATATGGCGAAGAATTTATTCTACCTTCCAATACAGCTACCATTGAGGAATTTCATGTTGTAACCATGTCGGAACGTGTCGGAAGTAGTGGGCGACCGGCCCTGACCCACTGAGAGCCCGACAAACTTGGACAAGCGTTCCCACACACACAGACACTTTTCAATACAACATTCAACGTTCCCACACAACAATGACGCAGTGTTGGATTCTGATACACTATACGATACCGAATTCGCCAACTTTCCCCCCGACGAGGCTATATTGCAGGAATTTTGATTCATAACCACATCGTAGCCGTGTCAGAGTGTGTTGGGAGCAGTGCCCGGCTTTAGCTTTGGCCCTATAGGTGCGCGAGGCAGGTGTGAGTGTGACCTGTGCCACGCCTATACATCACACCTACAACACCCAGACTCTTCCACAGACCTGCCGTGCCCTGCTTCCTGCCTGAGGTGCCTCGTTTGAAGAGGCGGTAGTGCCACCACTCACGGCCGGCAATAGGTCGCCCGCGCCCCCGTCGATCTCCTCCAGTCCCTGACCTTTCCACGAGCGTACCACTTCGTCACAGAGCATTGGACGAGGCCCCGTCCCAAGTGAGTTCCCTTCTGTCCTCACCCTGCCCGTTTCTTTATGTACACAACGAAAAGGCCATCGATAATATCCAACCTGTACACAAGTTGGTCGGTTTTTCGGTGCGATTTTATAATCGGTTCCGGTCAGAAGAAAACGCTGTTTTCAATGAAAATTATGGTAGATGCTGAATGATCTTGGACACTGAAGCTCGTTCAGACAATGATTTTTCTGGTACAAAAATTCGGTCAGTAGTGCAATATTAGATATAATGTTTAAGAAAAAAAATGCTTACCCTTTGTGTTCCACCCTGACGTTTATTGCGCCAGAAGTATCACATAATTGATCGTCTGTGCTAAATGCAATAAAAAGAAGGAACTGCACCAATATTCATGGTATATTCTCAGTTGCTATGGATCGAGTGCGGTTCGGATTCTATCTCACCCCTATCACTGATTCATTGGCTAACATTTATGCCATCATCTCTCATTAAACATGTGTTTATAATACTTCACGGGCGTTGAATACGAGTTCACAACGTTAAGCCTATGCGAATAAATCTACAAGGAGTGAGATAAAGGGTGGTCATAATCAGCAGCTGGAAATGCCACACTAGCTGTAACGGCGAGAATGAGCAAGATATTACTGATGTCTGTCTCACACCTTGTATTGTCCCCGGAGTAATCTATAACAGCTGTCCTGTTCATACGTTACATGAGTGGCGGGTGAGGTGGGTGAGATGTATGGGTGAGGTGGTGGGCCATGGGTCAGGAGTCAATAACTCAGACAACAACGACCATGAACTGCTCCAGGTTAGAGCTCCTACACGTCAGGGCAGCAGCCAGATGAACAGATCATAACAGACTCCTTTCTCTGTGTAAGACAGAGTGTGGGTAGATGATTATGTGGGAGAAGGCATTGTATTACTATGTACAATACTGCCGTATGAACATTTGTGCAACATACTGCTGCGCAAAGATAAGAAGGGGTGGCGGGGTTAAGAAGACACAATAATATAAATAATATAGACTAGTATAGTAAGTATGAGAGAAGTCCATATCATAGGGGTACTAAATTATGGGATCAACTGGCACCCGAAGTACAACATACCCAAAAAATGACTGACTTTAAGCAAAAGCTAAGGCACTTAAAGAGTGATTGATGGTGGAGTGGGGTTTTCGTTTGCGCGTATAGTTGGACATGATCTTGCCGTGAGGTAGTCATGACTGACTATATGACTATATGATCATACAAGAACAAATGCATAGTGACTGTCATATTATAAATGTATTGATTGAGAGAAGTTGTATTTCATCCCATCTCATTATTCTTATTATTTCCTTATTTTTATTTTCCTTTCCTTATTTCTCCTTAGTTTTTTAATTATTTTTTCTCCCGCTTTACATGTACGGAAACTGTTTATACGCAGATCTTACCTGGAGGAAATGTAACTCAATGGGAAGAACTCCCCATGTGTGAGAAATTGTGGTAAATAAACAAAACAAAAAAACGACCATGAACCACTCCAGGTCAGAGCTCCTGTACACGTCAGGGCAGCAGCCAGATGAACAGATCATAACAGACTCCTTTCTCTGTGTAAGACAGAGTGTGGGTAGATGATCATGTGGCAGAAGGCATTGTATTACTATGTACAATACTGCCGTATGAACATTTGTGCAACATACTGCTGTGCAAAGATAAGAAGGGGTAGCGGGGTTAAGAAGACACAATAATATAAATAATATAGACTGATAGATGGATTACATTAAAATATACATAGGCTATTTTTTATGGATATTTTGTTGATAAAATTTATAAGAGTTAGGGTTAGGATGGTAATATCATATAGATGGATAACCCCTACTAATATTCAGAAAATCTAAATGAATATGAGATGAAAATAAATGGAGTCGGTGGGTGGGAAATAAATTTAAGTGTTGTTGTAATAGTAGGTGGCGATAGAAATAAAGCGGAGGTGAGGTGTGTGTGGTTGAAATGTATTGAGTGGAGATTGAAGTGTTGAGGTAATGTTGAGGTATTCCGCCAGGTTGAAGCAGTGAGCCAGCCTAAACCCACACGGGCCTGATACTCAGCCTATTTCTGTTATTATTGGGGTGGGTACCTTGTAGAATTATATGCTCCTACATTTTCTAGATCCAAGCCCTTTCTCACACAAATTATAGTGGAATCAACCTTGTAGGGAATCATCAGGCAAGAAATCATGACCAACAATAAAGCTAGGCTGCATGGGTGTGATCTTCTTCTAAACAATATAAATTCTTGTAGTACATGTTGGATACTTACATTCTGTTGAAATAAGCTATTCATGTCACCGCGTTAAGAAAGGGGTATTTGTGTCTATCTAAAATATAAACCATGTACTGACTGTAGCCTTAACTGTTGAGTTTTTAGTTGTTTTTGTTGGAATTAGTTTTAGGGTTATAATAGGCATAGTTTGTTGCCCCCTGGCCCTTCTACACTTCTATTAACTATTTCCAGCCTGACGATGCATTTTTGGCGTATTATTTCAAATAAGTATTGAGAGCAATTCTACACTAAAAAGAACAACTTATCTATTTACATGATTATGCTCATGGGTAGAGTGTACACAGCCTTCAATGACACAATCTAAAATGCCATTAGTAATTAATATCAGGGCATGCACATCATACATTTGTTCAAATATTCATCACTTTATAGGGAATTGTTGAGAGCTCATCGTCAACTTGCAAAAATGCCGTGTAAACACTAAAGATAGAAAAATAGTTGGATAATCTAATTGGTTAAAGTATGTGTTCAGAGATGTCGTATTTCAACATCTAGAAGACATATATTTGTAGCCTGGAGTTATATAATTTAGGCCCGTATATGAAGACCCTTTTCTGTATACCTACGATATGGTCCAATTTTATTCAACAGTCATGGACGACCTTCTGTCAGCTGGGTCTGTCGTAATAAGAGATTATACTAAGGAATAACCTTCGTGCAAGGACTCTTTGTACTTCGTTAATTAACTATTTTACATACAGGATATACCTGATTTACACTGGCTAGTAAAGATTGACACTTGCTTCTTCAAAATGTGTTAGTGGTACTGAAATGTATGACCTACAGTCACCTGTGTGCAACAGTAAAAGGTTGTAGATAACCTTGGTTGAAGGTTGAAGATAACCTTGCATTAGCAGAATTAGAGGACTGCCAAACGTAAAGGGAATAAATATTATCATAATGACAAATATATGATTTTGCAATAGAAACATAGTATATTAATACAGGCGAACCATATCCAACGAAAAAAAATCACATGTTCTTGATATGAATTCGGATACCATCTTGGGTAAGTCCTGTGTACATTTAACACATCTAATCTACTGCAACCGAACAGGTGATTTAAATTGAAATATTCTCTTTTCCGCCTACAGGTACTTACATCTCACTGAATGCCTTAGGCCTTTAACAGCAGCACAACTTTCCTAGAGAGGTAAGTGTACGGCAGCGCCCACAGCCTTATACACCTTTACTACGGTGCGAAGCCTTGAAAGGTTTAACATATTGTCAGGTATTTCAGGGGGAATATTGATTAAGGTGCCATTCGATTTAAAAGTATTTCATCGAACAATTATTTCTCAGACAATTTATGTATAACCACTGAAAGTCTTAAGCAAACCCAGTATCATTTTATAGATGTGTTACTCATACTAAACCTTCAACCCATAAGCTCAGTTCTGTCAGGTGTCTATAGCCATGCCGTGCTATAGCGCAATAACTGCCAATAACTCCATGTAGGCCACTACGTCACTTGACTTGATTACCCTTTTCGTGGCAACACCTAGCAGGGTAAAGTGTTACCTTGGGAAGGAGAATGGGTCCCTGATGTAGAACCTTGTTAGAATGGAAAGAGCAGTCTATGATGGACAGCTCTATAGTAATAAGCACCAGTCAAGAGGATAACAGGGTCAATGTTTCAGACATCTACGACCGTTTCTAGCACTAGAGAAAAGTATATAGAGCATAGCACATGTATTATAAGGATGGCGGCTGAAGGAGATTCTGACTATGATATGATGTTCTGGTTGGGGCAGTTGTATGTTAATGATAACCTCCATTTCTATATACCTATTTATGAAAACTCTATTAAAGTCACATACTGCTGCTGGCAGTTTAGAAACTGCTGTTTTCTTACTTAGGGCAAAGAGTGTGAATTTAATCTAATTCCGATGCTTAGCTTGACGTTTAAGTACCAAAGCATGTGACACTGTCTAGACTTATCAGATCAAAGCTTAGTTGTGTGAAGGACACATTCTCGTTGAAGTTACTTGATAAGGGTGGACATGGCTCACCTGCCGATCGGAGGTTATCACGTTAGCATTTTTATCAAATCTTTGAGCATGCTCACGATGTAACTTCGAGATTCATTCACCCGAATTCAGTTTCCATCTGATGAACCAATTGGAGGTTAAGAAATTGCCATTTTTATCAATATTCCAAGGTATTTCATGGATGACTTATAGGTTCTACATGGCACGAGGGATTGATGATTTACATATTCAAATTTTGATATAACATCTCATTCCTAATGCCTTCTACAGGTCTTGTGATCAATTCTACTCAACACATTAAATAGCTCCAGCTTCAATGTAAAGATACCTGGTGCTGAAGTCGGATGTTCACTTGAGGAGACTGTCATCGTCTGGAAGGGTTTTATTGAATTTTCAGCTCTCACAGAATGAGCACTCCTGGTAGCCCTTTCGCTACGCTGTGATACCTGAAGGCATTCCCAGATATAGTACGCCACGATTTCTGGATACATTCCAAGGCGTAGTATGCTATGCTTCATGGAGGCATTCCGAGGCGTAGCACGCTATGATGCCTGGATACAATAAAGGATGCATAGCGTACAATCAGGCATTCCCAGGCATATTATACTATGATGCCTGGAGACATTCCCAGGTGTAGTACTTATGCTATGATGCCTGGAACGGTTCAAGGCGAAGTATACTATATAATGCCTGGGGATATTTCCAGGCGTGGTATGCCTCGAGATGTAATTTTTTCGAAACTTAATAAAATTGCTTTTTTTCTAATGAAATAATGCGAATAATTTGATATTTTCTGAACCTATGTAAAACTATAGCGGACAGAGCCATTGTTAGTTCATGAAGCAGTCACTAGGTGGTCGGGGACAAAACCTGTATTCTGGCTCTTTGTTATTACGAAATTCAGCTCCCTTTCAATGTTTTACCAAGGTTCCTTTGACTCTCTACACCGATCCCAGAGCAGGAAGATATAATGCTAAAACACAGGACATGATGTTTCTTTACATAAAACACTTTATTTTCATATGTGAGCAAGGCAAGAAAAATGACATTTCCCAAATATCACTCACTTCTTTTGCACCTCCATTAGTGAAGAATAGCTACTTTTTCACCTCCTTTAGTGAAGAACACCTACTCGAGGGGCGTTATGGCGGCGCCCATGGATCATAGGCTATATATGCCGTATATATCGGTTATCAATATTATGTGACATTTAAATTACTTTGGATTACCATGGTGTAGTGATGTAACCACCTCACACTGGTTGTTATGAAAAATACTCTAGAGTACTACAAATGTTTAAAATGACACTACAGCGCCGTATTTCAAAGTGCATATTTGGTACTATGCAGCGTAAAGTAAAGGCGGCTGAATGACTGGATGTGAAGCTATACACAGGCTATCCATTGGTCAGCGATGACAGGACAAAGTTCACGTGCACAGTTCTCTGAGAACCTGTCCTCATTTTCACGATCTCATTAGTGCTGTGACTGGCGAACATGGGTCTACCATCTGCCCATGTTGACCAAGACGGAGAGCGACCGAGGTACAACTGTGTGCAAAGTCTGATGAGAATAAAAAGTAGAATAATATCAGAGTTTTTTTGCGTAGGATGAATGACATTTCAATAAAGGAAACTGAATATGGAACTAATAGATAAAATCGACTGTGTTGTGTTCAGGCAGTCATAAACCACAAACGTTTTAAGGGTAGTATTACACGAGCGTTTGCGGTTTGCAGAACCGTCTGTCCAAAAACAATAATTTGGTCAATCTAATATTCATCTTATCAAATAAAGTAACCTCAGGAAATGCGATATTATAAATCATATCATTAGGGAATTCAATAACAAAACAGTGGGGGAAAAAATAATCGGGGGAGTTACACCAATAGTGGTATATTGTATATATAACAACTTCATTAGCTAATAATAGGTGTATTTAGAATACTCTTATCCTTTTTCGCTTTGATTGTTATGTCCTGGAAAGATCAAGGAATTGCCGTTGAATACAGAGATGGTTAGTGACTGAGTTGCTCACAGGGGTACCAAAAAACTCGGTTGCCGCTTACCCTAGCACGCCCTCAGTGACCCTGATGTTATCTTAGGGCTCATGCCCATTTACCTACAACATCCCCCTCAGAGGTTTGATGTGGCCAGCAAAGGGGTTCCGAGGCTTTTAGGAGGGTTTTTCTCTTTATCTAGGGTTTGCTCGATAAGTACATGGGTGTATAGCGAGTGATTCTACAGACCACCAGAACACACCTCGATTGTTGAAGTGTGATACAAATTTAGATATACCTAGAATTGTGTTCATTATATGATAATAAAAGGATTATTTGGTGTGGCACCATTCCTTCAATATGATTGATGTTCCGTGGGAATATAGTCTAAGTTCAGAGTATACATGAAAAGAGAACAATGAAAAGTACTAACAAGAAAAAGCACCAAAAAAATAAATCTGTGTCTACAATTAGTCAAGCGCATGTTGTCATATTCCTTATTCCAGTGATATTGAGCGCAGGGGATATGTAGTGACGGGAGTATCTTCTTATCATCCATAGACAGCATCCATAGAAAACACATAGGCATTGTGCATCACCATACTCGGAGCTTACAGATATGTTATATGCCCGGGGTGCCTAAATGCGTACCTAAATGAACTAATATTGGAATGCCACTTGTCAGGTAAAGATGGATTATGTTCAATTTAGACTGGTTTAAGATAAAAGCGGTTGTATACTCCTTCGAGTTGACTCTGTGCAATTCCTTCGCATATGCTCGGATATTACAACTCGTCATACGACCGCTTGTATCTGAAACCAGTCAATATTGTGTATGTATTTATCATAAATTCCCCCCATGTCTAACACTCTATTTCATATTTCTTCATGAGGAAATGTTAAAGGAAGGCATAGAAAAGGTTGAAAAGAGCCGACAGCATATTAGGCATGGACTTGGTGTGCTAAAGTCTATCTCGTTTTCCCCACTTATTTTCTATATACATCTCACAATTTAAAAACCTTTCGAAGGAATAACAATAGAAACCTTTCTTTAAGGCTGGACTGTGTGATTAGACGGACACACAGATCTAAGACGCTTTCCTAATCTCCAATATATGATTTCTTCAGGGGCACTGAGACATAAAAAGAACTAATCCTTCAAACAAATATCACAGCTCAGGAAGGAACAGATCATTATAAGCGGGTTGTATGGGAACAATTGGAGGAAGCCATGGGTACTTAAAAGAAAGACGACGCAGCCCGCCTACTCCTTAAACCCCAGGCAACAGTAGGGGGTTAATTAGGCTACAGTCAGGCTCTAACGACGAGAAATCAATACTGCTCAATATCAACCCGACGGACTAGAATGGGGTTTAAAGCAATTAACGATTAGATATCGCCCTACCTCCCTCTGGATTGCCTATATAGGGCGTATGTTTGTAGCAGCATTTCCGTAACCCATTCACGCGGGGTGATGCCTTGGCCAGCCCTGGTTGATGCCTCAAGGCATCATCCCGGGACGGCCGGGTATTGCCTTGAAGCATCATTTCCAAAATATTCGACTTTGTGAATGAAATTGGAAATATATGCTCAATAATCATGAGATTTTCACAGCATGTAGGTATCATATCATATTTAATATATCTGTGCAAAATAAAGAATAACATTAAGGATCACATGTCATGTCACGTGATACAAAGTCAGATAATTTGCCTTGTAAATTAAAACCGATGCCATTTTTCTGAAAATCAAATATGTTGAGCTCTAATTATTGTAGAAAATATATCTAAATTAGAAATCGGGGGTGTCATGCTAGATTTTGATTTTGAGATTGGTATAATTACAACTTTATAAGGAGATATATTGGAGATATATAAGTTTAAATTAGAAACGTCAGGAGGCGCGTGAGGGAGGTCACCAGACGCGATTATATAAGACCTGAGAGCTGTTTCAAAACGTGGGTTAAGTCTATGGTCTTGAAACAGCTCCCTGGTGACCAGACGAAGCAGCCGCTTGGGACCAGGCACTCGCCAACCCACACCTATGCAGCAAGCATGCTTAACTGGAGAGCTCCTGGTACAACTTTACGTAACATCATGGTAGACAAGAATGGTGACAGTGAATTTGAGTCAGCATCCAACTTTGATTTCACTGCATGAGCAAAAAATGTTGGCCTGAAAAGGAAAACTACAGAGGCATTATACAGCAAAGATTTCGCAGGCTTTGAGGTGCTATCTGTCATGACAGAGCAGGATGTTAAGGAGCTATTGGTGCCATGAGGGCAAGCATGTAGACTATAGCAGGGGCTTGCGAGGCTCTGAAATACAAGCTTCACGAGGGACAGCGTCTAGTCACAGGAATCTGAGCAGAAAGAAGAAGAGAAGCAGGAGAGTGGTAGTGATACGGCCCTGTTCAGTGCTGCCTCTGGCTGGGAGAAAGTGGTGGTGGCTTTGTAGGGTATTGGTTAGGAGAAGGAGTGCACTGGAGACAAGGAGGCAGGATATGTAAGTGCCTCAGCTGACTGGTAGTTGTGATCCGAGTGTGCTATTAACAATTCCTACCAGTGACAAGAAGGCACTAAAGATCCCAGATTTCGTACCAGACAATGTGAAGCTCCGGATAGTCAAAAGAAAAAGAGACACTTTGAAATTCACAGAATCTGAGGATGGGACCATGGTACTGGCTCATGATGAGCAGGCCCAAATGTACATATCCCAGGTAGAGTGGGGAACTGCTAACGTCAGAATCCTGTATCAACTTCTATGGTAGCTAGGCACAACATTGAAGACTATCTGGCATACACGGCATATGTTTTTGAACTGGCAAGTAGATACGACTGGAAATCAGTACTGACTCTGGATACTAGATATCGTGATCTGCAGGCCCAAATTGGTTACCGGTGGGGTGATAGGTACCTTTGATAGAAGCCTTAGCTCTGACCCCCAAGCGTCCCCAGCAACCACAGAACAAGCAACAGGTAAAGAACAACACCAATAAGGAAGGAAAGAGGCAGCAACATCACAAGTTTTGTGTAAACTGAACATGTATTGCACACGCATAACTTATTAGTAATAAACAAGTACTCTCTCCAACTCACAATTCCATTATTTAAAAGAATATATAGAAATTCTGAAAAGTTGCATTTCACATAGTGAAATCTAATTCATGTCTCTAAAACTACAACTCTTCTTTATTTACCTATGGATTGGATAAACAAGACACAACTTTAAATTCATTCATTTCGAAGTAGAATGGATCTCAAGGGACTGGTTTTGAATAACAATTGGCAATATTTAGAAATCAGCAAGTAGCGCCACCGTGAATTGTACATAGGATATGCCTTTAAAGGTATATCTATTAAAATTCAGTGGCGCCAGCTGCTGATGTTGAAATACTGACAATTATCACTTCAATACGGATCCTTTGACTTATTCTAATATCTAATGAGTGAAATAGAATATTTAAAAAACTGAAATGGTACAACACATTTGCTATATTCTGTGAAACAACTTTTGAGAATCTATAAATTCTTTTATGACGTTTTCTTCAAATTAAAAGCTAGCATAGTGAGACCTGTTCTTAAATCAGGTATGTGCTCTGTAACACCTTGACATCATATGCTACATTAAGCCCTGTATTAATGCACTATCTGCATCGTGAGGTACATCAGGACCATGATCACCTTTTTATGAACCCTCCTAACACATTACAATGCACACTGATACATACCGATCTCCTACGCTACGATATGGACCTTCCGATAGGTTATGATTTGGTCGTGTCGCATGGGTGTGCATTGTCTATCGGGGTGTATCGACGTTGGTGGGCGCCGGCACTTAGCAATGTATTCTACGAAACGTGGAAACAATCATATAGAATTTAAAGGAAATTCACATGGGTTTAAATTTTCAAGGTGAATTGACGAATATGCCTTTGAGGCAAGTAACGATTAGATACCTCCTGTTGGATTGCCTCTATAGGGTGAATTATATGTTTGTATCAGCATTTCCTGAAGGAAATGGGGGTCTTTTCTGTATACACTCTCACACGTTTAAGGATGGAGTCAGGCGATGTGAAGATGATCTATGATCATCCGCTCGCGGTCCCACTGGACCGTGGGGGAAACCTGTGGAGGATTAGCATGCGATCGGCAACGTCTCATAAACAGTGCGGGGTAAATACGGGAAAGGGAGGGAGGGGGTACTGCGATTGGGTGAGCGTGGGTGTATAGGACGTGACATTATATGCGCATGCGTACTCCAGTCATTGCGCTAACCCCCCATCATCCAAGGCCCCTCAATCGAAACACACCCCACCCCTCCGACCAGCACCACAGTGACTGCTCGGTGGGCGGGTGGCTGGTTGTAGACTGCCTGGCAGGACACCAACTGTCACAGACTGTATTGAGAGGGGTGTGGAAACCGTGCCTAGCGCCCTGGAGACTCGTTACCTCTCCCAGTGTGCCGTACGTGCTGGGCGTGTTGGTGTGGGATACCGCTACTGGTGTGTATACCGGGACATGGGAAGAAGCCACAGCCATCTCGGGCGCCGCCCGACGACGACGACGACACCACACCATACCAGGACGTTCTGCCACAGTGACCGGCCGGCGCTACGGCCACACCTCCCGCCAACAACCGCCTCCCTATGAGCGGGCTCTCCACACACTCAGGTGAGTCAGGACCGAGCTGCTCACAACGTGACCTGGATGCGTATCGCTCTCTGCTCATCAGTTCCCACCCCGTGTGCACGGAACACCGCCACCGACCGGAGCCAGGGAATGTGCCAGCGGGCATTGCCGCCGCCGCCTCCGCCGCCACTGGGTCCGACTCCGCCCCCTTCCTCCGCCACTCCGAGCAGCTCTCTGCCCGGAGAGGCTCCCACACTGATCACTGACCACCCACTGGAGAAGAACAGGAGGAAATGTATATACATATAACGGCCATGGATACCTAATCATCCCCCAACTCCAGTAAGGTGCTCTGAGGGGTGGTGGTTTGTTTGGTGGTGGCCATTGCAGGAACACCTGGATTATCAACTGAGCAGCTCGGTACTACCTGTGGGCGACCACGTAGAGAGGGTAGGGGTCTGCTGAGACTATCGCACGACTCCAGGTACCTCTATACGCCACCTGCCCCACCCATCTCTCCGGTAGGGTGTATATTGAGTGCATTACAATGTGTGTCTGCAAGGATTAGTACCAGAATATACCAAGGAAATGCACACTATATGCATTGCTCTGCAAAGTGGGAAATACAGAGTAAAACATGCCTATTTTACGAAAATAATCACCAAGGACCTCAGTGGATTTTGTATTGCTCCAAATGGGTACCAATTAAGTTTATGTTGAGCGTTTTAAGCGGATACCCGAGCGGTGGATAAAAAAGGGAAAGCACGCAAGGCGCACTCGTCTGGGCGACACCTTGCTCGTTGGATCAGGTACAGGAGGAGTTAGGCTTTGATGTTCCAGTGAATGCTTCCGTGCGCCGCACCATCCCGCAGCAGGGCACGCACCGAGACCGCGCCCAGGCCCCATGTGAGTTTCTCATTACTCGACGGGCCAGCAGCTGCTGGAGCTGATCTGTGAGCAGTTCACCTTGACTAGGAGGGGTTAAATACCCCCAGAGACCAGGCGCGACGTACAGCATCCAGGGAAAAAAGAGAGAGGAGTGCCTGGTGGTGGTGGTGCTATCATCTCACCACCAGATCGGATTACTGATACCAACCTACAGGTGAGAGCCAGGTGCGGTGAGACGTAAGCAGTGGTTCCCTCCTTCTACCTTACACTGCCCCAGGAGGATTGGTTCGTGAGCAACTCGGAGTTACTCGCGGTGCTGCTGGAGAGCAGGTGGGCCGCATGTCCAGTGGACCGCGCACACCTGTGTATGTGCAGAGATTTCAGCGCGTGTGTTGAGAGGGCAAGCACCTCCAGGCAACAAAGGGTGGGGCCTGCTACCCCACTCCCTCCTCCACCACTCCGATACAGGCAGGTAGGAAATCTGTACTACGGAAATATAAAACAAAAATGCCGCAGCAGATTATGTGTATGTCATAGATACTGCATCAGCCTCTGGCGTGTGTCTGGTGGGTGGTCTAGTCTAGCTCTAAGCTGGGGTAGCAGTGACTTATCAGCCGGGAGCCATGCTGCTGTACACTAAGCATTGACACACCTGTATAAACATATATACGCATTTAAAACGACTGATAGAGTGGTGTCTACACCGCTGCAATGCTGCCTTTGTGTACCAGAGGGTTTGGAACATACACTGGAGTACTATCTAACAGGTGATATTATACAAAGTGGGAGATGCGACCTCTGGAATTATTGCGGCACTAGTTTACTCCGTCGGCTAGCGCTGTTCTTTCCATGTGTACATTGATTAAACCGCTTGTTTTTCCTATCGCTGCTAGTTGCAAGCTAATTGAACAAATCAGCCATCGACCTACATTTAATTCACCCTCAGGACTACCGGGACATATTCCACCTAGTTAGATCAACAATTATATGCCAGTGTTCCTGGAGGAGTGGTTATAACTCGCTAGATCGCAGATACCATGAGCAGCTCACCTTGATAGGAGCTTAGCCGGCTCCTCCTATCAGAGACCGGTTAGGCCCCTCTATCCCTGCCATCACAAGTGCCAGCAGGTACCGCTGCCAGGGGCGTACTGGATAGAGGCATACTTATATACGGCAGATATGCGAGGTGTGTGCTTGAAACCTACACGTTTGGACTACACCGCGACTTCAACTCACCAGGAGCTGTTCTTATAAAATACCAAGACTGCGCAGATCGGGTCAGAGGAGGTGAAGGGAGAGGGAGAGTGAAGGTGAAAAGTTCACGAGGTGCTGTATCATTATGTCCCTAACACAAGCACATCTGAGAGGTGTCTATTAACTCTCTGTGTACCTGTTAGGTTGGCAATAGAAGCCCTAGCATCGGTATTCTGCCTCTGTTCATTGGTAATCACAGAGCAGCTCGCCGGCTTCCTCGCAGCAGTCCCCGCCTAGCACGCATCGCCAGCGGGGCACGGGCTCGTCACGATCCCCGTACAATAAACTACAACTCTTCACAAAGAGTTCAGCTACAATTGGATCTCGCCCGGCTACGAGTTAGACCACTTGAGAGGATTTCTTCAACACCTTCATACGTGCTCTGATGCATATATATATATATATACATCCCCATGGCACATAGGGAGTTGATGTCGCATGAACCAACGGAGTGATATTGACGGCTGGAGTGCCTTTGGGCTCTCCTACGACGATTGATCAACCTTTGCTCCCGTGTCAGGGCCCACAGCGAAGGTAGCCCTCGTGGAGTGGCTTCCTAAGTGGCTCCCTACTGTTCAGGCCTTGGCTTCATTGAAGCATCAGGGTCCTGAGTGTCCCCCGCCTGTCCCATCCAGGATTGTCTCCCGGTTAGCCCACTCACTGGTGTGTCAGTGAACGAGTCTACCGATCCCTGAAGCACCAGCGGCACAAAGCTGTCTTACCTGTTGCTTTCCAAGAAAGACGATACAGCTACTGCAGGGCTTATAAGGTGGGCTCTTGTAAAGAACACTGCCGTGGGATATTAATAGTAGGAAACCATCACCAAGTACAATACCACTCTGAATACCATTGTTTTAAACTCGCTATCGTGTAACTGGACATTGTGTTACATGTCTTTGTGTACGGTCATCGCATTAGCTGATTTTGTGGGGGGAAAACACAATCCTCCTCCTAGTGGCTACCCTACATGGATTTAAGCATGTACACTACATCGGAGTCTAAATACTGGTAAGTACCATTTTACATCTGCTATTAGGGCACGCATATGAAGGAGTTGAAGTTATCCATGAGGCAATTTATCAGTTTACGGAGTTTTATCTCACCCCTTGTATTTTCTCTCCATAAACTTAGGAACTTAAATCCAACGCCCATGAGTTATTTAGGAAAATATCCAATGGGGGATTATGTCACAAATGTTAGCCCATTAGTCAATGTGATGGGTGAGATAAATTCAGAAACCCATTCAAGTTTATGCTCAGAGCTTGATCCCATTTTATTTGAATCGCTACATAATTCACACAGCTTCGCCTTGTGAATTACGACGTGATTCAAACTCGATGAGATACGAGCTGTTACCCTAAACCTTCATAGGTTTCCACTATAATAGCTCGTGATTATTCAGAATATCTCAATCCGGAATCTCGTGTGACCTCACGCCACCTACGCCACAATAATATCTCCCAATTCGATTACACTATAATGTGGCTTCGCAAAGGAAGCACACACCCGGGTGTCTCCTCATGGCAGGGGCCAATCAGAATCAACGTAACATATCCCCCTGTGGTTATTGACTATGAGACACTGGCGCTAACTGGTTGTGACGGGGTGAGTACGATAGGCGAGGCGGCGCATATCGGCCGTTAGAGGGAGCCACATTAGTGGTGTCCAGACTTGGTAACACTATCCAGCCTGCCTTCACCTGTCAGGACGCCACTCACCAGGGACCAGCCGGGATCGGGACGCCGTCTGGTGATGGGTGCTAGAACTGATGACGTATTGATGACGTCGGGCCTGACGTTCTCGTCCCAACGCGTCGCAGCCTGTTTGTGTCTGTGTCAGCTAGTTTTGGACTTGTTAGGTTTCTGACAGAATTGGGTTCTCGAAATGTGTTTTGCACTCACTATCATTTGTATCAATACCGATATTTCATCAGGGAGCACCACAGACCGACTGTTTTTTCCCTTATTTCATTGACCAGTACATTTTCCGACCTAAGATCTAAATTCAGCCTAAACTATAAAACCTATGATCTAGATATCGTTGGGTAACTCTATCGAAACTTTGAAATTGAAATTCAAATCAGCTCTCCTCTATTTTCACCTGTGCTTCATACCAAGAATCCATATTCTATATGATATACATTGTCAATCCTTGTAAAATATCAATTGGTTGACAATAATTTTTAATTAAAATGACAGGTATGACAGTCCCGGAATGTAGATCTTTAAACCTATTTCCTTAAAGATGTTCAAGCTACTTTATTCTTTTACAGATAATTAGTAATTGATAGCTTAATAACAAGTGAAACACTGAAGTCTGGGAAGATTAACAGAGCGTTTATTGTAGTACAACATAATAGCATTGTCTGAGTCTTTCGAGTCTCATGAATAATTCAATGTAAGAAAGACATTCAATCTTTGAAGTTTGAAAATCACCCAGGAGCAGCTTTGCAATACGCTAGAGATTACATCAGAATGCTAAATTGGCTTTTAATAGGCTTTTGAATCAAACCAAGTTGATCGAGAAATGTCTTTGAATTTTTATAACCGTAATATGATGTTTCAAAAGTCAACCTTTCCAAATATCATAGAATTTGCACGCAGATAGAGAAAGGATAGATTTTGCAGCACACTGAAAGTGTATATATATAACCTGTCTCTAACATAGGCAGCGTATATGAACATGTGGCCCACTCACAGTTATACGGCGATCTCCCTCTGACTAAAAGCATTTTACTACGGTCCCTAGGCGAACGGGGGCTGTTGAATGAAATTCATTTGCCTCTGATGCTAGTGCCGGAACGATGTTATAACTCTAACGATAAATGATATCCTGGAGAATGTTTTCCATTCAGTGTTGTATAACAAAACAGAAAACATTATCTAGATGAACGTGTTTGTATACAACACCTTGTAAGGGGTAACTCTTATTGACATTTTATTCTATACAGCGCAGTTGCCCAAATGACATTTCTAAGATAGTCCTTTTTGTCGTTCGCAGTTTATTTAACGGCCCCCAGGTGTAGTACAGAGAGACCAGTCTATCCGAATGACAGAATGTCTGAGATTATTCACAGACAGCTCTTACGCAGTAAAAGATTTTATCTGTATATACGTTGTCCATATCAAGAGTGCAATGGCTTTGCCTCGGTATGGTAGTGTATAACTAAATTCCAGATGAATGACGGAAGCTTATAGGGATACGTAAAAGACAAAAGGGAGTTGTTGGTTCATTTAATCAGGGCAACGGACTTCATATCAAAGGCAATGAGTCTCGGGTACTAAGAACCCCAACTTAACTCTTTAGGGACGGCCGTCTAAAGCCAGAGGTCCGTTTAATAATCTTGGATTGTACATTGAGATCCTTTTCTTTAACTCCTACAGGGGTCGTCGTATAGTAGTATTCAAGTCTATTCGCCAAGACAGTATTAGCCGTCTATAAGGTCGTCCATAAGTGTTAAATAAAGTTTACCCACATCGCCCCTGTGTCTCTATGGCATACAGAAAACAGTCTACATGCACGATCCTAGATAATTAAACGAGCCCCAGGTCACTTCCTTTAGCAGGGGACACACCAAGTGAGAAACACTGCGATTACCTGACTCGCCAACAGAAAATGGCCTGTATGTGAACTACTCTTTAATATTTCACCTGATTATTGCTTCTGAGAAGCTAAACTTTTGTTTCTTAATTTAAGCAGCTTTTATTTCCATTAATGATGTCATTCCAATTTGATGAGGTGCACCATTGTATTGGTCTTAATTAGTGTTAATTAAATCTATAAGAGTAGATAACTTCTTGTTTCCGTTAATTAGTCAGTTAACCTTGTGGGAGTTCTAGAACAAGGTAGATTTACTTGAATTGCTTGGCCACAGCGACACAGTAGCCTCACATCCCTGTGGCCCAAGAAGTAAAGGATGGACAATGATATAAGATTTGGTAATTTTAATATCCTGAGAATCATTCTGTTGACATGATGTAATATGGATGCATTACTATCATGCTCACTCGCCTCTACAATATATTAAACTCCAAGTCCACAGCAATCATCAAACATTAATACTCAAGTAAAACGATCAAATAGTAATTGTCAATCTTCACCCATAAAAAATAGAACACTTCAAGTCCTATTAGGCAATAAATCCGAAATATGTCCGTAGTTATTAGAATCAACTTTCTGTTATCATTCCATCATCCATGTTATGTCCTTAACAATTTCTTAAGTTAAAATATGTTGGATCACGATTCACTCATAGTCACTACACACTTCCTTGATGTTAGTCCATTCAGTGTTCCATTCTATTCAGTCCATTGTATCCTCCCTGTGTTCTCTTCTGTTGAGAGGTAGCTCCTGACACGCCGGCCTGTAAGTTACTCACAGAGACGATGAGTTTCACATGATAGTCATTCAATAGTAGGCGACTCCACTCTATATGAGCAAAACCTCTGGCACCTCAACTCAAGCTCGTCCTCCAGTGAGGAGCGGCTTTCTCACAGTTCTCTACTAAATCTTATGCTAGTACTCAAGTGCTGCTCTCAGCAGGAACCGCAGAGGTATACTCCACTGCTGCTTAAGTCAGCAGCTCAGGTGATCGTTCACTTCCCTTATACAGACGATCTATGCCAATTCCTAATTCTTACTTCCGGCTAACACCATCTTGCTTTGTGATAGCCATTTACACACACACGCTAACCCTTATAATATTATATAAACAAAACTTTCATTATTGAAGTTATAATGTAATTTCGGACGAGGGCATAGTGCAGAGGTCTACATCTATAATTTCTCGCAGAGTACATGATCATCAATCATCTCACTTAACCCTTTAAGGATGGCTGCCAATGGCAGAACTCCACACTTTGGGACGGCTACTAGTGACTATGTACAGTTCCAGGGGACGGCATTGTCCTCTGAACTCAAAATTGTGAGATGATTTGTCATGTTTAATATTTTTATTTCTATCATATAGAATTCACCCTGCCGGGTGATGCCTTAAGGCACCATCCGCCTTTAAAGGGTTAAGTAAAACGTCTGGTTAAGTCTATATCATTAATCCTTGGTATGCAGTGTCCAATAACAAAATGCTGCTTAGAGTTTCTTTTGTTGGAGGGAGACAGTTTCCCTTCTGGCATAACTGAAAAGAAAGAAGAGTTCCCTCCTCAAGCTCCACAATGTTCCTTTCAGACTGAGCAATAGAGTTAATATGTGCAACTAAGAACACTCCTGTCCTGCAACGCATCATATTAACAGTGGAGACGCTAAATTATTGGTGTGGGATATCACTATGAAATGACATCTCACATGTATACACGCTATTTTTTGTTGGAGACTCCGGAAATCGCTGCGTTTCTCGCTCAGTGTGCTAGTTGCTGTACGTGGTGTTTACACTCGACGACTAAAGACGATGATTCTTTAATTTAGCACCACCTGACGAATTTCAGCAGAAAATAGCTAGACATTTTCTAAAACGCCAAATGAGTGAAGACTACAAATCGTCTGATTACGTCAGAAAACGCCATTACCCCTACCCTGGATAAAAGGAGAGAAGCGGGGCTTGGGAACATAAAATTTTATTGAATTTTATATGGTAGTATATGGTAAAATTTTATGCCGATCTTATTGGACGACATATGAATATGATATTAATATGAGTAATAAGGTAAATGTAATTGACAAATAGAGTAACGGTCAATTATGATAAGAAAATATGATATACAATATAAATGTTAATTGTACGTGATACAATACATGATAAATTGTATATGGTAAATAAAAATGGCCTACGTGAGTAGGAAAGGATAAAAAGGGGCCTACGTGAGTAGGAAAAAAGAAGTGAGGTTGAGGGTGGGTGGGACAAGAAAGACTGGAGTAGGTGTGTACTGCAGTACACACCTACTCTGGAGACAGCGTAGCGCCGGATCTGCATGTGAGACGGAGAACGGGAATAAATGCCGCGTGGGTACATGGCATAATTTCAGTGAGGGAATGGAATTTGGTGAACGTGGCCGCTTTGTCAAATTCCCTCGAGGTCAGGTGAGCACGGCTGAGGGCATCCGCCACGGTGTTGAGTGCCCCCGGAACGTGCGTGTAGATGAAGTCGATCTGTAATTTTGCCTGGACCATCCAGGCTTGACGGGCACACTCCGCAAGGACTGAGTTCCTGGCCCGTCCGGATGTGAGTGCCTGGACGGTGCCCAGGTTATCACAGAAGACTTCTACCCGCGTGCCTCGATCCCGGTCGGTGAGGAACGTATTCATCGCGAATATGGTGTTAAGTGCCTCGAGCTCGGCGATACAGTCGACGGGGTCGCTGACAGGGCACACCTGCCCGGAGTACGAGTACTTCCCGTCTGTACCTCCGATGCCCGAGAGGCACGCATCGACGATGATACACTTGGTAGGCGGGCCGCGAGGAATGAGGGCGTGGCCGTTCCAGCCCTCAGCGAAGCGGAGGAACCATTGCAAGTCTTGCCGCATCTCGGCGTTGATATTCACATAGAAGCCGGACATCCTCCGTAGGGCCTCGAGCAATTTACTCACGAACGGCCGGGCCGGCCGTATGCACTTCGACACGTGAAGTATTTTGCCGAGGACCGATTGGAGTTGGCGTTTCGTCAGTGATCGTTTAGCTGAAACCGCCCTCACATGCGCCCGTACGTCCAGCAGCTTGTCCTCGGGGATGGTGAGGGACTTCTCCGGGGCATTGATGACAATGCCCAGCCACGTAACGACCGGCGCCGGGGTCTGTGCTTTCTCTCGTGCCTCCGGGAGCCCGAGTTCGTTGAAAAGCTCACGGGCGATGTTAAAGTCGGCGGTCGCCTTGGCCCGGGTCGGGGACAGGATGATCAGGTCGTCCAGGTACATACATGCCTCGACCCCCTTCTGGCCGAGGATACCCACGATGCAGTCTGCCACGCACTGCATGTGGTATGACGAGGCCCGGGCACCGAACGGCATGGCCGTATCACAGAAGTACCCGTCCTCCCATGCAAAGCATAACAACGGCCAGTCGAGGGGGTCGCACCTGAAGTTCTTATATGCCCTGGCGATGTCGATGGTGGACATATAGCTACCTGGCCCGGAGGCCACCAGGCGGCCGACGAAGCTGTCGACGGTCGGGAGGCAGTGGTCGCGCTCCTGCCCGTACACTGAGTTTTTGATGATATACCCATTTACACTTTGCTCCTTTGGGTACGTCATATCTGTAATGACACGTCGGTCGTTGGAGGCTCGTTTTTCGCGTGTCATTAACGGCGACTCGTGGCACCAGGGTGAGAACGGGGGTTCCTGGAATGGTCCCAGTAGGTTACTGTGCCCGCGTTCCTTCTTAATGAACTCCCTAATGTGCTCTGGGTACCCCGTGGCGCTGGGGTGATTGGGTACCCCTCGGGTGTCGCTGGTCGGCCCGATGTACCCCAGAGGGAACCCGTACCGCATGAAGTCCAGTAGCTCATTCCTCTCCGGTGCCTCCCCGAGGTAACGTACCCAGGCCGGTACGTTGAGGTCGGACGGGAGCTCGATCCGTGCGCCCAGTGCGTTGGGCAGCCCGGTTTGCCGCACCTCCGAGTAGATGTATGCGTGTCCCAGCGGCCCGGGCCCGGCGAAGTCCGGCCAGTGGGCCCGCCTGTGGTCTGCGAACGCCCCGGGGTCCGTCCGGATGCCGGGGGAGGGGATACCGGTCTCACAGACCTCCCTTATGGCCGAGAAGTCTGGCGGAGCGGCCGTGTCCATTTCTCCCCGGGGCAATTGCCGAGGCAATTGCTCGCTGTACACGCTGTCACTGATAATACTGGGAGTGGATTCAGTGGGCGTGTCGTAAGCGTCCTTTGTGTTCGCCACATGTCCGGCGGGAGGTGTTGTTGACACGTGGGGTGTTGCGTAACCCCTGATGCACCCTTTGATCGTTGAGCCCCCCTTCCGCTGTGGTGCTGACGTACTGGGCGGGGGGGGCGAGCGACGCGCCTCGCTCACTCGCGGGGCGCGTCCGGTCCGTTTTTTGAACTCTGTTGTGGGAGCGCTTTGGTGTCGGCGGCGCGAACCGAGTGTCCGGCTTGGTGCATCCGGTGTGGGGGTGTCGGTGTGGGCAGAGTACTGTCGTACCCCACGCCGTACGACAGCTTGCGGTTACAGGCGTGGAGGGAGTGGGTGCACATCCTGCCGACCGAGTCGCAGAAGGAGCACACATGTAACCACTTAATTCCCCGCTCCTGGTGGCCGTTGCGCTGGCGACACCCCCTCTCCGAGTTGTATGCCCGGCATGGCAGCTCGTGCCCTCCGGACTTCTCTCCTCCTTGACTTGAACCGTTCTCACCCGTAGGGGTCATGGCCAGACGAACCCGTTCATCCTGGATTCGTACATGATCCGACCAATAAATACGTCCTGCCTCCACCTGGTCAAAAATTAAGTTGGACCAACGGCGCACGCCGGCCCACGGCCGTGCCTGCGCGTCCACGGAGACCTGATGGAGGTGGCGATACATATCCTTACGGTCACACTCCTGGGTAGCACGGTCGTCCTCCATGAGAGCCAGGAAAGCACTGATGTACTCGAGGGGGCCCAGCGTACCCCTGACCTCGAGTTTCTGACTGAGGGTATATATCCCCTCACGGTCCACAAACATGAACGGCTTGGAAATTAAACGAGAGGTGGTCAAATCTGAGGCCAACTTACCAGCCGTTCTTTCATGTCGTAGGGCCTCACGGTCGAGCTCCCTTTGTAGCAAATCCTCCGGCACGTACTGCTCCCGCAGCTGCCTCGGTGGTGGTAGCCGTGCGGTCTGCTCGTTCGCCCATTCCCTGGTCCGTGCCTCCACGGCTGTCGGTTCCGTCGGCGGCCTCGACCTCGAAGCCCGGGACGAGGATCGTTGGCGAGACATTCTGTTGATGGCCTCCATCATGGTATCCATCTTGTTCTCTAGGGCGGTCATCCTCGAGGACTTAACGGTCGACCCGTTGTCGGAGACCGACGCCAAGTGGTCCGTGCCCGTTTGTCTCGAATCTGTGACCGTACCTTCTGTGTCTGGTCCTTGGGATGGTCCAGCGACGGGATTACTGCGCGTATTCGGTGGACCCATGTTGTTCTCTCCTCCTCACTCGTGATGCGTGTTCCTCGTGATAGAATGGACGTGCCGGCCTTTACTCGTGGAGTATGAGGCAGCGAGCACGTGGCCAAAAAGACGAGAAAGACTGGAGTAGGTGTGTACTGCAGTACAGCTGGAGAAGAAGTGAGACCGGGACCGATGGCGTGGCCGCGCTCGTGACTGCGCAGTACGTGTGAAAGCCGCTAGGGGGCAGGAGGGGCGCTCGTGTCGCGCGAGAGGGGGGAACACCAGGGGGAGCAATGACCACCCCTGACCAACGGCCATGGGTAACCAATTTGGCACCACTTGGTTACTATGCAGACAATTTGATGTCGACAACTATCGTACATCGTCATCGTATATTTCTATAGAAAGTCGTCTAGCGTAATCGCCCGAGGAAATTCTTAGCTCAATGACTATTGCGACTGATATTGTATAATCGAGCACGACCAACAGACTATTGGCTAGACAATGTAAAATCGTCACGTTTTAAGTCGCCTAGTGTAAACACCGGTATAGGTATAGTACACCGCTCCTGGTCGATGGGTTTGTACTGAATGTGTAGATATCACCTTTATATAGTCATATAAATATATTCATATAAAATGTATGTTACTTCAGTAACTGACATCTAAAGGTCCGACACATGATTTAGAAGAACGAAAACATTAACCAAACAGTGCCCTCTCTTTATCACTCTTCTGTGCTATTATCGTATAACACTTGCCACCACGTATAACGTAACTTGCCACCTGATAGGCCCTAAATCAAAAGGCAGGGCGTTAATTCAGTGTTGATATTTAGTTCAGTGATTGAAGCTCTATTATTCATCCATACTTCTGTTTCATCTCACCCCTGATACTTTCTCCCATGGACTTAACCTTTCCCCATAGACTTTATTTTCTTCATAGACTTAACTTCGTTTTCGTTTACTAGGTAATCCAACTCGACTTCGCCTCATGAGATTACTCTACAACCAAAACACATGCCATATTTTCAGTGGCTACGGATCTCGATGCAGTTCCTTCCTATTATACATGTACCTTCATCGCGACGTTGTATGTGCGCTCTAAATCGATGCTTGTTATTTTACATGTGCTCATCCTGTTACAATTTTCAAATTTTTGTTGTTGGTTATGAAATACAGAGCGATCGCAGATAGCATTTTTTGTCTAATTTTTTTATTTTGTATCATTGACGTGTTTATTCAAAAGAAAAAGAATCGTTAGTGTTCACCTAACTTAACAGGGGATCTTCCACACTATGTTCCGTGCAGACAATACAAGGTAATACAAGACGATACAAGACGATACATCAATCACTTATACATTAATCCTTATTATATGTTCAATATTACATCAGTTGTTTTCCCTAAATATTCTTTAACATGTATTTTAAATTGATCACCAGCTCTTTTTGTCTGTATTTCTTTCGGTAGTCTATCCCATAATTTTATACCTATTGAAAGTGCTGACCTTTAATACTTTTTAGTATTCGGCTTCCTCGTTTTTAAGCAAATTTTCCCAAATCTTCGAGTTTCCTTTACAGGTTCTACATCACAGTTCTGTAAATCCAAACTCCACCACTTTTTGCTCATTAATTTCTCCACCTCCTGGTATCATTTTTATTATACTACAAAATGGTCCAAGAACTGATTCCCTGTTTGTATGGATCTTGAATTATAAGCTTGTTTTTTTATTGTGTTTTTTTCCCTGCACCTGGTCGGCATACCTCAAACTAAAAGTGTCACATGGTGCGTGAGAACCGTCCAGCATGCGCGACGCCGCCGGTAGGGGGAGCTAGTTGCACGCCATTGCGGACATTTCGTTGAAATGAGGCCCCACAACAGGACAATTAAAACCTGTCACACTCAATGTGCTGGGAAGAGGTTGTGTTTACATTTGGCCGTCCACAACGATTACTGCCCAGGTTTGGGACCGTCAATTCATCTGGGTTTGGAATTCTGGATTTATATGGTTATCGAGCATGAGCAACTTTAGATAATCGGTAGATTATCTAACTAACATAATCTACATCATTTAGATAGTTTTATACATGATTGGAAACATTTCAATCTCATTTTGTCAGGCCTTTATGAGATTCTATATTTTGGAGCAACACAATGGAACAAAGTAGAACCAGGGACAAGAAATATCATCTCCATAAAAGCATTTAAATCATCACGAAAGGATCTCATTAATGATTAGCAAAACACCCCTAGGTTGATGTATCTATGTCTTACAATCAACATGCGATACTAACTGTATCTAACTGAATTATAACGTCATGATGTATATGAAGGCTGTTTCTATTGGCCCATTATTTGGCACCAAACTGCAGTTGAGAACAAATGATAGATGTATTTCGTATACTGATGTTATTTTGGTGAATGGAAAGAAGACCTGAAGAAAATGCCATTGATTAATTTGGCATAGATTGTGTAACAATGCCCATAAATTCTTTTAGAAAGATTGGAAAATCACGAGGCGTAGCTATGCACTTCTTTCACCTAACGCTTTGGGACCACGGATAGAGAGAAAGGGGAAGCGGACCGCGGGAAGTTGCCGCGCTCTCATCTGCATACCCAGTTTCGGCGTCGCCGATTGGTCGAGCGTGTCACGTGAAAAATATTTCCAACCTCGGGGTCTTTCTACGGACCCCAGCGGAACGAAAAAATTGAAAATCTAACAATGCCAATTAGGTTTGTGTGTACCCGAAAAATACAGTAGAAACAGTGCATATAATGAACTGTCACCGATAAATTGAAACTGATGTACAATCGGTTGCAGCAGCGACATGCTTTCAAGGTAACTCATAAACTCTCCGCCGTTTCATTGGCCAATGGAAATGGGCTTATAGAAGATTGATTGGATTAACAAACGATGTTAATTATATAACTGAATGTTTGGTCGACAAACACAACATATTTTAAAGATTTGGGGAAGTAAATGAAGGTCAGGTCAGGTCAGGTAAAGACCCGATACTCACCGTTATATATATATTTTTATAATAAGTGGCTCAAGACATGGTCAATTGTTATATTATCACTAACAGTGACCTTCTGCAAGGCACCATTTAGCGACGCCATGATAGTTTCCAATCCGCCACCTATTCATATAGGAGAAGAGAAATAGTAATGGAGGTGCTAAATATCACATAATCAGACATAGACCATGATATGCAACGACATCTTAATTAACTATAAATGTCACATTTAGAATATATCAAATAGCAAAAAGGAGACTTGAGACTAAGGACACTGCGATAAAAACTTTCAAATGAAAATTGAAATGTTTTATAAAGCACCTTCATCTAACACCGATTTTCAGCGATCCGGATCGCCGATCGCCGATTCAGGAATAATCGGGAACAGTGGTGTCGTTGTACATGGATACCCGACATAATCGGTCATTACCCCCATGTTAGTTATACCCGATTCTCGTCGGGAAGAGTTTGATCGGGTCTGTATCGTGCGTACAGCGACTAGCATATCGCCGATTCCGACCGTTCCGACGGATCCGTCGGGTAAAAGTGAAATCACCCAGAGTCAACGCCTCGCTAACTTACCCAGTGGCGAAGTCGGCTCTGACTGGCTGTCGTCGGTTCCCTCTCCTTGCTTCCCTACTATGTCCCTCAACATTTTCGTGTCCGTTAACGTAGGATGATGAAAGACGGGTAGAGAAGTCAGTAGGTGGGCGGGTCGTGGAGGGGTGGGTGGGTGGGAGGGTCGCAGGGAGGAAGGGGGCAGGTTGGGAGAGCAGGAAAAGGGCCCAATTCAGAGCGGGCAGTGATTGATGGTGCAATGAGGACCAGACACCCCCCCCCCCCCTCTCCCCTCCTCTCTCAAACCGGGCAGCCATCATCAAGTACTGGCCGTCAGGAAAAGTGTGATTGGTCGAGGATCGCGTGAAGGACCAAGTCTATCTCAAAGGTCCTGAACATTCAGTATATTGATAGTCCTATCCTTTTTCATACGAGCGTTGCTCTTGTTTCATTAATCATTACGTTTAAAGTTTAAATGTGACCAAGGGGATGTCCATGGGTACTATCCATCGAAAAACAATGTGGATTCTTTGAGCACAGGTGTACAATCCATCGGTGGCCAATGAAGATTCTTATACATACATTGGATACAAGTTTTAGATACAAAAAAAAGTATGTCTTTTGGCATGGATTACAATGGATGGATACTAAACACAAGAGAATCAATTTAGATTCAACAACTCTTGGCGAGTGCATCATGAATAACACTACACACACTTGTTGCATAAATCCAAATTGACTCTTACCTTGGGCCTTTTCTATTAAATACCATGATCTGAAAGAAAATTCTGTAAGAACAGATCACACCGGCCTTCAAGCTGAAGCCATTGCAGGACAAATAAAGATGATTAAAAAACAGTTCCGGCGACATGAGAGAGGAAACGAGAACGAGAACGAGAACAAGGCTGACCGCACGTCACGTGACCTGTCACGTGAAACTAAGGGATTATCCTTATGGCTCTCCACGATGACGTCGTGTCCGATCCCTCACGTGATCAAGGCCCGAGCTGCCTACCCGTCACATCGTGCCTGTTAGAAAACCTAGTGACCCCCATGTCGTCCGTGACGTCATGCACGTGACGTCACATGCATGACGTACCCACTAAGCAGGGCAAGTCTCATTGGATTTTGTTGGTGCTCTGTGTAAGACCGCAAACATCTGTGCATGTCCCTTCAGAATCAACCCCCATGCAGTGACCAGCTCTGTGGCTATCCTCTGTGGGAACAGTCCATATCTCTACAACAGGCTAACATTGCGAGTTGCCGAGCTTTGCCAGGCCCCTGCTCGCGCGTGCGGAGTGATCGGCGTGGGCACGTCCTGCAGACGCTGTCAGCGCTGCAATGAGGCATGCGCACGATGGTGATCTCACAAATCAAAGGCGTGCGGCGGCCGTCTGAGGATGATGGAACGCTATGCCGATACCCTCTCCCCCCACAGTCTCCTACACTCATACCTACACTCTCCGCCATACACTCAACCATACACTCTCCCCCACAGTCTATACGCCATACACTCAGCCCTATACTGTCCGCCCTACACTGTCCCCCAACAGTCTCTCCACCCTACACTCAGTCCTATACTTTCCGCCCTACACCCTCCCCCCACAGTCTCTACGCCATTCACCACTTTCACATAAGCGTGGCGCGTCGGTCGCGGTGATAACGGGTTGCGCTGGTATTACATAACCGCGAACCACTTGCCCAAAACCAGCTTGACTGTGCCTATTCGAAAACGAGGCGTGCGACCTGGTGTGGCTTCACTGTACAGTGGGTGGCTATGTGTAGAAGCTTAAATTCACAGATACAGCCCATATTTTTCACAGTTTGCCTTTCTATCACACCTCCTGAGGCATAACACCTGAGCAAATAATTACCTCTAATTCAAATTTAGTCAATAAGATAACCTACCAGTTGTATGCTATGGGGCACTATCTCCTATACTTTATGAATGCTCCATTAAATTGAACTAGATACATGAATTGTAATTTTAACCATATTAAATGTTCAGCCAGCCCACCCATAATTGTAGCCCAATGTTTTTTTATATATCTATTTCTTATATAAATGATAGATAATCTTATATATAAATAACATGCAATTTCCTATCAGGAATCTTGATAATCAATAAAATTATATGGGCAAGAACGCTGATATTCCCTTGCCAATATCATACATTTATATTCTTTTTCATCTGTCATAATGTTATATTACACCAGGAAATATATATCACAGCCTGGCAGCATAGGTATCATTTTAATCGTCTTGAAGTATCTTAGGAGATGGGATGGTTATTTCTATAGGTCATCGCGATAGATTTTTCATAAAATCACTGTGAAGGTAGGAAGGTAACATGTTTTGATATTTTTTACTTAACACATTCTAAAGTTCAAGCTATCAAGGGAAGGCTTAGCCAAGAAATAGGTTTATGATATGTATATCAACAAAGAGACCAGAGTTCAGCTTTCTAACAATGATTTATCTATGGGGATCGGCCTGTTATTCACAAAGCAAGAGCAATTTCCATTTTCCGAGTTAGAAAAAAACAGTTTTTTCTATGCTAAACGCTCAAGAGTAAAGTCGCACGCCTCGTTTTCGTGTGCCTACATAGGCGGCCATTACAAGATGGCGCCAGTGTGAAGAGGGTCTATACACTCAGCCCTATACTCTCCGCCATAAACTCTCCCCACAGTCTCTACGCCATACACTCAGCCCTATACTCTCCGCCATACACTCCCCTCCCCCCCCCCAGTCTCTCCGCCCTGCACTCAGTCCTATACTCTTCGCCATAAACTCTCCCCCATAGTCTCTTCGCCCTACTCTCAGCCCGATACTCTCCGCCATACACTCACCCCCAGTCTCTACGCCATACACTCAGCCCTATACTCTCCGCCCTACACTGTCTCCCAACAGTCTCTCCGCCCTACACTCAGCCCTACACTCAGCCCTATACTTACCGCCCTACACTCTCCCCCCACAGTCTCTCAGCCCTACACTCAGCCCTGTACTCTCCGCCCTACACTCTCCCCCACAGTCTCTTCGCCCTACACTAATCCCTACACTCTCCGCCATACACTCTCCCCCCACAGTTTCTCCGCCCTACACTCAGCCCTATATACTCCGCCCTACACTCTCCCCCCATAGTCTCTTCGCCCTACACTCAGCCCTATACTCTTCCCCCACAGTCTCTTCACCACACACTCTCCCCCACATTATCTCCACCATGCACTCTCCATCATACACTCTCTCCCACAGTATCCCCGCCCTGTACTGTCCATTCTAAAATCTTCACTTTACTCTCCCAGCTGGGTGATCGTCCCTACCATATTGACTTCAGGTTATTGAATGTTAGGGGGATACTGTAATAGAGGATAACATCATTCATAATGTTTTCATTGCATATCAGTAAAGATCTACTCTGATGGCTAACATAAAATATACCTATTATCTATTCTCTTCTTTAAATAGAAATTCAATTTTTGTGTTAGTATTTTCCTTCAGTATTTTCGAAAGATTGACCTCTTTGAAAATGAGTAACCCAGCGTCCTATATTTTTGTTTTGTGATTTATAGAGAGCTGCTATCTACTTTGGTGGATATCTTATTCGACCTTCCAGTTCAAATAAAGGTTCTTAGTTAAACTGTAAGTCTGTTTATATATAATGGGAAACGATTGATTGGCGTGATAATTTAAGAAAACGTACTTACTATGGGCGAATCAATGTCCTTGTGATGTCTTTTGTCCTGAGCATATTTCCGTGACACTAAACGAGAACAACATCAATCCCCCCCCCCCCCCAATACCTTTCATTATTATCATACACCAAAATCGTCAAAAATGCTATATTAGTTACTTTTATGCCAGAGGTCATTCAATACAGCCCTAGGGCGCAAACATTCAATAGACATTCGACCACATATATAAAATGATAAATCATACCTAAAGCAGTGTTTTTCAAAGTTTCATTTCGTAATGCCGCCTTTGGTCTAATATGATTATCAAATTGTGAATATGAGCCAGTTCTACTCAATATCATAGCAGGAAACCAACACGTAGGTGCAGAAATGTTCCATTGGGATTCTCTCCTTGCATCAGACGCACACCAACTGTACATCTGTGAACCAGTAAATATAGCCTACGCAGCTGCAATGCTCGACGACATTACTATTTTCGTTTCGAGTCAGCATATTGTTATTGTTTACTTGTCTTGTACCACTTGCCAAGTATCACTCATTCAGAAGTATGTCCACATAATTATTGTCTATTCTTAGACTAGCTGTTGACTGTATATATAACCCTTTTATATTTGTAAACATGTCTTTGCATTTAAGAGAAATAAATGTGTATACATGGCACTTTTAGAAGATAAAAATGATATGCATTATGGGGATCACCCCACTATATATATATATATCTTTGTCCGTATTCACTTGCCGAAGAATAACTGTAATCGGATCCACTGACTGGTGTGTCAGGGAGTCGGCTGGTTAGAAAGCTAGTAGGTGTTAGTAAGGACGGTTACTATCAGTTGTACTAATAGACTATAATCGATGGTTTTGTGGACAGGCGGTCGTACACCACGAAAGGATGCCACATAGTAATACACGAGCGGTAGTAAGTGTATACCGACGTCAACCTCGATTGGTTAACACAACAACCTGTCCACAAAACCATCGATTATAGAATGTTGGATGTTGTATCTCTTATCTATTTCAATCCCAGGAATCGCAGTATTAAGCGGGACTATGTATTTTTATGCTTTGGCTCAGAGGCCGTATAGAATGGATTTGAAAACTGTATACAATAGTTGTGGTATATAACTGTTTTAGACACTGGCTCCATTTTCAATGGGGACATGGATACTAAATAACTTAGCATCATACATCTACTCTCAGAACAGAGGCATAACATGTAAAGATAGTTACTTTTCGTATACAATGCCTTCAAATTCGGTATATGATAGATTTAACAGTATTGGTGTATGTAGTGGCTTACTTATTCCCCATATATTTTCGTTGGAAACCTTGTATACCATACATAGTAATAACGTAACTTATACCACTGTATGCAGTATAACTAGTATTCCAGAAACCAGGATTTGACAGCATCAAAAGGCACCCATACGGTGATGGGATATGATAAACATTAATTATAATGATTGATTTATCCACTGTTAAATAGTAACAACAATCCACCTTTCTCCTTGATGATTGGGAACATTCTTCATCACCACACAGTCCCATTTATTTCGATATAGATGAGTCATGCTGGTTCAGGTGTATGGTTCCTCAATAATTCAATCAAATATCCAAATGATTCAGTCACTTGCAGTAAGAGAGCCATTCTCTTCGGAGACCCCGGAATTATATATGGGATATAGTTCATTAGCTAAAAGGTTTATACATAATGATGTTTGGTACGTGTACTGCTAGGGTGTAGAGCAGATGAGAGGAGCACACACATAGCCTTAGATACTATAAGGTTTACTGGCTGAGCTCAGGGTATGCCATTATTTCTAATTCGATCATAATGCAGAACACAACTTGATGGATGCCTGTCATTACTATATAGCCATAGACGAACACTCTAAAGGCAAGTTTCTATTGGCCCATTTTTTCGACACCGATCTGCAGTTGGGAACCACCAATCGGAACACTTTTTTGTATACCGATGCCAGATCGGTAGATATAATGTCTGTCTTGTTCTGTACTTGTAATATCTTTGAAATCGTCTCAATTACAACAAGGAATAACACCCAACCCTGGTGACCATTGTACGTAATAAAACTAAAATTTAAAAGAAATAAAAAAGACCCCAGCCATATAGATATGGCAAGGATTACGTAATAAAGTTGCCATCGACTGACTTGCAATTGGTCAACGATCGACAAAATTGAAATGCTTTGATTTCATCAGTGAGGTCCAAGGTAATGGTAGGGAATTAAAATCGGTATGAACCTTGAGGATGCGAAAGAGACACTGCACTTGTGTCATAGTCTTGCGACTGTTATGATGCACCCTCACCTAGAGTTTCCATATCAAGGCCGACGCTTTCGTACAAAGGCGAATTCACACCAAGATTAACCATGTCATAGCGTCTAGACCAATGAGATGAGGCTAAGATCCGTGAAGAAAATATCAAATGAGATTATTCAATAAGGGTAGACATATGCATTCCCTTTTAAAGTGCTAATTTAGAATCAGTAAAATGAATTCAAAGTTATCGCAATAAAGCGGTAGTGGTAAAAGGAAAAAATCATATTTGAATCTTGAGGCATGGAATTATACTCCTCATAAAAAAATCTACAGCTGAGCACTGGAACAGACAGTCTGCTAATTCGGTCTAAAATAAGAAAGTCTATTCATAGGACAGTACCTAGACAGATGCATTGTGCATACGACTGATATTACAGTCTAGTAGATTTGTTTGAGGGGGAGTTAAGGATAAGATAGCTTCTCTACGTAGAATTATCAGAGTTGTGCAAGGCTGTTTTAGACCTAAACAAAATTGAAGACGGACATACTAACCTAGAAGTAGTCATACATGACGATCGTCAAGATGCTAAAGGCATGTCTTTCTGTTTGGAGTGGCGCCATGTGGCGATTATCAAATATTAATATGTATGCATTTAAATTGGTTCTTTGTGATGTATCCTAGTACCATATGCATAAAAGTTAAATTTTGTCTAGTATGACCTATGTCATCTGGGAGTTGTTTTTGAAACTAAGAGTAATAATAACTGAACCACTACGATTAGAAAAGCCATGGGATTTACTTACAATGATATCGAAGTTTGTTAAACATGGTCGTACAGAAATCATTTAATTACCGTTCAAGTCTTTATAATCATAATTGAAGACACATATGTGCCTCAAATCAATCAATCACATTGAGTTTTAGGGTCACATGATTAAGAATTGTTCTCCCCTCAGATTATCTTTTGGCATAGAGCAAAGATAATGGTCTGGAGGACAAATCTTTGTGGAACCACAAGGCAATGCAATCTTACAAATGAGCCTTGGTTGTGTCTATAATAGATTTAAGTATAGGAAAATATTCGTACTAGATATGTCTAAACACACCAAAACAACTCAGAACAGAATTCCTTCAGGCACCCTAACACTGTATGCATATAATAACATAATCCAGATATTCTTTACGCAGGCGTTTCTACCCAAGGGAATCCGAATATTTAAAAAGATGATTCAGACGATACAGAGCAGTGATCATAACGATTTTCAGTTCCTCATCATCTAGTAAGGTGGTATTTAAATGGATAACTGGGTACCTTTAAGTGAATACAAAATATTCCCCGAGTCCTTCTGTTCAGAGTTCCTCCGGTAATGAGGGGCTTGGATAACGAACGACTCGCATAACGAACGATTGGTCTTCGCGTGACGGTCGCTGTTTTGTGTCCTGTCGACAAGTCCGCCGCGCGATCGCCTTTTATGCCCATCTATTAAAAAGGGTCATATTTCTCACTGCTGGGTGTGGAGATAAAAAAATCACTTCAAATTGGTCATAAATCGTTCAATGAAGAACCCCAGACTAACCCAAGAACCACCAATAGCTCACCACTCTCAATTCAATCCGCTGTCAGTGTATCTGGTTTGGGGTCCTGTGATAGAGGTTTGTATCTGAAAACCGGTTCTTTAACTCCTACGGTCCCGATAATGCCATGAGGTATAGCCATGTAAGCCATGAAGTAGACGTTCTCAAGTCTTTGATTATGAACATTCATTATATGATTCAAACAAAATCAAGATAGACCCCCCCCCCTGACCTGCCCAGGAATCAATCCTGTTGTAAAAAACGGCCTTTATATTGACTTATTTTTATACATACAAGGACAATATTATAAATATCATGGTTCATGAATTCATATGATTTCCAAATGCGCCCAGATGGTGCCATGATGGTCGGCAGGTTCACCGGAGTTGAACGTCGTTGCAGGCTGTCATTGGCCAGTTAGTTCTCGCTTCTGATTGGTCAGTTAGTGAGCCAATGACTGTGCAATAGAGCCAGGCTCACCGTTCGTACCGCCACCCCCTATCTGTATTTGAGTGGACGATTAGTGATTAAAACAATCTGTTCTATACCTTGTAATAATACTTATTGTCCTGAACCAGGCTAATATAGCTCCAGAACTCTACACTGTGTCAAGGCTGAGTTTGAGCGTAGGGGAAGCGGTAAGGGAAACAGAGATGGTGAGGCAGAGACGAAGGGATGTAGGACAGAGTGACTGAGGTCAGTTTAGGCATGGAGATACCTCCAGACATTACCATGTAAGGCCTATAGGTTCATCTAGACATTTTTGGCATGTAATTTCAAATGAGAAATAAGTGCAGTATTATCGGTCTAATTCACTGTGGTTTAGAATCAAATATAGGAAAACCTGGATTCCATGGTTAACCCATATGGATGTGCCACTTCTGAGCTGTACTGATAACACTGGACGTAATCCATCACGTTATCCCCTTGATAATAGAATAAATGGTACACAACAAATTGATAATGTTTGTTGATATAAGTGATTGAAATATCATGTTTCAAGTTTTTGTGTGTGTTCGATTAAATGTGTCCTTCGCTAATGGCTCCAGCTCTGGAGCTTTGACCGAGTGTTTGCTCTAATTAATAGATCCCGAGCCGAAGCCACAGATACAATGGTTACCAATACGCGTTTTAAAAATGAATACGCGGTACAAACTTCCATTAATGACACCATTAACGAGCAGCTCAAAAATGAGACCGGCTGCGCTCGGCGTTTTCTGATCAGCCTCGTTTTGAGATCCCCTGAAATCCCAGACCGGAAGTAGGCTAACAAACTCGGTCAACGCTAGGGGGCACTCACTTCGCTGACTCAGCAACTTACATTCGTTAACCTTGGGTACCCAATGAGTAGAAGAAATATGCGAATTTCCGGTACATGTGACCAACATCTTCTGGGGACGAATATTTAATTTGGTTCTAGCAATGGCTTTCTAATCAAGGTAGAGGTAGTTTAAACATAAGTGTAATGGATCAAGGTAGTTTAATAAAGATTTCTTCAGTTGGTTCTTGCATTGGCTCTCTAGTCAGGCTGCAGGTAGCTGAAATATTCGAGTAATGGACAAGTCCGATTTAACCTTTTAAGGGCGAATGATGCCTTGAGGCATCATCCAGGCCAGGGGGAATGATGCCTTGAGGCATCATTTCTTAAAAATCTACAAAATAGTTTTTAACAAAAAAAATAATGGAGGGACATTAACGAAATTTTCACAGAATGTATGTATAATATCATTACCAGTATTTCTATTCAAAAGAAATCAGATATTTAAGATTATATATCATATCACGTGATTATGCAATTGAATTGTGGGTTTTAAACATTTTGTGCCCGTCCCCTAGCGGTATAAAGTGCCACTAGCACCCGTCCTCCAGGTGGTAGCTTGGCCACAGGCACCCGTCCTTAAAGGGTTAATAGGGAATCATTGAGAATTGGAATTCTAAGTTATCAAAGAAAAGACAAAATGACCGCCGGTCTTCTCACGCAATGCTTTGCATGAAAGGGACTTTTTTCCGTAATCTCCGCTGTGGGTGGGGCAGAGATTACAATTACCCTGTAATCTCTGCCCAGTTTTGTAAAGTGCACTAGATTATCTGAGGTGAAATTGTCAGAATTTTACTTGAGAGTTGTACATGGCCTATGTATTCAATATCCCTACTTCTCTTGCGAGCAAGGTTTGCTATGGGTGCATCCCTTCTCTCAGCTAATAAATTTATTTTAAATCTCTTGTCGAATACTATCGTAAAAGTGCTGTTTGAGACCTTGAGTTAGATCTTAAGTGCCGAGTTTTGCATCGTTTTGAGTTTGTTGGTAATTCAACCTACTACAATAAAAACCGAGACCTTACTCCTCAGAATGCCCAAAATCGTAAACAGATTGAGATGGTCTGTTTCGTGGAAAAATGTCTAGACTTGTCGTCGATGTAGAATCTGTGAGCCAAATCCACTGAATATGTATATAGTATAGACACCCTACAATATACCGCCAAGTACACGCCGATGCACATATGATAGACACCCTATGATTGAGTTTTCCATCTGGACGAAATCGTAGACTGCCGGAGGGGTATCATAGGAACGTGATAAACTGCCTTTCCTTTCGGCGCGATTTAGATTGTTCATCGGCAGGTGCAATGTAAGGACTGTTGTAGACATTTTTAATACAGTGGATGCCGACTGTCGACTATGCAAAACATTCTGAAATGAAGTGAAGACTGTTATCATAGAACTGTGCGCGAATGTTGCACACTTGTAAACTGGCCAGCTGTACGGATGCGTTCATCGCAGTGTGACAAACTATGAACAATACTACCCTCTGTACCATGGGCCTTGTCGAGACAATGGAAATTGAGTAGTAAAAGAAAGTTTTCAATGATCTCCAGGTATATAATAAGAGGGATACACAGTGAGTGTTTGGGTCTACTTGATCTATGTATTCAGTGTTTCTACTTCTATTTTGGGCAAAGTTCGCTCTGTGTGCATCCCTCCTCTCAGCTAATGTTATACTATATAAGTTAGCAAACTTCGAAGGACGTTTAGTATATATTCGTCCAACACAAAACATGATGTCTATAAATACTCCACTGTGTAGGTGGAGATGTGTTACTTGTTTGATAAAAAAAAGTTAAAATAAAATAAAAGTAAAAATAATTAAGAAAAAGGAAAAAATAGGTTAATCCTACATCCTTTGTAAATTCCCACGATACCAGTTCAGTGTAGGACCTTCAGTCAGGTTTTAAGTGCCTTCTTTTGCATCCTTTGGAGTTTGTTGGTAAGTGGATTAAAGCGGTGTCTCTGCTATAAACGTAGAGCAGGTCAAGTTGCGTTGGCGACGACCTAAACTGCTCCAGACCTCTGAGGAGTTACAGCCCTGACTTAATCCCAGAGCCTGGAAGTGAAGAGATTAAGCATGGAAAGTAAGTGGGGCTTGAAGCCTGTCCCAGAGGAGCGACTCAAATGTAGTCCAATTATAAAGTGAACGCCCTCTTTAATGTTTGATTCCTTATCGCTAGACTCTAGAAACCAAGACTTCTGCTTGGTAGGTAGGAGGCAATAGGATTCAGAAAGATTGGATGAGTGTACAGGAATTGCGTCAAACTTCTGAGCATGGCAGTTATTGGTTCAGAGTAGAATTTTATGTATCCACATGGGCACTTTCCATCAATTACTTTCCCCATTCAATTTGTACGAATTGGTGTGAAATTTAAGACGATTGCCTACCAACTGAAATATTTCAGGCGTTATGCAATATTTTTCAGATATCGAGTCACTTGTTGAATAACTGTCCCTCTGAATTATGAAAAGAAGGAAGATAAATGCTCCATACGGTCAACGATTACATATATAAGATATTTATATTGTATATCATATACCTATGGCTGAACAATTACAAAATACTACTACGTCTATCTGTATATCGGATTCAAAAGACCTCGAACGGCCATCCCCACAGGCTCGAAAATGCGGTTCTTTATATTCTCCACAATGATATATTATAAAATATTGTACGTATATCTTACGATGCATCACAGATCGTATATTTTACTTCACATGTCATTGTGTAGAATCCAATACCGCTTGATGAAAGACACCTAAAGTAGTTGGAAAATAAATTCCCTGGAAACCAATCTTCCTTCAACAAACACGTTTCCAATTCCCTGCTACCCTCGACCACCATTTTAGTAAATGCTGTCATTGCGGTAAAAGGTTGGTCTTTTGAACAGACTGCCAAGGTCCTTCCCCTCCCTGCCCCCTACCAACCCCTTCCCTTCCCCCTCCTGGTACACCTCCTCCCCACCCACTCACCCACACACCTCGGCTGATCTGATCTCACTCACACCGGTGGCTGCTGTGTCTGTTTGAATAACGGTGACCTTTCCCAACCACGGACCTCTCACTGCACTTTCTGCCAGGCTGCATTAGTGAGCAGATGTCAGTACTGGTAGGGTGGTGTGGTGTCGCCCAGAGCCCTCACAGACAGGAGCACAATGCAATATAGAAAACCACGCGTCAGATTGTGACAGGAAAATGTTACATATATATGTGATATGTTGTCAACATTACAAATACCTGAATGTAGTATCTTGATTATAAGATGGTTACATATATCTGATATGGCGTCAATATCACAACCTGAATACAGTATGTTTATTATAGGGATTGACGCGTAGTAATAAACGAGCGCTGGCGAGTGTATTACGACGTCAACCCCGAGTGGTTTACAGAGGCGCCTGTCCACAAAACCCTCGTTTGTTGCATTTATTATCCATCTTTTCGAATAAATTAAACCCAGTACTTGTCATATTAGCAGGTATAACAATAGGGACTATTTCTTTGCTCTATAGCAAAAGGGACTATTTTTACCGTATACCATGGTTTTGAAGTCGTATACCACAGGTTTGAATCCGTATACCACAGTTATGGTATCTGAGAGGTTTTATACACTGGGTCATGGTTTACTGCGTCCCCATACATTTTCAATGGGGGCTTTGTATACGATGGATAATAAAATGGTTACAGATTTTTGTAATATGGCGTCCACATCATAAATACAGTAGAACCCTGCCTAACGGACACCCCCTGCAGGCAGTTACCTGGCGGTAACGGACGCCTATGGTCAGAACGGTTCCCTGTATTAGATCATTACACCAGATCCCCAATGAAACAGAGTGAAGGCCGTAGTGGGCTTATAAAATTTTATTTAATTTTATGAGTCTTATTGATATGAATAAGAGAAATACATGAGTATCAATGATAAGACAAATATAGAAATTGACATAGATATGTGTTTGTCAATTGTGATAAGATTTGTGACAATATGACAAATATTGAAATTGACATAGGTATGTATTTGTCAATTTGTGATAATATTTGATATAAGATAAATGACGATTATGTGATATTACATAGTTAAACATAACATGTAATAATAAAATAATAGAAATAGCCCTACGAGTGTAAGGAGTAGGAGAGAAAAGGAGTGGGTGGGTGGGTAGAAAAAATAGGTGTTGAGCGAAGGAGACCAGTGAAGCGAATGAGACAGAGGACAGTGTCGCACTCGCGCACTTTGATGTTTAGTGCGGCCGAGAGCGGAGAGGTGGCGCAGGGGTGCGCGAGTGTAGAGTAGTTTCACCAGGGGGGGCAATGACCACCCCTGACCAAAGGCCATGGGCAACCCATTACCCCAGATCCCCAATGAAACAGAGTGAAGGCCGTAGTGGGCTTATAAAATTTTATTTAATTTTATGAGTCTTATTGATATGAATAAGAGAAATACATGAGTATCAATGATAAGACAAATATAGAAATTGACATAGATATGTGTTTGTCAATTGTGATAAGATTTGTGACAATATGACAAATATTGAAATTGACATAGATATGTATTTGTCAATTTGTGATAATATTTGATATAAGATAAATGACGATTATGTGATATTACATAGTTAAACATAACATGTAATAATAAAATAATAGAAATAGCCAAGAAGCCAATAGTTTAAGGGAAGAGGAGGGTGGGAAAGTTTTTTATAGTCACTTTTTGAAGGAGAGAGACTCAATGAGAGACTTGTTGACAGTCTCTTGGTCTGATACTTTGATGTAGTCTCTATGAGCCTGGGACCTCCACCCTCCATACCTCTGGATGTTAAGTTCAGGTATTCCTGCCTCAAATGCCTGAGTGGCAGCGGCCTTCCTGAGGCTGTGGAGGGTGTATGTCTTCACCGTTTGGCCTGTGGCCTGTAGGAGGCGGTCCCATTCGTTGGTCATAACCCGTGATGTGATGGTCGTCCCATCGGGCAGTGTCAGGAACGGGTCCCGCAGTGAAGCCGTAGGGGCCGCCCGTAGTAGGCCTCGAACCGCGTCTACCGGGCACACCCGGATATCGTCCGCGGCCTCGAGGCGCATCACTTTCTGTTGCCCTACGTATTGAAGATTTTTGGCCGCCTTGATGGTGATGGTGAGATGCCGGCGGCCGAGGACCACGTCCCCCCGAGTGAGGTTCCGAGCCGGGTCGAATGCCCGAGCCGACTGCGGCGCCACCTCCCCCTGCCGTAGGGCCGCGTAGAAAATGAGGAGCATGCCCGCCCTCATTGCCGTATGGAGGGGCGATCCCGTCAGGGCGTCGAGCACCGCCCTGAACACATCCATTGGTATGGGGGCCTTCACGTTTGGCACGTACAGCTTGTTTCTCCTCATGCCCTCGAGGGCACGCTTCACCCGGTGATCCTCTGTTGGCTGCACGTCCCCCCCCGTCAGTCGGAGGTGTGCCCGGACGTGCGATAACTGGTTGGCGACCGTGGCCGGCGAGGGGGCGTGGTCCGCCACGTATTCCAGATACGACGTGATCAGGCTCACGGTCGGTGCCCGGGGGTCCGCTCTCATCCGGTTGCAGAACGCCAGGTAGGTGGTGACTGCGGATCGCTGGTTTGCGAGCGTACCTGGGGCACGCGCCTCTGACTGCCTCGCAGATGCCTTCGCCTGGAGTAAGAGAAGCGCCCGATCTGCAGAAGAGACGGAGTACGGGTACAAAAGAGGCATGGGTACACGGTACGATAGGGTACAACTCATGAATGTGAATGAGGGAAGTGGCCTTATCGTATTCCGTCCTCGACAGATGGGCTCTGCTCAGGGCATCTGCGATGACGTTTTGCACCCCGGGGATATGGCTGAAGACCAGTTCCACCTGGAGACGTGCCTGCACCATCCATGCCTGGCGGGCACACTCCGCCAGGACAGGGTTACGGGCACGCCCGCTATTGAGGGTCTGTACAGTTCCGAGGTTATCACAGAACACCTCAATCTGTGATCCCCGATCCCTGTCTGTGATAAATGTGTGGAGTGCGTAGATAGTATTCAGAGCCTCGAGCTCTGAGATGCACTCCACGGGATCGAAGACGGGGCACACCTGTCCGGAGTACGAGAACCGGCCGTCGGTTCCTCCGACGCCCGACAGGCATGCATCCACCGTGATCCTCCGCGTCGGGGGACCCCGAGGGATGAGGGCGCGGCCGTTCCAGCCCCGGGCAAACTTAACGAACCAGTCGAGGTCCTGGCGCATCTCGGAATTGATGTTCATGTAGAAGCCTCTCATCCCCCGTAGGGCCTCGAGTAGCTTTGAGACGAATGCCCGCGCCGGACGTATACACCTGGCCACGTGTAATATCCGGCCGAGCACCGACTGAAGCTGTCGTTTCGTCAACGTCCGTCGTTTGGCTACGGCCGACACGTGACCACGGATGTCCTCCAGCTTGGCCGTGGGGATCGATAGAGACATGGCACGGGCGTCGATCTCTATCCCCAACCACGTCACGGTCTGGCTCGGCTCCTGTGCTTTGTCGCGTGCCTCGGGTAGGCCCAATTCCGAGAAAAGGTCTCGCGCGATCCTGAAGTCCTCGGCCGCCTTACCCCGGTCCTCGGAGAGGATGATGAGGTCGTCGAGGTACATCGCGGCCGTGACTCCCTTTGATGATAGTATCCCCACGATGGCCTCCGCCACACACTGCATGTGGTATGAGGAGGCACGGGCGCCGAACGGCATGGCCGTATCGCAGTAGTGCCCGCCCTCCCACGTGAAACATAACAGAGGCCAATCGAGGGGATCGCACCTAAAGTTCTTGTAGGCACGCGACACGTCGATGGACGACATGTAGGCCGACGTGCCTGCCTTGACGAGTTTGGCCACAAACTCGTCCACCGTAGGGAGGCCGTGTTCTCGCTCCAGTCCGTAGACCGAGTTCTTAATGATGAACGCTGCACTCCCTCGGGAAAGTCATATCGGTAATGATGCGCCGGTCGTCCGTCCCGCGCTTTTCCCGTGTCATGAGTGGCGACACGTGACACCACGGGCTAAAAGGCGCTTCGGCGAACGGGCCCATCATATTGGTAAAGCCCGCCTCCTTTTCGAGAAACTTCTCTACCTGCACGGGGTGAGAGGTTGCGCTGGGGTGGTTGGCCACCCCTCTGGTATCACTCTCCGGTCCCAGGTATCCCAGGGGGAAACCGTATCGCAGGAAGCCTAGGAGCTCCTGCGCCTCCTCCACGTGTCCTAGGTAATGGTCCCATGCAGGTAGGTTTAGATCCGAAGGCACCTCGACCCTGGCGCCGAGTGCGTTGGGGATTCCCGTGTCACGCACGGTCCGGTATATTTCCGCGTGCCTGGCGGGCCCCACGGCCGTGAACTCCGGCCAAGTCTCCCGGCGATGTTGTTTGAAGGCTAACGGGTCCGTACTCACGCCCTCCCGGTGGATTCCCGTTTCGCAGACATCGCGGAGTGCTTTAAAGTCGGGGGTGTTAGATTCCTGACCTCGGCCCGGCGCACTAACACTAACACCCGGCAAGCGACTGAGACCATCATCCCCCACGGTGCCGGGGGCGGCCCCCGCCGCTGAAACGGGGGGTATCTCCTCCGGGAGTGTATTCCCCCCGTCAATGTTGTTGTTTATCTCTACCCCTCGGCCACGTGCCGAGGGGGTCACGTGATAGGTGACGTCACGTGGGGGAGCCGGATTCGTAACACAACACTCCGTCCTGCCGGCACCCCTTTCATCTTTCTTGCGCGCCTCGTCTACTGGCGGGGCGCGGCCGGCCCGTTTTTTGAACTCGGCTGGGGTTGGTGTACCACACTCTGCGCTGCCGCCGGCCTGGTAGTAGCCTGCAGTTGATACCCCGCCTGGGGTACCCGCCGCGGTGTGGGTACAGGGGGAGCCGCCGTGTTGTCGTACCCGTGTCCGTAGGTCAGCTTGCGGTTGCAGGCGTGCACCGAGTGACCGCACTTCCTGCCCACCGAGTCGCAAAACGTGCACACGTGCAACCACCGGATACCCCCTTCAGTGTGGTCGCTGCGGTGGCGGCACCCCCTCTCTCCATTGAAGTCCCGGCACGGGGCCTCGCTCCCCCGGGCACGTCCGGTCTCCGTGTTTTGACTGTTGTTTGCGGTGTGGGCACTGGTCATCGCGAGCCGGACACGTTCTTCCTGTATCCGGCCGTGGTCCGACCATCGCATCCTGCCCGACTCGACCTGGTCGAAAACGTAGTTTGACCAGCGTCTGACGCCGGCCCACGGCCGTGCCTGCGCATCAACGGTCACCTGGTATAGATGTTTGAACATATGCTCCTTGTCCTCGGGGTGCAAGGCGCGATCGTCATTCAATAAGGCCACAAAACATGAAATGTACTCCAGAGGTCCGAGGCTCGACCGTAGGTCCAGTTTCTGGTGCAGCGTGTACACCCCATCTCTGTCCATAAACATGTACGGCTTCGCCGTCGGCCTCCGGGCATTTAAATCAGAAAGTAGGCTCTTACCCGTTGTGCGGTCGTGTCGCATGGCCTCACGGCCGAATTCACGCTGGAGGTGTTCCTCGGTCGTGTATGCCTCTCGGAGTGCCCTGGGCGCGGGGAGGAGGCGCTCGTTCTGATCCTGGGCCCAGTCTCTCGTCCGTTCGGCCGCTGACGAAGCCCGTGAGCCGGCCCGGCGCGAGGTCGGTCTGGAGATCTGCATGATCGCGTCCATCATGCCGTCCATCTGGCGCGATATTTTAGTCATATCCGTCCTGACTTCACCGACGTCTGTCTTTACCTCGTTGACGTCCGTCCTGACCCCCCCGAGGTTGGCCTCCAGGGCTGTGATGCGCGAAGTCCGAGTCCGTGCGCTGGCGCTCGTTCCCTGTTGAGATACCGAGTCCACGTGGTCGCTCTCGGCCGCCGGCTGTCTTATCGTTATTTCCGAGTCCGTCTCGGCCTCCGCGGGTGCGGATGCCGCCACAGCGCTTCTGGTCAACATGCCTGTACTATAATGCCTTACTGAATCGCTTGGTAACCCTGTCCTCGTCTGCCGATATTCAGGGGAATACGGAGACCGAAGGTACGGAGGGCGATAGGCCAAGGAGCGATAGAAAAAATAGGTGTTGAGCGAAGGAGACCAGTGAAGCGAATGAGACAGAGGACAGTGTCGCACTCGCGCACTTTGATGTTTAGTGCGGCCGAGAGCGGAGAGGTGGCGCAGGGGTGCGCGAGTGTAGAGTAGTTTCACCAGGGGGGGCAATGACCACCCCTGACCAAAGGCCATGGGCAACCGTTTATTCCAACCCGCTGAAGCGGACACCCCGTGTAAGTGGACACTTTGGTTCAGATTGGTGGGTTTCCGCTTAACGGAGTTCTACTCTACCTGAATGCAGTATTTTGATACGAAGATAGTTACATATGCATGTGAGATGGCATGAACATTACAAATGCCTGAATGCAGTATGTTGACTTTAAGATGAAAAAAAATATATATATGTGATATGACATCAATATAACAAACGTAATGCATTATTTTGATTTGAAGATGGTTACAAATATATGTGATATGGCAAAAAATATTACAAGTACTTAAATGTAGCATGTTGAATTTAAGATGGCCTAATACCCTTTATTCCAACCCTGGTATGTTTGTCCCATAGACTTAACATTAGGATCTGTACTCATTAGGTGATGAGGTAAGAAGCGTTAGTCAATAAGGCGGTGATAGGAGTGAGATAATTGCTGAACTGCACTCGACCCGTAGAAGCTCAAAATACACCTTTCATTTTGGTTTACTTCATGTTTTCACTTGAATTTATATATATATATATATAAAATATATATATATATATATATATATATATATATATATATATATATATATATATATATATATATATACAGAAACATTGTTTTTGTAGACATGTCTGGAGGCACCAAAGCGTAGAGAAAGTGTCAAAGTAATTAAAGGTACCTACAACAATTTGCGTCGAGTCTAGCAACTTCGCCTCTGGCATCTTTTAATGATCATGTTTCCCTTCGCTGCATTTCTCAGTTCTAAGCAGGGGAATTAATATTTAATCACAGACTAGACGATGTAGAAAACTAAGACGAACGAGCAACTATTGGAAATGAATTACGTAATTAATTCTCTAATTGCTTATGTGATGCCATTTATTATATTACACTAACTAGTGTATGTATAACAGTAATCCTGTTCTGATTACATGAGGTTTATAATTATACAAATGGTATTGACTTGATAAAGGTACCATGAATGTGTATATGTGATAATTCTATTCGCCCGATTTTCTAACCTCTGAAAAACCTAACCTCTATAAAGACTTCATTTACCTTATTTCTAGCACCGTGTTATTTAGAAAACTGGCGAAATGATATATCTACCTTACTTATATCATTTGATTAGCACGTTGCAGTTTTGGGGATTCATCCCATTAAACATCTAAGAGTGGCCTTTGGTTCTGTAGCGGTAGAAAATTATTCTGAAATAAAAAAAATTGTTTTTTACTGCAAACAAAAGGACTCTTCCAGTAATGATTACTCTCGATGGTTTCTCCCATGGACAAATCTAATTTCCTAACTCTCTCCGACTTGCCCATGTGTGGGTGACCCATCCGATCTCAGTCGGAGGTAATGGGACATATACTGTCTGACATTATGAGAATAAGAAGTGTAACGATCTATAATCATAAGGGCATATCGGAAAATACGCCTTGAAAATTGAAACCCATGTATCTTTGCTGGTAGTTTAATATGATGATCTCAAAGTATTCTTTAACACACATCTGACTTAGGAAAAATAAAGGTTGTATTTCACATACTAAATCCCATGTCACCTTCTTCAAACCTTCGATATTTGCCTTTCGGGAGTGAATCTTGGCATATCAGCATGTATCATAGAGTGTATTGTAGACATATGGTACAGTGTTAAGAGTTTTCCTGACCCCCAATTGAAAAATCGATTTGATTCGGGAGGCAAATCGTAAGGCCAAATGTAATGTATGAGGAGCGCAGTGGCTATCCCCTTTTATCTGACGGCATGGCCATATTTTGACTAGAAATTACTGTGTGCTTGAGGTTTGTATCGCTGAGTTATAAATGAGCGAGAGGAGCTCATTCAATAGAGATGGTTTATCTTGATGTTATTGTTCATCTGGGACGTTCGGGTCGCTGTATACAGAAATAATATCATTAGAGTTGTATCTAGTTTACGTCTGTAGAGCTTTGTGGTCGGTTGCTCTTATGGTGTACAACACTGTATTGATGTTTACATAAATATCATTACTATATGCCCATGCCGTATATACTGTAAATACGCACCGTTTTGGCATATGACGTAAAAATACTGTACGGACAACTGGTCCGTACACTTAAATACAGACCACCTAGCCATACACATTTATTAAAATTTTGGCTGTTAAGAAAAGTAAAATTGATTTCTTTTTAATTTCGGGTATATAGTAAATATATAACGTCCAACCATGCTTGTACAAGTCACACAACTCGATGCTAATTTACCGTTTGTACGGAACTCGGCGTAAACGCCTCGGTCCTTACAAACGGTAAATTAGCATCTCGTGTTGTGACTTGTACAGCATGGTCAGGACGTTATATATAATTACTTTATAGTAGTGTTAATATATTCATCTGTCCGCGAATGTCAATACAAAGTTTAGGCCTTCTACATCTAACTTGAACAAAGATAATTTCATATATCTTTAATCAATAATTACTTGTACAATCAACCTGCAGAGGTCACATCCCCAATACAGACACATATATAGGTGTCTTCAGACTGGGGTATTAAAAAGACAGGTGAGTCTATGAATGGCCTGGATCCATCGATCTGCCCCTTTATACATTGCACTACTAGATAAGACGACCGTTGTTATTCCTGACCGTGTTGATGTAATCCTCGGTATCGTTTGCTGGTTCAACGCTCTTTGTTTGGTTCTTGTTATTCATGTCATCGGCTACACGGAAAACTAAGGTAGCTTCTTGCTATTTAAAATGGTTTCATTTATACTGGAGGGTCTGCTAGGGTATAGTCCTGTTTCCCGTATCCGTTGTTTCAAAGAAGTCAATCCGGCTCTGTTTATTCTCAAAGCCAACCTTGATGTATGCACCATCTTTGTGTCGAAGAAAGAAAAAATATATGTTCGTGAGTCTATTGGATGATCATGTAATAACTCTGGAAAAACATATACAATATTGACTGGTTTCAGATACAAGCGGCCGTATGCTCCGAGGAGTTGACGCGTAGTAATATCCGAGCGTATGCGAGGATATTGCGCAGAGTCAACTCCGAGGAGCATACAACCGCTTTTATCTGAAACCATTCTATATTGTATTTATCATCCACCTTTTCTGGGCAAGTGGCAGGTCGATATCAGTTCATTTTAATTGTGCACTATGTTATCGTACGCACTATGCGCCACCCGGAGCATACAACATGTCTGTATGCCCCGGGTATGTCCATACAAACTCCCTATGTGTTTTCCATGGACACGTTGTATTAGGTGGATAATAAAGCTTATCATCATATACCTGTGGTCGCACTTTTGTGAAATACTGCACGTTACTAGTGGTGTAGTATTACCTAGGCCCCTAGTGAACTAGCTACTGGCATGTAAGTAATTAAAATGCCATTTTCATGGGTTTTTTTTATATGATGATAAGGAAACGACTTGACTTTTTCTTAAACGGACATCGTTCTTGGTTTGTCATCATGTCTATACAGACCTTTACAATTGCGTCGGTTGGTTGAACTTGATTACAGACCACGAACGGGGACTGTTTTGTCAACAGTCACATCGTTTCCTAATAGTACAATCCTATAGAGACTAGGTAAACACAGATGGCCAAGCTGCCGGCTCTTTGAGTAGCATTTTAGTGGCAATGGTATCCGCTACCGACCTATGATACACATTTCCGTTACAGTATAGCTGAATAAATCACCTACCAGCATACTGGGCAGGTGGGATCCACACCATTAAACTTAGGCTAAACAAATACAGAGTGTCTACGGACATCTGCCTAGTAATTCACCATCACACATGGTGATGAATTATACATGGACACATGAACGAGGTCTATGTTTACCCAATGCATCAGGAAGGCAATTTAACGCCGCGGAACGAGGAAAATAGAGAGAAATAGGCAAAGGGGGAGGTATTAGGAAAGCAAAGTTTGCTTGGAGAGGAAGGGATGGTTAGCCGGGCATTAAGGCTAAGAGGTAAGCTGGGAATTTAAACTCAGAACACGGTGACTCTACGTGCGAGCCTGCTCCCCACACCCTCCTATGATGTTATTGGAACTTAAAGGCGTATCCTACAATTCACTGTGACGCCACCAGGTGATATCTAAATGTTATCAGGAAATTCTACATTTAATTGATCTACATAGGAAATCTAACAAAATAATAACTACGGTGTTCTTCAATTATCTCAAAAACAAGTGCGGTGATTAGCACCTTTTTTTTCTTTTTATAAATTCTGAATATTCTACTATAATGTGATCATGATATCTATCTCTAAATCGAGAACTAGTACGGTGACCTCAATTTTTTTTATCAACTTTATATTCTACAATATTTAGCGATCATTGTATTCAATTCCAAGGAAATCGATTATTTTTCAAAGTAAATTGTCCGATATGCCTTTAGCTGGAACAGCGACAGGAAAACTCATGTTTAAATTACCATTGTCACCCTGATACTTCACGAGGTACATTGTATCACTTTCCCCACCTGTAGGTGTCCTCTATGACGTCACAGATGTTAATCCACTGGGATGATTGGTCTCCTCTGGTATCCGGCGTAAAACGTTATTTTGGTTGGTAGAAGTAGACAGGTAATTTATCTGAGCGAAAATAGTAATTACTCATATAGCTATGACGTACTTCGCATAAACCAATTCTCATTCGTTCTTTATGTTTATGCTATATGCTAGTCGTTCTCATGTGTGTCAAATGAAACCCTGTAAGCTCAGATCATATTAGCAAGTCAATGCTGATTCCACCACCTCGATTGTTAACGTAGTTTAACAATTCCTAGACCGGCCCTAATCCAATATTAGGAAAATCAAGCTCGGGTTCCGTTTTCATAGTTCATTATTGATTGATTTCTTTACTTCTCATTTATGTATCCTGTTGTTACATTATTCGTACGTCAAACAGACGTGGTTAAATTACTGACCAGACACATTCCCATGCTGTAGGCATGGGGACATATCTGATCGGTATTTTCACCAACTATTTTGACGTACAAACATTGTGAGCCTGATTTTGTATTATCATATGGCTTAAAATGGCGAGTTTCTCTCTAGTCATGTGATCACATACGTGTACGTCACAGTGTGATGTATGGCCTTAAATACGACATGGGTGTACGTAAGAGTTGTAGGGTTCGTGAATTTCATAATTATATGAAAATGAGTCCAGGAATAACTTTCACAGGTTTGACAGGTGCAACAGTGTCCCCAGCAATACTCGTTTAGATGGCCTTGACATTATAATAGGTTTACAAAACATGTTCCTTTGAGGGACAATAGAGACACATCCGACCGTTGTCTCAGAACAACGAATGAATCGCTCTTCTTTCAGAAATGTAAATCAGACCATGCTGACTTCCTTTATGAAGATGGCTCTATCGGGAATACTGAGGGAACTCTGTATCAACTTGTTCCATAGTTTTCTGCTGGAAGCAACATTTTCTTCTTATATATATCGATAACGTAATTGTCTATGCGGAGAGCCATTTCGCATAACAGTCATTGGGGTTACTCTTTTACTTCGTAATGTCTGTGAGTAGCTGGCTACCCCTCCTCAACCTCTCTCATGGGGTGTGTGGCAAGGATAAGACACAATTCACTGATGTAACTTCATGTCGCCTACTGTACACAGTCCCCACAACTTAAATGAAAAAAAATCACCTTGTCGCATCGTTTATTTCAGTTTGTCCCATACGCAGAACTTTGTTTTCTTTCTATTAGGCACTGTCTTTCTTTTTATTGCGATGTATTTGTATTCCCTGCTGTAGGCCCGGTTCTGTAACGTCAGCCCCAGTTTTCTTCTACCGATTTTGACCACAAGCTATAAAATCCGGCACTGCCGACCTATTATTACTCGCTCCCTATGAACTAGCGGTAATGACTAACACAGAAGCACAGTTGGATATATAGGATTTATTGAATTACTCGAGATGAAATAAATTTACATATATATAGTTATTAGAGATAACCGAAATTAGAGATAAGAGAAATGTCACAAGCTATTGAAAAGCCCTACGGAGTAGGGAAAGTTGAGTAAAGAGAGTAGAGAGTTTTTGTAGGGTGGGTGGGTGGTTCCTTTCGGCTGGCGTCTCAGGGTTGAAGTGGGAGCTGCCGGGGTGCGGAGTGGGGTGGTCACATGACCGAAACCACGAAACGGGAACCACGTGAGTAGCGTGGGGAGTAACTGTTTTCTACTCCGCATTACCGCCAACTCTTCCAGGTAAACCTATGACCGCCAAGTCTTCCAGTTAACCCTATTGTAAAAGAAAAGAAAATCCAAACCAGATCATTGCGAATGGTCGGTGATTGCACATTTTTACACGTTTCAAATTGTCGGTGAGGTTGGATACCTTGTTTCTCCGGTATTTTACAGGTGCCTACGGATTTAACTTTCATGCTGAAACCTTGAGCCTCACCGATGAAATCAAAGTATTTTGGTTCTGCGGATGGTATTGGTAATTAAACGTGATTGACGAGCTCACGCCAAAATTGTCGTCCATCGTGGTTTCCGTCGCTCACACTGTTTTGCCCCAAGAGACTTCAAATTTAAACAGGTCCTTGGAAACGGCCTGGCATTTTAAATGGTCACCCATTAATGTGGAAAATATTACACAATAAGGCCGCCACCAACTGACTTGGTCAATGACCAACATGATCCAAACGTTTTGATTTAATTGATGAGGATTCAACCTTTTAACATGAACATTTAATCGATATGGACCTGTAAAATGCAGGAGAAACAAGGTATCTACTGCGACCTCACTGACAATAGCAGTTTTTCCGTTCAGCGCCGCCATGCGGTCATGTTGCATGGCAACGCGGCCGTTCGGCCAAACATTGCGGTGTCCGAGTGCCCGCCTATGCATTCACACATAGGGTGTGGGTGGCGGGTATAAATGCAGAGTTTTGTTTTCTTCCAGATAACAGTGTTAGAACAAGTGAGGTTACTCTACAAACTAGGACTGATTGTCTAAACTTTAGAGTTGATAACTGTCTAATTTGTATTAGCCAAAACTTGATTCCTATACCAATAGGTGTTTAAAGTCTTACCGGTATATGCAAAAAGAGTTATAACAAATACTCGGTTATAGCACGGACATACAACCTCAATACACTGTCCATGGTTATAACAAAGCAGTTAATATTATAGAGCCTACAGTCAAATGTAATCACCTCCATGTATGTGTATAAATATATACATATTATTATATATATATGTATATATATATATATATATATATATATATATATATATATATATATATATATATATATATATATATATATATACTATATATGGTCGATATTCAGAATTTGGCGACAATTTATTAAAGATTTCCACTTTTATTATATGATTGCCTTTAATTCATGATAAATCAACTCAGTTTGATTACCGAACTAGTTTTTCAAAAAGATAACATTGCAGAGTAAATGAAAACCGGAATTTGAATAGTTTTGGCAAGAAATTTCCATCATTTCATTAATGACTTGTAGTGGCTAAAATTGAATTCTGCCTCAGTGTACATTACTAAAGGGGGTGAAATAGCACTTAAACACTGGATTACAATATATTTTTTGTAGTTATAGAATATAGAAAAAAATGCCTCTCTGCCATGCCTAGAGTGTAATTGATCAGAAATATGTGTAGTAGGAGCAGCATAGAATTAATTGATATGGCTAAAATGTGCTTCTGCCTCCGTGTACACCCATAATTGTCAATATTTCCATAAGATCTGCTATCATAATTTAAAAAAGATATGATATCAGTATGATAGGACCACATCTGTCCATGTGTGAAGTTGAATTAAAATCCCCCCACACACTGTGAAGTTATACTGCTAAATAATGTACATGCAGGAAGATTCTGCCTCCGTGTACATAGGCTTATTTATGTTTTCAAACCAAAAATTGGCCTGCAATGGGTCTTAGTGTTGGCAGGCATTGCTGTGGGTGTTGGTTAGTAGGTGTGAGTGTTAATGGGTGTTGATGTTGATGGGTATTGATGTTGGTGGCATGAAAATGGCTAAATTACGCTTCTGCCTTCGTGTACAAATATATTCATCAAGATCTCCCTAAGATCTGCTATCATAATTCGAAAAGGATATGATATGAGTAGGATAGGACCACATCTGTCCATGTGTGAAATTGAATTAAAATCCGCCCATTCACTATAGAGCTATATTGGTAAATAATTTCCACAGAGGCAGATTCTGCCTCCGTGTACACTTCTGCCTCCGTGTACATGGGTTTCTATCTTTTTTCATAGCATAATTGGGTATGTAGAATGAAAGGGAGACTTAAGACATCATAGAGCAGCACACAAGCATCGTATCTGATGAAAAAAATCCACATAAATAAATGATATTTGAGGTCAAAAATTAAAAAGAAAAAAAAGAAATGACAACAGCTAGAAAGTGTCATTTTCATTTCAAAATTACTTTAAAATGATATATAAATCCATTCCAATTGAACTGCACATATAATTCCTAATATTTCCTGGCAGAAATAATGTATAAATCACCATATATCAAGGGAACAGGTCAAATTGAAGGATTTTTTGTCTGCCTCCGTGTACACTTTTGCCTCCAAGTACAACGTTTCAATATTTTATAGCTCTCAGCTGAATGGTAATAGAATTTTTTAATTAACCACTTTTGTTGGGAACATAAGCAATATGTACATATTTTTTTCAATTTTTTTATGGCACTTCAAAAAAATTGCAGTATTCATAGAAAAATACCCGACTCTGGGGAAAAAAATCTTCTTCATACATTTGGCAATCAATATTTCAATTTTGTAAGTAAGGAAATCTTTTTCACTCTCTTGTCCTTGGTGAACATGTTCTTTATGTATAACAAACAAGGAAACTTTATTATTTAGATATTTTGAAAGCCTAAAATAGAGTTTTAAATTGATATACCTATGTACACGGAGGCAGAAATATCAAAGAGACTATTGCTTCAAAATGGTCTATTGAACTCAATAATTGTCCAAACTATTAGCCATTTTAGTGATGATACCATAAAACTGTCTAGATTGTATGGGAAAACTCCTAAAAGGATAACAGCAATTCTATTTTTTGACCATTTTGGAACGAATTGTCGCCAAATTCTGAATATCGACCATATATATATATATATATATAGATACATATATATATATAGATAAATATATATTTACATATATACTACCTATGATATGATAATGGTTTGGTTATTCCAGAGAGGAGGATAAGCCTATAGTGGCCAGGCCCAAACTAGTAAATCTCTGCTACCTGTGTAGATTGTTTCTAAATTATCTTATAATATCCCAAGTATTAATGAAGAGATATACACGTTTAACCTACCAAATTAATGCTGAAATACTAAAGAGTATGATAGAATCGCTTTTAGTTCTCTAGAAATAATCTAAACAGGTATTATAAACGTATTACTCTCGGATATTCAGTCATCCAATGCTAAAGAATACGTTGCCAGGTGTTTGCTTGGCTGCATGCATTGCGTAACCAGGCAGATAAGGCGCGACACCAGCCTGCAGAAAAAGGCCTATTTTATAACGACATGCAGTGGTAGGCACCATCGCCAGACCGTTTCTATTGGCCGACGAAAATGGTGTAGATTTTATGAGTTCTCCTTATAACCAATTTACATTTGGCGTCATAAGTGCCAAGGCCCGTCGATGGTGCCTTACTGTAGATCGGTGATGACCAAAGTAAATAGGCTATTAGGAGAACTAAAAAAATCTACAGCATTTCCGTCGGCCAATGGAAAAGGGCCTTATGGGGAACACGAGTAATCGCGACCGTTTTCGTTGGGGCATTTATAGGGCACCCGTCGGCGACTATCCAACAAAATTTCTAGGAATTTGCCGAGTCGCCTAGTAGAAATGCAAAATGGCAAAATCGTCGGCGACTATTGCCCTACACCCCGTTGTTCGGGCTTGAGTCGGCGACTGGATTCTCTCTTAAAAGGGCACCAGTCTCTTGCGATTCAATTTCAAACATGTTTGAAATATATCAGGGCAAAGTTGCCGACTGTGCCCTCCCATCTGCTGTGCGACTGCGGTTTCCCGGCGATTATGCCCGACAGTAGTCTCAGGGGCAGAAATCGCCTAGTGGGAATGAGCCTTAATTGTTAGCATGTGGGAAGATGACGTTTCTGGCTTAGCCGGTCGACCGCCAGGTGGCACTCTGTTTTGGGAGACCGGGGGACCCAGATAAGTCATTAACGAGGCTAACGCCCAGTTCCCTGGATCTCCAACCCAGCCACTGCTATCTATATTTCCAGAATTATAGTATGTATCGTGAGCCAATCGTGACCATGGTCCTCCCAAGGCCTTTCAACGCTCTACAATTTCAAACCATGTCCACTAATAAGCTTCGATTTGGGCATTTCAAATCATAGCTATCGGGAATTATGTCGTAGATCATCGTGGTAGGTGGGGGCTGGCCTTAAGTCTATAAGCTACTATTTATCCTATCAAATGCCATCTGATCAGCGGGGACATCCTACAATCTCTTACTATACACGCTCATCCTTAAACGTCAAGTTCATGCCAGTGGGTCTAAAATTAACCAAATAAAGTGTCATCTTCTCTTACAAATTAAAATAAATGCTTCTGTACTCTCTCCAGCAACCATGCCCGAAACACTTGTAAATATCCAATTATTGTCTTTTACCTTGCTAAACCATCTGTAAAGCTCTGATATTCAATCTAACCATTACTATGTGGAATTATTGATGATTGGAATTGTCCTCATTCATTTGATTACAAAATGGATATGGAGACTGAATTTAGCAGTCACCATATCCTATCTCCCTCACTTATGTTTACTATTTGGCTGCAATACCTAGAATGACACATTCTCCTCTATTATTGCTCTCATTAGTTCATGACATGCCTACATGGTGGCAGGCCGGGGTTTGTCCTTGACACCCTGAGCTCTCTGTGACAGACATCTACATGGTGGCATGTGAGACATACTGGAACAAACTTGCAGCAACAGACCTCTGTCATATGAACATAACCCACCCCCTGTGCCATTAAGGTATTTTCTGGCTCTTGGTTGTACCTAGTAGTCCTGGGAGCTGTTTCAAAACGTGGGTTAAGTCTATGGTTTTGAAACAGCTCCCCAGGTCCGAGTTTAGACTTCAACTTCTTCTTAAAGTCTTTAACTATAGCCGGTCTGGGTCCCTAGACTCTAAACATCATTACCTACCATTGCCATACGCCTATAGCAATGTATCTATCGCTGGCCTCGATTGTGCCATCTTGTATAGGTTCTTTCTTCATTGAACATTTCTAAGCAAAGGTTTCACCATCTATCTCGATACATGCCCCATCCAGGACCCAGAATTGTCCATCAGTGGTTAATAACCTTGTCAACTCCTTCTTGCCCACCGTCCTTCATTGGTTGTATCTCATAACAGTTAGCATAGGCCCCCATAGACTTAACATTGGGAACTTGTACTAAATTCCCATAGAGTATTGTAAAAGAGTACCTTTTGATTTGATCGTCTTGCCTCGTGAGAATAAGCCACAACCAAAACTCATGCTGATTTCCAATTATTATATACCTCTGTTTCCATCACCGACATATATACTGCCCGCTGCTACCAATGACGTATTTATGGCCGTACGTCACACTGTGCCGTACGGCATATCTGATCACTTTACTTGCAATTTAGTGAGTGGTGAAATGGCATTTATTAATTCTAGGTATATTATAGTTTAAAGGAGACATAGTGAGTGTGACTGAATTATTACCTTTTCCTATTTCTTTGGTTGAAAATATCATTCTTAGAACTCGGTGAATATGACTGACCAAAAAAATAAACGCGGAACGGATTCCATGGAGTCACACTAACCATGTCTCCATATAATACTGCTTACCACCTCTTACCCAGCCACACCATATCATTCACCTCCCACTTCGAGTCGACTATGTTCTGCCTCTAGCCAGGCATTAGCGACAGTCCGTTAGCGAAATCTTTCCATATACGGCCCGCTTACGACTGTCCGCTCCGAGCCGTTAATTCCCTCTCCTTCCCGACTCCAGTCCTCGACTCCCATAGCGTAGACACTGATTGGACGCCGTTCCTTTCTGCCACTCTATGGGGGTGGGACGGTGGTCCCTTGGCGCGCCACCAACAAAAGACATCCACACTTCTATACGTGATAATCCTCACTCCTCAGTCAGTCATCCATCGGCCGCTGCCCCCTGCACTCCATCCCTTTAGTCACACCATCTGCTCACATATCCATATCTGCCGCCAATCGGTGGTCTCCCTCTCCTCGCCTCCATTTCCATTTCTTGCTCGCACATTTCCATCCCTCTCTATCATCGACGGGCACTCTACCTCTTCCTTCTGCTCCTGGTTTCTATTTGCCATACACATATTTCTACCTACCTTCTGGCACTCCCCCCCCCCTCATCCTCATAGCGCCTGGCACACTAAAAATACACGAGTATACAGAACGGTCGCTAGTTGAGAAGGGATTTACTCTGCCAACCAAGGCGACTCTTTCTTATTACGTGACCAAATCCTACCCCACCCCCACCCCCTCTTACTCCCTGGTAGACAGAGGTGCATAGTGGAGGACTCCAACGAATATATGCGCATTGTTGGGGATGGTGTCACATTGTGGCAGACAGTGGGGGTGCATTAAGATGCATTGTGGCACATAATGGCCTACGGTGGGGATTCATAGAGGCGGTCTGCTGGGGTGGACAGAAATTACCAATCTGTTCACCCTCTTGGTCACCTCGCCTCCTCGTGGTGCAGACCGGATATGATTGCACGCAAGCATAACTAAAGTAACCGGGGTGGGAGGGGAGCTAGCTCAGTGGTAAAGAGCACCGGACTTTGTTGATTCAGGTTCAACTGCAGCCACTTTTCTCCTTCACCCCCCAGCAGTGGTAGATTTACTGCTATATCAAAGGCCAATCCTTCTGATACCATGTCTATGTGGTGTGGGAAGTAAAAGAACTCTCACCTCGGTAAATGTGTAGGGGTGGTATTTCTTCCTGCATTCATCTCATAGATTCGGTCAAAACCAAAGTAAGTCTAATTGAACAAATTGGACGTTAAACTAACAAAACAAACAAACAAATCATAGAGGCGCATGGTCGCACATTGTGGCTGATGGTGGGGGTGCATACATGTGCATGGCAGTACATTGTGGTTGATGTCGGAGGTGCATTGAGATGCATCGTGGCACATTGTGGCTCAGAGTTGTGGTGCATAGAGGCCATGATGGCACATTGTGGCTCACAGTAGGTATGTATAGAAGAGCATGGTGGCACATTGTGGCAGATTCTTTAAGTCAGGTGACAAGAGATATTTCAATGAATGCATTCTCGCCCCCCAGAGTCATACTCCCACGGGACAGTCTCGCCCCTATAGACACCTCTACCCACCAACCTGCTCGGCGGGAAAGGGTTAAGACGGACAGCCATAGCACAAGGAGGCGGACAGAGGCAGTAGCTCGCAGGGGGAGGACGGCGAGCACAATGGTTGAAGGTGTTTACGTCTGGCTCCGAAATCCGTACCAGGAAATGGAAACGACTTTAAAGGACCCATGCTCTCTTTTTCTCTCCTCCTCACAGAAACCCGGCCTTCAGATTCCTGCAATGCCCGGCATCTTAAGCCATTGAATTCCGACGCCTGTCAGAAGGGTTCCCCTTTGGGTCTTTTGTCCTCCGTGATTAGCTGCTGTGTAGGTGGGTCTGTGAAACGTGGGAAAATGGTACTTTTTACCATGTATAAATATCAGAGGTACCTTAACGGTTTTGATGCTTGGATTCTCGTATATGATGCAAACAATATAGGTTTTATTGCTTGGTTCGTCGTATATGATGCAAACAATATAGGTCGATTGTGCTGACGATTTTGTGCTGATGACTATTTCAAGGCGGTTTGAATTAACCGTCGAGAAACGCCATGATTATATAAAAGCTCAGTCGTCAACCGCACCAGCTATTGCACAAAATGATATGTAGGTTCCTAGGCCACAATTTGTTAGCTTAAACCTGAAAGTTTTCTGATGGGAAATACACACAATGAGTTGTAATTTATGCAGGGTTAACCCTCAGACCATGTACATGTGGCTCCAAACAGATGAACAGCAGGGAATGATACGTTCCTTCAGATGTCGGGACTCATTGAACGACTATAAACCGTCTACTGTAAATGCTTGAAGCACTCCTTAGTTCGATGAATCTTTGTAACCACTTTTTTCCCCGGGACCACCACCTGACGATTTTCAGGTGGATGATCTATTCTCATTATTTCTGCCGTCGTCTACTATAAACTCCAGGTCAGTGTTGTCAATACAAACAGGTGCTAACAAGAACAAAGGAGATTCGCGGAACATGATAAAGAACATCAATTGACGCACCTCTGTAAAAATAGATGTTTTTCTGCGCCTTTGACAGGTAGACTGTTGTGACTTGTCTTTGATGTATATTTATCCGCTCTTCTCGAGTTGCCGCCATCTTGCCTGGATTAGGGAGGTCAGTCATCCAAAGCGTCGTCACCGACAGGCGGGATCGGCTTCTTTTCAAATTCTCTTTCAGTCGTGCTGTGAGTAGCTCCTTGAATTAGTAATGGCTACCTGACTCCCGTCTGCACACCTGACGTGTCTAAAGTATCTCCACAGCCGCCAACTGAAATATCTTAAAGAAGTCTCCCCACAACCACCCCTCCACCCCCCAACACAAACAAAGGAAATTTCACCAATTTCATCCATTCGCTAACCTTAACGATGTTGTCTACATGTCCAATATAATAAAGATATATTTGTCTGCGGTAATAGCAGATTTTGTGAATCCTCACTTGTCCTGTTGCTTAGAGGCCAGTTTCCATTGGTGAATGGAAACAGCATGACATTTGAAATGATGGCTGACGAATTAGGTGAAGATTATGCAGGAAGGTCATCACCGACCTACGTAAGCCGGGCCCCCACCTACCACGATGGTCTACGACATACTCCCCGATGGCTACGATTTAAAATGCCCTAATCGCAGCCTATTGGAAGGTCCCAGAATCGTAGACTTATGTAGTGATCCAATCTGTGAATTATACTCGACGACCACGATATCTTCCCGATAGGCTACGATACCCTATGACAGTCTACGAAAAATCCAACATGTTGTATCATATCGGGACCTCTACGATTGGCGTTTTCAAACGCAGCCTATCGCAGCCAACCGCAGAAACCTGGTCTACCTTCCACGATTTTTGCTGACCTCACGATCGAATCGGAATGGTGTCGGGAAGGCCGTCGTAAGGCCAGTCGGGACCAGAATCGTGGTAGGTGGGGGCCCGGCTTTAATCAGCGACTAACAGGATTAGAATGCCTTGATAAAGTTGGTGAGACTCCTTCATTTTACGGGTCCATACCTGTTCATGATAAAAGTGTGAGACTCACAGATGAAACCAAAGTGTTTTGATTCTATCGATTGTTGACCAAATCAGTCGGTGGTGATATTATTGCATAATCGTCACCAAATTAATCGATAACCATTTTAAATGCGATGCTGTTTCCATTCACCGGACTTGCCCAGGGGTGCCACCCTGCGGCTCCCAGAGGGACCCGAGGCTTAGATGTATCGTATAACTGTCATATCCAATCCTCGTACTGTATGCTACACTATTTATGCATGTTATAATTATCTTAGCCGTCGTTGCTTAGGGAAACCGTCTGCTATTTCATTGATTCAAGCTATGATCCTCCGCCATTGAAAGCGACGATACCATGGTGTTCGTTTAAGCAATATCTATCAAGCCGACATATATACGGCAGTTCGTTTTATTTGTCTGTACCCTTTCCATTCTTTCTACCTTCAGCCCGCAATTATCTGAAGGATTCCTCTTCTCTCCAGTATCCTTTTCTATTCTCAACCTTTCTCATTACTCGCATCACCTTCACATGTCCCTCCCCATCTGCTACCACCTCCTCCCCTCCTTACACAGACTAGTTTAACCCTTTCATGCTTGGTGCCCATGACGGATTGCCACGTGTATAGGCGGGTAGTCGTGCCAGAATAGACCGCTAGGTACCGGGTCCTACAGGATGATTATAATCGTTTTATTCTTTCAACACATGATATGACACTTGAGCGCAATTATACATTTTTTCATTTCGCTTACAATCTTAAAAATGATGTCGTACCACTATTGTTTAGAAATGGCATGTTTATCGATAGATAATGTACTATTATATTACATTTCCTGTATATTACTAATACATATGATTGTGTGTATCACAGACAATGAAGCCCAAAACCATCACTGGGCCAGCCCCAAGTGATGCCTGTAAGCAATCTTTAATAGGATGTTATACCACCATTTTTTTTTTTTTTTTAAAGCAATGATTTTGTATATCACATCAATTGAAGCCTCAAAGCATCACCCGGCTAGCCCCAGAAGATGTCTAAATACATATGGATTCACTTTAAGATACACTCTTAAATATGATGTTATTTCAAAATTCTGTATAAATGTCTTGTATATAGATAAATCATTTCCTATTGTTTTACAAAAAAAATCAAATACAAAAATCAATAACTTTGTATATCACAGACAATATATTAATGAACCCTAAAAGCATCACCCGGCCAGCCCTAGATGATGCCTCAAGGTACACAGACACACTTTCAGATACATTCAATAAAACATCTCAAATGGGGCGTTACCCGCCATCGCCCGACGAGCCTCGGGCGTGGATGGGTTAGTCACACAAAACCCTGCCACACACTATCCCGATCTAACCGTGTTCACCAGAGAAGCCAGAGTGTCCGTGTGCCCTCAGTCTGTCCCTCCGACACCACCTACAGAAAGTATCGCTGGTAGTAGTGTATGAAAGTGGGCCACTGGCGCGGGCTTTACGCGACGATGTCGTGACTACCTCTCGGCTTCGGAAGCGGGCCCTTCTGCAGCCGGCCAATTGATAGCAGCTGACAGGCGGGAGTGAGGGTTGTTGGGGTCCAGGGAGACGGGTGAAGCAGGGTGATTGCCTCCCATTCTCAGCGAGACGGAAGGGGCGGGAACTCATACCATGACAAGCGGGGACTTTTTGGAGTCCTACTGGTAAAGGAATTCCGACGGGGTACTGGTTGGATGAACGTTTTTGAACGCATATTGCGGAGGTCATACAAGATAAGCTACAGGAATATTCAGTATAGATATCTTAGATACATTTTGCGCTGGGAGCTACTCGGTTTTGTATGAGGCTTGAGGAATTGTATTTGTAAATTACCGTACAAGTTATTGGACATCTCTTTGCTTTTCAAATAATTGTATTTGTAAACTATCGCACTAGCTATTTGACATTTCTTTGTATTTAAAATAATTGTATTTGTAAATTATCGTACCGGTTATTGGACATCTCTTTGTATTTCAAATGACTGCATTTGTACATTATCGCACCAGCTTTTTGACATCTCTTTGTATTTCAAATAACTGTATTTGTGAATTATCGTACTAGTTATTGGACATCTCTTTGCATTTCATATAAGGGATCAAACATTTAGATCTTGATAGATTATCTGAGTTATACCTAAAAATGTGTCTATATACTTACACGGAGTACATTACTGCCATCTTTGATTCCAATTGCATAAGCGGCTAAATAGTCCCGAATAAGAAAACAAGAAAAATATGATAGAGAATCAAGAAGGGTACCAGGAGGAAGGGTAAACAGTGAAGGTATATTTGGATGGGTGCTCATACTTCAGCTATCTATTACGTGTCATCGAAAAAAGGGGATTCAATGGCAAGTTTGTATTGTTGCGTGTCTCTACCCAGAAAGTCCAGTGTTAATAAAACAAACCTATTTATCCCTAACAACATATCAAGAAGTGCCTGGTTCTCTACAACAAACATAATTTTCCCTAACGCTGCCAATTTTGAAGGCATATTACTGAATTTTCTCGCCCCCCTCCATTAGTGAAATAAGGAAAGTAGTGTGAGTTGAGTAATATGAATTATTGAGTAAAGTTGATAAACGGCCGCCTATGGCAGATCTATACACTTGGGGACGGCTACAAGTGACTATGAGCAGTTCTAGGGGACGGGGGCATTGTCCTCTGAACTCAAAATTCGAAGGTTTATCGCATGATATAATTTGTTATCCTTAGTATTCCTAATTCTGCTATTTAGAATTCTGAAATATGAAGTTATACCTATATTCTCTGCAGATTCCAAGTCTATTACTGAAATATTTCCTTTTGAAGATCAATTTCATAAATACCCAGCAAATGATGCCTTAAGGCATCATCCGCCCTACGCCAGTTGATGCCTTAAGGCATCAACCGCCCTTAAACGGTTAAGATTGTTTGAAATGATAGAAATGATGAAATATGAATATGTGTGCTGGTTTTATTGTATGGACGTAGAATTAGTAGAATTGATTAACAGTGTAACTAAGAAATAGTAAGTGGAATTGATAGTGTTGAGAAGATTATTTTACGGTAATAGCTGCTCCCATCTCGTTCGAATCGCTATGTTATTTACATGGCTTTGCCTTCTGAATGACTATGCGATGGGATACGAGCTCTGACTGTAAACTTTCATAGGTTTCCTCTATAGCATTTATGTGTGAGGAGAGCCCCCAGATGGGGCAGACAATATCGAGATGGCCTGGCACCTACATGCCAAACCAACCCCATTAGGTAATTACCAAATTGGAGGAGTTACCACAGCAAACCAGAGTTAGCGGGCCATCTCGACCATGACGACAATCTGCAAGTCTGTATACCAGGGACCGAAGCTGTCTTGTAAGAGAGATTGAAAGTAAGAGCCGACCATCTCTGCTGAAGCATCCGCCGTATAAACAAGGCGGGTTATGTAATATGATGCCAAACCAGAGCACCTACAACGATAGCGGCAGAATTACCGCACTCTCTCGTATAGATACACCACCAACTTGTCAAATGGGCTACTACAGTATCTGTTATAAAAACTAGAAACGACAGACAAAATGTGATTACAGTGCAATTTCTTTTCTTTTACATCTACATATTTTGAGTTGAATTAACACAAGACAAAGTACAGGATTTGTATCAGAGTAGATCTATATTTCCCTTAAAAAACAATACCATATGACGAAACATTAGGTACAACTATATTTAATTTAATCGTAATGGCTTTCTTTAAATAGAATTTAAGCCAATTTAGGCCATTATACAGGTGTAATATGGCATAAATATGACCACACATCCAAAAGTTGTCTTGCACGGATTAGAAGCAAAGTACTATACCAGACACCGTCTGTTATAACACAATGAATAGCTTTTAGCTGCCCTTTAATCTTATCTATAAAGCTTCGCTGAGAAATTCAAATAGAAACTGATAGAGTCCAATTCATAGGGGACCACTACTTTCTCCCCAATCCTCTGCGCAAGCTTCACTACGGAATACAGCACTGGCGATGTGAAAGGACCCCCGTCCTCCCAAATGCAAGCGGCGTACCAACCTTTTCCCTGTTCTCTGTACGAGATGCAGACACGAGATCTTCAAGTCGGCTTCTCAGCGTTTTATTGGTCCATACAAGTAGCGACATTCCCCGCCCACCAATGGGCTCAGCAGTTGGCCTTTCTTACTGTGAATGCCAGCCGTCATGGCAACGTAAAATGGGGCTTATTGACGTGGCTTTGCTGACTGTATTAGATATATTGGTCGTCTAAATGTCACCAGTCTGCTGACAGAGCGATTGCAGTAAGGTGGTGAGCCAAGCAGGGCATGTGTGTTTTTATTCTCGGCCAAGCCAGTGGAATACCAATATCTGCCGCGGTTAGAATTCTCTGTAGAATATCAGCAGTGACATGAAAGAGTCTTCCTCTATAGAAGGCGTCACACAAGAAATGACCAAAGGGACTCTGCCGCCGCGGGGTATTTCATGAAAAAAAAACCCTGAAAAAAACATCACCGGACCTGACTTGAAAGTATCATTCGATGGCGAGGATATGCCAGGGTGTGACATTTTCTTTTCTAGATTTCATGCACGGCAGGATACCCTAATGAAACAACGAAAATATCACTTTGAATGGTTTTCTTTTGTGAATGTGTGTGAACGTTCAATGAGTAAAGTCAAATGTAGAAACAGAACGGAAAACTTTGTTTATTTTCACGAGACAATACGGCGTTGAATAAGGTGATACATATCATAAATATAAATCATAAAATAAAAATAATTGTTGTGCAGGGATAATGTAATCGACGTCCACACTGTAAAATGCATTGGGTGACGCGGATAGGCACCGGTTATATTTAAATAGGTAGGTTTCGTCGTACATATGTTCAACCTGCCTTCGAATAAACATAATATTCATTGAATCTAATCACAATTACGCTTCGTGGTCCTGCATGTATCTGAGTCAGCCATATAAGTCTTGTGTCAGCATTCACAACAGAGATTACGCTTGGATTAGCACCGCAAATTAATCATAATTTCAAGACAAGTGTTCGGACAGAGCCTGTTTCAGAATACGCCAGCATAGTTACAGAATCTGCACCTTCACTGTGCATAGCGCGAAATCTGAACTATTTATAGAAAGGGTTTTTTGGTGATGAGTATAGACAAATCTTTGTCTTGATTTCATATCAAGGAATTCCTTCACGGATAAAGTTAAAGCTGGTCTAACAATCAACAACTATTATGCTGTCAACAGCGTCGGAATGATTTAAGTAATGGTAAATGACTCTCGATAAGTGTCAGTAATGAGTAATTACACACTATATGTGTAAAGATGAATCATATTTCTTATGCCAACATAGTCTCAACTTTAGGAGTAGGAAGTTTTATCTTACCCCTGGTATTTTCTCCCATAAACATTGAAAAGCCGTACTCGATGAACATGGAATATTGTTAGAAAATACTCAATGGGGGATGATGTCACAAAGGTTGGCAAATTATTCAGTGATAGGGGTCGGATACAATCTGAACCACACTCGATCCATAGCCACTGGAAATATGACAGGAGTTCTGTTTGCAGAATAGTCTCACGAGGCTAAGCCGAGTGATATTATGAAGCCAAACAAAACCCTTGGCATATTTTCAGTGACGATGAATCTCGATGTAGTTCTTTCGTAATACCAGTGTTATAACATCTAAATCCTATTCATTTAAAGTATTAAACAATTTGAACTATTTCCCTTCGTGTAGATACACGAAACCATCGAGATTAGAATTTGACAACTTTAGGCACTGACAGGATCGAACCTGGAGTGACTGTTCTAAAGGGGAAAAACTGCTACAACAACAAAAGATATACCTACTAAATACACAGATATGATATGATATGAGCATATGTAATAATACTCTATCCTTGATCGTAGTACAAGACTGTCTTCTATAAAGACAGATAATTTGCTACTGAATAATGTCTTTATGGAAATAAAAAGCTGCTTAAAAATTTAAAAAAAAAAGAAGATCATTTTAGATAACAGGAACACCATGATAAATCGAAATTTATATTGTAGGATTTATGCAACTTACGAGGTATTTGTCGGGGTCAAACCCTCCTTAGAGTCTAGTTGCTGTAACTTTTTCGTTCCGATTGAGTCAGAGCGCTGACTTCGCGGTTGGAAACAGATTTTGATTACGTGGTCGCAACGCGGTGGGTGAAGGAGTCACTGAAAACTAAGCCTCGTTCTTTCACACCTCCTTAGAGTCTAGACTAGGACAAAATCTCTTTGTTCAACAGGAGCATTATCTGAAACAGGAGGAAAGATCTGAAGTACACCCGTCTCAGGTAAATTAGTGTGAATCCCGCTTTAGAGACTTTGTCTATGTACCAGGTGTTTTAGGACTTTACGTGAATCCAATCGTCCATTTTTCCTTGAGACAGGAAAAAGGACAAAATGGCATCTTGCTATAAGATTTCTACACCACAGGGGACTTGTTTAAGACTAGGGAACATAAGTCCCTACGTGTGAATCTCCCTGCAGACCATTCTTTTGATAGCTCTTTTTGTAACTCAGTTGTAGGCTGACATGGCGATCATTCACACGGCGGGTCTGCGCGTCTAGTACCAGTGCCCATCGGCGCCAGGTCTGTTGGTGTATCTGTTTTAGTAATCAATTACCTGACGGTGGTAATAGGACATGGGCTGAGGCGGCAGCTTTGCTTTGATGTGTGCCACTGAGTCTGATCACTGGGTGCTGGTTATGTATTATGTACGTCTAAAAAGGGTTGTGCGGCTGTGTGAGTTAGACAAACCCTACCTCACACCTCCACTACCTTACCAGCCTGCAGCATGCACACTCGTGAGGGCTACCCTAGTTTCCAACATTGGAGGATAACTGGATGGCTCGTAAATTATTTCTTTCAACTTGACTGTGTTACAGTAATCATAGCAGGAGCTTTACTTCCAGAGTGGGACCTCAATCAAACTGACAGTTCATGTTCTTGAGGTAGCACAACAGAACGGACAAGACCGTTCAGTTATAGATATATTATCAAAATTAGACCAGAGAAATCCCGTTTTATTCCATTTCTACAAATATTCTAAAGTATAAAATGTGAAATTCCATGCTGCAGACACATTTTAAAGTACACTTTCCTATTGCTCTGATATAGGGTATTTCGAGATATGGTCGTGTAGGAATACTGAGTCGATTATTCTCCAGACAAATAGGTTATGGGCGGAGGTCTAAGCCAGAGATGTGTGAGGAGGGAATAGTTCTGCTGTCATTATATAATGCTAGAGGACGGACTGATTTAAGTATAGGTTGAAATAAGATTGCTTGATCACGTGGTATAAAACGCCATACTACTAAACTTTGTTTTTGCCTAACAATGTTAAGTATGATGTTTCATATTCCGTGAAAGTTACATGCATTATTACCTCATAAAAACAATTACCAAAATATCCTTTACTATATACCTACTGCCGTAACTAACGTGATTACTACACCCTGCTCCTTATGATGTACTGCACATCTGTGCAGTTTATCAGGGTTCATTTTACGGTCGCCACGGACATGATTATGACATCGATATTTAAAAATGGCTGACGTTTATCGCTTCGACATCGGTAACGTTAACGTTAGAGTACATAAAGAAGACTTATTGAAATACTGTGAAATCAAAAGTACATGAATGAATTACAGAAAAACTTCGAAGTACAGTTATAAAAACCTGAATAAACATGGTAACGACCTTAAAAACGGAGTGCAATGAGAGAACAACTGCTATGTTTTCTTCCCGACGTTTTCCCGCTGGTTCCCCGCTGCTTTGCAAGTGACAAAAAGTGTTGCTATGCAGGTTGCTATGCGCGTTGCTATGCGATAACGTCACATCCGCATTCCACAGTCAAAGTGAAAGCTAGGGTTCATGTCGACCGTTCTGTGTACAAATCGGACTGAAAATGGCTCTTACAACTTAATTAAGGTAACTATATTAATGTTTTGAAGGTATATAGTAAAAATAAAACGTTGTGCCTGTAATCGTACAAATCTCTATCCTCACTCTGGCCTTTGGCACGTTTACAACTCGGTGTAAAGACCTCGTTGTAAATGTGCCAAGGCCAAAGTTCGGATCGAAATTTGTACGTTTACAGGAACATCGTTTTATTACTAAATTGAGGCATTATTCGTCACTAGCATGGCCTGCCTAAAGGCATCATCCATCCCTAGCAGAGATCCGTCTCAGGGCATTAACCATCCCTGGTATAGTTGGCCTCAAGGTATTATCCATCCATTCTTTGTTTGGGAAGCATATATGCAGCAATTGAAGAGGGGGAGGTGTCCAACTACTATAATTTTGGCAACGGGAGCATATTATTGAGGGTCCAGAACTAAACGAGAGGTGGTAGTGCTGGATCAATGCACACCAATACACTACGATGACCTCCGGATAAAAATTGCATCGTAGTCTGCACTAGGATATGGTCAATCTCCGTCGGAGTCCATCGGGAAGCCTGCAATTCCTATCGTAGTAGGTGGACGCCCCCTTTTAGCCCCTAGTTAAGTTAGTGACCGTGCGCCCCAGTGCAGGCCTGCACTGAGAATGGGTACCGCCTGGCAGTTTTATACCGTGATGGGAGTTGCTCAGAACCCATGAGCAACACCTGCTCAGAAATCTACAGGGAGTGTTGTTCCCACCTCCTGCTAGTACCGCAGTAATTGCACTGAACCCATGCGGGAAAAGTTGTTTCCGTGTCCAAACCCATCGAGTGGCATAACGGTGTTGCTACCAGGCTGGGAGACGGTAATTGCAGGAGGTGGTACGGATAATGGTGGTCGTAAGTTTGGTAAAGGTGTCCTAGCAGTGCTATAGATCTTGGGAAAGATGCTAGACAACTGATCAATGGTGATTTCTATTCTCATTGATGGTATTCCATTTCTCACTATTAATTCAGTAAACCAATGCATAGCAAAGAATATGATATTTTAGCAGTTTGATGTTTCAGCATCGTTGAAATTGCTAATCTATGAATAAAGTGATGTATATTTTGGTACTCCAGGACGCGGCCTTTTAAATATCATTGAAAAACTCAATCAATATACAGTCTCTTAGGCATTTTAAAGAGCAAAAGAGACAATTCAGTTGAAGACATATTTCCTTTTTTCTGAAGCAATACGTGTTTATTCATAAGATTTCTTATAACTATATACACATTCCAACAGCATAAAAAGACACATTTGTTCATTTGAAGCTATATTTTGGTGTGGTCATTTCAGTTGCTCCCTTTTAAATGTTTATGTCTAAGTCTTTGAATCTAAGCTAGGCTATTCCTAACTGACTTCCTATTAAGACCCACATTTATTTTCAAGATTGCCACCCTTTTGAGTATCTCCTCAAGTAAAACTTTAAACAGTATGTTCATGTCAATTACATCATCTAATGCATTTGGAGGGAGTCAACAGATTTGGGGGTGTAAAAATAGGATACTCCAAGTGCTAGTACAGAGGATCTCTTGGCATCTTTGAGATAATAAGGCAAGGCTCTCCTTTCACCTTAATTACATACAGGTGACGCTTCTCTTCCGTAGAGGACTATACCTCGGGCAACATCTTTACAAAATAGACAATACCGTAGTTAAAATTCCCTTTTCACCAAAAGATCTGGAAACGAATGCATAGTAAAGAATAGGATATTTCAGCAACCACAAAATATATAAACAACCATATATCAAAACAAATGTAAAACCGGTCATTGCCGAATTACAACAAAGCAGCCGCTATGTTTATCAAGTCTTCAGCTAGTTTTAGTAGTATCATCAGTAGTCTGATATTAGTGACCAGGGTAGTGGGGTAGCGTTTAGAAATGTTGAACTTCACGTTGTTGCGATACTTATTAGTGGTGGCAGTTGGCGTTTCACAGAGCTGTCAGGGCTATTTTCAGTAGTGCTACATGAGAGGCCAGCTGGCTGGCGGTATGATGCTATCGGGAGTTATTAGAGATGATATTCTCATTGTGTTACTATATACCCGTGCTGAATATACGCATATCAAACTTCATCATGCTGTTAGGTCTCAAAGTTCTGCCAGTTGACTTTACCTCCAGCATTCCTTGGACATGATATTTTATCCTTGCTACCTACATTAGATATTCTACTGCTTGAAAGTGTCCATGCGAATTATTTCGTTGAAATAAAAAAAGGATAAAAAATGTTCGTACCCTTGGGCTGTAGTAAATGACCGCTAGCATTTATGCTTTAAGTAATGAAAATGGCATAATTTAAAAGAATATTTTTTCAGGTATATAATAAAACGGAGACGAATTTATTGTGGGAAAATTGATGCCCTTTGTCCTAGAAATATGTCCCTCTGCCTGCAGCGTCGGGACGTCAAAAAATGAAAAACGGACATCAATTTGCCCATAGTAAGTATGATACCTCCTATTAGTATATACCTGCGCACAAACTTTTATGACATACTACTGTTGCCGTGTAGTATAAATATTGTTCAGGTCCATTCTCAGGCATGAACTGGCGATTTTGTGATTTCCAGGTATATAATGATAAGGAAACATAATTACTGAGTCTCTGGTAATGGTTGTTCTTATTCTTTCATCTCATAACTACGTTTATTCCTCCTTCACTGTGCGAAATCCATCAGTTATTACACATATGCGCCACCGCGTATAAATATGCATGTATCTGATGTACATTGACATGATATTTTATGTACATCCACATTTCATGCCAGCGTATGTGGCGTATACAATACAGTTTATGTGTGTATACAGAAGCATATTGGCTGTATTTGCTGCCAGGGGTATGTGAGAAGAAACATCCTTTGCATGACATATATATGCCAGTCATATACAAATCATATACGTTTGGCGAATTTACATGTATGTATACTGATAAAAAAAATAAAAAAGGTTCCCCACCGACCGCCTTGCCCCTGCCACCCTGTCCCCCCCCCCCTTCAATTTCTGACCACTGACAACTTGGTAGAGAACCCCCCTAACCCCTAACCCCCCCCCCCCCAAGGCTGCCCACACCCTCCCCCTAATGTGCGTGGATGGATGACCCCAAGTCTACACACATTATCTGAGTATTGTCTCTAGGCGGGCGGGTACATGGCTATGTGCAGACAGGTGTGAAAATGGCAGGTGTGAAAGCAGCATCAGCAGCAGAGGTGTTGGTGGCAGCAGTGGCGGTGGCGGTATTGTGGTAGGGTGTACCTGCACTAACACTGACGCCCTCGTCCAATAAGGCTTATAAGGGGGGATATCCAAAACCCTACAGAAGAGTGGCGTTTTGCAAGTAAAATCTATTGCAAAAATGTTAATAAAAACAAAAGAATGCTCGGTTTGTTGTATGTAATTAATCAAAATATACTCAATGGGGTTTTAGAAAGATTTTATAATAAAAATTTACAATATAATATTCTATTTTCCACATACCACAGACTTGGATGGTTAATGGCAAATGAAATAAAAACAACAGTGGTGACCCCTGGTTGCAGAGATCAGAATTTTGGGTAGTGGCCTAAATACAACAAAATCAGGCGATTTTATATGATATATATATGACTGTAACATGGACATTTATATACGCCTATAGATGAGGCGTATACATAACTCAAAATAGAACTACCTTGTTTATGCAAAATCATACCTAAAATATGGGTTTTCGTGCAGTGTATAGTATCAGGCAATGGTCATAGAAAAAAAACATCAAGCGGCCATCATTATGTTTTCTCACATTACTGACGGTTTGTACTGATAAAGATGATGATGATTTTGTTATCATTCTTTTATAGTGACGGAAACAATGAAGCTATTGAGTTGTACTACAGAATGTGACGACCGTGGATGGTGATGATGGTGATGGATAATGGTGATCTCCGATAATATTGATGATGAGTGTGAAGCTATGATGGATAGGGATTGATGGTTATTGATAGTTGTGGGCTACGGATGAAAGCTCCTCATACATTATCGGACAACCATCGGAGTGAGCCGCTCAAAACTTTAAGACGAGTTGCTCTTTGTGTATCGGATGCGATTATGCAGAGTGTTATTTCTGGCTGTAAAATGAGTCGGGTTTGCCACCAAGTTGCAGGGTTTCGGGCTTGGAGACTGACAACCGGTTATGTGAGCTGCTACTTTTAAACCCGCATTTCCAGCTGCTCCTAAATTAGAAACTGAAGCTGGGTTTTCTGTAGGCGTTGCTCCCCTGGGGTATGCGGCAGGTATCTGGGTGCGAGGGGCTGATTGTGTAGTTGCCAAACTATGTTTATTCAAGACGTACCAATGAATCTTAAACTATCCCTCAGGGACTGCAGACACCTAGTGACTTTGTAACTGACACTCTTGATTAAGGTAGAAGCTGGACCGGAGCAGTTTCAGTTCCATGTAAACCCAATACACACCTTGCGATGTTTCCCTTGCGATACCATGCCTGATAAAAGTACTTAAGAATAAGGCCATAGAATCAACCTGTGAGGCATGGGATATTTCTTTCATAGTTTTACTTCTGATATTCTCTAGTTGAAATAGGGGCATTTTATTGAGACAAATGTAACCACTGCTAATTGCCAAGTACTCAACCTAGCCAATAGGAAGTCAGTAAGCAGGATAACTTGTTTTTCACATCCCTCACCTGAAGGGTACTTGAGACCCAGGATGAGTGTTCACAAGGACTTTATCTAAGACTATGTACCAGTTGTATTCTTCCATGGCAATCTAATTCGCCATTTTCCTTGAGACTTGGAAAAGCCAAAAATGGCACCTTGATATGAGACTTTCGTACCACAGATGAATTGTCTGAGACAGTCTGAGGTACATTCAACCCTTTAAGGGCGGCAGGGGGCGGATGATGCCTTAAGGCATCATTTGCTTGATATTTATTAAATAGTTTTTGAAAAATATATAAATTATCAATAAACCTGAAATTTGCACAAAATGTAGGTCTAACATAATATTATTTAGTTATAGTTAATAAAGTAAATGCATTAAGGATCACGGATCATATCACGTGATGAGTCTTTGAAATTTGTGTTCAGAGGATAATGCCCCCGTCCCCTAGAAGTGCACACAGACACAAGTAGGGGTCCCACAGCATGTAGGTCTGCAACAGGAGGCCGTCCTTAAAGGGTTAATCCCTACGTGTGGATCGCACTTACGGGTTTCTCAGAGAACTCCCTGCTGTGAATCGGTTTGGCGCTTGATGTAGCTTCCGTGCGGTGACTTCTATTCGGTTTTAGGGTGGCGGATAATCAACATTAGGACCTGGAGTATATGGAGAGCAGAACTGGGGGAGGGGGTTGTGGATGAGAACTTGGGTTTCATCCACACGCAGATGAGGACGCCTGGGCGTTTTTTGGCGGAGGTAAGGTGAACGTGAGACCCCAGATAAACATACTCTGTTTACTCATTCCTCCTCCCTTCGCCTGTTGGCGCTCACTGCCCGGCTCTGAGCAGCTCTGAGCAGCTCGGATGAGGCCCCAGGGCGCCGCGCCTCGCCCTACGCCCTGCGCCCAGCCGCCCGTGTATTGTGCGTGCGGAATGATGTTTGCTGCCCGCTGAAAGGTCGTGTTGCCATGTAATGTCGCTCCTGGATACACCACTGTTCGACCCGGGTCCCAAGCACCTCGGTAGGGTCTACTACTAGGTGGCCCACGGTTTCTGTTCCATTGCATAAAGCCTGATACAAATGTCCCACAATTCATTGATTTCCATGTCCTATTGCATACGGTTTGCTAGATTGGCCGCTAACTCTGTTCCAACTCTGTTCCGACTAGGAAGTTAGTGTAGGTAAATCTGTGGCGGGTCCATGAACATCAATCTCGAACCAAGTATTTTTGTTTTATGCAAGTTCCAAGAGCAGAATTAGATATATCTAGGAAAATATTAATGAAATGAAAATATGGAAAAGTGGCTTTGAGAGTTTGGAATGACAATTATACAAATCAATTTATATAAATCATATATATATATATATATATATATATATATATATATTTATATTTTGAATATATGTAAATATATATATATATATATATATATATATATATATATATATATATATATATATATATATATATATATAGTCCCAGTGAACACAGTGAGGTGATGGGTGTGGCAAACATACGATCATGTTAGTTGGCTTGCGATCGGCTAGGTTGGCTACTTCGTTAAAAACTCAGCAGTTGGTCCCTTTGTCCCACCAAAATGCCTCTATAGATTTTAAATGTGTTCAAAATCATAATCTCATGGAATTCTTTATCTCGTTAGGGGTAATTGTCGGAAACAATCGCAGGGGAAATCGTGTCACAGGGAAATGGAACCCTACATTTCAGACCGAGGAGATTGTGGTCCAGTACTGAATCTAAGGAGGATTTGTCTCAGAATACTACAAAGACCCTGTGAGGTACACGCATCCCACTTTAAGTGTTGTAGTAAGCCTTTCCTCTGGTGGCCAGTGTAACAGCCTGCAACAAACATCCCACAAGTCACTGTTTTAATGCTCTCATGCATACGGCTAGACTTGCTTAAACCTTTGATTATAGATATTTGTTGAGAACTCGAACTACTTTGTGAACTTCCCCAAACGCGTGACAGGCAAAGGAATCAAAAAGTCATAAAGAAATCAACCTATTTTGTGAACTTCCCCAAACGCCTGAAAGGCCAAGGAATCCCCGCATGGACCGGTGATGTAGATGGAGGATTAGCCATAGGATGCAGGGACTGAAGCCAGTCTATCATACAGCCTTTATCTGGAATCCTCAATATCACTTATATTTGTATTTGTAGGTCATAATTCAACAAGATTTTTGTTTCATAATAGCCTTATATATCCGGGCGTTATCAGAGTGTTAGCATCGTTTATATGATCGTTATTAGCAAGGTACATAGTATAGGGGACAGAGCCATCGTTAGTTCATGAAGCAGTCACTAGGTGGCCAGCTGTATGGCAGGCCCAATGGGGGGACAGGTCTATATTCTGGCCCTTTGTTCTTACGAAATTCAACTGCCTTTTTTTTTCTTTTTTTTTCAAATTCTTTATTGGACTATTTAAATTACATAGTTGTATAAACAGTTTCGATACAATCTCGTATGAGAGGCCAATAAAAAGGTTCAAACCTCAACTGATAACAATTGGTTTTCATGGTTCAAACCTTACTGGTTTTCCTGGCTAATACATAAATATTGTCTGAGTTTTATAGAACAAAAGAAAATATATAAATAAATAGGTTACAATTGAACACTAAGAGTTCCATTCCCAATAATAGAGTCTGTAATCCTTTAAAGAACTGTATAACTATATGAAACTCCCAGATGAGGCCTCAGTCACCAGTAACAACAAGTAGGCATTTTATAGTATCAAACAAATTCATTTAAACTTTCTTGGAGTTTCGCTTTTGTTAGGGACTTGAAGTATTTTAGATCTGGGGTATTCCTTAACAGTACAGTTTGTCTATTCCAGAGCGTTCCTCCATAGTAGTGTATTGATGAGGCATAGGCTTTGCAATTGGGTTTGTGTACCATTATCACCGGGGCATTGTATAACCGGGTACGTTTATTTCTATTATCTAAGTATTCTGGATTTTTCGACCTCTTGAACAAAAAATTAAGAAGATGAGCCTCCCTTCTATCCAATAAATACGGAATATTACCTTTTTTATGGAAAGACCGAATCGGAGTTAAGGGAGGGGATTTCAGGCATATCCTCAGACATCTGTTTTGAAGGAGCTGGAGGGAAGAGGTATATTTTAATGGGTTGTTTATGTAAAGAATATCTCCATAGTCAAAGTGGGGTAAAATAGCCGAGGTGTATACTTTTAGTGCAGCTTGGGTAGAGAGATATGGTCTCATCTTCGATAATTGATACATTCGGTAACAAATAGTATGTTTTAAGTGCGAAATATGGTGTCTGAAATCCAAGTTGGTGTCAAGATGAACCCCCAGGTATTTATACGACTGCACCTTAGCAATTTTGATGCTGTCAATAAGTAGTGATAAAGTTGGAGCCAGTTTCTTCCTATTGGGTGCAAAGTACATACATTTGGTTTTACTAATATTAATTGATAACTTGTTTTGAACACACCAGGTATAAAGGACATCGAGATCTTCTTGTAAGGTTTCGTATAATACAGTAGGGTTTTTACCATGTACATAAAGAACTGTGTCATCAGCATATAACATAACAGCTGACTTTGTAAGAATGGCTGATAAATCATTGATATAAAGTAACAAGAGGAGGGGACCCAAAATCGATCCCTGCGGCACTCCGTGTTTAATCGGTCTAGTTGATGAGATTAAGTCATTTGTTTTACACATTGCACTCTACCATTCAGATAATCAGTAAACCATAAGAGTAGCCCGTCATTTATACCATAATTTTGTAATTTATCTAAAAGAATTTTGTGATTAACCATGTCAAAAGCTTTTTTAAAATCAATAAATACTGCCAAAGTGTCCTCCCCAATGTTTCTTTTGATTAAAATATCATCCCAAAATTTACTAATAGCATCAATACATAAGTGGCCGGCTCTAAATCCAAATTATTTGTCCGTGAGAATATTATTAGTGTTTAGAAAATTTATCACTTTAGAGTATACAAGCTTTTCCATAATTTTTCTAACTATCCTTTTAATGTTTTACCATGGTTCCCTTGACTCTCTACACCCATCCGAGAGCAGGATGAGATAATGATCGAATCCAGGACATGATGTTTTTTCACATTAAACACAATATATACATATGTGAGGAAGGCTACAGTTGTGACTTTTCCCAATTATCACTCACTTCTTTTACACCTGCTTTAGTGAAGAACCCCTACTTTTGCACCTCCATTAGTGAAGAACACCTACTCGGGGGGGCGTCATGGCCGCCCCCATGGCTCATAGGATACATGCCCTATACAAGTGAAGTAGTTGGTGGGATGGAATACCCAAAACATTCATCGGTGGTTTCCGACTGCAGATAGGTGCCGAATAACCGACCAATGGAAACGCTTTTTATGTCAACAACTTCCTGTCATGATATCTCACCTGCCTACATCGAACAACCCGCTTCGCTACAAACACAATATTAACCTGCTTTTGATACTGATTTGTGTATCCTCTTTGTAATTGACGCGTAGTAATACCCGAGTGAGAGCGAGGAAATTGTGCATAACTTCGAGGAGGATACACACAGTATAATATTAGAAACAGGTTGGTATTGCATCTATCATGCAGCATTGCAAGTTTAGGTTCTCAAAGAAAAGGCGAAATGATTTTTTCCCCCGTATTCTTGTAGTAAAATTCGGAACTTTGTATTTTCCTCGTTGGCGATCTTGGTCCTCCATATGTTAATAACGAGCGGTTCGTGTTTGGTGAATGATCCCACATATCTGCATACATATATACACCACAACTTGTATTCCAGATCCTGCTTTACTCCCTTCTGTGTGACTTGGAGCTCATGCCCTACTGCATACTGACCGCAACTCACCACCTAACTACCAAACTCCCACGGCGTATACCAATTCCGTCTCCTATTGTTATATGCACCACATGTCCCTCCACTCCCTGCGCTCCCCGCTGTTGCCGACCCGTTTGGCGAACACCAACCATATGCGTGAACAACGGCCTCCGGAAATTACGTTGCGCCTTGAAGGCTGTGCTGGTTTGAGGGGAAGGCAGGTGTGTGTGTGCGGGAGGGTTAGATATTGGGGAGTGTAGAGGGCAAGGATTAGGCCCACTACACAGGGTACTTGAGGGTCCTATCACTCCCGCTACACGAGATCCGAGAGCGTCCTGTGTTATATACCTATGCTTGGAAATCCTACAGATACGAACCTCTGCTGTATTTTTGGTATTTTTTCCCATCCCAGTATAATGTGACGGGATGGAAAAATCCCAATATACTCTGATTTGGCTTATTGTAAGATTCGGGCCGCCCTGCACACTCTTGATACCGGAGTATGTTACAATTGGTAAATATTTAACCCATTCAGGGCGAGTGATGCCTTGAGGCTTTCCCCAGCGTAGGGTGAATGATGCACAAGTCATTGCAAGCATCATTTGAAATATTTATCATATTGTTTTATCAAGATAAAATAGATCAACCAACATAAAACTTGCAGAAAATGCTTATGATATACTATTTAACATTATTGGGTACAACAAGTGATATAAAATAGAATGAAGTGTCATATCACGTGATCAAACAATCGAATCTGGGATCGTAGGATAATAGGCTTATCGATTATGTTCGTCGACAGAAACGCGGTACGACATGAAATCCAAACAGATAGTGGAATACCATATGAATTGTGCAAGATGAGAACACTAGTCATCCGAAGAGCCAGTCATTTTACACCTTGATACGATGGGGAACAGATAATAAAGAACACATATATATATGATATACCAAATAAAGGGACAAAGGGAGATGAGATATTCACATAGGTTCACAGAAAAAGAAAGGAGAAACATAGGCAATCACCATTGTTCTAGGGGAAAGAGAACTGGACTACCTTCGGATGTACAACATCTACCAATTTGGGATGATTTGAAAATGAAGGTTAAATATCTATTACCTCGCTTAGATTGAGAGGAAGGATCATAAGATCGACTTGGTTTAAAGAAGGTCATAAGATCTAAAGTTGAATACATGGTGTATGTACGTTTTTTGTCTATGGACATTGTCCTGTATTTTGTTCTGATGAAAGTGTCCTTTGTTTGGAAGATCGCGGATCTTTATTGGTAAATAATGTTGTTGCTAATTGTGTTATTGAATAAAAAAAAATATGATTGAAAAAAGGTGAATATATATGCTTCACTAAAGCCAGGCGCCCACTGCATGCGAAATGGCTTCGAAACGGCTCAAACATGTCTATGAATCAAGATTTCCGCATCATACCCCTGTCAGAATGTTGAAAAATTCGGTTTTCTAGAATATCAGTGTATGAAAAACAATTTACCGAATCGTCACTGTGTGGGAATGTTGAAATATTCATATCGTCGTAGTGTGTCGTAACGCTTAGGGCGAGTATATGAGCATAAGTCAGCGAGGGCACGGCGGAGATACCGGGTAACACGCGTGGCGCCACCTCTCGGCGCGACCGGGAATCAACATCGATGACGTGTAGCCCTGACGTCACGCCAGCACGCGCGCCGCAGGACTTGAAAGGTTCTGTGAGAATGTTGAAAATTCATAGTGTTGTAGTGTGTCGTTACGCTTATCGTTGTGTATCAGGAGCTGAGCGGGTTCCCGGCTTTAAGCACCTTGCACGTGAGCCGTTTCAGAGTTGATCGTAAGGTATCGGCGGTTCTGCCTCACAAGGGACCGGAGAAGGGTCAGGATTGAACTGCCTCCACCATCAAGTCATCGCCGACGACGCCACCTTCCGGCGCCGACGCCCTGCCCCTCACTACCGGCGCCCGGCGTCACCTCTGACCTCTGCACACAGGAGGGCGTCTCTGCAATGGTCCTCGCATCGCTGGAGTAGGTCAGCCTCTGATAGTGTTACAAAACACTAGACCCATAGAGCAGCTCGTATTACTTGAATATTGAACCTATATCAGTGGGGGGAGGGGGGATTTGGAGGTAAAATCATTCGGAAATTTTGCTCTATTGCCTACAAAATTGTGATGTGGGAGGGTTAGAAATATGGAAAAATAGTACGCTATTTCTAAGCAGTTCTTTTTAGATGCCCTCTCTGCTTTATTAAAATTCATTTTTATTTGTTTTCGGATAGGGTAGATCTTAATTACAAGTATAGTCGGGTTTGGCAACGGCCGATTTTCTACCCGGTCCCTTAGATGCGGATGCTAGATGAGACTTCAGAGAGGTTATTCTCAGAACAGTACAGTCTATTGCTGTAGTTCGTATTATGTCTTTCGTGGAAAGATCCAATATGCTATCTAATCGATACACTTTCTAGGTCCTGTCTCAATCAGAACAACTAGTTTACTTCACCTTCTTCCATTTTTCGTTGTGTTAGTTAGCTGACCTTACGCTATATATCCGCACAAGCACTCGGATAGTTCTATACGAGTCTTATCTTCGGAGCATACGGCCGCTCTTATCTGAAACCAGTAAAAATTGTGTATTTATAACAAATCATACTCATTATCAGCTGGGTCAAATGAACAGAGGGTGTATACCAGAAATGTGGAAGGTTGAATCCCTCTTCTCTTTACGGACTGGGTGTGGTATAATTCCAATTACTAGGTACCATGTAAGTGAAACGTTTACCAAGGCAAGAGACCGCCGACATCAGTGCCTCGAGGCCGCCTCCCCATCCGTCCCCATTAGCCGTAATTCCGCTAACTCGTCGGCTCGGCTAAACCTGCCCACTGAATCGTCACTGGCCGCCTCGGTTAAGTTCCAAATAAGGGATCGTTTTGTGCTGAGATAACAGCCAGGCGACTTGCAGAGATGCCCTGAGAAAACCGGCCTGATCCGGTGCGATTAACTCTACAGAGGCGCTCTCCAAGAAAGAGCTCTCCCCTTCCGAGAATTCCGAAAACAAGGGCATATTCCTAAATCCACCCCTCAGAAGGGGCGCGTACTAATCGGGGAGTTCCAGGAATTTACTAAGAAATCTCCAGTCGGAAGGAGTTAGCGTTTGGTAACGTCATTTCTTTCGCTTTCTCCTGATGTTTTTAAAACTTGGACTTCGGGAGTCCAATAATCCCATCAGGAAGGTCATTTGTGCATCGGGCCGCATTGGAAGTTGATTCTGTAATCTTTCAGCATTAACGTTTAACTGACTTGATGGTCTCTTGCGACATTTATCAGGTTAACGGTGCGAGGCCAGTCTTTGGAGACCATGGTGGGGAAATGCAGTCTGTACCTCGCATGCCTCATTTATGAAAGGCTGCGCCAAAAGATAGCTGAGATTGTCGACTCGAATTTTGTCACCTAGAAAAAGGGTTAAACCCTGCACCAACCAACGCTGATACACCACAATAGACCTCCCGATACACTACGATTAGAAATGATAGAATCAGGAGGTCAGCGAAAATTCTAATCGTATGGCCCATCGGTGTGTAACATAGTGCACCAGAACAGCGTGTTTGCACAAAGAGAGGTGACCGCAGTTACGATCAGTTCTCAATTCAATCAGTGTATATCAATGTAGATCTCATGCTGAATTCCATATCAAAATATTCTACGATTTAAGAAATAATTGTTTACATGTATTTACAGCATAGTAGTATAACAATTAAAATGAAAAATATAACTGTAGTGGAATCATAATTCCGATGCGAAACCATTTTTCGAGACTATTAGACTTACTCAAGGAATCAGGACCATTATATACTTCCATGCAGTCTAGCTAATTCTGAAATTTCATAATTTTCTACCAAGCATTTCTCACATAAGGGTCATCTTCCCCTCAAATAGGCTCCCGCTTTACAGCGATAGGTAACGAAAAATCTAAAAATGTTGGATCTTATCGGGAGGCATAATATTGGGGTTTCTAATTGTGTCGTTTCGAGGGTAACTGGACCGATGGCACCACGGACCGATGGCACCTGGACTGATGGCACCTCTTTTCAGTTGTACCTGGACTGATGGCACCCGTGCTTGGACTGATGGCACCACTTGCCTAGACTGATGGCACCACCTCATTTTTTACCTGAACTTATGTGCAACTCTTGATTTATGTGTTTAAATGGAAAATATATCTTAATCTGTTGTTCATCCTGTAACCTTGTGGTAAGTTATTTCAATTTAAAGTTAAAATGCGGGTGTGGCCGGCCGGGACGGCGGGTGGCCGGCCGGGACCGCAGGCAGTACCTCTGCCGGCGCCGAGTGGGCCAGCACTGGGGTTGAGGAACTACCGGGAAAATATTAAAAGAAGTCAAAATCAATAACTTCATTGCATCCATCAGGAACTAAGGTTCATTGTACAATAAGGGTGAAGCAGGAATATCATAAAGAGTAATGACTTTGTGAGTGGTGCCATCAGTCCAGGTACTGGTGCCATCGGTCTAGGGAAAATGTTGCCATCGGTCCGAAGAGGTGCCATCAGTCCAGGTGCCATCGGTCCGTGGTGCCATTGGTCTAGTAATCGTTTCGAGAGCCAATCGTGGCTAATATCGGTGAGTCAATCGTAGAAGTGTAGTCAACTGCTATGATCTTGTCTGACCTCCTAATGAAATTTGGATTCCAGGTACGTCAATAAAAGGCCTCTCGGTGGCAGAATCGGTGTTGGTGGGTGCAGGGCCTAATTTAACTCGTCCACTAAGCTATGGCGCATGCAGACATACCAGGCGTCGCACGCTAGGATGCCTTGAGGGAATACTAGACTGATGGCACCATGGACCGATGGAACCTGGACTGATGGCACCTCTTCGGACCGATGGCAACATTCTCCCTAGACCGATGGCACCAGGACCTAGACTGATGACACCACTCACAAAGACACTCTTTATGATATACTTGCTTCAGCCTAATGGCACTATGAACCTAGGTCCAAGTTGGATTCAATGGATTTAAAAAACGATTCTTTCATAGTTTCACGGCCGTTCCTCAGCCCCAGCGTTGGCCCACTCGACGCCCACAGAAGTCCTGCCCGGTCCTACCACGGTCCCGGCCGGCCACCCGGCCGGCCATACACACTCTTTAACTTTAAATTTAAATGAATTACCACAAGGTTACAGGATGAACAACAGATTAAATGTATTTTTTATTTAAACACATAAATCCAGGTAAACAATGAGGTGGTGCCATCAGTCTAGGCAAGTGGTGCCATCAATCTAGACACGGGTGCCATCAGTCGAGGTGGAACTGAAAAGAGGTGCCATCAGTCGAGGTGCCATCGGTCAGAGGTGCCATCAGTCCAGTTACACCTTGAGGCATGAATCTGAGATTTTAGTAATTTTTATTTATTACCATGCGAATATTTTGATAATATGTTCCCAACTTATTGAAAACTACATTATAGTTGATATTAATACTATGATGTAATGCTGAATGCATCAGGATAACTATGGAGGTGTGTTTTGATAACGTCGTGCTAAGTAGTGTGATACAATCTAGTGAACAGTGGGTTAAAATTATACTACCGCTGTGTATTTGGTACTGTGTACACTAGGGAAAATGGCAAAACAATTAATTTTCGTTCTTTATAGTGTATTGAAGGGGATGGCCTTCTCAGTATACTTGTTTTAAAAGGCTCCAAACTAGACCCACTAGTGTGAGAAGGCTACCCTTTATTCCATGTAAACATAGACAACAATCGATGGTTTTGTGGACAGGCAGCTGTAAACGAGGACGGCTTGACGCAAAGTAATCTACGAGCATTATTGATTGAATTACGATGTCAACCTCGGGTGCTTCACAGGCGCTGTATTTCCTATAATCAGTGCCTTTTAATGCTATAATCAATGGCTATCAAACCCTAATCAATGGTTATGGGTTCCGCCAGATTAGAAACAATGGGTAGTGGTTTACTGTATGGCCCGATTCATTTTCAATAGTGACTTCGTAATAGATGGGTAATCGATGGGAAATATTCCGTGGGCATGATGCTCGTGTACGATTATGACTATGCGACAGCTTAAAGAAATATAATATCATCACATTATCAATCTATAGATCAAAAACCAAAACGGTATTCCCAACTTTTTAAGTTCGATATACATGTGTTCTATAACACTTTGAGATCCTCTTATCAAACTTTCAGGAAAATTACATGGGTTTTCATTTCCAAGCACTTGTTGTCCCATATGCCTTTAGAAAGCAGGTGGTGCCTGAGAACAAAAGTATGAAGAGTTCAGTGAGATTATAAACAGTTGTAGGCAATATATAAAATGATGCTGTTAGTGGATTAAAGGAGCGAGTTTATTGATGGTAGGAGCGTGATGTAGCACAAGAATATCCCTTTTGTAAATTTAGTCTAGCATTTGAAAAACTATTATAGTTAATGCATAGAAAGGTATTTAAATAGAACGTCCTGACCATGCTGTACAAACCGTAAATTATCATCGAGTTCTGTGACTTGTACAAGCATGGTTAGACGTTATATATTTACTATATACCCAAAATTAAAAACAAAAAGTCATTAATTTAATTTTTAACAACCGCTATGTTAATATACTTGTTTGGCAAGGTGTTCTGTATTTAAGTGTACGGAACAGTGGTCCGTACAGTATTTTTACGTTATATGTCAAAACGGTACGTTTTTACAGTAAATAGGGTATGGGTATATAGTAAACATTAAAGATACAATACTGATCCTCAATACTGGAATGTATGAATTATGAATACGGAACATGAAGATTTTCCATATTTTCCCACGGAAGAAGTTAACACACAAAAGGGGAAAAATATAATTTCTTGAAAGGGAAGAACAAAGGCATGGCTATTTAAAATGAATCAGGGTTAGAATGCATTAGCAAAAAATACATGCGTAATGATGGGAAGGAGCGAAGGAAATTAACCCAGTGAGGAATGTAATTAAGTCACAAAAAGATTTTGAGAAGGATAATAAGAAAGATGATTGAATGTTTGATTGCGGTTCGACGGCAAGTGGAGTGAAATATAGGCAGAGCTATAAAGGTACGCGTTTCTGAATTTAAGACTCGTCGTAAGAGAAAATTGTAGAAAATCATGAAGGTTATTTTACTGAAGCTGAGTGTACAATGACCATGGCAGAATTCTGATACTAAATATAGCTTTTCATTGATATATTTTAAGAGCCTGCAGAATGTATAAAAACACAACTTTTTTTTTAATACCGTTGGGAAAAGAACTGTTCATCCTGCCCGGGCCGAGAGACCGAGTTTACACCTGCCGACGGACAACGCACCGATATATCAGGAAGAGAAAAGTCGGGAGCTGGTGCTCCTTGATAAAATATCGGTACCGAAATTCGGTGACATTAGCAAGTTGTTGAGGCGTTCACACCTGGAGCCCATTGAATAATCTAGGAATGTACATTGAGTATGTGACTGAGTATATCTTATCTGCAACGATGGGGTCTTGCATTAAAACTGCATTCTATTCCCGATTAATTCAACCAAATTTGATTTCGTCAGTAGCCATAAGATTCAGTCGGCGGTGCCATATTACGGTATGTTGGGGAGGGAAATCCGGAGTTTTTCTATTTACCGATATTTTATCAGGAACGTGTTATAATCGGTCGGCGGTGCCATATTCTATAATCAGAGGTGAAAATCGGCATGTGTAAACTGGGCCTTTATAACGTTCAGCAGTTTTTAAGTCCCGTTTGACTGATGGAGGGAGCACATTTACACCGGCAGCCCGCACTCTAAAACATCTAATTAAACCGTGTGTACACTAAAAGTCGCCATTACACTCCTACCCTGCGGACACGCTCTCCCAGCGGTACATTCAGTCTCCCACCTTGATGTATACTTAATGAGGTGTTATGTGAAATGCCCCGATAATCCGTCAACCCCTGCTGTCAGGCTGGCTCAACACTCTCAACAGTTACACATTTCTACTGTGTTAAAACCCAGCAGCATTTTTGTACCCTCTACCCTACCAGCCACTGAAGTAATGGGGGTCAGCTATGACGCCTGGGCCAAATCCAATCCATTACACAGTACCTGGTAATAGAGATTTCAATCAATGCCCGTCCGAACCTTTGCGCGGAATGTGAGCGCTGAGGGTGTTTTCTTTTTTATTTATTGTTACTTGATTTCGCCTCTGGGTTTAATACCGTATTAGGAAGTCATCGACATGTCACGTCAACTACACCCCACTCAGTGTTCCAATCTCGGCTAACTGTGAGTTATCTCCTTGTAAGGCTCTAGGGCAATGATAGCCTGGATTAGAACCTGTAAAAATTAACTAGGACGCTTGAGGTAGAGCTACAAAGTCTAGATTGGTGTATTACAATTGACATCATCCGTTTATATATAATTACGTCTGGTCGGTATGAACAATAAACCTGACCCTACTGGCCAGTTATTGGCTAACGTACTGACCAATCAGAATCCAAAACTCATGGCATATATTTAGTGTAAGAACTACCAGGGGTGAGGTAAATGCTTTGTAAGAACAATATGGTCAGTTATCAAAGATGACATTCCACTCACAAGACCTAACTTAGATAAATTGAAGGTGTCACTATGTATCACGGCATATGGAACACACTTCCAGTAACCGTACAAAAGGCAGAAACAAAAAGGCTGAAGAAAGAAGAACATGCATGATATTCTGATAATTGTAATTGAACGAGGATCAGTATTATCATCCTATAGATACCCATTAACCGAGGAAATGTATATTAAAAATTAAGTCACTAATGATAATTATCGAAGATGTAGTCACAACAAATGCCTGAATGCAGCAACTATGATAGTGGGTAACGTACAATATTATATAATCTAAAAAATGGTGGTGTTTATTGACCGCATTGTTCACTTATGCTTCCTATATCACAGGGAATAATGGTATACGAACAATGATAAAAGAAAAAGAAACAAAATAGGAAGGTTGGGGAGGGTTCAGTAAGGTCACATTACGATGGCTATACATGCTGCCCAACCCCCTATAGTGTCTTCAACAAGAGGCTATATTAGAACCGAAGCAGGCAAGTCATTGCCGCAGGCCCTGCTAACTTTATCCATTATGAGACTAACAATGGCTTAATACCTGCTCGGATGAGGCTTGCTATTTTCTATTTCTACTTTACTGTCACCTTGGAGAGCTTACCGACGCACTCCTGTGGATAATCTATCTTCATCTATCCTCTTATTCTCAGCCACATTTATATATTCATCAGTTCTATGACTTATAGGAAGGCGTGATCCAGCCTTCTGCAGATTCCAGTGAACCCTCGTGTTTTGCAGGTATACGGAAGGAAATACTTTCAAGCAATATTTTTGGTATCAATAAGGACTAAATGTATACACTTAGAGTATGGATACATGGTAAATGTGTAGTTTTCAAGATTTCTAGGCTTATAACCGTAAGGAGACATAGTAGGTGTGTCTGAATTACATCTGCAGGGGTCAGCTTAAAATCCTTTGGTGCTAGCGGAACAATCCACCGGGGCTCACACCAAGGGGCTGCAGGACGTTCGGGCCCACCGCCTTAAAGTCGGGACGTTAGGGCCCACCCTACACCGGGGTTGTGAAAGCCTCAGTCGCGCCTCGGCAGCACTGCGATGCCGCGGTCACACCTGTGGTGCCGGGAGTTAGATGTGGCATAAAAAGACGTTAGGGCCCACCTAATTTTGCATAATTAGTTTTAAATTAACCCGTTTTAAATCTTCCCTACTCAAGCATCTCAATTGGAATAAATACTATATTTAGTAGTAAGTATAAGTAAGTAACCCTATCCCTAATCCTAACCCTTATCCTAACCCTAACCCTAACCCTTATCCTAACCCTAACCCTAACCCTAACCCTATCCCTTACCCTATCCCTAACCCTAACCCTATCCTTATTCCTAACCCTATCCCTAACCCTATCCCTAACCCTAACCCTATCCCTAACCCTTACTCTAACCCTATCCCTATCCCTATCCCTATCCCCAACCCTTACCCTTACCCTAAACCTAGGTTGGGTTTAGGTTGGCCCTAACGTCCCGATGAGTGGGCCCTAACATCCCGACTTTCGAATGGTGGGCCCTAACGTCTACATACCCACCAAGGATATAAGACCCATTTGAGGAGAGGGGACCATTCACGTTTAATAAGTGGGGTCGTCCACAAGGAGAAACATGCTGTATAATTAGTGTCCTACACGTTAATTCAATCCTCGGCTAAGACAGATAGCTAGCAGATAGGTTTGGGGATCCTTGTGCTGGGGAGTTTCTAGTCACTGCTGGTAGTGCCACATAGAGTCGTTTGTGTTAACTAATTTCATCATTTATAGTTATCAATGAATCTACCTAAATACTTGAGACATTCTCCCTCTAACTCTGCTGTTTTGTAGTATAGAACATGATTAACAGATTTCCTCTGAATTTATGCATAAAAAGGCTGCTCTTGCTAGTTTGATTCATCTGGGAGACCTCAAGGGGTGTCCTCTACTAGGCGACCTTTCTGTTAGTGGACGATGGTATGGAAGATATGAGTCACTTTTTCTACATAGGCCTTTGGCAGTGAATCTCCCGCGAGAACAGTCCCCCACCAAGATGGCCTTTATAGTTAAACCCTCTGCCTCATATTATCGCTCCTATAGGTACATACTCTCCTTGGCCCACGTAGTTAAGCACCCCCCCCCCCCCCTCCCAGTTTGGTGCTGTTTTGGTCAGAAATATTAACCTCGTTCTTAGATCTCGGTAACTATTTCTTATACAAAACAACATGTAAACATATTTCATTCAGCCACACTAACCGTGTCTCCTTATATGATTGATGAAGGGTAGGCCTTATATCAGTCAGTCTGTATGTCAGTCTGATTCTAGTTATAAACATTACTCTTTCCAAATTACTTCTACATTGCCTTATTGCTCTCCTCAGATCTAATTACATCATTGAGTATGTTCTGGTGAATTACAATACTCTATGAATTGCTGTTGTTATACGAGTAGTGTATCTACATTAGATAGTCCGTTAAAAAGGTTTAGATCAAATATCAAAGAATATAGAAGAGACTCTACCATAGGACCCTCGCTTATTGTTTCCGTTGTATTAGCGACTTCCTACTGGAAAAACGTCCCGCCGGAAGGTATTCGATTTACTGCTTGTCAACGGAATTAATTTCAATAATGCATGGACATAAATGTGACAACTTCCTCAATGCGTCGTTTTACTAGTTGTAGTGCCATAAAGGGTTCAGGATCATTTTAAAAATGTCCTGCTACGTATATATCGCTGAAACTTGCAATGTAAGTATGTCATGTATACAATTTATGTGTGTTGTGCGTTTGAGGTGGCACATAGAGGCACATGGATTTCGGTTTTACTGGAACACATGTCCATATTTGAAAAGAATAGATAGATCGATAGATAGATAGATAAATAGATAGGGCACACACTTATATATTCTAAACATATTCTAAATAATAATTCTTCGTTGATTTTGTGTGAGTGAATGGAAGAACGCCCATCTTGTAATGGGTGATTGTACGTTTCACCATTTACCCAAATAAACGATCAAAGAAAGATGAATATGTGGGGAAGTTTTCTGAAAATAAAATTAGCGTCCAAGTTATAAGGCCTGGCGTCCACTTACTACGACAGAAATTTAGACCTCTCGATATGGCACCAATACAAAAAGCACATATCGGAGACATATCGGGAAGGTGCAAAATCGTAGACATATGTCTTAGACATGCCAATCCACCACGCATTGCATGGGGATTTATCGGTGTCTAATCGCAGAAACGTGGTCAACTGCCCCGATATTAGGTGACTTCGATTTTGAAATTTCTATCGGGCGGTGCATCGTAGACCATATCGGAGCCATATCGTAGTAGGTGGACGCCTGGCCTTACACAGTGCTACTAAATAAATTGCCTAGTATCTCCGTTCCATGAACATTGCGCTCCTTAAATTTCCTTTCCTCAAACTAACTGTCTTTAAATATGATGAACCGATTAATAACCCTGTCTATTATGGTCATATTTTTACAATGTAAGCAGGCGATTCAAATGGCTGCTCAATCCACTGACCCATTTCTACTTTTAACTTTCTCTCTTGTCAAATCACACAACCATCCAGACCAACCAAAGGGGACCTCTTCTACAGCGCACTGCCGACCTGCTATCATAGAAGCCCCTGCAGTACATCCATAACCCCATCCCACCTCGGCCACTGCCCTTGACCCTCCCCCACCATTTCCCTCCTCTCAGTATAGCCTTCCCAGACTCAACCAGCAATCCGCAGAGAATGGGGACTATATATTCTATTTTTCTCACTCTTCCTTGTGTTTTGTCTTGGACGATGTGCACGTTCAACCGGAGAAGGGAATTGATAAAATTAGATGGATAGATATACAAAAGATATAAAAGTTTTTTTAGTAGTGGACGAATCCACCGGCGGTCACGCCAACGATACAGGATCTATTTGCTATTTGACGAGAATAGACAATAGACGTTTAATAACCCTTGTCATCCGTAAGTATAGAAATCCTGTATTATCAGTCTCGTTCAAGTGAATTCAAATGTCTGCTATGATAAACAGGCCGGGGGACAGTGTGTACGAGAGATTGGAATTTCTTTAGTCAAGTATATTTTTAGACAGTTCACCTGTCACCAGGCGATCTATCATGTTGTCATAATTGTTGGCATGGATGGACGTAATATATACAGGCACAGGACTCCACATTACAATACATCCATCTATGTAACATATGCCCTAATATGATAGAACTAAAATAACACATGTCTCCAATTCTCATCATGGACTGTTATAAACATCAAAATACACATAGAAACCACATAGAGATCTCAGATCTTATGACCTGGTATGTGAATTGCTTGCGATCTTCAACTCAAACTATTTAATACATTTGGCATTTCCTCCTTAGCTTTCATTTTAAAATTGTCTGTTATACCTAGCTTCTGAGCCCATAAAGTAAGCTTGTCCCACTTATTTGACCAAATATAGAACGGTGAGTTCCTGCATTTTTCTATATTTGGTAATTACGGTTTTATACGGATTTGCATATCTCTTCTTGTTCTTACTTCATCGATTTCAATTATATGATCTGTGGAATAATGACGGATGGTTCCACATAGTGGCTTATTTTCACTAATTAACTCCACAGTTAATAACTGAGACTTTACTGATTTGCTATTAGAATACGCCACAAGTAAAAGAACCGACTGCGAATTGCAGAATATGTCATTAACAATTTGAATACGGAATAATACGCACTGGTCCAGAGTGGGCCACGGGGTGCCTCCCAGACCCATCCCTCATCGCTGATCACCCTCACAACACGGAGGGATCTAAGCAAATCTTATTGTGAAGCAGATTGGTTACAGAGATACATCCAGAGACCCTTACAGACTCTCCATCATCTCTATAGCGGACACCTAACAACATTTCTGTTTTTGCTGTGTCCTAATGTAGCAGTAGTGCTGGGGCATCGACAATGGGAACAGGTCAAGATTGCTTTGGCTTGGATAGAGACATAGTTCTCAGAACCCATTCATTCTACGTTGTTATTATCAGTCCTATGCTTACTGACCCATGCTCAGTATACCATAAGTACATCATATATTACAGCGGTAATGTTTCTGTTTTTAAATGACATATGTATTCTACAATATGAAGTACCATCAATGATATTAAAATTTATCGTTGGGTTTCGTTGGAAATGGAAACGTCCCATCATATTAAAAACTTAACCATACCTATACCTTGACACTAGCTCTTCAGTTCTCAACCTAAATCACCCAACGATGAATCCCCGTGCCTGTCAAACTAGTCCATAAATACCTGTTAACAAAACTACCGCTACTCACTTCCCCACCCTAACATCTACCCCACTTCCCCCATTCACTCAATAGCCTTCGGACTTAAACACAATTTGAGCCGAGTTTCCACTTACCAACTACAACCATTGATTATAGGATTTGGCACCACCGATCAATTATCACCCGTTTCTAATAAAATATTTGAAAGAGGAAACAGCAAAATCTAACTTGGGCAAGGACTACCCCCGAATAGCGTAATATGGTGCCACCGATGGCATTACCCCTATCCCTGAACACAAAGAAGGAGTCGATAGTTGGGAATAATAAAATTTATTTTAATTTTATATACCTATACCGACATGAATATTAATATGTAAATATGAATATGACATAAGGTAGATAAAGTAATTGACAGAGGTATAAAGAGGTCAATTACGTATAATATACATATTTGTAATTGACAGGTATAATGGTATGTCAATTATGTATATGGTTGTATAACAGATAGTATGGTTATACAATATGAGGTATAATGGTTATACAATATGATGTATAAAAAACGCCCTACGGAGTAGGAGATAAGAAAGAGGTGAGGGTGGGTGGGAAAAGAAAATACGTGTGAACGTAGTGGAGTACAGGAGCAGAATGAGGTGGAGGTCAGAGACGCGGTGGGCCACGTGACCGCGGGGTTCACGTGACCGACACCAGGGGGGAGTGCGCAGGGTGCGCGAGGGGGCGTGTCAGGGGGAGCAATGACCACCCCTGACCAACGGCCATGGGTTACCCATTACCCCTATCCCTGAACACAAAGAAGGAGTCGATAGTTGGGAATAATAAAATTTATTTTAATTTTATATACCTATACCGACATGAATATTAATATGTAAATATGAATATGACATAAGGTAGATAAAGTAATTGACAGAGGTATAAAGAGGTCAATTACGTATAATATACATATTTGTAATTGACAGGTATAATGGTATGTCAATTATGTATATGGTTGTATAACAGATAGTATGGTTATACAATATGAGGTATAATGGTTATACAATATGATGTATAAAAAACGCCAAGACCATAAAAATGAGGCGAGGTGGGAGGGAGAAAAGTTTGTGAGGGATGAGAGTCACTGGTTGAGGGACTGTATGAGGGACGCATTCACCTCGTGTGAGTTGGAGTCCCTAATGTATCCCCTGTGTGCATTAGAACGCCACCCCCCGTATCGTTGAATGGAGAGTTCAGCGACCCCGGCCTGGAAGGCCTGAGTGGCGGCGGCCTTTCTCAGGCTGTGTAGAGTGTAGGTCTTAGGGGGGTGGCCTGCTGTGGTGTTGAGCCGCTCCCACTCCTTTGACAGCGACCGCGTCGTTATTAGCGACCTGTCAGCGTTGAGCAGGAACGGATCCGTTGGTATCAGCGTGGGGACCGCGGCGATCATATTCCTCACGGCCGTCACCGGGCACGACCTCGGGTCCGGGGAGGATTGGAGCCTCACGTGTTTTTCCTCCCCCACGCACTGGAGGTTCTTGGCGGCCTTGATGCGTACCTCCACGTGATTTGCCGTGAGGACCACGTCCCCACGTGAGAGGTGTCGCACCGGATCGAATGCCCTGGCCGTAGGGGGGGCGACCTCGCTCTGCCGCAGTGCGGCGTAGTACAGGAGGAGGAACGCGGCCCGTAGGGTCAGGTCGAGGGGCGTGTCCGACAGTAGCTCGAGGATCCCCTGGAGGGCGGCCATGGGGATCGGAGGCTTGACGTTTGGTGTGTAGGCCTTGTTCCTCCTCATGGCGTCGAGGGCCCTCCTGACCCTCACATCCTCTGTGGCCGTAACGTCTCCGCCCGAGAGCCGTAGGTGTGTCCTCACGTGCGAGAGCTGGTTGGCCACGGTCGCCGGCGAGGGGGCGTGGTCCGCGAGGTACTCGAGGAAGGCCGTGATGAAACTCACGGACGGTGCCTGCGGGTCGGTCCTCGTCCGTCGGCAGAAGGCGAGGTAGGTGGACACGGCGCTCTTCTGGTTCGCGACCGTGCCTGGGGCACGTGCCTCGGCCTGCCGCGCAGATGCCTTCCGTTGGAGAGAGCGTAGCGCCGGATCTGCAGGACAGGCGAAGCACAGGCACGAATGAAGCATGATTACAAGGCACCACGGACCACAGATCATGATATGTCATCAGGCATGCAGCATTGTTAAAATCCCTCGAGGACAGGTGGGCCCTACTGAGTGCGTCGGCGACCGTGTTGAGGACCCCGGGGACGTGTGTGTAGACCAGGTCGACTTGCAGCTTGGCCTGGACCATCCAGGCCTGTCGGGCACACTCGGCGAGAACGCGGTTGCGTGCCCGCCCCGACGTGAGTGCCTGGACGGTCCCCATGTTGTCACAGAAGACTTCGATCCTGGTCCCACGATCACGGTCCCCGAGGAACGTGTGGAGAGCATAGATTGTGTTCAGGGCCTCGAGCTCAGAAATGCAGTCCACGGGGTCATTGATGGGACAAACCTGGCACGCGTAGGCCGCACGGCCGTCTGTGCCCCCCACGCCCGAGAGGCAGGCGTCGACCGTGATGCACTTTGTCGCCGGCCCTCGAGGGATGAGGGCGTGCCCATTCCACCCGACGGCAAACCGTAGGAACCACTGGAGGTCCTGCCGCATGTCCGAGCTTACGTTGATGTAGAACCCGTCCATCGACCGTAGGGCCTCCAGTAGTTTGCTGACGAACGGCCTCGCCGGGCGGATGCATTTCGCGACGTGCAGGATTTTGCCGAGGACGGATTGAAGCTGTCGCTTCGTCAGCGACCGCTTCCTGGCGACCGCCCCAACGTGCTCCCGCACGTCCTCCAACTTGTCCCGGGGGATGGTGAGGGACATCTCGGCGGCATTGATGTCGATGCCCAGCCAGCGCACGGTCTGACTAGGGGCCTGCGCCTTTTCCCGGGCCTCGGGGAGGCCGAGCTCGGCGAATAGGTCTCGGGCTATGGCAAAGTCCGAGGCAGCTTTCTCCCGTGAGGGCGACAGTATGATGAGGTCGTCCAGATACATGGCCGCCTCGACACCCTTACCGGCGAGTATCCCCACGATGGCCTCGGCCACACACTGCATGTGATACGAGGACGCGCGGGCGCCGAACGGCATGGCCGTATCACAATAATACCCGCCGTCCCACAGGAAACACAGCAGAGGCCAGTCGAGGGGGTCGCACCTAAAGTTCTTATAGGCGCGCGAGATGTCGATGGTCGCCATGTAGCTCCCTGGCCCCGAGGCCACCAGGCGGGTGACGAAACCGTCGACCGTAGGGAGGCTGTGCTCACGCTCTTCTCCGTAAACCGCGTTCTTCATCACGTACGCGTTGACGCTACGGTCCCGGGGGAAGGTCATATCCGTTATGACGCGGCGGGCCTCGGACCCGCGCTTCTCCCGGGACATCAACGGCGAAACGTGGCACCACGGCTCGAAGGGAGCCTCCGTGAACGGCCCCATCAGGTTTGAGAATCCACTCTCCTTTCTGATAAAATCCCCGACTTGCTTCGGGAATCCGGTGGCGCTCGGATGGTTGGGGACGTCCCGAGTGTCGCTGGCCGGCCCGAGGTAGCCGAGGGGGAACCCGTATCTTATGAAACCGAGGAGTTCCCCCTTGCCCTCCATTCCCGTCAGGTAGTGCTCCCACGCCCGTAGTTTGAGGTCCGTCGGCAGTGTTATCTTTGTGCACAGGGCGTTGGGCAGGCCCGAGGCCCGGACCGCCTCATAGATGTGACCGTGCGCCGGGGGGCCGGCCTCGGTGAAGCGGGGCCACTCGGCCCGCCTGTGCTCCATGAAGGCCTCCGGGTCCGTCCGGAGTCCGGGCGACGGAATTCCGGTCCGGCAGACTTCCTTTAGTCCGCCGAAATCCGGAGTGTTAGTTGGATCCTCAGTCGGCGCGGTAACACTAACACTCCTGCTACCGCTGTGGGTTGGCGGTGGCCGCGCGGTGAACCTGTCCTCCACGTGGCGGGTCCCGCCCCCTTCGTTGTTGTTGTTTATGTTCGGGGCCCGGCCACGTGGGCCGGCGGCCTTCGTGTTGTGGTCACGTGGACCCCCCGTGTGGTCCCCCCCCCACGTGAGGGGGTGGGGGCCCGCGGTGGTCACCGGGCCGCTTCCTTTTACGACCCCCGCCCACGTCCGGTCACCGGAAATCCTGTTGGGGGTGGTGGAGATCACAGGGCCCGCTGGTGTTACATCACGTGGATTGCACCCCACGACCCCGGGCCCGGGGGCGGAGGCACGTGTTGTGACTGTGTGGGGGTGCGCTCCGCTCACTCGCGGGGCGCACCGTAGCCGTTTTTTGCCCCGTGTCCGTGTTGGGGGAGCACATCCGCTCTGGGGTCGACCGCCCGGGGCGTGTGTCCGGCCTGGGGTGCGTGTCCGGCCTGGGGTGCTCGCCGGGGTGCCGGTGTGGGTGCAGCCTGACCGTTCTCATAGCCCATTGTGTAACCAAGTTTCCGGTTGCACGCGTGTAACGAGTGCCCGCATTGTCTCCCCACGGAGTCGCAATACGAGCACACGTGCAGCCATCTCACGGGCCCGTCATCGTGACCGCTCCTATGGCGGCACCCCCTCTCCGAATTATATTGCCGGCATGGCAACTCCCGTCCTCGGGCTTTCCCGGTGTCGGCGCCGCTGGTGAGGGTCCCGGTCGTCATCGCGAGTCGGACTCGCTCCTCCTGGATCCTCGAGTAGTCGCACCACGACAGCCTCCCGGCCTCGATCTGGTCGAACACGTGGTTAGACCATCTCCTGACTCCGGCCCACGGCCGGCTCTGGGCGTCGATTGACACTTGATGTAAGTGCCGGAACATGGCCTCACGGTCCACGGGGTCGACCGCACGGTCGTCCCCGAGCAAGCCAATAAAAGCACTCAGGTACTCGAGGGGGCCCAGGGTTCCCCTCAGTTCCAGCTTCTGGGACAACGTGTAAACCCCCTCCCTATCCACAAACATGTACGGTTTACTTATTAAACGGGTAACATGAATATCTGACTGCAGCTTACCAGCCGTCTTGTCGTGGCGGATGGCCTCACGGTCGAGCTCACGTTGTATATACGGGTCCCCTGCGTAGCGGTCTCGTAGCTGGCGGGGTGGAGGCATGGCGCGGCCGGCTTGATCCTCGGCCCAGTCCCGAGTCCTTACTTCGGCGACTGAGCGAACCGTAGGCGGCGATGCTTGTCCCGTCGACCGTTGGGTCTGCAGCTGAATTAGAGCGTCGAGTTTCCTACTCATGTCCGAGAGTCCGGTCTCTACGGCCACGAGGCGGGCCGACCGGAGGCTTCCGGCCTGAGACGCGGAGTCCACGTGGTCGCTCTCCCTCACGGTTGACTCCGAGGCCTGGTCCGTGGTCGTGGAGGCGCTCGCTTGAGCGCGTGTCGTTGGTGGTGCCATCCTAGCTTTCCTGTAATTCACGTGAACTTTACCCGTATTCAGACACTGTCTCTGCACGGTCAGATACTCGGGGAGTATCGAAGACGGCGTGGAGAGTAGGCCAAAAATGAGGGAAAAGAAAATACGTGTGAACGTAGTGGAGTACAGGAGCAGAATGAGGTGGAGGTCAGAGACGCGGTGGGCCACGTGACCGCGGGGTTCACGTGACCGACACCAGGGGGGAGTGCACAGGGTGCGCGAGGGGGCGTGTCAGGGGGAGCAATGACCACCCCTGACCAACGGCCATGGGTTACCAATTAAACCAGGTTGAATCAAATTGGAGATGGATGCAGGTTTGAAGAAATACTACATCAGTGCAGATAAAATGTTTTATCCGTTGTCATGTGTAAACGCCTCACTGACTTGTCACCGATCATCAACACTGATATTTTCTCAGGGGGTACCACGAACTGACGCTACCCTTCCCAATATTTTATCGGTGCATTTTATTGTTGTAAACTGTCATTGTAATTGCTATTATTGTTACTTCAAAATGGAAGAGCACTCCTGGTTGGTGAACTTTGTATGTCTTTAAAACCTCTTTACTGAATAAAAAAGAAATTCCTCTGTCAGCAGGTGTAAACTCGCCCATGGATAGTCGTGCAAATCAAATCCTGCACAGTTTGCCCACCTCAGGGGAACGAAACGAAATGCTCAAATTCCTGAATGATGGAAAGGGCACAAGCCACCATGATCGCTAGAGCCCCGTGGGGTTTGTGAAGTCACCGGAGACGTTTGGGGGCCTTTCAGCAGTTCAGTGAAGGGCAACCGAGCCAACGAATAGCTAGACACAGGCAGCAAGACCTTTCTGTCTAAAGACCTGTTTCAATTGGCCGATGAAAACAGTGTGGATTTTTGTAGTTCTCCTAAAAGCTCATTTCCATTGGCCATCATTGCTCTACAGTCAGGAAGGAACCATCAACGGACGTTTAGCACTTCTGACCGGAATAGAAATTGGCTATTAGGAGAACTAGAAAAACTACACCGTTTTCATAGGCCAATGAAAACGGGCCTTAACACAGCAATGTTGTTAGAAGTCACAATTCATATTTGTTTGTTGTTTATGACTGAAAAAGTTACGACTGTAGATCGAATAACGAAGGATTCTGAGATGGTGCACCAAGAGACAAAAATCGTTACCAAGAATCATCGACCCAAGAAGTGCTTCATGCGTTTACAATAGACAATTTATAGCAGTTCAAATGAGTCCCGTCTTTTTTTAAAGATTTATCTGTATTGAATCGGGATAAGCCTTTTGGCTGGTTTCAATGCGTTTATTTGAATGCTATTTCCCCCTATTGTGCTGCCACATGTATGATCATCTGAGTGTTAAGCCTGCCTAAACTACACTGAATGCACGTGCATTATACAATCGGTCCTCAGGTATAAACGCCCCAACAACTTGGAATGTCACCGATTATCGATACCGATATTTTATAGAGTAGCAACACCGGCTAACTTCTATTTCCCCCAATTCTGATCGGTGTATCTTACACGTAACAAGTTAGAAACACGGTATCATGTTGAGAAAGATTGATATCGAATAAACTCGTCATTAGTCGATAAAACCATCATGTATCTTTTATCATATACGTGCATGTTGAAGTATTTTTGTGTTAAGCCCCAGTGCCATGAATTCTCCTGGCTTCCTTTTCAAAATAGAAAGCCTATCGGTTTTACCGAGGTATCAATCTACCAGAATATCATGTTTCTCATTACCTTTGAAGGTGGTCGCCAGGACGACCCTTTCAAGTATGAAATTGAAGAATCGCTAAGGAAGAAGACTAGATAAAATATAAGGAGCTTCTCTTTTGGGGTCTATCTGAACATGGATAACATAACTAAGCTTTTTTCCTAATAAAAGGAAGTTTTAGCATGGTAGCCACTAATTCTAAGGTAATCTGATAGAAACCGTAAATAATTGTCATATCGTGTTGCAATATGCATCAAAGGTGCGACAAGAACACCGATGCCCTGTCCAGATATAGTTGCCAAAACAGTAGATTTTGAAACATGGATTTTTTCTCTCTTTCATTTATTTTCAAGACTCCTTCCTAATGTGGCGTTTCCACCTGCCGACGAATTTTCCACCCTTAGTTTGGGCAGTGGACAAAAGGCATCAGGTTGTGGCTATTGGGGATTTATCTTTGCCTATTAATCGGCGAGCCTAAATCACACACACCGTTTCTACCTGATGACTTGTTTCTTACTTTGCATTTTGCATTGGAAATAATAATAAAAAATCAATGCTGTTATATAGGTCCTTGCCTAGAAGATCGTTGACCTGAGATTTGGTTCCCTATTTTCACCTGAAGATTATACGTATACCTTAATCTTAGTCGGCGGATGGTGCTTAAAGCCAGAATCCTTTGCTAGAATTGTCAGGTGGAGATGCCGCATTACAAAGATAATTTCCTGTGTGCTCTGGATATGATCAGTATCTTCGTTATCCTTTTTCTGAACAATGTACTGTTGACTACACTTCAAATATTTTGTTTTGCTTCAAAGGATGACTAATCATCATCACAACTGTTGTTCTTCAATTAGTTTTCTTCCAAGTAGGTGTGATCTAGAAATGGCGCTTGGGGAAAGTCAATTTAAATTTACGCAGCAAGGCCCATCTACGCAGTGATTTTGGTGAGGCGCTGGCTAAGAGAAGACTGTAGTAGTTCGTGCAAGCAAATCTTTTTCGTCTTCTCTTCTTTATTTATCGGTTTATAGCCGGTATATATGATCTGTCCTTACAGTACATGCTATACAGATTTAACAGAACACAGCTGGGCAATCTATACCTTGACTCACATTTTTAACATAAAAAAATTAAATAAAGGAACGTCTCTGAGGCAATGCAGAGAATGGCTAGAACACATAAAAGTATACAAACTGTGTGTTTCCTAACCTAACCTATCTCCATGATTTGGATCAAATGGATGGTTTCATTTTATACCATGCCCCATCGAATACAGTCACTCAATGCTAAGCCTATTGGGTTTTTCTTATTAGGGGGATGATAAAGCTAATCAACAGCTGTAATTACCATCTGAACAATAATCTGAATTGCTCACATGGTTCGCGGAACACTTCAGATGCTCACAGTATTGGCGACTGCTCATTGATGAGGGCCTCATGGAGTGGGGACGTTTGGTGCTGATGTAACACAGTACGTAAAACATAACGTATGGCCGCCTTGTTACGGTCGTCTACCTGTGATATGGTCAACAACACGTAACAGCCTCACTGCTTCACGCATGCACATGGTCCTCAGTCATGCTGCGGATACTTAAAGCCACTCCGTCCAGCTGTAGCTCCTCCGATCCACCTGTACCCCCGCCCCTAATGGTCACCACCGCCTGCCACATCTACCCTGTCGCATCCAGCAGCTCCGAGGCCGAGATGGAAAAGGCACAGTTATTGACCTTAAAGTGTTATATATGTTAGATTTGACCTTAAAGCGTTGGATAACACATGGATACCATACCGTGCAAGGTTTTGATTTAGAGATTAAAATCATGATCATGTTATAAGAGAACATATACAGATTCTACAAATTTGTTTTTCACTTGGTCATATCTAAGCTATTTTCTCTAAATTTTAGTTCTTGAAAAATTATTTTAACATAAAAATGTTCAGTGGATTTCCTGTATAAATCAAACAAGAATAAATGGGCCTATTTTACGTTTTTAGTTGAGACAAACTAGACTAAACATTATATTTCACATATCTAGTTTTAGAATAACTCTCAAGGATTCAGTTTGACGATGCCTCATCTCCAGACAGTGTATGTTCAGTGATATTGTACTACGCTTGGAATATGAACCAAGACAAACGCACCAGCCAGCTTTACGCCAGACACTGTAGTCCTGACCAGAACATGAATTAGTGTAAGGGAGCGACAACGGCCAATGCCACAATACAATCAATCATTCCGAGCGGATACGATAATGCCAAGGACCTAAGTATGATATAATACATCGAGGCCACAACCCGTTGTCATTTGGGTAGTCATATTTGTGCAGCGCACAGTGAACATCAATGATTTTACCAGATCATGGATGACTGCACTCCGCCGGGCGAAGTCAGATTAAACCACGTTGGTTAGACACTTTCTAGCACGGAAGTAAATGATCTTTTCCTATATAAACAACACTGAACATTCTATAGGTGCATACCACTGCTGAGGGTAAAATTACTACAGTTCTCATACCAAGGCTGACGGTTTCATACCTAACCTGAGGTTGACCATGTGACAACGTCTACACCAATCAGATTGAACCCTAGATGTGTGAGGGAAACATACAAGTCGGAGCTACTCAATAAGGTTGGACATATCTGCCCCAACCAACATTTGTCAATGAACCACCATTTTCCTCATCAATACTTCAAGGTATTCGGATTAGAGAAACACGTTTACAAGTGAATGAAACGTATGAGTGGAAACTTTCTAGCACTGGAGTGAGCATTGTCCATCAGGAACCTTATGGATCTGAACCTTTCATCGGATAGAGCAGCTCACCGCCTCAAGTTCCTCACAGGTGTACCGTCATGCTAAAACCACTCGTCGTACCTGCATGAGAGGGAGACGGGATAATTCCCCTGTCCCCCCATGCTGATTGCAGGTAAGTGGGACCTTTCCGATAGGCACGGGCAGATCGAGGGAAGCATGGTCAGTCCTCCATGTCGACTGGAGAACAGGTCCACGAAGTTTGTGAACTGGTGAGGGCCGATTTGTCACAGCCTGGCTCTTGACTGTCGACCCCTCTTTTGACTCTAGCCAGGGACGAGAGGCTAATGTGCACCGGGCCTAATAGGGTCATCTGTCAACGTCAGCATGACGTCAGAGCTACGTCACGGCGATCAGGTCGAGGATTAACCCTTGTTAAATAGGTGGAATGTGTCACCTGCCGCACACTCTCCAAACGGAGGAACCATACTACTGTTTCCAATGACGCTATTTCATCTACTTGCTCAATGTAAACTACGTTTGGAGATTATAACCAGATATTACAAAGGCAATACATTCTTAAATAACACTATCATAGACACATTCCTTTATGTATTTGTATGAATTAGGTGATTTTCTTTCGGTAATTTTTGGAAAAAGGTAAACAGGGTTTGGGTTTTCAAAAGAGGATGCAGCCGACAACACATGCACAGAGCGGAAGTCACCAGAGAGGATATTGCCGGGAACAGGCGACAGGAAGAAGCGATCACGTGACCGTTAATGACGTGAGGGTTTGGGCGCATGCGCCTGATGGACAGGACACCGTCAAGGTCGTCGCTCTGATCGTGCCGCTAGTGACTTGGCTGGTTTGCTGCTTGGTCAGTTGTTAGACTGCTGACTAGTTTTTTAGTACGGCTTCCCACACACAGATACGCTGCTTAGATGCTAGATGCTGGAAATAGTTATACATAGACTCTGAGCTTGCTGCAGAAACCTGACATTTCACTATACATGAGCCAACCCTAAAGGTCTGTTGAAAGGGGCAGGGCACCAGTCAGACATACAGATTTTGGGGGAAAGAATCGATGATTTGGATTGTAATTTTGTTGTTTACACTAATCGATACTTTGTTAGGAATAATCATTTGGTGGTGTCAATTTATACCTACCGATTTCGGTCATCGATCACAGAACCTGTTCCCAATGGTTACCGGGAAACATGTGAGAAAAGGCTATAAATATCTAAGTACTATTTTTTAAAAACAAGGGTTTAAGATAAGGATAAAGAGGATTGGAGGAGAGGCTTAAGTCAGATCATGAGGGCGACAGAAGAACTGTGACAACGTTCACCCCCCCCCCCCCCCCACAGACAGGCACAATTAGTTGTGAGTACTGAGAATTAGGAGAAACCAAACGAGAGTTAGTCGTGTTGTTGTTTATTGCACGACGGTAATGTCACGTTTACTACGCGAGGCGAAGCCAAGTGCAGTGATACATGACATTGCCGAAGTGTGATAAACAACATGACTAACTTGAGTTTGGTTTAGAATTTATCCTACCCTGTAACAATAAAAAAGAAATAACATAAAACTCACCGATAATCAGTGATAATCATTTGTCACATTTCAAATGACGTCATTTGACAACTATATCCCACTAGAGCAATAAATTTAATTTTCCTGCACCATAGACCAAATACAGTCTGCTAATGTTAAGCCTATGGAGTTTTTTTATTAGGGGTAGGATAAAGGGCAAGACACGCACGGCTCCCATTTACCTCACTCTGAATGGCATATGAAGACCCAAACGTGTCAGGTGACAGAATTTAGCGAGGATTTTCAATAAAGACTACGAACCAGGCGCCCATTTGATAATCTAGGATCGTCAATATAGACCCTTTTCTGTACGCCATAGAGACACAGGGACGATGTTGATAAACTTTAATCAACACTTATTGACGACCTTATGTACGGCTAATACTGTCTTAGCTAACAGACCTAGATATTAGTAAATGATAACCTTCGTACGAGGTACAGAAAAGGGTGGTCATGTACGATCCTAAATTATTAAACAGACCCCAGAGGAACGATTTATGCCATTGTTTGTAATCAATACCTTAATGTCTCCACCTCTGGCCTTTGTTTTCTCGCTCTCAGTAATCTAATTGCTCAGGTAGATTTTGACATAAGCTAGCAATTCATATATTTTAAATTCTTTTTCAATTGGTGCACTGCTGTTTAGATTCTTATAGCTTGCAGCATGCCATGTCCCACAAGGAACTAGTCCCTTTAGTCATTTTATTAGTTTCCCTTTCCTCATTTAATGTAAATCTGGAACATTTGAGCTGAAATGAAAAGAAGGATAAATTTGGAATCATTAGCAGTCCTGTCTTTCAGTGGAAGCTCACGTCAAGAATTATTAAAAAGAGATACTCCCAATTCAAGATCTCATGATGGAACCTTCTTTATCCTTTTTTATCATAGAATTCGAAGTGTTTTCTTAATAATCTCTCCCAATGATTATTCCTTTGTGCTGGTATCCCCATTTTATCTACTCAGGTTTAGTAACAATAGTAATAGGGATGATAAGCAGCAAAAGTCATTGTATATATGATATATAGACAGAAATTCCGGAAGACTCCTTTTGTTCTATTCTCTATCACAGAGCTCACTATTATGATGGAATAGGATGGAATGAAACTATTATTTGATGTTGATTAATAGCCTAGAAACCTCATAAAACATAATCTCTACCTAGAGATTATTTATCGCTCACTTAAACGAAACTTTAGTTGGAGCACAAAAAATATTTAACACCGAGTGAAGCCATGTCTGCTGATGATGTGGCTTCCAGAAGCCATGTTCCCACCGTACACCCACGCCCCCGGCCCTTGCCCTGGAGGAGGTGACATCCGCCTGGCATCCCTGGATACGCGTTGGTCGGGTCATGTGACCACGGATGGTCGGTGTTTGATGTCAGAGGTCTGCAGGCGGGGCGTGGACGGAAAGAGGAGTACCTGAGGAGAAGATGGGAATTCGCAGGGCCTTCAACGTGAACAGTGCCACGTTAACCCTTCAATAGCCGCACATTATCTCATCCCTGGCACAAGTCTAGCCATAGGAACAACCTTAGGAAAAATACTCAACGATCACCCAGGTAAGTGACAAAACTACGCCATGGTCGTGGCGTAGTGAGTACGAGAAGACGTTATAGACGATTGATCAATTAGTAGCCAGACAGAAGGAAAAGACAAGACAAGAGTTTTGAACAGTTAGAGGGGTGAGATAATTCCAGAACCGCACTCGAATCGTAAAATAAACAAGACTCCACTCGTTTGATTGGGCCGTAATCGTTACTCGGCTTCACCTTGATGACGATTGCGGTCCATCCAAACTCATGGAGTATTGTTTATTTATACGATTCTCGATACAGTTCTATATAATTACTAACCACATACTAGGGCAGGTGCTTGAACCCATTGTGACGGTTGTATGGCAGAACTCTGTAATCATATTGTTTCAAAATATTACCAAATTTAAGCTTCCAAGAAATCATAATCCTTATCTAAACTTTCTGACAGAATTGCCTATAGCCTCAGCCCTATATGTGTCAGGTCGTTTTTGATAATTCTGTGATAATTCTTGGAAAGATTACGAAAGAGAAAAAGCACCGTTGCCTGCTTTGCCCAAAGGAAAATTATTCACGGGAATACGATATGACAATATATCCGTCCGTATCAACAGAAATGCCACACTGCACTGCCACACCAGAAAATGTTAAGGTAAAGGGAAGGGTGTTAATAGTTTGGTTAAAAGGATTAAAGAACAAAAAAAGTTTAGGTCAAAGTCGCTGTCCCTCCACCAGGTTGATGGCGAGCGATATGAACGAGTTAAAGCCAAGTGAATATCGTGTAGCATTCAAATGGGTTGGGGAATGATGACTTTGTCTAAAATGACTTACTTTCTGTATCTATCTCACCCCTGTACACACTAAAAGAATGGACAACACACAGGATATAGACCATGGAGAACAGACTGCAATACTCGGGCATAGAGAACGGGTTCCCATTGTTAAGTCGGTTGGAGAAAAATTCCAGAGGTGAGATAAAGGATGATCTGGGACCGAAGCAAGATTTCTTCTTTTTTTCATTTAAGATGAAGACATACATTAACCTTGGTGTGGGCGTTACATACTGTCTTATGATAGAATTGTAACAATCTACCTTTGTGGTAAATTGCAATAAGCGAAAGTATTACACGTAGACAGGAAAGTATATTGCATGGACTACTAAGTAGTGATTGAAGAGAGTGGGTGAAGACATCACAAGACTTACATTGAAGAAAAGTAAAACTGCTGACCAAGCAGTGAATGTTTATTAATTAGTTATGTATATTACCATATGTCTGTGTTTTCTAACGAAAAGTTATACAGTATACCTAGAGTATGACCTATCCGATACTTATTGGTAGTTTGTCCGATATATCTACTTACTGTGGTAGTACTAGCATATCACACTGTATTAAAGTTACATCCGTCGAATAATAATTAGGCTTCAAAAGATATTGGTAGTTGAACCGAAAATTTACATATAGACTAGTGTATTGATTTTTTGAAGGATTCCCAACAATAAGCCCATCCCTTGAAAATAGCTACGCCATCTCACGGGACAAGGAGGAAACACAGCCAGAAAATCCCCGTATAACGCTCCTCCGATGACGCCACAGAAATGTAATTCATAATTCAGAAAAGATGTGCGTCCCTTAAGAGTCCCTGAGCTCTAGGGTATTGTTGTGTATGGCAGGCCTGTAAGAGGCTCTACCTGCTATATGGTACTGTGGGGACAGAGAGGCGCATTGCTGGCCATACTATAGCGCTGTACCCTGGGAGCCATGAACGGTGGCGATAAGAAGTCAGTAAATACGTCATTTTCTGACGGTTGTCAGTCTAGTGCTTTTGTATCAGGCCCCCAGTGCCCAGTCCAATTGCCGAACGCTATTTAGATTGCCGAAACCTCATCCGACTATCATCATAATTCTAGCCCTCTGAGATATATAATTTATACATAGACGCATATGTCTCGATACCCATAGCTTACTGACAAACGGATTATATTCATAAATGTTTCATATTGATGTGTTTATATACAATACTAATTGGTTTTTGATATTAGTGTCCATGTTCCCTGAGGATGTGGCGCATAGTAATACCCGAGCGAATGTGAGTATATTGCATAGTCAACTCAGACGATGATATTTATATGCTCTAAAAGTCTGAGGCTAGTTAACATTGTATCTATCATTCAGCATTCCAAATTCAAGTTATCAAGTAAATGTCAATATGACCGCCGATGTTCTCATGCACCACTGTGCATGCAACGGACATATTCCTCTTAATCTCCGCTCTGTGTAGGTTGCAGGTTAGGACCAGTCATATTCTTCGACCAGTAGATTACATGTATACTCCCTATGTTTTCTACGGAGGCTTCGTATTAAGTTGATAATAAAACAGATTATAAGTTCGGAGAGAATTATTCTATAGTCATTATATATCCCCATCGAATTATATAGAAGAAAATGATTGAAGTTGAGACTAAAATTGATTAAGACTGTACATTTCTGATGTATCTTAGTGCAAATTTGGTAGGAGTGTTTGGCAAGTGTCAACGACTAAAATAACGTTATCATACACAAATTAGGATGACATACAGTAAATTTAATAGAATCGAATAATCACGAATATTACCGAGTGATTTCTAGGTTAAACTGAAAATGTGCAGCCATCTCACTTCATCAGGTGGCCTACACCACCGATAACACCGGACGAGTAATATAGTCAAGAGTAATTGTCAAGTGGGGTGACACTTCCCAGGAAAGGCTAAAACATTGACAGCAGTTAGACGTGGGCTTACACTTCCTCCAGGGTGCCACGTGGGGTTATACACAAGCCCAGCCACCTAAAGACATCAATATCCTACATATGGCACTGGCGCTGCCTCCTTGATGGGCTGTTGGTGAGGGTCAGGTGCATGGGGTTGGAACTGTCGGGGTCAGGTAAGGGTGGAGGGGAGTCTAGTAGGGTCAGAAGGAGTGGGCGTAGCGTGTGAAGTAGGCATGTTACCCGGCGTTTACACTAGACGATGGCGATTCTTTGATAAAGCACCACCAGACGATTACACATCGTCAATAAGTAGAAATCAGTTAGTGTAAATGGCAAAATTTAGAAAATACGTGACGGCCTATGATCATCATATTACGCAATATAGCTCCACCTGATCGCCATTAGGCTCGAAATAATCGTCGGGAAACAACAAAATGATCAAATAGCTCAGTTGTGAGGCACCTCTACTTTCGGCCAAAACGGTTCCGAGTTGACGACTACAATTCTAAGCTTAACCCTTTTCTACCGGCAATGTCCTTATGGGAAATACATGCATTCGGCTAGAGTTAAAGCAGGCCAAACTTTCATGCAACTACTTATATTTGGTGCCACAATAGGTGAACAGCGCAAAGTTCAGATGTTGAATGAATAGTAATCGCTTGAACATTTACAAATCATCGAGTGCAAACGCTTGTAGCACTTTTTGGGTTTTGCAATTGTTGCTGACAATTTCCCTCTTGGAAAACCCCACCTGACAACTTTTTGCTAGACAATGCATATTGCATTTCTGTGTTTTCAATCATCTAGGGTAAACACCCGCTAAAGGCCATTTGCATGGCCAACTAAATTGGGACCGATCATGAGATCCTATAAAGTCTTTTGGTGGTACCACCGACTGCACATCGGTATCAAACAGTCGTTGAGGGTGCAGCGTAAAACCATGTTTCCATTCATCGATCTGGCATATGATTTCACAGTGTACAAAAACAATCGCTCGGTTGTTTACGATCAAATTCGAAAAGTTACGTGGAGAAAAGACTGGCAATTGGAAATAACCTCTAAGGCTATAATGGACTCAGGCCCGGCGTCCACCTACTACGATATGGCTCCGATATGGTCTACGATGCATCTCCCGATACAAAATCAAAATCGCGACGGAAGGTCACTTGATATCGGGGCAGTTGAACACCTTGAAAACCCATTGAGATGCATTGTGGATTGGCATGTCTAGACATATATCTACGGTATTGCACGTTCCCGATATGTCTCCGATATTTACCTTTTTGTATCGGTGCCATATCGGGAGGTCTAAATTTCTATCGTAGTAGGTGGACGCCAGGCCTTATAGTTATCGGTCTACGGTGCCAGATTCCATATTCGGTGGTAAAAATTGGTAGGTGTAAACTGGGTCTTACACAACAGTCCGGCCACCACCGTCTGCACGCCACAATGACCAGCAAGCAATATGAACACCTGCGGGCATGGGAAGTGGTGGATCTATACAAAAACGATATCGCTTCCGACAATGGATGCAAATGTACAGATTAACACCTTTTATATCTGTAGTGGCTGCTTCTCGAAATCTTTAATCCCAATAGACTGAACTTTCTTTTCCACAAGTTATCATCAGTGTTGCTATGGAGTTCACATAACGCTAGGGATATTTAGATAATATTGCTAGATTACGAGATTAACTTGTTGACTAGAACGATAGTGACTTAATAAATGTGCTGATGAGTTTACATTTATAAAAGTCAGTCAATGTTCTTGCAAAGATACTGTGGATTGTGGTATCTCCAAAATTTTGATAGTATAATTGGTTATAGTCTATACACGAGGCTCTGACAACCTACTTTACAATTTAAGATTGGTTCAATGTAAAGAATAAGATCAGAAGCAAAATATACGCGGTATGCGAAGACGTCCGAAAAAAGTGATTACTTTTCAGTAGATTCTTAACTGACGCTGAGTAAAATGAACATTCATATATACTACTAACGTCAGTTTTCGCCCCTTTTCCACTCTTCAGTGCCTCACCCAGTGCTTACATTAGACAACTAAATACGTAGCGACTGTAGATCGTCAAGCCCACAGATGGTGGCAATGTCCAAGGCACAAGTCCTCAACCTTAGAATATACTCGTGCGTTTACACTGACAACTAAGTTTTAAAGTGTTAAAATCTTATTACCGACTTCAGTTGTTCTGATTATTGTACATGGAAGAACGCCTTATATGGCGAATGTGTAATGCATCCCTTTATTCTGAATTTAAAAAAAAGTTTTCACAGAATCGCCGCCCATCTAGACGGTTAATTGAAACCGGCTTGAAATAGTCGCCGGCGTTTGAGCGTGTCCAACAGTCGTCAGGTGGTGCTGAAATGAATAATCTGACGTTATCAGACGATCTGCAGTCGCCATACGCTTAGCATTTACATTGGGCGATTTCTTCTATCTTTGTACTGCTGTCGTCGTAAGGTGCAAAATGCCAGAATTGCCGGACAGAATTGTCTAGGGTCACCCGACATTACACTAGACAATTATCTATAGGCAGCGATTCTTGAATTAAGCGCCACCCGATGAGTTTCAGCAGTAAAAGCTAGAATTCGTCTAGTGCAAATGACGGCGGATGGCGTGTACAGGTTGTCTGATCACGTCTGATTAAGCAATTCTGTACCTTCTGACGACTATAGTTGATGCTTTTATGTCAGTGACAACTTCAATCTGGCCTGAACAAGTCATCTAGACACATCACAATTCTGTTAAAACTCAGTCGCTTGAGGAATTTCTGATGTTTGCAAATAAACACTTCTAATAAAAAACAAACAAAAACTATTGCGGAATCGTGCACCACCTGACGCCCATTGGCTAGACGATCTGCAGTCGTCACGTTGCTAGTCGTCTAGTGTATTTGCCGGGATAGGTGGCCACGCCAGTCATAATATCACACTGAGTGGTGTGGCCAGCTCTAGACAGATTAATTTGTCACGGGTGCTACAGTTTTAGATAATTTATGGTTGTGATAATAACACATAACTATCACATCTATCCACATTGTTGACTACAGACATACTGTCGCCACCAAACAAACGGTCGACTCGACACTAAGCACGTATTCAATATTTATACTATTTGCTTCATTTAACAATTACCTAATGGAAGATATGGTGCAATTGAGATATGAATTTGGAATTATGGAGTCTATGGTCCAGTCATCTCCTTATATTTTATTACATTTGCATAATTGTGATGTGTGTTATAGAAGATATAATCCATGGAAAAAAAACACATCATACTGTAACAGTAAGGCAAACTAAAACACTTGCGATAACAAAACACAGCTATGACAGTAATTAATCTAAAGAGATATAGGATAACAGGCTAGGTAGTTGTGTTTTCCCTAAAATTTCAACTCCTCCACTAATTTCTAAATGCGTTTTCCTCTATAAATCTAGATAGACAAATAGCTCAATTGTAAACGTCAGTCATGGAGTAACACATGGACAACAATCGATGATTTTATTGACAGGCGGCAATGCACCACGAGAGGTTGACGTGTAGTAATACACGAACGATAGCGACTGTATTAAGTCGCCAACCTCTCGATGTTTACAGAGCCGACCGTTCCAAAACCATCTATGGTTGTATTTCTTACCCATGGTCATTAATGATTATTTCTATTCCTAGAAATTCGATGATGGATTCGGAACCCGTATATAAACCATGGGTGTGGTTTACGGCCACTGCTATACACGATGGGTAGCTGTTTGATGTGGCCCTATACATTTACAATAGGAACTCCGTAACCCATGGGTAAGAAAATAGATAAACAAGAAATGATGCATTTTGTGATATCCTATTGTTACTGATTATTTGTATGACACGGGTGAAGACACTACACAGCATCCAGCTAACAAATCCCCCGCCGCTGTTTTCAATTATCAGGAGCATTAAGTGATGTCTCACCGGGCTCTGTTCTCTCATCCGTATTAGGTTCCCTTCAACAAAAGTCAAGTCGGGGCGGGGAGGTTACGCCCTCCCTGCCACCAGGCGGTGTTGAGGGATGGTTGTCGGGGCATGGCTGGCGCTACACACACCTCAGTCACGTGTTACGGCTGGAAGATCAGGTGAAGGCATCTTAGTGTAATTGAGGAATGCTCCAGACGGTGTAATACTTTAAAGGTTGGTGTAGTGCAGTGATACCCCGCTTAAGGGAATACCCTGCGTTAGAGAGGACAGTTTGCTCTATATTGAAGGATTCCCCTCTATTATATATCTATTCTAACCGCTTGTAAAGGGTCACCCTGCGTAAGTGAACACCCCGCGCTAACAGACAGTACTTAGTATCGGTGCATTTGTGAGCGTGTCTGTGAAGGGGTGGGGTGAACATTTTACACCTAGAAGGGATTGCTCCCGATGCACACCGATGTATGCTGCATTGCAGGGATAAAAATCCAGCATGTTTGGGAATGAAGGTTGTTTCGTACCGTATGGGTAGATGTAGGGACGAATCATATAGACACTATGCTACATATCCTCGTGGGATGAATCGTTGCGGGATAAATATGAAAAAAATCCCTCCCCTCGAAAGTGAATTAAAAAGGTTGCCCCAGCTACCTTGTACTTCCTGTGACCACTTACTGGCAAGGAGCCTCTGGAGCCTTCCAAAGTGATATGATATACCCCAGTAATCTAGGCCCCTTCCCCGCCAACAAATTAACACACTTCGACGCATCTCACCTAAGGCACACTGCCTTGAGCTTTCCTTGGGACAAAAAAACAAGGCCCTGCCTCCATTACCTGAGTAGTATTTGCCCAAGAGGTCGTTTTAGGATAAAAAGCTTTTCACCTTCTAAGTGCAGCTGGGGAGATGAAAAAAAAATATATTAATAAAAACAAACACAATCCATATCAGAAGCTAACTAGAACCTGTTCATGGGTACTTTTAGAGAGAGTACAATAAAGCTGAAAATCAATAGGGTTTTTTCCTCTCTCGATGGAGTGTTATCCTCTTCATTGCAGTGTCATAAAATCAATTATCTCGGCATGGGGCCCCGGCTAAGTTTAGGTTGTAAGGTAAGGTACGTTCTCTACACCATAGCGTGCAGACAAAAGGGTCAGGTAAGTTCACAAATAAATTGATAAGTCTGGGCTTCCATCACATAAATGTTACAGATAAAGCCAGTTCCCATTGGCCAACGAAAACGGCGGAGATTTTTTGAGTTGCCCCAAGAGTCTGTCGCTGGTGCCACAACCTGTGCGTCGGTATGTATTAAAAACCTGGTGAGGGTGCATTGTCTCTACTGTACTTTCTGGATACAAAAAGATTGAATTGGTATCGTAACACAATCCATGCAAACTTAATCTGTGAGCATTCTCTGCAGGTCTCGCTTCAACTGCATTGGCTGACGAAAATGGCCCCGATTATCCCCTAAAGGTATGTCAGTAGTTCTAGCGACTTTACGCCGGTATCAAATAGTTGGTGAGTGTGCAGTATTTGCATTGTTTCTCCTGCATTGTACGGGGCACCAATAACTAATTTTCCCACAGGCCAACAGAATCAAAATGCTTTGATTTCGTCGGTGATCCTCAAGGTATTACTGTGGAATTTAGTACAGTAGAAACAATGCATACAATGCACCCATACCGATTATTTGATACCGACCTACAATCGGTGGCACCACCGACAGACTTTCAGGGGAACATCATTAATCTGCGCGCCATTTACATTGGCCAATGGAAACGGGCTTATACCCGAACTATAATGCGAAAGTTGTGCTAGCTGTAGCCTGTTTACAGACCGCACCGCCTAAGGCTTAAGGTCTCTAAGGGTCTAACAGAGCACAGCTCCCATTTGCCAGTTCACTGGGCACTGATTGGAGAAAAGTATTTCTTGATTGGTTGTTCTAATTTTAGTGCAAACCAAAGCCTAAAAACACCACGATTCTGGCACTTTTCTGGGAATCATTATAACTCTCCAAGCTGATTTATTTGGTACATGTCCAGTAAAAGCTACTCTAGGACCTCTGCTTGAAGAGCAACATACTGGTTACTGGCAAATCACTCAGGTCAGCTAAGTACCAGCAAAGGCAGGAATCCCTGCCTCAAAATGGCATACCATAACAGTCTTAGTTTGAGCCTGTGTGCCCTGGCCCTGGCGGCAACAGACTGTGCTAGAGTCTATGCTAGCTGCAGACCTGATGCGAATTCTCATTGTCTCAATGTTTTAACGTTCAGTTAAATAAAGAATGGAGATAAAGAATATGTCAATCATTTGTCGATGTGGCCTCGTTGTATTTTAACCACCACGCTTATTTGTTCTGGTGCTCCCTGACGGCATCAAAAAGTAAACGAGCATTGAAAAAGCTGATGGTTGTTGGAACAGTGTGTGAATGTTACACAGTGAGAGGTAGGTGAGTTTTTGTGGGAGCTGCATGGAGAAAGTCCGGAGGGACCAGTTGGATGTGATCAAGTCTACAGCAGGAGGAGTAGTTCAACTGCTCATGGGAACAGAGCAGTGTTATTTAACTGAGTGCTAAAACTAAACACGAAACTCCCACAGCGACAACCTGAAATGATGGCGGGCGCTCCCGCAATTTACCCGAGAAAGAAAAAATCCCAATTGAATAAATGACGGTAGAAAAATGACAGGATTTACTGACAACAATGATCCACAATGTACTGGTAAAAAGGCTTACTCTGGACAAAGTCTATCACAAGAACTAAATGTTATGTAGTAAATAGAAAGTGTTCTGCCCGTGGGTAAACTTGGAGAGCGATATTTATTTCATTCATTAAAAATTCATTGATTATTCGTAATTCATTTTTCTACTGTTCTGCCTCGAATAAGATGGATGCATACTGAAGATCGTATTCAGACTGTGAGCTACTTGTAACTATCAAGGACGACATTTAACTATGCATTGGCATGTTCTAGCCAAACTAATCAATACTCATTCATCAAATCTAATTACACCACTTTCCGATTTCAGTGACCACAGGATCTTGTGATAAATACCATGTGCATATCTACTTATTAGTGGAAAACTTGTGACAAGGCAGATTAAATAAACCTTTAAAAAATTCCCGAGCCGCAGGGACACTGACTAACTGTTCTCAAGATGTGGCTTGGATTTAGGTTGTTCCCTAGTGTAGTCTAGAAGTGTCATTCCATTTGCCTAAGTCGATTCTCTTAATACTTAGAGAAATTTGTCAAATGTCTTTAGACAGCAAGAATACACCTCGGTTGTACCGATCTGGACAATTAACAACCTATTTCTGTGTACAGATAACGTCCATTTATCACATATCAGTATTTCAGAGAATTTCTTGCAGCGGTACAAATAGACAATAATCAATGGTTTTGTAGACAGGTGTCCGTGAACCACGAGAGGGTGACGCGTAGTATCACATGAACCTTAGCGAGTTTATTACGACGTCAACCTTGAGTGGCTTACCGACTTGCCTGTCTGCAAAGCCATCGATTGTTGTATTTATCATACATCTTCTCGAATAATTTCAAACTGAGAAACTGTCATACTAAATGGTATATCAATAGGGTACTGTTTTGCTCTATGACACCAATAGACAAATTTTCCCTAATCAATAGTTTCGAGGCCGTATACAATAGATTTGAAATCCGTATACAATGTTATGGTGCATGATTGATTTAAACAAAGGATAGTGCTTAACTGAGTCAATATACATTCTCAATGGGCACTTTGCAAATGATGGGTAATAGAATAATATCCGCAATGCAGTGAAAGATCTACTATAAATAGAACTGCTTTCCTGATGAACAAAAGAGAAAACAGAGGCGCACATCTTTCAACAAGAGAGGAATTGTATTCGCTGTCTGCGAACACCTTGAAGGAGCTTCAGTAAAGTGCCGCAGCTCCGTCGGACTCGGGCGAGCAGCTCAATGTGATTATTGGCAACTCGCTCGTGATTGACTCAGATTCCACTATTAGACGCCGGTCGGCCTAATATTCAGGTGTCTTTTTGTGTTCATTTGCCGCTGTTAATTGTTCCTCGTGCTTCGACATTGAAGCAGAAGACAACAATGGTAACGGTCCTCTGAACCCTTCGCTCTAATTCCCAATTTCGGTTCTCGATTAGCAATACCTACTCAATTGAAGTCTGAAGTGGTCTTTTTTGTGTCGATGGGGACTGGCAGTAAGCTCTTCCTCGACTGGCAATCACTTGCGACACATATAGAGCGGTAGACTCGAGAGGCCTTTGTAATAGGCAAAGATCTATAATCGCATTATCTTGATTAGGGCCCCCTTCAGTTCATTATCTGAGCAGGAATTGGTTTTTCCTTATTGCTCAGATCAGCTCTATGTAGCTTGATCAATCATTATTATAAGCGTGTTGTCAAACCATGGTGAGAGTTAGGTGCCGCGTCAATGGAACGTACTATGACGATCATTGAAGATCTCCCGACCCCCTACGATGGAAAACGTCAAATATTGTATGGCATCAGGGGCTCGTTGCTACTAGAAAATTGTTGTTCCAGTGATACCAGATTGTGTTTTGTGGTATCGTTATTTTTACGTTGTATCGCTACTCTTTACAACACAACATTTTCACTGACATAGCTGATAGGTTCATTTGATTTTTTTTATTGAATAAAGATAGCGATATAGTTATGATGCTATCTGCAAAGAATCTGGAGCAATTATTTCGACCTCAGGTTGCTATTTTGCGATCCGCAAAACGTGGAGCAACGACATCAAGAAGGTTTGTATAGTAATGGATCGTAGAGCCTGGGAGTAACGGCGTGCGTCTTAATAGGTTTGGGTTTAAAAAAGTGAAGACGGTCCTGAAACACCTCACGATATTCACCAATTCACTACAATGCACACAATGGGGACTTCAATATACTATGATCAATAATAAAAAGTTTGTTTTAAGATGGTTCTCGTTTAACAAAGGTTCGTATCGTCCAACCAAGATGTATTAAGGATACGAGAGACAGACTATGGCTAGGTCTTGTTTGATAAAATCTAAGACACCTTGTTGGTGTACTATCTTTATGTCCAGCATAATTATTATTAGTAGAATCTAGAATAGACATCTGGTGCTCTGTGACAATCGAACCAGTTTGATTGTCACAGAGGGCCTACGATACAGCTTTTGCATTGGTAGCTTATCTTAGTATTCCTATGTGCATCGTAGGATGCATCATAGAAATGTTATCAAATTCTATGATTCAATCAGAATATATGATGCGATATCGAACTTGTATTGAGAAGTGCTTCGTAGGGCCAATCACATTACATTAAGAGTTCTGTGGATGGGGGTGTCCACCTACTATGATTTTCGCATCGGGAGCAAATCGTAATGCATCGTAAGACACCTCAGGACGTCAGCTTGTACGGTAATATTGGAACACACTTCTAAGATGTTACCTGCGAAACAAACCATGAGATGTTTCTGATGTGTTCCAGATGCGAATGCTGCATTGTAGGTACTCTGCGGTTTTAAAACATCTGTGAAGATTATGTCGATGTGTATCTTAATGCATTAGTGGCATACGGTAGGATACTACGTCTCAAGATCTCAGTGGACAAGGCTTCACTATTTTAACCCTGATGCACAGCCTTAATAGAAACACCTGCTGTGAACTCCTATATATACCTCAGTGAGCTTGGTAAACCATGGCCAACTTTTGTTACCCTCAAACACCGTTACAACGCACGCCGGTGCTCTTCGATATAGACATCCGTGGACCTCCTAATACATAAACAATATTACAATGATTTAGATCGTGTTCTTCGCGTAGTTGAGAAGGAGATCTTGTAAATAATTAGAAACGCGACATAAGCGCCATGCATTGTTTATACAAAACAGTTTCTTACGTGCGCATGAGCCTGTGAGGCTTCCGTATTCTACTCAGTATCCATGGATATATCTAGGCAATGTATAGGTTTGGCATATTAGGTGGGTAATAAACCACAATAGGCGAAATTTCCATTGTAGTGCATCAGCATGTTTTACTTTCTATCACAGTAGATTGGTATACCCCCATCCCTTCACCTAACTCTGAGCGATCACGAGAAGAGTCTGGGGATCCATGCCATGTATCCATGTGAGATTTATTATTCATTGATACTTCACCTGTGATCCGTGTGAAAGACGGGACTCTATCTATAGGATGGCATGAGCAGTGTCAGATTTCTCTTTTTATATTGACAAACTTCAATCACTGTGAGGATATTTAATAGCCTTTTTTAATTGTCTGGCAATGAAATAAGGATGGCATTGGATCAAACCAATGGATGGGCTGTACGTCTGGCAAGACCTGTCTAATTGCACTGAAGGCGGCCATTTAGTTAAACTACACATATGTTTGTATAATTTCGTATATAGAAATGAAAGGTTTGTTATAAAGAAAGGAGATTTATCTCACCCCTGGTTTTTTTCTCCATAAACATAACATTAGGTACCCATTCGCCATGCCCCTATGAGTATTGCAGTTTGTTCTCCACGGTCTATATCCTATGTATAATACATTCTTTCAGTGTATACAGGGGTGAGATGAATGCAGAAAGCAACTCATTTTGGTCAAAGTTGTTGTCTCCATCTCGTATGAACGCTATGTGATATTCACTCGCCTTTCGCCTCATTCATCTCACTCCGCATTAGACTCGTGGAAAATGACGACGTTAACCAAAACCTGTCGGTTTCTTCTTTAATACTCAATATATGCAACCTTTTATAAGAAGAACATCTCAATTGCAGTTTTTGGTATGGCGATGGTGACAATATACAGGAAAAGAGATATCAAGACAGGACTTAGATAGAATCATTGCTACCGAAATAGCGAAATAAACGTTATTTCTATATCAGAATAAACCCAATATGCCCCACGTAAGAATCTCTCGGATCCAGAGTGCATTCCTGCTGCTCTTCCCGGCGTGTGTCACAGTCCCACGATCTGCACGGAGCGGCTCCGAGCTGCTCCGAGCGGCTCCCCTTCATAATGGAAGTGCCGCTACCCTATACACGATAAGAAGATTGACCCTGCCGACCAGCCGGCACGATACGCCCTTCTAGGTGCTTATATCGTCAATGCTGATCGTACATCTAGGTACAATCTCCTCTCTAATGGCCATTGGACTTCGGCTGACATGTACAGCAGAGGTCAGTGAGGTCTGTAAAGATCGTCGATCTGATAGATTTATCCGACAGATTTCTGGATGTAAGTCGGATGGATTATTGGTGGGTGCATTATTCCCCCAAGTCCGTTTAAAATGAGGGTGATCACTTACATGATATGGTGACCACCTATTACGATAGAAATTTAGACCTCACGATCGGGCTCCAATACAAAAGGTCAAATCGAGAGGATCCATATTATAGACAAATGTCTAGACAGGCCACTTTCCTACGGATCGTAATGGTTTCTCCTTAAAAAAAAGTGATCACGGTAACCAATACATTAATGCAGGTCTTGAGGTAGTATTTTTTTTAATTTTTTCTTTTTTTTGAGAGAGGACTTTATTTCTTTCAAAATATACGATTGGTTGGTTTAACACCTATTGTTTTGGCTGACTCACAGTATTATATTTCTCTTACACTTTTTACCATTATTTTCCGGCCCTTCTCCAGATTTTTTTGTTTTTTGTTATATGGATATGAATAGAATAGATACAACCTGACTGCCTGTACCTGATACTCTAGTTTGATTCTAGATATATCACACATTAAAGGACGACTGGCTGGTAACAGGAATTTTCCCCTCTATTTTAATGGAGGGTGACCCTTTAAGCGTGGTTTAATAACTCATAAATAAATATACATATATTCATGTATATAATCTACGAGGTAGCATAGATACACAGGTGTTGATTCGGTAAATACGCGAAGGTGTTGGGCAGTTGATGACGTAACAGTAGCAGATACTATGGTCACGTAGATACCATATCAACATGTTTGATACAATGAGTACATAGCTATACTTAATTGGATGTGTTCCTAGGCGAATTATATAATAATATGGATATATGTATATACATATACATGTAATATATATATATATATATATATATATATATATATATATATATATATATATATATATATTTATAATATATACACACACATATAGAGGTGGATACATATAACATATTAGGTGTGTATTGTACCCAAAAGCCGATAATCTCCAATCACAGTCGATCTAATTAATCAGACTGCCTCAAACATCAGCACTTCTGACGCTGCCAAGATTTGGGAAGTCCACTGACCTGGGCGCCTGAAGCTGGAGGGTGGTGGGGAGGGGGAAGGGGTTAAGCGCCTTATGTAGTGATTGCTCGGAGGCTGGAATCCCTCCCTAAGGCGCCCCTGATCGTATGAGCCCCAAACAGCCATCGCTGTGCCCTGCCTGAACCCGTGCTCCTATCGCACGTCCCCATCTCATAGATGCAGTCCAGACATTATATCACTCCGACTGTTACTGTGGCGTAAGACCCTGAAATTTATTAATTCTATCAGTCTCGAAAGTGCTTAACCCAGCCCATCTTTCATCCTCCGCATATGCTTTGGCAGGCAGCATAACCAACTCTAATGTTTATATGGAAGGCATCTGTGGTCTATGTTTTCAAAATAAATTACAAATCTGAAACTATAAGTAACTCAGTGATCTGATAATTTACTGGAACACACTCGGAGCACCCAGCCAGATTTTACATGTACTTCCCATAATTCTGCGATGATTCTTTGAAATAGTGCGAAGGAAAATCATCCAGCATTATCCCACCATGCCCAAGGGAATGCAATATATGGCATTCTCCGGCCATAAATACGTAAATACCATATATGGCATTCTCCGGCAAAACCAAGGGTAATATCATTGCCCTATCAGCAAGGGTTAAATACGGTCTGATGTCTATCTATTATCAATAACCAAGATGTGCAGGTTGTGGTAATTCGTACTTTGGGTTCTCATACTCATGCATACCTGCATAAGTGCATGTACATGTACCTACATAACCCGTAGGGAACAACTTTCTTAGTGGTGTAAAGCACCCAGCAATCTGGTTAGGCAGACTCCAACGCCTTTGTCAGTAATCCTGGCCGCAAATTTCGTACCTCTGCCCCTAGGGAAATCTGCAGATTTGTGGATCTTGGCTGTAAGCGGATGTTGCAGCCGCATCGTGACTAACTGCTGCTGTCAGGTTACATCACAATGTAAAGCCCAGAGGCCCAGACTGGCCAGGTGTAGAAGTAAGGAAGTCAGAACTCAGACACAGAGGTGCAGGGTACAACTATGAGTCAAGACTAGACTGATCTCATTAACAAACGGGAGGGATTATATAGACCTACAAACTCCAGGGGGTTGTCACTGCAAGCTTGGCTTGTGAGCTTTGTGCTCTGATTGGCTGATCAAGCAGCAGCCAATAGATGTTGACAATTATCGTTATGGTCTGCCGCACATGTCTATGAGGGTGCTCCTGATACTCAGAACTCGGAGTGTCATTGGTTGAGCGCCCTTCCACCATGTGGGCAGGTTAGGAACCAGAGCGATGGGGGTAAATATTCCATTCAACACGTGGCAGCCAAAATGTAATCATCAGGGAAGCAGCAGAGTAATCCAAGATGTTGAATGTTCCAATTCAGTTATTTTGTTTCTTAATAATTCAGTTTTTATAATTGTAAACATTGCAAACAGATTAAAATACATATTTGTATGGTATACGGGAAAATGGTCCCTTTGTGCTATAGAGTAAAAAATGTCCCTATTGATATACCATTTGATATTGCAATTCCTGGGTTTCTTTTATTGGAGATATTAGATGACAAATACAAAAACGATGGTTTTGTGGTCAAGCGGCTCTGTAAACCTTTCAAGATTGACGTTGTATACACTCACTAAGGTTCCTGTATTACCACGTGTAAACTTCTCGTAGTTTACGGCTGCCGGTATACAAAACCATCAATTATTGCCAATTATACCACAGCCCGATTGACACATTAATCTTTATTGTTTATTCCCAATGATATACAAGGTCACTAAGATAAACTCATCTTGATGAACCATATGCCATATATATGACTACTTTCTATATTCATCTAAGGGGAACAACTCATATCGAGAATGAACTGCCTTGAGACCTATAGACACTGAAAATATGCCATGAATTTTGGATGCGTAGCAAACCAAAATAAATGGCGTATTCTCAACAACTATGGAATGAGTGTGGTTCTGATTTAATATCACCCCTATCACTGACTAATTGGCATTTGTGACATCATCCACCATTGAGTGTTTCTTTACAATTATCCATGGGCGTTTAATAGGAGTTCCCAATGTTAAATCTATGGGGACATGATACCAAGGGTGATGTAACTACAAATATTACATTTACACTAACAATATTGTCCTACAAAGAAAACCACTGATTGCTGCAGGTGGTTACTTCCGTATGCAGCTGTCTATCCCCTGTATAATGGAGGTGACCTTGCCAAGAAGGTGAGCTCGGAAGACAGCAATTACCTACTGCCGTGTCGGGGTAAAGTGACTCATTTCTGTCGGCCGACACTGCATACACGGTGCCCCGCCGACTCAGGTCACGTTCCTGTTTGTATGAAAGACGGCCTAATGAGATGTGAAGGAGAACATGAGATATATGTGCAGTTCTGGTAGAGGCATGTGTCTGTGTCTAGTTCACTAGATATTCGTCCTCATTAAATGTAGCTCGGATATACTGCTGTTTTCTCTTTGGATGGCTGGATGGCTGGATATATATATATATATATATATATATATATATATATATATATATATATATATATATGGCAGTTCGTTCGTTGATGCAAATGTACAGAAGTATCATGGGCCCATCGGCCAACAAAAGAAGCAATAATACATAGGTTACATCAAGATGGTAATGGTGATGGAGATGATAATTAACAGGCCATGTTATCCTTACATCAGCCCTATTTGTAAAAGGAAACAATGAAGAATTGGTTCAGTGAAATGATACGAATGCATACGTTAGCTGGGAGAGTATACATAATAACCTAACTTGTTGTACAATGTTATACCTGATATGAGACAGAATTTGAGAGTAACTAATATTCGTGCTGTAAAGTATCTATTTATATGAGACAGAACCTTACCTATAGATACATAAAACCGTACAATGGAACATTAAAACATAACAGCTTTGCAAATATGAGAAAATATGTAACGCTCTATAAGTTAGTAGTATACGGAAACAGGGTTACTGTAGTTGGACGTAAAAAAATACGTGGTAAAATAGTCCTAAAATTATTGTCAAATTATCCGTTTGACAGCTTTTCCAATTCGTTTATGTATGTATGGTCCGCCTGTTTTCGCATTATCATATACCTTAAAATGGTGAAATCGTACCTTCTATTGATGTCAGTTCGATTACGTTACCCAATACGTCACAGTGTAACGTACGGCCATAAATACCAAAGAAATAGGAACGGGCGATATAAGTAGTTGATACTTCCACGGGTATATAATTATAAAAGAAATGCAAGAGAATAACAAACGAAAACAGACGTGATTTGATAAAGTCCTGGCTCACTGATGACAATATTGACATATGTTGAATATAAATGTGAGAAATATGAATCTGCCTTGGTCAGAGTGGCAGTGGAGGTGTGACTGGGTGCGAAAGTCCTGCGGGTGGAGAGCTGCATGGTGTGTCTGGACAGGGAGGAGAGCTCAGAGCCAACAGGCAGGGGCCAAGTGGTCTATGATGTAAACCTAGCCACCTGTACAGGCGCCAAACCCCAGGTCACTACACACATTCCATGCCAACTCACACCCTCCTCTCAAACCGTTCTCCCAACCGTCTCCCTTTCAAAGGCGAAGCCGTACTTTATCAGATGTGGTATCTGATTTTCTTTTATAAACATCTTTTATATTCGGCAAGTGTATATAGACAATAATCGATGATTCTGCAGATAGACGGCCGTAAACAATGAGAGGTTGATGCGTAGTCATATGCGAGCATTACGTTGTCGACTTCGAGTGCATGGCTTACAGAGCCGCCTGTCAACAAAACCATCGTTTATTGTATTCATCATCTATCTGCTCAAGTAAATTAAACCGAGGAATTGCCAAAAGGGATATCAATAGGACTACTTTCCGTATTCAATGATTTCGAGGCCGTATACAATGGTTAAGGTATCTTACAGTTTTTAAACAATGGGTAGTGGTTCACTGAGTCCCCATACATTTTCATTTGGGACTTTGTATACGAAAGCCGTTCTTCCACTCCTAGGAACACGGTATTGATGGTGCAGATATTGATATAGCAATCAGTTCTCTCCTGCAGATTGTACAGTACATTCCCGAAGTTGAAATTTAGACATCCTATGCAGACCCCTTATAATCCCTGATAAAATCGAACTTCTCTTTCTTAGTGGTTTACTAATGCATTACCAGAGCAATATTATCGATTTAGGTTTGCGTTGTGCCTTTCCATAGATTTCTGAAATGCTTCATCATTTATCAGGCTAATGTGCATTTAATAGAACACAATCAAAGTATCGACACAAATTTGTAGTAATGGCCTTTCTTATGAGTTTAGGCATCTCTTTATTCATCATATTAGCAACATTATATTACCATTTTTGCTATTCACATCTCTGACTATTTGAAATGTCCCCTTCGCTGAGATGAACAAGAAGACATTGCTGAAACTAGTATGCATAATGCGTCGGCTTCGCCCTACATAAATCGGAGATAATGGGAAAAGTCCCTTCTATACATACGAAATAGTGGGTGAGATGATTGGCGGTCACCTTGTCTTTTCTTCTATAACTTGAATTCAGATTTAATGCTGAATAACAAATAGATATGAACTGGTTTCAGATAAAAGCGGTCGTAATCTCCTCTGACAAGTCCTCGGAGATTATGGCAGTTTGTTTCTGACACCAGGTAATAGTGTGTATATATTGACAATGCGAGTAAACCTTGCAATTAGCCACCCCTGTGTATCGGAATCAATAATGCAAGCCCCACCTGGTGTTTAGGTCAGTTCCGCTAACAGGTTCCTTGTCCAAACGGAAGCCACATACTCTCCACTGATGGAAGAAGATCGCCTCCCGAGCCAAAATCGCAGTCGGTCCCCAAGCAGGGCGCCCATTGCGGTGATTGGCAACTTGGCCCCGGCGCGGGGAGGCCCGTCAACCGGGGCTCCCCAGACAACGCCCGGGCAAGGTGGGTGATAATAGGGGAATGAACCGGGCCCCGCCCCCGCTGATGTCGCCACGACAGAGGTGGTCGGGTAGGTTTGGGGAGGCTGGAAGTCTGGTCTATGTACTCACATATTAAGCCCAGGTCATTGTCACCATGTTTCTAGTGCATTGGGGATCGCACCGAGTTTGTACCTGACCAATACTTTGGGTTCCAATGTGTTGTTTTTTTATTCGGATCTCTTATTTTCTTGTGTTAAAGGTGGCAAATGTGTGCAATTGTTTATAAAAACATAACTGACAATGCCATCACATGAACTGTCAGGATTACTCGTTGCATGAACTCGGCAGACGTCTGTCGAGATATAGTACTGGTACTGTCTACCTCGGTCAGTATTTAATGTACCATTGTAATTAACTACCTGTTATCAACTCAAATACCTTCAGAGAAAACAGGTGACATGAGTGAGGGGTGTATAAAACATCTGATCCTGTATTCTGGCTTCCTGTTGGCTAGGTTCAGTACTTATTGGGACCAGTATCTCAGAGAATTAGGGTTATGCCCCATTTTTGAGACTGGGGAACAGTAAGTCCCAGCAGTGGGCACATTTGTCTTACCCTATCAATTTTTAAAATGTTTGAATGAAAATCTTTTGATATTCTGTTCTTCGGGAAGGGAATACCATGCACCATCTCTGAGACTGGGGAACACTAAGAGCCAGTAGTGGGTACATTTGTCTTACCCTAAACACTTTAAACATGTTTAAAATGAAAATCTTTTGAGATTATGTTCTTCGGGAGGGGAATTCCAGTCTTCAGTCTCAAAGAGATGAGACTCCACCATTCAAACGAGCTGATCATGTTTGAGTAGAGAACATCGGCGGGATTTGTCTCAGATATATACCCTATGGGATAGATGAATCCCTCCGTGTGAATTTACGCTTAGAGTTGAGGCGGAGGCTCGTTCGGCAGATCTGTCATCTGCACAAAGATGAGATTCACGTGCGGGGTATCATGGAAGGAGTAATTAGAATAGAGTTATTGCCTTCAATAATACACTGTCGTTCTTCCAAGAAAACCTCTTGGTTCTATGAACTCTGAGCAAGCAGTAATTACAGAGGTATGATAGTTATTGCCACCTCGTATTCTGATCCTTTTTCTTTCAACAATTCCCCGATACAATACTGTTTCTTTCTGATTTCTCTAACAATTACTTAGTATGTATCTTAAGTCACAATGTTATTCATCCAAGGCCACAATGTCAAAATCCCTACATTGATGATAATTACAGGTTCATGATGACTTTTATACAATCACATCTTCCAGTACCCTTTCCTTAGAATATTTATTTGATTAAGTCACCCGGCGTTTACGCTAGACGATCCTGGGTGATGATTCCTGAATTTAGCACCACTTGCCAAGTAATAATATGGAGAAACCAAATAAGAGTTAGTCATGTTGTTGTTTATCACACGACGACAAGATCGCGTATTACTGCGCGAGGCGAAGCCGAGAGCAGTAATATTCGATCTTGCCAGAGTGCGATGAACAATAACATGACTAACTTGAGTTTGGTTTAGAATTTATCCTTCCCCGCCCGTCTAAATTCCGTCTACATTAACAAATGATGCCATTTGTCAAGTGTATCCCACTAGAGCGATATTTTTCATTTTTCTGAACTCCAGACCGAATACAGTGACCCAATGTTAAGCCTATGGAGTTTTTTATTAGGGGTAGGATAAAAGCCTAGTATCAACGACAAACGCGTGACAAACAACTTGACGCTGTCGACTATTTCAAGGTAGTACATTTCTATAAAAAGTCATCTAGTATAAACACTTGAGGAGATTCTGGGGTCAACGACTTTTGCGGCCAATAATGCGTAACCGAGCACCACCTGAGGACTATTGTTAAGACGATCTACAGTCGTCAAATCTTTATTCGTTTAATATAAACGCCAGTTACATGCAGTTCTTTGGGAAAGGAGTTCCACATTCAAATCCCAGTCTATGCTGAGGACTTTCTCTCTATATATACTGACCTATTTGTGTATATTCTGTCTTGCTCTAACACTACATAATTCCGAACAAATGGCGTCCAGGGGTTACCCCAGACACCTGGCGCTATCCACCAATGATCAACATTAATCGCCGTAACGCCGTCGTCGCAGTGGATACGGGGAGGCCAGCCACAAGAGGGAGCCACCTGTCTCCTGTCATGAGGGCCCTCCACGTCCGGCTGTTGTTTTATTCATACAATCAGCCGGTGGTCGACATAGCATCGGTGTCAGTGTCCGCCACACACACAGCACTGCCAGAGACGACCGCTTTGATCTATACCGTGATCTTATATGTGCCCCCAGCTTCTGACAGTTCTACTTATTGCTCTGCTGGGTGTTACATTAGTGAGGCCCTGTATCCTTTGCACCAAGGCTGTTCAGAGAGGAATACAAAGCCGAAGGCCAGACGTAAGTGTTTTATATATGATGCTTTGTTACACATTTGAAGGTGTCGCGAGGAAGGAAAATTAGGTGTTAGGAAGCAGTAAGGCGCGGCTAAGGAGGGTGTTTCAATATCCGTTTATACATAATAATCCCATTTGCTTTCCTTTTTTTCTTTTTCTACAGCTTTTATTTATACTGGAGGACTGTTTGGATTCGACATAAATCCATCTTCCAACAACTCCAGTCTACTCCAACAACTCCTTCAAATTAGTTTTTCTTTTATTTCTTTACAAACAGACACAGCATGAAAAACCCTAATTTACATAGATATATATCCGGTGTGTATAACTATGATTTTGCGTAAATAAGTTAGTCCTATATGCAGACTTAACATTGGGGGCCCGTATTCACTCTCCATGGAATACCCCTCACCCTTCATGATTGGACAATTGCTCCGAACGGAGGCTGTACTCTAAAATGGGGTTCTACTGCATGGTATAAAAAACGAGTGATGACATCACAAACGTTTGCCAACCAATCAGTGATAGGGGTGTATGAAATTTGAACCGCACTCGATCCGTTGCAGTTGAAAATTCATTTAGGTTTGCTATATAATATCGCTTTGCCTCGTGAGATTACTCTACAACCAAATCACATGGCATATTTTCAGTGGATACACATCTGAATGTAATTCCTTCTTCATATGTTAATGAAGAGAATATCTGGGGGAGATCTGAACAATCAAATACAATCATGCATCTCTTATATACCAGTGAAATAAAACCACAGAGAGAGGCCAATCATACTGCTGATTGGTATAGAAATTGAATTCAAAACAGTGTTTCGTATTTACTTAAGTTCATGTTGCTAATTTGAATAATACCGTGCCCTTTAACCCTTTCAGTTCGAGTAATGCCTTGAGGCACTCCCAGGCAGGGGACGATGAATGCCTCCAGGCATCTTTTGGGGCCATTACTGAAAACGGTATTCTATGTGACAAAATTCATAGACTTTCTTAATTTTTTCAAAATGATAGAAAAACACTATAAGCATCATTATTCAGTATGAGTGTTCTATATGGAACTAAGACAAGGCATATCAAATGCACCTGTTGAATAATTTCCGGTACCATTGTCATAAGGGCATCGTCCCCTGGGGGTATATTGCTTCATATCTGTTGGACTTGGCATATAGGCCTCCTGCAAGGTGGTCGGACTGAAAGTGTTAAGCCAATTCCGATAAATTGGTTTTGTTTTTAGCAGGTAAATCTTTCCATACAAAGTACTAAGAGGATCCATCAAATTGTCCATTCATATATTATTGCTTACCTTGTAAATTCAATCGTAATCTTTTCCTTTGCAATCCTTTCTTTTAATCTTAATTGTATAATCTTTCCCGATATCATACTCAATATTGGTTCTTTCTAAAGTATAGACAAGTTCAGTAATTGCATCAGTTGAAAATTGATAATCAAAATTGATAATTATAAAGTGGTTTCTATAACACTACTATCTATAATCTAGTCATTCATTAAATTGTACCTCATACAAAGAGCAATGAGAATCAATTCATCGTCCAGACCATCATCGGTTTGCATAGTCTATGAGTCGTTTGCAAAAGTTTGACAGTCTTCGGGAGGAAAAACAGAACAGGAAGAACAGAATCATTAGCATTTGCTTATTGCAGACAAATTGGACACATTGAGTAGATATATCACGTTCATATATCAATTCCAACCCTCCAAATAGCTTATACGTTCGAGAGACGACCTATCCACGACGCATAGCCGTCATCCAGAGGGCCATCTCACTCCATACAAACGTGCATTTAGCTTTGCTAAAGGTTTCATTTATTCCAGTATATCCTGATCCTATTATCATATAAGTGCCCATCTTCCTTGTTATCTTCTCTTTATAGTGTTTCTTTTATTGTATTATTATAGCAGCATTTATTAAGTACACTTAATACAATGAGGTTAGTAGTCTTTATATACATGTTCCGGAGTAACATCCAGAAAATATCATATCGACTCTTAAAGAATTTAAGCAAAATATATGTGCTCCAATCTTGGTGTGACCTTAGCCTACATAAAAACATGAAAATATAGTCTTGACATCAAGAGCAATGTCTACTGTAACAAATAGAAGCGATAAAAAAAACCTGGTCCATGCAGTTGTATTTCGATCATCTAAAGTGAATCAGATTTAATAAAAGGAGGTTGGCAGTATAATAAAACCAGACAAAGTATATCGAAAGTAATAAGAGTTGAACAAGGACATTGAGGTAACATTTGATAAAAATATATCACGCGAATTGTGAACAGTGGATTCTAGGGAAGGACAAAATGTACAAGCTTTACCTTTTAGTTCCCCAGACTGCTCCTAAACCTTTCGGAAAAACAACCAAACCTATCTGAGGAGCATAGGATAAGAAAAAAACGGATTTTGTAGACTGAACAAGCTATTTCAATTTCACGCACCGGTGGGCCTTAGAGATTCCTTTGTTACAAGAATACGGAGTCCCAGTGAGCATTCCCTGGCTAAGAGCAGCTCTCCAGTGAGCGATTAACGTCAGAAACACGCCAGGCTCTTATAGAATATCTTACAGACTCTTCCTATAGGATCACGACAGACTTACTTATCCCAGCAACCCCGTAGGCGCATAACATCGTGCACGTCAAATCCTGACTTTTTCCCTTTCTTCATCTCCAACGTACACGTAATAGAAACCAACGCGCAGCAACTTCCCAATGACTTTGTAACTTTTCAGGCACGAACAGATGAATCGATTGCTGTGTGTATTTGTATCCTTAGGGAGGTGTGTCCAGGATATGGGTGATTAATAAGTGATAGTCAGCTCTCCCCAAATTCAGAGCATGGGGTAATGGATAGAGTCGAGGGTATATCTTCAGAAGAAGCCATGGATTAGGGGTTGACTGTTGGATGACTGTCATTAAACGCATTATATCTTTATGTAAGTGACAGGCTGGCAAAATCGAGGGAGCTGAATATCGATTCGCCTATTGCGCTGAATTTTCTCTATGACTTTCAATTTCTTGTAGCGTTTGACATGTGCTTTAAGGTTTGCTCTTTTTTATCCTGCTCACTAAGGCCTGGCGTCCACCTACTACGATGGAAATTTAGCCCTACAAATATGGCGCCGATACAAAAAGCAAATATCGGACACAAATCGGGAATGTGCAAAATCGTAGACATATGTCTAGACATGCCAACCCACCACACATTGCATGGGGTTTTTATCGGTGTCTTCTCGTAGAAACGTCTTAGACCACATCGGAGCCATATCGTAGTAGGTGGACGCTAGGCCTTACATGCTTTAAAGATGCCCTACGATTAATCAAACATTGTGGCTTTTGCGAATGTCTGATCTGTAATACTCAATTAGGTTTTCAATTGCGTCCCCACTCTTCTTCCACCTACATCCCAGACTTTTCTTAGCCCTTTCATTTATCTTTATTGTTTTTTTGTCAAAATATTAAATTTCATATGACATAAGACCATCCTTAGGCGTCACAAGTGCACTATTCATCGATGTTTGTATATCTAGGTTCTTCCAGCTCTCCTAGTTTGGCTTCATCTTTAAACAAAGCGGTCATATTACACCTTTGAGAATTATAAGAATTGTCTTTACTCATCGTGTATCAACATTATTATATCTTTTCATTCTTTGAAGACATTGAATGTAGATTTGACAGCCTCCATGCCTCTATGGCTAGTGCTGCTTAATTTCCACAGTCCTGAAGATGCAGCCAGGCATTGCCATGTAGGGCCTGAATAAGCATCCAGGCATTGCCACGTAGGGCCTGAATAAACATCCAGGCATTGCTGGGTATGGCCTGAAGATGCATCTAGACATTGTTTACAGGTTGTTTAAGAAATAGGAAATAAGTGCACATTTGTATAAGAAACAATCAATTAGTTTCACGATTTTGTCGATCCTTCAAATTCTTAATGGGCTAGAATGTAGTTCCAAGGAAATCGTGGGACCCATGGCTAACTTGTAACATATATGACATCAGCGTAAAGGTTAAGGACTAAAGATTATTCTTCGTGATGGAACTGCTTCTAGGTTGCAAGACTAAATGAATTAAATCAATCAAAAGCGCATAGTATATGGTACCAATATGCTATCTAGGAATTTGATAAAACTGGTATTTTTACATACAGTGACTGAGTAAGAAAAAAACGAATAAATGTTAAAGCAAAATGAAGCCCTCGTGAAAAAATGACTATTTAAAATTGAAAAAAGAAGAGAGCCAACGGGCGCAAGAAGGACTTGTCTCTGTGAAGTCGGTCTGGTGCTCGGGGCTGGCCCTTCATTTCGTCTTTCATTGACGTCATCGTGACGTCACTGTTATTAAACCAAACACGGCCACCCCTTAACCATACGATAATCTACCCATCAACATGGAAGTCCCGTCTAAAATAGAATAAAAACACGGACGGCGGAAATCCTCAGCAAGTCCTCAGCAACTAGAGTGCTGAAGAGGGAGAAAACAAGAGAGGGAAAATGATGGAATAAAAATAAAATCAGAATTCCTAGATGAAAGAGTCTGATAGTTGTGCAAGAGTCCTGCCTGGCGAACGGTGGACCTCCGCCCGGTTGCCTCCCACCCTACCATCATATCGCCCGCCTCGCCACCCTCCCCTCCCACCCTGGCGGATCCTCAGGGTGGACGTGCTGTGTTCCACTAGATAACACTGAGCAGATGAGCCACTCACCAGCCTGACCCACTTCATTCTGCCTTTGATTGGGGTGGGAGGGAAGGCGGACCTTTATATACCCCCAGCAGCTGTAGGCCTTATAGGACACCCCTACCCCTTCTATACTGTGCTGTGTGCCATACGCCCATCAGCGAAAGCTTTCTATGGTACCCTCTTCTCAGTTCTCTGAGACGGGCGCTATGATGAACGGAGCAACAATTGCTCAGTTTCCTTAGTGTTGAGCTGCTCGCCTGCAGGCATGTTTGTCGTGAGGAGTTACTCGCTTCAGATGCACAGGGGCCTGAGGACCGAGCACTCGATAGACTAAAAGAGGTCCAGTCCTTAGATCCTCAGTCGCGCAATAATTGTTCGGAATTGGCTCCAACTTGCCCTGGGCTGAAGTGGGCGGGTATAAAAGGGCTGGGCTAGATAGAAGGAAATAGGTTTCAACAAGGCGGTCATGACACGAGAGAGATGTGTGAGGATTCTGGGGCTTGTTTGATAATCAGGGAACGATAATAAAAATCATTTTAAGATGGGCCTAGGCCAGGTGGTGCTTAATTAGGAACACATTGGATGCTCAGCATTGGTGCATGAGCGAGGAATTATTAGAAGCAAATTAATTGAAAGTTTTGGGTACTATTCAGTACATTTTCTTTAACCCATTTGACACGAATCCAACCTGATGTATCTACATCTGCTTTTGTAGATTGTAATATATCAATACGACTAATATACCTGTGGGTGTTGGTGAATGAGATATATATACTGGTCTGTCATGACTGGTCATGGTTAGCTTGGTTCGCCTCGAAGCATTGTGTTACATAGATATTGAAGGGATACATTTTGCATCACGCTGAATGTCTATGCAACTCCTCTGGTTATCCCCGGCAGTGTATCTAAGCAATATTAACAATTATCTTTGTTGTATAGGAGAAAAACAGTGATCGATAAGACCAAAGGCAGAGGCTCACTTGTCCTATATTAAATGACGACACATATCTTCCATACAGTCCTAATTGATTGGTCCTAACCTACGACACCTCTTGGGGTGTCCTAACCATGCTTTTCTGAAACTAACCAATCGATAAAAACATAGATATCTTGATTGAGTCAGCATGAATTTACAAAAATGGCAGCTCATTGGGTGCTAAGACGATATCAAGGTCTGTTGTTTCTGAGGGGTATTCCCAGTGATGAGCATGGTGAGTATTGATTGATTATTGTGATTAATTATTTTCATAAGGATACCTTTTGTTCTTGGAGAAATATTTACATTTCCTTTTCATAAATTCATTGTAGTCAATGCGAAATGCTACTGGCTTTGTATGTCAGCATTGGAAGGAATTTTCAACATAGGCTACAGAATAACACTTCAATTCATACCGCTTATTCAGTCTTCAAATGTAAGAAAGAACGTAAGGCTTGGAGCATAGCTATTTCTTACCCATGGGTTAGGGAGTCCCATTGAACAAGTATTGGGTCATAGTAAACCACTACCCATTGTTTCTTAGTGGCCGTAGACCACACCCATGGTTTTCAGCATTTCCAACCCAATTATCGAATTTCTAGGAATATCAATTTTTTTAAATGACGACGGCTAAAGAATACGATAATCGATATCTTTTGGACGGTCGGCTCTATAAACCACTCGAGTTTGACGGCGTAATACGTGTACACTCTGTCGCTCGTGTATTACTACGCGTGAACCACTCGTGGATTACGGCCACCCTTCAAAAAATCATCGATTGTTGTCTATATATATACAGCCTCTGCCTTTACCATACACATTACATATATCGTATAAACCCGAATACAGAACAGCATCCCTGTAGGATGTATAAATCAAGATCTAATGAAAGAGTACCCCACCAACCAGTCCTTAAGTACTACTACCCCACGCTCGTTGAAAATTGCCCATCAAAGCCAATGCCTTTGATTCGGAAGATTATCCCAAAACAAAGGTATTACTGGGATGATGACAGGCCATAGGCACGTGCAGGGAGCGAGATCATAGGATGAGGGGGAAGAGGCAAGCAATAGCTGCGCTAAGTTCACGTATATGAAGTAAGTTCATTAGCCACGTGAAGTAAGTCTCATCTGTCATTAAGTGTTGCTATTCCTGACAATCAACTGAGCCCATTAACTTGAGGCAATATGGTTCTCGGGTAGGTGAGCATCTCATGCCTAGTACTTTTCCCCCATAGACTTACCGTTGGGAACTCATACTCCACGCCCATAGAGTAGTGTTGAAAATACACAATGGTCGATGACATCGCAAAAATTGGCTAATAAGTCAGTGATAGGGGTGAGATAAAGTCTGAACCGCACTTGATCCGTAGCTGCTGACAATCTGACACTCGTGTTGGTTTACTATACATGTACGAGGGTGGTTGTGGCCCATTAGATTTTAGGTCAACTCGGTAGAACCGTCCCAAGGCGCTATAAATATCATATAAGGAGGTCAGGGTGAAGGACGTGGTATGCTCCGAATGCAGTCATTGGCTATTGGGACTCTATTTATATGGTAGTTAATATACGGAAACTGGCTTACTGTCTTTGTACGTCAAAATTACGCGGTGAAATTATTGATCACATACATCCCGATGCCGTAGGCAGAGGGATGTATGTGATCAATAATTTTACCAAGTATTTTGACGTATTAAGATAGTCAGCCCATTTTCGTATTATTATATACCTAAAAATGGCGATATTTTATTTAGTCATGTGACCACATACCCCGTACGGCACAGTGTGCCGTACGGGTATAAATACGCCATGGGTAGGAGCGGGCAGTATACATAGTTCATACAGCCACAGGTATATAATAATATGAGAAAACGTGGTTACTGAGCCCGTACGGGTGGCCGTTCGAGGTCATTTGATGAAAAAATACGGCCCGACGCCGTAGGCGGGAGGGCCGTATTTTTTCATTAAATGACAGAGAACAAATGACCGTAACTACCCGTACGGGCTCAGTCACTACGTTTTCTTATTACTATACACCTTCTACTTGTTTAAAATGCCATTTTAATAACTTTCCTGGGCTGTGATTCACCCACCCATTCCCGTACATAACCACTGCTATTCACTACGGCCCTCTGTCTCCAACCAACCTGTCATCCCTCTCTGTTACACCACTTGGACTCTTCCTTAGCGGCCACCCCTCAAAATAGAGTTTCGCCATATAATGGACAATTCCAATCTGCTCATCGGCAATGCAGGCCGGCATCACTTCGGGTTTTTTTTAGGTGCTATAAAAGCTTCCTATAAGTAACAAACAAATATGTTGATATTGAGCCATCTAACGTGGGTCTTTCACGTAATACCGTTTAAATAGATGAAATATACAAAAACAATCGATAACTCGATGTCTCACCCGCCCGCTGTCCGTTGGCGTAACTAAGGAAATGAAGGAGACCTCTGGTAGCCAACGTAATTATGACGTTGACAACGCGGAGTGGCGGGATGCGATCGGACTTTGCTGATATTGATCAGTCTCACAGATTTAAGCCATTTAAACGGTATTAGGTGAAAGCTACACATTATTCTCCTCGATATTTGAACATTACGAATTCTAATTGTTACAGGTAGGTCTTAACGTGTCTCTCAGGTTATGAATGGGAGAGAACCGCCGTTTTCTTTGTTTGTTTTTAACACAGTCACTGCTCACGCTGTATCGCGATATTTTACGTTAGCGGGCCGTAGTGTCTAGCAGCGGGACGTATAGTTTTACATGCTTAAGCCTATGGGAATCACTACGTCCTACTACTCGGCGGGCCCGAACGTTATTTATACTATATGCCTAGCAGCGGGTAGTAACCCATAGACGTTCGCCGATAGGTGTATAGTAATACAGGGGGACAACTCCATGCAGGTAATCTTACTCAGTTTTGCCTTGTGAGATTAATCCACGACCAAAACTTGTAGCATCTCACGATGAAGTTCCCTCTCAGTATTCTAATCGTTCAGATCGGGCAGGGTGTGCCTTGTAGATGGTTGGATGGTGTTGTGTTGTAGGAGGGTACCGTTTAGGTAGTGTCTGAAGTCCAGTTAGGATAGGCTGAGCATTTTAGTGATCCGACAAAACGGAAAGGGGATAATGGATCGTATTTAGTAGAGAGAGTGTACCGAGTTTGGAAGAGGTACAGGTAAACTCGCTAGTGTGTTGATGAAGTGTTGCGAACAGGGTGTGGCTCATAGTGAAATGAATTAACGGATATCTGTATAGCAACTTGCGAAAATAGTTACATTTGGTGGTGGATATAATGTTATGTGATCGTATTAGGAGTTACTTTGATGTTACGGGGTGTACAGAAGTGTATATAAGTAAAAATCATTGAATTGAAGTGATGGGCGGGTAATTCATTGATGGTTTTCAGATAATGCTCATCGTTTCCGATATTTGTGATATCTAAAAACTGCTCAAAATACGTACACAATCATAATTGGCTTTGTGTGCTAGTCGCAATAATCTGCAAGTAATTGCCCAATTGTAATATCCGAGCGAGAGCGAAGATACTTCGACGACAACTTAGAGTGGATCACAGCCTCTCTTACACAAAACTAGTCTGTATTGTATTCATAACCCACCTACACAAGTTTATTGCAATGAAGACCGATTATAAAATAGATACACTGCACGAACACCAACATTTTACATATGAATAAGCCCGGCGTATATAAGTAAGCTTTTGCGTATACAAGGTCGTCCTATTCCCCGTGTGTATACACCTCACCTGAAGGCGTATGTAATCGTCCAGTGAACAGGGCTTCACTGAGAACGGGCGGGGGTGGTGGCTGGGTAGGGGGGGGGGGACAGCGGGAGGGGGGGGGGAGAGGGTTTCCCATTATACTTATACAAACACAAACGGGCGGGAGGTGGCGGGGAAAAGGATATTTCCTCTCTTATACACTGGGTGTGAAATGCAGCCAAGACGCGTCCGTATATAAACCCTGGGCGTATATATATATATGAAAACAAGTCAGAATTCAGCCAATAAATGCACTTCCGCGATTGCGTATATATGAATAAAATGGTGGTTTTCGTGCAGTGATAGTTCCAGATTATGCCATAATACCAAAGCACTGCCAGGAATGGTGGTGATTCGTTTTATGACCGATTCCTGACCGGAAATAAGATCAAACTGACTGATTACGTGATGATTTGACCTCGTTTTGGATGGGACAATTTTCTGGAATCTCCTGTTAGTGAATTATAGGTGCCTTTTACATTTTCTATGGCGGCTTCGTCATTGGTGGATTGTAGGATTTGAAAATAAAGGCATCATGGTGAAAGCGCGTGTAGATGAAACTAACCACAAATCAAAGCGAAATCCACCTCCTAACACCTACCAGAAGAAACATAAGAAAACGACTATAAAGAATCGAATTATTTTACGGAATGAAAGACCAATGAATGGGTTTTCTATTTTAATCTTCCTCAATTGTTCAGATTGGTCGCAAGCCTTTTTTCCATCCACTTTTAATTTTTCCCATAGAAAAAGGGGCATGAATAAGGAAGAAAGTCACATGGTTAACCAGTAGGGCAAGCTGCATCTCCTCTATATGAATAGGTAGTTATTTTGTGTTTGAAATGATTTCCTATTGTATGCAATTAGAAACTGATGTATTATTAACCGCTTAACGCCCGCGAACCTTTCCGGAGCGCTTAGTGCACGGCATTACCCCAGCGCTATACACAGATGATAACGTATTGCCAGATATCTTTAGTCAAATATCGAGTATTTATTAAAAAAAACAAATTAATGGCTATTTAAAATGAGTGAAACAATTCCTTAATGAATTATGATACTCTAGTGCGGCAATAGTTTAAGGCATTGACCTGTCGTTATTAAATGGTTTAACCTGAACTCGTGCTCCTTGCCATACACAACTATGCACTAATGAAATCGTCTCATAGTATCTAGTTTCTGATATCATAACGGATGAATTTATCGGCCGGTAACAACGTTGTGTACTACCCATAAAGTTAGTTAGATTTAGTTAACCATAGCGTAAACCATAAAGTTAGTTAAATTTAGTTATAAAATTCTTTACATTGGAGCCATCCACAAATTATGTACACCCCCCCCCCCCTGCCCGATCCTGTACTTAATAGATTTAAAAAGGGACGTACTTAAATTTAGCGAAATTCTTTACCTGTGCGTTATGGATGGCCCCTTACGTAAAATTACATATTTAGTAGAAACCAAACGAGAGTTAGACTTGTCAATGTTTATGCCACGACAGGAAAGTTGTGTATTACTACGCGAAGCTTTAGCTGAGCATAGTGAGGAACAGACCTGACCGGAGTGGCATAGACACTGACAAGTCTAACTCGAGTCTGTTCCTCACTACACTCGGCTACGCTTCGTGTAGTAATACACGACCTTCCCGTCGTGGCATAAACATTGTCAAGTCTAACTCTCGTTCGGTTTCTACTAATTATCCTACCCCGTCTCTGCTTTTGTATTTCTAAAAGATAAATATTGAGTCAACTACGAACAGAACTCTTTTCATAATAGCTGACATGCTGCTCTCTGATTGGTCAATATTGTTATTACTCTAGTGGCATAAAAAACACTTTATGTCACGGCCTGCCACATAAAATGTCCCTATGTTAAGTCTATGGCGGTTTTTTATTAGGAGTAGGATAATGTTTGCAAACACTCAGCGCCTCATAAAGTCTGGTGAAATGAAGGTCCCTGGAGGAGACTGTGCCACTCAGTAAGACTTTGCATGCTCATGCCTCTTCTCCGCTTAACGTACCGGAGCAGCTCCATATCCAACTCCCTGTGGACGTCCTGTATGCCGTCACGATGTGCCTCAGGCCTGCATAGAGCTGTATGCGTGCACCTAACTCTATGGCACGACCACAAACTGCACAAATAAATACCCGCTGTTATTACAGGGAGACATAGTGTGGCTGAATGGAATATATTCCGTGTTGTCTTGTGTTGGAAATATTCACCGAGTTTGAGGATATGGTCAGACCACAGGAATTGAGGCAGTATTTCTGCACTCCCCCCACCCCCCACCCTCAACCCTTAAAACGAAAATAGCAATATGCTCTACAATTGTCCCTTATAAAAAGGGCCAATATTGATCCTCAACATGAAGAACCCAAATTCCCGCGTTCATTGTCTTCCGCTACAGATACCCCTCAGCTCTGTTTCATGAAATCATTCTTCTGCGAAGACAGCTCACGCCATATGAATAATCATATGATGTTTGGGAATGTGACTTGATAGTATTGAGCAGGTTTTTATCATCGAAAGGGAGTCTGGTACGGAGTTACGAATATTGTCACGCATTTTCTATCATCGAGGGGAAGCCTAGTACAAAGTGGATAAGATTGATACGCCTTAATTCAGGAACCGACCCCTCAGGTGGGCTGTCATATGTCCCCTCTAGCCTGTCATGTGGGCAATACACTCTGAAAGGCAAGGTTATCAGGGTTAAACCATTATTAACTTTATCATAAACACAGAGAACCCTCATGAGAAGGCTGCTTCCCCCGACCGGAACTCCACTCAATCTTGACCCGTCACCGGCGCCTCCTGGTGGGCTAAATCAGCGACCTGCCACAGATTCACAGATGACTTTTATGTATAATGTTATCATCATCCACAATTACTTATCTCCATATAGTAATGGTATAATAGCATAAGGTATAATTGATAAAAGGGGAGGAACGCAGTTTGGCATTAAAAACAGGCGTAATTTCTGTGTAAACAATGGGACCAGGCTCAAGCTCTAGATGATAGATAATAGATAATACATGAGATAGCTAAGTAAGACTGAAATTCTTATTAGGTACGGATTTAAAAGCAGAATAACTGTTGATCAGAGATTTGTAACCATTGAACCAGTGGTAATACTACAAGGTAACCAAGAACCTAGAATAAAAACAGCGTCGGGTTGAATAATATGTGTTGTTATAGTGGATGTTTAATTCATATATAAATATAAATATAAATGATCTACATAACACGTACAAACTCCGTAATTTCCGGCATTACATGGTACCCATGGATTAAGGGACCTTATCTATCCACATAGAATTAATTGACAGTAATATATACTATAATATATAGAGAGAAAGATTTTGTAAAAAGTTGATAATCAAACGGCTGAAACAGGCTAGCAGGAGGAAGTCACCTCTTACCTGACCTGACCTTCCGCGATTATCACGTGACAGACCCAGTGGTTACCTCCGGTTGTTATTGGGTGAAATATATACCACTAGATATTGTACTATAGTGCTTACATATTTATTGTATAATAGACAAAATACCAATTTTAGTTAGGAAGACTATTTACCTTTGCATGAAATAGCTAATAAGTCTACCAATGATAACGTCTAATTCTACTGCGATATATTTAGCTTACCTTCTATAGAATTATGAACTTTTCATTTCATCTTGTGAACGTTAGCCTTGCTTTGAGGATAACAATTCGGGAGGCACAGAATCGTATAACCGTAAGAAAACTCTGGATGGAGACTCCTGCATACAGAGACGGGCAGAAACACTCAGAGGGGACTGATAAATTGCGGTGCATAATGGCAGTTGATCTAGTCTAGGGTGGGAGGAGGTTTATGGCGTGTGTGTCTGGAAATGGAAGGCAGTGTCACGTGAGGTGAGATCGGTGGGTACACTGAGGACAGGGGATGTAGAGGATTTCGTACAAATCAGGAAGGTGGATTACTCGGGACAATGTTTGGTTAAATTATGAGGAGTTAATCAAGCAATTACTGACCAGGGACCTGTTTCAGTAGTTTCGTGATATGTATAGATGGCGTCAGTGACACTATACAGACAGATCACAAGATTGCAATAGATGACACGTGGAGTTTCACTCACTTCCCATAGGAATTAAGCAATGACACTTTAACATGAGTAGGGAATACATATAGTCTATAATCGTTACAAATATAAAGAAAATTGGCTACTCCGATTTTCCGATATTTGCTAGTCTTTTTCAGCTGTCGCTTGCAGTGTTGGTGCCATTGTTGATGTCTGTCTAGGCCTAATGTTACGAGACTGTGAGTTTATGTGAGTTTAAATTGGAGACGGGAGGGGCGATGGGTGCCCCACCAGCCACTCTGGGTCACACCACACGAGAAGTCACTCGCCTCCACACGCCCTCACAACCAATATGCTAAAATGTCTGACAACACTGGAGATGGGGACCGTGAATCAACATCTGAATTTTACTTCATGTCTTTGGCGAAGGCAGCTGGGCTGAAAAGAAATACAACGGACGTCCTATGTAATGACGACTATGCTAACTATGACGTCCTGGTGAATTAAGGAGATGAAAGTCACCCCAGGACAGGCAAGGAGTTACAACACTGGGCAACCAAAACTTCGGAGTAGCCTCTGATGTAGAGGAGGTTGAGGATGCCACAGAACCAGAATTAAAGGAAAGATCAGACGAGGCACTTCACAGAGCTGCGAAACTATATATTTCAAATATCCTTACCATACATGTAATAACCTTTTCCGTCTTGAGAATGCCAAGAATCCTGATCTAGATGATGTCTCCTGACTCTCCCCTGACGATTCTTGACGATGCCCTAAGCGTTTCGAGGGGTAGTGCTCAGTGGCGTTGGAAAAAAAATGTATATAGCTTCATGATTTGTTCAGTATTTATAGAAAACAATATTATCATTCTGATTAACTGTTTTGTTAGAATACTGTATCCGAGTAAATTATCTACTATTTATAAGACTGATTGAGTTAAGGGCTTACGCCGATAATTGCTGATCACAGACTGCTTTGAACTCTGATCGTAACCCGACGGCCCCATTTACACCCACCGACTGAAAATGCGCTGTTAAGATATCAAAAAGAAAAAAGTCGGTTGGTAATGCACCCCAAGAAAAAATCGGTAATGATGATCGGTGACATTTAGGTGGTTCTATCATCTCTTTTTTATCTGTTTATTAGTCACATTTCAGCAATACTATTGGTTTAAATTGTGACTACAATAATGTTAGACAAAATCGAATATATCTGGTGTTTTACGTAACTGCCGATATTGATAAATTATACATCGAAATGTTAACAGGCCAAGATCACAGTCGGCAGGTGGAAGAAGATGGGAAGTATAGTTTCTGTTCAATTCATCTACTGCACGAACATCATTATTTTACATATGGATGCGCCTGGCATATATAAGTAGGTATTTTGCGTATACAAGGTCGTCCAATTCCCCGTGTGTATACACCTCATCTGTAGGCGTATATAAGCATCCAGTGAAGAGGGCTTCACTGAGAGTGGGCGGGGGAAGGTTTCCTACTGAGGACACCTGTACTTCTACCAACACAAACGGGCGGGGGGCGGTGGGGGAGAGGTTTTTTGTTTTTTTTTAATTTTCAAAATCAACAGCTCTGCAACATGGCAGATCTTCCGCTGAAGGATATTTCCTCTCACATACGCCGGGTGTGAAATACAGCCAAGACGCGTCCGTATATAAGGCCTTGGCATATATATATATATATATATATATATATATATATATATATATATATATATATATATATATATATATATATATATATATATATATATATATATGCATATATATGAAAACAAGTAAATCTTCAGCCAATACATGCACTTCCGCGATGGCATATATATGAATAAAAGGGTCATTTTCGTGCAGTGATCGATCCAATAATTCTCTATATCCCTAATTGATGGTATTATATTGTATTCTCTCTGGTCATAAGATATCACGATGACAGCATCATTCTATTGAAAATACACCCGCGGTTGTTCTCTGAATACTTAAGCTTTTAATCCAAGGATAGGTATTCTCTCAGGGATATCTTAATACCTTCTGGGCAACGTATAACGTCCCTCTCTTCATATCGCTAAAGCGATAACGGGTATCAGAATCCCGGCTGATGCCTTTGAACATTGGGGATGCTTCATATAATATTCTTCAGGTGGAACCATCTCAGTATTTCTGATGAAAGAAATATGCTAATTAACAATATCCCTAATGTTTTAGCTGACACTTTTATAAACGACCAACCCCTAAATAGAAAAAAAACAGCAATGTCATAGCACAAAGTTAGAATACTATTAATTTGTGAGAAAGTACTATTGCTAAAATATCATCTTCGGGAGCTTAGATTGGATATATTAATTACTACTCGAGCCTGTGCACTTTTGTCAATTAGGCCATGAGGAATTAAATCTCATTTCAGGGATAAGGTCATTATTCACCCGGGAATACTCTAAAGCATTACCTCGCTGTTAAAGGGTTCAGCGGTATTACCTGCATACGACGAATGCTCAATTCATATTAACTGCGGTATTACCTGCACACTACAAATGCCCAATCTTTTGAAATTTATACAAAAATAGGAGTGACCACATATGGGTAAGAATGCTATTTTGTACCTGAATGAGAGTCAGAAGCAGGAGTTCAACCAGCGGATTTGCGAAATGAAAAACCTTTTTGCAAAAAAGAAAAAAAAACTTATCAAAACTTATTACTTTAGATGCAGCACAGAGTTGATTACTAATCATCACCTATCCCTTATCCATGATCCCTGTATACATGATTGAAAGGGTTAAGGCCAAGAACAAGCCAAATCTGCCGGTCATTGACGAAAAATTAATAATGATAATGGCAAGATCTTACCATCAGAAATAAGAGGCTGATTCTGTTAGCGACTGATGGCAATGAGCGCCACCCGAGGCTAGCGTTTGATGAGTCATCAGAAGCTGTGCAGCTTATAGGGCGCAGCTTTAGAACGCAACTTAGTGACGCAGCTTTAGAACACTACTTAGTGACGCAGCGTAACGACGCAACTTTAGACGTACGCCATCGTGACGTCAAACACATGTAGGCTTAGAAAGGAGGGCAGGGAGATTTACTCAAGATTGAGATTATGTTTTATTAACATCTCCTATCTAGCCTTCTCATCCCATGGAAAAATGGTTTATGGTGATGTGGTGTGAAGCTATTCTAACTATTGTCTATTTTGGATAGTTTGTAGTTCGTATTTATAGGGCTTTGGTATGGTACATGTGGTGTAAAAGGTATTATCATATTATCATACCTTTGTGCAATTGTCTCACACCTACGAGACAAATGTATGGATGGTGATTTTCTCAGTGTGACTAACTGTAAATGATACTACCTTCTGTACTACGTGACTTGTTGAAACGAAGGAAAAGTGTAAAATGATGGTTTTATGATTCTCAGGAATATAATAAGAAGAAGACATAGTGAGTGCGTCTGAGTTACATCTGTACAGCTGGCCAGTAAATTTTAGACTATATAAGGTTGAATTGACGAAATTTTATTAAAAGCATAAGCGTAAAGTACTTTTCTAATTTCCCAGTTATATGAAAACAACTAAAAAATGATGATCAGTTGAATAGGGGTATATATAATGTACTTTACGCTCATGCTTTTAGTACAATTTCGTCAATTCATCCATTCGAAGGATGAAATAAAAATAGGTGCATATATATATATATATATATATATATATATATATATATATATATATATATATATATATATTTATATATATAAACATATGATCCTGCGAGTGGGGAACCATCCCCTTCATTTAACCTGTCATAAGTCAGCCAACTGGCAGGTACCATGCTGCATCTGAACCTGCCAAATTCTCACGTCGTCTGTACCTATGCAGATGTGTTCGCACCTTGCTGAACATTTACCTGTTTTTCCTCCATATCCCAAAGGTCATAGCGGGTAAAACACTCGTATATCGATAGTAACTCACCCTTAAGAGAGGTAGTCCAAAATAAAAGTAGATCAAAGAGGAGATGAAACCCATGGTTTATCTCACCCCTGGGATTTTTTCTCCTACGACTTAACCTTGGGAACATACACCAAGTCTGACCAAGGAGTAATTCACAAAGCGAAGCTAAGTGAATGACATAGCGGACAACCGAGGTGGAGTGCACGTAAGTTATTTTCAGCGAGTGGGTTTCTGATTTGAGCTTGTCCCCCTGTCATGATCAGAAACATTATTGACCAATGAATACTCACACAAATAGCCATTGAGTATTGGGTACAATACTTTCACGGCGTGGAGTATGCGTTCTTAGTGTTAAAGCCTATTGAGAAAAATACTGGGTAGAGATAAAATCTGAAACTCCCTTGATCAGTAGCCACTGTAAATATGTCATGAGTTTTGATTGCGGAGTCTCACCGAGTGAGATTAAGAGGCATATTTTCAGTGATATTGATGCAGTTCTTCCTAAATCTGCTCTGTGTAATTGTCCCACTTTACTACTGAAAAACCTCAATTCACCAAAAGTCAGAGCAGAATGTACAGAATCCCTACTCAGTCATGACCGAATATCACTATTTCGTGGCTTTTCCATGGCACACCAGCCATAAGCGGCTGCTCCTACAATCAATCTGCCACTCAGGGGAGGATGTATTGGCCTCCTCTGTGAGTACCTCATCTGATCCATTGTCTGTTGATAACACACGGTCAGCCCTAAGCAAACGAGCAGCTCCACATACAATAGAAGTAGGAGCTGGGCCGCCATAAGAAACGGCTCGGAGATCTGGTGACTGTACCAGAGCGTACCAAGCCTAATGATGGATGTGCTGTCAGAGCACCTGGTAGCTTCTTTTTAGAGCTCATATTTAGGACAGTCTGTGCCAAGGCTTAGTTAGCGTTTAACACCAAACCACCGCCAGACACGCCTGTGGTCTGTTGAAGTACAGGGTGCAAGGAGACCTCTTATGAGGGTTATCGTTTAATGACTACTCAAAGTCCAGATTGGAGTATATTGTATTTATTATACTTTGGTAAATTTTATACGTAGTATAAAAAATGACATGGGTTATACTAGTGAGTAATACAATGGTATTACTACATACCTACTGTCGTAACTAACTTAATTACTACACGTTGCTATGTATACGGTAACTATGATTTCCGCACTGCCGTGTAGTAGCGCACGTTACGCCTAAGGTCTTAGCGGATGGATAATGGCGGCCAGAAAAAATTGGCATGTCGATTCGACAATCGGCATCCTGATATATGTCATAATAGAGTAGATATACACAGATGAATACATAGAATCCTAAGCAAATACGCAAATATGTCGAGATATCAAAGAAAAAAACATGAATATTATTGTCACTCGCCTCGACAAGCAAACGGTCAGAACCCGGACTATGCATGCGTGTTGATATCCTAACTACCGTGAATCTGTCCAAGTCGCAACATTGGTGAGTATGACGTCAGAATCGTGACCCATTTACGATTGCTTAGTAACGTTACAGGAAACAAGCAGTGACTGCTTCCCGCCGGATATTTAAAGGTACGGTAGAAACCGACGTTACGCCATGACAGTTGCATGCCCAAATTGGATTTAAAATAGCTTCTACGGCTAAAATACGGTAAATATCTTTGTGATTTCTAGGTATATAGTAATAAAGAAACAGGATGCCTGTGTCCGTAAGTTTCCGGATAACTCACTCGCTTAACACCGAACTCGTTTCGCCGGAGGTTTAAACCTCGTTCTCCGAACTCGGTTTAAACCTCCGGCGAAACGAGTTCGTAATCCGGAAACTTACTCCACAGGAATCCTGTTTCTATATATTACGAGTAATTGAATTGTAATACGAACAATAGCGAATACATGGTATTGAAGATACATGTTTATCATACATGGAGTATTAAATGTGAATGAGATATCAGATGCTGGAATTATGATATCTGTAGAGTTTATCAAATATAATCACCCGGAAAGAACAAGAAATGTAGGGTGGTTGGGTGGAAAAAGTTATACGTGTTAACAGTCTGAGTTGTGAGCTAGGACTGCGTGTCACGTGACAAAATGTGGTCTCAGGAACGTCCGATAGAGGGGGGAAGAGTCCATGTAAGCACCCTCTGCAGTCATTATTCCTCACCAAGTTCGCTCCAATGATATTCAAGCTTGTTTGCTAAGACAGTCGTAGCTAGCGGAAGGCCATCTACAAGTGTTAAATGGACAAAGGGTTTTTATGTTATTCACCAGGTCCTGATCCATAGAATTGGGTGTTATAATTTGGGAGGTACCTCGTGAGTCCGACTGGCCCAATTTTAAGTCTGCAGTGAGGGCCTCAAGAATGTTGCTGTGTTCGCATAAAAATCCATGCTAGTAGTGATTTAACAGATTCGCTTTGCTATTTATTCAAAGGAAAAACCCTAAATATTGCAATGTCCATGGTACCATAGACTAGCAGCTTGTGATATAACGTGATATCAATACATTATGCATTGAAAGCAAGGTTCAATGATGCGGGTGGCACAATTGGCAGGCCAATTTTCATCTCATGAGTTTCCCTCTAATTACTGCAAATCTTTAAGCATCCTATCCTCAGGAGACATCCTGCACAGCGACTTGAGCGCCCCTGTAGCCACTGCTACCCACCAACATGCTCGCCTGGAAAGGGTTAAATATCTTGAAACCTGATTGCTTCTAGAAGGGGTAAATAGTGTATGAGATAGAGGAAATCCTTTGTGGCCGGATGGTTTTAGAATCCCTCCCCATGCATTGCTTTCCACCGAGATTCGGCTACGTATGTATTTTTTGGCATGGTGCCTAGGATGTGGAGAGGGATTAGTTTTGATTCGTGCTGTCGACATCCATGACAAGACGTGTTTTGCTGGACTGACCGATCGATCTCAGTCACAGTCTAGAAAGAGTGGACGTGTCTTGGAAATCTCTGCTGGCACACATTAACTGTATTCCTCATATACCCAATCCCTCATCTCTTCATATTCTCTACTACAGATTTAAGTAATATCCCATTTTGATGATATTTCCTAATTGATTACAGACAGGAGCAGATGTACTCATTATATCAGGATTGAGCATAATACCTTGTTTCCATTGGCCAACGAAAACGGTGGAGATTTCTGAGTTACTCGAAAAGTCTTTCGGTGGTGCCACCGACTGTACATCGATGAGGGTGCATTGTATGCACTTTTCTACTGTGCCTTTCAGGTGTACACAGAGTGGTGGACTTGTTATATGTTCTATAGTAATTCCCTGCAGGTCTTGTGGCCATTCACAGATCTGATGTTGATGTACCAACAAATGCTTTAGAAGGTTCCCAGCTGCAAATTTGTGGTGAATAATCGGCGAATGAAAATGAGCTTTTAAATAATTTTTCATTGACCGATCATTCATCACCGATCTAAAGTCCGGAACCACCGATTAATCAGTTCGGTGACCGGAAACAGCCTGCTTTGGATATGGTCACCGATTATTTAATCAATGAGGCAACCACGGGCTGACTCGGTTTACGATCGACAGAATCAAAACGCTTTGATTTCATTCGAGAAACTCAAGGTTCCAGCCTGAACATGAAATCAGTGTGTACCTCTAAAATACAGGAGAAACCAGGTATACACCCTCACAGATTATTTGATACCGATGTACAGTCGGTGACACCACCGACAGGCTTTTAGAGGAACTCAATCAATCGGTGCCGTTTTTGTCCGCTAATGGAAAACGGCTTATACAGTGCTTGTCCTCGACGTGTATTGCATACGAATTTACACTTTACGTCTTTCCTTCAGATACCTTCAGAAAATCACGCGGAAAGATAAGGTTGCAGATTTATTCAGTTATTAAGAAAGGGCAGTCCAAATAACTCGATTATGATAATAATTTAATCTGTTGTCTGGTGCCCATACTCTATCTCATGAAGTGGGAACTCGTGTTGATTAGCAAAACTCTCAAGACCATAATCCCGTTCACTCAAGATGAGTGAGGGGATACTCGAAATAATCATAAGCTGACGAAGGAACACGCACACTGTCACTAGTTGGATTCTATCACTAAGTCGCCATGCAAATGTCCCGGATTCTTGAATAGTATCATATACCTGCCACTGATATAGATTCGGTATTTTATTCATCCAAGCATACTGCGCCGGGATGGAAAAATCCCAACACACTTCCTGCCTTTTGACTCAGTCACTCAGGGTACAACCAACTCTGGCCTTGTGTATGTTTCAGCCCACCCAGCACGCTCGAGACACTGGTTCAACTTAGATCTTTGATTGATAGTTGTTATTTCTAGCGACATGATACAAATAATATGTATCAATCTTTTTGGAACGACTCAGAGGATATTTACGACACGAAACAACACGGACCATATTTCATTCAGCCACCCTATGTCTCCATATACTATCAATCAATTTAAGGTCACTTAAAATAATTATTTCTCGGAGCTAGAGATACTTAATAAGACCAATCAATACTTGTTACTCTAACATCATCAAACGTTATGATATGATTTTATAGATTATTCCTTTTTAATTATCGGCAAGCATTCAATCTTTAACTCCTGTGTCCAGTTAGCAGAGAGGCACTCTTGTTAGTGGTTTACATTCAAGAAAGGTGTCTTCGGAACTAGGCATGATTACTCATGCCAGACAACGCATACACTGACAACTTACTGTTAACTCGCTCCATAGAGCAACTCGTGACACCGTAGAGCAGTTCAGTGCAACACAATAGAGGCTCCATAAAGACATTACCAAGTACTAAACGACTCCGTGACCAGACTAAGCTGGCCGCCTCCTTGGTCGAGTAAACCACTCACCTGTCGTGGCTCGAGCACTGAACTCCATAGTTGGCGGGAGACTTCTTGTGGAGTGGGAGCCAGTGAGTCATGTACACAACTACTAGATCTTTGTCAGGGGGCATTGACTGATTAATTGATCTAAAACATCTATCTTGGATACGGTCGAGATGTAGGAAGTAATTATACAGATATTAAGTGGTATTTTAGTGAAACATATTTACTTTGTTGGAATGACCTGATGTCCCTCGCTTTTTTTCCAATAGAAATATCAAACGAGCTCGTAAAATGAATGAGTTGAATATCTTATTGAAAGAAACTTGGACATCCCGACATGGTAAATATCTTTCACTATTATCATATACTAGTGATTTTGATAATTGAATATCGAACAAACCATAATATTCTCGAACCGATATCCAGAGTGTGTTGGAATGGCTGAAGCATGTATAGGCCGAATAAGAGTATGTTGGGAGTTTTCCATGCCGGCACAGTATGCTGGGATGGATAAAATATCAAAAGTATAACAGAGATAGGTATCTGTAGGATTTTCTGGCATGGTGTATAATAGTTTGGGTGAAACATTAGTAACCGTATACGTTGATGAGGAACAAAGTAATTGCTGGTGAATATATTTTGTCCGATTCATTACTATGGGACACTAATTGGAAGTACAGTAGGGGCCTCCCAAACGGAACAGAATGATGGGTAAAGGGGGTGAAGCCGTAATTAAAAGAGGATACGGTGACGGCAGTCAGAGGTGATTGAAAGACTGAGGTGAGCTAGAAATGAGAGTAAGAATGGAAAATAAATATAGAAGCATTAAGAAAATCCTGTTATAGTCCCTGCCAATACTGGTCATAATTCGGTCTTTTAGTAACAGACAATGATGTTATGATAAGGTCTCCCTATTAGTGCAATACCGGTGATCTTAACCCAGCAAATTTTGCTTTGTGAGATAATCATAAGCAACGCAACACAAAATTACAGCAATTAATTTTTTCAACACATTTGAAATTATTTGTCTTCTGTAAAAATACTGCGTTTATACTGTCTCATCATAAACATTTACTTGTAAATATTGGCATTGGGCTCGTTTCAACGATCATAATGAAATGTACACATTTGATTTGTGTCTTGACACAATTTGCGTACAGATTTAATTGCTAGTTTTTACTAGCTCCTCCAGCAAGCCCATTAGATATTCAGCTCTGTAAGGGTAGGAGGCCAATCTACTAGATAGTGTATGTAATGGAAATATTCCCAACTGTCAATGAACAAGTGCAGCAGAAACATGTTGATATTCAAGCAAACCTTGTTGAAATGAGCAAGGGGAGAAATTCAGTCTTAAGGCAGGCATCCACTAACCATGACAAGGCTATGCCAAGTGCCGACATGAAAGTTCCAATCAGCGCTTATCGCAGCCTTGTCGTAAGAAGGGGGGCTTTAAGACAGCGTTGTCGGGGTGTGTCGGGAAGTGCACACTCCACCAAAATTTGCTATTGTAGACCTCTGCGACACGCTACCAACACGCCATGACAGTCCACTGCAATGGTCCAGTCGTGGGAAAAATTGAACATGCTCGATGTTGTTGTAGCCTTGTCGGAAGGCTCCCAACAAGCTTCCAATCGTGGCCTTGTTGTGGCCTTGTCATAGACACTTGTTGGGAACTGGGGTCCACCAACCACGGCAAGGCCTCCAATCTTAGGAAAATCTTGGACCTTGTCGGGAAGCCATTGTTGTAGCCTTGTCGTGGATGGTGGACGCCCCCTATAAGGCCAGCCCCCACCTACGACGACTCTGGTCCTGATATGCTCTACGACCTCCTTTTGGACACCCTACCAATTCTTTTGTGAGGTCAGCAAAAATCGTTGTAGGTGAAACAGGTTTCTGCGATTCAATCTACGATACCTCTCAATGCGATTGAAAACACCAATCGCAGAGGTCCCAAATAAATCCAACGTTGGATTTTTCATAGCCTGTCGTAGCCTATTGGAGGTGATTTAACAGGAAAATATCTCTTGCGGATGAGAAAATTGAAGAATTATGAGATTCTGGAATTATGTAGGGCGCATATAGAGGTACTATCGCTGTAAATATGATATTATTTGATGAAGTCTAAGTGTCTGAAAATAATAGTTTTATATCGGAATTGTTATTCTACCACAGTTATATTGTTCAATTTGATTGTTTTAGTGTTTGAAAGTAATAACTAACGCCGTGCTGCAGATAAAATGTATTTATTGCACATGAATATAAAAGATGATTGCATGGTAAAAGCGATATGAATACATTTCCATAAAAGGTAAATTGATAAGACATAAAAGATTATACATCAGAGCCCTAGGGGCGATGAGATACAAGAAAAGGTGTGGATGGGTGGGTAAAGAAAATTCCCGTGCACCAGCAGAGAGTGCGAAGACAGGAATGAGTGTTCGTTGGTGGTCATGTGACCAGTTGAATAAATTAGGAGAGTGTTCGATTAACCACCCACAGTGTGTTTGATTATTTAACGAAAATTCCGGAAATATATCCAGAACCCCCAGGAGATTGTCTAAGGACCAGTGCTTCTTTACAAAGACAGTCATGTCATCCGTGATCATTGTTTATTTTCTTCCCCTCTGATCTGTGTTGATACCACATGAGTTTTTAGATACCATCTTTAGTCCATGAATGGCAGATGGGGCTCTTTATTGGCCGTGATTCGTTGTGCCTCTGAGGGCGCTCACTTAACCTCTGTGCACATTTTATGGCCAACGCTCAATGCCGTAAATCAATGGGAATTTTATTTTATGGGGCGAGCTGCTCGGGCTGACCTGGTTATTGGGCGACTCATTAGTGGTACTCTCACATATAGGTGTGTGAGATGTGCTGAGGAAGTACCCATCTCGGTGTTTGCATTACACGATTATTGGAGATGATTCTTGAATTTAGCACCACTTGGCGATTTTGCCTCGTCGATAATTAGAAATTGTCTAGAGAAAAACTAAAAATGTAAGATTCACATGACGTAATATGGCGCCAATTCACAACTATTCTGATGATGCGCAGACTATTTTAGACTGGCTTGAATTAATAGTTGAGAAACGCCACGATTATATGAAAGGTCGGTCGTCAACCACATAAACATTTCGTCAAAACAATAAATTTTTAGTATAAATTTGTTTTATCTGCACTTTTCTAATGGAAAATACATACATTCAGCTGTAATTTGTGGAGGGTTAAACCTGACTTTACGTTTTCACTAGACGATTATAGGCGACGATTCTTGAATTTTGCACCTCCCGACGACGTTTAGCTGTCAATGGTTAAAAACCGGTACATATAAAAAGTGTAAATGCTTGAGGACATTCTTGAGTTGATGAACTTTGCGGCCGATATTACGTAATGACTAACACAGAGCACGGGTATGGACATAAAAGTTATTGAGTATAGTGGAGATAAGAGATAACTTTTAGAGGTCCATCATAACATACATTTGAGATAAAATAAGAGTTCAGGAGCTATTGATGAGCCCTACGGAGTAGGAGAGAATGAAAAATTGAGACTGGAGAGTTTTTGTAGGGTGGGTGGGTGGTTCCTTCTTGTCGGCTGCCCAGGGTTGAAGTGAACGTCGGTTGGCGTTGGGTGACCGCGTGAAGGACACGTGACCGGAAGGGGTTGAAGTAGTCCGTAACGGCCAGGAGTGAGTCCCTAACGACAGTGCTCAGTTGCGCATTAAAGCCAAATCTTCAGTTAGCCCCAATCGAATAGCACCTGAAGACCATTGGCTAGACTATCTACAGTGATCACGTTTTTAGTTGTCTAGTGTAAACACCCCCACATGGTTTGAGCCTGGCCATAGCAGGAATCCATATGTTGTTGTAGACTGACCCCTCTGTACTAGCGGTCAAAGATATGTATATAGGTATCATTTATGATCAGGCAGCCCCTTCTTGTTTCTTTATTTGAATACATACTTGTTGAAATAATATAAATTAGATAATAAGATGATCGAGAGGTGTAGAATCAGATAAAAAAAACAGACACAAAAATAATTCAAGTAGGTAATACAAATAAGCAGGTGATTGGTAGAATGCAAATATCTCGATATTTAGCACCATTAATTGTGCTTCGTCAGGAAAAGCGAGCGATGATGGTTACAATCTATGTGATAAGTAAAAAAAATGTTAACATTATATATATCACAGTTCTTCTCTCGTAATATCTCCGAACTGAGTATCCCACTTTAGTGTTAATTATTATAATAAAACATAGGGCATATATAGAAATTGGAAGGTGACAGAGTGAAACAGTCTTCACCCCGATATTTGAACCAGACCATAGCAATATGGTAATATATTTATGTTATCGGTCAAGTAAGTCTGGTGCAGGCACCGCCCTGACTTTATAAACCTACATGGCAGATGTTGATGATGCTCACACATTAGATTAGGCAGTTTGAATGGAGCTGTAGTTTTACTACCTCAATCAACTGCTGAATAAAGTAGATGTGCCAATAAGCTGAAAATACTTCTGGCTAATTTATCCTACTTCATCCGACCCAAATTGCAATTGATATATAGTAATATATTTAATGCAGTATATAGCCATACACTAGTTTATGGACAGTGTGGCAGAATGTTCTATGAATATAGAGTGTCACTATCTTCATGGGTTTTACATATTTGAAATTGGAATATTATTGGTGATATGCTTTGCCTAAATCCTTCAGATTTAAAAAATATTTTTATGAAGAAGAACCGCCATTGATAACAATTGTTTTTTGGTTTTAATATGTTTTTTCCTGGTACACCTGTTATGAAATTGCTCCAAATATAAAAATTTAAGAGGAGTGTTAAAAGCTAACAGCAACAACTCTTGAGTGGTCTTGGTACTTACAATGTATTGGCTGTAGCATTCTTGGTTTACAATTATTGACCGTAATGACTTGTATATAATTGATTGATATAGGTAATATATCCATGTTATCATACATTTCTAGGTTATCCTGCAGGCATTTTGGACATTTTGATGCAGGTTTGATCCATACAACTGTAGTTTAACTCTTCTTCTTTTTAGCTTTTTACCATCAACTCAGGGCATATATAAAGGTAGTTTGTCCCAGAGTACTTTGTCTTTAGGAAGTACATTTATGTCAGCATTTCCTTTCGACAAAGTACATTTACGAAGGCCTACACAAAAATGTTATTCAACATACTTCCTCTAAGAACCAGCTCGTGGAGACTCATATCTTACGTTCGATAAGTCAATATGGCCGACATCAAGGACGAACGTTGTAAAAGAAGATTAAATTTCTAAAAGCAATACCATTTATCTTACTGCCGATGTGGTGGTTCAGGTTGTCAGTGTCTTTTTTTCTGGGTACAAGGCAGAGGTTGAATTAAAGTCTCAATCAATTCGTACTCCACTTTCAAGACACTGGCCTAAAGTTGATACACTTTATAAATGGTACAATGTCGTATATGCATCACGATTAAAGGTAGCGACGGATGTAAGAAAAATAGTGTATGTTTACCTACTACATATAAAACGTTAGAATTTTGTAGAATCTGCTTGGAGAGTCTCCTGCACATAGGGAGAGAGTGAACCAGATCTAGGCTTGGAGAATGAAGGGCCACGCGACTGAGATTCTCGTGTCGGAACAAACTTGAACCACCTATTCTTTTTTGTATCTCTCTACACAAGTGTACTTCTATCCTAATGATTTATTTCTTGCGATACTGAAAACATGATTTAGAACTGTAGTTTTCTGATCTCCTTTCCCCGAGAAAATTCAATGAGATCCCACCCATTCACTGTTGTCTATCCTTAATCGGCCAGCATTCAGGAATAAGCAGAGACAGACACTACACCGCTCCACTGTGTCACGCCGAATAATAATCCATTTAGAGTTATGCTGGTTCTTGGCAACAGTGTATCGGTGTCACGTGAAATATTAGCCATTAGACAGTCAGAATGGGCACCTCGTAGCAGGGCAATATGAATCTGAATCGACGAAGTCGCTATTATTATAACCCTATGCATAAAGTCAGAGTAAATACATTCTGCTCCTATGAGTATAGTAACTATACACAGATTGCACTGCACGCTGTGAAACGTTGTACTGGTGCCTTTGGATATCAACAGATTGCACGCTTTGAGTGACAAAATGCATGCTTTGAACCTTACCTGCACGCTTTGAACTACAGATTGCATGCTTTGAGGAAATAAAGCATTTTGATTGGTCGAGAGGCCGACAACAGAATTCTAGGAGCAAGATTCAAAAATGGCGGAACGCTTCAATTCGCGAGTTCCATGGCGTTGTACAGTAACCACGGAGCGAGTTAGTGCGAAAATACATCAAACATCAAGGTGGAATACGATAACGAATCATGTGATACACTTTAGATAGCTTAGATATGCGAGAAATATCGATTTCGATACGTTCACGGGCCGAGCGGGCGACTCGTCAATGTCAACAAATGCAAAACCCCTGTTAGACACTGCACCGCTGGAGGAAGAGCTGTCCGACGGGACGATCGAGCGTAGCAGGGTGACCCTGCATCAATTTATGAGAGTCTTAAACCCTGTTTAAGGGGTTATATTCATTGTGACTCACTAGGTGGCAGCTGTATCGCTTCCACCCAGCTCGATCGCTTCTCCAGTGTATCACCAGAGGGACACACTGTTACTTCACTTCCAACTCCATACATGTCTCGTCTGTACCATTTCCTGATATTTTTTTTTAATAACGACTATTGTTAATATTGTTATGTAAATTCAGGGGTCTGCATACCGAGTTCCCTGCTATTCGCCAGTCATTTGTTAGGAATTCATTGAATATGCGGTGGTATAATGTATTCGCGCCTGCGCGGTGATCACTTCCGGTTATCAACATCCGGCATGTCTGCGAGCGTACACATTGTGTTTGAGAGTTGTACCAAGTCAAACTTCGATGGTCAGTTTTAGCGAATTAAGACCGAATTAAGGTATATAATAATATGAAACCATAGTGATGGTGCCAATACGGGGTAGATTTACTCATTGTTTCGGAGAAATTCGTTCTTAACTCGCCATGCCGGCTCGTTCAGGACAAATTTCTCTGAAACAACTCATAAATCTACCCCGTATTGTCACCATAACTATGGTTTCACATAGTATTGAGACAACATAGCTGAATATATCACATATATCATTATTGACAAGAATAATTCTTACTGTAGGAAATCTATAGACACCAAGCTGCTGTGTATTGTTTACCCATTCATAATAATCATCGATATATACATATGGTACCACCGGGAGAAACCGTTAACCTCAATTTGATGGTGATTAATTTGACCAGTTCACACCTGCAACAGTCTGAGGCGAAAATAAACAAACGCTTGCAGGCAGGTTTGTTAGTTACTCAAAGCTACCCACGGAGCTACAAATTTACCACGATAGGATCTATGATATTATCTCACCCCTGGTAAAGGTTAGTCATAAGGGTAACAAAGATAAATTAACGATCACCCAGGTAAAGAGAAAATACTACGCCATGGTCGTGGCGTTGTGAATACAAGATGACGTCATATGCGATTGACCAATCAGTGGCCAGGATTTCAGAGAGAAGACAAGACTAGAGATTTAAAAGTCCCTGACCGTGAAAGGGGTGAGATTAATCCAGCACCGCAGTCGAATCGTAAAATGAACAATAGTCCACTCGTTTGGATGCACTGTAATTGTCACTAGGCGTCAACTCGATGACGATTGCGAAGCATCCAAACTCATGGAGTATTGTCTATTTATATAATTCTCGATGTAGTTCCATTTAAAGCGGGCTCCCATACACTATGTACGTTGCCTATAAAAGGTTAGAATGGTCGTCTACACTTTCAGCTTACTGATAAAAATGTATCCCTTCACTATATGCATGCTATTCGCTGTGCTATTGGATAAGGAGCAGGGTGCCAGTGTCTGAGGGTCTTAGAGGCATCCCCAGCTGTCCATGACCAATCATTCAAGGCAGAAATACCTCATTTACCCACTGGTTCTTGATATCTTTTGATCATAGACTCAGGCAAATGGCAAGTTAACTGGGTCCAAGTGGGTTACAGAAAAAAATCATATAAACTGAATGTAACCCTAACATTTTTAGTAGTTATTCATTTAAATTTACAAGCCCATTCATCAATGATGAAAACATACCAGTTGCTCATAGTATATTATATACAATGCTCGTTGGGACCGTTACCGTAGACGCAGGGATTAAATCCTAAAATAGAATCAACTTCATCATCTAACGATCATGCTTGGCAACAGATCGACAGGAGACCCATGTCCACAGGGTACTTAAGTCTGAGTTTGACGGATGAGTAGGACTGATTCCTCTCCTGTGCTAGACGGCACCGGAGCAGCTCACCTTATGAGGTCGGAGATTAGCCCTGAAGAACCTGCACCCCGAAGTAATCGCCTTATAGATCCACAGGTGTGACATCCCCTCGTGACACGTCACCGCATTCCGCGCATGCGCCAGCCTCACATTTCACCCCCCCCCCCCCTGCTCCGGTTGCGTTTGATCTTGGTACACTAGGATAAAGTCGGATAAACATATCGCGTGTGTGACATTCGACGTATTGGGACGGCTTATAGGCCACTTTCCATGGGCCGACGGAAAGGGCACAGATTGATTGAGTTCCCTTTAATTCTGTCAGCTGTGCCACCGATGGTATGTCGGTAACAAATAATCGGAGAGGGTAAGTGAATACCTTGTTTCTACTGCATTTTGAATGTCTATATCAATTCGAATTCCCACCTGAAACTTTGAGCGTCAGTGACAAAACCAAGCCCTTTTGATTCTGTATGTCGCTGACCAAGTCGGTCGGAGGTGGCCTAATTGCATACTTTATGCACAATTATTTTGTAAGCATTTCTCAATTCACTAATAATCGGTGATGGTGCATTGTAGTCACTGTTTCTTCTGCATTCTCTGGGTAGATATTGAATTAATTTTCACATTGAAATCTTGAGGATCATCAACAAAATCAAGGCGTATTGATTATATCGGCCGGTAGAAAAATCGGATGGTGGTGGCCTTGATCATAGATATACTTTCTAAAAGGTTTGCGTTCACATTGTAATACCCATGTAATTCTCTTCAATCTTCTACTGGATACACTAAATGTATTGTACTAAACATTTCAGTTTTTTAAATCATTGGTCACTGTTCTTGTTTTTGAAAGAATTTAAATAAAATATATAGTCCATGTAATATGAGAGGGTCCCCCTCACCTTTTGTTTTTGTTTACGTCTCCCCTCTTACCCCTTTTTCTTCCTCCCATGTTTGTTTTTGATTGGTCGAGAACAGACTTCTGCCCTGTCTTCTGTATGTCTTGTCTGCCCTCCCACTTTGTCTGTCCTATTAGATATCCTTAAGATTAATACCTGAAATAAAGTATTTCTATAGCACTTACTTTATACTGTATTTGTAGGGTGAATGATCTATTTGTCCATCAAAAATAAGCAGCAATAATTTCATCGTTGTATTACTCTTTATTGTTTGAACTAGTATGTGGTAGGTCTTATTAACTGTTATTCCTGTAACATCTTGCTGAAATGTTATCATGATATCTCATTGTAAATTTAGTTATGTATATATATAGTGCAGTACATCTTCCTGTATAAATCAGTCAATTAAAATTGGCCTACTTTACATCTTGGGCTATGTCATTGACATTTTATAGTTCACTAATTAGAATAGGTCTGAAGAACTGGTTTGAATTGATAATTGTCAGTATTTGAAAACCACTGTATATTATAGAATATGCCTTTAAAGCCATCCTCTTGGCCACTCCAGCATAATATGGAGCACTTGAACGACCCACTTCATGACAAGCCCACCCTACTCACTTTTCCCTGAATGGCAGTTGCAAATTAATGTATCTTGAGACTGTTCCAACTCCAATGCACACTTAGTTTAATCAAGGGTAAATTGACAGAACGTGAGTCTATATTTGACATGTAAACGAAAGGGTTGGACGTTCTATTCCATGCAAATATGTACCGCGCTCACTGTGTTTATTAATTGTCTGGGTTCAGGATATAGAATGCACGTTATCCAGCAATTGCCAAGGGCACCATCATTACTCAGAGGATAAGCTGTCTTGATAGTAATCAATGAACATTGGACGATGCCCAGGGGCAATGAATGAGTTTATGTTGATGGTTAAGGGGAGGGGATATAGGATTATTGAAGGAATTGAACCCTTCCTTTTTCTTCTAATAAAAGTGTTGTTTTTTCTTTCTGTAAATCATACACTTAGCCGGTAAATCTCCAACATCAGTACATTCTTATTTACTGATAGTGATATCACATTTAATACCTTGCGGTCAGTTTTGTTTGGTCAACTTTTTATATTCGTATTTTATAAAATATAAAGAATATATATATGTCCATACAAGAAGAAAGAATTCTCTTGAGTAATTTCTGCTACACGCTCCTTCCTCATGTACTATTTGGTTCTTGTATTTAGATTTTAGATTTTCAGTGTAGATTATAGCTTTTTGCTCCTTGTTCCAGATGAAAAGTTTATTGAGACCTTATTCATGGCATTGGTATCCCTAAGTTTGCCTTACTCTTCCATAATTCAAGGATTTCCGGAAAGGGTTAAGTGATTGAATCCTAATGAAAACTCTGATCTAATATCTACTCAGTGAGTGATTCTGATTCCATACACACGCGAGATAAATGCCAACAAGGTTAGCGTGACGGTAGAACGCTCTTGTCTTCGCTATTTAATCTGTTGCTGGAGGGAGGGAGCGAAAGAGTGGATGAAAAAAAAAAATATTGGCCAGCAATGATTCTGGTGTGAGCGGAACAGAAACGACAGGATTTCATGCCTGGGGTACTTAGACACAAAGCCAGTGTAGCTGACCACGTGACCCTGCAACCCCCTCCTCCGTACTGGGACCCCCTCCGTCGGCACGCAATCCCCAGTGGTAAGCACCACTTCTCACCGTGCATGAGGCGCTCTGAGCAGGTCAGGGGAATGTGTTGCTCGCTCTTTTTATGCACAGCGTTCAAAGCCAGGGATGTCAGAGTTGAAATTAGGGGTTTTATAAAACACAGAGATATATTCTCCTCACTATTTAAAAGCCTCAATAGAACCTTTTGTATGTCAACTCTATATTGTTTTAGGAACCCAATGTACCCGATTTCCCTATGAACATGTGCATCACTACTTCCGTGGTTTTTAGAATTTTCTTGACAAGCTGCCAACAGATAATGCATGGATTAAAATCCCTGAGATCCCTGAAATCCTTGCACTGGAACCATACAAACCACTTTGAATGCATAGCTAGCACCAGGAGTCAAAGAGACGGCTTCATACTTTTAATTTTTGGGTTAACATCTATAGGACATGGAAGGTAGGGCTCTGCTTGGAGAGCAGAGACTGTAGTTCCAGTCCTACTCCCCAGGGCACACAGTTCTCATCGTTTTCGAGTTCCCATTAGGCATTGCTGTCTGGGGTGGGGTGGGGGTTGGGAGTTTGTCTCAGCAAATAACTTAAGGGATTTTCGACAATGGCTTCTGACATCCCTGCAAAGCTGCACGTATATACGTCTTTGAATAATTGGGGGATCAGAAGATTATCATAGTGCATTGGTGTGTTTTGTAGACCACGTCCGGGAGATCTGATCTATTACTATTATTTCATGTTTCTTTCCGGCGTAATAAAATCTTTAATTCGGGAACCTCTATGATACGCCGCAAAAGCCAAAATCATAATTGTAAACACCACTCTTTGCTCTATACCAGATGTGACATCCGATTTGGTTTTAAATTGTGAAGACAATGTTGCACTCCCCTGTGGTATAAACTGTGTTTTAGGGAACACCGTTGACATGCGAAGTTCTGCGGCCCTTTCTATCTCCCATCGATCTGAATATTTACGTTGCTACTGAGTAACCTTCCTGTGACATGAAAATACTCTAAAACATGTGTCGCTGCGCTTGTCCGTATACTACGGAAATTCTGCTCCTTGTCGTTTTAAAGACAAGTGGAATATTCCCTCTTTTGCTGCAGCTCATTGTGTGTTATGACAGGTTCTAGGTGGCAGGAGGCGTTGCCCCTTGCCCGACCCGGTTAGTTCTGCTACAACTCAGACCTTTGCTTGTAGAGTGCTGCTATGGTATGGAGGTACAATGGGTCTATCATATAGACCGATGGCAGGAGCCTATATAGACCCTTTGCAATTAACATAAATATTCATACCAGGTTTCAATAGCAGAGGTGGTGTCACATTATGAATCATCCATTTGTATGTTATTCTCTGAGTGTGGAATGGGAACGTTATGTATTAAGATTAAAGTATAATAATTCATGGAGATTTAATTTTTCTGCGGTAACTGCATAGAATATATAACTTTCCCTATGGCATTTTTTCATGATAAAAATGATAAGATTCCCTATTAAATCATATGCGCTAGACGTACAATTGTAAGTATAAGGAAAAACGCGTGTTGCAAGATTGGTATTCATGAACGATTAATTTTTTATTAACAGGTGATAGCTATAGCAAATACATCAGGTGCAAATGCCTAGCAGATTTCAAGCTGATAACTAATGTAAGCTGGAGAGGTGATCTATGAAATCATAATACTCATACAACATGTCTCTCTGCACCTGTTCTATTAATAAATAGTAAAACAAATATATCGATGTCTATTGCATAGCCTTCTTTTCTAAAGTTAGCTATTATAAACGTTAGATTGGCGACACAACCTAATTTCTAGGTAAAACATTCCCCTCATCTCCATGGACGCGTGAACAGCTTTTCCTTGTCAGTAGGCGAAACACTCTGCAGTTGGGGACAAGAGAGAAAGACTTGCCCAAATCACTTGAGAAGCAGCCAATCTACACTGGGATACTCCCTTTAAAAACACAGTTATAAAATAAGAGACAACTGTTTTGAATGTATGCAAAGATAAAAGGGATTATATTTATTGATTACATGTCCAGTCCTTTCAGCAACAAATAACGACCTCGATAGTGACACATGTATTCTATCTGGCATGTTACAATTCTGAAGAGAATTATACACCAACTATTTACAAGCGACAATTCTGTATCAACTTTCTCGGCTGATCCTCAGTATTATCCATGCATGAAGTCGTCGAAGCACACTGATTTATACTTCACGAAAGTTTAAATAACTTAGCTAGTGAGCTTTTCGTTATACAGCCCAACTCCTATACTGTACCACGAAGTTTCTACCGCTGGTGTTGACCAAAAACAGGCATATCTTTGTATTGTTAAGAATGGTGGAAAACAAGGCTGCTTCGTTACCAACCATTAAGTGATCTGCTATACAGAGACCCGTAGCCTTGTTAGGGCCAGGGTAAATGAAATGACCTAAAAGGTATGGGGAGCTACACGGCCGTGTTTGGGGACTAACAGGGCTGAGTATATTCGCTACCTAATTTCAGGAGTTGGATTCTCCGTCCAGATATATACCCACCACACTCGGGGAAACTCTCAGCACAAGCCACCAGTGGTATTGATTGGCACTGAGGGCAGTTGTCGCCGACAGTCGTACACCCTTCACCCCTCCACCCCCGGCCTACTCCGCGGGGCCCTGCCGACGACCGATCCATCGTGTTAACGGAGAGGGGAAGTATCACTGCGAAGCAGACCCCCGACTAAGAGTGGATCCGTACTGTGTTTGATTGGCTTCTGATTACACTCTCCCCGCTGAAGGCAGGCATCAAGCACGCCGTGTCCAGGCACTGAGTGCAAAGCCGTGCCTCGAGTATAGCTGGGGGTGCCGTATTTGTGCTGTGTTGAGTGCTCTGCTATATTATATACCAGGAAATCCTCCAGATAACAATATATGCTATATCTTTTTTATTAGAGCGTACTCGCAGGCGGTATATATATATATATATATATATATATATATATATATATATATATATATATATATATATATATAATATATATGTATATACCTTGCCTATAAAAGGTTAAAGTGGTCACAAACTCTTTCAGTGTGCTGAGAAAAATCTATCCCTTCACTATCTGCGTCCTATTTGCTGTGCTATTGGATAAGGAACAGGATGCCAATGTCTGAGGGTCTTACAGGTATGCCCAGCTGATCATGACCAATCATTCGAAACTAAAATACCTCATTGACCCACTGTTCCTGGACTCGGGCAGTTAGAGAAATGGCAAGTTGACTACAGTGGGCTACAGAAAACGACGCATAGATTGAATGTAACCTAAACCTTTTTTATTGTTATTCATTTAAAATAGCGCACTCATTCATCAATGATGAACATACCATTTACTCCTAATATTTTCCAGCTCAACATACTGTATTGGGATGGATAAATCCCAACATGCTCTGATTCAGCCTGTAGTAGTGTCTCCCCTGCCTGGATAACCGCATGATTCTGTTATATTTAGATAGATATGTTGTTAATTATCGATATCTCTAGGTATATGATACAAGGGAAACATGCACATACCTTGATGGGACACGCATACGTCCCTCGACTCTTTTCGATAAAAGTATTTAACTTACTCTACTTGTTGAATATTTGTATTCAAAGAAACTTGAGACGTAAGGTCATCCCCACAAGTCTTTTATATGTTTCACTTAATTCTTAAACCAATACATATGCATACACACAACACCCTTTCTGTAGTGTCCCAACTCATAAAGATGTACGATAATGACATAAAATGTTTGAAATCTAGATAAGACAGATTGACACGTTTCAATTAGAAATGCTATGTTTTATTCCTGCCTTGAGGTATTGCATCTGACAGCATATAAAGCATAGGGACTCAGACTAGCCAGGTTGAGAAAAATGGGGTATGAACTCCGAATGCAGAAGTACAAGGTACAACTATGAATCAAGAGATAACTGATTTTATTGACAAACAGGAGGGAATATATACAGGTGGCTTTTACTGCAAGCTCAGCGTGTGCGTCCGGATATGGGTTCTCCTGGCACTAAAGCTCAGAGGCCCATTCAATAATCTAGGCTCGTGCAAGAAGACCCTTTTCCGTATGCCATAGAGACCCAGGGACGATGTTGTTCAACTTTATTCAACACCTATGGGCGATCTTAGCGAACAAACTGGATTATTATCAAACGATAACCCTTATTGGAGGTCCAGAAAAGGGTCTTCATGTACGACGCTAGATTATTCAACAGGCCCAAGAAGTCTAGGAAACAATCATTAACCACATCCGTTGGTGTAATAAATACTCCATAGCGATTAGCAAACACGCAAAATGACGATATCCTCACCAAAGGGTTTTTTCAAGTAGATCTGTTTCAATGCAAACGAAACCTTCTGTTGATGTAACGGAATTTCCATTGTAATGATTTGGTATATTTAGTGCACGTGCAGTCGAATGGTTCATTCGAGTATAGGTAGGCATGACAGTATACTTTCACCCCTAACCAATTTTGTCTCCACATCTGGTCATGTCATATCCATTAAGAACATGAATGATGCATTTATAGCCATGTCTATTTTTATCTACGGATCTGCTTAATCCCCTGGTGAGTACACATACCCTTCTGGTCTCTGAGGAGATGGGATGGAGCTAGGAGACCAAAAGAGATCAGCAAGCACACTGTGGATGCTTTCAAGTTGTTGTTTATCAGGCGACTAATTGATTGAGCTCTGATCACAGTGAGTCGCTGCCTCAGTGGCCTCATGGGGGCTGGGGGTGGCCCGGAACACTTCGATATTGGAGGTGATAAAGTAGGTCGCTGGTTATACCTACTCAGGGTCGCTCGTACATTCTCATGTCTCCTATAAACGTCCCCACCGGCAAATTGTACACAATCATTGTTTATGTTGGTACTGAGTGGCCATTAGAAGGCCAGCGAGCAGCGTACGCCCTTCTTACGTCTCGATTAAGCTAAGGTAGCATCGATCTCAGTTTCCTTTATTTCGCTCTGAATTTACATGTACACATTAGGCAAAAAACAGTAGGTAAGATCCTGACCAAAAACAGATTCAAAGAACGTGTTGGTTAATCGGCTAGCAAGACAATAAGAAAGGATATGTATCACGAGCTCCTTAACAATTGACAATATGTGGACACAGAATCAACAATACTATATTCAGTATATTTAGCTCTAAGTTGATATCCACGAACTGGTAGATAGATGTCTGTGTATATATACACTAGAACAAATGGTATGTTTATCATTGACAAATGAGGGTTCAATTATGAATGAATAGCAATTAATGGTTTCGGGAAATATTCGGTTTATGGTCATTTTCTGTAGCCCACATGTACCCAGTCAACTCGACCTTTCTGCAACTGCCTGAGTCTAGGATCCAAACATATCAAGCACAAGTAGGTCAATGAGGTATTTAGGTCACAAGTGATTGGTCATGGTCAGCGGGGAACACCTTGGACCCTGGGCTTTCCTTGGACACTGGGCTTTCCCAAAATTACAGGGAATAGCACATGAATAGTGCAAAGATATTTTTTCTAAGCAAGCTGGAAATCCATGTGAGCACTCTAACCTATAGGCAGCATATGTAGGACGTGCAAGCACGCTCTATCTAGGAGCAAGTGGGATGTATATTTTCATGTATATTGACACTCACTCGCCGACCCTTGGACTCTATTCTATATTTAAGTGATGACATCGGTGGTGAATAAAAACAGCGATGCCTGCCCTCTGCGCCACCAATTAGAAAGCATCGTAAAGGTTAACAGAGGGTTAATTTGTGAAAGTATCTCTAGGCAATGTATGTCGGACGTGCAAGCACGCTGAAAACTAGATACCTGTGAATTCTGTAATAGCAGAATATGTTTTCCTTCAATTATCTTACTAAGTTGTGATCTTGTTATCATATCTATTACAAGATCAGGTATTCTTTCAACATAATTTGTCGATTTCTAGATAGATAGATTTATATTGCATTAGACCTTTTTTTAGAGCTGACACTTCCGTGCAGGACACCTCCAAATGAGAGACCACTGAGCAGACAACGTCATAGGAGGGGATCGTTTTCTTAAAAACCAATCCATGAAATAATACAAGTGGAAAACAACCTATTTTGATAGGATTATTGTCACTTTTCATTCACTCAATATGTGAAAAAGTCAGTCACACACCCGACCCATGGTGTTCTCCCATATGGTGGATCGTGACGTCATCTGAAAGCAGTCTATACTTGATTATGGTCGGACCATTTGAGTGCTGGTGACAAACATCTTTAAAGCCGATGAAGTTCATGCCAATATTGATATACACCTATCATACTCCGCGTTAGGTAAACGAACAAAGTGGATGAAGTACCATTCATTCAGAGAAAATATGAAAATTGCAGTTGGAGCTGGGATTTCTGACCAGAACACTTTTAGATCTAACACTACTGATCGTGACATATATGTATTCCCAGTTTATCAGGCAATCGCACAGCAAAATTCAGGGCTGCTGGTTCAAATCTGAACATAGTTAGACATATCAGAGGTATTCGTTTGATATAGACTTGCCCTCAGCACTATGCACTTTGGGGCTTGATATATATATATGGGATACCAAACCCTCACACCTGCACAATGTTATTCATCTCAATTGCATTTTCTCAGCGGATAATCTCTACGTCGCTATCTATACCTGAATGCCACCCTTCAGCCAATTTTCTTTTAAATTTGATCAGATATCCAATTCTGTCATGGGACAGTTTATCCATGGATGGTGATGAACATCCCGCACACAAATACTGCTACTAAATACATGACCATGTGTAGGATAGTGATGACATCTGTTTTATGTAGATGGAAAAATCATACATCATAAACCTGCCAGAGCTCAAGAGTAGGAAAGCCAGCGACTAAGACGAGCTATATGTTTTGCCAAGATGGTACCCCAGTCATTCAAATACTTTTATGTCAGTGACATTTGCGTCTCCCATTCCATTAAGCCATTCCACAGTCGGGTTCGTCGGTATTTAGGACTCTTTTCGTAACCACTAGTTTTAAGTGGAAATTCTAAAAGTGTTTGATACATTTTTGCATCCGTCCCTATTCCATAGACTTATGCGCCTTGATCCTTCCCTGGGACTTACATTTATGATCCTATACGGCATATAGCCTATGATCCATGGGCGCCGCCATGACGCCCCCCGAGTAGGTGTTCTTCACTAATGGAGGTGAAAAAGTAGGTGTTCTTCACTAAAGGAGGTGGAAAAGAAGTGAGTGATAATTGGGAAATGTCACAACTTTAGCCTTGCTCACATATTTATATAAAGTGTTCCATATGGAAAATATCATGTCTTGGGTTTAATCATTATGGGTGTAGAGAGTCAAGGGAACCATGGTAAAATATTGAAAGGCAGTTGAATTTCGTAAGAACAAAGAGCCAGAATACAGGCTTGTCTCCCGACCACCTAGTGACTGCTTTGTGAACTAACAATGGCTCTGTCCCCTATATATGTAATGCTCAAGCTCTTATCTTATGGCCTGTTGCTCCACTTGACCTTATCCCAGTACACCCGAGCGATGTCCCAGTTAGCTACGACCCTCACCTTTCCCTGTTCTGTTACCTTGATTGACAATGTTTTTCTAAGCAAAATATCAACTAGAAGATTTATCATAAAGTAGAAATAAGTCGATCTATCTTCAATGAAGACTCGATATCTGATTCTTCCAAACATATTATCCCAATGACATCTTTCCACGCCCTTAGCACCGTTTACTTAGACTTTCCCTGCCTGATCTTTTCACTTGACTTTGTGCCATTGGCATTTCCCTTGACTTTGTATCCCTGGCCTTGCTCCCACATGTCTGTTTCTATTTGGTTACAAGGAAGCATAGTCATTCATACGGAAATCACTCTTAACCCGTAAACCCACCCAGATATCATGCCCTACGTCCATGATATATTCCTCCCTGCCCCTGCTCTACCGTTGAAATGCCCTACCCTACTGTAATTCGTGCCCTCATTACTACCTATATCCGTATCCTTTACCATTCCATACCCACAACCTTAACCTTCCTCTTAATTTTATATCTAAATCATCTTTATTCATTTCTTCATAGATTATACAGTTCTTCTGATGAATTCTAACGTATACTGTATCATAGTATCACCCTCCAGATACTTTATAGAACAAAAATAAAATTGATAGTATGAAGTGATGGGTTGACACCAATTATACAAACATATACCTTACTAAGGCTCTTCTTCTCATAATTTGAAGTGATGGATTATGTAAGGTGAGAACGATTTCGAGTACCCTACTTGACACTAGATCAACTATCGAGATGGATTTATGAAGAAATTTAATCATTGTTGAATGTATTCAAGCATTGACATTCGGACCTATTTTGAAGCAGCAGTTTGAAGTTCTACTGATAGAGCACTTCAGTATTGAGTCCCTCGACATCTAGGTGACCTCTTGTCCCTCTTTCCCTGTCATCGATATTGGACCCATCTCTTTACCCTTAATCCAAACCTTACTCATATTCCTTCGCAAATCATGCATCTGTCATGCCCCTTAATGGCCCCTCTCCATTTACATGATTCTACAAATCGATCTTATAAACAACCACCATTAACCCTTAGTATGTTCATTATTGATGAATGAGCGTGCGATCATAAATGAATAACAATTAAAAGATTCGGTTACATTCAGTCTAAGGATAGTTTTTATGCAGTATACTGGAAGTCTATCTGTGACTACTATAACCTCTAGGCGATGTATATATAGGCAATTAAATAATCGATGGTTTTGTGGGCGGGCGGCCTACAAAATCTTCGTTTTCCGGTATACCAAGGTTTTGAGGCCGTATACCACAGGTTTGAATCTGTATACCACAGTTGTGGTATATGATTTATAAAATGGGTAGTGGTTTACTGAGTCCCAATACATTTTCAATGGGGCTTAGTACGCGATGGATAATAATGGCGTGGAAGCACGCTCTAATAACACTTAAACCCACCTATAAACCTACCTTACCCACACCTCTGCCCCTGCCCCTATACTTCTCTAATCCTACCATACCACTGCCTCTACTTTATATACTAATATAACACCCCGACCCCCCAGTAACCCTACCTTACCCACACCTCTGCCCCTGCCCCTATACTTCTCTAATCCTACCATACCACTGCCTCTACTTTATATACTAATATAACACCCCGACCCCCCAGTAACCCTACCTTACCCACACCTCTGCCCCTGCCCCTATACTTCTCTAATCCTACCATACCACTGCCTCTACTTTATATACTAATATAACGCCCCAACCCTCCAGTAACCCTACCTTACCCACACCTCTGCCCCTGCCCCTGTACTTTTCTATCCCTACCTTGCCACTGCCTCTACTTTATATACTAATATAACACCCCGACCCCCCAGTAACCCTACCTTACCCACACCTCTGCCCCTGCCCCTATACTTCTCTAATCCTACCATACCACTGCCTCTACTTTATATACTAATATAACGCCCCAACCCTCCAGTAACCCTACCTTACCCACACCTCTGCCCCTGCCCCTGTACTTTTCTATCCCTACCTTGCCACTGCCTCTAGTCTCTACACTCATATAACATCCCGACCCCACAACCTAAATCCCATGACCCTGCCAGCAAGTCCCTTTCCTCTCTCCCCCTTATTCCACCCTTGCTCCTACCTGGCGAGGGGTGACCTATGGAACAGGAGAAGTACGCACTACACCCTGGAGGGCGCCTGGAGGCAGGGTCTAATTCGCTGCCTGTCGATGTCGGCATACATCGAACACAATCAGGGAGCGTGCCCACCGTACAGAAAACGCTCGCCCCACTGGCCCGGGCCGTGGGCGGGCTGAGCTTCGTCTGGCCGCCGGCTGCCAGAGCCAGACAAGACAACGTCGATCAGGGAACTTTTCTTGTTTTTTTCTTGTCTTCTTTGTGTAGTTTTTAATTTGCATTGACATCCTATCGGAAACCTGTTTGGCGAATCTATAGAGTGGAACTGAGGATGTTCCCCTCCAGACCTAGGTTATAGAGTGCACCGTGGTGCCTGCTAGAAGTATATGAGGTAGTCAGACGATTGAAAATTCGCAATACGTTTAATTGCAAATTTTGAATGGACTTTCCTTTACCATAAAATGCGGCGAACTAAAGTTCTCGTATTAAAGAGCTAAATATTGCCAGCAGCATTTAGAAACATATTACAACTATTCTACTAGAGGATTACATAAGTTTATTAGGTGAATTATCCACATAGAACATACTAGAGTGAAGATATCTGACTGGGTCTTTATAAGCATATCCTATAATATATACTCTACAAGCGGGTGTTATTACCTCTGATAACGAGGATTCAGATATATCTGTACATTGTAACTGTCACAAATGCTACTACATATATACCAATAATGATGGTTCTCAGAGTACATATGATACCCATATCAAGAGAAAGTTTACGTTCTTCATAATTGAAATGCAAAATTATACATTGCCAATGTTGAGATAATACATAATAAACTAACGATGAACTGCGAGTTGCAGTCTTACCAGTGAACATACTTAACTAAGCTACGTGATAGCAGTATCGGCGGAATACCAAACCTGTTGTTAGACAACAGCATAATTACAGGAAGATATGAATTTATTTCCATGATTAGAATCATGAAAGTTCCACTATTCTGGAGGCAAGCGCGCACTTATTTATCCTTTAATCGATTTACAAATGCTCGTCGTTATCCCTCAGAGTAAAAACGGATCTGACTGGCTTCTTTAAAGAGAGACAAAATCAATGGGGTTTGGATCCTATGCCGCAGCCGAGCTCGAATTGCTGTGTAAGCACGTTTACCGACTAGGACTATAAACTCAGGGGCATGACAGATACGTCGTGATGAGTGTGACGGGGTCATGGCATCAATGTAGTACGTGAAGCTTACTACCTTACCCTGCCATTACTAAGGTGTCCGTCTATCTAGTTAGCCTATCCGACCACCTTTGAGAAAGTCTCGAGGTAAGAGGAAAAATTCCAGTCTCCAAGCATAGACTCTGTACCTTGATTATCTTTGCACCGACCTTCCTTTTCAATTCTGATCTGCCCCCTAAGATCTGCCCCCTAAGCCATTACTTCAAAAATAATAATTTCTGAGCAATTCCTAAAGTGCTTTGTTATGATATAACAACAAGACACATGTGCTCATTCAAAGCGAAAGTCTCACGAACTGTGGCCTCACACTCTACAATATAGAGTGATCGCGAAGCAGCTGGATTTAGCTCATTTAACATTTCCATTTTCCACAACTTCTAATACATCAGTTATTTAGCTTTTACATTATTCTGATTGTTCCATTGTTGCTATGCCAAACTGAAGTATCAGCTGTGGTCATGTGACCGGGCTGGACCAGAGATTAGCAAACCCAAGCGCCATGAAAGCTCTGCAGGGAGAGTAGAGAAATTCCCTTCTCTTCTCCTAAAGCATCGAGTGCGACGCTCGCTAGAGGGCGCTTCTATGGCAGCGGGCACACACGGGTAAACCCTATTATCGCCCATCGCTCTTCATCTAGACCAGTGTGAAATAGGACCTAAGATGGATGGGCAGCCCAACGCAGCGGTGGTAAGCATGTTATGGCTGGGTCATGGCTAGCATGGCTTCCCTTTTGAAGACCATTGACACTATCCCCAGTATAGAAATACTGAATGAATTACGCCACGACCCCTGTCATAGTTTGGCCGGCGATGCAATGCTGTTTACCATGCCATTGTGACTATCCAAACAGCCATTACATTCCAGCAGTGCCCTATAATGGCTTGGCCTATAGACACATTCATCTTTCAAATTAGGATTAAAATGTGCAAGACGTGAAGGACTCTTTAAAGGTTTCACAAATGGGGCATCTATAAACATGTTACAGCTGGGATAGTTAGGTCCCTTTCAATCAATACTATTCTCTGTCATTCACGCTGAGTTGTTTGCTATTTTGATGAAGGCTGAATTTCTAATGCTCACAATCTCCAACTCTTTGCCTTCGGAGGGGACTCATTATGCAGTATACAAAGTACCCCCTAAATGGTGCCAAATTAAACCTATTCAGATACCCACAGTCATCACTGTCAAATATCTATACTTATGACCAAACGAAGGCATGTCTCTAAGGGACTTGTGACACGTTCTTTTCCTGTGGGTTGTAACGTGCTAATACAGAGACTTGATAGGATGATGGGGATGGCAGGTTGACGAAAATGTTCTCGAGGTCCATAAAAAGGAATTCCCCGTTAGCGTCTTTAATGAGGCGCAAGCGAATCTTGGACTCAATCAAGAGAGCCCTAAATTAGTATACATCTGTGCAGATCGCTATTGTGCTTACTGATCTCTGCTTTCGATATTGTAAAAAAGGTTTATGGACTAGTGGGCCGTACACTGTTATATGGTCCAGGGTCGGTTGCCAAAATTGGTATTCAAATAGCAATTAAATGTACTTGCTTATGAATTTAAAACATTTGAAGGTGTATTTTAAAAGGAAAACCGACTTAGTTTTTAACCTGATAATGGTTATTATTTCATAGACATGAAAATACGCTCCTCCTGCCTAACGGCGTTTTGAAAGTATTTGTTTCTCAGTGAGTTCTTAGCAATTATCAGATTTCATGTCCAGTCAGTTTTTTCTGATTTACTGAAGTAAATATTAATCATATTTCATGAGAGAATCAGGGGAAAATTCATGCACAAACTACAAACAACTACAATGTTTGCGAGCATAAAGAACATGTGAAACCTTGCTTTATTATATATGATTGAAATACGTGGGGTTTAAAGATTAGTAGCGAGAATGCACATCCCTACACGTGCTCAGACCATCACAGGGACAGGCGCTGTAGTCATTCCCTTTATCATACCCGCTGTGTAGCGGTCATTGTGGGTAGTAGGGAAACTATTAACCTTTCTCTTCCAAATAGATAATGATATATGGCTATACTGACTATTGGCCTTGAATGTATCCTCCGTATATTAATTGAAGTAAGAGTAGTATTACCTTACCTAATCTTGCTCCTTTTTCATTTCACAGACTACCTTTGGCATTGAAGATCCGGTTTTATCTCACACTTAGTATTTTCCCCCAATAACTTTACACTGGGAACTCGTACTCATTGCCCATGGAGTATCATAAATGGGGTAATAAATGGGCGACTACATCATAAATCTTGGCCAATCAGTCAGTGATAAAATGCTGATATGCAATTGATCCATTGCTACGAAATATGCAATTCAATTCCCTTTACTACATAATCTGATGGAACATGAGGGAGCATTGTGTGCTCAGAATTATAAGAGTTTCACGTTTCTGGAGATCCCTTCTGGACGTTAACGATGGACACTCATATACAAAGGGAAGTTATTGTAGAGGAAATCTATGAAAGCCTGGGTCAGACCTTGTATCCCATCGAGTTTGAATTGCGTAGTAATTCACAAGACGAAGCCTCGTGAATTATGTAGTGATTCAAACGAGATGGGATCGAGCTCTGACCCTTAACTTGAATAGGTTTCTTCAGATTGACTAACGGGCTAACATTCGTGACATAATCCCCCATTGGATATTTTTCTTAAATATTTCATGGGCGTTGGATAAGAGTTCAAAATGTTAAGTCTATAGAGAGAAAATACAAGGGGTGAGATAAAGGTCGAAAATACCCACCGAGTTCTAAGAACGAAGTGGGCATTTTAAAGGCACAAAGAAAACGGAACAAATTTCATTCAGCCTCTATGATAAACGTTGGGGCCTTAGTTAAGAGGTTACACCTAAGAAATGTTGCGTGGTTCTAAACGCCAAAAACACGGAACAGACATTATTTAACCACCTTAACTATCTCTCCCTATAATAAACCTCGGGATTCTGGTTCATTAAAAGGTTGTCACCGAGGAAATGAGTGATGTGCTATATTTAGAATCGTACTGGAAGCATATATAATCCGCATTTAGTGGACAGTGTTTGTTTATTCGATCACGGTTCGACGGGCAGTATTTGCAGCCAGTTAATTGTATTTCCCATATTAGCCTGCACTCAGATGCAAACATTTGTAGGCAGCTTACAGGGAGCGCCTTCTTAGCTCACCATTGGATGTAATACCAGTACGAATGCTCTGACGGTCATTCTGATTACACCCTTACTTAGACTGACTTCTGTGTGAGGGGTTCTCAATAGGTCTTTAGGACTGATCCTATTTTCAAATAATAGGGCAGCAGTGGCCACTCTTAGTTACACGGTGAATCAAAATGAATACTCTTTTTTTGGTCTACATTTTCTTGGTCATCTCGATTGCATTGAGGAATGTTCCCTTAGGTATTAAATCAGTTCCATAAATGATTTAGAAATATCAAATTCTCAGTATCAAATAATCCTTTATACGTAAATTGATTTATATGATTTGATTTGCGAAAGATATAATTATCAATTATCTGTGCTTTCCATTTACATTTCCCGTACGTATAACTAACCTATCTGTGTATATCATTTCAGGTTTGACGATGAGAGTTGAAACAGAACGGTGCCTTTGAGACGATCACTGTCAGGCAGCAGTAGGGATTGCAGCGATCCCAAACACATCAGCGGTTTATCTATGGTTAACAGTGTTATCCCCGCATAAAATCACTGTAACACGATTTGCGGCAGCCGTGGTGATATCAGGAAAGTTAAGTGTGACAGCAGACATCCCATTTGTGTGAGTGGAGATTAATATACTGGGTGTGACAGTCATCAACATAGGAGTACCTTCAACAATCTTATCACCCATAGTGGCCAAGCCTAGCTGCTGCAGTGAAGGACCTGGCCTTTGAATGACATACCTCTACATACACGCCACCAATACGGATATGAGCCCATAGAGGAAAATACTGAATCATTGATATTTCAGTTGATAACAGTGATTTCACTCCGGTGACCTCTGGAGTGGATGTGTTACACTAGCAACCTTAAGGTTAGCAGCACATTGGAGATTTTCTGACATCCCCCCAAGGGGATAAACCCATGTGTGATCTAACGCATAGCCTATAGTCTTGGGTTAGCCTATCCCTGGTTTATCGGGGCTGAGGAGAGGACAAGGGGGCCTGATGGGATCCACACAGGTCCTGACCACGGACTGGATCCTAGATTGGATCCTTGTCGTTCAGCCTGCGGACCATCTGATCCTCAGGTAGCAGCGTGGGCACGGGCGCGAGGTGAGGGGCTGCCTTCCACCCACACCCCCCTCCTCCACCACACCTGGCACTGTTGTGGCCTGCCACCTGGTTCCCATGTATCACAGAGGCCAGCTCTTCTCAAGGACAAATTTCTCCAGTAGTAGAAAGAAGGCCGCGTGTCGCGTAAGTCATACCCCGAAGTGGACACGCAGGGTATTGGCATCAGTTGTCCATTTAAGTAGTGTTCGTGTAGTGGTAGATACACAGGAACCCTCATTACTCAGTGGATGCCAACTATAGCTCATTTCTGGTGATTATTGTATATCAACCGCTATTCTTCGCGGTCTAGACCTAGTCCACACTGGAGTACGCTTACATATAAAGATAATCCAGCCATTTTGTTATCTCCTGCCAAAGTTTCCATTCCAAAAACATTTTATCATTCGGATTCAAAGGCCATCCAGAGTGTTCGCAATATTTCATTCACGGATCTAAATTACTTTCACAGGCCGACCTGAATTCCAAGAATATTAGAAACAAAGATCTCACACGCTTCTAGTTGCTCTGACGCGAAAGGAGACCCTTTTGAGCATCATAATTGTGCCTTGGCACGAAATACTAAGTTTCCATACAGAAATACGTATGTACATGTATTCAGGGACTACAATCTCTACATTGTGATAATTCAGCTATATATTTGTCTTCCATGCAGCTGTATGAACCTGCTTTTGCTTGAAGTCTTCATCCTACACATTATTCCTTTTTATACGATTTGTACCATCGGAAGCACAGCCAATTCACACTTACACAGAGGAAGCAGTCAATGATTGGCCAAGCTTTTGAGCATCCTTTGGGAATCCTAACTACACGGACTTCAGCTTACGTAACTCTACCTCAGGTGACTAGGGTCGTCCGGAGAGATCTATACCATTGCTGTGCCTGACATGATAAACGTGAATCTACATTAAGACAAGCTCACCTTTCCAATAAGATCTCCCAAAGGGTAACGTACTGGAGGTTGGATTAAATTCGCGAATCCTCCAACTTTGTGAAGGATCTAGTGACAAAACTGCGCACGATTACCGCATAGGAAAATTTACTGTCACTGATCTGGGAGAAATAACACACAGAGAAAGTGGAGAATTTTGATCTCCCCAACACGTACACAAACACGAACACGTTGTACTACGTTTGGAAATTACACTACAACAGCTAAAGTCTCACACGTGGATTTTTACTATCTTCTACACCAGATTCACCATGTTCCGAGGCAAGAAGAAGGGGAAGGATACCAAGAAGGAGTCGAATAAGAAGGACGGAGGTGCCGTGGTACAAGACGGTGGTGGAGGGGGCGGCGTCGGTGGCGGTGTTGTCGGCACCGGCCCCGGGAGGTCTCGGGAGACCGTCCCGATGATCGTCCTCCAAGACGGACCGGAGGGCAACACTCGTGTCCGCACCTTAGACCTGGACTCTCCGGAGGACCTCCGGCTACTCGGGCCTCCGGACATTGTTGGACCCACCACTCCGGACATAGTGCAGGGCCCTCCGAGCACCCCGAACTCACACCACTCCGACACAGAGAACCACCAGGAGAACAACCACCACGTCCATGTGGACCTCGGGTCGCCTGTCGAAGAGGTGGTTGTTAACAAGGGGCTGCATTCAGGACGATCGGGGCGTCGCCTGCCGGCAAAGCACCACACGTTGCACGTGTCCCCCGTCAGGTCCTTCGGCTCCAAGTTCTCCCCTCGCCTCGGCCGAAGCCTGAGATTCCGGAAAGGTAGACTGACGTTTGAGACTTCGGACGACGATGTGCACCCAGAAGACGACAAGAGCTCCTTCTTTGCTAGGGTGAGTACTGCCTTCATGTCACACCTCTTTGGCACACGTAGATCTATGTCGTAATGTAATTGCCAGCTCCACTGTGCGACTCGGGGGGCTTGCGCTCCGGTACCTCCAGTCTCAGACTGGAGGTACTGGCTTGGCATTCTGTGTGTGGACTACCCCATTGCACCCTACATATTTGATATTTGAAAACGCTTGCGATCCGGGGTACATGCGGTACCTCCAGTCTGAGACTGGACGTACCGGTACGCCCAGGCTCAGACTGGAGAGAAACTTGCTGTCTCCACTGTGCGTTTTGCTGCGTTGCGATCCTGAAGGTACGCCCAGTCTGAGACTGGGCGTACCTATGTACCCAGAATCGCACAGTGGAGACAGAGCATGAGATGACAAACTGGCCATCTATTCCAACATTGTTTTTAGTAGGTACATCAGGTTCATGAAATATGATTAACGATCCGTTCCGGCAAATAGGAAAATAGGCTGGGCGTTTAAGTCACGGACTGGCAAATACTTGCCCCGACACCGTTAGGTAGAAGGAGTGTATCTTTGGGTCAGTGAGTGAGTTCAGAGTAAAAGCCGGGTCGCTTTTCCTTTTGTCATACACCTTCAATTGTTTTTAATTGATAAGAAATCATCTTTTGCCAAAATTTGAAATTTAATTTGAGCACATGAACCTGGTCCATCCATGATGATGCACCTTGACATTGTTCAATATGATTAAATTGTCGAAGTGGCCTACTGGCCAAACTGGGCAGAGAATCATATTTCAAGATCACTTTAAAATATGATTTACTTCCAATATACTTAACATAGGTCAGTAAACAAAGGACTGATGTGCACAAGTGTATATTAAATCAATCATAGACCTGAATAGGCGTTATAAATATTTGTTTACAGGGGATGTTCACTGATGAGGGATATTTCAGGGTCAGCACAATCAGCGATCATAATAGTGTTTTATTACATATTGCGATGACTTGTGAAAAGCTAGCTGAGTCCTGATGTAATGATTTGTTTATCCTATTCAGACTACAAGACATATTCATTAAATTTATAGGTGTTTGCATTCTCCTCAAAATAGTATAAGCCAGCATTTCTTTTCCACACATTTGGTTGCTCTTGGAAAAAAATATTTTTGTTTCAAGAACTCATGATATGAAATCTTTCTAACACGGTCACACGATAGCATATTAGTAAAGTAGAATATAGTACATAGTGTCGTCCAGTTCGTCGCGAGCAAGGAAGTCAGATGGAAGTTGAAGAAGGTAGGTCAAGATTCCTTTTTTACAGGAAGATGTTATACTCTACGAGGTCTACAGATATATGTATTCGTTATCGTATTACTGATATTTGTTATTCATTATGTATAAGTAACCTTCAAAGGAAACACTACTTTTTGTCAACTTTGCTGCTTTACTACTTTTTGTCAACTTCACAACATGGTTAAAGTAGATTTTATTCCGAATCAATTGTACGAGGCGTAAACTCCAGTTTGTCTGGAAAATTGGCGACTCCTCTAATTCATATAATTTTGGGGCCTGTTGAATAACTAAGCCTCGTAAATAGAGACCCTTTCCTGTATGCTAACTAGACCCAGGGACGAGGTTACATATTTTGAAACAATAACCCTCTTACAAAGTCTCCATGTATTTTAATAGACATAAGTAATTCAGCAGTGCCTCAAACTGTATGGTGTTAAATTGTACAGGACACGGGATGTGGGTTATCATTGGGCCTCACAGTCTACAGTAGGTCTACAGTAGAAAACAATGCAAATTGAACCTTTTAAAGAATTATTTCAGGACAATTTAAAGACATGCAATGATCTTCCTGCTTGGTTACAAATGACTAAGATCAGGTACTCTTATCAATAGATCTGATGATCTGAAGTTTTGATCTACCGATCATAAGAAGTTTTTTTTTACAGTTTCAGTGATCTGGTGATAATTTTTATCATTGTACTTATGTGTTAATAACAATAAGGATCACAATTCAATAACAGAGGAACCATTGCTTTATGTGAACTATCGAACAGACTATATGAACAACGTACTAATATTGAAGATCATTTATCACTTTGCTCATCCTAGAAAATTTCTAAAAGTACTACTATACTATAAAGGTAATTTTTCAAATTTGTTTCAAGTTTTAATTGACAGAAGATATTCATCCTCACTGACGTTTTTCATTTATTCAGTCAGAGAAATAAAAATAATACTTCAAAATACTTAGATTTACATTTTAGTTGATCATTTACACCTCTATGCTTTTAGATTTTCTATTGCCTTATTGGCATATATATTTTATTTTCTAGTTCAAGAATTCTAGTCTAATGTCCAAGCAGCTGATAATCGTTATCAGCTTCATGATTTAGAACTTACTTTTTCACTTTGTATTCAACATGTTGTGGGGTTCATAAAGAGAAGAAAATATGTAAAAATTCCTACGGCGTCAAACGACATAAAACCACAACTAGCATTAGAGAAACACCTTAGAATTATCTAGTATAGTTAACAGGTTGTTAGTTATTGTGAGTCAGAACACCTTGCATAGCTTATAGGTCCTCCTAAGGAATCCAACACAAAGGAAAGCCGAAAGTCCCATTCTCTGTAAGGAGCTGCTGGGGTAGGAACAAGGACTGATTGCAATTCAAAACACTTCCGTCATCCATCTTGGCCAAATTACAGAAAGTGTTTTCCGAACGTTCCTGATAAGCGTCACCTTGCCTCCTTGCACGTCGACAAACATGGCGTCGGCCTCTCCCCAAGGCAATTATCCCATCACGACCTGAAGGAATCTCGCTTGTTCAATCACAAAACCGTATTTCCTAAAAAGACAAGTCTTCCTGTACATAAAAGAAGTGTGGAGCGTATCGGGTCTTTCGGTAATTGGACCCAGCCCCTCCTCTGCAGATGTTTTAGTATGTTTTTATGTGTCTGAATGAAAATAGCCAAGGTCTGAGCTTTCCTTTTCGTGGTGCTAATTGAACTTGTGACTTGAATTTCTACTTCCGATTTGTGCTAGGCTGCAAAAGTAAAACACAAGGTCATTGTAGATATAAATTACTCCTAGCTTATCCTGTATTTCTCCGCCATTTTACTTCTGATCTTCCACAGGTACTAATCATCTTCGAGTGTCCACAGTATAGCTTTTCTATGTCTCAATCAGGTGGTGCCTGTATTTCCACTTGGGGCGATCAGAAATCTATAAAAGAAAATAAGATATGTTATGAGGTCTAGTTGCAAGATAATCCCATAAGGCAAAGCCGTATGAGATTATGTAGAAGAACAAAACGAATGGCGCATTTCCAAGTGGATCAAATGTAGTCCACATTTTATCTCATCAACATCACTAATTGATTCCCTAATGTTTGTGACATCATTGTCTATTGAGTTTTCGTTTACAAAGCTTCATGAGAATTGAATTTCAAATGTTAAGCCTATGGGGAAAATATCATGGGTTCGACAAAATATATTCCATGTCTTTATCGTTAGCCGTTCATGATATGAGAAACTGAAATATTAATTCATTGAATGATCAGCAACTAATGGTAAAATAGAGTATCTGACAGATCAAATGTTAGTTCTACATGAAAAAATATGTTTTCCCCAAACCCCTCTAAGACAAGGAGGGGCCTTTGTTCTTCAAAAGAAATGCTGATGTCCCCCTCACTCCAACAGAGAACGAGAGGGTCACACCCAGCCACACACCTTATTCAGAACAAGATCATGTTCAACCATCATAGTGTCGCAATGCCCTGATAAATATGTATGTAAAACTGGCCATGCAGTCAGAAAGACTGTAAAAGCGGGCTCCCACTGTCCCGACACACTGCGAAAAGTGCTGCGATTGGGCTACGATAAGGAATTTTCCAATCGTAGAGCTTCGACACCGGCCACGATTAAAGAGGTATGCAAACATTTAAAACCATATATTGGTATACAATTAATTGAAACGGAAACGAAAATTCTGGGGGAGGGTGGATGGGGACCAGGAACCCAAAGTGTGCATGTGTGTGTGGGGGGGGGGGGGGGGGGGAAGGGGTTTGTCAGCTTTTAACCGGGATTAGCTTATAAGCGGTTATGAATATATATCTGAAGCAGGTATTTTGTAGTAAGATGTAGGATACCACTTTAGGATTACCACTCTAGATTTAGGATACCACTGTAGTAAGATTTAGGATAACACTGAAATTTAGGACACCACCTGTATGGACAGGTTACTTCAATTAACAAGAGATTTCTCTGTTTAGCTCATTATCATTTATTCTAAATCCCTATCTCTAAAAGGAATAATGCATCTATCTTAAAGTCAATATTTTAGACAACATTTTCAATTCATTCTCATCAATTGGTCATTGTTGTGAATGGTCACAATCTTTGAGACACCTAATGTTTAGTAGATCTGAAGACAGCGGTGCATTCAGATAGTAAAGGATGATGCCTCAGGGAAAACAGTTCATCACGGACGAGATGAATGGTGGAGTTCCATGAATCTCTCCCTAGGCTGTGTACCTAGTAACTCCCACTTCACTGAAGCATCAGCCCCTGGACCTTCTATATAAAACATACACTGAGTGATAAATCCTACTTCTTTGCTGTCACTAGCTCTAGCGGATATTGAGTTTGCATAAGAATGAAGATATATTGTTTTTGGTAAAGTAATATCACAAAATGATATTATGGAGACGGGTGGATGTCACTCATGATGGTCAGGCACTATGAAGGCACAGTATCGCTACATATCCGGGTCTTAAATACAATATACCGTTAATCATCTGCTTTAAATAACGATCTAACTAATTTTCAAGGGAAATTGGCTCTCATGAAAATCAGGATATATCTTAAAGCTACTAGTACTAATATTGATATAGATATCTATTGAATAGAAAATATGCAGCTTTGATTTTTTTTTATAGTACTGACCTTATTTCCCAAATTACACAAATTGACATCAAAACGGTTGTATTTTCTGAGCTAAGGCATTTGGGAAAACCTTACTTCTCCTGTATCGAGAACAGTAAATTATTACATACCTATGGCCGAACGTCTATGAAATACAACCCATTATTAGGGGTACAGTATAGATAATGTTCGGGCGCACTGCGCCTGTAGTAAATATTCGGGCGCACTGTGACCATTGGGTCAATTGGTACATATAATAAGTTTATGAAATGGCGTTTTTTTTATATCTAGGTATGCAATAATTAGAAAACGTAGTGACTGAGCCCGTAGGGATGCCATTCTCGGCCTTTTGATGCCATAAATACGTCCCGACGCCGCAGGCGTCGGGACGTATTTATGGCATCAAAAGGCCGAGAATGGCATCCCTTCGGGCTCAGTAACCACGTTTTCTCTTATGACTTCTATTGTATGGTGATAAATACATGACATAGAAGTTTGTTCCTCTGGTTGGTGTTTTAGCATGGAAACTGGCTTACTGTCTTCGTATGTCAGAAACATATGGTGATATTGATCAGATGTAACAGGCAGAGTGATGTCTCATCAATAATTTGACCAAATATATTGACATCCGAAGACAGCCTGTTTTCTTATCATTATATAGCTAAAAGTGGCGAAACTTTACCTAGACACGTGATTATATACCCTGTATGGCACAGTGTGACGTACGGCCATAAACATTTCATATAAGGACTATTGGAGGTAACGTAATCATGAACCAATCTATTTTTAGTCCGAACCAAGTTGGAGCGATTACATTTAATTACGGAAATATGCTAAAATAAGACATCGATCTTTCAAGTGCCAATTAGGGAGGCATTAAAATGTCCCAGGGCCAATTAGAGAAAATAAATTATCATTACCCGTGCGCTTCCCATCAGATCTATGTACGTATATAAAGTACGCGCAATATAAATGTTGGTTCACAAGGAGGGTAAGTATGGAAAACGCTCCAAAGAGATCGTGTGAGCAAATGCCTCATCATGGGCAGGTCTTTACCAAACGTGAGGAAAGGGGTGTTTTAGAAGGAGAGAGACCGTGCAGCTCTATACACTGACGTCCTAAACGAGGTCCAATTACGACGGCCACAGGATGGCTTTGGAAAGACTGTGATGGGTGGAGAATTCCCACAGTCTTCTCCATAATAAGCCGGGCCTGAATGGAATCACTCATCACGCTCACAGCTGAGGGAGCTCCTCAGAGGATCACGCCTCGTCGCAGATAACCTGATAAAACACTAAGGTGCTTTATTTGCACGAGGAAGCCGATTAAATAAAGCTGTTAACTAGATTCACTCGGCGTTGTAAAACGAGGGAGAAAAGAAATTTTAATGGTTAATTTTGAATGGTGAAAAATGTTTAATTACAGTTCTGGTAGCGGCAACTCAGTAAAGCGGGGCTTTAATAGGTGATCAATATGGATTCCATTGTTGTAATCCTAGAAGAAAAGCTAGAGGTTTTCCGGCAATGAATTTAAGACCAAATAGTGACAATTCAGGAACCGTTCACCAAGTTCATTGTACGCATACGCGTCCCGTATTTTATCAACATTAAAGGCAACATTTGTGCAGCAGAAAGAGCGACATATGCCACCAATATAGAAAATCTGAGAAATGATATCATAATTACCGCCGAACAGAGTTCTGAAATCAGCCTGGCAGCCTGTTTTTAAAAATAATTCACATTAAATTCTCGAAACTTTCTTCCTTTTGAACAAATGGGTGTACCATAAATATGACATGGATAGGAGCGGGCGTTATGCATAAGGCCCGTTTTCATTGGGCGAATTCCTGTCACCGATGTACAGTCAGGAACCACAGACAGACTTTTGGCACTGCTCATCTCAAATCGGCCCAGCTCGTGAAATGACCCACAACTGTTCCTCCTTGGATCATGCAATTTTGCACAACTGACAGATTCATTTCCTGACTAACAGAATATCAAAGTCGTCCAGCAAAGACAGAAATGGTTCCTCTTCTATTCTTTTCAGTGCAGTGACATGGACAGAATGGTCTGGACCACAGTTGTTAAGGTTAGAAGGTAAAAGTAATTATTGGTTATATGCCCAACACAGTCTTCTATAAACTGTGAAAATTGAGTGAAAGCTTGGTCGCTGAGTGGAATCTTCTACTCTCACAGAATTGTCGATACCGACGCACAGTCAGTGACATCCCCGACGGACTTTCTGGGTAACTCCAAAAATCGCCGTCGTTTTCGTCGGCCGATGGAAACGGGCTTATAAGCCATACTTGCACAGGTGAAAATAGGTTGAAGAGATATGGTTACCAAAATTAGTGATTGTAACGAGTGTGAACATGGATATGGATATTCTCTACACATTTTCATTACAAAAAAAGATTAAAAGAAATACATGTAAATCAGTTTTGAAATATGTTAAATATACATTGTGCATACGTATTTATTCTATTCCGATCAGATTTTTTTAAAGAAGACCTCTATAACCTGTTTAACACGTGCCCGTGTGCCAAGTTGGGCATGTATCTAGGGCTATCCTTAATATCATTTGACATCAGTTTATTATCAAACAAAAGATCCTCCACTGGTTAAGAGTTACTGTGAGATGCAAGTATGTGGCCTATATAGGCGCGGAACCAGCAGAACCCACTGGGCTCAGACTGATGAAAGTGTTTGTCTTTTCACTTCCGCTCGAGCAGGAACCTTTAGTTGTCAATGAAATGTTCAAACACGACCGACAAGCGTCTATTAGGTTTTAGACTGAGTTTAAACCTGGTGACGGAAAATGCACCGATTCTCGGAAAGAGACATTTGGTCTCTGAGAAAATATCGGTACCGATAATCAGTGACAAGTCATTGCAGCATTTACACCAGAGGACTAATTGTACGTTGTATCTGCATTAACGGAGTATCTTTTGAAAGTTGTATTCCTTCTCCAATTAATTCAAATGGGTTAGATTTCGTCGGTTGCCTTAAAAATCGGTCGGTGGTGCCATATTAGATAATTTGGCGGAGAGAGTTGCTATACTTTGACCCAGTTTATATCCACCGATTATAACCACCGATGCTAGAATCTCGCACTGCCGACCGATTACTACACATTCCCAATTTTATCGGTGCATTTTCTCTCGGCAGGTGTAAACTCGGCATGTATATTCTAATATCGGGAGCGAGTAATGATCGGTCGGCAGTGCAAAAGCCTATAATCGGTCATCAAAATCGGTAGGTCTAAACAGGCTTTAGTTGTGAATGAAATGTTCAAATACGACGGACAACCTTCTATTGATCTTCCCGGGAATTTAGGAGAAAATAGAGAGACTCGCTCATTCCGTTTCTCTAGGTCTCAGCTAGAAAAATTAAGTAAACACCAATTAACTTTTTCCTGGGGATTTTAGATAAGGGCCCGGATGATCGAGACTCAACCTTGTGAAAGATAGACCCGGTTTCTGATCAAAGAGTCGCTCATATTCAATTTTGAATAAGAATGGATTTGATACCATCTTGGTGCAAGCGTAGCGTAGACGGTACCACGCTCGCTTAAGGCCATTTTCCATTGGCCGACGAAAACGACACAGATTAATTCAGTTCCCTTTAGGCCGAGCACCCACTGTTTCCGACATGGCTTTAACATGGCTCCGACATGACTATGAATCGAAATCCCTGCATCATAGCCTTGTCAGTATGTTGAAAAATTCGGTTTTATATAATGTCAGAGAACGAAACTAAAGTTCTGCATCGTGTACCATAGCTTGTCGGAACACTTGTCGTAGTGTGTCAGGAGTTCATGTGGGTTCCCGGCCTTAAAGTCTGTCGGTGGTGTCACCGACCGCATGTCGATATCAAATTATCGGTGAGGGTGCTGCGACAGCCTCATTTTTATTGTATTGGTACTGCATAATAATCTAATATTCCCCCTACAACCTTGAGCCTGACCAACGAAATCAAAGCCTTTTTATTCTGTCGGTCGGTCGGTAGTGACTTCATTGCATAATCAATGCACAGTTAATCAGTGAGCATTTTTTATATTTCTAATTTCCATTCACCGATCGGGCATTTGTATACCAACAGAAATGCTCCTTGGCTGTTAACTGAAGATCGGTACTGAATAATCGGCCAATGGAAACAGCCTTTTTTTAACTGGGTTCTATCTCTATAGCAGTGCCCCTGAGTTTCACCACTGGCCCATCACATTCTTTTTACGGATTCCTTTTATCTGTTATAAACATCCTTTGCGTTTATTGTAAACCTAATACGAACTTTTCATAACGAATGTATACAGTCTCAAGATCGCTACGGAGGACGGTATGGAGATTCGTAATCTCCTAGCAGATTACGGGGGTCAAGGTCCCAGACATCCAAAGTAGTGCGTTAAAAATCAGCGGCCATTTTCTCTCCACTTTTATACCTTGAATTTGCAATAATGAATAATGAATAGTTGACTATACGCAATATCTTCTCTCATGGTCGAATATTGCTACGCGTCAACTACGCGGAGGATACACCCACCAGTATAAGAAACCGTTTAATTGCAGCGCAGACCATAACAAATCCTTTGTCAATTATCATGGGTTAATGAGGATGTTGATTCCTCGGAATCTTTTCTAAAGTGCCACTTTTAATGAACAGATAATTAATGTCAATCAACCTCTTAAGGGGATGTTAATGTTGCCTCCTGAAGAAAGGAATGTTAATACCAATGATGTTTGAATCTCAAACATTGAAAAAGGTTGGCTCCCAGGCAGGCCTAAAATTCGGTTGCTTCAGCCAGGCCGAAAGAGACCGAGTGCTGCCCCCTAGCACTGGTTCTGTGAACTAAGCATGGAATCTCTGGTTCTCTCCACCGACGCTAGGTGGCACCAGGGAGTCCTTGTTGATCTCTGTAGGAGAACACTTCACCTCCTGGCGAGCGGTGCTAGTTACTTGCTGACAGTACCAGTTGGTGTAACCTGGCGTTTACACCTGACGATTATAGGCGGCGATTCTTGAGTAGTGCTCCAACTGAAGACTTCCAGCTGTCAATTGCTAGAAATCGGTACATACAAAAAGTGTAAACGCTTGAGAAATCCTTGGGTATAGATGATTATTGCGGCCGATATTGCATAATCGAGCACCACCTGACAACTGTAGGCTAGACAATCTCCAGTCGTCTCGTTTAACTCGTCCAGTGTTAACGCCAGGCTAGAGAAAGTGATACATATTGACACGTTCTAATTGTTGTACTCTGAGGCCCAGTTTACACCCACCGATGGAAAATGTACCGATAAAACATTGAAAAGGGAAGCGTCAGTCGGTTTTGCTAAACAAAATATTGGTACTGGTTATCGATGATCATACAAGGCGATTATTGAGGCGTTTACATCTTATCTGTACCATCGTAGTATTTTTATAAATCTGTATTCCATCACCGACTGATTTCGCCTTGTTTGATTTCGTCTGTGCCTTTCAAAGTCTGTCTGTGGTGCCATGATTTGCAATTTGGGTTGGAGAAACATCTTAACAAGATTTTTGTTTTTATTTAAGATTTTGGTTTATATTTAAGACTAATAAAAAGGGTTGTTGCATGTGTCTTTATATTTCTGCAAAACCCATTCCGACTCACTTCAACACACTCCGACATAGAATATGTTGTACAATAGAGGAATTTCGTGTTGTTGCCTTGTCGGAACGTGTTAGAAGCGGTGGGTGCGGCCCTGAAACCTGATTAAGAGAAGCGCTCGCTCAGCCATGGAACCTCAGAACGACACTGCCTTAATCTCCACCATGGGTCCCTGTCGCCGATATTAATGCCAGTGACGTGAAGGGCCACTCCCCACCACATCTCCTTGTGGTTTACCCACCGCCACTGCCACAGCACGAACCTGTGTAGGGAGATGGGGAAAGGTGGGGAACCATTATCAGGCACAATGGGGGTTTCCACCTTCAAAGCGAACATGTAGACGGGCACAGAGACGATCCGAGCCCGTGAGACATGGGCACCATGTCCGGGAACGTCCTTTCGTTCACCTGCTCATGCCTTCTCCAGCACAAGGCGGTATAAGATGTACAATAGAGCCCTGTTTGAAGGGACACACCCTGTTCCGAACAATTACTATATACCCATGCCGTATATACTGTAAATACGCACCGTTTCGCCATATGACGTAAAATACTGTACGGACCAGTGGTCCGTACACCAAAATATGGACTACCTACTCATACACATTTATTAAAATTTTGGTTGTTAAGAAAAATGAAATTGATTTTGTTTTTAATTTCGGGTATATAGTAAATATATAACGTCCAACCATGCTTGCACAAGCCATAGAACTCGATGCTAATTTACCGTTTGTACGGAACTCGGCGTAAACGCCTCGGTCCGTACATACCGTAAATTAGCATCTCGTTCTGTGACTTGTACAGCATGGTCAGGACGTTCTATATAAATACTACTCATCCCCATCTCTGGACCCGTCACCCTTTCCTTTCCCGAACCCAAAGTTCAGGGAATTTTATGCAATACGGTATATTTAGGCCCACCATTAAATTACTAAGCAATTAATAAAGGTATGACAGGAAGGGGAAACAAATGAAATTGAAGAAGGGGAGGGAGAGGGTGAGACAAACATTTAGACAAAGAAAATCAAAGACAGACAGGTAGACAGCAGTAACAAGCCTTTTCTTGGCAACTAATAGTGTGTTCTGAGCTACTCATCTGAGCCTCGATATTACACCAGCATGGACACAGCCCCGCCCCCCTTCAAGGTACGTTTAGCAGTCGCCAGTATTACGTATATTATCGTCAGTATTACTAGGAGCACTACAACTACACTATGTGCCTAGATAGTCACAAGTAGCCTCTCAGTATGCTGAGTTGTAATAAAGCTCGCACCACTAAGCAAAATCAAACGATTTCAGTGAAGGGATTTATCTACGGATTTGAAGGATTGCCTGCGATGATAATCAATATTTTCCGACGCGTTTCATACAACATGCCTGTTTTCGTTAGAATTGATTTCTGATGGTCCTGTCATCGACAGACATCAAACTGGTTGAAATGAGGGATGATGAGGGGAAAGACGAGGGAATGATATTGGTCTGTGTTTTTGTAACTCTCTGAGGGATGACTGACTAGTTTGATGCGCTTATCACAGGATGAAAGTTTGAGTTTCCATGTATATGATTCTGGCATATATAGAAAGAGCAGGGTTGTTTCTGAGTTTGAGCAGACCAGTAGGCCATATCTGCAATCATGGATATCTATTTGCATATACAGGTTCCCCTATCAGTGAACATGTATACGTTTCATGAACCTTTTAATATTCTATTTCTAACAGTATGTCTCATTATCACTTCAAACCAACGTGAAAAGTGAATGTGTTATGCTACTATTTCAATGCATTGGTTCATCGAATTGATATTCAAAATGACCATTATCATTCACAGACCAAATACTCGTTTCGATACCTAGGTAGTGGACGGCAATTCCCAATAATACAAAAAAACAATTAAGAATATCTTTACCGGGAAACAATCCTTTCATGAGAACTTCACCCCATCTCCTACAAATGATAAAAGGACTGGTAGAGGCCGATTTATATGAATAAATGACTTTAGAATTCGGGCTTGTTTTCTTCCTCCATTCTCCCATCGTCCGTCCGATGCTAAACTAGACATCAGTCGTTTACATCCACTCATAGAATCTGTGTGGAGAGCGACGTCCCCAAGTAATAACATGATCGCGGTGTGTACGCCTGTGCCTGGAGAGTGTGTGTGTAGTAGTGGTCGTAGTGAGCAGTAATCGGGACAGGTCGCTGGGAAGCCCGTCATTACCTTCCAGGTGATCCGTCTCTGTCTCCGTAATGCCCCCAGCCCCAACCCACCTGCCACCAGGTGTCACCCCCATGCCGCCGGTCACGTGGTCACGCTGCTGGTTGGCCGCGACCGTCGGGAGCACTGTTTGGGGACCAGCGCCACCTGGGGAGCTGGGATAATGATTTTACTGGCATGTCTACCTGGCCCAGATCTAGCTGTCTGACTGCATCACTATGGTTAGTGGGCACGTTCCACTGCAGTCCACCCATCTTCCTTCGCTTTTTCATACTACTTGGGCATTTTGTTGTTGTTTATTCCATAAGAGAAAGGTACATTCACTGGAGGAACTGTTTCACTTTAAGAAAGGTAATACAGGCTTCCTGAAATGGCAGGTTTTCAAAGCCTTGCATCAACAATAACGATGTTCTGTTACACCTAAATACAAGCTCTTACGAAGTATCGAGCATAATGAGATGACATGGAATTAAGAAGCATGAAAGTTGAAGTCAGAATGCAATCTGTGTACCTTGCAAATACACTTCTTATATAAGGCTACTGAAAGACAGTCTTGGACGTCTTCAGGTACATTGTTCCATAACTGCATTCCGTCATTTATCAGACTTTTTTTGAAAAAGGAAGTTCTCGGATGTTTGAGTTTGACTCATCTATTATTCTAGTAGATGGAGATAAAGTAGGTTGAATAGATGTATCTTATGTGTATAAATCACTGTGCCTGAAATATATTTCTATCGATGGGTTTCTATACATAGATAGAGTTTGATTTCATATGCTAGAACCATATAGATATCATTGATATAGTTTATACGTATAATTCGGAGAAAAGTAGAATTATACTTCTATCATATTTTGATACTTATCTGTTCTGTTGTATAGGTTATAAAGAGGCCTCTCGATGTAGTTTACACGAAGGTCATAGCTGGCATTGTCACCATTACATAGATGAAATCTTCTTTTCGATGCATTTTGATACAAAAAGATAACAACAGTCAAGCAAACCCCTTTTCTCACAACAACAACAACTCGGGATCCTCTTTCTGGGTGCAATCACCTTACATTATCCAAAGGTTGATCCATATAATATAATCATTATTCTCCTGTTCCACATAAATCCTCTTGTAGAAAACAATTTGATGAGAGCTAAGGTTGGGGCGGGGAAGGTTGGTGCCAAATAAAGCACGGTTATGGGGGTTGGGGGTGTCCTATACGGAAGGAGAAGGGGACGGCAGATCGTCTTAGGCGGCCGTACATCAGGCTCTGTGCTTTGAAGCGGGATGGGGGAGGGAAGGGGGGCAGGTAACCCGTCCGTCGCCAAGACGTAATTACCGGAGCCGTCTATTAGTCCGGTAATCCACACCACGACACGCCGTGCTGTAGGCGGGTCTAGATAAACGTACGTGGTACGTATCTACACCGCATGTCCTGTCCTCAGATCCTGCACAAAATCAGGCCCTATTCCCACTTAGAAATTTAGGGGCATGTTCATGTCGCCAAGTGGGAACGCAAAAATGCTAAATCATCAGGGACTCTTGTCCCTCCCTCTGTGGTGTGTGTATGAGTCACCGACTCGAATCCATCATTTGTAAAAAACATAAACTATGGGCGGTGACGCCACAAATATTCGCCGATCAAAGATGAGATAAAATCTGAACTGCACTCAATATGTAACTTCTGAAAATACGCCATTCGTACTGGTTAACCCTTCAAGAGCCACATATAATTCACCATGTATCCATACTACAGCAGGCACCAGACCCAATTGTGCCCTTTGTATGGCCGGCTTTTGTAGTCAATATTATTAAGAGAAATTACAAATTTAAAATTTCCAGTAAATCTGTCTTTTTTATTAGAACTTTCCGATATTTCAAAGACATACTGGTGACATTTATCATAATATCTCATATAATTTTTATGATTCTGCGATAATTTTTCAAAAAGTTACAAAGGAACAAATACAGAGTGGTTCATCAATTCCATATGTGAATGCCATATGGCATTGTCCTGCCATGGCCAGGGGAATGCCATATGGCATTGCCCTGCCAGAATGGGTTAAGTACTTAATTTGACTCTGGTCTACCTCCTTAGATTACTGTGTAAGCAAAACCCATTGCGTATTTTCAGTTGCTATGGATTTCAATGCAGTTCCTCCTAACTAGGTACAGCTTATACTCCTTGGTCCTACACAGAAGCCGCTCTCTTCTACCCTTCCCTCAGGTCATATTTTTATTGATTCAGAAAAAAAACATCACTGTAAGCCCTTGACGTGTCCTCTTTAAATAATCGTCACTCTTAAAGAACCAGCCTCCTTCTTTTTTTTTCTATCAGGAACCAGGTTAAAAATATGACAAACTTGGTCATCAATCTTCCCGGGTATGGAAACTGTATGGAGGCAGAGGAGGTGGGATTATAGAAGTGGGTGCGGGGTTAATTGGGTATTTACCATCAAACAAGACCCACTCGGCTTTCGTAGTGGGTTTGTAATTGTGACACCTTTTTCGCCTAGTAAATCCTACTTGCATTAAACTAGGGTACGGTCAGTACACCAGGGGGGGGGGGGGGGTAAGTTTAACAGAATTAATCATGACGGTTTCATGTCAGTAGTGACAAGATCTAATACCATCTCAGGATCGTCAAATACATGATAGATAAGGAATGGTGTAGGAATCAAAGTGTTATTTTTGTAACGTTGTCTTATCAATTTGAGGCCCGGCGACAATGAACCACGTGTAGTGATACATGAGCGTTAACGAGTCTATTACAAAGTCAACCTTGAGAGTGTACTAAGCCACTTGTTCAGAGAACCATTTTTATCGTTTTCATCATCCATCTTCATGAATAAATTGAACCCAGGAATTGACTTATTGTAGGGTATATCGTTCGGAACCAAAGGCATAGTATTGTATATGACCAGTTCTCATTTTTTGGTACCCAGTGGGTTTTTCGTTATTAAAATCTTATATTATTGAGATGGTGTTGAAATAATTATTCCAACATATGGAGTTTGGGAAGAGCTTTCAGGGGATGTATAGTTTTGCATATCTAGCATGGATATTTTGACCTCCAGAGAAAAAAGAATACGTTTTTAGGTGACTCTTTTTTACTAAAATAACCAAATTTCCATGTTTCCTCCAATAATATTGTTATCTACCACATGGAAAGGGGTTATTTTGATATCTATATGTATACAAATTATATCAAACATTATTCTTAAGCAAGTTAGTAAACATTTAGTTGTTTATAAATTACTGTCAAAGCTTGAAAACATGTTGGGTAGTTTTAGCATAACCGAGCGTATGCAATTTTCTGATGTCTACGGGACTCAGGCAGACTTAATATAGATAAGTACTAATACTTGGAAAAAATAAAGTAAGGGGTATTGGCATTAACTGTGAAGGAATTATAAAGTTTCAAAATATTCCAGCAATGTGGGAGACATTTGAATGTTTCTTTGTAGATTTGGTGTACTTTTTGCATAACCGAGCGTATGCATTAAAATCTTCCGTGTACAGAAAAGTATTCAAGATTAACAAAAGATATTATAGAGAAACAGGCTTACTGTCTCCGTACGGATAAAATACGCGGTAAAATCGGCGATCAGATGAACCTCTGCCTCCGGCATCGGTTCATCTGATCGCCGATTTTACCAAGTATTTTATCCGTACGGAGACAGTCAGCCTGTTTCTCTATTATTATATACCTTAAAATATCGAATTTTTAACTTTGCTACTGCGGGAATATTTGGATTTTGCCGCCGTACATGCCCCGTACGCTACATACATACCCCGTACGTCACCTAGGTGTCGTACGGGTATAAATACGACATGGGTAGGAGCGGGCAGTATGTGTAGGATATACTACCACAGGTATATAATAATATATCTGCAGAAGAAGCTAAGTACAAGCTATGTTCTGTAAAGAAATGGTTGAGATACTCGTTGTCCTTCAATCGTTATGGCCGAAAATGCGTTAGCATAACCGAGCGTATACCGTAACCGAGCGTATACACAGTCTGGTCGGTCATATATTCATACTTCTATACTGGATATAGAAGCAGAATTTTGCATTTTATATATTCTACCTTAGTCCTTTTATCATTTTTAACTATCATTATTATGATCTGATACAGATGGTTGGCATCAAAATTAAGTTTATACCAAGTGCCTATACAATTATATAAGATGGTAATTATAGGATTAATTTTTGATGACATGTTGAGTTTTATCTCAAATACATAGGAAGTACAATAAATATGATATTTTGAAAGCTATATTTCATTGGTTTTGCTAACTCTTCTAGGCAAAAAATGGTATGATACTGAGTATAACCGAGCGTATGCACATGATAACCGAGCGTATGCACATGGTAACCGACCATATGCAATATTCTATGAAGCTAGCATGATATCTCTATAAAGACCAATAATACAAACTAGTCTCTATAGCAAAAGCAATATATTAAGCTATCTAATTCAATATATTTAGTTATCCTTCAGGAGATATTAACCTACAAGTATATACGGATGATATATGCATACGCTCGGTTATGGTGTTTCATGTATTACTTCTTCAAACTGAGCTGGGCAGGTTATTTTTCATAGTTAGTGTTCCCAACTTTCTTGAAAGTCTCTTCTATATGTCCTCTAACATAATAAGCAAAAACCAAACACTTTTAATGTTTTTTGTTTTTTTTTCAAAATTTTGCCCAGTGGTGACCAAAAAATGAGAACCGGTCATATACGAACAAATAGACTAGATATCTGGTTAAAGAGTGTATTTTTCGTAAACGATGGTTTAGAATTATGTGTACAATTGATCCGAATTGTGCATATAATGGTTATGGTATCCAACAGTTTTTTGAATAATAGATAATGTTTTATTGAATCACATATGTTTCATACGATTGTAACTTGTATAGCTGTTAGCGTAAACGTCTCGGGATATCAATACGTGTAGGCCTTCCATAAATCCGCTGTCTGGATTAAGGGGTATAAGCGGGTTGGAGAGTTATTGCGGGTATGACTACACTGGCTGGCGGTTATCTAAGCCAGTACCAGGTTGCGTGAGGTGGCATGCATGTATAGGGGATAAGGGGCAGTGTATGGTGAACGGGACCCGATTCATGAGATCACAACGAGCGATTCGTGTACCTCCAGGGGGATCTATCAGCGACGATGGCCCTGCGATTCTGGTACCAATAGTAATATAGGATGGAGACAATTTTCTGTATGCCAGGAGACCCTTGGACGATGTTGGTCAACTTTATTCAACAGCTAATAATCAGCCTTAAGTATTATCAAACGATAACCCATTTGCGAGATACAGAAAAGGGTGTTCATGTGCAATCCTAGATTATTTAACGGGCCCCTGTACAAGTATACAATCGCTCAGTGTGATACCCTGAATTTCGGGGCCGTTGGTCCACCTCCAGTCTAGATGGGCTATCATCACCAACAATTACCCCTCTCGAAGATACAAAATCTTTCGCGATTTTGGAATGCAATATCTTGGATATTTTTGGAGGCCCTCCATGTGATTCTTGTACCACCCCTATACGGTGCGACCAGAGGGCAGACCTGAACTGCAGGGATATGTATTTTCCAGTGAGAACTCTGCTTAAGAGGATTTCAAAATTGGCAGTTACTGTACCTTGGGGTGCATTTATCGGCGACCATGTACCTTGTGACTTTCTCTTAAACACATTTTCTAGGTGTGATACCCCAAATTTGGTGTACCCGGCAACTCTGTTCCATCCCCCATAGAACAGGTCATTTGGTCGCCGACAAATGCAACCCTCCACTCCCCCTGCCAAGATACAGAAACTCTTGCTATCTTGAATCTAGTCATGTTTGAATTGCTAACTGTCATGGGGTCGCCAAGTTTGAATGAAATTCTTGGGCAACTGGCACACCATCATCTGCTCTGCGAATTTTGCCCCCGGAAATTTTGTTGGCAACTAGCAAACAAATGCAAAGTATACTTTGCGACGTTGTCTTCAGTTGCAGATTCCTAGAAATTCGGGGTTATACTAGCCACCTGGAGCCCAACACACGCCCCCATGATCTGTAAAGGGAGTTTCACAGCCCGGCAACAATGTATGACACAAATGTATTCCGGTACATTTTCTCCGAGTCTGGCACTCCAATATTGGTTTCCTCAGTGGTTCTGTTTCATCGCTAAGGTACAAAAATTATCGCAACTTGGAAGTTAGCCAGTTAAATAATAGTTGCTTATACTATCAAAATTTTTAGACAGAGAGCTAGTAAATGACCACAAGGGTTGTTTTGGTGCCTCATAAGAAGGCAAAGAATTTGTACTCTCAATGTCCTGTGTGTGTATAAGTAAAACTGTAGAGGAAATAAACACTGCTCTGAAAAAAGGGTACACAATTTCTAGGGATTTGGAATTCAAACATATTTGAAATTCCCCACATTTTCATGCGATTACTGTTCCACCCTCTCTGTGACATGGGCTAGGCATGCACTGGTAATCCCAGACTTATTTGTTCACACTCGAGAGTCGCCAAGTGTGAATGCAATTCCTGGGCGACTTGCGTACCACCCCACTGTGCGATTTCCCAGGGAAAGCTAGTGTATAGCTGCGAAGTACAGAAATCGCTTTTACATTCTCGTAAAGTCTGAAACCCACCTTTTAGTGGGGATCGGGTCGCATCAATATCCCTGACCGCATCCCTTCATCGAGGGACCCGACACTAACCTTGTTTTGCAGCCCGTCTCCGTTCCCACCCCCGCCCACCCCGATATACATATTTCAACCATGCCAAAGGCGCCCTCGCCCGCCATGGTCAAGTGAGTCCATGTCCGGTGCTGGGCACTTGAGCCTGACACCGGAAACGGCCGCAGGGCACTCACTGTAGATAGACCCGAGGAGTCCCCGTTAATGTCCCATTGTACTATACCTGGCTAGGTTATTCTCCCTCCTATACCATTTATACCAGTGTATTGTTACTATGTTGGGTTGTGTATATATACTACCCCACATGGTAACTATACATATGAATCATAGAACATGTGTGAAACTGTGTACATACATTGTCCTTTAGTGAGTTTATATTAGCCGACAAAAACAGCTAAAAGATTCTGGATGGTGCCATCGACTGTACATAATAAACGTCAGTATCATATAATCAATGAGAGCGCATTGTAGCCACTGTGGCCTTATTTATATAGAACGTCCGGACCATGCTGTACTAGGTACAGACCGAGACATTTATTTCCATCGAGGTTTGTACATTGCACAAGCATTGTAGGACATTATATATTTACCTTTTTCCGAAATTATAAAAGGAATGAAATTCATTTGGCCTAACAACTAGTATTTTCGTCAATGCGTACAGAACTCGGTAAGGCTTGGAAAAATTACTGCCCAAGGCGTAGCCGCGGGCAGTAATTTTTGCAAGCCTTACCTCGTAACTTTGACTTATTCCCACCGGAACATAGTTTCCCTCTACTACTTACACCTAGAGGACTACGGCGATTCGTGTCCTTGCGCTCTTCATGCACTCTACCAGCTGGCACATGTTATGTGATGCCATACAGCACAGCATTCCCTGACCTATAATGCAGTCTCATGCCAAAATTGTGTCAGGTTTCGGATTGATAAAGCCTGCTCAACAACGTTTTGCCATATGGCACTCTATATCGAATATCTCCGTTAAAAAAATTCAGACAGTCAACATAGTATCCTGCATAAAAAACCCACATTTATTTAATACATACGCCTCCGCGTGAATGCAAGTATCCAATGTATATTGACTTACATTTACATGTATACGTCCATATTGCGCGCTAGCGTATGTGGCATATACAATACTGTTAACCAACTCCGACTCCGACGCCTAGCACGAGCCCTACTCTTTTCGACTGCCAGCCGAGTCTATAACCGTACTCTTATAGAGCGGGCCTTATATACATATTCATCCAGAACCATACAGAAATATGATGTTTTGAAAGTATAATCATAAGTAAATGGTAAAAAAAACAAGAGAATGTTGGGTTTATTATAAGTAATTAATGAAATGATACTTATTAGGGTTTTAGAAATTGTTCAAAATTGATAATATAACATTGATTTTTTATATACCACATACTTTCAAAAACAATGGCAAATGAAATTAAAACAACATTGGTGTCCCCTAGGTGCAGAGATCAGAATTATTGGATAGTGGTGTAAATACAACAGAATCAGGTGTATATATTTTTTTCCAATATCATATATCAAGTCATCTTATAGTGTCATACTGCATAACATTAGGTGGTCATAAGATCAGGATATCAAAATTGCGTTTTCTATAAGCTAGTTTCCCTGGTTTATCTCTTGCCATGTGAGATTCATCTAGGGTGTTTCTTATCTTTTATTGCTGTTATCATTATGAGTATACTGTTGTAGCTCATGGTCCTTTTTCGTCTTAGTTTGTCATGTGACTTTAATTACTTGGTTTTTGTCATCTGTGATATACGCTTTTGCTATAAAGCTTCATCCTATCATATCTTACTATGCTTCATCCTGTCATCATCCAGATATATTTTACAATTCCAGGCTGCTGTCATATAACATCTGACATTTTCATCTTTATCAAGTTATTATACTGAGAATTACTATCCATGAATTTGAACGTTCAGTTGGCCTGATCAGTTAATATCAGAGACTTTACTGGTTAGTCTGAAATGAGGCCACACAAATTACATTGCACCTCCTCTAGTTTCGACTGCATGCTAGGATTACATATGTTTTGACTTCTATTCTGACTCAAGGGTAGAGGAAGCTTTAAGCTGTGCCTTTTTCCATCTGGCTCCAGTAAGCTGGTAATTATCCCTTTTTTATAAATACCTAGCCACCTGGAGGCGCCAGACAGATTTTAACAGAATGAGCCAACTGCAAGGTTGTTGTGGGGGTTTTTTTCACAGTGGAATTTTTTAAGCAATCACCTCATTGGTGTTCTGCATGTTGCCGTACTATTTCCTACACCATTAATCATTTTTGAAACTGTGCCAGCTGTAAAATATTCCCTAAACTAAAATATTTTCCTGTGTTCTATACTATTACGATTTTGCTACGCTACACCTTACCATATCGCATCCTCCTTTATGGTACTGCATTTTTTCTGCATTAAGTATGTAGCTCATTATCAGGGCTTTATACTGATATTTACGCTATCGCCCTCATGTAACCTTAAACACGTTGCTATGGGCAACCACTTACATATTGTCATATATACCCTAATTATATTTAGCTCTCAACAAAAATTCCAAATTTTCACATGATTGTATCCTATACAATTCAGTAGTGTAAGATTGAGAAAATTGAAGCCTTGCGGTATTTCCCAGGTATCATGATTTTCTCGGGATATATAGAAAACAATACTACCATTTCAATTAATAGTACTGTAGCCAAGGAAACTCTGGGTACCACGGTGGTATTTACCAAGTGCATTCTACATTATGCAGTCGAGTGCATTTATCAGGTCATTTCAAAATCATGCTTAAGACCATTCCATGATGCAACTGTTCGGGTACAGGACTGATCAAGTTAAGGGTTACCTTAAGACCTTGCGTATAGGCTGGGGATCGGGCGAATTGATTCATACCTGTGCTCGCAGTTTGAGGCACCCTTTAGGAGAGAGTTTCTAGGGGTTGAGAGAAAGGAGCATTTTTAAGGGTGGGAGCAGGGGCCTGTCCACGCGGAACCACCAAGACTTTCCAGTCACGGCCAACCAATCAGTTTCCTCGTCACCTCAACCATACGTCACGTGATCCATAGAAGATGGTGACTCCCCCTACCTCACCCTCTCTCCACCTCCTGTGGGTTGCTCATGACGTCAGCGGTCGGGCGACGTAGCACGTGTGACGTCATAGGTTGCACGTCGGCGCCTGCCCATGCGCGAGCGGATTTAGGGTCGTCATCTGTCATGGTGAGTGTCAGATGGCGCCACCGGTGGGATTCATTCTGCGCATGCGTATCCCCGGGGAGCGGAAGTTTGCAAAAGTGAGGCGATGTGATTGGTGCAGAGCAAAGGGTTGGGGAGCGGCCCTGATTCCCTGCGGCAGTGGTTGAAGCAGGCGTTGGAGTCGGGTGGGGTGGTGCTTGTCTGCTATTATAGGCGGTGCCAAAATGCTACCAGCAGAGTGCTCGCTGCCTGTTTGACTACAATTTAGGCCGACACTTTGTGCAGAACAGCTAGTTTGATTTCGAAAAAAAAATAGAAAGCAAGGATAAGGGGGAGACATCGTCGATGCCACTGTGGAAGCATCCATTGTCAGAAAGCAACCCAGTGTTGAAATTATGGATTGAAAAAAGGGTGAGCCAGTATCTATAACCGACGAAGTGTTAAATCATCCGACGTTAGATAGAAGCCGTAAATAGCAAGCGCAAGGCAGCAACTACTGTATAGGAAAGAAAACGGACTGGCTTGCTTTGAGGTTCCTCTCACATATACACAGACAGGTATAAATCAAGCTAGGTTGGCTATTAATATTTGCCCGAGTATAGAAGTAATAAGAAGGCCCATGCATCGACCTACCAACTGGAGGACCTCTGCGTATCTAGCACTGCAGTGTGACTTTAAGGACTTATTGATTATTGATGGTGCCTAGAGCTAATAAAGCTCCCTATACAAGAAGCTTCAACAGTTCGATATGTCGGTTAGGTAGTCAATAGCTCTTCGACGCTGGCCTGTAATCAATATGGGGAAACTGACTGCTCTAAATGGATTCGCCTACAAGTTATTTAATGCTGTTTAACGGTAACAGTCACAAAAATACATGTTGAATATCAGAGGGATGACACGGGAGGTCTTATGACAGGGTACATTTCAGCAGTACATTTTTTCTTTGGATTGATGTTTATGTTTTATATCATACCTGCTATTATTGTCCATAGACTTAACATTAGGATCCCGTACTCAATGCCCATGGAGGATGGTAAAAAGAGATTTAATGGACAATGATGGCTGAGCAGTCAGTGATAGAAATATGATAAAACTTTAACCGCACTTAAGCCGTAGCCACTGAAAATTCATATTGGTTTGCTACACAATATTACTTGGATTTGCCTCGTAATGTTACACCGCAATCAAGACCCATGGCGTTCAACGGCTATGGATCTCGATGCAGTTTCTTCTTTTTTCTTAATGGGTTTTCCCTTACTTTGAAAATGCTTACAGAATTTCGACATCTGGTTTGGGAACAGAGACACTGTAATAGTAAATAGTTTTCACTATTTATTGGCTTCTCAACGATATTGTGTATTTACCACTGTGCCTGTGAACTTTGTTGTAGATCAGCAAGCAGGACAAAGAAACAACTTATCTTAATTTATCTTATCTTAACGGTATGTTATGTATCATATTTAAGGTTCGGGCTGAAGTTATCATCCGGGTGAGACAAAATGTTTAAAAATCGGAACCCACGTAAATCAGGGAAAGCAAATCAAGTATATAAGGCTATTCAATTTCATATTTTGGTGTAGACTGAAACTTTTCTTTTTAAACATATTATATCGAATTAGACAAAAATTGCCAACCCCTTTAAATCTCCGTACAATAAAGGTTGCGTCTCCTCTCTCGATGCAATGTTAATCAAGGTATTCTTCTAAAACAGCTGCCAAACGTAGAGACTTATCTCTACCATTCAGGAATCATTTACCTTGTTCTCTGTCGGATCTGCCTGATATGGTATGTCTTCTCAGCGATCACTGACTATTTACCTCCACTAAATATAGACACATATGTACCTTCGGCTCCCACTTCTGCGACGTTAGGGCTTTTACATAGGGCATTCATTGGTAATCACTGACTGTCTCATCACCCCAATTAAGGCATCAGGCAATGTGTGCTGGGGACTGCTAACAAAACAACAATAGTCATTAAGAGGTGACAGGTAGACTGGGGTCCGCCTACTCCCCTGGCTGGCACAGACTCTTTGTAATTACCCGGATTTCTTCGTCATCTTTAGGTCCTACTTATGTCTCGTCTCCCTCTGTGTCTCCACCTCTTTTCTCTCAGCTCATCACCCTACCTGTCTGCTCTCTTCCACCCTCATTTCCCCAGCACAGGCGGATAAGAACTGCTCGACGGACCTACTGAAGCATTCGTCTCCAGGAATAACAGCAGGTCCGACCCCGTCATTAAAACAATGGCCAGTGCCAATGCATTGCAGAGAATGGGCTCCAAGTTTCCTCATTCCTCGTGGTTTTTGCTCTTCATATTCTCCCGCTCACAAACGGGCTAGATGATTTTTAAAGCAACCCATGTGATTATGCCAGTTTTAATTAACAATAATTAGCGGGAAACCCCTCTCGAAAATTACTCCAGCCACCAACATCACCAAAATGTTACGATAAGGGCAGCTCAGACCGCACCGTCGTAATAAACTGAATGTTGGCTGTAAATTCCCAGTGCTATATGACTTTTAGGAGGAAGTAAGTGAACCTCAATCAATACCTTTACACACAGCAGGGGTCCTCTGTGGTAGGCTAGGTAGACAGACAGAGGAGGCGTGTGAGGGTTCGAAAGGGGAGGGGGTGTCCGCCCTGAAGCCTATGCCTGGCTTCTTTAGCAGTAAGCCAATTACGGGGTGGAAGGGGTGCCTTGCAGTGTGGGGTCGTCGCCCCCTACGCCCGTCATTTGACCATAAATTGTGGCTCCATGCGTAGGGCAAATCCTGTTATTGGCGTTTTTGCCTTTGAGGCCGGTCTGATGAAAGAAATAGTGCACCAATCACGTTATCTGTTCTCATGGCGGCTGTCACGGCCAGCCAGGCGCCTTGCCCGTGGTCTTCTTACCCGCCACCTCCGACGGCCCTCTCTCTGAAGGACCTGGTCCCAGGCGCAGTGTCCACCGGACACCGATTTAGGCCCCCTGTACACCTACCGATTTTAACCACCGATTATAGAATCTGGCACCGCCGACCGATTGTTACACGTCACCGATAAAATATCCTAAACAGCAACATTAAAGTGTTTTCACTGGCCGATAAAAACGGCTCCGATTTATTGAGTTCTCCTTTTAGTCGGTCAGTGGCAGACAACGACTGCAAGTCGGTGCCTAAAAATTGATGAGGATGCAATGTGTGCCTTGTTTTTACTGTATTCGCCAGGTCCATATTAACAGTAGTTGTTCCGTGGTTAACTCATTCCAAAGTCTGTGCACAATTAATCGGTGGGCACTTCTCTACTTGCTTGTGTCCATTTACCGATCTGGCGTCGATGGTTCCCGACTGTAGGTCAGTGGCGAATAGTCGGCCAGTGGAAAACTGCTTTTTACCCCGATTTAAGCCCCGTTTACACCTACCGATTTTGACCACCGATTATAGAATCTGGCACCGCCGACCGCCTATCACACGTCACAGATGAAATATCCTAAACTGCAACATTTAAAACGCATTCAATGATTTATTAACCCCCAACTGCGCAATCTGGTAGCAACGACCGATTTTTGAGGCTACCAACGAAATCAAACTCGGTTGAATTTAAATACACAATACTGACTGGTTTTGTGTACGAGTGGCGGTAATCTCCGAGTGGTTGACATGTAGTAATATCCGAGAAACAGCAAGGATGTCATGTCGTCAAACATCTATTGCAAGAACGATGTAGTTCCAGATTACAGCAAAATGCCAGAGCATTGTGAAGCATGACTGTCATTTGGTATAGCCTAATGCCGTCTATATGATTTGCTATTATTCCATGTTTTAAACATGAAAAACGTTTTATGAATGTAATGGGAAAATAAGATAACTGGTTATGAATGATTGATGTTAAATCGACATAAAAAGAAATAAAATGATTTAAAAAAGAATTCACTGAACTCATCTCTAAGAGCATGGTGATTCGAGCTTATTTTGGATGGAAGTAATTTCTGGTTTTTCCTGTATCGTGGGTGGTCATAATCTGTTTGTGGAATACAGGTGCCTTGTATATTATCAATAGCGACTACGTATTTGGTGGATGATAATGGGTGATGGAATGCAGATTCAAAGAAATATTCAGTCGGTATTAATTCATCATTGATTGGTAATTTCCAAATTAATCGGTAAGTACTCCGGGTTTCATTTACCGATCTGGCGTCGGTATAACAAAAAAAAACTATCGTTGGTTTCCCATTGCAGAGCTTTGTCAAATAATCGGTCAATAGAAACGAGTTTTATATAGATTCAGTAGTCGAGCATCCAGGGCCGCTGAGCCTGTCTAGTCGTAGGGCACTGACCTATCACTGTAGCTGGATCATTTCGAAATCAGAGTACATTTGGTCAAGCTATTTTCAATTTTACCTTTATTCGAGACAATGCTCTTCTAATAATGATCACAGCAGGGAAACACCTGGAAAAGTCGCTAGCCTTCTGACGTTTCTCAAAAGCGATCGCCACAAACTGACATTTAGACTCTGACCAGCAAAGACTATGTGCAGTGTTTGCTGATTCACCCAATGATAGATAATTATTTATGGAACCTTGGCTGGGGATGTTTCCTCAGTAGAACTAGGCTTGGAATCAGATTGGAATTTCTTCAAGGTGTACCACCTCAATAAACACCTTCAATGTGCATTAAGTCTAACGATGCTTATTGGTTTTCTCACTCGTAATCAAAATATTTTTATATATGACGTTGTTTTCTTCTATGAATGCGGAATAGATGTAAAGCAGGAACTCTCAAAGGCGACCGGTTATTTTCTTTGTAAATATGACATTTCGCTTATTCTAAACATAGCCATTTCATTGAAGGTTCGATAGGAGACATCCGAAAATAAAACTACTAACTAATCCTCTCTGGGTCTATAAATTGTGAAGTCAATCTTAAAATAATGATGATGGGGTGATTCCTCTTTAAACAAAATTAAAAACAAAACAGAAAAAAAATAGAGGCAGAACTAAAATCCCAACGTAACATTGTGCAATCTCAAACATAAGCCACTGAATTTCAAATACTAGAATGAATCAACGAAACTTGAGGTAAACTTAATATGCGATCAATAAAATCTGCTTGAAAAGAAAATACCAACAAAAATAACAGACGAATAGACAGTTTAGAAGTGTGAGTTATCATGTAAGCACTTTTCACGATGATATTAGTGAACGCAAGTTGAATAGATTGAACACACAATGGTTTGCCTTTGGTATTTTTGGAAGCATGGAACTACGCATATCTACGCTGGTTGCCTTATGTTTAGTCAGATGTAATCATAGAGGGAAACTGATTTCGGGTGAAAGAACCCCGAAGTCACAAGACGAGGGTTCTTTAAGACATAAGATAACTTTGCGCGTCCTTAACCGAGTAACTTCGGGATCTTTTCACACGTAACTTGTTTTTCTTATCTTCTATACCCTGAAATATCGATAGAAATGATAATTTGTTGACCTCTTATCTCTGGGTTAGCCATGTCCAACCTTATCAGGTAACTTCAACTTGTACGTTTTCTTCAAGCCCCAAGCTTAGATCTAATTGGTCTAGACGGTGTCACGTGGTTAACGTTGGTATGAAAACGTCAGCCTATATACGGAAACGGCAAATTTGGTATAAAAACTATGATAACTGCAGCCCCAGTTGTGGTATGTAACCGTAAGGTTTCTTTTTCTGATTCGTTTTTTTAACAGTTCTAACACATGGCTAGCTCTTCCACTGTAGGTGTAAATTGGAACAAAGTTTGTCTATACAGGATTTTGTTTGTTGCTTTAATCGTTATATATTACAAGACATACTTATTAACGCAGAATTTTGGACTAAGTCAGCGCAGTGTTTTACTGTTCCTATGATCTTATCCACGTCCCCAGTTGGTGACCTCTGATCAGAACATGTCTGTAAACACATTGGTTCGCGCTCGCTGGCTTTCCTCTGCCGGTTATTGGCTGAAGATATCTACTTCAAAGAAAAAGGACGTTGACCAGCTGCCAATGATGACGTCATACAAGAAGGTCGCGTGTCACGTCAGAACTGACGTCATACGGATATCACATTGTCTTGGAATTGCTATTATATAACGCGGTTGTACGCCTACAAGCTCATTTTGTACTACACCCCAATATAGAGATACGCACGAAACATCGGAGTATCCATGTTCTAAGCCTAAAATCGACCTCTCTCCCTTTTGTCTGTAATATCCGTCCCTTTCCTTCCCGTTTCAAAACCTTCGTGTTGGTCCTTCTGCGAAATCCGCTACATTAGGCTAATTTGATAAATATAACCGTCCACATGCCAACGGTCCGGTCGATGAATCCATCCCATAATCACCGGCATGGGTGGGTGGGTCACGTCGTTATGGACGCGTATACCGGAGTCTCCAGGCTTCTAACAGTGGACCCGTCTGTGCGCCAAACAAGATTGTTCGCGCGCTCCACACTACACTCTCCGACCACAGTTTGTATGGCCGTATTCTCGGTCTGTCGCTAACAACCTTTTCTCACCGCCCTAATGGCCAGCCGCCGCCCGAGACTCAATTTCCTGTTTGCCCTTCGAGTTGTTTATACTCGGCGAATAGATAACAGATTGACCTCTGATGACCTTGAAGCAGCAACGGAAGCTGAGGTGCTCAGATCCGGTCCGGGTGAGGTTTTTTTTATCTGCATATTTTTGGCTAGACGTGTTTTTTCGCCCAGTTGCGGTTCTAGGGTTAGAGTTAGGTATCGGTGAAGAGATGATGACGACAGAGCAGAGAAATGAATGGATGGAGGAAGGGAGAGAAGGACAAAAGGAAAGGTCAAACCTAGGGTGCTTTAGTGCGAGCTTCAAAAAGAAATAAGCAAATAGATGTAGTAAGGAACGAATTGGAGGGGTTTGGGGCCAATTTTATAAGCATATCGACAAATTTGCCTTGAAAATTAAAACCCATGTCAATATCCTGAAATTTGAATATGATGATCTGCATGTATTTTAGATGACATATCCCACTTAAATATCGGGGGTCATCATGCTAGTTCTTGATTTGGAGATCAATCTTACCATAATATAATAACTTAAAAATAAGATATATTGAAGTTAAAAAAGTTGTTTTTCACATAAGTTCGTCATACTTTAACATATTATAGCAATTGTGTGGTTCCTAACATTTGAATATCGAAAACTATAGGTCACCGTCCTTATTTTTGATTGAATTGAAGAAGACATTTTTCAGTACATTTCCCATATGAATCAGGCAATTGTTTGAAATTGTAAACATCTGTTTTTACAACGATATTACATGTCATTCTTATGATTCATAATAACTGTCAATTTATATCCAATCATAAGTCTGAAAACTGGAGTATTATAAATCATAAAGTCTCCAAAGACAGTTTCACGAATCATGTATATCATAATCCCTAATCACGTCCTAACTAAACTGTTTACATGTAGCTAACTTTGAATGACATGACATCTACAGTATGGTCACACATATAGATTGCTGACCTTTCTGTCGTGTCAGCCTAAGAGCTCGTAATATCCCGGAAGACATTCAGACGACATGAGTGTAGGACAGCATTACTTCCGCCATGTTGCTGGGTTTGATTACCTGAGGCAGATGTTTCCCCATCGGTCAGGGTGGCCAGGGATGCAGGGGCCCGTTTAATAGTCTAATAATCTAGGATCATGCATGAAGACCATTTTCCTTACATCATACAAGGGTTACCGTTTGATAATATTTAAGTTATTTTTTAAATCCGTTTATTTATCCCCACTTATAGACTGGTTTCCTTGTACAGCCAGCAATTTGGTTACACCACGAGTTACTAGAGCTTTCATTTGCTGTAATACAGCTTAACCTATATACAGAAAAATCAAGCTTGCATTGATCTCAATGATAAGACAAATGATTTTCCATCACAGACCCTTCCAGAGTTTATAGCCAGGTACAAACAGTCAGGAATTATAGTTACGGAATACAGTTCTTAAGTACCACCTTATGGGCAGCTTTGGAGGAGCTAAGCGATTCAATATTCCTCATTTGCGCAGACAAATCATTCCATAATAAGGCACAAAAGTACCTCAAGTTTCTCTTATAACATTCAACCCTTGGTAGTAGAGTCTTAAACACTGGTGCCTGATGCAGTCTGTTCACTAAGAAGGTCTTAGCCCTCCGTAATGTCATCCATCAGTGTTGAATAAAGTAAACCCATATCGTCCATGGGCCTCTATGGCATACAGAAAAAGGGTCTACATGTACGATCCTAGATCATTAAACGGGGCCGTAGAGGGTGTTTCTAAAATAACACGCTCAAGAACCATGACATATATGCACTGCTTCCGCTGTCGTGGAAATGCAAAATAATCGTTTGACGCCTAGTAATAATACACCAATGTTAGCGAGTATTAAAGAAGAAACCTACAAGTTTTGGTCAAAGTCATCGTTCTCAACGATGCGGTGTGATATGAACGTGGCGATAGCCGAGTGAATATCAAAACGAGTTGCTTTCTGTATTTATCTCCCCCATGTACACACTAAAATAATGGACAACGCACAGAATATAGACCATGGAGAATGGATTGCAATACTTGTAGGGGCATGGAGAACGAGTTCCCAATGTTACGCCTATGGACATTTATTCCAGGGTTGAGATAAAATTTAAAACCAAACTTGAGTGGTTTACAGAGCCAGCCGTCCACAAAACCATCGTTTGTTTTATTTATCATCAATATTCTTGAATGAAGTAAACACCGGGATTATAGGGTATATCACTTGGGAACTTTTTATCCATTCATAGGCATGCCTTGGTATGAAAACTGTAGCTACTATACCCCCAGAGGCGATATATGTACGTCTATAGGTATATGGTAGTGTCAGTTCCCTCAAACACATCTATCCTCCTTCTAGTATTCATTGCAGTTTTCTAATATACTAAAGTCTGTCGTGCTAAGAGTACCATTTTCTTCAATCTTCTCACTAGACCATATAGAAGGTGACGTTTCCTCTTAGCATTCCTCCTGGTCCTTCCTGTTTACTCCACCACACATCCTTACATATACTCCTCCCGTATCAATTCCTGCAATGTATTGCCTCCTGGTGTTGCTAATAACCCACAACTGCCCGTATCTTCACCCTAACACACCCTCCGTTGTATACCAACCCCCTCGCCCACAGAATAATCTCTCTGTATCCACATTTCAGTATTCATGTCTGTACCCCCTCCACACACACACATATACTCCCCATCCTTATACCCCTTCTTCCTCGTCCATAACCCTTCCGTTGACCACGGACTCAAAGACGGGGCTCCTGTGGCCGTGTTCCCTCCCTCCCTCCCTGCCTCCCTCCCACCCTCCCTGCCATCTCCAGGTCCCATGCCAACCCCCGCCCTCCACTCTCCACCGTTGGCGGCTCTCCGGGCAGAGGCTCATGATGACAGAGAAGCGTCTTCCGTCTACAGGCCTCGGCCCACCCTGATGAGGATACGCCAGGTCAGCCCCCTGTGCCGTCACGTGACTAGACCAGGTCATGTCACGTGATGGCCGTGGGCTGGTTAGATTACCTTGTCGTTGTGATCCTGACTTGGCGGGTGAATTGAGGTGGCGCTCACAGGCACCGAACCCCTATGGCAAGGCTTTTTTTTCATCCATGGTTTACAAAGTCCCCATTGAGACTGTATTGGCACCCAGTAAACCACTATAACTGTTGTTTAAAAACTGTCAGATACCATAACCACTGTATACAGATTAGAATCTAGGGTATACGGCCTCAAAATTATTGTGTATGGGAAATTGGTCACTTTGTGTTATAGAGCAAAGAAGTCTTTATTGGTAGACCATTTAATAGGCCAATTACTGGGTTTAATTTATCAGAGAGGGTAATGAATACAACAATCGAAGAGTTATTGCTCTGCCCTCCTAAATATAATATTGTACGTTTACCTTTATATGTCATCCATACGTACATAATACTTCATCGAATTAATAGTTAAATAGTGAAACAGTAATTGAACGGTTTGGGTTTTATATAGTCTATGGGTCATTTTCTGTAACCGACTTGACAACCAACAAACCTGTCATTTTTAGTGTCCAAATATACCAATCCCCATTGGGTCAATGAGGTATTTCAGTCTACTGTGGCTTGTCATGATCAGCTGGGCTTGCCTCTAGAATACCGGGCCTCTGCATCCTGCCAATGTCGGTTTTTGCAGCAGGTTCAGGTTTTGATCTAATTTCTGATCTCATCATTGCAATCAAAACATGGATTCCTCCTAGGTTTCCTTCTAATGAAGTAATGTACGTTTAATTTCCTGATGTGTCAATCCCTACAGGAATTCTGTGTAATATCCTCTCCAAGGTTTCTTCGCAGCTTTATATATAGCCATCCAACACTGCTAGCAACACATTCTATACCTCTGACACATTATATACATTTATTTATATATGCATATATATATATATATATATATATATATATATATATATATATATATATATATATATTTATTTATTTATTTATTTATATAAATATATAGATATACATACATACATACATACGCACACATTTTTCAGAGGTAGGATTGACAAACCCAGCAATACTTGGCAATAACATATCTCCCAACTTGAGTTGCTTTTACGTACGCCAATCACGAAGGGCGAGAACGGTAAAATCACGGGTATAGATGGAGGCAGGGTGGATCTATCCTAGCTCAAGGTAGAGTCTTGCCTTTTTAGGACCCGTTTACACCTACCGATTCTGATCTCGGATTTTAGAATCTGGCACCGCCTACCGATTAATACGTATTCCCGATAAGAAAAATCGGCAAGTGTAAACAAAAGAAAGATAGACCCGGTCAACGACTTCTTTATCGAAAATTGCATAACATGGGACCCCCAACTGACTTTTAAGGGCTCCAACAGTTTTAAAGTGCTTTGAAATCATTGGTGAAGGGAGCTCCAATCTTGGAAACCAATCCATCGTCAGGCTACTCTGCATTGCCAGCGAAAACCCCACCGATTACATGCACCTGTTCAAGTCATCTGTTGGTGGTCCGGATTGCAAATTTTTCATACTAATAATCGTTGAACCCAAAGCATACATTCTGTTTCTAGCTGACGACCGATTATGTGTTCCACGTGCATTGATTGTTTGACTGTCACCTGGAAGGGCGCTTCTCCTAGAGAATGTACTATAGTCATTTTCTCATTGAATATAGGGCCTGATAAGCCTGAAGATGAACCCTATCTAAACAAGAACCGAAGGTATGCATACCAAAAAAACGAAATAGCGGTGTTCCTAAATCTGCATGGTAGGTTAACATAGATTCTGATGGTGATGACAACATATATGCTGCTTTTTCATGTAAATAGTGGTATATCCCGGCCGATATTTGGTCACCAACACCAATTATTCAACCTGGTTTGATTTCGAAGGTGGCCTCAAAAGTCGGTCGGTGGTGCTTCATTACATAAAATTGTTTTTCTCTTTTTGTGTACTAATAAGGCCACATAATCAGTCGGCGGTGGTAAATACCATAATCGGTGGTCCTAATCGGTTGGTGGAAACACTAGAAACATTGAGTACACCACCTATTAGCAGTCTCCCAGCAGCTGCTGCGATTGGCCGGGCCTCTGGTCCTACATATGGAGTTCCAATGCGGGGCGCTGCATGCATAGGGAAGGTATATATGACTGAAGGCGTGTGCACATCTACTAGGATAGAAATTGAGGACCTCGCGACGAACTACGAAGCAGATTGCACAAATCGTAGTGCAGCCTACGATTCATATTTTTATTATCAGGAAGTCATTGTAGTGCATTGGGGTGCAAGGAGACAGCGTTGGATAAACCTGATCCATTAAAACGTCCATGGGTATATAGTGATGTTGTAGATGGCGGCCGTAATATCAGTATACCGTGCATGATAAATATCAGTATAACCAATATCAGTATATATATATATATATATATATATATATATATATATATATATATATATATATATATATATATATATACATATATATACGGAAACGTGTTTACTCATGTTGTACTTCAGAAATATGCCGTATAGCTATCGATTAGATATTTCCCGATGCCGAAGGCAGAAGGATATATCTGATCGATATATTTACCCAGTATTAGACGGGAATAAAATGGACATCTAATAGAGGGACAAATTTCTGCTACGTGCAAGAGTGTCCATTAACTCGGGGTGTCCATTGGGTGGGGGTTCTACTATTTTATGAGAAAATGGGGTTACTGAGCCCGTATAGATGGCCGTTTGAGGTCATTTGATGAAATATTATGTGCGGATGCCGCAGACGGAGGGACATATTTCTTCTTCAAATGACCGAGAACGGCTATCTGTACAAGCTACGTTTTCTTATTACCATATACCTCCTAATCGTTTAAAAACCTGTTTTATTAACTTTTCTGCTCTGTTTTATTAACTTTTCTGCTCCATGAAAAGCCACTCCCATTCACTACAGCCGGCTGTCACAGCGGCGCGAACATTATTTATACCACAACCCTAGCAGCGGGCAGTATTTCATAGACATTCAGACACAAGTATATAGTAATGTGAAGTTGTAGATGGCGGTCGTAGCCCCATTCACGTATGCTCTATAGGTAGGTTTGTATATACATCCATCCAGCGGGGTTGGCTGGCGTCTGCTTTGGCCGGGCGTCTGGCACCGTCAAGTCGTGGAGAGGGATGTGTAGGGGGTAGGGAGAAGAAGACCCCATGCCATACTGAGTACACCTCGTGAAGGTTAGAGTTCACACAAAGGTCGGTAATAGATGGACACGCGGACGGGCGCCGGCCACTGCCCGTCTCAGGTGGTTCTCCGCGAACTGCCTGACACTTAGCGAGCAGCTCACTGAGAGATCTGTCAGCGCTGAAGACTCTGTGAGGTGACAGCTCGCCCGCCGTCGAGTGGTTGACTGAAGATTGCAGCTCAGTAAAAGAGCAGCTGGCCAAGTACGAGCTGTTCATTGAGAGGAGGCAGGGGAAGGGACAGGGGCAGGGGAGGGGGTGGATGAGGTAATGAGGGAAGAGAAATGAATGTGGGTAGGGTATGCGTAGGATGTAAACAGAGGGACAGATGGAATGTAGGTAGACATTGGGAGGAGCTAGAAAGAGAGGGTAGGAATAGAAAAAGGAAGGGAGATAGAGAGATGGAAGCAAAGGGTTTCAGAAATACAGAGAGGGGGAGACAGAAAATTACATATTACTAGTAAAGAATTTTGAATTCAAGAGGCCGGGTCGAACCAAATCAGTGATAGAAAAGTCAATAGATATCAATTTGTTTGGCATGATCAACATTGAAATCAACTTGGTGTGGATCACTTTGTGGGTGAATTTCACAAGGAGAAATATTTAGGATCCTCAGGTTTAAGACAGGTAGATTTTTACATTAAGCACTACGTACTGATATAAAGGCATGTGAAGCAAAGGACGGACCGAACCAGGGTCCCGTTATATAACCAAGAAAGGAGGATAAAATCAGATCAAGTTTAACCAATAATATCAACCATCGTACAGTAAAGATCACTGAAAGATAGACAAAAAGGTAAAACCTCAGATATTGCTGAATAGATAGAGAGTCAAATCATTCATGGTTTTATGTAGTCTAGGGTATCGTGGGTATAGTTTATTATCTCAACCGGGCAATAAAACATCATTCAACATAAATCTATAAAGTGCTAGAATGATACTTGTGATACCTATTGGTACTATTTCCCCAACCTTTCACTGTGTAATTGTTACAGCTCTCGTAAAAAAAGACCTATGTCGATTCTACTAGAATTTGGTGTAACGATATGAAAGCTAACCAAGGTCCCACATCGCTCAAGAGATCATATCATCCAACCTTATAATCCTTCGTTGATTATAAAACAAACCCCAGCAGCGTATACGTGTGCAGTAACATATGAAAGATTGTGTATAGATCTACGAGGAGAACATCTAGATACACGTTTCCAGAGAGTCTCATGCATACTATTTACGATGATTTGAGACGTAAAAAGATGTTCGTATGTTCAGCATTGCCTGCAGTAGTAGTGCGGTTCGACAGGCAGCGTGCACTGACCGATAAGCTTAGAATTGGCCTGTTCCGGGGGCTTATCACCACTGTGAGGGGACGGGAGGTCCCTGCATCTACCCCGGACCTAACTTCTGACCACCAGACAGGAAAGCGTCTTACATTTGAGAGACTTTATAAAGGAGCTCCGGCCGACGTCGATAAAAAAACACATTCACCCCGCGAATCGATGGACCTGATAGATTAAGCGCCACTTCCGGTCCTCGAGCATCCCCTGGTGGCGGCTGTGTGAACCCTCGAAGGTGGATGTGTGTATAGGAGGGAGATGTGGGGCAAAGGAGTTTGGGTGACAATTCTGCTGCCGAAGGACGGGTCCTGCCTTCCTTTCCCACAGTATTTCTTAATGTCAGAGGTTCGTACTCACGCAGAGTATGTGATGTGTGTAGGTGTGTTTGGAGAGTGATTGAATGTAGGAGGTGATTGATGAATGCTTCATACCCATAGTGGCACTCCTCCTGCTCCAGTGGGCTTTGATTGGGTGACTAGTTGCTCCCTCAACAGAGAGACTGAGACTTCTCAGTTGAGCATTTCGTTCCCAGCACAAAAAAAGTATTTCTCCTCGGAGCATTTCAGCAGAGGGAGACATACACAATATTACCATGGTTTTGGATCTGCGTGGTCGTTTTCTTCGCGAAATTGACACGTAGTAATACTCTGAGAGATAGCGAGGAGTATTGCATAGTGTCAACTATACAAGGAGAATACGGCCACAGGGATCCAAATCATGGTATTGTTATATTTATTACTCAACTTTCGATTAATCATTTTTTTTAAATCTTGTACATAAATAGAAGTTTTAATTATCTTAGTTTAAGCAAGATGCATTTACACTGAAACAGCATTGTTATCTAAAAATTATGTTTGTAAGTTACGCTCAGACCTCATGTAAGTCCTTTATAGGACATAGGAGGCACTCGAGACACTGGAGCCAGCAGAATATAGGGTTTTTATTACCCAAGCTGTCACCTCCAGTCTAAATAAAATCCTTTAAAAAAAAAGTTGGACACAAGCACCCCGCATTGTTTATATATAATAGTTCCTATAGTGCCCGTCATGTGGCAGAAAAAAACCGTATTCTACTGAGTAGATTCTGGAAAGCCGGAATCTACTTAGTAGAGATCTTTAGACTCTATAGATTTAGTATGGAGACTCAGTATTAAGTGGGTAAAAAAAGCCAAGCAGAGTAATTACCTCTCAATAGAGCAATCAGTTCTCAGTAGAATAGCTGATTCTGGAGAGAACAGAGCTTTCAGCAGAGCATTCGGTAGAGCGGCCACTTCCTAGTGTACCATCGACCTTTAGGTTCAGTTTACACCTGCCGACAGACAATGCACTGATAAAACATCAGGAAGGGTAGCATCAGTCGTCGGTGTCCCCTGAGAAAATATTCACACAGGCAATCGGTAAAACTGAAAGTCATTGAGGTGTCTACACCTGACGACTGATCATATACTTCATTGCACTGACGGACTATTTATTAACATTCCATCACAGATTAATTCAGCCCGGTTTGATGTAAATGGTGGCCGTATGAATTGGTCGTTGGTGCCAGATTATGCAATTATGGGTTGAGAAATCTTTGACCTGGTATGGAATTAAGCTGTTTACAGTTACATCTATATAACTGACATCATACACTGTAGTGCATAGGGAGGTCTTAAAGTTCTATCGTAGTAGGTGGACACCGGGCCTTAATGGATATATGTGGAAGTTATTCTCATAGACAGAGAACTTTGCTCTCCCCACCTGCGAGTATCTTGTAATATTGACTTCACATTATCAGAGAATGCCATCCATTAGCAGATCGACCTAAAATTGTGCAATTGCACCCCATCACCCCAAAGAGCATCTTACAAGTTGCAGTGCGATTATCTCTTTTTTAACACAGTAACATGATTACTCTTGATTAATCCATAGTTATCATACTATGTATGTTGTCCACATTCTGATAAAGAAGGCAGGGTGTTTTCAAAGATATACAGTGAGGGTTAAAAAACAACAAGAAATCACGGCCTCCATACTAGCTGGATTGGCGTGGAAAGTCCCAGGTACATTCAACCACACCAGTAGGAATAATGGATGAAGGAAGTGACATGTTATGGATATAAATACAAATTTCTTATTTTGCTGTCGGACTGTCGAACAGACCTTGCTTTGGCATTTCGTAAATGTCAGCTGCGAAGGAGATCTCAATTTCTTTGCGCGCATTTGTCTCACGAGGTTCAGATTTCAAATCATCTAGTGTGTTCGAGTTAATATTGTTTTGATATAATCTGGAGTGCATAATATATGAATGAACATGCTTCATGGATAAGATGTGATGTAAGATCATCCTATTACACGTAATATCTACTAGCGCACTTTTATCTCGGAATTGTGGTAGGGTATGTGTAGGATGAACTAATACATTTTTTCTATTCAAGGAAGCAAAACGTGCATTCACCCGATTAAGGCGCTTTTCAATGCAGCCATTAGCATAACTTAAGGCTCCGTGCAATATAGCTATTTAATGTTGGAAGATATATAAAATCCCAAATGAGATTCTTGGCACTGTGAATGACATATCAAGAAGGCACTAATTCTATTCGGTCAGGTTCGGTTTGATTAGAGAAATGACGATACAGAGTTGTGCTCGAAATGAACGTCTGAGTATATGGGCCACCTGCACGAAAAATGTACAATTGATAAAATGCATGTCTTTTCTCCATAAAACTGTGAAAAATAGGTAAATACTTAAATATTACTCATGATCAGGCAGACATGAGTGAGACCTATCTGGGCATATATATATGTTGGGGTCTAGGACCAATTTAGAAAGTAGTAGAGGGCAGCATATGATGAAATTAGTGAAAAAATGAATGTCTTTTTTTAAATTTAAAAAGTAAAATGGTGTGTTTTAATATTCAATATAATCAAAGGTGTTTTTTCTTGTTACTTTTATAAAATAGACATGATGGCCAATATCTGGGATAAAAATCTTGGTCAGGAGACCAATATTTCATAAGGTGGTCACTGTCTACTTCCATGTCCAAATTCTGTATTCACCATCACGCTATGCTTCAGATATAGGAAAGATATAAAATAAAAAGGAGTAGAAAACAAAGTTGCATATCTTCTATTTGCTAAACATGTTGTGTATGTCTGTTTGGAATTTCAGAATTGTCTATAAAGTATTAAATTCAGTAGAGCAAATAGTTTGGGGCTAGAATTAGAGTAATAGTTAAGCGTGATGGTGAATACATTGCAGTCCAGGTAAAATAGAGCTAAATATAATAAGTTCTTAGTACACAGAGTATCAGGCTAAGTGTTCTAAACAATTTGAACACAATTTAGAGAATCAAAATATGATAATTTTTACAGAAATGGGAAAACATCATTGTATTCACCATCACGAGCGTGATGGTGAATACAGCTTATGACTATAATCCAAGGTTAATGACAGAAAAAACCAGGTTTTGCATGTCTAACTGCTTCATGAGGTGGGTAGTAACTCATATTTAGATTCTAACTGTTTCAATATGAGTTCCTCTAGTGTCAGGCAGCTTCATTATGATGATATGAAAACTGTTTTTAAATTCTGCATAAAGTTATAACAATATAATTTCAAAAGAATTTTGTGCCTTATTATTGTAAAATAAGTTCATGTGATGAACATATAAACATTTTTGTGCGTTGAAATGAGATTGGTGGTTCAAAAAGTCCATACACAAGGATTTAGTCTAGTCAGTATTCACCATCACTATTCCTGTATTCACCATCACATTGATGTTTTTCATTTTTAAAGATAGAACTATGATGCATATTTACTGTTTAAATAGCCTTTTCTCAAGTTGAAAATGTCAGGTTAGATATTAGCCTAAATTCCTGTTGTTTTAAAGTGAATTCATTAGTATAAGGCAGCTTTATTGTTATGACATAAACACTTTTTTGTAAGTCTGATGAAGTTTCAGAAAAAATATATTTCTCATGAGAATTCTGTGCTTGCATATAGTAGTATAAGTTCATATGATAAACTTAAAAACATTTTCAAGCTTTACAATAGGATTACAAATTGAATAAAACTCATGTATGTAACCAGTATTCACCATCACTATTCCTGTATTCACCATCACACACTTATTTGCTCACTGGAGCCACAATATTGGTGGTCTGATGATAGCACCTGTTCTGTGGCTAGGGATCTCAATAAAAACATAACTTTTGATGGTCAATAGATGATTAGTTATATTATTTGTAGATGTGAATAGATTTATTACTTCTCTGCCTACATAGGACACAACATGAAATAGTATGTTATTCATAATATCTTTAAATAAGAAAAATAGTTTAAATCAATAGACTGAACCATACTGGAATACAAAACAAGTAAAATAGCCAAGACTTTGACATATTTATCAATATATGGGATTAATAGCAAAATTTATATTTACATGTATTCACCATCACGAAATCCTAACCTTTCCTAATGTAGCACTGCCTGAACCATGGTCCACACTAGTATTTGTGGTATTTTTCTACTGAAAGTACATTGGCTGTAGTTACTGAACCATGTTATACATATATCTAGATAGGGCTGGCCATTTATCTATCTGTTTTGACAGCAGGTTGAAAGATTCTATGCTAGAAATACATGAATTTGTTGAAAATAGTCATAAGATAATATCAAAATTATTTAAAAATTGCTATATGTAGTTGATCAAAAGTTGGTTTGCATTAAGGACATATATGTTTCCTTTTAGAACCATGGCAAAATCGAATCTATATGCTATGGATATTAAAATGGAGAAGATTTTAGATTATTAAGACAGAACGTGATGGTGAATACATGTGCTCTGAGAACCCTTTCTCTAGAAAATTCTCCTGCGACGACCATATTAGAAAGGATGAGGGGAATTCAGGAATGTAAATTTGAGACTGTTCTCTATCAGAAAAAAAATAAAAGAAATCATTTTGGAAAACTTTTTTTTTTTTGGTTCTAAAAATCCAATTGTACATTTTTCGTGCAGGTGGCCCATATTCCCTGGCTCCTATAAGATCCTATAAGAAAAGAACGGGCGGTACACAATGTTTGCTTGGGTTGCTAATTTCCTTTGATAATGGAACCAATTAGGAAGAGTTCAGATGGTAATAAAAATTGTCAGGAATATAGTAAGTGTTGAGTCACAATGCCTTATAATGAGAGCATCTTGTATTTGATTTGCCGCTCGGCAAACCTATTTGACAACATAGCTGGCAGACACAAGGGAGCAAGAAAAAGCATCCATTTTCTGAATTGCCCATATTTATTAGTACCAAAATGACTGGATTAAGACAGTCACCATTTTGTAGCTCAGCTTCTCCCTGTCTTGATGTTTACCGTATGACAGCCATGATGTGAATGGCATGTTTACCCTCATTATCTCTCACTCTTTTTCCAGTTTGACCTTGTTCAGAGCTTGCTTGTCTTGCCTGTCTTTGACTTCTTACTCCAGTACTTTTAAGGTCTACACTTAGCTCGCTTAGGCTCCTAGACTAGACTAATCACGTTTAGCCCAGGCCGCCGTTTACACTAGAAGATTCTGGGTGACGATTCTTAAATTTGAAGTTAACCCGGCGTTTACTCTAGACACTTTTGGGCGACAACTCCTAACTTTAGCACCACTTGACAATTATGCGACTCTGATGATGAGAAATTGTCTTGTGTAAATGGCAACATTTCGAAAAAGACAAACTTTTTCTCATCGTCATATTACGTAATATTTTACCACTTCAGGATTAAGTGCAGGTGACTTTTGCAGACGGCTATTTCATTATTGTAAAACTTTGGCATCATGCGTCCTTAGTGCGCTGGTGCCTAGGGACATCATGCGCCATCAAAGTTATCCTAAGATTCTCTAACCAGAATGGCATAAGTGACAATTTGGTATAAAATATATCCACTGCGTACTTCTCACCTTCGTCACTTCCCAAAATTCAAGTGCAGCTATTTTTGGTAACATTATAGGTCGAGTGAAAAACCGAATGGTTCTGCTGCACCCGTTCTCAAAGGAGACTTCACTGATCAGCAAGGTGGGGTTTCATTTAAACACCCAAGACGATAGAAGTATGCGAGAAGCACTCCAGGAAAAATATGCATGTTTGAAAATATTACTAGTTTGAAAGGATTGTTCAGCTTTATCAAAGATGGGGTTTGGTTGTCAGACGTTCGATATCTCTTTGTGACACACTGCTGCAGCTGTCAGAAACGATTATGTTTCTTCGATACCTGTGCCATTTGAACTTCTAAAGAGTAAACCTGTTTCTTCTCTGTGTGTAGTGCACGGAGGGCGGAATGGTACGAGAAGCAGAGAACCTGTACTTTCAAGGGCATTTCAGTTTACTGTACAATCAAGTGGATAGAATTATCACTCCAGGATCGAAGATACCGACATTCGGCAGTTTGGTGGACATGCAATGCTCACCATTCATGGTCTGCCATCCATGGCCTATCGCTCCACTTATTACTATATACCTATAGGAGAATGTCTCACTTTTACTGACCAGTAGTACAAATTACGTTCGTCACTGAGTGACGAAAGAATATCTATACGTCCCTCCGTACCACGTAACCACTCATTCGACTATTTAGTGAGTTTTAGGATGGCATTTGTAATGATTTCTAGGTATATAATAACAAAGAGACACAGTAAGTGTGACCGAATTCCATCTGTTCTTCGATATTTCTACTCAAAATATCTCTGAACAGATTCCATTCAGTCACACTAACTATGTCTCTATATATCAGTATATACCCATGGGCGAATGTTGCACCTTGACTGACCAGGAGTACAGAAATTATTTGTTACTGAGTGACGAAAGAATATTCATACGTCCCTCCGTACCATATGACCACTTGTTGTTTTTTTCATGGTTAGTTCCGGGTATATGATAATAAGGAGACATGGTGTGAATTACAACTGTTTCTTTTTGGTTAGGTCGGAAATATCCACCTGGTTCTTTGAATTCGGTGAATATTTTGATTCGGAACAATTTCCATTCAGTCATACGTTATCAAGTCTCCATATATTAGATACATTTAGAGGACATTTTTCTCACAAGTGACCTAATGATATTAGTTCTCTTTATTTACGCACTATTTTTTTCGTATGCGCGCTTTATCGCAACCCAGCGCGTACAGCACATCTGTAATCGCTGGTTATGTAGATGTGTACTCCCTATAGATCGACACTTTTTAAATATATGTACCTATTTAAGAAATGTCCAACCCTCCCCCCTATATAATCAGAATATCCGTCCATGACCAATTTCCTTTACCGCATGTATACCCTATCTCAACCGAGACGACCATCATTTTATTAAAATCTAATTCCAAGGATCCTTATATATCGCACCTCTCCCATCAGGGCCCAACCCGTACTTCCCGTGGTATTCCCCTTGTATATATCCTTTCCCGTGAACCGCTGAGGTTGTTCCCCGGCCTCCTCCCACTCTCCGCCGGCCGCTGGTGGTTTCGCGGGCAGTTCGGGCGACTTGAGGGCCGGTCTCATTACCCCCGGAGTGCTTGGCGCGGTCTGCTGAATGCGAGTCGCGGCTATTAACCCACTTCTTGGATCCTCCTCGGCGGGGCAGGGCGGGCCGGCGGCCGGCAGCCGCTCTCCCCGGCGCCCTCCGGGCTGCTCCGGGAAATGAGAGCAGCTCAGGCCTCCTCCACGTATACTATACCTCACTCCGGGTTTGTAAGAGCTTGTCTGTGTTATCTAAACCCACATATCCGAGTCTATCCATCAACTCTAAACTCACCTGAATTAAAGGCATATCAGACAGTGCACCTTAAAAATCAAAACCCGTTCCATTTTGTGTACGGTGAGGATGATTATATGGATATAAAAAAATATTCACCTACAAAAATTCAGTGTGTTGTAGAAGCCATATCTACTCCTCTAAATGGTGGTCAACATGCTGGCGTTTGCTCCAGAAATCAATATTTTTACAGCACTATTATAGAATATATAGCAGTTCTAAATTTCAGATTTCACATAATCAACCCCATGTCACTTCCCTCAGACCTAGCAAATGCATGATCCAACACATTTGAATAATAGAAACTACAGGAGGCAGTCCTTATTTAAACAAAGAATAAAGACAGTGATATATTTGAGTATTTCTCCTGTAAAACCAAAAATAGTAAAATAGACATATTCAAGCAATCGGGCATGAAGACCTGGACAACATGATAGATTTCCCTCATTTTGTTCAAGAATCAATTACACCCAGATTGAAGTTATAATAACCAATATTTGAATATCACTAAGTAGAGCCTTTGCGAATTGAAGGATATATATATGCCTTGAACTTCTCCAGACCTTGCATACCTTGTTGTACCCACTGACTGCATCACCGCGATGCACTGGCAGGGGAATGTGGAGGAGAGATGTGCAGGAAAGATGAATAACGAGAACCCAGGGTGATTGACCGAAGTTTGAACTATTTTCACTGGAACTGGCGTCCCACATGTTCGCTTCAAGACCGTCTACCACCGTGTGCTCTCTCTGCGATCAACTTGAAAGCGCCGATTCCCACGAGGAGATTCTTGCCTCAGAGAGTGATGCCAGGCATAGTCGCAGGGAAACGCCAGTCGCACCGTGGATGGGAGGGCATACTCGGGGACTAGTATCCTGCTTGAAATTGAAATTGCATTTAAATCGCAAGATACTAGTGTTATTTTTGGACAGCCTTGAGTTCGCAACTCAGGCAGAAACCACGGAGGCGGGGCAAGAGTCTCCGATGATGTATTCCCACATGGCGATATGGCAGATTCTTAGAAATGTGTGCTGACTGAAGCATCAATATCACTTAGTGGGAATCAAGCCTAAATTCAGTTAATTAATGCACGTAGCTCATATCGGTAGAGGATATTAACGGGTTATATTTAGTCATTGAGTTTTATTCATTTTAAAGATGATATTGATTATTCAGTGCCAGACCCCCCACACATTGAATTATTAATTTCCTACGGAATAAAACAAATAAGAAGTGTGCCATAGGGCATAGGCATGAAGCTGTGATTTAGACTTAATTATCCTTTAGTGGGGGTGTTCAAAGGTTCTGGAGTGTCCTCATGCAGCTTGTAGAAGGATTGTACCTGTTCTCAGCGAGTTTGTTATTCTCTGGCAAGACTGCAGGAGTTTTTATTTAGTTTCAAGTTGTCAAAACAAATTTCCAATCATACTCAATTATGATAGCTGAGGTGAATTTGATGATTTAGAATTAATTCAAGGCACAATCCATTTTCAGAACAACATTATCTGTTTCCATGAACTATGATACCCGGATAAATTATACAATTATACCAAATCTTCCATTCATTTATAATATAGGCTATTATAAGAGCATCACAAGGATACGAGAAAAGATTGGCACCTAGAGATTTCGATTTTCCCTTCTTTCATCATGGGTACCAATCAACCATTAACGGTTCTACATTACATCCATACGACTTATGAATATCCTTCACAGAACCAGGGTCTTATCTAGTCATTACTACACGTTCATTAGCATCCCCACATCTCGGCACCTTAAATCTCACCTGGTAATCACCACCTGCTAATCATGTCTTCAGTCCTCTCCCCACCTTCCTCCTTCCTCGCTGAAACCACACACCGAATAATTAAATTGAAAAGTCTCACTTCCGGGATTCCCTGACGTTAAGAATCCATCATCACCCAGCAGGGACATTCTGTTTTTAGCATCCAGCCTGTACTAGCATAATCGGCTTAGACCTCATGATTCCCGATGAATTACGTTTTGTAGTACCAGCTAGTCTTTGCCAGTCACTGAATATCAATCTCTGTGTTTCTTTTACGGGGTGAACATGGAGATATCAGCCTATTTCCTACTCGGCTATCTAGAATGGCTAAACATTTGAATACGTTGTTTACTCAGAGGGAGGGAAGCCCAGTTCAATATGTTTTTGTTTGTCGGTCTGCACTGAGATGACCCACAGTGTGTGGGCGTCCAACCTAGTGAGACATCAGGTCACAAACAAGAGAAACAATCATAGCACTATTCATTCCTATATATCTTCGGCCGAACACTCTATGGTTATACCACGTTATGGGGAATAACTCATGTTTATTACCCAAGGCTGGAGTTTACTACCCAAGGTTGACTTTAAGACCAATCAGACAATCTCTTACACAATTCGTATGAAAAGCGCAGTGGGGAAAAAACATAGTGTAAAATTAATTAATAAGATTGGATGTGGCTTCACATTTGAAGGCGGGCAAGCAATTAACGCTATTTATCATTATCAAACTACATTTGAAGGAATATAGGAATAGTGAAGCCAAATTTCTGGAGAGAGAAAGTCAATGTTACTCGGTAAGGCCCAGACAATTTTCTGCCCATGGCCAAGGCCTTGGGTAATAACTGTTCCAAGCCTTACCTAATAACTCTGACTTTCCCTCACCGGAACTTAATTTCTCTCTATTCTTTAAAGGTATATCGGAGATTTAACCTTGGAATTCAGAACCCATGCCATTTTCCTGGAAATCGGAAATGATGATCTCCAAGTATTATTGAACACATATCTAACTTGGGGATCACCATGCTAGTTTTTCATCCAGAGATTGATATAATTATTTCATGATTAAAGAATATACGGAAACATGTAAAAGGGTGGAAATGACACGGTAAAACCTCTCTCATTTTCGTCTAGGCAAATACCACCGTGATACATAATAAGTGGAGCTATGTTGTGGTGCACGACTGTTTTAGGTAGAATATGTACAAACAGGACACATGATTATGGGGCTGTGACCAGATGTGCGGACTGATTGCCTGAATTAATGAAGTTCAGCTCTTGTTACCCAGGTGCAATCTAAACAGTAGTCACCGAATATAGTTTAAAGTTAATTGCTTTCGCTAGCGCTTATTATGGAGTTAAAATATGGTTTACTGGCCATTTTTCCATAGTCGATTAATCGTCACTGATAGATTTATTTGTGGACACAAGATCGGTGATATGTGAAATGTTCACCGATTTGTTCGGCGAAAACTATGCAATAAGCCCACCACCGCTCCACTTGATCAATGGCAAATGGGATCAAAATGCTTTTAGTTCATTGGTAAGGCTCAAGGTTTCAGCATAAATATTAAAGTGAAGTAGACATTTGAAATGGAGGAGAAACGAGATATACACTGCACGCTCACCACCTATTTGAAACCCGGAGTAGTCGGTGACAAACTTTTAGAGGAGCTCAAAATTGTCGGTGATGTTTTCGTCGGCCTATGTCGTGCAGGGAGGTAGATTCATATAGAACTGGATACAAAAAACGTAAAAAGCAATACTCCATGCCTTTGGATCCGCAGTCATTGTCATCGAACCAAAGCCGAGTGCCGCATTGTTCAGTTGAAACTGCGTAAGCAAATCCAATCAGGAACAGATAAATCTCCATGTTTTTATGTCTTGGATACTTTCTCGAATCCTGGCCGCTGATTGGTCAGTTAGTTATGAAGTCAGCTCGCACACTCTGCCACACCAATGAGGTAGTCTTGTCCCTTTATCTGGGTGATCGTTGCGTATCGATTTTTAATGTTATCCCTATGGCTAAACTTGTACCGGGGATGAGATAAAGTATTGTCTAAAGTGAAGAGGGTAAGATTTGGGTTGAGAATGCCTTAAGATATTCACTAGGATGTCACTTGTCATATGACCTTAAGAATCTCATCATTGTCACGAATGATCTTCCCTAAACTGGTATATTGACTTCCACATGAATATTTCCTTCTTTCATACAAATTCTCTTGTATCGTGGGAGAGACAAGGCTGTGAACGCGATTTTCTCCTGTATCTATGAAAAATGAGTTTTCGACAAAGATGGATTCGTCGTTCATTCAGCCGGCCTAATAATGGTAAATCATTGATTTAGCATTTGGAAAAATATGAAACAATTCTGACTAGGAGTATTCGTGTTGGTAATTTTAGCAATACCTCAAGATCTGATCGATTTAAAACATTTGAAAGAAAATTGTAATAGTTATATGGTCAGACTTGTAGGCTAAATAACCTCTTCACATTCGATTTGCTTTATTACAAATAACTTGAGAGTTATGAGAATTTTCCGAAATAATTGCAGGCAGTGTAATTAGTAAAAACAACACGAATGTTAAACAGGTCATCAAAACCAAGGTATTTTTACCATAGACCCTGCTTCAAGCCAAGGATTGAAATCCTACAAAATGACTTGTTTGTGATGTTTCAATGCCCGTCTACGATTTCATAAAGATATTTAACAAGGAATATACACGGCTTCGGGGATAGTCTATATAAGGAAGATACGTTGGCTTGAGGTCTTGAGAATATGCTCCAGTAAGTCTTCGAATAGCTTCATCTGAATCCATGCATTATAATGCTATGCTCATCACATTACTATCTCCACTAGCTTATTGAAATGTGATCAACAAAATGACCTATAAACGCCACTGGCCTCCATTCTAAGCAGTGACAATATGATTTTCCGAATACATTAAATCACCATGGCATTTTTTAACACCGATCCATAGGAAACAGTGGTTGGTCATAGTACGAAATGCTAGTAACTTGGGCACCTGCTTCTCCTTGCGACAGAGATCCTTGCCAGCCTGCACAGCCAGTAATTGGGATAGAACATTGATAGCAGCTGATCCGCTCGGCAGTGAGGCCTCTAGTATGCTCTATGCTAAGACCCTGCCACAGGGCTAGTGGCCTGAGGTCCTTGTGGGAAAATCTACAGCCGACTTCCTGTAGCCAGGCAATTCCCATTAGGAGAGGTGCTTGTTAAGTCTATGAACAGGGATCTGTGGGTCTCACAAAGGCATTCCCTGGCTCGCAGCGGACCTGAAAGTCAGACTTTTTCTACCCATGGTCTGGACCATACTTCATACACGCTTTCTTTGCCTATATTAACACCTGAAGCATAGTATGCGGCGCCAGTTGGGACATGCCTATCGACTCACGCTGCTAAATGGGATGCCTAATTCCACTCAAGCAGGATGGAATCAGTAAAAATTACGTACGGTACTGAATTAAACGTAATTTGGAACTAAATTTGTAATTTTCAGGATAGAGAACCTCAATGGTATTTCTTTTATCTCTATCTATAGGATTTGAGCAGTCGTACCATAAACGCCACGTCCATAGTCATGTACATTAGAACTATGTATTATTTGATAATACGGAAGAGCAATGCTCCGTGTGGAAGAAAATCTAATGATGACATTTTGAAAAATGCCCTCCCGTCACAGTTAGAAATCGTGCATACTTAATTTATGGGGCAGATATGGAAAAGTCTAATTCCCTTGATCCTATTATATCACTATTAAGTATACACTTGGTACCTCATTGGTAATCACGTTGGTACTGTTCGGGAGGTGTAGCTTCTGATATTTGAGGCGCTAGTCCTGGGGCATTGTGTACCTAAGTAGATGTGTCGACATAATTGAAAGTACACTACATTCCCTAATCGCAAATTGCTTTACTAGCTCCTGACTGATATGGAACTGATAATGCTTTCAGTCTTCTTATCTCTTTGGGAAATCAAAACCTATTTGAAAAGAATGTCTAAAATGTGTTTTTAGGTGAATGGTGACTGAAAGTTGATAATTTATGATTTATTATCCAGCTTATGCGAACCTGTCAGTATAAACGTTGATATAGCTAACAAGGAGAATGTGAATTGTCTTGATATCCTAGCAGAAAAAAATCCTCACGTGCAAGGTAGTGTGTGCGAAAATCGGGCGAGATTTCGTGTTCCCTTTGATGACTTAGATTTACAATGCTGAATGGTAAATACAACATTAACATGACTGTGATAGGTTCAGTATCTAGACTGACATCAATTAGCAAATTATATGATCTTTGTAACATTGATACACTAGAATCTAGGCGCTGTAAACAACTGTTATGTATAATGTATAAGAATAAGAACAATTTGGAATGGACTGAAAATAGACCACGAAGGACAAGGACACAAGAGAAACTCTTATTTGCACTAGATACTACGAGATGCACCACAGTGTATAACAGTCCGTACCAGAGAGGGGCAAGACTGTGGAATCAGTTGTTACCCGAACTACAAAATGCGATGAACATTGACCAATTCAAGAAATTACTTAATCATAGAAATTAATGATTGCCATGTATACAACGTGTTTATACAACTTCTTTTTTTTCACTTCATCTCATTATTTGATGTATTACTAATATATTCTTCTCTATTATACTAACAACCATTTTTCATATTCTTTTTGTATCTGGATGACAAATTTTGCTGTAAAACAACTAATGTTATCATTGTGCTGTCACTCCCGGGTGCCTGAAAAACTCGACTTTTGTTGAGAGGTACTGTGAATAAAAAAAAAAAAAAAAAAAAAAGATTTAGATTTGCATAGTCGTATTCTCTTAATGCTGCACAATATCCTCGCATTCACTTGGATATTAAGTACTGCGCGTCAGCTACGAGAAGAGTACCACCATGCACGCAGGAGAAAATCATGGTAATATTTTTTATATATTTCAAAATGATTTTAAAAAGTTTCATGTTTAAACTTTAACAAAACATTTATAAACACATTTCTTTCAAACGTGACTATTATTCACTAAGTCAGCTTTCGGTGCACGTCCTAAAGGAATACACAACAGTGCAAAAATGGTTCTAGCCCTTCTAGACCTGTGTTAGCGTTCAAACAGCAACTTGTATCTTTAAGACAGAGTAAAGCTTATAAAACATCGAAATATTGGAATAGCCTTACGCCAGAGGAAAGGACAAAAAGCAATAATCTAATGTAAGCATCAAAAGAAAACTCCTTGCCGTTAGACAAGATTATTGATAAAACCACAGATTTTCCGAAACGCCCCTACCAACATATAAAATAAGAGAAGCATATATACAAAGGCTCATCGTTGTATATTCATCATACACTAGATGTATCGAAGCGAACTATAGACGTAAAATTGGGAACTCTGACTCCTCCATGTCTATGTAGTGTTTAAAAAACTCAATGGGTGATTAGATCGCAAACATTAGCCAATAAATAAGTGATAAGGGTGAGACATAAACTGAACCACACTCGGTCCCAAACCCCCTGAAAATATTCGTTTTCGTTTTCGTTTGCTGCGTAATCTCACTCGGTTTTGCCTTGTGAATGTATTCTGCGACCAAAACTGATGGCGTATTTTCGATGCAGTTCTTTCTTAGTCATCCTTGTTTCTCTTAAAACATGTTCAGGAAATAAACCATAGTATTGGAACTAGAGCCTGCTGACAATACGATTACAGAATCCTAGTAGCTAAAGAATAAACATCAATAACAAAAAGTAGCTGCAAAATAAACATCAATAACAAAAAGAAACAAAGAAAATGTCAGTGTGCAAGCACAACGCTCGGATGTACCGTGGAGCAGTGATAGACGGCTGACTTGGCCGATGATGTCCCTCCTTCTCCCGCCAACCTTCCCGGCCCCACAAGTAACGAGCGCCCTTGCTTGCGGACGAGTCCAGAAAATCCCTGACAACGCCCCCTGGATGTGGTCGCTGAATAGCTCCCACTGTGGCGCCATCTGCCGTCCCCTGCCCCCCAAAGAGCGCCTCCTAGTGAGGGCAAATCAGCGAGGTTGAATCCAAGACGCGAGTTCGACGGATTTCGTCATGCCTTTGTGGCGTCTAACGTCCATCTTCGCACGACAAAGGCGCCCGGATTGGCCCAGAACCAAACGCGGGCAACCGAAGCTGTATGTGTCGCCGTAGCTTATTGGATGAGTGATGACCGTTCGCGGTGGTTCCCGGCAATACCCTAACTATGTCCCCGGTCGTTGTTGGTCGTTCTATATCGCAAACTACTGCAAATGGAAGGTGTTTGATTATAGTGGTAGTGGCGATGGGGGAAAGATTTATTGTACGTAATTCACAACCATGCAAAATGCTTTCGGGTTGATATGGTCACGTGGGGTTTGACGTCACAGCGTGCTCCCTTGTCAGCAAAGTATGGTAACCGGCGCTTTTTTTCGGTGGCTGTAGTTAAATCTCTATTTGCGGCCACCGCCGGGCGACTGACTTATCCAGGCACCAGGAACTACTGAAAAATGACATAGTTTGTTTATGCTGGTTACCCAGTCATTCACTAGGGGATTGGGGAAGGCAAAATATGTCAGTATCAAGAGAAACATTTTGATAAATAATTTTTCATATTTTGAAAAGTTTTTAACCTGTGTAAATAAGTTATTTGGGGAATCTTGTGAGAGGGAGAGATTTGATTTGCAAATTATAAGGATGGCTTGTTCCCCCCTGGACTGCGAATGGCCTGGGAAACAGTAAGTGCAAGGTCGCTTGAAATCGGGTAAAACCTGTCCCATTTTCTATTTGGACAGGTGAGCCTCGGGCCCGTTGAATAATCTAGGCTCGTCCATGAATACCCTTGTTTGTACGCCAAGGAGACCCAGGAACGATGTGGGTCAAAATTATTCAATGCTTATTGACGACCTTATGGACGTCTGAGACTGTCTTAGAGCACGAACATAGATATCATTAAACGATAACCCATGTACGAGGTAAAGAAACGGGTCTTCATGTATAAGCCTAGATTATTCAACGGGCCCCAGGCTGTCTAGTACTAGCCGCGCCGAAAGTCCGCGCCTCTCCCGCTCTATAGATTTACGCATTTTCAGGGCTCTGGGGGTTTTGAGGGACTTTAAGGGGCGTTCTAACCGTGTGTCACTCTCCAAGCATGGATCCCCCATACTGTAAGCCCAGGCGCATCAAAAGATCTGCGGGTAGAGTGTGTGTGCAGTGGTGATTGTGTTGCACTTTACTTTCTGATGTGTAATCTTTATAACTGTGCTGGCCTTGACACCCTAGAGCACTGTACCTGCGCCAATCGTAGGCACATATATAGCAAGGGGAGCAGAGTGCAGTGGTTGCCTGTAAAATGATCGGTTCTTCTGGTCGTTTGTTCCTAGTAACAAATCAGCTGGGATTTGTCACACGATTTTGTCTATGCATGTCACTACCTTGTGACAAAGCTTAAGCGACCCTTACTTGCATGTTTCTATTCTGTTACTCACCAATTTGAAGGCGATCGAAAATTGGTCGGTGGCCACTTGCATTTTCACCTCCACCTTTCTTTATGTTAGTTTAGTGGGTGCCAATCTTCAGGCTGGTCAGGTCTTATACATATTGAATAATCGGTGCACATGCAACACATAATCGATTGGCAGGAGGAAATAGAGTGTGTACTTTAAGGTATACGATCATTGATGTCGCGTTTCCACCTGCCCAGTATGACCCCCGATAATGGCATTTCGTACCGCCGACCGATTATGGGACACGTTCCGTGCAATAATCGTTAGGTGGAAACAGAAATTGTCATTGAATTTCTCTCCCTCCTTATGTAATATAGCACCTCCGACGAAATCAAACCGGGATGATTTAATCGGTCGCGGTTTGCAGTTTACAACCAAAAGTCATTCATCAGCATACCTTTAACTGGAAACACCTTCGTCCAGTGCAAGTCACACAGTATATGTGCCATCGACTTTTCACAAGGAGAACCACCAAAGGACTTTTGTACAGCGTGAAATATATCAAAGCCACAAAACACTGCAGCTGGTAAAGGAGGAACACCGACTGATTTGTGTACAGGGTGCACATGATCGGTTGGGTTTTCGTTGTCAAGTGGAAGCGCTGCATCGGAGTGTTATCATCATGTCTCGTCAGCACAGGGATGATGGCGCAGCAGAGTGTCAGCTTGGTACTTTAATATTTGCTGACTTTGCAATATAGGTGCACACCGCCTTTGCGCGGCATATCAAATAACACATATCACTTGTGCTTCCTATGCCTCGACTACCTTGACGTCTGTGACAGGGTCATAGATTGATGAAAGCAACATCCTCTGCTGCGACGGAGATAAAATACCTCCTATCGTTCATGCTGCAGCGTGAGGAACCATGGCTTATTATCTGTAGTGCAGCCCATGGCGCATGCAGAAGAGTCATTGCTGTTATTTATGAAGAACTGAACCTTGCCGAAGAGCCTGTTCCCCTTGTTCAGTCATTTACTGCGACTGCATTTCATTGGCAAGACAGATTCCTCGACAGTAATTTCATACACAAATGTATGGTCTTTACGTTCAATTATTTTCTCTCGGCTGTTTCATCACTGAATAAAACAAAGCGATGGGCACCATAAGTGATTCTGCCAGTGGATGTACAATTGGGTGTATACTATGCGTTTTTGCGTAACTTTTTCGTTCCGTTGGATCCCCTGACGGTGATCTGTAGTTCGATTTTTTTTTCTATACTATGCGTTTTATTCGCTAGGGGGACTTACAGATACTTCAGTTTAGAAGGATAATACTCTCCCAAATTGTTTCTTTCACCTCTATTTCAACAGATGAAGTGGTGTCTGCCAATGTTACCCCGGAATCCTACACATGGGTGTGATTTAGCACTCTCTCCTTCTGAGCATGACCTACAAATGGCATCTGCCGTCAACGTGGTCGTTCAATCAGCAGTGCATCAGTCAGGACGACCAACCCATCAGAAAGGATCCTTACCCGACGTTTACACTAGACGATAATACGTGGTGATTCTTGAATTTTGCACCGGCTGACGACTTTCAGCTGTCAATGGCAAGACATCGGCACATATAGAAAGTGTAAATGCTTCAGGAAATTCTTGGGTTGATGACTATTGCGGCTGATATTGCGTAATCGAGCCGCAATCTGTGGCCGCTGAAAATACGCCATTCATTCTGGTTTGCTTTTTTATTTTATTTTTTAGTTTTTATTTCTCGATTTCGAATACAGGATTCGTTCTGCCAAACAAGAAAATGCATGTGTACATCAGAATAACCAACAGAACAACCAACACCTGCACTACACAACGCTACATAACTTCACCCAGCTTTGCCACATAGGATTACTCTGCAAGCAAAACTCATGGAATATTTTCAATGGCTACAGATCTTAATGAAGTTCGTTCTTAATATGACACAAGCCTAATGTATATATATGACATACTATCGTAAAACTGGATGAGTTTTAATCTTGGTCACTGTATGCCACAACTGGAGTTCGGCATAGTGACTTCATGAGGCAAAGCCGAGTGAAGTCTGGAGCCAAAACTCCAGGAGTGGTATGCGGTGGCCATGATTAAAACGAATCAGGTTTTGATTTTATCACACCCCGTCTCCTCGATTTTGGAATATTACGTGATAACAATTCTGTATGCCACTAGTGGCATATAAAACTCTGTATGCCAATCAGCGTGGCATACGGAAACTCACTGTTAAGCCTATGGGATTTTATATTGGGGGAGGGATAAATACACAATATTCATGGTTTCTGATATGAGTGGGCGTAATTTGTCAAATGTTTTATTAACACCTCAAAGAGTTGGACAAATGTCAACTGCGTGCAGTTGCAGTTACGGGATGAAAGACCTCGAGCGGCCATCACTACCGGCCCAGTGACTAAGTTTCCTCATAGTATGTTGATCGTTGAGGAATGAGCTCGGAATTAATAAGGTTTGAGCTTTATCCAATCTGAGGGTCATTAGCTGTTATCCAATTGGCACCCAGCCAGCCAGCCCTCAAGCTGCTTATGTAGAGTCCAAACATGTCAAGCAACAGTGGGTCAACGAGGTACTTTTGGTCTTAAGTGATAAGTCATGGTTAGCTTGGCACTCATCTGAGATACTGGGATCCTGGCCTTCTGCACCTTACCAATGTCACAGAGTTGGCACGCAGAAAACCCTATGTAACCTATCTAACCTCTAGGCAGCGGATCTGAGCATGTTTCCCCTCGCTCAACAATCTCTCGGGTCATTGACACCAATTGGGTATTTCACTGACCTTCACGCCGCGACAGTGTGGAGTAGAACGGACAGGAGTGTGTGTGTGGGTCGGGGCAGGGCGGCTGGGGGTGTTGCGGGAGGGTAGCGGTACCGTTATGCTCGCCACTGACATATCAATTTGGGAGACGGCCGTCGGCATCCTAACGGCCGCTGACGTGCCCTGGGGAGCCCCGCGCCATCTAACGGTGACCACTGAAAAATAGGATTCATCAGGATTGCACATGCGCAGATGGGTGGTGTGACGGCGGACGATAATTGGGGTAGTTTAGCCACACCAACAGACGCCAAGGATGGCCATTGGGCGCGTGTGTCCCCCTCCCACTTTACACACACCAATCCCGAAGGCGTGTACGACTGGGGAGGGGTAGGTTAGAGAATAAGAGGTTCGGCTAACCTTTGCCTCTCCCACCCCGTGAGGGTTAAGTGAGCAGTGGACGTACCAGCAGGCTCAGGGGTTCTCTCCAGGGCGTCCCCTTGAAAGGGATGGACCAGTACACAGGGTGTTGAGATGCCTGGAGCCACTTGAAGGAGAAGCCACATTGCCACATCCATTCCCAACTGCCTCGTAGCAACCCTCAATGACTAAGAAGCCACCACCATTCACCCCTCCACTGCCCTCCTCCCCACCACCACACTCTTTACCCTGTGCTGACCACCGACCCGACCTCTAGCGGCACGTCCGGTCATCACCAGGCGGCAAAATACCCGTCATTTAGATGGATCAATGATCTGTGCTTGGTGAGTGTCTGTGGTGGGGTTGGAGATGGTTGCGTGGTGGTGTTAACGGCTACTGGTCATTATTACTGATCACAACTCGCCGAAGGTGCTCACACTCAGAAGGAGGGTAAAATAGAACCCGCTCATTTTCGCCCCTGAATGTTATTGATCTGCATTTTGTCAAAGCTTCTATCATCGCCTCCTCGTACATTTACGAGCCGTGTCCACAGATTCATGCAAAGATTCCGTGTCAATGTGAATTCTCTGTCAAAAGAGATAATCGGCAATACAATGCAGAATGTGACTTTGAACTAGGAGCAAATGGTATCTTCATGATTTTTGTTCTTTACCTGATATCCCGACTGTTGACGGGCATACAAAACCTGCTGATTGCAGACTGCCTGTACTGTTGATATTTTGTAAATTAAAAAAAAAAAAAAATCATTGATGACTGATTGTGGTATCAGAAAGAAAAATTAAAAAAAATGTTTAAAATCTGTGGGTTTTATTCAGTGTATGGGTCATTTTCTGTAAGCTACATGGCACCCAGCCATCCTGCTATTTCTACAACTGCCTTTGTAGGGTCAAAATATACCAATCACCATTGGCTCAATAAGGAATTTCGTTCTGTTGTAATTTGTCATGGTCAGTACTGTTCTGATTCAGTAAGATATAATTTTTCCGTCAGATCTTTTGAACGAAATAGCATTTTTGCCCCCAAAAATAGCATTTTACACCGAAAAGATGTGGTTAACTCTGACCCCGTATATATTAAAGACATATCAGCCAATTTGACTTGAAAATTGAAACTCATGTCATTTCCCTGAAATTTTAATAAGATGATCTTTAAGTGTTGTGGAACACATATCTAACTTAGAATTGGGGGCCATCCTGTTTTTGAATTAGATATCAATATTATGCGAGTTTTATGAAAGAATATATAGAAATTATGAAAAGTTGCTTTTCACAAACCCGTGTCATTTTCCTCATACCTTCACAAAATATTGTAAACGTATAGTATTACACATATTTATGTTTTAAAAACGATAGGTCACCGTCCTTGTTTTTGAAAGAATTGAAGAAAACCATATCTTTCAGTAAATCGAACAAACATAAATTAGCCTATTATATCTATTGAAATTGGATAAACTGGACAAAACGCTGAATCCACTCATTCATAATTAGAATGAATCCCAAGACACCAGTTTTCGCTGATAATTGACGATAATTAAGAATCAAAACGTGGCGCCACCGTGAATTGTAGGATATGTCTTTAAAGGGGACTTTGTATTCGATGGAGGATAAATATATAATATTGACTGGTTTCAGATACAAACGGCCGTATGCTCCGAGGAGTTGACGCGTGGTAATATCCGAGCGTATGCGAGGATATTGCGCAGAGTCAACTCCGAGGAGCATACAGCCGCTTTTATCTGAAACCAGTCTATATATATTGTATTTATTATCCACCTTTTCTGGGCAAGAGGCATGTCGATATCAGTTCATTTTAGTTATGCACTATTTTTTCCGTACGCACTACTTTCCGTATGCGCCACCCGGAGCATACAACATATCCGTATGCGCCGGGTATGTCCATACAAACTCCCTATGTGTTTTCTATGGACACTTTGTATTCGATGGATGATAAATGTGCGTCTGGAGGGGCGCAGACGTATAGGTGAGAGTGTATAGGGTGCAGAGGACTGGCTCCAGAGGTCGTCTATGTCAAGGCAGGTTGCTGAGACGAGGACCCGGAGGTGAGAGATAAGACACTGCCTTTATACGCCTTGAGTGCAGACAGCGGGGGGCGCCTTGACAGGCCTTCAACGGCCCAGTAAGTGGACATAGTGTGGGCAATGGGCAGCCAAGTGGTCGGGCTGGGTGGTGGGTGAGCTGGGAGATGGCTGGGTAGGTAATAGGGAAGCCCCAGGGTGAGAAGCAGGCTTGTGGGTGTGCAGTAGGTAGGTGGGATGCCAATGAGAAGTAGGTAGGTAAGCTAGTAGGAAATGAGCAGGGGCTTGGCAGGCAGGTAACGTAAGGAATGGCAATGGGTGGGCAATGACCAGAAGCAGGCAGATAGATTGTAGTCCTGAGAAGGGCAGCTGATGCACGGGATTCGCTGAAAAAGAAGATAGGGCTAGACAAACAAAATCAAGTCTGTCAGATATGGGTTTCAGATGGTTGAAGAGGGGCGAATTGTGGTGTGTATATAATGTCACATACCGTAGCTAAGGCATTATCTTAAGTAAAGAATAGCTAACCCAGTGAAAAGAAAAGAGAATTCAGAATATCTCCTATACTTAATGAAGAAGACAGGAAACCATGCACATATTTGTATTTGTAACATATATTATAACAAAGTATACAGTGATTTTGTGGTAGGAGAGCGGTGAATAGGTGGCTTTAACATCGTTGACTATACTTCAGAAGTAGCAGCTTATATGTGGATGGTAAATAAGGGGTAAAATGCTTGGAGGGTTTGTAGTAGCCACACGAAAGCATGCTACGCGTTTGCAGTGTCCTGGCCACCTGGTGGGAGTGATGTTCGGTGGCTCTTGAATATTTTGGGTACATTATGGGCATGTGTTGGGTGTATAAATGTTGAGATGTTGGGGTGTGGTATGGGTTGTAAAATAAGTGTCAGGATTTTGAATCAGGCTCGATTGGTAAGGTCAAATTTAAGATTGCAAGTAACATTTTAGTACAAATCGTACCAATTGCTTATTATTCTCTGTAATATTTCGAATAAAAATCACTATCGATTCTGAATAGCCATTTCTTATCATAAATTGTTTTGCTTGCTCACAGACATATATGTAAAAGAAAAGATATTATTTAATCTTTCTTTCTTTTTTCGTTCATAAAGAGGATTTATTTCAGTTCTTGCATTGAGTACATCGAAATTTCTTTTTATATTTCTATTTCTTCATAATATGTTTGAGTTTTCCTCTTTTAATACATTTGCTTTGATGTTATTATACATGTTTGTTAGGTGTCCTCATCTTTACTTCGATAGAAAACCATGTTGAAAAAAGAAACTTTAAGGTTAGCATAGTACAGATAAACCGATCTTCCACTCCTTACATTTAGAGGTAGAATGTGAAGTGCAAATGCGCGGTATGTAGCAGTTACTAGATCTGTATGATGGTTTCATCTTAACAGATTAACTTAAAACCTGACAAATGCAGATGTTTTAACTTGGTGTTGATTAAAAGTCCATCATCAAACCAACTTTGCTGTTGAGTTGTACTTGTTACAGCCTTTGAGAATTTAATCAATAGTATACTAGTTAACTAACAGTTTCAGATTTCCTTGGTGGTAACTTCCTATAGGAAAATTCGCAGGAAGCCTCAATAAAGAAACGGTACATACGTGGCCAGGGGTTGTTTCCCCGCTGACGTTGGAATACCATTCTGGTTGAGTAGTGACACAATGTGTAATGCGGCTGGCCCTAGCTCCCTACCCTGTCTCTACAGCTCAACTCCAGGGGGGCTGGAGCCTACCTGCCTCTCTGCCCAGCTCCATCATCCTCTATCAAGCCCCGCATCATGCCTCTTTACAGCGTGAACTCAGGGTAGGTTGGATCTCTCCAAGGGGGTGGCCCACACCACCCCACCTAGACTGGCTCCAATCCCTTTACCTCACCCCTGGTATTCTTGTCCCATAGGCTTAACATGGGGAACCCGTTCTCCATGCCCCTACAAGTATTGAAGTCCATTCTCCATGGTCTATATCCTGTGTGTCCTCCATTCTTTTAGTGTGTACAGGGGTGAGATGGATACAGAAAGCAACTCGTTTTGGTCAAAGAAGTTTGAATGCTACGTGATATTCACTCGGCTGTCACCTCGTTCATATCACTCTATATCAAACTCGTGGAGAACGACGACTTAGACAAAAACGTTTCTTCTTTAGTCTCCTATGCCTACCCCGACCCCTTCACCTACTCCACTTCTCGTTGGCAGGATACAGGCCTGTCAGGCATTAGGGGAAGCCCAAATCATACAAAGTAGTTATTTTATGTCCATAATCAAAGACTTGAGCAAGTCTATACCTCACCAGGCCGAATCTAAGGCCCTATCTAAGGCCGAATTTCCTCCTACCGGTTTTGAGCACAGGTTCAAGAATCTGGCACCATCGGCCGATTATCATGTAAGATAAGACATCAGTAAGTATAAACAGAAGAAATACAGACCTGGTCAACGTTTCCCCAACCTCGAATTGCCAAACATGGCACCACCGACCGACTTTTGAGGCCTCCGACAATTTCAAATGGCTTTGAAATTGTCGGAAGAGAATGAGGACTAGCACGTTTGCCAGCTCATCTGTTTGTAGATAATCGGTGTGCACTTATCATATAATCGCTCCTCAGGTGAAAGCACCTAAAACAGTTGGAGTTGCACTGATGTTCGATAGCGATTTTCTATCGGGGAGCACAACCGACCGACTTTTATTTTCCCAAATTTTATCAGTGCATTTACCATCGGCAGGTGTAAATTCGACCTAACGCTACCACACGCTCTCTAGCCACCCCACCCACCCACCCTACCCTATCCTACCCTACGCTGGCACACAACCGTACCCTCTCTACCCACCCCTCCAACTAGATTCAACCTGGTCTGTGGATTAGGCACCACTATGAACTCCAGTAAGCAGGGCGCGAATACGAGCAGCTCTGAGTCGGTTAAGGGTGTGGAATAAGGGTATTTATTGAGGTCACGCACGTGGGAGGGCAACCTACACCTGCGTGTATGTATATACCTGCATACACCTGCATACCATAGGGAGTAGTCTGGATGAAAAAAACCCTCTCTGTTCATGAGGCAAGATAAGTGCTTGGTTAGAATAGCACGAATAGGTTACTCCCACACCATAGCCCAGACAGCTAAGCATTGTCTTATTATCCACTCAATACCAGTCACTATACTTAACATATAGAGCCCACGGATCGCTACTGGGTAAAATACAGAAAGTCGTGTTCTCCTAGGAGAATACGCATGAAGGTCCCTAAAGTACACCGTGAGAAGATAGGCAGCTTCTTTGTCTTTCCTTTGATAGCTGATATTTTAAATGCATTACCATAATCTGGATCTGGTGGTCGTAATCTCCTCATAATTTACACTACCACAATATCCTCGCATTCGCCCGGATATTACTATGCGTCGACTACTTGGAGATTACAACCATGTAGATCAAATTCATGGTAATATCGTGAATCTATTCCAAAGACTTTTATGAATGTATTCTACTGTAAAAAAAGTTCAGACCAACTTGGCATGAAGGTATAATCATTTCCATTTAGAAAGCAAGGTTGTTTCTCAATTAGGGTGAGGGGTCCATGATTAACACCTTAATCTGTAAAGATAAACGCCGATTGTGAGAATCGCTTTTCTTTCTTTCCATCCACTTGTGTATAGCTGATATTCAACTTACTTAGCATAAAACAGGGATACACTTGCTCTTGATCACACCTCAGATAGGTTACTGTAGAAAATATAATTCAGTGAAGAGACATATCGCAGAAAGACATTGAGGGAATTGAGATTATCCAGGACGGCGCTATCTGTATTGCCCGAAGCGAAGGTTTCGAAAATCTAAACAGCAAAGGTACATTCAAGATCTTTAGAATAATTCGATCCATGTACCGTATATTACAAACTAGACATTAAAGGCGATAGGGGCACTATTTTACTTTCTATAATTATAGTTTTCCTCATTAGAGGAAGAGAATAAAAATTATACATACCAAAGACGATTGTTTTCTTTATTGCCGTATTGTATATATCACATGTGAGATAATGCGTAATATATGGTTTGATTTTCCACCAGATTCGAGCCTGTCATTATAGATTCTAAAGATGGCTACTGGAGAAATAATGAATTGTCTTAATATCCCAGGAGATTACGGAAAAAGAGGCGCTAGCGTCCAAATAAGTCGTGCAATTACCGCTTGCCATTTTCACTTTTCTTTTATCAACTAAATTTGAAATGGTGAATGATAAATACCATATTTAAGCCGGATGCCCATCTACCGATTTAGGGTTGAACGATTAGTTCCGTAATCGTATAGGAGTCGGTCCCTTTGTCGCAGGCAAATTACGTAACCCCTCGCTCGACCCGCATACTGATAAAATCGGTGTATGGTCTACGGTGTAGGGCAAAAACCAAAGAAACCGAGTGTTCACTAATCGCTGGGTAGCCTTGCCAGCTGTCCTACATCTAGCGACTCCGTTAGCATGGCTTGGCTGAGACAAATTACCCTCCGTTTGTCGTCGACAAACGTACATAAATGTTCCGAAATCGGTAGATGGGCATCGGGCTTAACCTGCTTCTGACTCTATTGTGTGTATTCTCCATGCTGTTGACTCTATGCAATATCCTCGCTCGCTTTCGTATATTACAACGCGTCAACTACTCGGAGGATACACCTACCAGTTTAATAAAGAAACCAATATTGTATGTGAAAGGAGGGATATGATATAATCACAAATTAAAGAAAGGCATAGGAAGAACCAAAGCACCTCACTACGGTCGACCAATGTGTTCGCCTGGCATAGTGCCTATTTTTTGCTAAGGTCTCTATACGCTAGAGGTCAGAGTTTGTGGGATCTATCTGGGAGGGGCCTAGCTATCCATCAAGGGAACAACATCTCATTCAGTCTTTAGTCAGACGTCGACAACGTTTTCACCTAACGCGCCGTCTAAACGTTCTCATAAGGGTAAAGAAAATATGTTTTGCTCTGCTCGGGGTAACTATGAATGCCCACCACTCACGATCTTTCTCATGGCCGTCTGTTCATTTGTGTCGACATGGTTAGTTGCATTTTATTCTTCTTTTGGTGTATTTTATTAAAGCTCATGTACAAGTACAGGCAATGAAGTTAGGGATTCTAAAAACCAGGTTTTCATCTGCAGTACAGCAATACTAATTACTATCATCCATCAAACATGTACATATCTTCTTATCAGATCAGAGGCTTCTTCTTAAGATAAGAGGATAATTGTGAGAATTAAAATATTTTATGGGATAACATCTGATCTTATAGATATATAAATAATTATTGAATACTTCATCATATGACGTGTCATTATTTCATTAAATATATTTCATGTAAATCAATACTTAAGTATTTTCATATTATTTGATGTCGCTATTCCTTCTCAGAATGCTCTTTTAGACGATATTGAATGTTTAATTTGGCCTCTATTCTGAATCCTGAATTAATTCTTTCGTTATAAATAAAATTTCAGGGAGAAAGGTTCGTTCTATTCCGGTATAATCGGGGCAAATTATCGGGTTTGATTGAGTGACTTCACTATGATTATTACAATCCTTTCAGAACAGCATAAATACTACCCGAAGCTAATCTATCATAAAAGGCAACATAATTTCCCACAGAGAAGTGCCGGCTTAAGAGGTCTATATTGATACTATCGCAATCAGCCACAATGAGTCCTGTGCATTTTATCTTCTGAACGACTCGAGTAAAATCAGCAACTCAAATATCAATGGCAAATGCCTGTAAGTCAATGCTGTAACAGTGGCTCAAGCAGATGCTCACGAATTGCTCAATGGAAGGCGCCGAGGGCCTCTAATTAACGATGTCCTCTATTAACAGTGCCTCCTGGTTTTATTTCAGCATCATCTCCTGTTACTATAGTATTTCCCCCATCTATTTGTTTATCCACAAAAACGTTAATTGTAAATATGGTGTCGGCGCAGGGAGAAGGACGTGGACGATGTTCAGGGGTGGGTTTTATCGCGGTGGGCTCTCTGATGCCGCATTTATCGCGTCTTGCCATACGCTGTACACTGAGCCTCCTCTGAGAGATTTTTAATCCTCAATTCACAGTTGATCACTGACGTCAGAAGCGTGAACCGATCTGGGGTTGGGGGAGAATCTACAGCGCTGGATGATCACTCATTAGGCAATTCCGATTCAAGCGTGGAAGCTGATAATTCCGTCGGCTATCCACCTGATTTAGCCGCAGTCAAACCTGTATGGGATTAGACGGAGACATGGTTAGTGTGCCCGAATGAAATCTGGTCCGTGTTCTTTTGGTCGGAAATATTCACTGAGTTTAAAGAACGAGGTGGATATTTCCGACCGAAAACAAGAACCAGATATATACAGACCCACTCACTGTATCTTCTCACTATCATATATATATATATATATATATATATATATATATATATATATATATATATATATATATATATATATATATAATTAATGCTACTATTAATAATAACAATAATAATAATGAACACAACAACAATAACAATAATGATGATAATCATGATGATGATAAGTAACTGCATCGCGATTTGTAGCCGCTGCGGAGTTATCCTGCGAGACAAAGCCGAGTGAGATTACGTGGCAAACCGAAATGACCGGCATTTTTCAAATAGCTTCAAATGAAGTGCGGTTAGGATTTTAACTCGCCCCTCTCACTTCCTGATTGGCTCATGAGTGTGACCTCATCGCCCATTGAGTATTTCTTTATTTTACTCCATGGGCATTGAGTACGAGTTTCCAATGTTAAGGCTGAGGCGAAAAAATACCAGGGCTGAGATAAAAAGCTATAACTGTGTGCTTTTGGAAAAGAACAGAGTCTATGGATATCCAGAAGCTATTGACTGTTCTACCTCAATATCTATTGCATCCATTGACATATATCCCGATCATACATGAGCTTGACCAGTGCCTTCACTGCAACGGTTGTCGTGTGGCCATTGTGCCAGCCTGGGCGTTGGATCAGGAAGCATGACGGCAGATGCTATTTATAGCCAGATGTGTGGCGAGTCCTGTGCAGTCAGCACTATTTCATCTAGCTGGATATTTTCTCGTCGCGGCTGCCTCTATAGAAGTATCTCCTATTTCCTACAGTCTCCAACCTTGCTCCTCCCTGCCTATCCATCCCATTCTCCTGTCTCTGCCCACATATGGTGGCCATCCAAATGGTCAGGGAGGTGACAACGCTGAGGGTGCCATTTGTCATCCCCCTACATCACATGACTGACATGATATCCACCTTATTCTCTGTGGCAGCCTCATGCCTACCCACACATAACATCCTGTCATCCACCCAATCATGCGACATAAGGCTGAAGACTGCAGACACCGTCTCCACCTCCGTCAGGGGTTAAAGGCGATTACGGGCCTTGCCATCGTTCTCAGAGTATCCATCCGTAGGCTCCATGGTCAGGCATTAAAGTGCCCTGCAGTTATAAAGGTGCCTTAAGTTGTGGCAGAATCCGTCAAAGAAGCCAGACTCATACTGCTGACACTGTATATTTTTGCTGATGGAATACGTTAGGACAGCAGACTGGGCATTTATTCTAATAATTTTTATGAACTCACGGGCAAATACTTGCTCCGACGCCATAAGGAGGGAAGGGCGTATTTCCGTATCCGTGAGTGAATTGAACGCCGGATTTGGTTTCCTGTTACTTTACACCTTCAAATATTTCCAATTCATAAGGAACTACCTTTAAAACCATTCCACGTCCAATCTTGGCAGGTGAACCTGGGCCGTATTCAGAAAATACTTTCCTATGCTTCGGGATCGTTGACGAAACGCAAGACGGTATTCTCTTAACATATATTCTCTTGGGATGAAAATGGGACCGATGACCAAGTACAGTTCAACGCCTAGACTAAATTCCTTTTATTACATAGCCTCAAAGGTATTCAAATCCTTACATATCTAGCAAAACGCCATTGTCAACTTTGACGGGCAAAGCATCGTGTACCTGAACCCTGGGCTACTGTCCAATGCTTGTTTGGAAATGAAAGGGAGGCCACCAGCAAAATACGTTCACTTACCCAGCATATGCTTTATTTATTTTTTACGTAAAGCAGCACTAAGGATGCGCCTAGAGATCGATTATTACACTACAGCTTACCCTTAAACAGACAAAAAGATACATAGATTCACCTTGGTCCAACACACAATGACTTGATAATTTTACTGTTATATGATTTCGTCTACGTTTCAGTTCCAAAAGCTGTCGCTCTTTTAATCAAACACAGCTAGGAATACTATTGAAAAAATAGGGCATATGAGGGCATTTTTGTATTATTATATCATCTAGAGAACCAGCTGGATTCCGGCACATACATATATTATCTGACACTTACTTCCAGTACAAGTAGACTATGATTTTATTTTATTGCACTCACAACGTTCACCGTACAATAACCGTTATGATGAGTTATTGTATATCTCAACCATTAGAACCCCTCTTTAATTAACGCCCGGACTGACAACCTATCAACAAAATGGATGTTTCAGTGCTAATATTCTAGATTAATGACCTGGACTGTAGTTGCAGGTAAAGCGTAGTGAGTAATGATCGCCAAATGTTGGTATTTGGGCATGACCAGGCCATGTGTGGGAGGTGTGATTACCATAAATGCATTATGCTGTTCTGGCAGCTGTTTGCTTCTGTCATGGACTATATTTAGAAGAGTAGGCATTTTTCACCCAGATCGTCTGTACAAATAATTCATGTCAAAGAAAGGCTACAGATAAAAACCTGTAACAAAAGATCCGCAAACCAATGCCTTTTCTTGTATTTGAGTCTAATGCAAAACAAGTCTTTGAGTCTAATGAATAAGACATGTTGTCAGTAAGAGGCGTGGTTACAAAAGATTGGCGTATATGTTAATCCAGCGATTGTCTTGCATCTTCAATGTTGAATACTGTAGTATAACAGATTCTGATGCATTCAACAGAAGATCCTCCAAACCCATCCACACCTCTTATAAAACCATCTCGTTAATTCCATTATCTCGGTAGGGCATCATCAAATCTTATCTCTTCGATTGCTATCTAATTCTGTTGATTTAATACAAAAGTTACTATTATCAAAGAATTATCATAAAATTTATTGACTACTTCTATAATAAAAATTATTTACCCAATTTGTCAACTTTATTTCTAGTTCATGCTGCGTTGAACCTCTACGGTAGATCTAGAGGCATATGTGATATATCATATGTAAGTAAATAAATACATTATACGTAGGTATAGTATACTGTTGAAGTATTGAGGGTTGTTACATACCAATCTCAAATTGGCTGTACTCTCCTAGCTCCATGCTGACACAAGTGATACACTCCAGTTGTCGCACACAATGCGCACGCCACTTGAAGGCCTACCGCTCCTCCTATGTCGCCCTCCATCTATCATTTGGCACACCTTGTTCTCCTGGTCGATAGACAGGCGTGACGAATTGATGATTCCATACATCACATTTCTTCTAATGCGTTTATCATTACCGTCCTTTCAGTTGTCGTACTAACAGTAATCATGTCGCAGATAGAGGTTATCGACGATATTATGTACAGTATGTAAATAACGTGGAATCTTCGTCTGAATAAGAAATATGTGAAATCATAATAGACATCAGGGTTATGATTGTCGCACTGACAAAATATTTTATATTACAATGTACTTTGTACCCATGGCCGAGCAATACTAACTTATATACTGCTGCTAGGGGTTTAGTACCAATATGTTTCGTACATAGGGTGCTTGTTTCGTTACCAAGGTTATCACGTGACAAAAGTTTAGACCAGTCAGATTGTAGACGAGCATGAAGTTAACATGTTGGGGGCAGTCGATAAGGGCGAACATGTTTTCCCCAAACAAACAACAATTTCTATCAATATTGAAAGTTCTATAATGATATGGAAACAGGTCCAGGATGAAACAAGGCCTAGTTAAGTAAATCTTGCGTGTCGGGAGGTGCAAAAAATATATTTTTTCCTTGTCGAAGTTATTACGTACGATTCACAGTATAGTATAGTTGTGCATCAGTAAAGAGTTCATCAGAAGGTCTTCATTTTAATAGGTGGTCAAGGGGCCTTTTACATACCTGTGGTCGAACATCTATGAAATACTACTCATTGCTAAGGGTCCAATGTTAATAATGTTCAGGCGCACTGTGCAATAGTGAATGACCACCAGTATCGCGAAGGGTGATGATGAGTTAGCTCAGTGGTTAAGGCACTGGACTTGTATTCCCAAGGTCATGGGTTTAAGTCCTACTGCAGTCACTCCTCTCCTTTATGCCCAGCACTGCATCCCAGCAGTGGTAGATTTCTTGCTATATTATAGGCCAATCATTCTCATACCGTTATTATTATTATTATTATATACCTGTGTCCGAATGTCTATTAAATACTGCCCGCTGCTAGGGGTATAGTAATAATTATGTTCGTGCCTGCTGTGACTGTGACTTTATAAGTCATTAAAATTGAGTTTTTAATTATCTTAAGGTATATAATAATAAGCAAACATCCTGACTGTGGGCAAAACTTTTATTGTTCTCGGTCATTTTTGGTTTTTCCAAAAATTACCACGAACAATAAAAGTTTCGCCCAGAGTAAGGACGTTTCCTAATACTATGCAGTGTCGGGAGTGAAAGAATCCTCACTTCAGTAAATGTGTAGAGGTGAGATTTCTACCAGAATTCATCACAGAGATTCATTCACCACCCTTGATCACCACAGACCTTCTAGTGAGAACATGTAATTGTTAACTACATGGAAGTTAAATCAAACCCACCAATCAGCCAACCACTATCGCGTCAACAGAATGTTAATCGAAAAAGTCATAAAAGTAAAGAAAAATGTGTTTTGTCATGTTATTTAGGTAATGATAAGTAAACGTAGTGACTGAGCCGGCATTAGGGCATCAGGGTTAATATGGTGTATTCTTTTGTATAGCAGCCATCAGGTTGCCCTTCTTCTCATCTGATAAACGACAATACTTGATGTTAAATGATTGTATTATGACAAAACAATACTAGAAAGAAGGTGAACACAATGTAAACTCCCATGCTCCCAAAACGGTTGCACAAACCGATGTATCAACCCAGGATAAATAAAATGTTAAAAGAAAAAGGATATATTTATGTTACAAAATATCTTGAGCAGCAACCACTACAAGCTCAGTAACTCAGTAACGTTTCTTCTTAACGCTCAAATTGATTTCCAACAATATACGTCCTTTGACCTTGCCAACTACTGGTGACACTGCAAAAAAACCAACAGGATCTTCGACTTCAGTCTGGGATTTCAGGTGGCGCTCAGCCTTACACGCAAAAAGCGTGGCTGAAAAGGCGGAGGGAGCACACGACTCAGTAAACTTACCCCCTATGCCAGTCCCTAATCAATATGACTAGCCTACCTGGCAGGGCCCTGTGCAGGCAAAGGTCAGACCCCGTAACATGTGTGAATTGCTTCCTCTCATCTAAATGATTAACCTCTTGTCTTTCTCTCTCTGTGCCACAGTGCTGGGCGGGTACAGTGGAGAAGAAGATTAAACCTCAGTATGGGTCTTGACTGTAGCTTATCATATAAACATATGTACAGAAGTGAGCATGGGGATGGTGGTGCTGAGTGCCACAAGTATACTTCGTGCGTAAGTGTGCCGAGTATTGTCTGACTTGAATTAATCTCCTCTCCATCTAGCAGTTAATTTGAATCTGATACTACAAAAACAAGTAACCAGAATTTCTGTTATCCAAGGGTGTCACAATTTGAGATGCACTGAAAAAGATGACACAGGAGGCTAACAAAGTCAAAGGTTTCAAGCAAAGGGAATCGCGGAGAAGAACTTATCAGTACACGAATGGCGTTGAATTGTGCACAATCAACGAAACCTTACCTCATCATCATCACCATCAATTTGTTTGTAACCATGTAAATATGTTACTGTGTTTGCTGGATCGAGTCCTAATGTCTGTATGTACCATAGCTACGGTGAAAGATCTAAGCAAGTAGAACTTTATTTCTTTGACTAAAGAAAAAAAGAACTTTAGAAATGTACATACTATGGACTAGTATGGTATTGGGCCATATTATTGAAAAGAAAGCACACTGTGGACTGGTAAGTGTTAAGCCATTTGATACAATAACATTATACTATGGACTAGCATGGTGTAAGTCAATATAATACAAACGACAGCATATTACGAACAAGTATGGTGTCAGGCCACAATACGATGTCAAAGTAAAGTGGATCTTCCATGCGGTTAAAAAAGAGTCAATTTGATGCAATACTGAAAGTTCACAGAAGCGATTCATTTCAACATGATGCTTTGCTGAATGTCATATATAATTTCCATAACAAATATTTCACAGAACCAACAGACAACACTAATTTCAATTTGAAGTTACAAGATATTTTATTGATGGATCACAGTTTTGATCTTTACGACACAATGTTTCTGCTTGGAAGTTTGGCCTTCATCAGGTGTACATATCTTTTTATTATTCTCCTGTAGTGATATCTTTCAGAACTACATTTATTATGTTGTCATGCTGTTATGGTGTATTACATAGAATCTTTCGAGAAAGTGTCATATATAGTCCCCAGAGTAAGTGCCTTCAATTTGCAACGAAACGTGATATGAGAAATCCTTGCACCCACTTACTATCAACTTGTCTATTAATACAATACTTTCACTTTCCTCTATACATCCTAAATATGAAATTTCACATATATCCTTGGCAAATTTTACGTCCACTAGTCCATTATGTTCTTTTATTATAATTTTTAAAATCTTGGAAATGGTTGTTGGCTAAAGGCATTATTTCAGGCATTCCCGCCCTGGAATGATTAATACCTAAAGGTATTACCCGTTCCACCGTGAATGAGTTAACCCTGTCGGTCCTGAGAATACTTGTAGATATTCACCTCCTGGATCCCGAAGATGCTTCCAAGCTATACCCTGGTGGGCCCGGAAGATGCCTCCATGCAGTTTTGGGCGTTTAAACAAATAATTTTAGGAGAAATAATTTACATATTACATATTACATGTTTCTGTCAGAATGTATGGAAAGCATTATAATCATATTCAAAGTAACTGTGGGTTAGTATACTGTTATCAAGGAGCATACGATTGCTTGTATCTGAAACCAGTCAATATTGTATTATCATCCACCTTTTCCTGACAAGTGGTGTACCGATTTTAGTTCTACTTTTTCATATGCCCTATTTTTATAGATGCGCCGGCTTTTGCGGCCCGGATCAACACCATATCTGTATGCTCCGGGTATGGTGATTCACACTCCCCATGTGTTTTTGTAGTAGGTGGATGCTAAATAGTCTAATGCATGTAGATGCAGGCTTCTGGCAGGTCGCTTCATAATTGTACTCAGCACATGTGCATGACTCAACTGCTAGGGTGCAGGGGCCCGTTTAATAATCTAGGAACATATACATGTAGACACTTTTTTTGGATGCCATAGAGACTCAGGGACAAGATGGGTCAACTTTATGCAACACTTAAGAATGACCTTATGGACGACTAATACTGTCTTAGCGACCAGATTGAAATGTCATTAAACATAACCCTTGTACATGGTACAGAAAAGGGTCTAGATTATTAAACGGGCCCAAGGACTGTTGGTGCTAAGGTGCCCTGGTAGAATCCATTGGGCAGCACACGGGGTGTGAATGGGTGTTGCCTAAAGGGCATAAGAGTAGGCGGGACAAGCGGTAAATTAAGAGTTGTTTTGGCGGTAAGGAGCACTACACGAATGGGCGTGGCGTGGGCGTTGCCTGGGAGTACACAGTGTCTAGCCGCAGTGAAAAACGAGACTGCTGCGAAACGTTACTCCGAGCTGGGACAGAGTTTAGTCGGCGCTCTAATTGGTCATCGGGTAGAGGGATGTATAATGAGCCGCTCGTCCTGGAAGGGGTCAGTAGACTGGAGGAGGGAGGGTGGTGGAGAATGCTCATGGTCGTCGTGTGTAGTGAGCGAAGCTGGCTGGCTGATGGTTTGAGATGACTGGGTAGACGCCCTGGAGCATCATCCAGGGCTCGGTCCCCAGCAACAGGAGGAGTGAGCGGGTAAAGGGCTGGCACCACGTGCGACCTGCTCCTGTGTGCCAACAGGAGGAGCCAGTGGTGAAGGAGACCTTATTTGGACGGTGAGGAGTGGAGTGGCACCCTTACACAGCCACATGAGGCACTGACCTGATCCCTCTTCACAGCCCGCATATTGTACTATACGGAAACAGGGTTACTGGAAATGTACGTAAACAATACGCGGTGTAATTGTAAATTATACTATCCAGATACCGAAGGCAGAGAAATACAGTTATTGACAATATTACCAATTATTTTTAAGGTACAAATACAGTCAGCCTGTTTTTGTATCAATACATACCTTAAATGGATAGAATTTACCTTCTATTGACGTCTATTAAATGTCTATACCTGTACGTCACATTGTGACGTAGAGCTATGAATATGACATGGGTAGGAGTGGGGGTATACATAGATCTCTGGTCATTGGAGATATGCAATGAGGTAAAATGTTGCGGAGCGATCTCATGAGACAAAGCAGAGTGTGATTACGTAGCAGACCAAAAGAAATTGCATATTTTCCGCGGCTACCTTACTAAGTTCGGTTCAGATTGTATTTCATCCCTATCACAGACTGATGGCTCACTTCTGTGATGTTATGGTCCATTGAGAATTTCTGACAATACTCCTTAGGCGTTAAGTACATGTTCCAAATGTTCAGTTTATGGGAAATAATAGTTATGGTTGGGATAAACTCGGAGTACCTCCTAAAGTAGGATCCTGATCGAGTATCACCTGGTTTCAATTCATGCTCTTAGACTCACATTCTCCCTAGGATGGAATCATCCCTTAACCACCCTACTATGCTCCCTCTGGCGTCTTTTGATTGAATGTACCATACAAGACACCGAACCCTCCCTTAGTTCTAACCCAAACCACTCTGTTCATTCTGATATCGCATCGTTTCACATGCTATAGGCCTCCACTCCTCGGCCTCCACTCACACGGCCTCTGCCCCGCTCTCACACGGCACGACGCCCCCTGGTGAGGACGCGGCCCGCGGAGACGCCTCCCTCCATGCGTTCTGCCACTCCCCAGCCTCACCTCGCTCTCCAGTCAGCACAACTGGCTGCCAACCAGGAGCGTTCTCTCCTCAACTCCCCAATTTACTTGGCGGCGGCGGCGGCAGTGGTGGTAGACAAGGGCGCCGGGTCTAGCGGCGTGCGGCGTGCGCCGAGTGGCGTACGCGGGAAAGAAAACGGCGTGCGCCGGCGTAAGGTCTGCTGGAAACGGCGTGCGCCGGCGGAGATTCGGCAGAAAACGGCGTGCGCCGGCGTAAGGTAAACAGCAACTGGCGTGCGCCAGAGTACGGTATACATTAAACGGCGTATGCCGATGGACGGCTTACAGTAAACGGCGTACGCCGGAGTTAGGTCTATAGCAAACGGCGTACGCCGGTTAGCAGCGGGGTACGCCATATAAGGAACGGCGCACAGCGATCGGCAGCATCAGCGGTAGTGGCGCACGGGTCGCCAGCTGCCTTATACTACAGAAGCCCCATCCTCTGTGGAGGAGCAGCGGCAGGAGTAGCTCAGGAGCAGTTGGCAGCTGCAGCAGCCGCGGCAAGCGTGGAAGAAGGTTGGCGGAACCGTCACCACTCGCACGAGCGGCTGGAGGTGCGGCAGTTGGGTCTGCGCTTCGCCAACTTGCCCAGTGACCACAGAGTCTCCCGAGTACGTAGGCGCTTCTTCGGTCTGTGCTGGCCGGTCGGTCGTGCTCCAAGTCCGGCCACGTCCCCCGGAGCTGCAGCGGCGGCGGAGGCAACCCTGGAAGACTTACATCGCCCACGGGTTTGGCACCGTGGAGGAGCATGCGGCTATACCTGAGACACCAGGAGGTGGATTTTTTTTTTTAGATTTAGACGCGCACCAACGGGGTGGTAACAAAAAAGTACCCATGGACGTGTGGATTGATATGACGACCTCCCTGATCATATTTTGTGTGAACAAGGCAGACGGGGCCGACATGCCACGTGCTGATTTCTCACCACAGTATCACGTGTACTAGGAAAGGGGTGTTGCTTTGGTACTTACCACTGTCATCGCATTGAAGTGAGTGTGGAATAGGAGCACGGTCATTCTCGTGGAGGGTAGTGCTCAGTGGAAGGGGGCTGAGGTACCGACCTAGGTCCATGTCCGGGCCACTGGGGGGCCTGATCCTGCCTCCAGTGACGCACGCGGAGGGCACGTGCATGGATTTATAGCCTTGAACCAGGTGCGAGCTCCTCACTAACCCCTCCCCCACCTCTGAGTACCCCCATGCACCACACTCACCCCTGCCTAACGGGCCCAGCATGTTCTACACTACGCAACAGCCACAGATGGCTTCACACTTGACCATGTTGAATGATGTGTTAGTTGTAGTAGCAGCAGGAGCAGGAACCTGTGAGGGATTCAATAGGATGTGTGCGAACCTTAACGCCCTGGAGGGACGCGTCGTCGGAACATGGTACCGAGTGTCAGCCACAACCCTGGAGGACAATCCCCACGCTGGCACCACGTGCGCCCCCCTCGGATCAAACAGGGATCTGTACTAATCTAAAAAAAAATTACAAAAATTCTCATCCCGCTAGCTTCAACAGCAAGGAGGAGGTTCAAATCGAGGAATAAGCTTCTACTCTTAGTTCCTGTTGATTACACCTCCCCCTCCCTGCCTCTGTCTAACTCCTCTATGGTCTTACCCTGGAGTACAACAGTCCAGCACGCTGGCTATGTGGCAGTAGCCCGACTGGAAGTGATTCCTCCAGCTATATACTAATATCCAAGGCACCACCCAGGCACTAAGCTTTATCTTCCACCAAGCAAAGGCAATTGTGGTTTCTGGGTTATACAACAATATTAAGAACCGCTGTGTGGTATAGAGTGGACATTATGCCGCTTAGATTCGCTCTACTCGTACCGTCGAGCCAGGGTGGCGGTCCTGGTTCTGATAAGGAGACTTACAGCCTCGTGCCATTCCCTAACCACCGCTCCGTGGGCCCTCCCGCCTCTAGGGAATGGATCTTACCTTTCTTTTTTTTCTCAGCTCGTAAAGGATGACTTCGAAACAGGACAAAATAAGACAATTCTTTAGGCTACGACAGGTAAGTGCTGACTGTGTCTGGCAGTGATTCGGCGATCGCCCAACCACTCGACCTTGATGAATGTATATTTGTCATTTATTAATGTATCGGGAGATATACATTTACCTTCTTTGCTGCAGTATTTCATCTTCATTTATCTTTTGCATTCACGAGTTCTTCCGATATGACTACATAGTCGCATGAAACGCATCCGACTTTTTGAGTACGTATAGTCGTAATAAAGTGGAGAAAGGAAATGATTTAAGAAAGAAAAGTTATCAGGCAGCAAATTACGACTGGTAGGTAATTATACTTACAAGATTCTGATGAGATATTGAATAACAAACGCTTTTTGCAAGAGGGTGGTGGCAGATATTTGCAAATGTATAAGTTGGTCAGTCAAAGATTTATTTCTGTACTAGAACCCAAGATATAATATACAGATGTTCATGTGTATTGTGGAATAGGCTGTTGTATCATATCAAATATCATCAAATCAAATCCACAGCCAATCCTATTTCCAGTGGATCAATAAATCGAAAGCATTATGTTCAGACATGGCTGCTATTGATGAAGCCAATGATTGCTATTAAGCACATGAATCCTAAATACCATTCACACTAGTGCACCATCAATGGAGAACTGATATTTAGTGTAGGCCTGCATAGCTAGTCAGGCATCCAATGAGGTAATTAAGTTGATCCTGCTGCAAATGATAGCTCTAATAGGCGAGGCCAAGGATCAAGACCTCACACGGACCTCATGGGTCGGGTCAGTTTGCTCAACTAATTTGATTATTGGAAGACCACTGGACAGACGAATCTCGACGATGTGTGATCATGAAACTCAGGTTTTCCGGATGTTATTTCAAGTTAACGAGATATGAGAACGGCTGTTGTATTGACACCAGTAATATCTGTAGTTTTGGCAATGGCTGAAGTTATTTTGTGAGATAAAATCCCATTCTTTTATTTTTCTAAAAGGGAAAGGGGATGAAATTATATCATCAGTATCACTTGGATTAAGCCTCAAATTTAGTTGTATATATATACTGGTAACAAATTATGGCTTGGGAATAGTCCGTCTGCCTTATTCTATGCTGAACTCTGAATTCTGCGTAACGTTCTATTGAATTACACAGGTCAAATGTATCTATTGAACTGACACAGACGTAAAGTTTGTGGCTTTTCTACCAAACAAAGTAAAGAAACCTACTGAATAATATAAATACATATGGATATAATGCTGAATTTCCAACCCGATATCGATTTTGTGTCTGGAGATGCATCAAAAGGCCTGTGGTAGTGTATCAGAAGCTCAGTGGACGCTGGGTCTATACCTAGTTTCTCTTGCATTTCACAGGTCCATATCGACTATATTGTACTGATAAAACCTTGAGGATCACTGACGAAATCCAGGCGATTTTTGAATCATGTCGGTCATTGAAAGGGTAAGGGAAGTGTTGTGTGCGCTAAAAATCTGGACAACGACCCATCCTACTAACGTATTGTTCTTTACTGCACTCTTTACCGATCAAGTTTCAGAGTTATAAATGTGGTTCTTTGTAGCACCACATTTACCTGAAAATGTATTCTCATCCTTGTGATCAATGGATGCATTGAGACGCTTTGAGCGCTATGTTACCAAACTTACCAAGTTATATGTAGGGTTGCTATTAATGGGATGTCTGCATTATACATGTATCATACCTGGTGCGGATAAATGATAAGTACAAGAAGGATCCACTATTACTCTTTGTTACCCACCTAATACGGAGTGTCTATACTAAACCTATGGAACCTACAAATTGCTACTGAGTTGAATATGGTTTTCCGTATTCTCCTCAGTAGTATACGATCTTTTCTTGCACATTATGGGTCATTTAGGCACTTACAATGCACGGCGCTTACATCGATTTGCTGATAATTTTAGAGATCTGCTAGCCTGGTGCATAAACCCAAATTTATTCTCATCCAGGCCATTTCTACAAGATATCACTTAATTGTGGAGGTAACTCCTCGTAATTTGTCTTATCATCTATCTGGAGAAATGAAACACTTAATCAATGTACAATTCAACAATGCACAATGGAAAAACAAAAAAAGTTTTCGGCATAATTTAGCGAAGTATGAATCAACGAAACTTTGATCGAGGGTGACTGTATTTTGGGATAACATATAGCCAGTTAGCGGAGTTTGCGGCTAAGCCTCGAAATGACCAGCTATTTGCCATCCACTTTGGTATATCATTGAAACATAGTATCCTAAATAGTCGTTTCCACCTGAGGAATAAAAACCCACCCCATTATATGCACCTTGCACAAATATCAAGCGGTGGTTCTATTTGAAAACTTATCGGTGGGCGTAGTCGGTTTTAGACAGGAAAAAGGCTGTTTTCTGAAGAGAAATGGGGTAGTCATCCGCCTTTTACTGACACTCAAGTCCATTCCACCACCAATATATTCAACACAGAAGTCGGTCGGCAGTGCTAGATTATGTAGTGTTAGAGACAAAAAACCATTGACCCTTTTTTCCACCTGACGATAATCGCACTAAAATGTAACATAATCGGTCGGAGATGCTAAAATCCATAATCGGTGGTCATAATCTGTAAGTGGAAAGGCAACATAAATACAACTGTCGTATAACATCTACTGTTCGTTAAATCTACCTAGGACTATTATATTGCTTTGAAATGCCTTGCTACCTAGTAATATGTATACACCAAAGAGAGAAAGCTATACCCATGTAGTCTTACAAAGATCTACGTTATCAAGTAAAAAAAGCACTGATGAAATCCAATAAGATCTGTGTTATGATCGTAGGGACTATTATTTCAGTGTATGTACGTGAAATGAAGATATCATCATCCTCGCAGATGATCTTTTATGTATGTCCTCCTAGGAGGACATCTGGAATGTCCCTATAGAACCTCGTGCAAATTACGTCAGAGAATATATATATATATATATATATATATATATATATATATATATATATATATATATATATTCATACCTGTTATTACTACTGCGTGCAGACATCCACAGACACTCTGATAACCTTCCAGCACTTACATAGTGCAGCCTGGGGCCAGAATCAACAGTCGCTGGCATTATGGTGAAAGAGACTCCATCTCATTGTGTTCAACTACCAAAGTGCTGCACCAAGCACAACCAATACCCCAAACTTAGTTTCCAACCGTATTGTGGAGTAGTATGTTTAGGAATTGTCCGTAAAATATATAAGGTGATATCACTGTGCGAAAACCACCACTTTATATATGTATACACCCGGCGTATATAGGTATGATTTTCCGTATATAAGGTAGTCCTATTTTCCGTTGTGTTTACGCCTCATCTATAGAGGTGTAAAATGTATACGACCCTCGTATACATGTCCTGCACATGATATTTCTCTTCATATACGCTTTGCGGCAAATACAGCCAATACGCTGACGTATAGAAGAGCCAATACATGCACTTGCACCATGCCGAATATATGAATAAACTGGTGGTTTTCGTGTAGTGTATTAAAGGCAATCCCCTAACTTCTGATCACTTCCATGTTTTCTATCAGATATGTGTCATCGTGCTGTAAAAGCTACTCGTTTTGTTGATATGAAGGGCAGTAACTTATTCCAAATGCATGTTCTCCCGAAATAGAACCTATAATAATTTTGCTGAAGGCAAAATGAAGTACACGAGTAAATGTAAACAACAAAAAGAAAGTCAGTGACGGGTATTCATTAGCCAAGAGAAACGCATACATGGTAGACGACAAACGACGATGTATCAGGTATGGCAAGCGTGTCGATTGAGAATTAACTGAACCTGTGATCCTCGCCCTGCGAAAACGTAGTGGGTGGAGATTCTTGCTGATTGATGAACGTTATGTTTGGTAGAGAAGGCTCCACATCCTGCACAAATTGTAGACATGTGGTGAATGCGTTCACAGATACCCAGGTCTTCTTACATAGCTTGTTCCAGATAAGGGTTGCAGCTCAGGCTACATAGGATGGGTGGAATTGAAGCATGAGCTAAGCGATGAGCAATGCCCGAGTAGATGAGTAGTGCCTCTTTTTTCTCTCTCCATTTTTTGTTCTATATCGTTATTGTATCTCTCGCATCAAGCGGTTTTACATGTGGTGGATAGGTAATGGAGCTATCATAGCTGGTGTAAAACATAGTCAGTAATCGATGGCGGTCGTAAACAACGAGCGGTCGCTGCCAGGTAATACACAAGCGTTATATAGTGTGGTACGAGGTCAACCTTCAGTAGTTCACAGACCCGTCTTCTCGTATACATTTAACACAGGGATTGACAGATTAAAGGGTGTATAAGTAGGGACTATTCTTTGTTGTTTTCAGCACAATTTTCCTATACTCGATTGAATTGAAATTTTTTTCAAACATCGGGCAGAGGTCCATTTTTGATTTTACCTCAGACTCACATGAACGAAAAATTGAAACAAACCTCGATTGAATTGAGGCTGTAATAAATGTGTTCAAATCCGTATTCAAGGTTATGGTTTCTGAGAACAAAGAAAAATGTGTATTGGTTTATTGTGGTATAATACATTCTCAATATGGACTTTGTAATTGATAGATAACAAATAAGCTTACACTTCAACTATCGGGACAAGTTTAATAGTACCAGTGAGGTTAGAGCTTTTAAAAGTGATGTGAATGGCGGCAATTCACACATCTGGAAAACAAGCTCAAGCGTTCGGTCACATATTATTGATCGATATAATAATGTGTCTGTCATTGAGTGAGTGATATTTGTCATGTTATCCTTTCATCATACACCTTCAGATGTTTTTAAATGAATAGGTAATAAGCTGTAGTCGCCATCCAAAGTCCAATTTTGGACATGTGAACCTAGTCCGTCCATGATGATAAACTTCAACTTTGTTTCATATGATTAGAGGCCCCTCCCACCTACTACGATTAAGTCTACGATTAACTCTTTTTCCGTGTCGGCGACAAACTAATGGAATCGTGGAGGTGTCGCCGACGAACTCGTCAATTAGTCAGGTTTTGTCGCCGACGAACTCGCTGCGCACCGACGTACGAATTTCGTAGAGCGTCGTAGTGCGTCGTAGTGCGTCGGAAGGTTAATCGCAGAGCGCAGCGGTTTGTCGCCGCAATTAGTCAAGCGCTGCCGTCGCAGACTTAATCGTAGTGCGTAGTAGCAGGTGGGAGGGGCCTCTTAAAGTTTCAAAGCAGGCCGTACATATACATAGTACATGTACATCATATTTTTCCCGATGATAGAACTCATGCGGAAGGTTGCGTTTATCAAACCAACTTGTGGATGATATTCCTTAATTGCTTTCCTTTATATGTTTGATTATGATTTTCTTAAGCAAAGAATCACAAAACATATAATTGTGATATCACAACTAAAGATAAAAATTCGGATAAAAAACACAGCTAATCCAAATATGGCGTTTGAATCATAAATATCAAACATGTTTTGTTCCTATCTTGGAAAGCCTCCAATGTATAATTTTTCTTCCAGCACAGTTTGATATAGCTTCCATAACTTGATTTAACAAAGCCACATTTCCGGAAATGTTTTTCTTTTCTGTATCATTCTGCTTTCATTATTCTCAGACAACTTAAAGTTTAGTAATGATATAGACAAAAAAAGTCTGTGTCAACCAACAAAAATATTGAAATATAAAAAAAAAATACCTTTCGGGTTGACATTTAGGTTAAATATTACCTGACAACGAAGACCATATAATAGCATGGCCACCCAGCATTGCTGTGACTACCACTGTGGGCAGTAATAGTGGGTTTGCTCCTGAGGATCGTCAAAGTTGGTGTGGTAGTGGGCCCCAGCAATACACTGTTTACCGGCGCAGCTCCTAGACAGGACCTTTTTCTATTTTCTTTTATTTCATTTATTCATATTTTGGTATAACACCTGTCCTTCCATTTGAAGTGGTTAGTTTGACATCAACCGAACTATTGTGAGGCTTCTAAGCCGTACAGGGTTCGCTTAGTGTACCTTTACAAGCGCCACCGTCCCACATTCATCAAAACCTATTGCGCGCAACACAAACCGAATTGAGCAGCTCCCGACCGATCTTCTCCTCCTCCTGGCCTTAGTCAGTACTGAGCTGCTCCCTGTGGAATGGTAGAAAAGTAGGCGGTTTTACTGTCAAAAATTGCGCGATTTTTTTCCTAAATGCGCAAAAAAAATTTCAAAGATAAAATCGAACGGAAGAAAAAAATGATTTATTGCTGTCTCGAGAATGCCCTGCGAAATGTCCAGCTCCGAGGGTAGGGGGTCAGACATGCCTGGGCGGTGATCTAATGATAAGGGCAACAGTTTTCCTTTTATAACCGCATTGCTGCGCTGGCCTTAGGTTTTTTTTGTGTGTGTCGGGGGAGAGTGTGATCGGTATATCAGTCTCTGGCTTACAGGCTCTATGACGTTATTCACAGGATCTATATGACTAGTACCAACTCTCCAATCATTCACCCTTACCCTGCGTTTACACCAGACTCTGGCCGGCGATTTTGGCATTTTGCACCACCTGACGACTTTCAGCAGTAAAATGATAGAAATGTTCTAGATTAGACGCCAAGTGCGTGGCGACTGTAGATGGTCTGATTACGTCAGATTATATAATTAGGCACCATCCGACGAATATTGGACATGCTCTAACGCCGGCGACTATTTCAAGCCGGTTTGAATTAGTCATCTAGATGGGTGGCGATTCTGTGAAAACTTAGTCTTCACTATAAACGCTGGAGTAAATTCTGAGGTTGACGAATTTTGCGGTTGACATCGTCACCACCCAACGACTACTGGATTGACGTAAACGCCCAGTATAGGTCATTTTCCATTAGCCGACGAAAACGGCACAAATTATTCTAGTTCTCCTAAGGCAAGTAGGTGGTCAATTAATCGGCGAGGGTGCAGAGTATGGATTCTTTCCTCGGACATGCATAATGATCGGTCGGTGGTGTCGGACTTTTGAATCTGTGGTCAAATCGGTCAAATCGGACTAATGCGGCGTTTCCACCTGCCACTGAATTGGGCACCGATTACTCGGGCACTATATACAGAGCTCGGTCAGTGTCTTTGAGAATTTATATCTACCTAATAATTGGCAGGCCCTTAAACATGGCCGTTTCCACTTTCCGTTAGATGTTCCATCTTTGCATCGAAGGTAGAGCCGGGTTCCCACTGTTTCAAACACACTCCGACATGCCTACGATAAGGCTTTCATATAGATTTTCAGATCATAGGCATAGAGAAAGGGCTCTGTCGCTGTATGTCGCAGTGTGTCGGAACGGGTCTAGCAGGGACGAAAAGGTTACCACGGTATTAACACAAACCTCGACATAAGAGGTGCGCCAACGCATGTCTCTGGGAAACAATCGCCAATGTTCAGATCTCCAGGATCTATTTTTGTTTCTAATCAAAAGTCACACTGCAATTAAGGAAATATTGTATGGCTATGAATAATCTTTATTACCAGTTTATATAGAACAACAGAACACAACAGAAAATTATGACATTTTGGAAGAAGGCAGGGCGCACATAGGCACACTTGCAATGCAAAATATGATGATTCTCGCTAAAGTCTGAGTGAAACAAGTAAATATTGTATCGTAGTACGATCAGGGACGGATTCCGGCTTGTATAAATAGGCCGGGATCCGTCCCTGATCGCGCAATGTGAAAAACAACTTTTTATAATTTATATATATGTTCTTTTATAAAATTATCATGCTATTGCTATCTAGATAAAAAAAACTAGCATGGTGACCCCGATTTTGAAGTTAGAAATGTGCTCTACAATTATTGGAGATCATCATATTCAATTACCCGGAGAAGGACATGGGTTTTAATTTTCAGACGAAAATGTTCGATACGCTCCTGATGCTAAAATCGTGGTGGATGGACACCTCCCTTCCTCGTCTAGTGTAAATGCTGGGTAACTCCGTCATCCCTAATAAGGATAATCCAATCATAGTGTTGTGACATTGTATGCCATGTCAGGATGTAATTCGGTCAAAACCCATGCCATGGGACGGGATCTCGGGACCCCGAGGGAAATCTAGGTAGGAAACATAATTTGGAGAGATTATTGTATTTCTAGATCTCGCATCATTTTCACGCAGTCAACAGCGATCAACTATAACAAATAGTACTACAATAGAAAATGTTGAACTCTGAGTATCGTGCATTTTTCAGATTATGTAAGCAGTTTTAAGCCATTCAAGGCAGATCACGGCAGATGCATGGTATCGGACGAAAATCGGCCCTTCCTCTGGCGGTGTACCCATCCCTGGAACCCATCCCGACCAACAGGGCCCTGTCACAGACCCCTGCCTGTAAGGGCTAAATGCCCGTTTCATATAAATGTGATATAATTCTGAGAGGGTTGTTTGCGTAGGGGTCGGTTTAATCTAGCGGTGGTTCTTTCGCTCTTCGAAAGAGCGCGCGGGATGTCAGTCCCCGCTGTGTAGTGGTTCCAGGTAACACTCCACCCGAGAGTGGCACGGCGACAGTAATCGTAGGCCGTCGTAGCCCGTCGTAGTAGGTGGGAGGGACCCCTTATAGGGGGCACCCACCTACCACGATAGGTCACGACATGCTTCCCGATCGCTACGATTTGAAATGCGGAAATCGTGACCTATCGGGAGGTCCCCGATAGGTCCAATAGTTTGAAATCGTAGAGCGTGGCAATGCCTTGGGAGGACCAATAACATAAACTATGGTCACGATAGCTCCACGACGAAACCAGCGGCTGCTACAATACCCTACGACAGGCTACGAAATTTCCAACATGTTGGAAAAAATCGGGACCTCTACGATTGGCGTTTTCATCGCAGCCTATCGTGAGCTGTCGTAGACGGAATCGCAGAAACCTGTCCCACCTACCACGATTTTGTCAGACCTCACGCTACAATCGGAATGGTGTCGGGAAGGGCGTCGTAAGGTCAATCGGGACCAGAATCGTGGTAGGTGGGAGCAGGCTTTAAAGCTCATTCAGGCTATAATTGGCTGATCTTTTTTGTCACTGCAGTTATCCTAATTTTGGTAATTTTGGCAGTCGGGTCGGACCACACCTTTCTGTAGGTGTGTGGTGTTGACATTGATGTCAGTCTAGTCTTTTTTCCGGTTGAGACAAAATTATAGGCATGTGATGACAGAATGAACCATACCTGAGTATAACTGAATATAATCCATGGTGACACCTTCAGGATAATTATTCTCACTTCTCTTCTTCATAGAGAAATCCCCAACTGGGAATAGGCCAGTGTCGCACCTTTTCTGGTTGGTTATGCAATGCATGCAGCCAAACAATTTAGCATTTCCAGCGATTGCATCATATATACTCTATGCTATTCCAGCTCCAATTTGATGTGTCATACATGCATATACTTTAGATAGCTCTTAGATAACACAAAAACCCCCAAAATCGATATACACTAATACATTAGCAGGACTAGCTGTAATATGCTTATCTTTTTCCGAGTTAAAACCAAGATAATAATCAACTATGAAATTTAAACAGTCAAGACTCATTGGTACAATATCCTAGTTTGTTCCAGCAATTTAGACTGTCAAAAAACAACACTCCTGCAGTCACACCCACCATTGATGGATGGACGATATGGCGAGTTTTCTAGGGACCCGTATGGTAAATTATGTAAACGTGACCTAATTACATCTTATCAATCGTTCACAATACAGGGTTTAGTACCCAGCGCACAGCTTTGCACCCTCCACATACAGCTCATGATTGTGGCTTGCATTTATGCTTCTTTTGCCATCTTTAAGACCACAGGCTCGTGAGGCATCGCGCTGTTAAAACAAAAGTAGGTCGTAATTGATAAAGAAAAACAACAAAATGTAGACGAGCGTCGGGACTTCCCTCCGGAAGTGAATCTGTCAGTGCCGGAGGTGGAGTCAGCTTTGTCAGGTGTGTGCAGAAGGTGAGAAACTAGAGCGATGGATGGAAATGGTGGGGGAAGCCAGCAGGTTACTGGAAAACTCGACCCAGAAGGAACTCGACCGGTCGTTGTCAGGAGAACTCGACCCGTTTTGGAGGAATCGATTGGAGAATTCGACCCGTTTCAGATACTTCTGAATAACACATAGAGAAGGAAAGGTCTGATTAGTTAGAATTTAAACAAATAAACCAGCGGATATAGAAAATAGGTCCTGTTATATTTAGGCTATAGAAGGTTTAGGGATAGGGATAGGGTTAGGGTTAGAAATAGGGTCAGGGTTAAGAAAAGGGTTTGGATTAGGGATAGAGTTAGATGAATGGTTTTCTGTTTGCTTTCTTCCCCAGAGAAGACCAAATTTGAAGCCACGATAGCATACTTACTAATCAGTATAGTATTTATCCAAAGTTGAGACACTTGAGTTGGGAAGATTTAAAACGGGTCAAGTTCATTATGGATCGAGTTCATGGAAAATTTATGTCACCCGATTTTAAGTTGTGCACATTGTGGTCATCAGTCGTTAAATCAATGGAACGCTGATGAACCTGCCATGTGGTCTACACCCTGTGATGCCTTTAAGTAAATCCTGACCAATAACAAAGCATTCTGGACTGACACAGAAAGATCCGAGGTCGACATCTGAGTAAAATTAGATGAAATTATATCGGACCTTTAAAACCATCTTTATCATCTATATTCTCTAGAACTATGTTTAGCCATTCTACCTCTACAATTGGAATGCTCTTCATAAAACCGACATATCGTTGTAACGCGGATTGCGGATATCATTGCTGATGCATTCCACATTATTGATCCTTCTCAAGCGTCCATGAATGTTATTTTTCCCACGATGAAACCCTGCATTTGTAACCACAAACATTTCCTCACACTTGTTTGCCCTTTGAAGTAGCCTCTACAAAAAAAGAAGACAGAGAAAAAAGGCCTCATCAATTGTACAAAACCTTGAAGACCACCTCAGTTGTCATAGAGAAGGGGTTGATAAGTATTGATAACAGCTATTAGATTTGTTGTGTCTCCCAGTAATGGAGTTTGCTCTGTGTTGCATAGATGTCCTCTCTGTAGCTGGATACATTTCTATTTAGAATACAACAAAAGAAAATAACAATGGCCTTTGGTGCGATTGACGTTAATTCCCTCAGATCCTGCGAAATAATTTATCAGGAGACTATCACGTTCTAATATAACCTTTGCAGGGCTTATTGCAATCCCTGTTTTATCTACTCGCAATTGAGATAATAGAACTTAGTGAGATCCAGAGACATATAGAGACAGTAACCTGTACCATAGAATAAATGTCGTATTTATTGCCGTAAGTCACACTGTGACGTACAGGGTAAGCGATCATATATGTTCGCCATTTTTAGGTATATAACAATAAAAAACATGCCGAATGTCTTCTCACGTGTAAATACTTGGTAGAAGTATTGATCCGATAAATCCCTTTGCCTGCGGTATCGGGATTTATCCCACCCCTAATAAAAAAAACTCTTTAGGCTTAACATGGGATTTCTTTATGTCACGGGTGTGACATAAAGTGTTGTTTATGTCACTACTTTCTAATGCTGAAAAAATGTGGAAACGGGGTAGGATAAAATCTAAGCGCCACTCGTTTGAGTTTGAGTTTATTTATGTCACTCATTCTATTGGCTTCGTAATGTCACTCGTCTTCGACTCGTGAAATTATGGAGCCAACAAAATGCGTGACCTAAATAAACTCATACTCAAACTCGTGACGTCTCTTCATAATATCTGATTAATAATTCTAAAGCGGATTTTGAAGTACCAAGACAATAAGCCAGTTTTCGCCAAAAAAATCCCTTATTCACTGAAATTTCTTTTTTTTTGGGGGGGGGGGGCAAATTATATTCCATTATATGGAATTATTATTCCATGGACTTAGTATTCCATTCTATATATACACCACACAATAAAACTTCACAACCAGACTGCAGTAGAATCCAAGTACCTAAACAAAATGCTCCTTTACACGAGCACTCGTCTCATTTGGCGTCTACATGATCAATAATCAATAATGAGCTGACGTAATTAGTGCTGGATTGTCACCTGTAAGGGGGCACATGAGGTAATTATTAGTTCGTCGTGGCAGGATTGATTAATCCTCAGGGGTCATCGCCACTCACTGTTAGCTAGTTTAATTATTCGTGTTGGTGTTAGTTAGTTTCATCATTACCAATGGCCATACTCCGGATTGCAAGGTGAGGATTTCACAAACTCCAAATGATATGTTATGGTGGTTTGTAAATTTACCCGAGGGATGGGTTTTCCGTCCTCAACTGGTAATTGTTTTACGTGGCATTTGGGTGTTCTCATCCATATTTGCTATCCATCATATTGAGCACCTCCTAATGATATGTTGTTACATGCTGATAATATAATATTTAGACATTTTTCCATGTTGTCGGTTGGGAAACGTACGTTGATCATGATAACATTGAACATGCATTTCCAAAGAATTCGGAAATTGCAGTAAAAGCATTTGTATGTTGCCAGCGCCTGAATGGAAAAATTATAGAATTGGCCTATCACCAAAGAGGTGAATCTAGGGTCAGCGTTCCTTCTTGTATAACCTATAAGCCAATGAGCAAAATTCATTCACTTTACCATGACCTCGAATTCGGGACGCGCAGTATTTAGCTGCAGATAGTTACCTCGACATGGGCGGATTTGAGCGTTGGCGCTCACCAAAGCTATTGTGGCGTTTCCATCTGCCGACTTAAAATCCACCGATGATTTTCCAGCTGAGCACACGTCGGTCGGTGGTTGTCCTTGTGTAAGGTCGGTGGTGGTACGTAATTGGTGACATGCGCTGCAAAAATGCAGTGGATACACACTGATATTTGGTAGTAAAATACTGATCAATGAATTCAATGTGCTGTGATTTTGTTGGTAGTGCCATATTGGATAAGGCAGGAGAGAGAAATCGGTGAACAGTTCTGTTTCCACCTGCTGATTATTGCAACAATGTGTCGCATAATCGGTCAGCGGTGCGAAATGCTATAATCGGCAGTTGGAAAAGCTCAGTTTACACCAACCGATTATGACCACTGATTATAGAATCTGGCACAGCCGATCGACTATTACACGTTCTCTATAAAATAACGGTATTCAAGTGTTAACGACACCTAACATCCCCCCCCCCCAACTATTCCTCAACCCAAAATTATAACATTGTACCACCAAACGAATGAAAGATATAAGAAATTCTCGGCCAAATGGTGGTTCGGGAACAGTTTACAAGATAAACCTAGCTACAATTATTAAAACCCAATATTGTGTTTTCGCTTATCTATCTACCTCATGAATAATCCATATATAACATACACGACATTAAGATAAGAATTTCCCACGCGAGCTAAACGATATATCTTTTATGTTTTTATTGTTGCAGAAAGCTAAATTAGTTCCTACTGAGATCATCGTAACTAGACCAGAATTCCCATCCGGATTTCTTGTACCTTCATTAGAAGAGATAGAGTTCATGATTGATATAACCTTAAACTATCCACCAATATATGCGACGTATGGACGATTAGCATTTAGTCTAGCGAATAATGGCATGGCTTATTACATAAATACAAGTTATGTAAAGGTGTGACTAATTGGTAACTTAGAAGAAACACATGGGACTAATCATGTCCGACTGATAGATCTGTGACGTAGAATTGATTTTATGAATACATATCGGATATATTAGGTCTTTAATAGAAGAATGATTATCTATATAACAAGAAGACAATTATAGAATAAGTAAAGTGTGTGGGCGTGGTGCTTATGCAGTATTTGGCCTATTTTCAACCACTTCCTTTTCCAAGAGGAGCTAGGGTATTTATTTATACAGTCTACGGCAGGTACTCAGGCATTCTGCCCGCACTGCCAGTCAGCTATAGCAGAAAAAAAACGAAATAGAATTTGGATGTGTACGCGTGTTGATAGTCTAAACCGACATAAACTCAACAAAAACAATGTTCTTATCTATCCTGGATTAAACAGTTCGGTATCAAATTGCATCTATCTTCCCCAGTCTCTAACACAAGTGTGCAGCTTATGGACCTACAAACATGACAATAAGGTGGAACTTTTAAATAAAACTGGTTCGAGAATCGTATAAATACACAATCCTCGACGAGTGTTGAGTATCAAATCTATTTGTTACAAATAAGTTATTAACCTATGTTTCCCGTTGGACACTTGAACGTCATTGCGTGTCTTTCAGCGGATGAAGTTCCTAACTACTCGCTATATTAAAAGAGTTGACACTACTTTAATACCACTTTGAACAGCTTGTTATCATTAGGCAGAAAAAAACCCTCAAAGTGTACTTTCTACAATGGTATTAACCCATTTAGTGCTCGTCCTTGACACTGAACAGTTCAGGCAGCTCACACGAACGTTGACAAACTAACCATGAAATGCTTTGACAAAACAACAAGAGCCAGTTTGCCTCCAAAAGAGGCCCCGTAACCTGCTTATTCTGCCACAATCTGTTGAGGAGCGTGCAGGGTAAGGCAGCCATGACGCGCGTGTAAGTGCACTTATGCCTCTGTACGACTAATTAGTCTCGACTGTAATGAGATTGATGTTAATCTGTCTTGTGTTCCCGATTCAGTTACAATACACACGGGTGTTATCTACTGTCCATCCTTACTCTTGTCTCAACAGCCTCTACTCCTTATTCACTTATAGTATTGGCGAGATGATCCGAACTCTTATGGGATGTGCCTTGGATTATGGCGTTTCCACCTTCCGGGAATGACCACCGATTATTTCATTTAGCACCACCGACCGATTATGTGACACATCTGGTGCAATAATCGTCAGGTGGAAAAAGTGGGTCAATATTATATGACACCACCAATCGGCATGACATTTTCTACTACTGATAAAATGTCTCTGTTTGCAATAATCGATGGATGAATAAACACGACTGTCAAAAATAAGTCGGCAAATACCAAAATTTCCATTGAATAACGGCGTTCTTTCAGACCACTACCAATTATATGCACCAATAATTTCTAGAGCAGGACCATAAACAAACTATGGTTAGATTGCAAATAATCAGTGGCTTTTCGTAGGTGGAAATTTCCACCTGCCGATTATGACCACCGATTACGTGATACATTTCGTGCAATGATCGTGAGGCAGAAATGTAAAGGATCACCGACTTTTTCTCATGTCTTCAATACGACACTAGGGTGGTTGTGTCCCATTAGATTTTAGGTCAACTCTTGACTGTAGAACCGTCCCAAGGCGCTATAAATATTATGTAAGGAGGTCAGGGTGGAGGTCGTGGTTTGCTCCGAATGCAGTCATTGGCTACTGGGACTACTCTATTACTTATATTTTAGTTACTACAGGGAGATAACTCCATGCAACTATTGACCGACGTATGAAGTAACCGACGAAATCAAACGAGATTGAATTAATCGGTGGCAGTGCAACGAATCGGTCGGTTACAACATTATTTCCATCCCAAAACAGTGTTTCTTCCTCAAAGCGTTGATTTCTATGTTAGTTTAGGGAGTGTTAATCTTCAGAATGGCCAGCGCCTATACATATTGAATACTCGGTACACATGGAACACATAATTTGGCGTCAGGTGGAAACAGAGTGAGTGCTTTGGGATCAACGATTTTTAGCCCAGATAAATTCTCAAGGAGTACCACCGACCGACTTCTATACAGGGTGCACATAATCGTTGGCAGGTTAAAACTCCACATTAGCCGCTTTTGGAGACGGGGGGAGAGGTCATATGATAATGATATCTAATCAGTGAAATACATTGACAGAGGACGTGGTTGGACATAGATTGTAAGGATTTTCTCTCACCACTTTGACATTGAATACAGCACCTGCACTATGCCAATCTATACCAGGAGGTCACAATTTCTTAGAACATGCCAAGGAAATGTCAGTGTTTGTATGATTATTACATTTCTGTGCAAATTAGATCAATCATAATCACATCATCGGAAGCTAATGTGTTACTCGCTGCTTACTGAATAGCGTAAATGCTGCTTATCAAATATTGCACGGTCATTCAAATAGCTGCCCGATAATCTTTAATCTAAAGATGAACTGCAGTAATTAACAAATCCAAAAAAGTAAGCCACGCCCTCCATGCTGTGAAAGTATACAGAGTAGAGCTCTCAGGTACACTTCTCAGCTGGGAGTAGTGTGGGGCATCGTCATGTGGCCGCCTACCTGGCCTTTGTAACACTGGCGACTTTTGCCACATAGTCCCCTGTGAGAACTATGTGCCTTTATGATAAACCTGTTAGTGTCCTGACATCAGGGAGGTGTTTCATAGACAAGGCGTTGCATGGACCTGTTGGGTTGAAACGATCACTGATGGTCTAAGACCTATTTGGATATAGCTGTGCCACACATGCAGGTATGATAATTCGACTATGCAACGGAAATTGTCACTATCAACTATCGTCACTACCTTGAAACGAGTCCCATGGCTCTGCTCTGATTACCGTAGACGGATAAATACGGGACAGAGCCTCAGCTTGGTGAAGCATGGCACTGAGGAGTCTCCACCCATAGGTGTGATTACCACGTGTGACAAGCATTTACCAGCAGTCCAATGACCACAACAAGGAAACATGGTATGAAATACAATATTTGCTATACTTCAGACTATGGATATAAATGGACTGGTAACTTGAATATGAATCTGGTACCCACAATACATCCACATACACTCAGAGAGACCAATGTATCTGTATGTCACTGCTGTCTATTAGTGTATGACTGTGTGTCTGTATGTCTATGTATAGGGGCCTGAGTGTCTGTGTATTTCTATGTGTCTCTATATCTATCCATTTGTGTGCAAGTCCGTACATCTATGTACATCTTTGTGTGTGTCTCTGTGTCACAATATGGATGTACCCATTGTACTCTATTGTTTGATCTTTGCTTGGTTATATGATGACTTTTTTCTCCCTTATTTTTGTATATTGATCTTTATTCCGAAGTGTTCTTATAAGGTTAATGAAAGCTCTATTTTCAGTAGGCTCCAGGGCCAAAAGGTTTTTATTTGATTTCTTGGAAATAGATATGGACATAATGACAGCGTAAGACTTTATACAAGTAATAGCTGGTAAATAGTAGTAGACTATTTGATTGGTAGATTGCCGAGTTTCCTTAACCCAGTGTCAATGGGTAGAAATCGTCTAGTTCAAACGCCAAACAAGTGGCGATTACATATCGTTTTATTACGTCAGATACGCAATATGGGTCCACTTGGCCATGATGCAGAAGACTTGTGGTCAACGACTATTTAAAGGCGACTTAAATCAATCGTCTAGACACCTGACGATTCTGTGAAAACTTAGTCATCGTACATTTTCATGAAAAGTCTAGTGTAAATACCTGAGGAAATTCTTTAGTGGACGATTTTTGCATCTAAGGGTGCGTCATGGAGCACCACCTGACGACTACTGGTTAGAAGATGTACAGTCGTCACGTTTTTAGTCGTCTAGTGTAAACGCCGAGTTAGCTTCCTACATATAGATATACACCGTCACAGCGCTGAGTGTAGTAATCTGACGGTCGGCATGAGTGAAGGTTTAAAATCTCGCCTATTCACATTTTTAGGAACCTATCCTTAATATCCTTCACCATTCATTTACTGGGATATAATCATTTGCATTCGAGCGAAAATATTCGCAATTGAAGAAATTCATAATTTTATGAATGATTAAGTCGAACATGATTTTAAAGTACTTTACTCGAATCTTTGTCTCACCTCGAATCTCGGAATGCAATATATCATGAAAAGACAGTCCTGAGCCATAATGATTCTACAGCTTAAGCAGTTTAACGAGCCTATGAGCAATGAGCCAACAACCCCTTCATAGCAAAGCCAAAAACACCGAACGACGATAATTGGAGGAAGCCTTTGCATTTTCTCATTTTCCTTTAGCGCTGGATTCGACATTCTTTCACGAAGCGAATACAATATTTTTGCGCGTCTACGAATTGCCTATAGCAGGAAAGGTGTCTGGTTGTGCGGTTAGTACATGTAGAAAGAGGTGGCGATGTAATGCCGGCTTCTTCATCCCAAGTTTAATTAACACCTACCCTGCCTTTTATAGCGCTGCACCTCGCGCCACACTTGGCTGAAGTACGTCGTCCGTATCTTTACTCACACCTTTATGCGATGTGGACCATTTCTTTTAGTTCATTTGTAGATTGGTGGGAACCGGCGCCAGTAGAGGAGCTCCAGTATAAGAGGGGCGGTATGAACGAGGGGCGAGACGGAGGCGACTTGCCAGCTGCTGTTTAAATTGCCTTTATTGTGTTGTTTATGTGGAGGCTACAGTGAAGAAAGTGACCTTCACAGCAACCTGGGGCATCACCCGTTACTCCCATAAGCCTGTACCACCCTTATTTATTTTTTATTTTTAAGGAATGTCTTTGTTGAGATAAAGGAAGTACACGCATGTGTTTAGAACAAATCCCAAGTAGTTTGGTGTCAACAAAGTGGCCTTGGCATCAGCTGCTATTATGGCCGCTGGTTTTCATTGCCTGGCCTCACACTTATATAAATAAACATGGCTGATACATTTAATAGACATAGTATATGAAGAATCTAGCTTGGCTAGGTGTCACCTCTCTCACAAGCAGCGTGATACAATATAGTAAATAGACAGGTATGAAGATAATTGCAGTAGATGAAGTAGTATCATAATTATTACAAATTTAGTGATATCATTCAAATATATTGGGTCGGAAATCTCAGCACACTCACATATATTACAATACAGTTAGACAGAAATATAGAAGATATGGCGAGGTAGATATTATAGTAGATGAGGTATTGTCTCGGTTAGCAGTTTTTTGTGAGACTTTTGAAATACTTATAGGTTGGTATAGCTCGTACAAGTGGAGAGAGTTCATTCCAGGTAGAGCCACCATGATATTCAATTGACTTAGTATAGGCTACACAATTTGGTCTGTTTATAAGCAATAACGGAGCATCATGGGCTCTTGTAGGAAGTGGGTTTTGAACAATTGACACCTTGCGTTCTCCCCCATCACCGTCTTCAATTCTTACACGGTTGGGGATGTTCTCCCATTTTTCTCCTGATATGTTGTGACACTATTCATATTCACATGTTTTCTTAAGCTTCACATCACTCATCACAATTCAACCGTTTTATATTAGCACTACACTCCGACTGCACACTCTTTTAAAGTGTTGCTGTTATCTCTCTAGCACAGTTGATTTTGCTAGCTCAACCCTTTTTTAATCAAATGGGACTTCCCCTGTCTTTGATATCATTCCTACTCTGCATACCTACATGTGACATGCTAAAAACATATAAATTTCCATAACACGTACTATCCACTCATTAAACTCTTCAAATCCAGCTTATCAGAATCAAGACACGTACCTTCTGTCCAATGATATCAATTTCTTACTGGTCGTATAATGTTCTTCACCGAGGAATCATTTTGCACCTATAGACTATCTTTATCTTCATTTTCCAACACTTATCTCGCCCATTCAATACAGGTTTAAACCCATGCCTTTAATATCATACTACTTTATTATGCCCCGTACAGCTCAAATATACAATTAGAATCCCTATATTTCATACGTGGCCCATTCCATCATTCTATCCCCCCTTTACCTCCAGACCTCAGTGGAAACCTATAAATCTCACCAGGTCGGTCTCTACTCCTTCCCAAACAATCCTTTCACAAACCACCACGATTCTTTGACTAACGCCCATGTGTCTTTCACACGTCTTCTCTCACCTAAAGCCCGTCATCCAGATCCCCATATTGACTAAGGAACCGTCAACGACACGGTCATAAGTCGAGGACAACATGGGCGGCGGCTGCGGCCGTCTGCAGGGCGGGGAGTGGCGGCGGTGGCGGCGGTGGCTTCGGTGAAGGCGGCGGAGGCACGCTGTCGCGCGCCTATATCCATAAAAGGTTACCTCCCGTTGTCTACTTCCAAATTTGTCACTGCGCCAAACTGTAGCAGCCCCCACGAATATAGATCGCTCCTGCAGTGTATGGAGAAACAACGTAATGTATTATTGGTTCCTACCCTCCCCATCTCCCTCCCCTTCCAATCCTACCCGCTTCGCTATCATTGCCTCTAGGTGCTTTCGCCGAGGAATCTGTAAATGAACTGGGTGTAGTTACAGGAAAATATGAAATGATCTCCCATTCCACTCCTGCAGCCGCGGCCTTCACTGTCCTACCCTGCTCCAGCCGGCATGCCTGAAATGCGTTGTGGACTTTCTTTATCCCTTACAATACTGGCCTATCGAAGCGATGATAATGACTCGGAATTATGTCTAGATCCAGCTTTGTTTAAGATTACACGACGGATAAGGGAAAAGTCGTCTAATTAGTAGAAATACTCGACGATTGATTGATTAGAGGGGTGTCTGGAAGGGGTATTGTGGGGTGGAGGAAGCTGGTGGTAGTTTTCTATTGCTGAAGACACATAGTGGGAAAGGGGAGTAACTCCTGGTATCTCTATAGTTATCCGACAATAGAACACATTTTAAGCAATTCACAGCCTCCCCATTCAAGGATGGCCCAAAGCAAACGTGATGATAGACTATGACAGCATATTCATGAACGACTACAGAAGCTGAAGGGTTTACTTTCACCGCCCCAACACTCGTTGATAGAGTGGAATTCGCTGTGTTCAATCAATTACCTATCGGCCTAGAGGCCCAATTTATTCATGATCATTAGGCTGAGAAATTACATCATGGCGCGGGTGCGTAAAGAAGAAGGTTGGGAATACCTCTGCGTTTAGCCCTGATGACAGATTAATGGATGGCCGAGGGTCAGTCTCATGTCCCCTTATACTCGGGCCTGCTTTGCCGGTACCCAGAACTTCCCGGAATGACATGGCGTCGTCGGCTGGGACCAGCCGCAATTATAACTCCCCTAATTATGTGACGGGAGTAGACGGCAGAGACGCAGAGAGAGAGCCTCCTCGGCTAAACGACCGCTGATTTCCTTCCCCATACTCGTCTTTTTCTCTGTCTCTATCAGCCTGTCTGTCTGCCTGTACCTCGCTTTCTATTTGCACTTTTTGGGTGTGGGCCACACGCTTATAAACGCTGCCTAGAATAGGAAGAGGTTATATAGACTTTCAGCGTGCTGCAAAAACTATCCCTCGGCAATCTGCGTGCGAAATCTATGACATCAAGAAAGGTGCGGGGAAACAGTTTCTCACGTGTCTAAAGGCGTGCCCAGCTGACCATGACCATTAACTGAAAACCGAAAAACCTCATTGACCTACTGGTACTTGATATATTTTGATCCTAGAAAGGCAGATGTAGAAATAAAAACTTCACTGGGTGCTGTTTGGTTGCAGGAAATTACTCACAGAATGAATATATGACACATTGTTATTTTCATTCATGATTCCATGGTCATTCATAAATGATGATCATACCATATGTACTTAGTCTTCAGTTTCGGTTAAGCGTATTCCTCCCTTATTTTCATCTTTCCTTCTTGCTCCATCCTTTCGTTCTACCATTTCCTTAACCTCCAGTCTGTTGCACACATCTTTCGACTCTTTTTCCTATAATTTGATCGAGCAAAAGGTTTTGCTGTTCGATATACATTCTTTGCTCCCTCTTGATGAAAGAAGTAATAACAACTTCATTTTGTGCTATCGAAATGATAAAAAGTATCATAGCATATTTTGACTCCTTTGGCAAATTTCCCTTCTTCATTTCCTTCGTACCTTCGTCTTGCCATCGCTATCTCCATACAGTCACCGCCCCCCTACTCTGCTCTCTTCTAAGATCTATCGCTATACCTTCTTCCAATAGCATCGAGTTCTATATCAATTTTCTCCCTTTATCCTTTGTGTCGAACCCCCTCCTGAATCCATTTCCTTTTCTTTTTTTCCTTCTCATTTTCTCATATTCCTTCATCCGTCTTTGTATTTCTTTCTCATCAGCTCAGTGTCTATTCCTTCTGTCTCCTCTCCTGAATTTCACATATGTCTCTTTTTGTTTGTCATACCTCTACTCAAATATATTTTCGTTGTCCCAATTTTCTTCTTTCCATGTATTAGTGGACTATTCTTTTCGCTTCCATTTCGTGAAACATCACCGCAGTTTTATATGACCATCATTTCACGAGTCAAACACACAAGCGCTTACCGGAAACAAGCCCTGAGTTGGTTACTCCGGAAAGACGGCAGCCGCCATGTTTGTGGAAGGAGGGGGCGGGGGCTTCGACCAATAAACGTCGGCCACGTCATAGGCCAGGAACCTGCGTGCGCAGATTCGTCGGGGGCCCATTTCCGGCTTAGAGAAGACGGGATAATGAAGATGTGCCCGTCTAGATACGTCATTATGACGGGTGGAAATGTCAAAACAAACTCGGCAGGCGGATAAAGGAGGCGACTTGCTCATCGCTTGCAGCAGGCAAGAGTTTGATGCTGGGAGGCATGCCTTATGATTACATACACATATATAGGTGGATGTGTAGGTATCAGAGAGTTCACCCAGCGGTAGTGCACGCTGATATCATTAGAGGTAAGAACTGCTAATTACCAGGTAGAGTACCCGAAGCAGGAGTAGGTGGTGCTGGGAGTGTTTGCTGCATGTTTACAAGTTCGGTGAATATATAGTCGAACCATGCTTAGGAGACACACCGTGTAAGGGGACACTCCGTATAAGGGGACACCCCGTACAAGGGATTATCTTGTTTAGAACGGTTCCTTCTATAAAATGTTTGAGGGAATCCTGCGTAAGCGGACAATTTACTTTGAACGGAGTGTGTTCCCTTCAGCGGGCTTCTATTGTATCCTTTAAGAGGGCATCTTCTAGTGTAGGAAAATAGACTGGATGTTGAACCTGAAAATTATCATGGATTCACAAACGAGCAAATAACGTTTTCTTGTCCGTGAGAAATAAATTTTAGATTAAACCCCAGGTTGGTTATCCTTATTATACACCTTCAAACTTTTTTAATCAAAAGAAATTACCTTTAGTCCACTTTTGTAGTCCTATTTGGGCAGGCCAACAGGGTCTGTCCATGATGATACACCTCGACTTTGGCTAATATGATTAAAGTGTCAAAGCCGACCATGCATACCACACTGCGCAGTTCATAATAGTTTTTGGCCACTGTGAAACATGAACATAGGCCAGTAAACATTAGGCTGATGTGCACAGGTGTATAATTATGTTCTGGCAGTAAGCTCATTACAGTTTATTTTCATACTGCTCATACCTTCCAAATCTTACGGAATTTCGTTCTCCAAAACAAATTCATCAGAGGTTGAAAATACTGCAGTATGTGGTCCTTATTCTAGGCTGCTTCTCGGTTTCTGGCACTCTGGAGAAACTGCTCGGAAGAGCATTGTTTTCATAGTCACTTGCATCCGTCCACAGGTTTTATCAGAATCCAATTATTTGAAGAAGGGGTACTTGAGCAAGGGCGAGCAATTTCATATTGGTGGGGAAGTAGATAGAGATGACTGAAGAGTAGAAGGCATAAAAGAAGGAAATAATGTAAGCTAGAGAGCTGCACCAAGCCGGGCTCCCCAATGAAAATTAATCAGATCTAGATGCAGTGAAGTCAGCAATGTAGATTAAATCGACCATATCGCCAAAACCAGTTGGTTTATACTCAAACAACCGTGCAAGAGTTAGACTAGGAGCATTCGCCACACAATTCAGGAAGGCTTATAATTTAGACTTACCATATAGGGACCTTAATTAAACTTGTGTTTATTGTAGCCCTATAAGGTACAAGGTATAAGAATACATGACATTAGTTGCAATGACGATGTTGCCATTGAACTTGGTTATATCATTTATGCAAAGCCTCCTAAATTACAAGCGTTAGTCTTGACATTTAAGCCGATTCTAGGTTTACTACTTCGATGATACTGATAGTTCAATTAGTCTTTAATATATCATGAAACGTTGATAACATCCACTGATATTTATCCGTCATAAAGCTACTTCTGCGACAATATGTTAATTTTCCCTTCATACATTGGGAACGACCGAAATTCAGTTACATCGAAATCAATATTTAATCATTCTCTATCATATGTATAGATATGATGCAAATAATTACAGCGACCCAATCAAATGGGTGTGCAGCAGTTTTAATCTTATAGGCCATGCTCCATAGAGCCATTTTCGAAAAAGGCACTGATAAAATGAGTTTTCCTAAAAGTCGGTGAGGTTGCTGTGTATGCTTTGTTTCTGCTGCATTTGACGGGTCCATACTAACGGAATTGTCCTCCAAACCCAATTCCCATCACCAACGATTTCAAACCACTTTGACTTTGTCTGAAGGTGTGGAAGTCAGTCAGTGGTGGCCTCATTGCATAATCTATACGAAATTTATCTTGCGTTGGGATACCCAAGAAATTGATCGACTGCAGATCAGTTTCGAAAAGTCGGCCAGTGGAAAATAGCCTTTCGAGACGTTTCCACCTACCGATGAACTTGGCACTGATTATTGAGCTCATAGTAATGCTACATTTGTTGTAGGTAAAATTCTTTCTCGTGTGTGCGTTGCGTGATCTGACGGGATCTGTGAACGCGTTCAGTCGAAAAGATTCTTCTTTTTTTGGTTGTTACATTTGTTGCCCATCTTCAGTATAGACCCTGGCTATAACCATTCATGTTTCCATTACAGCAAAAAGAGTTGGCACCTCATCTACCATCCAACAGGCTGTCACCGAAATCCCCCCGCTTGTCCCCTGCCAAGATAGATTCTCTGGGGGAAATGACACAACGCAAATGTAATTACAGATGGGAACCCACACATTTCAAACAGAAATGACAAGGAAAAAATGAGGTCCGCCACAAAGAAATATGTCACTTTTTAAACGTTTGTTATGGGATCAACCGGAAACGTTGTTTCATTTTTGATTTGTCGGCATATGATTAGGACGTTTATTTCCTCGTGTGAATGTCCTTCGCATTTATAAGAGGACAATACATGGCTTCTGGATTTTATCATTCATCGATTACATTCCCCCTTAAAAATGTATTGGGCCTTAGTAAACCCCTTCTAATTGTTTCTATGTTCTTAGAAATAATAACCATTGAATATGGATTTGAGCACTTTGAAATATAGACCCTTTATAATGGAGCCCAGAGGAATAGAGGGAAACTATGTTCCGGTGGGAATAAGTCAGAGTTACGAGGTAAGGTTTTTGAGGTTTTTCTAACCCTTGCCAAGTAATTTTGACTTATTTCCATCGGTATGTAGTTTCCCTATTCCTATATACCTTCATTTGTCGGCTAATATCGATAAAACCGACCGTCTTTGAACGTCAACCTGGGCAGTAAACGTCAACCTGGGCAGTAAACGTCAACCTAGGCAGTAAATTCAACCTGGGCAGTAAACGAAAGTTATTAAGATAGAACATAGGATATGGCAACCCCTGGGTTTAACTTTTTCGAAATGATAGACGATAAACATAACAAACGATCGTTTTGTGAACAGTTGACTATGGAAACCACTCAAGTTTGACTTCAAAATACATGCGCTAACGCTCGTGAGGTACGGTCACTGGTCCACAACACTATCGAAATTACAGAGTGGTAGTAATCTCCGACATACACAGGTTTCCGGATTTACCTTAGTCTTAGGCCTGGCGTCCACCTACTACGATAGAAATTAAGACCTACCTATATGTCACCGATACAAAAAGCTAATATCAGAGACATATCGGGAAAGTGCAAAATCGTAGACATATGTCTACACATACCAATCCACCACGCATTGTATGGGGTTTTTTTTCGGTGTCTAATCGCAGAAACGTGGTCAACTGCCCCGACAATAGGTGGCCTTCCGACGCGATTTTGATTTTGTATCGGGAGGTGCATCGTAGAGCACACCGGAGCCATATCGTAATAGGTGGACGCCGGGCCTTACTCTACGAGCTCGGGGCGTATGAGCGGGACAAAAACCATTCAACTTTCACGTAACTGTAGACAATAATCTCCTAATACCTGAAAATTATTTGAAAACCCCCACAATTTTTAAGACTAACGTACAAGTGGTCATGCACTACAACACTAGGACCCGACCATTATTCATACTGCATCCCTAGCAGCGGGGAGTATTTCATAGATGTTCAACCACAGGTATATTATTATGTGTATCTAAAGCTGTCAGCATTTACATTTTCCTCGCTCTTTACCTAAGTATAAGTAATGCCTGCTGACTATCAAACAGTTTTGATTGTTGGCGATTGTATTTAGTCTCAAGTACCAGTCTGCACCTGTATAGCATGCTTACATATCACATTTCATGGCTCCGAGCTGTCATGTTACTGGGCTATTGATGCCAAACCCATCACAAGAGTTCCATTAAAAGGTTGTCATCTCAAGATGCACTGTGATCATTGCTAAGATAGGCCTGCCTCTACCACGGTCTAAACGTAGGCCGTGGCCTTATACACGTCCCCTGCATGCATATGTCGATCAAAGACTAAAGATGGTCTTAGATGTGGCAGAAATAGCTAAATATCCGTAAGGCTTCTTTGACTGGGCCAATAGGGTCGCCTGGAGGGTGGGGTAAATAGGTCCTGTAATTGATACGCCAGTTATTATTCGAACATCTGCAAGGTACCCAATTGCCATAAACAATAACACACCATCAACCACTGGTAGGCGATTCAACGCGACACCTGGTGGACATGGCGATGGAAATAGTTATGGAGTTGCGTATAGAAAGACGAATGTATCTGACAAAATAATGGAAAAGAAATGGGAAGGAGTTATTTCTTTATTTACTGCAGCGCACCATTAGTGTATGGACAGTGTAAGAGAGACAGGTCAAGTGGTTGTAGTATTATCCTACCCCTAATTAAAAACACGCCATAGGCTTAACCTGGGATTCGTTTATTTCACGGGTGTGACATAAAGTGTTGTTTATGCCACTACTTTCTGATACTGAAAAAATATGGAAACGGGGTAGGATTAAATCTAGACGCCACTCGTTTGAGTTTAGCTCATTTATGCCACTCATTTTGTTGGCTCCGTAATGTCACTCGTCTTCGACTCGTGAAATTATGGAGCCAACAAAATATGTGGCATAAATAAACTTAGACTCAAACTCGTGACGTCTCTTGATATTATTATATACTTGTGTACGAATGGCTCACACTCACTGGCCAGCTGTATGAATCCTGTTTATTTCGGGGTCACGAACTATCAATAGTACTATCCTCCGTGCCATGTGACATGTTTTTTTAAAGATTTTCGTTAATGATTTCCAGGTACATGTGTATGGCAATAAGAGGTGATAGTGAGTGTTTTCGAATTACATCTGTTCCTTATTGTTTTGATCGGAAATGTTCACCTAACTCCTCAGACTCTGTAAATATTTCGGATCAAAACAACACGGGACAGATTCCATTCAGCCACACTAACCATGTTTCCCATTGTATCTCTTTATAGTACTCTAGGGGATACAACAGAGGGATTTATTGAATGAATTGTCCCTTGTTCTCACATGATATCCAGCCGTTCTGAGGTAAACGTGATATGCACCTAGTATGTGTTACGAATATATATGCGTACTCAATATATATATATCTACAAGATATATCTACAAGGAACAATAATGCTAATTGATATAATACAGGCTATTCCCAAACAAGACAATTGTGGAAGACGATATTTTATTCTTCTATTGGATTTTCTATTACGTTATATCTATACGTCATACAGTATATGGCCATATGATTCTGTAACATCCCACGGACAGCTAGTGCTACTCAATCACTGATGTTCAATATGATTCACCTCTAGGCCCTGTGACGTTCTATCCCTTGGTAGGCTTTAATTAGGAATTTATATGACTATCACCGGACATCCATCTTAAATATCTCCTGCAGTTAGAATAGAGCCTCTTTCCTCTCTCACATTCTCCCTCTTAAAACACATATGGGTGGGTACTTATCTATTCTCATTGATAGCCATGTTATCAAATATAATTCACATTCATTTTGTCCTGTGAAATAAAAAGCCAAGTGATAGATATACGTGAGTATCATTGTATCTGGACTGAGTTTAGGAACCTGCCCTTGTAGCAGGCACGTCCCCAGGGTCCGCTAGTGACCTTCTCAGAAGTGGACTCCATAAAAAGATGTCTGTCTGAAGACTAGGTTTTATTTTGCTATCTTTTAAACGGCCCTCTCGGATTAGTCTTGGGGGAGGGAGGTCTTTGTTAAACCGGTGATGGCCTCACACCGCACCCAGCCTCGTAAATAGCCGTGCGTACTACAGGAAATTACAACTGAGCAGTTTTTAAGCTGTTGTGAGGCTTCTCAGGGTGGCGATTAGAGGACGGAGCAGTCATAATGAGCAGGGAATGATTGTTAGGGCTGGGTATGTGATTAGGTGAGTCTGTAAAATGGGAATGAAGCTTGGTTCTCATACATTTTACAGCGGGGATGGTATATAGTTGGTAAACTCTATACATATTACGGTGATTCAGGGGGGGGGGAAGCTTGTACAATTTACTGTTAAAAATCGGCTGAGAAAGCGCAAACACAACCTCTCTTTATTTACAAAGCTTGATGGTGTGGAAATTGTTTATGTACTCTTTAAAACTGCTCAATCAAGAGTGATTGTACTGGAAAAAGGACAGAAAAATAATTGATGCTGACATAGTTGGTGTGAAGATTTAGAAAGATTGTAGACTATTTCTCCCATAAAGGTATGAACAAAGTGCCATATGCCGCTTATACTTTGTTAAAAAAATTCGATTTCAAACAATTCTTTCTCTTACTATTTAAATTTATATATATATGATGCCTGAAGGTATCATGTTGCAGTCACCAAGGGAATGCCTTGAGGTATCATGCTGATGTTATAGGGTTAAACAATGGTTAGTTATTACAATGTTTGATAACGTATAAAAACTATAGGAGATTCCTGGTTCATATCCATTTAATGGATCAGTCCACACCGGATGACATATTCTTTCCATGGTGAATTGCTCGTCTTTATCATCAAATCGTACATTGTTCCAAGTTACATTTTATTCAGTATTTCACATAACTTTCACATATGCAATTTTGTATTGTCCGTTTTGCCTACACGTTCAGATTCTCTGTTCATATTAGTAACATAGCCTTAGGGGTCCTCCTGCTCTGTAATACATGTATGAACAAATGCAATTCAGAAGATAGTACCATATATAAGGAGCTTCCACCGCTTTAAATGGGTGGTTGGTACTCACAACTGAAAATATTGAAAAATTGGCCCCTCGGATGTCATCGTCGCTTGCTTTGAGTAGGAGCACAAGAACAAAATAACTATGTACCAAGCAGATGTTTATAATCATTGAAATGGTGAATATGTTTCAATATGATTGTTAATGAGTTGTGTTTTCATATTTTCATATTTCCTTATTTGCTTTATGTTCATTACTCTATAATATATTCTTCTTTATGGATAGATGGTAGAGTGCATGGTTCCTGTAACCGTTGAATCATTATCCAATAAGGAAATCATGGAGCGAATAGTCAATAACAAGGTCATGTATTTTACAGTATGCTTGTAAGTCATCAAGGGCATGGAATACTAAATTACTTCAATTTGTCTTTGTACACATTGTAAATGCGCAACCAATGCCAAATAACAGAAATGATCGGCAGCTAGCGTTTAGAAGACAAACATATATTTCATAAAGAATAGTGGCTCAAAGATTCAGGATGCCAAATTCTGAGCTCAGTTCCTGGTCGCTCTATGGCTTTACATTCCTTTTCCATCACCTCCTACTCTGCTATGATAGATCTTAGTCTAACATGATCCTCTCTCCCCTACCCTCTGTCCCACTCTACGGCCCATTGCCTTTTGACACCTCTCCTGAGACACCCTGTGTTTTGAAGCAGCTCTGTTCTCCCTGCCCAACCCTGCTCCAACTCTTAAGAAATTCGTAGGGTGTGTAGCAGACCTTTGAATAACCCATGCCTACAAGAGTACGGGGAACAAGGAAATCTAATATCAGGGTTGTCGTTTAATGATGTTCAAACTCGTTCGCTAAGAGAGTCCTAGCCAAAGAAAAAAGTCGTCCATAAGTTTTGAATAATGACCCACATCGGTCTCGTCGACGTAGAGGATATGGTTCCCATATACGAGCATAAATTATTCAACAGGCCCCTGTTCTGTCTCGAGAATTCACACATAAAGTTAGTAGCTAATTCTTAACTACCTCATCTCACCTTATGTCACCTCACCTCATCTATTTTGTTTCCGTTTTTTTGAGCAGAAGTTGTTTTTTCACACACTGCACGAAAACCACCAATTTATTCCTATATACGCCATCGCGGAGGTGTATGTATCGGCTGTAAATTGACTTCTTTTCATCTATATACGTCCGTGATTCGCGCCAGCGTATAAGGCTGTTTCCTTTTAAATACGGACGCGTCTTGGCTGTATTTCACACCTGGTGTATACGAGACAAAATATGCTCTGCGCGATATATATACGCCGGGCGTATATGTGTACCGTGTTGGTAGAGGTATAGACCAGGCTGTGGTCTTCAATGTCTATAGTCTCAACTTCTTAAATGCTTATAAAGGCTTACATCCACCACCCTACAGAAGAGTGATGTTTGAAAGTAAAATCTATTAAAAAAAAACGTTTAAAAACCCAAAGAATGCAGCGTTTATTATGTGTAATTAATCAATTTATACTCAATCCGGTTTTATAAAGGTTTTTTAAAATATATTGGTAATACAAGATTGTATTTTTCATATAATACAGACTTGGATGGTTAATGGAAAATTAAATATGCTACCAGTAGTGTCCCCAAGTGGCAGAGATCGGAACTATTGGATAGTGGTAAACGCCTACAGGTGAGGCGTATACACACCGGGAATAGGACGACCTTGTATACGCAAAAGCATACCTATATACGTCGGGCGCATATATATGTAAAATGGTGGTTCTCGTGCAGTGACATATCCAGTTTATCCTTACATTGATGTCTATATCCTAACGTTTATGTATTTATACAAAATCCTATGTGTAAACACTCCTATAGATATTTGTCTCAGACAAAGTAAGATTTAATTGATTACAGACACCGAACCGCTACATATGAGAAACCCCCAGATATAGAGGAATACATCTTTGGAACGAGTTGGAACCCAATATCATAAAGATTCCAACTATAACAGAATTAGAAAATGAAATCCGGACAGGCCGCGAAGCAGCCTTGTCTGGTCTAACAATAAATGTCTATCAAGTACATGTAACTCAAGATATACTCATGTCAAGTAGCTAGGTCAGACATTTAAATAAATAGAGATGCAAAATGTATGAACAAGTGACATTTTTTCTTTTCCCTTTCTCCCCCCTCACGTCCATTGCACCTTTTTTTCTACTAATATTTCGAAAAATTGTGATTTTATTTTATTAAGTTTGGTTAGTGTCGAACTGACTACTTCGAATGAAAAAAAAAGTTGTAACACCCGAATTCGAATGGATGAAATAGAATTATATTTCAAAAAAATGCTCTGGGAGGTAGCTAAATCCTTCAGTGTTATTTCCACTTTACCTGGCCTCACCTCACCTCAGTGTACCTTACCTCATCCCATCTGCTATACCTCAGCTCATCTCCCCTCCCCGCCCCTCAATTCACGTCACCAATCTTCACCTCACATCCCCCATGCTTCAGACTAAATCTCACGCAATCTTTCAACCTGAAAATCACCGACAGCGGCGCGACCCTCACAAAGCTCTGACAATGCCCGCATCGCTCTCATGAGACATCCCGCCTCCAACGCCCTTCCCCGCAATACCTAAATAAAGGCCGGCGCTAGGAAGCACTCAGAAAACCTGCCTCATTTAGGGGCGTCTAACAGGTGTCAACTGTGTCCACACACAAAGAGCTCGCCGACGCAATACTGACAGGATGACAAGAAAATCATGACAGGATTACTGCACCAACGACTTTTTTGATCGGCGCCGCCATGTTAGTCTTAGAACGGCTTGTCTCCGTATTTGTTTTACGAAAGTCTGTGAAAGGCATCGCAAAAAATGTAATAATGGATTTCCTTAGCTGAATATCAGTTCCTGCTGACAGGACAATGAGGTTGTTAATATCCCTAAAGTCACCTAATGTGGACATATACTTTGTTGTGATTAATGGCCTTTATATACGCAGTATGGGCCCGGCCATTTAGCAAAGAACGTATATCAGGTAGGTTTATTATTATGGCAATCTATGTTTATTGGTATTTGAAAAATCCAAGATGGCCGCAAAGAAATGGCGTGAACATTTGTCAACATCGATCCCCAGAAGGCACTGTATCGAGATCTGTAGGTGCTGAAAATATGCCATGAGCTTTGGTCGTGGAGTATTCTCATAAGGCAAATATATTTGAGATAACGTAGCAAACAAAAATTAATGGAGTATTTTCAATGGCTATAGATTGACTGCGGCCCGGCTTTTATCTCACCCCTATCACTGACAAACTGCTTATGACCTCATCACACAATGAGTATATTATTACCATACTCTATGGACGTTGAGTACCGGTTCACAGTGTAGGTCCATGGGAAAAAAATCTCAGGGGTGAGATGATACTTTAGATACAACACTATATATAGGGGCACATAGCGTACCCTAGTCTCATGAAAACCCTCCGGATGAGTGGTGTAGTTTTAGCGCAAAAACAAAATATTCCGATGAGACACACAAAGTGTCCGAGGGAATTTTTGTATTTTAATATATTGCAATATTAGCCATTTTTAGCAATGGATAATGATTCAGGAGAAAATTACCAATTTCGCCATTTATACTGACAAATTCTCTCACCACTTACATCTCCGAGTTTCCAGCACAACCTCTTACACCACCTAATCTTCACTAGGTGAACACCTGTACTACTGTGTGTCTTCGGGCTCAATGACACTTTGGTTTTAACTCGAGCAGGAGAGGAAAGGATGATGTTTGGAAGAGGTTCTGTCACGTGACTCTCCAGGGATGTGGCCCGTCTCGAGTAGCGGCCGATAGAGGGCGGGACCAGCCAGAGAACGGGCGATAATACAGAGACCCCGGGGCACAGGTGTGTAGGCTGTCGACAGAGGGCGGTAGTGAGGGGTGTAAGCACGCCTTTAACACCGCCGCCCGACAGGCCTTCCACCTGGGTAAGACTAGAACGGACGAGGCGAGTTTCAGCCGAGCTCACAACAGCATCTTTCACATAGAGCGTAGCGTTTCACTTTTAGACTTCGTAGAGTGGTTATTTATTATCCATCGTATACTAAGCCCCCATTGAAAATGTATGGGGACTCAGTAAACCACGACCCATTGCATAAAACCTGTCAGATACCATAACTGTGGTATACGGATTCAAACCTGTGGTATACGGCCTCAAAACCATGGTATACGGAAAAACTAGTCCCTTTTGCTATAGAGCAAAGAAATAGTTTCTATTGTTATACCCGTTAATATGGCAATTACTGGGTTTAATTTATTCGAAAAGATGGATAATAAATGCAACAAACGATGATTTTGTGGACAGGCAGCTTTGTAAACAACTCGCGGTTGACCTCGCTAGCGCTCGTGTATTACTACGCGTCCAACTCTCGTGGTTTACGGCCGCCTGTCCACAAAACCATCGATTATTGTCTATATACACAATAATGACCATGTTTCAACATACAGGATGACTACGTATTCGATAAGGCAATAGCACTATCAATCATTGTGGTAATTCGGTGTATACTTACGCCAGTTATATTGTTCCCTATTTTTCTGTGTTTCTATTATGAAGAAGGTTTTATGACAGTAATTTCTGATGGTAAATGAGATTATTATGACTGTTTTTTATTGATATTGAATTAACATTAATTAAAGAATTTTATTTTGAAACACATGATAATTTAACCTCATTATGGACGGGACTATTTTTTCCGAATTCTCCTCCTGGACATTCTGACATGCCCAAATCTCCAATAAGCGAGTTCCAGGTCCTCTATTCATTTCCTTTGGAAAATTTGTAATAGGTTGTTAATAAATACACGAATTAGTACCATGATCTTGATCCGCATTATCGTATTCTCCGAGTAGTACTATGTCCGACTGGATGCGAGGGTATTGCATAGTATCAGCTACGATGAGAATACGACAATTCTAATCAAAGTCATGGTAATGGGGTCGGATTTTTGAAACCTGCTAAATTCCGCTTTGATCCTGGGATCAGACACCAAACAATTTTTTTTAGAATAATAATTCTTTTTATATTCTATGTTAGTCACCTACTAAGTACCTTCCAGAAAAACACTATTCCAACAAAATCAGATGAATGGTTTAGATTTGAGAGCCTTTTGAAGTTGTGTATAATACTGCATGTTGTCCAACCCCCTAAATATTTGAAATTTCAAGAAATGTTATGAATGCTGATAACCTAAGAAAGACTAATATAATATGGTGACACACATAATATTTTATCCAGAATACCTTTTTCATATATTAGATTTAAAAGAAAAGCTCTAAACAATATTTGGGGTGTTTGGCAACACAGGGGTGTCAGACAACACGAGGGGTGTCGGACAACACGTTAAGAGAATTACTCAGAACAATGAGAAAAATAATATTTGAGGCTATAATCCTTTATATTTTAAATGAAATGATAATAAGCTATATTTCACAAAGTAAACCACTCAATTATTGATAAAAAACGACCCCAAAATCATAACTTGTGAAACAGCATGTTGTGTTTTTGAACAATAAAGAGTAATTTCTTTTATTTAGAAAAAAAAAACCTGAGTATTCATGAGTGCTAGGGGTACTTAACATAACCAGGGATATTTGTTACTCTATTATGAATATTATTTCTGTTATACATCCTTTAGAGATGTGTTGTCCAACAACCAATTTTGTTGGAAAAATATCATCATGGAATCAGAATGGATAATCCGATTGTGTTGAAACTTTCAGGTATCACAGCCAGGATTCTGGTCAACATTGTACAATTAATTTCTCAGTATATATTTCATTTGTATTTTCCTCTGAAAGTTGGGGTGTTGAACAACATGCTCTATGGGTCTCTCTGTTGGAAAATTTGAAGGTCCTGGATAGTTTTTACCATTTTAATATTTTTTTTACTAATTTTCAAAATAATATTTTCTACACTTCTCATGACATATGCTTTAAACATGTTAAAAAAATACAATTGGCTCAAAATTGTGTCTCCCAGGTTTTGAACAAAGTGAAAATCACTAGAAAATCACAGTTTTTGTTGATTTTCGGAAGGAAAAATTACTCATAGCTCTACAAAACCCAAGTTGGAAAAAAAGATTATCAAAAGATACACCAAATAATTTCATTTTAACATCGATGAGATACGTTCATACAACATGAACCTTGAATAACCTTATTTTGGCAATTTAGCAGGTTTTAAAAATCCCACCCAATGTTGTATTTATTATTCAGCATTCAAAGTGTGAGTCGTCAAAGGAAAGACAAAAGAGCAGCCGATCTTCTCACGCACTCCCTTGCACACTAGAAACTGTTTTTGCCTTCTTCTCCTAGGAGAATAGGGCTTTTAGTAGTGCTCTGGAGGCTCTATAGGTTTCGTACTGAGACTCCATATTAGTAGAATGATAAGAGTACAGAAAACGTATCACACACACAGGCAGTACTTTTGTAAACAGATATTATGTTGCCTTTTAGGTTAAACTGATACTAACTTGGATCAACCTAAGTAAGGTTTATCTACATGAATCTTCCTAATCTACAGATGCATACGAACGTATATGAAAAGATAAGATTGATATACGTGTGCGAGTGTGTGTGTGCGTGTCTCTCCCTCTCTCTTAAAATGGCGAAATTATACATAGTCACGTGATCACGTATCATACATGTGTTTTTGTGTGTATGACAAGATACAAATATAAAAACTGCAAGTGATCCATTCACTCTAAAAAACAAAAGACAGTGGTTTGGGGATTCCTGAATTAATAAAGACTTCATAGATGATTCTTGCGCTGCATCCCATACCCAGACAAGTCATCTCGTTCAGGTCACCCCGTGCTGATGTTCATACACTCCCCAATCAGCACGTACTCAATCTCTACATTAGTGATTTGCTACTTGTTGTCGGGTGGTATTCGTCAAGTGCTGTCATCTCGGGGAGAGAGCTGTCACACCCACACTACAGTGTAATCCCGTTTGACAGACACCCGCAGTGGTGAGCCTGTCATATCTGATGTCATCTCTCATGATGGAGTCTGGGCCCTCAAAATCCCTCTGTGTAGAAGCCGCATCCACCCCCTCCCCCTCCCTCCCTGTCACGTCGGTCGGCGGTACCGTGAACCGAGCCGGTGCAATTTGGGATGTTGTATAACAGATCCAGTCCCAGGGTTTACATTATAGACGATTCTGGGCGACGATTCTTGAATCTAGCACCATGTTATGACTATGCGTCGACAACTACCAGATATCGTCTAGTGTCAACGCCAAAATTTAGATTTTGTGTCTACGACTATTTGATAGCTGCTATGGAATCCTTTGGAAAATAATAAATCGTCTAGTGTAAACCCTTGAAGCATTTCTAGGACGGACGATTCTTGATGACAAATGGTCATTTCTGTATGGGGACCCCTGCTCTCATCAGGTGGAGTATGGAGAACTCATGAATAACATGGGTTCAAAGGGAGTTTATCTATTGCATCCTTCGTGGGGAGTAAGGTTTACAAAGTCACACACTAACATACACTCTCCGGTACATGTCAGATACACACACTGATGGAAAGAGATCCAGACAAGCAAACACACCCAGATACAAATACATAGACAATAATCGATGGTTTTGTGGACAGGCGGCCGTAAACCACTAGAGGTTGACGCGTAGTACACGAGCGCTAGCGAGTGTATTACTACACTATGAATGTATTACTATTACGAGGTCAATCGCAAGTGCTTTATAAAGATGCCTGTCCACAAAATCATCGTTTGTTGCATTTATTATCCATCTTTTCGAATAAATTAAACCCAGTATTTGCCGTATTAGTGGGTATAACAATAGGAACTATTTCTTTGCTCTATAGCGAAAGGAACCATGGTTTGGAGGCCGTATACCACAGATGTGAATCCGTAAACTACAGTTATGGTATCTGACAGGTTTTATACACTGGGTAGTGGTTTACTGAGTCCCCATACATTTTCAATGGGAGCTTTGTATACGATGGATAATAAAGATTCATAGACACACACATGATACACACACACCTCCCCTCCTTACCCTCCACACACAAATCATGATTACAAATAATCTTTGCTGGACCAGTACAAACCTTATCTTACATGTCATGGCTTACTGCCCCGCCACTTCTCTCTGTCCATCCATCCATCCCCGCTTGTATACATGTAAGAGGTTTCTACTAAAGATCCCCCATGTGTCCAGGCCACCAACTGTGGAACGATCTCACTGCAGAATGCAGTTCAGCATGCACTAGGTGTAAAAGAGAAAATCATTAAGAGTCAGTTATCGGAGTATGATTTGCGGTAATATTTGAGTGGTCGTACTTGTCTGGCTTCTAGGTGCTCAGACCGATACACAATCACTCAAGCATATAACATTGTTGAGGTTTCTTTATACCCTGTGTACACTGGTCAGCGGCTATAGTCGTGCTCTGAAAGTATAACTCCTACTTAGAGTACGGCCACGGCCTCAAAGGGGTCCAGTGTAGCTGACGGTATCTGGTAGGAGGTGGCCTCACCTAGTACCTGGAGCCCCCTCTAGTGAAATGTCCACTCCAGCCCCGTGCTGCGCGTGCCTGACGGCGTTGTGGTTGGGGCTTACTTTTTTGGATTCGTTAACAGAGGAGGCCTAGCTACCGTGGTTCATCTTTAAACCCTCTGAAAATAGTATATATATAATGTTTGATGTCTGAAGATATGCTTAAAGTACCTTTTTCAGAATTTTAATGCTGTATAGATATTGCAGATATATCACCCCAAAGAATTTGAATAATTGAAATTTGTGGAAACCTAAGAGATACGGAAAGGGCTTTTACTCACCACTTACACCTCGTGGGTGCTTTTTAATATTGGTATTTAGTAAACGATAGATGATAGTCAAGATATCGATTCAAAATCAAGTGGAATGAAAATAATGAATTCTATTCTTATAAACAACGATGATGCACACTTCTTTTTTTTTGGTCATACATATGACTGATATTGCTATGTGGTTCAGTCAAGTTCTCCCATGGATCCAATTCGTGTCTTAGTCCTGATTACTCAATCCAGACCTCCCAATAACTGAGTCTGCTTCCTACAATGAGACTCCAAGGCTAAAGGTGCACTCCCCCAAGTAAAGCCCACCGCTCCCCCACACCCACTTGAGCAGAGCCTGTCCAACGTAACCTTGTTGGATAGCAATAGGATTGATCCGAAAGCCATTAAACTCCTCGTCAAAAGTAGGAGAAAGGGCAATCGAAGTTGTGGGATTGAGAAAGCATTGCCGGTCCTCCAACGCAGGAATTATTTGTACTAACAACAGGAGGTGGGCCTGCGACCGACAGGGTCAATAAGCGTGCCACGCTAACCTTCTCCAGTCTTCTCTCTCTCTCGTTCTTTCTTTCACATTCATTGCCTTTTTTTTCCTCATCCAGGGGCCAGTTCCGAAAATAGCTTATGAGAATCTTCTTTTCTACTGACATTCGGATTCCATGCTGAGGGTTGTTGGCCAAAAACATTAGAAATTATAGGGTGGTATTCAGAATGGCCATACCTGTGGCATATATTTGCGCATCTCGATAAGCAAATCTCCAAATTGTTTTAATGATTTCACGATAAACCCTATTCATCTGACTATTATTATATACTATCAATCCATCTGTATCCGACTCATATAATGACAAATCTTTTATATAGATAAAAATGGCGACAATATGCCCTTCCTAAATGATTGTGGAATGGTTTGGGTTATTCTTTAGAAGTTTAATTAGGGTCGTAATCGTACATCGATTACGAGCTTGGTTATAACCATTCTGCCGCCCGGTCCCTCTTGTTGCTTATATTCACTGCACAAGGGTAGCAATTCAATTAATTTTTCGATCAATAGCTGTTGTAGCTACTACAACATTTTTTAGGATCATCCATTCCGTTTCTAATCGAATAGGATGAGTGATAGAAATTCTCGCCCGTCTTCCTTCCTATAATTACATCATTGAGACAGAGATATATTTTAATTTCAATTGAGACATATCTTTTGATATGTAAACATAGATATATATGTGTAACATTATATTCATATTATTATATAGTTGCGGCCAGCTTAATCACTTTGAAACTATGTAGCTAGTCCCAAAAGGTATCACAACCGAATCGACATCTGGGACCTGTTTCACTAGTTTCGTGACATGTCTGTGACATCATACAGACATTGGGGTTATCTAGTTTCGTGACAACACAAGTAGCTGCCCTTAGGTAAAGACAGACCCTTAACATAAGAATTAGAAAAATCCACGCATCATGGACCTGTTTCACTAGTTTCGTGACAAAAGTGTTAGAAAGACATGAAAAGCAGCACCAACAGTGCAAGCAAGAACGGACAAAACGATATCTAATGTCTAATTCTTATGAAACCGGACACACCATCTAGACGCCATCTATGATCTAGACTTGTCACGAAACTAGTGAAACAGGTCCCTGATCTGGGTGAGGCATACCCGAGGAGGGGCGGAGTTGGCGACTGCCACGTGGTACGGTTACTCCCCCTTGTCGGTGCTGCACCCTGCCATTAATATTAGGCACAGTAACAATTGATGTCCCTCCATATATACATTGATGCCATATCACAAGCATGGTATGATAGAGAAAGGTTGATTTTAGGAAAGGGGTCAAGATACCTGGCCCCCAATCCTCTCTCTCTCCCTCTCACTCTCTCCCCCTCTCTCTCTCTCTCTCTCTCCCTCTCTGTCTGTCTGTCTGTCTGTCTGTCTCTGTCTCTCTCTGTCTGTCTGTCTGTCTGTCTGTCTGTCTGTCTGTCTGTCTCTCTCTCTCTCTCTCTTTATATATATATATATATATATATATATATATATATATATATATATATATATATATATACACCGTACCCCATCTGGGCACCCCTCTACCCCAGACACCCGATCAATATGATTTCCTTACAGCGGCGGCCGAGACCCCGCATTGCCTTATCGGGGTAATTCTCTCCGTCTCGACGTCGGGTGAGAGAAGTGCTGGGTAGCGTAATTGGCTTGGAACATAAATGGACGGCGGAGAGACACAAAAAGGAGAAGGTATTGGGGGAGCTGCACAGCACTGAGGCTATAGTTGCGTGTCGATATGGGAAGATGTGTAGATACGGTCGGGAGTCGGGGGGTGGGGTGGGAAGTATAGCCATTGGTAATTGCCTTTCACCCAAACAACACCACTACCAGCACAATCCACCGCACCTCATCCCAAGCCCCTACTCTTCTCCAATAACACCGATAGGTACAATGGATCCAATAATAAGTGGCAGCCAATGGAGGTGTATGCATGAGGATCCTGGGGAAGTTTACGAAACAAAAAAAGTATAGAAAAAGAAAGCTGTCTTTATCAAATTAAACCCTACAAAAAGGAGTTGTGCCGTTGTTCCGGGACAACGATTAGTGTGTAGTTGGTGTATAATCCTCTCGCTTGATCAAAAGTGGAAGTGTTTCCCAAGGTAGGAGATATTCGTCATTCGATGAGACTGAAGTAGACGGGGGAGTATTAGCCGGCGACAGGAAATGAAAAGAAACTCACACGGCGTATAATCGACTTTGCCGGCACGTGGCAGGGCGGCCGTCCGTGCCTCGTCGGCGGCCGGCGGACGGGGAGGGGCCGGGGAGAGGACACAGCCGGCCACGGGCGCCACATGAAAGCCATGCCACACTCAAGTATACGAAGACATGACAAACTAAGTATGATGTCAGTGATGACAACGGCAACGTCGGCTAATAACCGGAGGGGCGTGGATGGGGTAGATAGATACACTACCGAAGGCAATTGCTGCCCAGGCTTCTCTGAGTGAGGATGTTCCTTTAGATTAAGGTGAATAATAATGGGATGCTGACCTGGATGCTATATGTCATGTGCATGCTATATATTTAGGACAATCGACCATCGGTTGCGGTATATATTATCCATCTTTTCGAGTAAATTAATTCCAGGAATTTCCATGACTAGGAGCAAATAGTATGTTCATCATTGATGAATGAGCGTGGAATTATAAAAAAGATGACAATTGAAAGGTTTTGGATATATTCAGTCTATGGATCTTTTTCTGTAACCCACTTGCACCCAGTCAACCTGCCCTTTCTGCAACTGCCTGTCTTCTAGGATCCAAAAATATCAAGCACCAGTCGGTCTTGAATAATTGGTCATGGTCAGCTGGGTACACCTCCAGGACCCTGAGACACTGGTACCCTTCTTTATTACATATGTCCCAGTGAATAGCATGCAGATAGTGAAGGGACAGTTTTTTTACAGCAAGCAGAAAGTCTATATGACCACTCCACCCCTTAGGCACCCTATATAGCGCGTGTGAGGATGCTCTGATAAAGGGTATATTGATACAATGTTTGATAGAAATGCATATATCATATATAGTATGTATACAGACTTTCCCCATGCAGTTTCTCCAGATACTATCACCAATGCTTTAATTCTATTGCCATGTTACGCTAATTGCAATTGAGATTGATTGATACTAAATATGAAACCACTTTTACAACAGAAATCCAGAATTGTGAACACAATCATTGATTAACGGTAAATCTATCTGTTCTCTTGTTTTTATTCTGTCTTCCTCACTCTGCCGCACATTTCTTGTGATGTTTGGACACATTCACTTCCATTCGAAAGAGAAGGACATTATTTCACAAGCTTCCAGGATAAGTTATGCAAGAGGATTTCTGTCACAGACGGATGAGCGCAGGACTCGTAACCTGTAGTTACTTCCAACTTACCATTACTGAATACCACATGTGACATTCGCTGTGATTTTGAATTGTGTATATAACACTGCACTCCTTTACGATCAAAGATTTGCGATATCATAGTCATCCTTTCTGATTATGCACCGAAAAGGATCCTCATCGACATACGTTCGATTTCTCAAACGAATCCCAGGAACGTCTTTTTTTAAGCAATCTTTATTAAGGGAATACTGTGTATACAATCAGCGAGTTCAGCGCTACAGGTGTTCTTCCACTCATGCCCTCTTTTAGTGTAAATATTTGGTATGACCCGACCAGGTTTTGAACCCATGACCTCCCATGCTCAAGGCGAACACTCCTACCATTTGGCCACCGAGCTTCTCTCCTTACGTCTAAATCAAATTCAATACTCTATTAAAAAAAAGTTAAAAACCCATAATGACGTACATAAGCGCAGCAAACCTGCATTTGATAGAGACCACGACTAAATTCTGGTTTCAGTATACCAGTCTTCAGTCCTGTAGGCCGCAAGGCTATTGTGTTATGGAGGTGGCCATCTTGCCCCCCCCCCCCCCCCACACACCCGACTTAAACAAACAACCAGGTGGCAGCTCCAGTTATCAATGCATCTTATCAAAATCATATCATTTGGTTTGCCTTAAATAGGTTATAGCCTTGTCTCAATATTATCTATAGATTATAACAACTGATAACAATGGTTGTCCCGCGACTACAGAACCACAGTCGTGCTATCTAACAATTTCCTGGCGGATGATGGCGGAACTAGCAATGACTCTGTGCCCTATAGGCCTGAGTCCATCCCTGAAGCCTCATGGTGGAAGCCTGCCCTCGTCCACCCCACAGACGGCCCTCTCCTGATCCGCCGGCCCTCCACGCACAGTCCGCCACGCTCCTCCTGGGTCTCCTCCTGGCCATCCCCGCCCCTGGAGCTGCTCTTTCATCCACAGCTCGTGAGCTGCCAAACAATTTCACGGTCCACTGGTTCTTGCATTGATCGGCGATCTACGTCTTTACTGTAGGGTGGAGAGTTGGGAAGGAGGGTGGGGGACTGCTGGTGGACAGAAGTAGGTGGTCCTTTGGTAGACGGTGGGTGGTGGTTAGCTAGTGATGGACATCCGCTTTGTATGTTTTTTTCAACATTTCTTTATTGATATAAGTAGTGTACCGTCGATTTGGTGTGTTTAGTAACAGCACTTATACGGCAGATGCTTAGCTTATCATTTGCACGTATGCGATCAACGTGATACCTTTTCACAGGTCAGATTCCAGTTTAGTTTATTACGTTGGCATTTGTGAGGCAATTCAGTACATTAAGTATTTTCCGGATGCGTTTAAATTTTTTAGTTTGCCTTTTGGTATTACCTAGCATAACGGGCATGCCCTTCATTGTCAAGTAGTAGGTCCAGAATTGGGCGCTTCTTGGGTGACTAGTGTCTATATGGTATATCACCATATAATTGTTACATATGGACTTAACAATTATTAATTAAAGGCATACCGGATAATCTGTCTTGAAAATTAAAACCCACGCCATTTAATTGAAAATAGAATATAATGATCTCGAATTGTTGTAGAACACATATCTAACTTTAACAAAGTGGGTCACCGAACTAGTTTTTGGTTTAGATTAAAATAATGATGATAATTAAACAAATAAATAAAAATTATTAAAGTAGTTTTTTTTACATTGTATAGCCCATATCATCTGCTTTAAACTTTCACAGAATATAGCAAATGTGAGAGAAGAAGAGGTAGAGACTCCGAGGAGCAATGATATGCGTCTTTAGGTCTGTCCTTTGAGTGATACTTATGTTTACATGTCTCTTTGTGATATTTATATGGAAGAACGCCTCAAGGCGATTATGTCTGTCATGAAATATTCACTAAAAAAGACGAACAGAAAAGAAAAACATATAGGGGGCAAGCCTCTAGCCTTCTTAACGGCAGGCGGCTTGTGCACAGCAGATGCTGTGTCAGTAGGGGGTGTAATTGATGGCTGGTACCTTAACTAAGGTGTACACCGTCTAATTATTGGGATAATCTAAAGGCATTCAGGGACCGGGATACTGGTAAGTGAAGCTTCCATGGGCAGGGCTAAATTCGGTCTTAAGGCCCAGCACTCACTTATTACGATTCGAAAATTATGTACTGTCGGCCATACCGTAGTGCATCGAGAGGTCAAGAAGCCAGAAGTGCATCTGGAGCTTCAGAACATGTGTGAGAGTTCCAAAAAGGTGATCATGGCACTGATGTACCTTACGACGTAACCAGTACACCGATGCATATATGAGGCAGTTTTTGAATATTGACATATACAGATATATAGGTATTGTCATGTCATATGATCTATGAGTAGGGTCTGCAGCACAAAGGGACTATTGTCTTTTATTATCCATCGTATACAAAGCCCCCATTGAAAATGTATGGGGACTCAGTAAACCACCACCCATTGTATTAAACCTGTCAGAAACCATAACTGTGGTATACAAATTCAAACCTGTGGTATACGGCCTCAAAACCCTGGTATACGGGGAAAATAGTCCCTTTTGCTACAGAGCAAAGAAATAGTCCCGATTGTTATACCCTTTGATATGGCAATTACAAGGTTTAATTTATTCGAAAAGATGGATAATAAATGCAACAAACGATGATTTTTTGGACAGGCAGATCTGTAAACCACTCGAGGTTAACGTCGTAATACACTCGCTAGCGCTCGTGTACTACTACGCGTCCAACTCTCGTGGATTACGGCCGCCTGTCCACAAAACCATCGATTATTGTCTATGTACTCAATCGATTAAAGGCAGTAAACAATGGGTTTAAAATCCGTAATCGGTGTTTTACTATACTGTGACCCCATACATTTTCAATGGGGACTCTGTAATCGATTGAGGATGAAATCCATAACAGCTGCAAACACCCGCTGTCAGTTAGGGATCAAAATGTTGTGGGTTCCTGGAATATTCCATCACATCGTCGCCAACAGGGGCGACAGTGTCGTGGAGTAGGTGAAGGGCAGTAGATAACACAAGGCGTGAGTGGTCAGATCAACCTCATCTTGTAGATGCATCCCTGCTCAAGGCATGGCAAGCTTATGTAAGTCACGGACATCGGAAATCAATGGCCTGGTTGCCGGACAGCCAAGTCATTCTCCACCCTATCTTCTATTTCAGATAAACCTCCGCTTATTGCATTTCCCCGAGACACAATGTCTATCAGCTTCTAAGGTCAGATTCACACGCAGTTCTCCTGATATGGGCAGGGATTCTGAAAGGGGTATCACGCAAACCCTGTCACATCACACCATGTCATACCCTAACCCTGGAACCCTGCTCCCTATTCCTATTACTCACTTCAAAGTGTATCTATGACATAGTCATACTAGTCCCATTGGATCATCACCTAAACACATATCATAGAATGCATAGCCCGGGGCATGTACTTATTTTCTTATATGATTTTCAGTTTATGATTATCAGATAGCTACCTGTAGTATTTCTTTAGGATAAATTTGCCGATGGATATTACTCTATACCTATAGACCAACACTCTATAGTTACATACTGCTACTGGGGTGTAGTAACTACTGTATTCTTACCAAAGCTGACGCTTTCATACCTAAGCTGAAGTTTGCATACCAAGGTTGATCACGTTACTCCGTCTAGACCAACCAGATTGAAGCTTAGATGCATGAAAAAGCATACAAGTTGAAGTTACTCAATAAAATGAGCATGACAACTCCCCTGATTGGAAGCCAACGAATTACCATTTACCAATGCCTATAGGAATAGAGAAACAAGTTACGAGCGAAAGAATCCCTAATCAATTAGCCGAGCTGAGTGGCTGCTAATAAGTTGACCAACACAGCGATGCTCAGTGGAGGGGTGGGTAGATAAGAAAGCAGACCAATCGGGATCGGCGTAAAGCGCAAGTGTACAGTTATTTTGATGGTAGACAGACATGTGGGCAAACAGGTGAACAAGGGGCTGGCCTTATCAATGAGTAGATAGAGTAATTCTATGCATGGATTTTAGGCCAATTTACAGTAAAATTTCATTAGTTTGGGGAATGTAATTATATAGAACATCCTGACCATGCTGTACAAGTCACAGAACAAGATGCTAATTCACTGTTTGTATGGACCGAGGCATTTATGCCGAGTTCCGTACAAACGGTAAATTAGCATCGAGTATGTACAAGCATGGTTGGACGTTATATATTTATTATATACCCGAAATTAAAAAAACAAAACAATTTCATTTTTCTTAACAACCAAAATTTCAATAAATGTGTATGGCTAGGTGGTCCGTATTTTAGTGTACGGACCAGTGGTCTGTACAGTATTTTTACGTCATATGCCAAAGCGGTACATATTTACAGTATATACAGCATGGGTATATAGTAATATATATATATATGTATGTATATAGTACAATATAAAGTCAGACGTAGCTTTGTAGTGCGTGAACCCGACCACAAGTGCCTCCCAAATCATCTTTAACTCACCACGCCGGATTTTCCCACGCGCTAGGTGTATCCCCCAATCTTATTGGTCAAGCCAAGCCTGGCCACACTATAAGCTGGATTGTGATTGGTCCACGGGGTGAGACGGTCAAGGTTACGGCCAGTCTAAACTTCCAGCCTTTTATAAGAACCGTGTAGGCTGACCATTTGTGTTATTTGATGTCAGGGTGTGGTATATGAATAAGGTAGATCTGTATTTATTGCCAGACCTCATAAGCATGGGGAATAAAGCTACTTGTGGTTCCGAGACTTCACATTTCTCATGAGGTCTCACACTAGGAGTGTATCAACTGCATGGTTTGGAGTATATAAATCATATTGAATGACATAGGAGCATCTTTTGTTATTTTATGGTGAGGTGCAGTTTGCAATTCTTGTCATCTAGACATGGTGGTATCAGTCTATGCTGGGTCTAGTCGGGTGCCGGGGCTGCGTGGATGTTTTAGATTTAAAAAGTCATTTGTGAAGACACATTTCGCCTACACAAAATTTGAACATTTCATTATGCTCATACCAGTTACAGACCTACATAGGAATTGACATTTTTCATAGAACGAGGCGAGCAGCCGAGGTCCGTACACGATGTCAATACGGCACGTCGTTTTGTGCCTTGTATAGCATGTATAGCATAGATTTAACACGTAAAGACTACGAGGCATATAAAGGAGCATGGGGACTGGGGAGTGTACTTTGCAGGCTGTTGAATGGAATGATATGGGGCCAGAATAAGACATAAAGGTGGGCCGGGAGCTGAGATGAGGAGAGATAAGGTCGAAGGTCATGGCCGTGTCATGACTGAATACCCAACGAGCGGTGGAATGTGCAGAGTTGGATGGAGCAAGCAATGCATGAGCACATGTGTATCTTCCACCAGAGCCTCCCCCAGGCCACAGTTCACAGTCATGGCTGACTGAATCCTAATCAATAATTGACTAGGATGGACTGAGAGAGAGAGAGAGAGAGAGAGAGAGAGAGAGAGAGAGAGAGAGAGAGAGAGAGAGAGAGAGAGAGACCCACCCCTACACAAACCCTCCACAACCCCACCTTCCCCGTCCCCTCCCCCGCCCGCCTAGACTTGCTCAAGTCTTTGATTATGAACATTCATTAAATGATTAAAGAAAATCGGAATGCAATTCATTATACCATGTGTCCTTCTCTGACTGGCCCATGAATCAAAGACTTGTCCACTCTGACCAGAATCTCCTGTTTATGACCCCAAGCCACTCCCTGTAACCCTACACCTCCCCTCTCCCCTCCTCCAGTTCCCTGCCTGCCTGTGTTTTCATAGCAATATATCTCGCCTACTCCTGACTATGTCTCGATTGAGATCAAAGTGAGAGGGTATCAATCTCCCAGCAGATATCCTGACCAGTAGCCAGACCTCTACTTGGGGAGTGTGGCGCTACATCGCACCAGTCTACACGGCCGTTTACGGATGAGGCCAATCCCTGTGTCACTCAGAAGGGGTGGAGGGGTAGGATACAGGGACTAAGGCCAGTCTACCGCCCGCCCTATTCGATACGGTTCACTAGTTCAGGCCCAGATATCAGACATGTGTCTAGGGTCCGCCGACGTAGCTGGGAGATCAACCGTGAAGGATGCTGGGCTCTTTACTTTGAATTAATATTTGAATAGTGAGTGGGTGGTCCGCAGCGGGGAGCTGCTAAATTATCTCTCTCTACACACAGACACGTGTTTCTCCGGGACAATATCCTGTGTCCAGATCGTGACCTTAGTCTGGTCGGACCATGGCCAATTTGGCCCATCTGGGCAGAGAACAATCAATCAAATCTGACACGTGAGCTTGTACTTTTTGTCGGTGTTTTTGTGTGTGTGAGAATACCACGAGGGTAAGCGCCTTTAATTAGGTACCGATGTAACCGAACCGGTTTCTTAAGTACTGCTGTTACATGACAATCGTCCTCTGCTAAAATAATCCTAATTAGGGAGAGGATAGTGTTTAGACCCTGTAGAAATAGGACCTGTGTGATTTTCTAGAATCTCTAAAACCTGTAACATAATAGCCATAGATTCATGGCTCCATAGGGGTGATATTTACTTTCATTATCGATCTCTTGAGCAAAGAAATAGTCCCTATTGTTATACCCAGTAGTATGGCAATCACTAGGTTTGATTTATTCGAAAAGATGAATAATAAATGCAATAAACGATGGTTTTGTGGATAGACGCCTTTATAAACCACTCGAGGTTGACGTCGTAGTTCAAACGATCGCGCTTGTGTATTACTTCACGTAAACTCTCGTGGTTTACGGCCACCTGTCCACACAATTATCGATCATTGTCTATTCATTATCCATCGTATACAAAGTCACCATTCAAAATGTATGGAGAATTAGTAGACCACTACCCACTATTCAAAAGCTGTCAGATATCAAAGCCATTGCATACGGATTCAAAGCCATTGTATACGGCAAAATTATTACTGTGTTGTCCCAAAATGTGTGCTGTCACGCACTAACGGACTTTGTACACTGAGAATAAGATATCTTTAGCTGCCTCCGGGTTGAAGTGGGTTTGCTTTTCATGACATTTCAGTAAATACCAACTTATCATCATATAAGAATATGTTAAAATGCCACTGAAAGGTTGGCTATGTTATTCCTGGTAAATCATTTGCTTACACGAACCCGTTTTATCAAAAACGTCTTATATACCCTTAACAGACTATATTTAATGCTGGAATTCCACCCATCAGATTGTTGAAATATATCAAGATGAACAATAGATACAGCCTTGGTCGGGGGTCGGGGGTCACCAGCTTACCATTTTTATCAATATTTTAAGGAATAGAGAGAAACAGGTCCAGGGATAAAGAAAATCAATTTTTACTCTCGTAATTATCTTGTTACTTTGATATCCTCAACACCGCTGGTACTTTGATGTATATTTTGGACTTACTGCTGGTTGCGGCACTGATGTCATTCCACTACTCATTCTCGGTCGGGAAAGAGTATATTTGTAAACCTGGGATAAATGGTTTGTTCATCAGTGATGAACCTGCCATTTATACAACTGTCTTTGTAGTGTTTTGATATATCGATCAAGAGGTATTTTGGCCTCTAGTGACTGATGAAGGTTATCCAGGCACGCCTGTAAGACTTAGACACGGGGCACTCTACCAATGTCACAGAGTTGGCACGCATAAAGAGAAGCGCTAGGCAGGAAGCTCAGCGTCTATGTAACCTCTCCAACCTCTATAGCCCTTAGGCAAGGTATCTAAGCGTGAGTATTCCCAGCTCAAAAAGTATATTCTTTATTCTTTTTATCTGTTAATCCTCGTGAGAGTGAAGGCCTTTATTTGTCACTGGTATTTTGGGCGGGTGCCTCCGTTGGGAGTACATGGGCGGGGTTCTGGTAAGAACAGATCATAAGCGGCTAAATCTGGATGGCCTGGGTACAATGTTTGCAGCACGCATAGCCGTGTCTTACTTGTATGATTGATTGCCTGTACATGGGTTTAGCGTGAGGGATAGACAGGTCCCTATGTTATATCCACAATATCTCAGCCGCATGCATTACTCTTTATCACCTAATTTCCAAAATTGCTATTGCTTTAATTGCTGAAGTGATTTTTACCAGTATGCCCACATACTCGAAAAACCATATATGAGTTAATCTGAACCAAGAAAATCTATAGTATTTTCTACTGCAACTAACTCAACCTACAATATTACCCTCCGACAGGGTTATATAATTTAGCTATCGATACAGAGACATGTCCATTTAGCTCAAAAGACTGACTCAAGAGCTACCTTGTTATAGGTCTATCCTTAAAAGGTTGGAGCTTCCAAGTCAATTGTGCTCCTCCCAATCTCCTCCCAAATGAATAAAAGCCACATCAATGGCCATATTCATTATCTTTGGATGCTTCCGTTATATATAGAATGCAACAAATATAATATCTGTTCCAAATATTTCTGATGGTGATGTTGGTAATTGGCCTATGAAACACTTGCTTTAAGTACATATGTGGAACAACCTTACCATAACAAAGGTAATTTTGTACACAGATATATATATATATATATATATATATATATATATATATATATATATATAATAAATATACCAACATTTGCCTACAATGTGTTTAGTACATTGATAGTAGTATTGCTATGCATTTAACAGACTGAGTGATGTTCAAGGAACTGAGAAGCTCCCATCACTTCTATCACGTGATATTACAGCATACAAACACGTACATTTGGCACTGTGCGACATATTACTGGAAGCAGACCCGATGACCCCCTCCTCTGATTCAATATGACCAGTAGATACCCGCCATGAACCCTAAACTGTGTCCCTTAGGTGCTGGATACTCGATGCATGCAAACCTGAAATTAGTGGATGCAGTCCAGCGGATCCCATGACCGCCCTGTCTGCCCTGTCTGCCCTGTCTGCCCTGTCTGCCCTGTCTGCCCGCCACGAGGGGCCCCCGGCGCACTGCCCGTCGACGGGGGCGTCAAGGTGGCATCCGGGAGGAGATTCTGTACCCCCGGTGTAAGGCCGGGTGTCCACCTACTGGGATGATGAAAGTATCTTCCGATGCACTACCATGTAGTATATCGTAGTAGAATTGGAAGGTCTGTATTGTAGGGCACCAGAGTGTATACCTTGTTCGACGGTAAAAAATGCTGCTCACGATTCAACCAGTGCACAAATACAGAACTCGGGCAGCATTTTGATATCAAAGGTATATATATATATATATATATATATATATATATATATATATATATATATATATATATATACAAGACGATATCATATAATAAGTTGTGATTCCATTCAACAACAGAAACTCATATGATTTACGAGGAAGAGCTATAGATCAGAGCTATAATACAGTTCCCGACTCCATTCTCTCTAAGTGGTCGTCAAAGGGCAGGCTTACATATTCTGTTCGCCTCGTGAACCCATATAATATACACGATATTGTTTATATCATGAAGTACCTACGATTTTCTTTGCCTCTTGGTATAGGATGTAAACATAGCGCACTCCGTAATACAGTAATTCTGTAGCACACATAACCAAGGCGATGACTAATTACAAATAATATATTATAGAGTAAGGTGAGGGTATAACAGAAATTGTATGGAGATTTATTATCCACATATTACAGAGTCACCATCGAAAATGAATAGGGCGTCTGTAATCTTCCAAAAGGAGATTCTATTAGGTTTAAACCAAAATGAGGTGAAATTATCGTGTACTTTCAAATGAATTTCTTGATTGTTCATTTTGCATATTTATAATCAGACAGAATCATTTCTATCATCAGAACTCATATTCATAGACCACGACAAGATAGCAAGCCATATAAATGGCTTAATGCTATAGTAAAATACCACCAGGTTTGACAGTGCTGTGCTTAATGGCGTATCTGTAACTAAAATACATTTCATTGCAATATACTTGTTATCCATCGTGTAGGTAGATGATAAATACTATGATCGTGCAGGTGGATAAGAGTTATTTTTATTTTAATACAATAATGACAGGTTGTGTGTAAAAGATGCTGCATTCCCCTCGTAGCTGACGGCATAATATTTAACTGAGAATACGCCCACTCGTATGAAATTTGCGTACTTTGTGAGATGCAATTTATGAGGTATGAGGCGGCTCTAGAACACAGTGGTTTGTATGTGGCAATCTAAGTAGCCATTGTATGGTATGAAATTGCAAGTTTGTAGTTAATTAGTCCAGCCGTATACAAGCACATGAAAAAAACCATGACACCTGCAAGTTTGTAGTTAATTAGTCCAGCCGTATGTAGCACATGAAAAAATCATGACACCTTATGAGCGAGCCTATACGTATCAACCTTCTCAACCAGCCAATTTAATCAGGGCAACAGACAATTAGTGCAGAACAATACAGATTGATGACTTTAGCAACAAGTTCCATACAGGGACACCATAATGAAACGAGCCTGTTAGAAATATCTCACGTATTATTGTTGGGAATAATTCATTAGCATTGATACAATTTAATCCGCCTCCGATTCCAGTTAATTGGTGCTGGGTTCCTGAAGGTGTGACGCTGAGGATACCGGTTAGCGACGCCAGACACATGCTTCCTCGCTTAATTGCAGAGTACGATTTTAGAAAGGTGGTGTACTCCGCTCATACCGAAATAATAGATGTCAGTGACAGTGATTGATCAGTAGAGGCAGCTTTAACTACTGAGACGTAGCCTCTAAGAAGTACAGAATGTTTCTATGGGAAGCCTTTTATAAAATTATTTTTTACCATGAGCTTTAGTATTGTTGTTGCCATACAAATATTGTATATTTATAGATCATTCTTTTCACAAAGTCTGCATATGTAAATATAAATATTTAATGAATTCCAGACATAGATGTCATCACTTCCTTTTTAAATTGCAGAGCCATATCTGTCATATACCAGTTCTACCAATGGATTACAATACACTTGGTTATGCGACATCACAACCCTTTTTTCAGAATGTCAATGTTATTATGCATCTTTCGTAAATTCGAGATGTAGGTTTCCTCACTATTATCACATTATAAAGATCATTTAGCAATAGAAGGTGGTAAAATCATGTTGCAATGGAAGGTGGGAATATCATGTTGAAACTTAAAAGCTATATTTAGTTTAACAGATATAATATCTAAAAATAGCTTTTGATTTTTTTTTAATCTTAAAAAGCTATATTTAGCTATTATATCCGTTTCTTTACATATTCAGATTAAGTTACAATTTGACTTACTTGTGTTTCCTATATCAATAATTGATGTCATCTAAAATAAGCTATTTCTAATCGAAATAACAGAATTTTCAGCTGTGAATGGAGGCAATAGCGGCTTGTCATGGAGCCTCTCATTTCTCGGAACTTTTGATGTGGTGTTAGGGGGATATAACCGTCTGCGGATACCCAATCACATCTTTTACACTGTCTACCTGCCTCGATCTGTCTCCTGCCCGTACATCCCGACACACAGGCGCCGCCAAGTCGATAATTAATGACTGACAAGCAAAAATGCGATTTCAATTAGCAACCGTTGAGGGGTCTGATTAATTGCCAAAAACGCCCCATTTATCTTAGATAGAGCGGCGTGGAAGCCAGTGCCTATTCTACGGTTAGACGGACTCCCATCCTCAGCCAGGCCACTCTAAAACCTCCAGGCGCCTGCTCTCCCCCCGGAGCTTTCTTTCAAACCTCCAAAGACTCCGCCCGGTCCCTTACTGAAACGAGCTTGATCTGTCGAGACACGGGTTTTTTTTCCAAAGGAGAAGGACGTTGAATATTTCTGGGGGAGCTAAAGAAATCCTGGGAGCCCCTTACACACCACGCCCTGGGGAAACCAATGGAAACAACTTCCGGGAAAGGCAATTACATTTTAATCAATACCGTTCGGCATGAATGTGGAATGAGCGAGGGATGCACGAGCCGTCAACGCTCGCTCCTCGCAGGGCCCTCTACCATTGAGCAGTAATCAGTGCGTGCGAGAGGATGAGGTTAGGCGTGAATTGACGTGGAAAGCGATGTGAGTTATTCTGAGCGGGTGTGAGCAGGTCTGAGTGAATGAGAGCCCCGGTGTTTCTTTTAGTGTGTGTAGTTTGACAGGATGAGGTGTTCACTGCTCTCATGGTCTCCTGAGCATTGCTTGTAGATGTGAAGGATCTATGGAGTTAGCATTGACTTGGTATTTGTACAAATGAGTGGGTTCTTTAGGTGTTCGACATGGATGGTTGACTTTTGTTAATCACGAATGATAGACAAGAACTACAAACACCATTAGCACTCATATATCTCTGATGCTGACCAGCGATTTGTTAAGTCCAGGGTCAGGTGAGCTATAGACCGTCAGCAAAGAGAATGAAAATAGGCCTCATGATGCACCTCACGTTGAAAATTCCAAATCGAGTTGGAACGGCAGCTGGAACTGTGGCAGTTGATCACGTTTCTACGATTATCCTATGGTGCAGACCAGCAGTCTACGATTCGCATATGATGAAAAGCTCAAGTGGTGTCATATCGTTTGCAACAATGTTTTTCTATGATCCAGACATTTCCAATGCATTTATGATTTTGGATATTCTGCATTGTAAGGTCTGCTTTCTGCAATGCAGGTTATGCACTAGGATATACCACTGATTTCACCAATAGTTTAGGACGATCTAACATGTTAGATTGTAGTAGGCACCTAACAATTCAGCATTTTATCAGGAACACATCTGCTGGTTTACATCGTATGGTAATTCTAGAAACGTGATCAGCTGCCACTATGTCTGCTGATCTTCCGTCGCGCTTTGGAATTTTCATAAGGAGGTACATCATAAGGCTTTTCTTTCATGAATGAATGCTCAGTGGTACTTTATAGATGTAGACTTGCTGCGTCGTCTACTGCCGTGAGAGAACATTCCTCCATGGCGACGTCTCTCCAGAGATCAGTAAAAACACAATGAATAACAACAGAGAATCCTATTCTCCCGATCTCCACCACTGATCAGTTGGGAGCACGCTACTACCTCCAACCCCCCGCGCCCTTTTATCGCCTCCCCCTCGTCATACACCCAGCCCTACCCCAGACAGGGTGAGGTGTACTTAGTGTGCTGTCTGCAGGAACCTCCACAATGACTCGCACTATACATCAGCTGATGATGGTGGAGTAGAGTGCAGCCAGGCACCGTCTATCCCCTCCTCTACCCTACCTCAGCCGCAAATTCCCCCATTGTTGATTCCCAACGATCAGACGGGTGTGCGTGTGAAACGCAAGCTAGGATCAGACTTGTTGCACAGTATGGTGGATACATCCAGAGAAATATAGAAAAGAAAAACCACTGATTTATACATCGACCATTTATTGTATAGGGCCACAAAGGGATTTAGTTTCCCAGAAATAGTTGGCATTTTAAACAAATCATTGGGCTCCTACTTTTTACAAAACTTAAAAAGAACCACTAAGCTCAGGTATAATTGGACAAGACCAGTCGGCCTTTCTGTGTCCTTAGTTCCATAAATGATGCACTAGTACTGTGGGTAACAGACAGGGCTGGAGATCTTTGATATATCTCCTTTTTTTTGTTCTTGTAGGTTTTCTTGTTTTATTTTTTTGAAATAGTGTTCTTTATAATTGCCGAGTCTGCAAATTTAGAACTTTGCTTCTATTCCTGCTGCTTCTGTTTGGTCTCACCTATTGTCTTCTTAAGTGTAAAATTCATTGAACCCTTTTCCTTTGTGCAGCGTTATGCGTACGAAGGGGAGAGATCTGTAGGCGAATCAATGATACATTTCACCTGTAGAATTTGAATACAGTAACAGATTTTCTGAATGCTGTTCAAATGTTTTGAACCAAGAAAATCATTGATAGAAGGAGCATTGGACGAAAAACAATTGAATTGTCCGTATTGTTATATGCCTATGCTCAAATGTTTCAGACTTACTGGTCAGCTGTACAAATCGCTTTTCACTCAATGGTGAATGGCACTTTCAATGATCTTCAAATATGTAGTGATAAGAAGACATAATGGAATCTGTTCCTCCTCTTTCGGTGTATATAGACTTACATATCCCATCACTCGAATAAAATACTCTAATGCATGACGTTTTACAAGGTATTTCGTCCATCCTAAGGATATATTTTAAAGGATCAATATTTTCCTTTTCACAGAGTCTATTTTGTAATCAGCAACCATTCCTAAAGGGTTTTTAGAATTTTCATAAAATTCTAAAAGCTAACACTTAACATCTTTTGCAAACAGTAGCTTGTCAGCATTTTTTCGGTTTATGTTTAGAGCCTTATATAGATGTTTTGGGCAAGCAGTGTTTATTTCGGGTCAGGAATTTGCAGTACATAAGATATTCTTGATCGGAAAAATATGATATGAGATTCGTGCGATGTTCAAAACACATGAAGTTCAGTGGTCTATAGATGTGGTTCCCTGTCTTTGGTTATAAAACTGGATACCTATTTCTATTCATCCGTCTAAAATCCGACTGACTACTTAGTTACTTTCCTCCTTTTCCTTGATACCTCACCTTACGTGATAAAAGAAACTTCATTGAAAATTGTTCCGCTTGACAATTATGTCTTAGTAGTCAGTTCAAATAATCTTCCTGACTTTAGAGGGAAAAAATCAGATTTGCTCTGATGCCCTCTTCCTGAGCATGTAATCGCCTTTCCCACCGTTCTCCTAGGCCAGACTATGTCATCTTCGTGACTGGCCGTCGTAAAGGTCATGTCTGGCTGCTGTAGGAGACTGCAGTCTGAGCAGCTCCCTGATTAGCTCGCTCTATCCGAGAGTATGTGTGTATTTGCGTGTGTGTACGAGACGCCCACAGGTAGATCGAGGCACGGCGGTGTGTGGTGTGGTGGCACGTCATCCTCAGGCTATCAGATACAGGTGTGAGGCGAGACGTCACCTGCTGAAATACCCTCCCTCCCTTACACCAAGCCTCACCTGTACATCTAAGCCTGCGAGCTGCTTGATAAGCTGCTCACGTATCGACATCGTGACGAGACGAAACGCACACGTATAGACAGGTGCGGGCAGATGAGAGAGGGATGGAGATGAGGGGGCCTAATCTGCGCAGCGCAGACAGATATGAGTAATGCCAAGTCGCTGCTCATTGGGTACGATTCTCCTAGAAATATTCGAAAAGCGTTGTTCAAATAGTATCGGATCACATCGTGTAGTAACGTTATTTTCACGTCGTATCGCTACTTTTTACAATAACCACATTTTCAGTGACACGGAGGTGACAAGGTGCATTAAGTTTTGTAATTAAATACAGATAGCCCCATAGTTATGATGCCATCTGCATAAAGATCTTGACCAACGGTTTCTACCTCAGGTCGCTATATTAGATCCACACATTTTCCCCAAACGTGGAGCAACGCCCCCTGGTCATCCCTGGCTTTTGGCACCGTCCGCCGACAGTGTGCATCTTAATGAAGTATGATATTTCTGTGCACCTTTCAATAGAGAATTCTATAACATTTAATAGTAAAAAATCAATTGATGCACTGAGAGTAGCTGGCCTGGTTTTGCTCCTACCGCTCTAACAGGTGTGCTGAAGGAGACGCTCCCAGGTAGGTCGTACTGCACCGAGTGTACAAAGGGCGACCTATCCTTTTTGTTGTCTTACAATAGTGATATTCTGACGCGATCCTGTTGAGGCAGGTAAAAGATGACGTCACTGAGTATCATAGATGTCTCCTTGAACCCTGAGAGGTTTTAGAATCGACTTGAAAACGATAGAATCCTAACTAACCCACTTCACCCAGAAGCCGCGAGTGCGACAACGGATGATTTAAGTCAATGTCCTGGTATTTGAAAAACGGCGATGTAGATCCCAATTCAAATTAGGTATACTGGTTTATTTTCATATATTAGCTTCTACTTTTATCATAGCCTTTTTGGTTTTAATACTGCAGTCACCATGCACACCTGCATTTCCACCTTCTTCCCATAGACAAGACTCATATATAGATAAATCTCATGTATTAATTGCAAATCCGCACGATTCCTTTCACCCAGTTCTTTAGAAAGTATTTTCGATTAAAGGAATTGTCGTGAACATACAGTTAAATCAGCTCAAGGTGACACCCTCCGTTCTGAGCTGAAGTATCCCCTGATGTATTGGTGAAAATGAACCATCTAATCCAGAATTTATTTTTGTATTATTTTGGGTGTGCAGAGATATGTTTATTGACCAGATTTTGACATTCAACAGATTATTCCAATGATCGCTCACACAATTCCGTGGCGAGCGAAAGTTCTCCTCATGCTGGGTTCTACTGAAGTGTACTAAAATCAGAAACAATGGACTAGGATCGGGCTGCGTTTTTGCGCACATCTCACCTGAAGAGATCACATTCTACCTTTTAGCTGCATCTTCCATCACCCATCACCACTCTCCAACAAAGCTCACTCTGGAAGTGCACTTAGGACTATGCCATATGGCATTCCCGCAGATACGGCCGCAGAATTCCAGATAGCATTCCTGTATAGATACGGCCGAAGAATGCCATATGTCATTGCCGTATTCCTTTGGGCATAATAGGACAATGCGGTTTCCTTGTTTCTTTGCAATTTGTAAAATTATCGCAAAATTGTATAAATCGCACGACATAATACATATTACAGCCGAAATTGCGAAGTCAGCACCACCTGACAATTTAACTGGACGATCATTGTAAGATCTAATTTCTCATACAAATTCTTTAAATCACTCTCCAAGAAAAGGATGCTAAAAACGATGCCTATGTTATGGGCCCTGGTATATTAGTGTTACCTGATATTTGATTTAACTATCTAGCTGTACTTAACTATCTATGTGTAAGTGGTGAAAATACCGACACGAAGAGAAACTACTTTATAGGTATTGACCCTCCTGACTAAGAAAGACTATGCTCGTGTATGTACCCGGGTAAGAATAGCTTAATTCCTTACAAAACTTTCATATATTGTCTCAAAACACAGACTAAAATTTCCATTTGGATGAGTCGAAAAAGATCAGCCGTAAGGCTGACGACTTGTCTCTTGATTGAATACGTATGTAACCTGGAGAACCAAAGAAATTTACACCCTCATGAATCAATAAAGAATCTATAAAAAAGAAAGTCGTCACATTTGTGGTCGTCAAGTGTAAAAGCCGGGAAAGGGTTAACACTACCAGCAGTTAATGCTGTGTTCCTACCTGGTCCCCCAGTCCCTCAGTGCCGTACATAAAAGCAGATTAATGAAGCGTCACCTGTAAGTCCGCTTAGTAGCGCCAGTCCGCGGCGTCCTCTGCTTGACGCCTCTAACTGGCGCTTCCCATTTTGAACATCAATATTGTTTCACGGATACGTTGGGTATCAGCGATCTGACCTGAGATTCTGAGGATGCGGCAATTATTTGCTGGGATTCAACAATCAGGGATCTTGAGAGGAATCAAAGTTTCCCCCTGCTGATAATGCTCTTCGATTATGGCATTTCGAAGAATCTACTGATTATGCGACACAATTAGTGCGATAATCGTCAGATGGAAACCGAAATGTTCAATGATTTTCCTCTCCCATTTTAGGCAATTTGGCACCACCGACCAACTTTTGCACCAACTAACGAAATCAAAGAGAGTTGATCAAAAGTTAGTCCACCGCATTTTTGCAGTGCAGGTCACCGATAATGTACAACCTACCTTTCACAAGGTGAACCACCGACCAACCTTTGCACAGCATGAAATTTTTCAGTAGGCCCAATGTAGAATCTGCCATCACCGCCGATTATTACACATTCCCAATAAAACATCAGTAACTATAAACAGCAAATGCCTAGATTCTGTGAACAATTTCTCAACCAGAAATCATGTTATCTGGCAACACTGACCCCATTTTGAGGCCACCGTCAAAATGAAACAAAGGTGAATTAATCTGTGATTGAATACAAACAAAAAGAAATACTCCATCAGTGCAGATAAGCTGTATAATCAGTCCTCAGGTGTAAATCCCTCTCATAAGTTTGACGGCCACCACTGACGGATTTTTAATCATTTTTGTCAGAAATGGGTGAGTGAAAACAGTGAATCAAAAAAAGCCGATTCCTTGCGTTTTTGGCAACACTTCCCAATAACGCTTTTCTAATACTTAGTCGAAAGGTGAGTAATAGATACACCATTATCATGATTTGTCTAGTTTTAACAACAACAACAACAACAACAACAACAACAACAGCAACAACAACAACAACAACAACAACAGAAACCGCGAAATTTGCCTGAATATAAAACAAATTAGAAGTAAAAAACTGCGGGCAGGTGGAACTATGCCTTGTAGTGGGTAGGGAGAGAATGAGATGAGTGCAGGGTGACGGCGGTGTCGTTCTGGTTTATTGGCGGGCCGCGCTCGGGTCGCGGCCCGCCAGGACAAATCACGCTCACGCGGCCCTCTGTTCACCTCCGATTTCTTCGGCAGCCACCTGAGTTGCTCCCGTGAGTTGGTCTCGTGCTGTCGGCGCCGTGCCACTCGTGTCGTGTTACGTTTGTAAAGTGTTGTAGATTTTGCTATGATGAATATCATTAGATTACATCTTACACGTCATACATGGCATAGCTTAGCTCTTGCGTGTTTGGTGTTTGGCATATTTCATTTGGATTATATCAGTAAGTCCACCTTTTTAATATGACATGGCGCATGCATATGTGCTTGAAGAACATTTCAAACTTTGCAATTCCTTATGCATGTTTTTTTTTAAATCATTTAAATGTATTATCATTAGCTATTGCAGCTAACTATTCCAAGTATTCGTATATCAGCATGAAACAAAATTATAGACATATATTGGATGAGACGTCAGTACATCCACCAGATGAATAAAGTACACCTAGTACTATGATGGAACGTAGTTACTGGCCTTCCAGCGTTTGGCCGTAGCTACAGGACAAAAAACCTCAGACAGCCATCCCCACAGGCTCAGTCACTACGTTTACTTATCATTACATATTTAAAACATGAAAACGCCATTTTATTTTCTCATGTGGTCATCAATTCACAACACTTCAAAGCCTCAGCGATCAAACCATATGTCCCACTCTAGTCATTTCCTTACTTTTCTGAAATGAATGCTGTGATTTGCTGAGACTGTGACACCGACAATATTCCGCCAGTCAAAGCAAACCTTTCATTCTTCATTAGTGCGAATAACATTGCCGACAGTGCGTCTGAATATTTATAAGAATTCACCCCTAGCAGCAGGTAGTATTTCTTAGATGTTCTACGACAGCTATATAACAATACTTCAGATTGATCTTCTTTGGGTTTTGTATTCTCTACTGTATGCATAATTCAGGTTTGACAGATGTCAAATAGAACTCGATCCTATGATGTCGACTCGTTGCACTGGATCCCATTCTGTGTTCATATGTTCCACTATGCCGCATTGTAAAATCTGTCAGCCAATCCTATGGCTCCCCTTTCCACCTTCTGTGGTTATAAGTACAACCCTAAAACAGCTTCAACCATCAAATACTGTTTGATTGTATCAGCATAGAGGTATGGCAAATGTTGTAAAAGCAGGTTGATAGCACAAAATACAGATGGAGTGTATATCCACAGTTCTCATTCTTAGAAGGATGACGTGACAAAGGTGAAGAGTACTGTAAAATCGATTGTTATCTCAAAGAGTAACACTGAATGCCAGAGACTATTAATACCGATCAATGTTCCATCTGTATAAGTGGCAAATTGGTTTCAATATGTGTATCAGAAACGTAGTATGCATAGTCTTTGGTTGCACCGTGCAATAAAGCACTCGGAGCCACAGCATTGTAAATGCAGTAGTTTATTTTTAGATTTTAGATTTTTCTTTTATTAGTTGCAAAAGGTTTTGCCTGTACTTCTATTTTCATTATCGATGTCAACCCTGGAAATGTTCAATAATATATTGTGTGCATGTCCCTGTACATTTAAGATGTCACTCGTTAATTTAATGGCTATTTAGGGTTTATTCTCAAGAATCACCTCCAAACGACCATGAGAGCGATGGTACAAACTCTGTACTAATCACTAAATATATTTTGCCACTGATAAAAAAACAAGGGTGGCAATCGTCTATATTTAGAGTTGAGACAGTCAACTGGGTGAAAAGTCGATAGATCAGCTATTGTCATAACCATACACCTGAAAAGGTAAAGAAAAGAGGAGCAAGATCGCAGAGATCAAAACGAGACAATGTCCCCCACAAATATAGCATCAAGTGTGAGACCTGTACAGAATGGTATGATAAAGGTTTATTGTGCTAAAAACTATATAGGCGGTGTATGAGTCTTCGCTGTTGAACATTGGCGACCAACAAACAAGGCACAGACCCAGAGAGGGCAAAAACACGGGCAGGAAACGAAGCACTGCCCCCAGGTGTCACCACGGGTAGCGTGGCGGAGGGAGAGGAGATGGGGTCACACGATCTATGGCAAAACCAGTTATGAGGAATGTATCCTTGCGCTATGCATAACTATGCAGTAGTCCTACGGCCAGTAGCCACCAGGGCCTTCTGGTATATCACTGTAGTAGTATTCCCTTCCCCTCGTACCTTCCTCAGCCTATCCGCGTACACTTTATGGATAAAGTTTCGAATTATTCCACCTTAGGACGAAACTGCTGGTGATTCCTCTTACACTGTGTTTTAGCTAGAAGGTCTCCATAAACGTCAGCTTTATACATTGAGCCCGTCTGTTGCCCCAAGGTCGAAAGTGTATATTGTCTAAGTGTGCGTCTCACTTCCTACATGAATCTATTTATATTAATATAGTGGTGTAATACATTCGATAACATTTGAATGAATATCAATGGAATCAAGATTGGTGGGAATTTTCTGGTTTATCATGGTTATGCATGCATATATGAATATATATATATATATATATATATATATATATATATATATATATATATATATATATATATATATATATATATATATATATGTGAAATATAAAGAGACGTTTATATAAATATAACCAGCCAGGAGTACCAGAAGATACTACCAGATGGCGCACCAGTCCGCTACCAGGACCCACAGCGCCCCTACCAGAGGGCATGGTAGTTGGTGGAGGACTAGGCATTGAGCCTCACAACTTCATTACCTGCCGCGCAGAACACTTCTCTCTACAATTTTTTTTGAAGGAAGAAAACTTTGACTGGCGACTTGGCACTTTTCAACATGCGAAAGTGTTTAAAGTGCATGAGAGAATTTGACGCTCGGTCACATAAGGAATGCCCGTTTTGTCAAATTGCGGCAGAGGTAAATGAATTGGCTAAAGAAGACGAAGAAATCGAACGCGAAGACATCGCTACTTCGCTGGGCCGACCACGAAGAAATCAAGATGGCGCGGTTATATATATATATATATATATATATATATATATATATATATTTATATATATATATATTATATATATATATATATATATATATATATATATATATATATATATATATATATATATAAACATATATATATATATTTATATATACAAACATTATATATATACAAACATTAGGGAATTTATGTTACAGAACCAGAATCCATATATAGTAAGCTACTGCCCGTTTTGATCTTCTTAACCTGGCAATCCCAAACCCATGATTGCAATTCCAGAAGATGGCCAAATCCTTGTATTAAATCCTGAGCCCATATCTAAACCCTAATATATCATGCGCCTCCCATGATGATGCAGTAGCTAACTATAGCCCCCATCCAACCATTATTCATGCGTTATTGTTCCCAGGACAATACCAGAAACCTATAATACTCATAACCTTTCTGCCCAGCCTGCATTTGTGTGATATCCGCCCAGAACCTCATATAGTCCCTTCATCTGGCACGTCCATTTCTAACCCGCTTCAGCAAATTACTGAACCACTGATATATGACAATGATGCAGTGGTGGAGGCTCATGCTTAGTGATCAGGGGTCCAGTGTTAAAGGATGTACTATTGATTGTGGGATATTCAGTTTTATATACGCTGACTAAAGGTTAGAGAGTTGGAGAGGCTACATAAAACTTGCTGCAAAAACCTAACCCTTCACTATCTTTGGTCAAACTCAGTGACATTGATAAGGTGCAGCTCTAGTACTAGTGTGTTGGTCTTAAAGGCGTGACTGAAATACCTTACAGATGATTAATACATATGGACGCTACAAAAGGTGTAAAGTTGTCATGTGGTGGCGAATTTCGTAATATAGGGATACAAATGTATTATCCCTGTTTCCACCTGACACTTTTGTGCCCTAAATGTGACGAAAAGTCCACGAGTGGTGACAAAGGCCAGAATCTTCAGGTGGGAATGCTACATAAAGTTCAATGCACATCTACCGATTTGGGGTTGAACGATTAGTTCCCAAAATTGTATAGTTTTTGGTGAACTTGTCGCAGGCAAATTACGTAATCCATCGGCCACCCGAACAGGAGGCATTTACAATGTTTCTATGTCGCCGACTTAATTTATCTACGAAAGAACGCAAGATCTCAAGCTGGGGGTTTCACCAATCATTGGCTGACCCTTGCCTAGCAGCCCCACATCTGCCGACAAGGGCCAAGTCCATTAGGATGTCTCGCCTGAGACAAAGTACCGTTCCTTTGTCGCCGACAAAGGTGCGTCAATGTTTAAAAATCGGTAGATGTGCATTGGGCTTCAGACAACCCTACCAGCTCAGCCTCCATTCCTATTACACCACCAAATCCCATCGACCCAGTCCTCTTAGGTGGGTCTGGGCCGCGGTTATAATGATATTGCTGCAATCTTTTTGTCTCCTGCTCTCTGTAGATTTCAGCAGGGGCAAAGTAGATGGGTTGCCGTCGACTCACAAACCTTGGCCTGACAACCCACTCGATGGAAAATTGCCCAGTAAAAAAGTGAAACAATGAAGCATGTCTTATCAACTGTTTGTCTCGAGAGTGCAGTTCGAAGAAGTCGATAACCGGCATTTTCAAACGGATAATATGGATGCAATTGATCGATCCTCACTTGTGATTTGATCGGGACTATTTTTGCATCTGGTTCCACACTCTAATACTTGGCTAATTAGCTTGGTGATGATAGTATTGACTGAGTAGAACATCTGAACTTTCAATGAAGAGAATGGGAGAATTAGTCACGGTAGTTTCCGTGCTCCAGAGATAATAATAGAAGGATTATTGGACTAATTGGCACTCACTAAGATGGTGTAGTTAGAATGAGATAGGTTTAGAGTAGTACACAGATCTCGTGCCTCCAATATCATATCTATATTACTATGAAAATGTTGCAATTTACAGTGAATTAATCTTGATTATGTCAGGAAAAAAATTATATATTTGCCTTTGTCTAAAAAGAAATATGTTTTTGAATTTGACTATGAGTACCTAATGTAGACGCTTCAACAACTTCTTGGGGTGATAATTCTGGGTAACGATTATTTTCTCAGGGTGCACCACTTCACAATTTATCTTTAGACGATTAACTACCGCCATGTCTTATGTCGTCTAGTGTAAATGTCGGACTAGCGTCGACCATTTGACTCCTTAGCTATATTCTGAATTTCAAGGACGTAAATCCAAATTCGGGAAATGATATTGATACAATTACCTGAATAACACAAAATACGGCGGTATTGTGACTGGAAATGGAAACTTAGAAAATATAGGTATCAATGACACTAAAGGTCGTAGCAAATCCAGATAGACCAACACAAATAGCATTAAAGGCAGGAACGAGTGTCCTCTGTCTAACAAGAAATGATTATCGAACCCACAAGCAGTGGCTGCCACCTGTGATGTGTGTTGATTTATGTTAGTTTTAGAGGCATCGATGCAGGAAAATGTCTCCTGATACCCGTCAGACCCAGAGCGCCACCAAGTGGTCAATATGATTTACGACGCCTGCGTAGTCCCCCCTCCACGTACCACGCATGCGCCCAGAAGGCCAATAGCGTTGCAGTACGACGTCTACAGGCGCCCCCTGGCGACGCCATCTCCGTATTGGTCCGATCAGATCACGTGACACATTTGTTAGAAAGCTTGCCACCAGAGGTCGCGGCAGATTAGGTGAGGTCGTCACTGCTGCAGCCAGCGACGCGGTCTGGAAGGGCTTTTATTATCCATCGATAAGAAAGTCCCCATTGAAAATGTATGGGGCTACAGGAAAGCGGTATACCCGTTGTTTCTATGTTGTCAGAAATCATAATCATTGAAAGTACGGGTTTGAAACAAGTTGATTATGGCCTCGAAGCCATCTATTTAGGGAAAATAGTCCATTTGTGCTGGCAGCAAAGAAATGGTCCTGTATCACATACCCTATGATATGGCAATTCCTGGGTTTAATTGATTCGAGTCACGGATAATGATACAACAGACGATGGTCTTTTTGTACATGCTGCCCTGCAACTCACTCATGGTTGACATTGTAATACTCACGCTAATACTCGTGTATTATTCTGCATCAACCACTGGTAGTTTAAAGACAAATGCTGGTAGTTTGGGCGATTTCTAAATTCTATTGAGTATTGCAAATAACTCTGGATAATTCAAGTTCCACATATCAATAAATAGCAGATGCAAAAAAAATGGCATGTCACCATGTTTACTTCTATGGGAGGGCCATCTGAATATGAAGTGCTTAACTATTGGTGTCTATGGGAAACTGCAATATTTTGTCTTTGTTGCTAAATGACACTGATGTTCTATTGCTATCTTCAAATAATTCTGGATTATGATAGTTGGGAACATGTTCAAATGAGAAATGCTAAAAGAAATACTATGTCACCATGCTAATTTCTATGGGAAGGCCATCTGAAAAAGGTAAGTGCTTATTTATTGGTGTCTGTGGGAAACCTCCTAGCCTCCTAGTGGATGACCCAGGAACCAGCGTAAATTGAGTAGAACCAGGTGGCGTTTCGATACCTACCCGCATTTGTCTTTAAGTCTGCCTGTGAATAAAAACCAACAATTCCTCATCCAGTTCAACCACCCGAACATGCACCACACCTTGACCTGCATCAACACGCTAATAATTGCGCCATTTCAGTAATGATCAGCGCCAACAATGTCAAGTTGGTCTTCTATGACCTTAGATAAGTCTACCTCTAAAGCCAGATGCCCATCTACCGATTTAGGGTTGAAGGATTAGTTCCCTAATCGTATAGGAATCGGTCACCTTGTCACAGGCAAATTATGTAACCCTCGCTCGACCCTCGGCCCTCGAGGAGAGGGGCTGGTGGGTATTAGTTCTAAGGAAATCAGTCTACATCTACCGAAATATATATCCACACTAATAAAATCGGTGTATGGTCCACCAATCGCTGGGGGAGTCCAAAAACCACAACTTGTCGGTGACAAAAGGACGTCTGAAGGAGGTGGTTCACTAATCGTTGGGTAGCCTTGCCTAGCTGTCCTACATCTACCGACTCCCTTAGGATACCTCGCCTGAGACAAATTTCCCTCCGTTTGTCGCCGACAAACGTACATAAATGTTCCGAAATCGGTAGATGGGCATTGGCCTTAATGACAATTCCAGTCAGGTCCGCAGCCTTACCATGTCCCCTTCACTGGTCAATGAGATACCTCTTATTCACAGTCTGACCCACTACGACAACCCTTATAAAACCCACCATGATACTGACCAGAGTTGACCGGCCTGCTCCCACATCCTTTATCCAATACTGATACCCTCTTGCTCCCATTTGCCTACCTGGGGGCATGAGGCGGCAAACCAACCCCGGATAAACCCTAATACCAGTCCGGAACCCTAGCGTAACGTCTCCTCCCTCTCTATCACTCTCCTCGCCAAGGTTATTCCAAGAATTCTTATACTGGTTTCTAGGGGAATCCTTGGAGGAAGGAGCAATCGTATCTGGTTCCAATTTCCCATTTCTGCCTACAGGGATCCTATTTAGGCCCATCGTTATTCATCAGGATTCATTGATGTATGTGCCATGCGTGCTAGACCAAATTTTACACCTACCGGTTTCGACTAATGATCATAGAATCGTGCACCGCTGACTGATTGTAACACATTCCCGATGATATATATCGGCAAGTGTAAATAGCAAAAGTCAAAACCAGCTGAACGATTTCCTGACCCAAAATTGTACAGGCCATTGACGAAATCAAACTGGGTCAAATCGATCCGTGAAGGGATGAAGATAAAAAATCTCTGTCGGTCCAGCTAAAATGTATTATGGAGAAACCAAATAAGAGTTAGTCGTGTTGTTGTTTATCGCACGATGGCAAGATCGCATATTACTGCGCGAGGCAAAGACGAGAGCAGTAACACCCAATCTTGCCGGAGTGCGATGAACAATAACATGACTAACTTGAGTTTGGTTTAGAATTTATCCTACCCCGCCCATCTAAATTACTTCTACATTAACAAATGACGTCATTTGTCAAATGTATCCCACTAGAGCGATATTTTTCATTTTTCTGAACTCCAGACCGAATACAGTGACCCAATGTTAAGCCTATGGAGTTTTTAATTAGGGGTAGGATAAAATAAGTATAAACGCCTCAATGACTTGCGTTTTCACCGATTATCAACACCAATATTTTCTCGGTGAACACCAATGACCGACGCCACTTTTCCAAAAGTTTCATATGTGGGTTTTCTATCGGCAGGTGTAAACTGTGGGGGAATCCCAGATTTTAGCGGCCCTGCTTGTGCTCATTCTTTAGACACCTAATCCCTCCTGCCATGGGTTGACCTTTAGGTACCGACCTCGTTTCTTGAAACCTCTACGAAACTTTACACTGGGTTCCATGCTCACACGAATGCTCTTCAGATTGCGCTGTAGTATAAATGCGAAACTCTCATGGACGCAATCTGTTTTCATTTCCCGCTCACTTTACTGTACTAGAAAGTGCCTCCTTTCGCTTGGTCTTGCTGTTGCAATGCTATCCTATTTAATCATAGTATGGCCCTTGGTTCTGCTGTTGTTATGTTGTAAGATCCTAGAAGCACTTTCGATCATCAAATAAATGATCCCATATTACACAGTGCACTTAAGTCTCCGTGTGTGGTCTGTAGTTGCTAAATAACGTACAGAGTATTGCCTTTCTATCCATTGGAAGATATCCTGAAACTAGGATGTAATGCAGCAGTAATGCATTACACATTGATTTGTACACAAAACACAACTTGAATAATGGATCATTTATATATATATATATGGCCAAACACTCTTATTTCTGTCCTTTTTTTATTCAGTGTTTATTTTGAAGCAATCACTAAGGTTACACACTGTTCCTGCGGGTGTAGTCACTACAGTTTTTATACCTAGGTTGACCACTCGATGCCGGCTAGACAAATCAGATCGAAGCTTAGATACTAAAGTAAACATACAAACTGAAGTTCAAGGGGTTGGGGTGGGGACATTGACATGGCATGGTTGCACCACTGATAGCAGGTCTACGAATCGCTATTTTAATCATTAGTTTATAGGAATAGAGAAGCGGGTCAAGGGTGAAAATATCCCGAAGTTAGTTATTGAGGCACTGCACGAAAACCACCATTTTACATATATATATACGCCATCGCGATAACGCACGTATCGGCTGTATCGTGGCTTGTTTATACTTGTATGCACCTCTTCTAGATGCAAAATCCTACTGTTAGACGCGTTTCGCGTAAAGCGGTAGGTTTCGTGCTGTGAGGATGCTTAACATTATTTTTTTAATTTTTTTTTTATTTGTGCATAGAGTGTCATCTCACTATAGTGAGTTTTTCAGATCACTCGCAAAACAGGTACACATTTGTTCCAGTAACAACTTGGTTACACTAGAATTAAGTAAGTACAAGAGAAAACAAATTATAGTACAAATGTAATGTGATGGTAATGAAAAAACATATTTACCTCGGCTGAAGCCTCTCTAAATGACTAAAAAGCAACGTCACCTTGTAACTTCGGCATTCTTTCAACCGAAACCAGTTTCCATCTATTCCTGGTTTTCTAAACGCTCACACAAATATGAAGGTATTCAGTTGTATTTGTCCAGGCCACAGTTGAGCCAGGTGATTGTCATCCAAAGGGCAGAATACCAGCAAATCAGCTTGTCTTAGAGCAGACTGGCTGTCTACAATGTCATATTGTCAATAAAAGTGAAACGAATCTAGGATGATCTCAGATTTTAATTGGAGAGATATCATGGGAAACTCTAGTCGTCCTTTCTCATCCGCTAGACGCTTATTTGATATGGACACCGGCCTGCGACCAATCAATGACGACGTTATAAATCTGAATCCAACAAAAACTCGAACTGTTTTTTCCCAACATCGAGAATTGATTCTAACTTGAACGAAAACTTTGAAACAATGAAGAACTACTACTATTCATCTATGGTAGATATGAAGAGTAGCAGACATGGTATACGCTTTTTTCATTTATTATGACTAATTAGTATGTAGTGCAGATATATATTCCTTGTTGGGCCATAGTGGTAGTCAACAGATTTATCTGACTTTGTGTATTCGGTTCTAAGAGTCGTGTCTTCGCTACCGTGTTGTCGTTTACTCGTGATGCCGTTTACTTCCTGAAGGCCACTATTTAGTTAAGGGTCGTATATGTTCCTTGTTGAGCCACAGTGGTTGTCAACGATTTCATCTTCCATGTTGACCATCTTTTCTGAGATACCAGGGGCCTGTGTGCTGTTGATTAATCCATGGAATATATCCAGGATAGACGATAATATAAAAATCACTAAATAGGGAAACGGTACGATGAATCATAGAATTCGTTTAATAAATCTTCCCCAGGTGGTGTCGGTGATCCATGGTGAGATATCTAGTAGATTTTACACAGATCATGCAATAGTACATTTCCCAGGACATTACTCGGTTCAGGACGGATTTATGTGCTGTTGAATAAGCCTACGATCATCTTGGTAATTGAAAATGTCCTTCCTGGCAATAAAGTGATGATCAGCCACTTCCCATACACATAAACCAGCGACTTTATCACTAAACGTCTGATTACTACAATATTACTACAGTACCATAAAAGTTGAATAAAGTTGACCCAAATTGTCCCTGGGTATAGAAAAGGGTCTTCATTTTCGAGGTTCAATGATTGGATCCTTGGTAAAACAAAAATGTGACCCCCCCCCTCCTCCATCGCTTCATAAACCATATCGTCCAGCCTATTTATCATTCTGAGATTATTAAACAAACCCCTGTCTCCTCTACTGTGATATCCCTCATTCAGAACTTCCTGCAGTCCGCTATTTGATATTGGGGTTATAAACCCACATGGGAGTTGCACTCAGATATCAAGGAGATATCTGATAGACTTATCTGACCGTCTCTTATATAGCACGGGTCCTTTAAGGCAAATCCCACTGTTGAGCCGGCCCTCCTCTGACCTATTCCTCAAAGGTTCACGGTATTCCATTATATTGGGACAGGACTCCAGAGACTGATTAGCTTCTGTTGCTGGCAAAGTACGACCTCATTAAACAAAGGACAACAGTAGGGAAACATGAAATACAAGGTATGGTAAAGATCTAAACTGGTTTTTTTATCTATCAGAACACAGTTCTACATTAGGCAGATCTTCCACTGTTGTTCAGAAATAGCAACGTTTCTTGTATACCTATAAGCGAATGTCTCATATTCACTGACCAGAAGTAGGGATTTCGTTCGTCACTGAGCGACAGAAGAATACCTATACGTCCCTCCGTATAACGTGACGTGTTGAGAAAATGGAAAACTGGGCAGTAGAATGGCGTTTTTGATAATTTCTAGATATATGATAATAAGGAGACAACGGGAGTGTGTCTGAATTTCATCTATTCCTTGTTGTTCTGGAACTCAGTGAATGTTTCCCACCAGACAACTCGAAACAGATTCCATTAAGTCAAACTAACCATGTCTCCATATATTACACACGTGTTATGTAGGAATCTTTGATGATGGATAATAATATTGTTTGACTGTCGTTTGCTGTAAATACCGATTTCTGTGTAACTTTTAATTGTTCGGGCAAGAAACCGTTGTAGAAAATGCCGGGAAAGGAATTGCAAGGTTACCGATTATTGGCACCGATATTTTCTCGGGGAACAAAATCCCTACCATACCATACCCGAAATTTGATCGGGACATTTTTCCTTTGAAGGTGTAAACTGGACCTAAAAATCTGTCGGTTGTATGTCGGTATGTATTAAGTAATAAGGATGCATTGGATTTCTACTGTATTTTCCAGAAACACACTGATTCAATTTTGACATTAAAATCCCGAGGATTATGACAGTGTATGAGGAAATCCCTGTGGTGTCCTTGCAACAAAATCTATGCCAAATTAATCGGTGAGCATTCTCCGCAAGTCTCGCTTTGATTCACCGGTTGGCGTCGTTTATATCGCTTATGGTATCGATCTATTGGTGATTCCCGACTGAAGATCGGGCTCATCATCGACACTGGCACTGCCTATCAGTGTCTCTAACTACTACAGGTGTTCTGGTTTCAAACAGAAAAGACTCACTTTTTGAAGGCACGCCACATCAGGTTGTTAACACCTCTTTTCTAAATAATAAAAGTGAATATGTAGAATGATTCTTGGAAGGCTTTAGGCTGTCCTCGTGTAGTGTCTCTGCAGGCATTCAACCTGAGATCAGAAATGATAAAACGATGAAGCGCTATAAACCAACCTAAACCGTATTTATTAGTATTTCCATTTGAATAGATCCAAATTTGGCACCCGCATACAATATAGTTTTTGTGTGTATACGCGCATGCAATGGCTGTATTTATCGCCCGGAATATATAAATATAAGTGTGCGGTATGTGTTCTCGGGTGTATACATATCGCACACATATATGCTACTTGCGATTGGTATATTCAACGATATGAATATATACAGCCTGCTGTACCCACATTATCAGAAACACTCATTTTATCTCACCCATGGAATAAATGCCCATAGGCTTAACATTGGGAACTCGTTCTCCATGCCCCTATGAGTATTGCAATCCGTTCTCCATGGTCTATATCCTGTGTGTTGTCCATTCTGTTATGCCCCAGTCACACTGGCGTAAAAAACGGCGTTTTTCCGTGTACGCATCTCTACGTACTTCTACGCATTTTGAAATCTACAAATGCGCGGCAATGCGCGGAAAAACGCGGAGATGCGTAAATGAAAGTCGGAATGCGCCGAAAAACGCCACAATGCGTAGAGAAGCGTAAAGAAGCGTTGATGAACGTTGAGAAGCGTTCTAAAGCGTTAAAGCAAAGCAAACAATACGTTCTACATCCGTTCTAAATCCGTAGCTAATACGTGGTCCCCATCAATTCAAATACGTAGAAGAAACGCCAAATTTTACGCCAGTGTGACTGGGGCTTTAGCGTGTACAGGGCTGAGATAAATACAGAAAGCTACTCGTTTTGGTCAAAGAAGTTATTCTCCAACTTGTTTGAATGCTACATGATATTCACTCGGCTGTCGCCTCTTTCATATCACTCCACATCAAACTCGTGGAGAACGACAACTTTGACCAAAACTTGTTGGTTTTTTCTTTAATACTCAACGAAGCCACCGTCACCTCCGCCATCTTCGGCACCGCCGCCATATTGCCACCACACGACTTTCCCTGCCATTAACACCTCTTCGCTTACCACCAACGTGCACTACAAGACCACTCCTACCCTGTGCATTGCCCTTCAGTGCTTTGTTTCCCGGCCGCAGCACCAGAAGACCACTTTCTTGCCCAGTGAGACCCTTGAACCTGAGATTCACTGGCCAACATGAAATAATAAGATCTGGGGGAGTGGCCCCCTACCGGCCAACCTCCTGCCTTGTTGTGCCACTCTGCAAAGGAAGTCCCCTGCCCCTCATCCACCCCGGTGACAACCCCCTGGTGCCGAGCGTGGGCGGCAATATTCCTTTTTCCATAGGCCGGTGTCGCACCGTATGTAGTTGATTACGCAATGCCTGCAGCCAAACAAAGTCTTGGCAACGTATTCTGTAGCACTGGGTGACTGAGTGTATGTGTGTAATACGTTCATAATAGCCGTTTAGATTATTTCCGGAAAAGGAACAGTTATGCCATCTATGGTGTTCCCGCTAAAATTGTGTGTGTCGTAGATGCATATCGACTCAAGGATATTTTAGATATACCTTAGATAACACGGGAACACCAAAAAGAATACACAATAATACATTGACAGGCATAATTATTATATACTTATCTTCAAACTAAGACAATTATCAACTATAAAGTTTAGGCAGTCCAGACTCGTTGATACAGTACCCTATTTTGTTCCCGTATTCTAATCTGTCAAAAAACAACAATCAGACCCACCATTCACTATACGTATTCGGCCGGACTCGGCATATTTGTCCGAGCGACCACCAAACTAACCAACGCACCATTAGGTGGCGTTAAACGGCAACACATGTATAGGCAGTTAAGGGGGTGTTCCACTGGATCGACGGTCGCCGATTTGGTTACCTGACACTCGACAATCCACATTGGATGCCCTGAAGTCTTTGATTATGAACATTTATTAAATGATTATGTTAATCAAATTAAATACATTACAATATGAACCTTCCTCTCTAACCCTCAGGAATGTATCCCAGCTGAGGTTGAGGTTTGATATATGTAAAATGACATTATCAGTTTCATCAAATGCACCATTCGTAAAAGATTAGATTTTCGAGAAAAAAAGGCTTATAAAAACTGGCCAAACTATTTACTATGCGATATCACGCAAATATTGGGATAAACTATAATCAACCACCATCTCAGAACAATAATCATCTGTTTATAAGGGAATGAGCACCGTTTAGGGAAGTACGGGCCTATCTTATTTGGAGTGTGTCTATAGTAACTGTGTCTATTGTATTTCCCGGGTACATACCAATTAAATCTTCACGCTAAAACCTTGAGGATCACCTATGAAATCAAAGCATGCAGATCTATAAAGTGTATACTCAGTCGTCAGGTGTAAACGCCTCAGTGACTTGAAGTGTCACCGATTATTGGCACCGATATTTTCTCAAGGACCCTAACCCTTCCTGATATTTTATCGGTGCATATACCGTCGGCAGGTGCAAACTGGGCCCATGAAAAATGGAATAGAGGACTAAGAAATGGGGGTTATTTATTGACATGATGAGTTTCTCAATGCCTCATCCATTATTCGTCATCTGGTCACATGTGATCAAAACGCAATGTCGTTTGAATACATCGGGGTTTACAGTGCGGCTGTCATTCGTTGAAAAAAATCATGTCATGAAAGACCATTTTCAATTCGCCGATTATACTGCACCAATCTGGATGCATAGGTGAAATATCGCTAGATATAAACGATCAATTGTCTAATGTTGCCGGTTAAAAAGAAATCGAAAAAAGATGAAGGATTCTTGGGCAAAGGAAAAGAATAATAAGGGACTGCATCGAGATCCGTAGCTACTGACACTATGCCGTGAGTTTTGGTTGCGGAGATGGTTTTCACCAGGTTAAGTCGAGTGAGATTACGTAGCTATCCAGAATGAATGGCATATTATCAGTGGCTTTGGATCGAGTTCAGATTTCATCCCATCCCTATCACTGACTAATCGGCTAAAATTTGTAACATAATCCCCCGTTCAGTAATTGTCTACAATAATCAGTACAATTTCAATTGTTAGGTGTAAGAAATACCAGGCGTGAGATAAATAGACAATAATTAATGGTTTTGTGGACAGGTAGCCGTAAACCACGAGAGGTTGACGCGTATTAACCCTTTAAGGGCGGATGATGCCTTAAGGCATCACCCGGCCGGGGGCGGATGATGCCTTAAGGCATCATTTGCTGGATATGATATATATCATATGAAATTGCTTTTGAAAAGGAAATATTTTACCAGCAAACTTGAAATTTGCACAGAATGTAGGTATAACATCATATTTAGAATTCTAAATAAAAGAAATAGAAATATTAAGGATTCCCGATTATATCACGTGATAAACTTTCCAATTCTGAGTTTAGAGGACAATGTCCCCGTCCCCTAGAACTGTACATAGTCACTAGTAGCCGTCCCCAAGTGTGTAGTTCTGCCATAGGCGGCCATCCTTAAAGGGTTAATACACGAGCGCTGGCGAGTGTATTACGACGTCAACCTCGAGTGGTTTACAGAGCCGCCTGTCCACAAAATCATCGTTTGTTGCATTCATTATCCATCTTTTCGAATAAGTTAAACCCAGTATTTGCCATATCAAAACATTTAACAATAGGAACTATTTCTTTGCTCTATAGCAAAAGGGACTATTTTTCCCGTATACAATGATTTTAAGGCCGTATACCACAGGTTTGAATCCGTATACTACAGTTATGGTATCTGACAGGTTTTATACAATGGGGAGTGGTTTACTGAGTCCCCACACATTTTCAATAGGGGCTTTGTATACGATGGATAATAAAAGGTAATACAAGTCCAGGGAAATCATGCCTAGCCCTGACCCTGATCTGGGCAGGTTGTGGCAGTGCAGGGCGGAGCAGCTCACTGCCCGCCTGTACAATTTGCTCGTTGCCCTGCCCATTGCTTGTAATGGGCCATGGAGGACCTGACCGACACGGTTCCACACTCTATCGGCCTAGTGACTGGCCAGCTGTCCTAACTACCACCCGCAGCACTGCGATGGTGTGCCGCTGTCAGGGTACGCTGAAAGGGAGTATCATCCTACAACCAAGCCGCAGCTTATTCACGCAAACTCATCTAGTTGTGTTTCTTTCTGTTGACAATACACGCATCGTTGGCTGGGTTCAAAGAAAACGTCCAATATACTTATATCCTCTCCTAGACAAAGAGAGCAGTAGTGCCAAGCAGATATATTTGAAGTCAGCACAATAGATATACAAAGACTGGTCTCGTGTTAAAGAATATCAAAATAATTCGGTAAGCATAACTAAGGTTACGTAACGAGGCTTTGACTTAGTTGAGCAATTGTTTTGATCCTCATCAAGTAATTTTGATTAATTTTGATTTGTTGACCTCCAATTGGTGGATCCAGTAACTTCAAATTGCATGGTTTTTTAAAAATGTATCTGAGCTTCAATCTGAGTGGTCTAGACGGCATCACACTGTCAACCTTGGTATGAAAAGGTCAGTCTAGGTATGAAACTGTAGTTACTACACCGCCAAAAGCAAAAGGAAACTATAGAGTGTTCATCTGAAGGTCTACTTATATCCATTGGCAACTTATACAAACTAAAATACACAGGTAGACTTCTCACAATTATACACTGAACATCATATCAGAAAAGAAGTACATGCTCGGGGTTACACATTCTATCAGACATTTGTCAGGCGATCCTATGAGCCTAGTGCGACTATGTCATGAATAGACATCAGACCTTCAAGGGAAAACCAACGTCAAAATATGAGCTACCATGTATGAGCTAGAATGTATCAAATAGTGTAGGGTAATATTGCTGCAGGGGATGCGAACAAACATCATTTCTGCTCGATAGGCAGACAATAACTTCTACTGCCATTATCATCTCCTGTACCTCATTTTTCTCCTTAAAATGTTTCTTCTTTGTTTTCCTCTCTTTTAATTTTATTTTTTCCTCTTCCTCAGATTCTTACTACTTTTCTTCCCCATGTGAATTCCGCCTTTTTTCTTCCACCCCATGAACACCTTCCCTTCTTGATAGGACCAGAAAATGAGAAAAGATGCATAATCACTTTAAAGTACAGGTTTGATAAACATGTATATTTGATCAAGATAATGTATGCTCACTCGGAATGTGATTGGAAAGAGAAGTAAATGCACGCACATGATGGATATTAAGAAGAAACTGCATCGAGATCGATGGCATACTTTTAATGGCTATGGATTGGTTATGGTTCAGATTTTGTTTCACCCGTATCACTTACTAATTGGCAAACATTTGTGACATCATTCCCATTGAGTATTTATTTTACAATATTCCATAGGCATTAAGTACGAGTTCAAAAATCTCGTTATAATTATTCGTTTGATATAATACCTCTGCCTTCGCCTTCGGGATATTTCTCATCAACGATTCACGGGCTTTCGTATCCTATGTTGACTGCTTGGGAAGTGAATATGTTCATTTGTGATTACACTATACAAGCAGTCAGTTGACACATGAGGCCCCGCAGGAAGCGAGTTAGTGTTAGCTTGCCACAAGATGATAGGCTGAAACATTACAATGTTATCAAATAATCTATCTGGGGTCAGAGATGAGGCTAGGCCAGGAGGCCACGGGACTACCAGAAACAAGGGAAAAGGTAGGATAGTTAGGATGATGGAAGGTTTATCAAGTACGCCCCGAGAAACACTGAGGATGCACCAGACAGTGAGGCCTTTGTGTGAGATTGTATGAGATACCCTGTAAGGCCCAGTTTTTATCCCACCCCTAATATAAAATACCATAGGCTTAACATTGGGTTTCCATATGCCACGCTGACTGGCATACAGAGTTTTATATGCCACTAGTGGCTTACAGAATTGTTATCACGTAATATTCCAAAATCGAGGAGACAGGGTAGGATAAAATCAAAACCTGATTCGTTTTAATCTTGGCCACCGCATTCCACTCCTGGAGTTTTGGCTCCAGACTTCACTCGGCTTCGCCTCATAAAGTCACTATGCCAAACTCCAGTCGTGGCATATGGTGGCCAGGATTAAAACTCATCCAGTTTTACGATAACATCTGCAGGCAGGCAATTCACCAATAAAATATCGGGAAGGGTAGCATTGGTCGGTGGTTCTCCCCAAGAAAATAATGGCATCGATGATTCATGACTCTGAAAAAGGACAAAGCGTTTACACCTGAATATTTACCATACATTTTATCCCCAGCTATGGTGTATTTATTAAGATCTGCATTCCATTACTGAATAAATCAACCCGGTTCTATTTGGTTGATCTGTTGTGGGCGATTTCGCAATTTGGGGTTGAGAAATCGTTTGGATTTTTGCTGTTTACACTGACAAATATTTCATCAAGATTGTGTTATAATTGATCGGGAGTGCCAAATCATATCATCAGTGGTCAAAAATGGCAAAGGTAAACTGCGCCTAGAAATCCTGACCATTAAATGGAAACATCCAGTTATTTTAGAAAGTCATCGATTGATTCGGTGAACATTTTCTAATGAATCCATGACTGGCCCACTTGGTCAACGACCAACAAAATCAGAACGTTTTGATTTCATTAGTGAGGTTCAATATTTTGTTAGGGAATTTGAATTGGTATGCACCCGGAAAATGCGGACGAAACAATGCATACGCTGCACCATCAACGATTAATGGATACCGACTAGCAGCTGATGGTCACCACTTATATAGATTTTTAGGAGAAGACAAATAATCATTGCCATTTTCCTATGTCAATGAAATTTGGCCTGAAATTTTCATCTTATTGTTCTATACGTTATTGTCGCTCAGCTGACATTTGATACATATTACATGATGACCTTATTCTAAGTGTTTTAGCTTGCTCATTCTCCCAAAAATTTTCTTGTTTGATAAGAACAATACAATCACACAATAATAGCATGATGATTTACAGGACACGGATATACATACACACAGGGTGGTGAACAAGAACCGTACAATTCAAAGTACATTATCATTACACAAAACACATGAGAGAATGGACAGTACAATGTACCTATAACATATTGTGTGAATCTTGTTTTGGTCTGGGCATAGGTAATTCACTCTACTTCTATCAATAGACTATGGGAGATTATCTAGCGTGTGACTGGGATAACAAACCATGAATCATTTCTGAAGCACTAGATATTACAATTATACACCAGTATCAAATAGAAACATCCTGAACTTATTTCGTTGATTTAAAACAATATCCTACTGACGCCTTAGAAATTAGGAATCTATGCTATGTAAAACTATTCCCTACAGACTGTAAAACTAGATACTTCTCAGGTCTTAGAACTAACATACAATTAGTTCAATTAGATCCCCAGAGAATTATACAACGATTAGTGATATGGTTGGATTATCATCCTATTGCTACAGTAGAAATACCAGTACGAGAATAGTTAGGAGCATAAAGTGCTTTAAAGATTTCTTATTACCGAAATCTCTATTCATTAGCCGTCATTTTCATTGGGTTACGAAAACGGCAGGGACTATATAATTTCCGTACAATTTGCAATAATCAGTGAGGGTACATTGTATGCACTGTTTCTACTGTATTTTCTGGGTACATACCAATTTTTTTTCACATCAAATCATTGGGAATCACCAACGAAATCAAAGCATTTTGATTCTCCCAGTTATAAGAAATTATGTTGGTGGTCTTGTTGCATAATCAATAGGTAAACATTTTTCTGCAAGTCTCGTTTCCATTCAGCTACCTGGCGTTGGTATACTAAGAAAAATTTGTTCCAGACTGAAGGCCACGGTCAATGGAAAAGTGGTATGTGTCGAGACTGTCCGAGCCATACCAACCGAAACAAGGTTTGTCTCTCTGATACTAAAACATCTCAGAGACTGAGTGATACTACGGCCCGAATTAGCTAGCGCTGGTGAGATGCAGGAAGTGATTAAGTTTTAATGATTGCTGTGTGGAATTCACATCTAGCATGGCTCTGTTTCCGACCAGGAAAATTGTTTTTCTGTCGCTTAGAATGGCACACAGCAAGCAGTTGTTAGAGCAGCTCCGAGCAGCTGTGAATAGCAAAAGCGGGAGTTGCTTCTGGGAACAAACCTTCCAGCAAGGCAAGGGGTTGGTTCACGAAGGAGAAAAAGCTCAGCGATTAACGTTTGACGATGTTGTTCTGCGTCGTGCGTGTCATCTGAGATGTGCTGAACGTGTTCCTGTGTAATTGATACATTAAAGACCAACATGCGACTCGCTTCTCTAAAAGACCCGAAGCGACCACAGAAAGCATCACACGCATGGCGGGGGTTGGATGGGCTGGAGCACATTGGGCAATAAGAAGGACCGGCATCAAGATCCGAAGCCACTGGAAATACGCAATGAGTATTGGTTGTGAAGTAATCTCATGACGCAAATCTGAGTGAGAATATGCAGCAGACCAAAATGAATGGAGCATTTTCAGTGGCTACGGATCGAGTGCAGTACCTATTTTATCTCACCCTTATTACTGATTGCATGATCGGCTAACGTTTGTGACATCACTACCCATGGAGGAATATTTTTATATTATAATGCACCGGTGCACGAATGTCTCATTTATACTGACTAGCAGTATAAATTCTGTTCGGCCGCATCGTGGCTTAATAAGTATATTATACTACCCACTGCACCACGTGACTTGTTGACAATTACAGAAAAGAATAAACCAAATTATCAAAATAGAGGACGTTTCCCCTATTCGGAAGTATCTTTGCACAATGAGATCGCCTGGCACTACAGACTCGCCCGTAATCGACGTAAAATAAACAAACCAATAGGAACCATCGTAAATACATAATCAATAAGGACATTATCACCCCAGAATATATGAAGAAAAAAAATGCCCCGCCCGTATGCTTGAATTCAGACTTAGAGGTACTATGTGATGTCATTACTACCGCTCACTCTCCCAGCAGATCTTACGTTGCCCTCATGCTTACTTTGATCTCTGCTACAACCCCCCTTTACCACTCTCCATAACAACGTTCTGACGTCTTCGCAGTGGCGCCACTAAGCGGAACGCTCATATATAGGATCACATTCGCTGAGTGCAGCATCATTTCTGAGGTTGAAATATTATCGTATGAGTTGTAATCTTGGCCACCGTATGCCACGACTGGAGTTTGGCATAGTGACTTCATGAGGCGAAGCCGAGTGAAGTCCGGAGCCAAAACTCCAGGAGTCGACATATACCACAGCAAATGTCTGTCTCAATATCATATAATCATCAGCTAACTTCTACATAGTGCATAAAATAGTGATTCTGACACCATAATTGGATTTCTCATCCTTGATAACCCCCTAGTAGAGATAGCAAACTAGGAAATAGGATGATTTCTGACGTAACTGAAATTTAATTAACAATATGGTGGCCATATTGGCAGCCATCTTGAACTTCATATACTTGTCAGCACTGCATATATAGCCAACAATAGCTCAATGACAGTCAGCATGTTTATTTAACAGTGCAAAAATACATAATAGGTACAATCTGTTGTTGAGATTTCAATACCAGCTACTGTTGTCATATAATCCGTGATATTTCTAAGTAAATCCAAAATGGCTGCCACCTAATGTCTACAAAATATGAAAATCTTCACTATCACTTTGTCACATGGTTATTTGTGTTTAAAAGGGTGTCTTAATCAATAGTAGATGTCTTTATACATAAAAGTAAGTGGACTTTTCCAATAATGCCCCATAGTTCATGGTGGCCATATTGGAAAATGACCAAAAACAGGTGTTACATCAATATTTCAGCTTGTGCCCAGGACAAATTTTTTTCCTTATGTAATTACCTACCTGCATACCAAATTATATACTTTTGTCACAAAAATAAATATTCTGACCCTAACTGCCCTGACTATGATGTAATCAGACGATCCGTACACTGCACGAAAACCACCATTTTACATATGAATGCGCCCGGCGTATATAGGTATGCTTTTGCATATACAAGGTCGTCCTACTCCCCGTGTGTATATGCCTCACCTATAGGCGTATACCACTATACAATAGTTCTAATCTCTGCCATTTGGGGACACCACTCTAGCATTTCATTTCATTTGCAATTAAAACACCACTCTTCTGAAGTCATACTTTGGATACTATATATATAACACAAGGTTTTTTTAATATCAACCCATGTGCTAAAGCGCCAAATCCACTAAGGCGATTTTACATGCGAATTTGCGTTCGCAGACGTTTGCAGACCATCACTCAGTCGCATGAAATTTGCATGAAAAATCGCTTTAGTGGATCACGCCATCGCATGGAATTCGCATCATGATTGCATGGCTGATGCAAATTCGCATGGACATGCGAATGCCTTGCGACAATATCTAATTTATTTGATATTATCGCATGTGATTCGCACAGTCGCATGTATTCTGTACTGTCGCAGTAGTGGATCTGGTGTTTGCACGGCGTTCGCAACAATCGGACAGTCGCATGGATCGCAGACGCATTCGCTTGAAAATTCTCTCGCCTCAGTGGATTTGGCGCTTAACACTGAGCCGCCGCTGAAAGTCATCAGGTGATGCTGAATCCTCACCTATGATCGTCTATTATGATCCCCGGGTAAAATATGACACTGGTAGTTGCTATGACATTAAGACCAAAAAGCATTGCCATCATCCTCCCAAATGGCTGATCGGGCAGAATGACCGGTATTTATATTCCAAACAGATAACCTTGCATTGAGCAAGTCTGCATCTGACAAAATCCAAACAAGCACTGGCATGAAAAAGTCGCGGCCATGGGCCCCTGACAATGAGAAATCTTTGGAAACACCGCCCATGATGGATTCATGCCAGGAAAGGCATAATGTCCTTCAAGGGGATTCATCTTAGCTTTGCCTGGTATTGTGCTGCCGGTTGACCTTCCCTGCCTTCATCCCTCTGTCGTTTGTGGAGGTAGGAGTGGGGAGGGATGAGGGGGTCCGATGATCATCTTCAATCTGCCTGCCAGTCGGTAAGCCGGCCCGTGTATTGTGCCTCCTCTGGGGGTTAAGACGACGACTTATCAATGATGGGCTCGTGTTATCCTAGCCAGATAAAACGGTCGACCAGTGTCGCATTAGTCCGCTCATGATAACAGAGATCCCATTCGGAACATCTGCATTTGGGATTGATCCTCACCGTTGTAAAAATAGTTAATAACCCACAGTCGCCCGCCAATACGTTTCAGCGATTATCAGGGCATTTATGTCATTTATTGTATCTCAGGAACAATCTTGGCAAAAACAGATTTGATGAAGAATTCCGAGAAATTTTAGTTATATTGTATTTTACCAAAGACTAGTTCTCCAGAAGTCATTAAATTCTCCTCTTGTTGTATTATTCTCCGGCGTATTATCGCCTTATCCTACTACAAGAGTTGTCTTTTTTATTTGCCATATATCTCTCCCCTTTTTCAGCATGCAACGCTATGCACATCATGGATGCGCATATGATACATCGAGAACAAAAGAATTAAGTAAAGATCTTGGTGGTCATGATGGGAGGAGTGTTTTGTGTGTTACCTAAAGTGGTTGGTTCGTTTGAGATCAGTGATTAAACCATTCTCTTGAACTCCTTAAGCTGGCCTACGTTGTGCAGCGATGACGGAAGGTCTCTCCAACATCTACTTCCTCGGTAATATGGGGAAGTCAGAACCAGAGAGCTCGACGTACGCCCAACGATAAAAGATAAACCAAACGATAAAGTTGATCTTGTCACAAGATCTGGTAGATCGGCTGGCAGTATCTTCCCACTTCAGGTATTCTATATATATATATATATATATATATATATATATATATATATATAATATATATATATATATATATAGCGGATGGCGTTTGGCGTATGCATCTAATATCGTTCCTTTTTATCTAAAGGAAATTTGAGCTGAATAAAACAATCAAAATATAAAAGAAATCATCATGAAAATAACATGGGTTTTAATTCTCAAGCCAAATTGTCCGATATGCCTTTGAAGATTATAAATAAGGCCACCATCGATTGATTTTGCTCACAGACGGACGGAATCAAAACGCTTTGAATTTTGCAGTGATCCTAATCGCCTTCAATTGTTATATAGAGACACAGTAGAAACGATTACTTCTATGCACCCTCACTTATCATTTGATACCTACATACAGTCGGTGGCACCACATATAGACTTTTAGAGGCACTCAATTAATCGGAGCCAGTCATTGGAAAATGGCATTTAGTCTAACCAACTCCACTCACCTTCCACAAGTTTCCTTTCCTGAGGTTCTCCCAGATATCCCATCCATCTGTGTCCCTGTCTCCATGTCTCGCTGTCTTCAGACCAGAGCACCCGGCTTTGAGGCATTGACAGCTAAACGTTTTCAATATTGAGGAAGGCCTGGGTGACGGAGAGATGGGTGGGTGGGTGCGCAGATGTTTTATTCGTGGATAATTGCACTTTAGATGTGGGTTGCAGATTATTGCCATTGGCGTCTTTCTGAAGTTGCTTCCTCTAGTCAGTGCCTGGTTAGGAGCAGCTCAGAGGGACAAGACACTAGGTGTAGATCGCTGATCCACTATTAGTACTTTTCCTGCAGCACCCGATTCCCCTGCATAGCATTACACCGCTGGCACTGCCTGCTGAAATACCGCAGGCATCAACATGAGTCACATGAGTATAGTACTTTTACCATCTTGCATTGTACATATGATACGGTTTAGTTTTCAACTAGTGAACTATCGACTGTATATTTATGCAGTTTCTGTAATGTCTTTATCCTTTTAATTACAATCTCTATCATACTCTTGCCCTCGAGCTCAATGAAAATAGGATTATTTTTTATATATCCTAGAAGACAAAATGGGAAATTGTGAGGTGATTTGAGTTCTTTAGCATGGTAACTTGTGATATTTCATATATAAGCAAAATGATGGCTCTATAATGACCCCTAAGCATGTTGCAGTAGCCATGGGAAAGCCTGGAGGCATCATGCTGCAGTACACACAGTTATATTTGGAGATATCATGCTTTAGTAGCCATGGGAATGCCTGGAGGCATTGTGCTGCAGTAGTCACAGGATAACCTGGAGGCATCATGCTGCATAGCCCACAGCAATGCCTTAAGGCATCATCCTGCAGTATCACAAAGATCCCTGGAGGCATCATGCTGCAGTAGTGGCAAGAATTCCAGAATGCTGCAGTACCCACAGGAATGCTTGGAGGCATCATGCTGCAACATCACAAAAAAGCCTAGAGGCATCATGCTGCAGTAGTGACAGGAATGCCTAGAGGCATCATGCTGCAGTACCACAGAAATGCCTGGAGGCATCATGCTACAATACCACAGGAATGCCTGGAAGCATCATGTTATATAAGTCACCAGAATACCAGGAGGCATCATGCTACGACTAAATGGTAAGAAGAACGACACCAGTAATAACTCGATTGACGACCTCCTTCAAGTCTGACTTCCAGACCCGAGTAACCTGAATAAAGCTCACAGCCGAATTAGTCATTCCCTAGGTAATTAATCCGCTCAATAATCCGTTCACATGAGAGCTTCAGAATCAAATTCCCAACGAGAATAGCGCTTGATATTTAGACATGCGACCCGTATCGTATTCGGCAGCAAGTAGGGAGCAGATCACCTGTCTAACAATCAGTGTTTAGTTCATATCTCACTGACAATAATGAGTAACACGATATGGTGTAGTGATTTTTGTAGTTGAGCAGATTAGGTTGGGTCTCTCCACCATACGACACAGATTTCCGCGGAAGCAGGTTGGGTCTTGATACACACAAATTTTATACATGACATCCATGTAATGTGCGTATGAATATCTAGGTTTAAGAGAATTGCATTAATTTGCATATGATTTTATGATCGTAAAACTAACACTTGCTGCTGTTTTGCAAAGGTAATGTCCATGTGATGTCAATGTGAAGTTCATCGTTGTTTATAATTAGTCATCCACAGGGGTGAGATAAAATCTGAACCGCATTCGATCCATAGCCACGAAAAATATGTCATGAGTTTTGGTTGCAGAGTTATCTTATGAACAAAATCGTACCTAGTAAGATAACTCTGCAACCAAAACTCATGGAATGTTTTCAGTGGCTATGTATGTCGAGGCAGTTCCTTCTGAATGTTGTTTTCTGAGTTGTACGAGGAAAAAACACAATACATTAGTGATTATCTTAATTTCCAACACTCGAATAAACAAAGAAGACAGATAATGAGGATGTTTCCCGCTAAAAACTGTCCGCGCCAAATAAAAATGTAATTTGTTATTAGAAATATTCCGAAACACAGATACAACATTGAAGCTTTGTGATTGATAAAAAGGTACTTTCGAGCCACCATTGGTTGATAGGTATTGTTTCTATATGCACACCATATTATTTTCCCAATTGACACAGTTATCAAGTTGAAGCTGTCTGGTGGCTTGGAATATGGAGATCGTGCTAGCCATCTATCATAAAAAGGCAACTTCCGTAACCACGGAACTTCAGTCTGGCGCAGCATCCCCCAAGACCACCTACCTTCACCATCGAAACGCTGATGGATGCAGGATTACAAAATCATGCCTGTCGTGCCTGCCTTAATCGCCTTAATTAGGCCTGCGGTCACTTCCCCCGCCTACGCTAGTTAGTAGGCAGGGTAGAGTTGGGCGGGCTAAGGAGCAAAGGCTGTAGGACTTGGATCCGCGTAGAATAATATATCTCTGTTGTTAGGCAGTGGAGGGGTGTGCTTTAACATGGACGCATGATGAATGTTGTAGTAGGGTGGCATGTATTGTAAACAGCCTCTCGTATACAGACTGGGTCCTCACCCGATACTGCTTTCAGCTGCAGATTGGTTTCTGTGTAAAAGGCCCGTTTCTCAGCTCGGGGTAGTTGGTTGTTAATAGCGGGTTGGCCTAGTGGGGGTTGCGGCTTGGGTCCCCACGTCAATGCATACACAATGTGTGAGCACAAGATTCTGAATACCATGTGTTGGTATGCGCACATGCGACAATCAATCAAGTCTTCTATGGCTCTATTCAGTAATACCAATGCTGGGAATCCCGAGCTGGATTCTACACGTGTAGATCGCTGATTATCAAGTCATTATCGAAAATCTTTACTTATTTGCCTTAAATACTATGCATTGAACTATTCAAATAGTAAAGTTAATAACATCTTCATAATGGTGGACCAATGGTAGTTTGCTATGAGAGAATTGACTACATCAGAACATATTTCTGGTACAAAAGACTAATCCCCAACAATTGATAAGTTTCCTTATAATCATATACCTGAAGTATTATTTGTATCTGTTAGTATTCTGTACACATATTTAAACCGATCGTTTCTTATTATAGAACCCAGTATTCAAACCGCATTGAAGTGCAGAAACCAAACATTTTGGGTGCTTATCTCTTTCCTCTCCCATCGGAGAAACTGCCAGTGCGTGTCAAGGGTAGAAGTGTCTTTTATGATCTTGATTCCTTCAATAACATCAGAGAGAACAAAGGGAGATCTTATAAAACCCTACAAGTGGTGTTTCGCGTAAATGAAACAACACCGAAAACTGGTCTGTTTTAATGGTTCTTTTTAAAGTTTTTATTTTTCATTCAATGATCATTACATTGTTCTTCTAAGGAAAGGAAACTGTCCATCCTGAGGGAATATCACTATACACCTTACAACGGTGATGATCCGCTGTCGGAGGTCCCCGATGAAGTGTCTCTGGACTGTGGTGTGGTGAGTTGGGGTTTCAGCTACAGAAAGCAGGGTCCCCGACGGGTCCTGCCGCCTCCGTCTTCACGCCCGTTGTACGACGCGGGGCCTGAAGCAGATTACGGGGGTGACTCGAGCGTACGATTCTAATCAATAGATCTGCATTGAGAGCGGCCATTATCCCCGCACTGGCAGGGATTAACTCGCCTCCTACTCGCCTCCAGATAAGCACTTCCCGTGCAGGGAGCTGCTCGGGAGTCGCTCGTGTGTGTTTGTTAGGAAGAAGGCAGGGGCCAATACGCTGATGGCCCAGCTGAGGCAGTGGAGCCTCAATAAGGGAACGAACCCTATAAACCGTAAATGGGTGCTCTGCTGAAGGAAATATGCTATCTTGAGGGGACCCTAATCTTTTCAAATGACAGTGATGGCAGTCGTTCCATAGGGGTCCACAGTGATTTTATTGTCAGATAAAGAAAGGAAGACACAATTGGCCTGTGCTTAGCAGGGTTTGGTACTATTATCCTTCCGTGCAATTTCAATGGTTTTGTTTTAGCCGGCACAAAGGCGGAACCTATCATATATCAAGATAGAGTGGATATTGCCTTCTGATATGTATTCTTGAAACAATGTTATACAATGTATACAGTGTTACCATGATTTTTATATGCATTGTCTCATTCTCCACGTGGTGGTTGACTAGTAGTAATTATTATCCGAGCAAATGCGTTGCAAGATATCTACTAATAACATGTTATCAAGGGAAAGACAAAATAGCCTCCGATCTTCTCACGTAATATTTTTTTTCTATTGCCCTAGGATAATATGGCTTTCGGTATTCTACTCAGGAGCGATTTGTAGGCTCTATAGGTTTAATATGTAGACTTGGTTTTAGGTTGATGATAGTTCTATATACCTACATGCTTCACTATCAAAAGGGTATCATTTAGTTTTATCATGAGCGAATCTGTTTGTTCTTTTCCAACTAAATTCAAAGACGATGTCTTTTATTTGTTTGAGTCCACCTCCGCTTAAAAAAGAATCATTTATAACCACATTTTCTGATTGAAACATTCCCCATTAAGCGAATGTTCATAGGCAAAGTTACATTTATCTCTTTTGGATGATGATACTGTAGGAAATATCTCTCGGGTTATGATGGATTTCATTTTGCACATTCGTGTTTCCTAGTTCATTTCTGAAGGTTCCCCTTTGGCCATGAACAGTTTTACTAAATCCATTCACTGTTAAGAAATTGAGAAAGGAACTATTATGCAAAATCCAAGCAGAGCAATTAATATTGATTAATCAATTCTTCAATGCCTCAAAATTGAAATCCTAGTTCTGAAGTAATCCGATTATCCCAAAATGCTGATAAAAGCTTACAAAAAGGGAGACTTCATAGTAAATATGAACCAGGATAAAAGGTTTAGGTGACCATATTTCATGCACATCTTCCTCTCCAATCGCATTTGTAACATCCTGACATGAAGAACGTGTTCTCTCTCCTTATATTTCGATCTTGACGATAGTCTGTTTAAATCAGTTTCATTTTACAATGACCATATGATAGGTATCATTACTGTTAGCCTAAAGACGACATTTTCATACCAAGGCTGACATTTTAATACCAAAATTGACCGCGTGACGCAATCTAAACCAATCATATCGAAGCTTAGATGTATGAAGAAGACATAGTATAGACGTTAAAGACACTCGATAAGGGTCACAAGGCCACCCCACAAATCGGAGGTCAACAGATTGCCTTTTTATTGATATTTGAAGTTATAAAGTAATAGTCTCGGTAAGGATCCAAGACCTCGTTAAATATCACTTTTAGATTCTTACCTCGTAACTCTGGTATTCTTTCACCCGAAAATGGTTTCCCTCTAATCTGTTCCGATGCGCCCCAATGTTCATCCTCATCCTCTGGTTACGTATAGCCAGTCCTATGTGTATTCCGCTGGCTACAGGGAGAGAGAAGCAATCAATAGTGTGTTGACCTTATACCCTGGAGGCAAATAAAGGTGACCATCGTTTCCTTCCTCATCATTATCGTTGTTGACAAAGTGCCTTATACCAGTGGTTGGCGGCTAGGGCGGCTTTGGTGTCACTGTAAATGGGATATCTCAGAATAAGGCTTGATATCGATGCTACCTAGTTTTATTAAGTAAAGAGGCATAATGAAACTGGTTTCAGATAAAAGCCATGGTAATCTCCTCTATTACTAGGCGTCTAGTCCTCGGAAATTACGGTCGTTTAATTATCTGAAACAATAGCATATTGTGCATATCTTGCAACATAATACCCTAAGCACTTGCCTATATATGCGCAGAACAATGTGTATCGGGTTTAGTTCACCTATGAAGCTTCTCTTGGTACTTTTTCCCTGTAGATATTACATCGAAGGCCCAGTTTACACCTGCTGAAGGAAAATGCGCCGATGTTCACGAGGAGAACCACCGACCGACGCTACCCTTCTCAATATTTTAACGGTGTTTTTCCGTCTGAGATGCATCGGACTAGAAAGGATATGCATCTTTGGATCATCTTCTTATACTGCCGCCATTTGCATCTGAAGAGAATTGGATACCAGAACCAAATTCAGCTTTTCCTAAACTACCTACAAAAGTTGGGATTGCCTCTGTAGGCATAAAGACCAGTTGACGTATATTTATATTTATATATATATACATACATACATATATATATGTATGTATATATATATATATATATATATATATATATATATATATATATATATATAAATATACATCTTATAAGAACCTTCTTTCTATTTACATATCTGGAGCCATCTAGCGTCAGTAATTACACTTTTCCCGCCAATTGGTGTTTTGGTGTCGCTTCGCCTCTAGGTATTTCCTTTAATTAAGGGATATTTTGTCCGCCAGATATCGGTTTCCCCCCCCTTTGTGGTTGTCTTCTTATTCATTAATATTATTACTTGTATTTTGTACTAAGGCTAATAAGCAGAGCTACCGTAGGAAAGGGCAGATGGGTGTCCTTTGTGTCGGTGCGTTTTCTATTTTGGTCATACTCGAGTTTCTTCTGGCGCATCATGTGCTTGTTTAAACCCAGACGATATTTTCCTATATATATCTTTGATATGCCGTGCAATGCGGTTTTATGGATTCTGGCCCGTTTCCAATGTAGGTTTTAAAACAAAAGAGACTTCCATAGAGGGCAGGTAGTTTGATGTCTAATAAGGCGGCTTTATTGATTGATGGGATTTGGATACAACCCCTAATGCACATGTTTCTTTGACGGTAAATATCAAATCCCTCCTCTGTATATTACACCGGGTACGGAAAGGAAGATTAGCCGGTCCAAATAGCGTGCTTTTACCACATAGAGGTCAATGTCACAGGGTTCAAGGTCGATGTCCTCCGATGGCCGCGGGCCTCATTGCCTGCCGGTCACAACACCTCTAAAAATCTCGGCGAATCTCGGCAAATCTCGCGGTAAGCTGACGAGGTGGATACGACCTTGACCTGTCCACGTGACTGGAGCTTTCAATGAGGCACGGCGCCGTCTCTGATACCATTTCCCTTCACCCGGCCACGGAGTTCCCAGCTCCCACCCCTCACAGCCACCACCCCTCCCTCAACACCCAGTTTCCATTCCTTTTCCTCCTGTAGGAAATGTGCTCAGGGCGTTCGTCGTATGATGCCCACCTTGAAGCGAACCTCGAAGCGAACCTTGTAGATCATAGCACTTGATGACGATTGCCTGCAATATGAAAGCTGTTTAAACGCCTAGAGAAGGTGTTTTTTACTTTGTATTGCCATAGGCTTAATGTAGGGTAGGGATAATCTATGTAGTCTCTCGGCAATGCATCACTAGCTTAACCCGATGAATTTATCCTCCCTTGAATAAACGCCTGATCCATTCAATACTGCCCACTTTGCCTTGCCCCTCTCTGTTAACTAATTTTCTTTTTTCCCGAATGTCACATGAAAATATTATAAAGGAATTCAATTCGATTCCATACTTTCCAAATTTCCATATTTTTCTGATCTGATATCGAAGTACAATCTTCACGGCATCTGTCTTTTTCCCGCCCGTACATTCATGGCAAAACTTATCATTTCATTTATTTAGCCGATTGTTGGATCAAAAGTCATGAATAAGTTTAATTACCTTCACTACTATACTAGTAAGGGTCACTCCTCTACTATGGTATCAGTAATCTAGCCATACTAGCATACTCTGTAGTGTATGTTGGGATGAAAAAACACACACTTGAAAGCTCGTATACGGCGCTAGGTGACTTCTGGCATACCAGTTCTGGATAGTGGCTTGACGTCGGCCTCTTTTTTTGTTAAATATCGAGATGATTATTGATATTTAAGATATATGATAAACGCTAAGCATATCAAGCTTGTTGCCATTACTTATTTAGCTTACGCAACTCGTTTTACTGAATTATTTTTAGACTAGCCGACCTAAACAAGTTTCACGGCCCAGACCCTGTCCCCCATGTTCACGATTAAGTTATATCTCACTTGTTTCTCACATTCCCCCATAGTATACCGCTCCCTCCAAGCATCGTCGCTCACAATCCACCTGCATTCGCCCTCATCCACCATTTACCATTTTAGGTCCTGATACAACATTTAAACACCACATGCCGCCAACATGAAGGCTTTTAGGGCTCCGAACCTGGCAATGTTGACGATGGTGTTCTGTTCCCCTAGGGAACGCTGGCGCCCTGCTCCGAGGTGGCCTGACTATGTCGGCTTCCGTATACACGACCCCTGTTGTAGCCCGACTCGCCCTCCATAAAGGCCCGTTTCCATTGGCCGATTATTTGCTACCGCTCTGAAGTCGGGAACCACCAATCAAATTTTCAGCCTGTTTCCATAAGCCGATTATTTGGCACCGATGTACCTCGCTAATTCGTAGTAATACTATACTGACCGAATCGGGTATTGCACCGATTACAGTCGATGTACCTCGCTAATTTGTAGTAGTCTATACTTATTAAATATTAAATACAGCCTGAATACGGGTATACGGTGGTAGACCGCTAATTGTAAAATGGCGAACCTTATCCAGTAAAAAAGACAACTAAAAAAACAAAGGAAAACACATCAATTGATTTTTTTGGTATACTGACGCAAGAACGGTGAATGGAATAGCTTTTCAAATGGTCACTGATTAATTTGGAGAAAATTATGCAATAAAGCCACTACCAACCCAGTTGGTCAACGACCGACAGAATTTCATTTCATCGTTGAGGCTCACGCTTTTGGCATGAACATTCAATTTGAATGGACCTGTAAAATGGAGGAAAACCACTTCGCCCTCATCGACTATATTATACCGACCTGCAATCGGTAGCAACACTGACAGTCCTTTAGGGGAACCCAAATAATCGGTGCCATTTTCATTGGCCTATGGAAAATGGACCATAAAGGCCTGTTTCATTGGCCGATCATTCGCCACGGATCTGCAATCAGGGACCGGCGATCGTTTTTTTGGGGTAAACTGATGCTAGATCGGTGAAAGGACGTACATGAGAAATGCTTACAGATTAATTTTGCCTAGATTATGCATCAAGGCCACCGCAGATAAATTTTCCCACAGGGTGATAAAAGCAAAATACTGTGAATTCGTTGGTGAGCCTTAAGGTTTTGATGAACAATTTCATCGGTATAAATTCCAGAAAAACATAGATACAGTGCATACAATACTCCCTCACCGATTATCTGATACCGACGTTAGCCACTGACAGAATATAAAGGTCATTTCCCATTGGCTGACTATTTATCATCTATCTGCAGTCAGTAACCATCGATCGATATTTACGCCCGATCGGTGAATGAAGAACATCTTGATATTTGAAATTGTGACCAATTAACTTGGCGAGGGTTATTTGATATAACCACCACCGACCGACTTGGTCAATAACAGACAGAATCAAAACGCTTAGATTTCATTAGTGAGGCTCAAATTTCAGCCTGACAAATCCATTGGTATGAACAGATGAAAAGTAGAGAAAACAAGGTAAAGACTTTACCCTCACTGATTATTTGATACCGACGCACTGTCGGCGGGACCACAGACAGACATTTAGTGGAATGCAAGATGCCATTTTCGTTGGACAATGGAAAATGGTCTTTAGGGGAACTCATATAGTCGGTGCTATTTCGGTCGGCCAATGGAAACGAGCTTATATCCGTTTCAGCTCAATGTGCCTTCAATGAACCCCTCACCCGTAGATGGCGCCACGTGTATACAGACCACGTGACCTGTTTAAGTGAAGGAGGAGACGACAAAATGGGACTAATGTACTCAGGAGGGGCGTGGGACCGTGTCGCTATAGGGTAAACGGTGGATCATAAAACATTAATGTTTACCGGGCCACGTGAGCGATGGGCCTGAAACATTAGTATAATCCTGTTGGGATATGGATAATTCCTGTGCCGGTGAATAAGTGATTATCTAGATTACGTACCGCTAATGTCTACCCACGCCTTGGGTGGCGATATCTGTGGGAGTCGGTAGATTATGAATACGTCATTATCTATGTGTTTATGATCAAGCGGTGGCTTTTTGTAGCTAGATGCAAATAGGATTACATATAATATAGTGGTAATTCACTTGCAAATTTTATTGCTCAGTCTATCATACTGTACTGCCCTTTTTATGCTCTGTACAATCAAATTCAGGCGCCAATGTTCATAATGGCAATGACGATCTCTTTAATAGGACATGTGCTATTCTGGTCTCGCTCCTAGATGTATCAACACCAGCAACCTACGGCAGAGTACTGGCTTTGTCTTAACTATTTCATGTTTATATTCTTTTAGTTTTATGAAAATATACAAGTATATTGACAATAGCATATGCTATGTTTTCGTATATTTGATTCCAAACACACCCACAAGATGGCTCGGACGTGGGTACAGGCGTCTATTTGTCAGTTTCTACTAGATTTTGATTGGGTAGTTAGTGAGCCAATGGCTGCAAAGTAGGGCCAGGTTTACTGTTTGTACCGACCCTTCATACCTGTACATAAATTGACGTTTCATTTGTGAAGCAATCATGGTCTAGACCTTGTAAATCTACCTCAGGTGGTGTCGTGTATTCTTCTCATGGTATATACCTGGCTAGCCTGGGTTCCTAGTCTTTATACTAAGTGACAGACGAATGTATTTCAAGTTATATCTTTCAGCTATATCTACATGGACTAACAAATTTATGCATAGGTCTGACTGGGACAACCGCCTCTCTTAGTAGTTTCTTAAAAGAGGTTTCTTGAACTGGCGCGATGGAAAGTTTCGGTACCATGTGGAAATCTGGTACATCCCACGGAAGTATACATCTGCGCATGCATGCATCTACGCAGCGGGTCAGTCCCTGTCAGTCTATACTTGAAGACTGATGATGAAGGGACCAGTTTATCGTAGCATGAAGCATAGCGGAATCTTAGTCTGAATCTGTGTGATGACCAGTTTTCTATTAAGATCTGCATAAATAATGTTAATCGGAATGCGTAAAAATGGGGCTTAGGCAATTAACATTCAAGCATTACACGCATGTGCAGCTATATACTTCGGCAGGAAGCACCAGATTTTCACAAGGAACCTAAACTTTGCAGCACACTGGGTGTAGTGTTTACGACAAATACCACACTTTCCAAGAATAAGCATAATTTATCAAACTTGGGCTCAGTAGGGAGCAGCTCAGAGCAGTAGCCTACGGCCAGAAAGGCCTACTCTATACTGATGTACCACTCGCCCCTCTGCCTCCCATCCCCATTGAGACAACTCTCATCTCTCAGCAAAGAACTAATTGGTGGCCGAGCTTTGTGAGCTGCTCCTCGTCCCGTCCAGGTTCGTGTAGCTCGAGGCCACGGTCAAGGCGAGCAACTCACGTCAAGCAACTCAGAGGAAGGCGTAGACCGACCCAGATTCGTAGGATCACTTGGCTTCAACTAACGATGGGAAATCAAAGGACACACTGGCATGGTAGGATAGGTAGCAGAGGAGAGGAAGAGAAGTAGAAAATGGGCAAGGCTTTGAGGAACGATGCTCAAAGAACGGAAAGTTTTCTTGTACGTAATAGGAAGGAATTCGAACCCCATCTTTGATTTTAAAGGAAATATACTGACTAAGAACCATACTCATTCTCGATATATTAAGTGTTCTACGTTGTTATATCTCAACTAAAGGGTTGTCTTAAATCAGACAGTCGCACTGACTTGTCACTAGACAATAGTAATAGGTTCTGTGTACGAATGACTTTTATCTTCGGGTAGTTGACGCGTAGTAATTACGTCCTTAACGAGGAGATTACCGCCATTCACTATCCACATACATGATTGATGAAGAAGATGGTGACCTTCTTACCCTTAATACCTTTTATATGGCGACTGTATAATACTTTGCATTTAACATCATACAGTTAGCAGACTTGGTAGACCTGTTGTGCCATTCAGGTATACACACTCTCCTACATATATTAGCCATTCAGTCATGCACACTCACTCCCCTACATGGATTAGCCATTCAGTCATACACTCTTACTTTCCTACATGTATTAGCCATTCAGTCATACACCATCACTCCCCTACATGGATTAGCCATTCAGTCATACACTCTTACTTTCCTACATGTATTAGCCATTTAGTCATACACCATCACTCCCCTACATGGATTAGCCATTCAGTCATGCACTCTTACTTTCCTACATGTATTAGCCATTAAGTCATACACACTCACTCACCAATATGTATTAGCCATTCAGGCATACACACTCTCCTACATGTATTAGCCATTCAGGCATACACACTCTCCTACATGTATTAGCCATTAAGTCACACACACTCTCCTACATGTATTAGCCATTCAGACATAAATACTCTTCTACATGTATTAGCCATTAAGTCATACACACTCACTCCCCAATATGTATTAGCCATTCAGGCATACACACTCTCCTACATGTATTAGCCATTAAGTCACACACACTCTCCTACATGTATTAGCCATTCAGACATAAACACTCTTCTACATGTATTAGCCATTCAGTCAAACACACTCACTCTCCTACATGTATGAGAAAGTCAGTCAAACACACTGACTCCCCTACATGTATAAGCTGTCCTGCTCAGTCCAATACCTGCTCCTCGAGCTGCTCATCCTTTACCACCCGCCTAATCAATGCTGACCCTCGTGAGGCTGGCACGCGGGGCGACTGGTAATGAGGTGATGAAGAGTACCAACCCCCTCTACCCCCTTGCAGCCCCCTCTACCCTCCACTCCCTACCAGCCCACTCCACTGTCTGGTCGTGCTGGCCACACTCAACACCCCACACTCACACCCACATCACGCCCTTCACACCCCACAACCGACTCCCTACACCCACACCCTCAGTCTCACCGCACATCCAACATCTGCACCCCACACCCACACTCACACTCCACACCAACTACACCCTCCCACTCCCACACCCAACATCCATACCCTACACCTACACAGCACACTCACACCCCACATCCATACCATATACCCACACCGGACCCCCTCATACTCCGCCCTCATACCAAACACCCACATCCACACTCCACATCCATAACACACTCCCACTTCCCAAACCCCACTCCTACACCCCACATCCACACACCACCCTCACACCCCATATAAACATCCAACACCTTACACCCACAGCCCCCACCTCACACCCCGCACCCACACCCCACACCTGCATCCTGCCTGTCACACCCCACACCCACTCCATACACCCCACATCCACACCCCACACTCACACCTAACACGCATGCCCCAAACCCACACCCCACACCCACACCCCAAATCCACACCCCACACCCATACTTCACACCCACACTCCACAGCTACACCCCAACATCCACACCCCACATCTATGCCCAACACCCACATCCCACAACCCCACACCCATGCCCCACACCCACCCCCAACACTCATAACCCACAACAACACCACACCCACACCCCACACTCACATCCCACACCCCACAACCACACCCCACACCCATGCCCCACACACAAACCCCAAACTCCGCCCCTCACACCGATCGTAGACGCCTTCACCCTGTCTCACCCATCGTGACCACTTGGCTGGCCTCCCCTTTCAGCACCGCCCTGTCCCATGCCGCCCCTCCTACCCTCACCGTAACGTCCCCGGTCGGAGCACCTCCTGTCTCCTCCTGGGGCCCCCGGTCCATCCCCACCTTCTCCCGCATCGGTCCCGTACACAGAGGGAGGCCCGTCTGCCCAGCCCGCCCTCTCCTCCTGTGTAATAATCGATGTGTCATCGATTTTTACCATTGACTTCTGACACCACATTAAGAAATGCCGATCGGTATACGACAGTGTTTTTCCTTTCAATTTTCTTTTTGTCCCTTTCTCGGGTATTGATTGCCAAACTAGCATATAATGTCTGTTCTGGTAGCACATCTGCGGGGTTTAAAAAGAGGTAGAAGAGCTATTCGTGCATGTGGAAGTGATGAACTAGTTTGCCCTGCTTGGGTCAAGTGCCGCCCGTCAATTACGGGGGCACCGATCGGTTAATAATTTCGCTTTCGAGTTCAGACTCCGTAGTAGTTAATGAACCAAAGTCCTGAATTTGATTTTTTTTAGGATTTAAGTAGGGTATGGGGCTGTACGTCAGGAACACCTATATACCTGCAAATGCGAAGTGAAAAGTAACTGAGTGTGCTAAAGTGGTGTTAACGGGTACTGATCAATTGTTTTTAGTGAATATTTGGTGATGTGATTATGGGCGACGATTCTTGAATTTTGCACCACCTTTGCATCGTCAATGGCAAGAAATTGTCTCGTAGGTTTACCAAAAGAGTGGCAACCATAAAGCAGGAAGTATTATATTCATCATTTGAATGATAATAAGTCGTCCAGCGTTAAAGCTTGATGTGTTTCTTGAGTGGACGATTCTGTGCAACAGTTCCTTCTCAGGGAGCACTATTCCATGAACTACAGTCGTCACGTTTTCACTCGTCTATTATAAAACGCCAGTTTAGTTGTAAGAATAGCCGGTCACTGAATGTTGGACCATGCATGCTTATTCAGACGTCTACTAGCTGGCTATAAAATGATAGTCCAAATGTTCTCTTTTTTTAAAAGTTGTACAAAAGTAGCAAATAGTCGGTGGGTGGTGCCAGAAGCCTTGAGGCCACATTCCATTGGCCGATTATTTGGCAGCGATTTACAGTCGGGAATCACCGATCGACTTATTGGTAAACCGATGCCAAATCGGTAAATGGAAACAATCTCATATTTAAATAATTCGGTTAGCATTATGCAATAAGACCACCACCGACCGACTTGGTCAACGACCGACAGGATCAAAATGCCCTGATTTCGTCAGTGATCCGCGAGGTTTTCTCAGAACAAAATAATCGGTGAAGACCTGTAAAATGCAGGGAAACAAGGCGTACACTGCACCCTCACCGACTATTTCATACCGACGTGGAGTCAGTGTCACCACCGTCAGACTTATAAGGCACTGGCCGATTATTCTGCACCGATCTGCTGTAGGGAACCACCGATAGATCTTCTGTGTAAACTGACGCCAGGGACCTGTTTCAGTAGTTTCGTGACATTAGGCCTAGACAGACATCAACAGTGGTACCAAGAGTGCAAGCAACAGTGGGAAAAGTCTAGCAAATATCAGAGGGTCGGAGCAGCCAATCTTTTTCATATTGCGGACGATTATAGATTATATGTATCCCCTGCTCGTGTGAAAGTGTCATCGCTTAATTCCTACAGGAAGTGAGTGAAATTCCGCGTGTCATCCATTGCAGTCTTGTGAGCTGTCCATATGGTGTCACAGACACCGTCTAGAGATGTTACGAAACTACTGAAACAGGTCCCTGATCGGTAAATGGAAATGAGATTCGCAGAGAATGCCCACAGATTAATTTGGTATGGGTCTATGCAAGGAGGACACCGCCGATGGAAGGAAAATCTGTCTGCACCTGGAAAATACAGTAGAAACAGTTCATAAACTGTACCCTCCCTGACAAATTGATACCGACCGAAAGTCGATGGCTCCAGCGACAGACTTTCAGAGAAACTCTGCCATTTTCGTAGGCCAATAAATACGAGATTTTAGGGGATCTAAAATAATTGGTGCTGTTTTCGTCGGCGAAGGGCAAATGACCTATAATCAGAGGCCAGAATCGTTAGGTGGAAACAGCGCATTACCAGTTTGCTGTCGTTTCAATAAGACCGATATCAGCAAAGAATTCGTCATATTATTACAGATGTGTGCAATGCCTCCCCTGCCACTCTCTGTTAACGCGGTGTGAAACATGGATCTTCAACTGAATTGATTGGTGAATTTTCTCAGCCGCAAGAAAATCGTTGTCTTTGATTTTATGTCAAAGTGGGGTTTTGTTTCCGTCAATCTTCAATTCATCTCCAGAGTGGCTTGAAGACGGTGCAATGGTCTCTCACACTCACAAGGAACTGCCAATCATCCAAAACAGCAGACATCACAACATTAGCTGTTGTTGACATTTTTAGATGCACGCTTCACAAAGCTATGAACTTTATTAACACAATGCAATCAATAACATTGAATTCCAACCAAACTCTTATTACTCTTGTTTATTACTGATTTAGAATATTCAATAATCAAGCCAACTTTTATTTGCTTATAATTCAGGTTAATATGAATTATGCTCTAAGATAGGAGTACAATGAAAAATGATATACTAAAGATCTTTGTTCGAGAAGCCCTTGAATGCTTTGATTGATTGTAATAGATAGTGGTTATGCGATAATTATCTAATTATGTCATATGTAATTGTCACCAGATGATTTAACGGATATATATTTTATCCTTCGTGATTTGGTATGAATGCTTGTCTAGTCTCTTTTGTAATATCTTTCTAAGACCCTTTGAACCTTATCTGCAGAAAAAAATAGACATGATCTTTGTCTTGGTAATACAAGGGCCTGCTCATGAAAGGCAACCACATGCATGGGTGATGCTTTGTCCCACTTTGTTGATCTCGTGCAGTATTGTAAATAAAAGCTGTTGATGTGGCATTATACGAAACCCAGTTTTAATTTACTTTACACGACATAGGTCTGATGGACGCATAATAACCAACTAGGAAAGAACGGAATATCTAGCAATGATGAAGGAGTGTGGAATTATACGTAAATAACAATTTCGGTTTTATCTGGTCTGTGGGTCATTTTCAGTAACCTACTTGGCAACCAGCCAACTAGCCACTTCTACAACTGCCTCTATTGAGTCCAAATATATCTAGCATCAGTAAGTCAACGGGTATTGCGGTGTGTAGTAATTGATCATGGTCAGCTGGACATTCCTCTCTGACACTGAGACACTGGTCCTCTGCGCCTTAAAAACACATAATTGGCACACAGATAATGAAGGGGTAGTTTTTTGCAGCAGGTTGGGAAGTCTAAGCTCTCTAACTTTTGGCAGTGTGTTCTGCGTGTTCCCCACGCTCAAAAATATGAAAACTACTTCCTATCTACATGACACTGACTATGTCTTTATGCATGTAGTGTGCATATCTCCGGATACATTATTTGTTACACAAACCTGCAAATCATCGATGATTGAATGTAATGTATTATTTTGTAATCAATGAAGTATTTGTGTTCAAAGAAAGAATTTGTGAAAAGCAAATATTCTCAGACTATGTAGGTAACAATGAGCCATACCGCATTTTTCATTTTATTAAATAAAAAGTTCAGCATGCAATCTGCAGTAGCAGGTTTTCATTGAAATGTTAACAGTTTCCATACAGAAAAGTAATTAATGCAATATTTCTTTCGTTACTGGGTATTGATTTACAGTAATACCGTATAGTAGGAAATATGAACGAGACATCAGCCAGGGCCTGTTAATAATCGAGGCTCGTTCATGGAGGACATCTTCTCAGACTTCTGTACCTCGGGCAAGGGTTATCGTTTAATGATATCTAGGTTTATTCACCAAGCCGTCCAAAAATGTTGAATAACGTCAACCCACATCGTCCTTGGGTCTCCTTGGCGTACAGAAAAGTATCTACCTGCACGATCCCAGATTATCAAAATAGTGCTCAATATCTCATCGAATATTGATCTAGAGTTCATATTTGTATGGTTAGAGGTCCTCAGAATAATGAGAATCTCAATCATTTCAGGTGTATTGATCTGGCACTTTACCTGACTGTGCTATTTTTACTAATTGTTAAACAAGCGCATGTATAATCGATGAATTGTTTGGTCAAGTACACCTTTTAAATTTCGCTTCTTTCTGTTTCTCTTTGTAGGTAAGTTGGCAGACCTCTTCCTGGTGTAATCCGTGGTACGGTAAGAATAATCTTTTAACTACTAATCCGACAATAACTCCCGGGATTGAAGATTGCCGATGCACCATACCTTCTGCTGTCCAGACCAGTTCACTCAAATCCACAGTTGTTTGGTATTGTCTACTCCAGTAGTCACTGAAAGGGGACATTGCTATTCAAGTCAGGAATGGGTTCGTTTACGGGCGCCATGGGGTGTCTGGCATTATATAAATCACATGAGACATGGGGGGGTGTTTTTCAAGTTAAGAGCGACAAATGATCGATCCTATTGTGGTCTTTTTTAAGTTTTCGTTTATTTCAAATAATGGGTTTATATGCAAGAGAGTCTTACCAGACGATCATCAGATTTTTCTTTTTAGTGTTTTAAAATATCCTAATCGTGACCGACATAATCAGTAGAGCTGTCCTTGCTCAAATATCCGTCATTTCGGATGGTAACCCTCATACCGATCGGCGAGTGTCTGGTTACCAAATCGGCAAAGGTTGGACTAGTGGAGCACCCCCTTTATACTATATTGAGGTTATGCCCGACAGTGTCCTCCTTCGAATTGTCTGATAACTCTGTCTGATAACTTATGCCCGTCATAGTTATAAAACATTCTACAGCAGCTTGGAAAAACACCACTTTGGTCGGAGGGAAATATATTAATCTCAGTTAATGTCAGAATTTTAGATTCAGAAGAATGAAAACCCATAAACAATAATTAATTAATTGATAATTAATCGTAATTAATACAATCAATTAATAATCCTTATATGAAAAGGTATGTTATCCTTACATAGGACGATTTACCCAATGGTAGAAATGCACTGATGATGAAATAAAAAGAAATGATAATAATTACAGTAGAAAAACAATAACCTGCTCCACATATTTGCAAACTAATACTCTCCTTACATAAGTGACCTTAGAATTCAGTCTGATAAATAATCCTTCATGATTAGACCCTGATCTTGTATCTGTGCTGCTGCCTTGTGCAGGACCGTGTTGTCAGTGCCTGGTATCGGGTTCCTGAGCATACATCCCCCTCTTTCCACGGCGTGCCCGGGTGGGCTGGCGTGGGTTTACGACCAGTGGGATGTTGGTCGGTGATAGCACATGAAAGACTTAGGGGTTCACGCCAAGTAAATAGCACTAGCACGGCTTCCTTGTCGGACATGAAGCTTCTCTTACTTGGGATACTTTCTGCACTAGGAGCATCGCGTGTCGCACATTAATGACGGCCGTTATTTGCTGACGAGCTACCTTAGTTTGCCATCATCAACAGTTATCTGATACCATTGAGCAGCACTTCTTTTGGAAACTCGTGGTTTCTTGATGTATTTAGGTATAGATGTGGTGGACCTAGTCGCGTCTCCATTTCCGTTATAAATTGGTGCTTGCTTAGTTTGTTGTTCGAGCTTAATGATTGGAGGCAACAAGAATTCTTCATAACTTGGAAGATGATTATCGGAAGGTAAAGAGGGCAATACCCTGGACAGTGAAAACCCTCTATATATAAGTTAGACATGGTCATTTTTAAATGAAAACACTCTATGTTGGTAAAGATTTTGATGTTAGGGAGGGTCTAAGGAATATTTCCCTTTGCCTGTGTCTGGGAATTTCCCTGCAGAACTTTTGTGTGACCTGGACCTATGCTCAGAGAGTGTGTCATATCCTAATCTTGAAGCCATTTTTCCATATTCTTATTTCCTTTTTTGTGAATTTTGAATAAGGTAACCATAAAGGTAGACTTTATAATCAAATTTGAGTGTTATGAATATTTCTTAATAACTGTTTTGGATCTCAGAACCCACATAGTACAAAATAACTTGGTCTGAGCAAGGGAGACTTCGTGTTAGGAAATACTTCGCTCGGAACAAAGGTTGTGCCCTTAAGCGGGGCTCTACTGTATTACTACCTGTTAACCTCCCGTGGTTTACGGCCGCCGCCACAAAACCATCGATTATTGTTCATACAAGACATCTTGCTGTCAATAAATGCAAGCAATAGCAGATCCTCATGCAAGATGCGTGTCTACAGGTCCCTTTCAGAAGTAGTACTAAGACCCGCATTGCTCAATGCTGTATTCATGCAAGGGTGTTGTTGGATGTTCAGAGACTGCTTTGGTTTTGTGATGGGCGATAGAAGGGTAGCGTGCGGCGTATTTGAAGGGGGTTCTGACAGCCCGCTGGCACCCCGTCCTATGCGTGCACGTGCGCGCCTCATTCGTCTTTACACGTGCAGGGGTGATTATAAACGAGGATCGTTTACAAGGCGTGCGTGCCTGTTTAAGCCAAACGCTTTTTCCCACTGGTATCACACAGTCCCTACTCATTTACTATATTGGATTCTTGTTGAATGGTAGATTACCTAATCCCAAGGAAATGTGAACGTATATCGATCAATACATGACATGCCTGTATATCCTAATAAACATCTGGGCATAGATAAGAGTCAATGAACTGTTGGCTAGTAGTCTTCAAGTCTAAATCTTGCCTGCGGAAATTACGTTTGCCGTAACAGAGTAATGCAAAAGTATTGAACATAATTAAAACCAAAAGCTATTGATACGATATGTACCTATGTAAAGTGTCTCACTCAGTAATCAGAATATTAATATTTCTCGAAGTACTACCCTGTAGTATGTTTTGAGTGCTTTCTCAGAATATAATTTTCCAGTTTTCTGGACCTGCTACTAACTCAGATAGGCTTGGAAATGGTGTGGGAGTTGAACCTTTCGCCTAGTTTATACCTTCAGATGGAAAAAAGCACCGATGAAATATCCGGTTGGGTATCATTGGTTGGTAGTGCTCCCAGAGAAAATACTGGTACCGATTATTGGTGACACTGCAAGTCAATGAGGCATTTACAACATTCGATTATACATTTCATGTGTAGTCACGGAGTATTTCCTTAAATCTGCATTCCATCCCCAATAATTCAACCTCGTTTGATTTTGTCAGGGGCCTTTAAAATTAGTCGGTGGTGCAAATTTACACAATTTAGGGTTGATAAATTGTTAAGTGGGTTTGGATTTCTTCTCTTTATACTTACGGATATTTTATCAGGAACATGTAAGCATTGCTCGATGGCGCCAGATTAAGCAATGGGGGGTTGGAAAATCATTGAGCGGGTTTGGATTTCTGCTGCTTTAGTCTGATTCCAAATGGCCGAATTCAGTCCCGTCGTCTTTCTAGGCCTTGAATCTTGTTCATGACCAATTTTTGGGGGTACAATGAAATAGCAGACTAGCAGTTCCAGCTTAATCCGGTCTGAAATTACTAACCCTCCAGGTCTCCTCCTGGTAGCCACCTGGAGGGGTAGAACAGGGTGCATCTGGTCTGGTCCAGTTGCCGACCTTGACGCATGCCCTCCCCCCATCCACGCCCAAAAGTTATGTCACCCGGTCTTAGATTGCTCACTCCCAGTGGTCATTGGTAGTTAAATCAAAGGCACGCCAATAGAACTTCAATATGGTCCACACCCAGCAATGGCCAAGTGTAAATACTAATAAGGGACTACACCAAGATCCATAGTGACCGACGATATGCCATGAGTTTTGGTTGCGGAGTAATCTCACGAGGCAAAGCCGAGTGAGATTATGTAGCAAACAAAAATAAATGGTATATTATCAATGGTTATGGATCAAGTGCGGTTCATGTTTTATCTCACCCCTATCACTGACGAATCGGCTAAAATGTCTGACATCATTCCCCATTGGGTATTTTTCACTAGTACTAAATGGGCGTTGAGTACGGATTTCCAATGTTAAGTCTATGGGGAAAAAGATACCAGGGGTGAGATAATGACCGATAATAAAGTCCCGGTCCAGACCGAGCCAGAGAGACTTCAGGTCAACTTTGGAGTATAAATTGGCGAAATGACATCACACCTTAACACTTACCTATGTAATATATGGAAACTGGCTTACTGTCTTCGTACGTCAAAAATACGCGGTGAAATTATTGATCACATACATCCCGATGCCATAGGCAGAAACTGGGCGTGTAAACTGGGCCTTACTGGGCCTTATATCACAATTCCCCGGTGTGACTACGATTGATGCGTTACGTTAGTTGATAGAATGACCGTTGATGGCGCCAGCCGGCAGCTGAGTGGTGGGTCTGAGGTGCGGGTGCGGGGGATACCTAATTGCAGCTTTGATGAGGTACATGGCGCCACTATCCGTCAGCTTTTATTTGCCACTTGCGACGGAATCTGTATCAAAAATCGGTATCAATGGTCCCAAAAAGCCAGCGGCCAAATGGAATGGTCATGTCGGGTTGTCAGATTTCCAATACAACAACGAGAAGAAAATACAAAACTTGCTCCGATGAGTTGTTCGATGTTCCACGTGATACGTCTATAATTATTTATCTCCTGTTGTAATCGTAGTCTGGTTGTTGATGCATGCTCGGTGCGCCTCCTGTTGTCGGGTGGGTGTCACAGTCTGCCGAATACAAAGAGATACTTAGGCCGAATTTACACCTGCTCCGGGATAATGCATCGATAGAATTCGGGGAAAATAAAGGTTGGACGTGGTGCTCCCCGATGAGATACCGGTATCGATTATCGGTGACGCTCCAAGTCGTTGAGGCGTGGTATGACTGATTATATAATATGTGCGCACCAGCTATCCATATAGATGACTGTGCCCACAGAATGTTCTGCTCAAACGATTTCAAAGCGCTTTAAAAATCGTCGGAAGCCTCAACAAAGATCAGTTGTGCCATGTTGTATACTTCCCGATATTTTATCGGAAATGAACATTGATTGGTCGTTGAGGTTGAAATAAAAAGGGTCAACAATTTCTTTTCTTCAACATTATGTACTATGGCACTGCCGACCGACATTTGGTACCACAGACACAATATCTCTATGTTGAATTAATCAGTGGCTGAATGAATTTGGGTGTCACAAATCGGTCGCCAACTACCATAATTTCCATCAAAATACAGCATTGTGGCCTCAAGCAGAACCACCGACCGAAAGATATTGAATAATATGTGTTTCTTTTTATGATGGCAGGTGGAAATGCCAAATGACACGGTGTTTACACCAGCCGGAATTTGCCCAAGATTATAAAATCGGCGGTTATTAGGCCTTCCCAATAAGATATGGTAAAATGGGAAAAAGCCCGTATCTACGATTTATTTTCTCTCTCTTGCCGATCTAGCACCACTTCAGGATTTCGTTTAGAATATTTCACATCCCTAACTATTAAAACGCCGCTTGAAATAATCGTGGACGGAAAAGAAAATCGTGAAGGACCTCAATTCTTATCATAACACCTTTTCAACATGGCATTTTGCAATTAGAAGCATAAATGCAATTTGAGTTCACACAGGATTAATATCTAGTCAACTATGTGTATGACACCACTTTTCGTGTATACCTGGAGCTAATCATTTGTTTAGATATTGAATAATAGGGACTTGATTTAATGGTAATAGATCATCAGGTGGGAAGATTCAACCACTTCTGGGCTCGACGACTATTGGTGCTGAATATATATCGGGAAGCACCTCACGACGTTGTTCTCACTCAGGGAAAAATCATGGCCTTCATAGTCGTCTTGTGTACAATATCCTAGTTGATAATGCGGTCTTCCCATCTGCCGACGAATTGGGCAGCGATTATTTGGATGCGCTCTACAAAAGTCTGCAGGGAAAGGCACTTAAAAATGATATTTAGTTCTTTAGCATATACACCACTCCGATTTCTTGTGAGTTAGTGGTAGTAGTCGAGAAATGACACTTTGTAGCCGGAATAGACACTAGAATAGAAAATACACATTGTCTTCTAATAGTACAACAGTCACAAGGTATATAGTGTGTCTCAGCATGAAATTATGTAGTTTTCCTAATCGATATCTGACACACTTTGCAACGTGATCTATCATGAACATAAGGCATTACCGTCCACAGAATACCACAGCATAACCCTCGGTGAGTGTATTTATGTAATGGCATTGTATTCAGCACCTTCTGGTGTCACAGAAAGACACATATCAGTCACGTGACATGCCGGTGCCCTGGAGGGCTTAGCGTGGGATTAGTGACATTCTTCACTGCTAGCGGCACACGCCATGCATCTCCACCCCACCAGCAGTCATTACTCTATCTCTATTCAAACAGGCCCGCAATGGCTAAATCTATAACGTGAACCTATTCCACCCCTTCTCCTATGCACCAGCTAGGCCCGGCCCCACATCATGCCCCTCATTTTACGCACCCTTTGTGTAGACCACCATACACCAACAGTACAATTCAAAGGCATATCGGACAATATGCCTTGAGAATCAAGACCCATGTCACTTTCCAGATAGCTGGATATGTAGATGACAAGGTGTTGTATAAAACATATTTAACTTGAAAAATGAGGATCACCGTGCTAGTTTTTGATTTAGAGATTAAGATGATGATTATACTATTTTTCGAAAGAAACAAAAAAACAACATTATATTTCACTCATTCGGTATTAAGAAAGAAACTGACGAGTGTTTGGTCTGTGTCCTTGTTCGCCATCGAGTTTCGCGTGCGAAGTAATATGAACGAGGTGATAACCGGGTGAATACTCTAAAGCACTCCAAACGAGATGGCGAACGAACCGGATTGAATTGATGAGCATTTGAAAATTACCAGTTGGCGCCACTGTTTAGTGTAGGGTATGTCTTTAAAACTGTAGAGTATGCGGCGTTTCGCGCTGGCTATTCGAGCCAACGATTGTGGCTTTTATACCTACCCGGCCACTATTTGCCACCTTTGGGGCACATAGCCTAATCATCAAGTGAAAACGGGGACACAAATTTCAGGGCGATGGCTATTCCATCCCAGCATTACCTAACATGGCACCTATAAATCCAAATCAGGTACATTTGATTGGTGGCAGTCTAACGATTCCTACTCATGATCAGTCGTTGGCCATATCCTTTTCAAAGCAAAACTGGTCGTTTTCACTTACCGATGATTTCTAACTTAACCTTTTTCTAAACAAATGGGAACCTCAGCAGTATCAGATATAGACTCGGCTATACCAGGTGGAAACGTCGCACTCGGCACTAACTTCATGTGATCTCATCACACATCTGTCAACCTTGTTATAAAAAACGTCAACCTAATTGTAAAAACGTCAGCTTTATAAAAAAATGTAGTTACTACATCCCAAATAGCGATATGTAACTATAGAGTATTCTTCTAGGTAAATAATAATATAGGTGTTCATTTTGTATGTTTTGTAATCTCACTCAGTCTTGCCTCGTGAGATTCTCCACAACCAAAACTTATGGCATATTTTCATCAGCTACGCATCTCGATGTAGTTTCTTCTTGGTCTTCTTGCAACAATAATTTGTCTCCGGCAATAACACGCAAGGCCATGATTTTACTCGCCGGCGGCGGCCCTGTGTACGTCACCACGTCATAACGTCAGATTAAGGTGACGTAGGAGACGTAGCCGTATGGCTGGAGGTTGTCGAAGACGCCGCCAGTCGCTCACCCCCTCCCTACCCAGCGGCCATCCTGTAAGAGATAGGACGTCTGGGTGAGGTATGAATGATCCCTGTCTCCTCCAGGGGAGTGCCTGCCACCCGCCTCCTCCTCCTCCAGATTCCCAACAAACACCACCTTTATGATATAAGTTTATCTCACCCCTGGAATAAATGGACAATAGCGTGGTATAGGCCGTATACCACAGGTGTGACTCCGTATACCACAGTTATGGTATCTGACAGATTTTATACAATGGGTCATGGTTTACTGAGTCCCTATGCATTTTCAATGGGGGCTTTGTATACGATGGATAATAAACGTCCATAGGCTTAACATTGGGAACTCGTTCCCCATGCCCCTTCAAGTATTACAGTCCGTTGCCCATGGTTTATATCCTCTTTGGTGCCCATTCTTTTAGTGTGTGTATAGGGGCGAGATAAATACAGAAAGCAACTCGTTTTGGTCAAAGAAGTCATTCTTCAACTCGTTTGAATGCTATAGGGAGCCAAAGTGAACCCGCTGAAACAACAGATACCCACTTACAAAACACCATTTCTTGTGGCCAGTAAGAACGAGGCTTAGTGCTAAACCTATATGGGGGTTTGAAGCTATTCTTTTGTTTTTGGTCTTGTTTGTTACTTTTGAAGTGAAGTTTATAACTATCGTTTCTGAATAACTCTGTTTCGAATCTACGATGACATTTGTTCAGTTTATTAAAAATTTGGATCTAAAAGATTGGAGAATGACACATATAATCTCGAACCTACATAGTCAAAGTACTGAGCGCCTACATCCGGAAATCGGGTTTTGTGACCGGCTATCTGTGGTTGCAGCGGGTTCACTTTGACTCCCTATGTGATATTCACTCGGCTATCGCCTCGTTCATATCACCGCATCAAACTCGTGGAGAACGACGACTTTGACCAAAACTAGTTGGTTTCTTCTTCAATATTCCCTGGAAACTGCCGCCGTCTCTGGTGCATCGCCAGGTAAGCTAACGTCATCCCACTCCCCACGTACTCAACCTCCCGTCCTCCTCTTATATATGGATTGGAAGTGTCAGTTGGATCTCTTGCTATGCATCAAATTCCCGTCTTCAAATATGCTATCGATTCTGGTATTAGGGCCCGCATTTCTGTCCGAATAACGACCAAGGCATGGGGTAGGTTTTCGCGGTTTTCTTGCGAGGAAAAGATGTTGGGAGGAATAAGAGATACAACTTCTTAGCGAACGATTTTTTAAGGGATGGTGTTGTAGTATAGAGGTAAGGTATTTTATAATGAATACAATAGTGTGACTGGGATGAATATCATATTCTACAATACAAAATGGCGCCACCCAGTGATTGTCTAATACTGAAAATTACCATTGCTAACTAGTTACTTGATACATATTGTAACGCTATATTGTTTTCCTAGTTTCACAGAACCCAATGGGTAGAAGGGGTCAATTTAGATTCCTCTGATGGAAATGCACTGAAAATACGATTTTCCTCTATTCATCCAAAAGCAAGGTCGGCGACCAATAGATTATTTATATCTAAATGTGTAGTACTACCAATTTACTATATTTCATGAAAAATAATTACATGGGTCTTACTATGTGAAATCCGACTTTTTATAATGTTTGTATGTATATTCTATCATGATGCGATATCTATCTCCAAATGAAAATATGAATTTATGCTATTATGACCACAGTTCCTATGCAAATTAAAACCAAGCTAACCAAGCTCGGTGGCCAAGTGGTAGGGGTGTTCGCCTCGAGCATGGGAGGTCGTGGACCCTTCAAACCCCGGTTGGGTCATACCAAAGACTTACACAAAAATGGTACCCACTGCCCATTCGGTTTAACACCCGCCATTAGAATGGGGAGGGACAAGGGCCCCAGTTGAAGAACGGCTCTATAGCCGAATTCGGTGATTGTGAACACAAATATTCCCTTAAAAAAAACATGTGTAAGGAAAATCATGTGAACAATTTGATCCTAAATTTTAGGGCGGTAACATAGATGAAGTAATCAATATACCAGTCCTCAGTTTAGGCTGATGGCAAGTCTAGGGTCTCCTGCCCCGTCTAGGGCTTGCCGATCCCCGGGAACCGGGTTGGTGGCCAAGCCGACCTGTGGTGCCCCCAACCGACCCATCCATTTATCATCCATTTAGGTGATGATATTGGCGAAAGAGAGAAAAACTTCCCCCTCTAACAACGTGTCCGTTGCGTGGTTCTGCCTTCATAAGGTCACCACGCGACCCAGGGTTTGGGCGAACCCAGGGTAAGACCGTGCCAAATTCTCTCTTTTCTCCCAGGGTCATTGACCGTGTGAAAAATAAAGGGAGGATTATAATTGGCACCGGTGTGCTGACATCAATGAACCTCAGTCCCCCAACTTCGCAGCTGAGCTTTTCCGTGCGCGGAGATGACTGATCGAGGGCAGTACTTTTTGTCGTTGGTTTTCTGATGTGTCCCTGGTTTCTTATTTTCTCTCTTTTTCACATTTTCGTTTGCTGTCCATGTCAGGTGATCCTATAGAGCACATTTGTGAAACATCCAATTTAAAACCCCGGAGTTCCCTGATCTGCTGCCAGGGATATGACGTCAATGGTGGTTTATCCTTGTTTCTGCCTCTGGGATGGCTTAGGAAACATGCCATTTTAACATCAGAGAGATAAAGAGGCAGACAGATATACCATCAGAGAATTTGCTCAGAAAAATGTACAATACCTACGTAGGGACTGGTTTTGTGCGCGAGTAGCTGTAATCTCAAAGTAGCCCTAGGGACGCATAGTAATGTCCGAGGGATAGCATTCAGAATCGCCTGTTGGTGCCCTATACATTATCTATTACAACTTAGTAATAGGTTGATAATAAGGAATAGTACATTTATGTAGTATTTCCTATAAATCTGTATAGACCTATGCATGATATAAAATCATTTTGGAAAACTCAGGTTAAACACAATGCTGAGATGCAAACACAGACTTCTTGTTCTTATTGATTGTATCCGTTGAATGCATTCCTTCTTTGGTGAACTAAAAACGTTGTATGGGAAATTGTACTCGTCTGAACTGATAAAATAAAACCTCGTTTCTAGATTTCACGTTTCTTCCGAATGGCTGCACAAATTGGGAACTATCGAACACACGGCTTGAATTTTATATCAACATCTGACCTGTAAAAAGGCTTGCAACGCTCATGAAAATGAAACTAGCTTCCCCTTTGCAAGTCTCTATGTGACATTTGGCTGCTTTTGATATCAGCAGTGTAGGTTGGTTTTATGGATAAAACAACTGGAAATTGCTTGCCAGAAGTTTAAAATCTGACTCGCAGTGATTTCGTCCATACTTGATGATAGCAAATGTGGGAATGGACTAAAACGGAACTTATGCGATACTAAAATCGCCCTGAACTCTGGAGAGAGGCACCTTCAAAGAGCACACCTGTCCTATGATATACTGTATCGACGTACCATATATTATTTCTGATGTGTCAATGCTATTGCTAAATAACAAGTGTGGTAAAGCATTCTGGGGCATTGAATATGAATAGTGTACTGCACACGATACAGTACATCAGTTTATCCTACCCCTGATAAAAAAAACTCCATAGGCTTAACATTGGGACACTGTATTCGGTCTGGAGTTCAGAAAAATGAAAAATATCGTCCTAGTGGGATACACTTGACAAATGATGTCATTTGTTAATGTAGAAGTAATTTAGACGGGCGGAGTAGGATAAATTCTAAACCAAACTCGAGCTAGTCATGTTATTGTTCATCGCACTCCGGCAAGATCGCATATTACTGCTCTCGGCTTTGCCTCGCGCAGTAATATCCGATTTTGCCATCGTGCGATAAACAACAACAAGACTAACTCTTGTTTGGTTTCTCCATAGTACTGCATGGCCTGGATGGGGATGCGCTTCAACATCCTTCGTCTTCTATTTACGGTAAATCATTTTGTGGATGTGGAATCAAGACAAGACTGCTTAATTATGTGGGTATTGATAACTTAGCTCAATAAAAAACCCGCCCTATGGCCTATTATACGTACTCACGGCTGTCAGATAATTCTTTCTGTTATCAATATGCACATACTAAAGCCATCTTGCAATAGTATTTATCGAGACAACTTTATAGTTTGATTTATGATGTATGAAACTGAAAATATATATGCCTAAGTACGATAACCTACGTTTTATTTTCTAGGTGTTTAAACCATATGAATTATATGAAGAGAAATATCTAGAATGCAGTTGTTCACGATTAAAAAAGGCAAAATTTGCTATTGGGCTTTAGGATAAAACTATGGTATTGCCAGGTAATGAAGAAACATTATTGCAATTAATTTCTGATCACTAGTGCCCTTGCAAAGGCGGCTAGATATGTTACTGGTGAACTTCCGCCATAACTCCAATATCACATTCCTGGGAACCATTCGTGGAGGTCTGCCTCTTGTTGCATGGACAATGATGATAAACCTGACCGCATTGATGTTATCTATCTGCTCGAAGCCTGGATATAATTTGTCAGGAAATCTCCACCCGGGGCATGCGGGTATAAGCAACATCTTTCAGGATGAAAACGCCCGAACTATATATGATAAAAAGGAGAAGAAATCACTTAGACCAGTTTCCCATCCTCAGGGCAGGGCGTGTGGGGATGGAGGAGGGATGAAATGTCATCAGTCAGTCTGGTGTTTGCTGGGTGTGTCATAGAGCAGGGTGCGGGTGGCGGCGCGCCATTGTTAGCGGCATATAGCCACATCAAACACCGCTGACGGGCCCGTGTTTGCCCGGCGCGGGGCGGCGGGAACCCGGCCGGAGCCCGCCTCCGCTGGCGCCGCCGGCGGCTCAGTCAACACCGAGCTGCTCAGGCCTGGCAGCGAACCGGAGGACATCTAGCGGCACCCAGCAGAAGCAAACCATTGAATTACTGCAGTTCGCCGTTGTCTCAGTAGAGGTCGCTACTCATGGAGGCTGAGGACGTTTAACGAGAAAGGAGGGAGGTAAAGTAGCTGTATAACTGACCAAAGCTCGTAATGTGAAATGCAATACGGTAGACCAACACCGAATAATAGATTCATAAAACGATATCTCATTTTTATCCGCTGTAGCGGATACATTAACTTAAATAAGCGTAAATATATATATATATATATATATATATATATATATATATATATATATATATATATATACTGTAGAACCGCGCCTACGGACACCCCGCGTAAGCGGTCACCCGGCGTTAATGGACACCTTTGCTCGGTACGGATCCCTCTATTAGATGTTTATTTTAACCCCGCGTAAGCGGACGCTTTGGCCCGGAACGGAGGGTGTCCGATTACGCGGGGTTCTACTCATCTTTTCTGGAATATCTTTTCTTTAATAAAAAAAAAAGTGGTCGCCGGTTTGAGAATTTAACCCAACCTTCACGTGATCGTAAGATAATCTGGCAATTGTTGTATTATTACTCTTATTACAAAGGTCATTTCGTCCTTTCGGAAATGAAGTCGGTAGATTGTAGCCCCTAGTCACACAAAACCAAACACAGAGAGTTTTATTGAAATGTTCATTATCAAAATCTATGTTAAATCAAAATTCTTAGTAGCTACTATTCAGAGTATATATGGAGACACGGTTAGTGTGACCGAATGAATTCTGTTCCGAGCTATTTTTGGTCAGAAATATTCACCTCGTTCTTCGAACTCTGTGAATATTTCCGACCAAAACAACAAGAAAATGTTGCATTTCAGACACTTGCAGTATGTCTCCTTATCATTATATAGAACTCAAAATCATTGAAAATTCAATTTTACAATTCACTTTTCATTGTCTCAACAAGCCACCTGATGTGGTAAGAAGGGAGGTATGGGTATTCTTTCGTCGCGTATTTAATAATACCTATGCAAATTAGTCTCTAAAACAAGTGTGCAGGTAGTTGGCGCTCAATGAACACCCCACGGTAGGATGGTGAGTGACAGAGATGCGTGCAGTGATCGCTCAACAGACGTCAGGTGCGTGGCGAACTAAAACTAGATTTACACAGTGTTCTGTTGCATCTTGCCGTCAGCTCTGCCGTCAATGTCATGCCTAGGACGTCACGGGCGTCTGCCGCCATCACTCTAGTGAGCTGTGATAGATACGGCCGGCGGGAATTGAAATGTCCTCCGATAAATTGTCTCCCCATATCACATTGTGGTTCAGCGGTGTATGACTAGCATCAGTGCGAACCGGGGATCTTCTCCTAAAGTATATATGTACACACATTTGTCTCTATCCAGATACCAATGAAATGCTCTTCTTCTGATAAAAGCCTGTTCTAGACAGTAATATACCTCATGTATGGTTTATATCAATTGCGTGCTCATGAAAAATACACATGCTAATTGGGAATGGTCGAGACATGAGGTAGCATTCCACATTTCTCCTGACTGATTTTAGGAGCGTTCCACGCATTCACTGACCTCTGACCCTTATATATCTCAGCCCCGACAGTGGTCGGTGGCGCCAACACCCGACGTCTTGCCGAATATACCGCCCTCTCGTGGCTTCTGCCCAAACTAGGTTTACTTTGGGTGTCAGCAGCGATCTACCTACACTGGCCACCAGAGCTACACTTTCGTTCTGGTGGGGGTAAATCTACGGCTTACTTGACCCAAGAGCTGTTAGTATCTTTGACTCCTCCTGCAGATGTTTCGAACTGCCTCGACCTATGCTTTGTGAGTGTGCCATTTGCTATTCTTTAAGCCATTTTCTATATTCTTATTTCCTTTTTGTGTGTGTTTTGAATAAAATCATACTGTAAGAAGGGATCATTATCACTTCTATGAACTACGACTATACCATATATTCTTTTTTTTTCTATAGGGCAGATCTAGTAACCCAAGCCAAGCCATAACTAAATAAGTAACTACACTAACACCTGAAATCATGTATGCAATTTATGGAATACAATCTACTCATATTATTTGATGTTTTCCGTGTAACTACCTACATATAGAACAGAATTACATGAGATTTATGTTCATGGACAAGGCCTGGACTGAACCACACCACCCTCTTACTTGGAAGAGAGTGGAGACAGAGGTACCGGCCAATCTACGATCTGCCGACGCCTGCGGAGTGTCTCACCTGACAAATGAGAGATGAGTAGTTAATATATATGCATCGATCCCGGCCGTGTATCCGGGCGAAAATGGGTGGTAAGGTTTCAGTTCTCTGTACCGCAAACCAAACTGAGAGATGGGGTTGTATGGGCTACCACATTGTTGAGGATTAAGTTGCGTGGGTGTTGTATGCGACGTTTATTAGCCGGTGAAATAGAGGATCCCCAACACTGTACCCTCTCGGCAAATTGCACAATAATCGAAGTTCGCATTAGCGCCTCCTAGCGCTGAGTGTTGGCGATTGTGTAAAAGAGATCGGCAAAGGTCAATAGCTCCATCGGTGGTGGTGCTAACGCCGGGAGAATGTTTCATAATAAGCCCCGCGGTCGTTGATAATAAGGCCGGGCACGGGGGAGCGTGTGGCGGGGGTGGGCTGCCTGTCTTGCGTTTTCCTGCCGATACAGCAGCCTTTATACTGCGTGCTACATGCCATCATCTAAACAAGGCCCTGCCGAGCCTTTACTACGCGCTGTACAGCAGGCAGCCACGTTAACCCTTTAAGGACGGGCGCCCAGCGCGGATGTTTTTATAGAACTGCAACGAGAATCGTATAAATAGTCCAATACGATGCCTCGATGACGATTGTGGCCCATCCAAACTCGTGGAGTTTTGTGTTTTACGATTTAAGTGCGGTTCTGGATTCATCTCACCCCTTGGCCGTGGCGTATACTTGTACCAGGGGTGAGATAAACCCTCATACGGACGGGCAGTGTCTACTACTAGGGGACGAAGACATTATAAATTTTTATTCCGTCCCGACACGCTTCCGATACAATAATACACAGACTTTTCGACCTTTCCATACGGCTATAATGGGGATCCAACCTTCCGACACAGTTATGATGCATGAATTTTGATTTGTAACCATGTCGTAACCAGGTCGGCGTGTGTCGGAAGTAGTGGGTGCCTGGCTTAAAACCGACCTTTTAAAACCTAGGTCTATCATCCCCAGCGTGGTCAAGTAATATCTATTTCTATAGGAAGAAAATAATCACCAACATTTTCCACAGTTATTAGTAGAATCACAGAATTGGAACAACCACCATTTTGGATAATTCTCCTACTACCCTGACGTTTACAATTCGACTGCCATGCTATAAATGGCAATATATTTTCCTTTTCCAGGTAAATTCTCCGATATGCCTTTAAACTGCTCGTCGGTGCTCGGGGTACTGCTCGCGAGGCCCCTGGAGCTGCTCTGTGGCCGGGTTTGAGTGCTAACGGGCGCCCCTCGCCGCATTCTATATGCACGAGGGTCTATTAGGCACATCTACTTCACGGATCACCATCTATCCTTGTTTCTTGCAGCGGAGACCACAGAGGTCAATGGACGATGTGGTCTTGTACCGTATACGCTCTTGGTCGAGATCCCTGATGTGGGATACCGGCATTTAACCGAAACCAAGCTTTTTAAAATTTCAAAATATTGTTTTTCTTGGTGTCTTTTCAGGGTATACATGGTTTCGTTTGACTATATATATATCCATATTTTCAGTCATTTTGGAATATTCTTAGTTACTACTCGATGTTCTAATATTAACCCTTTCCCTTGCAGCATTCAGTTCTCCTACTCAGCCTTGCAAGGCAGGCATTGCCTGCATAAACGACCCTGCTACGGAAGGCACCTTTTTTTTAAATGGCACATGATGTGTCATGTGATTTGGGTAATTCACTTTAATAGCTAATGATATCTTTTTATACCAAATGAAAGGTCAATATGGCGTTTGTACTATGTCAAAATCTATTTCCATTCAAACAATTATTTCTTAATTTATTGAATTTTGTATATAAGTATCAATGATGCCTCTAGAGGTAACCAGGGGAATGCCTGGAGGCATCATGCTGCTGTAGCCAGGGGAATGCCTGGAGGCATCATGTTGCAGTTAAAAGGTTAACCATTTAAGGACGGGCGCCTGTGAATGTAGCCATCATCTATAAGGACGGGCACTACTGTCTGTGTATAACGCTAGAGGATGAGCACATTGTTGCTTGAGCTCTTAAATTAATTGCTTTATCACGTGATATAATATACTGTACCAACAATTATTTAATTTCTAATAGGAAATATTAAATTTAATGCTGTGCCGACATTTGGTGAGAATCTTATGTAAATCGATCCAATATTTCTTTGTCAAAAACAATTGTGTAAATCTTTCATAAATGATGCCTTGAGGCAACATTCGGCCTGGGCCGGTTGCCGCCTGAAGGCATCACTTGTCCTTAAAGGGTTAAATTATTGCCCTCTTTATTTTCATTGGTCTTTTAGAATTTGTTGTCCCTCCTCCAACTCAGAGGGTCAGGTGAGACGCTTCGACGCGTTTCTACAAAACAATGCATGGAAAGCGGTACAATACGATGGTGACACATGAGATAAGAACAAATGTGCCCTTCCTTAATGAGGTACATGCAACAATGAATTTATCTTATTTTGCAGACCTACAGGTGAAACCATTTCATTAATAATCACGAATACCAGTTTCATTACAATATGAAATGTAACAATATGAAATGAGACATCAGTGATATGTTTAACTGTAAAATGTTTATATGATGAATCATTTAAAAAAATACACTATGCCTTTTATAGCTATCAGCTTACCTTTGTGAGAGACTACGGAGGAAATGATAACCGTTATTGCATTCATATCAACGAATTGAGAAACAACGCAGTGCGAAATAAGATACAAAGTGACGGGTTTGCGAAAAATATAAATTTTTGACAAACATCGATGAACTGTATTAGATATTTTAATAATAATGGATGTGAGAATATTATCAAAATATGACCTATTTATAAATAGATAAAATATGGTAAAATATGATGAGACAATACCTTACGAATGAAACGCAAGGAACTAAGATGATTTGATAGGAGTGATTGGGCTTGGATACGTGAGAAAAATAGGTGAAGTGGTTGGCGGAGGGTTAATTGTAAGTGACGGTGAGGGGCATGCACAGGTAAAATGGAGGTTTGCAGTGAGTGTGTTGTCTGTGTGTGTGAGATCGCACTGAGGAGCTCAATGACCCACCAGTAGCTAAAAACCTCTGGTGAACCAAAATGATTTACAAAACTTTTTTATCATTGATATTTATATTCTTTTTCTAGTTTAGAAATACCTTTCCGTTAGACAAAGATACTTCTTGGCTTCTCTGTTGGTGTGTGTATTTACCAATGTGCTCTTGCATGAAATCACCAACAGCATTGGTATTATACCTGTATAATCACCGGAGCACAGATTGGGAAAGTGGGAAAATGTTTTGCACTAGCAATACTGATTAACAAAAGGTCAGAAACCTTACATAAAAAAAACCATCAAAATATTAAGAACCAACTATATCGCGATCAATGGCCGCTGAAAACATGCCATGCGTTTTGGTTGCAGAAAAAAATCCATAATATGCAAAGCCAAGTGGGGTTATGTAACAAACCAAAGAGAATGGTATATTTTCAGTGGCTACGAATTTAGTGCAGACCTCCTGATCACCACTCCGTGTACCACTGACTGATTGGCTAACGGTTATGACGTGTACGCCCATTGAGCTATTTCTTTATGATACTCCATGGGCATTGAGTACGAATTCCAAATGTTAAGTCTATGTGAAGGAAGGAAAACAAGGGAGATATAGATCATTCATTGTTCTAAATGGTACCTTGCCTCCAGTGGGAAGCCCTTTAAGGGTTCCAACCTGGACAGGCGCCTCTATCCCATTGTCAGACATGAGCAATGAGACCCACTCGGACACCTTCCGCCTCCCTGGTGTATCGTAAATAGGCAGCAGGCCACATTACCATGACTTATCTATCGTTATGTCTATAAACACCGCTCTGTTTCCTGACTAGTTAATCTATCATCACGGAGCCATACAGGTTCAAACACACACACAAAGACAGGGAGGTTCCGGTAGGGTGTGGTGATTGACGATACAGGGCCGTTCCTGTTGGGTTATTGTTATAAACGGGTGGTGGGTATGTTCAGGGAAATGTATGTGACGAGGCAGTAACAGGGTTGGGACTGGGCTAACTCATGTTGGGGTGGTCCCATGTTCAGCTGCGGAGGTGGTTTATAATGTGTAGCTACATCGAACCTGATGTGGTGTTTCCACCTGCCGACAAATCGAGCACCGATTATTTTGGCACAGTAAAATGGTCAGTGGGTGGTGTTCATTGACACTTTAAACACTTATGTGTATGAACAATAAAAAGAAATATTGAAACTGGATGTGGGTGGGTGGGAAATCGAGGTGCTGTATGGGTTGATGGCGAAAATGGCGTATAGAGTGGTGAGGATAGGAATGACGGCGAAGGAGTGGTGTACCTCCGGCCGAGGTGGCACCAAAGGGGAAAAAATGTTATCTTGCTTTCTCATTTTTATACGTTAGAAATGTATGAAATCTTAGGTCAATGAACGACTTACTAAGGAGGCATACTAATTAGGGGCTTGTTGAATAGTTTAGGGTAATATATGAAGACCATTTTCTGTAAACCAACGAGACACGGGGACGATGTGGGTCAGCTTTATTCAACGCCTATGGACGACCTTCATTCGGCTATGGATGTCATAGTTTAAATAAGGAGACTATTTTTATTCTAGTAAGGCGCGCGCAGCGCTAGTATGAGGTCATACAAGTGTGAAAGTGTACATAACCTAATTAAGTCATGGATAGTAATAAGTCATACAGTTACCGATAATGAACTAGATGTGAGGGATAAACACCTAGCTATGATAAACAAGCATTGATAATAAGATATGGTAAGTTGAGCACAAAGCGGAGCGCGTGCTGACTGCGCGAGCACCAGAGGGCGAGTGACCGAGCCCTGGAGTGTCCGGTCTCGTTGGCCTAGACCCTCAGCGAGCACCCCCTCTCCCCTGAGACTTGTCTCCCATTGAAACCTATATATATACTTTATATATCTCTGAACAAGCTTCAATATCATATAACAATAACCCACATACGAGGTCTCATTCTACCCTGTCCCTTCGTAGGCATAGGTTATTAAACAGACCCCAGGCCAGCAGACCGCGAGCAGGTGACGGACGTAACTCTTCACTGGAGCAGCTCATAACCAGCTGATTTTTCGCGACCAGGTTTCTCGACCAAGCTTGACAAGGAAAATGCCCTGGTCGTTACCTGTCAACTGAGGCCAATACACGGAGCGAGCCTGACAGCGGCCTCCTGAGGTTGAGATCGTGACATAAAAATAAACCTGTAATCGGACGATAAAACCAGAGGAATATTCCAAGGTTCATCGGGACCTGAGCGCAGTATCCAATACTTGTTGACATTGTTGGCCTCTATTCCCGGAACCACATTTCGTGCTCAAAATAATCTATTTCAAAATACAGCTGACGTCAACACTGAAAGATATACTCCCAAGGGCGAAGTGACATTAACACATTTGACATGCCTCCTACCCAAGGTTCCGAATTTGTTTTTATAAAATCACATGTAACGCTCAAATGCAAATCCAAATGGAATGCATATTAAAATGCATTTACCTAAACTATTGTACCTCGTCTAACAAAATATGCTGTTTGTTCCTGCCTTTTTACAAAATTAATTCATGAAAATTGAGCTGATAACACCTTATATGATAAGCAGGTGTTCTTTATTACTGGAATAGAAACAAAGTAAGTGTCAGAGATGAAAAAGGTAAGTGAGTGACAAAATGTCACTGTCACCACTCAAGCTCCTCTCACCTATGTGTATAGTTCCTTTCATGTCCTGGTGTAATGCTATACTGGTTGAAATAGTTGTCGACGTCAAATCGTCTTCACAATCAGCAGGTGGTCTCAAATCGCGTAATCTGCCGTAATCAGACGATTTGTGGTCGTCACGCTTTTGGTGTTTACCCTAGACGATTTCTAGTCATTGACGACAAAAAGGTGGTGGTAAATTCAAGAATCGTCGCCTATGGCTTTGATGTGGCACGTTGTCGTCAAAATGTAAGCAAATCGGTGAATGCAATTTCAGGGCCCACTACATTATTTTTCTGCTTTTCAACCTTTTTGATTTGAAAACTAATATTATTTTGACCGTTGTATCGCTAAAATTAGTTCTTCTGCGATTCTAAAATACGATTTCATAAAAGTGGCAGCCAATCGTATTTGCTTGCACGTTCATGATTCACTTGCTAAGGGATATTCATCTATAATCTCTGCCCTTTGTAGGCCCGAGATTACGACGACCGGTCACTTTCACCTCGTGAAATACACACTCCCTAAAGGTTTTGTATGGAGACTCTGAATTATATGGAGAATTATTTTCTCGACCCTAACCTCGAAACTTGAATTCAACCACCCAAAAACAGGGATCTGTTCAATAACTTATTCCTATGAAAGTACAGGATACAGGGGTTATCGTGTAAGGGAAATCAAGCTTGTTCACTAAGACAGTCCTAGCTGATAGAAGGTCGTTCATAAGTATTGAATAAAGTCGACCCACATCGCCCCTGGTTCTCGTTAGCGTACAGAAAAGGATCTCCATGTACGAGCCTTTTAGAAATTATTCAACAGGCTCCAGTTTCCTTCTAATGAATATAGATACCCCAAGGACAAACAAGAGAAGTGAATTATACCTACATCACTTTCGCAGGGCATTTCTAACGTAAGAACACCTAGTTGTATTCACTGAGCGAAGTACTCGGTGTAAAGTCCCCCATGCCACGCTGAGAGGTAGTGGCGGTGTGTGTGGTTGGTTCTTTGAGTGTGTGGGGGACAGCGGCACACACCCTCTCCGCCTCCACCGCCTGCTCCACCGCCTCCCCGGCCGATCAATACCGACTCCCGGGCTGCTCCTCCGCCTTCTGATTCCCGCCTCAGTCCACCGAACACCAGATTAATGCTTTCCGCCCATTAGAACAATTAAAAGCCAGCAGCAGTTGCCGAGGAATTGACTTGGGGTTTCTATGGAAACTAGGATAAATCATTACATGAAGTAGATGTAGGGACGGGTGGGTATAGGGTGTAAGGGTGTATGGGTAGGAAGTAGGGGGTGCTGCTTTGTTCTAGTCTCTATGTTGCATGTTCCCTTACCATTCACACTCTACTGGATTTCCGGCCCTGTTTAATGGCTGTATTAGCCCAGAGGCCCCTGTCCTTGTTGGTTTTATCATTTAAGACTTTACACGGCTTAATTGAAGTAGACAATCTAATTATACACTAGACAACGGTGGACTAGGCCAATGGAGGGTTCAAGCAAAAGGACACTAACTTATTTGTATGATGCGGCCCGTTTTATAATTATGGCAGCGTGATTTTAATTCAAAGTCAAGGTAGGCTTTCTAAATGAAAGTGACTGGATAGTTGATATGTAGTGGAAAAAGAGCATGATATACAATAAGAATGATTGGTCCACTAGCGTAATTATCTATAGGTCATTTGTCAATTGCGTTATCTATACTGCCTATTTACATTAAATGTGCAATCCCTCTTCTAGCTGTGTAATTGATAATTGAGTTCAGTAAAACATTTATTCAATGGGCCTATAAATTAGACAAAAAAGTCTATGTAGGTATCATTAGTATTGAATTAGGTATTTAGGATGTAGCAATTGATTTTAATTAACTAAACTTGGCCGTGTGCGATGACATTAAGTCAATTATATTACTAGTACATCTAATCACAGTCTATATTCTAATTATCCATTGCACTTGTTACCCACAGTGCCAGCCCTAGTTCTATGCCCATTTATTCTATTATTGTATTAAATTGGCAAATTTGGGCTGATCCTAAAATTATAAAAGAAAGGATTCTTCACAGCTTGCACAGTTAAAGTATCATGGATTAGCCACCTTCAATGGCACAGCTATCTAAAATTATTTACAAACTCCTTATAGTGTTGAAGAAGTATACAACAATTTATGCAATAATAAACAGGAACATATTTGAGTTGCATAAATGATCTCCTTAGAAACTTTCGAAATAGAAAATAAATTATATTCAGTCAACATTCAATCAGCAGACAAAATTAAATGGAGAAATTCCAAGGTCCGTTTCGATGAATTCAGAATTGTTGATAGTCGCTTTAAATCTACAATTCATCTGTCTCTATTGATGCAGGTTATCACTGCCGTTTACTGTTTTACTGAACAAAGATATAAATGAAATGTAATTTATAAGAGTAGGAAGAGGGAAGAGGAAAACTTACATACACTTTGTTATCATTGACGGGCTCTAGCATGGGCAAAATATTGTTGATAGACCTTTACTTATCTCTTCACTGTACCGCTTGGTAAATAATACTAGCAGTTGCACAGAAGATATGGCAGCATGAATCCGATCCACTTTTTGTCCCATCTTCTTCCTCCTTCAAGCAGGCGAAACGTCGAAAGACTATCATTTCGTGAGCAATGACTGTGGGGAAAGGACATGTAGGCAGGAAGAAGCGTGGAAAATAAACCCAGGACGAATTGATTTAATCCGAGCAGGCTGTTTTGAACACAAGGAAGTGTGGCAAACGCGGTGGCTGTTGGATTAGTAAAGCTGTGTGTCATAAATGCGTGGTGGCTGGGACTCAAATGGCGTGGATCGTCAGGGGAACGAGTGGGGACATGGACTAGAGGCTGGCCACACGGCAGCCAAAGCTCCTCAGTCAACCTCATTCTATTGGCTTAGATTTCGCTTCCCTCGCCAAGCCTTTTTAGTCTGTTTTCTATTAGAAAAAAAATCAAATTCTATTTTATCTCCTCGATGAGGCTTGCAAAGAAGGAGGTATTCCCTTTAGAGGGAGTCCTTCAAAAACCACCATCACTGCCGACTAGCGCATGGGGGACAGTCAACCGGGCTCAGTGGGAGTGGGTTATGGGCGGGTGGCGGGGTGGAAGTGGGGTGTTTGCAGGAGGAAGTTCATGTGTGTTCGTGTGTTTGCTTCCCCACAGGGTGCATATATGCAGGGGGGTGGATGGGGGGAGTGGTGCTGAACTATATATGGTCTTCAAAGCGCCAACATTGCCTCTACAGGCTTTGTACATCGTTTAAGCTTAAACAGCAAAAAAAACGGAAGCTTTATCTTCCTCTATATGATAGCAGTTATCTTTGAGAATATGGCATACGTAAATGAACTTCCGCTTTTTCTTGTGAGCTCTACAGTGACAGTGACTTTTACATGGAACGTGCTTATAACTGGCATTTTACCAGGCTATACGAAGTGTTTCTTATTTATGAACTAATGTGATATTAACTAGAAATCATTTGATATTTTGAAGGTTGTCACTGTTCAAATATTTTACTTACATTCAGGAATGTAACTTGATTGTTTTTCCTTAACCTTCTCAGTTAATTTCACTTATCACACTGATAATCGTATCAGAACTAAGCACAACATATTGCCATAAGAAAATAGTGTCACCCTTTAGCATCCTATTGCTGGTTATATCTTCAAAAATATTGATTTGAGGAAAATGAAACATGGTGCATATTTATAAGTATTAAGAGAAAACATATTCATTATGAGCCAGAGTGTGGGCGAATTGATGGCCGTTCTGATGCTATAAACAGAGGGACATATTTCCAGTACAAAACACCAAGGACGTCACCAATTCTTAAGTAAATCATGTTTGCTCATTATTAAATATGTCTGCCATTTTGATTACTAACATGCTAGCGGTCAGTCACTGCAGGATGAGGGGGCGAACATTAATAACACTAATCATCTAGCAGCGGGTAGTATTTCATAGATGTTCGACCACAAGGTATATATAATTCATATGTATTAACACATGACTAAATGAGTATGCCAGATATATTCACAATTCACACCGCCAATTTACTTCCTTCCCTATGGATGTTTCATAAAGTAGCAATGTGACGAGTTTTCGAGAGAGTAATGAAATAATTTATTGATAGCTCCCTTTAGAAGGTCATTCTTTCTCACTATATCCTACATAGCGATTGGTTTCAAATCGGATTCTCAGCTTAGATTGTCTAGGCCTCCAGTCCATTACTTCCTGTTATCCAATAGAGACCACGTAATTTCCAAGTCCAAGGTCATATAGATATATATAGGTGTATATATATACACATATATATTAGTATATATATATACTATAGGCAGCAGCCGGTTGCCTTTAACCAATACTATAGCGGTAGCCTACTGTGCAGAGAGAGAGAGAGAGAGAGAGAGAGAGAGAGAGAGAGGAGAGAGAGAACTAGGGGAGGAGTGCCTACCCAGGTCCAGTCCATATCGTTTTCTGCATGACTGATCAATGTGCACCATCTAGAGTGACACACACAATGATGTCTTGTTGGATCGACCAAGCCTGCGTTTGGAGAGCGCGCTGGGCCGGGGCGCCGCCAAGGCGACCAGCGCAGTCTACAGTAGACCGGTTTGAGGATAACCTTCACTGAGGTTTCCACTCGCTGCTTGCATGATTGGCTTCTTCTTCCGACTCAGACCATCGACCCCAATTCTGAGCTACTCATCTTAAAGAGCCTCCTCCTTTTTTTTCTATTATTACTATTATAGTTAAGTACGGCATCGCTCCCTATACAACGCAGAAGCTGCTGGATGTCATATAACATTTGACTCATACTCGAATCGAGCTGTGCTTGTTTTACGCCATGGACCAGGCGCTTAATATTGCTCTGCCTGGCTACGCTTATTCCGCTGGCGACGCGTTGTGTCATTGTACAGAAGCTGTAATAAGAAGCGTCAACGGAATTTAATCGCATCTCGACCCGCGCCTGCCCGACGCAATAATAAGCAGGGTAATTGCTCACTCTCCTAGCTAGATCTCCAGTCAATCAGGCCCTGCGACAGCCCAGCTCACACCGACTCATGCCATGAGTACCTCATGCAATGGGCACCTCATACTATGAGTATTTATATAGAAGAACCTGACCCTGCTGTACATGCTACAAAACGCGATGACGATTATTTACAGAAGGAGGCCGACTTACGAAAGTAATGTGAAACTCTAGTTCGTTTTGTAGTATCTGAAAGCATGTTTGGTTTTCATTTGTTTATCATATAACTGAAATTGGTCATATCTTTTATCATAATATCGTTTAGGAACCATGTCGAAGTAAATGCCCGCATTATCCCGATGCCTCAGCCTATTCCATATAACAGTAAGGGGAACCGGGTTCGATGCACAATAAATACGTCAAGGGGACCAGCAAAGAGTACTGCGCAGGTATATAGCACGATCAAGAAACGTCACAAAATGTCATATGGTTGTTTATATGGCATGAGTTAGCTTCATGGAATGATATCACGAAGCAGAGCTAAGGGATTTCTATAGCAGAAGACAACGAATACCATGTAAACAGTCATATGAAATTGAGTGGCGCTTAGATTTTATCCTACGCCATTACATGTTTTTAACTTTATGTCACACGTGGCATATGAATATTTTATGGCATACCCGTGGCATACGGTCACATCATGTTAAGTCTATGGCGGTTTGTATTGAGGGTAGGATGAATCGTTGCATGCATAGGTAACTCCAAGAATGGGTGGCTCATGGGTAGAGTGTCGTATCTTAGTATTCTCCAAATACGTCCCAAGATCGCTACCGGGGAGGATACGGATAGTTAGTAATTCCATATAATAGGAGATTACGGAAAGAAATACCTAGCATGCAAATAAGTGCTAAAGCAGATCGGCGGCTATTTTGACGTTTATACGATGACTTAAATTTTCAATGCTGAATAATATATATATAAGATGACTATCAGTTTCACGTGCAAGGTCGCATTCTCCTCGTAGTTGACTCTACGCAATACCCTCGTATATGCTCGGATATTACTATGCATCAACTACGCGGAGAATAAGACCACGCAGATCAAGATCATGGTAATATGCTGTATGTATACATGCATCACCTCTTTCCGTAATAACCGCCGTAATTGCAATTCACACTGTATTCATATTGTTTATGAGAGTCCGGCCTGGACCTTTTATTTATAATCTGCATGAATATCCATATGTGAATATCATATGTACAGTGATATGAGCACGTTTATTTATGTAGGGGTGTAGGAAAGCCGACTTTATCAATACACGACACCTTTCATGAATATGCAAATTCGCTCAGACCAGCTCAGTGTACGGGGCGAGCAGCTCAGCCTAGACGCACTGCTCATTAGGGTCGGCCGGCCTTGCCATACCCCCTCCACCCTCCGCCCGACCCCGCCACTCCGTATTAATCATTAGCTGGGGGTAACTACTAATACATCCGTAATTAACGGGCGGCATATTAATCACCTGGTGATAAATTAGCAGGCATCGACTGGGCCATGATTGACATCAATATATCAGAACACCCCTGTGTTCCCCTCACACACACATCTAGAGCTTGTAGATGAGGAAGACCCACCCCCGAACAGTAGTAGCAGCCATTAGTGCAAGTGGCGGCGGGCGTCCGAGCGGAATGCGGAATGTCCAGGCGGATTTTTGCCAATTTGTTGCGAAGCGCCATCGGCTAGGATCGAGGTTGGGGATTTAATCAGACGAATAGCTTAAAATGATGCGCCTGTGTGCTGCTAAAACAAAGCACAGAGTTTAATGGCATCTCCTAGCCGTCACTCTCAGTGCGTTGCCAAAGCCATGGCAGTCTTATAGCCTTGCTTTTTCTATCACTATATATATGACAATTCTAAATGATATGTCTAATACTGGTTGTAACTTTAAATGCATGTAGTACGGACATATATGGATATCCTATAGGTAAGATGATCACAATGTTTTGTATGGAATCAATAATAAGACGTTGTCCAATATATATATATATATATATATATATATATATATATATATATATATTTACCTTCACGTGACACTTGATATGTATACATTACTTCTTCGCATTCGCTACAATATGTCCTTATTGGAAGTATAGGAAGCGGACACTGATATATTTCCAGCTTACTATTTCCTTTTATATAATGTATTTTCTGCTTCCGTGATCTTCTGTAATATATTTAGGTGGCACTTGTTGGCATACTCATATGTCTGTGGATAGTGCGTTTTTGGCACAGTCGTTAAAGTACTAGAATGTACTGTGTGATCCGGGCTCTGCTCTCCTCAGGGCATGCTTATCTCCAGTCTCACATCTCAAGGTTTCCCTATGATGATGCTGACTTATTTAACGGACTATTTCTCACTAATATTTGGACACGTGCTAGCAACATCTTCACCATAGCCTTTGAACACGCAATCTGATGGAAGGTGGTCGCACTACAGGCTTTAGTGTAGCTTAGCTTGTTGTCCATAACAGATTGCAATGTCGTCACAGTCTAGCCACCCGCGATGCATGCGCCATTTTCAAAATGGCTGCCGGAGGTATCTCAGGATAAGAGATCAGAGAATTTCAATACCAGATTTGGAAAAGAATTGTAATTTTGAGAAGAAATAATTCATATAGTGTCATGCCTTTTTTTTTTTTACGATATATAGAAAACAATGCTATCTTTCTGATTAATTGCGGGTTAGAATACTATAGCCAAGGAAACCCTTTGTACCATGGTGATAACTGCTAAGTGCGTACGATATTGAATAGTTTGAATATGCATGTAGATTCAGGCTTTCAGCAGATCGCTATGAAATAAAGCTCAAGACATGTGCCTGATGTATCTGCTGGTGTGTAGGACTGATACGGTTCGTACCTGCAGCCTTACTATTGGCAGGCGCGCACATATCGTTTGTGGTGATGGATTATAGGCAACAGCCGTGATAATCTAGTGGCATATCAGAATATGGTATAGTCTTGCAAGATTAGGGAGTGCTAACTATGGCTTTCTATACGTGCAACATAATCTTCCAGATTCATCAAGTAGAAGGTGTGAACATGGCTGTGGTACATAGAAAATGAAAGTGTAATATGGTGTCATACATCATATCTTTTATTAAAAATTCTTTGGTCTGTTTTCCAATAAAATACATATCAATGTGAAATTCCATATACGAAAGCCTATGAGCAAATCGAACCGAGCCACATCGACATGTTCGTCTTGCCGAACGGTGCCGAGCGGTGCCGAATAGTGCCGAGCAGTGCCGAGTGGAGGGTTAACGTAAATGGTAAGCGGCGGGTGTCCCCTCCGTGTACAATAATCAGGCTAGACAGTCGTGGGAAACATTAGCATGATCACCAATAAAACAACTCCCTGCAGGGCCAGGCTATTTCTTCTGGCCAATCAATGAATCTCACATTGCCCTGAGTAATACCACGTCGGGTGTGGGGTGGATGGAGTACGGCGTGGAGGGCTGTTGAGGGTGTGGGGTGCAATGGGAATATACTTCTCTGGAGATGACTAGAAGGCCAGAGTAACTGGAAGGAAACACTCTCTGCACGTTTCTGGGTAATTAATTTATTGGGTTTTGATTAATTTATCCGCCCTGTTGGCGTGTCACGAGCTGGCGTTAGTCTATACCGACAAGGGATGTTCGCAAGTAGGCCAAACGCCGTTAAATATGCAAAATCAAGGCGGAAAAAAACTAGAGCCATGATCCAAACATCATTGACCCATACAGAAGTATAAATGGCGGCGCCATCGCTACTTGTCCTTCATTACATTCGCAGGCATTCCAAAGTATAGGTTGAAGCATTGGCATCTCCTGTTTATAAATGTGTGTTATATCTTATTCACATAAACGAGGTAACATTCGCTGTTATCAAAAAGATTAGAACAATAAGGTATGGTTGAACTATTGGCTATGGCGCTTGGGGACTTGCTTATATATAAGGTCATGATCCAAGGCATTAAGGGCTATGATGGGTGATATCCTTAGCTTCCTTGCAAACGTATTTTTCACTGTGAAGATATAGATATATTGAATAAGGAATTCCGGAAAATATTTTTGCGTTTTATAATTTGTTTTTCTTAAGTATTTCACCAGTCAATAACAAAGTAGGCCAGTTTCCGTATATATATATTACTCATGGCTATAAACCGCCCCGTTTCTTAATATTGCTCAGCAAAGGACGCCTATAAATCGACAATTGCAAACTGAGGTCGTCTCGGTAGGATCTGTAATGGTCCATTCGTCAAGGTCACCGACCGCTCCATCGGCTCAGCCTGGATCTCGTCATCCCGTGTCAACAGAGGGCCGGCCTGCTGGGGTCGACACCCGATGCTCGGCCGGCGGGAGAAGCCATCCTCCCGGTCAATCTGCGGGCCTCGGGCTGCCTCTATAGTGAACAAAGATCTACACACCTCTCCCCAAGTCGCCCGCTGCCGAACGGGCGGCGCCGACTGCCGTCTAGAGTCCTTGTCGTCGCCCGATGTCAACATCTTTTCACACTGCTTGACATGAGGCGTATTACTACACACTCGGCTAATATCGCGCTGATCCAATCATTGCCAGGCTAGCTGTGAACGCGCGCGTTAAATTGCTTGACGAGCATTGACTCTGACGGCGGCGTGGCCGGGTGCGGTGCCGCCCGCCGCCGCCCGCCGCCGCCCGCCGTTGAACCCGGTAAATATTAGCCCGCCCGCCCGCCCGCACCCGCTGCCGCCCGCCCGCCCGCCCGTCCGCACCCGCCTCGCAACTGTGCAGGAAGTCTATCACAGCCATGTCTAAACAACTATGAAAAGATGTAAAAACGAAAGAAAAACCAGGAGAAAATTGTCGACGCCGTTATGGGCATAGCACACTAGGGGGAGCTCGTGTGGTGGGAAGTAGGGAAGAGGTGGTCATAGGGAGGGGGCGAAGAAGGGAGGAGGTGGTTTTGGAGAGTGTGGTGCGAGGAGATGGATGGGGAGGATGTGGTGGGGGGAGAAAGAGAGAGAGACAGACAGACAGATAGACAGATTGAAGCAGACAGACAGACGGACAGAGACAGATAGAGAAGAAGGCAGGTAAGAGAGAAGGAGTTAATCGAGGATATAATGGGTACCACAGTGGGCACAGACCGACAGCCGGACACGTCAAATGTCCTGGGGAAATCAACCAACAATATGCAGTAAAATTCCCGCGTAAGGAACCACCCACGTGAGCGGACACCCTGTGCTAGGGGACAGTCTTCATAAAAACAGAACTGTATCCAACTATTTGATGTTCATTTTAACCTCTGTTTTCGCGTAAGGAGAAAACATTGCTATAACGGACACTCCGCATTGAGGGTCAGTTTTCTTTTCAAATTTAGGCCATTTTATCTCGCATAAGGGGACACGGAGGTCAAATATGAGGGGATGGTTTGGGGACAAAACTCAGGAATATCTAACTTGTTTATTGTGATGTGTATATTTGTAGTGGATAGACTGGTGTCTAAACAGACAGAGAACGGCCTGTATAAGCCCCTGTAGGCGGCCAGGGAGACGTTTGGCTGGGGGTTGTCTGTAGATAAGGCAGCATATCTCAGTATCATAGAGGAATCTGTATAGACAATGACAGCATAACCACACAGACGCCTACGCAGGGGAGACGATAGAAGTGAGTAGACTGTTGCGAAGAAGAGCCTTGGGACGGCGTGTGAACACATTACCTCGACAAAGAACTCTATAGTCTATTACACTGAAAATCATACTAAATATGTTGCTAACATAGCTGAGAAATGCTATGAAATTGTGCTGCTGACTGTACTAAAATGAAAACTAGCTATCAGTGAAACCAGTCACAGTCTCAGTACGTTCTCTTCACAGTATACATAAATGATATAGAGAAAAACAATAATGCCTCATAGATAGCTTCTGTGGAGAAGCTATCAATGTAGGTTTCTCTGCGGTAGAGACAGTAGATGCTGCTCTTCCTATACGGCATATAAGTCTCTGATCTATGGGGCCTCCATGACGCCCCCCGAGTAGGTGTTCTTCACTAAAGGAGGTGAAAAAGTAGGTGTTCTTCACTAAAGGAGGTGCATAAGGAGTGAGTGATAATTGGGAAGTGTCACAACTTTAGCTTTGCCGACATGTTTATAAACTGTTCTGTGTAAAAAAACTATCATGTTCCGGGTGTTATCATTATGTCATCCTGCTCTGGGATCGGTGTAGAGAATCAAGGGAACCATGGTAAACTTTTGAAAGACAGTTGAATTTCGTAAGAACAAAGAGCCATGATACAGGTTATGTCCCCCCAAGGGGCCTGCCATACTGCTGGCCACCTAGTGACTGCTATATGAACTAACAATGGCTCTGTCCCCTATACAAACGGACATCTATAGGGGCCTATACAAACCGATGTCTGGTGTCTGCCTCTTTAGACACCAGTCTACTCATTACACATACAAATCACAAAAAAACAAGCAATTAGGATAAGCCGGAGTGTTGTCCCAAGACCATGCCCTCTTATCTGATAATGTGTCCTACCATAGTGCCTCCTTACACGGGGATGAGAAGAATTCTTTACCCAAATTACAGTCCGTTGATGCATGATGTCCACTTACGCGGGGTGGCCATTTACATGGGGTCGAAATAAACATTAAATAGATGTGAAAACAAACTCGACATTGACGCTGGGTGGCCCCTAATACTGGAGGTCCCCTTACGTGGGGTCTCCCGTAAGTGGGGGGGGGGGGGCGGTTACTGAGTGGGGGGTTATAGGGAATTGGGTTAAGACTCAGACGGGACAAAGACAGGGAGATAGAAACAGACACAAACAAAGACAACGGAAACTGCCATGGAGATAGAGAGAAAGATCTGGCGTAAGTATGGCTTAGGAAAAGACAGACAGGGAATACATTATTAAGATGAAGGAAGTTACAAAAAAGAGTATCCTATTATGACATTACCTCTGCCATCCTTAGACGGCACATCGTCTATAGGTCTCGACATTATCCGTCTTCATCGTAATGTAATTCCCTTTCATCTCGCCCGAGCCGATACGATGAGTGGGGTAAATGAACCTATACAGGCCACCCGCCCTCCCCTCACTGATATTTGTCAGTGGAATGTTTATTTCAAGCTGGCGTGTCTCGCACAATCATACCACGGGGCAGACTGGTTGAACCTCTTCGATGAGAGGAGGGTGTACCTTAGAAAACAGGCCTCACTGTGAAGCGTGTAGACCACCGTATGTAATCGAATTTAAAGGTGTCTGTGTTTAGAATTCAGCACCGAGTAAGGCTGGGTTTTCACCTGCCATCGATAGAATATCGGGATAAGCAGCAGCGTCAGCATACGCTGCTCCCCGAGTAGATAAAGATAACCGGTGACACTACAAATTGTGGGGACGCTGACACGTAATGACTGATGACAGTTATGGTTAGTTACAGAACCCCTCTAAGGGACAGCCCGTAGGCATCAGGTAGGCATCGGTGTGTTGGCTATATCAGTGTGTTTATACTATAGTGTCACCTGTATACCTGTATTGATAACATGACCACCGACACTAAAGCGCCAAATCCACTAAGGCGACCCAGCGAATGCGTCTGCGATCCGTGCGACTGTGCGAATCCCATGCGATAATATTCAATATATTAGATATTGTCGCAAGGCATTCGCATGTCCATGCGAACATCTGCGAACCCAAATTCGCATGGAAAATCGCCTTAGTGGATCTGGCGCTTTACATAAGGAATAACATAAAACATAGCCTAGTCACCGACGGACTCAAATCCCTGTGAAAAGGGTCACCCATTATTTATTTATTAAAAACGAATTTTACTAATCTACGAGAAATGATGCCTTTTGGCAATTCGCCCTGAACCGGTTGATGCCCCAATGCATCATTCGTTCCTGAAAGGGTTAATACACTCTGCTTAAGCCATTGTGAAAGTAGTTCCCTTTCAGAATGATGAACGCGATCCTACCACGAAACCCCGCTACATTACTAAAGAGTTAACTCCCGGCGGATCAGCGGAAGTTGCAGGGCAGGTGGGAGGATCTGTGGCGTTCCCCTAGCGGCTCGGGTGGGAACTAAGGCCCTCTGGCGGTGCCGGAGGGCAGTGGCGTACCTGACCCGGAGCAGCTCTGGGAGCCGATCGCTGTAAAGATGGCAGCGCCCTCTCACAGGTGAGGCGGTAAACATAGCCAGGAGGCTATTTATAGCAGGTCAGGTTATTTATAGTGGTCTTAACCTCGCAACCCCATCTGGGCATGTGCAGTGGGGTTGCTTATGGGCTTGAAGTGGTGTATGTTGAGGCGATGGACATGGTTGGTAGGTGTCGAATACGGAGACGAGGGCTAGTTTTTTAAAAATAATTTTACTGCATAGAAAGGATGAGCATTCGTCCCAGATTGGATCGATCTTCCGTATAACATCTGACTTGATAATAATACATACACAATATTGACTGGTTTCAGATACAAGCGGCTGTATGCACCGAGGAGTTGACGCGTAGTAATATCCGAGCGTATGCGAGGATATTGAGTAGAGATAACTCTGAGGAGCATACGACCGCTTTTATCTGAAACCAGTCTATATTGTATTTATTATCCACCTTTTCTGGACAAGTCGCATGTCGATATCAGTTCGTTTTAGTTATGCACTATTTTCCCTCACGGACTATTTTTCCGTATGCGCCACCCGGAGCATACAACATATCCGTATGCATCGGGTATGTCCATACACACTCCCTATGTGTTTTCTATGGACACTTTGTATTAGGTGGATAATAAATGAAGATACATATCCCAATGCTCCTGGCCTTTATCTTTTCAGGCCCAGTTTACCATTTCCGACGGAGAATGCACCGATAGAATATTGGGAAAGTTAGCATCTGTCAATGGTGCTCCCCGAGAAAATAACGGTATTGATAATCGGTGACACTGCAAGTCGTTGAGGTTTTTACACCTGACGACTGATTTTACATTTTATTTGCATCATAGGGTAATTCAACCTCGGATTGATTTCTTTGCTGGACTTTAAAAAAATCGGTTGGTGCCAGATTACGCAAATTTACGGGTTGAGAACTAATTTACCGGGTTTGGAATTTTTCTGTTTATATCCGTAATACACGTGTAATTATCGATCGGTGGTGTCAGATTCTATAGTCGATGGACAAGATCGGTAGGTTTAAACTGGACCTTGCTAGATTACCTGTTAATTCAGCCGTTGTGAGCGATGAACAGCCACTATAAATGTTGTACGTTTCCAACATAATCCCCTTCTTCGCTGGGGCTGATAAACCTGTGCACAATTAGTCCAGCAGTTCCTCTGATCCGCGTGAAGGTTTATCCCACGCTGTCATCAATATCAAACATCTTGTCTGGGGAAGTTTTTAACCCCCACATTCTGCGCCCGTTCAATTTGGTCCACTGCCATTTTAGACTTGTGACTTCGCACAAATTGCGCCTCAGTATGGGTCGGACGGTGCAGAATCCGCCGATAAAAAACTCTCCCATGGAGATTCTGTATCTAAACGCCGATTCATCTTTTCTTCTTTTAGTTTATTTCATTATACAGTTCGGTGTTTTTTGTTCTTTTTTTTATGAAATTTATATCCCAGTCGAAATGTTTGGTTGGTGGTCGGCACGGAATGATTACAGGCTGTCTTGGCAAGGCGCACGCCACTTTATATCCGGCGTATACGCCGCCCGCCAGACAAGACCGAATACACCATGCAAATGACATCGCAATGTCATGGTTCAGATGAGTCCATTTAGATATGTGACAACTATATACATTTATACAATCTGACAGTGAGGGAGATAAATTATCAGTAGAAAAACAACAACAGAGTGCAGATCTAATAAAGAGAGTCGTGTTCAAATAAACTTATTTGAACTGTTTTAAATGAATTATTACAATCTCTATGAATGTACATATAAAATTCCATAAGGGATAAGGTATAGAATTCAAAAGTTAAGGCATTGCAAACGGGGCATTGCAAACGGTACACGAGTGCAAACTGTCCTATCACAAGTTTGATCAACTGGTTTAGTAATCGGTTTCTGATCTCAAACATATTTTATTATACTTCTGTGCATATCAGCTCTATGCTTATTAACAAAAATATAGTATACCGCAAATACATCATATTTCATAGTGATAAATGAAATAGTGTACTTACCAGTGTGGCATGTACGGCCCACTTTGAGACTTACAGGAACACAATTAAAAAAATGGGAGAAGTACCGTTTTTGGGTGTACAAATTGGACTTTGAACGGTGATTACACGAATTTTCTTATCGATTATTGTTCGCAATATTTATCCACAATATTCTATCATGATGTGTAGTGCTATTTGAGCGTTAACAAGTGGATCACGAAGTCAGCTGTCCACAAACCCACCGTTTGCTGAATTCATTATCCACCTTCTGGATTAAATCAAAACCAAGAATTGGCATATCATTTGCTCTTGAAACACCATTATAGCGTTTCAATATATATATATATATATATATATATATATATATATATATATTAAATTATAAAAAAAACATCGATCAACATCTGTGTTGTAGTGTAGAACCCTCCTCTGATAGGTTAACGGTTGGTCTGTAACTGGCAAGGATTCAGGAAGGTAATTCCTTTCCCTTCGGAAATAAAGACATTCAACGAATTGTCAGGAAATAGTTCTAAATATCTTTTTAAGATTTACATGGTTGACCGACCCTAAGATAATGGCAGTACGGAAGAAATATTCGCAAAGAAAGGCATTTCTTTAGCGCAATAAAGAAGACGATAGGCGTCCATGTTGATGTTGAATTTGATATTGTTATCGATATGCATTAAACCACTATGAAATTGTTCGAAGCACTGATCATGTGCGCAATGTTTATTATGAAATAGAATATCCACACATCAATATATCATGCATGATGCGGATATCATTTCTCATTATCAGCCCATTGGCCAGACATTTTACAGTTATATGGGGTTAGCCTCTCAACTCCTCAACCAATGTATGTGGGCTACAATGGAAATGAAATAATGGAGTTACTGCCCCAACGCTAACAATCATCCTGCTACGCCGTTGACCAGGAGACGAAACTGAAACAACTCCTGGTAACAGGATGTCCTCACCCAGGGACCAAGGAACGCTGTCGAGCCTCCCAGTTCCGGCTTGGTGACGCCAATTCCGGGTCCGGCTTTGATAGGAAGGCGGTGTGGTTATATTTAAAGACAAAGGCTAGCTTTAACCCTCTCCCGCCGAGGACCCACGGCAGGCTCACAAGCTTGAGGTCGAGTCATCATGCAGACCCTGTAAGGGCACAGAGTGATTGCTAGTTATCTCATCGTTCGCCAAGAAATTGTTAGATATCACCGTCGTGACAATACATTTTACTTCCATTGGCGTGAGACGAGGAGCACACATGACGGAAATGAAAGTGGTAATAATAAATGAAGGACACTGTTACAATAACGCATAGAATAAATATAGTAGGCAGTACAGGAGACTGTGACAGTTACCGCCACTGATTAACTCCTTTTACCGTCTTGTATGAGCAACACAATACTCTATCATCTTCTACTATTTCCTTTGTGTTGCCCTCCAACATCTTTACTGTTGACCGCATGCAACTCTAATTTCACATTGTCTCTAGATGAATGTTTCCCTTTTTAGCCGGTCTGTTAATGCTTAAATCTCATTATAGCTTGGTTTTAGTCACCATCACTCATAACTAGAAGTTTCGCATAAAAGTAAGCATGTTCCATTTGAAGCTCAGATTCAAATCACAATATCCTCGTTATATGATACTGGCCGTTGCTAATACGTAAAGGTTGGAAGTAATGATTATCTCCCAACATCACACTCAGCACTGATTTATAAGTACCATTTGTTTACAGTTGCCGGTAATATTATGCTTAATCTGTGGATAATTCATTACGTTCCATCCCATTGAGTCAGAAATCAAATATGATCCTCCTGAAAATGTACTGGCCACCATTTCTGGGTCCAGAGTAGACCACGACCCATTGTTTATTAGTGGTCTTAAACCACATTCCTTATTTACAGATTTTCCGAACCCAATATCTAATTTCTAGGAATAGAAATGTCATTAGTTAATTACCACGGTACGAAAAACAATAATAGATAGTTTTGGACGGTTTGCTCTGTAAACCACTCGAAGTTGCCGACGTAATACATTCGTTATCTCTCGTGTATTACTACGCGTCAACCACCCGTGCTTTATGGCCGCCCACCAAAAAGGCTCATTGATCATTGTCTATGTATATTCTTCTAATTGCTCCTTTCTCACGAGAATTATAACTATTCACCCAAAATGCGACATTCACCTGAGATTTGACATTGCTGACGAATTTTCTGAGGAAGACTATGTTTGGCAGCACAAGATTGTGTCATTAGTTTAAGAAAGGACTTCATAAGAATCAATACTGATATGGGCGCCAGGCGTGGAAATACAGGTCTGAAAAATACACGTACAACAATGAATAGATGGGTGGCAACATCGTTTATAGTCAGAGATTTTCGACAGATAAGGTACAGTAGAATAAAAAAAACACACAAAAGATGGAAGCTTGGATCTAACCATAGTAGATCAAGATTTCTAGATGAAAACCACGAGCATGTATGAACAACGTATCAGAAATAAACACTGTTCTGAAAAACAGACAAAAAAAAGAAGGGCTCGTCTCTAACAATTCACAAACCCGACCCTGCGACATACCCAGCTGGAGATACCCAGTAGGCAATCTGCACCGTGATGCCCTTTTCCCACTCATCCAATGCCTGTAATCGTACATGTCCCTACCCCAATGACCCTCCCATAGTGACCTTAGCTGTGCCCGGGGTGCCCCCAGCTGGCCCTTCCCACCACCTATGCTTCTCCGTTTTACTATGCTTGGCCCATCCATACCTGCAATTGCGGGACCCTGGTTGCTCGTTGCTTTAAAGATATATGGCTGAATACCATGCCATAGGGTATGCAGGCAATATTCAGCCCCGACGCACAGGTCAAGGGTGTATAAGTGGGTTGGGTAGGTAGGGGGGCAGAGATGGGTTAGGGAAGAACATAAGTAGCCAACTAATCAAAGACATGGGACAGCGTAGTTCTCACTAGGATAGTAGAACTCTGCTATAGAAATTTATTTTGAAAAAATAGGACTGATTACAGGTAACAGTTTGAATCTTGCTTCAACTATTTTCATTGTTTGATAAAAAACGCAGTAACTGAGCCTGTAGTGATGGACGTGCGAGGTTCCTCATCCTACAACTACAAAGACCCGTATAGTCCCGGGATGAAAGACCGAGAACAGCCATCACTACAGGCTCCGTGAATAGGTTTCCTTGTCATATACCTGGAAATCATAAAAAGAAGCAATTTTAGGCACGGCCTGACAGTAGGCTCGAACATTATAAATACGTCATGCCTAGTAGCGGTTCATAGAAGTTCATGCACATGTATATTATATGATCATATACCTGTGGTCATTCCCATTTTGTTGTAGAGTTTATACAAACCTCCGCCTTTGACATTTCGTCAAGAGTAAAGTCATTTCCTCATAATAATCGCTTCAGGTAAGCATTCCTTTGACTGCAGTTCCTTAGGATCTACGGGCCGCTATATATAGGCGAATATCTGGGATTGCATTTTTCTTTACTATACAAAGAAGGCCATTCCGCGCTGCTAATAGTATGTACGTGTATTAAGTTTTTACATCTTCTTCCGAAAGCAGAAAAACACAAGCAGAGAGAGAATATTCGAGTAACAATTTACCAAGTCACATATATGCAGGATTTTTTTCTTTTTCTTATTTCCTACTATCCCCATTCCCTCTTTATGGGGTGCCATCGGCGTTTATTCTGGTATCCCTCTATGAGGGGTTTCCACGCGCCCGACTCTCTGGGGCCAGCTGCCGATTTTATTATCAATCGATACTTTTTAAGGGTGGTATCGACCGGCAAACATTGATTTTATATCACGTGGGACCCTCTGGGGTCAGCAGTGAAAACCTCAGCGAGTTGGAGATAAACACGGCTGGGACTGAGAGGCCACGGTGTAGAGGCAGGCACTGTCTGCCACTGTCGTAAAGCAGGAGACTTATGTCCTTCCTATTTCCTTCTGTCCCTGTCTATTTTTCTCTTTTAATTAACCCGCTTTATGTCTTCCTCTGGGACAACCTCAACCCTAGCCCCCGCACTTTAAAATGGTTCCCATATCCATGATTTCTTAATTAGTGATTTTTCTCTCTCTTCTATGTGTGCTCTTCGTTTCCTCTTCATATCTGTCATCCTTCTTGTTTCTTCTCTTCGAAGATGCCTATTTCCATCATTAGATTTCAAGCGCATCTTCCAGCATCACCCCTCCTGAAGTCGTTTTTATCCTACCCCACATATAAATCGCCATAGACTTAACATGGTGTGACTGTATCCCACGGTTATGCCATAAAATATTTATATGCCACTGGTAACATATGAAGTTAAAAACATGTGACAGGGTAGTATAAAATCTAAACATCACTCAATTTCATATAATCGTTTACATGGCATTTATTGTCTTCTGCTACAGATATCACTCAGCTCCGCTTCGTGATATCATTCCGCAAAGACAACTCATGCCATATAAACAATCATATGAAATTTCGTGATGCTTCATGATAGTACCCTTTTATTTTCTAAACTCTGTAGTTTAGTCTTTCTATATTTCGTTTTCTCGTGACATTTTAACTGTCGGTCCGAAATATCGAGGAATAGAATCATAGAATTACTAGAGAGGGTAAAGACAACAATAAAATAAAAAAGAGAGGATTGCAAATTATTTTATTCCGTCGCCACGGATAACTTCTAGCTAACATCCTATTATCATTGGTCACTAATACCTATTGGTTCATCATACGAATCTATGCTTGTATAAATATGGCGGAATTTGTCGATTAATGAATACTCCTGCTGAAAATCCGCTTGAGCAGAAAAAGGGGGTATTGTTTGTATTTCTCTTTAAGCAACAAAGAAGTGTTAGTGTCATTGAAATAAAATTAGTATTGGTGAAGGAAACTTTACATCGGGACGTTGACATGTGTTTCCATCTATGCCTATATATCTAAATCAGTTGGCACTTAAATAAGTCAATATTCCGTTTGAATTCATATATGACCTTATGAAGAAAAAAAATACTACAGAACTATCTCTCTTCACATAGCTTTTCTCTTTTCTTCCTCCCTTTTTTTATTGCCTACCTCTACGAAATATCCTTGCATTCACTCGGACATTACCATGCGTTATCTATGCCGAGAATAAAAGACAAAGTATACCCGCTAATCTACACATGTACTACTTTGCATGGTAGGGACATTTTCCGTATTCTCCTAGGATGATACAGGTTTCGTTATTCTACTTAGCAGCCATCTGTAGGCTATATAGGTTTAGTATGGAGACTCCGTATTGGGTAGATAATAGAGGTTAATATGGTGTTTATAGTCTCGTATCCAGCACTCCCTCATTCCTCTCGCGAGTCACGAAGCAGAGCTGAGAATAGAATACCCATAATGGACTACCACACCCTACACTGCTGAGAATAGCTTCACTTCATGTCCCGTCTAATTGTATCACTATGAGAGCGCCATGTTTTAGTGTCCAGGTGGGACCCAATTCACAACGTGATCTAAAACCTCATAGCTCTTAAATGACACACCCCAGAAGTAGAAATTGTCGGGCGGCGGGAAAAAACCACAGCCGCTGGAAATTGATTGATGTTATACTTCCTTAAACTACCCTTCGAGAGACCGACTAAATCTTGACTATTTGTTTTATTTGTATTTGATTTTACATCATTGTATTTCATTTTTCAAATGTCAGTTCATGATGTGGAAATATTTCTCTTCTATTCTGCCGCTGCTGAATATTTTTAAGCCTACACATCGACATGCCGACTCTGCCAGGTTACACCTTTGCCCAACCAATCCATTTAGGTCGGTGAGAATCAGCGTCATATCTGTCGATGTACGCACTTCAACGTCCCGATTATACCTCGTCCCGACGGGAATCGGGCATTCCTTGAATGGAGGTAATGAATCTGTAAATCGACACCATTGTCACAACTGTTCCCGATTATAATTGAGTAGGTGAGATTAAATAATATATTTTGACATCATATAGGCTTTATATGAATTGATTGTTTGCTAGATTCCCTGATAAAGGGCAGTATATATATTTATATATGGTGAGGGTCAGTATCGTTAAAGCGGGATTCACACGTAGAGACTAATGTGCCTGAGACGTGTATATCTTTTACCTTTCCCATAGTCTCAGACAATTCTACTCTGGCAAAAATAAACTCATGGAAAGCCTCTTTTGCCAGTCTCAAAGTACAATGTTGAATTGGATTCCCATGAAAGGCGCATCTGGTATTTATTCGCACACAAAGTTCTTGTGAACACTAGGACTCAAGTAGCCTTGGATATTTAGACGGCGATTCAGCAGTTTATAATGATTCCAGGTAATCGTCACTGACAACTGGAAGGGAAAACCTTGTCTCGGGGAAATGAAACCCTACCATTAATCCAGTACATATATTCGGTGGGATTTGTCTCAGACAGACGCCCTGGGAGGTACTTGAGTCCCTCCATGTGAAATCCCACTTGAGATCACACTAATCTGTCTCAAGGTCCAACCAATCATACTTAAAGGCGTCCTTCCTTTGTACTAGTGTTCTCCATTGTCTACATGGTGCCTCTTTTACCCAATTACAGGTACATGTAATTCCAAGGTAGTGTCAAGTAATTGAATGATAAGACTCGACATTTCCATTGATCATGCATTATGTTCAATAGAATCTAATTCGCTATGACGGTGATACGTAACCCTTTCCCTGCAGCACCCAGTTCCCCTGCTTAGCATTACACGGCAGGCATTGCCAGCCCAAATGACCCTGCTACGGCAGGCACCATTTTTGGGAAACAGCAATGTCACATGATGTGTCATGTGATTTAAGTAATTGACCTTGGTGACTGATCATATTTTGTTATTCCAAATTAAAGGTCAATATGGACCTTATATATTGTATAAATTTATTTTAAATCAAGCAATTATATTTTTATCTATTGAATTTTGTATATAAGTATCAATGATGCCCCAAAGATGCTTGAAGGCATCTTCCTGCCGTAGCCAGGGGAATGCCTGGAGGCATCTTCCTGCTGTTACAGGGTTAAGAGGTGCATTTGCAGATAGGAGCGAGGTGCGAGTTAAAACACTTACTAAAATCGATGTTGCTATGTTTTCTCCACACATCTTACCGTATTGCACATACTTTAGTAGGAGGTTAGGATGATAATCATGTCCCTTTTGTACCCGCCCCATCGGGTACATTTTCACTGCTTTCGGGCGGCATTGTAAATGTCTATATCTACATTCTTGCGGTCTCCGTCTCCAATCTGCAAGCCTTGTCAGTATGTTCACAATGGTGAGAGATCTACACAGATTCTATTATGTGATGTGGAGTCCGCTTGCCTCATGGGTCTTTGTCCCTAGGCTTTACCGATCCGTAATGTTGGCAGTGATGTTACAGTTGTTCCAATGTGATAATGTCTACAGGCTACGGACAATGTCAGGATTGTGATAGAATACTGATGTACGCAGGCCTGGAGCTATTAAATATTTGATTTCTCACTATATGTGGATGCTTTAATAACTCCTATGTAAAGTCAAAAATTCCCCCCACATATCATTTCCACCAATTATGATGTGCTATATTGAATTAAGGAAGAGCTTCCTATACTCTAGTCGCAATGAATCCTGTTTCGATAGAATTATTTGTATCACAAAAATATCATGTATCCAATACGGATATATGATGATCTCGTCCTTGAGACAATATGGTGCATAGACCGTTTTAGGTTTCACACATACTTCTCCTGTTACCAAATAAAAGTTAACAATCATTGCCGGTAAGGTATGGTAACATGTCAATAAGTCTTATTGCTTCTATCTCGATGATTTTGAAATTTTGAGACACCCACCAACAATGGATCTATTGATCATACACCTGTGCACATATTTTTATGCTTTCTGACATCTGCTTCCTATATAGCATAAAAATCCTGCCTAGCCCACTGGACTGTACGCTGTTATACGGCCCAGGTATTCATGTCCGCGATACTCATCGAGTGGCCATTTACGGTTATTTTTTATTGATTATTAATATTTGAAGGTATGTAAAAATATATCGACTGACCTGGTATTTAATCTAATAATTGTAGCTCACTCCTGGATTCTTATACTTGCCCCTTCCAGCCTAATGGCGTTGGTGCAAGTATTTGTCGATCCGTGATTTTGTAAGAATTATCAGATTCAATGTCAGGTCTGTTTTAATAATGTATTACCCGTATATAATTGCATCTGCAAAATATTCATGTTACCTCCATGTACTAGTTATGTATCAACGATTGCCATCGGCATCTGCAAACCAAAAGATGCGAGTTAGAATGTAAAACTAGGATCCCACGTGGGGCTTAGTAATAACATCTAATAAGACATTTCAAGAGGTGTGGAAAAGACTATGAAACAAGAAAAAAGCCATCGATATTCAGTAAGAGTAATGTAAAGAAGGTGGCATATAAAAATGTTGCAGTATGAAGGTTGGCTTAAAGATACAAGGCTGGGATGCGAAGGACAGATACCAGGATGGTGGGAGCCCCTCCATCCATCGCACGGTGCCCATATAAGCCCATTTCCCCATGCCGATTATTCGGCACCAATCTCCAGTCAGGAACCACCAATAGATTTCTTTTTGTCCACCAACGTCAGCTCGGTGAATGGAGATGAGACCTGCGGAGAATGCTTCCAGATGAGGTAGATTATATCACAAGGCCACCAACAACGGATTTTCCCACAGAAAATCTGTGTGTGGAAGGTATTGTAATAAATAGTCAATATTGACTGGTTTCAGATACAAGCGGCCGTATGTTCCGAAGGTTGACGCGCAGTAATATCCGAGCGCATGCGAGGATATTGTGTAGAGTCAACTCCGAGGAGCATACAAACGGTTTTATCTGAAACCAGTCTGTATTGTATTTATTATCCACCTTTTCTGCACAAGTAACATGTCGATATTAGTTCATTTTAGTTATGCACTATTTTTCCATACGCACTATTTTCCCGTATGCGACATATCCGTATGCGCCGGGTATGTCCATACACGCTGCCTATGTGTTTTCTGTGGGCACTTTGTATTCGGTGGATAATAAAAGTGCATACTCTGCAACATCGCTGATTACTTTATACCGACTACAGTCGGTGGCACCATCGATAAACCTTTAGAGTGACTCACCAAATCTCCACCATTTTCGTCGGCCTATGGAAACGAGGTTTACATGTAAGCATCCTGCCGAGGCATTGCCTTCCAGTACAGGCCCCAGCCCATCGCATTTATCACCGGCTTGATTTACTCAGGCCGTTCTCAGGGCTCTTCATCAATCACCATTGTATTTTCATGTCACTGGAAAACTCACTCCTATCACCTTGTCTTCTACACTGTATTCTGGTGTAGACCTAGTAAGGATCGGATTAGAGTTAGAGATCTATAGGAATGTGATACTCCAGACAGCCCCCCCCTCCCAAGGGCCACTCCCCGCGAGCCTGTTGCATATTGTAATGCTTTCTTTTAACGTTTATTAATCTATTGCATCTTTAATACGATAGATCCGTTTTTCAAATACAAATTTCCTGATAAGTAAAAGATTGATGATAGGCCACTGTCAGTACCCAAGGCCCTCTCACTTATGTGCATAGAGCCTGATATGTGAGAACGAACATATCCTTGGGGACGCTTAATATTGTGAGACAGTGAGAGGCATAAGGAAAATGATAGAAATATTTGTGGGAGGACAATGGTAAGGATAGGAAAGTGATCGTGTTAGATAAGTGTTGTCCGTATTTTATTGTCTTTCACTTGACCTAAATCCTTCAGAAGGACAATTAATGCACTGCACGAACACCATCATTTTACTCATCAATGCGCCCGGCGTATATAAGTAAGTATTTTGCGTATACAAGGTAAACCTATTCCCTGTGTGTATATGCCTCAATCGTCGGCGCATATAAGCGTGGCGAGAGGTGGCAGGGGTGTGGGGGGTGGGGGCGGTGGGGGAGGGGTTTCCCATTGAGGACACCTATACTTTTACTAACACAAACGGGCAATAGGTGGCAGGGGGAGAGGATATTTCCTCTCATATACGCCGGGTGTGAAATACAGCCAAGACGCGACCGTATATAAACAATGGGCATATATATATATATATTAATATATATGATTAATATATATATATAAATACCGAATGAAATGGTCATTATTATTCACTCCGGAGTTACTCCGTTTCCGTTGTCTAGGTAGTTGCTGTGGATAATGCGATATCCACGGTGATAATTCGTTACGCGTGGTGGTGAGCAGCTCAAAACGGTAATTTCCTCATTCCTCTTCTGCTCACCGACCACCACACTTGTGTTTCTCACGTGTTGAGAAAAATTTTAAATCTTATTAAATTTGGGAGTTAGCCCATTTTTATGTACTCTATTGTGGCAGGTTTATGAGTTTTATACTCGTTGTATATTTACTTGAATAAAGCCTGTATTTGTTAATTACTATGTAATTAATTCCACCAACTACTGCCTTGTCTCACTTATTTATGTAATGAAGGTCAATATTATATATATATATATATATATATATATATATATATATATATATATATATATATATATATATATATATGAAAACAAGTCAATATTCAGCCAATACATGCACTTCCACGATGGCGTATATAGGAATAAACTGGTGGTTTTCGTGCAGTGATGATGGAAGCCACAGTGTGACTGCTTCGTGAAATAACAATTGCACTGTGCCCTATAGATAGCAAGTGTTTCCATTGCAGGAAAAAAACCTTTGTGCTAATTATCTGAAGTTGTCAAAAGTTCTGCACAGAAGTACCCTCCATCATCAGATAACGATAAATGTTGCTGACCCAGGAAAGGAAAATAATCTATTGATTTAGCGAACAAACACTAGAGAGTGTGGTGACCCCATCACTTTTCCTACAACTGGTGGTCGTAGTAGGTATAACGTTTAATTTGGAAATCTGGGGTAAATACATGTATCCTCCTACAAATAAAACTTTTTTTATTCGGAATTATTTGCATATGCATTCCCAACAAAGCAGTCCCTCATCAAACCATTTAACAACCAACAAAAGATGAATGATAGAGTTTGACAGGAATGTAGTGGTTCACTGTCTTGATGCTAGTTGAAAGCTCAACAGGCTAAATGATGTGTTCTCATGTGGTAAGCATGACTAAGGCTTTGGTATAGGCAGATAGAACAGACAAATCTATACTCGATTGTAAAGGCAGACTAACGCTTCAGGCTGCCGTACGAACATGGGGATATTGGCAAAAGACTGGCTAAGCTTGTGGAACTTACATATAGGGAACACCTTACAGTATGACATTATAAGAAATGTATATAATAGGGTAAAACCTTTACTATAACGAGAATGAACATACATACAATTATAGCTTTGTGGGAATAGACTTGTGTTGAGACTGGGAATGTGTTGAGAGTGGACAGTCAGGTGCCTGTTGTGTGATGGGAGAGAAAAACCTAGGGCTTTGATATGGTCAAGGCAGGAGAGCCTTTAATACTTGCATTTGAATAGGATTTGATAGGTTAAGAGGACCGACGCCTGAGGCTATATACTGTAGATTCCCAATATAAGGGGTCACCGCGTGTAAAGGGGAAACCTTTCCTCGGAACGGTTCCATCTATTGGAAGTTTAATTTCACCTTGTGTAAGGGCCAACCCGAATAAGGGACACTTTTGCTCGAGAACTGATTGTACCTCTTACGTAGGGTTACATAGACCAAAAACTCTACATGGGAAGTGAGGTTACTCGCATGTTAATAAGGACGACAATGGAAGTTTTGAGCCAAAGCATTTCAAAGTCTTGCATTGTTGGAATGTTTCGTCCAGGTTTGCATGTCTCCTTTGCTTCATGATATGGACGGAAAAGAGTGAAATTCGATTTGCATCATCAAAGAATGTGAAGATAATTTGATTTATTGGAGATTGATGTTTTTTTTAAAATATAATTGGTGCTTTTTAGAAGAAGAAATACAGTAATGCATACAGGTCCATGAGTATCTTATAATGTAATCGAACGAACTATGGCGTCTTCATTCTGAGAACAAAATAGTTAAGCTCATTTACAAAACAAAAAAAAGACAAAGGAAAACCAGGAACAGTTAAACAACTGTGGTATGCCAAGAATATAAGGACTTGCTGTTTGGGTCTATTAGGAGGGTACCAACTCAGGGCTAGGTAAGGGCGGATAAAACATGCTTTGGGATGAAGCTTTGGGAGCAGAGGCCTACAGAGTGTTGCATGGTAAGAGAATATATGCCCGATGTTGCAGTGTTTCAGAGGAAAGACACCGTCTTCCTATTGGCAGCGGGTTGATGGAGGAAGGGGATAAATTTAAGGTGGTAGTATGGAAGCCGAAAGGAAGGATCTTAAGGCTGTAGCAGAGCGGATGGAGGGGTAAGGCTTAAGGCTGCGGTTTGGTAGAAGGAGGAGACAGGCTTAAGGCTGTGGGTCAGGGGGGGTCTGCTAGTATGCAGCAAGGCGGACCCAGACGTGGCCGTTGTTAGCAGTCTGCCCGCCTCTCCTGAGCAGAATACCACGCCCTCTAGCGGGATTCTGGCGCCCCTAGCCAGCCTGACAGGCCACAACTCTGCTGGCCTCCCCATTGATCAACACACTAACATCCCCCTCCCACCTTGAACCCCCACACCCTCTCCCGCCCTTCCTGCCACTCCTCCTGCAGCAAATCCCCAACTCCTTTACAACTCAGGGTCATCGACATTGTTAATACTCATTGCCATGTATCTACAACTATTTTCTGAAACCCTAACGGTAAAGAATGTTAATATACGGTTAATATAAACAAGGTTAACACCTATGCCAGGGACTCCTTGTTCTCCTACACCACCATGGTTACCACCCACCCACCTCCTTTCTTTCCCTGTCAGTGGGGTCCTTCCGATGACATCTGGGGGCTATTTTTAGCAGGTGTATGATCAGTATTTGGGGCACACCTTCCCAATAAATCGACATAATTTGCCACTGCGCAGGCGCGGGCTAGAGGGCCTCGTGGCCGGAATAGCTTCCGGTGGTCGTGCCAAGGTGAAGCGGCGTTAGCAGGTGGCGATAAAGCCAGGCCTAGAGGCTGCTTTTGATGCCTGTGCTCAACCTAACAAATCACCGATATCTTAGACGTGGAACCACACAAAGTATGTATATGAACATCCCTGAAGCTCAATCTCAAGATTAGAATCTTCCTTTCTATTGTTTTTAGTAAGCAAGTAGGAACACAGATTCGGTTAATCTGATACATATTACAAACGGAAATACTTGTCCCCATGCCGACAGGTCCTGTTTTCGTTTGCAATTGAGTAACTTTGTTCAGATCAATCTCCAGGCCCGTTTTCCTTTTATTATATACCTTCACATGTTTTGAATTGACAAGATTGTCATTCAAAGTCCAATGATGATATGTCTCAATTCTGTTTACCTTCGTGCTTTGTCTTAACGTGGACCATACAAAACACACTGGACAATGCATCACATTTTTACCACTATGAAATATGATTCATTTACAGTACACTGAAAAAGAGTTAATACTGATGTCCACGGGTGTAAAAAATACTTATAAATTGATCTTAGCAATAATACACCAGGATGTGATATCAGTAGACATTTCATAACAAAATCAGTTAGGAACAATTGCGAACTATTAAGATTTAGCTCTCTCGACTTAATTTGCAGAAAGGGAAGACCCCCCCCCCCAAGAACAATAAGTAAATATAATAATAATAATAATAATAATAATAATAATAATAATAATAATAATAATAATAATAATAATAATAATAATAATAATAATAATAATGATAAATGAATAAAACAAAATGAAATAACACAAACATAGATAAAATCATGCTCTAGATAAAAGTTGGCCTGCCAGAACCATTTTTGGCCTTTCTGATTAATGTAAGAACCTATATAAATGTGATTACCTTTTACTGTCATTATTTGGAGATAATGAGAGGACGGTTATTTCAGGCTGATCTGTTCACAGCTATACTCAAGACTATCAATAGTAAATCCGCAACGATGGATATTCCACCTCTAACTATGGTCACATGTTGAAATCATACCATATTGATAATCAATAAAAGAGTTTTGCTCATATAAAAAAACGAACTGCACAATGATGTCTCTTATCTGGGCGATTGATTTGGAGCAGTTGTTGACGTGGTTGAAGCATCTGTTTCTGTCTCTCAGCCTGCATACTTGTCTGCACGACTGTTTGAAAGTGGGTCTTCTCACTTACGTAGTTTGTGATGCCCAATATTGCAAACATCAGGAGAGTAATCACGTTCACACTTCACTTGGAAAAGAAGTTAAATACTGTTACTATAAAGGCAGCATATCACTTCCATCATTATAACTAAATAGACATGAACAGTCATTGATATATCTAAAGAGGGAAGAGTTCGGCTGAGCTATATCTGAACTGGCCATTTACAATAGCAACAGGATCAGCTCACAAGCAATAGAATGAAGACCATAATCAACTATATGGTTTACTGTTAGCTTAGAATGGAATGATGGTGCAACCTAATAACTGGCAGAGCATTTTAATCTGGGCATTGTTTAATTATGAATATTAGTAAAAGAAGATAGTAGTAGCAAACGTTCAAGCGAGGGACGAGAGTATGGGCGAGGGTATGCCATTTGCGTTTGAGAAACCCTGTCGTCTCAAAGTAGAGACTTCTCCGTTCTTAGTCTCGTTCAAGTTTCCCAAGCCGTTGGTTAGGGCAGAACACACGCGAAAAACATCCTGGGGGACAATTTGAACAAGGATTTCTCATAACTGCATGTGATGCCACATGGTGCTGTTTTTGTCAAACATTTTTCTCAAAACAATCATGACTGAATTAATAGGTTGTTACATACATTCTCACTCTCCAAACTGCAATTGCCTAAATGTACTTATTTTCCAATTATTCCATTGATAGATAAGGTGTTATTCGTTATAATGAATCGCCTATATGAGACCCTATAGAATCGTGACCAATATCATCCATAGTCTCGTTTGGGTATCGAAATGGATGACATCCCTATAGGGGGTCTCATATATGATTCATTATTTCGAATAAAACCAGATTTATTAATGGAATTAGTGGAAATAAGTGATCACCCCCACAATGTTGTATTAAACGCAAATGGATGATACTTCGCGTATCCTCTTCTACGAGTGTCATTCTAATGATATTCCCAATCATCAAGCAAGAACCCTCGTGGAAGGAGAAGTGCGTGGACCACCTTGTTTGGAGACATATATTGGGAACAAAATCTAAGGCGTGTTAGGTACGATGAAAAAGGAAATAAATACTATCGTAAAACTGAATGAGTTTTACTCTGGCTCACCGTTCGCCACGACTGGAGTTTTGCGGAGTGATTTTTCGAGGAAGAGTAGGAGCCTAACTCGTATCCAAAACCTGATTATACCCTAATGCATCTAGGGAATTAAGAGCATCAGGTTTACCATTTTTACATTTCCTGACACGGTAATAGTTGTAGCCCCAGTTACCGGTCCTGGTTTAGTCACCACTACCCATTGTCACGGTGAGAATATGCATTAGTCAGTTAATATTATTTATCAAATACATGATGATACCCTATCGCATTGGCTCGTTGATGTCATAACAGCTATCTACCATGAGATCCACGCGTCCCATTTGAAAGCCACGGGAGTCCAATCTGCCGGAACTACTGTCACGTACAACACGCCTGATTTGTTATTGTCACGTGACTACAGCCATGAAATGCGCCGAGAACGACGTTAGGTCAAGCAGTGTGCACAACTAAAGGTAGTCCAGTGTGCTGATTGAAGTAGATTAAAAACTAGAATTATCACCAGCTAAAGTCCAATGAATCTTTGATAGGCTTAACAGCACGTTTCCTTGCAATGCGAGGGAAGTTCAATCAGAACTGTAATTATTGTATGACTGATAACACTGATAGACCTTGTAGTTAGTAGAAAACACATACCATACGATTATTTCTGCAGCAGGCTATGTACAAACAGTTTTTGTATCATTATGTACTAATATCTAATTCAAATAAAAGAAATGTTGCCATCTGCTAAAAGATAAGATTTGAAAACGCACAATGTTGAAGTTGCTGTGGTTTTTTTCTATGGTTTTCCGCCAAAAGGTCAGAAAGGTGGATTTATGTTTAACTTTGGAAGATAGTTTGTTTTATTAAGAGAGAAGAATAGAGACATTGGTACATTGGAATAATGTGGAGCTATTCCCATTTCGAATATTCAGAGAAACTGACGCTGTAGCTGAAAATGTAAACTAAACTTGAAGTCGGCCGACAGACGTGACCCAACACGTAGTAAGCCCGCATCTTCACGTGCACGTGTACACACGTACTACACGTGTATCCGTTACGTTCCCTTTACTGCGCGCGCATACTGTGGGCACCTGTTTCCGGCGCCCACTGCAGCAGCTGCCGCAGTGCCCCCTGCCGACTGGAGAGGCAACCAGCCCTCAGGGCAAGCTCTATTCTGCTCCCCAAGCATGACCCCCCTCAAACAATCCCTCTCGACTTCTGGCAGGAAGAACCAAGTTCACCGTCCCCCAAGTACACCCAATCACGCAATACCTGCATAAGGAACCCAGGAGCCCCTGCTCTGCTCCTCCCGCCCACCCGCCGCCTATGCCCGTCAGGCCTTTGCTATGCCTCCTGCGTGCCAGCCTGTCCAAGGCCGCATTTTGCGGGGGCAACGGCGGGCCCCGGGTCCTACCCCCAACAACCGCCCCATAGCCCCCGCAAAGCCCCTGATAATACAGTCTCCAGCATCCCTTAAGCGTGCCCAACCCCTAAAATGGATCACCAACGATTAAGGCAGGTCCAGGCTAACGCAGATAGAGAAGAGAATAAAAACGGCGTGCTCGAAATAGGTCTAGACTGAAGGCCTACGTAGACTCTACTTAAATAGAGTTCGATCTCGGAGGGTGGTCTCTGGGATTTTCTCATCTAGGGAATGCGTCTAGATCTAGATAAGAGAGAGATAAAGGAGAAGGCTATGGTGAGGGGGTGAACTTAGAGAAGGGTAAGCAGACGGGTAAGGTGATGAGCCTGTTGACGGATGGCTGCAGAGCGAGCAAGATTTACTATCACGAGGTGTAGAAGCAGGCTGCGGAGAGTAAACAGAGAATCCTTCAGTCCTAATGTCCTTACAATCCTTGTAGAACGCAAATGGCCGTGGCAGGATCCCACAGCCATCCCCCATATACGTATATACAGATAGGGACGTGAGTGTAGGAATCATACAGAGAAGGCCACCTGACATTGACATGGCCAGGTGCAGGAAGTCATCATCCCCGGCTGAGGAGTGTACCGGATGACCCGGCCAGACGAGCAGCTCGGGTAGTAACACATATGACTGATGGGAGTTGCTCCGGTGCGTGCGTCACACTAAACGTCAAAAGATTTCCACAGAAAGAAGAAGAAGAAAGCAAAAGAACCCAGGAGATAGGTGTATTCATTTCCAGGCAGCAGTTATGAAAAGAAGCAAGATCATGGCCTCCACAGCGCATGCTCATCGACTACTTCCGGTTGATGACCATGTACAATGTCCGCTTTTGGGAGGTGGTTCACTGGCGGATATTAGTGCAGGGAGAGAATAGTGCGGCCTTCTCATGGTTTGGTCTGTCTCCGGGTTGGTATTTCCTGCACTTGGTGAATGTCAGCAAGAGCTTCATTGAGTTTGTCTGACTTTCAAGGCACAGTGAGCTCATACTTTGATCTAAGATTGAGTCCTTGTTATTTTATGATTCATAGTACGCAATGACTTTTATCTCACCCCTGGTATTTTACCTTCTCATACCATGGCTGAGACGAATGTACATATGTAGCGGACCGTCCTTATGACACAGATTCTAGCCACACTCCATATTGATCTCTGACAGGTCATGAAGAGAAGTTATACACTCTTTAACAACCACACATCCTTCACCATGTACATATACTACGACAGGCTGCGTAACCGATAGTGATGTTTGTACGGCAGGCCTCTGTTCTATGCTATTACCAATTACAAATATAAAGCATATAGTAATTCACAAATAATTATTTGAACGTTCCGACATTTTAGAGAATTGTAGGCAGCACTTAGTCAAAAACATTTATGTAATATTTATATTATTTCAGGTAATTTCCGAAAAACTGCGAAGGAACAAAACAGAGCATTGTACTGCCATGCAAATGACAGTGCCATATGATATTCTCCACCCGTGTCTTTGGCAATTCCGTCGTATCATATAATGGGTCCCTTTCATCGACATTTCATAGCTTTTTATATCATTCGACGTCAATATTACATAGAATGCCTACCTAAAGTGACAGCACATGCTGACATCAGTTCAGCTTCTCAAACTGATAACCCTATCAAAAAGTGGATTGAGAGACAGTGATGAAATAGTCGGGTTAGTGTTCTGTGATCTAGATAATATTTTGTATACTAGTAAAAGAATCAGAGTAAACAAAGTATACAATTTGAATGACTATTGCAGGTGCCTCAAACCAGCTGCAATGGAGGGGAGGGGGTATACTGGCTACTAATCAATTATGCATCGATGAACACTGCGATTGCTGCCCATGGAACATAGAAAAAAATCAATCCAAGCCGAGGCCTCAAGAAAGAAACCACAGTACAGCCCGGTATTTCTGTAAGAATATTTTCAGATCTTATCATCTACATGAAGCTATACTGTCCGTGTTGTAATGTTTCAAAACAAACAATGTGGCTGTTCGTTAATTGAGACTGGTGGGGATTCTTTTATCTATCTTTCTTGATTTATTTTGTGTGTGAGGCGTAGAGAAGGGGAACCCCTTTTAGCAAATATTGCCAGTTGCTTGTGGTCATTCTAAGTTAGTAATAGCTATTGTGAGTTTGTTATTATGATGATCAGGAAGTGTTAGGAAGATTGCTAGGTTTCCATTCTTATACGAATTAAATTACATAAAGATTATGAGTTTGTCATTGCGGTGAACATGAAGAACTCGTAGACATCTTCAATTGTTCATTGAAGTGACTATTTAATACAAAAGAAATAGGCCTGCTTCTTATGGTAACAACCATATTCCATAAATATGCATACTGCATAATTGTGGTGACTTTGAGCTTCTTACAGAAAAAAAAATAGTTGTGTATTGTCGACTATCGGCGTTCAAGGGAGTCGGTGGACACTCTGAGCTTTCACTGTGGTGACGAAGAACTACTCTTTTATGTGCTGACTCATAGCGTAACACAGCTATTTCACAACGTGGTCGACATTGAGTGAAAGGACGGTATTTATGTAGACGCAGGGATAGTGAGATACACCGATACAAACACAAAGAAGAGAGTAATTTCCACCTGACGACTTAATGTTCACCGATCATGTTTTCGGCGGTGCCAGATTCTTTGTTATACATGGTATACAAAGACCCCATTGAAAATGTGTGGCGAGTCAGTAAACCACGACCATTTATATATAACTAGTCAGATACCATAACTATGATATACAGATTCAAATCTGTGGTATACGGCCTCACAACTGTGGTATACGGGAAAATGGTTCCTTTGTGCTATAGAGCATATGTATAGTCCTTATTGTTATATTCTTTAATATGGCAATTCTTGGGTTTAAATCATTCGAAAAGACGGATAATAAATATAACAAAATTGATGGTTTTGTGCACAGACGGCTCGAGGTTGACGTCGTAACACAGTCGCTAGCGCTAGTGTATTACTATGCGTTAACCTCTCGTGGTTTACCGCTGGCTGTCCACAAAATCATCGTGTATTGTCTATACAATCAATGGTCATAATTCAATTGTTTAAACTCGGCCTCAGAGACAGCGAGAGAGAGAGAGAGAGAGAGAGAGAAAGAGAGAGAGAGAGAGAAGGACAGAGATTGCTACTGCTAAGGTACACCCAGTCCTCCTCCATGGTTGCTGTTGCTGCCTCTCCCCTAAGCAGACAGATGGATACACCTGGTGTGCTTCGCTGCGGTCCAACACTAGCCTCAACATAACACGGTCCTTCAACCTAGTAGTTGCATCACGCACTCATCCTAACTTTGAAGCGACCCCCTAGAGTTATAAACATAGTGCTCCGTTATAACTCATTGACATGTTTAAATTAGCATGAAACCCAAGGTTTTCTTTTTACAATTTTCAAACCTACAGTGAATTAATATGATAATACTGCTTTCTATGTACAGTGAACAAATAACAAAAACAAAGTCTTTTTTTTAAATTTGCTCTCATGATATATTTGAAATAACACGTTTGAAAATTTCTTCAGGCCTTACTTGGCAATGCCCCGAGGCGACTTCACGACTGAAAGAGTTCATTTGCACAGAGGAAGGTGTGACAATGCCACACCTCGCAGACTCCCTACAGCATCTGCAGGGAGGTCCTAAATCTAAGTACAAAGGAAGATTAATCTTGAAAACATTATCTATGAAGCATATTTTCTTAAAAATATGAATCAATACCGTCACCATAAGGTCTCGAAGTCTGATCCGTGTATAAACACACTAGGTCAAACTAAAGATAAACTCAACTAATGAATCATGAATTTCATTACAAATTTATCATAATTGTTTTGTTATTCATTCATACACAGTTAGAATTTGCTGGAATTGCTGTTCAAACAATTATCTCGACGGACAATGTTTTTGCATATTTTTAGCGTTGTCAATGTAAGAAAGGTCCTCATTGTATTTACCATATTACTAAAATAAGTGTGAGCTAGCTAGTAGGATTAGGGAACATTAAAACCAAGATAAGTAACAAATCAAGGTATACTACACTGCTGAGATTTTAAACAGGCAGAAGTTGCCTTATCGTGTCTAAGATAAATGAAATGATTTAAAACACGTGAGTGTGTGCTCTGTCATGTGCTCCATGACGATGCAGGTGATAGTAGTGGTGCCGTGGGTAGAGGTGGAGACGTCAGTGGACTGGAGGAGGGTTTGTGTTGGGAGCTGCTCCGTGTAAAGCCTCACTGGATGCTGGGGGGTAGGAGCCGCTCGGATCCCGCTCACTGCTCGCTTGCTGCCTCCCACCGCTGCTGCCTGCCCCGCCCTGCACCCCACCTCCAAGCCCGAGCCTCTGGATCCCGTACAGATCCAGGAGCAACCATCACCCACCATACTCACCAGGAGGGTGCAGGAGGAGGCTCGCGCGCGCACACAGGAGGGAGCCTGATACCCCCCGGTATCAGTCCCCACCTATACCAGGGAATCAATTTCCGCAAGAACCCACTATTGACCAATAGGCTGTGTCGGATCACTGGCTACGGGTGACCGTCTGGAGTAAGGGTGTGTAGCGGGGACGCGTTGGGTGTCTGTGTGCTCCAAACCCTGGAGAAGCTGCACACTGGGCAACTCTCTCGTATACAACAGGAGGGGGTCTGAGACAGACCCTCATCCAGAAACCCCCCACTGCTGAGTTTCTTGTTTCTTTGTTCCGCGGTGGCCACCATCGCCACCCGGACTCTCTCAGGAGCAGCTAAGGCAGTGTACCTCAGCAGAGCGGCAGCTCTCCTCCCTCCTGTGGACTACTGGAGAAGGCAGTGCTTGGGGATCTGCCTCATTATTATAGACGTCTCCCTATTGATTCCTCCGGGCCAAACCCGGTGTGAAGTCCCCACCTCCTGCAACCGCCACCATCGCCACAGCCACTACTACCGAGACGCAGAGAGAGAGAGAGACAGAGACAGAGACAGAGACAGAGACAGACAGAGAGACGGAGAGACGGAGAGGGAGAGAAGGTTCATTCAAGTGCCAGCATCACTCCGAACCGCAGTGGAAAAACTACGCGCCGAATGTATGCGTGGCGGGGACAACGTAGACGGAGACACATATACGCCTGGTGAAAAAAAGATATATTCCTTCAGGACCCTGCTGTTCCTACACTCTCCTCCAGGCGCCATGGTGGAGGCACACTCCGGGAGATCGGTCTGTGGGACCCCGTCCGGCGCCCGCCGATTACGTCACTGCTCACACGTTAGAGCTGGCAGCGACGGACAACTATGACTTTTGGTTGGCTTTTATTGACTGATTTCAGTATCGACGTCGGCGCGCAGCTAATTCACAGGCGGCTTGTGCCCGCCGAGGACGCCGCCGCCGCCGCCGCCGCCGAGGAGGAGGAGGAGGAGGACAAGGCTCCGGTCGGCAGTGTGTCTGCCCTACGACTAGCGCCCGTCCGCCCGACGAGCAGCTCAGCGGGCTGCTCACTGAAGTGCTCATTGGTTGGAGACGGTGACGTCCAGTTCTGCTGCTGCTAACATCCGCGGTCTTACCTCCGGATCTATACCAGTGGTCCCTCCAGTATAATACCATCTTTACATCACTACTACACTTAGCAGGAAGAAGTCCCTCTTGCAGGAAGTACAGTTGACTCTGGCTTGTATGTATAGCAGGCGTTATCACCGATTCTAACCCGGGAAGAGTGGGTTCCCATTATACAGGCCGTACACCCAACCACAGCACACCCTGTGGTGTGGTGGGAACAGGAGACAGTATATGGTACAAGTCAGGAGCAGCGAGAAGAGCTACTACCATGACAGAAAAGGATTGAAGGAGATAGAGAAAAACCCATACGCCACGGCCGCCATAGCCCAACCCTTCCTACACCGCTGCCATTGCTGCTGCATTCGTGGAAATGATGCTGCTCGGCCCACCAGTCCACTGATCGCCATTGGATCCGCCTGTCCTGGTCTAACTTGTTGCTGGACAGTGGCTGGTGACTGACGTTGCACGGAGTAGAGGGAAGCGTGGTGGCGCTAGCAGTGAACGTGGGTACAACGGTGACGTATTGGCTTCAGGTCCTATTTTCTGTGTGTTTATACATTTCATATACTATCAGCTACACTTCTCTTCCTCCCATGGCTGGGAAACCCACGTCGCAGGGAGGGCTTCTCGGTCGCCGGCCTCCAGGGCTTGTGATCCGGCCGTGAGTGCCATGCCGTGCCCGGTCTCCAGCACCCGCCACCCGCGTCCCAGTTGACACCGCCCCACATCGCTTCTTCTCTCTACGACCACGACGTTGTACGACCACGACCGCCACCTCGACACGACGACAACCCGACACCCGCCGCCGCCACCCCGTTATGAGGGCAGGCGACCACGGGTGTCCCGCCACCAACATCCCCTCCGCCGCCACAGCCACAGCTACAGCCACAGCCACAGCCACAGCCGCAATCCTTGCCAACTGCAGGAGGAGTTCAGGAGGAGATTGATCTTCAACTGGAACTCCCCTAACCCTCCCACTGCCCTCAACAGAGTTTATTTTCATTGCCTATTGTTCTTATAAACACTGCGGAGGTCGACCACCGCCACTGTCACCACAACCTCACGTGACTAGAAGTGGATCTAACTGCTCCCCCTACTGGAGGACGTCTGGGGGATGTTTGGTCGGGGGTAAAACCGGAAGGAAGTCTCCAGCTCATGCCCCCGCCTTTGCCCGCCGTGGACCAGCACTACTACCAACAGCACATCCCATCCACCACCACCCTCCATCTCAATCTCCCTTCTTGGTTCTTTTCCCTCGAGTGGTGCAGGGGCAATGAGAAGTACGACATCAGCGGATGCTCGACGAACCTACAGTGAACGTTCGAGCCTCCCTCTGGCTTCTACCATCGGCTTGGAGCCTGCCCATATACTCGCATCTGCTGATGCTACTACTACTACTACTACTGCCACTACTACTACTACTACTACTCGTTGGCGGGTTCTTGTGTTAGGTTCTAATTGCCAGTCCGCTGGAGCAATGGATTCTCGCACGAAAGTTGGTGCATACTGCTGCTGTTCCTTGTGTCCGCAACCGGTTGCCGGCCGACGCTGTAGTTTAGGATACCCAGTGAAGAGCACCAGCAGTAGCACCAGCAGCATCCGCAGCCGGAGCGGCGCAGCAGCAGGAAGTGGTATGAGCGTTGTGCCGGGAGGACAATAATAATAATTCTTACCGGGTGTGCCGGCTTGAGCTCTACCCTGCCCTCCCTGAAAGGTGAGACAACGGTGACCGGGGTGGGCCCGGGTCCACAAGGGGACGTGGAGACCAATACCCGGCCGGCACATCTCTCACATAAGGCCGACCCGGCCCCCCTCGGCCCGCAGTCCCCACCTATCTCGCACGCTGCGACCCCGGCGAGCCGGCCAACGACCCCCGCCGCCGCGGCCGCGCCCACGCCGGCCCCCCCGCTCGGCTTCAGTAATGCCCGGTGCCACCACGCCGCCGCCGCCGCCGCCGCCGCCGCCCACCAGCAGCAGCAGCAGCAGCCGTCCACGTCGACCTTCTCGACGGCGGGACGGTCACCGTTCCCGGTCCGACGCTGCCTGCCGCTGCACGCCCCGGCTACAGAGGACCCTCTGACCGGGCTGAGCACTACGGATGGCCGGCTCCCGGGAGAGGCGCTGCTGCACCTCAGGGGCACCGTTGGGGACAGCATGGAAAGGGTCTCCATTGGCAGCAGTATTCGGAAGGCAAGCAACGCGAGTACCCTCACCAACAACACGCCTGTTAACGCGCGGCCTATGGTTGTGCGCTACTCCATGCGTAAGGCTTCAATCACCCCTTCCCTGCGCCAGATCCAACAAATCCTTCTAAAAGAGGTGGGTGTGTCCTCGGTCCCATTAACCCACTCGCACTGAGCAAGTGGCTGTGAAAGCGAAAAAAATATAGAAATAAAAAACATAACCAAGAACGTTCCGAGGGGCGCTTGTATATACAGGTATATAGTAGAGTGTCCCCCTTGTACCCTCATGTCAGAGGCAGTGCCATATATGTGAGATGGGTATATCCTCTTATGTATCAGACAATTCCTGCTCCAGCCAGAGCCTCTGACAACACAGACTCGTGATATGCAATCAGACTCTCCAAGCACAGTACGCTTCAGTAAATAATTTTATTTTTTGTTGCTGAGAGTGCAAGAGAGAGAAAAAAAGAGAAGCACAAAAATAAGGACAATTTTAATTTGTTGGAGGGTCCTGTAGTTGGGTCCCCATTACTAGTTGCAGGAAGAGCAACAATCAACCTATTGTCGCTAGCCCATAGTAAATCACAGCAGTAGCTCTAGAAGCACACGGTGCCACGCACATGCAAGCCTCCGCACGAAGCTTATGTCTGTCTAGAGAGCTACCCTTGACGTTTATGGGTTGGCGGATAGAACTACACACCTCGCATTGACGTATAGAGGGCTGCACCCACACCAGTGACGTCTCTAGGACGACGTTACTCAAACACTTATATATATCATATATTGTATACAGACCCCCACAACATGTACATTTATGACTGAGGGTTCACTTTTCTTTCTATGGAAGAATACACACAGAGAAACAGCAGCCAGGGCCCTTTTGAGAGAGATCACTTTCTTTGGACATTCTTGTGAAAGATAAAATGTTTCCAAAGTAAATATGCACTACAGTAATAGTATAAGGCGTCAATCCCTGAGAAGGTTTTCTTCGGTCCGGAAGGCCTCAATTACACCCTCTCTCAAGCAGATTCAACAGATTCTCCTGAAAGAGGTGGGTGCTTTTACCAAGCTGAGCCTGCAAATATTTATAATAATCTTAGCATCCACGTCTTGTCATTAGCTTCCATCTTTCTAATTAACACCGTACAATCATACTCCCCTAGCATGCTCTCAACCAAATTAACTTTTCCTTTTGATTAACACATATTTGACTCGGCCCTTCGTTCGAGAGCAAATTTGACGTTGATTAACATTCGGATTGTTTTTTGGGTTATATTTAACTTATTAGGCTTTTCCTTGAATCTGACCTAATCCTATCTCCACTTCACAGTTTGGTCTATTCATACTTTTGCATGGAATGGACCTTTTTTGATATTCTAAGCATTTACGTATCTTCTATTGTTACGATTAAATATTAATTTTCATATTTTACAATTTCATATTTGTTTATACAGAATCAAACCAATGAGCATTTTTGTATTATTCCGAAGGTACAATATTCATCAGAATTAATAGGAAGAGAGATTACACGACGCATTAGAGTTTTTAGATTAAAAGATCAGGTTATGTATTTGTTTTCTTAGTATACACATCCATATCACATCTACTCCATGTAAGTATAGACACTAGTGATAGACAGTAGTAAGTGTACTTAGATAATTGTACATTTTATACTATTAAAGACAGTATAGGTATTGTATGTAAGGTCTTGTAATGAATAGACAAGTAAGCAGAAACTAGCACATTTAAATCATACAATAACACATACTAGTTTGCACCTAATAAACCTACACAAGGTTAGACACTCTTTACGTGTTGGAGCAGCTTCTGAGGCAACTTAACCACTGCATCTGTTGAACCCATCGTTAGATTAAGACCGTTTAACTATGGAAGATTCGCCATGGGGCCTATGTTCCTAAATCCAAGGCAATTAGATAACTGTGAAGTAACGCCTGTCGGTGCCTGTAGGTACCCACACTAAACGGACAAAAACCCAACTTGGATACAAAATCCATACTGAATGGGGCGGTAGAGCAAAGCGGATGGGCAGCCGCGGGAGGCCACCCCATGATGGCACTGCATGACCCTTTACCACTTACCCACTCTATATTTAAGGATTGTTAACTGTTTCCCAAAGAGTTGATGGTTGTTTAACACGAGAGTTCATGTTGGTTTATCATGTTTCTTAACATTGCCTCGTTTTATATCTCTACAGTTCCTCTAAGTGCACTCAAATCTTCTTAGTTCAATGATGATATATATGCCTCTGATGACATATATATTGATATTACATACATCATATAATTGATACCTCTCTTGATGTATTGTTTTCCAGGTGGTGAATTGCCTTTCAGGATTTCATGTATTTCCTTTTCAGGTCACCATAACAAAATGTCCTTTTTTACAGGCTATTTTAAACTACAATCAAAACTATATGGTGGTTGATGATTGACAATCAGACATTTTAATACGATCCTAATCAGATGAGTACCTATATATTGAACATGTTCATATTAAACGAGTACAGATGCGTCACATAAAAAGGTATGCCAGATATATATGGGGCTTACAAAAATCACCAATATGATAGAGGGGTTATTAGATCGGCCAGCTCACAGTCCCTACTCCCCAATAACTAACTCTACCACTCAGATGTGATACGACTTATTCTAATAGTGCCACCTTGCCAAGGCTACGTCAAACTCGGCTGAAAACCGTGCCAAACCAGGGGTGTGGTAATCAGTGCCTGTCTGTGTCTGCTGGGGGTGTGGCAAGTCCAGGTACCACCACAAGAGAGCACCAGTGTGGCTTTTATTTTTTTTCTATTGATAACTCACAGGAGTTTACAAGCCTCAGCTGCATACACTTGCTGATTTCAACGATACTTCTTATAAAATATTACATAGTTAAGACTTAACTAGCAAAGTCTAAAGATACAACTTATATAAATATGTTTGGTGTCGTTTTAATAAGCGATACAAGCAATGCACTACATTTACTTACATCTTAAACTAATACAATTTTTAGAGGTTCAGTTACTAAAAGATTTCATATAGATTATTGGTAATCATATAAGCAAATACAATCATAAGAGAATAAGTATAGTTTAGGGTTAACATGTATCTACTTGGGTCCTAAATGAATGAAAATTTTTATAAGTTATCTATCAGTTCGTTCTTTTTAATCACATATTCAGAATGAACCATATTCTTGTACCACCCGACTGAGGATTTATATAAGCTCCAGTCCCGTTAAAAAAACCAGATAGTTACATAACGCATTCATGTATTTCTAAAATAAATCAGCCCTGAGGCATTTCTTAGAATTACGGCAGGGATATCATCAAATATTAGTTATATCATATATAGTTGATGGGCAATGGTATAAGAAAGCTCCCTTGCAATTTTACCCCTGACACCTCCTGCATTTGGCAATAAATTGTAAAACGCCTCAGTTCATATCAGACACCATCCCATGAACGTAACCTACTTTTATAATGATATCTAATAGGCATGTTTCGAGGTCAAACGTCGCTAGAGGGAGTCGCCTCTTTAGGCGGGGAGCACGTAGATGAAGGCACGTGCTGATAGCCGGGAAGGACGTGTTGAAGTCACGTCTGCTTCCTGCTTCCTGCTACACGTCTACGTGCCTTCTGCTCGCTGCGGGGCTACTCGTGGCACAGGTCTGGTCGTCGGGTCGGTGTGATGATTATGGGTGGAGGAGGGTATAGGGGCTGGAGAGGTGGGAGGGTATAATGTGGTGTTTCTACCTGAAGATGATAAGGCTACCGATTATAGATTACAGGATGCATATATGCACCCTGTACAAAGATCTGTCGGAGGTTCTAGTTTGGAAATCATTTGTACGCTTAATCGGTGGCAGTCAGCAAAAATGCTGTTTTCCTGTGAAAATTTAAGTAATCCCAGACTGATTTTTGACTCTTTGGACTTTAGGCAGAGAAGACAGGGTGTCTGACTGGAGGTCGTTTGGTGGTCACCCACATCCAATACTGGCCACCACGAACCTCAACATTGAACCCTCCCTATCACACATCCAATACAATCAACCACAATCCCTCAACACAGAAACCTGCCCACCACATATCCAATACCAATCACCGTTGCCCCTCAATGCAGAACCCTGCCTGCCACAGGTCTGGTACGATCCACAATGACCTTCAATACAGAACCCTGCCTGCAGCACGTCCAATACCATCCACCATGACCTTCAAGGCAGAATCCTGCCTGACACATGTCTGATACTATCCACTATGACCCTCAACACATTACCAGGTTGTTTGATGGTCACACATATCTGATACATACAGCCCTGCCTGCCACACCTCCCATACCTTCCACCGCGAACCGCAACACAGAACACTGCCCGCCACGCATCCGATACTGTGCAACATGACCTTCAACACAGAATCCACCACAATCCTCAACCAAGAACCGTGCCCATCTCATGACTAGGTTGTTTGGTGGCCACACACTTCTGATACATACAACCCTGCCTACCACACCTCCCATACCATCCTACACAAACCTCAACACAGAAACCTGCCTGCAACACATCAGGTATTGTCAACCATGACCCTCAATGCAGAACCCTGCCCACCACACATCCACACAGAACCCTCCCCACCACATATCTGATACCATCCACCACATCCTTCAATGCAAAACCCTGCCCGCCACACGTCTGATACCAGCTATCACGATGCTCATCCAACCACCCTGCCAGCTACGCATTCAATACAGTCCACCATGACCCTAAATGCATGCCTGATGCACAACCCTGCCTGCCACACATCCAATACCATCCAAGTTGACCCTCAATGCAGAACACTGCCTACCACACATCCAATACCATCCAACATGAACCCTCAATGCAGAACACTGCCTACCACACATCCAATACCATCCACGTTGACCCTCAATGCAGAACACTGCCTACCACACATCCAATACCATCCACCATGAACCCTCAATGCAGAACACTGCCTACCACACATCCAATACCATCCACGTTGACCCTCAATGCAGAACACTGCCTACCACACATCCAATACCATCCACCATGACCCCTCATTGCAGAACCCTGTCTGCCATACATCCAATATTGTCCATGACAAGCCTCAACGCAGAGCCCCGCCTAACACACATCTAATACCGTTCACTACGACCCTCAATGCAGAAACCTGCCTACCACACATCCAATACCATCCACCATGAACCCTCATTGCAGAACCCTGTCTGCCATACATCCAATATTGTCCATGACAAGCCTCAACGCAGAGCCCCGCCTAACACACATCTAATACCGTTCACTAGGACCCTCAACGCAGAAACCTGCCTGTCGCCCATCCAATACATCCACCACAACCTTTAACTCAAAACCCTACTTGCCGCACATCCAATACTGTCCACCATGACCACTCCCCGCCCACCGCACGTCCGGGATTGTGGCCGCTAGGGGGAGCAGCTCAAAGAACAGCTCATGAGCCACTCCGAAAGGTCATCACTCGGGGTGTGTAGCTTAGACCTGCTGCCAGGGATGCTGCTACACACAGAGGGTGAGGTTCAGGGATGATGGAAGGGGTGGCCACAGAGAAACACCGTCTTGAAAGATGATCAAGAGAAAATGTTTTCAGACCTACTCACAGAGTTACTGCTTACGTTTTGTTCACGGAAGTGTCGCTTTTAATCAAATAAGCTGTCACAGAAATCTGCTGGCGAATAAAGTCATTACTCCAGGGCTCATACTATAGCCTTATTAAGAGTCACACACAACCGCTCTTTCCTCCTCAGGAGTAGGACACGGGGATTTTGATTAAGGCCACACTAAGCAAAAACATCTTGTATAACCTTCAGACACACTCACTCCCGGGACCCAAGTCTCAACATTTCCGAAACAAACAATCTGAATTTTGCTTTCCTTTATGCTTCTTTTTATACAAGAAGCCGGATTCAAAGGGATGTTGCCGCCGCTTTTGTTGTCATCATGAATCAGGGTCTAATTGAAACTGCTCGCAATTTGCTCACGGGCACCTCCCCGAGCAGTAGAAGAGATGGCAGGTTGGTTTTACGGGGGTCGTGATTGCACATGTTACCTGGTGTTTACCTGAAGTTCCTGGGTCATTGAGTACGCCGCACGCCGTTCGATACTGTCTGGCGGTATGAGATTGGATGCATACTCTTCTCTCTTCCCCGAGTCGCTCCGGGCTACCTTGGCCTCAGGGTCTTGCTCGCCTGGCTGCTTCTCTGTATTTCCTCGTGGAAATTACACGAGCTTGCTTCCTACCGACCGCCGTCATGGGGGTGCATCCTGACCCCTAGGCTCTGCCTTTTGCAGATGTACGTGGGGTGAAGAAATAGCTCTGATATGGGAATGGAAGTAGAATGAATAAGCCAATCTGTCTCTTGGCTTAAGTGCATGTGTGAAATGACCAAAACAGATGCAAATATCTATCTATCTACATGTATAAGCTTTACATAAGATGTCTCCAGAGCTGATTAAAACGTGATTTTAAAAAAACATGTACTTGTAGATATATATGTTTATATATATATATATATATATATATATATATATATATATATATATATATATAATATGCATACATACATACATACATAACTGTATTCATACATATAAGCTTTACTTAAGCTTACAAAGAAAGATGTTGTCACCAGGGTCGATTAAGAACCTGACTTTCTAAAGAAAATTCAGTTTCATCCACCATATCGGACTTCTCAAATTGTTGGAGGTTTTCCCGGCAGCATTCTCCAAGCTGCATTACAAATGCCTAGTTTTTAGAAGATTCCCAGTTTGCCTCTCTGATCCGACTCTTTTCTATTGCTGACGGAGTTTCACAATATCTGACACTACCGCCCGAAAAAATACCATACATACATATACAAATTAGCACACGGTATGTTATTGAAGGCAATTTTTCATTGGCCGATTATTCTGCAGCCACTTGCAGTCGGGTACCACCGATCGATCGTTTTGTGTACCGACGCCAGATCGGTCTATGGAAACGAGACATGCAGAGAAATGCTCACCAATTAATTTGGCATTGATTATGTAATAAGGCCACCACCTACTGATTTTCTAACAGACCGACAGAATAAAACCGTTTTGATTTCGTCTGTGATCCTCAAGGTTTTAATATGAAAATCAAATCGGCTTCTACCAAGAAAGTGCAATAGAAACAGTGACTACACTGCACCCTCATCGATTATTTTATACCAACGTACAGTCTGTGGCACGAGCGACTTACTTTTAGAGAAACTCTATTAATTAGCGCCATTTTTGTGAGACAACGAAAAATGGCCTTTAAAGCTCGGTTCCACTTACCAATGAAAATGACACCTAACTTTTTAAATACCCTAAGAGACTGTCAGTGGTGGTAGGTCGGTATCATATAATCGCCGAGGGAAGATTCTTTGCCTTGTTTTCGATACAATACCTATGTCCATACCAAACCAATTCTCAGACTAAAGCATTGAGCTTTAACGATGAAACCAACCCGTTATGGCTCTGCCAGTCATTGACTAATACGTTCGGCTGTGGCATTATCGTGTACTCTTTACCAAAGAGTCGGTGACCATTTTGAGATTCTGGGTCGTTTCCATTCGCCGATCTTTCGTCGGTGGCTCCTGATGGCAGATCCATGTAGGATAACCGGTCAATGGAAAGTGGCTTATACATCTACAAATTACCATATACGGTATGTCTATTGAGCAGGTGTGCCGAGTGAAAAGTACAGAATCAGACCTCACGCACCAGAGACATGCAAGCACGTGCCAGACCCCGCTAGCTATTGATTTATTACTTATGTGCGTATTGCCTTTGTACTGTAAAGCTGTACACAATATACAGGTAGACTACTGACGTGACAGTCGCTGACACGCCAAGACAGCAGTTTGTTTCTTTGTGGCTACACCTATGTGATATGCTGACTGTGTTTCTCATGAGACTATCTAGAAGAGCATGAAGGATTTTTGTATCACCCAAGAGATCCGTTCTGTTCATGCTTGTTAACATTTTAGGCAGGTCGGTACTAAAGAAGAAACCAACAAGTTTTGGTCAAAGTCGTCGTTCTCCACGAGTTTGATGCGGAGTGATATGAACGAGGCGACAGCTGAGTGAATATCATGTAGCATTCAAACGAGTTGGAGAATGACTTCTTTGACCAAAACGAGTTGCTTTCTGTATTTATCTCACCCCTATACACATTAAAAGAATGGATGACACACATGATATAGACCATGGAGAACGGACCGCAATACTCGTAGGGGCATGGAGAACGATTTTCCAATGTTAAGCCTATGGACATTTATTCCAGGGGTGAGATAATACATGTTACCCAAAACGTAGGCAATGTAGGTAATGTAGGTGATTGTTAAAAGTAGTCGTGCAGCTATGTATATGATACAGAACACAAACACAGATCTTCAAATGAGAAGATCTTAAAGAATGACGTCTGTCATTCCTCCTACCAAATCAAAAAACATAGTATTGACTGTTGTTTCATATACAGGCGGCCATATGCTCCGAGCAGTTGATTTTGAGTAATATTCGAACGCATCTGAGAATAATAATGTATGGAGTCCAAGGAGCATATAAACCTTTTATATCTGAAACCAGTCTATGTTACACCTACAATCCACATTTTCCAGATAGGTGGCATGCCGACATTAGTTTGTTTTAGGTACGCGCCATCTTGCAGTACCGTCTGCATGCTTTATCATTACCCGGCACATACAACATACGAATGCGCCATAGATACAAACTCCATCTGTGTTTTTTATGGACACTTTGTATTAGGACGATGATAAAGCCAGATCCATAAACCTTCTCTAAACTCTGTTCTTCGGTCTCTCTTCTTTAAACTGTCCAGATGTGTGAATCGCTCACGTGACCTTCTAGTAGCAGTAGTTTTTATAGATGGGACTCAAAACATCAGATAAGTATAAATAGTAGTAAAATGTCTTCCAGTTCCTGAATCTTCTACTTACTGTTGGATTTGACCTCAATTTGCAATAGATGTGGTTTCAAATCCTACACTCTTTGCAGCATTTGCAAGCAGAAGGCCACGTTTCTAACTAAAGATATGAATAATTGCCATATGCCTTGATGAAAGTACCTAACACATCCTACACATTGAACACCGATACCATCATTCAGAAGGTCGCTTGAAAGCACAGACAACCACCAAACGAACATCTCCCGACATCATGGAACACCCGGAACTCGGAAGTGGCGCACGACCTTTTTTTCTCATGGCTCTTTGGCAGAGAAGGGACCAAGCGACCTTTTACTGCAGGAAGCTGGGCCCGGGCGATCACTCTTAGTGAGTTGGAGATGACATGTGGTACATGTGATATCATTATGGATGGCTGCTGTATGCACGCAGAAACGGAACGAGGGAGGAACTACCCACTGAGCAGCTCCGAGCAGCTCGTGGCTCGTAGCTCCGCCGTATGTTTGATACTGATCTCTGTGAAAGGTCAGTATCGGGTACGACGCGTTGGCCTATCACCTCCCTTCCTCTCATGGCTTCCATCGTGTGCACTGCCTAGCGCCAACAACAGGCTTAGTCAGCATAAACCAGCTACCACTCAAAAGGAAACTTTCTCATACTTTGCGCGGGAAAGGACGACTTGTAACATTTGGTTGTGTATGAGTCATACGCGTGGTCTCTTAGAAAGGTGTAGATTATGTTTTTTATAGGCATTCTCTTCCCTTTCCTGGCTCGTCTCGAGCCAATGATGTGTTAGCAATTTGGCAATGAGTTGCTTAGCGTTGCCTAATTGTACCGCCACCTTCATTTCTTTATTTCCCGGGAGAGTTGTTGTAGAGGCTAATTTTCTATTGGCTATCCATGATTGATGGTGAGTGTAGGTTACTCATTGCGCACCTGGAGATATTCTTGTTATGCCATCAAAGTAGTGCCTCGCATTAGAACTTCTAAATGCCTCTCAAAGAAATCCATAAGAGAATGTTGCATCTACCTTAAATAAGGAGAAACAAAGTAAAGCGTTAGATTCGTCCTTGAAATAGATCTTGTGCATGGTGAATCTACACTGATGAAGCTATTTCAGCGACTTTGAAGAATGACATTGGGTATTGTAATGTAGATTAGGTAAAGTGCTAAATCTTATTTGATGTTATGGAAGTTCCCTGAAACGTATTTTGTACGAGCAGATTGGAGATAAAAATAGTGAAAGGTCGTTTTCTTTAGCAACTGCACTATCAGGAGATCCGAAATTGGAATATCACAGAATACAGAGAAAAGTATATTCGGCACATGTCGGAAAATGAATCGCTTAAGTAACGAGCGGACAATGGGAACAAGATCCCAAATCAAATAGATAAAACGTAGTTACTGAGCTTGTAGTGATGACCATTTGAGGATCTCATCCCACAAATACGGCCTGACGCCGTAATTATGTTTCCTGAACATTATATACCTGAATTTCCCGGAAAACACGTCATTATATACACAGCATAACAGTAGGCCCGAACACTTTGTATATGTCATACCCAGCAGTTGGCAGTATTTCATAGAAGTTCGCCCACAAGTAATATATGGAAGCATAGATTGTTTGCCTGAATGAAATTTATTCCGAGTTGTCTTGGTCAAAAGTATTCACCGAGTTCGAAGAACGAGGTGAATATTTCCGACCAAAAACAACAAAGAACAGATGTGATACAGACACACTCACTTTGTCTCCTAATCACCATATACTTGGAAATCATAATAACTACCATTTAAAAGAATTCACTTGGTATAGAGGGACCTAAGCGTATCATTTCGTCCCTCAATGACGAACATAATCTCCCTCAGGGAGGTTTTATATAGGAGTGACGATCTTTGATAGTGACCGTCTCCGCTGCATAGTCGAATTATCATACCTGTACATGAATGGGACAGCTATCCAAATGGGTCTTAGACCTTCAGAGATCGTTTCAACACTCAGGTCTATGCAACTCTATGAGACTCTATGAAATAGCTCTCTGGTTTAATAGTAAAAGTGAGACATTCGCGCATGGTTACATAATATATAATAATATTAGCTATTTTTCATTAAATGTAGGCAGTGGTATATTTCACATCCATGCAATGTAACGAAGCCTCAGTTGATGTTCCTTGTGTTGGGGAGGCTATTTGTGCCGGCCGCCCATGTCACGGGGTATACCGGGGTCAGGTGCCGGGTGAGGGCACCTCTTACACGCCGACCAGCCTGACCCCAGGGTCCACCCCTTATGACAGACAAGTTCCAGTCGCCCCGCAATTACTGAATTCTTTATGAGACCTTCCAAAAGGGCCCCAGTCCTTGTCCCTAGGGATAACCGAGAATCGATCAAGAAACATCTACATAATTGATTGCTGTTCAGTTCTCCAAGTGGCCAGCATGGCACGAAGGTAAGGTCCCTTGCTGTAGGTTTCACCCTGAGTTCCTCCTGGGTCGACCAAATCTCCAGGTAGAAACACTGAGGAAGACTCTTGTCGGTAACTGTGTTCTAACAGGAAATGTCCAAGTTGTTTTCGTGAGAGTTAAAAATCCACTGTTGCAGCAGGCATTTGCTACCAGGACCCAGGGGGGGTCTAAGGTGAAGTGGGTATTTTCATGGATATATTCCCTCGTGTTTTATACGCTATGCGGCCTTGTGGATCCCATTCGGCTGTCTAGCCAGGGAGCTCCGACCTGTCGGAGGGAATTACGGCAAACTTCCGATAACTTCTTCGGTCGGGAACGTGAGTATTTTTGTCTTGGGTATTTTATTCATAGATCGGCCGTGTTTTTTTACTAACCATTCATACATAATACATCATGCTTTAGTAGCTATCGTATACGACATCTCAGTTAACCAATACCCATTCTTCATAAACTGCCAGATACCACAACTGTTGTATACGGACTCAAATACATTGTATACTACCTCGAAGCCATTGTGTATGGGTAAATAGTTTTTGTGCTTGTAAGCAAAAAAAGTCCCTATTGATATACCCTTTAAGGTGGTAATTCCTGGGTTTAATTAATTGGAGAAGATGGATAATGCATACGATATGGCAATGACTCAAGGCATCTTCAGTATCCGCCGGGGAATGTCTCCAGGCATCTTCAGGACTGAAATGGTTAATTGGACCAGTCTATCCTAACTTGGCCCGATTATAGGGTAAAATATGTATAAAATAGATGAATCTATATTCCGAGTACAGGATATCCGCTTTGCGTTACATGAACAGAAGGGTCTGTTTTCGTGACTCCACTATTCAACCCTCTTGAGCAAATATTGACATAGATATTCCTAATCTTGTGATAGAAAGGGAATAGAAGTTGCGCTAAAGGTAGCTGCACCCCCACTGCATAGTAGAACTAGGACAAAAAGGTATGTTCATCATTGATGAAAGAGTGTGGAATTACAAATGAAATTAAAACCATTTAAGAGGATCGGGTTACATTTACTGTAAAACACCTGCACCCAGTCAACTTGTCATTTCTACAACAGCCTGTAATGTATCTTGAATCAAAATATATCAAGCCCTTGTGGGTCAATGAGGTATTTCGGTCTCTAGGGATTAGTCATGGTCAGTTGGGCGTGCCTCTAGGACACTGAGACACTGGCCCTTTCCCCCTTTCCCAATGGCAAAGTGTTAGCATGCAGATGTGTGGTGAAGGGCTAGTTTACATATGCAGGAAACTCAACGTCTAGGTCACCACACATACCTTTACGCAGAGTATATATGTTCAAAAACACAGACTGGAACTCTTCGGAATATATCGATGAATATCATATAAAACCTTTATACATAGAGAATAAATATCAGCGGTCCTACCGCAAGCTATGCTTATACGATTTTTTCCGATCCCGCCTGATCTCCATTTCGGCAGGGTTCGGCATAGCTCGGTGGAATCCACTCTTAAAGGTAACTTCAAAAAATCGGTGCCCTTTTCGTCGGTCAATGGAAGCAGGCTTTATATAATATGTCGGGGGGACCTGCTGGGACCACGTGCCGTTTTAATGGCGTACTTTGGCATGGTGGTCAGACGGCCCGCTCGTTTCCCCGAGTACGACTACAATCAATGGTCCCCTTATCATAGCCCTACCGGCCGCAGGAGGCTGGGGTCGGGCCTCCCCCCGCCGGGACCCCGTGCGTTTCTTCTCGGGTCTACTCGGCCACCTTTCCGACCACAGACATGCAAATGAACCCATTCCAATGGTCAGATTATTTACAACGAAGCAAGGCCCCCCCGACATGATCGATGCTAGTGGCGACCTCTGGTGGAATTGCTGCAATGTCTTGCGCATGCCCTTCGTCTGACTTTGTCTGTGTGCTAATAACACTGCTCCCCTTTCAACCCCCAACTACCCCCTCCGCTACCCACCCGCCATCCATGCCCCGCCCATCCCCAGCCTACTTTATAATTCAATAACCCAACTTCCACCCTCACTCCTCCACCCACCCAACGGGTTCCACTATGCGTGCGTGGCATAGTGAGCGAAAAAAAACAAAAACATCCTGGGATAGAAAAAAAAGAAAAACAGTACCCTGAACATGCCCCGATTGGGGGAGGGTCTCTGATGGTATTCCCTATTGCTTTGAGGTAGAATTTTTCTTTTTCGTAAAACGCTGAATGTGTTAATTGTATTTGCTGTGAATGGCACTCCTAACGCATGCGCAGAGAGCTGCAGTTGATGACTACGGCGGCGTTTAAAGATATTGAATTAAACAGCGGTGGTCGCAACGGCAGTGTCGGATCAATCTATTCCAACAAACCCGTTCTATGGTAATTGACAATTTTTCAGATTTGTTGGTGCTCTTCAAGAGGCATGGATAATGATCCCCATGTATGATTTAGAGCCAAATGATACAGCAGTAATCTACGGTAGTGCTTGTTTGGGGAAGCGAAGCCATCTTAGCGAAGGTGATTGAGAAGTGGTGATCTCTTTTATTATTCGAGGCTGATGATTATTATGCGATCGATTCCTGCGTGGAAAATTTCATAATCCCAAAGCAGACATGCAGCTTTACTCCTACAAGTCAACAAGTATGCTAATGCCGCATAGGGCACGGATAACGTCAGGACCGGGCTTAATGAAGATTTATTAGTCTATTATAGACGAGTACGCGCGCTGAAAAAAAATACCAGGAGGTAATTTGGCCTATATAAAGCCAAGCAAGCCTGTGGTGAGCTTTCAAACTGTCCACCTCGCTGGCACATGGTATGGTAACCTCTGGCTACGCTGGTACTTTAGAAGTCTCCGCCAACTCATTTGTCATTGACGTCATCCCATAATAACGTCAAGAGAACCACTCTGTCCAATATGAATTCACAGTCACCATTTCACCGTGTATCCCCCTTGAAGCAGCGGATTAATTTGTGGTCGCGTAGTTTTGCATCAGTTATTTTTTTCTAATACTAATCTCTTATGTGAAAGCGTTAAGCCAGCAGGCCTGGATTAGGATAACAGGGAGTGAGGATGGCAGGGAAGGGGTGTGAGGATTTAGACGTTTTGTAGCTACTGATGCTGGGACGGGGACTTGAAGGACGGACTGACAAGGAGGATTGATTGGTGAGAGAGAATTAGAAAGATGGCAAGGAAACTATGAAGGCAAATGGTCTTACTTTCACTAAACGGTAAAATTTCACGGTGGAAAAACGTATTATTTCCCACCTTACTTATGACAGATTGATCAGTTCAATTATGTTACTTCAGGAAGAGTAGACGATGGACACTGATGGGTAATCCGAGGAGATGTTATACAGTCAAGTGGATAAGTAGTGAGGAATCGGAAGAAGATGTGGATGGATCTGAGATGGCGAGTTGAGAAATCAGGGAAGGGATGAACAAGAGGAATAGAGAAGATGGGAGGGGATATGATACAGAAGCAGAGGAGGAGCAAATGGAACATGATAGAAGAGGGGTAGTAGTAGACGCTAGTTGACATTCATATAGCACCCAGTAATAATTACAATGGTGTGGTGTTAGTATGTGTGTAGCGGTGTTGGGGTGAGTGCCTGGAACGTAAGAGTTGGGAGGGGGGGAGGGGCGGTTCTGTCTGGTCGCGCTGCATGCATCCACAGGGGAAGATGCTTGCATTTAAAGGGCACGATTCTCTCCATTGTGTCTCTGCTGGCTGGCCGAAGCCCACCCGTCCCCCTTCCACCCATCAGCCCCACCTGCACCACCAACCACCCCATGGTCCATACACGCCGCCTAGCCTGCACGGGGGAGGTGGCACTGGCGAGTTGGCAGTGCGATGATTTCCAATCGATGCCTGCTCCCAGTGGATCGATGGTAGATCAATAATGCAGCAATTCGTTGGGCCCCAGATAGCGGCCGGCTTTAATCACTGAGCCGGGCCTGGGATGGGCTGGGCTGGGCTGGAGGGGGGGGGGGGGATGGAGGAGAGGAAGGGGTGGTTCCTCGGGCGGGAATACCTGGATGGGAGAGGGGTGAGATTCCGACCTGTTGGATGCAGTACAGTCTCAATCACTTGCCAGATTATAGCTCCTTGATTACTGTACTACCGAACAGCGACTGAGGGGAATCTTGGATCAGGATTGCACATTGCACTCTAATGAAATTGAAGATCATGTTGGCAATGGTTCTGGTTGATGAAGGTTGTCCTCGCGGTGGTCTTTGTGATTTACACATTCTAGTGGTGTGGGTCAAAGTAATGATGGTGGTAGGCGCAACCGAATGTTGCTGATTTTGTTGATGTTCTTGAATAGCGGTAATGTGAGGGAAATTAGTGAGTCCGTATTCATGACCGTTCGCGGTCTTTCGTCCTGTACTATGGCCTAACGCTATAGGCGCAGGGCTATAATTACAGCATTACTCCAGGCTCAATTACTACGTTTCCTCATTCTTGTATAATTCAAAATAACACTTTTGATTTACTTTCTGAAAATTTGCCCGAATATTATTTATGTCATGCCCAGCATCATCGCCCTTTCTATACATAAAATCTGATTGATAATAACCAAGGGAAAGTACCTAGCACTTGACATGAGGCAAAGTCGAGTGAGGTAATGTATCAAAACCAAACGAATGGTGTATTTTCAGTGGCTATGGATCGAGTGCGATTCAGACCGATTTGATCTCACCTCTATCACCGACTGATTGGCCAATATTTATAAGATCATGACCCATTGAGTATTTATTTACAATACTCCATGGGCGTTAAGTACGAGATCCCAATACTATAAGAAACAAACACCAGGGGTGAGATGATATGAGTCAAACGAGAGCTACCCTCGGTGACATGTGGAGAATGGTAATTAATTCTTGTTGGAGCTGATCCTCAGATGGAAACCTGTCCTTGCGGTGTAAGACGAGATATCTTTATGAGAGCAGCTCACAGTGAAATGCGACCGTAAAATGCTAATACTTCCTCTCCCCTTCTCGGTTCTCTGTGAAATGGGACGGCCAGTCATTTGGGCTTGCAGGCCGTGGCAGTGTGTGGGTGGACAGGGTCAAATGGCCTTGGCGAGTAGTGCACGTGTGTGGTGATTATTTCCAGGCAAATTCTCATTCCTCAATGTCTTCCTGTCTCATGTCCTTGGCAACCGGTCTGAAATGACACCCTAACGCCTGAGTCACACGAAATATTGCCCAAAAGCCACAGACACAATAGGATGACTGCCTAGCGACCACGCAACGTTTTTGACATTAGACAGATACCATAAAGCTCAGGGCATATTGTAGATATGCAGTAACAAAGGGGGCGACATTAGACTAAGTTGTCTAACCTCATGGGTCCGTCAAGTGACATCCGTATAAACCATGTCCCTTTGGCCAACGAAAAGGGCACCGACTAATTGAGTACCCTTCAAAGTGGTGCCAACGACTGCGCTTTGGTCTCAAATAATCGTTGAGGGTGTTGTGGATGCCTTGTTTCTACTGCAGTTTGCATGTCTATTGTATGTCTGAGCTTGAGCTTCAACGTTGAAATCGAAGTTTTTTTTAATTCTACATTCTAAGGCTGTCACTGGTGGCCTTATTGCATAATCTATGCACAAATAATAGGTGAGTATTTATATACATGTCATGGTTCCATTCACCAATCTGGTGTCGGTATACCAAAAGAATCGATCGGTGGTTTCCGACTATAGATCAGTTCTGAAGGATCGGCCAACGGAATACGGCTTCATGCCTCAACACCTTGAAAGGGTGATCAACTGGTTTTGGATACTAGTGGACGCATTCTCAAAGAAGATGGCGCGTATTAGTACCTGACAGAATGCGAGGATATTGCGTAGAGTCAGCTCCACCTTTCAATGCCGCCTAGCAGTGCATCGTTTGGAAAATGAGTAAACTATGAAATTAAGAACGTGGGGGCGGTAGGTTTAAGCACAGGTCTGTTATTCTTTTGGTCAGCTATCTCGAGTGTTGTATTATAAAATGTCGGCTTCTTGTTGATAATTGTCTCAGTTTCACATAGATAAGGATAGGTATATGCTGGTCATGCCTCCCAAGGTTCTATTGTGCAGCCATTGGTGGTGCTCCTATGTTATCTAAAGTCCAATGCCCATCTACCGATTTCGGAAAATTTGTCGGCGACAAACGAAGGGTAATTTGTCTCAGCCGAGCCATCCTAACGGAGTCGGTAGATGTAGGACAGCTAGGCAAGGCTACCCAGCGATTAGTGAACACTCGGTTTCTTTGGTATTTGCCCTCCCCCAGCGATTAGTGGATCATACACCGATTTTATCAGTGTGCGGATCAAGCAAGGGGTTACGTAATTTGCCTGCGACATGGTGACCGACTCCTATACGATTTGGGAACTAATCGTTCAACCCTAAATCGGTAGATGGGCATCCGGCTTAAGTACTATACTCTCAGTCACTCAGTCTCCTAATGCTAAAGAATACGTTGCTATGTCACTGTTTGACAAACTCTTCCGCGTATATATGAAGCCAGCTTCATTCTACGCCCAGCGGAAAAAAGGTCTATTGCAGCCGACGGCAACTGGTACCCCCCCCCCCCCCCCCCCCACGAGTTACAACACGTCCAACACTATTACCTATGCAATGGATGCTTCCGCTGGGCGGCTCTCTAGGATGAATAAGTGGACCTGGCTAGTACCCGGCGAGTCTAGATACCCATATAGCTGCAGTCACAATAGACATGGGCGCCGGTCGCCAGCAACCAGTGGTAGACTCGCTGGTAACGGGCAGGGACCCGGACGCTGGTACCAGATGTACCTCACTCTGTGTCACTGTGATGTGTATGGGGTATTGTAGGGACCGGCGCCCTATAGTCTACACTAGAAGTGAACAAATGCCATTTTCACCATAGTGTCCGGGGTTTCCTTCGATACAATATACTAACCGATAATTAATCAAATTGATAATAATGTTTTTTTTATATATCTTGAAAAAAAATCGTGAAACAAGATAAGTCATTTATTCTTGAAATGAGCTTTTTTTTCAAAATCGTCCAATGGATACATTTGGAGATCTTCAGAACTCACCAGGGAAATGCCCCAAGCACACTCGTAGCTGAAAAGGTTGAAAATTAGGCCCAGGCCGACCATTGCCCTATTCGATGGTCCTCGGTCTTTCCCCCATTGTAATCTTCAACGAAAACATCACTGACTATTTGGGTTTCCCTGAAAGTCTCTCCATGGTGTCACTGACTGCACATCGGTATCAAATATTCGGTGAGGGTGCAGGGTATACCTTGTTTCTGCTGCATTTTACAGGTCCAAACCGATGTAATGTTTGTGCTATAAGCTAGAACCTCACCGTTGAAATAAAAACATTTTGATTCCATTGGTTGTTGACCAAGTCAGTCGATAGTGGCCTTATTGCGTATTTTCCCAAATCAATCGCTGTGAATTTTAAATGCCAGGCTGTGTCCCTTCACCGACCTTGCTTTCGATCTGTGGTTTCTGACTCCAGATCGGTGGCGAATAATCGGCCATTGGGAAGGAACTGGCCTTATTGCTATATATATATGCTGTGGTGACGAAGGAGCGTTGACAGGTCATTCACCCGGTCCTCAGTAGCGCTGCTTACTCCCAGTCACGACCAAACGAGTCAATGTTGTCAACAGAAGCACATTCTTCGGATGAAAGTCGCGAGAATAAACATTGGCACCATTGCAATACCTCTGCCGATGATGATGAATCGCATTTGAAGAGACTCATTCTGTTGATATGATATTATTATGGGATCGTTCTTTGTTTGCATCTCGTTTTATATTTTGGTGAGAAACCATGAGAGCGCAATGAAAATAGTGGATAATATCTTGATAATTCCTACTATCTAATTTCGAATGAATAAACGTCTTGCTTTTTTAAATAATCGAATGCGTTTTATTATTCGATTATGTAGTACGTTTCATTTGCATTTGAAATCTAGGATTTATAGCAAAATCCTCGCGAATGTAATCCTCAGAGCATTCCCACACCCTACCCTTCTTCCCCACATAACCATGTAATCATCCCCCCTTCCCCAGGCGTGCGATCATTAGACGGGGCTCAGGTGGTCTGAGGGGTTGTTGGCGAAGGGGAAATTTCATATGTACAAGTTCACAACGAGCAATTGGGGATTCCATCTCTTTGACTTTCATGATTCGGATCCACGGTGGGCTCAGCTATGCTGGTCGTACTACTACGTGCCTTGTGTGGACAAACACACATCTAGCCACCTCCAGGGTAGAGCAAGCAGACTGCGATGCTCAGAGCAGCTCCGAGCGGCTCCGAGCAACTCCGAACAGATCCGAGCGGCGTCGAACTGCTATGTACATTGTGTGAACAGAACTCATATGTCCGCCTACCACGAGCAGAATGCGATGCTCCGAGCTGCTCCGAGCTCCTCTGAGCGGCACCAAGCAGATCCGAGAGGAGGCTTCGAGTGGCTCCTAGCGGCTCATTGCAGATCCGAGCTATCCCGAATGCTATGTGCATTTTGTTAGCAAAACCCAGATCTACAACTAGAGAGAGCAGAATGCGATGCTCCGAACTGCTCCGAGAAGTTCCAAGCGGCTCCGAGCAGCTCTGAACGGCTCCGAACTGCTATGAGCATTATGTGGACAACTCACATATGCGACTACAGCGAGCGTAATGCTACGCCCCGAGGGGCCCCAAGCGGCTCCGAGAGGCTACGAGCTGCTCTTAACTGATATATGCATTGTGTGAAGAGAACTCACATCTCCGGCTACAGCGAGCATAAGCCGATACTCCGAGCTGCTCCGAGCTGCTCCGAGCTGCTCCGAGCGGCTCCGAGCTGCTCCGAGCGGCTCCGAGCGGCTCCGAGCGGCTCCGAGCGGCTCCGAGCGGCTCCGAGAGGCTCTGAGAGGCTCCGAGAGGCTGCGGTCGTTACTCCTTGGATCCCCTGTGTGCTTGGATCTCCTCAGCCTCCAGAGGCTTAACCAAAGCATCCCATCTGCCCCATACACACCTCCCTCCACGGCTTCACACTCTCACACCTCACTCTTGCCGCTGGGTGTCAGCGCTGGTTGTTTACTATCGCGCGCCCCGTGACCTACTTCTGGCCCCCAGAGACCCCCTGCAGATAGCTCCTAACCCCGGGGTCACCTCTCTTCTTGAGGGCATTTTTTGTAGGAAGTAGGAGGGGGCCCGGTGATATATACCAAACCTCCCACACTTCTAGTAAACACAGACAGAGTGATCGATCTTTGGTCCAGTCAGATGGTACCTGAGAGTACTCGACCAAGAATAAAGTCAGTAGCCCACGCCAAAGTAAAATATCCTGTTGTATGTGCGAGCATACATGTATGATTATGTCCCTATTTGATTTTTATAATTTTTCATGTGAAGTGAAGCGTATGGTATTAGCCATAAAATTTAACCTGATTTGCTCAGGCAGACTTACCACCCACATACCAGCAGAACCAAAATTTTTAAATAAAAAAAAGGAGAAGAATGCAGGTAAACACCAACACCTCGACATGAAACCGAGGCCACTCATGGTTATGTAGCACCAGGAGGTTGTAAACAGTGCAATATATGTCAGTCATTTCCTCCGCCTACCAACGGACCGATCCCCAGCCGGCCACTCTATAACCTCGTTTCTTTTGGCCTGCAAAAAGGACGGAGGTTTTGTGAGCTACCCTTAAAGGGGGCGTCCACCAACCACGACAAGGCTGCGACACGCGCCGACAAGAAAGTTCCTATCGGCTCCTTGTCGCAGCCTTGTCGTGAGGAGGGGAGCTGTCGTGAGCCCTTGTCGCAGCCTGTCGGGAAGTGCACGCTCCACCTAAATATTCTATCGTAGACCTCTGCGACACGCCATGACACGCCACGACACGGCTCCAAAATCGAACATGTTCGATTTTGTCGTAACCTTGTCGGAAGGCCCCCGACAGGCCCCCGACAAGCTTCATGTCGCAGCCTGTCATGGCCTTGTCGTAGCCTCTTGTCGGGAACTGTGGTCCACCAACCACGACAAGGCTACGACAAGGCTTCCAATCGTAGAGCTGTCGTGGACCTTGTCGGAAAGCCGTTGTCGCAGCCTTGTCGTGGTTGGTGGACGCACCCCCTAAAAGTCTGTTGGTTGTGCCAGCGACTGTAAATCGGTATCAATTTATCGGTGAGGGTGCATTATAAGCACTGCTTCTATGCTATGATCCAGGTGTACACAGATTTGATTTTTCACATTAATCTTACAGATCACCGACGCAATCTATAAGTGTTTGCCTTGTTGCATAATCTTTTCTTGATTAATCTGGGAACATTCTCTGCAAGTCTCATTTCCATTATCCGATCTGACGTCGGTATACCCAAAAAGATCTATTGGTGTTTCCGAGTTGGAGATTGGTGCCCAGTGATTGGTCAACAGAAACAGGCTTTATAGGTTATTTTCCCACGACTGAAACAAATCGCAATAATTATTTGTGTTCCCCTCAAGGTCTGTTGGTGGTGTGACTGACTGCAAATTGGTATGAAATAGTGAAATAGTGAAATATTGCGTGATCTTCGTCAAAATAGTCGTTGACCATTTCAAATGTCGTGCTGTTTCCACTCACCGATCTGGCGTTGATATGCGAAATAAATCGATAGGTGGTTACCGAAAGCAAATCGGTGGCAAACCCTCGGCCAATGGAAAATTGCCTTAAAACTCTCCTTACAAGTTTCCCACCAATGAGTGGTTAGGTTGTAATGATGGCTAGTTACGCTACCATTAGATGGGTAATCGTACGTAAACACACGAGGCTTTTGGCCCACGATAATGCCATGATTCCAGGCTCCAGCAGAGTTCCTTTCAATCAGCCGCCATTGAGCTGCTCGGGAGGCGGTCGTGAGCAGGTCGTACGTGCTCGGTGGAGGGAAAGAGAGAAGGCGCAAGACGTGTTCTCCCAACTGCGCAGGTTACAAGTCGATCCTTGATGACTACACCCATACTGCCAGAACCAGGCCAGTACTCCCGCCCTGGCGACCAAGCTGCCACTGCCACTGCCACCACCGCCAGATCAGGCGGGCCTTAGGCAAAGCATGCGCACCAGTGAAGGATAGACGTTCCAGCCGTGACTCGAACCTACCTTACATTCTAAAATTGGGACGGAAGATATCACGTATCGTTTTCTATGATGGGGGAATGCACGGGGAGAGGGCATTGGGTGCTTTTAAATCATAACAGATTACCCATGCGTTATGGATATGAGTATATATGTGTGTGGTGGGGATGGGGGCTTCTTTGCTTTCCCCATACGAGGGTTAAACTGGGCCATTGGCACCGCCTCTGTTAAACCGGGGGTTTCCGAGCACCGGAGCGCCCCCTAGAGTGGTCTGCCCCCACATCAGCAGCGGAAGTAGCAGCGCCCCCAGACGGACGTACTTTGGTAATTGTTCCCGCATGGTGGCGCCACTAAAAAGATCCTGTGTTTGTTTCCAGTGGTACTGTAGTGTGTTAAACCTCGTTAGAACTAGGCTCTAGGGACCGAAGAAATTACTTTGTTGTTGAAGTTTGTTATATCCGGGATTTGCATGGGCAGGTTTAGAATATTGTAGAAAACCCTTTGGGTACTTTATAAGCCTAATTATTTTCTCCAACTTGTGAACTCTGTGGCAGCATAATATAAATTATAAAACATGATTCTTGTACCAAGTCATTATATCGTACCTTACCAACCTCTGAATTCAATATATTTTATTACTAAACCCGGTCACATCAAGCGAGAAACGCAGCGATTTCTGGAATGGCCGACGCAAAATGGCGAGCATGTGGGCTTTTTCTTTGTTTAGAGCGTCTTTATTGAGTTTCTATTTTACAATAGTTTTTCAAATTCAATCTCGACGAACATGTGCATTGAACATAATTATGGTAATTACAATGATCATGGGATCCCTTCCGTCTGGATAATTGGATTTACAAGTTGACCACTAGATTTTTAGTTTTCACACTAAGGGATTCCATTACGTGATATATACTACATACAATCCTTGTCAACTCTAATTCCATAGGAATCTTATACTATCTATTCTTTTCAAAGTAATGTCTCCCACTGACGATTCAGCAATTCAGAACCAATATTCAGTTTGAATATGAAATACTAGCTACATACATGCCATTTTATGTTGGAAATCGCTACATTTCTTACTTGATGTGTCACCGACATTTAATCAGTCAGTTGATTCAATTGTCATGGTCAATGGTCATGGTGTCTAGGAACATGGAAACAATGGGTTGTGGTTTACGGTGGCCCCCATACATTTCCAATCTGGACATTTTAATTGACGGATAATAATTTCTTATAACCGAGAGTTTGTTATAACTGGGTTTGTTACAACGAAGTTGTACCGTAGGCAGAACGACCGGAACACGCGGGACAGTGAGGCGTTAGGTGCGGCTTTAGGTGCGGCGACGCTCAACAATTAGATCCCCGAGCGACTCCTGAGTGGTGCCAAATAAGAGCGCACACAAAAGGTCATTTAACCAGAGAGCAATTCAAACCATTAACCTGCGTGCGGTGAGGACAAAACAGGAAGATGGCATTTTAATCACAGACGTAAATTAACGCTTTATAATGATGCGCGGGCCAGTTGGTCTTATCTCCGAGGCAAAGTGCTGGCCTTTTTGACAAATCGATGCTCACCAGAAGTTTTTGCTGACTACATGGAAATTGTTCATCTAATTTAAATTGTCTTATCTAATTTGGGATTAGATATGATAAATGCGAGAGATCATTTGCAAACAGTTCTGGACCTGTGTCCATAACTATGAATGGTTCTAAATAAACATAGCCGTAATTTACTTATGTTGATACTACATATATCATTAACGGCCTAGATAATTATACTAAGACTGCACTGCCAGTTAAAATGTATTTATTCGGTAAACATTTTAAGAAATCAGTGATTAAAACGAGTATAATTGTAAGGTAGTAAAAGTAAAATACAAGGATGACACAATTGATAATCCGAGTTGATAATCACAAGTTGTAAGTCTAGTAAAAACGTCTGTAGCGTTCAGGGAGGAGTAGCGGAATGGCGCCCAGTAGGTGGTCACGTGGTACAGTGCATTAGAAAGGCGGGAAGAAGTGGTTACATAAATGTTCGACTATTTGTCTGAGTGCAGTAGGAAAAGATTAAGAGAAAGCAGTCGGCAGAATTATGATTAATTTACAATTAATATACAATGTTTTGTTTGAGGTATTGGGGTCTGTTGAATAACGAAAGCGGGTCTCCACCTACTACGATTTCGGCAGTAGGAGCATATTGTAGAGGAAAAATTGTATCAGAAAATTCATATACAAAATTATGAATAACTGGAAGGCCATAGAAACGTCACAATTAGTTATTCTGCCAACTGTAGAATATATGCGCGGTGAATGATGTACGGCTCTTAAAGGGTTAAAGGGTTAACACTATGGTAGCGGGTGCCTGCATCACAAAGATTTTGTAAACCTCAGGAACTGACGCTTTAACTATTGGAAATGCCTCCGGGCATCACTCGTGCTCACAGGGTTACCTCATATGGAAATGTGATGTGGGGAGGTTGGCTGTTATTCACTGTCAGGAATAGTACTGTGTTATGTTCCCTCTCATCTCGCTAGCTCTAGAGTGCCACAGCATCTTTACCCTGCCTTATCCTCTTTAGTCAATATCACCTCTACAGATTTCTACAAAATGCAACAAAGGTCGTCTCAAGCAACGGCCTGTGTCCAATCACGAATTCGGTAATGTTAAAACCCATGCCTAAAGTTCGACACTAATGCAAGCGTCAGCTTCTGCACTCAATCCTCTTAACATTTGAAGTTTCTGTGATTCTATAAGAGGAGCAGACACCTCTTAGTTTCACTTTCCCCTTTGCATCACCCCTCTCTAGGTGTACATATTCGTGCGATATAGACGTTGGCATGGGATGGGGGTGATGTATATGGAAGGTACGTAGCTTTTTGCCGAATTTACACATGCCGACGGAAATGCACCGATTTAATTCGAGGGAAATAAAAGTCGGTCGGCGGTGCTCCCTGATAAAATATCGGTATCGATTATCGGCGACACTTTAAGTCGTTGAGACATTCACACCTGAGGACCGATTCTTGCAAAAGTAGGGGTGCTTGCTGGCAACGGAATGTTTTACAAAATAGATATGGGGTTCTTTGCTGACGATTTCAAAACGCTTTGAAATCTGCAGAGGCCTCTTAAGTCCATCGGTGGTACCATGTTATGAAATTTGGGGTTGAGAAGTCGCTGAGCAAGTCTGCATTTTATATGTTTGTACTATATTTTATCGGGAATGCATAATCACCAGTCAGAGGTTTCAAATTCTTGAATCTTTTGTCAAAATCGTTGGGTATGAATTCGCCTCAGATGAACACTCTTTATTTACATGCTGCTGATAGGGGTGTTTTAGATATATTTCCCATACAAAGACTGACGTTATCATACCTAGGCTGACGCGTTCATCCCAAGGTTAACCACATGACGCCATCAGACCAATCAGATCAAAGCTTAGATGTGTGATGAAAACATAAAATTTGAAGCTTCGTGGGCATGTCCTTGAAAGACGACTATCAGCATTACTCAGTAAGGATCTAAAGAAATTACTTAAACTCGGCCAAGGCCTCGTTGAGTGAACCTCTTCACCCTTACCTCGTGTCTTCGACATTCTTTCACCCAGAACAAGTTCCCCCCTAGTACTACTTTTAAAACTCAAGTTCAAACTCTTTCTAAAAATACACAAACTCTTCCGAACAGAAAAAAATATGTCGGACACTAGTTTCTGCCCTGAAAGTTGAGACATGTGTAGACATGTTTTAACACTTCATGTCACGACCTATTTTAAGAGCAACACCTTGAGAATTCTGGGAGGGAAGGTTTCAATAATGCTGGTGTTTGGGAGGCGATACTTATTCCATGTTGTGGTGATGATTATTATATCTGATATGCGGCATGGGCCATGATATAACTTTGCAACATGCATTTTAATGCAACTATAAGATATTCAAATAAACCATTTTCACAGGGGAATGGGTTACTATTTCACCACTGGTATTCCCTTCTCCCCCGAGGTATAACATTGGGAGATCGTTCTCAACGCTCACGGTGTATTCCATAAGAATTACTCAATAGGTAATGACTTCACAATCAGTTCGTCAGTGATAGGGGTTGGATAAAATCTGAACCACACTCCATGTTTAGCCTTTCCTTTTGGAAATCGCAGTCGGGTTTGCCTTGTATGATTTCTCCACAACCAAAACATATGGCGTATTCTCTGCAGCTATGAATCTGGATGCTGTTCCTTCTTAACACTTCATCCTCTAGATTCGTGTATTACATGCTCTCACCGTGATATAGCTAGGGAATGGATGGTTGAACCATAGAGAAAGGCTACTCTTGGCGCAGCACTATTGGAGCCGGACTACTGTGGCATATAATCGGTTTGGCTTCTTATATACAAGCCAGACATATTTCATGACACTAATCCTACTGTGATCCTTCTGAAGTACGTAAATATTGGTGATAAGCCCATCTGATAAACCTGTAAACAATTTCCGGCTACAAAAGGGCAATGATAATTACCAGGTTGAATCAAGGTTCATTTGGATTGACATGGCTTGCATCCTGGACTTCTACCGATGCGTTAGACTGGCTCGAGTCCCTGCATCCTATATCTATTTCCAACACTCTTCATACAGATATCATGGCTGCTGGTCAGATATCTGATGGGAGTTTGATACCCTCTCACTTTGATCTTAATCGGGTCAGTCAGGAGTAGGCTAAATTTATTGCTATGACAACACAGGCGGCCAGGGAACTGGAGGAGGGGAGGGGGAGGGGTAGGAGGAAGTATAAAGTTACAGAGAGTGGCTTGGGGCCATAAACAGGAGATTCGGTTCACAGTGGACAAGTCTTTGATTCATGGGCCAGTTAGAGAAGGATACATACTTTAATGAACTTTATTCTGATTGTAATTAATCATTCAATGAATGTTCACAATCAAAGAGTTGAGCAAGTCTACCGATGCGTGTCTTTTCCGTAATAAGGAACGCTCCCAAAACCCCATCAGAGAAAAGGGACAGGCCCCACCACAGACAGTGAAAAGAACTGTTTTTCTTTGTGCAAAATATCCATGTAGTAGTGACAAGAGCACATAGTATGTTTTGGCATATGTGTTTCTTTGATGTATATGGTTGAATCACTGTGTGTTCTGAGATGCATTTGACCCAATCTTCCTGCAGGCTACAGCGGTAATATTTCCTCTAAAGGTTATCTGTTTGGACACACCTCCGTCTTAGGTGTACGAGAAGTAGGCCTTTTTTGTTGACATGAGGAGGAGCGTCAGATGTAAGGGTTCCCTTTCTGCTGTGAAGCCTAAATACCTCGCCAAGCAACACATCTGTGCGCTGCGTATTTAGACTACATATATATTCATTATCCACCGTATAGAAACCCCTATCGAAAATGTATAGGGCCACAGTAAACCACTACCCAGTCCTTCTATGTTGTCAGAAATCCTACCCATTGATTACGAATTTCAAGCTCATCGATTACGGCCTCAAAGCCATTGATTACGGAGAAATAGTCTCATTTTGTTGGAAAGCAAATGGAAGAAAAAACATACCCTATCGATATACCCTTTAACATGTCAATTCCCGGGTTTTACTTTATTCAGGAAGATTGATGATAAATACAAAAAATGATAGATTTGAGCAGTTGTTAACCTTATCTCTTATTATATAACAAAAGAGTCTCTCACAGCAGTGAGTTTTTTCAGGCAACATTCAAGGTTGACTTATTTAGTATATTGCGACGTCTCAACCACTCGGGGTCTACGGCCACTTGCCCACAAAGCCATTGATTATTGTCAAAGTAAGAGCAACTCTGATGGAACAAGTAAGCACCGGAGGAGCTCAGCATCCTACCTGCCAGTGACATCCCACCGTGGCCCCCAATCTCTGCCTGCATCCCCTCATAGGCAAAAATTCTACATCGGAGGAGGAGGAGGAGTCACTCACGAGTCGATCTAGGCGTGAAACCTGCCTTTGATGCGGTCTTTGTGGGAGTAGCTCTAGCACCTGTGTAATGAGGCGCTACCAGCCCACCACCCACCCATCCACCCACCCACCCACGCCCACCACCCTCACACCCACCCCCCTCACACCCACCCCCAGCACCCTCCCACCCACCCCTACTTCTAGTCACGTGACAAGCGGCTCCGACCCGCCTCTGGTACCTCGTCACGTGACGCTGAGCTGCTCGCGGCCCCCTGGCGGGCGTGGCGGGCCCCTGGCGGGCGTGGCGGGCGTCATATTGTGACATGCTGCCGTTCGCCGCCCCATCATTGTCGTAATGAAGGTGGCGGGCGGTGCGCGCGCCGCCACCGAGACGGAAGCCCCTGATTATCGCCCACGCTCTTCTCGCGTCTAATTGGGTTTCACCATGACCCACATTTTTATTGGCGTGATAGATCGGCGGAAACCTGTTATGGATATAGACGGATCGGGACCCATACTGGACGATGGAATAGATTCATTGACACTCATGTTGGCGACAATATTGGTTTACCTAGAATCAGTTCCTCCTGCTCAGTCGCTCTTTTCAGTCCGGAAGGCATCTAGGAGAGCGGTGAATACAGCAGTTCAGAATTCACATTCCTTATTCTTTCTGGACTATAATAAACCATCCATATGAGTAACGTTAATAGCATGTATACAACATGGACTTATTGTAAAATAATCATTTCTTTCCTAAAAAAATGTCATATATTTATTGCAGAAGAATAATGTTCGATATTGTCTCATCAAATGAGGTGATATTTCCAAAGGTACATGAAGTTCATGTTCCATGTTCCATTTCCTTTAATTTGCATCCATACTGATCTCATATACAAACATGCTATACTTCAACGATTAATCACTCCCAAAGGTTTTTCCTTTCATATATCTTGGTGAATTTTCTTAATTTTCCAAAATTCAGCCTCTTTATTTTAAGCTTACATGTTTCTATACCTCTTGTAATCCGTATTGAATATTTGGGAATACTATTATGATTAAGACTCCACAATCTGAGTTTAAAAAACACAATTTTAAAATGTTCTTATTCCATTCTGTTGCCGTTAAAGATCTTCCATGGAATACTAAAGACAACCATGTGTAGTCACAAGTAATTTCAGAGTTAGGTGTGTAAATGATGAGATGTGGGTGTTAGTCAGTTTAAGGCCTAGTTAGGTCTCTTTACGATATTTCATCATGCAACGCAGACCTGTGGATTCCTCTGCTGGAAGCTGCATGCACGCTATAGCCACCACCCCCATGGTTCTCCTCTCCCCTTTGTTTATTGGTGAATACCCTCCCGTCTCAGTGGTGGATTGTGGACAGACCCCTCTCATGCCTCTTTCCTCTCCTCATCCCACGCGCTTGTATTGACACTCACACTCCTCCAGTGCTCCTCCAGCGTGGCGTGCGCGCGTGTGTACTGCTCATGTTTAACACTCCACGAATGGACAGGCACCCTACCCCTCTCCCCATTACCACTCCCACACTCTCCTCTATAAAGATCCCTATCAATACGCTATAATGAGGAGCTGTGGGCGGAACTCCTTGTATTTCCAGGTAACTGTTTGCATCAATAGACAAAACAATCGTTTTAGGTCGAAGAATTACCAGAATTAAAAGATAAAATATGTCGGTCAAGGACAGTAGCCTTTGACTAACGGTTAAGCTTTTTCTTTCTGATTTGACACAAGAGGAATGATATTGTGGGCAGCGTTGACTCCTTTTTTCCTCAGTAGTGTCTGCCTTTAATTGCATTGATTTGTCAAACCGTAGGTAAATAATAGCTTATTAGGTGTTGCGGCTTTACATTAGAAAGGAGGAATTCTTCTTCTTTATGATATTTTTATATCATTAAAAAACATATATTGTGTCAGAAAGCGGGAGACAATAACAATACAGAATTTGGTTATTTTAAAGATATAAAAAGTAAACACATGATACCATTGGCACAGTGCTTTCTGCTGAATCGGCGAATCCCTATTGGCAGGAATAAACCTATGGGACACCATTCTCGACGGTGTAAGATTAGTCTCGTCACTATACACCTCACGCCTTACTGGGAGATGAAGGCAGACAGGCTTGTATTTGTGCTGCTTAACTGTGACACAGACACATCTGCCCAGTACAGAAACACAACGCTCGCCTCCTAAACCTGAACCGAGCCGGCTCGAAGTGGCGTGGTGGAAATGCATTAGCCGTCCTAGCCAGACAGTACCGGGCCTGTTGGGTGAGTGTAGGAGGGAATGGAGACGGGAAGGGGGGAGGTATCCCATAGGGGAAAGAGACAGTGCCGAGGTAGGATTTCTGTTCTATCGTGATGCACCCACCCCTTCTCGCCATCACAGATTTATGCCCGTATATGTCTCACACCACCTGTACAGTGAGCTGTATGAGGGTAGGGGCGTGACGGTTTGTAGGGTGGGAGGGTGGAGAGGAGGGAGGGGGCAGCCCTCTAGCGATCTGTCGTGCCAGGCGAACAGCGTGTATCGTTACCATAGCAACCCTGACATCCTAGAATCAGGTTGCTTGCTAGTTGTTTTTCCTGAAGTAGATCTGATGTTTTTAAAGTAGAGAGGGAAGGGGGACGGGTATCGGGGACCTTGATTTGGCAATTGTTCAGCTCTCTCTCTCTCTCTCTCTCTCTCTCTCTCTCTCGGTCTCTGTCTCTGTCTCTCTTTCACCTTGTGCCTCTCTCTCTGTCTCGGTTTCTGTCTGTCTGTCTCTATCTCTGTATGTCTATCTGTCTGTGTCTCTGCCTCAGTTTATATCACTGTTTCCGTCTTTGTCTCTCTTCCTCTCTCTATGTCTGCCCCTGTTTCTCTCGATCTTTCTGTGTCTCTCTCCTACTCCCGTCGTTGTTTCCCTCTGCCTCTGTCCCTGTCTCTGTCGGTCATTGTCTCTGTCTGTTTCTCGGTCTCTGCCACCCTCTCCCTGTCTCTGTCTACCTGTTTCTGTCTCTGTGTCTCTCTGTGTTTCTCTGTCTCTGTCACTCTGTCCGTCTGTCTGTCTCTCTCACGTGCCATCATTCGATCATCACTCAATACACAGAGAGTTTGCAATACATACAACAGTTACCTTTACATGCTGGGGTAACGGTCGAATAAGCTGAAGTTGGTGATGGAGAATGAACTTGAGGGTAGGTTGAATATGTTGTAAGGGGAGGGGAGGCGGGTGAGTTTCATGAGAGGCAATCTTGGACCTGGTTTACATTATTAAAGAAGGCATTGTAACTGAAAGCAACTCGTTGTATCTGGACGCGCCAACACACGCACATTGGTGTGTGTGCTGTGTACAGGAGGCAGGTGGGTGGGCAAGGCAGGACGGGGTGGGTTGTGGGTGAAGAGGTAGAGAGGTAGATGGGCTGTGCAGCAGTTCCAAGGCACTACCATCCAGCATCCCAACCACCATATTCACCATCGTCTAGTTAGACACTTACCCCTATTTGACCAAGGGTATTTCTCCATTCCTCTCTGTGAGTCCAGCGTGTTCGTGACGCCACCTCATTATTCACAGGATTGACTTCCGTCATGAATTCATGCTGAATATTTGATTAGCTCTCTTTTAGAACAGTGCAGCTTTTTATTCCCTTTTATTTATTTTACCTTTTCAAAAGAGAAATTCTCCAGACTGGAGGGGACCTAAGGGAATGACCGCGTCTAGCCATACAGTCTTTCCTTGAGAGGTTTGCGCCGGGTGCCAACTTTGGACATTGCTTTATTCCCTAGTCGTCCTCCTCCTCCTCAATTCCTAACTCAATGAGAATGTTTTGAGTGTTGTACCGGGAGGAAATGTGATCGATCTGTAGCGGAAGTACTAGTGGGGGGTGGGGGTAGGATGCGAGATGGGGCCCGGCACGATCTCTATCTAGGCCAGTCCCGGCCTCTGTAGCCTCCACCCTCTCCCCTCTGTCACCCTTCATGAGACCAGGTTTCGACATTCCTAAAACCAGGAAATCTAGAAAAGAAAGCAACTGTGACAGCAACGTACTTCAAAGAGTGCACATTTAAACTCCCGCACCCACCAACGCCGATGCCCACCGATGCACGCCGATGAACGACGATACCTGCTGATCTAGATCCTGATACACTACGATAAGAAATGTACGAATCGTAGTCAGTTGGGAGGTAAATATCTGCGGGCATCGGTGTCCGCTGGAACGTGTTATGAGGGGGAGGGTGATCATGGTCCCAATGCACCTCACGATGGAACTCGATTTCAATTTAAATGATAAAATGGTTGACTTGATACCTTTATCTGTAATCAAATTCCACCATATTCGCAGAGTAGGATAACCAATATATAATATATGTATTCTAGGTAATCCCTAAATCTGATGAGCTTTCCTGTTTAACTCAGTCTACTATGATCAGTCATCTTGGCGATAGATAAAGAAGGATCAGTGACACAAAGTGCCTATATCTTAGGAAATATGCAATAATAAAGTTCATGTGTTACTGGATGCAGCATGAAAACCCATGCCATGCTTAATATGTTTTATTATTGAACATGCAACCAAACTGGTAGTTATGAGGTAACAGAAAAATCCAAGTAATTTTTCTCATACAGAATATTACTCAGTGAGCAATATTAGAAGATATAAACATGACTTGCATATAGTGTCCTGAGACTGTCAGCTTTACAATTGCTGTCAATAGTTTCTCATTTTGGTGGGTTTATTGAAGGTCACCATCAAACATAAAAAACCGTAAAGAACCTCGAAAAAGAAATACTGATAGCAAGCAGTAACGGGAAAGAAGTTTGGGGATAAGATACTTTGCCGCTACTTAGGAAGAAACTCTTCATTTGCAATGACTGTCTATTACCCTGATTAAACATAAGCGATCTGTCTGCAGGGGTTCGTTTAATAATGAACGAACGATTATAAATAAGTCTGTACGCTACGATCCATTAGGCAATAGGGGGCCTCGGGGTGATTCATGGTAGATATCGTTTGATAAGTGTGATCGTGCGTCCACCTGCATTTGACACAGACCTTTTGTAATAATAGGTCCTTCTACAGGTGGGGAATTTATTAAACAACACCTGACACCTTACATTTTAATCTGATCGTCCAGTGCATCTTGGCTGTAAACACTACCTTTACAGAACGATACCTGGCTTAAGACAATCTTAAACTCGTTTTAACCATCCTTACTTCTTTAATATAATAATTGAACAGACCAAAGGCTTGTATCTTAGTATATACCTTTGCACGAATGTCTCACACTTACTGGGCAGCTTTACAGATTACGTTCTGCATACTGTGCACGAACTAATAATGTGTACCCTCCGTATAACGTGACTTTAACATTGTAAATTTATGTTTTCAATTACTTCCAGGTATATTATAATTGCATCACTTCCTTGTTGTTCTTGGTCGAAAATATTCACCTCGTTCTTCAAACTCTGTTAATATTTCTGACCAAAATCAACTCGGAACAGATTCTCATTGAAGCACACCCACCATGTCTCCATATAATCCATGTCTATAGAGGATCGAGTCTGGCTGGTGTTAGTTCAGTGACCTGAGAGGTATACAGGTGACGACGAGGACGGCTTGATGGGCTGTGGTTTGCTCGCCTTTATATATATATTGGCCGCTGCATATGTTTAATCTGCCAGCATCAGGTGAAGGGGGGCTGTGACGTCATGGGCGTGTGTGATCAATGAAAGCAGTAGTCTGTGATCCCTCAGTTCCCTTGAACCCCCTCTGTCCCATGACGACCCCCACCCCCAGCTAAATCCCCCATCCCTAACCACCCCTCCCCCTGCTTAAAACCCCCAGACTCTGTTAGATCCACACACCTTCCCCTTTTTACCCACCTGTACACGCTACCCCCGCTGGATAGTACCCCACCCCTACACACATGAACCCCAATTCTATTCCTCCAGCCGCACAGCCTTTACCTGTTCACAGTTCCGTGGTATACCCCCTGTGGCCGCTCCCCGGCTGTATTCTAAAGGTGTTTACCGGCCTGTGGACGTGCTGCGCCGACGCCCGTGAAGATTAAATCTCACACCCGACGCGCCAATCGCTGTTTGCCTCCAGGTGCTAATATCTACGCTAGGCTGCATGTCAGGCCTCATTTTTCACTTAGCTACAAAGGTTTATATGAAAAAAGGTCTTTGCAATATTCTTTGCATATAGATATAGACGAGAGATATATCATTATATACCTGTGCGCGAATGTCTCACACTCACTGACCAGCTGTACGGAATCCGTTCGTCGCGGTGTGAGGAATTATAAGTAGCACTTACCTCTACCATGTGACCTGTTTTTTATGGCTTTTCTAAAATGAGTTCCAGGTATGTAATAATGAGACATGATGAGTGTGGTTGAATCACATGTGTTCCTTGTTGTTTGAGGCGGAAATAGTCACCTCGTTCTTCGAACTCGTTGAATGTGCTGACACAAAAAAACAGGAAACAGATTCCTTTCAGCCAAAATGATTATGTTACTCGGAATTGTAAATATGTATATAACGGGGAGGAACTTCGAATTGGTTATTCATAATTAGTGTATATTCAGGAAACCAACAAGATCATATTCACGGTGAAAATTGGTGTAACAAAATGCAGGAATTTGGGTTTAGAACCATTACACCCTGACCATGATTTAAAGGTCTCATAAGGGATACAGATGAAAGCTGGCATTTCAGGTTAGACATACTGGCGGGATAAATATCCTTAGCTTCTGGCGGATAAAAAGCATCGACAGGCTGAGTTCACGAAACTATACCCATAGGCCAACCAGGGCTCTTCTGGGCATTCTGACCTGCAGCAGATGGACCGTGTTATAGGACCACATACCTGAAGGTCGAGGTTGGAGGTGTGATACGGAGCGGGTTGGGGTTGGGGGTCAGGAGGGGTAGGAGAGAAGGGGAACGGCCTCTGGAGCGGCGATGCGGGATGATAGGATGGGGCTAGATGATTGAGATGAGAGGAGAGCGGTGCCGCGTGGAGATAAGGAGTCGGGATTGGAGGATGAGATGAGAGAGCACAAAGTAGGGTAGACGGAGGGAGCTGCTCCGTGAGAAGCAGGAGCAGATCTTGTAGAGCGAGATGAGGGTGTGAGAAGTTACTCTGATAGGCCGCGCCATGTCTGTGCGCCCCTCGCAAAGAACCCCAAACCCTCACAGACCCCTCCCCACTCTACGGGTACTGGAATAGTACCCTGCACACCCCCACCCCTACTGGTAGTCATGTTAAAAATGAATGTTATGTTAAAGATACATCTCGCGTTGTTGGCGATAATGGGGGATTTTGCAAGGGCTAACAGGTATTTCTCAACACATACCCGATCTCCGATCTATCCCCGTCTGTCATCATTGCTTTCTTGCTCTGTCTCCGGTGTTTATCTACAGCAACACCTGAAGTCCAACAAATTGCTCCTACCCTGTAAACATTAGGAACCCAACCACATATCTTATCATTAATCTATGTGGCTATCTCCAGTGAAAATGTTCAGTGTCTTATCCTGAGTTTCAGCATTCAGCTTCAGCTTCAGCATCTAAGGGTATCCCAAGTGACAAGAAGCGCGCGTGACGAAGCATGCGGTTTGCCGTGTGATTTACCAGTGTAACACCCTGTTATCTGGTGTACTTATCCCGCCCATAATATATAAATATATACTCATAATCAGGCCGGCAACCAAAGTGCATCCATCACACTCCAACATGCCTACGACATGACTAAAAATCAAAATGTATGCATTGTAGCGGTGTCAAAAGGTTGAAAGTTCTAGGTCGTAGTGTATTGGATGCGTTAGTCGTAGTTTTCGGTAGCTCAGTGGATTGGGGCCCATACACCCACATGTCTGTCTATATCACATACATGGCCCTGCACCTCTGGCCAACCTGCACTGGGCATCTAAAGGTATTCCCTCCATATCTCTCCACCTGAGTAGAACTCTACCTAACCTTGCATGCCTCCCACACTTCCATGCCCGGGATACCCTGCACGTCCCCTGCTCACTCTGCAACCCCTGCACGTCGTGAGGGCCACGCCCAGCTCGCCGGCGGTGCCTCGTGGCCGCCGTGGAGGGGGTGGGTGCGGCTGTCAGCAGCGGCGGGGTAGGGTGGAGGGCGGCCGTACATCTCGCCAAGATGGATCAGGTCTTCAGGAATCTCAGATATGATGCTGATCTAGTGCCAGGATCGGTGAGTGTGCAGCACAGCGCTCTGTAACAGGCTTCGTCAGCAGTGACTGTGTGTGCCACTGAAGGTCGGGTCTGGGTGATTACCTGGAGGATACGTCGTGTATTAAACCTTTCGTTACGCTGCATAAATACACAATTTTACCTTGGTTTTGATCTGCATGGTCGCATTCTATGACCATCTGGCGCGTAGTGTCATCTACGAGTATATCAAAATCATGGTATTTCAAAGGAAAGACAAAATAGCCGCCGATCTTCTCACATACTACTCTGCAAGCGAAGGACTCTTTTTTATCCGTTTTCAACTCAGTAGCGATATGTTTAGTATGAAGAATCCATATTAGGTGGATAATAATACCAAATACACACCTTATGATATGCCCCCGTAGTATCAATTTAACCCGCTGTAATATGCTGGTGTTTTCTGCATCATTAAATTGACGTCATTACATCATCACTCCATAAATCCAGAATGATTTAGATTCTACAAAATAGCAATAATATCAGCTATGATATAGAATTTCGGAAGTCATATGAAACTCACTGAATCATAGTTTATCCAAATGATTCAATAGGTTTTACTCACAAAAAAAACTATACTGCTGTATACCTGAAGTAAAACGATTCATTTTTAGATACAGGAGTTATATTAACGCTTTTGACAATCATAAATAAATATATCTGTCCATATTTGAAGTTACCTCTTTGTTTTATAAGCGTATGTAAAGGTAGAGCGATTCCTAATAACCTCGTGTCAAGTCCAAGGTCCCAGGGTTGGCTGGTTAGGACCTTAAGAAAAGTCAGCTTAAACTCTAGAGGTAGCGTTACAATGCCCAGAACAGATTGTTTAACTCACATATTAAACATCCATCTGTATACAGATATGAGGGGGCGGCACAAACAGGAAACCAGGCCCTAGTACACCGCCCTTATGTTCCAGTCCGCTGAACTCGCTGACCTCCATGCCACCTTATGGGCACATTTAGAACTCATGTGAATTCATGGTACATGAAATCTATAATATTGTCCATGTACATGTATATTTAATATCTATAAATTATAAGATTACAATAGGCAGGACAAGGTCGGTCCTATAGAATGGACACCTTTTCTACGTTTATTTTTTTCTAGCTATAGTGTTGGCAGTGGTAGTGGTTGGAAGGTTTGTGGTTGTGTGGTATTCAGTGACCACTCCTCGATCCACCTCCAGATACCTGATGGCCAGTGGCGGCGGTAGGGTGAGGGGCAGAGCCAGAGAGACATTGATTGATACCCGTCTACCTGCCTGAATACACCCCTCCCTCCACTCCACCCTGTCTCGGATTCATCCCCACCTGACACATCAAACTCTGTATACGATTCACGCCGGGGTGAGACGCTGTCAGCATCCCAAAGGTATCAGTCATTTTCACTGACAACAGCGCTTAAAGTGCTGGGCGGGGTGACTTGACACTACCTGCTTGAGCCAGGGCAGGCGGGACACATAGGTGGACTTAATGGTGTTTCACATGGGTGATTTGAGGCAGGAGGGCGGGTAAAGTCATATTGGAGCGTTCTAGACACATGTGGCTATCCATGATATATGAAGAACAGAAAAAGGGAAGAAGGGACAGAGATTATAAGTTATGAATGCTGCGTATTACTCATTGGTATTCATCCCTTGTATTGTACCTCTGTGCACGTCAGTCCTATTCCGATATATACTTGTTTTAATTAATAAGTCATATTTCAGAGTAGCGCATAGATATCAAGAACTTACCAGTGTGGCATACACAGCCCACTTTGGCACTTAGAGCAACATGTACAAAGTCGAGACGTATCTTAATGGACGGACAAGGTTCATGTGCCAAAATCAGACTTTGAATTCATGTCCATTACAGTTAATTTCTTCATAGTTCAAAACATTTTAAAGTTTATGATAAATGACAACCGAAGCCCCGCATTAAATATGATAGTCATTGTAAAACGCCCCTCTCGGTTAAAGTCGTCGGGGTAGTTATTTGCTTATCATGGAGTTAGTAACAATTATCAGATTAAAGTCTGTTTTCCTCTTTACTAACTTTCCAGATCTGAATCGTTCACTTCCACTGACAATTGTTTTATATTTTTATAACGAGAAAGAGGAATGCAGTGTTCACTAAATCATCTTGACTGGAAATCTAAGTGAAGTAAACTCAGTATCAGAATAAATTCCAATATGTCAGACGGAATTTGCACCTAATAAAGGGGCAGACAGGTAGGATGCGTTATAAAGGCAGTGAATAGAGTGGAGGAGGGATGGTGAGGTTGGAGGCAGCAGTATGATGCCTGCTCGCCCGCTTTACTCTGTATAATGACATGAATCAGTGTACCGTAAACGGTCATATCGGGAAAGGTAGAAAGCAGCAGTGTGCACCTGCCACCTCTGTGATGTGAGGGTGGGAGCGGGAGGCCAGGTGGCGGGCGGCAGGCAGGCAGAGAGCCGCCGGAGAAGACGCCACAGGAGGAGGAGGTGCAGGAGGAGTGGGGAGGTAGGGAGGGCGGGTCACACCACACCAGACGTCCTTGGCGACCCAAGGTCGTCTCTGCCTCAGGCTTGCCTCGTGACAAATACAGATAACCTCAGTGGGTTCGCTCGGACGTTGACAACGACACCGACGTATTATAACCGCACCTTAGCGGGGGTCTGCTCTATAAACCAGCACCTTCTGACGTCAGTCGCTTGGGTTACGATTCCTGCGAATAGTACAATACATTGCCATGCAGGAGAGCTCTATTGTCGGTGCGAGGGTGTGTGGGGTGAAGAAGCGCGGTGGTGTAGGGGTGTTCGGGGCGGGATGGGTGGGGTTTGAGGTGCATACAGCAGCGTTCGCCACCTCGCCAGCAGTATAGACTTCCGCTGGTGCTGACTACGCCTTGAGGTTAAAAACACGCTGGAACCAGCTGCACCCTCTTGCACCTGTCTCCATAAAGCACACCTTTTCTTGTCAGTTTGAGTGTGTCATGTGGTAGTGTTTGGCGTCACGTGATAGAATGTGGTCGAATGACGGGATTCCGTTTAGTATCACGTGATGGCGTGCATCGGATCTTTATGTCGTGTACCCAGATATTTTACCTTGATGACAAAGCAGTATTTTGTATATACATCATTATGACCCTGCCCCTAAATACCCTGCTGATACTTAGTGTATTGCAACGTCATGAAATATATGCTTTGCTATTGGCGTTATTTTCGCATTCACCTTGTGAGGCATATTCATTTTCTACCATGAAGCGTTCTGTGTTGTCGATTGCTGATCCTTTGCTGATCCTGTCACGCGATCTTTTGCTATATGACCTTGACTGTTGTCTACCTATTTCTTAATTTAGGTTCATATATTTTATTATTTTTTATTTAGAGCAAAGTATCTCTCACAATATGAGTTCTACCTATATATATATATATATATATATATATATATATATATATATATATTAAGCTGCGAAGCTGGGTTTCTGTATGTTTGTCAGCGATCAACAATTATGTATGGTATGAGGAAAGCTCGTTGTAAACAGCGAATTGCAAGTCAATAATTCTGAGTTCTCAAATAGACAGAATAACATAGGGTGGAGAAATGGTAAATCATAGGCATATTCATGATAACATTAAAAGCGGGAATTAACTACACAATATCAACTGGTTTGATATACAAGTGGCCGTATGGTCTGAGGAGCTGATGGGTTATAATATCCTTGAACATTCGAGGGTATTGCGTAGAGTCAACCCTTAGTAGCATGCAACTGCTTTTAGCTGAAACCAGTCTAGATTGTATTCATTATCCACCTTTTCTGGACAGATGGCACGCCGATATCAGTTCGCTTTAGCTACTCAATATTTTCCCATATACACACTTTATTGCAAGCTGATGTATACAACATAACCGTAAGTGCTGGAAATGCCAATACACACTCCCTATTTGTTTCCTATGGATACTCTGTATTGGATGGATAGTAAATGTGCAGGGACATAGAGTTTTAAGCGGCTAGTGGGCGCTACATATTTATTGCATCTTTCTGAGGTCTCCACGGGGCCAGCCTTAGTTGCATTACCTTACCCGGACCAGACCTGCCTACCAAATTACCAACTCCCACGTTGGTCTCTGTGTTCTACGCGTTTTCGCCTCTTTTATTTCCCTCTATTTTTACCATCATCCACCCACCCAGCCCGAGGTTTTTTTTATCCTCTGCTGGGCGCGTAGAAGTAATCGCTTTTAGCACGAGAGGGGAGAGCTGTTCGCCGAATCTAGAGCAAATGAAAGGAGGAGAAAATGGAGTAAATTATCTCTCTGACGAATCGCAAGTGGCTTGTCTATAGTGGCACTGATGCACAGGTGAGTGATGGCAGCTGCCTCCCCACTGCCATCTACCTTCCTCCCACACCCACGAAAGCCCTGAGGAGCACCATAACTAGCTAAGGTAGAACCGAAATACCTTTGCAATACCTTATGGGGCGTCAGCATTTTTCCTCCAGAGAACATTGATATGTTGTTTCTTTAAAGACCTGCTATAGTCTATATCTTTATTACCGAACGGAAATCCTCCGTCTGTCAATGAGGTACTGGTGCCTGTCAAATAATCTAGGTTCATATATTTTTCTTTTTTTATTTAGAGCAAAGTATCTATATGAGTTCTTCCAATACAGTATAGAACATAAATACATACGTTGTATGATGAGGGTCAACTTTATTCAACTCGTATGGACAACCTTTCAACCTGCTAAGACTGTCTTAGTGAACTATCTTGAATATCAATAACAATAACCCTCATACAAGGTCTCCTTCCACCTTGTAATTTCGTAGGTTATTCAGCAGACCCGAGAGCAGTAGGTACTTACGTATTATATCAAATACCCTCTTCCCGGACTTATGGTCATCAGTGGGAGCTGAGGTGTAAGGATCTGTATACAGAAGAGCCTTGAAGCCACTGTACAGTATCCAATCACATTGTTTGTTAGAAAACATCGCCATTGTATCGCCTCCGCATGCACTGCTGTCCAGTATCATGGGGTTCTTTCATTGACAGGATATATTGCAAGGAAAACTTTTCTTTTCTTTTAGTGGGGTATGTGTGTGTGAAAAGATCTTTATTTTATTCTGTCTGGATGGCAGATCTTCCATTTATCCTACCCCTAATAAGAAAAATTAAAAATATCGCTCTATTTGTTAATGTAGAAGTAATTTAGACAGGTGGGGTCGGATAAATTCTAAACCAAACTCGAGTTAGTCGTGTTGTTGTTCTTTGCACTATGGCAAGATCGTGTATTACTGCGCGAGCCGAAGCCGAGAGCAGTAATACGCGATCTTGCCATCGTGCAATAAACAACAACACGACTAACTCTTGTTTGGTTTCTCCATAGAAATAGTAGTTATACATGCAACGGTGCCAGTTGGCCTGCAAAGTACTGATGAGTAATAATGAGTTGGTGAAAATGAACAAACTGAGTCAATCTTAGGTTAACACTGTTCTTGGGAGTAGTGACGAGAGTTCATCAGTCCGTTTGCACATGGGAGTTGTCTCCTGGTCTGGGTAGTCGTATGTGAGATGTTAGCTGGTAGGTTCTTAAAAAGTCTCACGAACTCTCTTCCTGCGATCACTTTGAAGTTGGCCTTGGTGGGCGCATGTTGCGCTTCACGTCGTATTCTTGTATTGACTAGGCCAGTATTATAGGTGTTTACACATGACTTAAAAAGGACTCAAGGTCTCTCCCTCTGTAAGGCCTTAGAAAAGGGTTCTATGAGCACCTCACCATAACCCAACCTGTAAAATGAAGAATGAATATAGTCATCAAGCAACCTTTGTTAAGGCTAGAAAGATTTATTAGCAACTGTTGCTGGTAGACATAAGGATCGTTGATGCCGTTTCTAAATCTATCTCGGTATTTTATTGGAAACTTGTACAGATTCCTCTCTCTAAGAATGAGTTAAGAACGTGTTAAAAACAGAAGACACAGATGGTGACCAGTTGACTACAAACGTCCCCATGCATCACTGACTTTACAATGCCTACCCATCCTCACTGCCGGGTACCTCTTTGATGACCGTTCCCACACCACCCCTTTCTGTCTACCACCCCTGCCGCCCTGACCCTCACACCCCTGCCTGGCCACTGGTCAGTTGACGCTCTATAAATCTCCGTAGCGGCTAAGTCCGTCCGGGGAGCCCCAGTCGTGAGAGCCCGGCGCCAACTAACTATATTAGCAAGAGCTATGCGCCGACATAAAGCTGTCGGCTAGGTTGACTGGCGAGTTTCTGATTAAATTACGCCCGGCCGATTGGGAGTCGTGCTATTGGTTTAGCCCACTGAGCGCGGCGTGTACAAATCAGCCGGGGACTGCCAGCCGCAGCCGCCGGCCACAGGGCCCGGGCCCAGTAACCTTTCCTCACCTCACGGTTTAATGTAGGGGTCGTCTAAACCCTGAGGCATCCCCGTCTCTAAGGCTGGGTGTCCACCTAGTACGATGCAAATAGGAACCTTCCGATGGACTACGATGCAGAATTGACCATATTGTAGCGCAGCAGAAAGGCTATATTGAAGAGGGTACATCGTAGAACATCAGGAGCGGTTTGAAGGAAAAGGGGGTGTCCACCTACTAAGATATTGGTATCGGGAGCATATCTTAAGTTAGAGGCTCCTGATATAAAAAATTACATCACATTGGAAAGAAAATTTAATATGAAATCGTAGTTATGGATCAGGTTTTCCTGAAACGGTCTACAATGCACACCATTGCACTACGATGACTTCCGGATGAAAATATGCATCATAGGCTGCATTATCATAAGGGCAAGCTGCATTATAGTTCATCGGGAGCTCTTTATTTCCTATTGTAGTAGGTGGACACCCCTCTTTAAACGGGTGACTGTGGTACTGTGCCACGAGACAACCAGTGGACTCTGGCATATCCTGCAGTTCAATGTCTTCTTATCAATATTTTTGCATCATAGAAACTTTCAATATGGCACCGATGTTCTATGATAGATCTGACATGCTAAGATTTTAAAACATTTTCGAAAATCGTAGAGGGCCTACGATGTAGCATTTGCACCGGGAACTCATCATAGTGCATTTATCGTATATCGCAGACTGCATCTGTAAACCTTGGTCCAGACCTAAGATTTCATATTATTTCTGATGCATCAGGAAGTTCTACGATACGTCCCCGATGCCAATATCGTAGTTGATGGACACACATCATAGGAATTCTTAAGTTGGAGACCCACTACTTGACACAATATGACATGGCTATGATATTACTATAAATCAAAATCCATGCATCCTGGAAGTGTCGGAAGTTTAAAAAATCGTAATATGTCAATGTATGACACTGATTTTCTGCATTGTAGCCATGTTCAAAGTTAGACAATTATGTGTTGTAGTGTCGGAAGCGTGTCAAAATGCTCGTCGTCGGGATCCCTGTGGGTTCAGGCCTTTATACCCATGTATCTGGTACATCTCCTTCATTGTACGATAGGTCACTCTACAAGGGTGTGGACCGGAGGGTACAGCATATAATCGATACCAATGGACCATGTTCACCTATTTGTAGATGTGTTCTGGGCTACTGTGTGGGACAGTTGCATTCATGGAGTTCATTGGCATAGATTTTGTTATGATGGTTCATCAATGGCAGACAAAGGCGTCTCATCCTTCTTTTATCTTATCAATCATTGAAGTGTTGCAGGTAGATTAGACTGTAGGCTAATGGTTTTTTTCGTACCATAGTTATCGATAGGTCTCCATAATTTCAATTACACATCCCAACACGAATCATCCAGTGATTTAAGCAGCGGTATTTTTAGCTTCATGCAAAACATGCCTAAAATAACCCTGATCTGACTTTCAATGTCAATTGTAGAATCATTTCTAACGCGACATAGATGCTGATAAATCCGATTACATTGGCTGAGGGGGATAAGAAGTTTTTCATACAGCAATCAACAATCAATCTGACATCCCCTGTCACGTTTGATTCCAACAATCCAGTCTGTCAGAGAGTGGGAGAGTAAGGCTGACAACATTGAGCTATATCATTAGCCATTTTGTGAACATTTCGTAGGACTGATATACTATATCATCAGCCAAGTGTAGGGTGTCATATGATCTATCAGACACTTGTGCACATTGTACACGGCTGTACAGCCAAGGGGTCTGTCAAATGATTTAGGATCGTACATGAAGACCCTTTGTTTGAATGGCAACGCGAACGATGCAGGTAGACTTTATTCAACACCTAAGGATGACCTTATGTCAGCTAGGAATGCCTAAGTGAATAAGTCTCAATACTATTAAGTCATACCCTGGTACAAGGTCTCTTTGCATCCTATACTTTCATATGCATAAGCTACTCCAGAGACCCAAGGTTGGCATGTCTGCAATACTCGAGTGACTATAGGTGGTAATTTGTTACAAATCAGAACTTTTGTAGGTGGATTAAAAAGAAGATGGACCTGGCGTATAGCCTGCTAGTTTTCACTCTGTCTGAATTCATAGATACGCCCCTCCAGCCTAACGGTATCCTGGCAAGTGTTTGCTAATCCAGGAGTTAGTAGCAATTATCAGATTAAAGGCCCAGTCTATTTGTCTAATGCAATGCATGCTTAACATCGCATAGCAATATCCAGCAAAATGTCTCCGCGATATTGGACATGCGAGACGACACAATAATAGGATCGTCTAGTATATAAGAGCGATTAGAAAGGGGAGGCGGGTCAAACGGTAGGATCACTGTCCCATAGGGCCAACTTCCATACGAAAAGTCATTTAGATCATAAAGAAGACTCCAGATAGAATCCAGACAGATATGAAGTAATTGATTCAGTTCTTGAGCTCGATGGTTTTTATATTTAAGTTTCCAGAAAGTAATTTTGTCGTGACAGTGGTGTGGCTTTACTTCTTTTAGACATCTGTATATTGATGTCCCCAACATAGTTTACATCTCATATTGTGAATAACACAGTTGGTCTGTTAAATTGTGCCATTAGGATTTAGGCATAACAATTACCATTGTATTTCTAAACGATCTTATAAAACTCCACAATAGATTCCGGGGTATTGCACCTGAAAAAAATAATATCTATCTTACAAAGAACCTTGATAAAGACTATGTTATAGTCGAAACGCCGCTTCTGTAATAAATGCTACATATATCACCTTGACTTTCTCAGTAGTTGTACTATTCACATCCATTCTATCTTACGAAATAATTCCTTCTTTATACAAACCAAAGACCAAGCAGTTGGCAGACGACTTACAATAGATCCCAAATTGAGTTCCTCCGCTAAGACAGTCTCGACTGAGGCGATTTTATCTGAATATGTGTAAGGTGGAGGACGCTCGTGGGCGGCAGCACAGACGGCAGGCCCCGGATGTGATATCAAATGCTTCTACGCATGCGCGCTGGGCGGTGACGGTGGGGGGTAGAGGACGTGGGTGGAATAAGAGAGCACTGGTCATGTCAAAGATTACAGAAACACGAGTCGAAATTCGCTCTACCAACCACAGCCTATTGATCTTCCCTTTCGACGACTGCCTTTTGGGGCCCCGAGGCAGGGATATTTTTCCGGCCAAGTCGGACGTTGCTGCTGGGGGTTGTGGGGGTTATCTGAGGAGGTTATCTCCCCCGGGGGCTGTATGGGCCCTCTGATGTTAGTGACTATGTTGCCCGGGTCATATCTTACCAGAGTTCACAGAGACGCTGGTTATTGACACTGTTTTACATGACAGGTAGGTGTTAGGGTAGGGAGGAATAATTGCGGGATATAGGGATCATGCATGTATGAACAAACGGATTTACTCTTGAACCTGAGGAAAACGTTATAATGTATGATAATTTCTCAATTAGTATGGCATAGTTTATCTAGAATGTACTAGTCAGGTTTATATTGTAACTTTCATTACATTTTCATTCAATATCGGGAAAGAGAATGTTGAACATGCGTTAGTAGGAGTTAAATTGGCTTGCCTATAGGACCTTGCTATCCCAGTAGACCCGCAATTATAAATACGAGATATTTGCAATTATCACAAGAATCAATTCTAACCTAAAGCCTCGATTGCCTATGGAAAAATATATAAGCTTCGTAGAATGCCATCAGTGTCAATTTCGGACACCACCGACTGTTTTAAAGGCATGAACCCACCGAGCTACCAACCCACTAGAAAAATCGTCGTGACCTGCTTCCAATCCAGAATCACGTTTTGTGTCGGAAGGGGCGGGTTTATCATATCAGTGGACCTGGCATTTCGATACGACATCTGACACACTCAAACACATTCCGACACACCCCAACATGGTTCTGAAACAAGCACTGTATTGCAGGTCTTCCGACTAAGTCAATCAAGATCGAATTATAGATCTAACCTTATCGGGGCTTGTGTGTTTGGGTGAAAAAGTGTTGGTCCGCGGATTCCAGCGTGACATATGTCCGTCAATGGTCACCTTTTTTGCACAAAACCCGTTCAGACATACCCCAATACAATGCGATACACCTTTCTGATAGGGCTATAATTCTATAAGTCAAGCCAGAAATAACGTACATATTGACTCGTGTGTATGCTGTGTGTATATTGCCGCGCGAAGCTTATATAGCATGTTGAATTAGGAATTCGTAGACGAGGCTTATGTTGAGGCCAAGTTACAAAAAAATTGTCTTGTTTTCAAGAGAACTCTTAGTATCATACTGACAACTAGTGCCCGCAGGAAAAATTTGGAATTTATATGGCATGTTGCCTTGAATACACAAACCGTTGACCTCACCTAATCAAAATAAAATCATACAATATTCACCAATTTGGTCATTTCTGTTGGAGTCATATCGTAGCTATTTCAGAGTGTGTCGGAGGCTTAAAGCTCCCGCCAATAACAGCAAACCAGATGAGAGGAGCCCATAAACCAGCAAAAAATAAGGAACTGGCCAAAAAGAAAATAGATACAGCTGCAGAAGGTCAATAGCGGGTCGTGTCGCGGTACTTTTGAGGGGGCAGGGCACTAAGGAACTGATGGCTGAGGAGGCCGAGAGGCTGTGGAAGGCCTGGCTGGAGCATTGGCCGAGCTTGGTGGTGGTAGATGTGGTGGTCGGGCAGTGCTGTAGACCGCTGTCTGGATACTGCGTTAAGCCCACCCTGGAAAGGGGAGTATGGGGAATGTAGGCTGGTCAGTCGAGACCCTTGATATAGGGGGGTTATAGTGGAGAGTCCATCATTTCTCCTACATTCAATAACTCATAAAATGAGGAGTTCTGGCTGCCAAACATAACACGATACACCTTTTTCATGGGGAGGGAGAGGGGATTGGCTTACTTTCAAACTATTATATTGCACAGACAACAGACTTGATACACATATTTTGTTACTGAACACAATTCTTTATAAAAACCTTTATTTGTTCTAAAATGATTTTAGTCGAATCGCCATATCATCTTTGGAATGACATTTGATCTTTTTAATCAGTGTTGACAAGAGAAATTGACTCAATAATCCTAGGAAAGACGGTTAAGGTCAAAATCATCCTCAGGAAAAAAGACAATCATTTCAGGCATTTTAACGATCTTAAAGTTCATGTACATTCTTTGTCAATTCCAGAAATATGTTTGTACATTACGAAGAATCTACTGTATCACCACATCTTCCATCTATGTAGAATCCATTTTCACCACAAACCTGCTTTCAAATACCGTAAAGTAATCAACAATGAAATAATACCACCTGTATTGAAACAACATAAACATATTCTTAAAATGAGTTCAAAGTTAACCTGTATATTCCCTCTAAAACTCACCCTAATCAAAACCAGGAGTTAAAGGTAAGTTACTTAAACTCATAAAAGTCCTCAAGCTGTAGGGCATGAGCTATAGGTTAAGAGCTTACCCCCAGGCCCGCCAGTACTTTCGTTGATCCACACCGGGACTATTTTCATCCTATATATACTTTCATTCAGCTTTCTCCCGCTGCCCCCTGTTTTGCAATAGATGCTCATAGAGTGACGGGTGTACAATATATATTCTCCCTCAATATATATATCGTACATTTTTGAGCGCCTGACTGCAGTGGCAAAAATAGAAGGATTCATCCCTCACATGAATGTTTACTCCCTCTATCCGCCCACCCACCTTCACCCTGCACCGACGGTGGGGTGCTTGAGGGGGGGGATCTAGGTTGTCGACCCACTTTCCCACACCCTCTGCTCACCTTGTCGTTGCTGCGGGGTTTAAGGTAGGCGGGCCGTGGGGTGCCGACCCGTGAGCAGGTTACCTGGTCGCGGTGGAGGGTGGGGGGTAACTTTCATGTGAGTTCCCATGGAGATGAAAACCATGTAGCGTGGTAAAAGGGTAGAAGGCCTCGTGCGCCCTACACAGGTGTGTGAGCTTAACATCTGCAGGGCCTGACTTGGTATTTTCTTCATTATTAAACGATCCCCTGTGCTATATTGTTCCAGGTATGGATTCAGTGTAAACTAAATACCTGAATATCGTGTAACTATTTAACAAACTGTCATTTTCATAATTGCAACAACCTTGACACCCCCTAAGGATGTTGCCTACTAATATACCTCTTAACAGCCCTTCGACTACGTGTGTTAGCTTTCCACTAAACGAGGCCTACCAGAGTGGTTGAAAATATATGTGAGAGTGATGTACTTAGTAAATATGCTTTAGTCGTTATATGTTGCCTTATTTCAGGAAAGCTACAAGACCATTTGAGTACATGATTCACATGTCAGAAGATCACTGTCTCAGTCCGTATTTCCGTTGGATATTTCGAGGTGGTCGTCTGGGCGTTGTGGGAGTCCCAAATACCCATCTTCTCTCTCCTACCTTTAAATTTCTCATACAGCGTTGCGACAAAATACATTGGAGCCTATTCTCATTGCAATAAATAAACCATAGCTCGCCACATTTTTCATGCAGAAATCGGGAACTATACTTCCAGGTCTCAGAATGAAGCTCTATTTCAACCATCAATACAGAAGAGGGAATTGTATAGAAGCATAGCAATAGGAATTGTAGCCTATTATGACTAGGACCCTATGCGAAAAGTTTATTGAATTAAGTGGTGTAAGACACAAGACAAACCTTGAGATTATTCATGTATCTGTCTTGGCGTATACCAGTATAGACCGTGTTTTCTGATATTTCCTGATGTATACGCCCGCATATTTGATATACAAAGTTGTGTTTGAATTTCCGGCCGGGCTAATACAGTGCATCAATATGATAGAGAGATATATAAGTATTATAAATTTATTGGCAGAAAGTGACGTATACACGACGACAGATTATATTTGTAGTTAGCGGTGTCCTGTTTATGCCGAAATTATTTATCAGGAAACTCAAAGTTTCGTTTTGTGAAAGGTTCTTGTCCCACCTGCACAGGTCTATCCATCCAGGTCAGTTGTTGAGGTGACCAGTTCATGTGACCCATTCACGTGACAAACTCAGGTGAACAGTGACATGGCAGCATGACCTACTCCTCTGACCTGCTAATGTTGTTTAATGGGGAGTGTGCGCCTTAGCATCTCACAGAAGGATGACCTCTGACCATCTGTTCCTTGACCATTCAGTGAGCAAAGAGCGGGCCAGGTGGCGACTGGTCACCTGCCGAGTCATTCACCTGTCCCCAACTCCCTCCCAGTACCCCAGCCTCCCTCAACCCCCTCAACCCCCTCACCCTACTTCAGCCTTCTTTACTCCCTCAGCCTCCCTCCCACTTCCTCTCTCTCTTTCTCATCCTATCTTATCTCCATTCTCTCTCACCCTCCCTCAGCGTGCCACTCCCTGCCGTTCCCTACCTCACTAACTCAGCCTCCCTCCCACCCCTGCACCCTCCCACAGCCTCCCACTGCCTCCCTCAGCCTCCAACACTCCCTCACCTCTCCTACACACCCTCACCCTCCCATATATCCTCACCCTCCCTCATCCTTCCTCATCCTCCCCCACCTTCTCTGACACTCCCTCACCCTCCCTCAGCCTTCCACCCTCTCTCACCCTCTCTCACCCTACCATTCCCTGCAACTCCCTCCCTCCCTCACTCAGCCTCCCTTCCACTCCCTCTCTCTCTTTCTGAGCCTCCCTCAGCCTCCCTCCCACTCCCTGACCCTCGCTCAGCCTTCCACCCTCTCTCACCCTCCCTCAGTCTGCCACTCCCTGCCACTCCCTCCCTCCCTCACTCAGCCTCCCTTCCACTCCCTCTCTCTCTTTCTGAGCCTCCCTCAGCCTCCCTCCCACTCCCTGACCCTCCCTCAGCCTTCCACCCTCTCTCACCCTCCCTCAGTCTGCCACTCCCTGCCACTCCCTACCTCACTAACTCAGCCTCCCTCCCACCTCCGCACCCTCCCACAGCCTCCCACTGCCTCCCTCAGCCTCCAACACTCCCTCACCTCTTCTACCCACCCTCACCCTCCCCTATTTTCTCACCCTCCCTCACCTTCCCTCACACTCCCTCACCCTATCTCAGCCTTCCACACTCCTTCACCCTCCCTCATCCATCCTCACCCTCCCTCACCTTCTGTGACACTTCCTCTACCCTCCCTCACCTCCCTCACCCATACATACATTATATTAGGGGAAACCAGCCATTATATCGCATTTACAGAGAATGCTATCTACCAGGCCTAATGTAGATGGAATAAATGCAATTGATAATAATACTATTGGGTAATTCTTGCTATGCGTGTGTAATTGGTTTTGTCTTAATGAAGGCGTTCATAGTTCAATTCAGGTTAACGTATAGTAAAGTAATTACTGTATCATCTCTGCATATCTACTAATTGATCACACCCCATATACCAAGAAGCATATATATTGGAACCTATAAGCATTTAACACTTGCAAAATTAGGTATGTGTATGATCGGTCTACAGATCTTTTATCCAGCGTGGGACTTGGAATCGGGCGCTCTGGTGGGCTATTTACAGTGTGGAGTGGCGCCAGTTTACCTCGCCTTCCACCGGTGTGGAGAGGAGACTAGTCTAGCAGCCCTGATCAGGTCCCTGCCCCTGGAATGTGGGCTATGTCGGCCCGGCGGCGGGTTGGCGGCGCGGCCTACCTTCCTGCCCTCTCCTCCATTGCCTCGATCTAGGTTCGGGTTTGCCCCAAGTGGTCCCGGATCCACCTCCTAGATCAGTGTTAAACTGCGGTTGATGAATGGCATTTCAGTGCCGTTCTCGCCTCATCTTTTTACTTCCAATGTATACCGCATGGTGCTCAGGCGCCAAACTGCCCGCTGCTTTCAACCCATTAAAGCCCGTTTACATCGACCGATTATTCAGCGCAAATCCACAGTGGGGAACCACCGATCGAATTATTTTTGATGTACCGATACCAGATCGGTGAATTGAAACGAGATATGCAGGTTAAAATATGAAAATTAGCTCAGTATACCTGCAGAGTATATTATAAACAGCCCCCACATTGTACCCTCACCGATTATGGGAAACCGACATACTTAGAAGGAAACCCATGAGATAAAAATAGCTTGGTCCGTACTCCACCGAGTTTGACTACAGAGTAATTCACTCAGCTTCGCTTCGTGAATTACTCTGTGGTCAAACGAGGTCTAGTGAAGACCAAGTTATTTTCATCGAATGGGTTTCTGATTTTATCTCACCCCGTATAACATTGTTTATTGATGAAATGAATCACCAAATTAGCCATTGAGTATTGGTTACACGAACCTCACGGCCGTGGAGTATGAGTTCCTAATGTTAAGCCTATGGAGAAAAATACCGGGGTGAGATAATGTCGGTGGCACCACTGGCTGCACACTGGTATCACATAATCGCTGAAATATTTAGGATCATGGAGTGATCACTTGTAGCCCTTTGGATGGTCCATTAGGCACCGATGGAAAGTTCACATGTATTTTCTACCCAAACTTACTGTAACTATTTCGGTTCAATAGATAGAGCAAAAGTCGATATTAAAAAATATATATATATAATAATATATTTAGGATCACAGATGAAATCAAATCTTTTTGATTCTGACGGTCTATGAAGAACAAAAGTCGGTGGTGACCTTATTGTAAAATTATACGCGTTCTGGCGTTGGTATACCAATAAATCGATCGGTGGTTCGCAGCTGCAGATCGGTGCCGAATAATCGGCCGATGGAAAATGGTTTTATCGGCGCCATCTATCCCCTTGTGGTCGTGAGGGGGCTATGCTTGGGTAGATATTGTGCGGCGGAGAGCTGGCCCTGCAGATCTTGCCTCATCCTTCACTGAGGCAAACCTCCCCTGAGATTCACCAACAATACCAGACATCTATATATAACCAGGCGGTTGTAATGTGTCCAAGCATTGCGCCCTTCCCATTGTACTCACTTTATCCTGGCTATATTATGTAGACTTTGGAAAGGCCTTACGATTAGCGAACAATTCCTGAAGTCATGAACTCCAGTCTGAAACGGTTGATCCATAAAGCCCAGTTTACACCTGCCGATGGAAAATGCACCGGCAAAATATCTGGAAGGGTAGCGTTGGTTGGTGGTGCTCCTCAAGAAAATATTGGTACAGATAATGGGTAACACTGCAATTCGTTTAGGCGTTTATACCGACTGATCATAAATTTCATCTGAATTGATTGAGTATATCCTTGAATCAGCATAATTTAAATAATTTAAACCAGTTTATTTGGTGGCCTAATAAATATGTCAGTGGTGCCAGATTACGCAATTCCGCGGAGAAATATCACTGAGTGATTTTTGCTGTTTTTGCTTATTCTCGTTGTTTACACCTGGCAATATTTTATTTGGAACGTGTAATAAACATCGAGCGATTCCAAGTTCTATAGTTGTTGTGCAAAGTCGGTATGCGTAAACTGTTCCAAATACAACCCAATATGCTTGCTTACCTTCCTTCTATGCCTCCATCTCCTCCTACGTCGGTGGTAAACACCTTTTTCCCACGGAGAGGGGATGAAAAACAGTAAGACCTATTTTTTTATAGAACCTGTAAGAGAAGCCGCTCAAAGTAGCAACATCCTTCAACCAACCCCAAATTTGAATTTCTTGAAAATTGATGATATCTTGAAGGTCGCTTATTGACCTTGATTCAAATTATAACTTGATGTTCGCAACATTCCCCTTACCATTCAATTTTTAAGTGTTGACCGTATTGAAAAAATACCCAGCGGATTTGGAAGTAAATCTGAGCAGATTACGTACCACTGTACTAAAGTATAACTTATAAAATTGTAAAATATCAAATCTTTTAACCTAACGACGCGTATGCATTGCTGGAAATCCAACTTCCAAGGTAATCACAGCTGAGCTTCAAAACAACTCCTGCCGCTGGGATATATCCAGACAAGCGCTACTACGCATGCGCGGGCTTTCAACTAAATCAGCACTGTTTTGGCCTGGGAATGTTGGACGCGCTCTCCACATTGGACAGTGGGCTGCGCTGGACGGACAAGCAGCTCCCCAGAGCTTCTGCCCCTCTTGTTACTTCACACTCCACTTGAAGTTACGTTACATCGGCTCGGCTTAGTTCACATTACACAGAAATCTCCGGTCGATTTGAGCTCACTTTCTTGGCTGGAGTTCCTCGCTACATTCCGCTCGTGTTCGCCGGAATTTGAGACAGAATGTTTCCGCTGAAGTTAAGCTGTGTTGGTTTTCATTCCGTTACGGAATTTCCTTGTGCTAATTATATCTTGAGTAACTCACATGGCATTAGAACCGGAAACATTCCATCGCGCAAGAATCGTATCAAATTACATTAGTCCTGTTTTTATTATCATCCACTTAATACGAAGCATCTGTAAAAGAACTATAGAACCTACATATCGCTATTCAGTAGAATACGGAAAACGTATTCTCCAAGCAGACAAGAGAGGTCACCAAATAGTTCGTGAAAAGATCACCATTCTATTTTTCGTTCGAAAACATAACTTTGCACTGCTGGAAAATGAATACAATATTGACATCATTTTAATCTACGTGGTCGCATTCTCTGTGTAGTCGATGCTCCGCAATATCCTTGTATGTAATAGTCGCTCGTATATGACTATCTACGGTCACACGTCGCTGGCTGCATGTTTGTATAATGCGTATTTCTTATCTATGTTACTTTTCCGAACTTCTTCCATTGATGCCAGATAATTGCGCATACGAAATTTGATATATAATTTTGCAAGCCTACGTTAAATCAATCTTTCTCCCACTAACACTATATGCTAATTCAATAGCCTACTTCGATTATGGCATAAATAATAAGGCGATAGATAGAAGCCATCCATAAAGTACGTAGGCAGTAAGGGGGTAGGAGTCAAAGAACGTTTGCATATGTGCATAGGATTGAGAGACGGTCCAGATATCTTGGGTAGGTACTGTATGGATAGCGATCTACCGCATGTGATCCACACATTCTAAGAACATCATTATAAGGATTATCACACGAACACGGAATATGCTTATCACGCACATGTGGCAGTGAATAAAATATTAAGTTAAAATATTAGTATATTAGTCATGCCCAAAGGCAGGGAGGACTAGGTCCTTAAAACTGAGTCTGACCAGTCTTGTAAGCGTATGTAGATCCCCATTATGCATTATGACTTTTTATTAGCACTGAAGGCCGCTCAAAGTGGCGTAGACAATAGATCAAGATAAAGGTACAGCCATAGACAAGGACCAGATCCAGCTGTTATGTCTGCTTACCCGGTTATTCACCCCTACACCGTTTTCTCCTACCTTCCTTCAACAAGACCTGAGGTCGCTACCCACAGTGATTATATGCCAACCATTAACCTGTTTCTGATGCCAGTGGGAATATCTTCCAACGAATTGATCCATAGTAATATCCGAGCGTGAGAAAGGCTATTGTGTAGAGTGAACTACACGGAAGATCTACACGCTAGCATCAATAGCAGGTTAATATTGTGTTTATCATTCACCATCGAAAATTTAAGTAATCACGCCAGGGATATTTTCCGCGTAATCTCCTATGGAATTACGACTATTCGTAATCTCCTCGATAGTGATCTCTAGACTCTATATCTTTATAATGACAGGCTTGTTCAAGGTAGATAATAAATTATAGCGATTATGCACAATACCGCTGGGCTTACACCCACACCCGAGTCACCACCCTGAACAAATAAACCCTCCCTCCTCTCCCTAAACCTAAAACTTAATCCCATCCTCTCCGTGCTATGCTTATTCCTTGGGTGGAATTCACACGGTGGTATGCATGTACCTCACAGGGTGTCTGTCTGCGACAAATTGATTTTAAACACGTTTAAAATTTACATGGGCATTTTGGTCAAACAAATTGACTAATTGCCGAGTCACCGACTAAGAACCCCACCTAGCAAAAAGGAGGCCCGCAAACAGGATCGCAAGTTTTTCACACCATCACTTCAAAGGTAATGGAGTCCAAGTGAAATTGTTCACTGGAACTATGTGTTAGACCATGTACCAAGTGTGTCGACATTGTTCCTTGAGACTGGTATTACACCTTGCCATGATACTTGTGAACCAGAGAAGAATTGTCTGAGACAAGGAAAAGGTTCAAAGTACACCCGTCTGAAGTACATTAGTCGCTTCCTGTAAATCCCACTTTAGCCCGGGTGTAGTACGTCGGAATGGATCCCGTGAACCGCGCGCTGACGATCACACGCCACTCGTCCGCCCCTCGCTGCCACAAATGCCGAGTTAGTGTGGCATTCAGGGAGCGTCGTGTAGGTCAGCGCCTGCCTGGAGCAGCTCGCTGAGTAGCAATGAGCAGGTCTGCGCCACCATCCTTCAGGGTGATGAGTGGTGAGTGTGTAGAGTACACTAACGAGACCCGTACCCCGTTTGCCCCCAGCTGGCGATAAGCAGTGCAAATGATAGCTTTGACTATGTTCAGGTTTAGAGTAAACAATCCTCACGCTGCATAAGGAGAGTTGCTCTCTACCGAACACTTGGTGGTGCTATTGGAGAAGCCTTGAGCAGTGATGTGAAGTTACACGAGTATGTAATTTTAGGTGTGGCTTACGCTTCCCTTGCTGTGCTCAATCTAACATGATCTTCCTAGAACGAAACGAGCTGTTTGTAGTATGTACTCAACCGCACTTACGTCTTTGAGTGAGAAAACTGCTATCAGGTTTGGCGTGTATATATTATTATCTTAGCCTGGAATGTATGTCCATAGATTTAGCATTAGGAACTCGTTCTCAACAGGCTCAGGAGAACGGTAACTAATTCTCAATGGGTGATAAGCAGATAGATATTTCAAGGCTAAGATAAAATCAGAAACATATTCGTGATTGGTCTGAGTCCCCGTTCGCCATCTCGTCTGGCGCGCTTCAGAATATTCACTCGGCTATCCCCTCGTTCTTATTACTGAACACTCCAAATTCGATGGTGAACGGGGACACTGACCAAACATTCATCAATTTCTTTCTCATTATGATATACCTATGCACGAATGTCTCACTTTTACTAACCAGGAGTATGGATCCTGTTTGTCACTGAGTGGCGAAAAAATCTCCATGCGTGCCTCCGTACCATGTGATTTGTTATAAGATGGTGTTCTTGATAATTTCCAGATATGTAATAATCAGGAAAGATAGTGAGTGTGTCTGAATTACATCTTTTCCTTGTTGTTTCTGGTTGGGCATTTAGACCTCGTTCTCCCAACTCGGTGAATATTTCCGATCAAAATAGCTCGGAACAGATTTTATTGAGGAACACTAAACATGTCTCCATATATATCATATACCTATGGTCAAACATCTATGAAATACTACTCGCTTCTCGGGGTGCAGTACTTTATAAAGACATAGATAGTGTGACTAAATTGAATCTATTCAGAGATATTTTGGTGGGAAATACTCACCGAGTTCGAAGAAAGAGTTGAGTATTTCCAAGAAAGATATCGAAGAACAGATGGAATTTCGTCACATTCGCCATGTCTCTTCATTATCATATACCAAGAATTAATTAAAAAGCCATTTTAGAACTCTCTCCTTCATCGCCCTACGGTCAGGTATATATGAATCCCTGAACATTGACCTTTCTCGATAGTTCACGAGTAATCCGCTAAGTGGCCGCTATACGTTGACGTCACATGCTTCTCCACGATGTTACCGCTATTGGCAAGGTCCACTCTTGTCAGGTTAACAGTTGGCTGCACCCAGACTCTTACAAGATGGCAGATACATAACCACAGTAAATCGAACGAATCGTCAGTTAATTTTTTTATGCGGTGACAGCTTTGTTGACGTTTTGCTTCGATACTTCCGGTTTAACCTCTGTAGCTATCAATAGGGAGCCAAAGTGAACCCGCTGAAACCACAGATACCCATTTATAAAACACCATTTCCGGATGTTGGCGCTCAGTACTTTGACTATGTAGGTTTGAGATTACATGTATCATTCTCCAATCTTTTAGATCCATATTTTTAATAAACTTAACAACTGTCATCGTAGTTTCGAAACAGAGTTATTCAGAGACGATAGTAGTAAACTTCACTTCAAAGGTAACAGACGAGACCAAAAACAAAAGTCTAGCCTCAAGCCCCCCCTTGGTTTAGCACTAAGCCTCGTTCTTGCTGGCCACCGGAAATGGTGTATATACGAGGCTGAATATTTGTTTGTTTATTTTACTTTCATTTCGAGTGCGTGCGCAGTGCTGGGCGTTCGTATGGTAGAAATATACCTGTTACTCAGGGAAACGCTTTGTTTATTTATTTTCTGATAAGAGGATGACAGTGGTTACGTGGTACGGAGGCACGTAAACATTTTATCACCTGGGGACGAAGGTAATTCTCCCTCCTTGAGAGTAAAAGAATGAAATAGGTATGTAATATGATTATCTATAATGTTCGCGAGCTCGGGCCGTAGTGAATGGCCGCTAGCATGTAAGCACGGACGTCAATATCGATGATATTCTTGGTATTTTGTCCCAGAAACACGTCCATATGCCTGTAACATCTGTACTTTGTTTCGGGACAAAAGTAAATGCGTTCCCTCATATTGTTCTTACATTACTCAAGGTTTATTGATTTTTCTTCATCGTCTACTCCCCTGACATCCCATACGCTGATTCTGATAAATCAAATCAGTGAGTCAGTGAGTGCTGATCTAAACTGAACTCTTATTGGGTCATAGATAAACGAGCAGATCTCGGTAACTCAAGTATCTAACTCAATTATCGAATTATGAATTAGGTTTGAAGATTCCTCTGCCTTGCTAAATGCAGCTTCCTCTAAATCAATGTACTCAGTATTGCACTTGAGGTATAAATATGAATCAATCAAGAGCTACATCCAGATTCATATAAAAGTAAATTGTATATTCTCAGCGGCTACGTGTCGAGTTTATACAGTTCCGAATTTATCCCACCCCTATCACGAATGTTTGCTAATATTTGTGACGCCATAGCCCATCGAACCCTTTTTAGAATGATCCATGGGCGTTGAGTTTATGTTCCGAATGTTTAGTCTATGGGGAAAGAATTGTACACATATCTGCATTTCCTTGCTTTACTAAATACCGGGTGCCGTATGGGTGCACAGGTGGTAATTCATCATCAAATGACAATGCGGTATTTAGGTCCAATCGCTGTTTCTTTTCAAATCGTGTAGGTAAAACATACTATATATGAGCATATATATATACTATAACCATCGACTTAAAACCCCGTGTGTGGGTTACCCCGCGTAAGCGGCCAATTTGGTCGGAACGAAAGGTGCCCCTTCGGCGGGGTTCCACTGTATGTAAAGGTAATCTCTCTACTACCTAACTGACTATTGCCTCACACGCTGTCGTGGCCAAGGTACGTGAGTTGCTCGGAGTACACATTCAGTAGGGAGCTGGCAGTGGGCGGGGAGGCTGGCCACATCCCGTCGATGCTGACCACGAGCCAGACTGTGAAGATCCCCGCCAATATCGTCCTCGCCAGGGGGCAGGGCGGTCGGGGTGGGGGCAGATCGCCCGCACGCCCGGGCATCACCTGGCGGCAGGGACCTTCACAAGGTCGGCGCGGAGGGCCGGCTCCTGGGGACACTACACCCGATCCTCGGCTCCTCCGAAAACCGCTGGCAAACATTACCAGCAGTCTGAATGTAGTTATAGATCAAGCCGGTGAGGGGTGAATAAAGCGGCGGGGTGTATAGGGGCAGGGACCATGTGTGGGTGGCTGCCTCTCTAAGGGTAAGGCGTGTGTGTCTTGGTTTGGGTCTTGGAGAGATAGAGGGGCAAAAGGTATCGGGTGATTGCACTGATGTGCGTTTGAATAAATCATTTGAGGTGGTTGACATCTGATACTAACATTCAGCAATGGGACTTAGTAAATGCGCCTGCGGAGATATTACCAGGAGGTACAGCTCCTTACATGAGATCTCCATATTTGCTCGCCATCCCTGGTGCACAAGTCTTCTTCCTCTTTCTATCTGCCTCCCCCTCCCCCCACAGTCACCCCCTCACGCCTGTCTCCGGGTTGACATTCGCCGTCCGACGTTTGCTCCCAGAGCAGCTCGCCTCTGGCTAGCACTGCTCCCTGAGCCCCTCCTGCAAGCGCCAGATCAGGTACCCCCACACACCCCGCACCCTCTATACTAGATAGCGTAGGAGAGTGAGAGAATCCCTGAGGAAGGGTCAGCCTACATCTGGTGGATGGTGTATAACAGGGGCTGCTCTAACATTGCTTTGACCTTGCTCACGAGCATAGAGCGACAACGCACTATGTTTGCCCGCGCCCTTCCCGCTAATGAATATACTCAAGCGCAGGTTGTTCCTGGAAGGTAAATGTTTCACATGGGAGTTGGGACATCGCGAATTTTCCCTGGTCTTTTATATTTATTATTTCTTCTCGTTTTCTGTTCTGGGTATAATTCGTTAGGAGGGTGGTGGTGCGTGCCGGCGAGGGAGGCCGTAATCCTGGCAAGCCCACAGACATGCCTTGGAGGACGGGCAGGTTTTTGGCGCCGGCGTCGGGTGGCTAGAGTTAGGTCCATCAATTCTGATGAACTGTCGCGCCGCGCTGGTGCCAGAGGCGCCTGCTGTTGCTACTCGCCTCTCGCCGTTCACCAGCATCGCTCGGCCTTTGCCCAGGAGGCAACATGGCGGCGGCCCAGCGCTGGCAACAGTGTATCGGGCCCCTCCTCCATGGTGGCGGCACTACCTCCGGCTATCCGGCTTAAGGAGTATTAAATGATAGGTTGTAGCCTGACAAACAGCCGTGCCAATGTGTTCCCGGGCTCTGGTCTGTTTACATTAAGGCAGTGCACGTTATTCTGGAACAGCCCCCTTTTCGTCAAGTCAGGTTAGATTCGATATGTTTCATCGCCCCCCAAAAAAACATCAGTGGTGCCCTCGGTAGCTTCACTTCACTGGCCTGTTTACATGTGAATCTTCCCATGTTCGAAGGAACTGTGTGGTACTTACCTCTGTATGGAAACACTGAGATAGCCATACTTTTACTGATCTTTTTCCACTATAGTAAGAAAGTGTTTTCCATAAGAAAGATAAGGGGCAACACATTTCTTACAGTAGTCACGTTTGCTAACTTGTTTCGAAATGCAGACTTTGGACGTTAAGTGAAGTAAATGTATAACAGGTAGACATCCTTAGCTGGTCTTCATCCATATTCATGCCATGCCGTTGAGGCTTTGGACTTGCATTTCCATGAAGATAAAACAACCCTTCCTTTCCCTTCATTGAGTATTCGTGCTGCTCTCCCACCACTTGAAGGTTCATGGTGAGTATTGAGGAATGTTTCCTTGAGAAATATTATGAGACAACATAGTTCTTGAGCCCATAGGTATGGTCGTTCGAGGTATTTTGACTCAAAAATACGGCCTGATAGCATGAGCGAAGAGCCATATCCTTGAATCAAAAGACCGAGAATGACATCCCTACGGGCTCAGTTAAGTAATGTCTCCTTATTACTATATACACCTTAAACGTTTGATGATACCATTTTGTTAACATTCATCCTCTGTGATTCACACTCCGTTTGCTGTACAAGTCCACTGTTATTGACTACAGCCCACTGAGTTAGTGGGCGCGAACATTATTTATACTATACCCATAGCAACGTGCAGTATTGTATAGACATTCATACACAGGTATATAGTAATATGAATGTTCTACGTGATTTTCCTTTCTAGCAACATATTTTCATTTAAAAAGACTATTCAAGAATATTAGCTTGTGAATGAAGACCGTTTTCTGTACGCCAGCGAGACCAAGGTATGATGTGGGTCAACTTAATTCAACGCTTATAGACGACTTTTTGTTGGCTAGAACTGTCTTATCAAACAAGCTTGGATATTATTGAGGCCTGGAACCCACCAAAGCCGACACAACATTCAGACCTCCCGAGGCACCATAACGCGCATTCAATTCACTATAATTATGCGTTGTAGAGGGTGTCCTAAAGCCCATCGGTGTGCATCGGAAGCCCATTTGGTTCATACGAGGTCCCCTAGTGCTCTGTGCTTTCACAGTCGTACGTTATTTAACAGACCTCTGGTTCCCTCGTTTGCAGCTTGTGTTTACATTCATCTAAGCATTTCAGCTACATAAATTTCAGCTGGAATTATTTTATTAGCATTGTTATTTAAAAGCATCACCCTTTTGCTTAACTTGATGAGCAGATGGTCTGGGGTTTACTTCCTTATTCGGTCCTGCTCACTAGCAGTTGTATCGTGTATTCGACCTGACCATAATTTCGAATGAACACACACGAGGTATGTCCCACATTTAACAAATATAGCAGTGACACCCATCGTTTCTTTGTTTACAATATTCTAACCTAAAGTAAAATAGAACAATATTGTTCTCCCTAAATAGTGAAATAAAACTTGAAAACAAATAGATGATTCCTTATCTAAATTTCCACTGGTACATGCGTGGGGGTCTTCAAACCCTACATGGCCATACCTCCAGGTATCTTTGTACCGAACATGGCAATGCCTCCAGGCATCCTAATGCCCTACACAGCAATGCCTCCTGACATCTTCAGCCTATATAGCGTTGCCGCCAAGTATCTTCAGCTTACACGACAATACCTCCAGGCATTTTCAGACCCTACACGGCAAGGTTTTGTCAGGACTGAGAGAGATAAACCACCCAGGACGAGCATCACTGTGAGTCCAGCATGAGCCAACAACACGTACTACGAACACAACATCATTAATGTCGGCTGCACCAGGGAAGTGATTTACATTTTGGATGAGATGCTCCCTAAGGGACTCCGGCAGTAACTGCCAAACTAAATTACCATTACCCGTATCCGCACAAAACATAGGGTGTACGAGCCCAAGCGAGCTGTGCCGCCATGACAACTGGCTTACCCGTTTACGTTTTTCTTTGGAATTTCCTGTCAGTCTCGATGTGGAATCGATCCTGCTTGACCTTGGCCTTGCCCGAGTGGGCGATAATAAGGAAGTCGTCGCCACGGACGTACCAGAGGTTACTGTGTGTTGCCATAGAGATCGATGACCCCCTATGGCTCTTTTGGCTGCCTGCAGCAACGTAAGAGAGGAGTAGCGGGGAGGTATTGGGGGGAGCGGCCGTCTTCGGGGTCATCACAACGCCAAGATTGCCCTTCCGTGGTCGCCGACTTCCAATTGCAAATTTGCTTGTCTCGTGTCGGGGCTACTTGGGCTGTTAGCCCTAACTCTGGCCTTTGTCCCTATACACGGGCCGTGCAGAGCCGCCTGGCGGGGGCAGCCCGGCCTATCAATCAGCCCCCAGGGGAAGCGTCGGGCTGTGTCTGAGCGCCCCCCTACGGCAACCCCTAATGGATATTTTCTGAGTGCCTGCTCTGCTCCCAAAAAACAAGTCCAAGCCTGACGGCTCACCGTCCATCCTCCCTGTCTATCTCTCTACCTACTACACTGAAACATGGTGTCCACATGTGTCGTGTGCAATACTGAGACGTGTTTCGTGTGTGGGACAGTCTCCGCTGCTACGCAATCCGTGCACAGTGTGAGATCCGGAGTTTACACTACACGATTATAGGTTTGAAATATTGTAGTTGGACGACAAGGAATCTTAGAGAAAATTCTTTTGTAAATGTTTTAACATAGGCTACGATTCCTTGAATAAGCAACAACTGACGACTTTCAGTAGTAAATGGCTAGAAATCATCTACTGTCAACACAAAATGAGTGACCACTACAGATCGTCATTCCCGTGGGATATATTCTTGCTTCAAGCCTTATTTTTTCTTTATTCATGTAAGAAAAGATACAAACTGTCGTCTAAGGACGTTCTTCCCAGCATGGCAAAAGGCCTTAGAACTTCAAAATTGATTGCCATTGAGATTATCTATCTCCCTTTTGATTTCCTATTTCAGCTGTGGTGCCCGTAAGTCCCCTTATGAGATTTACAAACTGAGCTTGGCTATTCCAATCTTTCCATCTTCTTAATTCACCAATTCTCGTTCTCAATCCTTCCCTATTTCAATGTGGTAGCATGTCTGCCAACATATATTGCCTCTCTTTCAGTCTCTCTTAGAGTCTCTATGATCCTATGGGTATGACAACTTTTTCTCTCTTCATATATGTCCTTACCAAGAATCTATCCAGGCATATTTGCTTCCCCGAACATCACTCAGAATATCTGTAAGAGTACACTGTAATAATGCACGTATCTTAAATGCAAGGATAAATCCTTTGTTCCTGCCGAAATTCGAATAATAGTTCCTCAGCCGGTGCTTCTATGTTCTATAGAGTGAAATAACCTCCTACATATGCGTTGAGTGAAAATATACTCTCTTCATCATGATTCTGCAATCAATATCTGCATGTAAAGGACTGCCTTAAAACCTCATGTTTCTATTAGACAGATACGTATACATAGGTATTAACCTGTAACGCGATATCGTTTTATACGATATTACCAGTAGCAGGGGCCCAGATCGATTCCTACAAAGAGCAATTTGGATAGATGACTATCGAAGTATAGGCTTCTCAATAAGAAGATCAGAATCATAAGGAATTGGTCTCAGCCTAACCTCGCTTTTCTTAGTTGACCGATAGAAACGGGACCTGATGACCTTTGGGAACACACCGATATTGTATACATCTAAGAAACCTTCCAATTATATTTTTTTCTCAGTAGAAAGGCAACATCCTTCTAGCATTTTTCCCTTACCAGATTATCCTGCCCGGTCTTGGTTTTGCACACCAATCAATACTGGAAATAAAACGGCGCGTGGCCTGGGCGTGTGTGATAGGCGCCGCTGGTTGCCGCCTGACGCCCGTCACACACGGGCATTTCAGGCGGGTTTTTCGTACACTGGTGCCCGGCGAGCACTGCCTCTTTGAAGCGAGATGTGGCCCGCCGCAAACAATGGGGGAGGATTGGTCAGGGTGAGGGGGGGGGGGTGGTGGATGATGGCTCCAGGGGATGAGATCGTCAGGAGGGTGGGAGCGTGAGAGGGATGGAAGGAGGGGTGTTAGGATGAGTTTCCATGCCACTCGTGGGCAACAGAAAAGATGGCCCGGGGCTCCCAGGTGCGTGAATCCAATCTCCCCACCACCTGCATTTCAAAATCCGACTTGTTTAAGAAAGAAAATACAGCTACATAAAAGAACATAATATCAAGATATAAATCCTTCAATTTTTCAGTGTCAGAGGATCAGGCCTTGGCATGCTTTTAGTGTAAAAAAAGAAATCACAGATCACTAGGCTGTGGAGGTCTGATACCATAGCAACAATACACCAAGCGACAGAGCATACGGGATGTAAAGGCACCGCCGATTGGATCTCCCCTTGTTTTGATCCAGGAACAAAGTGGGGAACGGGGCAATAGCTCGCGGGGGAAAGTTAGGGGATAGGAAAGGGGGTGGGGGGTGGTTGTTCGACCTCATGTCGTTGCTGTCACCAAATGAACGGCACATGTCGGCCAAATTGCCTTCGTAATTCCGACCCTGTTGTGTGAATAACGAGCCATGAGGGGCAAGTTATGGCTGGTTGGGAACGTGTGTGGCCGGCTGGGTCTTGGTGCGGGCTGCCTGGCGAGGAAAGGGGGCGGGTATAGTGTAGCTAGTGCTGAGCGACTGGGTCTCTACCTTTTTTCTCTCTCTCCTGTACCCTGAGCGGGACAGGCTGTGGTGGGCTTGAGGTGAATCAATATTACTGAGCGGCCAAGTCACGCCAGCCTGCTGGATTTTGGTCCACACTCTGTCGTCCACCCGTCCTCTCCTATGTCGTCCGTTGATGATTTCTAGACACTTTGTCGTGGGTTGGCCGTCCAGCCATACATACTTACTCATCCTTGGGTCTGTTGAATAACTTATGCCTACAGAAGTACAGGGTACATGGCGCACTCCTCTCATAAGATCTTACACTCTGTCTAAGTGGTATTCTGTACAGGGTTCTCACTACGCTCTATGAGAGAAGAATTCTTAATGAACTAGGCATAGAGCCTTGAGAATCCACTGGGAGTGTGAGATCTTATGAGAGGGGTGCACCGAGACCTCTTACGAGAGATATTGTTTAATGATATCAAAGTTTGTTCACTAAGACACCCGTAGTCGTCAGAAGGTCGTCTATATCGACCTTATCCGTATCATCCCTGGGTCGTTTTGGTATCCAGAAAAGGGTCTTTATGTATGAGCCTAGATTATTCAACAGGTCTCTTGTGGTACTAGAGGAGTTTTGCTTCATCAATGTGACAGCGTTCCATGACAGTGTCACAACTCAATTTCACTGAGTCAAATGTTCAGTGTCAGTGTACCATCAAAGAATATAGTCTCGGAATGAGGGGCGGGGGGAGTTTAGTCACAGCGGCACATCCCAAATGTTCATATTCATTATTCAGTCTTGATATCAAATCAAAGAACTACTAATTCAAAAATCTAACCAGTGCAATGACATTTTCGCTTCTTCAGTGGCGAATGTACTGCGTCAAAACCCATGATCCTGACAAAACAGGGTTTCTGAGAATAGAATATGAAGTCACCAAATCCGTGACTCAAGACTTCCAAAAAGAGGTCTTTAGACACGAAGGCACGGATTCCAACGAACTGTCAAGTCCCATACTGTTACATAGTATTGATGTAGCGAATAGTATCAGTGTCAAGTCCTCGTGTCATTTTATCCTTATCTAGGCTAAGTGTGATATCAAATTGTTGCTGACTCAGTATCTAACATCAGTGTTTATCCGAGTGTCACAAAATCATCAACTTTTACCCTGTTGCCACTGCCAGTTCTGAGTTACTTCCTTGTCTTTGTTGTGGAACTGCCCAGTTTTGCTGCACATTGTGAATTTTCACAGTCTCGTGCCTGCATCCATCTGTCTGAGTCCCACAGCGCTCCGCCTAAAAAGTAGTCTACACGGCATTACCAGCACAGATTCTGCACTGCGATTCCGGAAAACCTATACTGAGAGTGTACAACAACTAGACTTGTGTAAGTCCGGAAGATATTCTTTATTAATTTTTATCTTATACGTTTCTATTATTCCTGATATTCAGGAAAGCATTTATCTACATTGGGCGTTTTTATATGCATCTGTTAGCTTTATTTTTCCAAGATACATACAAATACGTTTCTCTCTCAATAGTGATCCGATCCGGTGATCCGATGTTTACTGAAACCGTAGGATGGTCATTCAAGATATTTTGTATTACTCCATGGTAGTTGGCGCTGATACTTGCAGGAGACAAAGGGACGTATTTATGTTACTACGTTTTCTTCTTATTATGAGAATTGATGAGAAAACGCAATTTTATTCTCTTACTAAGTCATCGATTCATAACTCATTCACTATGCCACAGTGCCCCCGAATATTATTGACACTACACCCCTAGCAAAGGATAGTGGTTCATAGTGACATAGGTATATAATAATACAGTTAAACCATGAATTTAAAAAAAAAACTGAACTAATGGGAGATACTCTTGAGACCAGTACTATTGCAATGATATACAGAGTGAATTACTCTGCGGTCAAACGAGTGGGTTTCTGAATTTGTCTCATCCCGTATAACATTGTTTATTGGAAAGATAGATCACCCAATTAGCCATTGAGTATTAAGTACACGAACTTTACGGCTGTTACGAGTTCCCAATGTTAAGCCTATGGAGGACAATACTGGGGTGAGATAATGTATTATTTATAATGAATTTAGTTCCTGATAGATACATTTCCTAGTCGTACCAGAGATGTGTGACTCTTTGAATTCTCTGGCCATATAGGATACTACAATACTAAAATGTTAGGAAAGATTCTAAATACATCGCCAATAGCTTTTCCCCTTCTAGTGTACTTCATCCAAGCGAGACAATCCTATTGGCAATTGATCTAAACCAGAGCTGAAGCGGCAGGCAAAGGAGCTTTGGTTTCTATATGGACAGATGAGAATGTCGCATCGCCTTCAGACTAGATAGCTAATGCGCTGAAAACGAGACGTTTAAAACTAGACCCAGTGTCTTACAGTGGGACTTTGTCATTGAAATAGTCCAACCACCTTTTTGAGAACGGGAAACCAGATATTGGACAGGAATCAAGCGCCATATTATGACTATGACCTTGTAACTGGACAAGAATAGTCTGTGCCTTCATATTGGGACATTGGACTAGACCATGGAAACCATTCTGTTGGGGGTTTTATCAGTCAACTTTCAAGACCTCACCATCTACGTTTTATTTGTCAGCGCAGATTCGTTTATGTACTTTCCTAGGAGCTTTGACCCGCTTCTTAATTCAGTCATATAGAAATCTTGAGCAATCTCTTACAGAGGTGGCAGTTTTTCAAATGTTCATGGAAATCCTCCCTTTCGTTTCCAGTGTATAAAATTATTATTTCCTTTGTAATGCAAATAATGTATAAATTGAGCCTTTTTTACCTCAACAAAACTACGATCTCAACCTCCCAACAAGCCCTTAGCGGAAATGGCCTCTCAGTCCATAGTGCCACTGTGACTGAGTTTATAAAATAGGTGCGACAAACTAGCAGGACCTACTTAATGCATTCCTCATGCTACCACCTGCGAAGCACGATCTTCCATGCAGATATGGAATACCTATTTTATCATACACCTGTCCGCTTCGTCCTTATGCTTACTGGCCTCTGCTGCCTATATCGTATAAATCATCTATGACCCACGGGGCTGTACAATGTTGTACCACCTAGTTTGACGATCCCGCGATAGACTTTGCGCTTCTGGTAATTTCTTATGAATTTTAGACATTCCAAGGTGTATGATAACGGGAATATAAAACCATGCATTTGTATCTGTTTATAGTTATTCACTCGCGGACTCGCCTAACAGTGTCGGGGCAAGTATTGACAGATACACCGCCCAGTCTGCTCCCCAACTATATCATCTCGCTATATCGAGCTAATAATACACCTCTAATATTAAGAAAGTGTAACTCTCCTGATTGAGACCTGCTCGCCTAAAAGGGAGAGAGAGTTGGTAAGATAGGAGCTTTGCTAACCGTGGAGGGACAGGGCAAGTCCCACGAGCAGCCAGCTGACAATGACTGAATACACTGTTTACCGTCAACCGGCCTGCAACTTTAACGACCTCTGCCAGACCAGCAGTCAGTTACTGTCTGCAGCATGCCTGCATTGTTTATTGCCGGAGGGCGGTACCTTACTATATGTAGACATGGTAAGTGTGCCTGAGTGAAATCTGTTCTGTGTTGTTTTGGTCGTAAATACCAAAAACAACTCCAACAACAGATGTAGTTCAGACACATATAAGTTATGTCCCTTTATCTTTGTATATCTGAAAATCATTAAATATGCCATTTTATACACGGCACATGGAATGGAATGGACAAATAATTAGTTCATGCACAGTATGCACAGCCGAATCTGTACAGCAGGCCATTGAGAATTGGGCATACACTGATGTCACAAATTTAAACATGGATCCCAGGGTTAAACAATTCCAACCCACAGTAAATGAGAACGATGATATTTTTTCATATATGTGTAGTGAAGACAATCATGAAAATATATAATGTTTAAAAAGAATTGCACTTATTTCTTATTTGAAATAACATAATAAAAATGCCCAGAGATGTATTCGGGTCCTTCACGGCAATGCCTCCAGGCATCTTTCGGACTAAAAGAGGTAATATGACCTTTCGTATCACCTGGCTACATAACTGAATATATGGATATCCTCCTGGAATCCGAAGCCTCTAATAATAGGGTCTATTTGGGTGTGGCCACAGGTTAATGTATCAGCGATACACGACAGGCAAACCCTATACACGCCCTGTTCAGATACAGAAAAACCTTGATAGAATAGTAACACTTAAAGTGATGATAAACCTATGTAATCTGTTTAGATCCATGTGCTGTATGTAACATAGCGAGACACGTTGCTCTGCCGAAAGTATCTTACATAGATAAGCATTATCCGCTTGCGCAATTTCACAACGATAATCTCTTGAGTGGAATCATTTATAAAACTAAATATCTGACTCAAGTGCTTGAAGCTGGTATGATACGGCAGCAATGATTACTTATTTAATTTAGAGACACTTCGAATACAACATGGGGTTGCATCATATTGGTATGAATTTGATTGAATTATATATTGTGCTTTTCAGGGTTTGTGAATACGTTGAAATATTGTTCACTTCTCTATGTTTCACCTTAACCCGGGATAAGGCTAATGTTATGTTAGCTACAGCTAACAGGTGATATATAATTAGTGACGACAATACACTTATAGCGCGTATACTGTTCTTCATACAGAGAAGAACGTTTACTTTATGATGGATCCTTGCTTCCGGGTCATGGATTATCCTCAAAGAACATGGCCGCACCTAAAGGAGGTTGGGGGCACTAGTGGCACAGGAAGTACATCTACATCGATTAAAGGCTAACACATGCTGCAGCTCAGCTTACCTTTAGTCTAAGCCCTATATGGAGTCAGATGTTGTGTATGCCTAACAGAAACCCTTCATCTCTCAAAGGTAACCTTGCAACCTTTTTATTATGATTCACCTTTATGTATAACTGGCAGGTTATACTGTTATACGGCACGAAAACAGCGAATAACATAAGGAAATGAATAGAGTACAGACATTTATGGAATATGAATTGATATATTCTATTTTTCCGGATGACAGGTGTAACAACAAACCGACCAAATGAAAGAATGTGTATTCGAATTTAAGAGCTGCGAGAGGCTTATCCATTTCAAATATACATGGCTAATACATACGTAATAGGTATTGCCATGAATTTTATCTGCTTGGTCGTATTATCCGCTTATTTGATATGCTATAATATCCTAGCGAATGCGAGGAAGTCGCGTAGCGTCAGATTCGAGGAGGATACAACAATGCAGATCAAAATCGTTGCAATGTTGTATTTATCATTCAGCATTTCAAATTTAATTTATCAGAAGGAAGGCAATATGGCCATCGATTTTATGCGCTCTACTTAGCACGCTAGGGATTTTTCTTTTACAACGATCTCCTCGAAAATTACGACAATTCGTATTCTCCTTAGCAGCGATCTGGAGGCTCTATGTTAGTGACAGGATCGTATAAGGTGGATGAAAAATACCTGCCATTCTACATTCTCATATCCGCATACCCACTGATGTTTTCTGTGCATCAACATATATTTCTTTAAACTTTGTATTCATATCTGCTCAAAGAACAATTCTACCTATAAATACATAATTTTTGATACACAAATTCTCACACGGCAGGAACAGATTAGTGGGTGAGAGTGATAATCGACAAATTGCAGAGTTAATGTAAAGGTCATTCAGCAGTTATGAACCATAAGATACAATTAAAATGGCTATACTTGTGTTTTCTCAAAGCTAGGTAGTTAGAAAGTTTAGCAGTTTTTGTAACATGAAAGACAAACAGAATGTCTATGGCGGTGCTTTGCTCAGGGATACAGCTAATTTCTTGAACTCTTCCTTTGAGCTGGTTTGTTGGACTGAAGCCGGTAGCATTTTCCAGAAGGTCATTCTCGAAATCGGGGTGACTTCTTACACGAAATTATTATACGAGTCTTTGCTTGGGATGATCGTATGAATATAAAGTAGGTTGTGCTTTTACGGATATATATGCAGGATGAGGGTCACAACGTATTTCCAATTAAAGAGAGTGCTTCTTCTGAATCAAAATACATGTATTATGAACTGAGATTTAAAAGGATCATCTAGTAGATGTTATACTTTGATCCCGTGTTTTATGTTGGTTCAGAATATTTCCTTCAAGATTTTAAAAAGGTTACAGGTGTCTCCTACTCTGGTGATTACGTACATCGGCACCTATGGGTCCAATTTACATATATCTGCATTGGAATTTGCCTTGGTGAATATACAAAAGTGAATTAAATACAATCATGAAAGATGAAATACATTGTAGATGAGTTTATGAGGCTAATTAGCCTCAGTGAAAGCCCTTCACATTAAACTCATTAAAACGTCGGCTAAAATTAGTAAGGATGGAGACACCTTAAGATAATAGCTACAAAACGTGACCGACAAAATATTCATACAGCTTTCTTTCTCCATGCATAGGAATGCAAGTCCACGCGTGTGACTCATGCAAGATTCGTAAAATATAGATGACTGCTAGACACTAGACCGCCCTATCGTCGGAGCTGTGATATTCCCATGCCGCTAGTCACTGCAGGAAGGGGGTGTTAGAGGCAGGGCTGGAGCCAGGACCAGTTATTCGGCCCTAGTCTTATCAGATGCGACCAGTGATTCAATCCGAGGCGGGAGGTGGTCAGTGCCCGAGAGGACTGATCCTATCAGTGCCATATTCATACCCTTCCCTCGCAGGCCACCCCCGTGCTCTCCCAACCCTACCCATCTCACCCCTACCCCCTCACCCTCCGGTATATTCCACCATGCATGGATTAGTGCCACAGATAGCTGCACCCTGGTCCCTGTTCCTCTACCATACCACTGGAGGGCCTTGGGTATTACTCGCTAGGCTTTGTCTAACAGGTGCAGCTGTCAGTATCAATCATAGCAGCGCCACAAAAGGCTTCCCGCCACAATGTCGCGTATAATCTATCAATATAGCATTTTTTACCACTGCCACTACACATGTACAGACAGCCTGGAGACCTGGTCCGCCACATACTCTGTTCTTTCGATAATAGATTCACATTTATTTTGAATCTGACATGGTGGCGATAAAGGGGTCAAACTGATTTCATAAACTGTCCTTATCTAAGAGTGTCGCCCGGAATAGCTGGAGAGTGTCATATGTATTCAGTGCCTCGGATATGATAACGACCGTGTTCATCTTCAGCGCTGCCTTCCGTTAGGAATCCGTATGAATATCTAGAACATTATATGACTCAAGACCACTATTCATTTTTTCCCCAAAACGAGTTAATATTTATAGATATATTTATACAAATCTGAATACAGCGAATCTTTGTGTCTTTAATATGCATGGCCACAATAGATTTCTAATTAACAGCTACAGCTTATAAAACTTCAAATAACTCGCTATACATTGGCAATTGAATTTATCTTTGATAAGCCGGGTATAAGCGTTGAATCATTAATGTAAGAATGTACAAAAATAGTGCGAATAGTGGTCTATATAGGAGGCTACATAGTACAGGGCTCTAAATAGTCCTGTCCATACAGACTATCTTTAAGTTTCTCAATTTTAGAAGGCCAACTACAGTGTCACCAACTGGAGATGGAGTGAAGAAAAGTAGTGACTTCTGGAAATTTTGAAAGGGCCATTCATCAAACCTTTAAAGAAGAAATAAAATGGTTATTTTCCGAGAACGATGAGACATCTATGAATTATCAAACCACCTTGGAAGGAGCCAGTTGGCCACCGTGACTTTATGGACCTTCGTTCCCAGGGTAGAACACAAATACAGAACTGATGGAATAAGGCAGCACAGCAAAGCCGATAAGGGCCGTCTTAGGAATTATGGGACTTGGAAGGTAAGACTAGTTTAAACCGATAAGTCGGCTTGCCTCTGGGGCAGCAGGCTGGAACATTTGAAGGTGGGAAGCCAAGGGTGGGGGGGGGGGGGCTTTATGAAACGAAAAGGCAGGCAGGGCTGGAGGCAACAGCGCCAGAGGTTTTGGAGAGCAGACTGAGAATATGGGCGGCTGATGGGTTTGGAGCCTCGGCGACTGTCATAATCCCAGCGAGATGCAGTGGAGGTGTGTTCCTGTGCGCGCAGAGGGACATCCATCAATTTGAGCCGACCGCCACTCCCTTTATCATATATACGCCTAATTAAACTGGATCCAATTAGAAAGCGCTTGACGCACTCGCCAAAGCAGCCTGCCCAATTAGAACCAAGGAGCGGAGGCGTTGGGTTAGACGGTGTCTAATGAAGACGTCTACCTGGGAGATGGCTGATGGATGTGGGTTGTAGGGTTAGGAAGGCTCCTTTCCACACACACACCAGCTCATGCCTGGAACCACAACCTATCTTACCTGAAATAGCTGTTGGTTGATAAAGAAAACTACCCTAGATCCAGTTTTGAGGTTCTTATCACACTTAATGAGACCTTATGATTATGACTACCGATTATAAAATCTGGCACCGCCGATCGATTATTATACGTTCCCGATGAAATATCGGTTAGTGTAAACAACAAAAATCCAAACCTGCTCCGGCCGATTTTTGCTTCCTCAAGGCACCTCTGGGGCTTGCACATGTTTATGAAATAGATCCATCATACCAAGTGCTTGTTGACGACACCTTAACAGAGTAGGGGGTACATGTACAACCATATTCAAGTCTTAGCATTAGACTAATCTCTGACCCAAAGATTCATAGCAGTCTTTACCTCACCCCCAACGCTTTTCCCAAAGACTTAACCCTTTCCCTGCAGCACCCAATTCCTCTGAACACCATTACACAGCAGGCATTGCCTGTATAAACGACCCTGCTATAGCAGGCACCTTTTTTGGAAAATAGCAATGTCACATGATGTGTCATGTGATTTGAGTTATTTACCTTGGTAGCTGATGCTATTTTGTTTTACCAAATCAAAGGTCAATATGCTGTTTTTAAAATGTCAAAATTTCTTTCAATTCAAACAATTATTGTTTTATTTATTGAATTTTGTATATAAGTATCAATGATGCCTCTATGATGCCTAGAGGCATCATGCTGCGGTAGCCAGGGGAATGCCTGGAGGCATCATGCTGCTGTAGCCAGGGGAATGCCTGGAGGCATCATGCTGCTGTAGCCAGGGGAATGCCTGGAGGCATCATGCTGCTGTTAAAGGGATCTCATACTCAATGCCCATGGAGTATTGTAAATACGGAAAGAAAGATGATGTCGCAAACGCTAAATCAGAGTCCATCTTAAGTTACTTTGGATGCTTTAAATACTGAAGAAAATATGAGCTCAAGAGCGGTCTCTAGCTCAGGGCAGCCGTACAGTAAAAATTCTAAAAAAGACTCTACCTGAAGGAAAGCCCATCAACTGCGAAAGAAAGTAAGTTTCTGGTTCAAGAACATCATACATATTGTGCATGTCGGTTTAGAATAGTTTCTAGCTCAAGATAACCTTCTAGGCTACAACTTATGAAAATATTAGCTCGTAATCAGCTAGATGTTTTCGGAATACGTCTGAGACCTGCTTCTAGTACAGGGAAACCCGTACTTACTGTTAGAAAATAGGACCTCAAGAGCAGCATTGCTTCAAGGCAGCAGGCTACACATACTGTCCGATATATAAGCCCCAGAACTGCTGCTCCTAAGTCGGGACCACTGCTGAATATCTAGGTCGAACCGGTGAGCTACTCGGTGAATTGATATATCTGCTCAGAGGGGCTGCCTCTCACGTGACGCCATTCCCGTCACTATGTCAAGCCGCCATTTGCGGGGGCGGGGGAATCACTGAGCTTTTACTCAGAGGCAGCCCAAGCCAGGCCAGCGAGCAGCAGCTCACTGTGCCGGGAGAGTGAGCCCCTCTCCAGGCGTATCACAGGCGCCTTGCGTTATGGCTGCCCGCATGCGAGCCCAGCACAGTGATTCAGTCGTCTCCAGCAGCCAGAATATCAGCAGGTGGGGATGGTGTGGTGACGTGTGTGCCCGGAGGAGGGGGAGGGTGTGTGTGTGTTGGGGGGGGGATGATCCCTGTCATCCTCCTCCTCCTCCTCCTCCACGGCATGTCGGCGCTACCAGCATCACCAACAACGCCTCTGGTCACACCTGGAGCCTTACGAACCTGCCACCATCGCCTACTAAGGGCATTGCGTGGAGCAAGTGAAGTCCAAGCATGGAGCGTCATATATCTCACTCACCACTGGTATATTTTCCCCGCATAGACTTCATATTGGGAACTTATACTCAACGCCCATGGAGTATTGTAGAAAAATACTCAATGTCACGAATTTGTTTGAATTAGTCAGTGATAGCCCAGTAAACATGCTAAGTATTTCTACGTAGGGAATAGGTAGATATAGGTTCGTTACCAACGTCCTCGATGTAAGTTGGTTTTGGTATGTTTACGTTAGGAGAATGCCTGACGTTTAGACAACGTGGATGATTTACGTAGATTTACGAACAGAATTTACGTTTATAAAAAAGAGGTTAAAACACGTACTTCAGACGTCCGACATACGTTGGTTTTGGCAGGTTTACATTAAAAGCACGTAACACTACCAAACGTTCTACAGGCGAAAATAAATATTTGAATTCATGTCTTTTCTACGTGAAGGTCTACGTATTTTCTACCCAATAATTACGTAGATTTACGTGTTTCCTGGGAGGGGTGATATAAAATCTGTTCACCGCTTTGGATCCGTAGCCACTGATAATATGCCTTTCATTTTGGTTTGCTACACAGCTTTCCCTCGTGAGATTACTCTGCAACTAAAGCCCATTGCATGGTTTCAGTGGCTCTCGATGCAGTTGCGTTTTAGTCTGTCAGATGCTGTCCGTAGCACCAGTACCTACCAGCTACCTCTGTCCATGGTCGGCGTCGCTGACACTCGCCACGGTAGCTTCGGCGATCAGATACCGAACAAAACACGCTACTGGCCGAGTGGGGTGCGTGTAGGAAGCGGGGCCAGTGTGGGAGGATTGGGATGGTCGGGGCGGGGGTAGGGGATGGGGGTGGAAGACATGGGAGGGGTGTGTTCGAACAGGCCCAGGATGTCGTGAATAAGAACAATGTTTTACCCCCACCCCCTGCTCCTCCACCTCCACCCCAGCCCACGTAACCATCCGCTGATCGATCGGGGCTTCCGCCTAGGGTGGCCGAAGGGACGGAACATGCAGCCTGTTAAATATACATGTCTATGACGCACGGCCCGCCTCCTGTGAACAACGGGGAGGGAGGGAACCTGGATTAAGTAAGTCGTCCCTCAGCTGTGGTGAAGGATGAGAGTGATGTACCACTGGAGGTTGGTGTATGGTCTGAGATAAGAGAATAAGGGAGTGTGTTGGTATGTGGAGTGCATCATAAGTACAAATACGAGGCCTCGATATAACATAGAGATGAAGATTTAGGCCCGGTGTCCACCTACTATGATAGAACTTCAATGCATAATGTCAAAAAATCACGGGGAACATTGGCGTGTATCGTAATCAGGTTTTAGGTACATTGTGAGGTCAATCATAGATAATTCGGAGCTCAGTAGACGCCAAGCCTATTGGCATAAGTCACAGAGTGCCCTGAACGTGGACAGCAATAGGCCTTTTTCCACAGGCTGGTGTCGCACGTTATCTACGTGGTTACGCAATGCCTGCAGCCAAACAAGCCCCTGGCAACGTATTCTTTAGCATTGAATCACTCAGTTTATGAGCTTAATACGTTCATAATACCTGTGTATATCATTTGCAGAGATATAACAATGATTTCATTGTATTCTATGGTATTCCAGCTCCAATTCGATGTATCATACATGTACATCACATCAATGATACTATAGATATAGCTTAGATAACACAGGATCACCGAAATTGAATATACATTAATACATTGGCAGGCCTAGCTATCATGTGCTTATCTTTCTCCAAATTAAAACAAAAACAATTATCAACTATACAGTTTTGATAGTCCAGACTGGTTGATACAATGCCTTTAATTGTTCTAGTAGTCCAATCTGTCCAAAAACAACGCTCCTGTAATCACACCCACCGTTCACACTTTAGGTGTGATTGCTGTATTCTCTATACACATATAGCCAGACTCGGCCAGGTTTGTCCGAGCGGCCGTGTAACTAGGCAGTGGGCGGAACGGAAACACCTGTATAGAGGTGACTCATATATCGAACAGAATAAACTTTAAACAGAAAATACATATATCTGGGAAAAGAATCGTTTACAAGTTATATATAACAACACAATCGAATACAAATTACCATTGTGAATGACAATAGGGTTATCTGAATATTGAATTAGTACCAACACACGGATGCTGATTCAAGGCAAAAACACAATTCTTTCAGTTGCTGATTCTGAATTGCCTATCAATTGCAAAAGAGTATGTTTCTTGTTGTTGCTGATGTACTCGCCCATATGTTTTTAAGCGAGTCCAGAAATCACATATTCCACTTGCTTGGAGTGTCTTCATCTTTCTACATATAAAGATATATCACAATGACATCTTGGCATGGGAAGCCTACGCTAGGCTAGAATGATACGTTTTCGATGAGTTATATCTGGTCTTACTCTATGGGGATAACACACGTAAGCAAGAACGTAAAGAACACAATGCAATACGATATGAGTGACATGGAATTAGGAGACGTCGGACAGTATGCTACAGAAGAATGCTTTTCCTGGTGGAGCCTGTCTTTAGGTGGGATTTCCAGCCAGCTCACCTCGGCGGCCTTCGTTCTATCTATTTTGTTGTGTGGAATATGGTCAGGACACAGTATTTGTTATTTGTCATATGATCCCGTCCAGAATACGGTAATTCATCATTTTTGTCCCCTCAATCTGGGGGAGGGTCGTCATATGGTGTTACGCCGACTATAGGGTACGACAGATGTAATGCTTAAGGGTGATGACATAGGCTCACTATATATATTTCCATCAATTTTATATTATTTATATTGATTTATTAGTAATTCTGTTATTAATCTTAAAATAATTATTATATTATCTATAAGATTATTTTGCCATTTAAAGCGACTATTGGCTAAACAAAATACAGTCGTCACGTTTTTCAGACGTATAGAACACCGGTTTAAACGCCGGGTTAGATTTTTTGTGTACGCATACAGTGACCCATTTTCCATTTCCAGTTCATTCCATGACAGCAGTAAATTGGGCTTCGTTTCTAAGACAGTCCGCGGCCGTTGCAGTCTAATACTTGTTATTGACTGACCGGTCGATAGTCATATTGTAAATTTCATAGGCGCTGTGTCTAGGTCAAACTATTAAACTTGTTATTTAGCTGTCATGTGAAGCTGGAGTTCCCATTGTTTTGGACAGATATTGTAAAAGAATTCTTAGAATCAGTTTAACTGCATAGTATTTCTTTCTTTGTAAATTAATGTCCTCTCTCCTTGCTAGCACAATCTTTCCTGTTGCCGTTATTCAACGACACTACCACTCGCCGCCGAGGGAACGGTTTCTTTGATCATGTTGCACATCGGATTCATTAACGGATGTAATTAATACACGGGAGAAGTGGCCCAGTTCCGTCTGAACAGAGAAGGAATCGTAATAGCAGGGTCTTCTATTCACAATCAGGTGATGGGGTTTTTCTCTGGTCTTCCTTTGTGATGTTACCAATTGCGCCCAAATCGATCCAACACCAGTACAATCTCTGCTTCACTCGCTCCACGTTTGTTTTCATGCCTCAATTATGTTCCGGTTGGAAAGAGAAATATCGATAGAGCCCACTGGACATCTTTATTTCCAGTTCCCAATTGTTATCGTACATTTTTCACCTTGGGATTACTAATGGGATCTTCAATCCTAAACAATATCAAATCTTAATGAGGCTGAGGAGTGAAGAGTGAGTGAATTAGATTTTTTCCCTGATGGAATTACGATTAGTGAATATGGAATGTCACTACCAGTTACTGTCAGCTCTTCTGGCATCTCAAAGGGTAGGATGTTAAATATGAATGGACATGTCCGTTTTACTTGGAACCAAGGATTGCAATCAATTTGATACGACGTGTCTGTTCCTTGTGACTCCACTGAAGGCACATGACTGTTTAGACCGTGTAGGGAAAACCTAACCGCGTAGGGAAAACTGACAGCGAAGGGAAAACTTAATCCATTAGGCCAGGCACTCATTGCTTTCGATGGCTTTGACATGGCGACGACATTCGTATCAATCGAAATGTATACATCATAAATTTGTCAAAATGTTGAAAATAATCGGTTTTATAGAATGTCAGAGAATGAAATTAACGTACTGCATCGTAGCAGTGTCGGAATGTTGAAAGATTATGTGTCGTAATTATATAGACTGCATCGAGAATCGTAAAAATAACATTAAAGATCACCACAACTACAGAATGATCAGAATATACTTAGCAACTCCACATGACGTCATCTCAAATTCACTACGCCACGACCATGGCATAGTATTGTCACTTTACGGGGGTGATCGTTGAGTATTTTTTCAAATGTTTTTCCTATGGCTAAGCTTGTAGCAGGGGTGAGATAATGTGTCGGAACGCTTGTCGTAGTCTGTCAGGAGCTCAATGGGTTCCTGGCCTTACTACGATTTTACGTTTCTTTCCCCAAACTATATATTTCTTTATCGGGAACCTCTACGATACACTCCTGGTACTCTCGAGAATCAACCAGGTGGATTGGAGCAAAAAAATATAATTATACATGTACTGATTCCTAGCCTCTGTGTTCTGTGTGCCCAAACCAGATGTCACAAACTACCAGACATTCACATGTGACTAGACATGATGTGCATGCTCTGGATTAGATTGTGCCATTTATAGATGTCTACGGCGAAATCAGTGTACCATGCTTTCCTTTGATGCACACGCTCAACATGCAAGCCTCCATGCATGTAGCTGAGCCTCCGTTTACCTGGGCTGTATGTACACCGATAGGGGATCAGTGAAAAGGTGTTTTCAGTAGGGCGCAGGTGGGTAGCTAACATGCCTTGCTGCATGTAGAAATCCTCTCCCATCATCACCCCAGCTGCTCATAGCCTCTGCGGGCGTGTTACATGCCCACCCCGGCCCCCCATACACAACACTGAGTGGCGCCGATAGGTCCCGTGCGCACTGCTTTATTGCATTCCGCCAATAGATTCCCAATGCTCGCGGGAGGCAATCACCCAGGCCTGGATGATAATAAGATCAATCACAGTCGATCCCCCTGTGCCGCCATAACTCATGCTGGGATCGAGCCTAAAGCCGGTAGAGATCGTAAGGCATGATGCCTGCCAAGGCAGTAAGGTACATGGGTCTACAATGGCCTGACGTACATGTATGCGTGGTATAGGGATGGTGGGGGCCTTTAGTGGGTCCTGTCCTGGCCCTTACATCTTGCTCGCCTGCCCTCACTGTCATGTTGGAGTGGTTCGTGCCGCTACATCGACCACGCATTGGTCTAGCCTGTGTTAGTTTTGATAAGAGGATTGCTCACAGGTTCGGATGTGTTAATTCTGTATTGTTATGAGCACGTTCAGTAAGGTATTAATCTTGCACAGGAGTTTTATGTAATTTCCCAGGGATAGGTAGTATTCAGAAACTATTTAGATGTGATGTCATAAATCATGCTTGGAGCATGCCTAAACACTGTAGAGATCTTAAGGAGTGACGCCTGCCAAGGTGGTAACGTACAATGGCCTACAAAAGGCTGGCATACATGTATGTGTGGTATGGGGAAGGTGGGGGCCGTTAGCGGGTCCTGTCCCGGCCCTTACATCTCGCTTGCCCGCCTTCACTGTCATGTTGGAGGGATTCTTGCCACTACATCGATCTAGGATCCTGCCCGTGCTAGTTTCGATCAGAGGCTTGTTCACAGGTTTGGATGTGTTACTTTTGCACTGACGACTATTTTAAAGCCGCATAAATTAAGCAACGTTGAGAAACACCATGATTGTTAAATAGCTCAATCATGAGGCACCTCTACTTTTGTGGAAAAATGTGGCATCTGGGCCGATGTGGGCTGACGATCAACGAACGAGTATATGTGTGGCCCCCACCTTAGGAGAACAGCAAGAAGCAATACGTTCCGTTAGATGTCAGATAAACATTACTCGCTGCATTCACTACTTGAGTCGACGATTATTTATAACGTTTTTTCCTCACCCGGCATTTACACTAGACGCTTTTGGGTAACAAATCTTTAATTTCGCACCACTTGACGATTATCAGCAGTCAAAGGCAAGAAATAGTCTAGTGTAAACGCCAAACCAGTGACGAATAAATAATACAAAATACAAAAATACACCCAGCTAGCGGACAGGATGCCACGTAAGGTATATCCATTGGTTTCATGGAACTAAGGTCTTAGTTAGTGTGATAAAAGCTTCAATTCGGATCTGCATTTGATTATTTAACTTCCCTCGTCACTGCCATTCCTTCCTTAAGTTCCCAATAAATATTTCTGATGACAATAAATATTTAAATGTAGTATTATAAAAATATGAAATCATACATACTTCCAACTATTTGAGAGGTTTTCCATGTTAATCATTACATCATGTGTACAACATATTGACCAATGTTTGGCCGATTGTGGTTTTCATAAAAGGGTTACATATGAGGTATAAACTACCTTTTCTTGCTTCTGAAGAGTGTTTCTTAAACTGGGTTCCTTATGGTAGTCTTTAAAGTATTTATTCTATTGGGATATGATTCGCTTATACTATTCCACACTGTGGTTTACCATCAAACCTTTTCATGAGAAATTCACTTCAATTTCCTCTTCAATATGGGTACCCTTATAATGACACTGTTTACTAATTGTGATAACTGTATGGAGTTGTCCCCCCGTATTAACTACCATATAAGGAATAGAGTAGTCCCAGTAGCCAATGACTGCATTCGAAGCAAACCACGACCTTCACCCTGACCTGCTTACATGATATTTATAGAGGCTTGGTACGGTTCTACAGTCGAGAGTTGACCTAAAATCTAATGGGCAACAACCACCCTCGTGATAATGATAGAAGCTCTCAGCCTAGCCTTTGTAGCCATACACATGCCCCTGTTCGCATACACTACTCACAAGCGACATCATGGCAACTGTGAGTAGTACAGGGAAATAGGCTCTGGAGCAGGTACAACCTGAAACAGTTTAAAGTGGGTTTTTAGCGTAAATATGCCCCGTTAGGTCACACAAAACATGGGTGGGTTGGTTTAAGGGTGCTATGGTTTGACCCCGAGGCATGGGAACGTTTATCATTTAGTGCAGGCTGACGGCCCCCTCTGTAAACTATCTTTTTCCTGTCGTAACGTCCCTAAGATGATTACCCCTCGGCGGCGGTTTACACCTGCTATATCTGGTCATTAGGCAGACGGGAGCCCGGGCCCCTAACCCGGAGACGAGCCTGACCTCAGAGCACAGCATGACCTTCTAGATTCCCTGACCAGCCCGCAGGCCGCTGTACCTACCCATCCGCTTAAAGACATATCGGGCAATGTGCTTTGACAATTATAACCCATGTTATTTTCCTGAAAAATAAATGAATGTATTTCACAAGCTCCAAATGGTGTAGAACACAAAAAACTAACTCCAAAATCGGCGGTCACTATGATAGCATCTCTTTTTTCTCTGGAGATTGATATTATGATTGCATTTTATCATTGAATCACAGTCACCCAGCACTCCCTATGATAAACAGAAGTACCATCATTCTCCAGCCATAAGCCACATTAACCCCAAGTCACCCACCATTGTCTTCCATCGGTATATAAAGTAATCAGAGACTGGCCTATCTCCCACTATTCTGCATTTAACGGCCATTAACTACTACTTCCATCCATTGTTCCAGGTTTTCTCATCCTCCATGTAAGAGTAGTTCGAGGTGACATTACTGGTAACACGAGTAAACTGTAGAAATTGCCCTCATAGTTCTTGTAGACGTTACCTATGTACTCCCTGAGAGGGGTTGGAGGCGTTTAGTGATCCTTGGCCGCGGCCGACGACAGTAGGAGCGATTACACGAGCGAGGCACGATGATACGAACGAGAGTAGGCTATTCATGTTTAATAACTCGAGTTTTCTCCGAAAAGAGGTATCCTGGTACAAACTCTTGTTCGATTGACACACATAGTTGTGTACGGGAGTTTCTACTCACTGCAGGCGGTGTCGAATAGTGTACTTTGTTAACTAGATTAACTACTTACAAATATAAGTTCTTTTATATACAGTAGAACACCGCGTAAGTGGGCACCCTCCGTTCCGTGCCAAAGTGCCCGCGGGGTTATCGCTTACACGGGGTTAGAATTAAAACCTAAGAGAGAGAACCGTTCCTGGCAAACTTGTGCGTTAACGCGGGGTATCTGTTAGGCGGGGTTCCACTGTATAGTAATTTCATTCTCTCTCTAACACTGCCATCGCCAAATACTATAGGAGCAACAAGATTTGCCATCTTATGTCTTGTGCAACGTTGGCTTTTGATCAATCACTTAAGATAAACTGTATCGATATAGTTTAATGTGTGGGTGTAGCAGAATCAGCAATATGGTGTTTCTGAAGAGGCCACATATCATATACTTGTAAAAATATCGGCCAGACACAATGTAAACTCCATCTGCGTTCTACACACCATCCAGACATCGTCCATAAACTATCCACACACCATCCTCATATACCATGTATTCATCTTACTTCTATACATGGCCATGTCTGAATATGATACTCACACAATGTCTATACAATCACTAGATTCTGTAGTCACCAGCTATGCAGCATCCATCAGCCTGTGAGACTCCAAATATTCCAAGTACGCAACATTATCCTCAGACATTGTACAAAATACTGTCGATACACAATCCAGCCTTTTACTTGTACCATTCGTATCTAAGTCTCCTACCACCATCCATGTACTATAAACACACCATCACAACATCCAGTCTATAGGGCACATAGCTATTGTGTTATAAAGATGGACATCTTGCTCCCCAACGCTAAATAAATCACCAGATAGTAGATCCACTTTTATCAATGGATCTTATCAAAAATATATTTCTTGGTTTACCATAAAAGGATTTAGCCTCGTCTCACGATTATCTATAGGTTATGAAGAAAATTTTGGTTATTCCCTGACTACAGTGGCGCTATCATACAATTTCATGGCGGATGATGGCGGAACTAGCAATCACTCGGTGCCCTATACTTCGTAAATATCCATGCCTCTGAGTTCTGTCCAAGCACTTTCATCGCCTCTATGAGGAAACGTACTTACTATTGGCAAATTCATATCCAATCGAGGTTTCTTTTTTCCGGAACTATGTCCCGATGCCGAAGAGGGACGGGTCATCTGGACAAAAAACCTAGAACAACATCAAATCTCCCGCCGCAAATTTGTTTTTCTATCATCATATGCCTGAAAACTATATAGAAAAAAAAGCCATTTTAATTACTTATATACGAGCGGTCATTAACTACGGCCCTATTTCCCACATACAAAGACAGTAAGCCAGTTTCTGTAAACTACAGCAAGGCCCAATCCCTCCCTACAAGGGCTTACTCTATACACACACGCGTACACACTACGCACCAAAATATACTTCAGAGGACGCCCTAATGGGCACGGCAGTGGTCAGTGATATGTTCCGACGAGCCATGCCCACAGGAGAGGGCGGGCAGAGGGGCTGTGGGCGGGCGGACAAATACGTCGACGTCGGCGGTGGCGTCTGGGGGCGGGAGGGCGGGCGGGAGGGCCGGGAGCTCCCCCACTCCCCCTGCGGCGCCCTCCGTTAGGCGGCTCGAGGAAATAGGCTAAGGAAATGCCATGCAGGCTTCTGGTCGTCCTTGGCAACGCTGATGTCACCGTAAAACGGCGTGTATCCAGGAGCCGTGTCCTCGTCTCGCCCCTATCGTCTCCGCTCTGCTCAGACTCGGGTCTTCTCATGCCCTACCCTGCCTGCCTGAATCACCCTTCCTTGTTCTAACTACACCTGCCTGAATCATCCTGCCTGTTTTTGTCTACACCTGCCTTAGTTATTTTACCCCACTGCTCGTGTATACACACTCCCTGAATCATCCTGCCTTGTTCTCTGTACACCCTGCCTCTTGTGTTTATACTTGCCTAATCATCCTGCCTGGTTCTGTATATACACACCTGCTTTAATTATCCTGCCTGCCTGGTCCTGTCTACACCTGCCTTAATCATATTGTCTGCCTCGTTCTGTCTAAACCTGACTGAAATGTTCTGCCTGACTGGTTCTGTTTGCAACTGCCTTGCCCATCATGCCTGCCTGGTTGATTTTACACCTGCCTTAATCATCATGCCTGCCTGGTTCTGTCTACATCTGCCTTAATCATTTTGCCTCGTTCTGTCTACACCTGCCATACATGGCCCCGTATCCATCGACCTACCTCGCCTGACCCATTTGCCTCATCCGGTACTTCCCTAGCAACCCTCGCTCTCACATCGGTCAATTTCCTTCACATACCAAATTCCATCGAACTTTGGCGCCCATCCTTCCTGAATAAGCCAGAGACACACCCAGCATAAAACCCAGCGATTTTCTACAATAAATAGCGTGTATGTTAGATATTATTTCTTAATGATGCCTCACACCGATTATTTTGCGTCTCAGAGGCAGTAATCAGGTGAAATATGAATAGCTAATATTTATGACATTTTTTATTAGCGAATCCGGAAATCGCTGCGTTTCTCGCTTGGTATGTCCCCGTTTTCCTTGCAACCACTTACCTATCGTGAGGTCATTATGCATTCGTCTCTCTCCTGTCGGTTCCTATTGTCAATGAAAATATTAGAAAATAGATGGATCGGGTTGGTTGGTGGTGTTATTGCGTGATAGCAACTGCCCTGATTATACCACGACGGGATTTAAATTGTGGAATGTGGATGACAGACAAACCTGATACACAGTATCCTGGCTGAGCTATGCTGCAAGCCTAGATAAGGTTGGAGATTACGGAGTAGACCGTAATCTCTGTCCTACACGGAGCGGAAATGATAGGGGGTGGGGAAGGTGCCTTGCATGCAAATTAATGCGTGAGAAGATCGGCCGCCATTTTGCTCTTTTGTTGATAACTTTAATTTGCAATGCTGAATAATGAATAGGATATGTACCTGCTTCTTATACTTGTGTGTGTAGACATCCTCCATTTGGTGGACGGTACGCAATACCCTCGCTCATACTCGTATATTACTGCGCGTCAACTACGCGGAGGACACGCCCACTAGTACCAGATACATACACAATATTAACTAGCTTCAGATACAGGTCGCCCTTTGCTCCGAGGAGTTGATGCATAGTAATGTCCGATGCCATGCGAGGATATTCCTAGTCAACTCCGAGAGGCATATTACCATATTTACCTGTATTGTCTATTTCGTATTGATTATCCATTATCCATCCGATATTAGTTCGTTTTCGGTACGCACTATTTTTCAGTACCTACTACTTCCCCGCATTCACGCTATATCGCAACCCGGCACATACAACACATCCGTACGCACCGGATATGTAGATACACACACCCCTGCGTTTTTTCGATGGGCACTTTGTATTAGGTGGATTATAAAGGTTAATATTGTGTATGTTATCCATATAACACGTAGGCAGAGTTGGATTGTCGGAGACAGTACGGTCTATACGGAGAATGGTTGAGTTGGACCTTCATTATTAGGGCCACGCGAGGTACGAGGTGGACAGTGCAGAAGGGTGAAATCAGATCTATGGATAGTGTGGGTGCTGTAAGGTGCAGTCTGATATGGCGGTTTGGAGAAAGTGAGGCTGGGGTTTAATTGGGTGCGGGCCTCGGCGGGATAGCTGGTGCCAGAGCGGGCTGCGTGAGGTGTGTAGGGAATCACTCTCCAAGCATAGATCCCACCCCCTGCTTCTATCTCCGCGCCGACCTATCCATAGATGTCGGGCAAGATCTGCCCCATATGCCAATATTTCCTAATTTCTGTAGAGGGTATCTATTGAAGAGAGATATACATGCATCACAGAGTTGGGTTTGGTCTGTTTGATTTAACATCCAGTTAACCATTACAGGTTCTTACTAGACTTTCTCAAGGTTCTTTCTCACCCCTACCATTTACCAAGGTGAGAGTTCTTTTACTTCCCACACCACATAAACATGGTTGGAGAAGGATTGGCCTTTGATATAGCAGTGAATCTACTACTGCTAGGGATGAAGGGGAACAGTAACTGCAGTGGGACTCATGCCCACAACCTTGGGATTAAATATTCAGTGCCTTAACCACTTCCCACTCTCCTCATTCAAGAGTAAGCCTAAGCATTATCTACTTATTCCTGTTGTGTAAGGTATGACTTCAGGCAGGGTTTCTGGGACTACACATAATGTGTTTAGTGCTATGTTTTGTCAATAACACTCGTGTACTTTTCCGAAAAGGCAGTGACATTAACTCTGGATTTACACCATACTAGAGTGAGATCCTCGTGGAATGTCAGTAAAGCTCATTTAAAACTTATGTCCACACAAAGTTTATGATTTGCCTTTCAATCTTTTCGACATTTCCGCTGTTGTGATGCCTAAATGTAGCATTAGATCCTGTTCCAGTATATCACATAACCGGGTTGGAGCAGAGATTAGTAAGCCTAGTGTCAGGAAAGCTTTACAGGGAGAATGGTAGGGGGTGTGGGTGATGGGGAAGGTAGGACTCGGGAGCCGGGCCCGGGGCTTCCTTGTACGGGTGCGGGGCGAGCTGGGGCCGGGAGGGGTGATAGAATGGCCGTGGGCACCGCTCCTCACGCATAATATCCGTTTGATAGGTTTCTTAAGATGCGGGCTTGCAGACTAGGAAAGAGGCTACGGTATGATTACATGGTGATATTGGAATATGCCATGCGCCTAGAAGGCGAGACAAGGTTTACAACCTAGTCACGCCGATATAGACTATAAACGGCCATGTTTGTGTTATGTGTATATGGTTTGTGTATTTAACATAGGTTTTTTTCAATGTATTCAACAAATTAGAATACTAGCTTTTATGGCTTGTATCTAAAATGAATAAATTCGTAAGTTTATGACGAATTTTAAACCTTAATAAAATATATTTACCATGACGGGATGACCTTACTACCCAAGTTTCATTTGAAAAAAAAATAGAATCAGCCTTTTGAGAGAGTATTAGTAATATCGAGAGGAACGAGAGACATAAGGATGTCCAGACAAGGTAAATCTGTTTGACCTGTTTTATGTACATAGAAATATCGAGAAATAATCAAATATCTACCAAAACATGATCATGTCGAATCAGAATGTACTGGCAGGCAAAAGCATGTGCCGACAGTATCAAAGTGTGTTGGGATTTTCCCATCCTGCAACAGTATGCTGGGGTGGATGAAATACCAAAACTACAGCGGAGGTGGTTATCTGATTTTCCTGCATAGGTATAAAATTAATTGAAACCGTTTATAATTTGGGTAAAATATATATGTCTGTCTTGGCTTGTTTTTTTATGCTTTTTCATGTACGTGTTATTTACGTACATATTATGTACGCTTAATACCGGTGATCATGAATATTCTGATACATACTGATAGGGTAATGGCACGCTGAATATGATGCTGACTGCAGCTTCCATGGCGGCAAACATCGCAAACCTAAATCAATGTTCAAAGATACATGTCATGCCAAGAAGATATATCGTTGTAATTTCAGTATCGGATATGAAATGCCACGCGATAGGATAAATGTAGATATTTGGAACTTTATATATGTGACCTTTACCTATGTAACTATTACCAATCTCAGAACCTTACATTTTCCCCGAACAGTGTTATACATGCTGTTTATATCAAGTACCTCTTACTTTCGCTTTCGGTGTGGGTAACTAGGACGATCGGGGTGGGAGAGAAATATTTATTTCCTTTTATAGACGTCCTCATTTAGTTCGCGCTTAGAGGCCAACCAGGCGGCCAGATTACAGATAGATGTATCTCTAGACACAATCGGATCACATCTGTTATTGCCACGGAAGGCTATATAACCGAGGTAGGTCTAATAGAGGGCATGAGGGGTGGCATAATAGAGGGGATGGTATCTCAATAGCTGATGCATATCATGTAGTCACTACGACAGTGCCCACGGTTACTGGAGAACTCGCCTCGAAATGAAGTCGCCTCGTAATTCAAAGGAGAGCTCGTCCCGTTTTAGAGGAAAATGATTCAGTTTTAGGTCTTGCAGATATCCTTTCACTAAATATTCTCTTGATATTCTATTAATATTCTCTTGTGAAGATGTGTAGCCAAGTATCTGATATCTCTATTCCATATGACACTCGTAGTTTACACTAAACACCTAGAACAGAAGTTTATAATTAACGATTGTTTCTGATATAGTGCAAGGATGAATTAACACGGGGCGAGTTCGTTTCGGAGCGAGAATATACCGGGCTGACTACCTTTCAGGGCGGGTTTTCCAGTATTCGAGCCAATCCTTTCACCCCTACTTCAGTGTGAAAGGACCGGACGGAATAGAAAAGAGATTATTGCAAGAAGCAGACTATGTATCTATATATATGACACTGATTGTCATTGCACATAGAGATTATTGTGTGGGCATGTGACAAGATTCATAACTCTTAATGAAAGGTAGTTTTCCTGTGTGACAGTAACTTAAGTTGTATCTGACGTATGGATGTAGGTGTAGATGGCAGACAACTTAGTCTGTGTCCCCCCCCCCCTCCCACCCACTCTCTCTTTCACTACCACTCTGTCTGTCTCTGTCTGTCTGTCTGTCTGTCTGTCTGTCTCTCTCTCTCTCTCTCTCTCTCTCTCTCTCTCTCTCTCTCTCTCTCTTTCTATGTATATACGTTTACTTGCTACCTAATATTAAACTCCTATTATAAACATATAGACTCTCGAGACCGCTATGGAGGAGATAACGGAAGGTCATATTCCCTAGGAGATTACGAAATCAGGGCCCTGTTTTATTTTCAACCCTCCTTGCCCAGGAGAGTCCCCACGAGGGAGACCTCCACGGGGGAGATATTGGACGAGAGGTCCTCAATCTCGTTCGATTTACCCTGTTCTCTGTAGGGAGAGAAATCCTCGTCCGTAGTCTCCTTTGAGAGAACCCCAGGACAAAATAAGCCTGTAAGACACTTTGGAGGAGACTTCAAAGAGAGGTTATATATACTGCAGGTGGTGGCACATAGTGGTATTTTTGGAAACTAATTTCATCATTTATGAATGTATGTCTAAGTAAATAGCACAGTAATTCTCTATCTGAGACCTCCAGTTTTTTTATTAAAATCATAATAGATATATTTCCGATAGTTCAAATGAATCAAATAGTTTTTATTTGTTATTTTGAATCACCCACGATACCCCTAGAGGTGTCGTGTGTTAAGTCACTTTGTAAAGGCCCCAGGACAGTTTTCACGAGGTCTCCCCGCCCGAGGATAAAAGATAAATCGTAAATGGAGGAGAGCTCGTAGATCTTCGCCTACAACTCTCCTTCCCGGCGATACTTTGAATTATCAAACCCAAACTCTCCTACGACCTCTCCTTGGGTATTTCAAGTCCCCTCGGGCAAAAAATAAAACAGGGCCCAGGTCCCCAGATTGTAGAGTAGCACGTGAGAAGATTGACAGCAATTCTCTCTTTGGTAATTTAAATTTGCATGCTGCATATATAATACAACATAACCAGGATTTTGATCTGAATAGTACTATTCCCCTCCTAGTTGACGCTATGTAATATCCTCGCCATAGCTGTAATATAGGGTTTTCCTCATCTCCACCGTAACATAACCTCCACTAAAACCAATGGACTCATATATCCCCCGAGATGATACCCTTCGACACTTTATTCAGGGGCTTCAATGGAGATAAACACACGTAAGGTATTTTGACACCTGTCTTACAGTAATGAGTGAAAGGATATTGTCATGCTGTTACTGGTTATGACAGGAATAGGCATCGTTCATTGTCATGTTATCTCTAACATAAAGTCCTCGGCTAATTTCTGTGACACTTCATGTCTACTATCTTAAAGACTTAATATTGTCTCAGACGTGGCATAAAAAGTACTAATAGCCATGAATGTGTCCGGGGAGGTGTTTTTAAAACTAAGAATGATATTTGTTGAACAATTACGATTAGGACTAACCTCAGGCAATAATGACAACGATCGAAGTTTAAGTCCGTTTTTCAAATGTGCTCCTCAGAATTCCAGGATATCTTTTGCGGTTTTTATTGTTTACTTTTTTCCTATCTTACTTGAAGACGTTCTGTTATGAAGGATATAACCCACTTAGCAACGGTCCTAAAAGAGGCAAAACATGTTACCTTTCAAAAAACTAAAAATAAAGATATTTTCCTGATCTTCTTGTAAGACCGTCCTCCATAAAGACAAATCACAGTATGTAACGAGAATGCAACAAAGACCATGATAAGATCAATCATTTGGTCGTTCTTAGTTTTAAAAACACCTCCCAGGTCCATTATGGTGTTTACGAGTACATGCATGTCTGCTTCCCGATTGACCAACCTGAGATGCATAGACTAAATGGGGAACAATGAGTCCCAAGGACACGGTCACCTTTGCAACAAACTACTTTTCTGACAAGTAGCCGCTGACATTCCCAATCACCAGCATTGGAGTGGCATTGAAATCCCGACTCGTGACATACAGCGGCAGCTAATTCGACATACAATGTTACCAAAAACTAATCCCGACATCAAGCCCAGTTTACACCTGCCAACGCAAAGTGCACCAATAAGATCAAATCAAAATACAAGTCGGTCGATGGTGCTAGCTCCCCGATAAAATATCGGTAACAATAAGCGATGACTCTTCAAGTCTTTGAGCCGTTTATACCTGAAGACCAATACGTGGTTTATTCAGTATACGTCTTACACCTGACGACCGACTATCTTTTTTTGAAAAAGGTTTATTGACAGAAGGTTCTTCTATACATATACAAGATTTTCAACCTTACAGTCAATTTGAGACAATACATTGATACAATGAACATACACCGTGATGTATCAGGCATTCATAATTTCCATTGGGTCAGTTCGCTTAGTGCTGTGCACTCAGGACAATGGCTATAAGTGTGCATGGGGTTGAAAACCTCCAGCAATGCGGAGTGTTTATTCCAGTTCATTCTGATTCCCAGTTAGCACTTGTCACTGGGCAGTACTTCTCTGAGTATTTAGTCTATATTTTGGGTAGAAAACCTCAAAGTACCAGAGAGTTCGGGTTATATTATGCCACTATAGTGGAATAATATCGACAAATATAAACTCTATATTGTGAGAGAAAAAGGAAAAAGAAGGACAAGAACAAAGGAGACTAAAACAAAGGAGACAACATATTACTAGACAAAGTTAGACACAAGTTGACATTCTAGTAGATCAGTGACACTGAAAACATAATGTCATAACACTTATAATAGTACCGGCTAGTATAGTAAGGATACTTACATTCCAGAGGAGAAAATGGGGAGGGGGATCTCAAGTCAAATGAGACTATTGGTATATGCGCATCTATTTCCATCGTATATACAGAAGGGAAAATCTGAGTATTAACCCTGCCTAAACTGCAGCTGAATGTATATATTTCCCATTAAAGATTGGCCAGAAACGGCGTGTTCTGCGTGGACGATCAGAATATTTACCTGAACCCTATTTTCACCTGTAATTTTCTAATGGGACATTGGGGCTAATGCTCAGACGATTTTATGCATATGAAGCCACAACAGGTGATTATCTAAACATTTGGATATTGCATAAACTGGAATAACATAGAATATAATGCAATCCCCGTCTTAACTCAGGGGTAATCAAAACAGGTATTATAAACTCATTGAGTTCATACATCATAAGACTACAGAAGACATTGCTAGGTGATTCTTTGACCGAAGGCACTGTGTAACCAAGCAGATAAAGTGTACTGCCAGCCTGTGGAATAGTCCTGTACCGGCAGAGCAACATGAAACAGCGCCCATTAGACCCGCGACGACACAATGTGAACAACTTCATATTGGGTACTGTACAATGTCACATAGGCATCCCTGACTCACTTATAACAGTTAATTAATCATATATAAAAAAAAATCACCCGCGAACATATTGCAGCTGTTGATCACTTCCCTCTGATTCCCGACTTCTCCCAACCACACCGCAAGCTCTCGATATCGTCGCCATTTTGTTTTTCATCTCAACCCGCTGCGGGAGTGACTGACCAGAAAAAAAGCACTACGATGGTGTCTAATATGATAACCTCCACTTGTGGTGTAAATGAGTTGGCTGCCGTGTTTATGTATGGGAGGCGGGCGGGCGGGCGACGCATCATGTGGGCATATTAATGCACCGTGTGGGCGTCCTAGCATAGGCAGCCAGTAGTCTGGCTGGGCCGTAGCGGTTATAAAGCTGGCGGGAAATATAAGGATCGGAGACTATGTTTAGGGCGTCACCCCATTAAATATCAACAGCCTTCCTATCAGCATTGATGTGTTGGTATAAAACATAATCTTAATGAGATGCATGATATGATATGTGACCCAGATATGCTCAACTGCCTAATTTCTTGAATAATATCTGCGAGACTTAGAGTTCGCCCTAAGGGGATAGTTCTTTATCTCCCCCTGGTATTTCCCCCATCAACTGAACATTGGGAACTTGTACTCATCGCTCATGGAGTATTGCAGAAAGAATACTCAATCGCCAATGACATCACAAACATTAGTCAATGATAAAATTGAGATGAAAATCAAAGCCACACTCGAACTGTAGCCGCTGGAAGTACACCATTCCTTTTGGTCTGCTACGTAATCTTATTCGGCTTTGCCTCGTGAGATTACTCCACAACCAATATTCATGGCGTATTTTCAGAGGCCATGGATCTCTATGCAAATCGTTCATTATCACTACATGTTTTTAAACATGAAGAAAATAACTTATTTAAATGATACTTGTTGCTGGATATGAGGAGAAAGGATAGCATGTGATTAGTGTGGTTGATACCACCTAACAAATTAACTGCCATGTGAATTAGAGTTGTGATTCCCCTCATTATCTCACCCAGTCGTGCATTCATATGCAGATCAGTTTACTTTACTTGTCTGTCCTTTCGCTATTAGTATTCCCCTGCTCTTATACGTTCCACACAATATAACAACGAAGCTAAAATGATTCTCTAATAGAAATTTAGGAGCTGACAACATGCGATTTGGAGATTGCTGCATGCGTGAGAGGAATCTGCGATGTTTGTTTCCACTGAATACTGTGTCTAGTGGGTTGTCAGTGAAAGGGAATGGAACCTGGTACTGAAGCCTTGCCTTACCCACCTTCGAAAACATTGAATCATATGGAACACATGTGTTTGTTCATAGGTGGCAGGGACAGGATGACAGGGTTTTTCTTTCAGCATTTTGGATCATCATAAGGTGATCCCATATATTTGGTATCCACCTTATAAATACTAACCTCTGACTTAAGGGCAAAATCCACCAGGCCGATTTCTCACCTGATCAATTGTTCCTGGGCCCTTAAGAGGAAGCTCTCGTATTGTAATTTATTTAATTCTGATAATAATAGTTTAATAAATGACCATTTTCAAAGATTTGAGAAATTCTAGGGCATCCGATAATAATCGGCGATTGTCTGGCTACGGAATCAGCTACCGTCGGTCCAGTGGAACACCCCCTTTAAACGTATAGATTCTAGAGATCTCTACCTAGGATGATCCGAATAGTCGTAGTTTCCTTGGAGATTATAAAAAGAAGTCCCTATCCCGCAAAGTAGTGCATGAGAGAAGTCATGTCAGGGGTCATGCTGTCTTCTCTATAGTAAATATATTCGGGAATTAATGTGACAAATGAAATATTACCATGATTTTGTTTTACGTGTTTAGTTCTCCTCGTTGTTGACGTAATGCAATATTCTCGTATTCGTCAGGATATTACTGCCCGTCAAATACACAGAGACCGCGACCACGCAGATGAAAATCATGGAACTATGGTATATATAATCCCCCGTTAAAACACATACAGGGAAATGGTTTTAGAAAGCAGTATAGACTTCCTTTATTGTAGATTTATCCCACCTGATGACGAGTAGAGTTCCCAGGTTTTGTCTGCCGGTCTCCCGGGGAACACTCGGATGTTTCCCGGGCTGGAGCCGCCACTAGAGCCGCACATTACACGGGATTAGATCAAGCCCAATAATCACCGTGTTCCGCCATGGTCGCCAGGCAAGCAGGCAAAGTGGAATAAGTGTGTCAGCAGCCTCATAGTTACTCGATCGTCCATCGCCACCGAGCGGCTCAGACAATCTACAGCCATCGGCTCTGATCACTCGTCTATGCAACAGTGAGGAGGAAACTAGATCGATGACTATGGGGATCCATAGAATTCATATCTCCGGCTCGTTTTGCGTTTAAATACATCATCGCTCTAGCTAATAGTAAATGTATTCGGGAATTAATGTTATCTTGTCACAGAGTCGGCGTTTAATCTGAAAAGTGTTACGAACCCACAGACCGGCAAATACTCGAGTTAGGCAGGCGGGGCCATGAGTGAGTAACAATTACCCGATTAAATGCCAGGCAGGTTTTACTTTTATGATCCACCTTCAAATGTTTTGAATTAGTAAGAGACAACCTGAAATCCCTATTGGAGGTCCGATTTGGGCACGCCAACCTAGTCCGTCTATGACTATCCAAATGGGAAAATGGTAGACCGCGACATATACATGTACAGCGAACAGACCCAATAAAAACAAAAATGCCACACTGGGCAGTACATCATATTCAGCCAGTAAGCATACGACTGATGTGCTAACGTGTATAATAAATTATTAACAGTATTGATATTGTAAGGAACACATACAAAAATATAAGGAAATATGTAAAGAGAGTAAGTATTGACATACATTGTAAATCGTATAGACAGAAACACTATGAATAAAAAAGACAGGCATTTGGGTAATAGTGTAGACAGAAATATTATAGATAGTATAGACAGAAACATTTTAAATAGTATAGGCAGTAATATAGGCAGTAACATTGTAAATCTTATAAACATGAAATATAGACAAACATTGTCAACAGTATTGGACAGAATCATAGATATTATAATGAATACAGTGTACATCACGTATATACAGGCAGTATAGACAGAGGGGACACAGCATAGACAGGGGCAGTGAACATGGCAGGGATGGGTGTCATGGGTACGGCACTGTTGCTCGGTGGATGAAGCGTCATGGCAAGCCGCAGACCGCACCCTCACTGCGCAGTCATCATGACGAGCCATCGCCACAAACAAAGGAGGGAGTTTTTAATGGAACCTGTGAGGCATCTCATCATTCGGCCAGTGTCACGTTTGAAAATTGACTCCGCACTCAATCACAGCCCACTCGTCTCATGCTCGCCACCTTTTTCCACAGGCGGGTAGCGAGCCTTATCTGCTTGGTTACGCTAGGCGTTCGGACAAACAATTACATAGCAACGTATCATGTTTCATTATAGGACTGATTGTGTGACTGTAATACTTTTGTATTACCTGTTAAGAAAAGACAGGGATCGCATCGTATTTCATGTTATTCATGATCCAAATCGGGGTTTATAACATCCATATCGCCTCGATGATACTTCAGATATGGCTTAGCTAACACATAAAATATACATGACTTTATATTAACTAATTGGCAGGACACGATATCATATAACTATCTTATCTATGTAAAAACCAATACAATTATCCTCTGGACAGTCAATATTTGATTATACAATCTTTTCCTAACCCTATACCTAAATCCTTATCTGTAACCATAACGTTATCCTTAAAGTTGAGATATTTTACTGTTGACCGAAAGTCTGGCTGTTCCTTTCCGTATTAGGTTGGTTGTAAAAACGAGAAGTATGACTAAAGATAGAAGGTAATTAGATATTTAATTAGTTTACATTCTCCAGCATTAAAAGGCTTTGCCTTTATGAAAGAAGAACTTCATACCGAGCAGATTTACTGCTATATCAAAGACCAATCCTTCTCATACTATGTCTATGAGGGATATGATAGATCTCTCACCTCTACCTGAATTCATCGCATAGATTTGATCTACAAAAGAACCTTGAGAATATCTAGTAAAGACCTGTAATGGTTAACTGGACGATAAATCAAACAAACAAACAAACAACAAACAAAGAAAGGAAAGAACATTCTTGATAAATGGATTCTATTGATTTACGTCCTAGCAACAGCCAAGGTTATATCATGTTAAACGAAAAGGGCAAAGGATAGTAACAGAGGACATTGACTATATTTCTGCACAATCATATTGAGTTATTTTATCTCCAAATGACTAAATGCTCCGTATAGCCACAATCCTTATGCATCAGTATTACTCAGCATGCCCATATGCTGACTCGAAAGTTTTTTTTTCATTACTCCGTTTCTTGTTTACCGCTTCTACAAAACAATTTACTGATGTTTGTCCTATTACCTGGACGACTATATTCTACGAGAATAGAAACCTGTATGCCAACACCTCAATGCAAATGGCACGATCATGGTTTACGATGAACAACAACATACATCTAATCATAGTTCCTGGTTGCACGAGTTTTGGCGGAGTGTGCAAACTATCCGGAATAAACTACCGCTAATTGGTACCCTTATCCATGATACTTATCGCCAGGTGATGAGGGAGGGCGTGTGTGACTGGATTATGTTTATTATCAATAGATCCCTTTGTTTATGTTTGAATCTCCATAATTAGATGACAGTATGGGGATTGGTTTTATATGGAGAACACCACTTTAGTTGCCTGGACGGGGAGGGAGGAGGTGCTATCTTCCTGGTGTTGTGGTGACCCTCAATAGAGCACGTTTTCCCACTTAGGCTCATCTCTGAAATAGGCCCATCGCCGGTGTTTCTATACTTAAGCACTTTGACATAATTAGCTCGCTTCATTTAATCAATTCTGCTACCAGGCCCTAGTTTTTGGATACATTCCCACACTCCAAAAACTGAGCTCCACCTATTATGCCTCAGGCGCATCAAGTGGTAAGAAGACAAGAAAGTGTCATTCGTAGACAAGACAGAAACAACATTTCCCAGGCGTTCTCCGATCCCCTGCACGTCTATTTAAATGTCGCTGATAATTAAGCATGAGGCCCCAGCCACTGCATTAGGCCATTTTTATCGGCCGACTATTCGGCACTGATCTGAAGTCAGGAACCACCGATCGACCTTTTTGGAATACCGACGCAAGATCGGTGAATGGAAACAGCCTGGTATTTGAAATGGTCACCGATTATCATGGCTACAGTTACGTAATAAAGCCACCACCAACCGACTTGATTAACAACCAACACAATCAAAAGGCTTTGGTTTCTTCGGTGAGGCTCGAGGTTTTAGTCGGGAATTCAAATCGGTATGGATCTGCAAAATGCAGAGAAAAAATTGTATTCACTGCACCCTTATCGATTTATTTATAGTGCAGTCGGTGACCACCACCTAAAAACCATGTGGCCGAATTTATACCTAACGACGGAAAAAGCACCGATAAAATCTGGGGAAAATACAAGTCGCTTAATGTTGCTTCCCAATAAAATATTGGTATCGATTTTCTGTGACACCCAAAGTCGTTGAACCATTTACACCGGAGGATCGATTATAAAATGTGTGCACAATGACGATCTGCATTTAGATGACCTTCAACGTGTCAATCCTTATTCTCCGCCGACAATTTCAAAGTGCTTTGGAATCGTCGGAGGCCTCTACAGTCAGTCGGAGGTGCTATGTTATGCGATTTGGGGTTGATAATTCGGCGAACGGGTCTGCATTTTGTCTGCTTGCACTAAACAATATCTTGTCAGACATGCATCGGTCGGCTGTTCCACATTCTTGAATCTGTGGTAAATAAGTAGGTGTAGGTTTGGCCTCAAGGTCATTTTCCACTGGCCGATTATTTAGCACCTATCTGCAGTCGGAAACCACCGGTTGATATTTTTTACATACTGATGCAAGATCGGAGAATGGAAGCAGCCCAGTATTTAAAATGGTCAACGATTATTATAGCAAATATTATGCAAAAGGCCACCAACGACAGACTTGGTCAACTATTGACACAATCAAAACTTGTTTATTTCATTTGTGAGGCTCAAGGTTTCAGCAAGAACATTACATCGGTATGGACCTGTGTGTATTGCGATGAAAACAAGGCAAACACAGCACACTCACCGATTATATGATGCCGACATGCTTGGCACCACCGACAGAGTTTTAGCGCTTCTTAAGCAATCGGTAACGTTTTCCTCAGCCAATGGAAAACGGCCTTAAGTAGAGCTCGAATAATCGGTGCCATTTTTGTTCGCCGATGTAAACGGGCCTATAGTCAGACAGAGAGGAGACCGGCAAGTTGGGAGGGAGATGGGACGAGAGTTTGGGAGGGGAGCATTGCGGAGAGGGAGGGAGGGGAGGGAGGTGGTCTGTGGGATAAGATCGTGAGACACGTGTTAAACCACCACAGCCGTCATCTTATTGATAGCACTTGGCGGCCGCTTGCCGCTATTCCTGTGTGCGAAAAGTAAAACAATAAGCGCTCGTGGCCCGCCGCCCGTTTGAGCACGCGCGGCGGTGGGAAAACACCAGTATTTACCGTTGGGAATTGGGTCTGTGGGTGGGAGGCCGAGGCACGTACCGGGCGAGGGACAGGGGAGTCTGCATGGACAAGGAGAAGGAAGGGGATAGGCATGATGCCAGGGACACAGCAAGCCAGTAACGGGGGCGATCTCCAGAATCGCCGACAGAAATATGCGTATATATGTGGGATATTATGTCATGGTAATATCACCCGCAGATAATTTAGTGTCTCCGAGGCATTAATCACGTGAACTATGAAATAGTTGCTCACATACATGTCATTTTGTGTTTGCGATTCCGGAAATCGCCGCGTTTCTCACTTGGTGTGTCTCCGGCTGTAAGGTGGCTTATTTCCATATCAGCACATATACAATATACACCTTCGTTTCTGTATGTGGTTTCAAAACATGTGTCCCTGTCTCTCTCTCTGTCTCTTTGTCTCTCTTTCTGTTTATCTTTCTGCCTCCATGTCTCCCCTCTTTCTCTCTTATCTCTATCTCGCTCTGCCTCTGTCTCTGTCTGTCCCTGCCTCTGTCCCTCTTTTCATTCTCTCCCTTTCTCTCTCGATCTCTCGAGCGCATACGTTTGTCTATGCCATCTTTATATTCCTTTCCTGTTATTCATGAGTCTATCTGCACTCTTCTTTTTGTCTTTCTGTGTTCACTAATGACCACTGCGTTTTAGTAAGAATCATTTATGTGGGCGTTTCATCCTATTTGAAGGACATGGGTATATAAAAAGCCGATTTGATTATCAATCTTATCCATCCCTTCTTTTCGTCCATAGAAAGCCACTGTTGATGCCAAATGCGATTTCTCAATATGCACCTTAGAAATGTTAATGGCGAATTGGCTTCATATTGTGCGCAAAGGTGGAGGAGGTCTTAGGCATTCATATTTAATTGATAAGTCCAAACGCAAATAATATGTTTTATTTCCCTATATACCTTGTATTATCCCTGGTATTTATCCTTTTGCAAGGCATTGCCTTAGTCTAAAGCATGAACTAAAACCCAGAAACTATTAGCATATTGAATCTTATCAGTGCTACCACATTTCTTTTACTCGCGGAGAAATTCCAATCGTAGATGATCCTGCAATAGCGTTCATTCCCTATTCCGTCACACCCTGTCAAAACATGGCCCATATCTCTTTACCTAAGAAGCACTGATAACAATAACCCTTCCTTCTGGTGTTCGGATTGAATCTCTTATCACAGATGCCACACTATAGGCCACCCACGTTTCTCACCATAGAGTTAATGATTGCCTCCACTGCAGCACTGCCCCCCATCGTTTCGGGTTGGTAGAGTTGGGAAAATGATCAAGGAGCTCCTGCCTTGACAACACCCGTTTATTTAAAGTTGATCCCATGATGATGATGCTTCATGAACAGTCTTGTGCGGATTAACTCCAGGCCCAATCGTCATCATGGTTACTTTGGACATCTGAGTCGGGCTGCCTTTAACATGCAGTATACTTCCATCCTTTATCTTAGCCCGGAATAAAAGTCCATAGGCCTAACATGTTCACGTTCTCAACAGGCATGCGAGTAAGGTAACTCATTCTTAACGGGTGATAAACAGATAGATATTTCCAGGCTAAGATAAAATCAGAAACATGTTCGTTCTTGGTCTGAGTCCCCATCTGCCATCTCGTTTGGAGTCCTTCAGAATACTCACTCGGCTATTGCCTCGTTCATTTTACTGCGCACTCCAAACTCGATGGCGAACGAAGACACAGACCAAACACTCATCAGTTTCTTTCTTAATATGCGAGTTTCACTTGTAGAGAATAATGTACCTGAAACAAGTGTACTTGACACTTTTCCTCGTGTATCGGACATACCTCCGTAGATACACAAATTGCATGATAAGGTGCCAATCTTTGCCTTTCCCAGTCTCAAGGAAAAATGGCGAATTCGCTTTACATGGATAGACACACCTGGTACATAGTCTCAGACAGAGTCCCTGTGAACAGCCACCCTGGGACTCACGTACCCTTCAGATGAGGGGTGTGGGTAACATGTGATCCAGCCTGCTGGCTTCCTATTGGCTTAGTCTGCGACTCAGCTGTGGGTATATTTGTCTCACCAAAATGCCCATATCTAAATTGTGTAATTGAGGAAAATATTGAACACTACCATTCAGACGAGGATATTGGCTTACAGAACACAAGCTCAGCAGGATTTGTCCCAGACAAATTTCTTGCAAGTACAAGAACGCTACTATGTGAATTCCACTTACCTCTCCAGTCAGTCACTTCTTTGCCAGCGTAGCTATAGCGAAGATATATTTGATAAATTAAGCGTAGTCGCAAGATTTAAGGATGCATGCCATATCGTAAACATTGGAGGAGAGCCTTGAAGCCTTATTAATTAAAAGGCACTATCAAATGAACGACCGCTCTACATCAGCCGTGCATGGGGAACAGGGCGGGTATACAGACAAGATATACATGATTGCATATAAAGGCAGCACTTCAGTGCGCATGGTTCAACAAAAGTAGGTCTTATTACTCGATTTTGGCTGTAGTTCTTTTTCATAAGCCGATCAACCCCTATGAATAATGTGCTTTCTTTAAGAACCATTCATATCTCATGCAACGTTGTTGCTGTAACATAAAATCTGTTTCTCTGTGTCCTTTTACATTCTTGGTGGTTATTTAAAAGTCATTACACGAAGCCGACGTTTCTAGGCAAATGCACCTAAAGAACATCTCATAATTTAGAGTCTCTGCAGCGTGAGAGGCTTTGCCTCGTGAGATAACTCCACAACTAACATTCATGGCATAACTTCAGCTTTGGATTTTGATGCAGTTCCCACTTAATATATATCAACGGTATTTGCCATCCTGGAAATCCCTGAAAGTTATAAACAAAGAAACATAATCGAACAGGTATCAGGGTAAACTACTGGAATGTGTCAACCTCGAAGAGAGACTTTGAATATATTTCCTCGTGTCAGTAAAAATATAGGATACATAATCCATAATTCAGAAAGAAGGTAATAATAGCTGAATGCTGTTGGTGCCTATTAGCCATACAGACTGTCTCGAGGATATTGTCAAGAGAGCCTTAGTGTGTATCCTTCAGTATCGTCAATACTCATTACAGAAATGTATGTTTGAGGGCAAGCATACCTGATGAAAGTACATGCATGTCAAAGCGAATCCATCTTGTATTGAATATAATCTCAGGTGAATGCTCCATCTCTTGAATGAATATTTTAAAAAACCAGTTAGACTTACATTTACAGTGTCATTTGTTCATCATCTTTTGGGGTTGTATTTAGTATCAGAGCAATTATCCATGTGTGTATAACCTGATCGGTTATATTATGTGTATCGCCATATTGTGTCTCTCTTTAACAGCTCTGTATATAGTATCTAACTTATGTTGCGTAGATTATATGATACACGCGAATCTCTTTGGGAATATTCGTGTGTGCAGTGTCTGCTTCTTACGCCACGACGCCTCTGTAAATACATGCAAGAACATTGATTTGAAAAAAAAAAACCACCATATTATTGGCTTTGCTAAATACCTGATTTGCAAGTCCATCCCGATTCATTTGATATTAATTGGTTGTGGACTGGCGCCGGTATAAAGAACATATTGGATCCAAGATCTCTTCATGTCAGACTGGTCCCTGCTGGCTTGCAGGGGAGGTTATTTCATTTTGCCAACCTGTCAACATGGCTCCATATATCGCTACATTTTGTTTCATGTTGCTCACAATACCGTTCAGTAAATTATGATTACCCTAATTCCCATGCCTCTTTTTAACAGTCGCCAGTCACGTGACATAAGCCATTGTTATTGCATTATGGGATGACGCTTGATGTTATATTAAATTGTATCGTGCTTGGCAATAGCGTCGGCGAAATGCCTCTCACGGTTATCTATGACTTTATTTCCACTGCCATTGGTCTTTGAATTTGAAATGTCTATTCTTGTATTTTTCCAACTACGATTCTATAGATTATATCACTATAAATCGTCTAAATTACTCTATTCACTTCAGAATTCCATGTATTTTAATGCGTACATATGGAGGAACCTCTTTCTTTGGTTCACAAAACAGTTCTATCCCAAGATTTATATACAAACATAAATCAGACGTGCTTGCATCTTATCGATGTGCTGTCTCTTAACCTGAAACTTTCTTCTCGATGTAAATCATACAAACGCATTAAATTCATTTCTTTGTTTTCTATGAAAGAAATCACCTTTGCTCTTCTACCAGGATAGTGCCAATTAAATCATGTATATCAATGTTGGTCATACTGACATGTATGCTTATCGTTGCATAATACTCATTGCAGGGCCGTGATTTTGAGAGTGTCTACACGAACCATCGTTACACCCAAAAGGAGCGGGAGATCCTGGCCTCTCATGACAGCTTCGACTATCTGCCCAGCCATAGCCCGGTGTACAAGGAATGGCTAAAGAGACAACCTGCAAGGTAAGCAAAACTCACTACACAAAGCCTCAGACTTGGCTGTCTCTACAAGTGTTCTAGTGTCCTTCATAACTAAGAGATGCGCCGTAGTATATGGTGCGTACGACTATCATTTTTTAAACATTTAATTGGCTGAATTGGCTTTGTTTGTCAGTCAGCAGTTCAACAGTTGTATGGGGGAGCTGATACAGGAAGGATTGATACTGACTTCTGGATGTGTCGCCATTGTTTTCGCTTTTCTCTGTCCTTGGAGTATACTGCTCAAGTCACTCTCGTGAATTAAGCTTTTCAGAACATATAACTCTGTCTTCTTTGGGCCTGGCATCGAGCTCTCAATACCCTATGATAAATCGTACAATGCGCGCATCGGGGTACATGCCCGGATATATCGGCTACGAATTAAAGCTAACTTTCCAACACGAAACCGATTTTGTGTCTGGAGGTGTTTCATAAAGCCTATCGTAGTGTATCAGCAGCTCTGTGGACGCCGGGCCTGATGGTAAAGAATTACACTAAAATCAAAATCGTCCTGTGAGGACTGGGGAAAGGGATCAGTCGTCCATTATTAGACACATATACGTTATATTGAAAATGAACGATGATTTTGGGGACTGGGGTTGTAACCACGATTTGTTGACGCGTAGTAATAACCGAGAGTCAGCGAGTGTAATAGGAAGTTCGCAAAAACATATGTCGCTAAAATCATCGTTTGTTGTATTCATTAACTCCTTGCGTAAATAAAACGAAGGAATTGTCATAGTAAAGGTTATATCATTGGGACTATTTCTTATTCTCCAGCACAAAGGTACTATCATTTCGTCGTCGATGGCTTTGAGGCCTGTAAGCCATGGTTTTAATCTGTAATCATGGGTTATTATTCCTGACAACTCAGAAACCAAGGGTAGTGGTTTGCTGTAACCCTATACATTTTCAATGGGGGGGTTTGTTATAGGGATAATACGTTGTCTCGGCACAGAGGGGTCAATAGATACATTATTTTTTATTATTCCTGTTATACAAATTGCCCATTGGGAATGTATGGGGATTCGTTTAACCACTGCCCATTGTTTAAAAACTGCCAGATACCATAATCATAGTCCACGGATTCAGATCCATCGTATACGGCTTCGCAGCTATTATATATGAGAAAATAGTCCCTCAGTGCTATATATCAAAATGATGGTCCCTACTGATATACCCTTTGATATTACAATTCATGGGTCCAACTTATTAAAAAAAAAGGCTTATGAATACTACAAACGATGATTTTGTAGACAGCGGGGATATACGCTAACGATCATGTATTACGACACCAACCTCGAGTAGTTTACGGCCACCTGCCTCCAAACCCATCGATTACTGTCTATTCAAACGTCATGCACACAGAACGTCATACAATTTGGGCGCTGGTCTTGGTCTCTCCATGGCTCTGAGGACGAGCCTGAGACCCGGGCTTAGGCTGGCCACGCTGTAGGCACACGTATGTGGAGTGGCGTTAATTAAGCCCGGGCAGAGGGAGTTGCTCCCGCGCGGTACATGTTCACCCGGAGAGCGCCTCACCGCATGCGTCAACACAAACGGCGGCCTTTGAAGATGGCGGCGTTTACACTTGACGAATATTAGCCGATTATTTGCCACCGATCTGCAGTCGGGAACCACTGATTGGATTTGTATGTACACCGACCCAAGATCGGTGACTGGAAACTGACAGACAGAGCCAAATGCGTTGATTTAATCGGTGAGACTCAAGGTTTCATCATGAACATTAAATAAGATTGGTAGGCACCTGTGAAATGCGTCCACACAAATGGCGTCCTTTGAAGATGGCGGCGTTTACACTCGACAAATATTAGCCAATTATTTGCCACCGATCTGTAGTCGGGAACCACTTATTGGATTTTTATGTACATCGACCCACGATCGGTGACTGGAAACTGACAGACAGAGCCAAAATGTGTTGATTTAATCGGTGAGACTCAAGGATTCATCATGAACATTAAATAAGATTGGTAGGCACCTGTGAAATGCATCCACACAAATGGCGTCCTTTGAAGATGGCGGCGTTTACACTCGACGAATATTAGCCAATTATTTGCCACCGATCTGTAGTTGGGAACCACTGATTGGATTTTTATGTACATCGACCCACGATCGGTGACTGGAAACTGACAGACAGAGCCAAAATGTGTTGATTTAATCGGTGAGACTCAAGGTTTCATCATGAACATTAAATAAGATTGGTAGGCACCTGTGAAATGCGTCCACACAAACGGCGGCGTTTGAAGATGGCGGCGTTTACACTCGACGAATATTAGCCATTTTCCATTGGCCGATTATTTGCCACCGATCTGCAGTCGGGAACCACTTATTGGATTTGTATGTACACTGACCCAAGATCGGTGAATGGAAACTGACTTGGTCAAAGACAGACAGAGCCAAAATGCCTTGATTTAATCGGTGAGACTCAAGGTTTCATAATGAACATTAAATAAGATTGGTAGGCACCTGCAAAATGCGTCCAAACAAACGGCGGCCTTTGAAGATGGCCGCGTTTACATTCGACGAATATTAGCCATTTTGCATTAGAACCGTTCCCATTGGCCTACAAAAACGGTGTAGATATTTTGCATTCTCCTGATAGCCTATTTCCATTTGGTGTCAGCAGTGCTAAAGGTCTGTCAGTGGTCCCTGACTGTATATGGGGATGGCCAATGGAAATAGGCTTTTGGGAGAACACAAGAATTCTACACCGTTTTTTTGACAGCCAATGGAAACAGACATATGGGCCGATTTTTTGCGGCCGATCTGCAGTCGGCAACCACCGAGCGGATATTTCGTATACACCGACGCAAGATCGGTGAGTGGAAACAGCCTTGCACTTGAAGTGGTCACTGATGAATTTTGCCTAGATTATGCAATACGGCCACCACCGTCAGACTTGGTCAACGACTGGGAAAATCAAAATGCTTTCATTTCATCAGTGAGACTCAAGGTTTCACCACGAACATCAAATTGGTACACACAAGATATCCATTGCACCCTCAGCGACTATTTAATAGCTACGCGCAGTTGGTGTTACTACCGACAGACCTCTTGGGGTACTGAAATAATCGGTGCCGTTTTTGTCAGCTTACGTAAAATTGCCTTGTGGGTGACGAATCTTGAATTCAGCATCACCAGACGATTATGCATCAAACACGAAATCATCTACTGCGACGATTTCTGATCGCTAAATCATACAAGCTGCTCGTGCACTTCATAAATATGCTGACGATTCTTACCCGATCATAAACTAAAATCAGTTTGAATTCATCTTCGAGGAATGCAATGCAAAGCCCTTCACAATTTGACTAAAGCCATTGGTTTCAAATACACGACACCGGTTTTTGGCCTAACTCCTTTTTCTAATGGGAAATACAGACTTGTGTTCCAGTACAGAATCTCAGTGGGATTTGTCTCGGATAATTCCCTCCTCGTAAACTGCGCTTTAAGGCCCAGCTATGGAGCTGCTCTTGTACTAAACAGGCCCACCCCGCCCCACCAGGCCCGCCTCTAAGCCTGTCACCAGTTTGCAGTGGTTGCTTTGATAGTGGTAGAGCCTTTACAAGCAGGCCAAGTCTGCCTTTGTCTGTGAACCGACTGTAAACCATGGGGCTTTCCCAGTCCAGCCTGTATTATAGACATAATCCCGTTGGCCAGAGCCGGTTCTACTGTATCTAACTGGAGGGCGTTCTGTTGTCTTTTATCAGCCCCTACGAATATATGTACTCAACGCACCATATGAATCTGGCACTGTGTTTGCACCTAACGGCTGATATCTGCTTGAAGTAGTTGGGTTGACTATAGAGACATTGAGCTCGCTGTCCTAAAATATATCATCTGATATGGTCTCTCTCTACGGGGCCCGAGATCAGGCTCTACATGGACAGTTGTAAACTTGTCTGAACTGGAAACGCCAGTGGCAGGTTAGTGAATCATATGTGATGTTCATACAAATCACTCTTTTCTTAAGTCTTTGGGGCGACCTTCAAAATAATCATATTATCTGGAGTTCTATTCAGACAAAATCAGAATGGATATATCTCATTGAAATATGAATGGGTTAATCTAACAAACTTAATTCCGATTTAGACTGAAGGATCCGTATGTTTTGAACGATTAACACTATTGATAGACTATCATATGAACAATACACGCACGGAAATACCATAGGGTAATTTTCACCTGCTGTAGTATGCTGGCCTATTTTCGTCTTTTGGTCCCTTCAAAAGAATTTTTTTTAAGGGAGTTTATTCATCATTAATTATTTCTAGTCATACATTGATATTGGACCACCATTCCTTAATCATATTAACTGTTATATAACTCTACATAGGTTCACGCATCACTACGTAGCGAATAGGTTATCTAGGGGATAGAAATGGTGAGTGATTAACTGAGGGATGTTGTAGGTGACTATGTCGATCTGATTTTTGATAAGACCACGTGAAAATAGGATTGAGAATACTGCATGGTCTATGCTGGTGAAGAAATATCATAAATGTTGAAGGCTAACAGAAATGCAGCGGAAGAATGCGACAGAAAAGGAAATGATGTGAAATTGTTGGAGGAAAATAGGAAGTAAACAAATTGGAGAATGACAGAATCAAAGGAAATGGAAAGGTATAAAAACAAAACAAGTAATCTTTAAAGATAGGAAACGATGCAGTTTTGCAAAGACTGCACAGACATAAAAATGGGTAAAAGATTGTTAATTGGAAAAGTAATGAAACGACTTTAAGGGATATGTCCATTACTTTGATTATATATTAAGTCAAAGGCATTGTGCCTAAACTTGACAGATTTTTAAAGTATGTCAAGTTTGTCAAAAAAATCAGGAAGCTTCTCGAATTCACAAGGGGCATTTAAATGATTCTAATGCAACCATGTATTCTAATGTAGACTATGGCGGCAATGGCTAAGTGTGCAAACTCTAACCAAAAATGTAACCTAATCTTAGAAATGCAGTGTACATAATGTCCATGCAAAAAGAATCGATGTACTGCCAGCTGCGATATTGGTTGTACTAACGCAATACCATCTACCATTGGCGCTTCTGACGAGACTTAAAGATAGACAAAAATGAAAGCCTTCCAAGTATAGGCGATTCCGTTCATATTATTATGCTCACGCCCTTATCAAAATCTGTAGAAATTCCCTTTTATCGGGAATGGTATTCACAAATCAGAGCGGGAGAAACTGGAGAATCGAAATGAAATGTATTTTAAGAACAACTGTCATGATAGAAGGAGAGGAGAAGAGGGAAGTTTTGTCTCAGAAAAGAAGCACGGCAAAGATGGATGCCGTGTGGAATGCAGTCTGCCGTACTTCTGACCCGAGTCCCGTTCACACTGTACGACTGGAGGGCTTGCGACTAGCGGTACCTAGCTTGAGACTGGACGTTCCAAATACCATGCGACGGGGAGTACCTCGGTATGCTCAGTCGGCGACTATCGGTACCAAATATCAAACATATTTTCCAAAAAATCTCTCCTAAAAAATCAGTGGTGTCGGGGGATTTATTTTCGCATCCTCATGCTTTTTGATTTTTGAGTTGTGCAGTCGTACATGGGACTCTACACATGCCCCGGCACACATTCACCAAATATCAAACATGCTTGATATTTCGAATGCCTTTGACTGGTGTCGGGTAATGCTGAATCTTATAATCGTCAAGTGTACACATCTTTTTCGTGTGTAGGGCGCCGATTGCGGGGTTCAGGGACCCACCACTTGCCAGGCGGAGTAAGTCGGTGGTGCTCCTCAGAAAAATATCGGTACCGATAATCGGTGACAGTGCAAGTCGTTCAGGCGCTTACACCTGATGACACATTAAACATTTTTATCTGCATGCAAGGACGGATCATCATCATTAAATTCATGTTCTCTCAGTGATTAATTTAGCCAGAATCTATTCTATAAGCTGCTTCAAAAATCGGTTGGTGGTGCCAGATTACGCATTTGGGGTTGAGTAATCATTGAACGGGTTTGGAGTTTTAATGTTGGCACTTACTTATATTTCATCAAGAACGTCTAATAATCGGTCGGTGGTGCCAACTCCAGTAATCGGCGGTCAGAATCGGTACATGTAAACTGAGCCTTATCCAAATATATTTTGCTGTAAAAACGGTTTGCTTTCCAAGCTTCACAGCCATCTGTGTGTTCAAGGAGTATTCGATGATGTAGAGTCATGACAGGGTTGGGGCGGTAAACTAGACCGTGTATGTGATATATACCATGAAATATTCTCGGAATTATATCTGCTACAGACCTCCAGCCTCATTTGATAGAGTAGATATAATAACCACCATGAAGCCTCCCGAGAAATGTGTCTACTATAAACGACTTCCTCCTTAGATACCGTACATGTGATGAATGATAGGATTTTCTATTTCTCTTATCTCAGCAGCATTCGGCTCTGCCATAACGCCTCGAAATATCACATCAACACCAGCGGTTCGCAGAAAGGTGTCGATATGGATATCTAATTCCTCGTTGGTGAACAAAAATTAATATTAGATATGACATATTGTCGATTAGGGTGTTCCATTCCCAGGAGTGTCCCATATGCTGGGTGTCCCATTCAGAGCAAGGTCTCGCATTCAGCAAAATTTTCGGACACATGCGGTCATCAAACACTCAAGGCAGCGTATTACCACAAAGAACCAGAAATGACAGGTTTTTTTTAGGAAATCTGTGTTTTCATTTTCATTTTGACATGTTTCATTTTATTGTGAAAGCAAAGAGAGAATAAATAGGTCCTCATTAATACCAATAAACAGTGGTTCAAACCTCTCAATACCCCGAAGTCCCATTCCATAACCAAACACTCTTTTTAAAATTATTTTTCTATCTCAAAAGTTAATACTAAGCACAAAGAAAGCATTCTGAGGAATCTTACTTACTCTGTGTATAATATGATCCTGAAATGAGGATGACAGAAAACCAGGTAGACCGGCCATGTGATTGATGTGAGGCAGGACCCGAAATCAAATCGGTTAACAACCGATGACCCCCAACTGACAACCTTGAAGAACTGATTTTAGTTTATGCGAGCCCCGCAGAGGGTACCTCAAGCCTGGTACGTGAGCATCTATAATTTATGACGGTACTTGCTGAATTATCTTGTATGTTGTAGTCAGCTGTGGGTGGTGGGCGGCAGATAGTGGTAGTGAGAACTGATAAACTCACGTTTGGTTTATCATCACAAGCCCTCAAGAAGATTCCCACGTCACTGAGTTGTTTATGCCCGTAAACATTATTGCAAGGAAATAAAGAAAACATATCAGCTAGTGAAAAATACTGGGTTATTCTTAGATACAGTATTTAGGTTATCTACATGTTAAGTCGCTTCTTGAGCGAAAAGGCATTACTAAATCTACCAATAATGTAGAAGTTGTAACAAAATAATGAACAACATTGCCTGTACCAAGAACCTTAAAGTAGTGAATCAAATAATTTAACGATCCTACGGAAAGGGAGTTTGGGCAATAGTATGTGAAATAAAGATTTTGAGGAATACGCTTCATAGAGAAAATTTGCAGAGACCCTGGAATGGCTATATATTATGAGATAGTTGGTATTTGATATAAGCCTGAGCTTGCAAAAGGAAGCATAAACTGAATATGTATGGGTTGAGACGAGGCGTTTTGTCATAAACTGAATATGTTTTCTGTCTTTTCATCTGTATGTGACAATAACAAACTATACAGGCGATCTACTTCAGATAATTTAAGGAAGTCAGAACTCTGACACAGGAGTACAAGGTAAATCTATGAGCTAAGACTAAACTGCTTTATTGACAGACTCGGGGGGTTATATAGAATCTACAGGGGGTGGCTTACTGCAGGTTTGGCTTATGTGCTCTGCATTATATGTTTGGCTGTTAAACCAACAGCCAATGAAGGATGACTAGTCTCGTTCCGGTCTGCTGCACATGCCTATGAGGGCGCTCTTGTCACTAACACCTCAGTCTGCTATTGTAATAACGCCCTGCCATTTCTGTGGGAAGATAAGAATTATGTAGGTAGTCAATCTCTTTGCATAGCAGCCAATATAGTTGCTTACGATAGTCATTTATAGACCAGAACCATATAACATCGTTCTAGCTGATTCAACAACTTCTAGAACCAAATACTCTCGGAGTACGCGGAACCATCAACTCTTCCGAGAACCAAATCCTGAGACCTTTTACCCTGAAAATATACATATTACGTCCGAACTTCCTCCTCCACTCACACCAGCACGACGCGCAGGTCTGTTCGAGTCACGTGACCCCTGGTACTTCCGGGACGGAGCGCAGGGTAGGTGGCGCCACCTGGTGTAGAGAGGGTTGGGTCTCTGCCCCCGTCTTCTGGCACCGAGCGATGCAACTGTTGGCACAGGCTGGGGTCACGTGATTTTATTGTTGATTCGGGCCGCGCCCGTCTAGTCTCGCGTGGCCGCGTTATTGTGAAGAACGTCAGCGGCCTTACCCTCTATAAATATGTGTTACAGGCGGCCCGAGCCACAGTCTAGCCTTGGACTGCAGTCCAACCTGTGTGGCCTGTGCAACCTGGATTCCCTATGGAATTCTATACATAACACCATAACTCCAGGTTGTTGGACTATAGACATTCATACGATGTATTGAGTAGAGTTACACATGGGATTCTGCTCACGACTTCATTGGGGCAGTTGGGTATAAGTATGTCTTATGTGTGATCAGTCCATATTCATTGTGAGACTGAAGCAGTAAATAATGCGTGTTCCACTGGACCAAGGGCTCATTGAACAATTTCTAGTCTGTTCAGAATATATTGAAGAATATGATATAGTATTAGAAATCGTTACAAATATTTCAGACAATGTGAGTTGACATGTTGAGGAACACCCGAAACAATCCGAACAAATGTGGTACACTTCCACGCCAGCTTTCAGATTTTGTACGACCCTGCCAGTATTCCATTTCTGCAGGTTTCAGCATAGAGTGGTCGCTCGGTTGAACCTATGCTTAACAGTGAGTAATCAGCACTCACTTCCAATCTGAATGAAATTACCCAACTCAGTTATAACTGAACTTAAAATAAATACACATCAGACTCTATGCAGGGTTCGGACTATGACCAACATGTGGGATTTTATATTCCGATTGCCTACATTTCAGGGTCATTCGTATTTAACCTGAATCAATTGTTCTCTGCAGGTGGACGTTTATCAATCCTGTCTAACGAGCGTATATGCTTGTAGATAAGTCGTGTGAGGCCTAGCATTTAGGGATGATAACTCTCATCCTGAAAGTCTGGCGTCATGGACGAGGCGAGGCTGATCAGCCATAATCGTCTGATAAATATTGACACAGATCGTCTATTTCCTTGTTTTCGTACAGGAAATTGTCTCAGTGGGAGGCATCTGCCAGGGTATATAATACGTGAATAACGTCAACATGATCCACCTTATCTTTCGATCCAATGTTCTATGGTGGAAATATGTTTATTATTGACTCGAATACAGTGTTGCTGTATCAGAGAAGAAATGTCTGAAGCATTTGGTTAGATCGTTGGATAATGAATAGCATGATCACCAAATAAATCTGAATATTGAGTGGCGTTTATTAGGAACCGACGTGTCGTCCATTACATGAGCTTTATCACGGTTGATTCCTCTATACATTTTTTATTGTAATTATAAATTCTGAAATTACATACCCAAAACACCACTATACAGCACCACGTACAGTGATTCCAACTTGTTTTTCAGCCTGTTTTGACGATCAAGGTCACTTAAATGAGTCTCGTTAGACTACATTTCTCTGCTCCCGACTTATTTAGTGTGAAATAACTCTCGTCTATTTATCTTGCCTCACCTGAGTTATCGCCGGTTATGTCGTCCGCCAGAATCAAAGCTCCTCAGATGTAGCCACCTGTCCTCACTGCAGTGTGGCAAATATCGGTTAGTTCTGAAGAGCTTCCCAACAGTAGACACAGCCTATCGTTCCATATAGGGTACAGAGTCATTGCTAGTTCTACCATCATCCGTCAGCAAATTGTATGATAGCGCCACTGTATTCAGGGGACAACCGCTGTTTTCAGTTATCATGATACATTGATAATCAGGAGTCGATCAAATATTTCTCATTGAGATTGGCACCTTATTCTTATTTGAAATAACGCATCAAAATTATCTGGAGGGATTTTCAGGGCTTACAAGGCAATGCCTGCAGGCATCTTCAGGCATATATGGCATTGCCTTCAGGCATTTTCAGGGTCCTACATAGCAATGCCTCCCGGCATCTCCTGGCCTATATGGCATTGCCTTCAGGCATTTTAGGGCCCTATACATACCAATGCCTCCAGGCATCATCAAGCCCTCCATAGCAATGCCTCAAGAAATCTTCAGGACTAAAACAGTTCACCGAACCTTCCTCTCACCTGTAGATTACGCCGTCCACAACCCAACAGTTTGGCTCTGATAGATGATCCCATATCTCCAATCTATAATCTTGGTCCTGGGCCGGGCACGCCTGCAGATAGATAGAGGCGGGTGTTGATGTGATGGACGCCTGTCCCGCCAGGTGGCGGAATGATCGGCGCCCGGGGACCTGGAGGCGTCTGTCTAGGGTCGAATTCCAGTTTACGGCCTGACCCTGCCACCGGCTGAGACGCGCAGGGGTTACTGCACTCAGAGACATGGGTCATGCAGCAAAATATTGCCTATTGACGATAAGCACATTTAGACTCTGTTACAGGCCCAAGTGCGTCGAGAGATTGGAAGGGGTGAGAGTACTGGGAGACATGGGTCGGGCAGGAGAATATTTCAATATTGTATGCTGTTCCAATCCCAACTGTAGATTGAAATTATTTTTTATTAAAGCTGCAATATGTAAGACCAACGAGAACGTGAAGAAAACAAATGGACGAGTGCATCACAGTGGCAAAAATAGATGTGATGGGGTAGGAGTATGGCGCCTGGTCTACCTAGGTTCACAATTACATGTACTATATACCTATGGCAGAACACTATATAGTTACTTACCGCTGCTAGGGGTCTAGTAACGACAGTTTTCCTTGCAAAATTTACGGTTTTCATACATAGGCTGACGTTTTCATACTAAGATTGTTCACGTGACGCTGTCTTTTAAATGAGTGTAGAAAGCAACGGTCAACGGATCGCCCCCTTTTTTTTAATGGCTGAAGGTATACAGGAATAGAAAAACAAGTTATGGGTCTAAGAATCCCAAAGTAACTCACTGAGTTACGGGTCTAAGAATTCCAAAGTAACTCACTGAGTATGCTCGAAATAATTCACCTCGGCTAAAGCCTCGGTTAGATCATTTTAAGCATCCTCATCTAGTAACTTTGGTATTCTTTCACCCGAAAGGAGTTTCCATCTAATATCCACACGAAATGTACCCATCTATGAATAATAAGAGTAATAAAGTTGCTATCAAATGGCAACTGCTAGCTATCAAATAACTTTACATTTTCAGTTTTTAAATAGTTAGCATCGGTAGCACGTTATTTCGATCATGGAATTTTCCTGTTCAAATGTAGAGGCCCGGCTGATACTGGAAAATTTAACTTATCGAGAAGTAATGAAGTATGATCGGTTGATTATCGCCTCATTTCATCAATAACTTGTATACTAGCAAGTCGGGTTAGTATCCTAGTTCCAGGGCCCATTTAACACTCTAGAATCATGATGGATTATTCAATCACAATGTATACATTGTTGATCAACGCTGCACGAACGCCTAATTGTTTGGTGAATGTACGCTGTTTACCTGAATAAAAAAGAAATCACAAGCAATGACCGGTGTATATTACGACACAGAACAGCGACCCATACATCATGTCCTGCCTAGACCCACATCATATATAATCTTAGCTTGCAGAGCACGCAGGAGGCATTAATCATGCCAGGTCATGCATGGTGTTGAATCAGTCATGGGTTAAATATATAACCGCGATTTATCAGGTGAGAAATGGGCCATCTTTAAGTCACGCCATGAGATCCATACTTTGATCCAGCTGTTTCCCATTATCTCCTGGGGATCTAGGTGAGCCCACAGTAGGTTAGTCGTATCACAGTGAGGGAGGTCTTACATACATCCACCTCCGGTAACATGAACGGAAAATAAGATACACATGTCGGATTTAATGTGAAACGTAGAATTTGAAGGGATATCCCACAATTGACAGTGGCGCCACCTGGTGCTTGTTAAATATGACCGTTGAATAATGACCGTTGGCATATATATAATTAAAATGGTGTTTTGTTTAATGATTTTCAGGTATATGATAGCAATATAAGGAAACATAGTAGCTGAGCACGTATAGTGGTAAATCTCTCAGTCTTTCATCCTTCAATTACGACCCGATGCCTAAATCTTAGCCTCCATACATAATCACAGGCCTGTCTCTTATTGTATTGCGATTATCCGTCCTTCTTCCTTTATCTCTATTTCACATCTCTTTTTCTCTCTCTATCCCTCGCAGTGTCTGCAGCTCTTTGATACTTACTGTGGTTCTTTTTCGGTATTAAGAAAGCTAACATCTCGCATCATTTCCTATTCTAAACTGTTTGCACCAAGCACTTTGATCGGCGGTGAAATATATAGGTAGAAATCCAGGCAGACAAAAATAGCGAACTCGGTGCAAGCAGGCAGTGGAAAATATCGTAAGGGTACTGAACACAGAAAGAGGGAACTCTATTCAGAGAAACTACTGCTGGAGGTATCCGATCAGAGCAGTCCAGATGTATATAATCAGCTATAACGCTCCCACATACGTGCGCGGGCAACCACCCATGAAATAGTCTCTTTCCAGTACGTATAGACTTCAGCAGCATCTATAAAACTGAACATGTAGCTACGATCCATAAAATAACCACGGTCAAACAAATATACCAGAGATTTACCAACGGTTCTGAACATACCCTTTGTCCTGTTTCTAGATTTATTCTCCACCTATACAAAGTGTATAGAATACAAATAGGAATTGCTTATTGACATACTCGGCGCATCCGGATATGTTGTATACTTCCGGGTTAAGCGTGTGTATGAGAAGCTAAAACGTGTGTATGAGACGCAAAAACAGTGCATAACTAAAAGGAACTAATATTTGCACACTACATGTCCACATAAGGTGGACATCATATACAATATAGACTGATCTCAGGTATATAAAACCACTCAATATGCTCAAGTACTACCATGCGCTACCTCCCCAGGGGGTCGTTGCTCCTGGAAAGCGTTGCTCCAGTAATATCGGATCGTATCGTGTAGTATCGCTATTTTCACGTTGTATCGCTATATTTTAAAACACCGCATTCTCAGTGTCATAGATTACAGGTTCATTGGGGTTTTAATTGGATATAGATAGCGACATAGTTATGATGCGATCCGCAAAATATCTGGAGCAACACTTTCGACCTCGGATCGCTATTTTGCGATCCGCAAAACGTGGAGCAACGACCCCCTGGGCATACCGCCGCTTGTATCTGAAACACGTCAATATTGTGTATACATTCTCATGATAAAACAACATATGGTTTCCTATATATCATACATAACCACTACCAAAAGCCTGATCTCATAAACACAGAACGAAGCCGGAACTGGTTACTGGTTACCACAGCTTGTATCTGAAACCCGTCAATATCGTGTATACATTTTTATGATATAATAACGAATGGTTTCCTTTATATCATACATAACCAAGACCAAAAGCCTGATCTCATAAACCCAGAACGAGACCGGAACTGGTTACCACCGCTTGTATCTGAAACCCGTCAATATTGTGTATACATTTTTATGATATAATAACGAATGGTTTCCTTTAGATCATACATAACCAAGACCAAAATGCCTAGTCTCATAAACCCGGAACGCGACCGGAAGTGGTTACTGGAGACAACGCGCCAAGTGCCTGTCTCGCGAGATCTCGTGTTGTCGTCGTCGGTGCCGGCTGCGGCGTGGCGGCGACGGCGGCGGCGACCGGCCGCGCCCCGCACAGACACACACTGAGGTGCTAATTTGTTATCGCGGCAAGCGATCGTTTACAGCGACACTCTTCGGCTAAGAACGTAGATTGGGGAGACCACTCCAATTAGGCCATATATAGAAGCACGCCACGTGAGACTACACCCTAGAGTGGCTTAATCCAATTTTGTGCGCCGCTTCTTATATCTCCAGGGGACAGATATGAGAACGCGTGTTGACATTAAAGAAATAATGATATTGCTGTGGTGACCGTGTCTCACATTGTTTACAGTGGCAGGGAAATTCAGAGAGGTTATTGTTGGCGAATTCCTGGCAATAACGGCCGCGTGTTACAATGTCTGGAGGGGAGAATGTGAAGTGGGAACAGGTAAAATAAGATCTATTTGACTTAACAGCAATGAATAATAATCTACTTTCAAGCAGAATGATCAGATAGTCTGAAACATTGCCTAATTTAATAACTAGAGATATTAGATAAGACTATCATGCTGGATGGTCTCCATGTACTTACTGAGTCTCCAAGAATGTCTATTTATAACACAACGAATATGCTGTTTTGACGAGATATAGGATATGCTGAACCAGACAAAGAATACAACATGATTTTGATTTGACGAATAAAGAGAGCTAAGCCCCTTTGCAAAGAAATTTATTTATTCATTTTTATTGTTTAACCATCACTAGATACATAGCGAGAAAACCAAAGCTTACTAAGATGAGGGTTATACATCAATACCCAATATAAATAACATGACTTAGCTCGAAATTGGGAAGTTACTGCGATCGCATGCTAGAAATTCTGTCAAAACGCTTTCTTCTGGCTCAGGACATCATTTTTGTAATGCAGAACCAAAATAACCATTTAAAACCCAAATCTCGTCATGATGTTTTATCAATGTTTCCAAATAAAGCTCATTTCCATTGGCCGCCAAAAGTGGCACTGACATTTTGAGTTACCCTAAAAGTTTGTCGGTGGTGCCACCGATTTTACTCGGTATCAAAGAATCTGTATGGGTTCACTGTATGCATTGTTTATACTGGATCTTCTGGGTCAATACTGATTCAATTTCCTCAATAAGATATTGACTATCACTAACGAAACCAAACAATTTTGATTCTGTCTATGAGAAAATCATTCGGTGGTAGCCTTATCACATAACATATGCCAAATTATTCGGTGAGCATTTCTCAGCATGTCTCCTTACATTCACTGATCTTGTAGTTCGTGACTGCAGATTGGTGCATAATACGCGGCCAATAGAAACGAACTGAAAAAATGCAAGAGCATTAACTTTTCACACTCTACAGCCTGTTTCAATTGACTAATTATCTGTCTCGAATCACCAATATATCTTTTGAGGTAAACCGAAGTCAGATTTGTGAATGGAAACGGGACTAGCGGAGAATGCTCCCAGATTAATTCAGTATAGATCATGTAACAAGGCCATCACCGGCACATTTTCTCAGAGAAAATCTGTTCAAAGGAACAGTGCATAAAATGCACCCTCACTGATAAATTGATACGGACATACATTCGTTGGCACGACCGGCAAACTGTTACAATAACTAAAAGAATCTCTGCCGCTATCATCACCCAATGATGTCTAACCCATCTACGGAGGGGGATGTCATATGGCATCATCTGTGCTGGGGCGGGTGATGCCAAAAGGGATCATTTTCAGAGATTTAGAATTTTTTTTAATGAAATAGGAGATATTGGGTCAATAATCATAATATTTTCACAGAAAATAGATATAACACAGAGAGAAATATATTAGGCGAGATAGATAATTGCATTAAGGATGGCATGTCCTACCATGTGATAGGTTTTCGAATTATTGTAATTATCGTGAGATCTCCCATCCCCTTGTGCTATATAATGAACCCCTACCTGCTATTAACCATGTGGTTTAGTCACTGGTCCCACCATTAAAGGGTTAAGGCAAAACTGTGGAATTCAGCAGTCATCTAGGAAGCCACCACGTGTTAGTGGCATCCTATGGGGGTCCGTGTTCGTGCGGCAGGCGTTGGCTGCACGTGAATTCTGCACGCGTCACGCACATGCCTGCAGTGAACCCTGACCTCTCCCTGTCAGTGATTGAGGTTTAATACGTGTTCTACACGTGTTGCAGGAACAGCGCACAGCGCACACTGCTTGCGTCCGTGTATAAAAGGTCGCAATAACATCATAATAAGTAACACAGAAACGGGAAATTTTATTTGGAGATATTTTGATAATATCCAGAGAGAGACTAAGAATGGTTAAACATAGAACGTGAGTAATCTTTATGTTACAATTACAGTGTAGAGTTTATGAAGATGGGGGTGGGTATGAGTTTCTTTTCATTTTTTTGCAATTGAAAATCTATGCATTGATCATGCGGGAAACGCCTGTGATAGGTTTCCAATTTATTTTGAAACTTTGCTGCCATTTATTGCAATTTGATGTCGCACCTTATTCCTTTCCCGGTTGATAACACTAGATGTCCAGGTATCTCGAACCCGTCGTATTGTTTTACATTGCACTTTGAATTTCATGTGCTTCTAGGATTCTGACTATCATTTAGATTCAATATTCTGTGCCGCTTCATAGTATATCTATACTGGACCTATAGCTACGCGCTTCTTTTAACAACATTACGGTATCAGTCGATACATTATGTTTCAGGTATGGCGAGCAAATTGGGATCCTACATGCAATGTAGAATGCTATGTAGCCCAGAATAATGACCCTGGGCAAGATGACAATGTGGGTACTGGCCTAGAGGTTTGTCCAAATGGAGGTGCATCCCCAAGATGCAGTGATTTGATTGTCAGTAGCCAACTCCACAGGGAAGGAACATCACATCCGGGATTGTTCGAGTTGGCACTAACATCGTCCATTTTCCCTCGGGTAAATGTTCCGTACCAGAGAGAGGACCATCTGGAGTCTGCTGGATAACTTATAGCTACAGAATCAGAGGGTGCAAGGAGACCTCGCATAAGGGCTAGCGTTTAATAATATTCAAGCATGTTCGCCTAGACAGTCCTAGTCAATGGATGGTCGTTCCATAAGTGTTGAATAAAGTGGACCCTCATCGCCCCTGAGCTAGAGACTAAAAAAAGACTAAATAATAAGCGCTTCAAAATGTTTTAATCCATGTCCATCAAGTCCACTCCCCATATACAGTCACAGTTGCCACCTTTTCTTTATATCTTTAAGTAAATAGCCCTACACTAATATCGCCTTGCGACTCTATCCCTTCGAATTCTCCCCGAGATATTGGTATTGATGTTCAAAACGATGTTAGGTACAAGAAAACAATTAAATCGAAAAAGAAACAAAATTCAAACAGACATGGATCTTTAAAAGACCCACAGTAGCCTGTGTCCACCCACCACCACCATTACCGGCCATGACCAGGTCCGCGAGTTCTGGAAACAACCAGACATTAAATGTCATTCGTTGTCGGTTGTGAATCAATGCGATTGACCAGGAACTAAAAGGAGATTCTCCTGGCCAGCGCTTCTTGGTTGTGTAAGGGGTTGATGTGGGGCTGGAAACATCGTGGTGGCTTGAAGGGGCCGGTGGGAGGTAGAGTGGGAGGCAGGATGGGGGCGCGAGCTAGGCAGAAGGAGTCCCTAGGACATGGGCCCGACACTGGCCTCAATTTGACGGATGTAAAAATCATTGACATGCTTGCTACATCTACCACTGTGTGTACGCACAATAAAAAAAACACACTGTGCGCCGGGGAGATGGGGAGTTGTGAGGGGGTTATGAGGGGGTTGTGAGGGGGTTGTGAGGCGGTCGCTCCGGCCTCCTGACGTTGTGGGCCCCGGCACGACGCCACCATCCCCGCCACCAGGCGACGCTCGCATCGATCTCGTCCTCGCGAGATTTGCGACACGACGTGTGGTGAGCGCAGGTTTGCGTCTCCCAGAATCCCCCACGGCGTCGGCCATCTTGAACAGTCAGCGTTTAGCGTTTAGGTAGATAGCGCTGTGGGGATGGGTGTGAGGGGGTGAATCTGACGGGTGAGCTGGGTAGCGGGGCAGGAGGGTAGAGGTGGAAAGACCCAACACGCTATCGGCAGATCGAGCCATGACGTCAGGCCAAGATGGCAACCCGCGGCCACCGGCCGGAAATATAGAAATGGGTTAAAACAGAGACCCACAAGCTGCATGACCTTCAGCGGTAAATCCCTGGATGCCCCGCCTCCCGCCGCACCTCACCACCTGCTGCCCGCTACCTACCACCCACTGCCTGAAGCCCGCCACCCACTGCCTGCAACCCACTGCCCGTCACCTTCCACCCACTGCCCGTTGTCTGCCACTCACTGCATCCTCCTCTGCCTGCTGTCCACCACCACATGCTACCCATAATCTTCTGCCCACTGCCCACTGGCTACCACCCACCACCCACTGCCTGCTGTCCACCACCCACTGCCTGCTGTCCACCACCCACTGCCTGCTGTCCACCACCCACTGCCTGCTTCCACCACTCCACCACCCACTGTCTGCTGTCCACCACCCACTACCTGCTGTCCACCACCCACTGCCTGCTGTCCACCACCCACTGCCTACCGCCCACCACCCACTGCCTGCTGTCCACCACCCACTGCCTGCTGTCCACCACCCACTACCTGCTGTCCACCACCCACTGCCTGCTGTCCACCACCCACTGCCTACCGCCCACCACCCACTGCCTGCTGTCCACCACCCACTGCCTGCTGTCCACCACCCACTGCCTGCTGTCCACCACTCCACCACCCACTGTCTGCCACCTACTGCCCAAGGCCTGACCCCTCCCCCTCCCACCGCCAGCTACCTACCACCCGCAGCTCACCGCCTGCCACCCCCCACCACCTCCCGCCGATCACCGCTACACATTTCTCTCACGTGAAGTGTAACCTTCCCGGCCCCAGCGCTTCGTGGTCCGGTCAACGTGCCTGCAACAGACGGCACTCGACACCCTTCTATGGGCTGCCCCGACCTGCCCTGACTTGCCCTGACTCTCCCTGACTTGCCCTCCCTTGTCTTGCCTCATCCTTTCTATCATCCTCCTTCCTCCATTTTCCGGATCTAGTGGATCTCTGCGGAGTTCTTTTTTTAATGTAGTGCATTTCTGGCCTGGACATCGGCCTTGATTCTTGCAGGCATCTCTTTCTTGTGGTAGGACTGCGTAGGAGGACCTTCCCATTTCCCAATTCAATGTAAGTTATCAATGATAACATTGTCTGTGTGGACACTGTGTATTAAGGTCTTTCAGGATTCCAAAATTCAAGCTGATGCCCACTATACCTCTATAACTGTGTCTTTTTAAATAAAATTAGTTTCAATGGCCATATCAGGCCATAAGTCATCGAACAAGGCCGCGGTGTGATGAATTGTTTACTCTGGGAATTCACAGGTAGAACAGGACATATCGGATATAATGGTAATATAAATATCTTGCCTCAAAAAAGAAATGTATAATTTACCTGACAGTATCACAATCAATTTGAGGATGGTGAAAACAGGTATAAGCAGACACTCTACTGAAACTTGTCCCTTTTTAATTCACACAGAAACAGCTTCATATTCTTGTAGTACGTCATTCACCTTTTGAAAAATGTGTTTACAAAGGAGAGGCCCTAAAAGTTCCTCTACCAGCATCTTGAAGTTTCTTATTTCCTAAACTTCCTGCCACTGAACAACTTTAGTGGGATACCAAAAGTAGCAGTCACTATTTTTAGTATCCCAGTGTCACCCATCAATGTATCGAGGAGCCATGATTATGAACCTGATACTTGTTGACAGGTTCAAATTAGTTTCATACCTGTTGTCTATCAGTCTGTAGGGTTTCAACTACAATGTTATATATGGCTCCAACTGTTGCCAAGATGTAGAGCTCATGCAGTCGTTGAAGTGTCAACTGCATGCAAGTCACTGATGGTACCTTGAATGTGACTTCGGGCTTCACTTGAGCAGTGGTCGCAAAGAGAATTACATTTTCATGATGATTTTCTTTGTAATGTAAATATGACCATCATCCTCAACATGATCATTTAGGATTCTGTGGGTCTTCTCACTCGCCTCCTTTAACGGACTCGACCCGTTCATCATAATTGTCCTGTCAACGCAACATCTCACTCCATCGTTATGCACAGGAGGGATATAATTGCTGATTGGTCCACAAGTATGTTATATGTATTATAATATAATAATATTTACATGAATCCGACATGAGGACCAGAAAATGTACATGTGTGACTTAGCATTAGAGGTCACTCACTGCACATTGTCGCAGTATCATTCATTGTATATACCATCCATGTTCAGTCGATTATTGTATTGGAAGAACGACTGCAAAGTCGAAATCAATAAAGACATCTATTAAAAAACCCGTATACACATATAACACTACCACCAACCTTTACAACATGGAGGGTGTATTCTCAAAGAGTCTTAAGTTCACTCGTACACCAACCCTAACCCCATACATATCCCTGATCCTGAGCCTACCCATAACCCTAACCCCAACCCAACTCCTACCCTAGCGCTACCCCTATCCACAACCTAACCCCACTCCTAACCTTAACATAAACGTATCCCTAACTCAACCATGCCATTACCCTATCCCCAGCCCAGCCCAACCATACCATAACCCTATCTCTAGCACTAACCATAACCCTATCCCCATCCCTTACCCTAAACCTAACCCCATCCCTAACCCTTACCCGAATCCTATTCCTCTCGCGATCCTTAACCTAGCCCTAACCCTAATGATAGATACCTTTTGAAACAAACTGACCCTAACCTGCTCATTTTTACCGGGCGACTTCGTGGGTCGGGTTTTCCAAATCTGGGTCGAGTTTTCTTCTCAACCTTGGGTCGAGTTCGTTCCGGGTCAAGTTATCCAGTAGCCAACGAGCTCAGTGTCAGCAATATCCTGACCGTGGTCAATCATATGGCGCCCGTAGTAGTCCCGACCGGCCTACACCGGGCCTATACCGGGCCTACACCGGGCCTACACCGGGCCTACACCGGGCCTACACCGGGCCTACACCGGGCCACACACGGCGCTGCCCCGCCCTGCCACCTCCGGCGCCCGCCAGCCGCCGCCCTAACCCAATATCAGAGATATGACGCTGGTGGGATCAGGTTTCTATCTAATCTAAATGTAATATGAGTATAACCCATGTCCGCCGCGGCTGCTTCGTGGTAGTGCTATAAGGCCCAGTTTACACCTCCCCCGATTATGGATTCCGGCATCGCCGATTGATTATTACAAATTCCCATTAGAATATCGGTAAATGTAAATAGCAAAAAATCATGATTTCTCAATCCCAAATTGCCTAAGCTTGTAACACCGACAGATTTCTATAGGCCACCAACAAAATCAAACCAGGTTGAATTAATTGGTGATAGAAAGCAAATTTGGAGAAACAGTCCGTTGGCGCAGACGTATAGAATGTTAAAGAAGGAACCAACAAGTTTTGGTCAAAGTCATTGTTCTCCACGAGTTCGATGCGATGTGATATGAACGAGGCGACAGCCGAGTGATTATCACATAGCATTCAAACGAGTTGGAGAATGACTTCTTTGACCAAAACGAGTTGCTTTCTGTATTTATCTCACACCTGTACACACTAAAAGAATGGGGAACAAACAAGATATAGGCCATGGAGAACGGACTGCAATACTTGAAGGGGCATGGAGAACGAGATTCAAATGTTTAGCCTACGGACATTTATTCCAGGGGTGAGATAAATAATCAGTCGTCAGGTGTAAACACCTCAATGACTTGCAGTATCACCGATCATCAGTACCGATATAGTATCAGGGAAATCCACTGAATGACGCTACCTTTTTCTACCGATATTCCACCAGTACTATAGAGGAAACCCATGAAAGTTTAGGGTCTGTGCCCGTATACCATCGAGTTTGAATCACGTAGTAATTCACAAGGCGAAGCCGAGTGAATTACTACGTGATTCAAATGAGATGGGATCGAGCTCTGACCCTAAACTTGAATGGGTTTCTGAATTTATCTCACCCTTCACATTGACTAATGGGCTAACATTTCTGACATAATTCCTCCATTGGATATTTTTCCTAAATATCTAATGGGCATTGGACACGAGTTTCCAATGCTAAGTCTATGGAGAAAAAATACTAGGGGTGAGATAAATTTTCCGTCGGTGTTAACTTGGCCTAAGTTTGTGTCTCTAGTATCACAAGCACTCGAGACACCCAGCCACGGTGCTCTACCGGGTGTAGGGAGTTCAGTCTAAAAACACCACCCTCAGTAGCATCTATCGAGGAGGAAGGGCAAATTAATTAAAGTATTAAAAACAAAACTCATGTCATAGGCGCCGAGTATTTATGTTTCTTCTGAGCATTGCACGCCTGTAAAACTACCTCGAAATGAAGCCAATTAAGGCAGTGCTGATTGGCCGGGCAGGGTTAGGAAGAGAAAACTCTCATTATCCTAACAACATAAGAAGCGTGGCTCAAAAAAGAGACCCTTTCACTTACCTGTGCCTCCCATGATTTATGACTGACACTAGTGCGTTTCCATCCGCAGTTTAATTTTACTCTGGGGTTTATTTATAGGGGACAACATCGACCGGCCTCGTAAAAAGGTTGAATATACAAATGCCCTGGGAAATGATTAATTTAGGCGGAGTGGAGTGCGGAGGCGGGAAGGAAGCTAATTTCACTTGATATAGCATAGCCGTATCAGAAAGAGTGTAGAATTAGTCTATAAATACATTACACAGTTAAAAGGGAAAAAGTAGCCTTTCCAATAGTAACACTGTACTCTCTACCATGTATACTGGTCTATTATACCAGTATAGTCTCCACTACTTTGGAGACTAGATACTAGTATGATAGGCAATGCCTCTGTTTTATCGTATACCTTCAGTGCATGACCTACACGTATAACAATGCCCTTTTTCTATATAATATATATAGTGTTTAAGACGGTATACTTTTAGTGGCTTATCTATGGAGTAATAAGCCATTCTACCAATTCTCTTCTTCCTTAACCCTCCCGCCACCAAAACTGCTGCACCGTTTATTAAACCGCGAATAGGAGGTGTGCTGAGCGTACCCCAAAACACCCCCACCTGCCTGGCACCCCCTCCTCCATCCCCACTACCCCCAGACACTGCCCCGTTACACATTCAGTGATATCGAACACTGAAGTCAATAATGGCTTCAGAAGACTGAGAAGTGTTCCCAGTCGTGCACGCCATCGTTGCCCCAATCAATTCCCTTTCAGATAACGCTCCTATACTCGGCGGGTGCTTGGCGTCACCCCCATTCCGCTGCCAACCCCTCATTGCCTCCACAGGGGAGTTCCTCCACCCCACCCCCACCATCTCCAATCTCCTTATCTACCAGCTGACAAAGGGCACAGCGCCACAGGACTTAGTCCGGTAAACAGTCATGGGGGATGTATACTTAGCCCTCGAGTTAATCTCATCATCAGTCTGAAAAGAAAAATGTTTCTGTTTGACCCCAGACTAGAGTGCTATATAAGCCTGCTACTCAAGCTTCTTTCGTTCCCCATCTAAGCGGTCGGTTCAGTTGAGGACCACAGTGGTATGAATTGATTCTCTGAGTTGAATGCCGTTTGATTTCATACATTGTAATATTGTTGGTAAGAGCCGGTCTTCCTCCCACATAGAATTGAGTTGTCAATGGCTTTATATATGCACTAAGGGACGCCAAGGATTTTAGAGCGTAAGCATATTCTTAAGTATCCAAATCGACTTTCAGCAGACGAATATATGTAGTCCATCAGGCTCTAACTAGCGTTTCTCCACCAATGATATCTACCGTATCATTAGATCAATTCTTTCATCAGTCATGAAATATTCTTTCTAGTTTTCTCCAAACTGCCAAGACACGGTTTGTACTGTGTAGATACCTAACTGTTATGAAAGATTCACTGGTTTCCTTTCACAGATATAAAGATACAGGGTTTTCAGAGTTCCGGGAAACCCCTATGCACAGGTAGGGGTATAAAACATAGGAATATTGTCCTCATGATTGAAAAGCCTATGTGAACCCCGTATTACTTCTATAATCCCATAAACCAGACCAGCCTTTAAGGAGGTGCATCATGATTATCTTGATTTTCTCTGACAAGCTGTCCACAGATTTCGCATTGATGAATATCCCTGAAATTCCTGAAACCGTTATAGTGTTACCATACACACTACACTGAATGCATAGGTTGCACCAGGAACCAGCTTAATACTACATTCTTCCATGCATATATTTGGTATAACATCAATAGAGCTTTTGTTGGAGAATAAATGCGATAGTACCAGTCCTTCTCACCAGAGGGGCACAGTTATCGTGGTTTTTCAGTTCCCAGGAAGCTTGTTCACTGCAGTCCAGGAGTGGGAGTAGGGAGGGTGGGTGGGGTGTAGAGGTGGGTAGGGGTAGTCCCCAAAAATGACCTGAGAGATTTTTTTCAATGGCTGCTGACTTCCCTGAGATACTGGTCATTTTCATATGTCTGATGCAGTCAACAGCAAACGCCCACACAACCAGCTGCAAATAATCCTGGAGGGAAGGGGGGGGGGGGGGGGTCATACACTCTCTAACATAGAGATACCGTTCAGCGCTGACTGGCTGTGTTAAGAAATGCCATTGCTTGCACTTGATCAGACACCGCTTAGTGCCTCTGTGTGCCTATTCCTAAATCGCAAACTAATCACAATCTAAAGCCCAGCAAAATTTTGAAAACGGCGGAGGCCGTCAGAGACATCTCAACACAAGGAGGAAAACTGCGGTATTTAATTAATTTTCCAACTTCCCTCATAATCATTCACGGTGACCACGGGATGTATAAGCACACGACTGTTGTTTTTTAATGACATGGTGGCTAGGACAAACTAAAGTAATGGGTTTGCAAGAACGGATTGTCTTAACTTGACATTTGATGAGTGTCTCAATGATCCTGTAGATGAAGCCTATGATGACCAGGCTTCTGCCAGTGTATCTAAACCGCCTGTGTGAATTCTTGCTGTGTTGTTTTAACTGTTTCTGGAGTATTAATAAGGAAATATATGTATATGTTTGACCTAATAAAATGGAGCTAGAATACCGTAAAATACGATTTAATCACTATATATCCCCCTGGCTAGTCTTACCAGATATTTCAAATGTAATACGACCAGGCACTCAGTCCCCTAATCCTAAAAAATACGTTGCAATATAAATGTTTGGACTCTTCTGCGTATTTATAGGCCATTTTCCTTTGGCTGACATAAAAGGTACCGATCAAATGAATTTCCTTAAAACTCCGTCGGTGGTGACATCGACTACGCGTTGGTATCAAATGACAGTGATGGAGCATACCTTGTTTCTCCTGCCTTTGACAAGTCAAAATCGATTTAACGTTCGATCTAAAAGCTTGAGCCTCACCTATGAAATCACGGCGTTTTTATTCTGTCGGTCGTTGACCAAGTCGATCGGTGGTGGCCTTCTTGCATTGTTTTCATCAAATAAATGGATGACTATTTCAAATGCCAGGCTGTTTACATTCACCAATCTTGCGTCGGTGTACTAAAAAAATCGATCGGGGGTTCCCAACTGCAGATCAGTGGTGAATAATCGGCCATTGGAAAATGGCTTCATGAATCCAGCCTCACTTAAGGCCTGTAGCTGGAAAAGGTCTATAGTCCTACATTCGTGCGCAACCTAGCAGCTTTCTAAATCCCAATCACATGACAAGGCGAGAACCCCACATGAGACTTCGGCCCGAATGCATCATGGCGGCCGTCACGTGGCCAACCTCCACGGTAGTGTGGCCTTCAGCCCACGAGGGGGCACCCCACTCGACCTCCGCCGACCTGTTAATGCTGGTTCCCAGCGATCGTGCAGTGTCGTCTGCTTCTGACCAATTCGGTGTACTGACCTTTGACCCTGCCCGTTCAGCGTCCATATTTTTTCGCAGTTTTTGTGGTGTCCGGATAGTATGGAGGAGGTGCAAACAGCCGACAGGGGGAACCAGCACGAGGAGACCAGAAAAAAACAGTGATAAATGAGCGTGTAAGATGGATGCCCTCTGCACCATGGAAATGAGTTATTTATAGATGAAAGGCGTTTTACAGCGCGTAATGAGGCTAAGTGCGCAAAGAGTGACGCCTTACAGATGCATTCATCTTGCATGTTGAACGCCAACCCATCATAATGAACCCCGATGTGCATACGAGCCGTGCTATTCTTAGACAATCAACCAAGATAATATTGATGTAGTGGGTGGAAGTTGTGGGTCAGGTGTGAAACGTAGTAACTGAGCCTGTAGTAATGGCCGTTCGAAGGGTTTTCGTGCAATATTTATATAAAAGGTCGTGACCATGCTGTACAAGTCACAGAACGAGATGCTAATTTACCGTTTGTACGGACCGAGGCGTTTATGTCGAGTTCCGTACAAACGGTAAATTAGCATCGAGCATCGAGCATCAAGCATGGTTGGACGTTATATATTTACTATATACCCGAAATTGAAAAGAAAATCGATTTCATTTTTCTTAACAACCAAAACTTTAATAAATGTGTATGGCAAGGTGGTCCGTAATTTAGTGTACGGATCAGTGGTCCGTACAGTATTTTTACGTCATATGCCAAAACGGTGCATATTTACAGTATATACAGCATGGGTATATAGTAAAGTATTATAGAAAGACATGGTTAGTGTGACTGAATGGAATCTGTTCAGAGATATTTTGATCAAAAATACTCACCGAATTCGAAGATTGAGGTGAGTATTTTTGATCAAAATATCGAGGAACAGATGTAATTCAGACACACTCACTATGTCTTATTATTACTATATGCCGAAATTCGATTAAAATGCCATTTATGTACTTCAGTTATCAAACTATTTCAACCTCCGAAATAAGCAAGGCAGGTATGAATCACCGAACATTCACCTTGATGGATAGTTCACGGGTGGTCACGTGGTACGGTGTGGCGTAAAAATATTTTACACCACGGTGCGGCCGAACGGTATCTTTTCTCCTATTGCGTAAAAGTGAGACATTCGTGCACCGGTATATAGTAATATATGTATGTCCTACGTATACCTCCTGCTCCTACGACATGCTGTATAGATTTACGGCCGTACGTCCCACTTAAAGTATGGAGTTTGTGAACACGTGAACTTGTAAAATCCTAGGTATATACTACTATGAAACAGGCTTACTGTCTCCGTACATTAAAACTCATTCTCAATGCCAATGGGGTACTGTAAAAGGAATAAGAACTCAATGGACGATGATGTCATAAACATAGGCCTATTCGTCAGTGACAGGGGTGAGAAAAAATCTGAACTGCGCATGATCTGTAGCCATTGAAAATACACAATTCATGTTATTCTTCGATGTAATTTCACTCAGCGGCTAAAGATGCTTGATGTAGTTTCTTATTCCACTACATGTAGTGAAAGTTGTAGAATTGTGATCCCTATGCTGGGATTCACAAGAATCACGATTGGACTCACTAAAATGTGGCATGAGAAATTTTCTGCCCTAAATGGGTTTGACCTACATAACCAGTTGCTCATCCCCAGGAGGCCAAAAAAAGCTGGCGCGCTTTGTGAATGATGCTTCGCTAGTGCTGGATCTGGTCGAATTGGGTTGCCCTTCTCCTCCCTAGGGCTTTTTCTCCTACGCTTTCCTCGTGGATTATCAAATGGGCCATACATGAAGCCCAGTACACATGCCAGTGTAATTACAAAGCATGAAATGGCCAGGTTTGCCGCGAGACTCCTTCAAATGAGCAGCTCCCCGTACAGCTCACTGGCTGTCGACCTTGTCTCGTGCTGTGAATGCCCGCTATCGATCCTCTCAGCAAGTCCCTGGTCCTTCTTTGGCTGGACTTGGAAGTCGAGCTGAAGGGATGATAATTTGATCAGCGCCAGAACATTTTGGTTTGCCTTAAGGAGGTGGGTGACGGGGCGGGAGAAATGCCCTTAGATGAGCTCAAGGACCACAGCTGGTTTCAGTCTCATTCCGAAGCCGAATTATAAAATCATCAACTCAAACCGAGGGGATTCATGTTAATACTCTAGGCAATCTTACGGCAGATTACCCTCGTCTTAAATGTAGTCCGTAGGGGATGAATCACTGAGTATTGCATATGTACTTTCCCTTCTGTTGACCCGAGGGTTTGCGCGTCTAGTGTTCTATTACCGGATCTGCCATCTTGCACTCATGTCGCTAAAGTTACTCATTACCCCAGATCCCCAATGAAACAGAGTGAAGGCCGTAGTGGGCTTATAAAATTTTATTTAATTTTATGAGTCTTATTGATATGAATAAGGGAAATACATGAGTATCAATGATAAGACAAATATAGAAATTGACATAGATATGTGTTTGTCAATTGTGATAAGATTTGTTAATATGACAAATATTGAAATTGACATAGATATGTGTTTGTCAATTGTGATAATATTTGATATAAGATAAATGAAGATTATGTGATATTACATAGTTAAACATAACATGTAATAATAAAATAATAGAAATAGCCCTACGAGTGTAAGGAGTAGGAGAGAAAAGGAGTGGGTGGGTGGGTAGAAAAAATAGGTGTTGAGCGAAGGAGACCAGTGAAGCGAATGAGACAGAGGACAGTGTCGCACTCGCGCACTTTGATGTTTAGTGCGGCCGAGAGCGGAGAGGTGGCGCAGGGGTGCGCGAGTGCAGAGTGGTTTCACCAGGGGGGGCAATGACCACCCCTGACCAAAGGCCATGGGCAACCCATTACCCCAGATCCCCAATGAAACAGAGTGAAGGCCGTAGTGGGCTTATAAAATTTTATTTAATTTTATGAGTCTTATTGATATGAATAAGGGAAATACATGAGTATCAATGATAAGACAAATATAGAAATTGACATAGATATGTGTTTGTCAATTGTGATAAGATTTGTTAATATGACAAATATTGAAATTGACATAGATATGTGTTTGTCAATTGTGATAATATTTGATATAAGATAAATGAAGATTATGTGATATTACATAGTTAAACATAACATGTAATAATAAAATAATAGAAATAGCCAAGAAGCCAATAGTTAAGGGAAGAGGAGGGTGGGAAAGTTTTTATAGTCACTTTTTGAAGGAGAGAGACTCAATGAGAGACTTGTTGACAGTCTCTTGGTCTGATACTTTGATGTAGTCTCTATGAGCCTGGGACCTCCACCCTCCATACCTCTGGATGTTAAGTTCAGGTATTCCTGCCTCAAAGGCCTGAGTGGCAGCGGCCTTCCTGAGGCTGTGGAGGGTGTATGTCTTCACCGTTTGGCCTGTGGCCTGTAGGAGGCGGTCCCATTCGTTGGTCATAACCCGTGATGTGATGGTCGTCCCATCGGGCAGTGTCAGAAATGGGTCCCGCAGTGAAACCGTAGGGGCCGCCCGTAGTAGGCCTCGAACCGCGTCTACCGGGCACACCCGGATATCGTCCGCGGCCTCGAGGCGCATCACTTTCTGTTGCCCTATGTATTGAAGATTTTTGGCCGCCTTGATGGTGATGGTGAGATGCCGGCGGCCGAGGACCACGTCCCCGCGAGTGAGGTTCCGAGCCGGGTCGAATGCCCGAGCCGACTGCAGCGCCACCTCCCCCTGCCGTAGGGCCGCGTAGAAAATGAGCAGCATGCCCGCCCTCATTGCCGTATGGAGGGGCGATCCCGTCAGGGCATCGAGGACCGCCCTGAACACATCCATTGGTATGGGGGCCTTCACGTTTGGCACGTACAGCTTGTTTCTCCTCATGCCCTCGAGGGCACGCTTCACCCGGTGATCCTCTGTTGGCCGCACGTCCCCCCCCGTCAGTCGGAGGTGTGCCCGGACGTGCGATAACTGGTTGGCGACCGTGGCCGGCGAGGGGGCGTGGTCGGCCACGTATTCCAGATACGACGTGATCAGGCTCACGGTCGGTGCCCGGGGGTCCGCTCTCATCCGGTTGCAGAACGCCAGGTAGGTGGTGACTGCGGATCGCTGGTTTGCGAGCGTACCTGGGGCACGCGCCTCTGACTGCCTCGCAGATGCCTTCGCCTGGAGTAAGAGAAGCGCCCGATCTGCAGAAGAGACGGAGTACGGGTACAAAAGAGGCATGGGTACACGGTACGATAGGGTACAACTCATGAGTGTGAATGAGGGAAGTGGCCTTATCGTATTCCGTCCTCGACAGATGGGCTCTGCTCAGGGCATCTGCGATGACGTTTTGCACCCCGGGGATATGGCTGAAGACCAGTTCCACCTGCAGACGTGCCTGCACCATCCATGCCTGGCGGGCACACTCCGCCAGGACAGGGTTACGGGCACGCCCGCTATTGAGGGTCTGTACAGTTCCGAGGTTATCACAGAACACCTCAATCCGTGATCCCCGATCCCTGTCTGTGATAAATGTGTGGAGTGCGTAGATGGTATTCAGAGCCTCGAGCTCTGAGATGCACTCCACGGGATCGAAGACGGGGCACACCTGGCCGGAGTACGAGAAGCGGCCGTCGGTTCCTCCGACGCCCGACAGGCACGCATCCACCGTGATCCTCCGCGTCGGGGGACCTCGAGGGATGAGGGCGCGGCCGTTCCAGCCCCGGGCAAACTTAACGAACCAGTCGAGGTCCTGGCGCATCTCGGAATTGATGTTCATGTAGAAGCCTCTCATCCCCCGGAGGGCCTCGAGTAGCTTTGAGACGAATGCCCGCGCCGGACGTATACACCTCGCCACGTGTAATATCCGGTCGAGCACCGACTGAAGCTGTCGTTTCGTCAACGTCCGGCGCTTGGCTACGGCCGACACGTGACCACGGATGTCCTCCAGCTTGGCCGTGGGGATCGATAGAGTCATGGCACGGGCGTCGATCTCTATCCCCAACCACGTCACGGTCTGGCTCGGCTCCTGCGCTTTGTCGCGTGCCTCGGGTAGGCCCAATTCTGAGAAAAGGTCTCGCGCGATCCTGAAGTCCTCGGCCGCCTTACCTCGGTCCTCGGAGAGGATGATGAGGTCGTCGAGGTACATCGCGGCCGTGACTCCCTTTGATGATAGTATCCCCACGATGGCCTCCGCCACACACTGCATGTGGTAGGAGGAGGCACGGGCGCCGAACGGCATGGCCGTATCGCAGTAGTGCCCGCCCTCCCACGTGAAACATAACAGAGGCCAATCGAGGGGATCGCACCTAAAGTTCTTGTAGGCACGCGACACGTCGATGGACGACATGTAGGCCGACGTCCCTGCCCTGACGAGTTTGGCCACAAACTCGTCCACCGTAGGGAGGCCGTGTTCTCGCTCCAGTCCGTAGACCGAGTTCTTAATGATGAACGAGTTCACGCTGCACTCCCTCGGGAAAGTCATATCGGTAATGATGCGCCGGTCGTCCGTCCCGCGCTTTTCCCGTGTCATGAGTGGCGACACGTGACACCACGGGCTAAAAGGCGGTTCGGCGAACGGGCCCATTATATTGGTAAAGCCCGCCTCCTTTCCGAGAAACTTCTCTACCTGCACGGGGTGAGAGGTTGCGCTGGGGTGGTTGGCCACCCCCCTGGTATCACTCTCCGGTCCCAGGTATCCCAGGGGGAAACCGTATCGCAGGAAGCCTAGGAGCTCCTGCGCCTCCTCCACGTGCCCTAGGTAATGGTCCCACGCAGGTAGGTTAAGATCCGAGGGCACCTCGACCCTGGCGCCGAGTGCGTTGGGGATTCCCGTGTCACGCACGGTCCGGTATATCTCCGCGTGCCTGGCGGGCCCCACGGCCGTGAACTCCGGCCATGTCTTCCGGCGATGTTGTTTGAAGGCTTACGGGTCCGTCCTCACGCCCTCCCGGTGGACTCCCGTTTCGCAGACATCCCCCACAGTGCCGGGGGCGGCCGCCGCCGCTGGAAAGGGGGGTATCTCCTCCGGGAGTGTATTCCCCCCGTCAATGTTGTTGTTTATCTCTGCCCCTCGGCCACGTGCCGAGGGGGTCACGTGGTCGATGACGTCACGTGGGGGAGCCGGATTCGTAACACAACACTCCGTCCTGCCGGCACCCCTTTCATCTTTGTTGCGCGCCTCGTCTACTGGCGGGGCGCGGCCGGCCCGTTTTTTTAACTCGGCTGGGGTTGGTGTACCACACTCTGCGCTGCCGCCGGCCTGGTAGTAGCCTGCAGTTGATACCCCGCCTGGGGTACCCGCCGCGGTGTGGGTACAGGGGGAGCCGCCGTGTTGTCGTACCCGTGTCCGTAAGTCAGCTTACGGTTGCAGGCGTGCACCGAGTGACCGCACTTCCTGCCCACAGAGTCGCAAAACGTGCACACGTGCAACCACCGGATGCCCCCTTCAGTGTGGTCGCTGCGGTGGCGGCACCCCCTCTCTCCATTGAAGTCCCGGCACGGGGCCTCGCTCCCCCGGGCACGTCCGGTCTCCGTGTTTTGACTGTTGTTAGCCGTGTGGGCACTGGTCATCGCGAGCCGGACACGTTCTTCCTGTATCCGGCCGTGATCCGACCACCGCATCCTGCCCGACTCGACCTGGTCGAAAACGTAGTTTGACCAGCGTCTGACGCCGGCCCACGGCCGTGCCTGCGCATCAACCGTCACCTGGTAAAGATGTTTGAACATATGCTCCTTGTCCTCGGGGTGCAAGGCGCGATCGTCATTCAATAAGGCCACAAAACATGAAATGTACTCCAGAGGCCCGAGGCTCGACCGTAGGTCCAGTTTCTGGTGCAGCGTGTACACCCCATCTCTGTCCATAAACATGTACGGCTTCGCCGTCGGCCTCCGGGCATTTAAATCAGAAAGTAGGCTCTTACCCGTTGTGCGGTCGTGTCGCATGGCCTCACGGCCGAATTCACGCTGGACGCGGGGAGGAGGCGCTCGTTTTGATCCTGGGCCCAGTCTCTTGTCCGTTCGGCCGCTGAGGAAGCCCGTGAGCCGGCCCGGCGCGAGGTCGGTCTGGAGATCTGCATGATGGCGTCCATCATGCCGTCCATCTGGCGCGATATTTTAGTCATATCCGTCCTTACTTCACCGACGTCCGTCTTTACCTCGTTGACGTCCGTCCTGACCCCTCCGAGGTTGGCCTCCAGGGCTGTGATGCGCGAAGTCCGAGTCCGTGCGCTCGCGCTCGTTCCCTGTTGAGATACCGAGTCCACGTGGTCGCTCTCGGCCGCCTGCTGTCTTATCGTTATTTCCGAGTCCGTCTCGGCCTCCGCGGGTGCGGATGCCGCCACAGCGCTTCTGGTCAACATAACTATACTATAATTCCTTAAATCACTGGGTCGCTTGGTATCCCTGTCCTCGTCTGCCGATATTCAGGGGAATACGGAGACCGAAGGTACGGAGGGCAATAAGCCAAGGAGCGATAGAAAAAATAGGTGTTGAGCGAAGGAGACCAGTGAAGCGAATGAGACAGAGGACAGTGTCGCACTCGCGCACTTTGATGTTTAGTGCGGCCGAGAGCGGAGAGGTGGCGCAGGGGTGCGCGAGTGCAGAGTGGTTTCACCAGGGGGGGCAATGACCACCCCTGACCAAAGGCCATGGGCAACCAATTAGTTCATTATGATGATTCAAAGAGACTGTCTTAAGGCATCATCTCCGTTGACATTTTCAAACAATATATTCATTTTCGAAAGAATATCAATATTTTCATGTATAAACCTTGTTCTAACCATACAGTGAAGAACAGTCTTCGTTCCCAGTCTGTCTTCAGGTCTATACAGACTGACGCCATAGGCAACGGTCTGTAAAGACTTTATGACCGACCGAGCTTTGAGACCGTTTCGTCAACAGTCAAGTTGCTTTCTTATTATATACCTGAATTCAGGAGAAAAATTCTATTTTAATTACTTATATTCTAGCAGCCATTCACTACGGCCCTAGGGCGCAAACATTGACAATACTGGAATCCTGGTAGCGTTTAGTATTTCATAGATTAGTGATTCAATAAAGAGTAGACGTTTCCATGAATAGATTGATCTTTGCTAGAGAGTCATGTTACGTCATGTTTAGTCATGTCTAATCTTGATGATCCGAACATGATTGAATTGATAGTATTCTGTTGTTGTTGTTTTCCCAAAATGTTTAATATCAGCTCTAGATTACCCATTATCTACACTACCAACGTCCGGAAAGCCTTGCCCAGACTAGTTTCCGTTCCCTGTAAAACAAGAATAATCAAATAAGTTGTCTCCTTTTCTGAACCTGATAAATATTACATGGGGTTTGTGTAAGCAGAATCCTATATGGGGAAATTGTGGTTGGTCATCTATAGAAGTTTAGAATGCCGAACTACATGACGTAATCTCTTCCTTTTGCCAAATCAGGACCATTTTGGTAGAGTAGACCATTCACGAATCTCGTTCGTACTAATGATGATATTAGTAAAGTAAAAAAATGATATATATATATATATATATATATATATATATATATATATATATATATATATATACATGTGCGCGAATGTCTCACACTTTGCGTCACATCCAGTATGGTTTACACGAGTGTACACTGTACTGTGTACGAACTTAAAATTCGTGCACTCGACCTAATGACTTGCTGAAAATGGCATGTTTAATGAGTTCCAGGTATATAGTCATAAGGAAACACAGTTTCGAGCACGGGGAATATTTCCAATACAAAACAACACGGAACAGATTTCACCTAGCCACACTAGCAAAGTCCTCCCTCTAACATTACCATCTGATGTGCAGCACTTTCTAGTCATTACAGTGTTTACACAGAGCACTACGATGAACACTGGTAATCCCTCGAGCTACAACCTCGCCCAGGGAGTTGAATGGAGTGGCGGTGCAGTAGGGGGTGCAGCAGGAACCCGCCCACTCAGCACACTGCAGCACTCTCTACCCAACACCGACTTCCACTGCGCACGGTGGCTGATTAGCAGAATCGCGCTGGTCCAATTGGTTTCTAAATGATTACTTAGTGCTGGAGGGAGACAGAAGAGCAGTGTGGAGGAGGGGAGGGGGGTGCGTAATGCCGTGAAGACGGATCGGGCTCCGGAGGTAGTCGGAGGTAGCCGGAGGAACTCGGGAGCGGTGGACGATGGAGCAGATCGGGGAGGTTTCGGAGGAGGGACACAAAGAAGAGCAAGAAATGAACATGGAGGAGGAATGAGATTTCTGCCATAAAGGCAATGATTTCGACTGCTTGGAGTTTCTTGACTAAAACAGACAGAAACAGACATATACTTGGAGTCTGAATTGTCACGAGAGTGAGATTCTTGTTGGAAAGAAAGAATCAAGCCTACTCTTTTTGCCTCCGACAGCTTCTGTCATATTGAAAACGGGGTGCACATTGATGGTCGCTAGGTTGTGACTTCATCGCAATCTGTTAAATTATATCTACTGAAAATCAAACCAATAAGGTCAACACATTTTTTTCTATGTGTTGTCTGTACTCAGATGTACCTTTTTTCCTATGAATTTTTAGGAAAGTTGGAAAATCAATTAAATACCGCAGTTTTCCTCCTTGTGTAGAGATGCCTCTGACGGCCTCCGCCGTTTTCAAAATTGTGCTGGGCTTTAGATTGTGATTAGTTTGCAATTTTGGAATAAGCAACTTGCTAAGCTAGACTGAATTGAGACCAATTTCCATCAAATATCGTGTGCATAGGCTGCAGCGATGAAGTCGATAGTCTAAATGAAATCAGGAAACTAGAAAGAGGGCTTCTTAATCTATAAGCGAGGGAAGGTCCAAGCTAAAATAATCTGTTAGAAATTTGAAAATGGGGTTCATGAATGTGATGGCTGTCTGGCGGGTAGGATTTGAATAAGACGTGTCTGTTGAGGAGTTGTCTGATTGAGAAATATCTGGTGGAGTACCTCGAGGCATTATTCACTCTTTTAGCGGAATGCCAATGGAACGTTTCTCATAAATTTGGGACATGGCTTAAAATCATCGAATAACAAATTGAGTATTGCGTCTAAGATTAAACTTACCAGGATAACTGGCGCTCCAGGAACATCTATTACATTTCCTATTATCTACACGTGATATCAATTATATTTGTTAATTGGGAATATACATAGATGAACCAGATACAGATCAGTAAGTAATAGGGTCCAGATCAAATATGAATTGCACTTGGTCCATATGCAATTACTTTTGATTTCATATGCATTTGATTGCGCAAACAGCGCAAAATAGAGGGCTGAGAATCTGCACTCGGTCGAGCGTCGGTGAGCACTCAGTTACAGAACTACATACTACTTGTTGGGTACAAACACTTGGGTGTCGAAGAACGTATTTGAACTTGCTGTATATGCGTAATTACGCATCCAAGATTGAGTTGGAGGAAAGCCCCAGAACCAGGGGACAGAGAAAACGAACTATTAAACTACCCAGACCTCGTACATCTTTTTTTAAACGTAGCCCAATTTATAGGGGTATGGATAAATGGAATTGTCTGCCTAAGGAAGTACAGGATGGGTCCTTGTATGCCTTTAAGAAATACATTAGGTTAAAATATTATAAGAATTGCGCTGCATGATTTTGTTGACAATGTTGGTAAACCAATATATCAGGTATAGATCGAGTTAGAATTTCCTCCTCCTCACTCTTCATCATTAGCTTCATCCCTTGTATATACTGTATAAATTTATTATGGACTGAGCTTGTTAACGGCCTCCTTCTGAACTGTTATCCGAATGGCCAGAATACCTGCCTTGGCAGAAGCCATTATTGTACCCCTTTTTTGTGCAAATAAATAAATAAAAAGATAACAAAAATTGCTTCACTATCAAAACCCATAGCATATCTTCAGTAGCAATGGATATCGATGCAGTTCCATTTTAGTCTCTGAAGCAGCTCTTTTCTAGGAAATTGTCTCTGAAGACCTGTAGCATTCCATTGCACACCAAATGTACTTGTGCATAGCAACTATGCTATCTTCCCCGTAACAATATGATTTCTCCGGCTATTATTTTGACATGTTAAAGAGAACTCACGATTATCTTCAGTAATTACCAAAATGACGTTTGACGTGGCACTGACGTCATAGGTATGATGTAGAATGGTTGCAGGGCTCAGCTCATTATTGTCCACCTAATATAAAGCGAACTAACATCGGCATGCCACCTGTCTGGAAATAAAATGAATAATAAATACAACATAGATTTGTTTCAGATAAAAGTGGCCGCATTCTCCTTATAGAGTTGACTCAATATCCTCGAATCCGCTTTGATATTTCCACATGTCAAGTGCTCAGAGTGGACGGCTGCTTGTATCTGTGATCACATGACCCCGGTCTGACAACCAATCAGTGGGTGCCCTTCAGCTGGGTGGCCCTGCTCACTTACCCTTCCCTCGCCCCACCTCGACACACACACACATCTACCACCCTCTTCACACGCCCGCCACAGCCCCTCTCCCTCCTCCCGCCGCCACCGCTTCAACCCCTCTGTCCCAGATCACCTATGAATAATCGAAGCCGGAGTGACCTGGTATACTGCCCGGGAGGACTGTTCATCATGTTGCCATAACACTCCTACAGGAGGGCTACAGGGGTTGGTTCCCAGCGGTAGAGTGGGGTGTACATGTCGGTATAGAAGTAGTGGAGGTGATGGCCAGTGTGGGCGATGTGACCAACGAGGACCGACTAGAAGGTTGTTATTAAATGAAGAGAGAGTAATGTGATGGTATTCATTATCTACTATATACGGTCTCCCAATTCTAAACCTATAGGGAGTATGTAATTCTCAGGCGGAGATTACGGGTGGCCGTAATCTCAGGCCTACACAGATATTTCGGAGATTACGCAAAAGAGGTTCCTTGTGTACAAAATTGTACGTGAGAAAATTATATCCTCGCAACTGCTCGCGTATTACTACGCGTTTAGTCCTCGGAGATTACTACTGGCGACTATAACTGACATCAGTTACATATACATACAATATTACCATGGTTTTGATCTGCGTGGTCGTATTCTCTGCGTAGTCGAGCCGTAGTAATATCCGAACAAATACTTGGATATGGCATAGGGGCAGAATATAACCAAACAGATCAAAATCATAGTATGATTCATATGCCAAACCGGTGCGTATTTACAGTATACGCGGCATTGGTTTATAGCTAGAAGCTGTTCATATATATAGTTGCTCAACTAGGTCGTAGATTGAAGCTTGCGTGTTATATGCTATATGATACGACAAAAGAAAATATATACCAGTCCCAAATTCTTTATTTTCTTTAAAAATACAAAATAGATTTGTAAGCAGGGCAAGAGAGGTGCAGAATGATTTAATCAGGTGAATAGACGATATACACAGGTTTGCTATGTCGGCATAGTGGAGTTCTAAAAAGGATCATTTATCCAGACATCTTCAACAAATCTAAATTATCTTGATGATAATTACAATTGTGATTGATTTAAAATTTATGACCGCAATAACTTTGTATATAACGGATTGATATTACGTACATTACTTCATTAGATGGTTCCTAAGACAGGCCCAAACAACATCACACAAAACAATACATCAACAACACATCACAGTACAGAATGATATGTAATACTCAATGGGGGTTGAGTACGAGGTCCTAATGTTAAGTATATTGGAGAGAAAATACCAAATCTGAGATAATTGAAGAATCTCAGAGTTTCCCCCTGTGCACAAATGGCCATAATTCACAAACACCAGGAAGAAGGTTAAGCCTTAGACCAGTCTAACGTACCATGGCCGCCAGTACCGCTGGTACCAGACCTGCCAGAGAAAGCCCTAAGTGAACGGGGGACTAGGATTGATGGCTGGGGTCGCGGGAACCAGCACCGATTACAGCGAGAGAGCTGACTGAGAGATGGTCCGTCACGCTCTGGTGCCCTCACCCCCACCTCCCCGCATCCCTCTCCACGCCCTACTCCAGTAATTGATGTCTTACCCCCTCGTCAGGGCTGGGGCACGTGGTCGTTACCCTTCACTGCCCAACACACCTGGCCCCGCCCCTTTACACACCCAGCTACCTCAAATATCGCCCATCTCGCTTAAGGGCCCGGGCAGGTGACGGATCACGTGATTGTGGGTCCGTAGGGAGGAGCCGCTGTTAAGTGGTAGCAGGGAGGAGGGATCGGTGGTCGACGGGTAGGCCACAGGTGGGCTAAAAGGCAGATTCTCCCGGGAAACAAAGCGATTTGGATTACCCTCCAGTTGTGTCTAAATCTGATCGGTTTAAAGGCTAAGTGGGCTACCCCTGTAGTAGTCATAAATGACCCATGGCCCCTGTAGCGCTGGGCGGGGATGACACTGGGAACTCCCACTGGAAGTCAAATTTGGTTTGTTCTTTGTTGAGGTTGTCATCATACTAAAGGCACCTGTTAGGCCAGTGAACCCTTTTTTCCACAGAATGTACCTTGAACATGGCTTTGTCATCATGGACTTACAAATAGCTTTTTTATCTCATGATAAAGCTCTCCCAAACTTGTAAGGCTTCATATTTGTGAATCCATAAAGATATTCAATTGAGGCGGATAAACCTTACTAGTGCCTTGAATTACCTATTGGCAGTTAAACCCATATCAATTTCCCGGAAATTGGATATTATGATCTCCAACTGCCGATTAGAAATATGTTAGTTTTTGATTCAGACATGATATTTGGTACTGATTCCACTGAGGTTCTCATGATGCGATGCTGACGCAAAATGCAGTTAGGTATACGGTCCTTAGAAATAGAACTTTTGTATAGGATATCTAGGTACAAATGCACTTCTCATTCAGCAGATTACTTATTGATCGATTGCCTTTCGGATGACATGGCAGAACATGAAGAGAAGAGGTTTATTTTTGTACTCACTGGTGCGCAAGCGCGAAATAATGAGAGAGACGGCGGCTTGGGTAAATAAAAGTTTAATATTTATTGACTTTATGGGTGAAATATATTAGGTGTGAGTAGGTGTATATTTTATATGAAACAGAGAAGATATGAATATATCAGGGGCGATAACATCAATGTATGAATAACTTAAGGTATTGAAGGACAGATCTTTGTGCAGGACAACCACAAATGAGTATTTGGTAATATATATTCCTACATACATACTCACCCCTGATATGTTGAAAATGACAGACATTTTTAGATATCTAATTTTTGGTTAAGTACCTGCCAATCTTCCCCTTTCAATCTTTAAATAAGGTTTAAAAGTAAGAAGAAAACCACAGGATTCGGAAGTTGACGAGTGAGACGTGAATGGTTATCCAGATAATAGTCTCCATTTTCATATTCTACTCACATTCTCTGTGACATGGCCCATAGTATCAAGTAGCGGTGAACCTACATAGCAAGCACAACTCGTTTTGGGCATTTACCACATTTTCGGTGCCATAACCCCCCCCCCCCCCCCCCACACACACACACACACATGATACGCTATACAGGGAGACATAATAGGGTCGCTGAATGAAATCTGGTCCGTCTTGTTAAGTGACAAAAATATCCACCTCGTTCGTCGAACTCGGCCCGTATTTTTGAATTTTAACGATATAATCACTTGTACTTGTAGCCGTTTGGATAGTCCATTATGCTCAGATGGAAAGTTCACATGTATTTTGTACCCAAACTTACTGTAACTCTTTCGGTTCAATAACTAGAGCGAAGCTCGATATTCAACCAAAACCTTTTTAACGATATAGAAAAGATATATAAACTATAAACTTATCGCGATTTATCTTCAATACGTGAGCAAAGGTTCTGAGGAAATAACCATCGTTACATGACGAAACGGTCTCTGCTCATGCTTTGTCGTCAAGATTTGTGGTGGAGGTCTGTATGGACTGGACGACAGACAGAGAACTGAGACCATTTCACCAACAGTCAGGCCATTCCCTTATTATCATATATATGAATTCATGAAAGAAATGCCATTTTAATGTTATGACTTACATGCTAGTAGTCATTCACTATGGACCGAGGGCGCTAACACTTTTAACATTGCACTCCTAGCAGCGGGTAGTATTTCTTCCATGTTCAACCAAAGATATACAATATGATTAATTTTGTCTTTTTTATCTATTTACTTTCTACAGATAGTATAGTGAATCGAATTCAGTGTTCACCTCTGAGTATATATGAGTAGTAAGGGTACAGGTTGAGCAGCCCAAGCCCTATCGTCGTGGACATGTAGACAGCAGTGATTACTGGATGTGGGTCAGAGGGTTAGAGGGCACGCCATGGCCACGGAGAGAGGCCTGGCTGACCGCCGCTCCCTCCCTCCATCCCGGGCGACACGGACGAGCCCCGCCCTGCACATGTCAAGCCCGCCCCGCCGACCGCCAACCCTAAAGGTGGCGCGGCGACGGGGCCCGTCACCAGTCGATAACTAAATGAACATGGCGGTGTCAGCAGAGTGACCCCCGCCCAGTGTGCTGTGTGCCTCTTGACGGCTATCAACCAGGTAGTAGTGACGGGCAAGGGCAAGGGACGTACTCACAGCCTGACCTTAAAGGCATGTCCTACTATTCGCAGTGGTGTCACCTGGTTTTTCTTTGAATAATGATGTTTATTTATTCAAATTATTTTGGGGACGTTTTTTGATACCAAATGATTAAAATTTGATTTAAGTTTGACCTGTTAGTTAAAAGGGACAATTTATTGGTTGATTTCTGTAGGAATCTCACAATAAATATAGTTAACTTCAATTCCCTCAAAGACAGGGACGGTAGAATATATAATCTAAATGTGCAATACTACCCATTTACTATACATGTATATGGTAAAAAATATTAAGAAAATATATCGTAATATTTAGTATTTCTATATTATATATTCTTTCCTAATACTAATACTAATTGATGTCTGGATCCAAAACTAGCACTGTGACCCCATTTTATGAAAAATGAAAATGTGTTCTACTTAACCTTGGAATCATCGTATTGAGTTTCCATGAATATGACATGAGTTTTAATTTTCAAGGTGAATTATCCGATATGCCTTTAACCGCATGGGTGTCAGTGAGGCTGCTCATACTACGGTTGGCGCGTAGTAATACACGTGCTTCGGCGAACATTAGGTGGTTTACAGAGCCACCTATCTACAAAACTATCATTTGTTGTATCTATTATACAACTTATTGAGTAAATTAAACCCAGGATTTGCACAATTAAAAGGTATATTAATAGGGACTACCATTTTGCTATGTAGAAAAGGGACTTTTTCCCGCATACAGTGGCTTTGAGGCTGTATACAATGCATTTGAAACCCATACAATTGATATCTGCGAGTTTTTAAGCCATAGGCATTGCTTTACTGAGTCCCCATACATTAACTAAAGGTAATAGCTGTATACCACTGTAATTGCTTTATTGTATGACTATAGGGATGGATGTTCACTCAAAACCAGTGAAGGCTATCAGCCGTAGCTGAGAGGATATCGGTGGTAATTCTTTTATTGGTATGACTACTATCTGGAAACTTGACTCATGAATGATGTAAAACTTTTGCTCCAATAAAGGATCTTGAACAAATACAAAAGATTTCAATTGGAACTCTGCATACGGATGACAATACAGACTGGAGATGATGCGAGAGGGTGATTGGAAAGGTTCTCTGACCATTACACACAGTCGTCTCCTTATCCTCGCCCTTTACGATTGTTATCAGGATAAATCCCACCTTATACATCTACGCCGATATCATTCGTTATTTTAAACTGTACATTCCCTTTGGTCAAATGATACTCTATTATTACCACTGAAATTAGGGTATTTGTATAGACAGCCCATATCAAAATATAATGTTCTTTTTCTCTTCACATGTACCTTATTTTCCCTTAGAGTTCTTTTTTTTTTCCCTCATTTAAAGAAAAAAGCCGCCACGTTCAGCATCCATATCCAAATATAGATAGTGGCAGGGCCTTCTGCCATATTGCATCAACAAGCTCAGACACAATGGCACAACCTGTCTTGTTCATTTACTTGGATATGATAGACAATAGGACGATAAGCATATAACCAGGTGTAAATATTTATGAGTAAGATTGCTTTTACAACCACATAACTGAGCAGTGCTAACGCCGCACAGACCCGCCCCCGCATTCACTGCGGGCCTTTACGGTCAGAGCTACAGGTCGCTCCATCATATCGTGGACTGAAGCACTAATTTATGCTTTATTGCAAAAGTACTCGTAACTCAGGCTACTTCCAGGATGCACAGACATCGGCTTGAAGCTATCATTATGGGCTTTATTGCGAGTGTATATTGAATATAGGTACCTGCGAGAAAATCATGTTGAATGATAGGCAAAATATCTGAGTTCTAGAATACAAGTGAAGATTTTCATGTGGGAGTAAATATGTGAAACCAGTATAATTCTTTAGAGAATATCATTGTAGTAATTGTGAACTCTTTTTTTTGTTGTTTTACTTTCAGTTGAAATGAATTTGACGTACAAAATAGAAAATCTGCAAAAAATCACATTTTTGTGATGTCCGTTGTACGTCAGATCAACGTCATTGTGGGCGACAATTCAGGAAAGTAGGCTTGGGAAGAAATGATGCAACATTTTTGTTATTGCCATAACAATAGTACATAGCAGAACAAAAAAAAAAGGCTTACTCAAACCTAAATACTATAACAATATCAAACTAGATATACGACAACATGTATTCATGAAGACAAACATTTTACAGTAGACGACACAAATATCCCTGTATAAGCCACCAATGCTTATAGTTACCCCCTGCATACAAAAGCGCCATCTGGTTTTCCGACCTCGAAATCTTGCTGCCGTGGGCGGCGCCCGACCAGGACCTATAAAATTACTCCGCCCTTGCTTCCCGGGTCGGAAGAACACGGCCGCTGGCTCTGTAATTCGGCCCGGACGATTGCACTAATGATGGGTGGAGAAGACCACAGCGCATGACAGCCTCAGGCATGTAGTGGGACCACAAGACGCATGCACAGGCATGCCAACAAAGATACCAGGCGTAGAGGGTGGAGGCAATGGACGGCCAGAAGCAGGTCAACTAGGAAATGAAGACCAGCACTCTAAACTAGGGTATATATATATATATATATATATATATATATATATATATATATATATATATATATATATATATATATATATATATTTAAAAGGAAACCCACGAGATGAAAATAGTTTGGTCCGTACTCTATCGAGTTTGACTGCAGAGTAATTCACGAAGCGAAGCTGAGTGAATTACTCTGTGGTCAATTACTCTGTGGAATTACTCTGTGGTCAAACGACGTGGAGTACAGACCCCGTTATTTTCATCGAGTGGGTTTCTGATTTTATCTCACCCCGTATAACATTAATTATTGATGAAATGAATCACCCAATTAGCCATTGAGTATTGGGTACACGAACCTCACGGCCTTGGAGTACGAGTTCCTAATGTTAAGCCTATGGAGAAACAGTATTTAGACCACTACCGTCTTTCATCGTCCGTACCAAGAAAACACAAAATATACATGTATAAATTACTATATAAGAATCATAAACCCTCGCCAAGCCATGCACGTGAGATGAACAACTCAATAGGCTGCTTGCCACTTATGACGTTGAGCATTGTACGTAGAACCTTTTTTTCTTTACTCTACATGGTAAGATAAATATGATGATCTACCTTTCTCTATGTCATATCTATAATATTTTATTATAATCTATAATCCTGTATTCAGTCATAATGATTTTAAGCAACATGAGATATTGCAGATGTTATTTATGGCTTCAGAACGACGGCATTATAAACAAAAGAAGATAAGGTCGTGATATCGCTTAAAACTCTAGAAAATATCAGTGTTGGAAATGTTAGTGTATCAGCATAGCCGTTGGATTTAGGTTGGCAGTTCATCTTCTCTGTGATAAAGATTCATATCTGCACTGTTTGACTATGAACAAACAAAAGGGAGTCTTAGGACAGGGAAATAGCACAATGCGTAAGTTAATCTTGTGGAATATACATACTTTGCTTGCAGCCGTTTCCTTTTGGCAGTTTTCAGGTGCTGGGTATTCTCCAGGGGAGTTGGTGCGTAGTAGTAACCGTGCGAATGCGAGGTATTGTGTGGACAACTTAAAAAACGGCAATCAGTGGCCCGATTTTAGTCGTCAGGTGGCAATGCTTTCTCTGTTCTGAGGTCGAAGATTATGCGCCAAGATTAAATCTGCAGTGCTACCACCAGCCAGTGACTACTTACGGTGGAAATGCCACATTACATAATCCATGTTAGCTCATATGTTATGATCTTTTGGTTTACTGCCTAGATGTTGGTGTTGAATGAAAGATGAAATGAAATGACCATAAAAACCCCATATTGAAAGTAGATCCTTCCTGAAGTGGATAACAACACACTTACCTATATATCATTTCGAATGACTAACAGATTGGTGATATTAGAAGACCTATATGAGAAGGGACTTATAAATATTCAAATACAGTACATTAGCCCCATGACAAACGCCAACGGATCTGCGGCGATGCACATCCCCATAGAGAGTGAATAGCATAAACTGTCTTGACACAGTCTCGTATGTACAGCTATTGATAAAGGAGGTTATATTGCGTGTTCAGCTCCATCTCCTCTGTTGAGCCGAGTGGCGGGAATCCCAACACGTGGGCGGGCTGCTCACCGCTACTGGTGTCCAATGTTTATTGCCCTCCATGATTCATGAGCGACCACCCCTCAACCTACCAAGGACCTGAGCCTTTCACACCCACTCAGTGAGATATCTGTGAAGAGGGTGACACTGTGGATGATATTTGTATCTGCTCCCTTGCACTGTTTAGCTATCTGGCAATTCATTTTGTCTTTAGTATGATGTTATTGTAAGGCCACACTGTTTCCTTCTCATCATTCCTTCGTGATTCCCTTGACCCCTGGCTTCTCTTTACCTTCATTCTATCTACTCAACCCCATTCCTACTTGACATGCCGACAATTTCCTTTTTCATGTTTCCTTTATCGCCCTCTGACTTCATCCACACCTCCTCTTTATATGCTCTCTTCCAGTTTCCAGTCTCAACAACATTTCTTATTACATCATTTATGATATTCAGTTAGGTCAGTTCCTTCTAAGTATTTCATTTAGAAAATCAGCCATTTTCATTTCAACGGTCCTCACCATATACCTCCCCAAGCTTATATCCTTACCCACATTTCCACGTTGCACTCACCATCTCTACATCTCTTTTGGTAAACCAAATAATATGAATAAGAATGATATGTCATATCACGTGATCAATTAATGGAATATGGGTTTAGACAAAATTTGGCCCGTCCCATGGAGTTATGCCAATCCAAAGTACCCGCCCAAACCAACAAGGCTCTGCCACAGACCCCCGTCTTTAAAGGGTTAATGGCTAGAAATTGTCCAGTGTCAACAACAAGTGTGTGGCAACTGCAGATTGCCTGATTATGTCAGATTGTGCCATTTGGCACCGCTAGACAACTATACGATATGCTCTGATACCGGTGACTATTTCAATCCGGCTTGAATTTTTCGTCACGACAGGTGGCGATCAATCACTGAGATGCATTCATAAAATAAGTCGTCTAGTGCAAAATGCTCAAGGAAACTCTTGGGTCTATGACTATTATGGCTGAGATTGCATAACTGAGCATCCCCTGACGACTATTGGCTCGACAATCTACAGTCGCCACGATTTAGTCGTCTAGCGTAAACCTCGGGTCAGGTCATATTCCATTTATCCTCCTGTGTTTTGGACCTCTACATCTACCTCCCTATATATCCTCTACGGTCTACTATGTACTTTTCTTTTACTAATTCTGCCCCCAAATCCTAAATCATTCATAGATTTAAGGATGTGTCTGCAATGACACCAGTGAGATTATAGGTCGAGACACATAGTGCACCTTTTTTCAGAAATATCTGGTAGGTAATCACTGAATTCGAAGAATGAGGTGACTATTTCCGACTAAAATCAACAAGGAAAATGCAATTCAGACACATCGACTATGTCTCGTCATTATATACTTGGAAATCAACAAATCACGTAATACGGAATCAACAGATTATTAGTTCATGCACAATGTGCAGCAGGAAATCTGTGCAGCTAACGAATAACTGAGACATTCGCGCACAGGAAATATAATAATGATACATACATTAAATCGTCTTTGTTTTGAATCTGCCTTCGCGCTGTTGCCTGCAATAGTTTTCACTCGCTGCCCAACACTGCCGCAGCAGCAGCAGCAGCAGCGACGGCGGCAGCGGGGCTGGAGCGGCGGTACAGTCCGTATGGATTTCCCGTCAGTGGGCATGGCGACTGGAGGGCCGGGGGACGAGAGATGGTGGGTGGATGGGTGGTGAAGGCGGGGGGTGGGGGATGTCTCGGGGACTGTGATGTGGGGGAGGACGAGGGACGGCAAGGTCATTTCCACCGAGTCAACAGCAACGTACGCGGACAGACAAGCACAGTTCCGCCCCGTCTTCTCCGTGGACACGCATGCCTTGCTCACACTCCAGTGGACGTGCTTCGCTGGGACGTCAATTGTGGCGCAGAGTTGCAGCTAGCCTTCCCAAGGTAGCCTTGGCCACCTCTAAAAAACCAATAACACGGTTAGGGTCACCGCTTCCCCCTTTTCAATATTAGGTCATATTATCCTGACTGAGAACGACCGAGAATTTTCTCATTATTTTAGATCACACATAAAAGTGACCAGTGGTAGGAACGATGAAATGTGGAATTTCAAAGGGTATTTGAGGAATATTAGCAAGGAGCGATTGCCGAGTAGATTATCTAGATCGGATTAAGGTGGTAGAAAAGTGATATATATACGAATATGCTGGCTATGTGGTAGGAATCTGTTAAATAAGCTTATTTTAGCCTTTTATCATTAAGTCTTTTAGCTAAATATATATCAATATAGGAATGATCTAAGACTAAGTCTACACACAGACATTAGGTGCAGTATTTCATAAATGTAAAACGTGTCCTCGTTTCTGTATCAAATGGTAGTTTTGAAGTTTGATATTCATCTTGAAGAAAGTAGGTTGATCCAGCCACTTCAGGGATTTCATTATGACTCTGTCTGGTCCTTTACATGTGTCTAGACAATTCGTGACTTTTATTTGTGAATGCAGACATCATTTATTTTACAGTGCTGTGGGAGTTTCTTTACACCATTCTGTAAAATCCGGTACACACAATTGCTCGACCATGAGACATTCATACAACCGGATTATTTGGGGTTAGGATAGTGGCAATTGGAAACTTCTACACATATTATGCAAATTATGGTATGCATGATGCTAGACAAGACTGCTTCAGGGTGTTCATCTTGATGACAGAAGATAATTCCTGATGGCTGTGACTATGTCACATGCCCATAGTGCGAGTTATGTACAGTAAAACCCCTCTTAAGGGGACACCCTCCGTTCCGGGCCCAGTGTCCCCTTAAGCGGGGTGTCCCCTTAAGCGGGGTTTTCAGTATGCCAGTGGTTATACAATAGAGAATACCTACATAAATAAAGGAAACGATGGTTATTAGGTTAAAAGGTTCATTAATAAATAAGCAAATAAATATAAATTATACAATATAAATGAATATAAATGAATATAAATGAATATAAATGAATATATATATTTTTTTTTTATTTCGTTTATTTATACTGGAAAATTTAGGCACAGGGCCCGTCTTACAAGGATCCAAATGTATATAATGAATATAAATGTACAAAAAATTAGAAATAAATAGATAAAAGAGGTTGAAGATGGATATGCCTCCCATGTGAAATTTGCTCCTTTGTACACCCTCCTTTGTACACCCCCGTTCAATGTACCCCCCCCCCCCCCCCCGAAGTCAGCAGCCCTATGACCGTGAGCCGCCGTGAGCCGCCCAGAGCCATGACGGCTCACTGAATACCGCACCTTCAAAGCCCCCAGCCCGCCCTGTGTCGCCCACCGCTAACCTGTAAGCGGACCTCTAACCCCCTACCTTCAACAAGTGCGAAAGTCGCTCATACTAATATCCACTCACTGTCGCCCGCCCAGAGGATTTTCAGTGTTTTTGATATGATGTCCCTCAAAACTGTCCCCTTAAGCGGGGTTTTTAAGCATTTCTGTAGCGGGGTGCCCCTTAAGCGGGGTGTCCCGGAAGAGGGGTTTTACTGTATTCGGGTCCATCAGAAATTGAATCATGTCATCAGGATGAACATCCTGAAGCTGTCTTCTCTTTATTATGCACCTATGATATAGTGGACAGAGCCATTGATAGTTCATGAAGCACACTGCACGAAAACCACTATTTTACATATATATACGCCATTGCGATAACGCACGTATCGGCTGTATCGTGCCATGTTTATACTTGTATACACCTCTTATACACGTCTGCGTTTCGGGCGTCTACAAGACAGTTTCCATATATAGATGCGCACGACTTGGCTGTCTTTCACGCCTGGCGTATTTAAGATAAAATATACTCTGCGCAACATATATAAACGCCAGGCGTATATATGATACCAAAAAAAAAAAAAATTGCGACCCGCGGCCCGCTCGGGCCTGTGGGTGTTGGTAGAGGATACACAAACACTGACCCGCCACCCGCGACCTCCCAACCTTACCCCCTACCGCCCCCCCACCACCCCACGCCACCCCCAGCCAGCCTCAATGAGAAGTCCCCCGCTGCCCGCCGCCCACCGCCCGCCGCCGGCCACGTTTGTACAGGTTGACTCAGTGGGAAACCCTCCCCCACCCCCCACCGCCCACCCATGCCCGCCGCTGCCCGCCGCGAGGTGTTATGGCGTCGGATTAGCGGCCGCTCGCCTTGTGTAAGATGATTTCAGTCCTGAGGGCAGGCGGCTGGGCGGGTGGCTGTGAGGGTGGTGGCCGCATTCACACTACTTCTAACAAGTTTGGAGGAGGATTCTGTCACCCAGAGACACTGGGGGGAGGCGATTATATAGTAAGGCTGACTGTCCACACATTGAAATGGTGTTTTAAAGTTAAATAAAATATCAGAAAAACGGTAAAAAAAAACTCAATCAGGTTTTATAAAGGTTTTATAAAATAAATTGGTAATATAAGACTGCATTTTTCATATAAAACAGACTTGGATGGTTAATGGCAAATGAAATATGCTACCAGTAGTGTCCCCAAGTTGCAAAGATCGGAACTATTGGATGGTGGTGTATATGTATGGAATCAGGCGTATATATGACGTATATAAGACCGCACCATGGACATGTATATACGCCACTAGATAAGGCGTCTACGAGACAGATTACAGGTCCAACTTCTAGACGCAAAATTCTACTGTTAGACGCATTTCGGATACATATGTAAAGCGGTACTTTTCGTGCAGTGGCAGTCACTAGGTGGTCGGGGGACAAAACCAGTATTTTGGCTCTTTATTCTTACGAAATTCAACTGCCTTTCAATGGTTTACCATGGTTTCTTTGACTCTCTACACCCATCACAAAGCAGGATGACATAATGATTAATCCCAAGACATGATATTTTCCACATGGAACACTTTATATGAATATGTGAGCAAGGCTAGAGTTGTGACACTTCCCAATTATCACTCACTTCTTTTCCACCTCCATTAGTGAAGAACACCTACTTTTTCACCTCCATTAGTGAAGAACATCTACTCAGGGGGCGTCATGGCGGCGCCCATGGATCATAGGCTATATGCCGTATAGATAGTTTAGTGTAAATCGACATAGAAGGCCGTCGAAGTGCAGACGTCTCCATTCCAAGACGTGCAGTACACTGTCAGACACTCACACTGATAAGCAGTGACATCATTGGTGAGCATACACTTTGAAATGATGTTTTGTTTATGCCAGCTTGAGGGATGTAGAAAGTGTTCTACAGAGACTCCATAGCAAAGTGAATCCAGAGGCTTAGCTGCATGGTTGTCATAGATATGTTTTAACCTTTTTCTGCCTAAGCTATGGAGTACACTATAATTACTGCGCATTGGTGCGGTACATATTTCTTTATTGAATGCCCCAGAAGGTGAAATAATTCACAGAAGAATGTGATTTAGGGTGTATGATAAAGCAGAATAGATAATTCCTCATTCTGTTAGAGTACAATATCCGAATCAATGGTTGCCATACATGACCTCCATTTACCGTTATTTCTTCGATAGAGTTATTAGATGGCATCTATATAAAACTAGGATCTCGGCAATTGTTTGGCATTTGCCAGGACAAAATATGACAATAACATCTGCAGAAATCTAGATTGAAAATAGTTCTTTCCATTACGATTTTATTCTGGGTCCAGGCCATTCCATACCACAATTCCGCCTTTTTATGATTACTCGATCAATCATATGTAGATTCTTTTGTTCACTCTATTTGCTAGGGAAGCCATTCACAAGTGGTGTAGTGTCTGTCAAGCTGAAGTGCCTTGTATTATTATATGTACACGTGGCCGTCTCTCCTAGATTTAGCGCCAGTTCCTATCCATGCCGTGTGTATGGCGGTACTTTACAATGTTAATTTAGGGAGTATATATATAAATATGATCACTTCACTAGGTAAAGTTTCACCTTTTCTTGTATATGACAATACAGGTTGACTATATTCGTACGTTAAAATACCCGGTAGAATTAATGAAAAGATATATCTCTCCCGCCTACGGATTTTGGATATAGATGATCAATACAATTTCCAACTATTGTTGACGGACGAAGACAGTAAGCAAGTTTCCGAATGAAAATAACTGGTGTTTTCCATGGATAATCAATTGATGGCAATATCGATAGTTTGTACTATGTATCTATCCCTTGTTTCCAACTATATTATACATCATCTTGGTTACATAGTAGTGGCTCAAGAAAAAAATATCACATACCTGTCAGTATTTTACAGTGGCCTTCATGACATATAAAACGATGGTTTTTTTTGTGCAAACTAGACTAATGAGGGCTTTTTAATTCATGATTTAACGACAGGATTATTTGCATCGATGCATATGCATATGTCACAAGGAGAGACATACACTACACCACAGAGGATGGATACAAAAAGAATCCTTCATATGAAAATCGTTTCAGAATCTTAATGTATGATCCCAGCAGCGTCCAAACGACTGATTACAACCCAATATCAATTTGGTATGCTCCTCTCAATTTCATTCGTTATATAACCACCTCTGGTATCGCTTATTTTATTTTTATTTCAAATTGGTAATCTGTGAACGTCCGAAGACAATTTATCCTAAGACAGCTTTCCAATGTACACGGGTGGTTTTCTGTATTTTTAGGTTCTAGGCCTCTGTAATTTTATAGATATTGTTCTCTTCCCCGTGTATGATTATTCCTTTTTCAAATATATCAAGAAAGAATTTGATCGGTGTTTGGTCTGTGTTCCCGTTCTCCGTCGAGTTTGGAGGGTGCAGTAATATGAGTAAATATCTCGAAGCGCTCCAAACGAGATGGTCTCTGAACAAATATATATATATCTGTTTATCGCTCATTGAGTATGATTCGCCGTAATCCCAAGCCTGTTGAGTATGAGTTCCCAATGTTAAGCATATAAACATATATACCAGGCTACAATAAATATTATTTTCTGACCACAATTTACTAGGTGAAAGCAAATGACATGCCTTCCTAGTGTTTGGGGGTCTTATTTTACGCAACTGATATGGATTCCCCCTATTTAGCTCAATGGAGTTCTCAATACCTATCACCACCCAATAGCTGCTAGCTATTCACTGAAGATGCAAGACTGTATCAATATGAACTTTCAGTTTATTTCTCATCTGCTTGCTCATTATTGCTCGTCATGTATGTTGATTATTGACCGTTTTCTATTGACAGGTTGGACTGGGATCGTTGGGTGATGATGGGCATGATTGGCGTTACCATCGGTCTCGTTGGCTTCTTCCTTCATCAAGTCATCCACGTCATTGCAGAAGTCAAATGGGTAAAAGCCGAGAAATACATGCACGTAAGTACCTTTTCCAAATACCTGTGAATTATTAGATAGCCATCTGCTAATGATTGTAAAATCCAATATGTATCATCTTTACCTCCTTTAGTCCTAAGATGCCTGGAAGTATTGCCATGTTGGGTGGGCCTGAAGTTGCCCTAAAACAATGGCATTTGGACATGAAGATGCCTCCATGTATTTTTAGCTGGTATTTCATTCAATAGTTAGGAGCAAATTTAAACAGGAAACTATCAGATTTTGTCATGATCTTTTTCAGTATGGATAGAAACTAATTTTGGTCTGTATAGACTTGATCAACAGTACTAGTTTACTAGTATTATCACCATAGATGGCAAACAGTTCCATTTCTATGATTCTAACAGATTTAGTTTTATTATATTCCTAATGGGTTACAATCTGGAAGGTAACTTAGTGGTATAAAGTTCTAGGCTGCTTAATTATATGAATTCTGGTGAAGGGCGACATAGGACATAGGATGTTAGAGGAATTGTGCAGACGTACCTAAAAGCGATGTTTCATAATTATATTTACATTATAGCCTCCGAAATCATAACCAGGCCAAATTGCTATCGATAGATTTTGCAGGCGTATAGACATTTCTGGAATGGTTCCTGGAAACCCTGATGCTATACAGTGTAACTCCCCTCATAGAGTTTCAATTAGTGCTTCCAGTAAAACAAGGTTAATTGTGTATGTCAAATGAAGCGAGGCCGGTTCTCCATGTAATTAGACATTGAGAGCGTGAAGTCCTATTGGCAGCTGTAATGAAGGGATTTGTGATGAAGCTTGAGTTGTGCTACAAAAAGATGCAAACACATTAGGCCATTGCCACAGGGACTTAGCAAAGGAGATTACAAAATCAGTTTCGGTATAGACGGGGGACTCAAATCCTACTCGTACTACCAGGACTGTTCGTAGACTACACATTTATATTGTATTTATCAAAGAAACTGCTATTGGATATTGGAATTTATTATTCCGTATATCACAAAGTGTCCATAGTAAACCAATAAGACCTCAGTATGCATATCCGCGGCTCATATGAATATGTTATATGCACCGGGTTGCGATAAAGCGCACATACCAAAATAATAATAGTGCGTCTGGAAAATTAATGCGTAACGAAAGCGGACTAATTTCAGCATCCCACCAGTCAGGTTAAGGTGGATAATAAATACAATATAGACTGGTTTTAGACAAAAGCATTTGTATGCTCATTGGAGTTGACCACATTTGTAATACCCTCGGATGTGCTCGGCTGTTAATACTCGTCAACTCCTCGGAGCTAACGGCCGTTTGTATCTGAAACTAATCAATATTGTGTATAACTGTTCGTAGGAAATTCTCCATAAATCATCCGGACTATAGCACCTTCAATATCAGTCTGCAGATTTTCTTCCGTTCGGCCATCTGACCAGCATCTGCCCCGAGCATACGCCAGCTTGGGTCACAGGGTGGCGCCACTTGCGTCGGCGCTGGTCATGACCTTGACATTGTGGCCCTGATCTTTGGCGTAGCACCTCTATAAATCAGACTTTATTTGAGGCAAGAGGCATGGAGTTTATAACGGATATTTAATTACTGTGACGGCAGTGTGAGAAAAACTGGTCTTAATAAGAGACCAGAGTCGGGTAAGGGACCACAATGAAGTAAACAGGTCGATGTAGAGAGAATTAGGTCAATATATTCATTTTCCTGGGAATCAACGCTTCAGATGTCAAGATAGTCAGCGGTTTGGCTTATAAAGATTTGGGTTTTTTTAAATGTTTTTGCTGTTGTATAATCTTATCTAACAAATACAAAGTATCATCCATTTTGTATAATTAACATATTCGCAATGGTGCGACTAATAACAAACATGTAGCATACATAACAACATTGTTGTTCAAATTTCTCAGAAAGAAATCGGTTTCCTCCGGTTTCTCCACTTGGTGTATTCAGCACACAAGTCAATATGATAAATGCTCGCATAAGTTGCTAATTCAATCTCCTAATTATAGGTATATATTTCTCATGGAGAATCATTGATCATTGAAATAAATTTTATGTGTGAATATTTTCTGAGAGAAAAAGACTTGTATTAGTTCCTACACTGGCCACAGGGGCAATTTGAATGCGCATACTCTGGGAACATGTGGCGCCACTAGCATGGTAGCTTCTGACACAGGTACATACACTGCTCAGTATTCGCTCAACAATTTTCCCGCTCTCCTTTGTCAGACGATACAGCCAACAGAGAACGTGGAAAATGGTCAGCTGACCGGATAAACCGATGAAGGCCTATTTCTGTGAAGGAAAATTAACATAACCGAGCTGTAAAGTTCAGCACCTGAATATCGCTTGCTTGATAGTTGCGAGACCGCCCCGTCACAAAAACAAGATTTGCAGGACTACGAGATGGTTTTTAGGCATGTACTTGGGAAGTTGAATGATAAAGAGCAACGTTGTGTTGACCTGATGCCTGAAAGAATGGGCGTGTAGGCATATGAAATGAGATTGCGTGGACAGCTATATATCGAGAGCCTCAAAATGATTCTGATAGTTCTAATTTAAAGACAGCAATAACAGATATAAGGAATAAATTAGAGGGATGTATTGTAAGCATCCAAGGCCAGATAGACACAGTTAACCCGAATGAGACAGTGGTGCTAAGAAGAACGGGCATTTGGGGAAAAGCTGGTGGAATGACAAATAGCTATAGTGAATGTTATACTAAGAAAGGGTTGCGAAGATAGAGGGATGATAGCCAGGTTCGCTATTTTTATGATTTAGGTTTGTTGGAGTTTCGTGGGGATTTAATAAACTATACATTTTCTGAAAGCTGAGAACCCTTAGATTTAAGAACATTCATGTTGACAAATATTCACACCATTTTTATGCGGCCCTATTGGATTTTTCCGCGATGGCGGACATTATAGATCTACCCGTATAAACCAAAGGGGCCAGTTTATTTTCGTTATATGTTGAACAAAAGCACATGAAACCCAATTTCATGACTGAAAACCATTGAAACTACTCAGCCATTAACATTTGTTCGATTGTCGGCCATTTTGGATTCCAAGATAATGAGGGTTAAACATTGCTGCTTTAGGAGGTCTCTTATTAACAGAATTAACGTTAAAATGAAGAAGAAAGGGGGAAATGAGAAAAAGGTATTTTTGAGGAACATGCCCCATCTTTCAGGAAGCCGTATAGAGATAGCTAGCTGGGCCAGAGGAGAAATGCAGCACCAATCCCATGCCATATAAGGTGGAATTCTGTTAGCCTGGCGCCCAATGACCAATCTAGGCTTAATACGCCATATTCTGGTGCTGCGGCCTCCCTTCAGCCCTGGCTGCATCGCAGCCCTCCACCACTGACCGTCAGTCTGACACGAGATAGCGGCTGCTCCTCACACAACAACACTCCCCCTGCCTCCGGGCACGGGCAGATAGCCCCTGCCACCTGAGCTAACCTTGTAAGGCTGTGTTGGTGGTGATGGGGGTCTCCAAAAGAAGAAGAAAAAAGGATACCATGATATCCCTTTAACCGTTGCTCCTTTTCACTACTGGCATACCAATCTTGCCTTCATGCAGAAAGTACCCACCGATTCTTGTTTTTTTCCTGATGTCTGTGCTTTTTCGTAAGCACTTTGATATTGATCAAAATATCTATTCAAAGTTTTAGGTCCTTGGTTTAATCTATAGTAAGTAGTATTATGAATAGGTCCGGAAAATAGAAGGTCATGCCTAAATTCATACAAAAATAAAAGTCTGCGAGTAAGCGATTTCCTTACGTTTTAAGTTTGTTATGATGTGTGGTTGCTAATTTTATACAAAAATAGACTGTTTTCTCTGTAGTGGACATATACTGTGTTATTCTCGATTGAATTGTGTTGTTGCTCAGACCTTCTTCCTTGCTGGTAGTAGTAGGCCTTGTCTCAAGGTACAGCTTGGCGAGCGTGTGGTTGTTTGCTCACAAGGGAGAGAGGACAGACAAGCCTTCCATCTCCGTTAGGCGGATTGATTGTCCCCCGTGTCGGCTGGCTCAGAGACGGCCACATAGCCAAGGCCGCCAGTCGGTTCTCCCCCCCGGGGGAACGTGGGACGTAGATGTCTAAGGCCCAGTTTACACCTACCGACGGAAATGCACCGATAAAATTTTGTGAACAAAATCGGTTGGTGGTGCGCCTCGAAATGATTTTGGTATTCCCGATGAAATATCGGTATGGATTATTGGTGACACTCCAAGCCATTGAGGCATTTACACCTGGCGACTGATTATATAATATATGTTCACAGACGACCCACATTTAAATGACCTTGCATACGGGTCGGTGAAAGAGCGTTATGAAATATCGGGGATCCTTCGCCGACAATTTCAAAGTGCTTTGAAATCGTCCGAGGCCTCACTAGTCAGTCGGTGGTGTCATGTTATGCAATTTCAGGTTGAGAAGTTGGTGATTGAGTCTGATCAGAATCGTGTAATTATCGGTCGGCGATGCTCGATTTTATAATCGGTGATCAAAATCGGGAGATGTAAACTTTGTCATACCCACACACCACAGCCACCTCCTCCCAGCACCACCGACTCCCCAGCCAAACCACACAATCACTCTACTCGCAGAATTAGCTTAAGACTGAGAAAGGTCCTCCGCTACTGTATAACCTCTCCGATCATTTTTGTATTTCAAACCTTACATAACTATATACCTATAGACCTATAGACTTAGTAGCTACAGCTGCTGCTGAGGTGCATTAACTACTGACGTTTTTATACCACGATTGACCACGTGGAGACGTCTAGACCAATCAGATCAAAGCTAAGATGCATGAAGAAAACATACAAGTTAAAGTAAAGGCCAGCCCCCCCTTACCACGATGGTCTACGGCATACTTCCCGATGGCTACGATTTGAAATGCCCAAATCGGGAAGTCCCCGATAGTTCGAAATAGTGGACATGGTTTGAAATCGTAGAGCATAGAAACCATGGTCACGATAGGCCCACGAGAGTCAATCGTTATATCAATTTAGATCTCAGGCAGAGTTTTAATATTGAAATATACTACAATTTTAAGAAATATTTAATTAATCTGAATAATCTTTTAGAGGTATTTACAACATATCATGATATGTATCATGACATAAAACAATCAAATTAAAAAATATAACTGTGGTAGAATCATAATTCCGTTGTGAAACTATTATTTTCAGACCCTTAGACTTAACCAACTAATAATATATTTACAGCAATCATATATCTTTATGCGTTTCACCTAAACCCAGAATTTGATAAATTTCCGCTAAGTAGTTCACCCGCTAGAGATATTTTCCCGATAAATCACATACAATACCCTACGACAAGCTACGAAAATTCCAACATGTTGGATTTTATTGGGACCTCTCCTATTGGTGTTTTCCATCGCAGCCTATCGTGAGGTATCGTAGACGGAATCGCAGAAACCTATTCCACCATACTTCGATTTTTTGCTGACCTCACAATAGAATCGGTATGGTGTCGGGAAAGCATTAGTAGGGCCTATCGGAACCAGAACCGTGGTAGGTGGGGGCTGGCCTTTACTCGATTATGGTGGCCTATCACAATCGAAGGTATATAAATTCGGATTTTTATCAATATTTGAAAGTATCTGGCAATAGTAAACAAGTCTCGGGAGATAGGATATCGGGAGGGATCGTTAAGTGATCTCTTTAAGATCCTCACCTTGTATCTCTAATATTCTTTCACCCGGAACAAGTTTCCCTCTAGTATATTTTCTGCCTCGATGAACTAGCATGTGTCTTATATATTAATCTCTCTCTTATTTCTGCATATCTATTTTGTTAGTTTTACTTCACAGGATATATCTGTACATAGATAATTCTTTTTAATTTCCATATCAAGTAAAATCATTTTCAAATTGCCCTATAATATGTTGCATCCTGCCTTCGCTGTATACCGTTGCTGGTTTTGTTTGTACATTATTAGGATGCACTTCAATTTACCTCATCCTTTAACCATAACAACCCAGGGGCCTGCATTCACACTTGCGGTCGTAGAGCCGGGTTCTAGCTGGTGGCAATGTTTACCACCAATGACTGAAGTTTCATTTATCGCTTGTAACAATTAGAACACTTTATCAAATGATATGACACACAATCTTTACCAAAATTTTATATTTTACCCAAAACTCTTAAATATGATGTTATACCTACATTCTCTATAGGAATTGTATTTTAATTGATTCATTATTTCTTATATTATCATATAAACAGAATGATTGTGTAACTCACAGAAAATGATGCCTCCAGGCATTGTTGGGTATTTGGGTGGGAATTCCTGGATGTATCATTTCATATCATCATGGGAATCACACCGGCTGACTGGGTTAAGAACTTTTTTATGGCCCCTCTCATTGAGTGGGGGAGTTTGTGATGTCCCTTAATGGAACCCGGCAAGGAGAGTGGAAACAGCAAAAAAGTGGCAAGAAGGTAGATTGCAAAAAAACATGTTTAATATTGTAAGTCGATCGAGATATCCCTAGGTTAACGCCTTGTGCTTAGTTCTTTAATTCCGCAAACGCGTTCAATTTACCCTGAGTGGTTACTTGAGAACTCTGCCCCAAACGAACTCGACCTTTGGTTGTCAGGAGAATTCGGCCCGTTTTGGAGAAATTCGTCCTTGTTTCATGATGAAAGGAAACTTCCGACAAGGTTTAAATGATTAAACCAGCGACTTTGTAAGATAAATCTGATTAGAGTTAGGGCTAGGGATAATGTTAGGCCTGGGCACAGCGTTAGAATATGGTTAGGGCTTTTGTTGTGTTTATTTTACCTCTAGAAGCCAAGACAACTTAACTTACTTCCTACTAACTGTGTTGTGTAGGGAACGCGGGTGTTGAGTGGTGGTTTATTTCTTCTTCACTAGATGATGCGGTCCAATCTCCCCTGTGTAGTTGAAGAGCTGAACCCATTTTCTGGAGTGTCACTAGACTGGTTCCTTGCCCCAATGAAATATGGGACAGGTAATGCCCGCCGAGAGCAATCTGTGATCGCCCTTGAACTTTCGCTGATTCCCCACTGATTTGCAGTGGCAAGGAGAGCCGGCGCAACCTCTCTGCATTATGTGATTTCTCAAATAACTTATCTACACTCGTTTGAAATGCCTGGAAATATATGATAAAGGAATTGCAATGTTTCTAAGGATAGGAGACTACTTATTAGAATGCGTCTTTAGAAAATATAACAGATTTCGCTATGCCCTCTAGTGGGTAGACCAGCGTAAGAATGGCGGCTGTTACCCATAATGCACCAGAAAATGGCGGGCGTTACCTGACCTTATGTGCGAGTGGGTACATAGGCCAGGCCTCCAGGCTAAAGTACCACAGGATCGCCATTCCTTATGTAACCCACCTTATAAGGTCAGGTTGACAGGTGTCTTGACACGGGCCTTCTGTGAAAAAGAAACGTCTAGGTATCTCAACAGATTGAAATTTCCCTTACTCTATCAGTCGTTGAAACTGAGCTACTCAGTTTTAGCTGTTTTTGCCTGTTTTCACTGTGGTATTACTCAGCTCTCGCTAGGGTACGTTCTTTGTCCGGGATCAAGCTTCGCCATAGGTAGTGAATAGATTCCGGTTTATTTAATCCTTTGTGTTTGTGACATATTGTGAGTAGGAATACAGGGATACCCGGCCCTTCCAACATCTAAGATGTTATCATAAATATAATAGTCTCGGTCCGCTTATGCCAAAGAATATTTTGCTAGGTAGATATTTTGCAAACCCGTACCCAACTTCTCTTTCGGCCGAGCGAAAAAAAGGTCCATTCTTACTATTCTACTTCCTGACCCCACACAGGGCTGTTTGATCCCATTAATGGTTCGGTGTCCCATTTCCAACGAGAGATTCCTAAGTACCATCGTTTTTATCAGGAAGAATTGTGAGTATCTGTCCCATTAAAGGATAACGTATCCATTAAGTATTAAAGAACGGGTGATACTATTCAGTGTGTTATGCGATCGCCCCTTTGAGAGGATTTCACCTAGACATGGCGAATGATGGTGATGGTATTCAGAATCCGCTTTATGGCCTCATGAGGGAGACACAATATCAGATTTTCTTATCTCGGGCATTTTTCGATCTGGACAATAAAGGATATTTAATTACTATAAGTCTGATGCTAATCCTTCGGTCTTGGTCCCTTTTTTTGCGGTAAGCAAATCATTATTTCATTCATATTTTTTCAAGTTGTGCATGTGATCCACACAAAAATAGACGTATTTTTCAAATACAGTATTCAGTTTTACAACTTTCCTACATTTCTTTAGTGCACAATGGTGTGTTTCATACACCAACACATTTTATCTAGAGTACTGTGGTCTATTCACATTTCCCCTTTTTTGAGTTTTTATCTGAACTCTAGGATATATAAATTTTAAATATTACACCAATTACCTGTTTGACACGTTAAAAAACATACTCTCTATACGATGATTTGAATGATAACAAATGTCAGGATTTCAATTGGAAGCGTAGAGTTACATTTTCTGACTCAGATAACCAACGGCAGGAAATAGTTTACCAGCGAAAGAGACCATGTCACATTTCTACCTGTCTCATTTGAAATACCCTTTCAGTACTGAGAATATAATTTTCATGGAAATTTCCAAGCATTTTTAGGGGGTTTTTTTCAAAGAAGCTAATTTTTAGGAAAAGTTATCTATATAATTTCATGATTTTTTTCAGGATATATAGAAAACAAAACATACAATACAATTAACTGTGAGCTAGAATACTAAAAATATGAGAACCCAGGGTAAAAGCATAGGACATATCGTTGTATTCATATAAGTTCAGGCTTCTAAAAGGTAGCTTCAAAATTTTACTCAGGATTTGTGCGTGACTCAACTGCTGGGGTGCGGGACTGATTGAGTTGCCAGCCTCACACGAACACGCATGTATAAAGGGGCCTAATGTACCGATAGATCAATTAGGCCAGGAGGCCAACAAATATGTTTTGTATTATAAACAAGCCTAGAAAAAGACCAAACTTGTTCCTCATTTCCTTATAAGAAGAGTGTACAAAATGCTATACAATTTAGGTCAAATCTGATAGAATTCGTCAGAAAAAGGATTTTAGTTCTAGAGACAATGTGGAAATCCTATGTTGGCCCCTTAACTACACATTCTTTGTTTCCTATTTTCTTAAGTAAGATTACCCATAAATACCCCCGCCGCATTCTTTACAACTGAACGAACGACCCTCATGTGCTAAGACAATTTCCATTTAGGGCAGAGGCAGTGAAAAGGGCCCATGCTATTTAGTGATAACACAAACTGCCAACTACATCGCCACGCGTTTGTAGTCGGTGGAATTCGACTTTAAGTTAGTCATGAGGGAAAATTTGTTCGGTTATTTTTTTCAAAGGAATTACCTGGTACGAGGGTTATATTCCAGCATTTTATGTGAAGCACCACCCTTAAATTAACTTCATTGCCCCAAGCTCTAATGGAGTGATTGCACGCGCCGCTCTTGCTGCCCGAGGTCGGGCTGGTTACATTAATCGGAGCCGATCGATCTAATTCGATCCTAATGCGAATGGGGCCCCAGCCTACAGTTCTCCGCCCGCCGTTCTCCAATGGGACGGGCGCCTTTTCCTTTTATTTTCTATGTGCTAAGGGAGGTAGGCCCAAGCAAACGGCGCGCCTAAAAATAACGCTCAGCTTCCTGCCAGGGACGCCGCCCCCCAAATTGTATTATCTCCTTCGTGAGCGGAGAGCTACAATCTCTATGTGACCAGAGACCTCTATTGGCTGAGTTACTGTAGAGCCCCTTTCCACAGCCTGTGTCAGGCGACCTTTCTTAGCACTGTGACAGAAGAGTTCCATATCCTTCAGAACAAGCGCGAGCGCGTGGGCGTGAGAAACCCCTCTTGTACGTTGATTTTGATCGGCTGATAAATATATGGCCAGAGACCGAGGAGGAAGACCTGAAAATGCTCAATCCATGTCATCATCGTCCTGGATCTCAGAGCTGATGATATCAGTTTAGCCACCATCCCCAGAAGGACCCACCATTAATATAGGGAAACATGATTAGGGTAGCTGAATATAACCTGTTCCGTGTCGTTTGGTATCGAAAATGCCTACCGTGGTTGAAGAAGAAGGTGCATTTTTTCGACTCAAACGACAAGGAAGAGATTCAGCCACCCTACCTCTGTCTCATTATTATTATTATTATTATTATTATTATTATTATTATTATTATTATTATTATTATTATTATTATTATCATTGTTATTATTATTACTATTATTATTACTATTATTATTATTACTATTATTGTAATTATCATCATATTATTGGAAATAATTAAAAACGCCATTTGTTTATCGTCTTAACAAATCACGTGTTATGGAGGGCAGTGTTATTTATAGTTCGTCACACTGTGACGAATGAACTCGGCGGCTCAGTAAGTTTGAGACATTCGTTCACAAGTATATCAAAAAATTGAATACTGTTAAAAAGGGTTTGAAGTCTCTGGTACATTAGTTCCGACGTGTGCATATCACTTGTGCAGTCCTGTGAATATTTCTACTGATGCTGGTGTACTCTCCTAAAAAATACATAGGCTGGACCTGAGAGCATGACTTCCTTTCGCTGTCAATGGTGTAGCACCATAGTGGGCAGTGCTCGATATATATACTACACCCTCGTGAGAGGGTGGCATTTGAGTGACATTCGCATATAGGTTTATATACCTATATGAGAAAACTGTATTCCTGTGGGCGAATTGTTACTTTACCGACCCCCTGTCCCCAGTAATTTAGAACGAGGTCGTAGACCGAGTTTTAAATGGTATATCATAATAAAATTTCTTTAATGGTAAATAATGATACTAATTCCACCATAGAGTAGTCTGGACCCAAGAGCATGATTCCTTTTCGCCGTAAATGTTGAACATTCAATTCAGGCGTTCATTTAAGCACAATAGAAATAAGGCCCGAAAGGAAATACTTTACATTGAACCTCTGATGACGTTTCCTCATTACGTCGTCGGTGCGTCGCGATGACGTCACGCTGCGTTACGGAGCAGGGCGTGCGTGGCGCCCTCTGGTGGTTCCAGTGTCACTCAGAGGGGTGCAGGAAATGTAGCACGGCTTCAAAGAGTTCCACAATGGATGGGCAGGGGGCGCTGCGGTAATGGATGATGCAGGACCGAGCTCTCCCGGACCGACTGTAACCAAATTAGGAAGGGGCGCTAAACAAGATGGGGACAACCTAGACTCGACAATAAGCTTGTCACGTGAATCAACTACTGGAGCAATAGCAGCAACAGCGGTCGAACTGGATTGAAGTAGGGCTTTATTGGCATGTGGACTCACTGTGTTCTCCAGTGACTGAATATAGGTTCAGACATTCACGTTATGGCATGGCTGGATCAGGTATGGAAGGAATACTCTCAGGGAGTAATGATATTAGATGTATTTCTAGTGGCTTTGATTTTCACTGTATAGATCTCCGTTAAAGGTACGGTAGGTGATGCCTACTTATATCATACAATTAAACTGTTATGGTGGTTCTAGATGATTTCTATAAATGAAAATAGCACGCTCAATAGGTCATAGTCCTGAGAATTTGAACATAAATCATATAGCTTCCGCCATGAATTCTATAAATGAAAAAAGAACGCTCCATATATCAGAAATATGTCATGGTCCTGAGGATTTGAACATTAATCATAGCTTCCGCCATGAATGAATTCTATAAATGAAAATAGCACGCTCCATAGATCGAAAATATGTCATGGTCCTGAGGATTTGAATATAAATCATGTAGCTTCCGACATAAATAAGTTTGCATCACCAGAATTGCGGATGAAGTAATCATACTGAACATTTAGGAAGCGAGCCAAAAGAGGAAAACATCTGAGCCAGCATGGATCAAATCATCTGGCATTTCCACCTGATGATTAAACCTCAACTGAATACGTGGTCACTGAAAAAGAGAAATTACCGGGTGTTGGCATTTGAGTTTAATTCTTATTACACATTATCTGCGACCCCAGAACAAACAGAACATTGCCACCTGACAACTGAAATAGGGCCACCTGACAAGTATGTGCAATATAATTGGCGAATAGTCTGCGGGGGGCTAGCAAAAACCATACTCGGTGGTCAGAATTGTAAGGTGGAACCCCGCATAAGACTGGTTCCTTATTTAAATAAATAATAGCACAGATAGCAGGATATTCTGAGACACCTTGAACGTTGCATATCAAGCCACTCTCTCCCCATGTTTCATTAAAAAATTAACCGAGTTTGACAGTAGTAGCGCTACTTCTTACCAGGAGTAATTGCCTCCACGTGTAGTTTGTGGGCCAAGCTCAAGTGAATTCATCATAGCTTGTCATTTATGTTCTTTTCGCAAACGACCTCACACATCTGGCACCTTTAACACAAGAAAATGATATATAAATATGAATAACGCACAGAATTGGTCAGGTACCAACAAAATGCACCAGAAGAATGGTGGTAGTTACCTGGCCTACCAGTACTCCAGTCTGGGAGTATGTTCCATGAGGCAGGGAGGCCTCGTCTCGGTTAGGTTCCGCCGCGACCCATAAATACCTGCCCATAATGTCAGTAGCTGTTCATCAAACCAAACCCTCCCCCGCCGAACCCTGCAAGCTGTGCTCTAAATCTTCCTCTAAAAAGAACTCTGCCAAAGACTAATAGGCCCCAGTCACTCGACTCCAGAATAATTAAGTGCGAATAAAACGTTTCTGACGAGTTGGTAATAATGGTCCCAAATGGCGCGGCGTAGAGCTCAGTAGTTAGCGGGGACGTGGGTGTTCACGTTGTTCATGTGCGAAAAGTCGTCTGCTCCATCGTGTCGTGTTCCCGCCACATAACGCGGTGTAATGGCTGCGTTATAAGTGGCAGGGTGCGCTCACTTTCCACAGCGCCACTCTAGATGTCATAGGCTCAGCCCTGCAATCCAAAATTGCCTCTTCTTATTTGTTAGTCGTTTGCGTTATGGAAATTAATTTCGCAAACTCATGTGTTTTTTTCGTTTAATTTCTTAGTAAAGATGTTTATTCTAGTCACGTTCTAGATTTCCGTCTGTTCCGATCTAGATTTCCGTCATTCTGTGCGCGCATAATTGTGTTAATTTCTATAACCATATCTGGCGTTTAAGTTGGACATCAAAGACTATGGGGGGACATGGCTAGTATGGCTGAATGTAATCTGTTCTGGGTTGTTTTGTATCGGAAATATACACCGAGTTCGGAAAACGAGGTCCATTTTAAGGAACAGATGCAATTCAGATACACTCATCATTGCTCATTGTAAAATCAACAAAAACAAGTCACGTGGTATACTGCTACGATTTTCTCAGACCTTCTGATGAAAAACTGGAATCGGGAAGTAAATCGTTTAACGTCAATCGTAGTGTATCGGGAGCGCCCCTCAAAACTAAAAGACACATTCCATCTTCACCATTAAAATCTGTTTTAGTTAAGAATAGTAATTTAACAACGTGAATATCCTAATAGTGCAGATCGCGTCGCCTCTATTAATTTATTACCCACCGAATACGGAGTCTCCATACTAAGCCTATGAAGCTTACAGATTGCTACTGAGAGAATACGGACCTCCGGAATCTCCTAGGAGAATATGGCTTTTTCGGCCACCTTACGGGCGTTATATGAACTAATTTATATAAATAATGCTCTGCGCTTGCATCAAATTTACAAGATTTTTTTCATAACAATTACTCGAAAGGTGAGTAATAAATACAACATTACTATAATTTCGTATACGGCCACTCAGATCGAAATCATGGTAATGTTGTGTATGTATCATACATAGCCCGAACAGTTTGGCTTTTCCTGTCGAATACAAATCCGACCGAAAACACAAACACATCACGCACAATTCATGTATACGCCGATTGTAAGCTATACATATCAGGTCCGGTGAAACATTTATCACTCTGCCAGATAAAGGAGAATAGCCCGAGGTAGTCTCCAGTATTCCATTTCTTCTTTCGTGCCATTCGAATAAGAAACCTTTTATCAGGTTTCTGTCAATATCAAACCTAGGCGTACTCGGTGTTCATTGGTTGACAGCATGACAGAGACAAGCACAGTGCGATGAACCATCCTACCTCTGAAGAGGGATCGTTGTGTTGCCTTTGATAAGAAATGAACGTTTGAAGAATTCACCAGCACGTTGCTAGATTTGTTCTGTCTTAGAAGATAATGAGTCAATATCAAATTTCGTTAGATTTATAATTGGATCAAATGTATCAGTGCAGATCCATATAGAAACCTATAGAAGATATAGTCCACATGAGGAAATACATACAGAATAACAATATGAAAAAAATGAGCTCGGGTATAACAAGCTGGAGGTATTGCAAGCGATTTGCAACACCTGTTGTAAACAAGAGTATAGCTGGAACCTGATCATCCGGGAGTTCACAGCAGGTGTTTTGTATTGCAGCACTGCCTCAGTGAAGCCTGGGGCCTGTTGAATGATAACCCAGGACCTTACGTGTGGGCCTTTTGATGTATGCGAAAGAGACCCGGGGACAATATGGGTCCACTTAATTTAACACGTATGGAAGACCCTATGGACAGCCACGACTGGCTTAGTGAACAAACATGAATATCATTAAACGATGACCCTTTATGAAATGCATGAGAAGGATGCACTATGATTTTCAAACATGTGTGAAAATCGTCCAGGAGTGCATCGAAGCTTATTATGGTGTGGCGGTGTGTATCATAGGCCACATCGTAGAAGTGTGTTCCACTGCTACGATACAAGCTGATTTTTCGACACGAATTATGACCGATGCACTACAATATAATCCAGGATAAAAGATTGTACGCTGTTAAGTTAATCTCAGATCAAAGAGTATCCCTGTAATGCATTGCATTAGGGTTTGGGAACAAATCCCCCTCCGGTACCCAAGGCTGTAATATTTTTATTTTTTCTTAATCAGCAAACGGATTTTTCTTGAGCTTGGCTGAGTACGTATCATAAATCCGACAGAGTATCACTGAGAAAGAACCATAACACGACAAAAGTTACGAAAGTAATACATTTTCAAGATTTATCAGCGTTTCATGGTCACTGAACCCCAATATGGAGTCTTGAAACTGAGGAAGATATTTATAACAATAACATCCGAGGAGAATGATGGGCTTAGATTCCTTTTCTACTAGGGAAAAACTGTGTCCTATTTCTACAAGGAAAGACATTTTCCACTGGCCTACGAAATCGGGATGGATTATTTTTAAATGGACCAGTCGGTGGTGCCCCCTACTGAACATCGGTATCAAATTGTCGGTGAAGGTGGAGTGGATACCTTGTTTCTCAGTTATTTTACAGGTGCCTACCGATTTCATGTTCATGCTGAAATCTTGAGCCTCACCAATGAATCAAAGCGTTTTGATTCTGTTAGTCCTTGACAAAGTTTGTCGGTGATGGCCTTCTTGTGTAATTTTCCTAAAATTGATAGGTGACCATTGCAAAGGCAGTTTGTTTCCATCCAAAGATCTAGCATTGGTGTACGATTGGTAGTTCCTGACCGCAGATCGGGACTCAATAATCGGAATATGGAATATGTTTTGTGGCTTGGTGTAGACAATTATGGCCTTCCATTGTTTATCCCCCTAATTACTAATTGGGTCACGCCCATGTGGGTAGAGTCTATGGTTGCCACTATCGTGTGGTGTCCAAATAGAGTTACAGAGGTTTGACTGGTGTGAGGGTGTCTGGGGATTTAGAACACTATTCCCATTATCATTATTTGTGTAAATATTGAACACCACTTTGTCCTCTCATTACAAGTTGTCTACCTCCCTATAGCACCCCGCTGGCAGTCAACACCCCTCGTTATTAGAGCGGGGTTCAAATCAACACACCACCCATACCCTACCACTGCCATGACAACCACAGCTGGCAGTCAACCCCGACGACAAGCCCGTTTCCATTGGCCGATTATTCAGCACCGATCTGCAGTCGGGAACCAACAATCGATTTTTTTTATCAGTGATCCTCAATGATTCAATGTGGAAATGAAATCGATATGAACCTGGGAAGTACAGTAGAAACAATGCATACGCTGCACCCTCCCTGATTCTTCGATACATATGTAGGCGTACAGTCAGTGGCACTATCGAAAGACTGGTTCCCATTGGCCGACGAAAAGGGTGGAGTTTTTTTTCTCGAGCCCCTGATAGTGTGTCGGTGGTGCCAACTGTGTGTCGGTATCAATTTATCAGTGGCAGTGTTTCTACTGTGTTTTCCTGGCACGCTCAGATTTTATGTGAGAATACCAGTCGATGGTGTCCTTCTTATCTAATATATACCAAATTAATCCGTGAGCTTTCTCTGGAGTTCTCGTCAGTTTACCCAAGAATTCTATAGGTGGTTCCAGACTGCAGATCATTGCAGAATAATCGGACAATGGAAACAGGCGTTTCAGGTAAATGAAATATTCGGTGCCATTTTGGTCGGCAAATGGAAACGAGCTTATAAATGAGATGGATATGAACCTTGGAAGTACAATAGAAACGATGCATACACTGCCCCCTCCCCGATTCTTCAATACCATCGTAGCTCTGCAGTCGGTGCCACCACCGACAGACCGTTAGGATAACTGAAAAAATCGGCGCCTACTAGTCGGCCAGGGGGAACGAGCCTATATCCCTCTGTTGTCGAGTGCTGTCTGTGGCCGGCGCTCAAATGAACCATTCAGCCCGCGCCGAGACGATTACAGGCTGGCCACCAGGCGGCACTGCTTGTTAGACTCCCGCTGCTGGCCGCCGAGAACGCCATCTAGCGGCAGTGGCAAACAGCACTCGGTGTACCGCTCGGCAATGACGGGGTAGATGAGGAGAGTGGGACGAGGGGGTGGGGGTAGGGAGAGGGCTGCTCGAGGTGCCAACTGTCAATGCCAATATTTCGTCAACAACATTGCTCACATCATTGTCATTTCATGGGAAACAAACACCGCCCCCCGAACCACCGGAGGCACAGGGGGGTGGAGTGAGTGTTGCGAGGTTGTTGTTTAGGTGTGGAACAACGTTTGGTTCCTCTGTGATTCCGACTTACTGTTTATTATCCATCGATTACGATGTCCCCATTGAAAATGGGGACACTGGAAACCGCTACCATTGTCTTTATGTGGTAAGAACTTATGATTACGGATTTTTAATCCCATTGATTGCGGCCTCAAAGCCATTGATTACGGGAAAATAGTCCCTTTATGTTGGAGAGCAAAGACTAGTCCCTAAAACATTGCAATTCCTGGGTTTGATTAATTCGAGAAGATGGATGATAAATACACAAACGATAGTTTTGCGGACAGGCGGCTCTGCAAACCATTACTACACATCAACCTCTCATGGTTTACAGCCGCCTGTCCACAAAACTATCGATTATTATCTCTGTCTATAATACCATCAGCACACCTCAAAGTATCAATCTCAGTGTGCTGTGAACCTGGCATTCTCTAGGAAAAATTAAAACTTATACTATAGGGACAAATAGTTAGGGTGGCTGAATAAATCTGTTCCTTGGTTTTTTTTTGCATCAAAAGCACCGATCGGGTTCGAAGAACAAGGTCGTTATTTCCAACCAAAACACCAAGAAAACACAGTATCAAGTATAAAACTTTTATGTTTTCTTCACACCCCAAACTTTGAGAGGTCTATTTTGCATCACGTGGTCAACCGTGATATGAAAACGTCAGCCTAGGTATGACACATCAGCCTTGGTATGAAATCTGTATTTACTACACCCCAGCAGCGGTAGGTACCTATAGAGGGTTCGGCCATAGGTATATAACAATGAATATCTTATGAGGTGAATGCTCACAAGATGACACTGACTTTTCCCAGCGAGGCTGAGGGGGGGCCCCCAGAGTACACTACAATCGGCTCGGATAATGACAGACCATCATTGGCAATTAATCAGATATGATGCAACCTACCTCCTATAATGACTCGCAGAGAGCGTGCATTGAATCAACGTTTAGCCCCATTCTCTACGGGCGGGAGAATATCCATACATACCGCTAGTATCTGGTAACAGGATGGCATGCCGCACCTAATTGGGAGTTTGCCTGTCAATTAGGTCTTGTGGCATATGGTGCAAGTCAGAGCTTTGTGCACACACACGCAAGCCTTCACCTAATAGTCACCCCGCTCTATGAATTTTCATTTTATAGATTTTTCTCATTTGTGTGCAGATTTCTTAATCATCATTGCCATTAATGACAGTTTAATATGGCAATTGTGAGACGTGCTATAATTCACATCAATACGCCTTTGACTCAAGCTTAATATCCGGTTTCGGAAACCAAATAAGATGAGAATGTCAGATTAAGTGGTGAGCAAATTGCATTTACTATTATTACACCCTGGATGAAATGACTACGGAGCATGATTAATTAGCTGAAGGACTGTCTTATATCTTCTTAATTGCTTGATTATACTGAATTAAGTGAGGTGGAAATGCACACACACAAACTATAGATCTAAACAATGTTTACTTCATCCCCCACCAGTGGGATTGTTTCTACTGATGTATGAAGGCGCACATCTTGAGGGATTCCTGTGTAGTCCCAGGTGTATTGTTTGTGATGCGGGTTGTATTCTATGACTCTTTACTTCAACACTGTTGTGTTTTCCCTCATATATTCAAACATTGGGAAGTCGTACACAATGCCCATGGAGTATTGGAAGAAAATACTGTCTCGCATAGTAACTAATACTGAGGTCCTACTCTCAATATAGGCCTCTGTTCTAGTATAGAGTGTCATGGTGTTCCAGCCTCCTCACTGTATTTGTGGTAATGCTAAGTATCCCTGGAGTCGTTGACACCTCAATGCCTGGGTGAAGAGTGACTGATGCATGGCTGGCTGTTAATATACATTCCAGGGGGGGGGGGGGGGTCAGTACGAACGAAGAGGGGAACGTTTTAGACGTTAAGAGGTAGCAGTCCAAACAGTTGAGCCTCAAACACTATCGGGAGCACCTACCTTTTAGGAAGCGCCCTGTGTTAATGTCAATGTCATGTCACATACTCAACGTTCAATAATGCAAAAATCGTAAGCCTATCGGTCAGAGATAATGGTGAAATGAAATGTGAACCACACTCGATCCGTAGCCACTGAAAATATGGCATTCGTTCATTTTTGTTCTAAACGTAATCTCTCTCTGTTTGCCTCATTAGACTACTACACAGCCACAACACATGGCATATTTTCAGCATCTACATATCTCGGTACAGTTCCTTCTTAATCCCTAACATGGGTCACATATATGGGACTTGAAATACTAGGATTTCATTTAGACAGTGCTAACAAGGATCCATACCATGAGACCCTTAGTCTGATAGATATCGAAATATGAAATAATATCATTGATTAAATCACATTGAATGAACAGAATATCTAATCTATGTCTTTGTATTTCTTTACAGGAGGATATGTTAAAAGCATGGGGTTGGGTCATCGGTTACAGCGTCATTTTTGCAGCATTCAGTTCCGCCTCAGTCGCTGTGAGTACCCTTTCCTAATACAAAACACTGTGTAAAACTGAATCTCTAACACCAAAGTGTCCATAGAAAACACATGTAGATTGTTTATCAACATTCCTAGCGCATACTCATATGTTGTACATGTCAGGTTGCAATAAAGCGCATTTTTTTCCCTCTTGTAGTTCATCTGTCTGCCGGCAGGGGGTTCAGGGATACCGGAAGTGATCGGCTTCCTGAACGGCACGGTGATGCGTCACGTGCTCAACCTGCGTTCCTTCTGCGTCAAGTTCGTCTCGTGCTGCTGCGCGGTCGGTGCCGGGCTTCCTGTCGGTCCCGAGGGACCCATGATCCACATGGGGTGAGATTTGTCGTCTGCTCCAATTTCATAGACTTAAGACTTGTAATTCTATTATTTTTTAGCAATTTTTTGGAGAGAATATTGCGTGAACAATCACCGAATCCACTCGGGCCCTAGCCCCCTACTCCTAATTCTAATGGTGGATGTTCAGCCGAATGGACAGTGTGTAGCATTTTTGCGTAAGTCTTTGGTATGACCCAACCGGGGTTTAAACCCACGACCACCCATGCTCGAGGCAAACACCCCTGAAAATAATCACGTATGAAAAAATGAGCTAAATATTCGGGCGAGTAGTGACTATTCGATCATGTAATGTGACTTGGAAAGTAGACAAATATTACCAGGGTCTATTCTAGGAATTCAAAAACTATTATTAATTTTAGAATTTGTTGCCTAATCTAGCGCGATCTGAATGGTCATTTCTTCGGTTAGTTAATGAAAAAACTACAACTAGGACAGCCCTGGAGGTGTCGCAGAGTGAGAGCCTTTTTGGCGAATTACATGCAATTCCTCATCTCTGAACCAAATATTCCCAAGATGGCCCCTGTTTAGCAATGTGTTCTATAACACTTCCAAATCATCATAATCAGTTTCCAGTAAATTGACATTGGTTTTCCCTTTAAAGGTAAATTTTCTTATATGGCTTTAAGACCATAAGGACGCTACGGGTCACTATTTACTAACCATTTTTAAACGATACCTGGCATAAGACAAATTTAAGACCATTTCTATTGTTCCTTCATCATTAAACACACCTAAGACTGGAACAGGTATCACGTATCATGAGAACAAAACTTCGTATGAAAGTTCGTGCTGTCTAATTATCTGTTTAATTAAGATAGAAAAGGACAACACTGTCGACATAGAATCAAAGAGTGCAATGTAGTCTAACAATGACGGCCTGTGTCAGCTAAATCTTTCAGAGATCACTGCTTCATGCCGTTGCTCAAGTCAGCAGCTGAAAAAGACCGAAGCTTTTCTGAAAGAACGTCGAATTTCACTCTGTAGACATAGAAGCATCCACCTCGCGACTGTACCTGACAATAAGGCTCCTTTTCATAAACTACTTCGACTCGTGTGAAAGCGTTGTATTTCGTATGTTTCGGATATCACGTACAATGCTTTTCGCTTAGAGAAGCAGATAATGATGTACTAGGGTTCTTGTAAAATTATGTTTCATTTTTTCAGTCTTACGAACTATCAAATTATCTTTACCACCCTAAATTACAGATTCATTACAGTAAGGCCTGGCGTCCACCTACTACGATAGAAATGTAGACATACCGATATGGCACCGATACAAAAAGCAAATATCGGAGACAAATCGGGAAGGTGCAAAATCGTAGACATATGTCTAGACATGCCAATCCACCACGCATTGTGTAGGGTTTCTATCGGTGTCTAATCGTAGAAACGTGGTCAACTGCCCCGATATTAGGTGACCTTCGACGCGATTTTGATTTTGTATCGGGAGGTGCATCGTAGACCATATCGGTGCCATATCGTAGTAGGCGGACGCCGGGCCTTATACTACATCTGTGCTAGATTCAGGTAGTGTTACTGTTCTTGAGGTTGCGTTTATTCTTATATTAGGCCTTTACATTACCTAAGAAAATCTCACAAGACCAACAAATCATTAATTCATTTTTCTCTGAGGCTTAGGTTTGGCGGATTAACAACTGAAAACGTCTTGTTTAGATTCTTGTACTCTATGATATCTATGATATCAATATATGCCCGTGTGCAAATCAAATACTGTCCGTTGTTAGGGGTGCAGTGATAATAACGTTTGCGCCAATTTTGGTGTATATCTTAATGATTTCAGGTATATAATCATAAGGAAACTTCCTGACTGTTGAGGAAAGGGTCTCCGTTCATGGTCTGTCATCAAATTCTATACAGACTGACGCCATGGCAGAGGTCTGTATAGACTTGACGATAGACCACATACAGAGACAGCCTCGTCAACAATTAGGTCATTTCCTCTTGTTATTTCCAAACAAACACACTTGTCTTTATTCATGCTGGGGATCTTTGGGAAATAAAATCTAATACGCATCCTGATGTTTTCTTTTCAGGAGCATCGTGGGCACGGGGTTAAGCCAGTTCCGGTCTCGGACGTTACGATTTACGTTACCGTTATTTTCCCGTTTCCGAAACTCAGAGGATAGGTCAGTATCTACTTGCTCATAGATATACTTGTACTCTTGTAAAATATAAAATCCAATACATGTGGCATATATTTGACGTTCTTGCAAGACATTGTAAAACTCGGTAGCCCTGATCTCAAACGAAGTCGGGACGAGATGAATGTAATTCACTATGAACTATACCTCATGGAAAGAGAACAGTCTTCATAAATACAAATTTACATCGTTATTTTTATAATATGTCGGTTAAATAAAAATAAACGAGGAAGAGAATTAATCTTGAGTATGGGTTTTAACTATTTTGAAACAAGAATCAATGAAAACCACACTTATATCGGAGCGTAATTATAGATAACCTTTAAGTAACGCCCTCAATTTGTGATTTCATTCAACCAAGTGTCTATGACCACTGTGCTTAAAATGTTTGTACTATTAAGCACCATTACAAACCCAACACTCCCTTTAACAAATCAAATGTCAAAGGAAAATGAAAAAAGTCTCAATGACCCTAATGGTGATGTAAAATAATCTGGAATTAAGTAACAGTGATCATATTAAATCCCAATAAATATTCTTTACCTCTTCTCCAATGGCCACATTTCCAGGCATTTCAATGGATAGAGTTAACACACCGTTCACCATTGTGGCGGTTCCACCTGCCGACGAAAAAGCTAACGATTATAGGCAGCTTATACAGAATCCTGTCGGTTGATCTGCTAGAAAGACTATCTTTGTGCATAATCGGTGGGGGTCAGAATAAATGCTGCTTTTCAATCGAATTGATAGTAGTCGCCGACCAATTTTTGACAGTACAAAAAATCAGTCAGTGTTGCAATATTGCGTTATTTTGAAGACCTTTAGTTTCCATCTGACGATTATTGCAACAACAGTGTCACATAATAAATCGGTGGTACTATATACCAGAATCAGCAGTCATAGCCAACAGGTGGGAATGCCACATGAGGCCCAGTTTATACTTGGCAATAGAAAATGCACCAATAGAATATTGCGAAGGGTAGCGTCGGTGGTGCCCCTCGAGAAAATATTGGTACTGCTGTCGGTGTCTCCTCAAGCCCTCTGACGACTGCATATACATTTTACCTGCATCGATGGTATCTTCTTTGAATCCGCTTTTCATCACAAACATTCAACCTGGGTTGATTTTATTTAGGCCTTCAAAATCGGTCAGTGGTCCAAATTACGCAATTCCGAGCTAAGGTTAAGAAATAGACTGATCGTGTTCGGTCTGTGTCCCTGTTCGCCATCAAGTTTGGAGCTACAGGAAAATGAACAGGGCAATAGCCTAGTGAATATTCTGAGGCGCATCCAATAAGATTGTTTGCAGGGACAAAGATGAAACGCGAATATGATCCTGATCTTATCTTAGCCTAGAAATCCTATCTGTTTAACAATCATTGAGTATGACTTACCATACTCGCAAGCTAGTTCCTAATGTTTAATCTACGGACTACGTAGCTGGGTGCTGTTTAAGAACCTACGAGGGAGAAAATAAATGGTCGTTCGATTCTCCTTGGCCCAATATCGTTTAATAAGGGCTAGGAGAATTCCTGAAGGACAAACGAGGGAGAGGATCAATAGTGAGGCATGAAATATCGTTTAACAAATTTATCCCCCAGTGGACGATTGTCCTCCACATGGTCCTACGTCGTCCAAAAATGGACATTTAAACGACACGTACAGGGGGTGTCGTACAGGGAGCTTGTACCTCTGTCCCTGGTAAAATATGTTTACCGGAAGAGAAACGTAAGACTTGCGGAGACCAGCGGATATAAGCGGATATAAACGGAAAAATTATGGTAAAGGAACGGAGGTATTTCTTGTGTTACGTTTGTGTTACGGTTGTGTTACGGAAGCATTACGGAGAGCTTTCTCACTAGATATACAGGTAGGGATGTGCTACATCCTACATCATTACATCCTACTTCCCTACATCCTACATCACTACATCCTACGTACCCACATCCTACATTACTACATCCTACATACCCACATCCTACATCCTACATCCCACATCCCCACATCCTACATTCCTACATCCCTACATCTTACATCCCCACATCCTACATCACTAAATCCTACATCACTACATCCTACATCCTACATCACTTCATCACTACATCACTACATCACTACATCCTACACCCTACATCACTACATCCTACATCCATACATCACTACATCCTACATCACTACGTCACTACATCACTACATCACTACATCACTACATCACTACATCACTACATCACTACATCCTACATCACTACATCCTACATCCTACATCACTACATCCCTACATCCCCACATCCTACATCAATACATCACTACATCACAACTTTACCCTTTTCAGACGTAACTTCACAACGGCGGGTGCGGCGGCCGGTGTGGCGGCAGCCTTTGGAGCTCCAGTGGGCGGTCTACTGTTCGCCATGGAGGAGGTATCCTCCTTCTGGAGCATGAAGCTGGGCTGGATGATCTTCTTCTGTTGTATGCTCGCTACCTTCACAGCTGATTTATTCAACTCCTCATTTAACTCATTTAAGTTCAAGGGCGTCTTCGGTCTCTTTGAGACGGACAAATATATAATATTTAAGGTAAGTTTGAGACATTGAACACTTTCAGAATGGCCCAATCACTCGAGGCACTGTCATTGGAATATCTAGATTAAAATGTGCCTTGTATTAGGCTATTAGCTGTAGATTAGTTCGCTATACATTCACAAACCAAGAATACAAAATTGCTGTATCAGTGCCTGTGTGATCTTCGTGCAAGAAGATGCGAGAAGCGTTTTATTATCCAATCTCCATAGAAAACACATAGGCAATATGTATAAACATACCCGGCGCTTACGGAAATGTTGTATGCCGTGGGTTACAAGTGCGCATATAAACAAATAGTGCATGCAAAAAAATAGTTTATAACGAAACCAAATCATATCGGTTCGCCACCAGATAAAGGTATATAGCGTATACAACAGACTGGTTTTAGAAAAGAACGGTTGTACACTCCTCGGAGAGGGTCTAAAGCAATATCCGTGCATGCGCTCTGACATTACAACGCGTCAACTCCTCGGAGCATATGGCCCCTTATATCTGAAACCAGTTAATAGTGTGTATATATATTCAACATAATATCATCAGCGATATAATTGTTTAAACTGTTAGATTACAATTGTTGCTTGTGCTATAGATAGCTGTATATAATACATTCGCGTTTATTGTGTTTATGTTATTGGCCTTCAGAGTGTTGTGGCATTCAAACCTGATTAATGTTGTTTACCTCCGAGTCTATACCTATTTCTACTTAGCTCTCTGTTGTCTCTACTGGTGAAATGGTAGGTGTCAAAATTGTGAAATAGGAAGAAAACATGACATTAGAGATACTAAAAAAAATTGGGGTCCGATTAAAAAAGATATAATATAACATATGAATATATATAGATAGAATAGTATACTTCCTGAAAGGGGGAATGGAACAGTGAAATAAGATCACTGTCACGTGTTACATGATGATATAGATACATCCGTTGTGTAATGCCTAATAAGAAAAAATATTCAATTTGGCTCTTAGACAGTGCTATCCTCCTGGCTGCCCTAGGGTGGTACGGAAGATGCAACGATTCTCATTTTACTAGAACCGCGAATGCGCTAATGGAAACGACAGCATTGATAGGGGGAAAACACCTTACTGTCTATACCTGCTCTTACTGTACTCCGCTGTAGTCCGAGTCTGAGATTGCACCTAGTGCAATATTTCTCCTTTGTTAATGGCCTTAGCTGCCACATAAGGCATTCTAGATAGGTCCAGAGATCTCTTTGTGTCTTCTCCTACCCTTAGGGATGTCTCATCCAACTTACAACAGTATACCTGGAAAATATTTGAAGACATTATCTCTGCCTTCATCTGTGTAGAATGCCTTACGGGGAGATATTTCATCTTCTTGCAGGGTAAAACAGTGATGTATATCTGCTACTATCATGCAGTGACAGTTATGGCCAAATGGTCTTTGTGCCTAAGGCTTTAGAGCGGCAGAGGTTCTATTAGGGACGGTCGCACGGTCGCTACTATTGTTCGTCCCATTCACCTTATTCCCAGCATTTCTATTTCATCATTTCATCATTGAAATTTCCAATGTTGGTTCTCTGTCTGTTAGGATATAGTCTTCTCTAGTTTCCTTTCTGTATCTGTTCCTTTCTATGTGTCTAGCTGTATGTCTCTTCATTTGATATTCCCATTCTGTTTCATCCTCTGCCTCTGTCTGTCTTTCTGTCTTCCTTTATTCTTTCTGCCCCATGTATTCCTTTCCCGGCCTCCATTGTGTTAAATCTTGTCCAGTTCTCTCTTCAGTTCAACCTCCCGAACCCAATACATTTGCGTCTCTTTCCCCTGCATCATATCAGCTCGTATTCCCATTTCTATCGAAGATAAAACAAAACAAAAGTCTTACCATCACAAATCAAGCCTCATCTTTTCTTTTTTTTTAATCCAAAAAGTGGCTAAGACTTTGCAATAACCTTGTATTTATTCAATATTTACATACATAAAGTATCCTTTTTGTATTCCCTCTGTGTGCTGTCTTGTTTCTCCTCATATGTCTGCACTTCTTCTGTGCCGTCATATCGGCTGTCTGTACCTCCCATATAGTATTACGTGTGTTTTTTTCTGTCCCATATCCTCTACACTTGATAGGTTCATATCACAATGCCCCCTCCAGGTCCAGACATCCACCATTATCATACTCATACATGTCTGCTCTGATTTGTTCGTTACTCCTCATCTACAGTAACTTTTTCCCCGTCAGTTTGGTCGGGGTATGTAATCAATGAAATAATATTGAAGGAAACCAAATGATTGATGCTGCGGATCCTTACTTATTTCCCAATTGAAATACAGATATACTTCCTCTTCATCGCAACTGCGGTCTATTCTTTTCTCTACCTTCTTGTCTCTTCACATTTTCTCACTGACCCTAAAAGGGTTTTTAAAATTTTTATTCACACCAAAAGGTCTAAACATATCACGAAACTACTGCAATCACATGTACAAATGCCAGACAGTTGTATAGACATCCAAAGGCAGTACGCATTACAATTGGCTTATGAATACCCTACCTCCATCAACCATCTTCTTCCCATTTGTGTTTTTCGCCTTCCTTATGAAAGCAAACTTTTCGAGGCATTGTGGTTCTTCCCCTTCCCGCCAATTTGTACAAGATATTGTCATCCTTCCCCTTCCATATGAGGCATTGTCGTTCATCCCCTTCCCTTTGCTGCCATCTTTTACGAGGCACACTCTCCTGGCAGAGGTCCTGAATTCTACTTCCTGCGGTCGCTTGTATCTCTGCACCGACCTGCCTGTTTGGGACAAAATCTGTCCCATTCGCCAGTTTTTCAAATATCCTAAATTCTTAGCGCTTTCGGAAGTATTTTTGTTCTACTTGTAAATTTTGAGATGCACAAATTTATATGGTACATGATATACACTCATTTCTGTTATTTGTTATCTCAAACCAGACTCAGTCTCTAGGATTACTTTCATCAGTGAAAAGCACCATATGTGTTATTGGGTTTTCTTTTGTCAACAAGACCGATGTGCTCCTTCGAAGGGGCAGTTTAATCAATAATGGAATCACATTATAAAGTGGTTTACAGCTGAAAAAGAAACAGCTAGATTGTCTGTGAAGCTCATTAAACAATTCTTATATTTCACAACTGATAATATGTGAGTTGTTTGAGTTTCATAACTTTTGACAGTTGCCTTGTTTTGAATCTGGAATGTTGGCTTGTTCCCCCTGTCCCTCGTGGATACCAAAGGAACCAGCATTTGATTGAGGCAGAGATTAGGAAGTGCTAGCACCAAGAAAAATCTGGAAGGAGAGTGTACATGGCATTGACGTTCTTCCCCTTCCCTTTGCTGTAAATCTTAATGAGACATTGTTGTGCATCCCTTTCCCTATACTGGAAAACCTTACGAGGCAGTGTTGTCTTTCCCATTCCCTATGCTGCCAATCTTTACAAGGCATTGTAAGTTCCTGATGCTCAGTATATATTTTGTTTGACCACCAGGTTGCCAACGCCATCCCGGTGAATGTGATTATGTTCGCTCCGGCTATGCTGCTGGGTCTGATAGGGGGCATCCTCGGTGCCACCTTCACCATCATGAACCTCAAAATCGCCCGAACGCGTCGCCGCCTACTTGCCAACGTCAAGTACCCTGCTGCCCAAAAGGTCATCAGGTTCCTGGAGCCACCTCTTATCATGGTAAGAGTTCTTGTATTGTTTGTAATTAAATGATCATTGCATTTAACCATCTTTAAGAGAGGAACCCGGGATCAAATTAAAAAATGTGGTCACATTAAAATCAGTCGTCAGGTGGTGGCACTTGAGATTTAGTCTTGGGATAGAATCGTCAACCCCAGTACAGACAGAGCGTTTCAACCTGAATAACATAAGACAGTATTCAGTAGCCTTACTGGGCGTTCTTCCTTGTAGTGCCCTTATAGGAGGTATACAGGACAAAGACGGATAGGATTAAAGGTAGCTGATGACTGGAAATGGCCAACGCTTGCCGTTGTCGAGATTTCTACTGTATTCTATAGCACTAAATGCATTTGTAACAGATTCGTCAACCCGCCACCGATTCTATGTACCCATTTTGAATTTATCAGTGAGGTGAATAGTCGTCAGTTGGTGCTGACTTGCTTCGACGTACAATTCCTATTCACGTTTCCACCCTAAAGGCATATCCTACAATTCATGCAGGTGCAAACTGGTGATTTTTAAATAATGGCACTTATCAGTCAAAACTGGTTCTTTCTGATACATTCCAATTCTAAAATATTAAGTATAATATTGTATCAAGTTTATCGCTGTCAAGCATGTTGCCTGATCCACTGCACCGATTACTAAAACCGCCTGAGACGGTCGTACGATATCATTTTATAGTCATGCAGACTTGCAAGTGGAAGACCCCCTTTACAAAAAATTACCGTCCTTTATCTTTAACCCTTTAGCTACGCTATGATGCCTAGAGGCATTCCCGGGCCTAGTACGCTATGATGCCTGGAGGCATTCCCGGGCCTAGTACGCTATGATGCCTTGAGGCATCATTTCTGAAATTAAAGCAATTGCTATTTTCAATGAAATAATGCGAATATTTTGATAATATTTTTTCCAATATAAGTAAAACTATATCATAGTTAATATCATTACTATTATATAATATCTTAATTATTTTGGATAACCATGGAGGTTTTATAAAATGACCTCACTGTGGATATTGTGAGAAGTGCCAGCGTACTACAGGGGTGAAAATGGTACTACAGCGGCGTATTTTGGGGTGTGTATTTGGCACTATGCAGCGTAGTGAAAGGGTTAATATTGGTGTTCGTAGATGGACGTGACTAGAAGTCTGAATACGATGTGACAATACAATGTCTCCATATCTATCATCCCCAACATTAATCATATCTCAGTGTCGCCCCTTCCTTACACTTCCTCCCAGAATGTCACTCAGCCAAGCTCACAAGCAATTAGCAATAGAGCCACATACTTTGTGATTACCGAAAAATTATTTGATGGACCGCGCCCGTTGACGGTCGTTAATTACCCGTAATTATCGACAATTCACGAGGAGTCTGGTTGGGGAGAAGGCGAGGCAGCGGGCGGGACGTAATTCACAAGACGTGATTGTGACTCATAATTAGGATGCTTAGTCAACTGGAGGTCCTAGATATCTATCACGACAAGTGACCAGTTTGACTATATTCCCAATGACATCTTGTCTATGGGTTTGTGTGTGTGGAAGACTCAGCCTAGACAGCTGATGAATCGAGCATCCCGAAGAGACTGCATCGGCTTGTACTCCTTCCTCCCATTTTTCCGTCATAAATTGTTCTTATTATGTTTTCCTGGATTTTTGCCATCAAACATGTCTGACATTGAAATTAAGATTCGCCATGAAAATAAGAATTATTTCCTGCCTCAATATTTTTCTCTCCCCGATGGCTGAAGTCACCGCAGCTGCAAAGGCAACAACATGAGATAAAACTTGAAAATATTATTGTGATTAAGATTAGGCATCCTGATAATTGGTGAACGTTGCCATTCTTTTATTAGCAAATAATAGAAGGGAAAACAGTCGGGAAATCGAAATTGCTCGAGTTAAATGTCAGGTAGGAATTAGCGACAATTCCATATGGACTGGAGCTTGCAGATTGTTTTCTCTAGACTCGGCTGGATGAGGTGGTAGGAACGACAGTAAAGGAAAGCACAGTAATTCAGTTCTATCAATGGGTGATATTTTCAGTTCACAATAACTGTTAACGCTATGCAAATATATTATAATCATTTGATAAAAGAAACTTAAACGGTAATATCTTCTTCTTGCAATGTAAAGTACCAAGCTTTTTCAACTCGGCCTATCAGAATTCCTCACGAGTTTTCATATGGGCATGATAATATGCGACCCAATTTATCAGAGTATAACTTATGCCATACATCACAGATTTCTAGATAGCTATTCCCAGCTATAGAGCACCTCAATACCTTTCCATAGACCCCTTATATGAGTTGTTGTCCCTCCCGTAGTAATAAAAGAGAATGTATATCTACATATATCAAGGTTAATGCGTTTGATGCTGTTTGGGATCCATCATATCTCATGGCCCACCAATGTTTCACTCAAATTAAACTAACATTTAAACACCAATACGTCACTTCATATTGATTCGATAGGTGTGTTCTACATCGTACCTTCCAGCTGTGGTGATACGAAGCTGCTAAAAATGAATACGTTAACTGAGGAATTTTCTTGATTAATTCTAACAGGTTATCTGGGCGACATTATCCGTCTTCCTACCAGCGGCATTTCCCTGCAAACCTATGGTGTGCCCTCCGCCAGGAAACGGTTCAATCACTACAGCTCAACAACACAATACACACAAGTAAGTACAAAAGGGCACGGCTTAACCCTTTAACTGTAGCATGATGCCTCCTTAATGTGTAATACTAAATTATGATGTGAGCATCTCAACTATATGTCACAATCTTTTGATTATGTGGATGTGTGAACTATTGAAAATATATATTATATGTTAAGAGTATAAGGGGTGAATACTGCAAAATCCCTTCCTACAGTTATTTATCTAACCAAGGGTACCGATTGAAACCAGCTGATACAATCCAGCTGACGGATTACCCACTTTATGAATCCCTGATTAGTATGATGCACTGACATACTGGACGATTTATGTAACCAACGATATCAGATACAATAAAGAAATGATAAAATAAAAGGTATTCCCCTGGCTACTACAGCTAGATGCCTCCAGGCATCTAAGAGGCCTCATTGATACTTATATACAAAATTCAATAGATAAAAAAGTAATTGTTTGAATTAAAAGAAATTTTGACAAAGTATAAGAGCAATACTGACCTTTGATTTGGTATAACAAATATCATCAATAGATAACTCAAATCACATGGCAAATCATGTGACATTACTATTTCCTCAAAAGGTGCCTGCCGTAGCAGGGCTGTTTATGCAGGCAATGCCTGTTGTGTAATGCTGAGGTCAGGGTGTAGCTCAAATACCTGATCACGTTGAGCACACCTTGTGTGTTTAGGGGCGATGCATTCCTCTCGGTGTGTCTTAAACCCTGTAAAGGCAATGAGTGTATGCTTATTGGGGTATTGATGGGACACAAAGTTGAGTACAAATGAAACCTGCGTTCTCCTAACGCCTCACGAGTTTCAAATAGTAGGTAATACTGTTGGCAACTTATATGAGCAGTGAACATTTATATATAATGACCTGACCATGCTGTGCAAACTACAAAACGCTACGGGGAATTAGTCCCTTACTGACAATAAATTCCAATTAATTTTTGTAACTTGTACAAGCATGGTAGGTTGTTATATTCATATCATGTACAACAAGGTTGATAAACCTTGTCATAAAATTGATAAGATTCTACCATGTTTTAGTCGATTTATTTGGATTTGCAGATTAAATCGTCACAATGTGTCAACATTGGGATTATCAGTCCTTTAATCTTTGCACTCAAATGTGAATGGAATACTATCCGCTGCTCGGGGGGGGGGGGATATCAATCATGTTCACACCCACTTCAACTACCGTATATCTCACTAGCCAAATACACATATATATGTGAATAAAACGGTCTCCGTTCTTGGTCTGTCATCAAGTTCACACGGCCTTCTGCCTCTGCCATCAGGCCATATAACGTTAACGACTGACTGTGAATATAGATTGATTCGTCATCAGTTAGGTCGTTTCCTCATAGAACTATGTTAACTAATAGAACACCAACGTAATTCAATTTTTTTTTGTCTTATCTCTTTTCAGCATTGATGTGGTGCATGCTACTGTTGATAAGTTTAGTCATAGAAACGGACACAGTGACGATGGCCAACCACACTCTCAAGGTTATACCGGTAACAGCCATAGTCACGACGAGGGAGGCCATGACGAGGGTCACGGGGATGCTGGAGGTCACAGTAACGAGAGCTCCATCTATTGCCCCACTGATCCTCGATATACGTACAAGGTGGACGAAAATATGCAAACATACTGGTGCCAGCACAAAAAACGTGTAGACGGGGAGATCGTCGGCGGGGAGTATAATGAAGGTGAGTCATACATCAGTTAAAATTCCTGTTATATACTCAACCTAATTTGCCACAAGTAAACCAGAATCTTGAAGGGGTTTTAAGTAAATATGAACACGATATACCTGCACCATTGCCGATATCAGGAACTCTGAGATTATCCATTATAAACAAGTGAAGACGTGAACACAGAGTTACCTTCTGGAAGCACAATTCAGAGATGGCAGTTTTCCTCTTTTCCATGGAAATCCTTGTTTTTCATTTTCCTTTTATGAAAAAAACCGAAGAAAGACTAAATTAGGCCTAGTTCACACCAATAAACAGTATCTTAAACTTTCCCATATAACTTTAGCCGGATTCCATGGCGTATAGTCATTTGGTTTCCTTTTTTTCAGTCTCTTTGAGGGAGTAAATTCCACTTACAAAGTATTCCTTTAATTTCTGAACCCAACTGACATCCCTGAACCATTGTAAAGTTGGACACAGGGTTACACGGTTACCGAGTCTGGGAGTAAGCTCTGGTAAATCTTTTTGGTTCAATCAGTCTATATTTTCATTTTGCATAGACACGTACATTTATTTGTAGTAGACCTGCTGCATTTCTTGTTGTAAAGGTACAGTTTAACGAATCATAGAAATTACATCCTGATTTCTCTTTCACAAAGAACGTTGTAAGGTCAATCTAACTTAAATATTTGCAATTTCTTTATAATAGGTTATGAGGTAATGAATGAGATACTAGTGGAATTCACTCGATGGGGATCAAATATCTCACAGTGTGTTTGTCAGAGACAAAACCTGCTGAGATTCCATACTGAAACACAATCTCTTCGTCTAAATTGTAGGTTTCCATTTCCCCTGTTTTCCCCTGTAATTGTTGGCGACATTTACCCTTAAAAAGTAACAGAATCTCATGATATTTTGAATTTATTTGATTATTATAGCGTGTTTGTACGCACTATATATGTTGCCTAAAGGTTAGAGTGTTCACATATAGGCTTCTAGTGTACTGCAAAGACACTATCTGAAAAAAAAAAAAAAAAAAAAAATTTCCACTATCTGAGTGCTACTCAAGTGCTACTGGCAAAGGAGCAGGGTGCCAGTGTCTCAGTGTATTAGAAGCATGCCCAACTGACCATGACCAATCACTCGATACAAAAATACCTGATCGACCTATTGGTTCTTGAAATAATTGGATAGTAGACTATGGCAATTGAGGAAATGGTAAGTTTACAGTGTGCAAGCTAAGTGGGTTACAGAAAACGATCTATATATATATATATACTGAAAGTAACCCGAACTTTTCAATTGTTATTCATTTATATTTGCGCGCTAATTCATCTATGATGAACATACTATTCAAACCTAGTTTTCCTCGTTGCAGTGGCAAGTCTCCTGAACGTGCCCGGTCAGACGGCGTTGCGGGCGCTGTTTTCACGGCGCACGCATCTACAGTTCAACTACGTCTCTCTGCTATCCATATTGCCCATATACTTCATGCTCGCCTGCTGGGCCTCCGGCAGCGCCGTGTCAAGTGGTATTGTAGTGCCTATGCTGTAAGTGTCAACAACTCTATGTATAGATCTTTGTCTCCTAATATTTTGTAAAGCCCAGGGACTCAGATAGTCCAAGAGCCTGAGCAATAAAATTGTCGACCTTGAGGGAATGTTTCTGAAAATACTTTTCGAATACCTATATATGTATACATGTAGTTCATATTAAGGTATGATAGGCTTGACAGATGAGTAGCTTTATGTCAGAAGTTGCATGTTTCATATACTGTGGCCCATAGTATTTTCTGGAATTTGGCACTCTGGCTTATGGACTAATGCGGCGTTTCCACCTGCCGACTAAATACCCACGGATAATGTTCACGCTGTACAACAGTTGGTCGGAGGGTCCACTTGTTAGAGGTCGATGGTAGAGAATTGGTGACCTTCACTACAAAAATGCGGTGGATGCTCATCAACTTTTTGTAGTAATACACAAAACATCACTGATTAATTCAATGTGCTTTGATTTTGTTATTGGGTACAGAAGTCAGTAGTTGGTACCATATTACAACAGAGAGAGGAGAAAGATCTTTGACAACTTTTGTTTCCACTTGACGATTATTGCACTAAATTTGTCGCATAATCGGTAGGTGGTGCGAAATACCATAATCGGTGGTCATTATCAGCAGGTGGAGACGTCGCATAAAACTGACCAAATGAATACCTTAAGGGCATTTGACTCACTACTTGGACGCAGAAGTACAGGGTAAAAGTATTAAGAAAGAAATTGATGAGTGTTTGGTATGTGTCATCGTTCTCTATCGAGTCTGGAGTGCTCAGTAATATGAACGAGGCGATAGCCGAGTGAATATTCTGAAGCGGTCCAAACGAGATGGCGAATGTGGACTCAGACCAAGCACCAACATGTTTCTGATTTTATCTTAGCCTGGAAATATTATCTGTTTATCACCCGTTGGGAATAAGACACCCTACTCTCAAGCCTGTTGAGAACGAGTTCCTAACGTCAAGCCTATAGACATTTATTCCAGGCTAAAATAAGAGTCAATACTAAACTGATCTTATTGACAAGCAGGAAGCTTTATATACAATCTGCACTCAGATTGGTTGGAGAACCAACAGCCAATGAGAGATGACAAATAGCATTCCAGCCTGCCACACATGCCTACGAAGGTGCTCCCGACACCAACATCTCAGAGTTCTCCTTGTCAGTGCACCCTGCCACCATCTGGGAAGATTAGGAACTGGGGCAACCAATAGTTGGGTCGAACACAACATTAAATGTCTCACAGTCGTAAACATCTGGGAAGCAGGGGGAGAGTCCAAGATGTTGAATGCTCCAATTCAGTTATTGTGTTGACTAATGAATATAGGCAATTCTGATGATTACATTCTCTCATAGAATCCAATATTACAGGTGAAGATATGGATGCATAGATCTGAACTTTACAATGTATTAATCAGGGGCAGTTTAAACTTGATAACTTTTATAAATCTCACAGGGTTTAGCAAATATCCTTAACAACAAAACTGTTACGTTCCGAAGTAGATACATATGAAAGCTTTGGTATTGCAATACCTTTTCTATGTTATGAAGCACACTTGCATATGCTGTCTCGAAATACCAAAGAGTTAAATGAACTATGAGAATATTGTCCCTTGACCTTGAAGCACCAAATCCACTAAGACGACTGATTTCGCATAGACTGTGTAAAAACATGCGACTGGGCAAACGCATGCGATACTATTAAAAGGTTTTAACATTATGGCATGCCGATCACATGTCCATGCGAATTCGCATGAGATTTGCAACTCCCAAGCGACCACCATGCACACGCCTGATTCACTGAGACGAATTTATCATGTGACCGGGCGACCTCCAAGCGAACGCGTGCGAGCATTAAATCCACCTTAGTGGATCTGGTGCTTTAGTGACCATTACTCTTGTGGTACTTACTGTAGCGTGTAGAACTAATTAACTTTTCTGTTTGTCCCCAGTTTTATTGGTGGTTTGTACGGACGGGCGGTGGGTCGACTGCTGGTGGAGCTTCACGGAGGTGTCCCTACAGACCGCTTCTGGTTGTGGATAGATCCGGGCGCTCTGGCCCTCATCGGGGCAGCATCCTTCTTTGGTGGCGTATCCCGACTCACCATGTCACTCACAGTCATCATGGTAAGTGTTACGACTATCAATGTCACTCACAGTCATCATGGCAAGTGTTACGACTATCAATGTCACTCACAGTCATCATGGCAAGTGTTACGACTCAAAATGTCACTCACAGTCATCATGGTAAGTGTTACGACTATCAATGTCACTCACAGTCATCATGGCAAGTGTTACGACTATCAATGTCACTCACAGTCATCATGGCAAGTGTTATGAATCACCATGTCACTTACAGTCACCATGGTAAGTGTTACGACTATCAATGTCACTCACAGTCATCATGGTAAGTGTTACGACTCAAAATGTCACTTACAGTCATCATGGTAAGTGTTATTAATCACGATGTTACTCACAGTCATCATAGCGATTGTTATGACTCGAAATATCACTCAAAATCATCATTTAAGTATCACTCAAAATCATCATATAAGTATCATGACTCATAGTATCACTCGCAGTTATCATGATAAGTGTTATGACTCACCATGTCACTCACAGTTGTCATGGTAAGTATTATGACTTGCAATGTCAGTGACGGTCATCATGGTAAGTGTTACGAACGAAAATGTCACTCATAGTTGGCATGGTAAGTGTTACAACTCACAATGTCAACCACAAGCACCATGGTAAGTGTTACAACTCACAATGTCATGCACAGTTATCATGGTAAGTGTTATGACTCACAATTTCACCCACAATCATCATGGTTTACAAACATTACAACTCACCACATCTGTGTCCTGTGGTCCTCACCAGGCCAGCCCCCATAGTTAGTAGCATGTCCCCGCTCACCATATCACCATGTCACCCACGGTTGTCATCATAAGTGCTACGACCCACAATGTTACTTGCAGTCAGCATAAAACTATTTGATAATTTTCGGAGATTTTAAAGAGACAGCGATAAATATTTATCTCGGCCCCACCACTGACCTGGATATAAGTCCATGGCCACCCTCAGCAATGCTTTCACCATTCTATTGACTTCCATTTCATATGGATACAGTAAGAATCTTAAGAATTGTATTATCTGTCACAGTCAATAGATGCACTTACTGATGCAGCCTGTAAAATAATGACAGCATATCACTATAGGATGGATAAAAACCTTAAGGCCATTATCCATTAGCCGACGAAAACAGCACCGATAAATTGAGTTCCTCTAAAGGTCTGTTGGTGGTGCCATCGAATGTACATCAGTGTCACATAATCGATGAAGGTGCATTTTATACATTGTTTCTACTGTATTTCTTCCTGGTACATACCGATTCAATTCCCACATTCCACATTTTGATATTGTCAGTCTGTGAAAATATTAGTTGTTGGTGGCTTTATTACACAATCCATGCAAATTAATTGTTGAGCATTGATCTGCCCTTCTTGTTTTTTTTCACCGATCTGGCATCTGTATACGAAAAATATTGAGCGGTGGTTCCCGACTGCAGATCTGTGCCGATTAATGGGCTAATGGAAAATGGCCCTAGAAAGGCTCAAGCAACCTGGGATTATTTGAAATTACTGCCCCACTTTTCCATGTTTTTCACGAAAATTAATTTTTCTTGGTATTCAATGCTATTTCATGCGATGTTCAGATATTTAGATGTATTTAAGAGAAAGCTACATTCCTTCGAGATGCGTTTGTCCTACATTTTAGTTCCATTCTGATCAGATAAAAACCTGAATGCGCAAATCTCAAGCAAATACAATTCATATGTATGTCATAATTCTTAGTTGTTTCTTGTATTTATACACCGAAGTGATCCACTAAGCTCTATATCTGAGCATGGTCACTGGAGCCTACTGAAAAGACGGTCCATTAATCATAGCAGCAACTTCAGTATGAACAAGGAGCAGATGACTTCTGGTCATAGACAAAGAAGCACAGAATATCTAAGCTGGTCTAAAAGCATGAGGGATGTCACATCTGGTGCTGAGTAATCGCTCAGCAGTAGACACACAAAGTGAGATAAAATCTGACATTCATTTGGTTCATAACTGCAGAACTCTCACAGCTATTTCTATGTCATCAAAAGACTTTTGTCACCCTTTGTTATGATGCGTGACCCCTACCCCCCGCAACATATCACTTTGACATCCACTAGCACATAATACAAATTCTGCATTAATGATAGGAAGAAAACTTGTATAGATAAAAGTATAATGGACCATACCTCTGTTTACGTTACCAGATCGAAATAACCAACGATGTCGCCTTCCTTCTGCCTATCATGGTGGCCATTATGGTTGCCAAGTGGGTTGGCGACTACATCACACATCCTCTCTACCACTCTCTACTGGAGATGAAGTGTATACCATTCCTCGAGTCGGAGCCAATCGTTTACGACGAGCAGCACACACTGTAAGTATAACTCCCGAGCTGCTCAAAATCTGCCCCAAATATATCACCCTTTCCTCAGAGCCGTGTCTTTCCTGTGTTGTGTTGCCTACATTTAACATGAAATATATTGGAGTACTGTAATAACATCTTGTAACAGCATTGGACTCTGTATTATGGATAGGTCAGCGATGCGATTAGATTGAGAGGTGGCTTCTAAATGTGTACAATTCGTCCACCAGATGTGTATCATGCACTTGATTTGAGGCGATTGACATACTGATGTCGCATGGGTCTTGTAGGAAAAAAACCACTATTCGAATAAGCATTTTGAACCCGTTTAATGATGTTTTGGGGATTCCATATTTTAAGACATGTCCAGTAGTGTAGTAATTCGCTTAAGGGTTATTGAAAGAATCGGACAATATATCATTTGATGGTTACCTCAGCTCCATTCAGCCGAAAGGAAAAAACAATAGAGAGAAAACAAAGAAAACTAGCCTGGCTGTACAGTTAGGCTTGGATGGTCTCTACGATCTCCCTACACGACACAACATTTTAGGCTTAGACGAAAACGCTGCCCTATTTTTTGATAAACGCTCATGCTATACTTCATGTTCATTTTCCAGTTGGTACGACATGCTACGGCCTTCGCATCAGACGACCCACCTAGTTCTATACACATACTCTCCTTCTGATTTAGTTGTTGTCGTACACATCCCCCCGCTATACCCCCATTTAGTCTTTATTGTATCTCTATTGTTATACCATCTTTTTCTCAACGTTCACCAAGGGATTACCTGTGTGAAATAGGGCAACCTGGCACCTTGATTGACCCCTCAATAATTGGATTCATTTGTGATGACCTGACATATATATATATAAATATGGCAATATCAATATCATAGGATACTCAAAATATAGTCTTGAAATGTATTTATCTAATAAGAATGTCGAAACCTTACCTCTCAGTCATCTGATGAATTTTCTTCCGTAAATACCCATGACTCCGGTTTAATTCTTCACAAGCACAGTTTAGTGACGATATTCTTTGGTAAAGGAGCATCTGTATTGTCTTTCACCGTATCCCTCCTTTATTCCCCTTGTAATATACACCGGTAATTACAGTGTTTAAATTTTACCACGCATCACGTCCAGAGTATTTGACGCTCATTAAGATTTTTGAACAATTGTGAAACCTTGTCTGTTTGAATAATTATTTTACGAGTTGATATCCCATGGAGGTCGCTCTCAGTGCGTCACCGAATTTCCAGCTATATTATGAAAATTCCAAATGAAAAACAAGGAATAGTTTCTTAAAAGCATTCTCAGATGCCCTAGGTTGAATTGTAGAACACTGGACACATTTCTGTAAAGCTTTACCCCATAACATATATATTTGCGTCAATATCATTGGTTCCTCTGATACCTCCAACATACCGTCCTCATTTTATGCAATCCTTCATATAAGTTCAAGACACTCCAGATGCCCGCGATAGAAACCCTTACTAATTAATATCCTCTCCGATCCATAGATATGGAAATGGTAATAGATGCAAAAGACATTATCACATTTCGAAACGGACATTCAAAGGTTCCCAAACTACCACAGTAGATACACCCTAGTCACATCTCTTAGCTAATCAACATATATACCAACAGTGATAATGTTTTTTACAACTAAGTATACCAAGCCCTTCATTCTCATAGATTCCCCTGGAATGGAAAAAAAAGTATTTCTATCTACTTGACCATCCTCTAGGGGAGTGTTGTAGGGTAGAGGATGTTAATCGCACCTCTATGCGATCATCTGTTATAATGTGCACCTTGTTCAACTACTGCAGTCGAGACAACTTACTACATGTACATTGATTAGACTACAACATATGGTTATCATCTGCATTCAACATTTAACACATGTAGCAAACAGGCTTTATGTAATATATAGTCTGTTAATTAGGCCATTTTTCTGTTCGGTTTATTTCCTCAGTGGTCGTAGTGTATTGTGGGATGTGTACTACCAGACCATCCAGCATGTCTGTAGAGATTGTAGTATTTAGACCATATTGCATGCTGTCCTTTTATATAAAATACTCATGAAGTAAATACACACCATAGTCATAAGACGCATCATGGGGACGAGGATCTTTGCTTTTGTCATGCTCAATGGTAGCCGTATGAGAGAGATCTTTTTGGATATATTTTGATATATCGATAACAATTTTCACTGAATGGCACAACCGATAAAACCTCCACGCAAATAATAATTTTTTTTCTCCATATTTTTGAGAGTAACGATGCTTGTAGTTTCTTGAAACATAATGCTGAAATTTAACATGTTTTTGAACCATTTTTGCCAAATAGATACAGTGCCATTTACAAAGTAATTATTCCATACACTGATAGGTTAGTGATCCATTTAGGAATAGAATTTTGATAGAATACTGGCAGTTGTTATTTAAATGGGATGTCTCACAACCGAAATTTTGGTTAATCTACAAGGTACTAGTTTCTGGTGAGGTGTCCCATGTTACTGCAGGATAATCATCAATAAAAGTGAACGATGAGTCCCCTTATGATGGTATATTTAAAATTGGCTGCAGGTTACGTTGATGCCTTTGCATAGATCATAATATCTACCTCTCACAAAACATAACATGCAATCCCACTCGATACTCCTCTCTCACATACCACTGCCTAGGTAGCTTTTTCATTACATTGCTTCAGTCCCCAAAATGAACTAAAACAGTAAATTCAGTTTAAAGTAACTACAAGTGAAATCATATTCTATAACTTTCGATTTACTGTCAGAAATACACCTCAGTTATCAACTAAGATCACCTAGGAAACTAATAATCAGATATTGGCAAAGGAAAGAGGGAAAATAAAATTCAAATTCGATTTCATTCATTCACATTGTAAAACCTATAATGTCTTTTTTTTATTTTGACCTAGACTGCATACTTCACTTCTGGACTACCTCTGACATATCATTACTACATGCATTATCTAAATATACTATTGTTGGCTGATAACATCTACACATGAAATGTTATCTCTCTCAGGTGTAAGCTGCTCTAGTCCAGTTGCCTCACTGAAGTACGAGAAATTGTGAAAGAAAAATGGAAATTATAAAAAAAGAAATATCGTGTGGCAGTTGTAGGCCTACCCTGTATCGACGGGTACTATCAATGAGGTTTAGTCTTTATTAACGGGTAAATTTTGTTTTCATTGGCTTAGTCAGCCTTAAAAAATGAGGTGTCGGAAATATTCATGCTAAGAGTCAAACATAAGATAAGACTTGTTGAATACAGAAAATATAAATATAATCATAATCCCACTGGTTATATTGATGTATGTCGAGATGTCCTTACGCACCTCAGACTTGGACATAACATCGTACTGATTAATGAAGAGTATCTAATGAGGTAGTACACTAACTCCACATCTGCACTTTTGAGTGATGCCATAGGCATTATCATGAAACATAAGTCTATGGCCATCGATATAAAAGAACACAGGAATGTACATATATGGATATAGATGAAATCAATGAGCAGGATTGCCTAGAAAACTAACACTATTTAATGGTATGAATGAGACCAGGGAAACACTAAAACACACACATATATATATATATATATAACCACAATGGTGCGATACGAAACACCACATCACGGAGTGAGTCATTGTTTAAACCCTTTTATCTGCACACCTGGTACACTTGAGCCGTGTAGATGTGAACCCCTGCCACACGATCCCCACCCCTCCTGCTGTGCTGGCCACGGGGGATTATAATGTGTCTCATGCAGTCTGATCTCTGTTATTCAGGCTCAATCTGGAGCTGTTTAAAGCTCGAGATGTCATGCATTGTCCGGTGATCACCATCGGACCGCGGGAGTCTGCCGCCCACCTGGCCCACCTTCTCCTGGAGACTACTCACGGGGGTTTCCCGGTGGTGAAGTGGTCTGAGGAAGCACGACAGGAGGTGGCTTATGGCCTACTCACACGGTACGTATACTATATTATTCTACCCCTAATAAAAAACGCCATAGGCTTAACATGGGATTTGTTTATTTCACGGGTGTGACATAAAGTGTTGTTTATGCCACTACTTTCTGATACTGAAAAAATATGAAATCGGAGTAGGATAAAATCTAGACGCCACTCGTTTGAGTTTGAGCTTATTTATAAAACTCATTTTGTCGGCTCCGAAATGTCACTCGTCTTCGACTCGTGAAATTATGGAGCCAACAAAATGCTTGGCATAAATAAACCCAGACTCAAACTCGTGACGTCTCTTGATTTTATTAGAAACCCGCCTGACGGACACCCGGCGTAAGCGGCCATTTCGTGTAAGCGGACACTTTTGTCGGAACGGAAATTTTTCCCTTTATTTAGATGTTTGATTAACCCAGCGTAAACGGTCACCTCGCGTAAGCGGACATTTATTTCGGTACATAAAGGCCTAACACCCTGTGACACTTCCGACGGGTACCCTACCAAAAACGTGTGCAAAAAAATGATCATAGGCGGAAAATGCATGACACATATGATAAAGGACATTTACTCTACGAGATAGAGCAGTCACAAACGTATATGGGACTAAAATGTGTGTCTGCTTGGTAAAGTCTACAGGAGGAGTGTAATGCTCAGTGCTACCACCTAGGGGCAAGTGATTGAAACAAAACCATGTTTCGATGGACTTATTTACATTCGACGCTTAACTTTCTTTCTTAAGTACAATTTGGTATTGGTAATGACAAGTATGACTACGAAAACTATGGCAAACTCCAAGATGGCTACAACTAGGCTTCAAATCAAAATTCTCGAATTAATTGGCTGTGTCGAAGGGTTAACGATTCTTTGTCGTAATGCACCTGTATCGTGTCGGAACGCCTGTCGTAGTGTGTCGGGAGCCTAGCGGGTTCATGTCTTTATCGATTAGATATGATAATATTGACAACAATATCTCATTACTCTCTAATGTCTGTTTAGGTAAGAATTATCATCTCATTGTCCCTCAGATATGTCGGTGTTTTGATCATTTTTTTCACAAATTCAGAAGCAACTGCATCGCGATTGGTAACCATTGAAAATATACCATGAGTTTTGGTTACGGAGTAATCTCACAAGGTAAAGTCAATAGAGGTTATGTAGCAAACAAAAAGGAATGGTATATTTTCAGTGGCTATAGATTGAGTGCGGTTCAGATTTTATCTCACCGCGATCACTGACTAATTGGTTAACATTTTGTGACATCATCACCCATTGCATGTTTCTTTACTCGATAGGCGTTGAGTAAGAATATCCAATATTAAATCTATAGGAACAGAAATATAAGGTGTGAGATAGGATAAATATACTTAATAAATGCCATCTTGTGATACAACCGGAGTGACTGACGATGTGTGATTATCTCATTGTGTACAGAGTGGAGCTATGTGTGATCCTCTACGACTCCAGTGTACGTAACCAGACAGCAGGGGGCGTTACTATGTGTCCCCGGATTCAATATGAGGACGTGAGTATGAATACCACACTTAGTTACGGGCATGTCAGTTGAGGTCCTGAAATGAATGGGACATATTTCCTAAAGATGATCTCTAGGAAAAAAAATCATCACTGAGGAATCTGTATGGAAATAATCATTGAAGCATCTGTATGGAAATATGTGTGAAAATAATCATCACTGAGGCACCTATATGCAAACAATCAGCACTGACGAACCCGTATGCAAACCTAAACACCACTGTCAGATCGTTATGAGAATAGAGATATTACTGATAAAAAAAGATGATGCCTAAGCGAATGTAGATACGAGTTAAAGCAAAATGCAGTGATTTCATCATATGTTACGCTGGGTACATATTGTGTCGATTGTAGAAGCCCTTTAGTGGGTGATTTGTAGTTTGCATTTGGCAAATCATAAGGGGTTCTTTAATTATGATTGATGGTGGCTTATCAAAGGAAATCAGGAAAATATACCGTTACAGCGCACATCAATAAGATACAAAGATGTTAAGGAAATACAATAGAAGTCAAACACTCTCATATAAATGCTGTGGAATACGGGATCTAGTTGAATAGAGATACAGTAATGTTAATCTTAGTTTAATTAATATTTAATACTAGCATGGTTATGAGTAACATTGTCAATAATTATTATCTATGCGAGGAATTTTACCGTCTATGTCTTTCTCCCTACAGATCTCCGTAGATAGATTATATAATAGAAAAGAGGTTGTGGAGACATTGGAAAAATATATCGAACAACCTCATTTCAAAGAAGTTTACGTCGACTTGGTAAGTTACTGTCGTTTATCTTTAGAATATGTGCAATATTGTGTTATCATCAACAATGCCTAATTTTATTTCCAACATAGAAGCCTCTTCTATGTAGAATTTGTTAAAAGTAAGACCGAATTTACCGTACATATCTTGAAAAAAAACCCGCTCATTATGGATTGAGAAATAATCTTGTGTACTTGGGTGTTGTTTTGAATTTTTATTATATAAGAATTATGTATTGATTGTCAATAAAGTGGATATGTGTAAATGGTAGGTGGTTCTCCTCGCTGGCTAGCTTCCCCTGTGAGCTAGTCGTCCGGCAAGGTTTTCCTTTTTCCTATTGCGCGTAAATATTTTTAATAGTGTTCAGACTTATTGGAGTCAGAAAATATATACGTTTAAAACAATGTTCTAAGTTATGTCTTTGGTGTATACCGATTTATAAGCAATAATATAAAACAAAGGGAGTGTGGCAGTTATAAGAATACAAGATAAGGTAAATGGAATTGGATAAGATAACATGCTAGTTGGCAAAGTAAAAAGGGACAGTACCAGTCTTACGATACTATTTGATTAAGAAACGATTCCACAAGTTTACAAATACCTTTTGAGAAACTCTGGTTAAAATGATTATAAATCTGTAAGCAAATCCATATCCATTTGAACTAATTATATCATTTCCTTTACAGGAACCATATATCAATCGGTCGGCACCCCATATCGAGGAGAACTTCTCGCTTCACAGGACCTACATCATTTTCCGAACGTTAGGCTTGCGCCATTTGACCGTTGTGGATATGGCCAACCGGGTGGTGGGAATAGTGTCCAGGAAGGACCTAATGGGTTATAACCTGGAGGAGAAACTGGAGCAACGCAAGCGCCGAGGCTACAGCCTAGAGGGCGGCATCCAGAAACTTCTGCCATCAGAACAATCGGAGACTCAGATCCGCTGATACTCCCCCACACGGCCGAGTTGGTTACTACTATACTACTACCTACTTCTTCCCGGGGAGAGAGCAAAAAAAACCGACAGGTGGAGCCACGTACTCACACAATGGCGCCAAAAAAAATGGAGGGTCGATACGTGGGGCAGTCTTTAAAAAAAATGTTAAAAATCATATTATATAATATTAATGTTAATACTAACTAACTGAAGTTTTTTCGATCTACTTACAAAGCTTTGTTGATTGTGATCTCATCTGTTTGACCTTGGTTTGATCTCCGAGAGTGCTGGTTCGCCATTCTCGGTGTGGTCGTGTGATAATCATGCGGGTGTCACGAGGGTGAGTGTTGGTGGCGGTGGTGGCGGTGGTGGTGTTGAGGGTGGAGATAGTGGTGGTGGTGGTTATGGAACCACTCATCCAATCACCCCACTCGTCGCGGGCGAAGGACACGTCGCAGGTCGAGCGTGATGGTACATCGCCCTTGTTAAATCCACTCTTTTAGAGCCTGGCCCATCCAACCACCCACCCATCCGGGTAGGTTTCTTCACCTGTTAAAAGTGTTATATGATTCATGCTGACTGACCCCACCAAGCGAGGGAGCGAGAAAGCGAGAGCGAGAGAGAGAGAGCGAGAGCGAGAGAGAAAAAAATCACCCACACACAACAACAACAAAATTATTCAAAAGCGCCTACTACGAATGTGGACCTCGGCTGGAGCACTGTTGAGGATATTATGCAAAGATAGGCACACCAGACGAGCACCTGGTCAGTGAGTTCCCCTAGTGATCATCTACCCGTGCGTCGACCGGCGAGCCATTCATGGAGGGTGCACGCTGGTTCCCTCGCTATCTACGTACGTACGATTAGTGCAGGTACAGTGCTCTGTGATGCAGGCTGTAGGGTCAAGGTCAGCTTGCAGATCGGCGGTGAAGCACATCAGGAATCAAGGTGCAACACAGCCACCGCTGCACACACCTACCCACACATACGTTGTCGAAGTCCCCCCCCCCCCCCCCCCCCAAACTGTACCTGCGCTAATTGTACGGGACAGAAGAGGCGCCAGCTTCTAGCGAGTGGAGGAACCGGCTGCTTGAGCATACGGAACCGGCTGGCCACCGGTCTGGAAGTCCTCGTCCATTTGTCACCTGGAAGTGTTATCCCCTACAATAAATAAACTACAAATACAACAGCAGGAGATTCATACAATATATAAGTAAATTATATATATACAAGAATATATATATGAATATATATCTGTAATCAGGACTGTGGCCAGGATATGTATATTGGTGTGGGTTTGTGTGAGTGATAGGGCTGCATTGATTCACAAACAGTACGAAAACGGGTCTCGTATCACGTGAGATTACACGAGAATATTTCGCACCACGCATGCGCTGTGACTAGGAGAACGTGAGTGCCGCTAGATGGAGTGATCATCGTAGGGTTATCATTATTATCTAAGACAATTTTGTAAATAGTCACTCTCCCATCACTTGTGTCTTGGTGGATTATTTATTATCTCCTCACATCATGAGGAAGGCAAGATAATTAAGATATAAACAAAAAAAAGAGAGAAAAAAACCATTCTGGGAATAAATGTTCATGAACCAGAAAACCAAAAAATATCAACATCATGTAAATGATAATCATAATTGGATTCTTCCAGTGATATGGACAAGTATGTGTTGGTCGTTGAGATGCATGCTATTCATGTTATAATTGTTTATCATGCCAAGAATCAGAACATATTTCCATTGCCCATCTCAGTCCTAGAGCCAGTTATACTCTCCGGACTCTGTGCTCAGGAGGATTAATACATAGGAGCCATTGAGTTTTCCTCACAGGGACCTTTGTTGTTGACCTGGTATTTATTATTCATACGCCACTGCATATCTGTTCATTTATACTTAGTTATAATCACCTGATTCATTGGAAATACACGAACATATCCTATCGGGTCCTACTGAGCTACCGCAATAGGAGGGGTTCTGTGTGTCATTGGAAAGAAGCATTTGGAGCGCAAGCCAAGAACATTCAGGGAGAGAACCGATACTTTAGAGAAAGTAGTTCGCCGCACGCGGACGGATCAGTGAGTACAGAGGCTTGCGCGGAGGGATACACACGTCTATGCAGCTTCCGTTTCCGGAGGAAGTGACGTAAACAGGACCTTATCTTGCACTGTGATAAGTCGGACTCCATCGTAACCAGGAGTCGGATTATGTTGTACATAGTGTCAATAAATGGTGTATTTTATATGGGTGTACAGTGGGCGTTGGCTAACCTTAAGTATTGCTGGTTACGAGCGCGCTTATACTCAATTAAACGTACCACATCGGACGAGTCTTAATGCTATCTAAGAATGGGTATTTGGGGAAAAACAAACCAATTAATAGAGAATGGTTGTTACATCCAATATTAGTATGAACTCGTTTTTTGTTCATTCGTTTTTTTTTCAATAAGATATTTTGTTACTCTTCTTTCATCATTTTGCTCTATAATTCGTGCTCTTCAGTATTACACCGAAGAAAACGATTGTCATAGTAGATAATCTTGTAGAGAGAAGATGCGTACAGACCTACATGAGGTCGCAATCAGCCCCCTGAGTTTATAATTGAAACAAAGAGTCCGGTACTCGACCCGTTTTTGTATATTCCTTTTTGAGCTTGCATTTTCCCATCTAAACTCACCTCGTCATCATAAGTAGTTTTCAAACATCTCCAAATTAGAAATTACCATTTAGGTACTAGGTAATAGAATATAAAAGAGAAAAAAAATCGGTCCTACACTCATGTAGCCTCAATGACTGGAACTTCTGGAGCACTCTGTGAAGAAATGTAACGATAATAGACCCAAGTCATGGTACATATAAGCCTCTTCATACCGTGCCAGCTTTTGACACACAGAAGAATAAGGTAATATAAATGAGGATAATGAAAAAAATAGATCGAACTCGATGCTTCTATTGTGGAAATGCAATGTACTTACGACTTCCTGCCTTTAAAATAAAGATCAACCCATGACTTATAAAGAACTTGTTTTCATTAAATTCTATGTCCTGTAAGTCTCGTCGGCATTGTTTGAACTGAGTCAACATTTGAAACAAATATTAGAGGGTTCCGCGAGCCGACGTGAAATTCTAGTTTATATCATCTAGAATCATTGTTTGTGATATTGGCCTTTTTTTGTCTAAGTTCATTCTTATAGGTTCCATGATTATTACCACAATAAAAACGGACCGTTAGAAAAAAGAAACTTGAGTCGGATTCGGATTTCCATTGTTGCAATATGAGTTTGTACATATTTGTTATATTTATATGTCATTCGGGTTTTGACCTTGTTGTATGTTGGTTGTTTTGATTGAAAAGGGTAAATATATATGTATTTCTTTATGATAACGATTACAAGACAAACTTTTGAGTGCTTCCTGGTTTTCATCTAAGCGTGAATGGCACTAAAAGGCCATGTTTTCAATATTTTGTTATATTTTTCTCATGTTGTTTACACCCTTTTATGACACAAAGACCCTATATCCTGCAGTCCGTAAACATTATATAAATATGATGTTATCGTAAGTGTAGATATCTTCAATATCAATCAATTGAAAAACGGCTTCTGTTTTTAAAGATATGTCCTACATTTACACAGCGATGCTACCCAGAGCACGATTTTCAAATATAGATGATTATCGATTCACCCCGGTTTCTTTTGACTTATCTTAACACCAAATGACTGAAATATGAAATATCATAGAGTTTTGACCTAACCTAATATTTGATTGAGCTATTTAGGAAATGTCATAAAAAATATAGTTTTCTTTCAATTCTTTCACAAGCAAGGACTGTGAACTATAATTTAAAAAACTTAAATGTGTAGTACTCCACATTTGCTGTATTCTATGACAGTTTAAAGAAAATAACGCGGGTTTTATTATATGAAAAACAACTTTTAAGAATTTCTATATATTCACTTATTCTTGTATCATCATTTTAATATTTAGCTCAAAACTAGCACAGTAAACCTCTAAATCTAAGTTAGATTTGTGTTCTACAAGACATTCAACCAGTTATATTCAACTTTTAAGAAAGTGGTATAGGTTTTAATTTTTGAGGCAAATTGTCCGATATGCCTCTCATGTTGTATCTTGTATTCCACCTGACTACGCTACTATATATGATATATATGATATAACCCTCTGTCTACCTCACCAATCTTCCCCTGTCCTGTGACTAATTGGCATACAGTTAACATGGTCTCAGATTTACCCTTTCCAGAGAAAATCCATCGTTAAGGTTACTAAAATCATCTAATCTTATGTGGAATATAATTCATCTATAGTCCAGAAAATATTAGTAATACTTTGGTATTTAAACAAACATTTACTGGGAATGGGAAACGTAGAGTTTCGCATGTAAAGCGATCGATAAACAAAGTGTGAGGAGGCATTATTATATGCAGACATGGTTAGTGCGTCAGAATGGAATACGTTCCTAGATGTTTTTGTTAGAAATATTCACCGAGTTTGGAGAATGAGGTGAATGTATTTCCAGTCAAAACATCGGGGAATAAATGGAATTCAGACACGCTTACAATGTATCTTTATCTGTATATACCTAGAATCAATTAAAATGCATATATTTATTTAATCCCAAATTTACACGGTAAGGATTCTTGAAGATACTTACCTCGCCTAAAGCCTCAGCAAGCAGCTTTAAGCATCCTCAACTCGTGACTTTTGAATTCTTTCAACTAGACCCAGTTTCCCACTAATTCCCTATCGTTTAGTGTGGACACGCTACCTATGATAGGGGCAGGTTGTGTAGACTTTCAGCGTTCTACAATAAATTTTATCTCACCTCTGGTATTTTTGTCCCATAGACTTAACATTGGGAACTCATCTGCACGCCTCTAATGGCCAGTTCACACTGTGAGTTTCTAGGTACATAAGTACGCCCAGTCTCAGACTGGGCGTACCCTGGGGCATGCAACATGGCAAAACGCACAGTGTGAACTGCAAGTTTCCCTCTAGTCTGAGACAGGGCGTATTGGGTATACCCTGTCTCAGACTAGAGGAACCTCATGCGCACATAATCGCACGCTTTTTTAAATATCAAACATGTTAGATATTTGGTACCACTAATCTGAGACAAAACTGCAAGCACTCCAGTCACAAGGGCGGGTAGTTCAGGGCCAGTTCACGTTGTGCGACTGGGCGGAATTGCCAGCAGGTCCTGCCAGTCGCAAGGGTAGGAAGCTCGAGGAACATAGCGCACAGTGGGACTAAAGGTACATGCGGTACGCCCAGTCATAAGTAGGCCGGTACCTCCATTCTGAGAATGGAGGTATCAGCTCACAAGCTCCTGATTCTCACAGTGTGAACTGGCCATTAGTTTATTGCAGTCCATTTTCTATGGTCTATATCAAGTATGTCATTCATTCCTTTAGTGTATACAGGGGTGAAATAAATACACAATATTACCAGGATTTCGATCTGAGTGGCCGTATTCTCCGCGTAGTTGACGCGTAGTAAAACTCCGAGCGTAAGCGAGGAGTATTGCGTAGCGTCAACTACAAGGAGAATACGGCCAGACAGATCGAAATTATGGTAATGTTGTATTTATTACTCACTTATTTTTAGATTTAAGCAATAAATATGATCGTTAGAAAACTTTTCAACGTAATTAAGAAGTTATGTTTGGGACTACTTTCATCTAAAAAATCCGTATCCTCCTAGGAGGGTACGGAGCTCCGTATCCTCCTCAGAAGCGATCTGTAATCTCCATAGGCTTAGTATGGAGACTCCGTTTCAGGTGGGTAATAAATACAGAAAGCAACTCGTTTTGGTCAATGTCATTCTCCAGCTCATTTGAACGCTGTGCGATATTCAATCAGCTGCTTCCTTGTTCATATCACTCCGCACCCAACTCGTGTAGAACAATGACTTTGACCGAACCTTGTTGATTTCTTCTTTATTCCCTTTGATATCAGCAGGCAACTCTTTGACATTGGTAGGCTGCAGATACTTATTGTCCTAGTCTTAGAGACATGCCCAGCTGATCATGACCAGTCACCATAGACCAAAATACCTTATTGAACTTACATCGATAGTTGTAGAAATGACAGGTTAGCTGGGTGATAAGTGGGTTGCAGAAAATTACCCGGACACGGAATTAAACCCAGACCCTTAAGATATTTCTTCGTGGTGTAATTCTAAGCTCATTCATCAATGATAAACATATCGTTTGTTCGTAATTCACATGGCTTTTGAAGTGAGACTACTCCAATGAGTTAGATTCCTGTTTTAGTTGGTGTTGGGGATCGGAATATTATGTTTACGTGTTTTACCATACTGGTACATCTTAGTTGTCGATCAATCGTTTTCTAGTAGCTACCTTACTGAGCCTTGGCAAGTTCTTTTTATTCTAGTACCCTGGTTTATCAAAAGAAATCAGGGGCCCCATAAGAGCCATATTTCCATTGGCCGAAGGAAATGGAGAATTTGAGTTATTTGAGTTACCATAAGGTCATTTTCCACTGGTCTGCGAAAAAGACACTGATCATTTGTGTTTCCCTGAAAGTCTGTCAGTGGTGGCACCGACTTCACGTTGGTATCATATCTGAAGCCCTGTATTCACTGCATTTAGTCTGTCCATCCCAACACAATTTCCAGGGTAAAACCTGGAGCCTCACCATACAACTAGTGTTTCAACTATCAGAATTATGACGCTGCCACAGTTTGACTTGGATGCGAGTTTAAATTAGGTTCTAAGGAAACGTTATGATATTGGTCCGATATTATGGAAGTCACATTTTTCCAGTGGGATCGCTGAAATAATGCTGAAAATAATTTTTCGATCCCATTATAGTTAGCGATACCACAAAAACACAAGCAACGACGTCCCCCTGAACACCTTACCTGCGTTAATCGTAGTGGACAAGAGAGGTGTGGGCTTCCAGTATAGAAAAAGGCACACTTACCTTAACATCTGTCAGTTCTATTAGTATATACCTATAGGCGAATGTCAAGCTTTTACCTGACCAGTAGTACAAATTCCGTTCGTCACTGATTGACGAAAGAATATACATACATCCCTCTGTACCACGTGACCACTCATTCTATTAAGTGAGTAGTAGAATAGCATTTTTAATGATTCCTAGGTATATATAATGATAGAGAGACACAGTTGTGTGACTGAATTACACGATCTGTTCTTCGATATTTTGGTCAGAAATACTCACCTCGTTCTTCGAAATTGGTGAATATTTCTAACAAAATATTATCTCTGAACAGATTCCATTCAGTCACACTAACTATGTCTCTATATATTAAGACTTTTTTATGTGTAAGGTCAATATGTACATTTATTCATTTGAACCATGATAAATTTGTAAAACGCTGCATATGGTGAGCAGCATATAAAATATATGAAAGAGAGAGTGACTTATTTGTGGTCGGCCTATACAATATAAGTGTTTTTCTATATCCAATCAATTTACTGATGTACAGCGCGGTCCGTAGAAGAGTGAGACCCTCAGTCTGCCATGGGGGCAATTTTGTATTTATCTTAGTAAAACGTTCAACAGTTTACCATGAGCATTGTGGCCAACTTGTTGGCTGTAATGTGGCGGGAGAGAATCACCTTCCAAACCACCACTCGCATTCCCTCTCACGTGACCCTCACTCTCCACTCACTTCCAACGGACTCTCCCTGGATAAAACCTTTTCACCCGGTGCCCCCCCCCCCCCCCCCCCCGAAATTTCTATCTAATCACCAGATTTAACATGACTACCAAACCATAAACCTGGTGAAACTGGAACACCAACTACCGGGACTACCAGGGTCTAAAACATAAATTAAGTCAGTCTCTCTACAAAACAGCAGTAATGCGGACTGAAACAGCTCCGCACCTTATTACACATAAACCCATTTTCCGTTGGAGGTCACAGGACCATCGGCCCTATACCAGGGCCCCTGGTAACAGTAGAGCACCCGGCGGCCCAACGACTCACACACCAGGTGATCTAGTGACCCTGACCCGGCGTTTACACTAGACGACTAAAACGTGACGACTATAGATCGTCTAGCCTATAGTCATCAGGTGGTGCTCGATTACATAATATCGGACACACTAGCCATCAAACCAATAATTTCCTCCATCGTTTACACTTTTTGTATGTAATGGTTTCTAGCCATTCACAAATAAAAGTCGTTGGATGGTGCAAAATTCAAGAATCGCCGCCTATAATCGTCTAGTGTAAACGCTGGGTATCCCTGCATTTACACTAGACGATTATAGGCGACGATTCTTAAATTTTGCACCACTTGACGACTTTCAGTTGTCAATTACTAGACACCGGTACATATAAAAATTGTAAACGCTTGAGGAAATTCTTGGGTTGATGATTATTGTGACCGATATTGCGTAATGGAGTTCCACCTGACCACCATTGGCATGACGATCTACAGTCGTCACGTTTTAGTCGTCTAGTGTAAACGCTGGGTCACGGTCGCGGGAGGGGCTGGAAGCAGGCCACACATACCCACAGTCCCAACAACAACAGACCAGCTCGTGTAGGGCTTCACTTCACGTGTCTCTGCACATCTCTCTGCAACACCGCCGCCCCTAGTTTTGCTGTCTTCACGGCAGGCCAGGGGCTCACTCTTGTGTTTCTGCACGACTCTCCCTCACACAGCCCGATTCTTCACCACCGCCGCCCCTGATTCTGCTGTCGTCAGGGCAGGCTGGGGGCTCACTTCACGTGTCTCTGCACATCTCCGCCACACCGCCGCCCCTGATTCTGCTGTCGTCAGGGCAGGCTGGGGGCTCACTTCACGTGTCTCTGCACATCTCCGCCACACCGCCGCCCCTGATTCTGCTGTCGTCAGGGCAGGCTGGGGGCTCACTTCACGTGTCTCTGCACATCTCCGTCACACCGCCGCCCCTGATTCTGCTGTCGTCAGGGCAGGCTGGGGGCTCACTTCACGTGTCTCTGCACATCTCCGCCACACCGCCGCCCCTGATTCTGCTGTCGTCAGGGCAGGCTGGGGGCTCACTTCACGTGTCTCTGCACATCTCCGCCACACCGCCGCCCCTGATTCTGCTGTCGTCAGGGCAGGCTTGGGGCTCACTTCACGTGTCTCTGCACATCTCCGCCACACCGCCGCCCCTGATTCTGCTGTCGCCATGGCAGGCTGGGGGCTCACTTCACGTGTCTCTGCACATCTCCGCCACACCGCCGCCCCTGATTCTGCTGTCGTCAGGGCAGGCTAGAGGCTCATTTCACATGTTTCTCACACTGCCACCTCCTATTCTGCTGTGGTCATGGCAGGGTAGGGGCTCACTTCACGAGTCGCTGCACGCCTCTACTTCATACTGCCATCCCTACTTCTGCTGTCATCACCGTAGACTGGAGCTCACATAACGTATGTCTGTACGACTCTCCTTCACAACTCAACCCGGCTCTGCTGTCATCACGGCAGGCTGGGGGCTCATGTCATGTGTCTACACACCGCTTCTGCACATCTCGCCCGGGTCCTGCTGTCGTCACAGTAGGCTGGTGGCTCATGTAATGTGTCTACACATTGCTTCTGCACATCTCGCCCAGGTCCTGCTGTTGTCATGGCAGGCTGGGGGCTCATGTCATGTGTCTACATGTCGTTTCTACTCATCTCGCCCTGGTCCTGCTGTTGTCACAGCAGGCTGGGGGCTCATGTCATGTGTCTACATGTCGTTTCTACTCATCTCGCCCTGGTCCTGCTGTTGTCACAGCAGGCTGGGGGCTCATATCATGTGTCTACATGTCACCGCTACTCATCTCGCCCCAGTCCTGCTGTCGTCACGGCAGGCTGTGGGCTCACGTCATTCGTCTACACGCCGTTTCCACACATCTCGCCCCGGTCCTGCTGTCATCACGGCAGGCTGGGGTGTCATGTCATGTCATCGCTCAACAACCCCTCATCGCGTCGTCTGGCTCCTCCCTCACATTGCCACTTTCCTCAGGGTCAACGTGACAACGCGACCCAACCCCCCTTTCAACCCTCTAAACCCTCACAACCTTTCAACATCACTGGAAGCCTCCCTGCCCTCTTCACCTCCCCCTTCTTCTAAATGCTCCCTCGCCATGTACCTTCTCACACCCCTATCCACTATGTCCTCCACATCCCATCCGTGTCCTACTTCAGCCTACGTCCAAGGCCGACTCTCACCCAAAGTCGGTCGCCCTATCTGACGGCTCTGGTCATTTACTCATTACGTCAAATAATACAATTGATGTGAATCATTATCAAATCAACACAACACCATTTCCATTATTTAACATTTTCTTAGACTGATCCAAGGAACATCTTCAAAGAACAATACAATACTGGACACGTTGATGGGAAGGCTAAAATGGCTTTGACAATGTGATGTGGTGGATTCTTGTATTCATGTTTCAAAGAGATGTAGACAATAGGAGGAGCTGAACAAGTTTTAGCCAGAATGTTGTGCAGGGCAGCATGCAGGGGTGAAGTGAGCGCCCGAGTGACGGTGCGCAATTGTTGTTGAGTGGTGCAGTATTTGTGCATCGTTCTGCTCCGCTCGATGAGGCCCAAAACCACGGACGATTCAATTCTGGACAAAGTCCAGTTCTTCCATCTGACAATACGGCGTCTTCTCTCGCGCTAAGAAAAAAGCAACAACAAAAACAGACAAAAGTAAAAATATATCTGTTGAGGTACATGCATTTCATAATTGAGAACTTTTCTGCATAGTTCAAATCCCGATTGCCTGATGGAGCTCGTGGAACCTTGCTTTTTAAAGAGCTAATTTAAGGCATAGTTATATGAACTCGATGCTGGTGAAAATAGCACCAATGCATACAAACAGGCATTGCCAACCCGACACAGGGGTATCTTAAATGAACAAGTCGACTCGACCAATCGGAAAACAGTGCTTCACCATGGCGCCACCTTGTGTGGCTTGGACGAAGATATCATAGGAAACCATAATATCTACCCAATAGAATCAGACCCAAATAAGGCCTGTTTCCATTGGCAGACGGAAAGGGGTGTAGATTTTTTGTGTTCTGCTAATAACCCATTTACATTGACGCAAAAAGGTGTGGACGAAACATTTCCTGTTCGAGGTCAGTCATAGATTTCATACTGCTTGACGCCATAGCCGGAAGGCAGTATCAAATGTCTTAAGCCCTACATCCACCCAAGTTGGTTATGAATCCGTCCGTCCTATCATCAATCCGTCCGTTGCTAAATTCGACGGATTTGCTGAAAATTTGTCGACAGTTACCCTACGGACGGTCAATCCAGCTTCCACCAACCATCCGTCCGTCAAATTATTGAAGCCAGTCCGTCGTCAGCGACGGATTAGTAACCAGTTCATATCGCTGCCTGTCTCCCTGCCTGTCTCCATGCCTGTCTCCCTACCTGTCTCCCTGCCTGTCTCCCTGCCTGTCTCCCTGCCCGTCTCCCTGCCTGTCTCCATGCCTGTCTCCCTGCCTGTCTCCCTGCCTGCCTGTCTCCCTGCCTACCTGCCTGCCTGCCTGCCTGCCTGCCTCCCTGCCTTCTTCCCTCCCTGTCTGCCTGCCTGCCTGCCAACAAACGTCCGAGCCACCGACCTACCAACCCACCCATCGACCCATTCGCCGACCCGACCCACCGATCTACCAAACCACCAACTTACCAACCCACCGATCAACTTATTGACCGATTGACCAACCAACTGATCGTCTAACCAACTGATTGTACCACCTATCAATTGACCCACTGACCTATTGAACCACCGACCGCTCGGCCTACCCACCAACAGATTTACCTACCAACCAATCAACTGATCGACCCACTGACCCAACCAATTACCTATGGATCGACTGACTGACTGATCATCCCATAGACTGATTGACCCATCAACTGATTGACCCACCAACTGATCGACCCACCGACCGATCGACTCACCGACCAGTCAACTAATCGACCCACTGACTGCTTGACTGACCGACCGACCAACCAACCGGTTGGTCAATCTGTTTGTGGGTTGATTAGTCGGTAGGCTGATCGGTTGGTGGATCAATAGGTCAGTGGGTCAATCGATAGGTGGTATAGTCAGTCGATGGGACGATTAGTTGGTTGGTCAATGGGTCAATGAGTCGATCGGTGGGTTGGTAAGTTGGTGGTTAGGTAGGTCAGTGGGTGGGTTTATTGGTTGGTTGGAGGGTGGGTGAGTGGGTAAGTTGGCGGATGGGTCGGTGGGTGGGTTGGACGTTTGTTGGGAGGGAGGTAGGCAGGGAGGCAGGAAGGCAGGGAGGTAGGGGGGAGGCAGGGAGGTAGGCAGACAGACAGGCAGGCAAGTAGGGATTCAGTGCGAGGGGGAGGCAGGCAGGCAAGCAGGGAGGCAGCCTGGCAGCCAGCCAGGCAGGGAGACAGGGAGGTAAAGACGCAGGCAGGCAGGTAGGGAGAGAGTTAGGCAGGCAGGCAGGCAGGCAGGCAGGGAGGCAGGCAGGGAGACAGGCAGGGAGGGAACGAGGCAGGCAGGGAGGGAGGGAACGAGGCAGGTAGGCAGGCAGGCAGGCGGTGAATCAGGCAGGCAGGGAGGCAGGCATGGAGGCAGGGCGGATAGCATTTTTGGACGAAAGGAGTAGGTATCTGATGACATGGTTTGATATTTGATCCATCCATCGGAATTCAAAATTTATGGGTAATCCGTTGGTAATTTACAGACTAAACAGGGACGGTGAACGGAAAAAATTACGCCAACATCCATACAGGTAATTTAGTAAAAGGCTGACGGTTTGCACACTTTCGAACACCGGGCTAGGTGGAAGAGAGAAAGAAGGATCCGTACAAGTTTACCCGACGGAATAGTGAAACGTCGACGGAAAATCAATCTTCCACTGCTGACGGATACTGTATTCTGTCGACTTTTTTCGACGGACGGACCCCTCAACTTTGATGGATGTGGGGCTTAACCGAGAGGGGAACGATTTCGTCCACATGGAGGACGTTTGCTTATTATTATATACCTCAAATCGATGAAGTTTTGTGATACGCATATTCGAATTTTATTTTTGTGGCGCTCCGGGTTCTTCGATCACGTGAATCTAGCTAGGTCTTAAGTATTTCCAGACATCTTGTAAATTATCTTTGCCAATTCACGTATTGACGTATGTTTGCAGATGATCAACCTCAAAATCTATGTGCAAATCAATTTTTTTTTTTCGCATATAATATTCTTGAAGAGCCCTTAGTCATGGGGATGAACGAAATGATATTGAGTAAATGTGCAAGTTGGTGTTAAAATGGATAGTGACATACCGGGAAGGATCCAAAACATGAGACAAACGATGAGACAAGAAATTGAACTTGTATGATGGAGCTTAAAAATTAGATTCACACTGTAATATGTATAATTTTAGCTGGGCATTACGGCGATTATTCATTATTCCTCACAGAGCTAGATTGCTATTGGTGAGTTTGGTCATGGCCTGAAAAGCCAACCACTAGAGTAGGGTTTTATATTCCAAGGTTGGGTGGCCATAGACAGTGGCGCCATGCGCTCTGGCGAATGTCCTTTGTTTTCCTCCTGGTGGGTTTGAATGGAACTAACCCGTATCAGGTCCGCATGTCCTCTACGGGACGAATTGCGAACCAACCCTCCTGTATAGATCTGACGGCTGTTGAATAGAGTTAGTTTGGTTTCTGGCGCTATTGCTGGAACAACATATTGGACGATTTTTTTTCTATTCAGTGTTGTATGACAAAATAGAAGATATCTAATTACTGAAGGGATCTCTAGACATGACCTTATAAAAGTTTTAGGTTACTCTTATGATTAAAACATCTTATGCTTACAACACATAATTTGATACAACACTATGTCCATGAACATCGATTTTGATCCAAGTAATTTTGATTTATATCGAGGTTCTGAGAGCCGGAATACTTACAAAGACACATAATAATATCTCAGAAAATTGTAAATAAAGTCTTCATTTATGATCATTTTATTGAAATACAAACAATTGGAAATAAGAACATAGAAAAATGGCATAGGAAATAGCACACTGTTCAAGCATAGGTCCAGGCTGTAGTAAAGATCTGTAGGGGGAAGTGAAAGACTATTACTGCAAGTGGGTCAAGGTGCCTGCAGATTTCAACCCACCAGGGATAAGGAAGTGTAGGTCTGGTGGCCAGTGTGGGATCTTTTCAGACCTTTTCTGGTCCAACTTGCTCAGAGTTTCGATGGCCTCGTCTCTTCAGGTGTGTGGTAGGCCTACCTTTTCGGGCCATTGCATTTTCATGATACGTTTGTATCAAAATGATGATAGACATCCTAGGATATGTTTTATTCTAATGAAGAAATTAATTTTGTCGTTATAGGTATAGTGACAATGATGGTCTTTATCAGTGACAATAATGGTTTTCATTCGTTTCTCTCTTATGGTATATAAAACCCTCATTTTAGCAGGGATTCATTGGTAAAGTTTTTTTTCTGTTAGAGACCGAAATAATAAAAGAAAAATGAGTATGTGTAGATATTTGGTAAAACAAATGACACATCTAAGAATCACATATACGAATTGTAATTCTCTTGTTACAAAAAAGGAGAATTGATTAGATAATACAATATATATCAGGCACGTGTAAAATATCATTTGGCTCAGGAATTTTAAGAAGTAAACCACAACATAGTTTGAAATGTATTCATCTATTATTTAAAAAAAATTGTTTACTTAATTTGCAAATGCAAATAACTTGAAATGCCCAAAGATCCAACTATTGCACACAGCAGATTTAAAATCAAAAGATCTTATCGGCACTGAAGCGAGGTTTACCTAAAAAATGGGCCTGTGAACATGCTATATATGTATATATATATATAGATATATATATAGATATATATATATATATCGTATACATCAAGCTGCTGCAATTGATGTGGCATTTCGTTAGCTTAATTTCCCTTCCTCAATCAAGCGTAGGTGTCCTTTTTCATAGTACTACTTCTTCCCATAACCATGATCCCATGAATCCAAATATAGTCTGTTGCCACGGCTCTGGTTCCATTCTGCGTAAGCATAATTGGGCGCACTAGTGAGTAATTAAAACGTTAATTATGGTGATTAGCCATCAGGGAAAGCAACCACAAAGAGGTAATTATTCCTTATATATAGAATAATCACTTTTGATATTCTCATTTAATTGATATGTATTTGGGCACTGACAGAGAATCAGATGATTTTTTGTGTATTTGCTCCTTTGATGCAGGCAGTAGATAAAGCTTGGATGATATTTGAATATATCCAGGGCCTTACAACAATCAGAAAAAAACGTGAGGGGGGCGTCCACCTACTACGATGGATACCAAAGACCTCCTAATGAACTATGATGCAGATTACCCATCTTGTAGGATGCATAGATTTATTTTATCGGGAGGTTATCACGGTGGACATTCATTCGGACACATTAAAAGGTTTCATCAGGAACCATCTTGGATATTCTCAAGATGCTAAAATTATAGGTGGACACCTGGCATCAAGCTGGACACCCTCTACATCCGACATGTTGCAACACTGCTACAATATGGCTACGACACGAAAACCCAGCATCATAGCCATATCCGACAAACAAAAGAGCCGTTCACCTTCATCCGCAGTAGTGGTAGCTTTCCTGATATACCAAAGGACAATCCTTTTTACACTTTATCTATGTTGGGAAGTAAAGTAACTCTCATCTGAATCCATCATATTGATTCGATCATCTCCTCATGGTCTAAAAGCAATGGGAAAAGCTGAAACTTGAGAGAGTCTGGGAAGGACCAGTGATGTTAGACTGGACATTAAATCTAACAAAAAATACAAAAACATGGTAGACTACAGACTGATGGTGTAACATCCATCCGCTTATAAGTGTTATGGGAATCAATTAAGTCTATAAAAAAACAACACGCCGACTTTCACTGTTCCTATCACTTCCGAGCGGATCTGTTGGGTCGATGAGAATCGGCTTCATTTCAGATATAAGCCAAAGAAAATGGCGGAGATATTTTGAGGAAGTCTGTCGGTGGTGCCACTGACTCTACATATCGGTATCTATTTATCGGTGAAGTTTTATTGTAGATAGTGTTTCTACTGTATTATCGGGGTACAAACATATTTAATTGGTATCGTTTCATAATCTATGCAAATTAATCAGTGAGCATTCTATACAGGGATCGTTTCTATTCACGAATCTGGCGTCAATGTACCCTGACTGTAGATCGATGTCAAATAGTCGGCCAAAGTAAACGAGCGTTAAGACCGACACTCAACGACCTTATGTACGATTGTCGTCGATGTACGCACTTTCACCGACCTTTCCCGATCCTGAGCAGGCCATTTAAATTACAATGGCACATATCTACCATGCTGATACACAAGTATTGCAAAGCCACTTGTAGCTGGGACAAGTCGATGTGTGGAATCCATTCCGGATATCGCTATTAGACCAGAATATATCAAAGAATTATTGTCTGTAAAAGATATTCCCAAACTTATGGCCCGGATGGCTCGGCAAACAACAATACCCTTTGACATTAATTGTGTCGCTGTATGAGGGTATAAGGCATCGACATGAACTTCACCGATTCATCCCGACCATTGGCCCATAAGATAGACGTCTCCAATTTAATCATTTCTTGTATAATTAAGATATCGATAAACAGAATTCATATCTATCCTCGCCAGTGTCTAAGGTAGAATACATTACTTTATACCTGATTAGTGGTCGCCAGGTTAGGTTATCTACTTGGAAGAAATAATCACGCTAACCTAACTTCAGTTAAGAGCTACGAAGTGTTTTTGCCAAACCACAGGTTGGTTTGATGTTTGTAAGAACCAGAGACCCTCTCCTCAAACACCCTGTAGCTCGATGTACTGTTAATTTTATCTTTTGTTCTTTTGGACTTTTGTGCTCATCAAAATTAACGCAGCGACACCTAATGGCTATTGTACAAAACTGTATGTTTACAAACTAAGAGCTATGATATGGGCAAGTGGTAGACCGCGACGCTTTCTGTATGCGAACATCCTGTAATAGAACCCCCCCCCCCCCCCACATACAAAAAAACCCAAAAAAAACAGTTCGATTATGTAACAAAGGGCAAACCCGTGGTACTTATGTGCACAGGTTCGGCTCTGCTACTCACAGCCAGGGGCGGATACGCTGCATCCGCTGACGAAAAAGAAGCAAACTACCACTCGATCCAAACAGCGGTATATCCGATATATGCCATTAGTAGATATGTGCCATCAAAATGTGTATGGCCTGCTCAGAATCAGGAACATTTGATAAAGGTGCATGTATACATTGATAATCAAAATAGTGGGCAAAGACAGGCATTACCCCCATATTAGTAACGCCCGACTAGCCCGACTCGGAAAAGGTAATAAAATCGGGTCGGTGCATACATCGTCAAATATATTAACGATTTCCTCCGACCCGACGGATCCGTGGGGCAAAGGTGCGTCAGGTGCAAAGTATGATCGGGCAGAGTCGGCGTGTCGGTGTCTTACAGGCTTTATAGTTCACTATTAAAGGGAACGATGTTGCTATGGGAAATATGTTGCTATGGATTGCTAGTAGCGCCACCTACAACGTACTAGGATGAGGCGACATCGCACGCCGCCCGCCGCCCGGCGCACGCCGCTCTATACGCCACACGCCGCGCCGATCGCCGGTCGACGCTTTCTGTGCGCCGCTCGCTGTACGCCGCTCCATGTAGGCGTACGCCACACGACGATACCGAGGTCCGTATAATATGTTTACACACACCTGTTGCTTGCTCTTTCTGTCGGTCCCATCGGTCGTACCTCTGGTTGTGTCTACATGGATGATTCCAGATCCATCACTTGTGACTCGCCAAGCCCCATATCCCTGCCTCAGATCTCCACCACCAGCAGGTATACGGTGAGAACTACCCCCCGATAATCACCATCACTCCCCTCACACACCTCCCCGGTCCTTGCCTTTGATTCCCCTCGTCACCCACGGCAGAGCATTGTGCTGGCGTCGTGCCCAGCTGTGAGGCATGAGGTGAGCAGGGGGCGTGTGGTTTGAGCGGCGGCTGGCAGAGATTGCAGTCGTCATGCTGCAGACGTCGCCCTAAAGTTGTCAGGTATGGCTGTGGACACTGAGGAGGAGGCGTTGGCAGGGTGAGGCCTCTGGAGGGCAGGTTGTCGATCGGATCTGATGTACACAGGAACCGCGACGACCTGAGAAAACAACACTGAAACAACGATCAACAATACGCTACAGCTTCGCCTTCCATTGCAGTCTGTTGTACTTTTTCACACTGGTTCGCGGAAAAAATATACTCAGAGGCTATTCCTTAAACGCAGATTTGTCCGCGATCATCATGATTCCTTCCCATCTACCCATCTCTGATGATTGGTGCTTGTAACGAAAGTCAACCACCTGGATGTCATACCAAGCCACCCATATGTCTGCAGCAAGCGAGGAACCGCCAGGCCACATGAAAGCTGTAGGAGTATCCCTCACCAGGTATGAATGAAACCAAGTTCGCGAAAATAATTCCGAAACCAGCTACAGTATATTGGATACGTCATTTACTGTTCACCACCCGAAGTGAATCTGGGTATTGATTTCAATCTTCGATGTGATGATTATTTTCATCTTTATCGTCATCATCGATGGACTATGGTTAGGTACCGTGAGAGCCGTCAGTAGCTTATCGGTCAGTCTACGGAGTCTTAGAGTTTGAAAAAGAATGAAGAACCGATTCCGTTATCGAGAACTTCTGGGGACAAATCAGGGAACCTACAAACTCTACAGGTAGGTGCCATCGCTGCTTCACCATTTTTAGTTGCTTTCCATTTGCCGCTCAGCATATGGTTTGCTTCCAGACTTTTGGTCTCCGATAAATTTGTCGGCTACCAGTAACGGTTTCTTTGGGGTCAAACGTCGGCAAGTGGAAACGAAAAAAATCGGCCACGGATTTAGTTCAAGCTTTTTGGAGATTATTGGCGTCATTTTCCGACAAAATTGTTGCCTACAAATTCAACATGGGTAGCTTTTGTAGGGGAAGAACTGGGTAAAATCTATTATTCAGATATTTAGCGCATGCACCATTTTTACCTTATATGCATTTTAGAACGAGTTCTTTCGGAAAATAATTTTGTCAGCAGATAGAAATATGCCTATGGCCGACTTAACACCTGCTGATGGAAAGCAATCCGATATCATATTATGAGGAGAAATTTCGGGAGGCTATGCATTCCAAGAAAATATCATCACCTGCAAATCGTTGAGGTACTTACACAGTTTGGCTGATTATACATTTTATCTGTACCGATGAAGTATCTCTTTAAATCTGCATTCCATAACTGAATAATTGAACCCGGTTTCATTTCGTCAGTGGCCTCAAATATCGGTCGGTTGTGCCATATTACACATATTTATACGTAGAGAAATTACGGTCAAAATCGGAAGGTGTGTAAACTGAGATTATACAGCAGATGTCGCCTATCAGATCACCAGCAGCTACCAAGCAATTCCCAGCCAGGTATTAGAGGTGAAATTCTAGCCATATCTCTCTCCATGAGACTATGGTGGTGATTACCGTCACACTAAATCTATAGTGACACTTAATTTCGCTACATGCGGTTCAGCTTGTCAGGACATATCTATTTGCAATTTAAATATTATCTACATTGTTGAACCGTTGGTTGATTATAAATTAATTTCAGGAGGGGTAGAAAGGCAGAGTATAAGGTGATTGCTGAGCCACCTTGGCAAAGTACTGTAGAACGACGCTCTCACCTGATATTATTATCAACACGATTTTACTACTCACTTTTTCTTTGCCTCAAGAAGTCATTCATCTAATTGGCTACCAACTGTTTGACGAGACATTTTACCTCCTTGATCATGTTGATCAAACATTAGCAATGACACTGCTTTAGAATGTTTACGCAATGGGTGTTTGTCTTCTCTTGTCCATTTTCAAAAACAATATAATCCGGAAGCCGGGAACACACTATAAGCGAAACAAAATATAGCGAAAATATGAACCATTGTTTAATGATACAGTAGAACCCCGCGTATGGTACCGTCAGTTCCAATCAAAAGTGCCCTGATGTGAAATGAAAGTAAATATTTAATAGAGGAAACCCTTCCGAGCAAAGGTCTTCTTCCTTCAGGCCTAGCACCCACCAACGGCGATAGTCTACAATAGAACTTCTGATAGGCTACGATTTGAAAAGGCAAAATCGTAGGCTATTGGGAGGTATTTGAAAGAGGCCTTGAATCGTAGAGCTCTGTCATGATCCAATAGGTGAATCATTCTCCATGGCTATGATTAGCTAGCGATAGGCTACAATAAGCTCCGATGAGCTATGAAAAGTCGAACATATTGGATCTAATAGGAAGGCCTACGACTGGGGTTTCCAATCATAGCCTATCGGCATCCAGTTGTGCGCTATGGTAGAGTCAATCATAGAAATATGGTCTTCTGCCATGGTTTTGACTGACCTCCCTATGACATTTGATTCCAGTCGCAAGGCCCATTGGGACCAGTATCGGCATTGGTCGGTGCAGGGTCTAATACGAAGGTCGTCCCCTTTCACGGGGTGCCCCTCAAGCGGGGTTTTACTGTTATATCTGCCATCGACAATTTAGCGTTTTAGAAACAATAATCTGGTGAAATGAAACAATAGCTCACATATATAACATATTAAAAATCGCTAACTTGACTCGCTTCGTGTTCAAGACGAATCCACCCAAGAAGTGCAGGCCCTAAAAAGCTTTTCACTGAATAATCGACATGTTCTTGTGAAACCAAAGTCTGTTTTCACTCTACGATGGCCTCTTAATAATTATCTCTGGAAGGTCATGAGCTCGCATGACCAATGAAGCATATCAAGACACATCCCATCGATATCCACAGCTATGTTGTCTTTTTTAATTTTAAACTTGCTTTATTCATTCTCTAAAGGTTTACATTTCTTCCATAAATACAGTGACAATAAACAACCATGACCGATAGGCTTGAGAAGATACAGTTAACAAAGGTGAACAAATTGGGATGATGGGATGATGTAGAAGTAACAAGATTGACCCTTGGGGGTTCCTCTTTCAGAAAACAGACGGGTATCATAGCGTTTTAGCTGATCATTACTTTCTTTAAGGAAAGCTTTGAGCTAGCTTTTTGTGTTTCAGCATTTAAAGTTGCCATTATTTGTCATGCTTCTTGAGAGTTTCCCTATACCTACACCTTTTCTTGTAAGGGCTAGTTCTGAATCTGTAATCCTTAAACCTCACCTTGTCATCACTTCTCATACCCCTCATCAAACCATCAACATTTCCCATTATCCTAGATCCCTTATACATAATGATTAGAAGCTGAATCTCTGTACGAATACCAAGTTTGCAACGTTGCATACAGCATGCAGACCATCAACCCCATGTCTCTCACATATCCTCTTTGGCAGACTCTAGTGCTATATAAGTCACCAAAGGTGTACTTTGCAAACTATTATTTAAGTATAACTTCAAAATTTCGGATATCATCCTAGGCGACACTATATAGAATGTATATAAAGTGGCAAATGAGTATAACATATCCCTGTATCGTAGTGCATATGGACAAAACTGTTTTTTATCCCACCGCATCTTATGATATATTGCTGCCTGTGTACAAATTATCTGGATTGAGGTGGTATAATTATATATCCCACGGACTATCGTGGTTCCATATGAAATCATATTGCTCTCACACGTAGATGAGAATTACTGCCCTAAGTCACCGTTTTCATTTACATCTACATTGGAATCCCCTTTGCTGTAATGAAAGACTACCTTCATTGGTAAATTACTTGGCAGGTTCACTTTGAAAAAGAAAATATAATTTTGATCTTCACATGTAGCTAAGGCTTTATGAAGTTTCAAATGTGATCGAATTACAATATGATATTAAAGTAGTTTTTAAACAAGTACAACAGCTTCCCAAATCGGTTCGAAATATGATTTTATTGGTATGAACAGTCGAACACTGTGCAATATGATACACGGAATTGTAATCACTCCTTTGAGCACAGAGCAACATTGTCAGCAGCCAAGTATCGATTGTTTTCTTACATCGTGTAATTATTTGATAATCTGAGCTGGTAAAAATGATATGTTATTCTAATTTCTGTAATATTGTATTCACTAATCACCTGATGTATCAGCGTATAGGAAGTAATGTTTCATCTGAAATATGGGGGCATTAGTCATTGCTATCGAGGGGATAGCGATAGTGGGGTACCTATAAAAGATGTAGTAAGGAGAGCACATATCCATCTCATCATGACATTTCCCGAGCCCATGCACATCGACACTGACCTTGACATGGAAACAACTTGAGAAACCATGTGAATAATTGATATTTCCTGAAGGAGGTGCTGATATATCCATGATGATATCTGATAGATAGGCTGCCGACGTTGCACAGGGAGGACCTTGAGAGAGAATGTAATCGTGTATTATACATAAATCTATGCTGCAAAATATTATGGATACCGACATCTGCTGTGGTTTTGGTATATTTCATCCATCCTAGCATAGTGTCCCCTATTTAATCACAAAGTCCCAGTGATTCAATAACATTTAACACATCGGATTGGTTTATCATCCCATCGTTTCTTATATCCAATATCCCAATAACACAGTCCAGATTATCACCTCCATCATTCTTTTTTATAATTTTTTTTATTCAGTCACAAAGCATTCGAGAGTATGTAGTCGTTCTTCCATGCTCGTGGTCGTTAGGCCATTTCGTCAAAATCAACATAACAGATTGGTGTGAGAAATATACAATGATGATGTTTTCATGAATGTACTATACTACAATATAACAAGTATGATACCAATAGATTGTGATTTTTTTATTTATTTTTTTTATTTATTACTCACAAATCATCACAGGGATGGTCTTCCTTTGTGGTCTATCAGAAATGTACAATAGTTCATTCACATACAAGTGTTGGAAAGAACACTTCTTTTCTGCAAAGACTTATATAATGTAATGTAATACAAAACGAGACACTTTAAAGCAGTTGTCCAGAAATGTGGGGGAAAAAACAACATCAAAAGGTTGTTTGCATCATATGATGCCCCACCACCATCTTAATACTGAAAGATGATAATGATGAGGATAATGAGATGAGATGGAAGAAAAATCGGATAAGAAGACTCATTATGGTAGTTCTACACGCAAAACCGTAAGTATTGAGTTAAATTAACAACAACAAGAAATATAATATTCATAGTCAGACAGGTCTAGATAAAATGGATTAAACTTTTTCAGGTCTGTATGAATATAGATATCAGGTTTGGTTCTTATTCCAGTTTTCGTTCAGTTTGCAATATTAAATAACATCTAGTTTTTTCAACATAGACTTGAAACTCTCTTTACTCGGTGCTGATTTAACGTCTACATTTAGTTTGTTCCATAATGTCTTGCCACGATAACCGGGTGACTTTTTGAAAAACTCACTGTTGGGCTTCTCAAGCTTAAAAATAAATCTGTTCTTAGATCTGAGTACTCTATCCATATTGGCTATTCTAGATTCATTATCAGCCACCATGGGGGTTGTGTTTTCCTCAACAATATCTCCATAAGTCTCTATATATATTTTACGTATATATGTTAAGGTAAGCTCGTTTCGCCGACGCTGCAACATTTTCACACCTGTAAGCATGTGTAGGTCGTCGACAGTGCGCACCCGCATATTATCACACAAACAGATTCTAAGGGCCTGATTCTGCAGGCGCTGAAGTTTAGCTAACCATATCTTATTTGCGCCTTCCTGGTAAATGGCCGAGTAATCCATAATTGGTACTATTGTGTATTTATAGATCTTTATCACCACTGATTTCGGTACCAGGTATCGGATCCTATTAAGGACAAATAATTTGTGCTGTATGCGTCAGATTAGATTTCGTGATTGCTTTTCAAAATTTAGTGCACAATCAATATCTATACCCAAGTAAGAGTATGAGTTGACTGTGTGTATCAATTTCAAACCAGCATACAGAGTTAAGGTAGGCAGATTCTTTAGTTTGTTTGGTGGTCCATACCAACATGCTTTGGTTTTATCAGTGTTTACTGTCAGTAAGTTGATATCGCACCACTCCAGGAAAGCGTCAAAATCATCTTGTAATTCTTTGATGAGAATACTAGTGTCATGGTTTGTGTTATAAATTATTAAATCATCTGCATAGAGGAGAAATTTACTATGTCTAAGAATTTGTTTAACATCATTTATGAAAAATATGAATAACAAGGGGCCCAAAACTGAGCCCTGGGGGACACCAAAAGATATTTTACTCCAGGCAGAAACGCTATCCTGAAATTTGATTCTTTGTTTTCTCTGGCCGAGATAAGAATTAATCCATGCTAGATGGTTTGCCTTAAGATCAAGTTTTTCCAGTTTTGATAAAAGTAGGGCGTGATGCACACTGTCGAACGCCTTACGCAAGTCTATATATATGGCTCCTGTATACGCTCTATTATCTCTAGCTCTGTATAGGTCAGACAATAAACAATAAATGGCATCAACGGTACCTCGTTTCTTCCTGAATCCATATTGCTCATTTATTAATACATCATTTGCTTCAAAATGTGCTGTTAAATAAGAATGGAAAATCTTTTCACAGATTTTGCCCGGGGTAGGGAGAAGCGATATAGGTTGCCAATTGTCTGGTTTCGAATGGTCCTTGTTTTTCGGAATAGGTGTGACATTCGCATACTTTTAGGTGTGTGGGAAAGTACCATTATGAAAACTAGGGTGTGTATAAACGAGGCGTTTGGTCCAGGTATGACTGCACAACTGATCAGGTAAGTCAAATTTCAAGCGAAATTTGCGCTGGAAAACGTATTTCCGTTTTCAGTTTGATTTTCATTGGTTCTGCTGTGTGGTTGTCTTTGGTTACATGTCCACAACATTGATTTAGGCCTGTGGTTGGTCAGATGTACAGGATATGACCTGGTCTGACCTTTGCTGAACTCTGACATGTGTCATGGCGGTTCTGTTTACATTTATGGATATGTGCTGCCTAAATCTTCATGAATTGTGTGCAGTTTCGCCATCTTCTGGCTCCTCAGGTACAGTAAGGGACTCTAAACCTCTTTTGTTTTCAGGTGAGGGGTTGTTTTATGCTTAGATTGTGCTTCTTTTTTCTTTTTTGGCTGTTTTTAGGCCAGTGATTGATTGATATTTTCTGTGTGGGTGTGGTTAGTGACTTCCACTCCACACTGTCACAGCCCCATTGTTCTGTCGGGGTCTGTGTAAATGTTAAATTGATTGAAGATTTAATTTTACCTGATCATATGTTGTGAGCCTGGTCTGAGGAACATAGGTGAAATTTTATTTCCAATTTTGCACAGTACAAAGTGGATTGACAGACTATATATGCGTCGATAGTGAAGTTTCCATATTCAATGGTTTCGAATTATGCAATGGATTTGAAATCCATATACTAAGATTATAGTATCTGACATTCTAAAAAAATAGGTAGAGTTTTACTGAATCTCCATACAATTTCATTTTGAACTTTGTAGACGATTGAAAGTAAAATGACAATGATGACTCCATTCAGATATTTGTTTGGAATTGAGTATTAGGGTAACCTAGTGTGTACACGTATGTTTTTTACGTTCCGTTGAGGCTAAAAAAAAAGTCGCGGTTTTTTAGCAGAGCGGTGGGAGAAGGATTTGTAATCTCTAAGCCCCGTTTTCACCATGAGGGTAACCTATTGCACAGAATATGGACATATGGATGGCCACCAACCTCTATGAGAGGTAAATGTCAAGAATTTAATTCAAGCTGCACAGGAAGAAACGTAGAGTATATTGATGTATCCATCGTGGCATATCTGTATTACTGCTGTCAATGTTTTCCGATCCTTTCTTCAAAAAGCGCCCACACTGTCTGCTGGTGTATACGATATAATGCCCGCATTACCATCTTGGTGTATACACGCATCAATGTAATAGACACTAAATATATATATGATGATTTTGTTCACACGGGTTCAATTGGGATACAGGCTGAAATTGACGTATATTTGACGAACAAAACGTTGGATGATATACACGCCTGGGATTAATATAGAATATTTAGTTTTAAAGTTCATGTTTGGTTAATTTAACTCATTAGAACTCATGAAATGCTGATTGACACTTTTTCTTTTCTTTTCATGTTTTTAAAAAGAAGTTCTCCACGAAAATGTGACTATTGATTCTCCCACGGCTTGGCCATTAAAACCAGCCTTATAAAAAGTCTGAGGCCTTCTGCCGCTTTTTTAGGTCCTAAGCCTGCAGAAACGACTTGATCTAACATGTGTATATTACATATTGACTCAATAAAGAAATTTATTTAAAAAAAAAGAAAAAAAAAGGTCTCCTATGGTATCATGTGAATTAGTATCATGCACTGAAATATGTTAGATATGCATTTTCTGAAGAGTAAGGTATAAAGTTGTCCTCAACCTTGTTTAACTCCATAAAATTGATATTTGACAAGGGAAGCGCATCATCCTCCTGCTTGTTTTTAATCTTACCGATAGCGAGAACTAGGAATCAGATATCATAATGCAAGGAAACTAATTAAGATGTTTCTTGACAGAATCTAAAGATTGAGAATTTTGATGAATGGCTCAAGCTAATTAAGAGCAACATGTTTCAGGTTAACTGTCAATTCAAAAGGTAGCGTCATAACAAGAATCACAAGTTTACAAGTCCTGTGAAGAATATCAAGAGACGTCACGAGTTTGAGTCTGAGTTTATTTATGTCACACATTTTCTTGGCACTATGATTTCACGAGTCAAAGACGACTGACATTACGGAGACAACAAAATGAGTGACATAAGTAAACTCAAACTCAAACGAGTGGGGTTTAGATTTTATCCTATGCTGTTTCCACATTTTTGTCAGTATTAGAAAGTAGTGACATAAACAACACTTTATGTTACACCTGTGACATAAACAAATCCCATGTTAAACCTATGGCGTTTTTTATTAGGGGTAGGATAAACATAGTTACTGAGCCCATAGTGCTGGTTTTTCGAGGTGTTTCTATCCATAACGGCGGCTCGATGATGTAGACAAAGAGCTGCAGTGACAAAATGAAAGACTGGACAGCCATCATTACAGACTTAGTAATTATGTTTCCTTGTTACCATATACCTGAAAACCATTATAAAATGCCATTCGATGCACAGCCTATGCACAGCCACAGACAGTGGGCCCGAACAGTATTTATACTACACCCCTAGCAGCGGGTAGTATTCCAGGTGTTCGTGCACAGGTATATACTACCTAAGATCAATTGCATTGTCATCATTAATGAATGAGCATAAAATCATGATCAATAACGATTAAAACGTTTGGTACATATAAACAGTATATGGGTCATTTTCTGCATCTGACTTGCACCCAGTCAACTTGACATTTCTACAACTGCCTTTGTATAGACCAAATATATTAGGTATCTTTATAGGTCAATAAAGTATTTTGGTCTCTTGTAACTGGTCATGGTCAGCCAGACATGCCTCTAGGACCCTGCGACACTGACAAGCTACTCCTTTCCCAATATCACAGTATTAACACTATCACACGATAGAGAAGGGTATGTCCCATATGATATGGCAGTTCCAATGTTATACAGTCAGGTCTGTCACACCATCGGGTATCAACAGCTACTGCAGGTGTTGCCACTGTGCATTAATTATCGTTCCTTCATCATTAAACGGCAACCATGCTACATTTTCTTTATTGATGTTGAAACCAGAAGAATCTTTATGTTTCTATGGGCTTATCAATAAAGAAACTACATCCACGACACCCTTCGATGTGTCATAGGCTAAGACCTTTTTTTAGGTTGCCAGAACCACGCAATCTCTTTTTCGGGAAGTTATTCCCGTTAGTGCCACGTAATCAAATAAAATAGAACTTTACCCAATAAAAAATGTACATATTTTCAATATTGTACTTCGATGTCTCTGCTTGTACCAGTATGTCTTCTTCATGGACGTCAGATCGCCAGACACCAGCGTTCACGTTCGCTGATTCCGTCTTGGTACCGCTGCCCGCCGGTCACAGACTGACACAGCCACTCTGGGCCTGTTAGAGACCAGCACACCTGTCTTGCCTTCAGACTACCCCAGCCGAAGAAGAACCGTAACCAGCCGCAGCACAACCGGTGCAGCCACCCTGCGGCGCCCTGAGAAGATAACTAGGGGCATTCTGGGACGGTTATTGCCTCTATCACGTGACCAACTCTGCGTTGCCATGACATCGGCATCCTTCAAAGAAAAACATGGGGAAGAAAAGGTGTGAAAAGTAAAGGGAAGAAAAGGAATAAGATTCCACATGGATGAAATCCTACCAACTTAGATATTCAAAAGAAGTAATGTGAGTTTGAAGGAGGCGTGAGAGTGGGGAGCCATCACTATCAAACAAACAAAATGGCGAAGGTAAAAAACAGGAAGGAACATCAAAATATTGTACCATAGTTGCGAAAAATAATCGGGAAAAGTCAGGCTTTACAACATATTCCTGGCCTTGCAAGACATAAATGTGTGGGGGAAATTACTTAATGCGTTTGATTTTTTGTTGTCATGAAATATAGTGAAGCTGCTACATTGACATAAACTGGTTTAACGTTGGTAAGAACCGTTTGGAGATGAAAGAAAAAAAACACAAAAAAAACAAGGTTCAGTATTTAGTCTTAATTATCTACAACTGCCTTTGTATAGACCATATGTAGCTCTATGGGCAAAGAAAAAGTAAAGTATTGCTTTATGTTATAAAAAGTAAACCACTACCCACGTTTGATGAACCAGCTTATCAATGAACTAGCTTATCAATACGGGTACAAAGTAAACACTAAGCTATATCGTGATAGTTATTGAAAGAAATGAACGTTGGAAATTTTATTCTAAAGTGTCTGATCATCGATAAAGTTTCTCTTTTAAAACTAAAAGAGCTCATTAGTTCATTTGGGAAATTCTCTTGTTAGAATCCATAGTCAAAGTCAGCTGTTCAGCCATAAAAGTGAGGAGCACATTCAAGAATTTAATTCCGAATCATTTATACATAGCTCCCGCCTGTTTCACCCTAAACTCTAATAAAGTACCACGAATATAACAACCCTTGATGTAATATACTTTCAACCACATTTGTAATAAACTCCCTTAAATGTAATAACACCTCCCTCAACTGTAATGACCTTCTCAATCCTATTTGTAATAAAAACCACAAAAGAAATTAACTTCTTCCTTATTTGTAATAAAGATCAGAGTCTTGTAAAGAAAACAGTACATTTTCAAAATAAAGTGACACCGTTTATGGTTATAAATAAGGGAACATTATTTAGAGTACTAATGGATAGAAGGTCTCTGTGTATTCCTCTAGTTCAATCAATGATTGTATATTTTCTGAAGAGGTGGCACACCAGATACAAGAGGGGTAGGTGCCGGCACTGCTGAGTAACCAGTGACTTACCAACACCCGACCTTGTACTATGCACTCCCACTCGGAGGTTTCTGCCTACTATATATAAGTAAATAAGTAAAGAATAATGGAGTGATTAAGCAATTAGACGATGAGATGTTTAGATCATCAGATAATTAGATATAATGATTACAAATAATTCTAACATCGGTAGCAGTCAATGGTTAAATCTGTTCTAACTTTGGATGATCATATACATTGTTCCAGCGATTAAATATGCTACCCTCTGCGTTCATTAACGTACATGTATGGAAAAACAGACAGAGAAACTTTAAAAAAAACAAGGTTTTCTTTACAGTTCCTATAATACAATGAATCTAGCATGGGATAGCCAAAGCTCAATCCTGGATCTACATTACTCATCACCATGTGCTAGGCAGTCTGGGAAGTTGGCCACAGTATAGGCCCATTTCCATTGGCCGACGAAAATAGCGTAGACTTTTTGAGTTAAACCAGAAAGTCTGTCAGTGGTGCTACTGACCGTGCGTCTGTATATAAACATCGGTGAGGGTAGTAGATTTCACGCAGTGACCAAGCTTTCACTCACTGGTAGGTGGTGCCACATTGCATAATCTGAGCAGAAAAAGTCGCGGGTCATTCCACAAGCTGGGTCGTTTCCCTTGACCGATTTTGGGTCAGCAGAGCCAAAAGTCAATCGGTTGTTCCTGACTCTAGATCGGTGATGGAAAATCGGCCAATGGAAATGAGCCTTTACTGAACGAAACCCCTGAGCGAGTACAGAAAATAAACACCACACATGAGAACCAAGCAGTTCCATCCTCAGGGAAAGAACACAACGAGTTGCATACCTCGCCTTATATACAAGGCAAGTCATATAATATATAAAACCCATGGCACTTCTCTGCACAGGCTCGTGGATCTCCTCACAACAGGAACTGGCACCTTGCATCCTCTTGTGTAGAAGGGACAAGCTTGATAATGTTACTACCTTCGCTACACACAAAGTTAATTACAAGGGAGGAATTATGTTGTCCCAATCAGTGAATTAAAACTTTTTCAATAATCATGTCCAAGGTCTTACAGAAAGTGTCATTGGGTGCAGCACATTTAATCCAAGTCCTGTTTCCCCCATACCAACATCACTATTTTTTCTCTGTGGAAGTTGGAAGTGAAGGGGTGTTATTCAGCTAATACAATAATCAAATATCTCATGATTGAAGAGGTTGGTGTATCCCCTGCAAGTGTCCTTTGGCCTGTAATGAGCAGTTAGGTTCTTACACAGCACAACAAATGCAGTTTATTAATCTTTTCACCACCGCCTATATTTGTCACCTGGCGTATATAGACATAGATATATAAATGTGAGATGTGTATATGTGAGTGTAAATATATCGCATAAATGTTCCCTACATTCGGCATATTCATATTTATATACATATAGATAAAAGAAAAGGTTTACCCACAGTCCTCTGTACACAGAACCGCTACCTTCAATTAAACAAACGATACCCAATCGGGTTTTTAAAATGATTTATGATAAAAATTGGTAATATAACATTGGTTCTTTCATATACCAGGGTCCTAGATGACTAGAATTATTAAGCAAAGACTACAGTTTGGTTTCTCTACACTATTTAAAGATGACTATATGTCTGACCATGGGTCTTTTAAATGCTGTGGTTGTTGTGTGCATATATATATATATATATGTTTAAATATTCTAGCGGGCGGGGTATACGTGACCGTTACAATATAATACATATATAAATATATATCTATCTATATCTTATTCTTATATTCTCTCAATATACCAGACAAGGCATTTGTCCATCGGTATCTATCTATCCTTCTCTGTCCATTTCTCAATAGCTATCTCCTCGTCCCTTCTTTTTTTATTATCTCTTTCCAACTCTATTCTCCTCCCCTTTCTCCCTTCTATCTCTGTCCCTGTCTTCCTCTTTTCCCCTATGATTATTTAGATCTTTCTTTGTGTCGTTTGCTCCCATTGAAATAAGTACCCTTCACCCCGGGCGTGGGTATCATTTTGCAGAACGTGTAATTATGTTCTTTTAAGACAACGACCTGCTTGGTAGATGACCCTCATCACAGAGGCAATCTTGTCGGTTATAGGTAATTAGGGCGATAGGTCCATGTCACTGTCGGCAAAAAGATGGTGTTTACATCGATAGCAATATCTGTAGTCATATGCAACACCGTTATCTTCTCCAATAGTACAATGACCGAAAGAGGAAGGGAAGATCTAGATGTACCTCAACACTGTTATTACAAGGTTTGAATTAGGGTATAGTGGTAGACTGCTAAATCTATCACCATTGTTGATATGTATCTGATAAAAGTTTGATAAAAAAATGCAGATCGCAGATGTTCGTGCAAACATTAGGCATGACTTGAGGCAAGCATTTTCTGCATCTGCGTTAGTGCATAGTTCATATCAATCTCTAATCAGATGTGTTTTACATCAACTTCCAAATTGTTGTGTGGCTCAAGTTGTATCAGTCAATTATCAAATGGAAATTGAATATCTCAAAGGAAATAGTATTGCATACTGCTTGTATTATAAAGGTCATAGTTAAAAACAGACTTTCACATTTGAATTATGACCTATAATAAAGTGAAATAACAAAAATGTAAATGCAGAAATTGTGGCTAACTTGTTAGCGCTAATCCACACAGGAGATGGTTTTTGGGGTGTCCACTTGGCTCCAATACGCACCGAAACACGCCGATATTGACCTCTCGATAAAAAATCCATATCGTGGTGAAATCGTAGCGGATATCCGGGCAGTTGGTCAAGTTTCTATGATATTTCTACCGATCCACACCGACGGACACCGACTCGGAACGATAAAAATCCCATATCGTAGAGAATCTATGACAATAGATCATGTATCCTTTGCCGTAGCGAACCGGTGCACGTCGGTGTGTATTGGCGACGGTTGGAACGGGAAGTCATATGAAATTTTCAGAATTCTTAAAATAAATAATGATAATGTCACTCTGCAAATATGGTGATATTTGATGATAGATAAAGATCTCGAATCGATCAGTTTATACTTAACTTGGAACTGACTTTTTCATTAAATATTATCATGAAATATCATATATTATTGTTTCGTTTTTACAGGTGCATAGCTAATTCCTCAGTCAGGAATATGCCTTATTTCTGGAATTATAAAGGAAATTTATATGATTGATTACACGGGTTGCGTCGTGAGCTATATCGGGGTGCATCGGGACAATGGTACCTTTTGCATGCATCCTGCCAACACGTTACGACGCACACCGATACACACCGTTACACTACGATTTTTTTTTTTAGGACTTTTATTTAGACTGGAGGGTCTACTAGGGTAGAACCCTGTTTTCAATAGGCTCCAGTGGCCAGTAACAAATTCTACTTTATCATAGTCATTTTCAGTTATACCAACATATTTACAGCTATGTCATATATGTTATAAGTACAATGACAATAGGAGAACATGACATTAAATCAGTTATGCATGAATACATACATTATATTTACAAGGATACAAATCAACTCAGGCTAAGCCTGTTGTCTGTTGGATGGGTTGGGCTTTTTTGGCTGTTCATAAAAATTTACAAATAATGAGATTATAATGATTATTTAAGTGTAGTTTATTCTTTGGGCTTTGAGGATTATTTTAGTAAAGGATTTAAATTCACTTTGACTATTGATATTTCGTGATTCCGGATCTAGGTGGTTCCATAAGAGTGCAGCTTTATAGTTGATACTTTTCCTGTAGCATTCAAGCTTAAATCCTTAAGTGGCAAGGATAGTTCCCTCTCCATATCTGGTCTTCCGATAGGCTACGCTTTCGTCATTTTGTATCGGTGTGTATCGGAGTGTATCACCGTTGGATGGTGCCCATTCTTACAGTCTCTAATCTAATCTCTAAACGCTATCAGACTGACCCTCCAATATCACTCTCCATTCACTTCCAAAGGACACTCAACAGGTTAAAAGCTTCCCCCACCCACCTTACAAACAATATCTACTTAGTCTTTCCTTACACTCTCTCTGAAAGCGAATTACTCAGGAATCAAAGTTCAATAAACTCCTTCAACTTACTTCACTCGCAATCAATTTACGTAATATGTTCAACAAACCTCCAATATCACTCCACCCTCTTTCCCTGTGCGTTGTTAGGACTGATTGTAAAACTGGGATTAATGGTACATTCTCACACACCACCTTGGAGAAAGCCTGTGAATCACTCGCCCTACCCTGTGCAGTATAGTTTTACCACTCCTGCTACCCACACCTAAAGAACTATCATTTTAAATCTTCCAGCCCACCCTGCAAACACATCTTTACTCTGCTTATGAGGCGCTTTTGCTACACATTGACCTATTCTATTTATACGTTTACGACCCCTGAAGGCCTCATGTACGCGAAAAATGTATATATTCTCTAGAAATCAACAATAAGTACTGTCGCAAAACTAGATGAATGGACTGCATGAGTGATATACGACAGCCAAGATTAAAACAAATCAGATTTTCAATTTATCATACCCCATCTTGTTGATTTTGGAAAATCAAAAGATATACACTCACAAACCAACCCTTTAGCATGCCAACATTCTATTTGCTCATTGTTATTGACAAATGATATGTTGACCTGTTATTCTACAGATACTGCCTGATGAAGCCTGATAAAATCAGACGAAACCTAACCACCCATCATTTCACCCCCATACATGTATACACACATTTAGATGTGTAAATATCCCCAATGAAATTATCACATTTAAAATCGGATGGTTCGGTATTTTGTGGTTGAAGCTCCAACTTGATATCCATAATACAAGTTAAATATACCAGAATATTTTCAAAATACCAAGTCTGTTTGCTCAAAGAAAGATATGGAGTGATGCTTCAAGCATACTAACGAAATCATATTGCCCGGCCAAGTGTCCTTTATAATCCTCATTGAGAGGAAACCCATCCCCTGGTCTGTCATCTTTCTATCAAAATCTATCTCCTGCCTCACATTCAAAAGACAATTGCAACACAAAAGAAACTGGGGCTTTACTTATCCCTCTTTCTCCATCTCCCTCCACCCACACAGCTAGGCGGCTTACACCATCAGTTACTATGGCAACTCTAAATGCTTTAGGGGGAATCTGATACCGACCTAGGGAACGAAGGCTAGACTTACACAGTTTAGGCCGTTAAGAATCCTTGTTTTATCTGTGCGTTCTCAGGAGTGATCCAAATTCAACCCTCACAATGTACACGAGGTGTGCATCCAGGCACTGAATCGTATCCAGGGGGCCGTTGAATTATATTTTGTCATACGTGAGGCTGGACCATAAGTAAATCGAAAGATAGACGACAACCTGGACGACCTTTTCCACATTTTATAGGGTAGCATAGAATTAGTCGTGAGCTTCAGCACTATTGTCCGTAAAGAATGTCGTACACTTGTCGCACAATTCACCTATTTCCATTGTATGTGCTAGGCATATAAACGCCCATACTTATATAGGACTGCATCGAGAATTGGATAAACACACAATACTCCACAAGTTTGGATGGGCCGCAATCATCATCGATGCGAAGCCGAGTGATGATTACAGCACATCCAAACGAGTGGAGTACCAGGGGTGATGTAGCATAAGAAATCGTTCATTTTGAAAATGAACGATTAACTCGTTTTTCAAACCATTCCAAATTAAAAGATATTTTCTACAGAGAATTCTATTCATATGTGATACATGTATACCAAATTTCAACATTTGTTCACAATTGAATCGATTTTTGAAAAATGTTTGACCATTCGCACAGATGTACAGGTGCTGAACCACTCGCCCTGTTGATCTCATGCATACTACTGCATTGCTCGATAGTGTATCAGTGTGTATCAGCATTTATTTAGGAAATGTATAAGCACTTGGAAATAGTTCTATTGTATGACAATTGTACTACGTACATTTTCTATGGACGATACTGCTGGTGCCGACGACAAGTTTTATGCTAGCCTGAATAAAAAAGGTCGTCCAGTATGTCGTTCATCGTGCGATATGTCGTATCGTCCAGCCTCACGGATGACAAAATATTATTCAACAGGCTCCTAGGGGCCGTTGAATAATATTTTGTCTAGGCTTGGACAACTTGTATACCTTATACATTCTTTCCTCAGATATGTTTTCTATTTGTCTGTGTATACAACGCTATCCCTAAGGTTGGAGTGCAAAAACATAGTCCCAATGATATACCTTATGGAATATATGTTCCTTGGTTTGATTCATTCAAGAACATTAGTGATGAATATGACAAATTCATCACTTTGATTGTTTTGTAAACGGGCAGCTCTGTAAACCACTATTCGTGGTTTACGGCCACTTGTCAACAAAAAGCATCGATTATGGTCTATTTCTACGACTAAATGCAGTACCTTTATAGGATAGCATTACAGTGAACGATATGCGCATTGCTACGTTGGCACTGACCCCAGGACAAAGCACACGTTGGCTATTTTCAGTGTCACCATTAAGCTGAAGCAATAGCCTTAAATGGCCACAGGTTTATTGTGTCCTTATCATCTCTTTTGGGTAATCACATCTGCAAATAGTTCGAACAATTACTACTCAATAGCCTCCCTGAAATAGAGGCACCCAGCATAATAACATAAGTAAAGGCTAAGGTGGAACACACACTGTTTGAATCTGTTTCTTAAAATAAAGTCCCCTTAACGTAAGCTAGACTAAACGTGACCTTACCGAGAAACTTTGACTTTCTTTCAACGGTGCTTGCATTTGGTTATCCGTCAATCAAAAGCGAAGCAAAATCCAACATTATCGAGTAAATGCAACTGATATGTTTTTGTCCCGCCAAATTCCCGCCCGTTTGATAGCAACTATGTAGGTTGCTGTGCGACAACGTCACTGCCACAACATAACCGCATCGGTATACATGTAGTATGTTTACATTTTGCAGGATTCAAAATCAGGCCTATTGCGCCCTTGACGATTATTATTTAAACAGTTCTACATTAATGTTCAGTGTAGAACCATCTTAGAATGCCTGAATCGCTACTGTCCACCATTTTTAGATCCACCGATCGTAGTCTTTGTTCACCTTGGGTAGTGAACTTCAGCTTTTGTCAGTAAACGCATATTTCTACACCCCCAGCAGTGGTTTGTATTGGTGACTGTTCCAATAGGGATGTATCTATATACCTGAACCTTACAAATTGTCTATAGAAGACTGAAATGAACCAAAATCAGTTTTACCCCCTCTACCATCAGCAGAGACAGTATACAGCTTCAACACCAAACAAGACCTCTGTGTCAGAATAGACTGAATTAAATCAAGATTTCTGTTTCCTCCTTGTTCTCTTTATTGACCACTGTTTACTTTTGACACGTTACTTGTCAAGAGTTCTGGAGAGATTGAGTTGGGAAAATCATTGGTAATAAACATTAAAATGCAATGAATAAACGCACTTTATGTCCAATATATATTTTGGACATTTTGAATCCAAGTTACGTTTCATCCAGTGTTTTACATAATTTTCACATTTGCAATTTTTCATTATCATTCATACCCACGAATTCAGGTTCTCGACCATGTTAGTGGCATAGCCCTGGGAGTTTCCTAATTCTGTTTTACATTCTTTTCTCAATATATCATTCAGACAGAAGTTAGTGCCATTATAAGCTTGTTGATATCTTATGAAAAAAAGTGATGGGATATCAGCCATGCTTCGTTCTAACAGTACCTCTGGGATGGCAGTCATATGAAGGTGTACGGTAGTGGGAAGATCACCTTATATGGTTTGTGGCGGGATATAAAAGAACCTTGGGAAGCCTTAGAGAATATAAGCTTATTTCTAAGTACATTAAATCAAAGTATTAGATGGTGCCTACATGTAAGTGGGAGAGAGAAAGGGAGTAGCAGAACGGTGTAGCTTTTAGGGGTTCGGATGAAATTGGATTCTTCCAGAACCCTTTCTTGGAGAGAAACGTAGGTGCGTGACGAAACACGGGAGGTGAGTGCTTGTCCTTTTATACATACACCCTTAACATGCTTGAAAATCTCATTTTTACGCTGTTTGTGTTTAAGAGGGTGCGTCCACCAACCACGACAAGGCTGCGACAACGGCATTCCCACAAGGTCCACGACAGCTCTACGATAGGAAGCCTTGTCGTAGCCTTGTCGTGGCTGGTGGACCACAGTTCCCGACAAGAGGCTACGACAAGGCCACGACAGGCTGCGACATGAACCTTGTCGGGGGCCTGTCAGGGGCCTTCCGACAAGGTTACGACAAAATCGAACATGTTCAATTTTGGAGGCTTGTCGTGGCGTGTCGTGGTGTGTCGCAGTGGTCTACGATAGAATATTTAGGTGGATCGTGCACTTCCCGACAGGCTGCGACAAGGGCTCACGACAGTTCCCCTCCTCACGACAAGGCTGCGACAAGGAACTTTCTTGTCGGCGCCTACATGATAGGCTTGACTCTAAATTTGGCTTTCTTAGTTTCCATTTAACATTTAATCACAGTTAAATACATTGCATTTGACCATAATCATTTTACACCCTTGATCTCTCCTTTTGATCTGACTCTACATGCAAAGTTTGCAGTTCACATTTTTTCCGCTCTTGCTACCACTTTTGAGATAAAGATTTACTCGGGCCTGCTTATTTTGCTCGTTCCAACTTATTTTTCAGATTCAGTTTCAACAGTCAACTGAATTCATCTTGACTAACTGTCATCCTAGTTTTTGTTCTGGGCTCCTTCCCTAGAGACTCTAATTTAAACTCAACAGACTGTTTATACCTACTACTATTTATCGGGTTACTAATCATCATTACTGGACTGTATTTGTTGGTCTAATAGCATACCCGATCCTTGATGGGTTCTTAGCTTTACTATATACTTTCCAATAATTGAGTCTCCCTTCCATCATTACGATAATTGATGTCAAAGGTTTTGTAAATTACGTTAATGGGTACTCTGATTTGTTAGTTTTATCACACCCTCAATCCTTTATTTTGGCCGCGCTGTACTTTATTTAGATATGTGTAATTTGTTTCATTTATTGAAATCCCAGGAAGGGGAGTGCATCTTCGTAAATCATAGATGTTTAACGTCTTGTTGGGTATTTTCTTCTAGTGGACAATATCTAAATTTTATGTGAGGCCTTGCCGATCATTCCATCAATGTACATGTCATAATTCAGTGTTTTATCAAGATTCTTACTTTGGTACTTTAACGTCTTACTTCCTATAGCATTTGGCTAATCATTATAAGATCAAAGTCTCCCAGTTCTTTCACTTGATTCCTCGTCCCAAATATCATAACCTTAGTATTTTTGATAGTTACCACAAGTTTGTTGTCCTTTCTCCATGCCTTGATTCGTTTCCTTGATTGATGGAAATTAGAAATAACAATGGACCTAGGACTGATCCCTGCAGTACACCTATATTTAGGGGTTTTTGATTGGATACGTTATTGTTCTGAGTATAATGAGCCTGATTACATTAAGATGTTGATACTTTTCCAATTTGGTTACCATGGCAACCAATTTTACCCTTTTTTGGTGGAAATACTGTTTTCTGAGGATTATCTATGTTTTTTGATAAGCAAGCCACACCCAAACCTATCAACATAGACTTTTGTATGTTATGACAAAGTCACAGTACAAATATTACTCTTTAGAGACACTTTTGAATAGGAAAGTCTCATTTTAAGGCATGATGTAGGTTCTGCAAGGCTGGCTTGAGCACAGGCGTATATGTATGTCGTGTATCTATGCAGTCACATTCCCAATATAGAGCTCAGAGATGCATACTGTTACTCTTTCACATGTACCTCACAGACCCTTTTATCAATCAAAATAATATGTGAGTATGTTCTGAGTATAATGATCCTGATTGCATTGAGATATTAATATTGTCCCTATTTGGTTGCCATGGCAACTGAACATTGCATTTTTTGTGGAAATACAGTGAAACCGCACTTATGGGGGCACCTTCTTTTCTGAGTAAAAAGTCTGCTTTCCATGGAGTTTTTAGTCTGCAGATGGTTATATGATCATACCAATATAAAAGAAAGAAACACTAATTATATCCAAGGAATAAAAAATGATCGTTATTTATATATAATAATCAATTAAAAACCATAAAATAAATACATTCATTAATTAGTAGACAAATATATACAAAAGTTAGTAATATGAACAAACAATTAATTTTTCATCCAAAAGGTGTCAAAGGTCACTCTATCCAAGCCACCACCACCCTGCCCCCCCCCCCCCTCTCCCCCAAATCATCTTTGTTGAGGTTGTGCTTTCACACCATCCTCTGCCTTTATTCACTCTTATTGTATCACCTATGTCGTTGGCTTTGTGGTTGTGGTATACTAAAATATAGATAGGTCACTGCTTTACCCAAACACACACACACTCAACTGACACCTACCTGACCCCTTTACACAGGCCTATACTGTCTCACAAAGTGTTGATGTCTATATATTTGGCAACTGGTTCATCCCCCAGTTGGTGGCACTCCCTATATGACTCCTGCTGTTTCTGTCATCTTCTGTGAAATATTGGCAGAAGAGCCAGAACATAGCATTGAATGTGGTCTGCAGGTTGGTAATAGTAATGTATATTGCATATCGGTGTGGGTTCCCTGGATGCAGATTCTGTCAGTGGGTGAGGTGTGCATGTAAGCATGATGTGCATAGAAGCAGAAGTCACAAATGAATGGTTGGGCCAATCAGTACACCATTAATACATGTATCTTGTACATTGTGTGTATGGCCACTGCCTTGAGATTGCTGAGCTGACTGCAGGATATTCATATTTATGATTGTCGTTGCTGTGATGGTGACAGGTGTGACCAACAAGGCATTTTGTCTCACTAGTCTGTCCCTTTGCAACATCTGCTCCTCTGGCTTGGATTAGAGGACATCAAGTTCTGATTGCATAGTTGTCAGAGTGTTGCAGCATGTCAGCCTTGTTGTTTTTTGGAGGTGTTCAATGTCCTCTGGCATGTTGAGCTGTATGCCAGTATGCAACAGGGAAGAGATGCTTGGGTAGAGGTTAGATGGAGCTGAAAGCATTGGTTGCCGCTACACTGTGGTGATGGGTGAGCTAGGAAGTGATCACTGCCTTAGTCTGGAGGCAGTGGAGGCTGCTGTGGTGGATCGAGTGGTGCTTACAGATTGCTCTCCCTTTGAGCTTGGTTGCCTACTGTCTGCATCTAACATGTGTGAAATGTGTTGCAAGGACATGATTTGTATTTGCGCCACAGATGCATGTGATTTCATGGGTAGGATCAAGGCGTCCATGTTTTCGCGATAACAGCAGGCTCAACTGGTAAAAGACTCAAGGTATCCAATTCCCTGCCTCAAGGCCTCCCTTATGAATCTGAGGTCATGGGTCTCTGCAGGTTGCAGGCCTCTATAGCCCCCCCTTGTAATTCCTGGGTGGAGTCTAGCAATGCTGGGTGGCTTTCTTGGTAGACATCTGCCAGTATGTGGGTGTGACCAGCACTGAGACTGCATTCTGGACTGACATGTAGTGGTGCTTGGGGTGCTACAGGTCAGGTTGCCCTCCAGAGAATAACATATTGAGTTTCTCTAATGTATAAGTCACCTTAATCTACTATTTCCTTCAAATTAATAGCCAATTATAGACAGAATGTGATTCACATACAATAAATATTCCTGAATCTAAAACATAAATTAGATCAAGAACTAGAACTGAGGACTAATAGATCTATCCATTGGGCTCTACATTAGTTGCTCATGGTGACCTATGACCTATTGACCTATGACACTGTTCTTTAAGATATTCCAAAGAATGTTGTATTAATTTTGAATAAATATAAAACAAACACCTGCAGGTATGCTATCACATCATGTCATACAACTTTTGATCATTTGCACTTTTTATTGTTCCACCTGTTAGATCTACCTCCAACTTATTTTGTTGCTGATGCACCATGGAACAATAAACCAGGCTCATTTCCTTTGCCAATTCAATGATATCTGACCTTTGACCCCATCTAGAATGTTAGATCACACCATTTGGAATATTCCAAGAAACTCAGAGTGAGGAATTCCACATCTAAATTTGCAATTGTTAAACCTTTTAGATTCGTACCTCAGATCTTTTTAGAGAAATCGAAAACCGAAATGTGTTATCAATAACAGCAAAATAGGCTTATAACTTGCCCCATTTTTGCTGACCTTGAATATTTGACCTTGACCTTGACAGAACTGTCATAGAATGTGAATTTAGTTCTTACATAATTCTAATCATGTGATTACAAATATTACCAAAAATAGTGCTTTTGTTGTTAGATGTTCTCTAGTTTTCCCTATTTACTGGTGTTGCCTGTATTTTGGAGTCCACTTTTTGCTATTTTTATGGTTTTTTTACCTTTGACCCCCAAAAAACACCAAAATTGGGTAATTAGAATGTATTTAGAACAAAATGAATACTTTTAATGGAAAGCACATGCCTAACTTAATTAAGATGAAAATTTTCAATTTTCCATCTTTAACTGACCCAAAGCTGCTACCAGCTAAAAATTGGAGGTCAGAAATGGCCTTCCAGGACCTATATATAGGTCTATGTAGTTCGATATCCATGCTGCTGTTTTCTCATCAATTCAAAGATAAGTATATTTTCTTAGAATACTATTCATATGAGGACATTTTGTTTTTGCGCAGAACGTCCGTGGGATTTGTCTCAGTCAAATGGCCTGGGGGAACATTTATCGAAAATGGCAATTAATAAAGACTTCTCATGAATATATAGGTCACATAATGTGGGATTTCAGCAGTGGGTGATAGGGCGGAGTGGGTAGAATGTAGAACCTTACAGATAACCGTCTTTGTGACACTGTAGGCGGAAGACCTGTGTGCTTACGACAGGGGTGGGTAGTCCTGGGTGTCTTAATATCCGCTCCCTCTGTGTTATCACCAGTATCTACGTCCTCATGCCTTCCTGCTCCCCGAGGCCCGAGTCAGATAATGAGGACCTACAACCTCCTAAAAATAGGTGTCCTGCCCCTTCCCCGCCCTCCCGATACGACCTCCACACGACCCGCCCCACCTACAGCCTTTGATCCGCGACCCGGCGGAGGGACACATGCTCCCGCGGAGGAATACACAGGACGCGGAAGTAGTGCCGACGTCTCCGGATGTCATTCGCGCTAGTGGCGCCACATCGAGGCGAGCACAAGAACTGGAGGTTGTGGGAGAGCCGGGTCGGTTAGGGTTACTGCACGATTAACTCGGACACAAAGGCCACAGCGACCAATATCCGACCGCGGATTTTGATATGTACATGAGCTGGAGAGGGGTGTGAAGGGTGTTAGCGTTTGAGTTTTATACGTACGCTTAGTTTTTAAAACCTCATTCGTTATCTAAAACCCATTTTTGTAGGAGGTAATTATGAAACGGGATCCCAGAAAACTCAGATGTTATTCCAATGATATCATTTACATGTAGTTCTCACACGGCTACACACTATTCTTGCGTATTCTATCAGTTGTGACAGACATGGAAGTACGGTATATTGAGCATAAATCAGTAAACATAAGAATAATGTGCATAGGCTACGTGTATGCATAATGGATATACAGGGGATGTGATCTTGTCATACGGTCAATTCAATAAGCAGACGTCGAACCTTTAGATTCAACAGTTTCAGTTAAATGTCACAGAATACGAGGAATTGGAGATATCATTTGCGAAAATAGCTGTGCAACCTAGAATCATAAATAAATGAATAGATATATTTTGTTCTTATTAATCCGATTGTGTTCGACAAATAATTTCACTTTCCAGTCAAATTATTTCATGGAAAAACATGATAATATATCAAGTGCTGTCTTCTGTTTAAAGATTAATTACGTTAGCAGTCATGCAACTTTCTCCACATCGTAACCAGCTAACGAATTCATTCTAAAATCAGATTGACCACAAAGACTAGTTTCTGTCAAACTGGGCATATAGCATAAATAGTTTGCAGGATAGGTGTGACATCGATATTTTGAACCAGTAAAAATCCCTTAGTTTGGCAAATATTTTATTATCCTGATTTGAACTGTTCTTATCTTAGATGATATCGCACTACATAAATCCCGTTGGCTAAAGTTCAATTTCTATTCCACATCAATGTAAGCCTATAAGACACCGACCCGACCGCTGTGCCCGATTCTACCTTTGCCCGACGGATCTGTGACAATCTGCATCAATCGGGTCGGTGTACGCACTTCACCGACCCGATTTTATTGCTTTTCCCGACGCGTCGGGCATTACTACCATGTCAGATATGACCGACTCTGCCCGACCTTAAGATTCCGGTGTACGCACTTTCACCGATCGTTACCGATTCTAAGCATGCCATTTAAAAAGCGTTGCCAGCTATCCCTCAGTCCGATTTACTAGTGTCGTATATCGATGCGTAGGGGAGAAACAAGCGATCATAGATCTGAAAACCGTTTTCGGATATTTTAAATAGACCAGAAGTTATTAAACTTTGCATTATTGCCTATATATACTTATCACCCGGCCCGGGGCCCAGCCGGGCCCGGCACCCGGCCGCTCTCTTTGAACTTATCCCGGGTAATTTACGAGGTTATAAAAGAGGGAAGTGTGATCGGGGACAGTCATCATGTCGGTGTCTTATAGGTATAAGACATCGATATTTTATTCCCGACTCTCACCGAGCCGATGGTCGAGATGAATCGGGAAAAAATGTCGGTGTCTTATGGGCTTAAGGAGCTTATATTTTAATAAGGACTATAAATGGCAATGAGATTAAATATTACGAAATGTTATCTACATAGCAATATACCTGATAAACATCACATTAAAGAATTCTGATTTACGGATTGGCCATTGAGACCAAACGTATAGCCAATTCAAACTGCAAAATGTGAATCTCAATGTACAGACAGAAAAACGTATCTTTACCAAAAGATACCTTGTCGTGACCGGGGATAAGTACAAACGCGGGACTACAATTTTATAAAATTTTCTTTCGACAATGTTTATATTTGATTTCTATAAACAAGATGTTTGTGACGAGTTTCTTTCATACTATTCTAAATTGTGGTCATTTATATAAAAGCATGAAGTTGATTATCAAAAGGTAAGTACAAATTGTTCAAGTGGTTATAAAATACCACTGGCTGAGTAAGTCCATTAACATATGGTCTTTATTACATGACTGAGAATGATACAACATTAATTGTGAGGCTGCGGGAGTGATGGACCATCTTTAGAGGCAGAATATAGTTTCAAAAAGTGTTTTTTCGGTGTGGGTGGGTGGGTCGTTGTTCAACCACTAGCCCAGACCGGAGTGAGGTCAATGTCAGATAAGTGGTGCCCCGGGTCACGTGTGTTCTCGAGAGGTCTCCCTGGAACAAGACCTTGAAATAAAGTGTGAGACGGTGGCTTCTGTCAACCGTACTTCACAAACATTCATTTTTTTAGATAAAATTGTATTCTGGATATGAAAAGGCAGATAATGTGCCTGCTTTCTGTCAGCGCCAGCATATTTAATCTTCGATTAACACATTATTTAAGGCTGTATGCGTAAAGATAGATAACTAATTGATGTCAACAAAAATATTAAGTACATGCTTCAACTGACCTTCAACTCAATTACTAAATGGTTGTTCAGATTATTTAAAGTACATTGATTGCCTGTGAGGCATGATTACAATAATATGAGGGAAAAATTGTCTAGAAGTACATTCATCGTGGCATCACAATTATTGAAAAAAACTTACAAATGGTACAATACAAAGTGTATTTGATACCGGTGTATAGAGCACATTCTAAATATAGGGAAAGCAAACTGAAATACATACGCATAGTTAGAAATTCCTTAATGATTACTTGCTACACAACTATTACAAGCAAACATAACATTGTGAGACAGTATCATAGAAGAAAAGAGAGAAAAGGGACAGTCCCGCTGAAGTGAATTATAATTCAGTTGTCTACTATTGACTATCCGCGACCGTGACTAATTGTTGGATAATGAAAATCAGCCTTTAGTACGACTCAAAGGAGCACGAAATGAGTTACTTGAAGGCTTGTATAATGGCACATGCACCTCCGACCTCTACCATGCTTGATGAACATCAGGGTTGAAGAGGTTTTATAGACTTCCAATTGCTAAATAATCTATCACTTCACGTTCCCAAATGTAACGAACACACGTTTATATAAACACAATGTAAAGCTTGTAGGCCTAGACTAGCTAGGTGTAGACCTTAAGAAGGGAGTAAGAACTCAAACACAGATGTACTATGTACTGCTATGAGTCAATAACTTAACTCTTTAATCCAACCATTCACTTATATACACACAGCAGGTGGCATCTAGGTGCAGGGTAAGCTTGTAAACTCTGTGCTAGGATTGGCTGTTGGAACCACAGCCAATTAGGACTGACCAGTCTCATTCCGGTCTGTCACACATGCCAAGGAGGGCTGCTCATGTCACTAACAACTCAGGTGTCAGTGTCATGTCAGAGCACCTTGCCCCCAGGTGGCCAGACTGGGAACTAGAGTCAGCGATAAAGAGGCTAATTATGCCATTCACTACATGGCTGCCATGCGGTCAACATTGAGATAGGAGTGAGTGACTGTCTTGATGCGGTCATTTTGGCACGAATAATTACGGGCAATAAGATATCTTAATCATTTTGCATAGTAACCAATATAATTTGTCATGATAGGAATGTATAGACTGGACCTTTACCACAACAGAGATTTAGTCGACCGTAGGTAAGTTTTGGATAGGCTTGACTTGCGTTGGGCTCATCGTAAAATACATTGAACATATAACTACGCTGACTGGATTCAAACCTCTATTTTCTCTCTTTCCATATTTGTCTTTGCGCTATCATTTTATTATCTTAGTAATTGCCATGGCATAACATGCTATCGGTTTCTGAATCCACTACCAGAATGGGTACATAGAGGCCTCTTCAATATAAATTGATTTATCAGCTATTTACTATTGAAAAAAGGGTAATTAATCATATCGTAACAATGGGTCTGTTTTCCCATTAAACCCGATTTAATCTGGGTTATTAACAAAATAGCAACATTCTCTCTTTTCAGTGATTGCGATGAGCTGAGTTCTTTTTGTGTTCAATCACCTTAGTGAGACAAGGGAGGTGTTTTATGGTCGTGATGATCGTTGATACTAACCGTTTCGAGGGCATTGCATTGCAGTTATGCCATGGCAATTACTAAGATAATAAAATGATAGCTCAAAGAAAAATATGGAAAGAGAGAAAATAGAGGTTTGAATCCAGTCAGCATAGTTATATGTTCAATGTATTGTGACACTAATCGTGCCCGAGCAATTAGTGTCAGGTTTGAGCAACTCTTTGGTGAGTGTTCTGCGTTGCATAAGGTCATTTTTCCACTGACTGACGAAATCGGCATCTATTTAGGGGTTCTCCTAACAGTCGGTTCGTGATGGCCAACGACTGCACGTTGGTATCTAAAATGTGTTGAGGGTGCTGTGTATGCTTTTGTTTCTCCAGGTCTGTCCTTCAAACACAATGATCATAACCGGCGAGTTCAAACCCCTTTTGTCAGTCATTGACCAAGTCAGCTGGTGGTGGCATTATTGCATAATCTAAGCACAATCTGTTTCCATTCACTGATCTAGCGTCGGTGGTCCCTGTCCCTGCAGATCGGTGGCGAATAGTCAGCCAGTTGAAAATGGCTTCTAGACATATTGGTCACTTTTCTTTTCTCCTCGCTGAAACTAGTCGGGATCAATGAAAGGGTCAGACTTTTTTTTCATAGCAGCTTTTATTTCTTAGACAATGTACAAAGTCAGTTACATGAGGCGAACATTTAGAAGACTTGTCATACAAATATGATATTCATGCTAAAACTTGCAGCGAAGGATTCTATTTTATGATACACCTACGTCCCAAATTTCGTTATCTTTTGTCAGACAGACTGCCTGGAGGCCCCCTGGTGACAGGTCGTGGTACTGCTGTCTACCGTAAGTTTTTAGAGAAATATATTTTCTAAAGATATATCTTTTATCTTTTGAAAAGTTATCATTCGTTTATTTTGATTGGCATTTATTTTAAACCAGTTCGAATAGGTTATTTAGCAAATGCCGTGAGAACGAGAGGTTAGATCTGTTAAGTTCAAGGCCGCTCCGAACAAGGAGATACCTGTCCTATTATTTATTTGGACGGGGAACCAATCTAACTGAGTCCCCGAACCCCTAGTATAGAGCGACAGTTATCAAAACACAGACGAGTGAAAAAACAAAAATAGTCCATAACTCATTTTGCGTGCACCTCCTGGGATTCATTGAACATTCGTTATGATTGTTTTTGTAAAGCCTCCCAAATCACATTAACAGCCAGCCGATCGGGTTCTGGGGGTAGATGTTATAGAAATAGATAATGGGAATGGAAGTTCAACCGGGCTCCTACTACAACGACACACTCACAAAATGTTTACCACGATAGAAATTTTCAAATCATAAAAACAACTGTTTAACTTCTAAATATTGGTGTGTGGATAGCAAACACCGTTTTTACATTGTAGGGCTCTCGGAAGTGCTCCGTCAGAGTGTGCCTGGACGGGTTTTGCGGGAATAAAAAGGTGACTATGGTACCGACACACCCAAACATAAGGAGTGTACCGCCGCAAATCTCAGGGAAATATCATTACTTTTCTTAGGAAAATTCTCATTTACTGAGTAAAGATAATGACTACGGAGTGATGTTTGGCCGTCATTTTGATGATGCTGTTGTTTATCAAATCCTGCCCTTAAGCGGGGTTTTCAGCCTGTTAATGGATATGTTATCAATGTGTTTACAGGTAGCACAATGGAATGGAGACACTGTTAAATGAAAAGACATCATTGGCGGATAAAAGTTTATTACACTAAGCAGGCGCTGCGCACTGGAAGCTGTTACATTATGAGAAACAACTCGTTATAACATGGTTGAAACCAAAGACGTTAGGTAACCTGATACGCGCTTGTAAATTATAACATGAAACTGATTAAAGGTTAAGTAACCTGATACACGCATGTCACTGACCTGACAGCCAAACATTATGTCATAATATGATAAAGAATATAAGTAGGTTACATAGCAGGTGAAAATTATGATGAGGTTAATTAGCACCTATATATGAGTAGACTAACTAGGATAAGCTAATTAGTCCATATGAAGCATAAGCTCTCATGCTGTTTAATTGTGTGTCGCCTCCCCAAGCCCACATAGGTAGTAGTAATAGTGTAGGTTCACAGTTGAAACTGCTTAGAAGCAGACAGGACTGCCGCCACTTTGGGAGGTTGATTGTCCCAGCCCCAGTGTTGAAGCATTAGACGCCCAGTCTCTGAGGTCTCTAATGCAAGCTTCCGGCACCCTGGCCCCCTTTAGGAGGAGGTGGAGTTGATAATTGTCTTTGAGGGCATCGCACAAAAGCTTCTCTTGGGGCAAGTGGAAGATTGCCCCCAGATATTGCTTCAGGGATGGGAACTTCAGACAAGTTGAAAGATAAGCCACATATCTAATTAGAGTCTGATTAGTCGCTGGATAAGGCATGAGGGAGTAATCCCGACAGAAGTCCAGGTACTTTTTCCTGTGAGATGCGTAGGCTCTGTTGGTATTGAGGGTGAAGGCATTGTCTGCCAGTGATTTTGCTCTACAGTCCAACTGAGTGATGTTCATCCTATGATACGGCGTTAGCCAAGGCAAAGTATAGCGCCCCTAGTCCATCCTCCTCAATACGGCTGGCTGCGTCCACTAAGGTGTTATAGTGGCCCGGGTAGTAACTGGCCTTCAGTCTTAAATTATGAACGACTGAGAGCCAGAAAACTTGCCTAAGGCTATTCATTACCCAGTAGTCCTTGGACTCCCCCTTGTTGATTATTGCCACTGCTGCCTGGTTATCTGAGTAAACATGGACTAGTCTATTTTTTCATTGGTTGGCAAAGAGCCTGGCGGCTGGCTCCAGAGCTAATACCTCCAGGTCATTAATTGGTAGGCCAGCCATCTCTGGATAGTCCCTCTTACGTGGTACCACTGCCTTCCATACACCCCCCAGGCCCCGCTGAGGCATGCATCAATGTTTACGGGGGTGTAAACATAATTCTCCAATAGCGGGACCTGGCCGTTGAACATGCCAAGGAAATTTGACCACTACTTTAGGTCGGCAAGCATTGACATGGTAATCTGTGTGCGGTGGGAGGGGGCCCATCATCACTGAGCCTTATACTGCCAGAGGGCTTTGGAATAGCAGCTAAGGCAGACACAATGAGGGGTTTCTCATGGCAGACCATGTATTGTCCATTATCCACTTCACTTTGGATCTGTCTCTGCACTAGTCCTTTAGTTTCCTGCTGTGTCGCTGATCTGTGGTTGGGTTGCTCTCTCCCGGCCCCTTCCGTGCACAGGTTTGATATTTAAATCCGTGTCCAACTCCCGTTAGAATGAGGTCTCTGTTGTAATCGTTGTCCGGCACCTTTTGCTCCCAGGCTCCTGGTATGAGGGCCCCATCCCTCTTGCGGACCTGGGTGTCACAATCCTAGGCCGATTTGTGCTGGAATTAACACCTCTCTCCATAAGGGCACTTGCCGTTGTTGGCAAAGAGGCGGCACATCTCCTGTGGATCATGGGGCTTGTCCTGCTTGGTCAACCCATGGTGCCCTCCCTTCTTGTGGGGTTTGCTATTATTCCTATCCAGCCCGCTTTCTTGGAACTAGGGCAAGGGTCTCAAAAGACGACGACTTGTCACCACACCTGTACCCATTCTGGGCCTAGAGCTCTGGATAACATGTGTCGAGCCCTAACATGGATGTCCACTCAATTTCTATGCCAGCTCAAATATGTACACTGAGTGAACACCTTGAGGGCATTGTTGTCGTCCTCACCGTTTTCTGACTCACTCCTTCTCCTCTGGGATGTCTCTGTGAAGTTTGGGTTATCCAGCTTGGCAAGACCTTGTTGCAACCAACTAGCCTTTGCACATCTCCTGTGGATCATGGGGCTTGTCCTGCTTGGTCAACCCATGGTGCCCTCCCTTCTTGTGGGGTTTGCTATTATTCCTATTCAGCCTGCTTTCTGGGAACTAGGGCAAGGGTCTCAATGGACGACACCTTGTCACCACACCTGTACCCATTCTGGGCCTGGAGCTCTGGGTAGCAGGTGTCGAGCCCTAACATGGATGTCCACTCAATTTCTATGCCAGCTCAAATATGTACACCATGCCAGGTAGTCATCCAGGTTGGTTTTGGCTAGGTTACCATCCCTCATCAGCTGGTACATCACCTGTTTGTTCGCTGCCCCCACTCCGCTATGGTGATGTATATGGGTACTATTTCATCCAGGCTGAGCACCATCGTCCCGTCCTCTGCTTCCACGAATCTAACTGTGTCCTTCTTTTTTGCTATGCACAGTTTAACATGCTCAGGCACGAAATTTGACACCTTGAGGGCATCGTTGTCGTCCTCACCGTCCTCTGACTCGCTCCTTCTCCTCTCGGATGTCTCTGTGAAGTTTGGGTTATCCAGCTTGGCAAGACCTTGTTGCAACCAACTAGCCTGGCCCCATGGTACCGCCTCTCTCCATAAGGGCACTCACCGGCTTAGCAAGACCTTGTTGCAAACATCTAGCATGGCCCCATGGTGCCGCCTCTCTCCATAAGGGCACTCGTCATTGTTGGCAACGAGGCGGCACATCTCCTGTGGTCATGGGGCTTGTCCTGCTTGGTCAACCCATGGTGCCCTCCCTTCTTGTGGGATTTGCTATTATTCCTATTCAGCCTGCTTTCTGGGAACTAGGGCAAGGGCCTCAATGGACAACACCTTGTCACCACACCTGTACCCATTCTGGGCCTTGAGCTCTGGGTAGCGTGTGCTGAGCCCTAACATGGATGTCCACTCAATTTCGATGCCAGCCCAAATATGTACACCATGCCAGGTAGTCTTCCAGGTTGGTTTTGGCTAGGTTACCATCCCTCATCAGCTGGTACATCACCACTATGTTCGCTGCCCCCACTCCACTATGGTGATGTATATGGGTACTGTTTCATCCAGGCTGAGCACCATCGTCCCGTCCTCTGCTTCCGCGAATCTAACTGTGTCCTTCTTTTTTGCTATGCACAGTTTAACATGCTCGGGCATGAAATTTGACACCTTGAGGGCATCGTTGTCGTCCTCACTGTCCTCTGACTCGCTCCTTCTCCTCTCGGATGTCTCTGTGAAGTTTGGGTTATCCAGCTTGGCAAGACCTTGTTGCAACCATCTAGCCTGGCCCCATGGTACTTCCAGCTCTTTGACATGAGTAGGACATCAAAGTCAGCATATTCCTCAGCTGACAAAACCTCTGTGGTCTTTCTTTGCCCATGCCGTGAATTCAAAATTGGTCACGGCTTCTCAGGATTTCCCTATATTTTTGTCCGCCATGATGATGCGTGATTGATAAAGCATGTGCTGTGGCTGGGCCCCTGCAGGGAAGTGCCCCGGTTGATGCGTTAGGTGACTGGGGGGGCTGCCTGTGAGAGTGGGAACTCCACGACCTCCGCGCCCTCTCCCGTCATTTCATTTATATACCATATACCTCCATATAACCATACAGACAGGCAACAGACGCCTTCCTGATGCCTACAGGGTCCTACATAAGCTATTGCCTGATGACTAATCATTTAGATACTATAGTCTACCTGCCTCACACACACACATCATAAACAAGCAATCAGAATAATATGGAATGGATGTCCCTACACTGTCCCATCAGAGTGTCCCTCCAAAGTAGCATTGTGTACCGAAGTAACTCACCCCTTAAGTGGGATTTCCCCTTAAGCGAGGTACCCCCTTCAGCAGGATTAAATTAGAATATTAAAAGAGGGAACACTTTCTGTTCCAAGCAGATTGGGGTGACCCCTTAAAGCTTATATAAAGCAATTAAGCTCTGTTAATTAATTCTAAAAATTAGGCCCCGCCCACAAGCACGTGTGGATCGGCGTATACAGGTGCATACATCGGGTGAGGTGTAGGGTACGGTCGCGACCAGCTGACGAGGCCTGGACCACCTATATGACCATTCTGAGCACTGTGTATGCTTCATTGACTCTCTGAGTCTCAGTGAGAGCACATACACCCAGCTGTATTTAGTAGGGTGAGACTGGAATACACAACTACACAACATGACACATTGTTAGAGTGAGTATCATAAGTTATAATATATAAAAGTTATACCTTATAGATTTGGACTGGGCTATTATAATGTATAAATCTGTGTGTTTTACCAGTGTATGTAGAGCAATGCCTGCCTGTGACTGTGTGTGTGACTGGACTGTGGGAGCACATGTGTGTCTGTCACACACAATGTCGCCCTTTGTGATTCTCTGTGCACATACTGTATCTGTATGTATCTATATTTTCCTATCTGTGTCTGTGTATCTGTGTCTGTCTGGTTATCACTCTGAATAAGTTCCACAATTCCTCATATTGAAGGAAATAGTTACTCTGACAGCTATCCCACCATGGCCGACCTCTTACCTGTAGCGACCCATGCATATGAATGAGCTCTGGACCTCCTCCCACCTGCCTTATATGCCCCCTGACTGGCCCTGCTGCTGACCTGACTGGTAGCGACCGCTCACCCACAAACAGGCTCGTCCTCTCACTGTGTGAGGGACGGGCCTTTATTTTAAATGAATTTCTCATCAAGACTCATTTCTGTACTTCATCTTTAATGGAGGTGTCCCAGAAGCGGGGTTTTACTGTGCTTTGGTTGAACAACTATTACAGCCAAAATTGCATAATCGAGCACCACCTGACGACTATTTGCTTAATGATCTACATCTGATCGCCACATATTTAGCCGTCTCATGTCGTGTCATTGCACCTTCCATTGTTTTGTATTTGGTTACTGAGTGGCAGGGTAATAACACACTGAGAATATACGAGCTGTGAGGCGGTTGGCTTTTACCAAGACTCAGTCTCTGTCACCGAAAGATGCAAATAGCGGCTTGGATGTACCTGGTGACGTTCACATTGCCATGGTAACAGGGAGATCTACCTGATTGTAATGTGAGTGCTTCTAAATCCTGCCACACTTCACGGTCTTGCAGGTTCATCACTTGATCTATGGTGCATGTAGCACAGATAAAGTTTCAGAAATCTTAGGGCACAGAAACACATATTGCCAAATAATATCTTCAGGGCAGAGATTGGGTTCATGGTGGGGGGGGGGGGGGGGGCAATACTACCATGAGAGCAATTAATTTACATAATGTATTCAATCCTTAGATGAACAGGTAAAGCCTTTTTCCACTGGCAGGTTGTGCACCTTATCTGATTGGTTACGCATCGCTTTCGGCTAAACATTTCCATTACAACGTTTCCATCAGCCTCCGAGTCTATGGTACCCGTATAGATTATCTTAAGAGAAAAATACAACGATTGCATTAGCTATGGTATTCCAGCTCGTTTTCTTTCGCCACTGAACATATGGTTAATGTAGCTAAGAGATAATGTACGCAAGTGGTAGAGACACATTCTTGCCCTAATATAGGCTTATCCCTAGCCACGTAAAAGTGGAGACAGTTATCAACCATTAATTAAAGACACATAACTACCAATATTGCCATTACGTAAGAAATATTAGATAAAATATACCAGGGAACAATTAGCAACGGCCCTAGGTAAAAGTCAAATTGGATTTATGCAACAAGGCTACGTAGTGATTGTCACTTGTTTAGCATTTGCACTAGACAAGAACCGTCGCCTATAATCGTCTGGTGTATTTATAACCGCCGAGATATTGTGGATACAGTCTGCCTCATATGAAACCGATTGTTAAATTGACCTATCTGTGTAGTGTATCCCAACCCCCAGGATATATTGAGCTTCCGCCTGCACTGTGATTGTAACGTACAGCTGCTTAAAAAACGCCGATAACTACCAACTGGTACTTGTTATTAGTTTATCAATAAAAATACTCTAAGAGTCTGAGAGAAATATACCCACGTACACGCGGAGATCATTAAAAGGTTATAAAGCTGTGTTGACCAAGGACTAGCTTCTACCGGAAAAATGAAATTGATAGAGGGATCAATGCTTGCAACGAGCTTAATCGTGATATACAATATAGCCATATGGGCTCCTATAAGAAAAGACTTAAAAGGACTTTGTATACACCAGGGGGGTGTTTTATTTTCTGCCCGAGGAGTCCTGGGGCGCCCGGGGAGAGGTCCCAGGACAGTTTGCGTTCGATATTTCAAAGTCTCCCGGGGAAGGAGAGTCTTGGGCCAGATTCTAGGAGGTCTCCTGAAATATCGTTTTATTTTCAATCCTGGGGCCAGGAGAGCTCCTGAAAAGTGTCCTGCAGCTCTCCTGGCTGGGGACACGTCTAGGGGTGTCGTGGGTGATTCAAAATAACAAATAAAAGCTATTTAATTCATTTGAACTATCGGAAATATATTTATTATGATTTTAATTAAAACTGGAGGTCTCAGATGGATAATTACTTTGCTATTTACTTAGATTAACATACATTCATAAATGATGAAATTAGTTCCCAAAGATACCACTATGTGCCACCACCTGCAGTATACACAGCCTCTCTTTCAAGTCTCCTCAAAAGTCTCCTACAGGTTTATTTTCTCCTGGGGCTCTCTCAAAGGAGACTTCGGCCGAGGATTTCTCTCCCTCCCGAGGACAGGGTAAATCGAACGAGATTGAGGAGATCTCCTGAAAATTATCCTCAATGGAGCTATCCCTCGTGGGCGAGGAGAGTCCCCAGGAGAGTTGAAAATAAAACGACCCCCAGGACACCGAGACACTACTGTTATGAGAGCGTGCTTGCACACGCTAAATGCATCATCTTGACTGCTATAGCAAGTGGGTTACAGAAAACTATCCATAGACTGAATCTAACCCAAACTTTTTAATTGTTATTAATTTATTATTGCACGCTCATTCATCTATGATGAATATCCTATTTGCTCCTAGTTAATACTTACACGATTGAGAAATGTTACTTCATCATCTGTTTTCATCACTCACCTGCATCATATTGTACATCACTTTATATTGTTGCATATTGTGACGGTACTGTTTTTATAAGAGACTTTAAGTATATGGTCACAGAGGTTGTGGAAATATACCTGCCTAGGCAGAAGACTCCTGCACCTCTTGCTTCAATAAAAGAATATGGAGACGGGTTTTTATGTGCATTCGGCAGACAGAGACGGTGTGTGCCCGCCTGTCACCCGGGGCCGGAGAAGGGTGCCCGGACGACCAGCTCGCCCGTCGTCTACGTATACGGCCATAGATCATCGTCTGTGAGTGAGAGCCCTGTGAAATAACCTGGAAATCTGACCTGTGTACTCATATTCTAGCAGGCAACACGCACCATTAGCAGGTAGCACCCACCATTGATCTGATATTTTGTGAAATTGGGCTTAGTTGGCATCTGAGAAATATTGTACCGTTGAGGGTCCGGTATAGATGGTATTTTAATCCTAAGTTAATGCCCGTACTGGGTGCAGCACATTATTTACTAATCTAACATAATCTCTAAAGATGTCCATGTAGTGCATCGTCTCCTTATCGGAGTAGGCTATTTCAATATATCAGACTATGCTTCATATCAGTCTAACTACTCTCTTACTGCATGTAGTCAGCAGTGCATGGTAACCTCACACACGAACTAGAGGTATGACTAGTGAAATAAACATAATATTGATTTAGGGAATCTCCAATCTTCCTGGTGTTCTAATTCACAAAGTACAAAGTGTCAGAGCACTCCTGATCAAATATTTCATTACTAACCTTCGTAAATTGCCTCCATAATTCATAATTCATAATAACAAATCTCATAGTACACTTTATTCTGGTAGAAAGGTTAGATAATCAGTACACATAAAGAAGGTGTAATGAATAATGGTAACTTTGTATCTCCATTCAAGCACTCAAAGATGGTTCATGAACCCAGATTCTATTCCATGATGGTTCTTTTAAACCTCACATAATTCACAGTTTTCCAACGATGTAATCACACAATTCAATAATCTCTCCAAAGTCCAGTATCCAAGCTCATGTTGCTATTCTCTTCCGTATTTCTACCAGTTAGAATCAGTCCCATGTATTGCCAGTTCTTTATGGCACATACGTAGTACAGAAATTCCACAGAGAATTATCCTGGGTTGATCCTACTCCTAGCTTGGAGTAAGCCCCCAGCACTCGGTGAAGCAGCGATGCACTCCTCTGTGTGGCGATAAACAACCACTCAGATCTCGCTTCCAGCTCTTACTTTCTCACTATCTAGAGCTGCTTCTACTTGTCCTAATAATCGTGAAGTGATGCACACGATTGTGGAATGGTGAAAAGGAATCGTCTGGTGTAAATACCGGGTGACATGGGTCTGTTGTCGTGATTTCAGGGAGAGTCTGACGCACATGTCCCGGGGGTGAGTGTGATGGGGTCCGGCCAGGTGCACGTGTGGCCTTGTCTCACTGATGGACCTGTTTTGTCTTACTGATGAACCATGGGCCTCTGACGATGACTGGGGTTTCCCTTGATGAGAACTTGTAGTTTAGCTACTCCTCATCCAACCGACCACTCAGCTATTCATACAGTATACTAAGGCCCGGCGTCCACCTACTACCATTTGGGACCGATATGGTCTACGATGCACCTCCCGATACAAAATCAAAATAGCATTGCAAGGTCACCTAATATCGGGGCAGTTGACCACGTTTCTACGATTAGACACCGATAAAAAACCCATACAATGCGTGGTGGATTGGCATGTCTAGACGTATGTCTACGATTTTGCACCTTCCCGATATGTCTCCGATATGTGCTTTTTGTATCGGTGCCATATCGGTAGGTCTAAATCTCTATCGTAGTAGGTCCACCTACTACGATAGAATCGTAGACCTCCCGATATTGCACCGATACAAAATTTTAAGTTTCCATTGGCCGACGAAAACAGTGTGGATTATTTGTATTCACCTAATAGTCCATTTCCATTGGCCATCCCCGATATACAGTCAGGGACCACCGACGGACCTTTAGCACCGCTGACGCAAAATGAAAATAGGCTATTGGGAGAACTCAAAAATCTCCTCCATTTTCGTCGGCCAATGAAAATGGGCCTATACAAACACATGGTCATCCTTGCTAGAGGGTCATTGAATAATCGTTATCAAATCAACTATAGGATCCAAGGATACCTCGTTCGAGCGTAACCGTTAACTAATATAGAATGTCCTTTCTGAAGTCTCTCCTGCCTGAAGATTTTTATAATGTCCATAAGTGTTGAATAAGGTTGACCCACATCGTCCCTGAGTATCGTTGTCGCACGGAAAAGACCCCTAATGGGCGACATCACCTTATTTAACTATGAAATCAAAGGATATATCGCATAACACATTTATAATACAGAATTATAATAAAGAGATATATGATTGACAAAAAGTGTGTCTCATCACCAGAGGATGCTATCTATAGACATGACATATTAAGAAGGGACATCATGTTAACTGGGAAATGCTCAGTACTTGAAATACCTTCCACATTTAGTAGGCGAATTCTAGAAATGTACAGGTAATATCCTTTAATATTGTTCTATTTTCAGCATCTTCGCAATGTGTAGAGATTCTAGGCAGCTTTTCTTTGTCTGAAGTCGTTGGTCATCAGACAAAGACACTAATAGTCCCTGGGCCAATCTGGAAAAGTGGCTTATTTAAGGAGTTGGCTGCCCCCCCCTCCCCCCGCCCCAGGAAACATTTTGTAAAGTTTCTAGGCTATACCCATTAGCGGTTCTGCTCCTAGCGGTCGATATACGTTAAATAAGGTTTGGAGTCAACGCATAGATGTTGTAGGTAACAGAATCCAGGTAAGACTGAATACTCTGGGTTTATTGGGCTCTTGTTTTATAGCAGTGGGACGCCTTTGTCTCCAGGTGGAGACGCTTATACGGGCGGTCGTGTTAGGCGCCAATTAGCGTCACCTTTGTAACAACGAGCGCGCCCGCATCTCCAGGAAGTTGGGTTAACAAACAACCGCCGGCCAAAGCCGGGTTCAAAGGGGGGATTATAGCTACAGCAGGAAGGACCAATTAGCCGGGCCAGTGTCGGCCATCTTGGATTTGGAGGAAAGAATTTAGAATAGATTGAATATATATATTATAATTAATAATGCTGCTTTTTCGACGCAAAAATACCACAAAGTTAGAATTATCGACTGCAGATCTTTACAAACGTCCCTCACTCTGAGTTCGAAGAGCAACGGAGAACTTTAAAAGAAAAGAAAAAGATGTGCAGTCGCTAAAACCAACCTAACCGCCTTGCTCCGTCTCAGAGCAGTCGTGCGGCTGCTGAGACCAGCGCGGGAACGGTTAGTTCGTCGAGCGAACGCGGAGGCGCCACCAGCGCGCGCTCACGATCTCTCGACCAATGAAAAGGCAGCAATTCCCAACTTCCGGTCACCACCCCGAAACAACAAAAATGGCAGCGCCCACATCTCGGCGTGCTAAACAAACGGGTCTTACGCAAACAATGGCGGCCATCGGGTCTTCAAACAAGGTAGGTTCAATCATTAACACATATAGATCACACGGGTAAAGAGTAACAGAGATGATAACAGAAATACAGGTTATATTTTTGAAAAAATGTCATTGCGGCCCGCTCGGCGTCAGAGCTCCGACCGTGTCCGGGTTATAGGTACTCGGCTGTACAATCAGTCGCGAGTGTAGAAAATGGCCAGCGAATGTCTTTATAAAATATAAATGCATAGTCCATTTTGATATAAAGCTGGGATACGAGTGTCTGTATCCTGTTGCTTCAGGATGTCGGTTTATGAATGTAAAAAAAGGGTAGATCACAGGGATCTCACAGTGCATGGCGAGCGGTCATCGGCGTCAGTGTCTCTTGGTTGACTCGCTCGCCAATCGTAGGGGGGGAGTCAATCGCGCTAAAACACACTTTAGCACGATCGATACGATTGTTACTCCTGTAGAGGTATATACACGTAGGAACGGCCTGTCAAGTGCAGAACACACATTTGTTCGTTGATGACAGGCCGCCGCGACGGAACTCCGCATCCCGGGCTACCGAAGTGCGACAGCTGGCGGTCCGAGCGTAGGCGCCAGCCCGAGACCGCCGCCCACGCGAAGCACTTCGCGGGAGGATCGGAGCCCGTCATGTCACAATCAGGTCATAAAAGGGTTACAGAAAAATAGATGTGAGTCACACGTACTCAGTTGACACGTAGATTACACGTTTTCCTCAATAAAAACGGTAATTCAAACAATTTTACACATCTCAGGCTCCTCACCAGCGCACATCCTGGCAGCCATTTTGATAGTACAAAAAAAAAGAAGATAATATCGCCGTGAAAGGCATGACATATAAGTAGCAGCGGGGTGCTCAAGATATAAAATAGACAATTTCGTCGCCGCTGAGGACGGTAAATCTTACGATAAAAATTGATAAGGCGGTAAATGACACAAAAAGGACGAGCTCCCGTAATCTTGATAAAGATTGTAGAAAATATGCTTGTGGCCGTATTATAACATATATGTACATGGTGATAAAACATAACATTGGCGTTTTCAGCGTGGATCTGAGCACTACGTTAAGGCCTGGACATCGCCATTCTCTACATATAGACTGCAGCTAGCGCCCGGCTTCTGGTGACCACGGGAGATCAAGCCGCGCCACTCGCTACCCACCTGACGTTTGCTTACAGCTTTCATCCCTTCCCAAGTCTACTCAAGTTACCGAGGAGTGGTGAGATAACACTGTGGCCTAAACATAATAAATCGTAGAGCCCTCCCGATTAACCCCGATTTATAGAAATTTTCAGCGGCCTAAAATATCGGCCCATCTCCAGCTATTGCATACCTAACCGATAGTAACTCACTGTATCACTACTTGTCGCCTAATTTAGTGTCTAGAATCAATATAAACGATATTTCTCGTTATTTACTTAAATTTTCTGTAATTCTGGGTAATACTTACTATTCGCACGCGGTTGGTATGCACTAGATGATTAGAATTTCTTAAATTTTTGGTTTGTAATTAACATTTCTACCTGTCTCAGATCCACCTTGATACTAACCATGTCGCCTCGTTGGGCTATTCAAAAAGCACATAAAATAACATTTGAGATTACATAATAATATTAAACAATTCTGGCCAATAGACTAAGGAACCGACATTAATTAAGAGAATCATTTTAGAATTAAGGAATACTTAGCGCAGGGCTGTGATTGTAGTATGGTCGGTTCCTTATAAAATATAAAGCATAGCATATTATATATAGGTAGGAGCTCGTCAATATAAATAAATAGGTGTCATTGATATACATTGTAAATTGAAAAGAATATAATATCTTGCTGCGTGGCCACGTTAAGTATAGGAAAAACCCAGACATATAGTCGTGCAGCGTGGCCACCTTAAGTACATAAGACTCGTGCAGCGTGGTTATTAATAGGGGGTTGTGAAGCAGCTGAGATTGGTTCTTTCCAGAAAATTGCCAAAAATTTCAACCGGTGCCAGGGGATACGTAGGCATCATACGTACTTCACTCCCCCAACACTCTAAATTTTTGCAATACTCAAATTACTCTAAAAATAACTCAACCACTCTCGGCGGGCCCACCCAAGAAGAAAAATTAGCGCGGCAAAGCACGGTAAGTAACATGTTTGATATATGTAAAAAAATTGTTTTCAGACTAGTAGGGCAGGTCCCATCATGGACTCCTCCCTGGGCGCATAGGCCCTTAAAATCGTTCCTACGATAAACGATAAAAAACACAAAACGATATCGTACACACACGATATTTAGACAAACACACACAGACGATTTAGGCTGAGCTAGGCCGCGGACCTCTCGTGCTCCTCGTGCCTCTTCAAAATCGTCGTTTCTCCACATAATCATCCTTCGGCCAAAGGGTCTGGGGCGAGGGGCTGGCCGAGTGGCCACAAGGCCAGCCTTTGACCGCCAAACACAGGGCCAAGGTCACTTCGAATAACCAAGGCCCTTACCAATGGCCGAGCAACATAAAACAAAAACTCGTGGGTCTCAGCGAGGCTGCAAGCACCCCACGGGTTTCACCATGCTATCGGTCTTAATCATTCCAGTCTCACAATCGTGGGTCAATTCCTTTTCGTCAACGTTTTAACATAAAAAAAAAGGTTTTACACAGGGGGAAGCCGGGGATATATATCTTGGGGGCGTAAGTCCGCGAAGGAACCTGCTAACCGCTCCAGGGTTGGGCGTAAGCGGAGAGGGGGTATGGGGGCGGTCGAGGTTTCTGATCGTATAGGGATTACGGGTAGGGATTGGGGGGAGGGTTCAGTGGGGGGATCTTCGCTCACGACGGTGGGGGCAGGGAGGGACAGAAAGGGGGATGCTGGTGCTGCCTGTAGGCTCTGTAGGCTGATCTCCTCGCGTGGGCGGTCCTCTTCAGCCGACCTCGGCGGACTCCGCACGCAGATCAACCTACAACACCAGCGAGTGACGGGGATACAACAAAGCTTTTTGTACCGCAAGCAACAGACCGTCAGGAGGATGAGGAATATTAGGAGGGATATGGAGGAAGTGGAGATGAAGGGTACCGAGGATAAGATAGAGGCTGGGGAGCGTAAGCCCTGTAGGCGGCCTACTTCCATCACGGGCAGGACTACGCGGGGGAGGAGTTTGAGTGGTTCGGAGAAGGTGGGAGGAAGGGTGCGGGGCCAGGATATGTTAATGGGGGAAAGCTGAAGGGGGCGCCGGAAGTGGAAATTGAGGGTATGGTGCCCAGCCGCGATGCCGTGTAGGCGCCACCCACGCGATTCCAGCGAACATCCTGGGGGTAGGTCGACGAGGGTGGGGCCGCTGACGAGCAGGTTCACGGGTGGGCGGCCGGTGCAGAGGCGTAGCACGGAGGTCGACTGGTAGGCTATTACCACAGCTTGTCGGCCTCCGGCCTCGGGCCTCGACACTACGGTCGTTGCGTTGTTCCGGGCGGTGATGGCGATGTGGCACGAGGTCGGCTTAGTCCCGCGCACGAGTGCCGACTTGCAGGACCGTTCGGTATACACCACCGTAGGCCTGCACACTCGTGGCTGCCGACCTACGCAGACATCAGGGACGAAGGACGTGGAGGACGACGAGCTCACGGCCAAACGGGGCCTACCCTGGACCGTCCGCAGGTGGGACGCGTCCAGCTGCACGGGGAAGTACTGCAGCTTGTACACCAGGTAGGCCTCGCTCGTGAGCCCGGGAACAACAACACGGTAGATCAACTCCCGTCCCTCCTCCCAGATGGGGTCGATGTCCACGTAGTTGTAGTACCACATCGCCGGGAGGGTGTGGTATCCAGCGTCTCGGAGGCGGCGGAGGACCTGGAGCAGGTGTTCTCGGGGGAGAACGTCCTCGGTCAGTTGGCCCCGCTCCAGCTCCATCCGTTGATTATGGAACTGTACTCGTCGAAGCTCGTGTTGGCGCACCGTCTCCTCCAAGATCCGTAGGCCCAGCTCGATCTGCCGGGCCATCCAGACCTTGTTCACCTTTTCGTCGGCCCCGACCGCGATCGTACCTCCGGCTTCCGCGCACGACCGTCCGTGTAGACCAACACGCCATCGTCCGAGAACAGGTCCGCGTCGAGGAAGGGGGCGTATAAGCATAGCAGAAATACGGGCATCCACATGATGAAAAGACACAGTTGGATCTACTCACTGGTTTTTTAGACGTGTCGGGGGCGACAATGCTGGGCGACGGCTGCAATGCACAGTCGCTTCTCCGCTTGTATCTCGGCCTCGTCCGGTGGCTGGAGGGTTTGGCGTTTCGCAGTCTCTGCTTCCAACGACCGGGTGAATGAGCGCGTGATACGGGTGAAGTGACTGAGCGGGGCCGCCGCCCGTCTTTTAAGGTCGTCCCGCGTCGCGTGGGTGGGTCGGCCCGAGAGCGGAAGGGAAGTGACCGGACCACGCACCAGTGGGGGGGGAGGGGGTGTCTCGGGTTCAGCCGCACGTTTACGATCTCGGCTGACATCAGGGGGATTAGGGACATGTGGTACGGGAGTGATGGGGTGGATTACCGGGATGGGGGTGTTTGCTCGAGGAGTGGGGGCGGCCGAGGGCGCAAGGGAGTTTGGACCTGTAGGGGGGAGTGGGGGCAGATCGATGGCCATGTTGTTGGAGGAGTTAGGCCGGGTCGGGACATCTGTGGGAGTTGATTGCATGGGAGTTGCAGAGGGAGGACGGGATGCGTCGTTGCCGGGGATTAGCTGCATGGGGGACGCGGGCCGGGTTGGTGGGATAATTGGGGTTTGAGGATTAGCGTTTACAGCTGGCACGCTGGGGTTGGGTATCCAAGCAACGCGCGTCTGGGGCGGCTGGCCACGTGGCCGTGGTGTGGATGGAGCCATCGCAGTCGGGGGGCGCGTCCGCTGGGCTCGGGTTAGGCGTGGGCGTAAGCCCTCCCAGTCGAGGCCCGGGTCGGCCGCCTTGACATGACTGCGATTAACCGTCCGCCGTTTGTTAGTTGGGCCCACCACGTGTACCACGTTGCCGGATGCCCGCGTCACGAGGTATCCGGGGTCCCAGCGGGGGTCCAGCGGTCCGGGCTCGTGGACTCGTAGGAACACTTTGGTACCGGGTTCTAGGGGGAGGGCGTTGGCCTGTTTGTTTAGGCGATTAACGTTAGCCTGCCTCGCTATTTCCGCGTTGTGGGCGGCCTCCTTCAAAGCATGCGAGTGCTCGTCCACACGGAGGGCGAGGCGGGCCGACGAATCCCCTAGCGGGCGATCTCGGAGGTGGGAAAAGGGGGGAGGAGGGCAACGACCAAAAAGGAGGTAGTAGGGGGAAAAGCCTGTGACGTCACTGGGGGTCGTCCGGTGGGCGAGGAGTACATCCCCGAGGTGGTCCTCCCACTCGCAAGCACGGGCGTTTACTACCTTACGCAACATATCCTTTAGCGTGCGGTGGAAACGCTCTACACGTCCGTTGGCCTGCGGGTGGTAGGGGGTGGTGTGTCGCACCTCGGTCCCGAGCTGTCGCAGGTAGCCCTCCACTGTCGCGTTTTTGAACTCTAATCCGTTGTCCGTTAACACGACAGAGGGGGGGCCGTAGCGGGGAATGTACTCCCGGGATAGGGAGGTATAAACCGATTCAGCGGACTTATCTTTGAGGGGGAAACAATCTACATAGCCAGTGGCGTGGTCTATGATTGATAATAGATAACGAGCGCCGCTGCGACTCAGGGGGAGGGGGCCGGTCAGATCCATTGCGACGACTTCTCCCGGGTTTTCGGCGACAGGCATAGGGGCTGGGGTTGGACGTTCTGCACGGACGCGATTGGCTCCGCAGGGGGCGCATCGTGCGAGAACGGAAAATACCTGTCGCTTCATTCCTGGCCATTTAAAATGGTTGTGAAGTCGTCGCAAAGTTTTCCTCATACCTTGGTGGCAGACCTGTAGATGGGCGGTCTGGACCAAGTTGGCGCGAATTTCCGACGGGGGGACGAGGCGAGGGTAAGCCGCGAGACCCGAGGGCGGTTTGAGGGTAAAGAGGAGGCCATTACTGACCAGATAATCCTCCTGTTCCTCGAGACCGTACCGGAACTCAGGCATCGCTGCTTGTCGCACTTTCACCTCCGCTTCCGTCAGCCCGTACGCTTCCCACGGCAACTCCCGCTCTTCCTGGACCGAGGCGATCTGTGCGACCTCCAGCGGCAGCTCGGCCGGTGAATCGGACCGGAGGCGCGAGAGCATATCCGCCCACACATTTTTGGCACCGGCGAAGTACACGATGGGTGCGGCATATTCCGCAAGGAGTACGGCCCACCGTTGTACTCGCGTATTCTTCATTTCGGCCAAAAATAAGCTTTTGAGGGGCTTGTGGTCGCACAGGATCTGGAAGGTCGCACCGTACAAATACGCCCGTAAGCGCGTAAGCGCAAAGACTATCGCGTAGGCCTCCTTCTCAATGACAGGGTATCGGCGTTGCACCTCCGTAAACTGACGCGAGAGAAAGTGTACGGGTCGCTCGATACCCTGGTCATCCTCTTGTACCAAGATGGCGCCGAGGCAATAATCTGAGGCGTCGGTGTACAGTTTGTACGGGCGACCGGGGTCCGGGTAAGCGAGGGTCACCGTGTTCACGAGGGCGTCGCACAACTCCTGCCACGCGGTCTGGCACTCGGAGTTCCAATGAAAGAGGGCGTATTTCTTTGTCAGTGCGACGAGGGGTCGGACAATATCGGCATATCTGGGTATGAGCTGCCGATAATAATTGGCCGACCCTAGCAGCCGTCGCACCGCTTTTACGTCCTCGGGTGGCACCATGTCGCGTATGGCTTCCACTTTGTCGGGATCCGAGGAGACGCCGTCCGCGCTGACCACATAGCCAAGGAGTTTCACGCGGTCGACCCCGAAGTGGCACTTCGATTCCTTGACCACGAGGCCGTATGAGCGAAGGGCCTCGAGGACGGCCGCGATGTGGTGGTGGTGTTCTTACTCGGTCCGGCTGTAGATCACGAGGTCGTCGAGATAGACCATAACGAACTTACGCAGCGGGGTGATAACCTTGTTCATAAGCCTCTGGAATGCAGCTGGCGCATTGCACAAGCCAAACTGCATCCGCTTAAACTGAAAAAGGCCCCGATGCGTCACTACGGCCGTCTTCTCGACGCTGTCAGGATGCATCGGCACCTGCCAGTATCCGGACTTTAAATCTAGGGTCGAGAACACTTTCGCACCTCCTAGATTATCAACAATGTCCTGGATACGAGGCAGGGGGTATGCATCGCGACGAGTAACTGCGTTTAGTCCTCGGTAATCTACACAGAACCGGACCGAGCCGTCTTTCTTAGGGACGAGGGTGAGGGGCGAGGCCCAGGGGGAGGAGCTGGGTTCGATTATGCCTTCCGCGAGCATCTTGTCCAGCTCGCGGTCGACGACCTCGCGCTTGGCGAGGGGAAGTCTGTACGGTCGTTGATTGATGGGGGGGTGATCGCCCGTCTCGATCCTCATGTAGACCTCGGTAGTGCATGTGAGGGGGCGGCCGGTGACCGGGAACACATCGGGGTATTGCCGTTTCCAATACTCGGCCTCGTATACCAGCTGACCGATGTGTCCCTCGCGTCGCACCGACCGTCGCACCGCATGGCGACGACCACAGAGGGTTACAGATTTATCAGGGGAAGCATAGTCTACGATCGCGTGAGTAGCCTCCAACGCGTCGTCCCCTAATAAAAGATCGTGGGACATATCACCCACCACATTAAAGTCGCACGGCCGGCCGTACAGCTTCAGGTTAACCGCCTCGCGGACGGAGATGCCGTGGCCGGTGAGGGACTTAAGTCGCGCCGGGGGTCTTGTACTCTTACCCACCGCGCCCACCTGTCGCAAGGCATCCGCCGCGGGGACGGACACCAGGGAGCAACACGCACCCGAGTCGACGAGGGCCTGTAGTGCCACGCCTCGAAGCTCGAGGTCAATGCAGGGTCGTCGGTCGGACGCGCGTTTTAGTTTCCCTGGGTCGCGGCGGCTACGACTTGATCCTGGGAGTGGGCTAACGACCGTGCCGCGTCCCGGGAGGCCTTCAGACTGGGGCATCCAGCCACATAATGGCCTCGTTGATTGCACGCGTAGCAGATGATGTCGTTTATGGGCGTCATCCGCCGGCCGGAGTTACGCTGCCCCGGCGCGACGGCTGCTACGGTGGAGGCGACGGCTGGGGGCGGTGGAGCTGGGACAGTCGCAAACAGCGGCTGGGGGGCGGGAACGGGCGCGGGGGTCGGCGCGAACACAATCGTGGATTGTGGTGGCGCTGCCGCGGGCATCACAGCCGCGACCGTGTGGCCCTTGTTCCCCTTTTTCGCCTTCAATTCCCCCTGGATTGACTTTATCGCCTGCTGCATCTCCTCCATCTGTCGCTGGTGGGCGGTTGGCGCGGGGTGGTTGGCGGAACGGGCGGCCGTAGTCCTCGAGCCGACCGCGCCCACCTCCATGGCCTCCTCGACGCGAGTGTCGTCTGAGTGCGCCTCCTTCTCCACCGCCTTTGCCAACGCGTCGACCCTCGAGAGAGCCTCCGCGATCGTCGTGGGCGTGTTGAGATTGAGGTCCCACCGCAGAGGGCCTCGCGACAGGGTACTCACGAACTGTCGCATCGTCGGCCGTAGCACAAAGGGAGAGGCGAGTTCGTGGGCCGAGTAGGCTTTCTTGGCCGCCAACCAGAAACGCTGCCCGTACTCGGGGGCGGTCTCGTGGGCCGTTTGAGAGAAGTGCCCGAGTGCAGCGCGCAGACTCTCCATTTCCTCCATGCCGAGGAGCGTTGATGTTATTTTGCGTTCGACGGCCTCGAAGTCGGTGACGCCGTCCTCGAAACAATCGTAGATTATCGACTTGAGGCGCCCCGCCGAGTAGGCCAGGGCCTCCGAGATCAGCTTCTCGTCGGGGGCCTTGGAGACGAAGCGCGCCTGTCGCACATCGTTTAACCACGTGCGGAGGGCGGCTTTATCCTGACCGTCGACGGTCGGCAGCGCCCGAAACAGCCGGATGAGCTGCTTGACCGAGGCCAACTCATGGGTCTCGGGCCGCGACCGGGGGGCGGAGTCGATAATGATCGCACGGGCCTCGGCGAGCTGTCGCGCCGCCTCGGCGAGCTCCATGGCGTGCTGCTGGGATTCCAGAGCGTGTTGTTGGGCCCGGAGGTCGGCCTGTCGCGTAAACTCGGCGCGAAGCCGCTGTTCCAACTCGTAGATAGCGACATCTTTCACTTCCTTGCAGGTCTGGGCCAGGTACTGCTTCCACAGCTTGGCCAGCAGCTCTGTGTTGGCGACAGTAAAGTCGGTCGGAATACTCCCCGCCAACTTCCCAGCGTTAAGCCACACCTGGAAATCCTCAGGCAACACACTGGGTTCGGCCATCCTTCCGAATTGCGTAAATAACCACACACGTTATAGACGTCAATCACCTATATGGCACGAACCTGTTGCGATTCCCACGTGCGACAGCTGCTGGTCCGCTCGGTCCGACTGTAGCTAACACAGAACTACTGGCATGCAAGTACCTTCCACGCCCACATCAAAACGTTATAGCATAGCAGAATGTCACTTCCCTGCTCGAGTCCGTGTCTATGGAGTCGGTCCTTCCGTGGTCATTCGTAACTCGACCGGCAATCTGTCCTCGAATCACACTAAAAGCGTCTCGTCGTGGTCACCAATGTAAAGTTTCTAGGCTATACCCATTAGCGGTTCTGCTCCTAGCGGTCGATATACGTTAAATAAGGTTTGGAGTCAACGCATAGATGTTGTAGGTAACAGAATCCAGGTAAGACTGAATACTCTGGGTTTATTGGGCTCTTGTTTTATAGCAGTGGGACGCCTTTGTCTCCAGGTGGAGACGCTTATACGGGCGGTCGTGTTAGGCGCCAATTAGCGTCACCTTTGTAACAACGAGCGCGCCCGCATCTCCAGGAAGTTGGGTTAACAAACAACCGCCGGCCAAAGCCGGGTTCAAAGGGGGGATTATAGCTACAGCAGGAAGGACCAATTAGCCGGGCCAGTGTCGGCCATCTTGGATTTGGAGGAAAGAATTTAGAATAGATTGAATATATATATTATAATTAATAATGCTGCTTTTTCGACGCAAAAATACCACAAAGTTAGAATTATCGACTGCAGATCTTTACAATTTGTTTTATTGTTTTATTTTGTAGATCCAGCCTTCTAGTTAACATTTCCACTTGTTGTCGCTCTGACAAGTAGTCGGATTACCATGACAACAGCTGTTGAAGAGACCGCCCGTCAAAATGCCTGAACCCCTATAATTCTTAGTGCTGAAAACCATTCACTGATCTTCTGATTATGTCAGATTATACGATTGGGCACCAGCTGACAACTATTGGACACGCTATGACGCCCGTGGCTATTACTAGCCTGCTTGAATTAGTCGTCTAGACAGGCAGCAATTCTGTGAAAACTTAGTTGTAGACCACCTCTTGTTTTGAAAAAAAACCCCGAGTGTTTTGTGTCGACGATCATGACATTTTACTTAAGCCTTTTTTACCTGCAATTTTCTATTGGGTAACACATTCATTCACCAGTAGTTAATCAAGAGTTAACCTTCAAAAATCGTCGCCTATAATCGTCTAGTATAAATGCTTGATATGCTTTTGGGGTCGGCGATTCTCGAAGACTATATATTATGTAATCGAGCACCACCTGACGACTATTGGCCTGAAGATTTACAGTCGTCATGTTATTAGTCGTCTAATGTAAGCAGTCGCTGACAAGTGTCTTGGACATCTTAACACTGAGAGTAGAGGTAGGGCGAATAGCGAATAGCCCACAAAGAGACAGCCTAATGAAGCATGGCGCAAGGCATGTACCTACAGCAGGCACCTACCAATTTCTCTGTCACTGCAAAGCGTAAAAGGACGACCACAGGTCTGCTCTACCACAGCTAATGAGGCTGACTGGAGAATGAATCTCAGTGGACATCCCTCTGGCTCTAGTTAGAAACTCTCTTCTCTTTTATTCCCTTTTTAAAGTTTTTATTAAACAATATGTCACATGATCTATTAACTTATATTGAAATTTCCATATAAACTTTGTATAAGTTGAAAATCCCAATTTATTCATGTTGGGTTGTGGCTTGTGTCATCAGCAACACGCAGAAACACTTTGGTTATTTATTTAACGATATTATTGCAATGCAGTTTTATGGTTCAACACTACACAGCCACACAGGAATCGCAGGGACATTTATCGCTCGGCGAGAACACTGAGTAAATATGAATCTCACTGAGCGATTCCTGTACCTTCAGGGGCATATCTCAGCGACAAAGTTAAGCGAGATTCACACGGAGGGATTCATGTACCTCATAGGGGGAATTTCTGAGACAAATCCTGCTGGGATTCTGTACTTGAACACCATCTCTTCTTCTTCTAAGTTGTAGGGTTCCATTTTCCTGAGACATGTTTTCCCCCTCTAATTGTTTGTGACATTGACCCTTAACAAGGGACAGAATATCATGAGATTGTGAACACTGTAAGGAACATGAATCCCACCGTGTGAATATCACTTTAGCAGCGATTGTGTACCAGTGCCTTCCTCACGGTGTGATTCACGTACCTCACAGGCCGTTTGTCTGAGACAAATCCTGTTAAGATTCGGTGATGAAACACAATCTCCTTGTGTGAATGACAGGGTTCCTTTTTGCTGAGACAACTTTTTTCTCTTGCAATTGTCGGTGACAATCACCCCTAACAAGGAACAGAATCTCATGAGATTTTGACTTTAAACAGGTTTAAGATTTAGAAGGGCATTTTGGCGAGACAAATGTATTTCACATGTTCTCCCCCAATCTGTGAGTCTCAGTGGTCTCAAATAACACCTATTCACACGGGGAAGTACAGCGACTGTATAACCTGTGTACACTGTGTACCCTGTGTAGGGGTGTTGGGGTGAGACTATAGATGTACCTGTTAAGTCTTCCCATGTGAATTGAATCCGTCATGTTACCCTGAGACTGCAGGACACACCAATCTGTGAAACTTTGTACCCAGCTGGAAATAGTAGCCGACTGATGCAAAGGTGTGAAGCACACCAGTATACAGTCTCAGGTCCATTTGTCACATCTTGTGAATCCCACTTAACTTTCGCAGACATTGCGAGTATGTTCCACTCCTTGTTGTGAGCGGTAATGATCGTTGACAAATACCCATCTCCAATACACACAATCCCTTGTAATTTTGGAATCAAAGATGTTGCTTATGTATTCTCTAGAGGGTTTCTTGTTCAACCCTCTGTGGTGAGGCCACGGGGCAGGAATCTCAGGGACAATAATTATTGCTTAGTGAGAACCCCTCTTTATTGCCATCCCTACCATTATATCACTCCTCTCTCTATTAACTCACTTAGTCCTGCACTCGGGCAATTGTATCGCGCACTTGTCCTAAGCAGTATTTTTGAAGTGACCCCCTAGAGTCCTGAGCCTATACACGACACTTTAGAAGTATGACCGTGGAACACAGGGTTTACTCGGTTACAATATTCTTACCCACACTGAATTAGAATAATGATATTGTTGTCTACGTCTAGGGGAGCAAGTATATTTAGAAATTAAATTCATTTAAATCTATACTGATTTTTTATCTGGAATAACACATGAAATAAACCTGGATACATCTTCAGGCCCAACTTGGCGTTGCCTCCGGGCATTTTTAGGACTGAAAGAGTTAACCATCGCCAGCAATGCCCATTGAGAACCTTATCCCCGTCTAACGATTGGATCTTCTGGCTACAGACGACTGAAGACGTCGGGCTCGTAGTAAATGGAGCGTGACTGGTGATGTGGCGAGGAGCGGCACCGCCCGCCACCCTTCCGTCACGGTCCCCACGTACAATGGTATATTGACTGTTGGCTGAAGCGCAATGGGCAAGGCTTTTGCAGACTGACGGAGACCAAGGCACTTCAGGATAAGGAAAGAGAGGGGCATGTAGGGGTTACTGGAAGAAACTCATTGATCATACAGAATGTTTTATCACTTCAGAGAAAAATGGGCTGGCCCGCTCACTTACTAGAGAGGTAGGAGGGGCTGAGGATATTTGCATCAATAGGCTAGAACTATATATATATATATTTATATATATATATATATATATATATATATATATATATATATATATATATATAGGCTAAGTTATAATGCGTATAACTAAGTAATAAGTATAACTATATATATATATATATATATATATATATATATATATATATATATATATTTATATATATATATATATATATAGGGATAACTTTCGAAATTTATATGAAACGATCACCCACGTAACGTGTCAATACTATGCCAGAGTCGTGGAAAAGTGATGCGAGGCGACATCATTTATAAGCGACTGATCAATCAGGGACCAGGATTTGAGCAAGTAGGCAAGACATCAACATTGCGATTTATACGTTCCTAGCTCGATTTGCTTAATTAAGAAAATTGAATTATGCAGATAGTGATGCTATTTTATGTCAGCGAATGGGGTAAGGCAAATCCAGAACGGCACACGAATCATAAAAAAACAATACCCCACTCGTTTGGATGCACTCGTCCATCCAGTTCTATATAAATATCCATCCCTTCATGTCAATTAATAAATATATCATAACCTTTAGTGTTTATAAGTCTAATGCCTTACATGAATAGTCCAGTATGTACTGTTGTGTCACAATTGAACAGGACGGGAATCAATACACATGAATAAATATACCGTTGTATGAATTACAAGGACCTGCAAATAAAGTAATAATAAGTGTGTTGTTCTTCATTGCCTCTATCAAGTTATTAGGTTTATTCTGATGTTCATGCGCATTATAACTTAATTTTAAAGGGCATATTATACTCACAAGTGGATCTACAAAAATATAAAAGAGGAACCTCCTGTCCTGACTACCTATACCTATTACTGATACATTTTTATGGAACACAGATAAGGCTTCCTGTGAATTGATTCAACCTCTGTTCAGTGAAGCATAGATAGAGATGGGTGTGCATCATGATCGATGCCACCAACTTCTATGGACTCTGGGAAGAGACCCTTGGACAAGATACTACCGTATTGACCGTTATGTAAGCGCTCCTTCAGCGCATTCAGCATTCTGAACCCTACCTATATATCATTGGTACTATTCACTAGAATCTCTCATCCGACGGTACTGCCGAACAATGAGGGACAACATCCCTGTTTCAATACTGAAAGTGGTCATATTTTATCAGGAATCGATCCACCACCCTCAAAATCCCGAAAACATATTTACATTAGCAGTTCACATCCAAATACAATGGCCATTGGACCGAGACCTCGTGGGACTCGACTATTCGTGTTCGGTTATGTTTAAAATTGTCTCATAGCTAGCTTACTGCCTAGAGAATTTTATTTTTATCTATTAGGTCATAGATACAAGCATTACATTTGGTTTTCAATCCAGGCCATATCACATCAAGAATATGTCAATTTAAAGGTATTACAACCAAATTCAGGTTGAGAGAGTTACAAATCAAACTTAGTAAAAAAAAGTAACAGCAACAGTAACATTGAAATTGATGAGTATTGGGAGATGGGCGATGAGATGAATGGATATAAATGAGCTCATGGATATTTCCATCCCAAATGGCAGTTAAGATGGATGATTAAGACAACCATTACAGATTAATTAGAGTGAAATGTGGTTTAGGTCAATTTTAGTTTGACAATACAGCATAGCTTGCTGCATTTACCACTTTATTGAAATTATCAATGATATTAATATTTTCATTGCGCATATAGGATCTGTATCGAAAGGCCCAACCAGGGACATGTGTAGTCGATATTGATGTTAATAATGATATTACCATCAAACTCCTCAACTATACCTACAGGAGTTAAGGAATATCTCATCATGTATATACTAATGAGTCCATTCTCTGAGAGGCCATTTGTTAGGTATGAGAGGCCATTTATTAAGTATGAGAGGCAAATTGTTAACTCTGTATTTGAAAATGGTTTTATTTGGTAATTCTTTTGTCTCAGTGTCCTGTGAATTCCACAGGACACATCCTCTTTAGTTTGGAGACTTCTTATAAAATTCTGTATGTGGTCGCCTTATACTGATATTAAGTTTTGTACATGATCGCAAGTGTTTATCATGTATTACTGACTCCTGTATATTTATGTTCGAACTATGGTTGAGGCTCGATTCAGCAGTACCTATCTCTCAGTTTCAGTCTGCTAATTTCTCGAATTTTTGAAAAATAGGGGGCAAAATAGAATGGATTGAAAATAGTCCATACGGAGGACCACGGATATGTAGACAGCAATTCTCAGAGACACAACTCAGAATGTGAATGCTGAGAGATACAGTTGCGGGCTCGCAAACGATGATTTTTTTCACCGAGGAAGGAAAAGGGGAAGAAAGTGAGCATTGCAGGGGGAAAAGGACAGAAATCAATAGACATTACCCCTTGCCTTTCCTTTTCCCCGTCTTTACCAAGCCCCCAGGGGCATGTGAAGGGACTGTATCGAGATCAGTAGTCGCTGAAAATATCCCAGCTGTTTTGGCTGCATATTAATCTCATAAGGCAAAACCAATTGACATTACGTAACCAAATAAATTGCGTATTTTCAGCGGCTAGCAATAGAGTGCGGTTCAGATTGGATCTCACTCACTCAATTACTGATTGGCTAAGGTTTTTGTCATCATCGCCCTTTGAGTATTGTTGTACAATACGATAAGTCTATGGGGGGAAAGTACCAGGGGTGAGAGAAAGACTAGGGGATAACTTTGTCTATTCACGAATCACTCAAACGTCAAACTTACCCAAAGTGACCGGCGCCAACAAATTACCCAAACCCTATTTCACCCTGCCTGTCTAGGATCCAAATATATATCAAGCACCGGTGGGTCAATGAGATGTTATGATCTCTAGTGATTGGTCATGGGTACACCGATACATAGATTTGCCGTCACCTCTGTCTACACTCTGTTCCAACTTAGAGGTTGGTAACGTTAAACCTTGGTAGTGTCCACGGATGCTCACTCTCAGACCAAGAAGCATTCTTTATCTGTATATTCTGAAAGCCGAAATACCTGTTAAGAAATATCTATAGCTTACAACAATGATAATAATGTCTATCTTTATGGTTATCTTATTCAAAATACACACAAAAAGAAATATGAACATGTAAAAATAGCTTCACGAGTGAGAATGGACACATTCTCCAACCATAAGTATAGATCAGATGAAAGATCTGGGAGCTGTTTCAAAACCATAGACTTAACCCAGGTTTTGAAACAGCTCCCTGTAGGGAGAGTGTCAAACACTCACAGCTAATGGGTCAAGGCACTCATGGATTTAACATAACCAGAGCTAACGTAGTGTAGCTCTGGCGGCCAGTGTAACCGATACACTGAGACACTACCCCTTGGCTACTCTTCCGATGCCACGGTGTTGGCACGCAGGTGGTGAAGGGGTAATTCTTACAGCACGCTGGAAGTCTGTATATATGAGTGGGTAGTCCACGCTCAATGAAGCTCTATAATCCCCGGTGAGGACCCCGGAATCTAAGTTGTGTCTCGTTTGTCTGTGTCTCAAATATATCTCGTCTGATTTTGAAAAGATTTTGTTCTTTTGGGAACAATATCTCTCGAGTATTTTGTGGATATCACCAAAGTTTTTACTGGTTTTCACATGGTTCTGCCTCACAATATCAAAATGCATGTAAACTATTTTCATTACCAACTTTCAAAAATAGAAATAAATTCATAAACCCGTGGACACAGCGTATCGACTAAACGTTCCCCACCATATGCTTGCGGACGTATTCACAGCAAGAATGGTCGGTGCCTAATGATGAAGTGTTCCGGTTTCACGTTCCCTTTCCATAAAAATACGGACTCCATCTTCCACAGCTCCCCTGTCAACGAAACGCCGACCTCTATGACCCCGAACACACATGGCCGCTGCTCTATTTCCGGCCTGGTCCTGTCCCAGAGTTCCGCTTATATTGACATGTGACGATGGGGCCGAGCAAGGTGCGCGCGCACACTGAGGGCAGTAATGACGTCGGGCGGAGGGGGGAGGGGGTTGGGAGTGGGGGAGGTACCTGAGGTAGACTGAGGTTGAACCTGCCGAGGTCTAAACTGACAATAGGAGTAGAAAGACAGACGGGGCCAAATGCCAGAGTTGGACTTCTTTCTGTTTTTTATTCCTTTTTTTTTTATATTATGAGTTTCATTCCTTCTTCATTTTTTTTATTTTTATCAATTATGAAATTTAGAGGCATTTTCTCCTTTTTTTATGTCATTAATCATTATGTTTAGAGATAAACACATGTGTTCTATCCGACGCTGAACCATACGGATATTCATATGTACCGACATTTGCACTATTCATCGGAAAACAATATGGATTCCTAATGCCGAGGACACACCAAGCGAGTCAAGGTGGCGATCTCTGGAATCGCCAACACAAAATAGCATGTATGTCAGATTTTATTCCATAGGAATATCTTCCGCCCATGATTAAGCATCTCAGGAGCAATAATCAGGTGAAAAATGAAATAATAGCTCACCTATAGCCCATTTTGTGTTGGCGTTTTGTGATTCAATTTTCCTTGAATTACAAGATATCAATCTCTTTATTACAAAAAAATTGTTGTCAGTCTATGTGGTGCGTGTGGTCCCTTGTGCGGGTGGATGAGAAGTGAGGCCTGGGGCTCCCGTCTGATCTCCGACGATACTTCTGCGATCCGCTCGTGTTGCCACTGGGACCACCTGTGTCGCCCTCTCTCTCCTGGATTTATACTCGCATAGATCCGTCTGGTCTCTATCCTCTCCATAAATTAAGCCAATGGGAATCAACAACTTAATTCACCTCGGAGTTTACAGATGTATCACTACCCACGTCATAGTTGTTTTCCAGGTAGTTATTGCGTAATAGATGCGGTAGCTGGGGGTACCATGGTAACCAGGTTCCCCCAAACGGTCATTCCGCTCGCTGTTGTCTTACCTGTAACACATATTTTAATCTTACTATTGTTATTTATTAGTTTTGTACATCTAGATGGTTAGGACTGGGGCTTGTCCCATTGTATTTACATGAATAAACCTGTTATTTATTCAAATTTCCGCCAAACCTGTCTCTGTGTCAATTCATATCCTATATTATCCTAACCATTATCCTACATTGGCCTATTAATATTATAGATATATATATATATATATATATATATATATATATATATATATATATATGGTCTTTTGGAAGAAACTACGGATATTAGTTTTCCCACCCTTTAAGGACGCATGATGCCTGGAGGCATCACCGCGCTAAGGACGCATGATGCCTCCAGGCATCACCACACTAAAGACGCATGATGCCTGGAGGCATCATTGTCCCAATATTAACAAAAATGTTTCAACAAAGAAATAATAGAGCAATATTCATGAAATCATCAGGAAATGTAGATATAACATTATATTTAATATTTCTATCAAAAAAAAATAAGATATTTATGATTATGTATCATATTGCATGATTTCAAACTTGGATATCAGTTTTAGCTATTCTGTAGCCGTCCTCTAGCTAGACAAACTGCCACCAGCACCCGTCCTTATGGGAGTAGCTAGGCCCCAAGCAGCCGTCCTTAAAGGGTTTACAAAAACAAAACCTGTGAAGCCCTAGAAGGTTTCACTATCTGAATATCGATATTAAATTGATACAAAGTGGTCTGAAAAATCCTGCTTGTAATTAGCACTCACTGCACTTTTAAGAGTATATGTAACAGCTGGGAAACCAAGCCGGTCTCCTTATCTGATCCTTATTTTCTAACCATTTTACGATAACATTCTTATTCATCTCCCTCGGTCCGCCATGTATTATGTTAAAAAATAATAATGCCCATACTCAGATACATATTTAGCTGTCTCCGATGTATTCGTTATGAACAATTTCAGAACAAATTCCTCGGTTATTCGTTTTGAAAGAGTTCTATGAACGAGTTCAGAATGAATTCATCGGAGACACCGAAACAATTATGTATTCGCATCACCACTAGTTCTTTCATAGTTTGCACGTATCTAGCCTGTATATTCTTTCTGTTAGAGGGTGTGCAATGTTGTCAGTGGCTTAGAACGCAAAACTTCACAAATTTATTGTCTTGCTGCAGACCTGTATGAGTGTACGCCAAATGGCTACAATGACGAGATTAAGGCCCGGTTTACACCTGCCGACGGAAATTACAAAGATAGAATATTGGGAAGGGTACTATGGAGAAACCAAACAAGATTTAGTCGTGTTGTTGTTTATCGCACGATGGCAAGATCGCGTATTACTGCGCGAGGCAAAGCCGAGGGCAGTAATACGCGATCTTGCCGGAGTGTGATGAACAATAACATGACTAACTCGAGTTTGGTTTAGAATTTATCCTACCCTGCCCGTCCAAATTACTTCTACATTAACAAATGATGTCATTTGTCAAGTGTATCCCACTAGAGCGATATTTTTCATTTTTCTGAACTCCAGACTGAATACAGTGACCCAACGTTAAGCCTATGGAGTTTTTTATTAGGGGTAGGATAAAGGGTCTGCCTGTGGTGCTCCCCGAGAAAATATTGGTAGCCTGATCACTACACCAAACTCCTTTTTCTTTCATTATTTAGCACTTATTTAAAGTCCTTATTTTTAATCAATTAAGATCCGCTATTCAGGTTGTTTAAGTATATTTTACCTAGATCCGCTGAACGATTGATTATGGTTTCATGAGTCATTAAGTGGTTTTGGGTTCCCTTTCTCCGGAGCAAAAAGCTCCCGTTTTGTATAGACCGATATGGGAAGCCTGTTGAGTATTCCATTGAATCTTCTAACCATCACAAATTAATTCGGCCTGGTTTGGTTTCATCTGTGGCCTCAAAAATCGGGCCTGGGGATATTACACAATTTGGGGGTGGGACATCGTTCAGCCGTTGAGGATTTGATAATCGGTCGGCGGTGCCATATTCTATAATCGGCGGTCGAAATAGGTAGGTGTATACCTGGCCTATCACAATTCCAGTAGGTACCCAGAGGGTTGTCGATTCAGCACAGTACCGGTCTTTGCTACAGCGGGAGACCAAGCGAGTCAAGGCGGCGATCTCTGGAATCGCTAACACAAAATAGCAAGTATATGTGAAATATTATTTTGGAATGATATCTCCCATCAATAATTTGGCGTCTTAGAAACAATAATAATGTAAACTATGAAATAATGGCTCAGATACACGCCCTTTTGTGTTGGCGATTCCGGAAATCGCTGCGTTTCTCGCTTTTTGTGTCTCCAGCTTATATATAGGAACACATTGGTGCCGCTATATATACTATAGGATCATAAAGAATAGTTTTCATAGATCTCGTCTTGCGATGGTCTGGTCTTGTCTTGTCTTTTTTACCTCAAGCTCAATATAAGTAGTATGTATCTACTCAACTCTAGTTGTGCATTAGTTATGCAAATATGTATTACCGATATCCATGGTACGAATAATCACTGAGGAACCTGCGAGGTAGAAAGAGTAAATCCAATTTGAACTTCAAACTACATATGCATATCTAGCTACATTCGTTTCGTTTCCATACATGTTTGCCCGCCAATAGTCTTTTACTAATCCACAGGGTTATGATCTGCTTTACTAGGTATGACACTCGGGTTCCTTGGGTAAATTGGGGTGTTCAACTACTTTGATAGAAATTGAAGACATCCTGATAAACTTCGATGCAGATTGCCCATATTGTAGTGCAACCTCCGATGCATCTTTTTGTCAGGTCATCGTAGTGCATTTGTGGGAAAACCTGATCCGTTATTTCAATACAAATTTCTTTCCGACGTGATATGAGTTCTCATCAGGAACATCCACCGTATACTGCTGATGTCAAAATCGTAGTAGGTGGCGGCCTTCTTTATGATTTATTTCGCTCAGTTCTTTTCGACTGTACATGTAATTGTTTACTTGGCGACAAAATTATCATACACCATACGGGAGTCCTTTTATTCCAGTCATTCGTCTATTCTGTCAGAAGCACAACATAAATTGGCTGGTTTTATAGCTCAGCCAGCAGGTTGATTAGAACTGGTATAACAGACCTGGGACCTCTTCCACTAGTTTCGTGACATGTCTAGATAGATGGCGTCTGTGACACCATACGGACAGATCACAAGATTGCAGTCGATAACACACAGAGTTTCACTCACTTCTCGTAGGAATTAAGCAATGACACTTTAACATGAGTAGGGGATACATATAATCTATAATCGTTCCAAATATGAAGAAGATTGGCCACTTCGATCTTCAGATATTTGCTAGTCTTTTCCCGCTGTTGCTTGCACTGTTGGTGCCGCTGTTGATGTCCCAAGACTACTGAAACAGGTCCCTGATATGTTTGAGGGGTCCGACATGATTACCTATTTACAGGGAATCACTGTAGCAGCAGGATAACAATAGGTATGTCTATATGATATTTGGTATTCAAGAATCTTAGTAAAGTAGGTTGTAGAATCCAATTTCCTAAACCGATCCTTGTTTCCTGAATGATCCACAACTGAGTTTCTGGTTATGGGATCGAGTTACATAGATCCTTTTCATTAAACATTTTCAAGAACTCTCGCAAAGATTTGGATCCTTAATATTTCCGTATGAGAGGATTAAATGTTGTAATATGGTATTACAAAAGAATATAGCGTAAAATTCTGATTACTATCCACGACGGACAGGAAGACATGAGCGAGATAACAGCTCTCCGTGATGTAAATTCTCACTATGTTACATGAATGATGTTATTGAAATGCAGATGAAATTTACTTCATTGTATTCCTTCAGATAAAATGGGTGACTCATGGCCTTTGGTCAGGGGTGGTCATGCCGCCCCCCCCCCCCCCCCCCCCTGGTGACGCATCTCCCCACTCAGCGCACCCGCTTTCTCCCTGCACCAATAGTCGACCTGGGAAACTGACCTCTGTCTCACACTTCGCGCTGCACTCTCACCGTACACACATACTTTTTTCTACCCACCCACCCTCACCTTTCTCTCCTACTCACTTCACTCGTAGGGCTATTATATTATTATTACTTTATTACACACCTATGTAATAACTCGTAATAACTATACTTATTATGTCATATTCATCATATTTGACTTCAAACATACTTCTGTCAATTATCTATTGTCATTGTTATTATTAATACTCATGGTAATAATGTTTATCCCTTATTCATATTAATAAGACCTATAGAATTAAATAGAATTTAGTTAATGCACTCTACACTGTGATTGCTGTTAGATCAACAGCCAATGAGGGGTGACCTGACTTATTCCGATCTGCCACACATGCCACTGATTGGCACTCCTAACACTGACATCGCAGGGTGTCATTGTTAGAGCCGCTTGCCATCGTACGGGCAAGTTAGAAACTAGAGCGAGCAATAATGAGGGTAAACATACCATTCAACACATTGCAGCCATTATGTAAACATCAGGACTGGAGGGAGACACCGCAACATGGTGACTGCTTAAATTCATTCATTTTGTTACTAATATATGCAGGTAATTCTCATGATTAATCTCTCTGTATAGAAACCAATATCATTGGTCTTGATATGGATGGATAGACAAGACCTTTACAAAGTGACGAGTTCTGAAACCAGACCGAAAAAAATACTCTCCACTAAGTTATCGACTGCCTTCTTCTTTTCGTAGATTATGATGTGAACAATGATACAAATGGATATTTTTTATTTCAATTTCTGAGACCTGTATGGTATATGGAAATTCCACAAACAAATCATATATATATATGGCGAAACTGAAAATATTTGTTGTGTGGTTGAATGCAATTCCCATTCATTTTGTGGTTAGAAAATGTAACTTCAGAATAGTTTGTACATTTACTTCCCGGAGACACATTTTAGGGATGCACAGCTTTTCTTTATCCTAGCCTCTTTGATAACGCCCTGTTGGATAAGAAATTAGTATAAGTGTGCTATATTGTTCTTGCAAATAGTTAGATAAGCTTTTCAGAGTTTCCTACGTACAATCTTTGATTTCAGACATTGTTCTACGTTGGATTGACCACTTGTAGCCCTTTGGATAGTCCATTATGTGCCAATGGAAAGTTCATATGTATTTTCTACCCGAACTTACTGTAACTCTTTCAGTTCAATAAATGGAGCGAAGCTCGATATTAAAAAAAAAGTAAAATAAAATAACGCCCTGTTGAGAAAATGCATGGAATCAAATAAGGTTCTGCATTAAAAAATCACACTCAGATTCGTAAACACCATAGACAAACACATATAAGTTGTCCCTGTTGTTGGTGCAATGCATGCCATAAATTCAGGAAGACTATTGTTAAATGTATTTACTAAATCAGATGTCCTCCTGTTAGGATACAGTAACATGGACTAGAACAGTATGGACGTAATGTATGTAATATAGATGTTTTGAATGGGAATTTTACTTCTTCTCTACCTCATCTGCTTCTACACATGAAATAAATAGATATATGAAATGTACATACCTTCATTATTATTGCTATTATTGATTAGGGTAGACTACCTAGCATGCAGTTCCTAATTATAGTAGAATTATTTCCAATTGCTTGTCTTCAGTCTATTCCCGGAGCCAATGTAACAAAATTACAAGCCGAATGAACGTCAAATTACGCAAGGAAATTGAGGCCCTTGCCATATCAAGTCTGAAGAGACAATAATCTGCGACTGCCCATTAAAGATTATATTAAAACATTAATCAAATCATCGGTTTAGATAATCAAATATAGAATTATTCCGCTCTTTTGGCCCACATTTAATCCACACTGTCATGCCCACTCAGTGGCCACTCTGGAATCCGTTGCCCACATCAAGAATATTGCGTCCATTTCATAAATACATAAGGCCATGGTAGGGCTTGGAGATGCAGGCCACTCGACCTATTGTATACATGTATAATCTATGTGTACACCACCATACCATTCTCCCTACAGAGTCTTTGCTTTTTTATTTCCCCAATATATACACGGCGGAATGAAAACAACCAAAGGATCTGGTTTCTGAGTGATGGGTTGTCACTTGGGCACTGACTATCATTGGCATTAAAGACATATTCTACAATACATATATTGGTGCATAATGGTTATTTTGAAATATTGATAACCAACTCAAACAGGTTCTTTAAGTTAATTAATCCAATTCAAATAAATTCCTTGGCTAGCTCATTCTAATACCAAAGTTATTGTTATGCAAGATTTTGTCGAGTCTGACCGAACCCAATTGGTAAATTAATCCATTGGTCGAGAGGCCAGAACTGGTATTATCTAAGTGAAAATACATTTACTTTTGTACACTTTAACTTACTTTTCCCGAAAGGGGCGTGACCTAAACAAAGGGGTCATGACCTTGACCTTTATGCGGAAATCTTTGCCTACATCGACCTACTTTATTGGAAAGGTGAAACCTAAATAGGTCATGACCTTTTTAAAACCAAGATGGCGGTGTAAATATCATGATTTGGGCGCAGACCATGTGGTTTTGGAATCTGAATTGTTTACATGTACTGTCTCTTAGCAACGACTTTTGGGTGGTTTTATTAATAATCGACTTTGTTGTTAGTTATGCAGACAAATACCTGTTGTGTAATCAGTGGAGTCATACTTCGTATCTGCATGATGGTAGTAGCGAGAGTACCATCTACCCCAGAGGCGCAAGTGTATTTATGCAATTCAAATTTCAACTACGCGTAAAGTACATCATAGCGCTATTTATCTTTTCAACTGCGTCGTCGCTATCTACTGCGTTTCTTCATACCGGCCTGTGATAAGGGCATTTAATATTGAAATGTAAATGAAGATTTAACCTTTATGTCGATGCAAACATACCGCAACGATATGTTACAACGAATTCTTTGAAAGAGGCCTGTGGATTATTTAAGGCTACCTCTGACGATAGTGGCTCCCACACTAAATGGGCATATCAAGTCATCCATTACGTCAGACATTATTTAGTTTCTGGAGTCATGATACCTAATAGAAGGTCGACAGAGTTGAAGGTTGAGGATCATAGCCTGCGAACCATCACCTTCTTATGCCATGCCTCAAGAGCCATTAAACAGAGCCAAAGGCATGAAAATGATTGGCTTTCCATTGCCAACCATCTGACGGCAGGGTGTGCTAGGGTCAGGCTTGGACGTCACGTGGGTGACATTCACATGGATGGGGTTGGGGTTGAGCTGGGGGAGGCACTGGAGGCCATCTGACCCACACACGTACAACAGGACCGGTTCACAGGACCGGGCTCCCAACCATCATGGTTTTTATTGATCTGTCTACATGTCAAATTACTGCCGGGGATCTCATCATAGCCACAAAGTGAACGAAATCATGGCAGGAAAGGGTGGGTGAGCCTAGGGGCGACGGAGAGTTGGAGTGAAGGGGAGGGATGGAGGGAGGGAGGGAGGGAGGGAGGGAGGGAGGGAGGGAGGGAGGGAGGGACGGAGGGGAAGAGGGAGGGAGGAGGGACGGAGGGACGGAGAGTGAGAGGAGGTTGGAAGGAAGGAGGAAGGACGGAGGATAAGTGAGGGAAAGAAGGAGGCAGGAGGAGGAGATGAAGGGACAGGGAGGGAGGGGAGAGAGGATGGAAGTGGGAGGGTGTGGAGGAGGGAAAGAGGGAGGGGGTGAGAGACAGGTAGGAAGGGGGAAGGAGAGAGGGAGGTGGACGGGGGAGAGGGGGAAGAATGACGGAGGGGGAGGGAGGGAGGAGGAAGGGAGGAGGGAGAGAGGGAGGGAGGGAAACATGGAGGCAAGAGGGAGAGAGGGAGACGGAGGGAGGGAGAGAGAGGAGGGAGGGGAAGGATGGCAGGATGGAAAGAGAGACGAGGGGAGCGAGAGAAGGAAGCAGAATGGGAGAGAGGGAGCTGGTCAACTGTGCCGACCTCGGAGCAGCTCATTGTGGGAACTGGCGCTATGACCACTGACTCAACATGATCTATCAAAAAAATCCCGAGGAATAATCACAGAAAGATAGGTTAGATAAACTTTACTTCCAACTGATTGCGGCATTACTGTGTTTACCACAATTGCATAAAAAGGGTGTCAGCAAAACAGTCACGGCCTATGCGACTGGACTGTACTATTACTATCATAAATATCCGGGGATTTATCTTTGCATAGAAAGAATATATCTAGAGCGGAAATAAGTCCATATAAAGAGCAAGAGTAAATCAAGTTCCATTTCGTTTCCCTTTGTGAGGAGGGATTAGTTAGTGAATATGGCACAAGGACAAAGTTAGTTGCTCAGTATTGACCGGTCCTGATAGTAACTGAACGTCCCCGAACGACTTGGATATCTTTGGGTAGGCATACTTATATTATTAATAGTTAAGTAATCATATTTGTGAAATATGTTTTTGAAGGAGAACTATTTTATCTCCAACGTGACTCCTCTATATTTCTATTCGTATTTGATTCAGCAATAGCCTGCACATATTCATGAAAGGACAATATGTTGCCGTAATGAAATCAGTCAAGTATTACTAATCATGATAGTCGGAATATTAACAAAAAAGTGTTATATGCTGAAGTTCGTGTACTTTTATATAAATATCATAATAAGATTTGATAACAAATTAGTATATACATGATGAAATTGAAACAAATGAAGTTTGAAATATGATTATCAAACATCAACATATATCATTGTGGGTTGGAAATGCAGTTAATGGATCAGTGTATGGTTGAAGTTATACAGACGGACAGGAGACATCACGATATTTGAAAGTCATAGCATATTATATATATTCGTGTGGATACTAATCATACTCACGAGCTGTCGCGCTTTGTGTCGACCACAGAAAGGAAAGAAAGAAAGAAAATGAAAGAGACAAAGAACATCCCTTTTCATACGCTGTAGCACCCAGCGACTGTACTTCGGGTCACAGTTTATCTTTATTGTTCTGTAAGGAGGTAGTCGATCGTACTTAAAACCTTGATTGACAAATCCCCGCCCCCTATCGCTGCGGGTACCTCTGACTTAATTATCTATGAGTTCACCATATCTAGACACTTCAATTTGTGTATTGCTTTAAGGAACTGACGCTTGCGCAGTATCGCGAGGGGCTCAAAGTCCAATTATTTGTGTAGCTTATCTACAGTTTGTTGTCTTTTGTGAAAGCCCTTGTACTGATCGAAGTGTTCGATTTCGAACACTTTACAAGCTGTTCATATAATCTTGGTTAGTCCCATATGTCAAAAAACTACAACATTTCAACACAGGCCAGTTGCTTGCATCGCCATATGCTAGCTAAGTTGTGTCCTGAAACTGAGACAGAATTTCATACTATGATCTCAGATATATCAAGATCCAACTTAAACGTCTTGGAAAATGTCATGCTACAGGTGAGTTTCGTTTTAAAGGTTTTCTCATACATCATTTGCAGGAGATTTCTCGTGATATTCTTTAAAAAAAACCAACTGTAATAGAAAGGTCATATTAGCCAGAAATAATCTCGCTGCGGTACTGAAGAAAATTAGGTGATCTTTTGAAGAAAATACTAGATACACAAAAATCTTATAACGTGTCTGTTCCAAAGCAATCCTGTTTCTTATAGCGCTGGTAGGAATGAGCAGAAGGGAGCAAATACGAGCAGGTCTTGATGACAGCGGGCATTTTTAGCGTAGTGACCTGAAGGCCTGCTCATTAGCACACCATTGATCCTGGCACCCGACCAGCTGCATTTACCTGAGACGGCAGGAGGAGACGCTGAGTGAGCTGCTCGTCAAACATCAGTGAGCCACACGCCTCCGCCATCACAGGCGGCGGCACCACAGAGTCAATCTGACCTCTGATCATAAATCCCAGCCCACGTCTCAGGGGTCTGTTTGATAATGAACGATGGATGATAAGAGAAAACGTAGTTATTGAGCCTGTAGAGATAGCCGTTCGAGGTATTTTGTACCATATTGAATATGTCCTGACGGCGAAGGCGACGGACGTATTTCTGGTACAGAAGGCCGAGAAGGGCTTACCTACGGACTCACTCAATACAAGTTCTTCTTATCATATAAGTTTAGAATTGATGAAAAATACCTATTTTCCTTACAAAATCAACGATTCACAGCTCATTTACTACATCTCAGTGAGCACGAACAATATTTATACTGCACCTCTAGCAGGGTGTAGTATTTCACAGACGATCTGCCATAGGTATATGATAATAAGGCTGGATGATAAGAGCGATCCAGTGAGTGTACACCTGTCATAAGTTGCTTTACAAAGCCGTTCATATGGTGACTGCCAGATCGTGAAATGTGTCATATTTTGAACGGTTTTATTTTGTCAATTAATACGATAAATCAGAGACCTTTTTAATGAGTTACGAGCCCATTGATAAGGTGTCTTAGCTCATGAACGAGCATTTTATCAAGCCTTTTATTGAGCGAGAGTCAGTTGTTTTTTTATGCCCCAGTCACACTGGCGTAAAAAAAGCCGTTTTCCCGTGTACGCCCATCTACGTTCTTCTACGCATTTTGAAATTTACAAATGCGCCGCAATGCGCGGGAAAACGCGGAGATGTGTAAATAAAAGTCGGAATGCGCCGAAAAACGCCACAATACCTACAAAAGCGTAAAGAAGCGTTGATGAACGTTGATGTCCCAGTCACACTGGCGTAAATTTCGGCGTTTCTTCTTCATATTTAAATTGGTGGGGAGTACGTATTAGCTACGGATTTGGAACGTATTTGTTTGGCTTGCTTTAACGCTTTAGTACGCTTCTCAACGTTCATCAACGCTTCTTTATGCCCCAGTCACACTGGCGTAAATTTCGGCGTTTCTTCTACGTATTTAAATTGGTGGGGAGTATGTATTAGCTACGGATTTGGAACGCATTTGTTTGCTTTCCTTTAACGTTTTAGTACGCTTTTGTACGTATTGTGGCGTTTTTTCGGCGCAATCCGACTTTCCTTTACGTATCTCCGCGTTTTCCCGCGCATTTCCGCGCATTTGTAAATTTCAAAATGCGTAGAAGAACGTAGACATGCGTACACGGAAAAACGCTGTTTTTTACGCCAGTGTGACTGGGGCATGAGAAGCGTACTAAAACGTTGAAGGAAAGCAAACAAATGCGTTCCAAATCCGTAGCTAATATGTACTCCCCACCAATTTAAATACGTAGAAGAAACGCCGAAATTTACGCCAGTGTGACTGGGCATTAGGATTGTATCCTGCATGGATCATGGTTGGACGAAACCAGACGCTATTAACGATACCTGTCCTACAGGCCTCGTACGACCTACCTAGTTACTTAACATGTATTCTAGGGTATTCAATATAAATAGTATACTGCACGCAGCGCCGTACTAAAGAAGAAACCAATAAGTTTTGGTCAAAGTCGTCGTTCTCCACGAGTCTGATGCACAGTGATATGAACGAGGCGACAGCCGAGTGAATATCATGTAGCATTTTATTAAAGGAGTTGCAGAATGACTTCTTTGGCCAAAATGAGTTGCTTTCTGTATTTATCTCACCCCTATACACATTAAAAGAATGGATGACACACTGAATATAGACCATGGAGAACGGACCGCAATACTCGTAGGGGCATGGAGAACGAGTTCCCACTGTTAAGTCTATGGGCATTTATTCCAGGGGTGAAATGAAGCAGTTTATCCCACGCCTGATAAAAACGCCATGAGCTTAGTATTGACTGACTGTATTCGGCTGACAGGATGTCTTAGCGGCTAAGTATAGGAAGATACCCTTGTTTTCTACTGGTGCATATAGGGGACGGGGATCATTAAACGGCTCTCTTTAGGCAGCTTTCAAAGAACCCATTCCTTGTTTGGAGTATGTGATGTTTAATCATTCTTATTCTCCTACAGTTTCAGGTTACATCGGTATTGTCCGCCTTGTCTCTGTTGCATCACAAACAAAAAAAGGTTATTCTTTTTCCAATCTTATCGTAGATCTATTCTTATCTATTTAACCACTGGGTTCCTGATTGAAGAAGCGTAGGGTCTTATCGCCTCTGAGCTGTCCTTGTTCTGTCTACCCTGGTCGGTCTAGGTCCCTCTGCAATCAATACTTGGCACAACAGGGATGGTTCCCATTTCATTTCCTACTGTCCATAAACTATCTTGATATTTGTATTAGGATTGTTTTCCTGTCTATTGTTCACTTCCGTTGTTCATAATATTATAGTTTTTAAGGTTTATGGAGCGCCAGATCCGATCACTCTCCCAAGTGTTTTTCGAAATGATAGTCAATTGGATGATTATCTATAAACATGGCAGTTTACAGGAATCGTTTGAATATTGAGTTACATACCCTTATTGAATAATGTTGTTAGAAACACCTCAACACTTATCTTATGCCAATACAATGTCGGTGCATTTTTATTCGCCTTGGGTAAATTCCTAGATATCTGCATGTTCTTGGCTTTCAATGAATATCCTTCGGTACACAATGAGACCACCTAATGGTTTTCTAATACTGATAAATATGATCAATGCAAAATGGTTTATCTTATCTTAATACCATATGAGTGAAATGTAACGAATCTTTGAAAGTGACATAACCCAAAAGGAAGAATAGAGGGAAACTATGTTCCGGTGGGAATAAGTCAAAGTTATGAGGTAAGGCTTGAAAAAATTACTGCCCACGGCTACGCCTTGGGCAGTAATTTTTCCAAGCCTTAACTCGTAACTTTGACTTATTTCCACTGGTACATGGTTTCCCTATTCCTATATACCTTCAATTGTCGGCTAATATCGATAAAAACCGAATGTCTCTGAATGTCAACCTGGGCAGTAAACGTCAACCTGGGCAGTAAACAAAAATTATTCCTCCCCCAGCAGCGTTAAGTAATCATAGGTCGTTCGCTCATAGGTATATAGGAATAGGCCTATTTACATTTGTTTGGTTTGTATTGGCAATGCAGTGATAAATATGGTTTCCTCAACTTCTTCGTTGAACAACACGGATGGTGACCTATAATCTATAAAATCTAAATGTACTGTACACAAGAAAACATAGTTACTGAGTCCGTAGGGTCGTTCAAGGTCTTTTAACACAAAAATACGGCCCGATGCCACAGGCGATGGGATACATTTTTAGTCAAAGGAACGAGAATGAAATCCTAAGGGCCCAGTTACTATGTTTTCTTATTACCTCCTAATCTTTTGAATTGCAATTCCATCAAATATGTTGCTCTTCGATTCACACTCCCCTGCCATTCATTACGACCCGCTGAGTTATAGTGGGCAAAAACATTATCTGCACTATACCCATACCAGCAAGGAGTATTTCATAGACACACAGGTATAAAACGATATCCATGTACCCTATTTTTTTCACAAATTTCTTTATTGATGCAAAGTTTACATAACATTCCTGTTCCATGTGAAGTTTTGACTTCGTGTTAGCAACATCATCTAAAGAGGCCGTGGGTGTCAGCCGTCAGTATGGCTGGTTTTCTTCGCATGAACCAACGAGTATAGAGAAAACTTTCATGATAATGGTCTATAAATAATTTATGAATTAGCTGTATTTTTTCTCTCGAAATTTGGAGACCACCATATTAGATTTCTGTGAAAATGACAATGCGACTTGTCCGATATGCCTATAAGACGTGGCAAAGCCAGGTTAATCGGAACACTGTTGCACACAGTAAGCCTTCTAGCAAGCCGTGTACCTGTAATCACGTTCTAAATCACGTAACCATGTGACCTGCTACGAGATCTCGGCCCATCAATACCGCGTGCGAACCGGACGTGACGTCACGCCGCTGGCGCCGTAATCTGTCAGAGGGTGATTTGACGCCGTGTCCCTTGGCGTTCAGATCTCGCTCCGCATAAAGAAAGTAGTTCCTGCTTACGTTTGTTCATGAAGTAAATAGTAGCAAGGTGGAGTTAGCAGAGAACGGGATACAGGGAGACGTAAATAGAACTGGATCGAGAATTATACAAATAAATGATACTCCATGAGTTTGGATGAGCGGTCATTGTCATCAAGGAGAAGTTGAGTGGCGATTACGGAACATCCAAATTAGTGGAGTCTTGTTTACTTAACGATTTGAGTACACTTCTGTATTCATCTAACCCCTTTCAGAGACAGAATAGCATCATAGTGTCTCAATAATTCAAATTCCTTCTTAAAATCCAATTAGAACAATTTAAACCGTAATGTTGATGTCTTGTCTACTTTCTCAAATGGCAGCCGCTGATTGGCCTGTTCGTTATGACTTCATCCTATATCCGCCAAGACAATGATGTAATTGTCACTTTACATTGTCAATTCAGTTTGTAGCTGACCCGGTGGTTACACTATAGACAAACTGAGAATGAGACGGCTGTTGGTCGTCTAGGGAGAAATCGTTAGATGGTGCTCATTGAGACAAAATCATCCAACCAAGAAATGTTTCAAGCATTTTCACTTGACAATTTATCCTTAACATCTTAATGAACGTATTACTTCCTGCCTGCTCTTCACCTATTAAATGGCGTTTACACTAGACGATTGTACGCAGCGACTGACGACTTTTAGCCGTACAAGTCTAGAAGTCGTCTAATGTAAACGCCAAGCGCATGGCGACTGCAGATCGTCTGGTTATGCAATTTGGCATCACCTGGCGACTACTGGTCATGCTTTGACACTGGCGACTGACTCAAGCTGGCCTGAATGCCCTTATAGTCATCAATGTAAACGCTCGGGTATATTCTGAGGTCGACGACTTTTGTACGGTGGACATTGCCACCGCCTGGCGACTATTGGCTGACGATCTACAGTCGCCACGTATTTAGTCGTCTAGTGTAAACGCCGGGTAAGCCGGCGTTACACTAGATGAAACGATTCTTGAAGGTTAACCCTGCCTAAACTAGAGCTGAAAGTATTATTTCTCATGAGAAAATCTCATGTGAAAAGGGGTTATATAAAAAAAATTGTGATCGTCGACACAGAACACCTGTTTCTACCTGAAAGGCGAGGTGTTTGACAACTGAGTTTTTACAGAATCGTCAAGTGTCAAGACGATTAATTCAAGCCGTTTTAAAATAATGGTCGGCGTTAAATTGTCTGCATAATCGTCAGGTGTTGCTAAAATGCGTATTATGATATTACCAGATGATCTGTGGTCACCATTCATTTGGCATCTACACTAGATGATTTCTTTCCATTTACGGCTGAAAGTCACCAGGGACCTGTTTCACTAGTTTGTGACAAGTCTAAATGGCATCTAGATGGTGTGTCCGGTTTCATAAGAACTGGACATAAGACTTTGTTTTGTCTGTTCTTGCTTGCACTGTTGGTGCCGCTTTTCATGTCTGTCTAACACTTTTGTCACAAAACTAGCGAAACAGGTCCATGATGTGTAGATTTGTCTAATTCTTATGTTTGGGGTCTGTCTTTTCCTAAGGGCAGCTACTTGTGTTGTCACAAATCTAGACAGCCCCAATGTCTGTATGGTGTCACAGACATGTCACGAAACTAGTGAAACGGTTCCCTGGTGCTGCTATATTCAAGAATCGTCACCTATAATTGTCTGGTATAAAAATGCCGGGTGAGGCAAAATACAATATGGTAGCACGGACTTAGATGATAAAGAGGTCTGTGATCAGAGATACAGTCATTGAACTAGTCATTTTACATATTATTTCCCAACACCTTCTTACATGTCGCCGATAAACCGATCGTCCATTGAAGTTGGTGAATGGTACGGTGATGGGGATATCGTTCTACAGCTTGAAATGAATTGGAATCGGGAACTAGTCTGTATGTTAGAATGTAGTTGATGTATAAAGTACTGGATGTGTCTAATACACCCTTTTCCGTACCTGATACCAACAGAAAAAAAGACAGAAAGAACACGTTTTGTTTGCATGGAATTGCAATTTCGTTCGCAGTTTCATAAGGCGAAAGCTTTGGTCAATATCCCATCACCTAAAATGTTGGATCTGGTTTATTGACTAGTGGATTTACAAATGAGCCTTCACCCAGCTTATAGACTGGTGCACAACCTTCTAACATGTTCCTACCATGTATGCGCACTCGACGAAAAAAAAACATACTGGCATATTATTGATAATCTATATTACCGATTATTCAAGGAATACCTATATATCTTGATCGATTATTTCACCAACAATTGCGTTTCAATCGAATGTCTTTTTTTCTGATTGTCAACTATACAAGGTCATTGATTATTCGGTGGCAGTCGATGATCAGTAAATCATTAGGTGATGGAAAGCTGAAAGGCATATCGGACAATATACCTTGAAAATCAAAACTCATGTAAATTTCCTTGGAATTGAATATTATGATTTCCAAGTGTTGTAGAACACATATATGATATATAAAAAAGGAACAAGGGGGCCACTGTGCTAGCTTCTGCTACAGGTTATCAGCCTTGTTTTTAAAAGAACTGCGCACCATCATTTACGTATTATATATATATATATGTGTCCCACTATGTCATCTCGTTCAATACAGGTATGATGATCCTGTTTTCTCTTAAGTGCTAAATCCACTAGAATCTCTTAATTTTCTGACAGTAATGGAACACGTCGCTGAACTCTCGAAATCTCGAAATTTCTGACCACAAATGAAGCACTACTCCATCAAAAGTGATAACAATTTGGTTTCTATTTTAAACCGATTTAACCCATTAAAGTAAAAATAAACAGTGCTTTTTCTTTATAAGGAGAATTTGCTGTGAACTAACATTTTGCACTCATTATCATTGAAATGAGTCGGATCTCATTTTACATCGATATAACTAAAATTATAACTTAAAAAAAACATTCTTGGTTCAATTACAACTTATTTTAGATAATATGATCATTCAAATCAAATAATCATGTAATTTCAGTCTATGGGAACGGGAAATGCATGGGATACTAGTGAGACTGCCACACTCGGGTTGAAAATCTAGCACTATAGAAGGTTAAATTGAAAGACATTTTTACGAAGGAAATAACTGTAAAAATTTTGAATAGAAATTATCTTAAAAAAATTTATGGATATGAATGTTTGTGAATAACGATTCCGTGTTTTGATATTTTGGATGTCAGTTAGAGTTTGGTGTCAAAGTTTAGATTTTAAACGTTTGGTTAAGGGAACCACAAGGTGTATGCGTACCAAGGGAAGTTGCAAGCATATGTATACAATCCATCAAAAATCTGAATATATCGGGACCCCTAAATTCATCTTCCACCAACCAAAATAGGTAAACAATTCATTCCGACATGGCTAATTTACTCTTGAGAGCAAATACGAGCCCTGATCAGCACTGATCTCAGACAGTTCAAACTAGAACAGAAGAAACTAATGACTGCAAATATTCCATAACTTAAAGCAACAGGGGCTATGGTGTGTCACTCGGACTTCTCAGGCATCGTTGGGCCTGCCCATATGAGATAATTCTAGGCAATGTTTTGACATTAAATTTTATTTATTCGATTGTTATGAAATTTGTAGATAAGTTGCAAGCTGATCATGTGTAAATGAAATGATTGTAAACTGAGAGATACTGGTACCGCGTTGAGACCAGCTCTGGACAGTGTGAGTTGAGCGTTGCCAGTCAAAATAAATGTCTTAAAAAAAATCCAAAACGATTTGAGGTGCTCCTCCACCAGAAAAAGTAGGTTTCTACTAGTTTTTGAGAATCAGTTCAACCGCCGATTTCGCGTTGTTTCATATCAAATCTGACTTTTGGTGGATTTAGCGCTTTATGCAGACCTTTAATTTTCATCCCGATTGTCCTCTAACTGCTCTTTGCAGAAAACGCGTGTGCAGTTGCACAAGTCTCTTTCTATAATTCTGTTTAATTCTTCACCACTATCGAAATATGTTTTCTCCAAACTAGTTTTATACACCTTTATCATAGTCTCCAATATGTGATAAAACCTCGTTAGGCTCGTTTGAAAGCATCTAACAGGACATGGTACATCTAGATAACTCTACTAATTTAGGTCTGTGCTTTACCAGTTTTTCTCCAAAATTATATTACTTTCTTGTGATTATCCATACCTATTACAATAACCGAAGCATAACACGTCTGTAATACGGCTCTATGCCACATAGAAATTCCCAACTCAGCATTACAAGATGTCTACCTTTCTATTCGTATATAGTGTCCTCCTTCTCCAAGTACATAAACACTGCTATGGGTTTATTCTGGCTGACCAAATCTTCCCCTCTGAAAATAGCAGGTAGATGAGGAGGCATATCAGGTAAGTCTCCCTAGAAAGGCTTCGGTGCTGTTTCTCCTGTGATATAACGTCTATGCCAGGTGACAGATACTGTAGGATCAGATTTATTTGTTCGTAGAATCACAAAATCTCTATCATCACCCTCAGATGTTTTGATATATTTCTAGTTGAATATTTCTAAAATAGATGTATGGTGGAACGTCCTTGGACAAAAACAATAAGTAATCAAATCATTGTGAATGATGAAAAAATATATAAAAAGAAAAAGCATCCCCGACAAATAGGTCCTAAATATGATGGTAATAACTGTAAACTAGCTCGCAATTCTGCTTGTTTTTATGTTACCTGGATTCATACAATATATTATTATTTACCGTTGAACGAAAGTAGCATATTTATGTAATGTAAGTTAGTGCCAGATACGATATATATATGTGAAGAGATTTAGGTCACAGGCACCTAGATGTTAAATAAATCGAAAAGCGTAGTACTTAGATATATATACATCACATACATACAATACATAAGATTAGCCGAAAAAGTCCGGTATCACCAATCACAGCATTTGTTTCGAAAACGTTAGGAATTGACTACAGCGGGACGTATGGTTAAATCCCTGCTATCAATGGTGCGAATCGAAGACTATATATAAATAAATGAATTGCGTTTGTTTTTGTGTTATTTATATTTAATGAAAAGTAAACGTAGTGGCTGAGTGCATAGGGATGGCCATTCTTAGCCTTTTCTCCTGTAACTAGTCTTGAACGGCCTATATGGGCCTAGTCAATACGTTTCTTCTTATTACCTCCACTGACGTCAAGTAACCAGAAGACAAGCCTACATCAGCTCGAGCTGGTTCTTCAACGAAATCAATCAACATCAACTAAAGACTTATTATTACCAGCTCTTGACCGATGGAGCTATCCTGTATACAGCCTCTCAAGACCATGCTTCTTCTCGACGTTGCCTCGGCTTGACATGTCGTCAAACATCCTAGGGATAGCTCTCCAGTTATTCAATTCAACTATAGATGAGGTCCAATTCTGGATATTCGCGATCTGTTGTTCAGATTAGAATATTCCTCTAATAAATCAAGCTAATTGCAGATAGGATTCATTTCGAGATAACGAGAGTCAGTTCCGTCGGCCCTGCTCGTTAAAAAACAATATGGATTTATTTTCCCGATCCTAAAACTATCCATATGAAGCTTTGTATTTCGTTTGTGTTTATCTTCCATATCTTGATAATCGTCATTGTTGATTGAAGAGTAGTATTTGATCTAAATAGGGCGGACTCGTGACATTGATTTTTTTTTCCTATTGGGTATGATATGCAAGCTTTCGCTAAGCGGTCTACCATCATACCCCTAAGTACTATGAACAACATATCTTTAATAGGAATTATCTATAACCATTTGTTTTGATTAGTAGTACACTCCATTACTTTCTTTAGTCGTATATTTCCATCAAACAATGATGAATCATACAAAAGGGGAAATACAATTGTCTGATCGGAAAAACAGTATACGACGATGAAAAGGAATATATACATATGTAGAGAGTAAATGGTGATTGGGTGAACCTTAAAGTCCGGCGTCCACCTACTACGATATGGCTCCGATATGGTCTACGATGCACCTCCCGATAAAAGAATCAAAATCGCGTTGGTAGGTCACCGAATATTGGGGGAGGTGAGCACGTTTCTGCGATTAGACACCGATAAAAACCCATATATTGCGTGGTGGGTTGGCATGTCTAGACATATGTCTACGATTTTGCACCTTCCCGATATGTCTCCGATATTTGCTTTTTGTATCGGTGCCATATCGGTAGGTCTAAATTTCTATCGTAGTAGGTGGAGGCCAGGCTTTCCGACCAACCCTCCCTACAACGCCTCCGAGGGGCTCCCATATGTGCAGAGAAGGTTATTGTAAAAGTCGTCATCGGAAAGAAGAAGGCTCTGCTTTTCAGTGAAAAAGTTTAGGTCGACGACTAAGCCAAAGTAGGAATCGTCGGCCTGCCACCGATTCATTTAGTTCATTGATGAAGCACACAGTCGTCAGGTTCGGAATTGTGTAATGTGGGAATAAAATACACACTAAAAATGACACACATATAATATATAATCAACGGCTGGTTCCACAAGCCAGAATTCAAATGTTTGGCTAGAATCGTCATGTGAAAATGCAGCAATAGTCGACCTGGCTTTTATGAGATATCAGCCTGTGACCAGACCGTTCCGGTTTCATCCTTTATGATCACAAACTACATACTACTCTCTTTCACGGAATCCACTTTATTTCACTGGAGTATTGTCCCTTTGAGTCCCTAGCGATAGCTGATTGTGCTTTTGATTCCCTAGCGATTGCTAATTGTCTCATACATGTATCACACCTGTGAAATACCACCTCCGATGTCTTACCTGTCTGAGGCACGTTTACCACCTATTGGGAGAGTGTATCAGGAGACCACCAAGAGTGTCACAGGTACTAATGGCTCACTAAAAGAGAACGTTGATGACCTGATTCCTGCTGTGCTGTTGACGGCACTGTCTGAGGATGTCTATCAGTGGTTTCCGCGCTGCTCATCAGCCTTATGTGGCAGTTACACTAGACGATTCTGGCTGGCAATTCTGGCATTTTGCAGCCCCTGACGACCTACCCTGTGTTTACACTAGACGATTCTGGCTGGCAATTCTGGCATTTTGCAGCCCCTGACGACTTACCCTGTGTTTACACTAGACGATGCTGGTAGGAAACTCTGGCATTTTGCAGCTCCTGACGACTTTTAGCAGTAAAATTATAGAAAAAAGCCATAGTTGGTTTACAGTACGCCAGTGCGAGATTCTTTCTATCGTTAATATATGCCAGGAAGAAGGGGGGACCCAATATGGAGTGCATACATCTTGTGCGAAATAATAATTACATTAGGTAGGTATTCAATTTGAATACCTGCCTAATGTAATTATTATTATATTGTATGATAGACACATGGTGTGGTAGCTGGACAGTAATAACAATTACGAACTTAAAATGAGTACCTGCCCAATGTCCTAAATTATATGCACTGCGTGTTAACATCCCTTCCTTTGTCATCTCGATGTATAGCACTCTTGACTTTCTCATTATATAGTATGGGTATGGTGGTAGACCGCTATGTATTTGCTACAGGCGAAAAACCATATTTCAATTAAAAAAAAAGATAAAAAAAGAAATGCCTGAGATCTACATTGAATCACCGATTGAATCGTGAGCCAATCGTGACCATCGTTTATGTTTTTGGTCCTCCCAAGGCGTTTCACCGCTCTACGATTTCAAACCATATCCATGATTTGGAACTATCGGGGACCTCCCGATAGGCCATGATTTGGGCATTTCAAATCTTAGCCATCGGAAAGTATGTCGTAGACCATCGTGGTAGGTGGGGGCGGGCCTTTACAGAGAGCGGATTGATAACTCAAATTGATAAGCAAATTTGCTATGCTGAATAAATTAGATATATATGTTTTTTTTGTGGACAAAAACCAACTTGAATGAATACAATATTAACTTGTTTCAGATAATTGTGGTCTTTTAACCTTGGAGTTAACACTACACAATATCCTCGCTTTCGCTCTGATAATACTACGCGTCGACTCCTTGGGGCATACGACCGCTTGTATCTGAAACCAGTCAAAATTGTATAATTTATGCGGCTAGTGGAGAGCTGACAATGCCCCGAACCCCCTGTGTTCAAACCAGACAGAGGTATACCTGTGATAAGGGACCACTGGAATAGAAGAGCAGCTTTCAGATAAATAAAAACGTAATGATGTCTTGAGTCCCTCCGAGGTGCTCTCTCTAGCTCAGCTTTCCGCCGCACGGTCGCAGCAGTCGTCCCTGCGGGGATCACGCTCGTGGCGGCGAATGGTGGCGGCGGAAGGAACTACTGACCCGCGCGTCCCACACACCGGACGCTGGTGCCGCGCACGTACCTCGGAACGCCCGTCTGTCCGCCGTCAACCGCACACCAGCAGCGCGGGCTTGATGAGCGTCATTGGTGTTTAGAGGATTAACGTCAAACCCTCACAGTGCCCCAGCATGGAGCCCCTCCACAACACCCCTCCCAGGATTTAAGCTCAGAAACCAGCCCCAACTTCTCCCAATCACCGCGCTGAGTTGCTCCGCCGTGGGCGAGCAGGTGGATCGGAGTAATTTATAGACGTGGCCGTAGTAGTATGGTGAGCGCGCGCGTAAGAGAGTAGGAGATCTGAGATCACAGCTGTGGCTTTTTTCCCCCTTAGTACCTGGAGCTTTAAGGGAGAAGGGGAAGCGAGGAAAAGGTGTGAGTGCGTGCTGGGACCGAAGTGCTACCGCTGCAGGATTTCTGCATCTCCAGGCGATGCATTATATTAATGTACACTGAAGGATAACAACCATGGCGCGTGTATTAAAGGGTAGTGTAAAACGTTGGTCACCTGTCGAGTAACCAAGGCGTGGCCTGCCGTAAAGGAGGAAGCATTTACACCTATCTTTGTAACTGGAGTTTTCACCTGGAGTTTTCACCTGGAGTATACATTGATATATTGAGGGTGCATCGGGATATTTTAAATTGGAATCATTTGAAGAGCGAAGATTGAGCTGTTCCCTGGTAACTAACTCTCTGGAGGATTCAGGAGAAGGTAGCGCATGGTGGTAGTTAAGGCGGCTGGGGTTAGATAGTCTACGCACCAGGAGGAAGAAGAGAAGGGTCCCCGGGAAGAGCAGGAGGAGAGGTGGTGACCATGGAGGAGGCACAGCGACCACCCCTGCATGGAACTGAACACCTGGAGTCGACGCGCGGTCCGGTATGAGCCGCGACGAGGGGTCGGGGCCGCATCACCTGGAGGAGAGAGCCTGGAGGAGGACAGCGACCTGCTGTCACCCTTGTCCTCAGCCCGTGTGTCCTCACCCCCCGAGTCGTCAGCCGGCTCAGCCGCCGCCGGGCCGATGGGCGAGTACCTGGGCCCCGGCCGGCACCCCTACCTGGGCGCCGCGCCCGTCGGCCGGCACGACGACCCCACCAGCCCTGGAGGAGCCTCCGCCGGACATAGGCGACGGGCCCCGGCCAGCGGTGAGTCGGACGTGGAGGACGACGACGCTCTGAGTGACCACCAGCCCCCCGCCATGACGTGGAGGAGTTACGGTAAGTCAGGTGTTCTCCATTAATTACCTAAAGTGGGATTCACACGATAGGATTCATGTACCTCACAGGGTGTTTGTCTAAGACAAATCCTGCTGAGATTCTGATTTCTTCGTCTAAATTGTAGGGATCCATTTCCCTATGGCATGTTTTTTTCTCCTGCAATTGTTGGCGACATTTACCCCTTAAAATGAACAGCATCTCTGAGATTTTGAACCCAGTGAGGTACATGAATCTGACTGTGTGAATTCCATTTTAGCCTGGTATAAACGTTTATAGGTTTAACATTAGAAACTCGTACTCAATTGGCATGCGAGTACGGTCAATCATACTCAATGGGTGATAAAGAGATCTGAATATTTCCAGGCTAAGATAAAATCTGAAACATATTCGTGAACGGTCTGCTATCGCCTCGTTCATATTACTGTGCAATCCAAACTCGATGGCGAAGGGGACACAGACCCCACTAATCAATTTCTTCTTTAGTTGGCTTGGCAGGTGAAGCATGACTTCATAGCTTACTCTGTGTATTGCCACTACAGTGGGTAGGTCAAGGTATTTATTATCCATGCATGGTATACAAATTAGCCATTGAGAGTATACAGGAACTTCAATGCATTACGATGTCTACGATTTTCAAACATGTTAAAAAATTTGTCGAAAATGGGTGTGTATCATGAGCATATTTGACCTGGAAATGTGTCTCACAAGAGAAAATTCTGATACTTCCGAATTAAGCAAAATTAATACAGCTATATAATCACTAAACATATGGTGTTATTTGATCAAGTCTAATGGTGTCTAATTAATAGTTTCATAGCAGAATTATGATTCTGCCCCAATTATATTTCCAGTAATATTTTCAGTTGTTCGTCTCGTATATGCCTCTGGTACAAGAGGTTCCGACATATGTACATACGTTGATGAATAAGGTGTATTCATCGGTAAGGCAAAAAGTCACCAAGTGGTTAAACTTGCTCAAGTCTCTGATTATTTTTTTTTTTTTTACTAATTTTTCCGTACACTATTTCTGCGTCTGGCCTATCGTGGCCGTTTGGACAGGGAATTGGTTTCGTGTAGAAAATAACTGGCCGAAAACGACATATCGCATGATTTTCTGTGACAAATCTGTGACACCACACACCGCTTAATGACTGGGCCAAAAAAACCCAGCATAGGCACAAATGGCCACTCCGTTCAGAGTGGCCTCCGAAATGAAATCACTCTCCAAGCATTACCGGGTTGAAAACACGGCGAAACGCACGATGATACTACACGTAGACAGACACATGCCGGCCGACAGCGGAGGTGCTTTTCAAATAGCCAATGAAAACATGGCTATATAGGTCGCCGCACTCGGCTCGACCAATCAAATCACAGGAAAACATTGAGACCGCATATATACGCGGAGGAGAGGGAATCCAACTCTCAGTGGTTAAGCGTGGTCGCGTTTCACGACCTATGCCTCGTCTACCCACATCAAGTCTTTGTTTATGAACATTCATTAAATGATTAAATGCAATCAGAAAAAGTTCATTATAGTATGTATCCTTCTCTGACTGGACCATGAATCAAAAACGTGTCCACTATGAATAGAATCTCCTGTTTATGGCCTCAAGCTGCTCCCTGTAACCCTTTACCTCCTTCTTGCCCCCCCCCCCTCCTCTCCTCCAGTTCCCTGGCCGCTTGTGTTGTCATAGCAATTAAATTTTGCCTGCTCCTGACTGGGACCCAATTCAGATCAAAGTGAGAGGGTATCAATCCCCCACAGATATCCTGACCAGAAGCCAGGATATCTGTAGGGAGAGTGTGGGGAATACTGGAGCTAAGGAGCGCCAGAAATCCAACACCATTACCGATTTTACCAGTCCCTGTATCCCAGCAAGGAGGGTGGCCATAGGATGCAGGGACTGGAGCTAGTCTACCAAGTGGTGTCAGAACTGCAGCCGGAGTATAAGGTCCAGCGTCAACCTACTACGATATGGCTCCGATATGGTTTATGATGCACCTCCCGATAAAAAATCAAAATCGTGTCGGAAGGTCACCTAATATCGGGACAGTTGACCACGTTTCTGCGATTAGACACCGATACAAATCCCATACAATGCATGATGGATTGGCTTGTCTAGACATATGTCTACGATTTTGCACCTTCCCGATATGGCACTGATTTTGACACTTTGTATCGGTGCCATATCGGGAGGTCTACGATTCTATCGTAGTAGGTGGACGCCGGGCCTAACGGTGTCTGTAGGCTGCTTAGCTAGGCTTTGGGTCTGAGGAAGCCAGAAAGGATCCATAAACCTCTTTCCCTACTCTGGCGTCAATCCAAGTTACGGAAATAAAAATAAGCCAGTAACATCTGGCTTTCTCAGGAAGGAATCAAGGCCAACACTGTCTAAGGAAATACCAATACTGCTGACTCAGCTTCAATTATTAGGCCCTGCATGTGCCGTACCTACCTGCTCTTTTTTTCTAAGCAGCTGGTCATTAGGAGTGTAACTTCCTTCTATTTCCCAGGTATCTGATGTTTTCCCGATACTATGTCTAAGATAGTGGATGATGGATATCATTGTCAATCGATATACATTTGTAATGCATCCAACGGAGTGATTGTATTGATAGAAGTAGTAGTGCTGCATTACGACACTAATGATACTGATAAACTGGTGAGAGTTGGGGTGCCTCTTCTAATGAAGATATCATAAATTTAACTTCTTATCATGATCTATAACCACGATGCCAAAGCTTTAGAGGTTGACATGTGTGATGTAGGAATTTTCCAAACACTAATAAGTCTAGTCGGATATCCTAATACCAATTATCAGGTGCTAAATTTGATTAGTTCAACTGTTATATATTCAGACTCTTTGTGATCATCGGAAATTAGATAAGAATAAATCATTTCCTTCCCAACCTACCATTCTCCTTTCCTTTTGATGTTTCTAATAATCAGTTACAATCAGAACCAAGTAAATAAAATCCGACAACAATTACGAAAGGTTCTGGGTCATTTCTGAACCATTGGACTAAAGATAATCAGCCATCTTTGATGCGTCCATCCTGAGGCTCCGAGTAGGTCATGGTCGAGCTTGGAATCGATAATTTATGGATATTGGTTGACATAAATCGATTACCAGGCTGAGTGAATGAATCATACGCGACATAGACGGATTATCCAAAGGGGATGTGTTGGGGAGGTAGTGTCGGGATTAACGGTCCCCTACATCAACGGATGATTGGTTTCCCAAAGTATAATTCACTTTGGATACTGCCAAGGAATTAAAGGCATAACCTACAGTTCAGAGCGGTGCCACACTGTCAGTTATAGCTACACATGTATTGGCAGTTGTTCATTCTATAATTTGTTATGTATTTGTTTATATCAAATGATCTAACCCAATTATTTGGAATAAACCATTTACATTTTCCCTAATTCAAATAAAAAATGTATTGAAAAATGAGTTATTCAATCTTTTGGAATTAATGATAGTGACCTGTAGTTCTTGATATTCAAACGTGTAGTACGACATATTTTATATATTTTGTAAAAGTGTCATTAAATCGGTATAGGATTTACTACGGGAAACTTTAAAAGTGTATTCGCATCAGCAAAATCCTTCCTCTCCAGTCTAAAACCGTGCACCTAATTGTAAAGCCAGGTTCCCACTACTTCTTTATTCTATTCATGAAATTGTTATACATAATAGGGATTGCTCCCGACACACTCCGACACAGCCCTGTCCCTACGACAAATCGAACATCTTCGATATTTTCGGAACGCCTGGGACATGGCCATTCTGTCTGAACGCTATCGGTGGCGTCCACCAACCACGACAAGGCTACGACAAGTACCGACATGAAAGTTCCAATCGGCGCTTGTCTCATCCTTGTCGTAAGAAGGGGGCTTTACGACAGCGTTATCGGGGCGTGTCAGGAAGTACACACTCCACCAAAACTTCCTATTGTAGACCTCTGCGACACGCTCCCGACGCGCCATGACACTACATGACAAAGGTCCAGTCGTGGGAAAAATCGAACATGTTCGATATTGTCTTAGCCTTGTCAGAAGGCTCCCGACAAGCTTCCAATTATGGCCTTGTCATTGCCTTGTCGGGAACTGGGGTCCACCAACCACGACAAGGCCTCCAGTCGTAGGCCAGTCGTGGATCTTGTCGGTAACCCATTGTTGTAGGCTTGTCGTGGTTGGTTGACACCCCCCTTTAGAGTACACTTCGTAACACAGGTTCCACTTCTACGAAAGACCCGTTCGTTCCGAAAAGAATTTTGATTTTGTGTCGGAACGCTAGTCGTACGGCCATCGTAGTGTTTCGGAAGCTAAAATCGCGTTAGTGGGAGCATGGCTAAAGATATATGCTTGCAATATACTACGATAGCCCTGTGACAGCAATTCGACACAGAATCAATCTTTTTATCGGAACTAACATTTTGTCGTAGCAGTGGACCCTGCGTTGTGACGCAGTTTCCAACACACTCTGCCATACTGCGACAGGGTTCCGACAGAACGGCCGTGTCGAGGGCCTTCAGACAAAATGCTTATCAAGGTGTGAACGGGTGATGGTCCGCTGGTTCATCATGGGCTATGTCGGAACCGTGCTAACCTCTTTATTTCCCCTAAACCCATTCCGACGAACTGGTACACACTAGCCTTTATATTTCTAATTTTCACAAACAATTTCACAAACAACCTTTTCTTCTAATATATGGCACAGAATAATTGTTAGTTCTGTCCTCATACGCCAGGTAACTTGTAGATGGGGCTGCTATAGTTGGGGGACAACCGCTATTTTCTGTTGTCATAATCTATGGATAATCATGAGACGAGGCTAAACCCTTTTATTCCAAACCCTCCAAAAATATTTTTGATAAGACCCATTGATAACTGGACCCGCCACCTGGTGTTTTGTTAAGCGCCAGGGAGCACGATGGCCGCCTTCATAACAATAGCTATGTGCCCTATAGGAAAGGTATTATTGCATAGAATAGACGACCTATCGATTTTCTATTATTTGATGGATAAGGGAATATAATTCGTTGCAGTGAAACTTCATAATATCTCTATATAGTCTTGTGGGCACGGCTGTGATTGCAACATGACTGTATCAAATTAAATATTTCGCTGATGAATTTGAAAGATTTCCTCAAATAGACAATTACGTCGATTGCAACGTTCTATGCATCTGCCACTGTGCTTGGGTATTCATTTCTCTACAGTCTACCGGTTCTACCTTCCTCGTTTCCCAGCTGCTGTGAGTGCTTTCAGAAAGTTAATTGAAAGGAGACCGGACATGCCTCCCCTCTGCCCCTCCCGATGGTAATCAAGGCTGTAGCAGGAGTGTGGGGGTAGGAGGTGCCGAACGCCAACCCCACCACCACCTGTCTCCCACCGCAAAAATAAAATACAATCCAGATGAATTCAGTCAGTTATATCACCCTTGGGAAGTCGATTCTCATTGGTCCACTTTGTGACACAAGCTGCAGTAAATTGGTCCTTTGTTAGTGTTAATTGGTATTAATTAGTTCTAGGAAGTCCATCGGAGTTCTTGGCCTACCTTCGAGGCCGATGTCGTTGGTTGCTGTATAGCACCAAAGCCACCACTGTGGTATTGCCGAGACAAAGGTCTGGCGGACGGTCTAAGTGTAGCAGTGGTCAGCACATCTCATTACTGGCTTACTGAAGACACGGCAAGCCAACTGGGCGGGCTGGAGACGAAAATCGAGTTCTGCTACAAGAGGTAATCTCATTAACTTAAACAAATCGCCAGCCAAGACAATATCTAATCGGGAAGGCACCTAGCGCCGCCCGCGGGCGGAAAACGAACTACATCGGCAGCAAACGGAAGAGGAAGATGGTATTGTGAGCGATAATTGAGGGAGATTGGGACGGCTGCGGGGCATGCTTAAAGCAGGGGATGTACAAGAGCAATGCCGAGAGATGGGCAAGTACTCAGTTGCGAAATGCAGTGATGAATATGGGTTTAGTGAGGTCAACAGTACTATGTCAGAACTGATGGTAGTAAATAAGAGAGGCAGCAATCACAAACAATAGATTGGCACTGATACGACCACCTGAGCTTCCAGAATTACTATATATTAACCACCTTATCGGAGTGCCCATATAATACACTAAGGAAATGTGTATCAGTATATCAAGTGCATACAGATATGCTGTATATAGCTGGATTGCAACTAAGCGCCAGTACGGAAAAAGGGAAAGTGGTGCATACTATGTCAAAACCGAACTGATGTCGGCATGCTACCTATCCGGAAAAGGTCAATAACAAATAGAATATGGACTGGTTTCAGATAGAGAGTCATATGCTCCTTGGAGTTGGCTGTACGAAATGGTCTCTGATATTACTATACTTCGTAAAAAGATAATATTTTAATGTGGTATAAATATCATGTACTGACTAGAATGACACACGACAGAACCCTTCCAATGGGCCTACGATTTGAAAATTTCTATTGTAACAAAATCGTAGCACTTTCGGAGTGTCTCGGAGTAGTATGAGCCCGGCTTCATAAAAAGGAAAACCGACTAGACATCTAATCCAATGATTGTCACCCCTTCATAGACTCGAAAATATGGCCCTTCCGCCTAACCCCGTCGGGGCAAGTACTTGCCAGTCCACGAGTTCGTAACAATTACCAGAATAAATGCCCATTCTGGACTTCGATGTCTATCTATTTCTAATAACGTTGTAAAATCTATATTTCAGATTGTGATAAGAGCGTACAGATGTGCATATTGATAAGAGAACTCAATTCCTGATGAACATAAGCACACTCACAATGGTCAGCAATCTCGTTCTGTTAACAATACGCACATCCTAAAGCCGTCTTGTTATAGTATATTTATGTATACGCACTTCAAAGATCATTACAACTTCCCTATTTCAAAGACCATTCTATGTTCCTCAGAAGTACTTCCAGAATTAAACGTCGTTGATAAAAAGGACACCAGACTTCGGACAGAAACATTACACAATAAACCACATCCCACTGCAGATCAATATATTGAATTTTCAAATCAATACTATTTAGCGATCCAGACACGATGCTTTGAAGTAATCTTTTCTGAATCCAAAGGCAGTAAGTAATGTAACGACAGCGGCTTATTACATTTTGAATGAGTGAACCAAGGATACTATGTAGATACAGTGGACTGCACATTTATAGTATCTAACTTAGACTTGCTCAAGTCTTTGATTATGAACATTCATTAAATGTTTCAAGAAAATCGGAATACAAATCATTATAGCATGTGTCCTTCTCTGACTGGCCCATGAATCAAAGACTTGTCCACTCTGACCAGAATCTCCTGTTTATGACCCCAAACCACCCCCTGTAACCCTATACCTCCCTCTACCCCTACCCCTCCCCTCCTCCAGTTCCCTGGCCGCCTGTGTTGTCATATCAATATATTTCGCCCACTCCTGACTGTGACCCGATTGAGATCAAAGTGATAGGGTATCAATCTCCCAGCAGATATCCTGACCAGTAGCCAGACCTCTGCTTTTTTTTTTTGCTTTTTTTTTAAATTTACCCTGGAGTGGACACCTAGGACTACTTGTGATAAGAGCGTACAGTCTGCTTGGGGAGTGTGGCGCAAAATCGCGCCAGTCTACACGGCCGATTACGGATGAGACCAGTCCCTGTGTCACTCAGAAGGGGTGCAGGGGTAGGACACAGGGACTGAGGCCAGTCTATATCTAACTCTATCTTAAATCGCAGAATTTGTGGAAAAGTCATGTCCAACTTCTCCAAAATATGGTTAACTATTTCTGTGTGAACTGATGAATTTAAATAGAAAAATGAAGGAATACAGAGTTATGACGTGACCACATACAAAGGAAATAAGGGATTGCAAACTAAAACTAGCTACCAGCAAATATTTTTCAAAAAGTTATTGAATTGCATAAATCTATTCAAATGGGCATGTACCAAATATAGGCTCAGATTTTAGCCATCCAAGTTATAAGAGCGTGATTTCATGTGATATTTACAGTACCTAACTGTAAGAGTCCTCACATGGGCTTCTAGCTTGCTGTAGAAATGATATCCATTCACTCTAATAACTGCAATAATGTGAAAGGAGCAGAGGACCAGTGCCTCTGGGTCTTTGAGGTGTACCTAGCTGACCATGACCAATCTATGTGGACTAAAAAACCTCGTTGAGCCACTGATGCTTGGATATGTTTGGATCCACTGGACTAAGGCAGCTGCATAAAGGACAAGTTGTCTAGGTGCAAGTGGGTTACAGGAAATGATCCATCAACTGAATATATCCAGAACCCTTTATGAATTATATATCTATGAGTACACATTCATTCACCAATGATGAACATACCATTTAATCCCAGTTATATCATACACCGCCGCATAAGTATGGTGTTTTGACATTCTTTTGCATACACCAACCTCATCTCTGCAGTCAGTATAGATAGCCTTCATCACGGAAAAAACTGCTATTAGACTGGGTTTTTTTTTCAGCTGCTGTCTAATCCAGCGGTATCCTGTCACACGCTGCTGTCAGAGTGTCACGTGTGACAGTCACACCTGTGGCTCCTGCTGTCAACTCTGTGTACAGTGACAATGACAGGCAACAGACACAGGCAATGACAGATGCGGCTGGTGTTGACAGCAAGGCGGGACTGTCAACAGTAGCTGTCAATAGTGGATTGACGTATGGGTTCTGAAGAGCAGTGGTGGGGAGGTTTTGTGCTGGAGTGGCGTTGAAATGTTGCTGTGATGGGCGGCATGGTGGAATGGACCAAAATACTGATTGATCAGAAATGGAGAGTAAAAAAGAAGCCTTTGTTATTTAAAAACGCTTCTCATGCGGTTCCAACCACTCTTTCTACTGTCGCTCAGTTCGATTTTATTGTTGCAGGCATCTGGTAAAGGAACGTATTTCTCTGTGTTGATAGGAACGTTATTTGATATTGAACAAAACCTGATGAATGCGTTTCCATTTGCACTCTTTGGTACATATTTATCCACTTCAAGAAAAGGTCTAATATTTCTTTGAAAACCAGACATCAGTTGATTTTCCAAAATGAATGCTACAAGAACATTATCGAAGTTTCAATCATGAATATCATCAAGAAATAAAGATTCTGACGGCTACCATTCTTATTTATTTTTAATGATTGCTGGGTCGTTATTCTATATAAAAACAATGATATAAACATTACCATCCATCGAAAGACAAAGCTTAAAATCACGTCTTATTAAACACCGTATACAATTCCCTTCAGTATTAATATGTATTGAATGGAAATGGGAACAAAATCTACAAAAGACCTCAAATTAGTATGGCTTCCAAGCTAATTAAGAGACGAAGGACCTCTGCAATTACTCTGTACTCGAACCGTAATGAGCAATACGAGCAGCAGAGTAATTGAATACAGGGAATAACCTTTTAAAAGATATCAAAACAGAGTGTAAAGCTCTGGTCTATACAGCCCTGTCGGGGCCAATGATATTGGTTTCTATGTGAAGATATTAATCATCAGAATTGTCCGTATTTACACTGCACGAACACCATCATTTTACTTATGAATGCGCCCGGCGTCTATAAGTAAGTATTTTGCGTATAATTGCCAGATGTCATGGATCGTCGTCAAATGCCCATTATTGCTTCTCCATTTCATGAGACAATAAATTTAATAGAAATCTATGATTTTATTGTGTATTCTGGTCGGGCCTGGTTAGACCTTGAAGAGGAACCATAGTTTTGCCTATGTGGGATCATAAATAAGGGAGCTAGGAGGCCCAAACTACCCAAAACAGGGTTATTTTTCATGATAGAATGAATGTACCATAATTTCAACAGTCAGCATTAGTAGAAAAATATGATAATGTTGACAATTATTGTTCTTAACTGGGTCCGCATAGGTTAAGGAATTTTTTCAGACCATTTACAAATTTTGGGGCAGGATAGTATACTCTCGGCAAGGCAAAATGTACATGTGTAGTTTTAGTGTGGAAACGATTGACTCCCTAAAGAAGGAACCCTCCCAATATCTACATATAGCACAGACAGGAATAAAATGTATCCTGGTAAGCCTTAACCTGTACCTATGTATATATGAAAAAGAATTGTATCTAACTATACTATGATAGGACTGGGAGCCTATTCCCTTGGTTTGTGTAGTTTTTGTGTGGAAACGATTGACTCCCACCCTAAAGTGATAGCTAACAAGTATATTATAATTGACTACTGTCCATTTCATATAAATACCCCCTTATATCAAGGTAACTTCACATGGTACCAGCTTTCTTGTACTCCTTCCCTGTACATGGTCATGAACCCATATGGGTCGGATTTTCAAAACCTGCTAAATTGCGCTTTCATCCTGGGGTCATACACCCAAAAATGTTTTTTAGAATAATATTTCTATTTATATCTTATATTAGTTACCGACTAAGTACCATCCAGAAAAACTTCGTTCCAACAAAATCGGACAAATAGTTTAGATTTGACAGCCTTTGGAAATTGTGTATAATACTGCATGTTGTCCACCCCCCTAAGACATTTGAAATTTCAAGAAACTTTATAAAAGCTTATGATTTGAGAAAGACTAATATTATATGGTGATATATGTTATATTTGACACTAAACACCTTTATCACATATTAGATTTGAAGCAAAAGCTCTGAGCCATATTTGGGTGTTGGGAACACAGGGGTGTCGGACAACACGAGGGGTGTCGGACAACACGTTTTTAAAACTACTCAGAACACTGAGTAAAATAATATCAGTAACTATGATCCTTTATATTCTTAATGAAATGATAGAAATCTACTTTTTTCAAAGCAAACCACTCAATTATTGATAAGATACAACCCCAAAATCATGACTTATATCAGAGCATGTTGTCCGACACCCCGGGGTGTTGTTATTCTAATATAATTATTATTTCTTCTATACATCTTTTAACATGTGTGTTGTCCAACACCCCATTTTTTGGAAAAAATATCATCATGGAATCACAATGTTTTAACATCAGAATGAATAATCTGATTGTATTAAAACTTTCAGGTATCTCAGGCAGGATGTTGGTCAACATTGTACAATAAAGGAAAATTAATTTCTCACTATATATTTCATTAGTTTTGTCCTATGAAGATCGGGGTGTCGGACAACATGCTGTATGGGTCTCTATGTTGGAAAATTTGAAGGTCCTGGATAGTTTTGACCCTTTTAATATTTTTTCAAGCTTTAACTAATTTTCAAAACTATATTGTATACACTTCTCATAACATATGCTTTAAACACGTTAATAGAAAGGATTGGCTCAACACTATGCCTTCCAGATTTTGAAAAAAAGGGAAAATCTTGAAAAACACTAGTTTTTGCTGATTTTCGGAAAGAAAAAACTGTCTGAGCTATACAAAACCCTCTGTTGGAATGAAAGACTATCAATAGATGCACCAAAAACTGTCATTTTTACATTGATGATATGCATTCATACAACATCAGCCTTGAATAACCCTATTTTGGCCAATTTAGCAGGTTTTAAAAATCCCACCCATATTTGAGAATGTGGAAACGATTGACTCCCTGTGGAAACGATTGACCCCCTAGCTGATTTTCCCTTAGTAAGGTTCAAAATAAAAAGAAAGAATACCTACTCAAACTAGTCATGCAGCTTAAAGACACACTGGACATTTAGCCTTCAAAATTATATTTATCAGTATTATCTCTGCAGTGTAAAGAAAAAGGGAGTCAATCGTTTCCACATAGTAAATGTACTACCTATCTTTGGCCCTCTAGTGTATATTTACTATGGGTATTTAACCTACCCCCATACATCCAACATGTACGCCACCCATTGTACTACTTATACACAAAAGGGTTTGACCATACTCCTAACTTTATATTTGACCCCTGTCCCAGTCCATTTGACGACGATCCGTGACATCTGGTAGTATACAAGGTCAACCTATTCCCCGTGTGTATACGCCTCACCTGTCGGCGTATATAAGCGTGGCGAGAGGTGGCGGGGGTGGGGGGGATGCCGGTGGGAGGGTTTCCCATTGAGGACACCTATACTTTTTCCAACACAAACGGGCAGGAGGCGGCGGGGGGAGAGTATATTTCCTCTCATATACGCTAGGTGTGAAATACAGCCAAGACACGTCCGTATATATACACTATGAAAACAAGTCAATATTTCAGCCAATACATGCACTTCCACAATGGTGTATATATGAATAAAATGGTGGTTTTCGTGCAGTGTTATTAGCAACATAATGACCGGACATTAAGTCACCATTTCTAATTGTCTCCCTCCTGCTCGGATGTTTACAGTATGGCTGTGAATGGCATATGTTGTGAATGGCATATTTACCATCATTATTACTCCCTATATTTCCTAACATGCCCACATGGAGGTAGGGCACTGAAACAACGACACAGCATTTGGTGTCTTAAGCGACAGACCGGAACAAAACTGATATAATCCCTTTTGGCTGTTGGCACAGCAGCCAATCATAGCGCAGAACGCCGAAGCATAGTCTGCAGCACCTGACCTTTCTGGGTGGTACATAGACTCTTCCAGATGTTTATGTCAGGAACACCTTCATAGGCATGTGTGGTAGACTGAAACCAGACAGGTCATCCTCTATAATCTCCTCCAATCTGTCAATAAATCAGTATAACCTTGACTCATAGTTGTACCTTATACTTCTGTGTCTGAGTTCTGGCTCCCTTACTTTTAAGGTGTGTACTTGGCCAGCCTGCAGGGGGCTGTTGAATAAAATTCTTTCGTTTCTGGCGCTGGTGGTGGATGGTAGGATACCATAAAACGTATTTGTATGCAACAACTTTGCAAGAGGTTTAGGTTACTCTTAACGTCAATATATTCTGATTATTTCATACAACACTATGGCCCAGAGAATGTTCTAATATAATTGTTTTTATTTTACCTAGTTTATTCAACGGACCCCTGGGTCCATAGACTTTATCTCACCCCTGATATTTCTGTCCAATTGGCTCAACATTGGGAACTCGTTCTCCATGCCCCTGCGAGTATTGCAGTCCATTCTTCATGGTCTATATGCTCTGCAACATCCATTATTTGAGTATGTACAGGGGTGAGATAAATACAGAAAGCAACTCGTTTTTGTCAAATTTGTTGTTCTCTAACTCTGTTGAACGCTAGGTGATATTCACTCGTTCCTATCACGTCGCATCATCCTCATGGAGAACTACGATTTTGAACAAAACCTGTTGGTTTCTTCTTAAGTGCAAGATGACTGTATAGGGAGCATACAGTCTGTTTTATTAATAAAATAAGCATGGAAGTGGCAGGAGGTAGCGGGGGGGGGGGCAGGGAGTGTCGTAGTGAGGTGGAGCCGGGGTGACATTGACCGGAAGTGACTGGACACTGCGTACACACGACTCGTTTTGCCCCCGGCGCCCCCTCCCCCCTCCCTCACGACACCGGAACCCAGCTCCTACCACCAGATGTCGGTAATGTCGGCAAGCGGCCACCGTCGATTGACCGCGTGCCTCCACTTCCGGCCTTCGTCGCCGGTCGCCTCGGGCGCCTCCAGTACATGGCGTCTGCCCTAATGACGGGGGCAGGCGGAACGGCGGCCGGGAGGAGAGGGGCGGGGGGTCGGGCGGGGGAAGGGCATGGCGTTGAGAGGGCGTGCTGGGTGAAGGTGGAGGGTCATAGAAAGATGCTCCAATGTCAGCCACTGATGGCGAAGTGTTCATTTCGAAATAATATCCATGAAAAGGTCCTCCGATTTATTTTCCCAGGATAAAGGGTGCACACGTCATCCATTAAACAGGTCGTTTTTACATGATGCAATTTGAAATATTTCATCATACAACAAAATGTGAAGTTCTGGTCTGTGCATCCCTATCGTGGCAAAGTAATATTGGTGTTTATGAGAAGAAAGTAATCATCAAAATTATCTATTAGTGAGAAGATTTACTGAATTGGAAAACCCATCTTGTCAATAAATTTGTCTTGACAGTCTTGGCTCAGAATTGTACTACTTTTGACGAACAACACTTTGATGTCCTACAATGTATCTTATGGCAGTGTGGTTTAATACACCTAAATTCTCTTCCCACGAAAGTCTCCTAGAAAAATATAATTCCAGAAGTGTTGTAAACAATATGTGGGATCGACACACATTGTCCATATTCTCATCGGCTTACAGAAATGGGTTTTCATGGACGGCAATCCCCAGGGTATCGTAGGGCACCACTACCTGATGACTTTCAGCAGTAAAAGGCTAAAAATCGTCTAGTGTAAACGCCAGGTGCATTGCGACTACAGATCGTCTTAATACGTCTGATAACATCAGATCATGCAATTTAGCACTGGTATTTATATAGACCACTTGACAGCCGAAGACTATTGTAAGCCAGCTTGAATTAGTCGTCTAGACAGCTGGCGATTCTGTAAAAGCTATGTTTTTGGATTTTCTCGTTCCGCTGGGGTCTATTGTTGGACTCCGAGGTTGGAAAAAGATAAGGTGAAGAAGGTGAAAAGCTACGCCACGTAAACTGGCGAGTTTGGGCTAAAAACCGGTATTGTGCATCGACGACTACGACCTTTTACCCCTTTTAACCCCTTTTCACCTGCGATTCTCAACAGTGTCAACCTTCAAGAATAGTCACCTATATATATAAACGTCTAGAGTAAACACCTGCTCAGGTGAACACTAGGAAGTATAACGTTCGACATCTTGTATCGACGCTTGAGGAAATCTTTTTTGTAGCCGACTATTGTGGGCGATATTACATAATCGATCTACTGTCATCATATCTTCAGTCGTCTAGTGTAAGCGCCGGGTAAGGCGACATTTGGATGAGGATTCCTGTATGTACAGGACAGGGGTTATACAAGGAAACTATCCAAAGCTCGTCCATATTGTCGTCTTTCTTTCAAAATGTCGTCATTTGAGCAGACGACACAAATAATTCAACAACCTCCAGGTTACACACATGCTTCCCAGTTCAACACGTGCACTCCCATAACCACGGCGCCGAAAGCCAGGAACCAGCACACTTTTATCTTCCCTTTGCGACAGAGATTTTGCGTGTCGATTCCTCACGTGACTTGCCGCGAGAAAGTGCGAGACTGATAGGTTGGTTCAGACGATGGAAGCGGCCCCATGGCTTCGTCCGCCGCCCGTCCCTCCAGCGTCTAATGAAGGGGCTGGCTTTGTCACCGGAGTCCCAGTAACGACTCTCGCCAGTTGCCAGCCCGTGCCCGAGGGAAGGGGGGCAGGAAGTGGAAGACCTTTGTCCGCCATCTTCTTCCACTTTGATCAGGAATTCACATTTGCGGCCTGTCCTCTCCTGTTGTCTGAGGTGTTAGTATCACTTTTATCTTACGAAGGTCACCATGGTAACCATATGGAGACCGAGATGAAATAGTTGTAGACTTATAACGGTATTCTTCTTCTTGATTATTTTACTCCAAAGGATATATATATATATATATATATATATATATATATATATATATATATATATATATATATATATATATATATATGATGTATACATATGTATATATAATATATGAAATATAGAATAAAGAAAAAAAAGGAGATGCACACACATATGGTTGATATATCATCGTATGTATACGTGTGCATGATAAATAAACATATATACGAATGATACTTTATATGTCCTTCATTCTTTGGGATACATGCAACTGTGGAATCGAGTTCCTTCGGATAGCACACAGAGTTTAAATCAAATTAGAGTGTTTGATTAATGATTAATTTGGTATTATATATACAACTTACTGTCACAACAATGATAATCATAAATTTAATAAAGTATATTCTGAAGGAAAAAGCTTTAGGCAAAATTAAAAACCTTCTCAGTAAGACTTAAGGCTTTGAAATACAGTGCATATCTCAAAGATGCGTGAGGGGGAGGGGGTAAAGACTGGGGCTCCCTGCGGGCGTCCCCGGAAGACAGTCCAGTGACGATGAGGCTAATTCGCCTAATGCCCACCGCATAAATGTTTGAGCGCCGTCACTCCGAAGTGTCAATATTTGCACAACTGTGAGACCAATGGCCTCTGCACCGAAGATGCGTCATGTCTGATTTAAAGGCAAGTCCTCTCCGCATATTTATTTCCCCGGTAGGGGGCCAAGCCGTGTCTATCCGACGAACAGGGGTAATTTGGGCAAGGCCAGGTGGGTGAAAGTAGAGCTGATACTGCGTCTATACCATGCTTCTATTATTAATTGGTCTCCATCGACTAGACGCGTAGTAATATCAGAGCAAATGCGCGGATATGACGTAGAATCCGAGGATATCGAGTAGTCCGTGAAGATTACGACCGCTTTTATCTGAAACAAGCTTATATTGTAAATTCTTCTATATGCGAATATAATATACTCGGTAGTTGAAAAGTGGTTTACACAATATAATCTGGCAATAACCATCAATCTAGGTGAGTGGTGCCATCAGTGTAGGTAGCGGTGGCATCGGTCTAGGAAAAATGTTGCCATCGGTCCGAAGAGGTGCCATCAGTCCAGGTGCCATCGGTCCGTGGTGTCATCGGTCTAGTAATCGTATATTATTCAGCGTTGCAAATTTAATTTTCAAAGAAAAAAATAAATGACCGCTTATCTTCTCATGCACTATTTTGTGTACTTCATGTTTCCGATATTTTCATGTATAATAATAGACAGGAAATAATGGAATTCAGCTTTATCTTCTTATAACCTTCCATCTCATATCGAATTTGATATCATATATGCATGCGCGAGAAGAACTATGAAAAAAACGTAGTTACTGAGCTTGTATGCATGGACGTTCGAAGTCTTTTATCCCGTAAAATATGTTCCGACGCTGGAGGCGGAGGGACATATCTTATTGTTATATACTTAAATATCATGAAAAAAATGCCATTTTATATCCAGGTTTACGAACTAAAGTATGGGTTCTCTAAGCAGTTTATGTGACCAATATACTTCTGACAAGGACCAGTGCGCACAAACATTCAGTATGTCTCAGAGTGCCCGAACATTATTTCTATTGCACCCATAGCAGCGGATAGTATTTGATACACGTTTGGACATAAATATATAATAACACTGCTCTCCAATCATATTTTTCTAAGGAGGTCATGTGGTTCACATCATCTTGGGCTTCACTCCTGTCTAGATATAGGACTCAGAAAGTTTACAACCCGCCTTGCGACAATATTCAATATATTGAATATCATCACATGGGATTCGCACAGTCGCATGGATCGCAGACGCATTCGCTTGGTTGCCTTAGTGGATCTGACGCTTTAGCGTACAAACTTTAGAATCATTGAACGATATCCCTTGTATGATGTACAGTAAAAGCTTTCCATGTTCGACTCTAGATTATTCAATGGGCCCCAGTCCAACAAGACCAAAAAGGCCTATATGCCCCAGTCACACTGGCGTAAAAAATGGCGTTTCTTCTACGTATTTGAATTGTTGGTGACCATGTATTAGCTACGGCTTTGGAACGTATTTGTTGCTTTGCTTTAATGTTTTACGCTTCTCAACGTTCATCAACGCTCATTTACGCTTCTGTACTTATTGTGGCGTTTTTCGGCGCATTCCGACTTTCCTTTACGTATCTCCGCGTTTTGCGGCGTATTTTGATATTTCAAAATGCGTAGACGTACATACACGGAAAAACACCGTTTTTTACGCCAGTGTGACTGGGGCATAAGTGTTGAATAAAGTTGACCCACATCGTGCCTGGTTCATGTTGGCGTACTGAAAAGGGTCTTCATGTACGACCCTTGATAATTCAACATACCCCAGTTTCTTACCTATGTATTACGGCCGTTGCTACTGAATACCCAACAGGCCTGGACAACGAAAGCTCCCTCCTTGCTGGCACGGTAATGATCGGTCGCAAAGCCATCTCGCCGGTCGTTATATCATAACGACGCGCTTAATGCCATAACAAAGGGTCATCAGTCTCGCGTGACGGACCATTCAAAGTCGCCCCCATCTGTACGGACTCCGGGCAGGGCCGATGAACATCGCGGAGATGAGCGTTACACACGCTGCAGGAAAACCTCTGAAGACCGTAAAGTCTAGGCTTCAAGGGCTCTTATCCTTCTCCAGATAGGAGGCGGGTCTACACAGAAACTACTGTCGGCCAACGCATGCAGATTAACCGATTATGGCTACAGCTTGCAGGATTACAATGATCCGGAGGGTGGTCCTCTGTTGTAGCGCAGTGGCCGTTACAGCCTTGATGGGAGGTGATTGGTGAATAGTTAAGACAGATATTATGGAGAAACCAAACAAGAGTTAGTCGTGTTGTTCTTTATCGCACGACGGAAAGATCGCGTATTACTGCACGAGGCGAAGCCAAGAGCAGTAATACACAATCTTGCCAGAGTGAGATGAACAATAACACGACTAACTCGAGTTTGGTTTAGATTTCATCCTACCCCACCCGTCTTAATTACTTCTGCATTAAAAAAAGACGTCATTTGTCAAGTGTATCCCACTAGAGCGATATTTTTTATTTTTCTGAACTCCAGACCGAATACAGTGACCCAATGTTAAGCCTATGGAGTTTTTTATTAGGGGTAGGATAATAAGGCGTATACACAATATCAACTGGTTTGGGATACTATTTTATACCTGTGAATTACTGTACTCTGCTGAATAATGGGTGCACTGTCAGGCTGTACATGATACGGCATTAACTGGCGTTGGTTATTTTCAGTTACATAATACAAAGGACACAAAATTACTGAGCCCAGAGTAATGGATGTTCTATGTATTTCTTCCCGTAACTACGACCTCCGCCTACGGTGGCGGGCCGTGATAATGGGACGAAAGACCTCGAACGACTATCACTACCGGCTCAATTGTATATTATTTAGCACTAACAATTTAGATTATCAACAAAAAGACAAATGACCACCGATCTCCTGATACACTTCTTTGCATACAAGGGAAATCTTTAAAGTAATCTTTGAAGATTACGACCATCCGGTAATATTCGCCCAGTGAATTACGGGCAACCAACTACTTCTACAACTGTCTAAATATGTCAAGCATCAGTGGGTCAATGAGATGTTTTAGTAAGAAGTTTGTTTTTTTTTGGTTGGAAAATGTTTATTGACCGTATAATGATATTCGGTACATGCTGCATCGATCTTCCATATCATGGGTCTAACAAATATACAATGACATATATATGTATCAGTCTCACTACAGGACATTCAAAGGACAGAATTTACAGAAGACAATACAATATGGTACCAGGGATTGGGTTACAAATATTCGGTACTTCATCTTTAACTTTATTTTTAGATGAGTTTCCCATATTCAGTTTCTGAGTTTCAGAATCAAGTCGTTCCCATAGCATATTTCCCACATATATCGATGATTTCCTGAATTTTTCCAAATTCGGTTGTTTTATCTTTAGCTTAATTTTCTCATTACTCAGTAGATTTTTATCTCTTAACTCGAAAACATTTCTTGGATCACTGAAGTGATTGATCGTGGTCAGCTATGCACTCCTCTGAAACATTATGACACTGGTCCTTTACACCGTGCCAATGTTACAGAGTTGGCACGCATGATATTGAAAAGGATTTGCAGGAAGCTCAGCGTAGATGTAACCTCTTCAAGCTCTGTTACCTTTAGTCAGCGTAACGGAGCTTGATTGTAACGCTCAATGGATCAGTATCGCAATATTGTGTATAAAATATCTGATTCAATACTGACAAATAGCTAGGGTTTCCATATTTCCCAAATGAATCTGGAATGATTAAAATGCATTTACTTTAAAGCGTGTCGTTCAAATAAGCTCATTTCCAGCAAAGTGAAACTCTCTTAACATGTCCTTCAAAAACAGGAATTCCATCAGTCGCTCTGTAGAGACCCAAAACCATCCAGGAGTGGGGCAAACTACTGCAAGCAATTAACTAGTTTGAGTGGAGGTAAGCGGAGCAAACGTATGCGATTGTAGTCTAGGTAGAAAACAAATATTTGAGGCGTCGACGTCCCTAGGTGCAGGCGTGGAAAAGCTTCTCTAGAGTATGGGTCTTCATGAGGGTCTGCAGTTAAAAGCACTGCGACGATGTCGCTTCATTCGGCACCGTCGTTCAAATAAAACGTTCGGTTGGCTGGTTTTCAACGAGCGTACCATGTAGGATTATGTTGAGCTGCTCTTGCTTCCGGAGCTAGATTTGACATGTTTAATTGCTTGTGCCTCACTCTAGTTAGTGTTCATTGAATGAAAGAACGAAAGATATCTGTAATAGATACACATTGGACACACTTAATATTCTCAATATAATCGCAATGCCGAGGCATTAAGTTTATTGCCTGCATCAGTGCAAGATATAATAGTAGACAGTATTTCCTGTGTAGACCCGCCTCCTATAAGCAGTCTCATATATGCATACCTATAAAGCAGAACTGAACAGAATCTTATCTCATTCTCATCAATTCACCTAAACTATACCGCTTTGGCAATAATAAAAAAAATGTTGATCTAGATGTATGATCTCATGTTAACACACCATCCGTAGTAACGACATCGTATAACACGTCATCCTAATTTGTATTAATTGTTATATCTAGAAATCTTAATAACTATGTTGTAAGTATATTCGCTCCAAGTTTCACGTTTATTGATAAATCATATCTTCATGAAAATAATGGTATCGTAAATATTTGTAGATGTAATTTAAAAAATGCCTCAATGCATTTTTCCGCTCGGGAACACGTTATTTCATCATCGGCCCTGAACCATGGAGCTAGGCCGAGCTAGTGTTTCAGACATAATGGAATACACGAATGGGGGAATGATTTGTACACTATACTGTGTATTTGCCTTTTTAACCAACGATGCCGGATAACATATAGCATAATCTGTATAAACTGTGCACCAGAACGAGCAGTTTCTGTGACCAATATTCTTCTGACAAGGATCTACTTTTTTCCGGATTATGCCATCAGTTATCCCACTTTCCATTGTTTTCTACATGGCGAATACAATTACAGGAAATGAGATCTACCCGCTTGGGACATACCGTACTGCCATCTATAGAGAAGTGTGAGAAATAACCTGTCGAGACTGGTGTATATCAATAATAATCTCATTGTTATTCTGAAATAGGATTCTGGGATGGGAGAAGTGGAGCCCTGTAGGTGATGTGAGATGGTAATTGTATAAAAAATCCACATACCATACATTGTAAGGACAAAAGAACACATAATGCATTTCTTCATTATACAATAACTGGCGCAAATGATTTGAATAGGAATGAATAGCGCAGACAGACAGGGAATCCTGAAGAAGAGACCAATTCACGGATCATTACTCGTGTTCTCTGAGAAAGCTCACGAAATGATAGAATTGCATTCGTGATGATTCCACATGGTAGGAGCATGGCCCTGGTTCCCTATTAAAGGAGCTATTCTCTTCACAATCATCCGCATTCATCCCCGTCCTATTGGTCTGAAGCCCTAGCCACATACCCTTTACGTGGGTCGTCCTTTTGTCATGTCCCGCGAACGCAATACCCAGTTTACATCTGCCGACGGAATACCACCGATAAGATATCTGGAAGGGTAGAGTTGGACGGTAGTGCTCCCTGGAAAAATATCAGCACTGATAATATATGACACTGTTAGTTCTTGAGACATTAACATCTGCCGACTGAGCGGTTTCTGAGATGCTCAAGAGCCTTACATCCTGCTGATGGAAAATTCACCAATATTATATCAGAAAGAAAAATAGTCGGGAGGTGGTGCACCCCGAGAAAATATCAGTCCCGATAACCCGTGACACTGCAAGTCGTTGAGGCGTTTACACCTGACGATAAATATTTTACATTGTATCTGCACCGATGGAGTATTTCTTATAATCTGTATTCCATTACCGATTAATTAATCCCGGTTTGATTTTAACTACGGGCCTTAAAAAATCGGTCGGTGATGCCATTTTGGGATAAGGAATATTTGAGCTGTTTTTGGTGTTTGCTAGCACTTCTTTGAAGCGATATTTTTCGGGAACGTGTAATAATCGGTCTGCGTTGCGAGGTTCTATTATCGATAGTCAAAATGGGTAAGTGTTAGTTTGGCCTTATGTGGTGTTTTCATCTGCCCATTATGACCACCAATCATGGCATTAAGCAGCGCCGACTGATTATATGACACTTTTAGTGGTCAAAATACTTTTCTCTCCAACATTACGCAATAAGGCACGACCGACCAACCTCTGACGCCACCGACGAAATCAAAACAGGTTGAATTAATCGGTGAATAAATTAGAGTTTGGAAAATCGGTCAGCAAATATCATTATATCATTGAAAAATAGCGATTATTCTGACTGTCAGCGATTATGCACACCGATGACATTTCAAGCAGGACCACCGATCGACTTTTGTACAGGTTTTATATAATCGGTGGCTTGGAAGTCGGCAGGTGTAAACACCACATAATTCCTCTGTATTGTCCTCGTTAATAGTGAGCGGGTCGGTGCCCTGACACGCGCACGTACGTGCATGAATGTAGTACCACACACAAGGCTTGGCCACATTTAACCCTTTCCCTGCGCGTCGTTAGTTTGACCGACTTCCATTTAAAACCATCAGGCTGAGCATATTTTCATTTCTTTCTTTCATTGATCCTTAATATAAAGTCCGCGAAAGAAATCCTTCCGTCCATTTCATTTCATTACCCACACGTTCACCTTTTCACCAATCTCCTTCTGGCTCCCTTCACTTTACCTGGTATTCAATTCCCAATTTTTTCCATACCACATCACACACGAACAAAATAGTTCACTGATCATCTCCCTTGCTGTGTACGTTTTTCCCTTAATCATCATTTTGTATTTCCATTATGAACTATTTCACATGAGTAATCTAACTTTTTCATCATTTCTACTTTCCAATTTGCCGGTTATTGGAGATTTTCATTTTGTTTATAATTCAATACCCACAAAACCTCTCGTGTATTGGGTGTGTCCAGAAAATATTTGTTTTGTTGAAGTGTTTATTCGTTTCTATATATGAGATTACAGTTCACCCCGGTTCAGGCGTTTTATCTCACCCCAGATATTTGTTCTCCATAGACTTAACATTGGGAGCTCGTATCTAACGCCTATTAGATATTTATGAAAAATATCCAATGGGGGATAATGTCACAAATGTTAGCCATTCAAGTGTAGGGTCAGAGCTCGATCCCATCTCATATGAATCACGTAGTAATTCACTCGGCTTCGCCTTGTGAATTACTACGTGATTCAAACTCGATGAGATACGGGCTCAGACCCTAAACTTTCATGGGTTTCCTCTATAGTCTCTATCTCTAACAGACCACATAACTGTACATGTCGTCAGCCGAAAGCAAAATATTCTAACATTGTCAAATTGTTTTGATGTTGCATTTGAAGGCAACACCACTGTCATAGAATAAATAGGAAATAATCAATGGTATTGTAGACTTGCGATCGAAAACCAAGGGAGCAAACTGGAGTGCTATACAGAGCTGCCTGTCAATATGAAAGTCGTTAGTTTAAAAACACGAATAAATCGGCGACCATCTCGTAAGGGAATCTAATTGACCATGTCTGATACTAATGATATACCCCCTCGGTGCACCCCTCTCCGAAGATCTCATACTCTCTAAGTATGTATTCCAGTCCAAGACTAAGCCACTAGGGCGCCAAGACTGTATTCCTGTCCAAATAAAGCCAAGTACACCATATTCCCGCATCATTATAGCAATCTGATGTACGGGAGGCAGGCCAGTGGATTCTCAAGGCTCTAAGCCTAGTTCGTTAAGAATTCGTCTCCCATAGAGCTAAGTGAGAATCTTGTACCCCTTAGAGAGTGTGAGATCTTATGAGAGATAAGGCCATTGCCATCACCGGTCTACAGTCAGGAACCACCGACGTACGTTTAACACTGCTGACACAAAATCAGTCAATAGAAACAGACACTAATCTGCGTACAGTATGACAAAGTTGTGTACAACCTCTCTGAAAACATCATTTATGAAAATTACGAATAATGTAGGACTTGTAAACAATACTAACGAACACTCAATAATCAATTCCTCACCAGGCTGACTTTGTAGCACACAAAAACTGTATTGTTCTCGTACTCTTGGGACGCCGTAGTACTTAGGCCGACTAACCTCCCAGGTTGTACATACCCTGATAGCTAGAGTAGACTGGTAGTAAATCCATTGTTGACATTCTGCTTCCAAGTAAGTTGTCATTGATCCCTTTCCCCGACCAGCAATTAACGAGCTGCTCTTGTTCCCGGAGAGCTGCTCATTGAATCTTGTATGACGCCGCTGGTGCCCAGCCTACGCGTACTTAATCTTGCATGAAACAACGTGATGGTGGTTACTGGTGTGTATGGATCTCCAGGTGGAGCGTAAAGAGATGGTAACAGAGTGAAGTGCCTCATTCAAAAAAATCATACTTCTATGGACAAGAGCCAGGCCGCTCCTTTCAATATGGCTCTTTAAATATTAACTCCTGTTTACTTGTGAAGATTGGGGAAATTCTGCAGTGCTAACAAATATTGATAGCAATAACCCTAGATTTATTTATGTTAAGACCTGGCAGGGGAGATATAAACTGCAAAGATTCTGTGACGTTCATAGTGCAATATTTCGAATAAAGCCCTTCAATGATAATCACATATTAACTATGAATAGCCTTACATACGATTTTCATTGCTATTGTCATTACTATCAAGCTCACAAGAACAAAAATACAACCTAATCAGTTTTGATCCGTATTGCTATTCTGCGTAACGGTATCACACACAGAATCACAACTACGAGTATAGTAATTGTAATAGGAAAGTGTATCGATCCAAACTATTTTGTCCTTTAATCAAATAGTTCAATTACCTGGTACTTAGGGATATGACCAAATATTGATTGCGATAAAATTACATATGAGGACTTCTAAAGGCTAGGAGAGAAACCGTTCTCTAGCTTACAACTAAGTCAGGAGCTCTCATTTCAATGACGAGAATACTTGGTTAGACATCGTGATTATGGTAAATGTCTCGGGAAGGATTATTTCTTTTTAATTGGATGTTTTATTTTAGTTGCAGTTACATCTAGAAGTTGATCCGGTTGATCTACATTGAAACAGTTATGTGCGTTAACCTAGACATTTTTAGAATCTGGTTTAGATTAACCATGACTGGTAGTAAAATACAACAGAAGGGATTTTGATCAAAGGACACGACAGAACATGGATTGGACATTTGTAGGTAGGAGTTATCAAATACATCAAAATGGAATTCTGTACATTATAATTCTCACAGGTCTCAGAGCTATAATATGACCAAAAGTACTTCCTCCTTCTTATGTATTTTTTTCCTTATATCATCTTACAAGCGTTGAAATAATGACTCCGGTGACTTTGGTATGCATGCCTTAAAATAACGCCTCAGTCTCACTATAAACTAACGACGAGGTGGGCAACATGTATATACATGGGCAACAACAAAGACCTAATTAGTTGCAATTATCATACGCCTGTGCACATCTGTCTCAGAACAATGGTTTGCTCTGAAAGTTTCAGGCATTTTACCCAAATCTTTCTCGTATGGGGAAGATATGACCCACAAATACAAAGAACATAATTACCCGGACCAAGGAGCCAGGTACTGAGATATCTAAGGCAAGATCAATTTGCAATTTCCCCACATTGTAAGAGACCATTATACTGTGTATGAATATTTTATTCAGGAGCAACAGAACGATACAAAGCTACATAAAAGGTCATTCTGTTATGCGCAGCACTAAGTGTATGCATGGTTAGATCATAGTACATGTACACTGCTAAGGTTGGAGCATACAACCTCCTATTCAACACCCTAGAACGTGAACTGAGTAACACATGCTATATGTAATAAGCCCTCCAGCAGACATTGTACGTCAATTGTGATGAAGCGAATGGCCTTCTAAATGAAGTATGATCCTAGTTGAGCGTAGGCCACACGCTCATATATACGCTGCCTGAAGGTTAGAGTGGTCACATAGACTTTGAGGTTCCAGCAAAAAGCTAACCATTCATCTCCGTGCCAACTCTGCGACAATATGGAAACGTTCAGAGAGCCAGTGTCTCAGTTTCTTAAAGGCGTGCCTAGTTGACCAGGACCAATCACTGGAGACCAGAGACTGGAGACCCACTGGTGCTTCATATATTTAGATCCTAGAAAGGCAGTTGTAAAAATGGCAAGTTGGATGGGTGCACGTGCATAGACAATAGACCATAGCACAGGATTCATAGACCGAATACAACTCAAATCTTTTAATTGTTTTTCATTTATAATTACATGTTCATTAATTTATGATGAACATACTATTTGTTCCTAGAATATAGTACATACATACACGATATTACTATGATTCTGATCTGCATGGTCATATGCTCTACGTAGTTGACGTATAGAAATATCAGAGCGAATGCGAGGATATTGCGTAGAGGTGACGTGTAACAATGTCTGAGCAATGAATGCGAGGATATCGTGTAGAGTCGATATGATAATTATTGAAATATACATCGTTATCATCTAAATCATGGTTATGTTGTATCTATTATTAGGCATTCCAAAGAAAAGTTATCAAAGAAAAGACGCATTAGCTGCGTATCTTCTCACACACAACTTTGCGAAATAGAAACTTTTTTTTCTCCATATTCTTCTACCGTATTTTATTCAGTAGCAATCTGTGGGTTTTATGGGTTTATAGACTCCGTATTAGATATCAGAATCTCCGGGTAGCTAATTCCAGGTGCTCCTATTATATGGAGACTCTGTATTAGATTGGTATTCAAGCAGATCATTATTCGCCTAATACAAAGTACCCATACAAAACACTTAAGAAGTGTGTATCGGCACATACAGAAATGTTGTATTCGCCGGGTTGCGATAAAGCGCGCACATACGGATAAAAAGACAAGGTTGAAAAAAGGTGGATAATAAATTCAATATTGAATGGTTTCAGGAAGAAGATGAGTCGTATGCTCCGTGGAGCTAACTTTATACATTTCCCTCGCATACGCTCGGATTTTACTACGTGTCAGCTGGCTACCTATAACCATATAGACTATCTAAATCGGAAACTAGTTAATATTGTGTATACGTGGATTTACTGGGGAATTGGCTTTAGAGGAAGTGTTGACATACAGAGCCTTGTACAGGCCCAGGTTGCACCCTAATAGCAAGAGGGACAATAGTTAAGAAGAGTTAAGAAGGAACAGCTATGAAGAATACACCCCAGAAGAAGGTTGACAGATGCTGGGCGAGGAATATGGCCCCGGGTGAACAAGTACAAATGGGACGAGAAAGAGGTAGATAGGATGACTATAGGATTAAGGGTAAAGGGTGGGCTGCAGCTGGGAACCAGTAAGGCCGAGAGAAGGATTGCTCGTCGGACCGCCGGACTCCCATATATATAAATCCATGTCATGTCTGTGTCCTGCGCCTAAAGTCCTAATCCCTATAGACCTCGGGGATGTCAGTAGAGCATTTAGGTGATGGGTCCTCTGAGGCGTTGCGTCTTGAGCCTCACCTTATCTACGACTACATGCATGTCAGTCCTGACCACTGACTGACAAACGGTATACATAATTGTCATCGCACCGGAACCACATTTGTTGTGTTCCCTTTGTGGCTGGGGAAGTGAAGACATGGAATTGATATGCAAAGTCACGATATGTGTCTTACTGGCTAACTCTATGCTATTTAAATATTGATTTTTTTAGACGGATTTATGAAACTTCTATCATTATATATCTATGGCCGAATGTTTATGATATTCTACCTACTGCTAGGGGTGCAGTAAAAATGATATTAGGGCGCGCTGTGCCAATAGTGAATCCATGGCGTAGTGAATGTCTTATTCACGTTCTTTTGTAATATAATACGCCCGTCCTGCTCCAGTGTCGGGACATATTTATGGTACAACACACTTTAAACGGCTGTCCCCACAGTCTCGGTAACAATGTTTTCTCTCATGATTGCTTTGAAGAGTTATTCCTTGAGACATTCTTAAATCATGGCCACATAATACAAGCATTGAACCTTAATTTCCCTACAAATGATTCCAATCAAATATTTCTATTTTTCATTCTTATGAATATTGACAGATGAAGGAATTGGCCTAATCATCTCATCTAAATATGACTTTGGATAGTATTAGGACGTACAGGAAAGGGCACAATGAGTTTGAAACTGGGGGATTCGCTGAGAAATCCCTATTAATGACTATTGATAGATTGCGTTTAGATAACTTTGCAGGAGCTGTTCCATACTACAGGTTTTACTGGTGTTATGTAGTGTGTAGTGTTAATATGTATGTACCCATAAATAACCTAGAATATATATACAATTGCAAAGTGTGATATACAATTCCTTCTTTGAGCTATATTTTTTTGTAAGAGAAATCATTATCCAACTTCTTTTTTGTAAGATAAATAATTATCCAACTTTTCTAATTTGGATAATAGTATAGATATTTGTGGAGTTCGTCACCAACAACTGGGCTTTATGTGAAGGCAACGATTTCTATCGGCAAAAGATATTGGATAACCAGCACATGTAACAGTCATTAAGTCATTCTAAATCACAAAGGAAAGACATTTTTTGACACCAAAGGATATGCGTAATCTTCACATACACATGATCCTGAATAAACATGAGTAGTAGCATCAGGCCGCTTAACTCTAAACACATATCATATGTTTCCTGAGAGACTTCCTAATTTCCCTGTACTACTTAAAGGATTCAATACTGTAAGTAGTACAGTTGTAGCCCTATACTACTTACACCAAATGAATCCTTGGGCCCGTTGAACACTCTAAACTCGTACATTGGGACCCTTTTCTGTATCCTATCCAAGGGTTATAGTTTAATGATATTTAAATTCATTCGCTATGACAGTCTTGGACGTCCATAATGTCGTCCATAAGTGTTGAATGAAGTTGGCCCACATCGTTTATGGGTCTCCTTGGCGCGCAAAAAGTGTCTTCATGTGTGGGCCGAAATAATTCAACGGACCCCTGGTATATCGTGATGATTTCTAATGAATTCCAGATTCATAAAAGCTTGATTAGAAGTAAATTACAAAAGACAATTTTAAAACAAACTGAGAAGACTGTGTTTTCAAATTTCTTCAGGCAGTTAAACAGCATGTACTCTACCAAACAAAGCAATATATACGATTTTTACTATTTTACTTCTAATCACCTTCGTTTTATCATTCAAACGTCATTTACCTTCCATACACATTACATTCATCAGAATGTATTGCTTTCAAAGAAATCATTTAAAAATAAGATTAAGTCAATCATTGTATTGTACCGACTATCTAATTAAAAATCAGATTTTGTGTCATACCTATCCTAGCTTGGAGTAAAACTCACACAATAGCATCATGCTACATCTGACCTTGTAGTATAGACTCAACCCAGTAAATAGAACGGCTGTGTAATAGGGGCCCTGGGGAGGACTGTAACCCCACGTGTTTCCTGACTCATCCCTCCAGTGTAGCCCCAACCCTCCCCTTTCATCCCGCTCCACACAGCTTCCTCTGCCCTGATTTACCTCCAGCCTCCGAGTTCTTCCTGGTTTGCCATCTCATTCTAGTTTAGCCCGGGGACAGCTTCATCAGACACATGGTTCTCTTTGCCCGGCTGCACCGACGCCCCCACCGCTGACCTGGGGCTCTGGGGCCCAGTGTACGGTCTGGAGGTGGGGTATGGTAGGGTGGGGCACTGCGAAAGGCGATGTTCCACCACAGCAGGTGCGCAGAGATAATACGCACGGGTGAGGATGAGCGGATAGGGTATTAAATCTGGATTAGGGAGGTCATGGGGTGGGTAGTGCAGGATCATAGTATTTGGGTACTAGACTGTGAGCTGTGGTGTTCATGCGTATATGGGTGGAGGTAATTCATGTTAGTGCACTTGGTGTGTTCGGGTGAAGCATTTTATTTGATTATCTATGGTATACAAAGTACCCATTGAAACTGTATGGGGACTCAGTAAACCACTTCCCATTGTTAAAAACCTGTAAGATACCATAAACATTGTATAGATTTAAATCCGTTGTATACGGCCTAAAAGCCATTGTTTACGGGAAAATAGTCCCTTTGTGTTATAGAGCAATAATATAGCCCCTATTGATATACCCTACAATTGGGCAATTTCTGGCTTTGATTTTTTCAGAAAGATGGATAATAGATACAACAAACGATGGCTGATTTTTATGGACAGGTGTCTATGCAAACCACTCGAGGTTGACGTCGTAGGACACTCGCTGACGCTCATGTATTACTACACGTCTCGTGGTCTACTGCCGCCTGTCCACAAAACCACCCATTATTATCTATATCCACCTGTTCCGGAATCGCCCCATATAATCGACCAACAGGAGATTCCAACCTTCAAGAATCTCCAGTAGGAGAAATCGGAAAAATAGTCGTACCCAGAATGAAGTCAAATCGTCATGTACTTTATCGAAACCAGGGGCATACAACATATCCGTATGCACCAGGAATACTAATACACAATATCTATGTTTCCTATGGACACCTTGTATAAGTTGGATAAAAACAAAAGCATGCCCTGCAGTTGGTATCTAAATACTAGTAGTGACTATTACCAGAACACATGTACACAGTGTTAACAGTAGAGGGAAAAGAATATCCATTAGCACTGGCTTTATATACCTAGACAGGGGTAAAAGCAACCAGAGCTGTGAGGAGCGCAGTCTTCGGGGATGCCTCAGAAGCCAACCTGGACAGAAGGGCTAATCATTCGCTCTGCCTCTGACGTCGCCATGACACTCTCATCACGTGACCCGAGAGATCATAGCCGAGATCAGAATGCTTTCCGGCTGTATCTGGCCTGTCTCCTTTACTGAACGACATCTCGTGAGACTGCCTCATGATGGGCTCTTGGTGCAGACGGAAAATGCTGACAGAATGACCAGAGCCATTTCCACTGCGAGCCCACGCATAGAGCTTAGTAATACATCCATTTCAGCATCAAAAACTCTTTCCTCCTCCACCTTACAGCCATAAGGCACAGCCACATATGCCTGCAATCTTTCATAGGGACTAATTAAGGATCGAATCACAATAATAAGATGGCTATGGGTGTCATCAGTACGTTGTTATCTGGATGGCACATGAGTTGACAGCTAATACTTATAGATGGCAAGTGCTATTAACCTGATTCTGATACTAGTGGGCGTATCCTCCACGTAATTGTTGATTGTATTGATTTGAGCAATCTTCACGGCTTTCAATGTAGGCGTCTGGTAGTTTGATAATAAATATATTATATATATATATATATATATATATATATATATATATATATATATATATATATATATATTTATATACTATTCAACTATATATATATATATATCCAAATATATGTATACTCAAATATATTTATGTATAAGTATATATATATATATTTATATATTATATACATGTACATATATATCTCATTTCCATTCACCGATCTGGCGTTGGTTTTCCCAACAAACATTTCTGTGGTTCCCGACTGCAGAATTGTCGGCCAATGGAAAATGACCTTGAATAAGAGACCCACAGGTGTTCTTCTTGAGCTCCAGTCATAGTAAGCCACTGAAGCATACTGAGATATCAGCCTTTACAGGCGCTCCAAACCCAGGCTACCGTCTACGACTGTTGACCTGAAATGATCTTACCGCAACACTTCACCATCCCGCACCTCTAACTACCTCTATACTCCTAACCCTCATTCCTGATCCCGTCCGTCTTTCAGAAACCCCTTGCATCGAGCTTTCCTCTCCTTTTCTAAAGTCCCCCCCCCCCCTCCCATACACACACACCTTCCCCTCTAACACCTCAGCTACTACATCCCTACAGAGGGATACAAAAATGCGTTGCCTTACCCCCCAAGTGGATACTGACCCCTTTTATCTTTGAACTTATTCTATGCCTGTATATATGCATTTCGTTCCATGGCTCACCGTATTTCCTTTCTTTTCTCTCCTCTTTCCTTTTCGTTTATCTTTTTGTTTTTGTTATTACATCCCCCACTTCGCAGAATGCGTGTGCTGTCTGTGATTGGACTTGGACTATAACCATACAGAATTTGAATTAATAAAATAAAATCAGGTATTTCAGTGCCCACACTGCCCCTACTATTAAGTGCCAGCCCGGCTGCCAATCTTATCTCACCCCTGGTATAAGTTTAGCTTTAGGAATAGCATTAAAAAAAATACTCAACGATCACTTCCGTAGTGTGACAATACTACGGCACGGCCGTGGCGTAGTGAATTTGGGATGACGTCATATGGATTTGGTAAGTCTATTTTGATTATTGTGAAAGTTTGATGATATTTAATTTGATAAAATTGGGTGAGATAAATCTAGAACTGCACTCGAATCGTAAAATCCTCGGCTTCGCATCGATGACGATTGCGGCCCATCCAAACTCGTGGCGTATTGTCTATTAATACGATTATCGATGCAGTTCTACATAAATACTCTCAAAAATACTCACAAGTCTGAACCCCTCTATATACCCTTCTAGAGACTCCCTCCCTTCCCCCTCCCCCATCCCACACCCCCCACCTCACACACTCACACACTGACCCACTGCGGCCAGTCCGCTGCTTCCTGTTATCGGCCTTTCACGTGATTGACGAGAGAGCGCGTGGCTTGGGCTGTGGTGCTGCCACCTGGCGAGGCGGGCAGGTGATGAGAGACTCGGGCACCCTCATTTTATGCAGGAGGCTTTTGAAGCTAAACGAACGTCTTCATTAGATCTGCTCAGAGGTCGTGGGCCCCATTTAACTCTTTAATGGCCGCAGACCTTTCCCTGAGAGGTGACTGGACGGCAGCGCCCCCCATGAAGTTTGACGTATTTATTTGAACCACTGAGAAAATCTCTAGGCACCATTGACCTGCCATAACCTGGCAATGTCTTTAGGCATTGTCATAGTGTCATAGTGCCATCAATTGAGGTATTGTCCTGCCGTAGCGCGACAATGTCTTATTGTATTGCCCTGCTGTTAAAGGGTTGATTAAAATCCTTTAACAGTGAGCTGCTCGGAGCAGTTCCGATATGATTGGGGTCGAGCAGGGAAATGGGGCCGGGCGGGGCAGTCAGTCAGTTTGTCGGTCTGTCAGTCTGCCAGTCTGTCAGTCTGTCAGTGAGTCAGTTTGTCTATCATTAAGTCAGTCTGTCTGGCTGTCTGGCTGCCTGGCCCTTTGTATGTGTCAGTCGGTCTGTCTGTCTGTGTCAGGCTGTCAGTCTGGTTGTTGGTCTCACCATTGGTCTGTCTGTCAGTCAGTTTTTATATGTCTGTCAAACGGTATGTACCAGTCAGTATGTCTGTTAGACAGCCAGCTCATGTCCCTTTTGTATACTACATGCCAGGTTGTCTGTAGTTCAGTCAGTCAGTATGTATGTCTGTCTCTCTGTCTGTCTGTCAGACAGGCAGTTTGTCTGTCTTTGTGTCAAATAGTCAGTCTGTTTGTCTGGTGTCTCGCATGATGCTCCGAGTTGTATTGAACTGTATTCTACCTTTCTGTTTGGGTATATCCCATTCTTCCCCCTGGTCTTATCACTCTTATCTACCTTATTATCATGTTCCTTTATCGCCAATTTGTCGCTGGGAAGGCATTATTCATGACATGCTGATCCTCCATTCCCTGCTTTCAACCACAATATGCACTATCGAGAGAATCTACGCCTTCCTATAGAGACCGTTGTGACGTTTCGGCCTGACGATTCAGGCGTCTGCACCATCCGCCGACTATTTTCACTTTCTTTTACGCATTATCGTCATGTCGAAGTGGAGATACAATTTTCAGGTCGATAATATTTTTGCGCAACACAGCACCACCTGACGAATATTTGGCTGACCGATAAAAGAAAACAACGATTTCTGACATAATACTTGTTCCATTTATAGGAACCCCTCCAATGGGTATACATATTAGGCTGTACCATGGGTGGGTTAATCTTTAGGACACATTTAGCACGATCTGTGTTTTCACAGCTACTTTCGATGCCAGGGTTAGAAAATCACTCTCGATTTAGGAGTCACCAACTTTTGTAGATTTTCCAAATGTTCGGTGCCCGATTCGTTGGCAGATTGAAACACTTAAACATTTGTAGGGGTCAGGGCAGTTGAGCAGCGTTGTTTCACTTTAGAACTAGGTGGCGCGAGTGCCGATCCCTGCTGTGCAGTATGGCCGGCGGACCCGCAGTATGCAAATGCTGCGGGTTCACCCGCATTACGTAACTCGGCCACTATATAAGGTCGAGTCCACAGCAGGTTAACAGGACTTCTCATGGTGCCTCTTTACGGAGTGAACATCTGGAGCCTCACGAGTTGGTTAGGTTGTGTTGAAACACCTTTCCACGTTGAAGAGACCAGTATCTCTTCCCGCGCTAGTTGGTGCCCCGCAGCACCAACGGATTGTGTATAACATCCAGCAATAAAAGAATGGTGAACTGAAACTGTCCGGAGTCTGGTTTTCTATTCGCGGTTAAGCGGTAGTTGGTAGATTTTGTATCTCACTCCCTTCTCCAGTGGGTAAAGCCGAACCCACCTGTATTGGCACGGTAAGTACAGGGTAGGGACTAGTCTCGGAACCTCTGGTCGACTGACAATCGCGGGGAGTGGTAATACACTTTCAGCGACTAAAGGGTAACCGTTACATTGGTGCCGTGACCAGGATCTTTGGCTGCTTGCACAGCCGAAGATCACTGGAGGAGAGGAACGGCGGATAAGCCGGGTGTAAAAACCCGGTCGAAGATCGCCATGCAGAGTCCTGCCGCAGAAGGCGCAGCCGGCCCGGAGAAGACACAAGATGTCCGTACTCCGCTGGAAGCTGCTAGCCAGTCGCGGAAGAAGGCTGCAAGGAATGTGGCTGAGCAACTAAGCTCAACCGTGCTCCACATGGGGACGCCCAGAGTGGACTCCATGGAAGAAAAGGACCTGGAAGGAGTAAGCCGAATAGGCGATTCCGAGGAGGGTCCTGAGCGTGGGTAAACCCCAGTAACCCGGCCTAAGATCGATTCTCGGATCGATCATGAAGCCGAGCAACGTCAAACGAAGCAGCGTCTACTCGAAGAGCAAGAGACTGCTAAGTTGATGTTGCAAGACATGTATTCTCGGGCCAAACTAGCCGCTGAGTCACTGCGAGTGCAGCTTGCTTTGGCTGAGGATCAGGAAAAGGCGGTACTGGCGCGCACACAGCACGCAGAGTCAGACTATGCTTTAAAGTATAGGACTCCACCGCCAGGCTGGCAGAGTGTGACTAAGGATCACGTATACTCCCCACAAGGGAATGCAACGGGTCCTCGTGTATATACGCCGCCACAAATAGATTGGAGACCTCCGATGGTGAACTTTGCTTCCCCAACGGATTCTCTGAGAGACTCTACACATGCTAGTGATAGGGGAGTACCATCTAATTCCGCGCTAGCAGAATTAGGACTAAACCCTGTGCTTGCGGAGAGTAACGCGGATCGGGTGTTCAATCGATCTCTGGCACAGGCTAGAGACCGATTGTGAGACCGGCAGAAACGGCCAGACGCAACGCCATTGTTCCAAAGCCTTTTGGTAAAGGAATGGTGTGGGAACACTGGTTTGCAGGGTTCTGTGAGGATGTCCAGTGCAATGGGTGGAGTACTACTGATGCATTGCCGTATCTCATGAGAGTGTTGCACGATGGACCCGGTGAGGCTGCTTTACGCGCCTACTGGCGTTCAGCTACGCATGGATGGGATGCCCTTGTAGAAGTGGCGTCTTATTACTGTGGGCAGCTAGTAACGCTGAATCCTCGTTCAACTTTTCTAAGTCGGATACAAGGTAAAGATGAGTCCGCCCGTGCCTACGGATTAGCCTTACAGCAATTGCTGATGGAGGGTTACCCCGGTACTCAACTGGACTCACCGGCACTGCATGAGGATCTACAAACTCAGTTTGTGAAGGGTCTCAGAGACGAGGACATCCGCACGGAGGTGGTCTCGAAATGGGAGCCTGGTATGACCCTCATACAGGTGTTAAAAATAGTGGACGCCTATGAACAAAGGTGTGCCCTGTTCGGACAGTATGGAAAACCTGTGAGTAAAACCCGGGTTGCCATGCTAACGCCATCCTGGGAACAGGATGAGTTGACGACCGAAGAAACCAGCGACCCCGAAATGGAAGATGTACTCTCCGCAGTACCGTCAATGGTACTCGGACGCCGTAGTTTCCGCGGTAGGGGCCGTGGCCGGTTGAGTCCAGGAAGGCCCAGGAATGGGAACCCTCAGATGACAGAACAGGACGTAGGTAAAGATTCCAAGGAATCACCTACTGTGACGAAGTTGTTGCTGCAGATCAACGAAAGGTTATCGCAATTGGAGAAAAACCAATTAGATACTCGACGTTGTTGGCAGTGTGGAAAGACTGGGCACATTTCTCCGGAATGTCCCCAGAAGCTGGCTGCTGTAGAAACCACAGACGGTCCTCTAGCTTTGCCTTCCCCTCATGAGGATCCGGTAAACTAGAAAGGGCTACGGTAAGTGGCGAGACAGTAGCCCTAGCAACTGTACGCCTGAGTACACAAACTGGAGAACCAGCGAGTAAAGTGAATCTTACTCGGACCAGAGAGGAAGAGATTTCGAGTCAGATTGCTACAATTTGTTCTCGCTATCTATCTCCGAAACATCCCTGTTTACAATGGTTACGCCAGCGTGGATGGGACCTCGGCACCCTCGATGGTATTTCCCGGTTCATTCAGCAGCCTTCTCCTCTAGGAGGGAGACGATGGTATGTACCTGTGAGAATTCGGGGGTTGAAAGTAGATTTGTTGGTTGATACTGGAGCAAGCCGCTCTGTGTTGAACCACAGTCCATATAAGACTTTTGAATTTGATCCGGAATGTAAAGTTTCGGAAGCAAGTGCAAGGGCTGCTAATGATACTCCGTTGAAGTGCTACGGCAAAGTGATTATTCCGATCTCAGTAGGTAACACTGAATTAGTGTGGAGTCCCATACTCAGTGATATCGAAGAGAATGGAATAATCGGAATAGACTTCCAAGCGTTGTATGGAGTGTCATTGGACCTTCAGCAAGGCCTGCTTCGGCTTAAACACCCGGAACAGCTGGAAGTAGAATGTTCCTGTAGACGGATTTCCTCAGTGGTCTCTGTCAGGCAGGATGTAAGCATCGCCCCTCAGCAGATGGTAAATGTGCTAATAGCTGGGGAAGGTGACTTGCCAGATGGCATGGCAGATGCTATGTTTGAGCCTGACCCGATGTTATTTCCAGACAAAGGATTACAGGCTTGGGACACCCTTATGGGTGGAGCTCGGATCGGATCTATACCCGTGAGTAATCATACTACGGGGAGGATAGTGTTGAAGAAAGGCGACGTTGTTGGCTGAGTAATATTGGCTAACTCCGTAGATACAGTGGAGGTCCGTCCTCTAGGTATTTCATCTATCGACACCACATTGATACAGAGGGAAACATTCCATTTAGACTACCCTACCGGAGACTACCGCCCATAAAGCGGGAAGCTTTGGAAGAGGAGTTACGGAAAATGCTTTCTCAAGAAGTGATCATACCCAGCGAAAGCCCTTGGGCCAGCCCTGTGGTGATGGTTACTAAGAAGGATGGTACTTGCCGGTTCTGTATTGACTACAGAAAATTGAATGGTATCACCCGGAAGAATGCCTATCCAATACCACGGATCGATGAGAGTCTCGACTCTCTCGGAGGGAACCAATGGTTCTGTACCTTGGATCTCCAATCCGGATATTGGCAGGTAAAGATGGCTAGTGAGGATCAGCCTAAAACTGCCTTCACTACCCACGAAGGGCTGTATGAATTTACAGTAATGCCCTTTGGCCTCTGCAATGCCCCAGCTACGTTTGAATCCATGATGGATCAGATGCTGAAAGGCTTAGAGTGGAAGAAATGTTTGGTTTATTTAGACGACATAATTGTTTTTGTTCGGGAAAACTGTGGAACAATGTTTAAATAACCTAGCGGAGGTCTTTAAACGTATAGAGTCTTACGGCTTGAAACTCAAACCTCAGAAGTGTAAACTGTTCAAACGATCAGTGGAGTACTTGGGTAGGATAGTTGCGGGTGATGGTATCCACGCTGACCCATCCAAGTTGGATGTAGTGGCCAAATGGCCTCGACCCCGGAATATAAAAGAAGCAAGATCTTTCCTCGGATTCTGTTCATATTATCGTGACTTTATCCCGGGTTTTTCCGAAACTGCCCATGCTTTGCAACAGTATGTAGTCCAAGACAAAGCCGGAAAGTCTAAGGATATCCTATTGAATTCTGCGGCCGAAGAAGCTTTTTCGGGACTAAAAAGAAAGTTTGAAGAGACTTCGGTCCTCCATTATCCATTGCCTCAGGGTCGGTTCATCCTTGATACCGACGCAAGCAATGACAGTATTGGAGCGGCACTGTCACAGATACAGAACGGAGTAGAGGTTCCCATTGCTTTTGCAAGTAATAGCTTGAATAAGGCACAACGGAACTACTGTACTACAAAGAGAGAACTTCTTGCTGTAGTAGTATACGTAAGGAAATATTGACACTTCCTCGGAGGTGGAGATTTCACGTTACGTACGGATCATTCCTCGTTGAAATGGCTCTTTAACTTTAAAGATGCCGAAGGAATGATCGGAAGATGGCTGGCAGCTTTATCCGACTGCCAGATAGAGCACAGACCCGGTAAATCACACATTAACGCGGATAGTCTCTCCCGGAGACCATTGCGTAAGTGTGGGACGACCCGACTGTGTAGACTGTGGGGAACATGATGCTATCTTGGCTGCGCTGCACCAGATGGGTAATCCTGATCCCGCGTTTTATCAGTGGACACTGGAACAGACCCGAGAAGCTCAACAGAGTGATCCGGATATGTCCCGGTTGATTAAACTGGTAAAGAATGGCCTCCATAGACCACGGGGAAAAGAACTCTCACTAGAGAACCGGGAGTTCCAGATACTCTGTAGTCAATGGGCGGAGTTGACTGTGAGGGATCACGTGTTATATAGGATGAGAACCACAGTGTGTCCAGTAAGGAGACATTTACAGTTGGTTGTACCCATAGCACTGCGTCCTGGGCTTTTGACTCTGTGCCATGAGCATAGAAGTTCGGCACATTTCGGAAAAAAAAGGACTGCCGCTAAAATAAAGCGACATTACTACTGGCCCGGAATGAACGCCGACATAGAGCGATGGATTCTAGAATGCCCAGTCTGTTGTAGGGTTAAGCCCGGCAAAGGCATAGGGAAGATGCCCTTACAACAAGAGCTATTTGGAGTCCGGTTTGCCCGCATTGCTCTTGATATCATCTCTGGTATGGAGGAGTCCGATGACGGCAACACATGCATGATGGTGGTGATGGATTACTACACGAAATATGTGCAGATCTATCCCATGATAGATCACAAAGCTGCTACCTGCGCGGAGGCACTTGTGAAGAATTGGGTGCTATGTTTCGGAGCTCCGAGTATTTTACACTCCGACCAGGGAAGAGAATTTGAATCTCAAATCTGGCAGGAAATTTGTAGAATATTAGAGATAAAGAAAACACGCACCAACCCATACTGTCCTCAATCAGATGGGATGGTAGAGCGGTTCAACCAAACGTTGATACAGTGCTTGCGCACTATGGTCAATGAGAGCCGCAGTAACTGGGATGAGTTAGCACCATTTATAGCACACGCTTACAATGGCACTATTCATTCTAGTACGGGGTGTTCACCTAATCTACTTGTCTTCGGAGAAGAGATTGTGATGCCCGCAGACATTGTCTATGGGGTGCCGGGAGTATCCGCTGAGATACCCTGCCCTATAGGGTTCGTGGAAAAACTTCGGGAACGCTTTGTGGAGGCTTACTACCGAGCAAGGTGAGGCCTAGAGAAAGCCGCGGAGTGGCAGAGGTCGGGACATGATGTTCGACTAAAGCCGAGAAAGTTCCAGGTTGGAGACCGAGTGATACGATATCATACCCCTTTAGTGAACGTTAAACTCGCCCCAAACTGGGATGGTCCGTTTGTAATAGTTGAAGTGCTGTCAGAAATGACAGCAGTCATCGAAGACAAATGGACAAGGAAGCGCTATAAGTCGCATATTGCTCGATTGAGAGCATGGCACTGTACGCGCAATAGAGCTGGCTCTGACAACACGGAGTCCCCGCCCCAGCCGGTACCGCTTTCAGCGAAGCCCGCTCGCAGGGCAGGGAAGTCCCAGGTCAAAGCCGGTAAGAGCTGCAAGGGCCCTCTGCCAACACGGCGGAAGCCAGGTCGTCCACGTAAGGTAAAGATACCCCCGTCTGACTCGAGAGGGAAAGACTGGGAGGATCTGAAGCCCAAAGCGGAGGACTACAAAGGCCCTACTGATCGTTCTATGTATACGAAACATGGAAGATCAGTAAAAATGAAAAGAGAATTGGAAAACAATTCGACCACCCGCCGCAGCGCCCGAATACGAGGCAAAGCTGCGGTCAGCTACAAGGAGTAGTGGTGCGTAATTGCTGTCGAAAAGAACACAACGAGAAGCAAACGCTGACCAAACCTGCGCGTCCTAGGGTTGGTTGATTGAACGCGATGACGGTTGAAACCTGATAAAAGACGGACTTATGGCAGCAGTCCCGACGTTGCTCGAAGGGATTCCCCGTAGAGGGCCCTCCAGAGGCTGTATTATTCGCCATAACGTTCTAATTTGATGGTTTTTAATCTCTCGATCATCAACTTATACCTTCTTGAGATGCGTAATGGTGGTCAGATGGAATTGGAAACCCCCACGGGCATAGATTCGGCTTGGCGCAGTGAAGCGTGGCCGGTGTCTGTACCCGCTGGGAGAGTGTGAAGGAACGAATCAAATGACGCGAAACGGCGTCTTTGATCACTTCGCAGTCGAGGGGGCGTGGAGTCGCTCGGATGTTGAACGTCTCAACACCTCTCATTGGTCGAGGACATGACCTCTTTTAATTGGGGTCAACAGACCGTATATAAGGCCTTGTTCTCGGAGAGCAGATCACTCTGGCCAAGTGGCGTCCCCGTGACGCCCCTGGAGTGTATCGCTGCGTTCAGCCTGGCTGAGCAACGCGGAGAGGAGGCCGCCCTTCCCGCGGAGGAAGAGGTGGTCCCGCAGGACTCGGCTCCGGCCGAGGGCCTTGCGAGCTCGGTCGGCCTGGGCATTGACGATTCCCTAGGGGGTAGTCACAGTGGTGACTCGGGTGCTCTGGATTCGGGTCCAGACAACACCCAGTCAACACAGCGCGGAGAGTCCGACCCTTCCACTTCGTTGGCAGAGACAGGACCCGGCTCGTCTAAGACATCAGTTTCGGCTGAAAGCTCTGGGCGAGTTGCTTCCGCGAAAGGTGGGAAACTAGAAGCAAGTTTCGACTGTTCCTGCTAAGCCCAAGGCTTCCCGTTTGCCTAAACCGACGTTTACGCCGGTGAAAGCAGCGGAAAAGAAAGGAGATGCTCAGCGTGCTAAGTTGACTCCCGTTGGTCGTGGCCACGGGAGACCAATTAGCAGACCTGATCCTCCTGCTCCCGGGGGTAGTCCAGCCAGTCCATGGGACCGGTGGACCCGGGAATTGCAGAGTATCCCTGATCCTGACATACGCGCTATGGCTATGAAGGGATTAGTGGATCGATGGGTTGCTAGTCAGGGCCCGGAGAATGTTATACCGGTGGTCTCCCCCTCGAGGGTTGAAGCCCCGGTGGTAGCACCTCCAGCCCCGGCTACTAGCCAAGATACGCCCGCCGCTACGGAGAGCGCTATGGAGGTTGACGAAACCCCTGGTGCCTCCACGGAGTCAGTGGAGCCGGCTACTTCCTCGGAAGCAGCAAAGGCCGCTGAAGGGCGTGCCACAGAGAAGGTGAAGCCGGCTAAAAAGTCGACGGAACCTGCCTCCGTGGAGGATAAACCGGCTGAAAAGCCAGTAAGCAGCTCCGCTGCCCGTAGGGGGAGACGCAAGACTCGCGCGGCCAGGGAAGCCGCTGCAGCAAAAGCTGCAGCGGACAAAGCGGCCCGCAAGGGAGGAAAAGGTAAAGGAGTAGGTTAGTCCAGTGCTGGCAAGCTTGTTGCTAAAGGTAAGGGATCTTCGGATCCTAAACCTGGTGAATAAGGCACAACGGAACTACGCCGCGGAAAGCGAAGAAGAGATATGGGGCTGAGACCCGGCTTCGGCAAGTGCTTTCAGTTCCCTGTGGGGTAATTCACGCTGGACTCGCTTGGTCTTTTGCCAGTGAGGGAAGTGTGAATCACCGTGTGGATGGGGGTTGGGGCCTTCAGTGGTTCTTACAACTCCTATCCAAGAAATGGATATAGCGCGCCACGCTATAAGGATGCTGATACCAACTTTTAACAGAGATGGGAACTTCTACATGGAGAAGAAAATGAGTTTGACTATCTTTTTCTTTCTCCTTCTATACGTATTACTCTCTTCACAACAACGACCTGCAGGACGGGCCAAGTGAAGTCAACAAGGTGGGGGGGGTTCGCGGAATTGCTCCCCCTAACAACGCTGGAGCTGAACCAGGAGGAGGACAGTGGGAAGCCTGGCGCCCGGAAGTAGGGGGCTGGACTGAGCAGGTCCCCACGCTAACGGGTCTGCCGGGCTCGAAACTTATCCTTGGCTTACAACTCCGGAACGGTGGGATACAGGTTGCTCGCTGGTCTGGGCTGACCCTTTGAAGGTCTGGACCGGTGAGTCTTTCTCGTCCAATACCCAAGGAAGCCAAGGAACGCCTACAGAGATCCGCGCTACGGGTGATATGCTTTTTAACTATACAGTTTAAAGGTGGTTGCGAGACTACTCCTTTTTATAAATAATTATCACCTCGTTTATATGTCTTCCTCTTTCAGCACTGAATGTGTGTAGTATATCATAGTTTCCCATCTTACAATTTTATCTATTCTTGGTATCAGTTAAAAAGATTCTTTGTGAATGTTGAATGGTTAGACACTTATTCAGAACTGCTCGACTTAGTTATTAAACTTTTTCGGGATGTCCTCTTAGCAACACAATGGTTGCAGGTTCCCCCACTCGTAAAAGCTGGGAGGGGTAATGTAGGGGTCAGGGCAGTCGAGCAGCGTTGTTTCACTTTAGAACTAGGTGGCGCGAGTGCCGATCCCTGCTGTGCGGTATGGCCGGCGGACCCGCAGTATGCAAATGCTGCGGGTTCACCCGCATTACGTAACTCGTAACTATATAAGGTCGAGTCCACAGCAGGTTGACAGGACTTCTCACGGTGCCTCTTTAAGGAGTGAACGTCTGGAGCCTCACGAGTTGGTTAGGTTGTGTTGAAACACCTTTCAACGTTGAAGAGACCAGTATCTCTTCCCGCGCTAGTTGGTGCCCCGCAGCACCAACGGATTGTGTATAACATCCAGCAATAAAAGAACGGTGAACTGAAACTGTCCGGAGTCTGGTTTTCTATTCGCGGTTAAGTGGTAGTTGGTAGATCTTGTATCTCCCTCCCTTCTCCAGTGGGTAAAGCCGAACCCACCTGTATTGGCACGGTAAGTACAGGGTAGCGACTAGTCTCGGAACCTCTGGTCGACTGACGATCGCGGAGAGTGGTTATACACTTTCAGCGACTAGAGGGTAACCGCTACACATTTAACTCGGCTTTTACATTAGACGACTGAATGCGTGGCGACTGTAGATCGTCAGCCAATAATCGCCAGGCGGTGACAATATCCACTGCAAAAGTCGTATATGTCAGAATTTACGCGAGCGTTCACACTGACGACTATGAGTTTTCATAGATTTGCCGCCAGTGCAGACGACTAATTCAAGGCGGCTTGAAATAGTCGGCGGGATCAGAGCGTATCTAATAGTCGTGACTTTTACGGCTGAAAGTCGTCAGGTTCAAGAATCGCCGCCTATAATCGTAAACACCGAATAAGTCGTATCGGCGGAGATTCTTGATTCTAGTCCACGGGATATGAGTACAAAGAAACACCGTCTTTAGGTCAATGTAGTTAGGCCCTATAATTCCTTTGACATTAATGCGTTATAATCAAACGTCTCCGTTTATCATGTACCCAGCAATTTCTCTCCATCAAATCGGACTCTTTTCTTTTGTATGAAGAAATACTAACAAATTCTGACTTGACAAGGTCAGACATTAAAATTGCAATATAATATCAGTCAATGATATCATGATATTTCCTATTTTAGAGGAAGCCAGCTAAATGAATCTTGTATAAATAAGTTAATTCTACAATACCTTTTTTATCAATACAGGGTGTAACTCTTTCCCTGCAGCACCCAGTTCTCCTGCTCAGCATTACACGGCAGGCATTGCCTACATAAACATGGAAATATCAATGTCACATGATGTGTCGTGTGATTTGAGTAGTTTACCTTGGTAACTGATGATAGTTTGGTATGCCAAATCGAAGGTCAATATATCTTTTATACCTTGTCAAAATGTCTTTTAATTCAAATAATTATATTTTCATTTATCAAATTTTCTATATGAGTAGCAATGATGTCTCTAAGATGCCTGGAGGCATCTTCCTGCCATAGCCAGGGGAATGCCTGGAAGCATCATGCTGCCATAGCCAGGGGAATGCCTGGAGGCATCATGCTGTCATAGCCAGGGGAATGCCTGGAGGGATCATGTTGCAAATTAAAGGGTTAACTCTTTCAGGCCTGAAAATGCCTGGAGGCATTGCCATATAGGGCTCGAAGATGCTTCCAGGCATTTGTGATATGTTATTTTATATAGGAAATAAGCGTGAATTAAAGAAATAACTAATTATATTAAGGAAACAGTAGGTACTATTATTTTAATTTATTGTAGTTGAGAACATTGTATCTATGAGAAAAACCTCCGTTCCATTGTTATACTTGTAAAAAAATATGACATAGCAAATATTTAATAAGAAACCAACAAGTCTTGGTCACTTCCAATCTATTCTTGGTACGAGTGTGTGGTACTGTTAAACCTGTCGCCCACTGCTTCAAAACACTCCGACATTGCTAATACGTGTCTACAAAAAAGATTCAAGCATCGTAGCAGTGTCAGAAGGTTTCGTCGGAGGTTTTCAGAGCACGAAACTACATCCCTGCATTGTAGCCATGTCAAAAGTTAAAATATTGTGTATCAGAAGCATGTCGGAGCAATTGTTGTAGTGTGTCGGATTCCGGTCTTAATGTCAGATCGCACAGTTTATCTTGATAATTAAATCCCATGTCATTTTCCTTAAAGTTAAATATCATGATCTCCAATGTGAAGAAACACCGTCCTTGTTTTTGAGAGATTTAAGAAAACTACATTTTTATGTACATTTCTTATTCAGATCAGTCAAATGTAATTTGGTCTTATTTACATATTGGGTTATGTCAAACTCGAAAATATGTGATAAACTCACTCATTTGGCATTAGAGTAAGCCAAAGGCACTGGTTCAAATTGATAATTATCTGTATTTAAAAATCACCAGGTGGCGCCAATGTGAATTGTAGGATATGCCTTTAGGGCTGTAGGACTGACTGATATGCCTTGTGAGAGACATGAGGAGATTTAGGGGGTGCGTCCACCAACCACGACAAGGCTGCGACAACGGCTTTCCAACAGGGTCCACGACAGCTCTACGATTAGAAGCCTTGTCGTAGCCTTGTCGTGGTTGGTGGACCACAGTTCCCGACAAGAGGCTACGACAAGGCCACGACAGGCTGCGACATTAAGCTTGTCGGGGGCCTGTCGGGGGCCTTCCGACAAGGTTACGACAAAATCGAACATGTTCGATTTTGGTGGCGTGTCGTGGCGTGTCGTGGCGTGTCGGGAGGTTGTCGCAGAGGTCTACGATAGAATATTTAGGTGGAGCGTGCACTTCCCGACAGGCTGCGACAAGGGTCACGACAGCCCCCCTTCTCACGACAAGGCTGCGACAAGGCTGCGATTGGAACTTTCTTGTCGGCGCGTGTCGCAGCCCTGTCGTGGTTGGTGGACGCACCCCCATAATGACGTCTGTGGGACCCCTGACCGTCGCTTACCTGCACACACACACCTGAACGCCTACCTGAGTCATACCTGGGGGCTGACCCTAATTCACGCTAAACACAGGCTCAGCCAAAGAAAACTACCTGTAGGAGCACAGGCGTGAGTCTGTGAAGAAGAAGAGGGCGACTCGGGGCAAGTCCCATCAGAAAAGTACAGGTGAAATGTGGATGTAGTGAGGGACCTATCCATTTGTTGCCAAGCATGTTAATTAGCCTTATCGTAGCCGAGATTAGGGCGTGTACTGCCAAGAGTAGAACATCTATTTATCAGGGTATGATTGCGTAGAGTTATAGGTTAATACTGGTCTAGATCACCCGATACTTCCCGCTATGTTCATAAATAAGAAAATGCCTCACCTTTATTTATATACAGATACTTAAGATATTGCAATATGCGCTGTGCAATATTGCTTGAAAGTATCATGTCGTAACTTGCATCGGAGTATTCGTTTCGTCTGTCATACTGGAATTTCGACAAGAGAGAAATACCACTCGTCGGATGCCCAGGGCCACTCGAAACCTGCCTAGGATTATTTCACTTGGAAAAAAATATACAAAGTTACAAATTCTAGGATCTAATAACAGGACAATCAGACAATTTGACTAGGAAAAATCATGTCATTTCACTGAAAGATACTACCTATTTCAAGTCTTATAACCTATGGGTAATCGTCCATGCTTTTTTGAAAGAATTGAAGATAACCAACTTCACCATCCAAAATTGATCATTCTTTATTCGAATAACTTATCATATGTTGAAATTTAATTTCAATCAAAATGTTATCAATAAATCTACAAATAATAATATATTATTTACCTAAATCTGCCCGTCCCCTTCTTATTTCACCAATAAGAAAAATTGCATAGAATGCTGACAGATATGATAACATGGAGAATCCGAGGCCTTGTATCTGTGTGGGAGGATGAATATTAAGGGCATGTCCTGCGAACATCACCTCCAAAGTAGTTTTGTGCGTGTAAATGAAGAACGCACTAGTAGCTTTTTTTTTCCACCGCTCATACTGAACCCGTATGCTGAATGGAGGCGTTTCTGGACCGCTTTTCTGATTCAGGTCGGGATATAGCTGTTTGTTTCTCCTTCATTGAAAAATAGGACATTTATGCTCTTTCAAACGATAAATAAAAAGTTAATCTTTTAAACTTCGAAAAAATGTAAATACCAATACAGTATGAAACCTCCAGTTTATTCATATTTCCATCCTGGCATAAATACTAGTAACTGCTGCGATCTCTGATATTTTCGTATACCTTGGTCCATATTGTCTGCTGACGTCTTCGACATAAATAGTATATTTGCAATCGTATTTCCTATCCGGCATGAACATGTTATCAGTATCAGTATGTAAAACGTGCGCTCGGCTTGAGCGACTACTGGCATCTATTTGCCGACTAAACTTATTCGCCTACACCCCATCGGGAACGCGGAGTATATCGGGAAATCAAAGTTATTTGATCGCACATGCTATCGACATCATATAAACGTCAGCGGAAGTATCAACTCATTTGATATGATTTTTGGGTCATGAAGATAATGAAGCTAAAGGGCACAGAATGATTGCTATAGGTCTGCCATCATCCGCCAGGAAATTGTAAGATAGTGGCACTGTAGTCGGGGGACAACCACTTTTATCTATTGTTATAATCTAAAGATAATCCTAAGACGAGGAAACTACCCCTCTATGACAAGCCAAACAAAACCATCTACGTAAAATCCATCAATAACTGGACCCACCACAGGTGTTTTGTTTCGCGTCGATGGCTATGTGCCCTATAAACATAGGTGAGGCAATGACATCAAAGTCAATGGTACAAAATCATAAAATATCATGGAGAGGTATAAAAGTAGGATAAAGAGATACACTCATGCATAGCAGCATGCAGCCATGTTGAAGCCATACGATCAGCTTTTGTGAGGCTTGCAAAGAGCTGCTTTGCTGGTTGAAACATCACGTGTGGGCGGATGCTCCACCTTTTATATCGGACTCAGGTGAATGTGTTGTAGATGGTCAAGATACTTGTATTACTGACTGACCTTTACTGGCAGCCAAAGTTAATGTTAATCAAAGTTGCTTATGTAGAGGTATTGAGTACTGAAAAATGGCAATACAGTTGTATCATGAAGGCAAGCTTCATAAACCTCCAACCATACTAAGATTAATTACATAAATTCAAGTATTATTGGCACAGACTAGGATGGGACCGATTAATAAAATATAAGCTCATTATACCGTGTTGTACGGAATACGCTCTGGCTGCCAAGTGACATCCACTTATGTATATTTCCCACTGGTCAACGAAAATGACGCCGATCAATTAAAATCCTGTAAAAGTCTGTTAGTGGTGCCGACGACTGCACATTTGTATCAAATAATCAGCGATGGTGCAGTTGATGCCTGGTTTTCACCGCATTTTACACATCCGCAGAGATATATTTTTCAGGCTGGAACTTTGAGCCAGACCGATGAAATCAATGTGGCCAATACTACCCACCTACTTCTAGGCCAATCTATATAACTGGTCAACTAATCTACCGTAGTCCTTAGTACATGGACAGTCATATCAGTGTCACATTGGCAATTATATAGGTAATCAGTGATTCATATGAGTAGTCATATATATGGGAATATGGATTTCCAAATCGACAGTCTGGAAGATGGACAGTGCGGCAATAATGTGGCGTTCGACAGAAAACTATATTATTTAGTAACATGATATTACCCCACATATACACAAGGAAATCATAAAAAGACTCGCCGACAATATCCTGGTGAAAATTAAACCATTTATTTAATTAAAACCCCTGAAGAAATGTCTTAAAGGCATTGTCCGTATAAATTTGTCAATGCCTTAAAGGTACTGTTCTTGAATAGAGTGGCAATGGTTTACTAAAATTCCTGCCATTCAGGGGTCACAGGATGGGGATACCTTACAATGCTTCATTACAGTTGGCATGTTTAATGGCAAGCCGAGCTCTTCTTGGGGGCCATTCACACGGCCTACCCGACCTCACAGCCCATAACCACGTGATCAAACCGGTCACGTGGCTGTAAAGCGGCCACTTATTGGCCAATATCCGGAGCCGTCTCCCCTGCCCACCCTGGAAGGTAGGGTTCAATGAGGGGGTGAGGGGTTGTGTTTAGGGATAGGGAGGCGCATGTCCTGGTAGAGCGAGGGGAATACAAGGGGATAATTCCTCCCTTTCTGGAGATAATTTTCACTAAGTGCAGTGGGCTTAGGGGTGGACTTGGCTCGTCAGTCCACTGGGAGAAGGCCTCTATACCACTCAGTTACTCCATGAAATCAATTGGAAAAGCTGGTAACACTGATTGGCGGGAGATCACGCTACGGCTTGTTGGCAGGGAGTGCGCATGGGCAGAGCACGACCGGAACTGGCAGCCAATCTCCACCACAAAACCACCCACAACGCTCTGCAATGCTATCTCCACCCCATCACGGCGCTGCAAGCCACGGAGAACATAATATCGAGATATTTAGCCTGGGAGCATAATATCTATAGGAAATAACAATACTAATAACATTTTTTTTCTTTTTCTATAAAGAATACTCACAAAATATTTCTCCTTCCATCCGCGTTTGAATAGAACGTTCCTGACATGTCGATGATCGGGTAATTAGATTAAAGTCCAGGCAATTAAAAGTGGGAGGTTTGTGGTGCAGGTTTAGGGAAGCGATAAGGAAGTGGCTGCTTCGAGGGGATCTGGGGGAGGAGGGGATGGATGTAGGGTGCAGACATGGCCTGGTACCCGGCATTATGAATTATGACACGTCTCAATGCTGTCAGGCGCCCTTACAGAGCAGGGTGACGGATGATTGGACCTATTGTGGTGCCACCTACCAGGCATGAATGACGTACCTCGACTGGTAGTGCTAGCTGGGTCGAGCAGGGTGATGCTCTGGTCTGCCCGGAGAGGGTTAGTGTGTGTGAGGATGGGGCATGGAGGGGGATGTAAAGAGGTGGTATCTGTGGTAGTAGCGTGGGATACAGGATGGTAACAGCATCACTCCTGGCAGTTGGTATATATACGGTATGGTATGATAGCCGAAGTGTGAGTGGGAAAAGGTGAAGATTGGATTTAGGTAAGGCAGTGGGAAGAGTATATCTATACACACACACACACACACACACACACACACACACACATATATATATATATATATATATATATATATATATATATATATATATATATATATAATTATATAACCTCGCTTATGTATATATAAATTAAGCCAATGAGCTACTCGTATTTATTCACCCCGGTAATAAAGCAGCTTGCATCAGCTCACGCCATTGTTATGTATCTAGGGTATCTGATGTGGTAACTAAGGTAATGTGGTAACGATAAGTGACATTTAAGTTAATTTACTACCTGAATGTGTAAGCTCAAGCCACTATTAGCGGTCCCCCATATATCCCAGGCGACAGAAACTATGAGAAAAACTTAACAGGGAGACACAGATTCTAGAGAGTAAAAGGGAATCTAAGGTATTGGTGAAACATAAAATGTCTGGCATGAATGATCGTTCGAGTGTGTATTACCATCGAGCGTTGATACCATTCGCAATATTATTATATACCTGTGCAAAAGCAATCTACACATACTGCCCTCTCCTACCCATGTCGTATTTATATCCGTACGGCACAGTGTGCCGTACGGGGTATGTGATCACGTGACTAGATAAAATATCTCCATTTTTAGGTATATAATAATACGAAAACGGGCTGACTATCTTCGTACGTCAAAATACTTGGTAAAATTATTGATCACATACATCCCTCTGCCTACGGCATCGGGATGTATGTGATCAATAATTTCACCGCGTATTTTTGACGTACGAAGATAGTAAGCCAGTTTCCGTATAATATCATCCGTGTAATATCATAAACTATTCAATCATGTGGAGTCAGTATTACGTAATTAAAAATTGCATATATTATAAGATTATGTATGTTCTTTAAGGATTTTCTCTTATGCTTTTAAGCTGATAAAACCATAAGTCACCATTTCCTGACATAGTACGTGACTGAGGGTCATCCCTAAAGGATTAAAATTGGTTGTTCGACCAGGAGGGTAGGAAGTGGGAATGGCTTCAGGCGCCACCCCAGTCACTGTAATCAAACCTCACCCACAAAACTGCACGTCCTAATAAGCATGGCCAGGTCAAATCATTTTGTTCCGGAAGAGCAGAAATCTTCCAGTGATCGGAAACGCATCATTTACTAAATAATAAGTAAAACAGACAAGCAAAAGAAAAACCAAAAAGTGCGCAGGAATTTAATATCTAATAAAAAGTAAAACACGTAATTGACGTCAGTGTCCATCACGTGTAAATAGGTCGGTATTCAGAAGGCCGACCAGGAGATGGGGGAAGGGTCCGCGGGCGTTACTGAAAGGATTTTGTGCAGTTCGGGGATTTGAGTTGCGGGGTGAAGGGTATAAGTACAGCAGGATGGACACGGAGAGACAAATGTACCTCAGACGGGTGTATTTTAAGTGGGATTGCCACGGTGGGTTTCACGTACCTCACCGGGTGTTTGTCTGAGACAAATTCTTTTGAGAATCTGTACTCGAACAGAATCTCTTCGTATTAATTGCAAATTTCCATTTCCCTGAGACATGTTTTTTGCCCTGCATTTGTTGGCGACATTTACCCCTAACGAGGAGCAGAAACTCATGAGATTAGTGAGGTACATTTATGAATCCACCCGTGTAAATTCCACTTCACACCTTTTCCTCAGTCTCTGACATTGCTCCTTTGGTACAAAATTCTCATGCCAAAGTGATTTTACCAGTCTCAAGGGAACATGGTAAATTTGATTCATATGGATGGACACACCTGGTACATAGTCTCAGACATGGTATCAGTGAGCATTCACACTGTCACACGAGTACGTGTATCCCCTACGGCATAGAGGTGTCTTTTTCCATTTTTATTTCAGGTGTGGACCGTAGGTTGGGTTGAGGTTTCCCAGGTGTGTACTGAGTATTATCTCACCCCGGCTAATTTGGCGAGTTATTCCAGCAATAAATGATGTTATACGGGATGAGATAAAATAAGAAACCCACTCGATGAGAATAACTTGGTCTGCACTCCACCTCGTTTGACCGCTACGTAATTCACTAAGCTTCGCTTCGTGTATTACTCCGCAGTCAAACTCGGTGGAATACAGACTAAGTTATTCTCATCTCGTGGGTTTCCTTCTAATTACGGATATCACTCTTATATAGTCATATAGACACGTCCCAATGGGCAACCACATGATTCTTTTTCATATATATTTCATTTGTATCTTGTTTTCAATAGAAAATCGAAATCTCATTACCGTCCGACGACTAATTGCTTATAAAAACTCACTGTTGCAAAAATGTATAGATAGAGGAATCATGTGTCCTCAAAGGTCAAAGCACAGAATTGAATACAATGCATGTCGGTGTTTTCAGTTCTCATGCTTCAAAAGGCTTGAGCGATAATAGGTAAACTCACCCAGTTCGATTTCAAATGATTGTTTTATGTTAGTTTTTCTCGAATAAAAGTTTATTCTACACTGATATATTGTCTAGATTTGTAGCTATTGACCTTTACCTTTAGATGTTCATGTCTATCAGCTCTGGCCTGACCTTTTACAGGACTACACATATCGTAGTCCGAGACTGTTGGAAATCACTGGGGAATCCTCGCAGCTATGATGTCATTATCGGGATCTCCTGGTACACAGTTAGGGTTTTCTGTGTATGGCAGTTTGTTCATGTACAAGTGTCGTCTGACAGTCGTACATTTTGAATTTTCCAGGACTGGTTTTATGCAAGCCAAGTGGTAACCCTTCGTTTCATTCTCCATTGGCCATCACCAAATATTCCTTCCTTAGACCTCTGTACAACACTCTTTTTATGCACACCCCCCCCCCCCCCCTCGCAGAAGAAGACTTTGTACAGGTACATAATGTCAGGGTGATTTGTCTTAAGTGGGATCCACACAGTGGGATTCATGCACCTCATAGGTTGTTTTTCTGAGACAAATCTTGCTGGGATTCTCTACTAGAACACGATCTCACCGTCTGAATGGTAGGGTTACATTTCCCTAAGACAAGTATTTTCCCGTATTTTCAATTGTCGCTAACAGTTATCCTTAACGACGTACATAATCCCATGAGATTCAACAGGTTGTCCAACAGCACAGCCTACACAAGATTTTAAGACCTTTTTAAACAAATATATTTTTGGACTATATCATGCATCCCACTGTATCCTTTGCTTTACAACAGTTTCCGGTAGACTGTGGCTCATATTTTCGTCTCATATCGCTTTTTGCAATCCAAACTAATGTCCATCGATAATAATTTATATGGGCGAAGCTTCAGATTTTCTTTTTTTTTCATGCAAATTCATTTCCAGTCCTCCAGTGTACGAAAGTTTGAAAACCCCTCAGGAATGAAACTTTTTCATGCAAGCATGTTTTTGTCATACACCATTCACGCTCAGTCTTTCTTCCTAACTTTACAATTTCTTTGTATGCACATTTTTTATAACTGTCATATGACAGTCGTATGACAGTTGGCACGTTATATGCAAAACCCTTGGGGTTTGACCTTGAGGCTACCCCTACGACGAGGAGGATTTGATGGAAACAAAATGGTAGCTGGGGTACAAAATCTCATGATATTGGTTATTATAAACGTGTTTACAATTTCCGGGGGTATTTTATGAGACTCGCAGACCTGTATTTAACACTCTGCTGTAATGTGGGCTTCTCTTGGCTGGTTGCCCATAACATTTCCTGTCCATATGAGGGATGATTGCAGAGTCACTGACTATGTACCCTCCTCTGGGAACTTTGTGTGAGACTATGTACCAGTTGTATCCCACTATGGGAATCAAATGCCCGTTTTGCCTGTATGCCATTGTAAGATGTTTGTACTGTCTGAGACTGGGGAATAGGTGTGAAGTACACTAGTTCCAGGTACATCAGTCTCTCTGTGTGAACCCCGTTTCACGGCCAACGTGTATCGAGGGAAAGAGAGCACCGGTTTGTTTGTATTGTGGACACTGGGGTACTGGGAGAAAAGCCAGCGATGCCAAAAAGGCAGTGGTATGGGCCTGTAGGCTAGAGGTTTCTACACGCAATCAATGCTTCTGGGTGCCTGGGGGGGGGGGCATGGACAGCCAACGTCATCTTGACATGAGCATGCGTAAACCACACCTGATCGCACACTGCGCAGGCGCGATGCTTCGCTGGTTCCTCAGAGGGAAAGTCGTCTGCTTCACAACCCAGCGTCTCTGTGTGTGTGTAGACGGAGGACGAGGGGACGACGGGGGTGTAAGCGTATACGGCGAGGGGTAAAAACCCGGGAAGGGGGCAGCTCAGATACCCTATTCACAGGAAGTGTGGCGAGTTATCAAGATGCACGCGCTCACACCGTGAATAATTGGCGGGAACTGCGAAGGTTCATTGATTTTCCCACGCTGCCATGGATTGAAATCGCGACTCTTTGCCTTTGGTGTTTGATCTTTGTATTGGGACTTTTTCATTTCCGTTTTGTCAGGCGACTATCCTGTCAGTTCTAACCGCCTTCCCGCATCCTCTCCAAGGCCTCCACGTGCTGCCTTGTAATTTAATCTTGTTCAGTGACTAGTCTCTATGATTTATGGCTTTGAAATTGAGCTCCTTCGCCGCTAATAGCCTTGGCTCCATATTTCTCCGTATTGTAATAGCTGCGCGTAGTGGCTCTAGATTTCTATGCCCGGACCCGCACATTGAAAAATACAAACATAAGCCAAGGTTTTAGTTAATCATAACGAATTCATAACGATAGAATCTGGGAATATGTGGTTCATTTATCATAATTTCGATATGAGCTTGCAATATGTTAACAAACAGAAACGGTCAATGTGCAGTCCTCTGTAGAAATATATTCAAAGTAAAGGGGGCATCAGGAGCGTATCAAAGAGGTTACTGATGAGAAATGATATCGCGTCGAAAAGAAATGTGAAGTTGTAGTAATGGGTCAGATTCGCCAAATGTAAATTAGGATGGACACCAATTCTGTCCCAACGCAGAGGTACCTACGATATTGACCTTTAAACGCCATCTGATAGGCTACGATGTGGCCAATCTGCATCGTCGTCCATCGGGAGTTTTACTATATTCCTATATACCTATGGCTGTACACTCTATGCTTACACCACGCTCTGGGGGGTGGAGTAACTATCTGATACTACCCAAGGTTGGTATACTACCCAAGGTTGCCGTATACTACCCAAGGTTGACATTTAGACCAATCAGATTGTCTCTTATTAAACCACATTTGAAGGTATATAGGAATAGGGAAACCAAGTACCAGTGAAAGGAAGTCAAAATTACTCGGTAAGGCTTGGAAAAATTACTGCCCGCGGCCAGGGCCTTGGGCAGTAATTTTTCCAAGCCTTACCTCGTAACTTTGACTTCCTTTCACCGGAACATAGTTTCCCTCTATTCCATGCCGTATATACTGTAAATATGCACCGTTTTGGCATATGACGTAAACATACTGTACGGACCACTGGTCCGTACACTAAAATACGGACCACCTTGCCATACACTTTTATTAAGATATTGGTTGTTAAGCCAAATGAAATAGATTTTTTTGATATTTCGGGTATACAGTAAATATAGAACGTCCAACCATGCTTGTACAAGTCACAGAACTCGATGGTAATTTACCGTTTTTACGGAACTCAGGACGTTCTATATAAATATTTTTCTATCGTAGTAGGTGAAGACCATCTTTACCTTTTTTTATGCGCTGTCGTCACCGGCTCCCGCTCAACGGAAGCGGGACCGTTTATAAGCCACACGTCACTTCCTGCCAAAAACCGCTGCCCCGCAGTGCGCCTGCGTGCCGGGTCAGGCAGATCAGCCTCGGTCTGGGATCCCATCACTTATGTTGGTCCATAGTCGACTATCGATCTGCGCCCTAAAGGTTGTGGGGTTGAAGAGGAGATAGGGTGGAGAGCTCAGACACTAGCTGTTTGTGAAAGAATTTGAGCGATAATAGGGGGCGTTGCAGAGCATTCCCCTCATCATGGACTGAGCGCAGAAGACTCCTGAAGACTCCATGACAATATATCTACTCTGCCCTGACTAGGTAGTGCCTCCATAAGAGAAGATTTATCAAATGATCGTCTTGCTTTTTTTGAGCGCGGGTCACACGCTCAGATACACTGCCTAGGTTAGGGAGAGGTATATAGACTGTCAGCGTGCTGCAAAAGATAGCCCATCAATATCTGCGTGCCATCTCTGTGCCATTGTAGGGGGCATGGGACCAGTGTCTTAGGCCCGGCGTCCACTGAGCTCCACATCGTCTACGACAAGCCTTAAGATGTTCCTAAAAACCGTTAATGATACATGCCGATGCTCCTACTCTAGACGTTTGTGCAAGGTAAATAGTTTCCCGACTGTCTATATAGATCTATTAACATTGTGCATTGTAGTCCATCGGGAGGTCTTTAATGTATACTGTAGTAGATGGAATCCTCAGAATCCTCTCTTGGGCCCTATGTGTTCTTTGACAAGACTACAAATGCTTCCGTCCGTTGGTGAAAAGACAAGGAATAAGATAAACCATCGTTCTTTCCTACTTTAAAGTCGAAGAAGTGTGCACAAGGACATCTGCAGTGGGCAGATTAACGGGATTTCTCAATGCCACCCCTGACGTGTCTCGACAACAACTCACCTTGTTTTGTTTTTCAAAGGTGACGTCATAGAAAAATGACGCTCTTCCGGCTCTACATCCGGGAACCTGTCAGTACCACTTGCTCGCGAGACTTGGATAAAACCTTGCGAGACAGGGCCAGACGTTGAATGTGCTTGAAGAGTGTGTCTTGGGGACATTCAACTCTCCCCCCCCGTCTTGTATGCCTGAATCTCATGCGACATTTCCACCTGCTGACGAAAAAGAAACACTGATTATGTGCACCCTGTACAAAAAGGCAGTCGGCGGTCTTTATTGAGAATATATCCATGCTAATGTTCGTTGACCCCAAAGTCTAAACTCTATTTCCGCATGTTCAAAGTGCACCGATTGTTCACAGAACCTGAAATTAATGACTATTAGCCCTGCCTACAGCCAACTTTAGACATTTCACATAAGCAAAATAGCGAGGTTCCTAAATGTGTATGTAGAGTTAACATAGAAATTGGCGCCACTGGGAAAAAACGATGTTTCTTAAAAATGAAAATGGAGGTGGTCACTGATTTATTTTGGTCACCGCCACTGATCCATTCAACCTGGGCTTATTTCGCCGGTTGCCTCAAAAAGTCGGTTGCTAGTGCTATATCACATTGGATTGGACAGAAACATTGTTAACCCTTTTTGTTTCCACCTGACGATTGTTGTATCAAAAGTGTATCAAAAAATCGATCTGCCACGGGAATTTTGTATTGACCTATTCCCTTTGAGTTAATCCACTCGACCACATAATGATGGTTAATCTGGTGAAACTTCCCTTTAATCGTCCTTCTGATTTATCCCTCATTCTGAATCTGACCATACGCACGGTGTCCCATAAATGTCATTAAAAACACCACAAAGGTAGTATTGTCTTAACCCAGTTAACATTAATATCTGAAATTCCAACTGGGAGATAAATGGTGACAGCAACCAGTTTGTTGTCTGTTTTTATGGGGTGATAGACATCACATTGCCTTGACCTTTATTTATCATTACACCACCCACCATGTGCGTGCATGATGCTGGGATGTTTAGATGAAGGTTTGGATCAGATCAATGTGATATTAGCCAAGGTTGAGGCCAATATCTTCAAGAAGGATCACACCTTGTAGTGTTGTACCGCCATCTATAGGAAAGGTCTTGTCATTGATTCACCGTATCAAGGTAAAATGCCATTGAATGTCACAGCCCAACTTAACCAGAATCACAATAGAGAGGCCATTCAGGCCATTTTCCATTGGCCGATTATTCGGCACCGATCGAGAACGACCGATCGATTATTGTTGATAAACCGATATCAGGGCCCCGTTAAATAATCTAGGATCATACAGGAAGACTCTTTTCTCTACCTCATACAAAGATACTAATGATATTTAAGTTTTTTTTGAGTACCTGGGAAATACAGTAGAAACGGTGCATAAATGCACCCTGTCACATACAGTAGCTAAGGCCTAATCCTATAGACTAGCTAACCCAGTGACAAGAAAAGAGAATTCAGAATATCTTCTATACTAAATGAAGAAGACAGATAACCATACACAGATATGTATTAATAACATATATTATAACAAAGTATACAGTTACATAACAATTCTCATCAACATACAAAATCATATACACTTCTGTAGTGTACATATGATATGAGTCCTCTTGGTTAAGCAGTACTCACAGTCTATCACATTCAGTTATTGTTCAATGTCTCCTTCACTTGTGGATATAGATGATCCAAGTAGTGGTAGCAGTCATCAGTGTCTTTTCCTCCAGTGCTGGAGTGATAGTAGCTTATGGAGAAGCCCAATCCTCAGTAAAGACCTCTGTAGCATAGAGTTCTATGGTGTTTCAAGCCTGACACTGCAGTGGTGGTAAAGCTGAGCAGCATGGAGATGTTGACGCCACGGTGTCTGGGTTCCAAGTGAAGCTGTGAGTGCAAATCTGCCTCCTTATATACCCTATTGGGGGGTCAGTCCAAACGAAGACAGGGGATGGTTCAAATGCTGGGGGTGGCAGTCCAAACAGTTAGGCCTTAACCTCTATCTGGAGCGAGGACCTGTTAGGAAGCACCCTGTGATATTCTTGATACATACATCACAACCCACAACAATTATTTAACTAAGTATCATCCGGCCATTAGGTCACCCATAAATATTGATTATAGTTGTCCCACATCGTCACTGGGCCTCCTTGGCATCCAAAAAAAGGTCTTGATGTACAAGCCTAGCATATTCAACGGGCCCCTGATCAGGGAATGGAAACGAGACTTGCAGAGTAATGCTCAGTGGTTAATTTGATATAAATTATGCGATAGGCCACCACCTGAATTCCTCACAGACTGACAAAATCAATATGATTTTAGTTTGTCTGTGATCCTTAACGAGTGCCGGGGAAAGTAGAGACATGAATTTATGCACCCTCAACGATCATTTGATACCGACGTACAGTTGGTGCCATATTCGTCAGTCAATGGAAATTCGTGGGTGGTGTCAAAATTCAGTATTGATGGTTAGAATTGTTTATACCAGCTGACAGAAATGCGCCGATTCATGTAATTTTGGGTCGACAAATCGCTGATAAGGTTCGGAGTTTTGCTGTTCATAGTTACCGATGTTTCCATCGGGAACGAGTAGTAATCGGTAGGCGATACTAAGTCATATAATCGGTAGTCAAAATCTGCCGGTGGAAACTCGTCCTCAGGAGTTAAATTACTGCTGAAAATCGGTTGTATCATAATCACACAAGAACTATGTTGTAAATGGCTAACCTGCGCTATTTAGTCTGGTTTTGACAACCTCATATGTATACAGAGTCATTTTCATGGTCCTTTAAGAATATCCTTTTTTTCACGATATACCTTCCAGTTTTCAACAGTGGTTTTTCCAATCATTTAATACCTGTTCTTATTCCAAAATATATTCAAAGGTCCATGAATAGGTCTGACCAGAATGGTAAACTCTATCATGATGTTTGTTGCACTACGCACTCATCCAAGATTATGACTTCAATAATGATAGTTTTGATTAGATAATGCTATAAGGTTTAAAGTGTGTGTGGAAACCACTAACACAGAGCAAGATGGCGATAGCCGGAAGTAAGATTTAGGAATTAGAATAGATTGACTATATAAGGGAGTGAACGATCACATGAGCTGCTGACATAAGCAACAGGAGAGTATACCTCTGTGCTCACTGCAGAGAGCAGCACTTGAGTATGAGGGTAAGATCTAGTAGAGAATTGTAAGAAAGCCACTTCTCACTGGAGGACAAGCTTAAATTTAGGCACCAGAGGCTCACATAGAGTGGAGTCGTCTATTGTAGAATGACTATTTTGTAAAACTCATTGTCTCTGTGAGTAACTTACAGACCAACGTGTAAGAAACTATCTCTCTACAGGAGAGAACACAGAGAGGATACAGTGGACCGAATGGAACAAAACACTGAATGGATTAACTTCAAGGAAGTGTGTAGTGATTATGAGTGAGTCATGAACCTTCATATTTGAACTTGAGAATTCACTAAGGATATGATATGGACGATTAAACAATAGTGGAAATTCTATTCAAGCAACTATGGCATATCTCGGAATGATTGACTAATTGGATTAGAAATTAGACTGTTCACTTAAATGTAGTGCACCCATAAATAACCATATCAACAGATTGATTCTCAGGATATTTAAGTTACTAAATCATATATTATTGTCCATCCTTATTTCCTCGGGCCACAGGGATGTGAGGTCACTGTGTCGCTGTGGCCAAGACTTTCGAGTCAAATCTACCATGCTTAAGTACTCCTCAACAATCCAAATGACTGAATAACTAAGACAAGAAGTTAGCTATCCCTTTAAGTCTAGTTAACCCTAATTGAGACCCATACAACGGTGCATTGCACATTGCTGGAAGACATGCATGAATATTTCCCAGAAATTTGCAAGTTCTCCTTACATAATCCGGGGAATAATAGAAGAGCTGGCTGGAATGACGATGCCGATGATTTAGCAGAACCTTCTTGGTTGATCAACCCCATATAATCAGGGAGCTTTATTCAGAATCTACACTACCATGCACGTTACATCTACTAGAAGACTGGTATTATGTAATCACAATCATGTGACACGATGACCCCTGGAGATCCAGAAGCATCTTCGTCTTAAGCGGACGTAGGGTATTGCAATAGAGTAATTACTTAGACTCAGTTCATGACTATTTATACCTCAGAGATCCGTTCTAATGCCACTATTAATTGTGTAGACTCTACATATAACAGTTTGATAGCGCAGATATTCTTAAGAACCTCAGGAAGGATTTCATGAGCTGAAAGAGGACTTGAAACGATTTCGAAAAAGAGATATTGAGAACTCATTGCATATAGTCTTATTTGCAAAAAGCTACTGTGGTACCCTATCAATGATATGGACAACTACTAGTACAAATGTTATGTTAATCTTTTATAAATGAGCGTGGAATTCCGAACTATGAAGAATTTAAAAGTTTGTATTTAACTTTAAAGTGGATCGTTTACTCCAAGAATTCGTCCCCTAAGACAACCAGCCAGTTCTACATCTGCCTATGTAAAGCCAATATGGACACCAGTAGGGAAAAGAGGTACATGTAATTGCAGAGATTGGTCATTGCCAGCAGGGCAGAAATACTATTCGCAGAGTGACAACAGAGTGTGCACAGTTATAAACCATAGAAGTAAGGTATGAAGCTAATATATTTCAGCGTTAGGACCACATTCCTAAAAAGCATGTTGAATTGGTCCTTGTATGTTAAATCAGTAAGGCCCCGCACCCACTAGTTACGACACGCTCTGACAAGCGTTCCGACACACTGCGACACAGAATTTCTCTGTCGTAGCGCAATCATAGCACTCTTGTCGGAGCGTGTCGTAGCATGTCAGAGCATGTCAGAGCGTGTCGTAACGGTTTTTGGCGGAAAAAAAGGAAACCACGGTGCCAACACGGGCTACGACACAGGCTATGACAGAATACGGTTTTTCTCAATTATTTCAAAAATGATGAGAGTAACCTATGATTTTTAAAACTTAAATAAGTAGCATTATGCATATACTATATTCTGGTAAAGTTTGGAGAAGGTGACATGGGAACTTTTCAGAATTCTTATATTTCATTTTATCAAATATTTTAAAACTCTTGGGTTACGGAAAGGGTATATCCTGATTAGTATGTAACCAATATTTTGTGGAAATTTTCAAAGTATTAACGGAGATATAGAGGAAAATATAAATGTCCATTGACTTACCATTGCTTCTATAGGCGCCAGTGTTAGATATTGTGACTCGTGTCGGAACGGTGTCGTAGACGTTGTCGGAAGCCTGCCTCCACTAGTGCAGAACGCTACGATAGCGTTACGACACGCTCCGAACGCCCCGACATGTCGTAGGCCTTCCGACACACTCCGACAATTCCAACATGTTGGAATTGTCGGAAGCGTGTCAGAAGGCCTACAACAAGGCGCCTGTGTCGGAGCGTGTCATAAGCCATGTCGGAGCGTGTCTGGGCGTTTCGCAGTCCTTGTCGGAAGCCGGCCTCCACTACTGCGATAATTTAAGCGCTTCCGACACAACGTTCGATTTTGTGTCATAAGGGCTAACGGGGCGTGTCGGGAGCGAAATCGTAGTAGGTGGGTGCGGGGCCTAAGGGCAAAATTATCTACCAGCCGTGTTATATGTTATAATGACAATGACAACCCTCAATGTCAACTACAACCAAAATACACACATTTCAAGTATATGTTTATGATTAGACTTTTCTAGACATCAGAGGAATCTTTACAAGAATATATTGTAATTCATTATCTACCTAAAGGGCCTGTTCCATCTAGCCGACAGCATGTTCGTAATAGTCGGCCTGGGTCTGGCAGAATCGAAAAGAATATCTTATTGATGAAAGAAGGATTAAAAATGTCAGCCTGGCAGTATCTGGTACAATCTGTTCCGATGCTGACACCCCGCCGATGGTACCTGAAAGTGTTAGGGTTCTCTGACTTCATCCAGACGAGTTCCACAGTTCTGGTCCTATAGGGTCAAGGTCGCAGCTCTTAGTTCCTAGTTCGGACACCAGAAGACACCACCAGTAAAATATTTCCTAGCGGCATATGGTGTACTTGTATCGGCGTGCGTCGGACATATATGACAAGGCACCCGGGAGCGGCCGATGGCGGCGGACGGTGGCGGACGGTAGCCGACGGGTCCGATCTTACCAGATTATGGTGTTCCATTATACCGATGGAACCCGATTGATAAATCAGACACTGTCAGAATCATGATTCGTCTGAGAATTCGGCCAGCTGAAACATCCCCTTAATACTAAACCAGCGATATCGGCTAACAATGTAGAATAACAATCTGCAAGCGAGAAATCTCACTCTCGCAGCATTTCAATCTCCACGGACAGATCTGGTTCTAGCTGTCTGTCAATATGTGGGCGAGCAACTCCGAGCAGATACCTGTTTATATATGTAATAGGCAACCAGTACAATACGAATCGGAGACCTTTATGACGACATCTCAGTAAACATGGCTATGTAATCAATGAATGAGAAAGTTAATTACATTTACAATGAGAAGTTTGTGGGCGTCGTATGACAACGGGAACCCACTAGTGATTCAGACACAGAAGGTCACGAGGATGGAGCTCATCTCCGGCTTAATCTAGAATCTCCTATTTCCCTCCAACACAAAGCCAGGTACCTGTCAAATTATGACGAGCAAGGATTCGGGGAATTGTAAACCTCCCTTAGGCCCCTTTATTTGCAATCTCATTAAGGGATTCCTCGCCGATAGCGAAAACTTTTTTCATAAGTTTTCTCGGATGATTAATTGCTGGGAGGAGAAGAGCATTGGGGGACTCCTACAATGGCGGTCTACTTGCTGTTGTATGATTGGAGTCTGTCCTGCACTATTCCAAGATCTATGTCCTCCACTTGTCCTCAATTCATATTGTTATTCGTAGTGCAAACAGATGCTTTATTGAATATTCTCTTTCCCACCATACATAATTGATTATAATTCTATACCTATACATCTCATACATATATTGCCTGCTCCTAGTCATGTAGTTTTGTATGGCTTTACGTCATAGTGTGACGTATATGGGATAACGTTAAGACCAGTCCTCTAGGACTGAGTGTTATCCCAGGTTAAATAAACGTCTTAAAAAAAATTTGTTTAAACAAAAAAAACTTTTCAACTTAATTTGATAAAAGGTAAACTTTGGCCAAAATAACGATACGAAAATGACTAACTGTAAAATGTCAAAAGGATTGTTCCTCTGTTGTTTGATGGGATAATCTAATTGGCAATCATACCGCGTACCACTGATGTATAACTTAAGTAACCCTGTTTCCGTATAGAAAGGAGAAGGACTATTTAGGCCACCTCTCTATCATATATATACTGGATGATTTCCAAAATACATCACGAAAGAGTTAACATGTAAGCCCGAAACTCAGTTGTCTATCATCCCTATACAACACCACCTTCTACCAAGCCTGCTGTTCTTTTGTCGCCGTTAAGTCTGACGAAGTAATGGTATCTGAATCTTTCATGGCCGCTGTGATATGCTGCCAACGACAAGACAAATACCCCCGACGGAGCCTCCCAGACATGCTACTAAGAAGGCACCTCTTTACAACAAAGGGTTGGCGGGTGGGAGACGGGGGTGCGTGGGGACAGAGAAAGGCACAAGGAGGCCACTGTTTAAAGGCTGCTTCTACGTCCGCGTTTGATGCAAGCGTTTAAAACCTGCCGCGAGATCTCGTCGAATCTCGTCGAATCTCGCGCTGACGAGAGCCGTCCGGTCCTCACGTGATCAAACGAGTATCCTTCTCTAGTTTGGATTGGCTGCGGACTGCGTCTGAACTCGCAGTTATATTCAAGGGTGTTGGTTTGCAGTTGGCACCTTTAGGACCCGTCCTTGTGTGTAATTATACGCTGTACATCAGCATTTAAAATATTTGGGTCCTAGCGGAATATTCCACTAAGGATCACACCAGGTGGGGGCGTATAACTATGCGGGGCGAGGAGAGGATATATATATATATAGGAGAAGTCCTAGGAGACCCAGCGTTTAGATATAAGGATAAGCATCACATCGTCATTTTGCCTCAATAGTGCTGAAGGTTTGTCGGTCGTCTTTGACTGTACATCGGTGATGGCAAATGGAAATGGGAGAAAACAAAAAAAATCGACACCCTTTTCGTTGGCCAATTGAAACGGGTCTATGGGTGTAGGGTAGACATCTGTGCTTTGCCTACGCATTACATACCATATAGCGTAACCATCGACAGACTGAAAAACCTGTGTAAAGAGACATCCCGCAAGAGCATTACCTATGTCTTTTTTTATATTAAAAGCAGAAGTTAGTAAAGCTAAGAGGTACATCGAGATATCTTTATGTGGTAAATCGGTAAAATCTAATTTACCGATTTAGTATGAAACGGGTTGAACTAGTAATAATTTGATTGAAAAAAGAAACCAAACAGTGGGAATTATCGCTGTGATATGTGATCATGTTTTGAAGCGACCTGCTATGAAGCGATCAATATTGAAGCGATCTCCTAGAATACTGCACCTATATGCATAAAGCTATATAACGTTGTATTCACTAAGCAAATATCACCTTGGTCGCCAAAGTTTCCTTGGTTGAGGTACTCCAACTCACAGCTGATAATATTGCATTCCATATATAACCTGAAGAAAACTTAGTAATTTTTTAGAAGCGTCCAAGAAATGCCTGGAGTTACTTTCTTGACCCACCAAGGCAAGGCCTGGAGGCTTCTCCCGGATCGGCCAGGAAAATGGCGTCGGCCATTCTCAGGCCAGAAAGCGCTAATCATGTTTCTGCTGCAGGAAATTCAGGGAGCAGCTCGCTATATGGTAACACGATCTATAGCCTGTACCAGCTCCTTCTACATTCATAGATAAAGGAACATTCACTGACATCTACATAATCTTATAAGTGACTGCACAAGATGGTCGAGGTCGACGCTATGGGGTTCTAGTTGGCCGGAATAGAATCTAAAGGGAATCATTCCTCTTAGTTTAGACTCGATTGGGGAGACTGTGTTGGAATTGGAAACCAGCCAGAGCGAGTAGACAGTCTCCGTATGTCTGAGGAGCTTTGTGCTCCTCTGTGTGGTGAAGTAACCAAATACAATGAGACAGGCAGACATTGCCAAACTGGTTAGACTTTAAAACCTGCTTTCAATAAGGTTTTCTTCGCGCAGTATTATCTTTCACATTAGCTAAATTATTAATCCAGTTGTGCAATATAAAATTACTGTTCAGTTAGCTATCAGTTTTAAAACTGTATCGGACATGAAATCTGATAGAAAGCCATTCACCTATTGCACTGCCCACGCCTTACTATATTAAAAAAAAATGTCATGTTCATCATTGATGAATGAGCATAGAATTTTGAAATAAGTTAACTTGTTTGGGTTTTATCCAATATGCAGGTCATTTGTTGTGACAAATTTGGCAACTAACCTCTCCTACAACTGTCTTTTTGGTGTGAATATATATCAAACACCGACAAGTCTAGTAACTTTGGCGCATACTAAATCGAGCAGTAGCAGATGAGACTATATTCCATATCATAATCTATACCACAGTGTCCGCATATCCCTTTAGCCATAGGTTATTGGGTTTCAAGGTTGATCAGTATGAATAAGACCCCGTTTTATTAATGAAGGGGCGTACTAATTGCGTATTCTGCCTAATTGGGGTCCGTTATACTCACCTTGAGCTTCCCTTCCTTTATTATTCATTTATATGGGGGGGGGGGGGGGCATGGCACCTTGCCTCGGTCTATGCAACCATCTTGTGAGGCTGCTGCCAGTGTGGTCTTAATGCCTCTCTGTAAGGCACAGAGTGATTGATAGTTCCGCCGCCACCCGCCAGAAATTGTAAGATCGCATCATCGCAGTCGGGGGTCAATCGTTGTTATCAGTTGTAATAATCCATTGAGAAGTGTGAACCCCCTGTGGCAGGCAAAAGAACCCAATACCAAACAATCTATTGATAACTGCACCAACCACCGTTTTTTTTTATTTTGGGGGCGAATGGCTGTCTCCATAACGCAATAGCTATCTGCCCTAATTATTTCTTCCCCCGCCACTAGTGGTATTGTTTTTGAAGGATGTGACGTGATGAGCTTATTACTATGTCCTTATGACAGTTCTGCGTAGTTGACAGATGCTGCCATCAGTTAGTGGCCTCATCACTAGGTGCCTTGCCTGGAGCAATGCGGTGGAGAAGGATCAGTGAGCAGGGACACCCTTAAATACGTGAGAACGCCGCTACCAATCCTTTATTACCCACCCGACACGGAGTATTCATACTAAATATATGGAGTCTCGGATCACTACTGAGTAGCTCTATTCCGGAAAGCCGTAATCTGCAAAGTACATGTAGTATATGACATTTTCTGCCACCTGACTGGCGTCCCTCAGGTTTTTTTTTACAGAAATTTTCAACTCACTCTACGGGAATACGTTTCAATTAAGTACTGACAGTTCTAGTTTCCGTCCTGGGAGTACTTTCTGACCTATAGCAACATGGACATAATCTGCAGGCAGTGAAAGTAGAGACACCAGCTATACCTTGATATGATAATATTACCTTCATGAGTTGTGAGGTGGCGGAATATGATATGGTAGTTCATGCAATGCACGATTTGAAATTTGCAAAAGGTTTAATAATGTAGATTTGGTTATGATATTAAAGAAAATTCAATTTCGATGGTGTCACCACCCTCATCTGACATTTCACTTTATGTATTATCACAAAATGCCTGTAAAAAGTTTGCTGTAGCTGTTTATCTTTGTTGTAAAGTTTTGTTGTAGTTGCTAAGATATGGAAATATAGCATACATACACAATATTCACTGGTTGTAGATACAAGCGGCTGTATGCCCCGAGGAATTGACACGTAGTAATATCCGAGCGTATGCGAGTCAAGAGTCAACTCCGAGGAGCATACAAACCCTTTTATCTGAAACCAGTCTATATTGTATTTATTATCAACCTTTTCTGCACAAGTGACATGTCGATATCAGTTCATTTTAGTTATGCACTATTTTTCCATACGCACTATTTTTCCGTATGCGCCACCCGGAGCATACAACATATCCGTATGCGCCGGGTATGTCCATACACGCTGCCTATGTGTTGTCTATGGACACTTTGTATTAGGTGGATAATAAAGACGCAAACCCACCGGGTTTCCGATGCACACAGACGTGCCTTACGATGCACTCGACAACGCACAAATGCATTGGATTGAATGGGTTTCGGGGTGCAACGGGAGGTGTGAATTCCAACTCGGCGTCGGTCGGTTCCAGGCATTACTTTAAAATACTTTTCATTACCGATTATTCGGCATTGAACTGCAGTCTGGAACACCGACCGATTTTTTGGGACACCGACAGGAAATTACGTAATAAAACCGGCACCGACTGACTTCATCAAAGACCGACACATTCAAAACGCTTTGATTTCATCGGTCAGGCTCAAGGTTTCAGCATGAATATCAAATAGGTAGGCACCTATAAAATGGAAGAGAAATAAAGAAGAAACCAACAAGTTTTGGTCAAAGTCGTCGTTCTCCCCGATGTGATATGGACGAGGCGACAGCTCACTCGCTCACTCCTTATGCAATATGGTTCCACCGACCAACGTTTGGGCCCACCTACGAAATCAAACCGGGTTGAATTAATGGGCGGCGGCCTGCAGTTTACAGTCAGAAGTCATTTATCGGTGTAACTTGAAAGGGTACATAGATTACACATATCAGAGAATGCTCCCGACACACTTCGACACAGTCTGGTCCGTTTTTTTGTTGTTGATTCAAGTGAAGAAAAAAGATACAAATACAAATCGCCCAGCAGTAGGGCGTTCTTCCTCGTACTTCGGGTGACGAAACAAAACATGTGCATCACTTGATAAGTGATTACTACATTATTCATTTGGAACACTCATGCTAACAATAAAGAGGTCCGGCAAGTATTACTATCTTGAGTGTGAATTCGCCATTGTTGATCAAGATTCAGTTCATGTTTGTAAATCATTTGACTCTACATGATATGTTGATCGTGTTCGATCGTCGGAATGCCTGTAACACGTCCGTTTCTGCCAGAACCATGGAGGAGTGTATCAGAAACGGTGTCCGAATACCGAGTCCATTGCTGCGAGAAACCTGTTTCATTCTCACTGAAAAGAGTGTGTTGCTCAATGTGTGTCTGAAGCGTAGTGGGGCCCGGCTTAAACCTATTGCTTCCTACTTAAATAACCACAAGACTGAACACTGAAAATTATAACAAAGAAGATAGCAGGAACGCATTGCATACTAATTGCAACTCTAGAACTCCCAGGACAATGTGGAGATTTTACACGGCATGAAACAAAAACAGAATAGTGTCAATATAAAACAGGATCTCAATATGTAAATGTGCGCATCCGGTTTTATGACCAGCCACAGATGTTGCCTGTAGCTTCGGCCATTAGTCAACCATCGACATCTCACGTTACACTGCATCGCTGGCAGCTGCATGGCGGCGTGTGAGATGGCAGTGACAATATTCCATATGTATATGACCACCATGAGAGCAGCTCAGTCCATTACTGCACTTTTAAACAGTTACTTTTTATACCAGCAATATGTAATTTGCATTAGTATTTCACCCCTGAAAATATTCCATTCATTTTTGGGTGCTACGTAATCCCGCTTGGCTTTGCTTCGAGATCTGTGACCACTGAGAATATGCGATGGGTTTGGTTGTGTAGCAATCTCACATTTCGTAGCAAACCAAAATGAATGGCAGCTAGCTATGGATGGAGTGCGGTTCAGATTTTGCCTCACCTTTATCACTGACTGAATTTCCTTTAATAATACTCTATTGGTACCAAGTACGAGTTCCTAATGTTATATCTATAGGGAACATACCATGGATGTGAAAAATTATTGTGCCAAAAGTCCGCAGATGATTTGAGAGACTGGAGGGACTAATAAAATACGACGATATGTACAACTGACAATAATCAGACGCCAGGTTCTCGGATATATGTGATTGCAACACCATGGTCACAATTGTTGATATAATTCCAATTTTCTTCTTTACATGGATACTTAATTTGGTTTTGGTGGATAATCTGATTGCTACAGTTGCCTAAACCAATCGATGGGCATGAATCTCGATGAACCTCATATCGACATTTTAAAAACTAAATGATTTATTCCGTTGAAGTTCCCCGTAAAAGATGGAAGCCATCATGGAGAGACCTTGACATTTACTGCCATTGGACAGACTTAATGCAGTGACCGACCAATCAGGGTGCTTCTTCAACATTACGGCTACTTGTTACCGTTTCAACATCCGGTGCCTGTGATTTGTGTTTGTGATTTAACAACAATAATTCATTCAATTCATGAGTTAACGTTCAGCACCGCCCGGTGCGTTCTTTAGTGAGGCCGTTGCTCTGTCAAATACAGCTAAAGGGGGTGTTCCACAGGACCGATGGTCGGCGCTCTCGTACACTGCCACTAATCGATTCGTATCAGACGTCAAAGGGTTGCTCAAGTCTTTGATTATGACCATTTTAATTGATATTCATATTCATGAGGATTTAGGACATTGCAACATGAAGCCTTCCTCTTAAAGAGGAATCAATCTGTGCTCCAGCTTAGATAAAAGCACGATGTGGAATGCAGACAACCTAAACACGATGTGGTACCATCTTTCGGGTGAGAATTCGGCTATGAAACATCCGATTTAGTCTGCCGATAGTTATACACTTCAATCACGGCAAGTGTGAACAGTCAGTGTGGTTGCAAGACTGGGGAATGGTACTTATGAGTCTGGGATGTATAAACTTCAGAGTTGATAACTGACTCAGTCCTCGATCCCTTACAAGAGAATAGGTATATAAAAGCTAGCGCCGCCAATGAGTTATTACTAAGTATTACTGGAGTGATCAGCACGTTTAATCTACTAATTTGGAGATAGAATGCGATGAAATCCTTGTATATCTTGAGATAATCTGAACAGGTATCATAGACCTATGTTTCTCAAACGCTCAGTAATCTAATGCTAAAGAATACGTCACTATGTATATGTTTTGCCAACTCTTCCGTTTATCTATGTAGCCAGCCTTTAGGCCTCGTGGAAATAGGTCTGCATCTGTCCGCCAATGTCGTTTTCAAGAGACTGGCCATATCTCTGAATAGTTGACGTGTAGTAATATCCGATCGACAGCGATGATACCAAGTCGTCAACTACGAAGAAATTAGGGTCACTCGTACACAAAACCAATCGTTATTGCATTTATTACCCACCTACAAGATGAATAGCAAGAATGGACCATGTATCAACAAATAGGATGACTACACATTCGATAAGGCCACTGTCAAGCAAGGTCTTAATTTGGTGTACACTTACGTCCTCTTTATCGTTCCCCATTACTCCATGTCTTAAGTATGCAAAACAATTTAGGATTGTGATTTATTATATTAAATGATTTCAATATTATCAGTTTTAATTTATTAACCTCAATATAACTTACAACGATATTGTCTTCGACGTCAATTCTAATTGACCTCAAAATCTGACAGAGTTTCTGACATGCTAGAATCTCCATGAAGCGAATTCCAGGCCCCTTATACGTCTCAAACGGAGACTCTGCAATAGGTGGGTAATCAAAAATGAATTTAGTCTGTACACACACGCCACATTGAGCTGTTATTTATACCCCTGCTTCTCGTGCAGGGACAGACACCCCGTGTCTTTGTGCAATCCGCAGCCGCTGGGCGACTTGCTGGGCCGTACACAGGTGCCTGAGGCGTCATATATTTAGTGCCAGTCACCTTGCCCTACGGCCTCAGCATGGCACGGCGCTTAATAATGCCTGCTGCTGACGGCGACAGAAAGCTCGCCATCCCTCTAACCAGTGATTAGGGCACAGCACAAATACGCACCAATTTCCAAACATGCGAACATCCACACACACGTCAGCATATAGCCTGCAACAATATTGTTATCACCCTGACACATGGCCTGTTTCCACCTGCAGACTAACTTGCCGCTTAAGTAGGATTCAAGGGCAAAATCAACCAGGCCGATTTCTCACCCGATCAATTGTTCCTGGGCCCTTAGGAGGAAGCTCACGTATTGTAATTCATTTAATTCTGATAATAAAAGTTTAGTAAATGACCATTTTCAAAGATTTGAGAGATTCTAGGGCATCCGATAATAATCGGCGATTGTCTGGCTACGGAATCGGCTACCGTCGGTCCAGTGGAACACCCCCTTCACACGATGCATGGGATTCATGTACCTCACAGGGTGTTTGTCTGAGACAAATCCTGCTGAGATTCTGTACTCGAACACAATTTCCTCGTCTCAATTGTGGTTGCATTTCCCTGAGACATGTTTCCCCCTGCAATTGCTGGCAACATTTACCCCTAAAAATGAACAAAATCTCATGAAATTTCGAACCATGTTAGGTACTGAATCCCACCGTGTGAATCCCACTTTACACTAGCTGACTAAAAGGATAGCGACTGTAGATCGTCAAGTTAATAGCGGTCAGGTAGTCCTCGATTATCTAATCTCGGCCATGGTAGTCGTCGACCAAAGAGTTTCCTTGAGCGTTAACACTAGACGATTTGTTTTAGAAATGCACCTCAGCAATTGATAGCGACCTGCTAGATGATTAATTAAGGCTAGATTGAAAAAGTTGCCGGTATCAGAGCATGTCGTATAGTCATCAGATCGTGCCAAATTGCGTAATGTGATATAATCAGATGTTCTGCATTCACCACGCACTTTGCGTTTACACTAGAAAAATCCTAGAAACGGTGGTCGAAGTTGGTGAGTATGAACTGGGCCTTAGGCATTTTACACAGTCAATGTGGGGCGCCAATAAAACCGATGATAATTCTACCTTTTTCATGAGGAGTATCTATAATGAAGAAACAAAGCTGCCATTGACATTTATCTGATGGGTGTGTTTTCATTATGTGAAATTTGAAGAGGGGTGTCCATTAATGCATACTGCTCCAGGGCTATGAGAGGTAATGTTCTCTATGAGAAGGTTGCTAGTGAAGGTTCTGGTATCATTCTTGCCATAGAAACGGTACAAAAAGGCAGTTTGGTGAAAAGCAATCTCATCATTATTGAGGGTACAACTAGAAGAGGTATTTCGGTAGCTGTAATTGCTTTTTTGAAAAATATTGAATAGTCGATTATTGGTTTGTAAGGGAATAGAGCTTACATTAATCCAATGCCTATAATCAGTAGGAGTACATTAGGACCATGCAGATACCAAAATGGCATCTATAGGGGATATCACACGTTTCTCAATATCAAGTAATGACATCGTCATTCATATCCAACGCTATCAATTTGGTTTAAACTTTGATTTTAAATATAAAAGGTATAACACATTTGTGGACTATGATATACATAATCCAAACCGACATGAATCATACACATATAGGGAGTGTGTAAGTCACCAAGCAGAGATTATTGGATTATCTCCGCCACACAGAGTGTAGATTACGAAAAGAAATATTATCCAGTATTGGAAATATAAGTTATCCAAGGAAAGGTAAAATAGCCACCGATTTTCTCACACACTAATTTGCACGTTTGGTATCTTTTTCCCGTATTCTCCTAGGAGAATACGGCTTTCCTTATATTACTCATAGGTGATTTAGGCTCTATAGGTTCAGTATGGCGACTCCATATTAGATGCATATTGTCAAATGCTTAGTGTTCAAATAGAAATTGAAAAATAACTCGGATATTACTACGTGGCTCTCCTCGGAACATGCGGCCAATTGTATCTGAAACCAGTGAATACTATGTGTATGTATGTCACAGAAAGTATGAAGGGTATGTTTGGGTGTGAGTTAATGTCTCTATATTGGGTTGGTGCGTGTAGCTAATGCAGTGTGTATCCGGGTGTGTGTGTGGGGGGGGGGGGAGTGGTAGGGGTGGTATGGGTGGGAGAGGCGGGACGTGCACGTGGCCGTACCCGCAGGCACGTAGCGGTCAAGGTGAATATTTCATGGCATTCTTGGCAGTGTGGCCGCGGTGCCAGTGAGTTTTCCACAAACGGAATCGATTGGTGGGTCTTTTATGTCGTAATCACGGCGTAAACTCGACGATGTTTACACTGCCAGTGAAGAGGACCCGTTAACGGACACATACAGACAAACAACAAAAAGACACCCACTGCCTACTCCATCTCGTTCTCTACTCCTCTTTCTACCACTGCACCCAGCAGTAAATGAGGCGTTTTTCATATAGCCTCAGGGTGAATCTATAGCTGCGCACCGACTCAAACACAAACAAGGCATTTAACTCATTCTGTCCTGCACCCTTACAAATGCATCACATTTTTGCCCTGAGCATAATTCTGAATCGACCCCATGGAGTCCTTAACCTATGTGCACTAATATCAAACATTTTGAAGCTATAACCATGGAACCCAGGGTATCCTTTGGAACATTATTCTAGCTTATAGTGAATCAAAACGATGATATAGTTCTAGTCTTTATATCTTGAGCAAAAATTATTGAAAAAAATCAATATATCTTTTTCATATTTGCACTTACATTTGAATCAACATATGAAAAAATGCCCGAAGGGATCTTCAGGCCCTACACGGCAATTCCTCCAGGCATCTTCAGAATTAATCTTGATTCACGAGAGAAATTGCCCTCTGCAGATTCGATAGACCACCCTTAGGGGAATTTATGATTACATATTCTTTTTTAAAAAAAAGGTACATGGAGTCATTTTGCACTTCTAATGACCGTCAAGTTGTTCCATGAAGACATGCCTAAGTATATGGCCCATTTTTTAAGAGAGAGGTCTTATGACATTTTAATATAAGCCTCTTCTTATAGCGTCTATTTTAAGGGGGTGTTCCACTGGACCGACGATAGCCGATTCCGTAGCCAGACAATCGCAGATTATTATCGGATGCCCTAGAATTTCTCAAATCTTTGAAAATGGTCATTTATTAAACTATTATTATCAGAATTAAATGAAATACAATACGTGAGCTTCCTCTTAAGGGCCCAGGACTTCATCTTTTAGACGTATTACCTCATATACAGAAGGTGTGAACGATTTCACCGAAATTTTGTATCTGGCATGTAATACTAGTGCAGGCCTTAGAATCCTACTCAGCTTTGCCTTGCAAGACCCATGGCATATTTTCAGTGGGCCTACGGATCTCGATGCAGTTTCTATTTATGGTTCCCTCATTCCGCTGACCGCACTTACGGCAAAACTCTTCTGGGCCAACCGCTTTAATGAGCAACTTTATTAGAATATCAAACTGTGAAAAAGGAAGCCACAATAAAATTGATTGACAGAGATGAATGTGAGATTCTGATCGAGAAATATTTTTTTTACATTTCCTGAAGATTCACGGCAGTTCTTAGAAAACTGTGGTCACCTGGGATCACCTTCGAGAGTTCCAACTAAAGTGTTTGTATCTAATGGTCTTTGTATTTAGATGGTTACTTCATCGTTTTAAGCATTCTTGCTGTTTTTCCGTTGGTACCATTTGTCGGTCGTTGACTCTGGAAAGATGTGGCAATATTTTCGGCACGTTTAAGGTTCCTTTGGGAGCACGGTCGAGCAATTATGCAGACTGAAAATAACTCTCAGCTGTTTGTAATTCTTGCAAAAAAACAGCGATCAAGTTCCGATTAACGTTGTATCCTGGGCCTAGTTATCTTGGAATTCAACGCCAGATTGATAGGGGAAAATAGGATTTGTAAGCAATTGAAAACATGAAAATTACAAAAGGAGAAGACTATCAAAAAGGTGTGCTGACTAAGGCTTGAAGTCCCATGGATATTTGCAGAATTAAGTTCAATTTCCTTCGGGATCAAAGCGGGATTAGAAATAGGTGCACGATTCATGTCTTGTTTCGGTTAAGCTGAATTAAACTACAAACCGTGTTTTTCTTCTTATCCCTTTTTCAGTTTGTTTACATAATAAAACGGCACTACCCACCCCTAATGTTCAAGATTTATAAATCAAAAGCTGGTCTATTTCACCTATATGCCACCAATGGAGGAATTGACCCTGCAATTAAGAAAAAATATATACAAAACACTTTGTAACCTCGAATTCAGTCATTCTGAGTCATAAAATGAAATCCCTTCCTTAAAGATTTCCGGCATTCTGATTTCAGAATGTAGTTTCTGAATTGAACTTTAATGTGCAACAACTCAACTCGGCTGCAGGCTGTTGCCTATTAACCCTTGGTCATCGGAACATCCCTGTCTTTTATATGTTAGAGCCTTAGGAGCTGTTGAATATTTTTCGGCTCATACATGTAGACCCTTTTCTGTACCCCAACGAGATCTAGGGACGATGCAGGTCAATTTTATCCAAAACTTTTGGATGACCTTCAATCGATTAACGGAAAAAACACCGGGGAATATTAGCTTGTCTAAATATGCTATATGTAGTTATCCAATTAATTTCAGGATTGTTCGTTTGCAGATGTATCATATATTCACCAATAGTTGTGCCTCAACCATAGAGATAATTTCTCACGGAAGTAACAAAAGTTGTTTGTTTCCTAATCAATATTAGATTAAGTTTTTATTATCTTGAATATGTTGCACTATAAAGGCTACAAATTGAATAAGTTCAAAACGATGGCTTGGTATGTGGCATGAACACCAATCACTTTACAGACTGTGCCAAATGCCTTCTGTAATAATGCAACCCGTTTATCTGCGATTTATTCCTAGCAGTTTACCATAGTTTTATTCGAACATGTATGCATGAACTGTAAGAACAACGATGCAAAACATATACCCTCAAACGAAAGAAAGTGACCTTAAAAAAAAGAAGTTTTATTCTGCGATAGTTCTGCCCGTTCTCACCCCAGCCTTTCTAGCCCCTGACCAGGTCCCCGGAGCACACCTGACATTATGCGTCAATGTCTTCCCTCTTAACCGTCGACCTTACCTGACCTAAGTTGTTCATATTCTGGGACCAGGAGGACGTGGCCGCTGTAGGCGCTTGAGGGTAGTAGGCAGTCTGGCGGGAGTTCATGTCAGTGAGGGTTACTGCTTAGCTATACCCGAGGGTGGATCTCCGTCATGCGTGGACAGCCCATCCTGTCACCTCCGTGGTGGTTAGTCACAGGTGATTATAAAGGTATAAAGAAGAAACCAACAAGTTTTGGTCAACGTCGTCGTTCTCCACGAGTCTGATGCCGAGTGATATGAACGAGGCGACAGCCGAGTGAATATCACGTAGCATTCAAACGAGTTGCAGAATGACTTCTTTGACCAAAACGAGTTGCTTTCTGTATTTATCTCACCCCTATTCAAAATTAAAAGAATGGATGACACACAGGATATAGACCATGGAGAACGGACCGCAATGCTGGTAGGGGCATGGAGAACGAGTTCCCAATGTTAAGCCTATGGGCATTTATTCTATGGGTGAGATAGTAGGGAGATCTCGCTGCTACCGTGCGAACTCGGTACCGATCATCTCGGTACCGATGCAAACTTGGCACTTGCGAACTCGGTACCGGTGATCTCTGCACCGTTGAGTACGGTTAAGGTAGGGTTAGGGTTAGGTTAGGGTTAGGTTTAGGGTAAAGGATAGGGTTAGGTTAGGGTTAGGTTTAGGGTTAGGGTTAGGGAAAGGTTAAGGCAGGGGTTAAAGTTAGTGTTAGAGAAGGGTTAGGGTTAGGTTAGCGTAAAGGGTAGGGTTAGGGTATGGTATACCGTTCGGACTAGGGTAGGGTCACTTGGGCTAACCGGCTCACGGCCGGGCAGCTTGGCAGCTGGGCGGTACCGAGATTAACTATTGAGAGTCCGCAGCGGTACTGAATTTGCTGGGGGACCAAGTTTGCTGTGGCAGCGAGTACAGTGTTATTCTTTGTAGTAAGTCACCAGTGGTGACAGTCCAACACAGAGTGCACTAGATTTAATAAGAAAAGACAGGTTCTATGGCTTTCGGATATTTAAAGGCATTTCGGACACTTTCAATCGAAAATTAAAACCCATGTCATTTACTTTAAAGTTTATAATGATGAACACATGTCTTATAAATTGGGTGTCACCATGCTAGTTTCTGATCTAGCGATTGATAGTAAAAATTATTCCAGTTATGAATTATGCTACGCACATATAATTTCTATAAAGTAGTTTTTTTACATGGAAAGAGCCATGCTATTTTCTTCAAACTCTCTCAGAAGCAGCTAAGGTATCAAACTACAGGTGAACCTCATTGTTTTTGAAGCAATCGAAGAAAGCCATATTTCCAATTGTATTTCCTATATACATTAAGCAAGTGAAAATAGCCGTATTTTACCTCATTATTAGGCTAGGTTTAACCAGACAAAATTTCATATTTCCCTCATTTTGCGTTAAAATGAATCACAAAGAAAGAGTTGGAAATGAAAATTATCATTGTGAATTATATGATATGCCTTTAGACGCTTGGCTTATGAGGTGATGCTGTTTTGTTATTTCTCTGAGAATTAACCAGAAGGGACATTTAATCTAATGTAAACAAGCCACTACCACATTGAAATCGTGTGTTTCTTCTGAGACAATGAAGGCAATAATGTTGTTATAAATACATTTATTCATTAAGGATTACGCCCCAGAGAAGATTGGTTGAAGTCAAGAGAGTGCAAGAATGATGCGAATCTCACTGTTCGTTAAAGGGAAAAATGGGTTGCCCATGGCCTATGGTCAGGGGTGGTCATTGCCCCCCCTGGTGAAACCACTCTGCACTCGCGCACCCCTGCGCCACCTCTCCACACTCGGCCGCACTAGACATCAAAGTGCGCGAGTAAGACACTGTCCTCTGTCTCATTCGCTTCACTGGTCTCCTACGCTCAACACCTATTTTTTCTACACTCCTTGGCCTTATCGCCCTCCGTGCCTTCGGTCTCCGTATTCCCCTGAATATCGGCAGACGAGGTCAGCGATACCAAGCGATTCTGTGTTTAAGGAATTATAGTATAGTTATGTTGACCAGAAGCGCTGTGGCGGCATCCGCACCCGCGGAGGCCGAGACGGACTCGGAAATAACGATACGCCAGCCGGCGGCCGAGAGCGACCACGTGGACTCGGTCTCTCAACAAGGGACGAGTGCAAGCGCGCGGACCCGGGCATCGCGTATCACAGCCCTGGAGGCCAACCTCGGAGGGGTCAGGACGGATGTGAACGAGGTGAAGACGGATGTCGGGGAAGTAAGGACGGATATGACGAAGATATCGCGCCAGATGGACGGCATGATGGACGCCATCATGCAAATCTCCAGGCCGGCCTCGCGCCGGGCCGGCTCACGGGCTTCCTCAGCGGCCGAACGGACAAGAGACTGGGCCCAGGATCAAAACGAACGCCTACTCCCCGCACCCAGGGCTCTCCGAGAGGCATACACAAGCGAGGAACACCTCCAGCGCGAATTCGGCCGTGAGGCCATGCGACACGACCGAACAACGGGTAAGAGCCTACTTTCTGATATTAATGCCCGGAGGCCGACGGCGAAGCCGTACATGTTCATGGACAGGGATGGGGTGTACACGCTGCACCAGAAACTGGACCTACGGGCGAGCCTCGGGCCTCTGGAGTATATTTCATGTTTTGTGGCCTTATTAAATGATGAACGCGCATTGCACCCCGAGGACAAGGACCACATGTTCAAACACTTGTACCAGGTGACGGTTGACGCGCAGGCACGGCCGTGGGCCGGCGTCAGACGCTGGTCAAACTACGTTTTCGACCAGGTCGAGTCCGGCAGGATGCGGTGGTCGGATCACGGCCGGATACAGGAAGAACGTGTCCGGCTCGCGATGACCACTGCCCACACGTCTAACAACAGTCAAAACACGGAGACCGGACGTGCCCGGGGGAGCGAGGCCCCGTGCCGGGACTTCAATGGAGAGAGGGGGTGCCGCCACCGCAGCGACCACACAGAGGGGGGCATCCGGTGGTTGCACGTGTGCACGTTTTGCGACTCAGTCGGCAGGAAGTGCGGTCACTCGGTGCACGCCTGCAACCGAAAGCTCACCTACGGCCACGGTTATGAGAACACGGCGGCTCCCCCTGTACCCACACCACAGCGGGTACCACAGGCCGGGTACCAACTCCAGCCGACTACGCGGCCGGCGGCAGCCCAGAGCGTGGTACACCAACCCCAGGCGACTTCAAAAAACGGGCAGGCCGCGCCCCGCCAGTAGACGAGGCGCGAAGGAAAGATGAAAGGGGGGCCGGCGGCACGGAGTGTTATGTAACGAAGCCGGCTCCCCCACGTGACGTCAGCGATCACGTGACCCCCTCGGCACGTGGCCGAGGGGTAGTGATAAACAACAACAAGGACGGGGGGAATACACTCCCGGAGGAGGAACGCCCCTTTCTCCCGGCGGCGGTCGCCCCCGGCCCGGTGAAGGACGATGGCCTCAGTCGCTTGCCGGGTGTTAGTGTTAGTGCGCCGGAATCTAACACTCCCGACTTCGAGGCCCTTAGGGACGTTTGCGAAACAGGTGTCCACCGGGAGGGAGTGAGGACAGACCCGTTAGCATTCAAGGAACATCGCCGGGAGACGTGGCCGGACTTCACGGCCATGGGGCCCGCCGGGCACGCGGAGATATACCGAGCCGTGCGCGACACGGGAATCCCCAACGCACTCGGCGCTAGGGTCGAGGTGCCTTCCGACCTTAACTTACCTGCGTGGGAGCATTACCTGGGGATAGTGGAGGAGGCGCAGGAGCTCCTAGGCTTCCTGCGATACAGCTTCCCCCTGGGGTACCTGGGACCGGAGAGTGATACCAGGGGGGTGGCCAACCAGCCCAGCGCAACCTCTCATCCCGTGCAGGTAGAGAAGTTTCTCACAAAGGAGGCAGGCTTCACCAATATGATGGGCCCGTTCGCCGAACCGCCTTTTAGCCCGTGGTGTCACGTGTCGCCGCTCATGACACGGGAAAAGCGAGGGACGGACGACCGGCGCATCATTACAGATATGACTTTCCCGCGGGAGTGCAGCGTGAACTCGTTCATCATTAAGAACTCGGTCTACGGACTGGAGCGAGAACACGGCCTCCCAACGGTGGACGAGTTTGTGGCCAAACTCGTCAGGGCAGGCACGTCGGCCTACATGTCGTCCATCGACGTGTCGCGTGCCTACAAGAACTTTAGGTGCGATCCCCTCGATTGGCCTCTGTTATGTTTCACGTGGGAGGGCGGGCACTACTGCGACACTGCAATGCCTTTCGGTGCCCGCGCCTCCTCCTACCACATGCAGTGTGTGGCGGAGGCAATCGTGGGGATACTGTCATCGAAGGGAGTCACGGCCGCGATGTACCTCGACGACCTCATCATCCTCTCCGAGGACCGAGGTAAGGCGGCCGAGGACTTCAGGATCGCGCGAGAGCTGTTTTCGGAGCTGGGCCTCCCCGAGGCACGTGATAAAGCTCAGGAGCCAAGCCAGTGCGTCACGTGGTTGGGGATCGAGATAGACGCCCGTACTATGACTCTATCGATCCCCACGGCCAAGCTCGAGGACATCCGTGGTCACGTGTCGGCCGTAGCGAGGCGCCGGACGTTGACGAAACGACAGCTCCAGTCGGTGCTCGGGAGGATATTGCACGTCGCGCGGTGTGTACGCCCGGCCCGGGCATTCGTCTCGAAGTTGCTCGAGGCCCTTAGGGGGATGAGAGGATTCTACATGAACATCAATTCTGAGATGCGCCAGGATCTGGACTGGTTCGTGCAGTTTGCTCAAGGCTGGAACGGCCGCGCTCTCATCCCTCGAGGTCCCCCGACGCGGAGGATCACAGTGGATGCCTGCCTGTCGGGCGTAGGAGGCACAGACGGCCGCTTCTCGTACTCCGGCCAGGTCTGCCCCGTCCTCGATCCCGTGGAGTGCATCTCGGAGCTCGAGGCCCTGAATACCATATACGCACTCCACACATTCATCACCGATAGGGATCGGGGATCACGGATTGAGGTGTTCTGTGATAACCTCGGCACAGTACAGACCCTCAATAGTGGGCGTGCACGTAACCCAGTCCTGGCGGAGTGTGCCCGCCAGGCATGGATGGTGCAGGCACGTCTGCAGGTGGAACTGGTCTTCAGCCATATCCCCGGGGTGCAAAACGTCATCGCAGATGCCCTGAGCAGAGCCCATCTGTCGAGGACGGAATACGATAAGGCCACTTCCCTCATTCACCTTCATGAGTTGTACCCTATCGTACCATGTACCCATGCCTCATTTGTACCCGTCCTCCGTCTCTTCTGCAGATCGGGCGCTTCTCTTACTCCAGGCGAAGGCATCTGCGAGGCAGTCAGAGGCGCGTGCCCCAGGTACGCTCGCCAACCAGCGATCCGCAGTCACCACCTACCTGGCGTTCTGCAACCGGATGAGAACGGACCCCCGGGCACCGACCGTGAGCCTGATCACGTCTTACCTGGAATACGTGGCCGACCACGCCCCCTCGCCGGCCACGGTCGCCAACCAGTTATCGCACGTCCGGGCACACCTCCGACTGACGGGGGGGGACGTGCGGCCAACAGAGGATCACCGGGTGAAGCGTGCCCTCGAGGGCATGAGGAGAAACAAGCTTTACGTCCCAAACGTGAAGGCACCTATACCAATGGATGTGTTCCGGGCGGTTCTCGATGCCCTAACGGGATCGCCCCTACATACGGCGATGAGAGCGGGCATGCTGCTCATCTTCTACGCGGCCCTACGGCAGGGGGAGGTGGCGCCGCAGTCGGCTCGGGCATTCGACCCGGCTCGGAATCTCACTCGGGGGGACGTGGTCCTCGGCCGCCGGCACGTGACTATCACCATCAAGGCGGCCAAAAATCTACAATACGTGGGGCAACAGAAAGTGATGCGCCTCGAGGCCGCGGACGATATCCGGGTGTGCCCGGTAGACGCGGTCCGAGGCCTACTACGGGCGGCCCCTACGGCTTCACTGCGGGACCCTTTTTTGACTCTGCCCGACGGGACGACCATCACATCACGGGTCATGACAAACGAATAGGACCGCCTCCTACAGGCCACAGGCCAAACTGTGAAGAAGTACACCCTCCACAGCCTCAGGAAGGCCGCCGCTACTCAGGCCTTTGAGGCCGGGATACCTGAACTTAACATCCAAAGGTATGGAGGGTGGAGGTCCCAGGCTCACAGGGACTACATCAAAGTCTCAGACCAAGAGACTGTCAACAAGTCTCTCATTGAGTCTCTCTCCCTCAAAAAGTGACTATAACAAACTTTCCCACCCTCCTCTTCCCTTAACTATTGGCTTCTTGGCTATTTCTATTATTTTATTATTACATGTTATGTTTAACTATGTAATATCTCATAATCTCCATTTATCTTATCTCAAATATTTTCATAATTGACAAACACATATCTATGTCAATTTCAATATTTGTCATGTTATCACAAATCTTATCACAATTGACAAACACATATCTATGTCAATTTCTATATTTGTCTTATTATTGATACTCATGTATTCCTCTTATTCATATCAATAAGACTCATAAAATTAAATAAAATTTTATAAGCCCACTACGGCCTCCTTTCTGTTTCATTGGGGATCAGGGGTAATGGGTTGCCCATGGCCTATGGTCAGGGGTGGTCATTGCCCCCCCTGGTGAAACCACTCTGCACTCGCGCACCCCTGCGCCACCTCTCCACACTCGGCCGCACTAGACATCAAAGTGCGCGAGTAAGACACTGTCCTCTGTCTCATTCGCTTCACTGGTCTCCTACGCTCAACACCTATTTTTTCTACCCACCCACCCACTCCTTTTTCTCTCCTACTCCTTACACTCGTAGGGCTATTTCTATTATTTTATTATTACATGTTATGTTTAACTATGTAATATCTCATAATCTCCATTTATCTTATCTCAAATATTATCATAATTGACAAACACATATCTATGTCAATTTCAATATTTGTCATGTTATCACAAATCTTATCACAATTGACAAACACATATCTATGTCAATTTCTATATTTGTCTTATTATTGATACTCATGTATTCCTCTTATTCATATCAATAAGACTCATAAAATTAAATAAAATTTTATAAGCCCACTACGGCCTCCTTTCTGTTTCATTGGGGATCAGGGGTAATGATGCGGCGATTGATTTCTGAGGATCGGGGTCGGATCCTGTCTTAGTTTGCACTAATTTCTTCAATATTCCTGAATCATCTCTGTGCTCTCAGGTGCACATAGTTGTAACCATACTTTACTCTATCCGATCTATCATCAAAGCGTCATAAACATCGAAAAACTGTTCACCTTTCTCGTCTTCATCTTAATCGTTCACCAGTCCATAATTACCATATTTCTAATATCCTTTCTGTATTTGAAGGAAACTAAGGCGTAAATATATGGCTTCGGCAAAGACCAGGTTTTACAGGCAATAGGGGAGCCGTTCTCCCTTATAGAAGGCATTTGGATATAGATGATCGGAGCTCCATGGACCATCTCTATATTAGGTTGCTAAATCACAGTGCGGCTGTTGTTCCATCCAACTACTGTTCCCCAAGCAACAATTCACTGATTGGGTTTGTTGCCTTTAGGAAACGATTCATCTTACCAGCTGACATGAGGATTACCTAGATCCCCCGTCTCGGTGAAAGACGTTTCCCCCTCGGAATACCATGGAATTAACGTACGTGGCTAAACCTGGCACTTGTGTCTATATACCACCTGACAACATGCGTGTGTGGGTCGGCCAGAGGGGAATTGCAAATTTACAACATTCTGGCCTCGCAGTTTTCCTATACTTGACTTTAACAAAACATTTTTACTTTACGATACTTAGAAAGGAATGTATTTCTCAGGTTATTTCAATATATAGAATAGTGGTAAGCTTATGATGAATGCAACATTATGATATAACGGTATGAATATCATTACTGGACACAAGGTTATAAAGTTTAGTTAAAAGAAGAAAGACCTTTATTGTAAACCAGTCATTTAGAAACAACCATGTCAGTGTATAAATTCAAAAGTTGCATTAAGTGAGACCATTCTTCTTTTTCCCTTGTTTCTGGTAATACTATCAAGAAACATCACAAAATTTCATATGATTGTTTATATGGCATGAGTTATCTTCTCGTAATGATATTATGAAGCAGAGCTGAGTGATATCTGCAGCAGAAGACAATGAACGCTATGATAATGAGTGACGTTTAGATTTTATCCTACCCGGTCATGTGTTTTAACTTCCTTCATATGCAAAGTGTAGCATATGAATATTTTATGGCGTAACCGTGGCATACAGTTACACCATGATAAGTCTATGGAGATTTATATAAAAAGTAAGATAAACCTTCATATTATGTAGATGCGCCTGATCTTATTCGCTTCCATATATGTACAATCTCAATCTCAATCTCAATCACCATTCACTACACACACACAGCTCCCAGCCCTGCTCGCTAAACACACCTGTGACAAACATCCACACACACCTAACTCTGCCCTGTCTACATCACACCTATCCCCAAGCCGTACCAGCTGCTCCCAGCTCTGATGTAGTGGTAACTGTCAGGCCTAGAGCTGCTCAGGCAACGAGCTGTTCACATAGTATTTCAGGCTAGAAGGTCAGCCTAATCCACTGAGTGATGATGTGTGGGGGAGTGGGAAGGGTTGGGGGGAGAAAAAGGCCGTCTATAGGTAGTCAACATTGGTCTATAACACCTGGAGGCGAATTTGGGCAGCCTCGTGTGGTTTTACTACAACGCAATATATGATATTATTATATACCTATGTGCGAATGTCTATGAAATACTGCCCGCTGCTAGGGGTGCAGTAATAATAGTGTTCGTGCTCGCTGTGAGTGTGACTTAGTAGGTCATCAAAATAACGATTTTTCATCGATTTAAGGTATATAATAATAAGCAAACGTCCTCACTGTGGGCGAAACGGTTCTCGTTCTCGGTCAGTCTTTGAATTCATACTGCCTTCCGCCTATGGCGTCAGGCAGTATGAAATCAAAGACTGACCTCGAACAGGAACCGTTTCGTCCACAGTAAGGACGTTTCCTAATATTACAACCTTCGTTTATATTATAACAGGACGACATTGTAAGTTCATATGTTTATCCATAGTTGATGTATTCTGAATTGGCCTATCTACTTCTATAGGCCGCGTCTATTGAGCTGTCTCTATTTTGTATATGCTCATGCTGTACGCCCGCGTATACACCGTATTGGGAGTGCTTCTCTGATGTATGCACACGTGCAATATCTCTATTTCAGCCCGGGATGTACATCGTATCAATAAAATAGATACGCCGGAGTAAAGATTCTATATTTGTGGTGTATGCATCCGATGAATAATTTAAGGGTTTACCCACAGGTCCCGTATACCATTGCCATGGTTGAAAACCAAATGGAAATTTGAACCTATGACCAATTCTTTTATTTTTTTATACAGTATTTCATGAATTTCAGGTAGCCATGTTGGATTTACACAAAATTACTGGACAGATGTGACTTTTTGGTGATTTGTCTGAATTCGCCATCTCAGAAAACATGTCTAGCTTTTTAAATCGTGTTTCTATCTCAATTATAACCAGAATTATGGAAAATCATAGATTTGTGGTGGCCCTATTTTGGCAAAATTTGACTGGACTCAATCGGGCAAATGGACAGCATACTAGGTAGTGACCGACATTTACCTAATGTGGACAATATTCATGCCATCCCTGGAGTAGAATCTCTTATTACCACAGTATGGGTTACAATCGCTTCAGTTTACATTACACCCATGAAATACCAAACAATAAACTAACACCATAGAAAGTAATTATCAGACACGAAGCTGTATGCCATCCTCTAAGTAGTATACGAAAAGAACACTTCTTAACAGGCATTGATGTTCCCCGGAAATAAAAAAATACATTATTCGAGTCTAATCTCATAATAATAGATTTCGGTTAAAACATCCTGCATAGAATTGTCACAGTATTGATATTGATATAAAAGAAGTCAAGTGAAAAAATGCAATTTATCCTGTAATACTTAGTGATTCAGTTAATGTAAATTATCAGTCAAACCTGGTTCATTGTGATTCATGTTCCTAACTAGGGAAGACCTGAATAAAGTCATAAATGATATGAAAACAAAATGTATTCCTAGTGAGTACATTTAACGTTTATCCCATTTATCCAAACATAAATAGGAAAGATATGCCAGTTTATATCCATTTGATATTCTTAGGATATGCTCTGAAAATATGGTTTTCTACAATTTCTCAAAAACAGGTGTCATGACTAATACCTTTTAGTGCTAAAATCTGTAGTAATGCACATTCATTATGTTTTCTGACAGTTAAAATGGCTTTTACTTTACCAAAGGCGACCCTTCAGAACTTATTCTATTGTAATATTATCAGAATAGTGATCTCTAAAACTAGCACAATGTCCCTCATTTCTAAAATTAGCCATGTGTTCTACAACACTCGGAAATCATCCTATTTAATTTACAGGGAATTTTGATGGGTTGTGATTTTCAAGGTAGAGCGTCATCCCTACTCGTTATTGAAATCGAGACTAGTGAGGGATGATTCAGTGAGGCTGTACCTTATTTCTTCCCAGCATTAGCAGGATGAATAGAACAACAGGAGCAGATAATTAGGGCAGTAGGAAAGTGTGACACCGGGGTATGATACCTGATAAAAGTAACTACACCATATGCAAAGCGATACCCTATATAATCGTGCGACCAGAGCTGTGAAAAAGACATCCGATAAGGATTATAAGATATAGTCGAAAAGAAATGTGTTAAAGGAAAAAATATCCATATCATATTTATGAACACATTTACCATGAACCCTACGTAATATGCTTGTAACCTTTGCACCTACCCACATGCACACCTATACATTTCATCGCTAGTCTATGGAAACAGTATCATTGACAAACCCTTTTGATAACTGAATTTTAAAATCGCTCTATCCCCGAATGAACCTTCAAGACCATCCGTTTACCGGCAGTGTTTACTGTTATTACGAATTCGATTCAAATCCGAATCGAGCCCATAATTTATGCATCCAATTGTGATGACAAACGTCAGCTCGCCAGGCCTTGTGCCAATATTACGCACACTTCGAGGGGACGCGTCAAATTCACATCAGTGGTGGATTGACGGGAAGGAAATTAAACTTGGTGTTGAATTCACAGATGGGAGAAGGACATACGAATCCCATGACATTGATATTTTTGGAGAAGCAAGTTTCACCTTTATGATGCACTTTGAAGCACAGGATCAATTTCCCTTTTGACTTTCATATCAGCATTGCTTTGTAGATCCGCATTTATTATCCATCATATATAAAGTCCCCATTGTAAAGGTGTGTAATATCGTAAAACTGGATGAGTTTTAATCTTTGCCACCGTATGCCACGACTGGAGTTTAGAATAGTGACTTCATTAGGCGAAGCCGAGTGAAGTCTGGAGCCAAAACTCCAGGAGAGGAATGTGGTGGCCACGTTTAAAACGAATCAGGTTTTGATTTTACTCTACACTGTCTCCTCGATTTTTGAATATCACATGATAACAATTCTGTATGCCACTAGTGGCATATAAAACTCTGTATGCCAGTCAGCATACGGAAACTCAATGTTAAGCCTATGGGATTTTATATTAGGGGTAGGATAAAATCCACTACCTATTGTTTAACAATTGTCAAGTAACATGACCATTGTATACGTATCCAAGTCCATCGCATACGGCCTCAAAGACATGGTTTGTGTGGAAATAGTCCTTTTCCACACCGACAGAAATAAAATCCATATTGATATACCAGTTTAAATAGAAAAGCCTGGGATTCTTCCGTTGGATAATAATTGTAAAAAATGATAATTTTGTGAACACGGGTCTCTGTAAACCACTCAAGGCTTGGGGTAATACACTCCCTAACGCTCGTTTATCATTAAGCGTCGACCTCTCGTGGTTTATGGCCGCCTGTCTGAAAAAAAACCACCGATTATCGTACTGTTTTACTGTTAGCTTATTCTTCCATTTCATGGAATAAGACTTTCTTTGCAATGTGATATATGCACTTGGGTTTTAAATTTTGAAGAGTTGTGCAAATGGTCGGAAGTATTTCGTAACAACGATATAATCGAGCAGTCGATGCCGGCACATGCATATTTCATTGACGTTTACTTATCATCATGCAAGTACTGTAAATATTCATATACGGCTCATATGTTAATTATCAATTACCCAGGGGCATGTGGATCGTCGGCAATCTAACTACGATACCAAATATTTATGCAATACTCTTTACACAACTTGGCTTATGTACCTGGAGGAAGCCACATAAGCTATTAGCTATGGCCTGATAAAAGCAGCGGTTGAGCGTGGACTGTGGGGGGAGAGTGGGGAGTAGGGCTGTGGACGGAGAGTAATAACAACCTCAACCTCCACTCAGACTCCATGGCTTTGTCCTGCATGAGGGACCCATGTGCAAACACACTAGAAATGCTTCCCAACGGATGTCAAGTGCCCCCCCCCCCCCTTGCATATGATAACGCCCTCTGGTGTTAGGTGAGAATTGAGGGCATGGCCTGGAACCTAATTGATAATCACTGTGCTGGAAATGTGTTGTGTTGGTTGGATTTAGGAGCTGTTCCGGCCCTACTTATTACACGGTAATTTCGGATAACCCATTGAGCAGACCCGAACACTGTCCAAGGGACTTCGCTCTGATTTTGTGGCATGAATAGAAATGTTTGCAGGGAAACATAAGAAGAAGTGAAGAAGGTAAAACAAGGAGCCAAAGAAAAATAAAACTCAAAATAATTTGGCCCTGCACAGAAACATTCTGAGGTTAGTGTGGATAAAAAAACTTTTTCTGCTCGTCTTGACAGTCTCCGCCTTCCCGGTTGGGTGTGGGAGTGTCAAGTGGTTGACAGTAAAAAAGAAAATTTAAAAAAATACATACTGAGGTTAGCCTGTGTGTTGGAAATGGTATCTACAATAAACTCCTTATAGATGCACCAAATACTGAATGTGAAAGCAATATCATATACATTAAATATGAATGATAAACGTAATTGAATTTAGGGTAATGTTTGGAAAGTCAGATTCTCAGAGTATCGAATGAAAGTTTCGGGAGAACCCAAAGAACTGAGCCGTTATTGTATACATTGCAACGCATTGCGTTCAGTGTTGTCATATGTGTCTTTAAACTTTAAATCAGTAGGGCACTATTTGCTGGAAATGTTGTACATGATCACTATTAAAACGTTATTTTATGTGATCTAGATTTGTTTCAGGTAGATTTCTCTAAATTAAACATTGGTGTTTTAGCTTTTTTTCCATATTTCAAAATATGAGATGTGAGGCAAAATATTCATCAGTTTGGTCCTCTTCTCCAGCAGATTCGTGAATATTATTCAACCGAATCGTGAATCTGAAATACCTTGTAAGAAACGCAGGGTTTTTTAACAGAATGAAATTTTAATAGTATCAACAGAGAACCTTATACCTAACACGGCGTTTGCACTAGACGATTATGGGCAGAGTTTCTTGGATTTTACACCACCTGACGACTTTCAGCAGTAAATGGCTAGAAATCGTCTAGTGTAAACGCCAAATGAGTGACGACTAGAGGTATTCTGATTACGTCAGATTGCGCAATATTTCTCCACCTTACGATTATGCACACAATTTGACACTGACATCAATTTCAAGGTAGCTTGAATTAACCATCCAGGCATTTTGAATTAGTCATTCAGCAAAAACTCATTCATTATACATTTCCTTAAAATGATGTCTAGTGTAAACGCTTTCAAGAGAAAAGTCTTGGGTCAACGACCATTACGGCCGATATTACGTTTTCGAGCACCACCTGACAACTATTGGCTATACGATCTAGAGTCGTCATGTTTTTGGTCGTCTTGTGTAAACACCGGGTATCATTACACTAAGGTTATTCCAGTCCAAATGATATTTCTCCCTCGACGCTGACCCCTCAGAGTCGTTTCCAAGCGACCCAGGATTGATTTTCCACATTGTTTTTACTTGTGTGTGTCTCAGGGATAGAAGTCAAACAGTACCAAGCCAGGTACCATCGACATTCGGAGAGACAGATGGGGCAGGACGCAGATGGTCAGTATAAATATATCGAACGGCCAATCCGTTTTTACATCCCTGTGTGCGAAAGTCTTACACTTACGTCTGGCACCCACTGCTTTCAACACCTACCGACATGGCTAAGACATGAAATTTATACATCACACCTGTGTTGAAAGGTAGAACAAATTCTGTGGGGTCGTGTGTCGTTTTTGCGGAATAAATATAACCATGATACTGACACGAGCTACAACACGGATTAGTATATTTTTATACATTTTCTGAAGGCAATGGCTAGCTGCACTCCTACAAGCTAGCAACATCAGTGATTTGCGTTGAAATCACGACATAAACTCTGTCTGAAGAACTGTGTTTTGGTATATTTTTTTCTTATCGTAGCTGTATTTGCAGGCATAACAAGTTCTGTGCCATAATATGTCAGAGAGCATCAGGACGGGTTTTGTAGAAACAAAAAGGTAACTAGGGTACCGAAGACACGCTTACTATTTTCAATACATATCCTTACACCATGAGCTGATATTTTATGATTACCTTCAACCCTCCCAGTAGTAACTCGCAACATCGGTGATTTGAATCGGAACTGTGTCATTAACTGTGTCAGAAGCCCAGGTCCACTGCATTTTTTTTTATCATGGCACTTTCCAAAATGGCCCCAACATACTCCGACACTCCTCGTCAATGTTTGGCCTCAACGATAAATCAGTCATGTTTTATCATGTAGGGTGGCCTACGATAGAGTGATTGTATCGGATCTGTGTCGGTAAGTGTCATATGCCATGTCCACTGCTGCAATTATCCATTCCTTTTGACGATCTCTGTGTCTGAAGCTTGTCAGAGAGTGTCAGGAGTTCAGTGGGTGCAGACCTTTACTGGCCAGCAGTACATATATTCTGTTTGTCACAATGTGACAAACTATAAATAATACTACTTTTTATACCAAATGCCTTGTTTTTAATGATTTCTAGATATAAGACATCCACCTCGTTTTTCAAACTCTGTGAGTATTTCTGACACAGTACAGCATGGAACAGATTCCATTCAGCCGTACTAACCATGTTTCACTATAGCATCCTTACACTATGTAGTTGTGCAACTTAGACTAGATAGTTTGATATATAAAGTGAAGGGGCCAAGAGTTCCGGGCCCTATAAACCGTGGATTAGATGACGCTGCAAATCCTATCGTTGAGGGAAATCAGTACCTCAGCTTTTTTTATGTTTTTGTCAGTCTCCTTTTTGTATAAACACTACTGATAGATATACCTGTGAGGTTCGTCTTTGATTTTGATAAAAACATAATGTGCATATTTTCATTAATGGTTACGCCATTCAAGTTGGTAAAAGGAAAATACGGGGTTTATGTTATGATAGGTTTTAATACTGACTACAAAAAGAAGTATTCTTTGATCTCCCAACCTTTTTCTATAATGATGCAGATGTTAACGAACAGGCACAAAACGATGTGCGGTGGTTGTGTTGTTTGCTTGATAGTATGCTAACGTGTAACATTAGTAGGTGTAATGATATCACGTGCAGATAAGATCTATGGATAAGCCAAAAACAAACAAACAAACAAGGTACGTCAGTGCATGGACTGAGACGTGATCCAGCGATGAAAATTTATATTCTCGCTCGCTACTGACTGGGTGATTATCACAACGAAAATAATATACTTCTATTTCCCTTTTCTAAGAACCGGAGAAACCGTTTCAGCGCTTAACCCCTTCACTTTTTAAAGGGAAATACCAATTTTGGTTTCGCATCGTACTTTATGTACCACAGTGGATTTTCGGCTTCTCAAAGGAATTGAATTCGTTTTCAAACGCTCAATGTACCGCATGCGTGAACTGGGTGAGCCTCATGCAAGGACTTCTAGTGGAGACAACCAGAAATCGTTGTCTTTATGAAGACAAGAGAAATGATCAGATAATAACATCTCTAAAGTGTCAGCATATTTGAATTTATCCTTTACTACTTATGAAATTAGGATAATCCGTGACATATTCGCTTTGAAGAGTGTACCTTCAACCTTTACGTGTACTTTTCGCTGCCTAAAGGTTAGAGAGGTTTGAGAGGTTACATAGACTTTGAGCTGGCTGCAAAAAGCCTAACCCATCACTGTCTGTGTACCAACTCTGTGACATAGATCGGGTGCAGTGGATCATTTGTTCCTGTTAACTAGTCTGACGAGGTAGAATGTAAAGCAAATAAAGTGATGATAGGACTGATACCCAGGTGAGGGTGTGACAGTTAATGAAGGTAACTAATCATCATGCGATTCCCCTTTTAAGATAAGCAAACGCAGCAAAGTCTGTTTGGAAATCGATACAAATGTTTCCAAATTTTACCATTTAACTCTCATATTAACAGGAATGACTGCACACCTGCAATGCCCGGCACCCACTGCTTCCAGCAACTCTCCGTCACGGCTACGATGTGACATTCCCGCATCATAGATGTGTCGAAGGTTAAACAATTCTATGTCGTAGTATGTTAGAGTGCATCGTGATGGGCTTGGCAAAAAGGTGACCACGCTACTGGTACATGCTATGACTCAGGTTACTTTTTCTTTTATGTATATCATTGCATCACTGCTTCCCAGCACAGAATGACTGCTTCCCAGCGGTAACTAGCAACATCAGTGATTTGGAACCGTATCGTAAACTTGTATAAGTATTCCATTGGAAGAACTGGCCCCCAAGCCAGAAATGGTATTTACTGAATGAATAAATTAAAAACTAAAGATCAAAGCCACATCAAAAGCCACATTAAAGGTAATGGTGCGATTGTGACTACAAGGACCAACAATGACATAACGTATCAATAGTTATACCGGGGAATATCCATACTTTTACTTGCTTACCAACCGTGTAATTTTTTGTATAGACTACAAGGTTTGTAGCTGCTGAAATCTATTTAGGTCGTAGTGTATTCTTGGTATATATATGATTACATGTAAGTAATCACCTATCAGTGTTGATATGTGTACATCCATATAAGTACAAATATATTTGGTTTGCAAATGTAATGACCTCCTTCTGTACCAAACCTTCAGTCCCAACTGGAGCTATATATGGGATCCTTACGATAATCAAACCTATAAACTGTTGGAAGTACGTCCCCGACTCGGTTTGGCGTCTAGGCTGGAGGCCTGCGACATGGCGCTTGTGTAGTAAGTGTGTCGGAGTGGGTTACAGGCAGTGTCAGAATACCAGAATACCACTACTGCGATAAACCCTGCCCTTTTCAAATGTGTGTCGGAAACTGCCATCACTTCTGTTGGAGCGTGTCAGGAGCTCAGTGGGTTCAGGTCCTTACCAATGCGTATGTGCCGTTATTTGTATCTGCAAAGAGTGCGTAGATACAGAATATAGTATTGCTTCATTGTTTCCCATAATAACAATATGCTAATACGATTGAATGAGGTGTGGTTGATTTCGACCACAAGATGTCAGAAACCAGTCCTAGGTGTGACAAGCTACCTGTTAAATTACACAATACAGGCCTATATAACCAGATAGTGTGCTTGTAAGTTACATCTTGATCAATTATAAAATTACGTAAGTCTTGTTACATAAAGGCGCCGGAAATCATAGACCAAAATGATGCGTCCCTCCTTGGCTTCGGTCTTGCCTGATTAGAGTTAAGTGGCTGAAATTGGAGTGAGGATTGATTATTTAGAAAATGGAGAGAAATGGTAATTAGGTAAGAGGTTATTAAATTCGCGATTTGTATCTTCTAATTTAATCAAAATAGATCTTGTCGTTTCCAAAACAGGTAGAAATTCCCTAAGGACGCAGTAAAGATATAGACTGTGTATGAAATAATCAGGGATATATTTATTTTTTTAAATAAATAAGCAGGGATATATATATGTTTATTAATCATTCACAACAATTCGCTATGTCCAGAATATGGACTTACAGGGAATATGGCTCTGTTTCCAGCATGCATACATGTACTATATACTACATCCTCATTTTGAGCAGGAGTTATACAAATCAAATGAAACTACATTGGTCATATCCACCACTAACAGTTACATAGCATATCATGCATATCTATATGAGTTGACCCAGATAAATAATTGCCACAAAGGTGTTCAGGAAATTGCACAGCCTGCGTGGCTCTAACTAATGATTTTCTCTCAAAACCTTTAGTCTATTCCTCAAGGTTGCATTACACGAGTCTTTACTGGGAATAAACCCAACATTAGCATCCTCGCTGTTCCAAAGGTGAGCGGTTTTGAATACCACTGATGTCTTATACTGACTAAGTCGAATCTGGTCACTGACCCTGAGGACTGGAGCATGGTATAGGCGCATGCTTCTTTCTCCAACTATAAGGAATCGCTTCCGTTTAGATCTCAGACAGGCCAGACAAAGTAGGTGAGATTTCCTCCTCTCATCAAGCATGTTCAGTTTAGAAATTATGTGTAGATGAGCTGTTCAGTGGTCTAATTGCAATCTTGTGCAGATACGCAGCCCCCTATTTTGACACCTTTGAAGCTTGGTTAGCAGAACAGAGTTTGTGTTATTAAATAGGACATCCCCATATTCCATGTGGGGCATAACTTTTGTTTTATATGTCAGAATAGCTTGGCTACAGTTGATTTTTTTTTATGAATATAGGCAAGCATATGTTATTTATGTTTTGTCCGATTCACATTTATTTGGACATGGTTTTTGAAGCTGAGCTTCTCATCAAGGGTCACCCCTAGGTAGTTAAACGTTTTTACTTGTTCTAAGCAGGAGTTATTTAGCACCAGGGACACTGGGTCCAACCTCTTTAGGTTGTGAGCAGTCCCAAAGACCATGCATTCTGTTTTGGACCCGTTGGCGGTGAGCCGATTATTGCTGCACCATTTCCGGACCGTTAGCAGATCTTTTTGCATTCTACCAGTTAAGACCTCAAGATCATCACCAGAAGTGAATATTACCAAGTCATCAGCGTATAGTTGGAACGAGCAATTCTGTATGGCCTCATTGATATTGTTCATATAGATTAGTGGCCCTTAGTAAGTTGATATTATTATCTAGCAATGCATTGGATTAAAGCGGTATCAGGCATTGACACAGATTTACATTTGAACCCAATGACTGAGCTGTAAAATTGCATTTTTGAAGTAAAATTTTATTTACCAGCATAGATGAAATTGGAACATGAACATGCATACTGAAATGTTGTAATCCTGTGAAATTATTGACTATACTTAAACAACCATCCAACCCTGCAGCGTCTCTTACACCACCGAATCTGCATCATTTATTAAACGGTATTGGCAGAACGCATACACACACTTGATAAAACCGTGTTCTGTGATAGGATTGCCATGTTCAGGTTATTTTTATCAACCATAGCAACCTGGCGACAGTCATTTTTATCACGATCTATCAGAGTAGTGACAGATCTTATTTGTCCTGCTGTTTCTATGGTCTCTAGATCCATGTCCAAGTCCCTTATCGCACCTACAACCTTGTTTTTCTCTCTTCGACAGTTCTGGTGTGCACGTGAAACTTTTTATATTTTACGTTTGTAAAATGTTTGTGTTACAATTTATAGGTTTTTTTTTAAAGTAGAATTGTTAAGACTATGGGACATAATTGGCCTGGCGATGGCAGTAATTTTTGTAAATTACCTGAAATTTTAAATTTAATTTTATGAATTACTAGTATTTAAATCTATTTTTTTTATGAATCTTTTAGGAATAAAGACAACCGAAGTATGTTATATGTCATTCTGCCATATACACAGGCGAACGCTATGGACGTTTATCTCACCCCTGATGTATAGGAAAACTATCCAATGGACGATTATGTCACAAATGTTAGCCTACTAGTCAATGTGAAGAATGAGATAAATTCAGAGACCCATTTAAATCTAGGGTCAGAGCTCGACCCCATCTCACTAGGTAATTCACGCGGATTCGCCTTGTGAATTACAACACGATTCAAACTCTATGGGATACGAGCTCTGACCCTAAACTTTCAGAGGTGTCCTCTATAATCTAGAAGAAAAGATTAGAAAACGTAGCTAAAAGATTGATATCCAAGATGGATACGTGAATAAACTCAAAGTTTTGTCCTCTGTGTGCCAGTTATGTGAGGTGTGAAACGAAATAGACACAGGGAAATGTATCTGCCTCCCGGGGTATTTATCTGAGACAAGTCCCACTGAGATTCTATACTGGAACACATCTTTCTCGCCTGAATGGTAAAGTTCCATTTTGCCGGGACAGGTTTATTCCCTGGCAATTTGTCAGCAACAAATACACCTAAAGCGCCTGATCCACGAGGGTGAATTTCTTGCGAATTTGTGTTCGCACACGTTTGCGTTCTCACGGTCTCATGAAGAAATTGCTTGGTGTTCATATTTGCAATTCTCATGAAAATTCTCATGACAATTCTCATGAACATGAAATTGACATGCAACAAAAGTAAAGCATTTCAATGTACGGTCGTATGAGTTTCTCACGTTCGCTCATAGTCGGATATATATATGTACATATTATCTTTGTACAAAAGGAAAATTGTCTGAGACTAGGGGAAAGGTGTGAAGGACACCCGTCTCAGGTACATTAGTCTCTACGTGTTTATCCCGATTGAGGGCGACCAATGACAGCCCGCAACTGACATCCATCCGATGACAGCCATGGCGTCACTGATTAAACTTCTTTGAGATATTACTTGTTAATCATTATTATCCATAAATGGATTCCTTGCATGGTTGGGAGAACAATATGACTGATGAATACATAATGAACGAGGAGAAAATACGTGCATGAGGAGAGATGACTCGGCACTTCTTAACCCAGGCAGTTCTAAGGCGCGCGGCAACGGGTTGCCTTTCTCAGTCCGTGCAGGCTTAATTAGTGACAGGGGTTATTTGAACATCTTTGCTTAATTACTAATTAATTAAAGTTGTAACATGAAATGGGCGAGGTGCAATGGGAGGCGTGGGGCTGAGGTGCTCGTTGAGTGGCTCAGTGCCACGTCTGACGCGTAACACGCTTAGCGGTGGGTTGTTCGTATGTCTCGCCTTACGTGACATACGGAACGTAGGCGCCGGCGGTTAGATTCAAGGCACGTAGTGCATGTATATGGATCAATGGACTTACCAGAAAATAACAAATTCTTCCAGAGCGAAGTTTTACTCAACGGTGTTGTTGATGAGCAGCTGTTAGTCTCCAGTGAACAGTAAGTATATGCGATAAGGCTCGCCCTCTAGCGGCCCCATACCTTTCCCTGAGCGGTAATTGCACTGGGGCCCTGCTATACACTTTTAGTTCGGCAGGTAGTCTTATGAAACTTTCCTTTTATCCAGGTATTTATACCTGAATACCAATGCAGCCACGTCGGTTTATGATATGATTTTAAAGTATTTTATTTAGAAATACGATATAATCCTATATAGTCCATTGACGATTTATTGAACAAGTTATTTATCAAGCCATTTATCTAGAACCACTTAAAAAATGCCTCTAAGTACGGCATTTCCTGCCGTAGCACGGCAATACCATAAGGCATTGTTCTACCGTAGCAGGAAAATGCCGTAAGGCATATCCTGCCGTACAGTCATTATTAATATTGTTATCCCTATCAGGCCAACAGGCCTGAGTAATGAAAACCAGCTCCTGTTTGAGCTGATACTCAAGGCCTCTTTTATTGCCTGTCTATGAAGCTGGAGTAATGTTCTCCTTGTTCCTATCGAACAAAAACAGAAATGTAAATCTGTACTTCAAATTGACATCAATAAAAGAAACGTTTACCAAAAAAAAAAAAAAAGCAACAACAAAAACTGCAGGTAAAAGTAATCTTTATCATTTCAGATAACCTTTTAAAGCATACCGCATACAGTACATCGTTATATATATGTGAAGTATCAAATATAACAGTATAATAATATTGTATCACATCTTTAAAGGGATGGTGGTTGGAAAACACTCGTGCTTCGTAGTCAGTGATTGATTGTCGACTGGTGACGCTTGTAGGTGAGGGGGCGCCTTATATAACGATCACTGCATTCTTGCCTCGCAAAGATAATTCTTGTCGGTTGCCTCGGAATTACCAAAAGAAATCAATTATTAACAAGACCCGAAGGCACTATCCTGCCGTAGCACGGCAATGCCTTAAGGCATTTCCTGCCGTAGAACAGTAATGCATAAAGGCATTTTCCTGCCGAAAAAAGCCTTAAGGAATCGTCCTGTCGTGGCACGGTAATATCAAAAGGATGGCATGTTCTCATCATGAAGATGTACTCAACAATTCCCATAAAATAGCGGACTTTTCATAGCCTTCATTATAAGTTTCTAGTTCAACTATTATATTACGTATGTGGCCAACGAGATGAAGGTGCATTGGTAACAGGATTAAGAAAACACGGTAGAAATATTAAAGTTATATTAATGTGTATTCCATCAGGAAGCCCATCACCATCGCTACTTTATATTACTGCTCTTATATCGTGACAGTGGGTTTGAGGCTTCTATTAGATTAGATTCGCACCATAATAGGGTTTCCATCCGTTTCGCTAGAAGACCAAGGACATCGTATAGAATTCCATCTGCACATAATGTAATTACATGCGTGGCGCAATTCTCTTCTCACGGTTAAATTTCATTATTCTTTTTCGTATTGCCGGAAAAGTTAAGGCGGCTTAGGTTGTTGTCATATCGAGAATTAAATCTGGAGGAGATAATGAGTGAACACCTTGTTTATCTACCCAAGAAGAGACGGTAGCGGTAGTAATTTTAGTCGTAGCACCTGGAAAGGCATCTCATGGAGGATCTAATCCGACTCGGTGTCTACTCCTACAGATGTTTACAAGCCCGTTTCCATTGGCCGACGAAAACGTTGAAGATTTTGTGAATTTTCCTAAAATTCTGTTAATGGTGTCCATAAATTTTACATCGGTATCAATGAATCGGTGAGGGTGCAGTTTCTTCCTTGCTTCTGCTGCATTTGACAGTTCCATACCGACTGAAGCTGTTCGACGATGGACTTATTATATAACACTGCACAAAACCACCATTTTATTCATATATACGCCATCGCGGAAGTGCATGTATTGGCTGAATATGGACTTGTTTTCATATATATATGCCCAGGCCTTATACAAACGGACGCGTCTTGGCTATATTTCACACCCGGCGTATATGAGAGGAAATACCCTCTCTCCCCACCGCCTCCCGCCCGTTTGTGTTGGTAGAAGTACAGGTGTCCTCAGAAAGAAGCCCTCCCCCCACGCCCACCCCCCCCCCCCCACCCCCCCACCTCGACCCGCCTGCTCAGTGAAGCCCTCTTCACTTGAATAGTCGGCCAATAGAACCGAGCTCATGAGCGACTATTTTGAATATAGCACCTCCTGACGATTATGTGTTGTTAACGACGAGAAATCGTCTAGTGTGAAAGCCAAAATCTAGAAAACGGGTGACGATTTCTGATCGTCGCACAAGGTACTTTTGCACCTCTTCATGATTATGGTGAGGACTTGATACCAAAAACTTATTGTGGTTTGAATCAATCATCGGGAAACGCCATCATTCTATAAAGCACAGTCGTCAAGTCGTTCGGCATTTACAGTAGATGATTATGGACGACGGTTCTTGAATTTAGTACCACCAGATCACCTCATCACGATTATGGTGAGGATATTAAGCCGTCGACATTTTAGAAGCAGCTATTAATAATGAATTTGATTGCCGACATCTAGAAACGCAATCATTGTATCAAAATTCAGTCGTCAAGAACCAGAACCCAAAGTGGCCAGAACTACGGGTTTGAAATCTACATCTACGGTTCTTTGCTTAGCCCTTTTACAGCTGTAGTTTAGGCAGGGTAAATCTTTGATAATTATAGGTATGTAGCACCTCATTAAGAGGACAACAGGAGCTCATCTTGAGATAGCGTATAAACAAGACCCATTTGAACGATTGTAAATCGTCTAGTGTAAATGCTTGAAGCACCTCTTGGGCCGACAAATCCCAGCTGACAACCTTTCGTTAGACAACTTACAGTCGTCACATTTTCAGTCGTCTGATGTAAACACCACGAGAGGGTGATAGGAACATGTTTCGCAGCGGCGGGGACCATAACAGAATTTATATTGGACAAAATATAGCTTTGCATTATTTGCCCACGTCCTTACTGTACGAGAATGGCTTGGACAAATAATAGCCATATGCACTTAGCTTATAGTGAACGGTATACGCCTTAGGGCTATCGCAGTATAGTAATTGGGGAGTGCAGTACTGCATTATTCAATAGGAAACATAACCAGTACGACATGGAAGTGTCGTATTTGTTGTACATAATTTTTGTTCAGTGACACTTTCAAGAAATCACTGTACGGTAATAACGTGATTAGCTATGTAACTGTCTTCGTATATCAACATATTTTGTAAACTTATTGATCAGATATATATATCCCTCTGCCTACGGCATCAGGATGAATAATTCTACCACCTATTCTTGACCTACGAATATAGTCAGCCTTTTTCCGTATATAACAGCTTAGATAGTAACATCAATGATTGAGATAAGTACATGAATACAAAGTGCACAGTGATTGGCCAGCACACTCCATTCAAAAGGAACAGCAGTGAAGGACACGAAACCATAATAAGAACCAACAAATAAAGCAATTCCAGATTCCAAACAAGATGAATTCACGGTGAATAGGTTAGGTTACTCATGGCAGCTCTTATCTGGATTATGCCGACCAATCAGCATGTACCCTGTGATCAAGGGAATAACGGTCATACTGAGATACACAAATGTAGAAGCAAAGCTAGAATTACAGCGAAGAAGCTCCACCAGCCAGGAATATCTAGCACATTGGTGCAGGCAACTGCAGGCAGAGCCTAATAGCCTGTCGTGTGGCATGACACTATAGCGTGGATTCCACCAGACTAAGGTTTCATGGCAAAGTTTTCGGTTTCTCCAGAAAATGTCGAAGAATATCAAATCGCATTAGCGCCCAAATCTATCAGAAAAATTGACAACTTCATTTATAATTATTTCAGATTTTTTAGCAACCCGTCAATTCTCCATTTCACCAGATTTCGGCAGAGATCGGTCTCTCAGTGGAATCCACGCATAAGTGACAGGCCAGGAAAATAGACTACTTGGATAGCTTTTGCACACTTTATCACTAAATATATCCATAGCAAAAAACAATTACATTTGCTAATTATCCGTTGTATCTTATCAATCAAGTTGTACTAATTTCCCTCGGAAATTTACCCATCATCCTAGGTTCCAAATATTGTAGACCAAAGATAAACTAATTTCCTGCAAAATTGGAATTTGGGTGTATTTTCTAAGAGGGATCTTCAACATTGTTCGATCCAACCATCATTTTTATCACGTCTCCCACAATTGGTGATTTGATTACAACTGGCGGCAACGGCTGTAAGCTAGCGCTTAATTGTGCAGTAAGCCTGACTTTATGACCTAGCCCAGGTCCATTGGCTACCTCCAGGAGTCATTCAATAGTACTTTGAAAGAGAAGGGGGTCCACAACACTAATGTATTGCCTTCATCCGGTCAATACACCCACTGCCTTTGTAAAATGCGAGTGTTGCGAGGGATGACCCCAGTGGAATACCCCTCTTCCTTCCATTCACCTCCCTCTATTGGAGAAGTCCGCCAATTACAAGGACAGTGATTAATTAAAGTCCCGTGTGATTAAACCCTCCCCGGGACGAGCAGATGTTGGCGGGGAGGAAATATCTGTCACATTGATTCCCAATACGGCAGACGTGATTAGGATAAAGTGTCTGGTCGTTGTTGGATGGCACGAGGGAGACTTGGGGCCCGGGTGGAGACAGTTCATTGATTGTAAGTAGTGTGCCGCCATGTATGACCAGATAAGGTGGTACTGTACGAGGTAAGGAGTGGGGTAATAGGGGTAAGGGTAGGAGAACGTATGCGTATAGAAAGCCGACCAGGGGGGACGAATGAATACATGTATGGTTGGGGTATTGGAAAATACACGATATTGATTGCTTTCAGATACAAGCGGGAGTGACTAAATAAGGTGTTATAAGACAGAACTGCATTAAAATCCACTAGAAATGTTCCATGAGTTCTTGGTTGCGGTGTTATCGTGTGAGGAAAAGTTGAGTAAGATTATGTAGGATACCAAAATGAATGGCATATTTTCAGCGGATATTGATGGATTGCAGTTCAGATTTTATTTTACCCCTATTACTAAATAATTGGCTATTGTTTGTGACGTCATTGAATTTTGTTTTCTTTTTCTTTTTTTTCTTTCACAATTTGTGACGTCATTGGATTTTGTTTTCATTTTCTTTTTTTTTCTTTCACAATAGTCCACGGACATTTGGTATGAGTTTCTGTTTCTTTGTCACAGACCTTGAAATCATTGGTAACTGCACTATTCACTTTTCCATAATCTCAACAGGTCACATCATTAGGAAGGTAGTATCATTCCTAGTTTGTCTCCCTGTAATGAATGGAATATTTAAACACATGGCCATTAAGCATGAAACACTCGCGTACAGGTTCATGATGAAATGTTGATCATTGAATTTGGTATTCTAAATGTCACCTGTTTTCTTACCAAAACTGTTTTCTCTCTTTTCAGGTAAGTAAGCGGCTTCTGTGCTGATGTGTCCCCGGGTAAAGTATATGTATATATAGTATCAAAATAATTTACACGAATATAAGCAGGCCTTTTTAGAAATTATCAATGATTGGAATTACGATATGTATTAGTGTAAAGTAAGTCAATGTGTAATTGATGGATCACATAAATACATGTTTGTGAAATGTTTGTGAAATCCATGTGTGTTTGGAAGTATATATGCATGAGAAGGAAACTAGCCCCTGTTGAAATGATATCAAACTTACTTAACGAGGCCTTGGCCGAGTTAGGTAATTCCTTTCTAATTGGATTATAATTGAATTATAATTGATATTCTTTCTCCCGGTACTTGTTTTCCTATGACTATATACCTTCAAACATTGGTAGGAATTAATCTACCTCTGATGGGCAGGGAAGCCATGTCCAACCTTATCGATTAACACACTCACTACACTCATATCATAGATCCAAGTTACGATCTGATTTGTCGAGATGGTGCCTCCACATTTCAGCCAATACCAGTGCATGCTACTCTTTATACAATTCTCACTCTCCAATTTGATGTAAGGTTAGGGCAACCTTGATGAATACGAAAGCGTAGTACAGAGGCTACGACTGGAGAGTGAGTCCTGTGACGCCACATTCTCTTAGTGGCAGTGAATCTTGTCTGTGTCTATGTTAACATTGCAGCATACTGCTGACCTTGGAATCCCAAGGTTGCCATACTGTGTGGGCTTGAGTCCTGCTGCAACTACTTTTCTCTTCATCCTCAGCAGTGGTAGATCTACTCCTAAATCAAAAGCCAATACTTCCCACACCATGTCTATGTGGAGAGGAAAATAACTCTCACCTCGGTAAATGTGTAGGGGCGAGGTTTCTACCTGAATTTTTCCATAATCAATCCCAACCCTTGTGGTCTAAAAGAACCTTGAGAAAGTCTGGAAAGCACCTGCAATGGTTGACTGGATTTTTAATCAAACATAAAATCCTCCGTAAATATGTAGGGGTAAATATGTAAGGGTGAGTAAGTCATTTAGCTATTGTGCTTTCATTTTAGAGAATCAATTCATTTCAGTTTCATAAAGGTTTACAATGTGAATTGTCTCCAAAATTAAGGCCCTTTTTCATTGGCCGACAAAAACGGTATCGAATTTCTGTATTTTCCTAATAGCCAATTTACATTTCGCATCAGCAGTGCTAAAGTTATCTCCATCGGTGGTTCCTGACTGTATATCCGTGATGGCCAGTGGAAATAGGCTGTTAGGAAAACACAAACAAATCTACACTGTTTTCGGTGGCCAATGGAAACGGGCCTATTGTCATATGTGCGTCGTGCATGGATGTAATGACCGTTTTTTATGAGTGACAGAATCTCCCAGTAGCAATATCCGAGCGAAAAGAAGTGGCATCTAGTTAAGGTAAACATATTTTCAGATTATGATCTATGGTGGCAGCTCTGAACATTGAACATGGCGGCAATTAGGTGTAAGTTCATGCACTTCATAGAGTTCCCAATTTCTCAACTTCCTACGTGAGCTTTTAATGTCCAATTCTGTTCAATCTAAATTGGTATTCGAGTCTCTCATTCATTATCATTATCTCCGACTTCCAAACTGAACGTGACATAGAGATATCATTTTGGAATCTCCTGTTGGAAATTCTGGCTTGTCAGAAACCTCGAGTAGCGAATTCTAGGCGCTCTATAAATTTCCTGTTTAGACGTTATATTAGAGGTAGAAATACGCTGTTCTCACATCACCCACTACGCAGTTATGTCACACCCGCAAAAGTATGGCCTAATTGGATATTAGTACGAAAGGGAGGCTTGAATCTAGCAAGCGAATGATAGGAGGCAGCCTAACTTCATGTTTTTTTCGCATATCATTAAAGTGATAGACTGTCTGGCTGATATGGGCCATGACAGTGGCAGCCACAGGAGCAGTGTCAAAGAATCGTCCCCCTTCAGGGTCATATTCTGCTACGTTTTATATGGATCCAGATGTTCGATCTTCCCACCTCCCAGTATCACCCCTATTCTCCTGCCACCCTTTCTAAATGCCTCATCAATACCGATGGATCGACATATCTAAATATAGTACCGCATGTGAATAGTGTATCAAGTAATTGATTGACCTCATTGCCTGTTCTTCAAAGGCCCCATTCATGAGAGGATTTAAATTTACATACGACAAACAAATACGTATATCATTATTTCTTTTCATCTTACGAAGTCATGTATATTGTGATTCAAACAGTAGGTTTACGGCTGAATGACTAGTATAGCAAATGAAAGACTAGAAATACGAGAAATTGATGAAATTGATTATTTCTAAAACGTAAAAAGCCTCTAATGATGATCAACGATAAAGCTGTGTAAAGTATACTGAATCAGTAGGTTTTAGATTAGCATTCAAGTCACGGTAATTAGAGGAAGGGGATGCAACACCCTGGTCTAAAAAAGGCCTTTTATATATATATATATATTTTTTTTTTATTTCTTTATTAACAACATCTGACTTCAGTCAGTTATTCCTGTTCTACATGGCTCGTAGTAATCCTGAGAACATCGCAAATTGGGTGATTATGAAGTATGATGATGGTAATTGGTACATTATTCGCACAGTATCGGTCAATCTTAAACAACAAAAGAATGTACACGTTACAATAGCTTGAAATTGCATGAAATTGCTGGAGTTTCCCTGCACTGGTACACGTTCTTCTTCTTCTTTTTCTATGTTTTTCTTTTTCGTTACACTTTACACTCACCATATTGCTGGCCAGGGCCGTGTCATTATAGATTGTTTAACCTTGTTTGATTCCTACCTTTCGGCCAGGAATGTCCATACAGGAAGGCGTTCCACCTACGGATTATGACTACCGATTATGGCATTCAGCACCATCTACCGATTATTTGACGCTTCTGGTACAATAATCGCCAGGTGGAAAAAAGGGTCAACAAATCCCTTCTTCAAGCTTACCTAATGTGACACTACTACTCGACTTTCTGAACCCGTGACAAAATGTCTGCACGTTGAATGTATCGGTGATTGAATTAACTTAAGGGTCAACAATCGGTCGGCGACTACCACATGTTTTTGTGGATCTTTAAATCCAGTTACATTTGATTTGCTCTTTTCAGCTGTAGATAACATGTGCACTTTTAATCCTTAATCAGTTGTTTTATCCAATAGGTTACAGGTGTAAATTCCAATTTGCACAATAAAAAAAGGATTTACTCTATGTACATTGGTTTATCCATTGACAAACAATTTATGCTTGACAGAGTAGTCTGACTGCCACATTGTATGCTCACAAATGATTCTCAAGGGAGCAATCCTTGATAGCTGCGAAGGACAATACCAGCAACAGCTATGAAATTCTCTGACATGCCTACTGATCCGAACAGAATGTATTTTGATATCGAATTTCTGTGAAGCTGCGGGGTCAAAGGAAACCGGAATTTATTCTGATGACCCAATAGAATAAACAGAGCAGATAAAAAACTACGCAAAATTTCCAAAAAGAATCTCACCCCTTCAATCCTCTCCCCCCCCCCCCCTGAGTGCGTGTGTATGTTATGGATGGCTCCGAACAGAACCAACCACCGATATTTGAAGAGTTTGTACATAACAGGTGTTTATTTTCGTCAGCAGGTGGAAACGCGGTATTCCTACACACAATAAGAGTTTTCATGTTTGTGGATTGTTCATCTGGGCAGTGGCCACCAGGCAGAACTGACTTTAACAACACGTGCCAAAAACATGGCGTCTTTCTTACAGGCGCGGCCTTTTCTCGTCATGTGTAATTTATTCATTGGTATTTGACATGACAATGAACGTTGGCAATCTCCCAAAATTGCTCCTTTTTATCAAATGGTCAAATTTTACTAATTACATTTTGCTGAAAGACGGTGCAATTATTTTCCTCATCTGCTGAAATGTATTCATAGGTACTTGATAGAAAAGAAAATACTGACTGATCTCGATTTATCCAATATTTCTTTTCAAGAGGACATGTTCCCAGCCCTTCTTAATCCCAGCAACCCATTTGTACTATTATCCTCAATCTCTAAACCGATCTCTAAAGGATAAATTTGTGTATGGTTTCATCAAGAACAGTCTTAAATGCAACAGTACAGACAATTTATACATGTGATTGATATTTACACACATCATAAATAGAGATACAGAAATAATAGCTGACAGTTTTGAATGAAAAGGGAAATGATTCAACAGGGACGAATATAATTCAACATGTCTTGATATATCTTCCCATCTATGCTCCTTTGACACTTTTGCGGCGGGAATGCCTGAAGGCAGTGTGCACACGAGGGGCGGGAATGCCTTAATGCAATCATGACAAATTAAACAATTTTTCAATAAATTTAGGAAAAAGAAATCATGTCTTATCAAATTACGAAAAATATATTATCGTAAGGAAAATCATTTGTAGCAAAGATAAGATTATTTAGGTTATGTGGCAAGAGTAATGTTTTTATATATCTTAAGGAATTCTCGCCCCCAGGGACATACTGTTCAGTGGTATCATCTCCCCTGTAACAATTTGCAACCCACCGACCTGCTTGCCTGGAAAAGGATTAAAAGCAGCGACCTTCATAAAGCGTCCAAAACCTTTGTCAAACCATGTTTCAACTGGTATCAATAATGCAGGTATGAGGCAGGGGCAAACACTGCTTTTTGTACTATGAGCTGCCAACAGGTAATTTGCATTGAGACGTGGCTGACGGTAACCGCCTTTAAGTTCAGACTTTGATGAACACCACTCACAGTAATAACGTAATTCAGGGTTGTGTCTCAGGCCGTCAGATATCACTACTACGCGTCTTGGTCCTCTGTTTACTCTAATCTCCCAAATTCCCAGGTCGATAAACGTGATTTTGTTTAACGCCACTTGTGCCATGGCGGTACAATTTACACTAAGATTCGTTAATGTCTATAATAGGAACTGTTGAGAAAGACGCTCGTTTTATCTCAATTGTATTTCTGTAAATAAACGTTTTATTCCACACTTGATGCTGTCACCTGTATAAGCATCCCTCTAAAGGTTTTACAATTTGACATGTCACATAGGCATTCACGGGGAGTGCCACATAGTACGATACAGCACAAAACAATAACAGGTTATGCTCAAAACAACTGTATGTGGGTGACATACGACTGTGTCAAGGAAGGTCGGATGAGGTTGTTTCCTGCTATCCAACCAGTGAACAATACTGTGCATATGTAACCAAATACAACGACACTTATGAACCAATGAAAATTTTATCTGGACCCGGAAATGCATTTCCAGCACGACGATTGTGTGATTGGGACACTTATCTGGTCGGTCGTCTAGTCCTACTTGGACGCATTCTCCTTGACCCTAATTTTCTCTATTTTCCACTTAATACGAAATATCCTTACTATACCTATAGAAAGTGTGTAATTCACCGGCGGGAAATTGCGGGTGGTGGTAATCTCCGGCCTACATAGAGCTTAGATTAAGGAAAAAGGTCCCCTGTGGATAAATTAGTGTGTGAGAAGATCGGCGGTCGTTTTGTCTTAGCTTTGATAACTTAAATTTGCAATGCTGAAACATACATGATATATATATATATATATATATATATATATATATATATATATATATATATATATATATATATATATATATACTGGTTATATATATGTATATATATATATATATATATACTGGTTATATATATATATATATATATATATATATATATATATATATATATATATACATACTGGTTTCAGATAAAGGCGGCCGTAATCTCCTCGAACTAGACTCTACGTGATTTCCCCGCATTCGCTCGGATATTACTTCGCGTCTAGTCCTCAGAGATGGCGGCCGTCTGTGTCTGTAAACAAGCGAATATTGTGTCACTGCTGTGTTCTCCAAAGTGTGTCTGATATTTCATTTGGTTCTCGAAGCTTAGTGTAGACGTCTTAATAGTTACAGTGTCATGCTCCAGCAAGTGAGTCATTTGCAGAGTGGAACTAGTAATTTAAAGAGGCGAGATAGTAATTTTCCAAGGTGACAGAATAATTCACACAGGCGATAGCCCATATTTTGCTGGAGGTAGTAAAACTAAAGTCGTACACACATTTGCTATGGTTTATATTACGAAAACCCTAAAGATCGACAAGAAAACGAACTTAAAGTAGTTCAATTTCTGAGTAGTAAGAAATTTTTTACTCCATAAAACATGCAAATGGTGTTCTTGAGGATATATAAAACCAGCCCACAGTCCGGCAAAACATTTTTTTATATAGGAACATTCCGTGGAAACATCCCAGTCTACGTTTGGTTAAAACAACCGGAAGTGGTCCTTTCCCATCATGCTGAGGTGCTAGCAGACGAATAGACTCGTTCCCTGTCCAGATAAATATTAGGACATGTCACGGGAAATTTTGAGCAACCTTGAACTTTGCTTATCAAGCTCTCTCCCTCAAAATAACTCATTCACATTGAATGACGATACAAAATATATAGATATCAACCTTTCACAATATGATACTCAACATATCAGAATGTTCCATTTACCGCAATTGTTGGACATACCTCGATGTATCTCAATTGGAAGAACTCCTCTTGTAGGAGAAATTGAAATAAAGCAAAAAAAAACAAAAAAAACCTATCAGTTAGGCAGTGGTACAACTACTTCTTGCTACATGCAGTCTGTATGCCAAGTTCAAATGATGATAATGGAGTATCAGTCATTTATATTTTTGTCTAACCACCTCACACAATTGACATCATTTACACAAGCAAATCCTATTCCTGCTATAGTGTCTGATACCGAAGCTAAGCAGATCGCCTATAGAAAGATAAATAAATGACAACCTATTTGAATTTGGGAATTCTAAATCCCATACTGCTATCCCACAGAGCACCTGACAAAATGGCGGACGCTAACTGGCCTAACACGTGTGCACATAGGTCATGCTTCCAAGATTGTAGACCTGCCGAGAATACTTTGGGGTGAATATTGTGTCAGGCAAAGCTGTGAAGGTGACAAAGGGCGGCTGAGACTGCCGTTCCCCGGTGACCACCACAGCTCGCTTTGGTCTTGTCATTGCTGCCCTCTGTCACCCGCCGACGCCGCCAGCGTCCGTCATGCGCCGGTTCCGGCCTGTTATGAGAAGGTCACCGCTGGCGAGGACGGCGATAGCAAATAGAAACATGCGGTTTTCTAGTTTAGTTCACCCCTGGTATTCTTGTCAATTAGGTCTTACATTGGGAACTCGTATTCTATGCCCCTAGGGGTATTGCAGTTTGTTTTCCGTGGTCTATATCCTGTGCATCGTCCATTCTTTAAGTGTGTACAGGGGTGAGATAAATTATATACAGAAAGCAACTCGTTTTGGTCGAATTCGTTGTTCTCCAACTCGTTTGAATCCTATGTGAATTTCAGTCTGTTGATGCCTCGTTCATATCACTCTGCATCAAATTTAAACTCGTTGAGAACGGGTTTAACCAAAAATTGTTGGTTTCTTCTTTAGTATTTTTTATTTCTTTATTTCGATTTATCCTGCGAAGACATAGGCTTAGTCAGCCTGTTTGATTGTCCTCACAGCTACAACCAACATTCAACGTTTGTACAAAAATATCAAGATACTCTAAGACAAATAAATATGCATATGTTGTCATCATCATATGCTGTCATCATGCACCCTGTTTAAACTTTTCGCGCTGGCTGCCCGCAGGAGGGGCACAGTCTTGGGGCAGGGTACTATAGAGGCAGTTAATATCGCTAGGGACTGGGTGCTAGATGCACACTGTGAAAATTTGATTTCTTCATCACGTGACATGACACATGATCCTTGATATTATTTTTCATTTCATCTACATTATTAAACATAATGTTATTCCTATATTCTGTGGAGGTCTAATGTTTATTTCGCCAATAGTCCCAATCCCATTACGTAAAACAGTTATTTTATAAATAATGCCTCAAAGCCTCACCCAGTCATTCCTAGATGATGCATTTAGAGGTATCACTGGGCCCGCCCTGGTTGATGCCCCGAGGTATCACCCAATGAGAATAGGTTAACTGCAGGTTTGCGACGCTTGGGAGCGTCGTTTTGAGCGTTCAGAGCGAGAAATAGAGATTTCAGAGAATTGGCAGCATTGTATCACAACAACGTGAGGTCATCCTGAGCAGTGTCACGTACAGTAGCTAAGGCTTATAGAATAGCTAACCTAGTGACAAGAAAAGAGAATTCGGAATATCTTCTATACTAAATGAAGAAGACAGATAACCATACACAGATATGTATTGATAAAATATATTATAACAAAGTATACAGTTACATAACAATTCTCATCAACATTCTGTAGTGTTCATATAATATAAGTCCTCTTGGTCAAAGCAGTACTCACAGTCTATCACTCTCAGTTATTTATCATGTCTCCTTGACTTGTGGATATAGATGATCCAAAGTAGTGGTAGCAGTCACCAGTGTCTTTAGCATATGGAGAAGCCCAATCCTCAGTAAAGGCCTCTGTAGCATAGAGTCCCATGGTGTTTCAAGCCTGACACTGCAGTGGTGGTAATGCTGAGCAGGATGGAGATGTTGACGCCACAGTGTCTGGGTTCCAAGTGAGCTGTGAGTTGAAATCTGCTTCCTTATATACCCTATCTGGGGGTCAGTCCAAACGAAGACAGGGGACGGTTCAAACGCTGGGGGTGGCAGTCCAAATGGTTAGACCAAGACCACTATCTAGAGCGAGGACCTGTTAGGAGGCACCCTGTGATATTCTTAACCCTTTAAAGGCGGAGGTCTGTGGCAGAGCCCTATAGGTAGGGGCGGGTACTTTGGACTGGTATAACCCTAGGGGACGGGCCGATTTTTGTCTGAACCCATATTCCATTATTTGATCACGTGATATGACACATCATTCTTATTTATATTATTTGGTTTACCAAATAATATTAAATACTATATCATAGGTATATTCTCTGAAAGTTTCAGATATATTGATCAATTATTTCTTCATAAAACAATGAAATGGTAAATATTACTTAATTTCATAAATAATGCCTCAAGGCATTATCCGGTCTCCGTGGGGGAATGCCTCAAGGCATTATCCGGTCTATGCTGGGGAATGCCTCAAGGCATTATCCGCCTTAAAAGGGTTAATACATACATCACAGCAGTGATGACCGGAAAATGACCTTTACTTATAAGAGCACCTCTGTATGAGCACTGATTGGTAACACTTGTACTGGTTCAATTTCTGATAGAGCTATTTAATGATTCTGTTGCTGTATTCTTGCAATAGCATTGAACATTGATAATCTGTCCAATCTCAAGCTAATATGTATGATAGTTGTTTACCGAACGTTTTACCGAACTTGAGATCTAGTGATAATAATTGGTAAACATATTATTTGATTGCCAGCAAACCAGCAAACACTTCCATCCCTTTGCGTTACAAATAGGTTTTCACATATCGGAGATGATCTACTAAAGTGGTCAGCCGGCCCTGGTTTAGCTTCCTGCGGCACGGGGGACCACCTACATCAGTTATAAATAGAGACCATTAGTAAATGTGTGTCAGGGAGACCCTGGATGGCAACATGCCTTTCAAGCTGCACCACAACCACCTTCGTTATTCAGAGGCGTCCTCCTGGGCTGTAGACTATAAGCTAAGAACAGACTGAACGTTGCGGCTTTTGTGTACAGCTATTAAAGGGGCATCGGAAATTCACCTTGAAAATTTAAACCTATATCACTTTCCTGGAAGTTTAATATGATGACCTAAACATTTGTGCTGTAGAGGACTCACTTATGATCAGGTGGCACTATGCTAGTTTTTGAATTGGAGATATTATGATAAAAGAACATACATGTTCAGTCGTTTTAAGATGTAGGAATGCACATAATAACACATGATATTCTCGTAAGCCTTTCACAGAAAGCTGCAAATGTACAATTCTACACATTCGAGTTTTAAAATACATAATTACCGTTATTATTTTTGAATGACTTAAAGAAAAACATATATTCAGTACATGTGCCTTATACATCAAGTAAATAGAAATGGGCTAAATGTACCTATTGGGTTAGATCAAAGGAGACACCAAATTAGATTTATATCAATTCAGCATTAGAATAAATCATAACGAAATAGATTGGACTGATAATTTTCAATATCTAAAAATCACCAAGTAGCACCATTGTGAACTGTAGGATATGATGGAAAGAGTATCGCAGCTATTTCGGTGTTTTTCCTCCTGGGTTGGCTGGGCTCCCTGTCCGACCACCCATCCACCTCACCCTTCCCACCTTTGGCCGGGCCCCCTCTTCTAATTACCGCCATACCGGGGAAACGATGGGAGGATGTTAGGCAGGGTAATAATTTATGAGCAGCGATTAGCTTCTCCAGGGTTAGCGAAAACACGGTCATACATCAGGGACACCAAGGTGAGAAAGCCGATGTATAAAACACCTTTTGGGAAGATGGTGGTGGAAATATAGGCTCCAGGGTGTACTGATAGATGTGAAGTAGTATGTTCTTTATTCATATGTGACATGAACCTGTGTTGCTACACACCTTTATTATAGCGAAATGAATAAAAGAAAAAATATACATATATATTGTATACCCTACACTGAGCGGAGAACAAAATGCAAAGCAGTGTGAAGGCAAAGCAGTGTGTGGGAAGATTGGCATTTTTTTCTTTCTCAACCTAAATTTGCAATGCTTAAAGATAAATAAAATATCAACCGGTTTTTCATACTTCTGTTATTATTATTTTCGGAGTCGACTTTAGGCAATATCCTCGCATTCTCTCGGATTTTACTACATGCCATCTCCTAAAAAACACGATTCCAGTATCCGAGAACTGTTTGCAGCTTTAGGTCTGCCCAGTGAGATGTTATTTGCGTAATTTCTTCTTGAAACTTTATATATATACATATATATATATATTTATATATATATATATATATATATATATATATATATATATATATATATATATATATATGGAAATATAATATTTTCCTTGGCCTTGGATACAGTCTCCATTAATGAACTTCATCATGCAGACTTCATCCGTCTACATTCAGTTCTATACATTCAAAGAACGATGTAGCCCTCCATTTCAGGACCTGTCTCAACAGCCCAATGTCCTTGCATCTAATTTCCTGTTCTAGCACCATACGTGCCTTTCCTTACCTTCCCTAAGCAGCCCAACACAGGGACAGTATCCATGCAAACACAGACATGCGCAAGTCCCTCCCCTACACCACCTGCCTACCGGTGGCGCACTCTAGTGGCAAGTGGAACTCAAACAGGAAGTGTTTGGTAATTGAAGGCCCTCGATGAATGCTTGCTGTCTGTCTGTGTGTCCTGGCGTCCCTGACTCCCCACGCCACACTAAGTCAATATCAGCCAACCAGCAGGCGCCGCTCTATAGCCATCTGACATATGATACGGGCCTCTCTATTGGCCACCGGGGATGGTACGTTGCCTGTGATTGGTTGAAAATTCTGAAGTTACCCGTATATGGGATTGGACGGTGCAGGTTTGTTGGCGTGTGCTGGTTGTGGATATGGGAGGGTGGGGGTCAAAGGCGGGGGCTGTGGGAAATTTTGTAAGGGCTTTAGTGATTTCTTACCATGTTGGGCACATTTACAAGATCATACAAAGTCCCCATGTGTGTCTTTATGTGGGAAATACATAATGATACTAAGATTTGAATCATGAATACATGTTTATGTTGGTTATTGATCATATGAATATTCTTCAGGCACTTGGCTCTGTGTACCCCTCCAAGCAAACAGATAGACCGCTGGAGACAAACAATGAATCGAGGAATCTAAATATCACATACCCGACCAGATCAACACCACCGGATCAATATACACCATAAATCATCCTACCATTATCAATAGCTACTGTCCTTCACGACTCTACCTGCCGGTAGAAAGAATCTTCAACCTTAGGGCCCTTTCCCACTAAGCTCCCGATACACTCCGACACGCTTCCGACACGCTTCCGACACAGGGGCCCGTTTAATAATTCAGGATCACACATGAAGACTTTTTCTTTATCTCACCCCGGTATTTTTCCCCATAAGATTAACATTAGGAACTCGTACTCCACGGCTGTGAGGTTCGTGTACCCAATACTCAATGGCTAATTTGGTGATTCATTTAATCAATAAATAATGTTATACGGGATGAGATAAAATCAGAAAACCACTCGATGAAAATAACTTGGTCTGCATTACACCTCGTTTGACCACAGAGCAATTCACTCAGCTTCGCTTCGTGAATTACTCTGCAGTCAAACTCGGTGGAGTACGGACCAAGCTATTTTCATATCGTGGGTTTCCTTCTCAGAACCTTGTACAAGGGTTATCGTCTAATGATATTTAAGTCTCTTTGCTTAGACAGTATTTGCCATCCATAAGGTCGTCCATAAGTGTAAGAGCCGAGATTATTAAACGGGGCCTAGGACTACTGAAAGAGTTTAAAATAACATGACTTATACACAACTCAACTTTTCATTGTATGTCGCAAAGTAGGTCCGAAACACACCAAGTGAGTGAAGAAAGGTTTGTCAGGACTGACCAACAAAAACTGTGGATTGTGTCAGACTTTTTTGCTTCTGATATGCTAGCTGCCCATTTACATTGGCCGACAAACATGGTGTAGATTTTTTGTGATCTCCTAATAGCCTATTTACATTTTGCGTCAGAAATGCTAGGGTCCGTCGGTGGTTCCTGATTGTATATCGGTGATGGCCAATGGAAATAGGCTATTAGGAGAACAGAAAAGATCTACACCATGTTCGTCGCCAATGGAAAAGGGCCTTGTCGAAAACCAGGGACACACCAAGCGAGAAATACAGCGATTTCCAAGTAGGTGCCATCCATAAAGCATGTACGCATAAAGGGGAAAGGGGCGAATTTTTTTTGGAATTTTTGCAAATGCTCATTCTTTGTTCTAATGCGTACAGGATAAAACATAAAATGGCGTGTATGTGAGCTATTATTTCATAATTCACTTGATTTTCATCTGAAATGCTGAATTGTCTATGAGAGATATTACTAAAAGATAATAGCTCACATGCACTGTATTATATGTGTAGGTGATTCCAGAAATCCGGCTTTAATGGTGGTAGATATTGTTATCATGTAACAGCTCACATACTTGCCATTTGTTATTGGCGATTCCGGAAATCACTGACTTTCTTCCTCAGTCAGATCCCCGTCTTAAATCCTCCACACACCCAGACAGGTATCTTTATCCTTACAACGATTCTCTAACAACAACCTTTACTCTCCACCATTCCCTTGAACACATACGATCCGTCACACCCATAATATCAAAGCCTGGTCTTTATGCGAACCAGAAGGAGGGAAAATAGCACACGATATCAGTCAGATACACCAGCCATAGGGGCCTGGAGGGGGCAGGGGAAGCTGGAGGAATTTCAATGGGAGACTGGCGCTCTAGTGGGTCCGGCGGGAGGGTGCCAGGTGGGGTCAGAGGGGAGGTACGGGGTCCCTCAAGGGTAGGAAAACAGCCGGGAGGTATGCAGTGGAGCCTGTGAGAAAGAGGGTAAAGTAGAAGGTGGACGTTGGGGGTGCGTGTGTACACCTGCCATGAGTAGGGAACCCTACGCCATAGAAGGTTGCGTGCCTTGCACTCACCAAGCATAGATCTCGAGCCCTGCTTGTGTTTTTGCATCGAATATTTGATATACCCTCATTACTGAGCAATTTTAAGAGTGTCTTTTTCTTAAGCTATTTTTGAGAAAGGTATGCATGTATCACAGATTGAATACAAACCTGTCCCTATTGTACTATGTGTCAAATAAGGCATAGACTCGGGGACTATACTTTCATGAATGGAAACACCCTCATGTGATGTAGGATTGTCCTATGTCAACCAAACCCATCTGCTCATTCGAAGTGGCAATTTTATGAACTGTGGATTATCACTATACAGATGTTGAGAGCGGAATACAAATCCAGCTTGATTGTCTGTGATATATACAAATTTCTTCAACTAATAATAAATATGTTGTTAGAATTTCACATATTTTGCCAGTTCCTCTGCTTTGGAGCTTGAACGTAGTTTCAGCTCGTGTTCCTTCATGTGACGTCATTATATCGAAGCAGAGATTAGTACACACAACCACCACGGAAAATCTGCGGGGAGAGTGCGTGCCTTACTGAGATTCATCTCACATGATTAGAAAAAATCAATGCTATCCATCCACACCAGCTGATTATCCCGTTATTTGGTTAAGCCAAAATTCTTCACAACCCATCTATTAATTGGGCCTGAGACAAGAAACTAATTTATTGTAAGTGAGCATCCTATTGCATTTGTAAATGTAGGATTACCTCAACCGCCTTATCCTTATGTTATTGACATATTGGATACACCTAGATAAATGTGTCCTCCTAAAAGGGGCACCTATTGATTTACCAATCCATGTGGACTGAATGCTGTTGTTTCCGGAGAATACACATTCTTTGATTAGAGTGAAATATGCAGATTTGTTCATCGATACTTGATATACAATGTTCTGCATGAGCAGAGATCTTTAAATCTTTATCTAAATATATGAAGTAAAAGATACTCGAGGACTATGAGTCCGCCTCCAGGGGATTGTGTGTATGATGTAGTGAATATGGGGCCATTCATCCAGTATGTAGACAGAATATTTCTTTATCCTACCCCTAATAAAAAACACCATAGGTTTAACATTGACTCAATATATTTGACAGAGCGTTGAATAAAGTGTTATCTATGCACCGAGGTGAATAAAAAACGGACCAATCAGGGACGAGATAATGAAAGTAGATCCGGCACCAATGATAAACGCGGCCATCCTCTGATGAGTGTCAACACGCTACTAACATGGATAATTACAAACGTTTCTCTGTATATTGGTGAGGTGGGGTAAATACGAAACCGAACTTGAGTTATCCTTCTCAATTGATGTTTATACCTCTCTGGTCAGGTCTGCTACTCACTACTACTAAGTATTTCTTAACCCACTCCCAGGCGAGGTTGTGCGCCATAGAAAAAAGAAGAAGCAGATAACAAATTTACCAAATACCCAAACCACCCCACCTCTCTGAGTGTGTACGTACTTTATGGATAGCCCATATCCTATAAAACGTTAAAAGTATATGTCCTTACAATTGAATTGCTAAAAGTCGATATCTTCCCGCTGGAGATTCTGTGGGTACAGATAGGAATGTCCTCTAAGTGGTTGTAACGCCTTCAGCCGGCCGGCGGATGTGAGGTTCACAGAGCTTGGCACGTCTTACCGGAAGTCCTACAACCGTCCATAATGCGCAGGCGCGTTGTTGGTAAAAACGCTACGAATTCTTAGGGTGGTGTACCCGATGCCACGTAAAACCCGAAACAAGTCGATATCTAGGTCATGTGAGGTCACGAGAGGTCACATTTAACGGTCATATCGTGTGGGATGATAATAGGATGAGGGGTGTGAGAAATGGTACGAAAGAAGATAAAGTATGAAGAGTGACGATTCTCTTGGGTTATGAAAGAGCTTCCTTTTTTTTATTAGCAAAACGTGTTTATTCTTTTATATTCATATTTCTTAATCAGAACTGAAAAAATCAACGTTTGTAACATTGCATGGTGCATAACGATTCCAGTATAATGTTACTGGTGCTCCCTTTTTTTCCCATAAATGGGACTATCTAACCTGATAGCACCCTTACTGACCAACCCACGAAGATTGCCACCTGTTTTTGCATGTATGAACCCAAAGATACTTAATGAAAATTCACCATTCTTTTAAAAAAAAATTAAAACACCCAGTTCTTTCAATAATCCAAATTCAATTTATATTTGAACTTGATTTCCTTTATATTTCAATCTGCTTTCCAAGTGACACCTCAGAATTGGTTTGCCTGCTGCATAGGGTAGTGCTTAATGGTTTATTGTAAATAAAGATCCCAACCATATCGCTTTTATCACTTGCCTGAAGAATAGTCATTAAATATTCCCGTAGAGGGCAAGGCCTGGAGTTCATCTGGAGTTCACTCTGTCGCATAAAAGATTTGCTTTGGTGGATCAGACGTTCGCCTAGTGGTCCTTTGGGAATGTATGTGTGAATTCACATGGACATGCGACTGGCATGCGACAATACTGAAACCTTTTAATATTAGTACATGGGTTCGCATGGTCACATGTATTCGCACGGTCACATTGTCGCATGGTCTAACCAGAATTCTATGCGAATTCAGTCGCCTTAGTTGATTTGGCGCTTACGGCTCTGTAGCCTTATTTCTATTAGATAGGATTTGAGAGTGTTACCTGCTACATTTAGAACTGCCAGCAGTCCGTCTGTATATTGCCTCTGAAATGTCTATCGCGGCGATAATAGCTACCGTGTGTGAAACATAAAATAAGCGAGTTGCAAGAGACCCTTATAGTGTGAGGCCATGTCTAGTAGTCTCTCGTCTTGAGGTAGAAGTAGAAAATGGAAATGCTCTGCAAAGGCGCTTCTAGAGGGGAGCCTTCCTGACGATTCAAGCTCTTGATTCGCCACGAATTATATTATCTCGCTCCCCTATTTCATGAGACCCAAAGTCCTCGACCTTGCTCAAAAACCAAGCGTGGTGCTTAATTCTATGTGTAACATGTAGCTGTATTCACACTTAGTCCTCCTTTGATTATTTAGGATAGATAGATAATGTTTGGGGAGGTAAAATAGACTATGAGCTTGCTGCAAAATCCTAGCCTTTTACTATCGGTGTGCCAGCTCTGTGACATTTGTATGGCGCAGTAGACCAGTGTCTTAGTGGCATAGAAAGGTGTGACAAGTTATAGAAAAGTGACCATGATCGATCACTTTAGACGGAAATACCTTATTGAGCCCGTGATGTTTAATATATTTGGACTCTACAGTAGCAGATGTGGCCTTTTGTCTGATTGCCAAGTATGTTACTGAAAATGACCTCATCCTGGATAAAACCCAAAACCTTCAATCATTTATTTATAATTCCACCCTCGTTCATCAATGACAAACCTAACATTAGTACCTAGTATTGTCATATAATTGTCCGCGAAATCTTTCACCGACTTGCCCGCTCTGCTGATTCACAGTGCGACGAACGATAAATAATACTTCCGTTCGTCCGAGGATTTGTAGTGTGTAGTCTGCATTACCTTCATTAGAATCCAATTTCACAAATGGCCAAAGTGGCGCAATTACTAGAAATGTCCAGTCGTTAGAACAGTTTGGATAGGACTTACGTTGGTTCCCCGCTCATTGAATTCGCACGACCAAATTAGACTGCAGGGAAAATGCAATGTAGAATTCGTTCAGATTGTGTTGACTCTCTGAGCGCATGCGCCAGCCGCAGACTGCAAAGAAACCTACCCCTGTATGCACTGAGCTGCAAATACCAACATTCAGCCAATGGTAGCAGTCTACCCAGATCGTTCTACCTGCCTGTTCATAGCAACGTCAGCAGGGACAAGGGATTCGTTGTTCCACGTTTTGCGGATCGCAGAACAGCGATCCGAGGTAGAAAGTGTTGCTCCCGATCTTTTGCGGATCGCATCACAGTTATGTCACCATCTTTATCTTACCCGTGGTATTTTTTCATCATAGACTTAATATTAAGAACTCGTATCTAACGCCCATTAGCTATTTCAGAAAAATATCCAATGGGGGATTATGTCACAAATGATAGTCCATTAGTCAATGTGAAGGGAGCGATAAATTCAGAAACCCATTTAAGTTTAGTGTCTGAGATCGATCCCATCTCGTTTGAATCACTACGGAATTCACGCGGCTTCGCCTTGTGAATTACTATCTGATTCAAACTGGATGGGATACGAGCTCAGACCATAAACTCTCGTAGGTTTCCTCTATATTATCCAATTGAAAACATAACCTATGACACTGACAATGCGGTGTTGCCAAAAGTAGCGATACAACATGAAAATAATGATACTATATAACACGATCTGATATTACTGGTGCAATGCTTTTCCCACATTTCTAGGAGCAATGACCCCCTGCCGGCATAGGTCTGAACTGTTTAATCATACATTCTGTTTCGGATTCCTTTCCCTAGTATTTATATTCAAGAATCCTTCCTGATAATTAGAAATGTAATCAACAAACTATACTTGTTCGTCATAGCTTTAGTACTGTTTGTAGAACACATCCGTGTACCGTAGTACCTCTACTAGGTGCGCATTTATTCACCTTCAGGAACCCACCATTAATGGCACCCATCAGTGAATGTGTTACACGTGACCATGCCATTATCGGTATTACTATCTATTGTTCGTGATGTGGGTCTCACCACAGCTGAACTATGAGCTCAGAATCGCAGATGGTTGAGTCAGGAGAAGAATGCAGAGTTACCGAGAGTGGAAAATGTTCCTCACAGGTCAACATCAGGCCGAAAGTCGACATGTGTCAAATTCCTATTTCCCAGTACTACTTAGAGAATGTTGATGTAAAACGTACTGCAAGGCCCGACGTCCACCTACTACGATAGAAGTTTAAAACCTCCTGATGTAATACAATGCAAAATGTCAAAAATCATAGGCAATGGGGTAACTCTTTATCTGACTCGAACGTCGAGACTAAGAACATCGGCTTGCATCGTAGTTAGTTTTTAGTTACATTGTAAGGCCAATCGAAGACGATTTCAGCTCAGTGATAATGATGAAAATAGAAAGTTTTAATGCGGTGCAGTTTCAGATAACCAGGCTTTTTTTGTATAGTGAGACATATATAGATATATATATTCGCACACAGGTATTATCGTAAAACTGGATGAGTTTTAATCTTGACCACCGTATGCCACGACTGGAGTTTGGCAAAGTGACTTCATGAGGCGAAACCGAGTGAAGTCCGGAGCCAAAACTCCAGAAGTGGCATGCGGTGGCCAAGATTTAAACGAATCAGGTTTTGATTTTATCCTACCATGTCTCCTCCATTTTGGAATATTATGTGATAACAGTTCTGTATGCAACTAGTGGCATATAAAACTCTGTATGCCAGTCAGCGTGGCATACGGAAACTCAATGTTAAGCCTATGGGATTTTATATTAGGGGTAGGATAAAAGAGGATATGTATTTCACTCAGAGCCTTTAGTATTTTAATTTAGTTTCATATCAGGTAAGGACATGATGATGCTATCTGATTCTATACAGATGATAACTCCCACCAAGTCTGAGCCACCTTTCATATATCTGTTATGAATTTTTGATATTATTAGATTATGCTTCTTGTTGAGCCTGATCTATATTTCATAACCTAATTTATCATGCTACCACTTTCCCTGTAGGCTATGTATTATAGACTGATGCAGTCCAATAGCGATGTGCATGCAATTACTATGCCTAATGGACTTAAGCCTAATGGACTGAGTTCTGAGGAGCATGAGTAGTACGGAAAGACTGCATGAGCGATCAATGACGACCACGACTGTAACCTTTGTGATGTAACTATGTGTCACTGATGGATTCCTTAGTACTTTGTGATTTAGAGCGAGGTCTAGTAGCGCTTAATTATGCAGGGTCTATCAAGTATTCATTATCCTTCATGAAGCGCCAACCTGAAGTATATATGAATTTCAGAACCTAATGAGGCGTTTCCATCTGCTGGGTGCTGTGAAAAGTCGATGGGTGGTAATAGCTATATGTGCGAAGTATCGCTGACATCAAAGCACACACACTGTTTCCAACTGACGATTGCAATAGGCGCACGAACTATTGGCCATAGGAAATATAAAATCTATAGGGCACAGAGTGGTTGCTAGTTCTACCATCATCCGCCAGGAAATTGTAAGATAGCGCCACTATAGTCGGAGGCAACCATTGTTATCAATTGTTATAATCTATGGATGATATTGAGTAAAGGCTGAAATTATTCTATGGCAAGCCCCAACAAATACTTTTGATAAAATCCATGGGCAATTTCTCCCGCAACCTGGTATTTTGGACGGCGTCGTGAAACAATGACAGTGAACCCTAGAGGTAAACCCTTCCTAACTAGAGCCGAATTTCTAGTAAAAAGCATAGTGTTCCTATGTGTGCATATAGAGTTTAGGTTAGATATCGACGTCAGTCACAGAAAGGCCCTGTTTGCAGTGAATAAGATGTGGCAAACGACTGATCCTCAGTGGGAATCATCAATCCGCCTCTGAGTAAATGTAGTCGGTTTGATTTTATCAGTGAGGTAAATAGTCTTCAGATGGTGCCAGATTGCGTAATGTGAGCATGAACAATCGTCTACCTGAAATTGTTATCCCTGCTTCCACCTGACTATTATTCGCCAGAGAAGTGTCAAATAATCGGCGGGTGGTGTCAAAAGCGTGAATCTTTTGAGAGCAATGTCAGGTGGAAATGCCGCATCAGTAGAGAAACATAAATATCCATTTTCCTTTGCAGTTGAACTAAGGTGTTGGCATCCAACTGCTGCCGGAGTGTCACAGAGTCTGGAGGCTGCTTAGCTAGGCAATACTAGAATCTTCATACCACAGGCTCCATATCGTATTTCTCGCCAATAGAGAAAATAATCATCCGCTCTGAACTTCAGTCGTGTGACCTTCACGATTTCCCAACAGTTCTATGGTGCAATTTGCAAGATAAATATTACTCAGAAGCAATATCACATGTTCTTGTCCCACGATGCTCTTCTATAAACATTTACAGTTATTTTTATTTGGATATTTATTCACACAATAGGGAATTAGTATCAAGATCTGTTTCTGTCGAAGTGAAATGAGGAAGAAAAAACGTCCTCGTATCTTTTCATTTCTAAGATAATGCTCTGTTTTCTACATTATAAGTTCCAAATTGAAAGTACTTGTGTATTGGACCTTTTGTTAAATTCTTTATTTCAACTCTGAAGGCTTTCATCTTTTGAACCGGTATGATTCACACTCACAGCAATACCTGGGTGATCATCTATTCCATATTTGACCAGTAATTTGGTCAAGGGGCACAGCTATTGAACTAATGACGGCAGTTAGGGAAATTTATTAAATGTGAAACATAAGTCAACCGGTGTATAACATGGTATACTGGTGTACGTTATGTACGAGGTATAAACTCCAGATTTCAGCAAGAAAGGAGTCAAACGATATAGAATAAAATACAAGTGTGGGTGGGTGGGTCAAACACGTGCCGGCATGATGTCAGAAGCACACGTCTTCCATGTTAGTTCGTGGTCGCCCCAAGAGGTGGCGCCAGGGGGGGGGGGTTACTCAGACTTGCCGCTTGTATACTTGTACACTTGTATACTTGTCCTAAATGAGATGAGAGGCACGACGTCAGTTAGACAAATTTATTAAATGTGAAACATGAGTCAACTGGTGTATAACATGGTATACTGGTGTACATTATGTACTAGGTATACACTCCAGATTTCAGATTTGAGGACAAAGCGTCTGGAACATGTGTGGAGGCTGTAGGTGGGAGATAAGGAGCAGCGGATGTAGGTGACGCCCACATCCTGTGGGTGCAAATCTGATCCAAAGGAACTCCTAGATGAACGGCTGGGTGGGCGCCTCTGCGACAGAATGGGTGCATGGATAACTAATTGGCGTTGGAGACCCCCACCGCGGAAAGAGCTGCTCGGATATGCCCGACAAGGTGCATCATGCCGGTCGAGGAGGGCTGGAGCTTGAAGGGGATCTGGAACAGCAGCCGTATGCTTGTACCAGGCCATGACCAGACAGTATGGAGATCCTTTGATGGAAGGAACAAGGAGCGGGATAGCTCCCGAAGGGTTGCGGATGGTCTTAGATAAGGTGACTTGTAGAAGCAGGCCGTGAAGGATGAAGTGGAGTCGCCGCACCTGGAAGATATGAAAGAGAGACAAACACTGAGGACCTCATATGTAGATATCAATTGTCTGTCATGGGGGGTTCCCGCAAGTGCGGCAAAAGCGCTATCCTGTGATGAAGCGCCGTCGCTGTCGTTGAACCCTATATGGTTAGGTGGCAGTAAAGAATGGCGGTCACCAAACATATGCTCCTGGCGGCTGCCGCTACCCAGCTGTCACGAGTCTTTCCCAAATTCAACTCGAAGATGACCTTCTGGTCGCTAAGAAGAAGAGTCACCGCTCGATGTCGATGTGAGGTGTCTAAGAGGAGAGCCGTGGCGACTGCGGCGTGGAGAGCCGCCCCTGGACAGTCTTTTCCGGGAGCCCTTGCGGCCCGTTGACGGAGACCGTATAGGCTCTAGAGGGGGCAACAGCTGTGAAGGTAGCCGTGTTGAGGTCACAGGCGATGATGTCGCTCGTCGCGTGGTCGTCGAAGAAGTGGAACCCGTTTGCGTGAGACGCGTAGTCATGAAACCATTCGATGTCAGCCAGACAGGGGCCAACTCTGATCACGTGAGTTTTAACTGTCCCGCGAAGTACTGCTAATATGCGAATGGTGAATTATTTCGGGTGTTCAACGCAGTGCGACAAATGAATCAGTTTACCTGTGAGTGACTGGAGCTGGGTCTTTGTCGCATATTTCTTGTCCCTCCACGCGTCTGCCTCCGCTATAATGTCGCATAGTTTCTCCTGGTATGCTGAGGTATGTATGTAAGGCATGTATAGGTTGGGTGTCGAGCTTGAAACCAAGCTACTCCATGATGTTGGAGGGGGGAAGCCGATTTCTCTTTGGTGAAGTCCAAACCCAGCTCATCGCCCAAGCAGAGGAGTTCGTAAAATCCCAGCAGGCGGCAGCCTCAGAGTTTACCACCCCGGCGAAATCATTCTGGTAAGCAAGGGTGGTATGACTTCACCATTGGAGAAGATAGACGACGGCCGCTGTCGATGTGCAGCAGCCGAAGGGGGTGACTTTTCCACAAAGACCCCCTCCTTGGTCTTGAAACGAAGAAACTGCATGTCTGCCGGATCGTTGGCAGCTGGCGGTAAGTCCCGATGATATCGGCTTTCCAGAGAAAAGCGCGCTTACCTGCCAGGCAGAATAACTGTGTTAGGTCGTTGATGGAGGGGAGGGTGTAGGCGCTTCCCTGCCCAAGATATTTTCCCGCTGGTATGCCTTCGTTGACAGACTCCCCGGAGTGAAACAATGAATAATGCATCCCCCTGACCCCTGAGGGGGGAGATCTGGCACCAGTCCGTGAACAGGAGCTCTCATAGTAGTCCCGTGAGAGCACCCATGGTGACTTCCTTACTCGTAAAGCGGTTTATTTTCGCTATAGCGAGGTTAGCGGTATGATGATTCTCGCTAATGGGAGTTGGGGGGGGGGGGCGTGGCCACGGTGTATCGAAACGGGCAACCTGTACTCCAATAAGTCGCATAAATCAGGTTTTTTTGGGTTTTTTTTGGAAATTTTAAGGGAATATTGTGTTACACAATCACCGAATTCGGCTATATTGCGTTTCTTCCACTCGGGCCCTAGACCCCTACTCCTCATTCTAATGGCGGGTGTTAAGCCGAATGGGCAGTGGGTACCATTTTTGTGTAAGTCTTTGGTATGACCCGACCGGGGTTTGAACCCACGACCTCTCATGCTCGAAGCGAACACCCTGACCACTTGGCCACCAAGCTTGTATCAGTGTCGTGATACCCAATTATAGGAGACCCCTCCAGGCCAATATTCTTAGGCCGGAACTTATTGGGAGGTGCGCCCTGGTATAGTTTAGCTTCCCTGAAGCGACGACGTCTTTGTACAATTTCCCCAAGTCTGGGTATTCATTACCAAAGGCCTTAGAACATGCAGGCTGAGAAACAGAGAAATCTACTGAAGTGCTAGCAGTGGGAGCGATAGTAACATCGTTAGCACCAGTGTCACCAACTAGCAGTAAAACGGAGCAACTGCGCTTAGCAACCACCCCAGCAGTGGCTTCATCGACACCGTACATGCAATCGCAATAGAGGTAGCTACAAACATGGATATCAGAAACACAATGATCATAAATAACAGGTTTAGGGAATAAACAACATTGGCAAAAACAGGAACTACATTTGAGTCATTACTTGAACGATCAGTTCTCTCAAGCGCGGCAACTCCATGGGCCAGCTGAGAGGGAAAGTTCATAGAAATAGATGCAATATCTGGACAGAAGGGTGAGTAGTGAAGCAAGGAGGGGGGATACATCCTCGCCTATTGCCTAAAGGGCTGTTCACGTCGATGTAGATCTTGGTGGGCCTGAGAAGTGGCCTGTGCCCCACCTGGCCTAGCTTGGGTAGGCTGGAGGGCCGCCGCCTCATGTCAGGTCCTGATCCTGCAATCCCCATCCGAGTGGGGGTGCGCGAGGCCCAACGCCTTATAACAATATGCACACAAGTGAACCACCGTGGTCCCATCCAAGAGGTGCTGGAGGGGGAGGTGGCATCCCGTGGGTCTATTGTATTTCGGCCATGGGGGAAACTAACTAGTGAGTCTCTGCTTATTTTCCGGGTTTTTTTTGTGATGATCCGCATCGTGATGGGGGGAGCCTGGAAGCCTCTACGCGACTCATCATGGTGCGGAGGTGTTGAATGGCGCCCTCGTTGGCCCACCCACCCCGAATCCTTCCTTCAGAAATGCAAGAAAAGGTTTCCTCAAACCAAAAAATTCCTAGATGCTGTCAACGGATTTATCCAGATCCAGACATGCTAAAACAATTTTTTTTTCCCCCAAGAACCTCCCTTAAATGTAAAACAAGCTTGGGGCGAATGGGAGCCACCACAGGTTGGTCATCTGTCATCCGGAGTAGGCCCCAAAGATATTCCTGGATGGGGAGGGAGCTGAGGAAGGCTCTCTCTTATTTAAGGCCTCGAAAAACGTACTGGTGAGGCTGGGTCTGCAGAATTCAACACATGCGATGCCAAATTAAGTATGTTGTCCACTTGAGACAAAAACCTATCGTCCCTATAGGCTGCCGGGTCATAAGCCCTGTAGGCTGAGATGTTAGGCCTTGAGGTGTTGAGGTCTGCAGAGAGACCTGATACGGGGTGTAGTTGGTGTGTAGCAAGCAGGTCGTCTCATGGGTGTAGAGAATTCTTGAAGCAGTGAAGATTCCATGTGAATACTTTCGTATTGGAAGCTTTTGCCCTCCTGGACTATTTTTTTCTTAGAGGCTGAGTCCGATACAGGTGTAAAAGAGGGGTTTTATGAATAGAGTGTATGTTCAGTGTGCTGGGCGAGGGTTAAGTGACAGAGTGGCGAAGGTAGATAGGTGCAGTGTGTGTAAGTTGTGTGTAGGGACTGCACTGCTTAGCTCAATGACGCAATGGAGGTGAACCACCTCTGATGAACAAATTGGTGTCTTCAGTAGTTACACCTCAGGGTCCAGATTCAATCTATGAAATGGGATCAAGGAGAGATTAATGCAGGGTTGAGGAGGCAATCGGAGCCGAAGCACATACCATGTAACCACCAGTCCAATGCTTTCCCCACTACCCAGTGTTATCATTAGAGCGTGCTTGCATGCGCTAAATACATCATCTAGAGTTCAGAGTGGTCACATTGAACTTTCGGTGTGCTTCCAGAAAACTTTCTCTTTACTATCTGCATGATGTTCACTGTGATAGTGAGAACAGAGCAGGGAGCCATTGTCTCAGGGTCTTAGATGTGTACCCAGCTGACCATGACCAATCACTCAAGACTAAAAATATCTGATTGACCTACTGGTGCTTGATATGTTTGGATCCTAGACTCAGGCAGATGAAGTTATAGCACCTTTACTGGGTACAAGTGGGTTCCAGAAAGCTATCCATAGACTGAATCTAACCCAAACCTTGTTATTCATTTATAATTGCACGCTCATTCATCCATGATGAACATCCTATTTGCTCCTAGTTGTTGATGGTGAGCCACTTTTCAAGGACAGACTCATCTTTATGTTGTCTTTCTTCATTTTATTTGTTCAAAGAGCGACTATAATCATATCAGCTGATTCCATCGTGACTCATGCTTCCTGACATTCATCATAGAAATATCCAAATAATACACTACTGATATTCCGGACACCTTTGTTGACAAATTTGGTTCATGAAATTGATCATCAATATATGTAGTTGATAGGTAGTATTAACATAATGAACCAAATAAATGAGACGATTAAAACGAATGTATTAAATAAAACATGTGGAATAAATGACGGGGATTAAACAAATGAAATGAAGGAAATTAATTAATTGAACGTAATGTAATGTAGGGAGGTGCAGTGTAAACATTTTGTATGTGTTGGCTGCACTGCCAAGCTCAATGACCCAATGGAGGCAAAACCACCTCTATTGAACCAATTGGTCTATTCAATAGCTACACCTCAGGGCCTAGATTGAATCTCTCAAATGAAATCATGGAAAATTAACACAGGGTCTGTAACCACCAGTCTAATGCTCTCCCCACTACTACCTCCCAGTGTCCCTACCCCTCTCTCAACCCACCCTACTTAGCTGTATGATAACACACTACTTTTGATTGAACATGCCTGAGTAAATCGATTAGTGGAGACATGGAACCAACATAAAAACATGAGTATTGCCGGCCATTTTGCCAATTTAATGTGTGATGAATTATTTACCGACGTATTGTCAGGCTAATTGCCTCTAATACCGCATGGCTCATCAGTAGCCATGTTAGCCGGCATTAGGGGCATTAGGTATTGTGGCCTCATCCTCCACCTCAATGCCATTCTTCTGTTCTCGGCTTGGTTTTATCAAATATAAATATTTGAGGGAGTGACAATTTGAGACGAATGCTGACACGTCCGTCTCGATCGGTCGTGTAACTAATTGGTGTCTGTAATCACTGCTTGTGGTATTTGAGATGGATGGTTTACTTGGAGAAGTTTGAATATTGTCAGAGGTACAGATTCTTATTTTATCTATGTTCTTAAGCTTACTCACTTCTGGTTCCTATATCGGAAAGAGTCGTGTACGATTCACGTTTAGAATGCAATATTCGGTCGGCGATGCCAGGTTCTAGCATCTGTGGTCATAATCGGTGTGTGTAAATTGGGCCCACTATGGTACTTCCACCTACCGATTTTAATCACCGATTATAGCATTTAGCACCGCCGACCGATTATACTACATACTGGTAGGATAATCGACATGTGGAAACGAAAAGGTTAATTGATTTTTGTCTACAATATTGTACAATCCTGTAACACCGACTGACCTCTTTTACCATCGACGAAATGTCTGTGTGTTGAGTTTATCGGTGGTTTAATGAACTTGAGTGTCAAAAATCGGTTGACGGCTACCGCAATATTCCTCAGTAAACAGCCTTTTGCTAACCGCCACTGATTATAAGCACTGGTCAATAGTTTATCAAATTAAACCAGTACCGACCGACTTATGCATTGACTGCATTTAATCATTGGCCTTTTGGTCGGCAGGTGGAAACGTCACATCACTCGACAACTTGGCCCCTGCGCATATGGAACTGTAACCTGTCTTATCGTTCACACCACGTTTCTGCAAACACACAATTACACGAGCACAAACATCTGATCCGCCCAGTTCTCCCTCCGTCTCGCCCCCAGTCCAGCTCCAATTCACACCACCACCCCTTTGTTATCGGCCACCGTATCCCACCCCATGCGGGTCACATGACCATCAGTGGCCAATAGGCTTCCCCCACCTTCAAACAACATGTTTGCCCATTGCATCGTCCATCTTCTACCCGGCATGCTCAGCATGAGCGTCTGCCGTCAGTGGCGCCCCCTGGCATCATGGGGCTGAGTTATGAATGGCTCGGGATCACGTGATTGTCGCGGTAGATTGCCTTTCAAGGTCAAGGTCAAATCTGAAGGATATTTCCCGGACTATGCCCTGCGAAGATGTGGCTAGGGGCTCATGGCGATTCCAGCTTCGGGTTTACAGCCTGGATCACGTAATGCGTTTTGATCTTGACCTCATTTTCCTCTGACCTTGACCTCATTTTACTGTGAGCTGGACCAAATGTACACAACCCACCACAAGGTCGTCTTTCCCTTACCCTCGCCTGGTTTCCACTCATATGGAATGATTCTATTAGGCCATGAAGACTAATCGATTATTTTCCTATACAGATACATGATTATTGCGGAAGTCGTACAGAGAACCATCAAATTTAAACTACCATATTCACAGCAGTTAAACATTCACCTTCTGGAGATGGGTTGGAGATAAGTCGCTTTCTGCGATACAACAAAGAGTGTCTGTCAATGAATTTAGGAGAAAGTAAAGGATATTTAGCACTGAGATCGCCTTTTACTTCACCCTCTCATCGTACCATAACATCCTACCAGTTTATTGTGTGATTAAATATAATGATAGTTACAATTAGAGTAGAATCCCGCCCGTGTGAGTGTGGTGAGAACACTTGTAAGTCGGACTAGAGGAAACCTGAAAACCCCGTGTAAGGGGACACCTCACGTAAGCACAGTCGTTTTCAAGATCATTTCACGACACCTATTTGTCTTTCCAACATCAATGTTTTAGTAGCTTCATACAAACAACACACCGAACTAAGGGGGGGGGGGATCCTTCTATGGGGGGTTAACAAAACAAAGGAGCAAAACTAAAAATCACCACCAACTGAACTTACAAGTGTCGTCACGATAATACGAAACTGTAGATTATTGGATGACGGAATTGAAGAATCTGTATCCTATGTCTAAGAAAATAAAATACTTTTTGCTTTACAAAAAATTTAAGGAAAGATAACATACTGTAAAAACATAATACATTATATTTTCATGATCCGCACTACAAATACAGCTTCTGGGATATCCCTCCTTATATCATTAATATTGCATCTGCCATGCTTCTTCTCCGGTTGTGTCTACACTAACAACTGTGCAGAGGGTTTTCGCTGATTCTCGATTTAGAATTCTGCCCTCTGACTTCTGCCCGACGTTCCAATATCAGTGTCTTTACTCACATATAATATTTGTTCTTGCCCTGTATTAGTGGTTCCCTTCCAGTGTTAAGAGTATGGCTTTGACTTGTGTAGGTGTCCTACAACTTGGCTTGCTGTCTGAATCCAAAAGCATTCTCATGTTGCGCCTTTTCTGGTCTTGGTTGTGCTCCAGTAAGATTTCCTTATATTTTCATTAGACACAACGGTTCTTACTTACGTAAGAACCTTTTGTTCCTACTTGAGGTTGGCGCTTACTTTCTATATTATAAGCGCTTGTCTTGGCTCTAGACATTTTTTTAAAGAATATTTCAACATTTGCAGTATATTCACCAACACTATCCACCTTTCTATTATATCCTTCTCCTGGACAGAATATAGTATATCATCACAATATTTGGAATACATTCACGGTCATAATCTTAATGAGATATGCATAATACACTTCATCGCCAACTTTATTATATGAATTGTTACTCACTCACGGGCTCGAAAATACACCCCTCCCACCTAACAGCGTCGGGGCAAGTATTTGCCGGCCTGTGAGTACATACCAATTCACAGACTGAAGACTAAGTCAATTTTCCAACTTTATCATTTACCTGTGCACTTTAGTCCTTTGCCTATTGACCTATGCCTCCTATATCGTGAAATTGTGTATGTCTCACGGGGCTGTACGCTGCCATATGGCATGCCCAAATTGAACCTCGAACCGCGATTAAAGGAACATGTGTATGTTCTTATGAATTTAAACCATTTGAAAGTGTATGATATATGGAGACATGTTTAGTGAATTTTTCTCTTATTCCCTATTGCGGAAAAAGTATTTACCTATCACCTTGTGGGGTGTAGAATAGTAATTACTCTTGTGTGGGAAAGAATTTTTTTTGGAGACATGGTTAGCGTACGTCAATGGAATCTGTTCAAAGATGTTTTGGTCGGAAATATTCATCGATTTCGAAGTGAATTTTTCCCAGCACAATATCGAGGAACAGATGGAATTCAGGTACACGGAAACATCTAAAAGCGCCATTTCTCAGTGGACACGTGGTATGGAGGGATATATATGAATATTATTTTGTCAGTCAGTGACGAACGGAATCCGTATTATTACATGCCTATGACCGAACTTCTATGAAATACTACCCGCTGCTAGGGTGGCAGTATAAATAATGTTCAGGCGCACTGCGCCCGTGGTGAATATTCGGGCGCACTGTGGCCATAGCGAATGTATCAGGTCAACAGGTATATAAAATAAGAATAGAAATGGCATTTTTCTTGATATTTAGGTATGTAATAATAAGAAAACATAGTTACTGAGCCCGAAGGAATGCCATTCTCTGCCTTCGGCGTCGGACGTATTTATGGCATCAAAAGACCTCGAACGGCCATCCCTTCGGGCTCAGTAACTATGTTTTCTCTTACTACTGGCCAGTAAAGGTGAGACATTCACCAATAGCTATATGATAATATGGTGAAACAGATCATGCATCTAATCTGTGAATTGTTACTCATTCACAAACACGAAGATATCCCCCCCCCCCCCCAAACGGTGTTGGGGCAAGTATCTGCTGGTCTATCAGTTTGTAACAATCATCAGATTAACCCTTTAAGGGCGAATGATGTCTTGAGGCATCATCCAGCCCAGGGCGAATGATACCTTGAGGCATCATCCAGGCCAGGGCGAATGATGCCTTGAGGCATCATTTCTCAAAAATCTACAAAATTGTTTTTAACAAAAAATAATGGAGGAACATTAATGAAATTTTCATAGAATGTATGTATAATACCATTATTAATATTTCTATTCAAAAGAAATAGAATATTTGAGATTATATATCATATCACATGATTAAACAATTGAATTGTGTTTTTAACGACTGTGTGCCCGCCCTCTATCTGTATAAAGTGCCGTCCTCCAGGATGTGCCTTGGCCACAAGCACCCGTCCTTAAAGGCTTAAACGCCAAATCTGTTCTCCCGCTGTACTAACCACGTACCTGATAATCATATAAGAGCACGAATATCAGAATATCTTATATATCTTGCTGATCACGACCGGATCTACCATAAACCATCCACCCCGCTCTATGGGAGCTAATATGTGCACAGCTTTGTTGACTGTGGCGGTGCATGTCATATCGAACCCGCCACCACTAATGACATCTCCAGTAACGGTCAGATGTCGAGTGCTCCACTGACATATTGGTTTCGTTCTCTGCCCCCGCTCTCACCTGAAGGCCATGGTGAGGCTCGAGCCTCAGTCGAGCCTAATGGCAACATACCTGATCAAACCATGACCAGACTTACGAAGGTCAACCCAAAGGTCAAATGTCTCCCCAAGGTGGCGACATCCAGGTACAGGTTCCGCTCATGAGCGATAATGGGGAGCTTTGAGAGTTCTTGTTGTCACTTCCAAAGACATTATAGGGAGAAGATGTTCTGGGGATGAAAGGAGGGTCTGAAGTGTTCTATGTATTTTGCCGAATTGTTTTTCTTTCTAGAGTTCGTAGTATGTTAGAGTCTAGAATTTATAGAATATATGTCTGAAAAAGGAATCAATTCTGAAAGCTGAGATGTTTTTAATCATTGATTATTAAATCTTATTATAAGACGTGTTAGCTAACAATTAGGATTCATAATAGTTATATTGATACTAGGTGAACACCAAATTAAGGAGCCATCCTTGCCAAACAGAGTCGAACTATAGCGGGCCTTCTCAAACACCACGTCCATACAGAAGTCTGCTCACAAGTAATAGCTCGCCATTTCCACTGAAAAACTTGCCTTGTGTACAAGCTAGGTTACCGAAAACTAAAAAAATAAATCATAAGTATTTGGTATGTATCCCCATTCGCCACTGCGTTTGGACCACACAGTAATATGAACGAGGCGATGGCCAAGTGAATATTCCGAAGCGTTCCAAACAAGTTGGTAAACAGGGACTCATAACTAACACTTCCAAGTCTTTTTCATTTTATCTTAGCCTGGAAATATCTATTTATCGACCATTGAATATGGGTTACCATACTCGCAAGCCTGTTGAGTACGAGTTTCTAATGATAAGGCTTCTCAATGTTAATGGACTTTTATACCAGGTTAAGATAAAATGTTAACCCATAACACTTGCAAGGAAAGGTTCCGCCATACCATACAACATCGGGGGCAGAACTGTAGAGCCCTGTCGGAAAGAACAGATCTATACCTCTCCAAATCTATTTGTTCATCCATCTCGAAGCAGTTTATGGTTAAAATCGCGGGAATTGATTATATGAAACACATAGCAGTTTGGTTTACTTTGCCTGGACAGAGTGTGTTTTGAGAATCACTTGTGTATTACTGAAGGCAATGCATTTTTTTGTAGTTTACCATAGTGCCGAATTGGTACGACACTAAATACAATGATATTATGGTAATGGTTTTAAACTTTTTCATGAGAAGTTGCCTTAACGAAAGTCTGAAAAGAATGTGTAGATGAATCTCAGTATACGATTTCTTTTAACTATTCAGAAAAAATCTAGAATAAGATTTTACAATCGCTTCCTAATTTGGCATTCTACCTTGCATGACATTTAAGGGACACTGTCAACGTTAGATATACAAGATAATGTTCCATCGATATTATCAATGGTTTTCAGTGTAGCATCAACTCTGAGGATTTTCCTATTATTGTTTTCACTGTGAACGCATACAATATATCATAATTGATACATTTAATCAAACACAGCTAACCTCCCGAGTCCTCCCTAATATGTTTGGCCCGCGTTTGGCTTGAATTTCCAACCTTCCAAATGTAACACAAGCTGACCGATCATTTTAGAAAAACTAATTATGGTGTTGAAAAATGTTCATAAATACCGATACCGTGTCACCAAATCTCCATCAGGAGTATCATGTTCAGCGGGACGTGCGTTCTCTGACCCTCTTAAATTGCCCCATTTGCAGTTTTGTGCGCGTTACTTTTTCTCTTTTCATTTTGATGTTGTCGGAGGGAGAAGCGATCCACATACACAAAAAGGCCCACAAATAATTTCAATATGATCATGTTTATCTAAATGTATATATCTATATACGATATTGACTGGCTTCAGGTAGAACCGGCCTAATGCTCCAAGTAGTTGAAATGTAGTAATATCCGAACGCGGATGAGGATATTACAGGGTCAAGTCTGGGGAGTATACAGTCGCTTTTATCTATTTATATTTATATACGATATTGACTGGCTTCAGATAGAACCAGTCTAATGCTCCAAGAAGTTGACATGTAGTAATATCCGAGCGCGGATGAGGATAGTGTGTAGCGTCAAGTCTTGGGAGTAAACAGTCGCTTTTATCTGGTGGTATACGGATATTAGTTCCTTTTAATTACCCACTATTTTTCGGCACGAACTTTTTTATCGTATGCTCGCCTCAATGCAACCCGGCACATACAACATATCATTATCCTCCAGGTATGTCCATACAGAGTTCAAATAGGTTAATTTGTGAATATTTTTATAGTAACATTTTGTACATGTTTACCTTATGATTAGTGCTAGGACAAGGTCAAGTTGCTAGACATGCTGTCTGCCACCATAAAATAACGAAACACTAACAAACTTCAGCATTGGAGCATGATTGCTTTCAACATGGCCATGGCCCCTATATAAGCATGACAATGAATTGATTCTCGCCATGTTTCAACTAACCTTGGCATGGGTACATCATACAAAACGAGATCGGGTTGACGTTTATTTACGGAACGATGCCCTGAGTTTCCATAAATAAAGGCAATCGCATCTAGTAGTGCATGATGCGTGACTAAGATATGTGTAGAAACCATGTTGATGTGAAGCGCCGCATACCGCCGCTGTATAACAATGAATGACCGTGGATATGTAGCCTATATAGATAAGCCTACTGGCATATAGTTTATAAGCGTAATCTTCATGAAAAAAAACAACGTTTCAACAATAAGCATCCAAGACAACATGTTGACATATTGAATGGTGTAGATGTGCGTACAGATAATAATACATCAGCACATCTGCATTTTTTTACTGCAGAAATCAAGCGGCATAGATCCCCGAAGTACTGCCTGCTTCCAGTCAATCCCCTCTATTTAGGACGCGTTTCTGTGATATCACTAGACAGAGCCAATACATTGATATTACGACAAGAATCTCAACTCGTCCAGGTTCCTTACCCTTCAAGCCATGTGCCCGTCACCGGAACAATATGCTGATTTATCCACTTGACTTTTATCACTCTTCGATCTATAGCTACAACTATATGGCGGCTTCGTGTCGTAACTGAATGACTGACAATAATGGTAACTCTACTGTTTTTTCTGGTTTTAGCTGGAAACTTGATACAAATCTTTGCACCTTTTCCTATACTTATGTCTGTCTCTGCCTGTCTGTCTCCCCCATCTCTCTCTCTATCTCTCCTTTTCTTTCTCACTCCCTATATATGTGTTACATGTATGTACGTATATACATAAGATATGCATGTACGAATATATGGTGAATATGTGATTTCATAATTCTATATATGACAGTGAGATGCTGAACCTTTCTCGAGAGCTGAGAGAAAGGAAAGAATGAATGATGAAAGGGCATTAAAAATTAAGGAGAGATATTGATGGATAAGGAATGAACGAGCACACTGAAAGGCAGCAAAGGAGTAAATCGTGACATTATCACCCAAGATTCTTGAGAGCAAAAACATAGCGATGGACTGAAAAAGGATATAGGAGAAGGATCATATATACGGACAGTCTAATTACTGAGCACCCACTGTGTAGTGAGAGATATTATTAAAATTGAAGAATGGATTCCTGTAGAGTTGGCACTTGCATTACAACAGTGCTTGTAGCTGATTGCAGAGAGCGGGTTTGTAATTATCAAAGATGAGAACGGAGAAGGAAGCTAAAAAATGAACACCAATATGCAATTAACTCAGGGCTTGTAACTTGGAACACCACCATTTACCGACCAGTATGAGTATAAAGGCTCACACCTATGAGCTCCCGACGCACAGCCTTACGACTGTCTTTTTTTAGCAGAGATTTTTATTTGTCATTTCATTCTTGTTCCTTTCCAGATTTACACCAGCTTATTCTCACAGTTCCATCTTACTTATCGTCAATTTCTTCTTGCGCCTACTTTGTTTTCAAAAGCTATTAATTAATTGAATACTAATCTGAGCCAGTCTAACCAAAACCTTACTACTCTCTCTCTTGTTTTAGATATTGATTGCCACCCTTTTGTCATTCATTGTTATCTACCCTTTTCAATCTGGTCTTTTGACTTCATAATTCTCTCCATAATTTTTTCTAGATTCCCTCCATCTAAACGCTTTAGTGGCAATCCTCCTTTTTTCCTTATTCATACTTCCTCCTGAAATATTATACCATACATATTGACATTATTGCTTGGCTTCTCCTTTAGCTTTGCCTTTTCCCTTCTTCTTATATACCAGAGTAGTATTAAACACTAGATTTTCTAAATAGCCGCTAACAATAACAAAACAGTACTTATACATGACAAACATGAGCTAAAACTTACACTGGCCATTATATCACATATCTTCTGACACAAAATGTTGATTTGTATCAGAAGGAAAGACTTTGGTGTTTTTTATTGCAGTGGAGGACCTGACATTCTGATGCAACCAATGACACACTCCGACACTCTGACGTGCTTCAGACATTTATAAGCTCCATGTCACAGGTTTTACGACAAAAGATCAACCATTTTTTACTTATCATGGAGGCCACACTGTGTTGGGACAAGTCATGTTTCAGAACCACGTCACAGAGTGTTCTATGAAAAAGTATAATGGACTAGGTTTTACGACAGTGTTTATGTCATGGTTCCAACAAAAATCACTGATGTTGCTAGTTACAGCTGGGAGGCATGCAGATAACGTGAGTTCTGTGAATCAGGATATGTAGCTAAATATATCAACGCATTTCGCGACGTGTGTCGGTACCATGGTCACCTCTTCACTGCTGCAATTCCTGTCTTGACGCAATACGAAACATGATTGTTTTGATCATCCGACACGGCTTGGATGTGAAAGTGTCCTGTCGTTGATGTGTCTGAATGTGTCGGAAGCACTGGGTACATCCCCTCTGAGAGGTTTGGTATAGAAGTAACACAACCTATCCTCAGATTTTTCTTTTAAGATTTATAGGGAAACATAGTTAAAATGGCTGAATGGGATCTTTTCTGTTTTGAAAATACCCACCAAGTTCGAAATAATCAAAAACGTTTTTTATTTAATCATCTCGACAATTCACATGGTACACATGAAAATAATAAAGAAAAATTAATAAAGAAGAAGAAGTGCCATCTGTAAAGATGTGGGTCGTTGGTTAACATATGAGGACCAACGGTGCACCACTAAACATGCAAACCTTACTAATTGGGGCATCAGAAAAAATTATTTTCTATTGAAAAGTGGCGGAGACTCCCTCTGCGGGCTCTCATAATAGGGTCAGACGCACTGGAGGTGTGCCCGGGAGGTCCCTGGAGCAGGAGGAGGAGGGATTGTCCACCGTGAAGGGTTTCATGGATCCTGATTAGGGCTCCGTGTTCACTCATGATGGGGAGTGGGATTAGGACGATCCGACATCTAACAAAACGAAGCCGCCAGCATCCACGGTAAAACCGTCGCCGACCCACAGTAAAACCCGTCCCCGCCTCCCTTGCCAAATCTCGTTTAATCCCGCGCGTCTTCACGTGGCAGTTGTCTCGCGAGACTTCGTTAGGAGTACATTAAGGGAGGGCGTCTCCCATCCTCGTCCTATTTATCGTTTTTCGTTCGTTCCTTCTTGCACTTGCTCTCTATTTGGGTGCCGCTCTTTCTTTCTATATGGAAGACACTCGCTACTAAAGATGGCAAAGTAGTCAAGGCATGTCGCTAACGGATTTGTGGGGTATTGATCTCTCTGTATTGAACGTTGGAGTGGGGGCGGGGGGGGGGGGGGGGCGGCCATACTGTCACGTGTCCCGCGATGCACTCTTGGTAGGCGGACTGCCAATGCGCGCGCAAAGCAGCATCTTCCGGTCATACTTCCGGTTCATTTGGCAAAAGCCCTCTTGGGCCTCTCTCGCAGTTCCCTCTATTTTCGATTCTTGCTCTCTCTCATTCCCTTCTCCTTGTCTCTCCTCTTCTTGTTTGATTTTGTATGTAAATCTTGTCCGTCTCGTCTTAAGATATTGAATCCATAACTTCTACTACAACTAAAGCATGAGGTCAACATTCTCATCTATATTTTCTTCGATGGTCCCTTTAAACTCAGCATCTGCCGATTTAAAATCGGCAAATGAAATTCAAAATCCATTATTAGATGCATTAATCGAACTGGTCATAGGTATCTCATGCCCACATTTGTGACAGATATGATAGATTCAAAGGCCTTTTTATCATCCGATTAATACGGTGTTCTCAAACATCATGTATCGGGTGTTTGTTATCTACCCACAGGAGATTTTGACCTCCCAGAATCTCCCGCAGACGTTTCTTGAGAAATACTGCCATTAAAGATAAGGTGAAGTTATCATATATACGTGTTTTCAATTTGTTCGTTCCGTTGAGGTTCGAAGAACATCGTGGTCGGAAAGGTTTTTACCGCCACGTTTCCACAATCAAATAATCATATACTTCTAAATATGTTTCTTGAAAGTTAGATTTATGTCAACTATTCATGATCATATGGCATCAAACGGGCATGCCGTGTGTGCAGTGACGCGAACACATGTAAAAAAGTGTTTATCGCGGAAATGTTACGCAAATGCGCAAGCGACCAAGAGAAAAAATTAAAATGATCATTTATGATCAGTTATAGTAATCTTATCTATCACCAGAAATCATTGATAAATCGTTTCGCATGTTTAAAACATAGAATAATAGCGAACTATATAGATGCCGTCAGGCTACACTGAATTACCCCCATGCTTTATAGTGTTGTGGCGTTAGGGCGTAATGTGGAGCTACATGTCTTCCTTTGACGTATTATTGCAATAAAATTGTTATTAATCGTTTAGGTGGATAATGAATACAATAACGACTGATGTTGCATACGGTAGGTTGTAATCCACTCGCATAGCTGCCGCGCATACATTACTATGCGTCAACTACTCGGAGATTACGACCACCCGTGCTCAAAACCAGTCATTATTGTGTACATGTATTTTTCCATAGAGACTGTTTTGTACGTGTTGTACTGACAATGCCCCTGATGCTTAGCTTTCTGTGTATAATTCACTGCGGAGTTGGTGTAGAATGACACTTCCACGCGCATCAGTGACTCTGCCCAATGGGCGATATAAACGATGAGCATGCTAGCAGTACACATGTATGATCATCCACCATTCAATGTTGATAGATCTCAGTGCCGTCCCAGCCATTGAAATCATGAGTGATTATTCTGGCGCTCTGGTCCCATCTACACAGTGTGATGACACGTTTATAGACACAGGCCAATGTGTAACTTAAAACCTCGTTTCCATTGGCCGATAAAAACAGCGGAGATTTTTCTAGTTACCCTAAAACTCGGTGGTGTCACCTACTGCGCGTCAGAATCAATTGATCAGTGAGGGAAGGAGTTTTCAGTGACCAAGTTTTGCTGTGACAAAATTAAAGTTGTTTGATTCTGTCAGTCAGGAAAGAAATCCAGAATTGCTCAATTTAAGCGGAAATAGTCGTTGGTCATTTCTCATGTTGGGTCGTTTCCATTGACCGATTTTTCGGTAGTACTAAAATCCGTCGGTGGTTCCTGAATCTATATCAGTGGAAAATAGTCTACTAATTGAAATGTGTTTTAACACAGATCTATACACCTCGTTTCCATTGGCACCAATTGTTAATGGTATTTGCGTTTAATAAAAGTCTCTCAGTGGTAGGACTGACTAAACATCGGTATTAATTAAACGGTGAGCGTGCAATGTGTACCCTGTGTCCAGTATACCCAAAACATCTATCGGTGATTCCTGACTGCAGATTGGTGCCGAATAATCGGTCAATGGAAATAGGCTCATATGTTTGTTATTTCTCAGCAATAAAGCCATTTTCCATTGGCCAATAATACGATTTACAAGCGGGAACCACCGCTGGATCTTTTGTTTATACCGACGCCAGACTCAGTCTCAGTCAACTTCTCCATGTGAGATTAGTCTACAGCCATAACTCATGACATATTTTCTGCAGCTGCGGATCTCAGTGCAGTTCCTTCTTCCAACCCATAAAGCTGTCTGCGTTGGACACCCTATGAGTCTATGAAAACCGAATTTTACTTGAATCGCATTGAGTCAAGGTTGTACAATTTGTCCTGTGTCTACGTATATTATGTTTGATTTTTGAAATCACAGATATACCGTTTTATCTTTCCATATCATCTTTCTTACTTTCCAAGATGTAATCAATATTATGTTTCCTAATTACCCTTCTAAAAGGAGTACATATGTGGATTAAAAACTCTGTACCATATTACTTCCGAAATAAACGCTGCAAATTCTTTTTGTTTTTTTTGTTTCCTATCTGAACAAGGCATAGTTCAATTGAACTGAGACTAGACAAAACGAGAATGACGACGAAGTATTAGAGTACTGATAATCTGTAAGGAGACCTTTTCTATCCGATTCCGATTGAAGAAGGCCAGGGAAATGGTACGTTATACCATGAGGATAGTTCTCTATGTGTCCGGGAGAGGGCAGTCAGAGCTGTTCCTGCGTCCAATGAGAGGGTAGATTGACCACCGACCCCTGTCTTCGCTGAGCTGCGACTAAGGGGTTGGTATAGCTCACCCACAGTCGAGTCCATGAATTCTCACTCTCAGACCAAGATGTTGTTTTATACGTGGGTTCTGAGGGTAGAAATACTTCACAGCTCACCAAATGGATAAGAAAGTATAGCTTTATGGTCATCTTATTCGCAATACACGATAGGAATATGTAAAAATGGAGTGAGAAATATCACACTCTCCAAACATGGGTCCAGGGACCTGTTTCACTAGTTTCGTGACATGTCTAGATGGCGTCTGTGACACCATACAGACAGATTGGGGTTGACTAGTTTCGTGAAAACACAAGTAGCTGCCCTTAGGACAAGACAGACCCCAAACACGGTGTGTCTGGTCTCATAAGAATTAGACTTTGTTTTGTCCATTCTTGCTTGCACTGTTGGTACCGCTTTTCATGTCTGTCTAACACTTTTGTCACGAAACTAGTGAAACAGGTCCCTGGTCACACAAAATTTCTACAGGCAAGGTTACAGCTTGCGGGTCAAGGTGGCCTGGATTTCACCCAACCAGAGCTAACGTAGTGTAGCTCTGGCAGCCAGTGTAATAAGAGGCTAGCGATGAGGCCTGAGAGGTCTGGGCTGATCTGTGCTGAAAAACATATCGGCGGGAGAGGTGGAGAAGGGTTCTAAATTGGAGGGCCTGGGATACGGGAAGTGGCGGTCTAAAGGGGAAGCGTTCTGAAGGAAGGCCAATTGAAAACTAGGTGATCAAAAGTGATGGGATCAAATCGGGATGATTATGATAACCCCTCAAGGTGGCACGGGATAGGATACAGTGGCCTCCAGAAACCTCGCCAGAATAGGCCATTATCCATTGGCCGACTTTCAGGCCACTTTCCTTTGGCCCACGATGAAGGCAACGATTACTAGAGTTCCTCTATAATCCTGTATCCATCACTGTGCAAAAACCACTAGTTTATGTATGTATACACCCGGCGTATATAGGTATGATTTTGCGTAAAAAGGTAGTCCTATTTTCCATTGTGTAAACGCCTCAACTATAGAAGTGTAAAATGTATACAACCCGCGTATACATGTCACCCACACGATATTTCTCTTCATATATGCTTTGCTGCAAATACAGCCATTACGCTGATGTATAGAAGAGGAAACGTGTCAATATATAGCCGATACATGCACTTACACGATGGCGTATATATATATGATAAAATGGTGGTTTTCGCGCAGTGCATTGGCCGATTATTCAGCATCGATGAGCAGTCGTGGAATACGGATCAAATTCTTGTTATGCCGACGCCAGCTTGGTATATGGCAACGAGACATGTGGGGATATGCTAACCGATGGATTTCGTATAAATTTTGCAATAAAGCCACCACCAACGATTTTCCTCAAATACAGAAACTGAACGCTTTTATTTCATTGAGGGTGGTTGTGGCCCCTAAGATTCGAGGTCAACTCTCGACCGTAGAACTGTCCCAAGGCACTATAAATATCATGTAAGGAGGTCAGGGTCAAGGTCAGGGTTTGCTGCGAATGCAGTCATTGGCTATTCGGTCTACTCTGTTCCTTATATGGACTTAGTGTAAAGGGACAACACCATGCTGGAGGAGTGAGCCTCAATGTTTTAATGTGAAAATTAAATTGATACTTACCCAGGAAATACAGTAAAACCAGACCTCACAATGCAACTTAATCGATTATTTGACACCGATGTACAGTTGGTTGCACCACCGACAGACTTTCAGTGGAATTCATATAATCAGGGCCACTATAAGCCTCGTTCCCATTGGCTGACGAAAATAGCATAGATTTTTGGGAGACCCTAAACCTCTGTCGGTGGTGGTCACCGACATCAAATCCATGGCACTGCAGTGGATACTATGTTTTCAATGCATTTCACATGTTTATTGATAGAAATACCTTGGGCCTTTACTGATTCAGTAGGTGGTGGTATTATTGCGTAATTTTCGCCAAATTAGTCGGTTACCACTTAAAGTGCCTGGCCGTTTTCATTCACCGACCGAACATCATTGGTACCTCACTGCAGATTGGTGCAAAATAATTGGCCAATGGAAAGAGGCTTCAGTCAGTTATGAGAAACAAGCTTTTAAAGTCTGTTGATAGTGCCACAGACTGCACGTCGGTATCAGATAGTCAGTGAGGGTGCAATGTAGGGCTTGTGTCTCCTGCATTTTACAGTTCTATACCGATTAAATTGTTCAGATAAAAACCCTGAGGATCATCGTCGAAATCAAAGTGTTTTGATTCTGTCATTCTTTTAAGAGATCTCAAGAAATCGATACGGTTTTTCCCAGAATGAAGCCCGTTTCCATCAGCTGATTATGCGCCACCGAACTGAAATCAAGAACCGCCGATTTAACGATGCAAGATCAGTTAATGGAAGTAAGACTTGAAGAGAATGCGTACAAAGAGACTCGGATTACATTCAAGAAGATGTTGATATAGTTTTTTGAAGTGATCTATATTTGATGTTGTGGAATCATGACTTGTTTTTTCATCACCCTGAGGTTTTTTTTCATTCATGATGCTTGAAATGATTGTATCGGGCACTTAAAGATTATAGACTGTCACATGAAAGGTTAATTTATACCTGAACTACTGAAAAGGGTGGCAATCCTCTCTAAGGCAATAAGAAAATTATCAGTCAGACATTAGGTAAGATTAGTTATATTTTCATCATAAAATAAAAAAAGGGAGCAAAACACTCTGACCGCAGGTCTCATATTATGTTTTTAACAGAGAAAAGTCCATCTCAGATATTTGAATGCAATTTGAATGTATTTTGATGTCATCTGTGCCATATTAAATTCTAAATATAATAAACATCACAGTCAGATGTGATACAAGAGTATTGCATATAAAGTGCTGAAAACATGCAATGTGATAAACAAACATGGTTTGAAAAGGAAAGGTCTAAATGGATGCACAGCCATTTACTAATTTTCCCAACTTCCCATTAGAGAAGTAGCCGGTTCCATTAAAGTCAACGGAAAAGGCTTCTATCTAATTGCATGGTTCTTACCAATTTCTCCTGACAATTACCCAAGTGATCCTCTCACTTCTGTCTGGGAATTGGTACCAACAATAGTCTAGGGAAATACCTAAAGACGGTAAATTTGATAATAGGTTTTCTTTAAGGTATGTGTACCGAACCTGCTTTTTCACTTTACAACCCAAGCAATACCTGCAGTGAAACAACACAACCTAACCAAGGTTTTACTGGGTGTCCTGAAATTTATGTATGGTCATATAGTGTATAGTAATTTAGTGTCAGTAAACCATTATAACATTTATAGGCAATATCAACATTTATGTTACTATATTGATATATATACCTTTATACTATACCATTGGAGGACTGACTAGATATGGATTCGCTCACTGAAACAAAACAAAACAAAAAAAACATATATTGCTCCTATCTGATAATTCATTTAGAATACGCTACAATTTCACCGTCGCTTATATTCAGCTGTGACTTCAATAGGCACCATAAATGTAATTAGGTGTTGCAAAAGCTATTCTAGTACAAGTTGCAGGCCATACATTATGCACCTCTAGACGGTTGGAATTCGACACAAGGGTTAACATGGTGTTTAACGATCCAATCACATGCCTGGTGATTATATATGCATGTGCAATAGGGTAATCCACCTCTGATCATGATATACTCACAGATACCAGGGGGCAAAACAGGGTCAGCCCCCATTCATCGCTCATTTCCCATCAGACCTTTCCCCACAAGACCTATTGATTGCACCGACTTGGTAAGGGCCAGGTAAATGTCAAAGCGTCCCGTGGTACTTTCCCGCCGCGCGAAGAAAGGAAAAATGTCGTCTGATCTTTGATAAAGCTCGTGCTATACCGCAGCGTGAGCGCGCGCCGTCCGCCGACCTTTTACTTGAAGGACGAGCTCGAAGCGACCGTGATTCCCAGTCCAGACGTGTTTAAAATCCGAACATATGGAATCCCACACGTGCAGTAGAATATGTGTGATCTGTGTAGTACCAAGGTACGTGATGGCGGAGTAGTGCAGGGTCTGTCGAGTCTTCAGGAAATGTGGATAAGATGCTTGAAGATGGAACACTGCTAAAGGATAAACCATAGTAAGTAGCATAAAGCCCAATGCCAATATACCGTTCAGGATTAAACGATTAGTTCGCATATCGTATAGGAGTTGGTGAACTTGTCGCAGGCAAATTACGTAAGCCTTTGCTCGAACAGCGGATACCGAGGAGAAGGGGTGGTGGGTATTAGTTTTAGGACATCTGAAGGAGGTGGTTCACTAATCGGTACCTCACCCTTGCCTAGCTGTCCTACATCTACGGACTTCGGCCGACTCCGTTAGGATGCCTCGTCTGAGACAAATTACTGTCTGTTTGTCGCCGACAAAGGTACATGGATGTTCTGAAATCGGTAGATGGGTATTGGGCTTCAGGGAGGGAATTAACTGGGGTGCCGTTGGCTGAGTGGGGAGGTGTTTTTTGTTTGGTTTTTTTGTTTGGTTTTTTAGAACAATTTTTTGTATTGAATCAGATTTGTTACATCAGATCAAAGATCACCTCAAGTCATTAGAGTACGTTTCTTGATTCAAATAGAGTGGCAAATAGCCTCAGTTACTAGGCAACTGGTTTTCATGCCTACGCCACCTGGTGTTGTAGACCACTAGTAATATTACGACAAGATAACGATAAATTTGGCCATCTACATATAATATGCATAAAATTCTGTGTCATGGTGTGAGCGCAAACAAGACATTTAGGGGTACCTAGGAATGTCCTATAAGTAGGATACATCGAGATTGAAAAAAAGTGTAGTTACAAATGACGAAAACGAAATCTCAGTAATAACGAAAATAGATAATCATCAATTACTTTTATACTGGCCTACATTCGGGTATGTTTTATGGTATGTATGATACCCCAGGTCCCTATATTGTAAAAACCATGTATGGTCTAGCGGGCCGTGTGCTGTTTGTTGCATGACCCAGGTTGACTTCCCAAGATAGCAAAACCGAACTGGCGTTTACTCTCATAATTGTTACTCATTCCCAGAGTCAAAAATATGCCCCTCTCGCCTACCAGCACTGGTGGATGCCGATCTGGAGTTTTTAACAATCAACTGATTAAACGCCATTCTGCTTTCCTTATGTATATTCCCGGATTTGGGCTGGAAAATTGATTCCGTAGAATTTTCATGAATATGACTATCAGAAAATTGGGTTTGTGTCTTGTCTATACTTTTTTTCAAACTCATATAGATTCATTTTGCAGAAGTTTTCTTAACCATGCATTGAACATTGTCTCTTTAGTTTATTGCATCTCATATTGTGTTTTCAAAAAAGCTACTGCTACGTTATTTATATTTGTATGAATAGAAGACATGCCGAGGGACTGGAGTGGTACTGATGTAAGCCAATTGCAAATAAATGATGTAAAAACTGTGGTTTTCTTCATATATTACCGATATATTATATATTGATCCTATATATAGAGACACAGGATGCAATATGTTCTGTGTTGTTTTGTGTGAGAAATACAAATCCAGGGTGGAATACGAGGATTTTATACACAATCATGACAACAAGGAAAAAATGTAATTCAGACACAATCCCTATGTCTCCTTACTATTACATACCTTGAAATCATTTAAAACAACATTTTATTACTCACTATTTCATCATCTCAACAAGTCACGTCGCATGGAGGGTAGTGTTTTCTATCGTTTGTCACACTGTAATGAAACATACACATGGTCAATAAGCATCAGACACTCGCGTACGTGTTTAGAGTAATATGTTTATCATTGACTTGAGTGATCTGAATATCATTACCTGTTTTCTTACCAAAATCTTTTTCTCTCTTTTCAGGTAAGTAAGCAGCTTCTATGCAGCTGGCTCCGCGGTTAAGTACATGTACATACTATATCAAAATATCTTACAAGGGTATATGTAAGACCTTTGAAAATTATCTTTATGGTAACTCTTGCCAAGCAAGTTTTTCAGTGCAATAGCTTCAGCACAAGAGCATCTGACATAGAGGAAGACCGGAGTGGGCTAATAAAATTTTATTAAATCTTATAAGTCTAATTGATATGAATAAGTAGTTATACAATGAATATCAATAATAAGAATAAATGTATAATTGACAGATGTATTTTGTTGTCAATTATGAACAATTTATGATAAAATAGTGAAGTTATTATGTAATATTACATAGTTATGAAGAACATGTAATAATAAAATAATAAGAATAGCCCTACAAGTGGAAGGAGTAGAAGAGAGAAGGTGAGGGTGGGTGGGTAGAAAAAATATGTGTATAGGGTATGAGACCTGAGAAGTGTAAGAGGCAGAGTACAGTGTCGACCTAGCGCACTTTGATGTTTAGTGCGGCCGAGAGTGGAGAGGTGGCGCAGGGGTGCGCTAGTGCAGAGGTGTTTCACCAGGGGGGGCATAATATATCAGGAGCAGACCCGCTCTTAGTGCCATATGGAGGGGCGACACTTCGAGGGCGTTGAGAACACCCTGGAACACGTCCATCGGGACCGGCGGCTTCACATTGGGGACGTATTGCTTATTTCTCTTCATACCCTCAAGGGCGTGCCTCACGCGATGGTCTTCCGTTTGTCGTACATCTCCTCCCGTGAGTCGCAGATGCACTTGTATGTGCGATAAGTGGTTCGCGATCGTGGCCGGCGAGGGGGCGTGGTCGGCCACATACTCCATGTAGGACATTATCAGGCTCATGGTCGGTGCCCCGGGGTCGCTCCGCATCCGATTGCAGAATGCGAGGTATGTGCTGACTGCGGATCGCTGGTTGGCGCGTGTGCCTGGGGCACGCGCCTCTAACTGCCATGCAGATGCCTTCGCTTGGAGAGAAAGAAGCGCCGGATCTGCAGAAGAGACGGAGTATCGCTACAAAGGATGCATGGGTACATGGGACGATAGGGAACAGTTCATGAAGTTGAATGAGATAATCTGCTTTATCATAGTCCGCTGTTGAGAGATGAGCCCTGCTTGAGCAAGGCATCTGCGATGACGTTTTGCTCCCCGGGGACATGTGTGAACACTAGCTCTACTTGTAGGCGTGCCTGGACCATCCATGCCTGGCGGGCACACTCCGCCAGGACTCGGTTTCGGGCACGCCCGCTGTTCAGAGTCTGTACTGTTCACAGGTTATCACAGAAGACCTCGATCCGAGATCCGCGGTCTCGGTCTGTGATAAAGGTGTGGAGTGCATATAATATATATCGTATTCAGAGACTCAAGTTCCGAGATGCACTCCACGGGGTCGAGTCAAGACACACCTGGCCGGAGTATGAATAGTAACCGTCTGTGCCTCCTACTCCCGAGAGGCAGGCATCGACCGTGATGCACCTGGTCGGCGGGCCTCGAGGGATGAGGGCGTGAACATTCCAACCTTCTGCGAATCTGACGAACCAGTCCAAGTCCTGCCGCATCTTGGAATTGATGTTTAGATAGAATCCCGTCATCCCTCGTAGAGCCTCGAGCAACTTGGAGACAAAAGCATGTGCCGGCCTGATACATCTAGCCATGTGAAGAATCCTGCCCAGCACAGACTGCAGCTGCTTCTTGGTGAGGGAACGGCGCTTGGAGATGGCCGACACGTGACCCCGTATTTCCTCCAACTTGGCCGTTGGGATGCAGAGAGTCATAGTACGGGCATCGATTTTGATGCCTAGCCATGTCACCTTTTGACTAGGTTCCTGCGCCTTGTCCCATGCCTCGGGTAGGCCCAGTTCCGCGAACAACTCACGTGCAATATTGAAGTCCACGGCCACTTTTCCTTGGTCCTCGGACAGGATGATCAAATCATCAAGGTACATAGTGGCCGTGACTCCTTTCGATCCCAGGATGCGCACGATCGCCTCGGCCACACACTGCATATGATAGGAGGAGGCACAGGCACCGAACGGAATGGCCGTATCGCAGTAGTGCCCGCCCTCCCACATGAAACATAAGAGTGGCCAGTCGAGGGGGTCGCATCTGAAGTTTTTGTAGGCACGTGATACATCGATCTATGACATGAATGACGAGGTACCTGCCTTCACGAGTTTGGCGAGGAACTCGTCCACTGTTGGGATGGCCGTGATCTCGTTCCAGTCCGTAGACTGAGTTCCTCTGGGAGTGTATTCCCCGTGGCTTTGTTGTTGTTTATGTTATCCCCCTGACCATGTGTCGGGGGGATTAAGTGAGTCCTGACGTCACGTGTGGGGGCCGGCTTCGTTACATCACCACCCGGGCCGCTGGACCCCCTTTGATCCACATGTCGCGCCTCGCCTAGTCGCGGGGCACGTTCTGCTCCTTTTTTGAAGTTGGCTGGTGTTGGTGGATGCTCTGAGCTGCCACCGGCCTCATGGTACTTTGAAGTTGGTACCCCACCTGGGGTACTCGCCAGGGTGTGGGTACAGGGGAAGCCGCTGTGTTGTTGTCGTAACCGTGGCCGTACGTGAGTTTCCGGTTACGCGCGTGGACTGGGTGACCACACTGGCGACCCACTGAGTCGCAGAAACTACACACGTGGAGCCAGCGGATGCACCCTTCACTGTGGCCGTTACGGTGGCGGCACCCCCTCTCCCCATTGAAGTCCCGGCACGGGGCCTCCGTGCCTCGCGAGCATCCGGTGTCATTGCCGTTAGGGGCGGTCATCGTGTTTGTAGTGGTCATAGCGAGCTGGACGTGCTCTTCCTGTATCCGGCCGTGGTCGGACCAGTACATCCTGCCGGCCTCCACCTGGTCAAACACGTAGTTACTCCATCGCCTGACACCGGCCCACGGCCGTGCCTGCGCGTCAACAGTAACCTGGTACAAATGACGAAACATGTGCTCCTTGTCCTCGGGGTGCAAGGCACGGTCATCGCTCAACAGAGCAACAAAACAACTGATGTATTCAAGATCAGACAATAGGGAGCTCTTACCGGTGGTGCGGTCGTGCCGCATGGCTTCACGGTCGAACTCCTGTTGAAGATGCTCATCTGTTGTGTAGGCTTCCCGTAGTTGCTGTTGGGGAGGCAGAAGGCGTTCGTTCTGGTTGTTGGCCCAATCCCGAGTCCGTGCAGCTGCTGACGACGCCCGTGAGCCGCTCCTCCTGGACGCAGGATGCGAGATCTGCATAATGGCGTCCACTACCCCGTCCATCTGCCATGACATCTTAGACGCGTCGGTTTTCAGGTCATTAACGTCGGTTCTCACTCCGCCCAGCCTGGTCTCTAGAGCAGTGATTCTTGAAGACCGAGACCGTACGCTGGCGCTCGTGCCTTGTTGCGAGACCGAGTCCACGTGGTCGCTCTCGGCAGACGGAGCCTGCTGCCATAGTGTGACTTCCGAATCCGTCTCCGTTGGTGGAGGAGCAGCCATAGTACTTCTGGTCAACATTTTCCTGTATTACACGATAAATTAACTTATCCACGATATCACTTGGTATCCCTTGTACGTGGTCACCTATATTCGGGGAATATGGAGACCGGAGGTACGACAGCCGAATTGCCAAGGAGCGGAGTGGAAAAAATATGTGTATAGGGTATGAGACCTGAGAAGCGTATGAGGCAGAGTACAGTGTCGACCTAGCGCACTTTGATGTTTAGTGCGGCCGAGAGTGGAGAGATGGCACAGGGGTGCGCTAGTGCAGAGGTGTTTCACCAGGGGGGGCAATGACCACCCCTGACCATAGGCCATGGGCAACCAATGGACATAATGATACCAAAATAGAAAATATGAATCAGAATTTAAAGGAAAGACATAAGTGTGAGGAATGGTGAAGAAATATGTAATCAGAGGACACCTTGTGTAAGGGGTCACCTTGCTCAAACGCTCTTTTAGTTTTTTGTTTCAGCCTGAATAAATTGCAGCGATTCAATGAGGCGACCTCTCGAGTCGCCAGTAAAAAATAGCATGTATGTGAGATATTATTTCATAGTAATAATTTCCACTGATAATGGCGATTCCTGAAATCTCTGCATGTCTTGCTTGGTGTTTCACCAGTTTAAGGGATCACCCCGCATAAGCGGACAATTCGCTTGGAACGGAGGGTGTCTCCCCGATATTTATTAATCATTATCGGACACCCGCTGGCAGGTTGTTAGCCATCTGTACCACTCCCTCACTCCTCTCCAGTATGACCAGTTTAAGATGACAATGGCTTTAGGTCTCAGTATTATAAAACCTTATTCTTAGATTGTGTGACTTGGACCTCCAGCAATCAAGTCAACATTCATGAAATTCTTATGCATTAAAACGAGCAATTGCTGAAGTCCTTTATGATATTCTAACCATCCCCCGACTAGGTTTCCCATATGCGCAAGTGAAATAGAGGAATCGTAATGTTGTTGTACATCCTTCACCCATTGGGAAACACTTTACTGTGCACACAAGTTTATCTTGATATGGCGAAAAAGGCTTGGCTTTCCCAACGGGAACAGTTATTGAATTTCTAGTAGGTTTGTGAGTGTAAGTAACGCACAGGGATGGACGATAGTAACTCCGCTCTTGGGATACCTCTCGAGTCTGAAATACCCCCAGTCGTGTAGTTGTGGTCCCGAGGGCCTCGTAGTAGTAGGCCGCTTATCACAACAAATAACGACAATTTCGCCAATGCCGCTCGTCCTCTAGACTCCCACACAAGGTATTTTCTTTGTGCGACGAGGCGAAGCAACGTTTCCGGCCCAGGCGCCTTGCCCTGTAATCTCATTAGTTGGCGTACCGACCTACACCGGGCAGCTAGCCAATGAAAACAGTCGACACAGCTGAGGAGAGATGGCCTCGTGTTCTCTAAGACTGCCTCTGATTGGCCCATTTTGCCGTCATGCGTTTCATAGCGAGGATGTGATTGGTTCGGTTGTTCCGCTCGCTGATGTATTGGCAGAGATAAATGAGGGAGCGATCGGTCGGTCACTAGACGTGTTCTAGATAGACGCTGGGAAATTGATAGATTCATTACAATGGACAAGCGGAATGGGTGGTATTAAGTGTACCCTTGTGGGTGGTCTTACCAAAGGATCACCTTTTTTTAGCAACGTATCTTCTTATAATAAGATGGAACTCCATCAAGATCCGTAGCCGCTGACAATATGCCATGAGCTTTGGTTGCTGAATAATCTCGTGAGGCAATGTTCAGTGGCTATGGTTCGCGTGCTGTTCAGACTTTATGTCACCCCTATCACTAGGTTATATATGGCTTATGTTTGTGAAATCATCAACCATTGGGTTTTTTATAATACTCCATGGGCTTTGAGTACGAGTTTCCCATATCAGGTCTGTGGAGAAAAATTCCTGAGGTGAGATAAAACTATTTTCTTAATGCTGACAAAGGTTACTTTCTCACGTATGGTCATCGGGTCATTACTGCTCCTTTTCTATCAATTTTGCATGCATGGTAAAAAAACTAAACTAACAAATATCATATACTTTCCCACCACTAACCGTCTGTTTTATCTACTTACAAGATTGCCCCCCATCTCAAATTCAGGTACATCTTAATCCCATTGGGGTAGTGTTCAAATAGAGTAACAAACATACAGCCAGGGTCATGTTTCAGTGACAGCTGGCAAACAGAAATCCTCGGAAAGAAATATTAGTAGAGCTTAGTATGCCAGGATAAAAGACAAAGTAAATACTCGACTGTAGGAAAACTATGATCAACGTGCGACTTTATCTCTCCCCTATCTTTTAATCCGATTTATTGGACCGGGATTCATTTGTATATAGCAGGGTCCCATTGTACTAATATCGCCAACGGTATATTTTTTTTCATTCCAAAGCTTATTTATGTAAAACAATGCAGGGCTCTATATATATATATAAACTAAAATGGCATCAGCGCTTTGCCAGAAGTTGAGTGGGCTTGACGAGTAACAGAGCAAAGAGATGAGAATTGACTTTCCGTTTCTTTTGTTGTTGATTCTCCTCAGCTTTAGTGACCAATCTTCCCCTACATCCATTGCCTCTGGCCCATTTCAGCCCTACAGCAATCTACCCCTCTTTCTCATACCGCACGCACCCCTCTTTCTGAATGCTCCACCAGCTCCCCTCCCCAACCCCATCCGCCGTCTTCAGTCGACAGGAAGACGGCTCAGCGAAGACAGATCCAATCAACGAAATCAACCTACTCTCAGTCATGTCCGCTAAAAACTCATAATGGCTGTGAAAGGGTTCGGGCCTCGTCCTGATAGCGGTCGGTAATTTCATTGATTTCTCGTCTAGGACGGGAGAACACGTGGTCTGCTGTTTACTGCTGTATGTGGCCACACGTTTAGAAGCACGTCGATGGCCCCTTACGATCACGTGCATGTCAATACACGTGATATGTATCTCAGTGCACACAGAATATCAATGTATATGGAATCTGAAAGGCATATGTACGCAATATTACCTTGAATTGTTGTCTGCATGGTCGCATTCACTGCGGAGTTGACGCAAAGTAATATCCAAGTGAATGCGTGGATATTGTGTAGTGTCAACTACGGGGAAAATACAACCTTGCATGTAGACCTTGGTTATCTCTTTTTCAGCATTCCAAATATAATTTTTGAAAGGAAAGACAATATTGTTGTGTGCTGGTGACTGGAGAATGTGGCTTTCCGTATTCTCTACGGTAGTGATCTTTATCCTACCCCTAATAAAAAACGCCATAGGCTTAACATGGGATTTGTTTATTTCACGGGTGTGACATAAAGTGTTGTTTATGCCACTACTTTCTGATACTGAAAAAATATGGAAACGGGGTAGGATAAAATCTAGACGCCACTAGTTTGAGTTTGACCTTATTTATGCCACTCATTTTGTTGGCTCCATAATTTCACTCGTCTTCGACTCGTGAAATTATGGAGCCAACAAAATGCGCGGCATAAATAAACTCAGACTCAAACTCGTGACGTCTCTTGATAGTATGCTATTTAGGTTTGCTATGGAGACTCGGCATTAGGCGGATAATAGATATGCAATATTACCATGATTTAGATCTGTGTGATCGTATTCTCTGCGTAGTTGACGCACAGTAATATACGGAAACTGGCTTACTGTCTTCATACACCAAAATTACAGGGTAAAATTATTGGTCAGATATATCCCAGTGCTTGTCTTGTCATATATCTGATCAATAATTTTACCAAGTATTTTGACTTGCGAATATAGGCATCCTGTTTTTGTATCATTAAATACCGAAATTGTACCTATAGTCGCGTGATCAAATGGGCAGTACATCATATTTGTCTACCACTCTGAAGTATGATTTAACCCTTCAAGAGCCACACATCATTCACCATGTACCCATACTACAGTAGGCACCAGAACCAATTGTGGTGTTTGTATGACCGGCTTTTGGCTCTTATCTTGTTAAAAAATATTACAAATTTGAAATGTCCAATAAATCTGAATTTTTATCAGAACTTTCTGAAATTTTGAGGAGTCACTTGCAACATATGTCCTGCAATTTTTATAGTTCTGCAATAATTTTCCAAAAAGTTACAAAGGAACAAATACAGCATTTTTCTTCTATGCCCACGAGAATGCCATATGGCATTGTCCTGCCACAGCCAGGGGAATGCCATATGGCATTGTCCTGCCATGGCCAGGGGAATGCCATATGGCATTGCCCTGCCAGAAAGGGTTAATTACCGTATACTGCGCATAAGTCAGTGACCCTAGGACTGGTATGCATAGGTGTGCAATATACATTTGTCTACGGAACGTAAGCACCCATGTTCAAGTCCCAGTGATAATAAACCTTGAGCAGCAGCATAATGCCTCCATGTATCATAGATATTTTTATACAAAATTCATGTCGTATACAAAATTCAAGACAAAGAGAAATTTCTAATTTGTTGACAGAGTTTAAGGAGAATCTAGGACTTTAGAGTAGTAAAACAAATTAGCATCAGTTACAATGGCAAACTATTCAAATTACTTGACAAATCACCTGAAATTGCTTTTTCCGAAATAAGGTGCCTGCGGTAGTTGAGTGGTTTCTTTAGGCACTGCCTACGGTGTAATGCTGTTCATGGGAATTGGCTGCTGCTTGGAAAGGGTTAAGGACACTGCTTACCTGACATAGATTCCCATTATATCTTGGCAGAGGCTACAGCATAAACCACTCCCAAACCCAGAGACCCGACCCCCATGGGTGCCTTCATGCAGATACCCGAACTTCAAAAGAAGCCAATCGTGACAACTTCCCAAGACTCTGCCCCTTCTTGTTCTCACGTGCCCACACGCCTCCCTGTTCCCTCACCAGATTGCCCGCTTCCCGGTCGCTGTCACCAGACCTCTCTTTTCTCACCTCTGCGCCCTTTCCGTTGCTCTCACACACTTAAGTGAACCTTATTGAGACAAACCGCTTTGCGTCCCAGGAGAAGCGGCGTCCTATTTGAGTGGCCGCTTTGCTTTTATTGGTCACTTGTCCGAGAGGAAGTCTAATCAATTACTTTAATTGAGGAACAGCACTCGGGACCTGTTGGCCTTTCGGTCAGATTTCCCACTGACAGGCAGTCAGCTGCGCCTGTGTGGACGGAACGTGAGGCTCGGACCTTAAAGGGATATCCTACAATACACAGTGGCACCTCCTAGTAATTTTATCTTGGGAACATTGAGAACTCGTACTCATTGCCCATGGAGTATTGTAAAAAAAAGAAAAGAAAAAAAAAGCCTATCATTGAGTGATAGGGGTGAGAAACTGAGCCACACTTAATATGTAGCTGCTGGAAATACGCCTTTCATTTTGGTTTGCTACCTCATCTGGTCTTTGTAGGTTGCTGCTCAACGAATACTCATGGCATATTTTCAGCGGCTACTTATCTCGATGCAGTTCCTTCTAATTATCAATACGAAATATTCTTTTGTTACTTATTCTAATACAAAATGAGTGAACTGTAACCATTTTTCGATGTTGACGATTTTGATGTATTTAGGAGATGTAATGAATAATAGAGCTTTCTTGAATTTCCCCAAGAAAAATGACGGTGACCTCTAGTTTTCAAAGTTCACTGTAGAACATCAACTAATTACGTTAATGGAGGTAAATAGTACGACGCATCTCAGCTATAGAACATGTCTCGATATGCCTGATAATTTGTTCGCTTATTTCTTGCCATGTATCAGTAGGACACTTATTATAAATTGAACATTAAACAATAGCGAACATGTTTATTGTTCTCTCCGATCTAGATGTGTATTTTGTTTGATTACCTCATCAAGGTTAATGATATACATTTCAGAAATGTTGACTCTTCTTTTCCAGAAAATATTGAACGAAATTTCTAACAATACAAATATTGACAATATAGACCGTGTATAATACAGAGGATATGCCTATAGAGGTTCTGTATGCATAGAATAGGTACCCCAACTCCACAAAGCCCTTCGTGTCTTCCCTTCCCCACTGGATATTCATATGGATACTCATACGAAAATCTCATCTTGTTTTTACTTGTACTGACCGTTACGACCTCTATGTCCCTTCTCAAGATATCCTGACCTTATAATATGAGTCCAAGGGATTCGCGCCGACCTGAGGACCGTGCCCTTAATAAAGCACCTGTTTGACCTTTGTCTTGGTACGGATTAACCCCAGCCGCCCGTTAAAAGACCTGCCGGGTCCCTTTCGTGGCTAATCCCCGCCCATACATTACCTGGGGGGCTGCGAGGGGCATCGCCCTGGAGAAGAGAGCCTCCCGGTGGGCATCAACCACAGGGTTGGGTAAATCTACAGTGACTGGCCCATTCTCAGTGCCAGAGTCTATACTTTTGTTCTGAAGAAGCTATGAAGAAACATACATGATATTCCTACTAGAAATACCTGGTATACCCATGTACCTATGGTTAACCTTTCCATAGTTTTATATCACTGCTGAGGGTGTAGTAACTACAGTTTACATACAAATGCTGACGTTTCGTTAGCCAGGTTGATCACGTGACGCCGTCTAGACCAGTCAGATCGAAGCTTAGATGCATAAAGAAAACATACAATTTAAAGTTACTCAATAATTGTGGACATGTCTATTCCCCTGCTCGGAGGTCAACAAATTGCCATTTTTTATCAATGTTTCTAAGTATATAGGAATGGAGAAACAAGGTACACGGGGAAAAATACCGAGATTAATTCACGAGGATAGCTTAAGTTATTTTCATGAGCTAAAAGCCTCGGCGAATAACATCAGCCATCATCACTTTCTATTCCTGGAGGTTAGTATATAGAGTGTTGTAATTTGTACAGTATTGCCATATTTTTCTACATTTATCATATACCCGAAATTGACAAAATCGTACCGCAATTCAGCCCAACAACTGATGTTCTAGTTGACATGTCTAATTTGCCGTTTTAACGTTATATGGCGAAACGGTGTATATTTACAGCATATATGTCATGGGTATATAATAATAGTTATTATGAGTCAGACATGAGCGAGTCTGGGAAACCTTCTGAAAGAAGAATATCTACTAGCAAGAAACCTCAGCCTTTTTTTCTCAGCATCTTCACCTAAGCGTTCTCAAAAACCCTTCTGGCTACAAACAGTGACGCGGCTCAGACAGTAAAGTCCTCTAATAAGATTTTCCTCCTGTAAGTGGAGGGGCGGATGCCCGGGAATACGTGCACTTTTTACTGATCAATTATTTAAACTGGCGTACCAGTCTCTATTGTCAGTCGTTCTCATGTAGATCCATATGATACACTGACGTCATATCCCTATAAGAGACAAGACATTTTGATAACCATCTTTAATGGCTGCTGAAGAGAAACCTATAACCAATTCGAAAAAGAAAACGGGAGAGAAATGGTAATGACCTTAGGTTTACCTAAGGGGAACTTCTACCAGATATCATTCCACAATTAGCATAGGAACCATAAAGATCTAAATTCCAATATGACCCTATGTGCAACTACATGTACAAAGCAGCAACAAGAATATATTTCTTTATTGATTATCTTTGTATATTCTTATCACATGAACTATCACTATCACTAAATTACCGTGTTAATGTTACGGCAACAGCAGCAGCGATCCAACGGGAATCCACCATGTGATCTAATGTAGTGTTGCAACCTACCGATGAATTGGGCACCGATCATTTGGGCACTTTACACTTTACATCCTTTGGATTTATCAATGATTGGCCACCGTTAATCATACATTCGCAAGTTTCCACCTAACGATTGGTTTTTCTACTTTTGCATCTCAGTAACTGACAAAATATTGTTTGTACTACATTTATGGTCCTAGCTTGAAAATTAACCCTTTCTTCACTCCATGTGTATACTTTTAATAGTTACACTGGAAAGGTGTACAGAGAGGGTTAATGTGAAACTTGTAATCAGAAAGGGAAAGTTGCTATTTACAGTGAATAAGTGAAGAGCGACGAATGAGACAGAGTAGGAATTATGAGAGTAGGAATTATCAGCCCACCACAGGTTTGAATTGATTTGTGAGGCACACAGTCATCAGTTGGTGCCAAATTGTGTGGTGTGGGGATAAGATATCTTTAACCTGAAATTTGTATCTCAGTTTCCACCTGACGATCATACACCATAAAAAGTGTCAAATAGTTTGCGGGTAGTACCAAAAGTCATAACGAATATCCATAATCATGAGGTGGAAACGCCGCATAAAAGAGTGTGGACTTGACACATGTGCTTTTTGAAGTAATCTAGTATAAATGACTTTATTCATAAAGATGTAGATACCCTATGCCAAAGCTTATCTAAAAAATTATGATGCGTATTATATCTAACAAACTAGAACTATTCATAATATATGTCTTATTTCATCAATCAGAGTGTCTAGAACTATGTATATAAACTATAGATTATTACGACGTGGCAATAAACACCTCTGTGACAAGCCGATGCTAAAAAAAAAATAATAATAATAATTATGTATGTAAACTAGGAAACCGAATACTGAAAAGTATAAAAAAATCAACACTTTCAATAGGTATAAAGTTGTGGAACAAACTACCGAAAGAAATGCAGACAAAACGAGATGGTGATCAATTTAAAATACATGTTAAAGAATACCTAGGGATGGAAACTGATGTAATACTGAATCTTTTTTTTTTTTTTTTTTTTTTATTTCCAGTATCTCTCGCCGGGGCGAGTTTTTCTGATACATCGAGATAGGATCATATTACATCTAAGCTATCCGCAATGGTCCACAGGTACAATTTGTTTTTCTTCTGGTCGAAGAACCGTGAACTCCTTCATGTTTCGTGATATTCTCCCCAGCTAACGAGGAAAATATGCAAAGGAAAGGGGTAAACCATAATAGCACTGGTTGCTCCCCACTGTTCTTGTATTGTTATAAGTATTCTGCACCCATTCATATATAGATGATATCCCGTAGTGGCTATGAATTAAGCCAATCCGGCCTGCACACGGTACGAAATGTGTACTTATTCAGGATGACCTGACCATGCTGTACAAGCTACAAAACAAGATGAAAAATTTACGGTTAGTATACGAAAGGAGGCGCCTACACCAAGTGCCGAACTGATCGTATATTATCATCGAGTTCTGGAGCTTGTAGAAACATCGTAGGTTGTTTTATATATACATTTCATATATAGCTGTAGTTACGCAAGCTCAATTGATACAGATGTAATGAAATTGCATCCTTTATAAAACTCAGCGACAGACATGATAGGATGAATATAAAGGGGCACCTCTTGACCTATGCGCAAATTCTATGGTATATTGTTGGCAATGTCGGGACTTCCCAGAAGGCACAGAATTCCGCAAGGTCTGAATCTGCTCTGCGATTCAAAGAGAGATGGCCAAATGGAATGAGGAGTATGTCAAAGGTACAGAGAGGTGGACAGCATAATGTGATTGGATTTCACTATAGACATCCAATCACATTACCCTAACCTCAAAGGGTTAACAGTAATTGTTACACCACAAGGTTATGCCGATTGCTTACTAAAATGAGTCTTGACTTTCTTCGTTATTCGTTGAGCATGGGATAAGTGCAAAATACTCTGGATATAATGGGGAAAGGATATACTCTTTCGGCGTGCTACAAGAATCTTTACTACCTGCATGCCTTCACTGTGACATTATTTGTTTTTTAAATTAAACAATAAAGTAATGACACTACTTTTGCCTCCAGGCAGTTCTTCCACTGGTTGAGTGATGACATATAACGAGATTGGCAAAGACTGAATCGTTGGTATGATGCAGATTGCTAGGATATTAGTGTCTCAGTTGAGTGGCCAGCTGACCATGAGCAATCCCTACAGACTGTGGTACCTCTGTGACCCACTGGTATGTCTTGACACATTTGGATCCCCCAAATGCAGTTGTTGAAGTAGATGGCTGCCAATTGCATTAGAGCAAATATCCAACAGACTGGATAAAGCCGAAGCATTATAATTGTTACTTCTATATAAGTCCACTCTAAAGCAACAATGATGAATATGTCATTTGTTCGTGGTTCATTTACAGTCTCTCGTCTGAAGATTGATACTTTCTTCTGTGTGTGGTAAACTATCGAATACTGGTAATTATATAGAACGTCCCTGACCATGCTGTACAAGTCACAGAACCAGATGCTAATTTACGGTGTGTACGGACCGAGGCTTTTACGCCAAGTTCCGTACAAACGGTAAATTATCATCGAATTCTGTGGCTTGTACATGCATCGTCGGACGTTATATATTTACTATATATCAAAAATAAATAAAAAATTCATTTAGCTTAACAACCAATATCTTAATAAATGTGTAATGGCAAGGTGGTCCGTATTTTAGTATACGGACTAGTGGTCCGTACATTATTTTTTACGATATATGGCAAAACGGTGCGTATTTACAGTATATATGGCATGGGTATATATAGTAATTATATAGAACGTCCTGACCATGCTGTACAAGTCACAGAACGAGATGCTAATTTACCGTTTGTACGGACCGAGGCATTTATGCCGAGTTCCGTTCAAACGGTAAATTATCATCGAGTTCTCTGACTTGAACAAGCATGGTTGGACGTTATATATTTACTATATACCCGAAATTAAAAACAAAAATCAATTTAATTTTTCTTAACAACCAAAATTTTAATAAATGTGTATGGCTAGGTGATCCGTATTTTAGTGTACGGACCAGTGGTCCGTATAGTATTTTTACGTCATATGCCAAAACGGTGCGTATTTATAGTATATACGGCATGGGTATATAGTAAATGGCTAAAGGGGATCCCGGAGATATTGTTATATAATAGCTAATTTTGTTCCTTTTTACAAGAATTTCTCAAGAGCATTAAACTAAAGCAATGACTCGCATTGAATGCAGATATTTGAAACATGTATTTAGAATATGTGTAAATTCACCGAGAGCTGACAGAAATATGAAGTGCCATCCACGCAGACGGTGCCCTAAGGAAAGGCAGATGCCTCTACCAACCAGAGCCTGAGAATTGTCCTGTTTATTTTATGACACTCGTGCTTGTCGTAAGCTGCCTGAGGGTATGGCATCAAAAATATAGTCAGCTATAGTCAGCTTGCATTGGGAGACGTATCCATGATACAGAATTGTGCAGCAGTCGCCTGGAGAAGACTTCTATGCAGGACAACCTATGACTATTATAAGTTTACTGTTTCTCCTAATTGGTGTTATATATTATATAGACCGATGACAGAAAATACTACAGATACCAACCTCTCCTGTGGTTTGGGGATTTCATTCATATGGAAAATACCAGAATGCAAATTCTTAACAGAAGAAGAATCGAGATGTACTACCGATGAATTTATAAAGTCCATATTTGAAAGAAAAAAACCGCAAACAACTAAGGGAAAAATTCAACCTGCGGACTGGTCTATAAGAGTTAAAAATGCCACACTAAAAACTGTTCAAATATTTAGTGCTACCCTTCAGGAGGCTGTTACGCCTGCGCGTCGCTCTTTGACTTCCGGCAATAAGCCATGCTGGGAAGACCAGCGGGCGGAAGCGTCTGTACCGGCTCGTCACGTGGTCTGCGGCACCAGTACTCCGCTGACCAAGACTCCAGTTAGATTGAGGTTGATGCTAGCGGTGGGCGTAAAGGACAATTAGCTATTGTGCCATGGAGGCGGCCATCTTGCCCCCCCCCCCTGACGCCCCCTGACGCCATACAATACACCAGGTGGCGGGACCAGTTATCAATGGATTTTATCAAAAAATATGTTATGGGGCTTGTCATGGAGGAATTCTAGTCCCGTCCCAATATTATCTAGATTATATAACAACTAATAACAATGGTTGCCTCCCAAATACAATGGCGCTATCCTATAATTTTCTAGCTGATGATGGCAGAACTAGCCAATGCTCAGTGCCCTATAGAGGGTAGATAGCTATTGTGTTACGGAGACAGCCATTTTGCCCCAAATGAAAAAGAAAAACCTCAGGTAGTGGGTACAGTTAATTATCAATGTATTATTTTTGTGTATGTTTTATTTGGTTCGCCATTCGTGGTTTTATAGACCTGTTTCACTATTATCAATGGGTTTTAACGGCTGATAACAGTGGTTGCCCCCCCAACTACAGTTGTGTTATCTTACAATTCCTGGTGGGTTATGGTGGTGTCATCTCATCCCAAACTGGCACTCTACTGGTAGCGTCAGGACATATTTACAAATTCAGAATGCCACCTATTACAGTTGACACACTTTTGACACTGCAGACTGTGATGTGGCATGCTTATATTCATATACAGAAATGATTTCGATCTGCATGATTCACTTCTCGGTGCTCAGCCCTTTCACGCCGGGCACCTCTGATTTATTTGAATTTTATTAGATCTTATTGATATGAATAAGGAATACAATTATTACAATGAATAATCAATAAGTAGATAAATGAATAATTGACATAGTGGTTCTTTGTGGTCAATTCTGATATACAGTTGATATAATAAGTGATGTTATCATTACTTATTATATGAGGTATTATAAAAATAATACAATAAGATGACCCTACGAGTGAAGTGAGTAGGAGAGAAAGGAGAGGGTGGATGGGAAGAAAAAATGTACGTGCGTACGGTGTGAGCGTGAAGCGAGAAGTGAGGGAGAGAAGCGTGCTGTGAGAACGCACGTGGGTGAGAGGTACGTGAGAGAAGCGCTAGGGGGTGCGCCGGGGGCGCTGCAGTGAGGGGGAGAGTCACCAGGAAAGCAATGACCACCCCTGACCAACGGCCACGGGTCACCAATTGTGGATCGGTTAACATCGGACAGTCAAACTTTAATGAAGCACTGGTTTTGTAAAAACTTTCCTGTTGACGCATTACGGAAAAATCGTAGTGTTTCTCTACTTTAATGAAGCAGCTTCCTCCCATTTCGCATTTGGAACTCTTCCGTCTTTCAATATCAGGACTGTGTAAGATGCTATAAAAAAGAGGCTGAAACCTGATGGAACAGACCCTTTAGAGTTAAATCAAATCAGTTGAAACTCAAGTTCCCAAAACACCGTGTGTTTAATCTTTTTATGAAAATGAATCAAATTTCTGGTTTTGTGTACCATCTTTGAAATAGGAATTTCACAGAAGTTTTACCTGACTTTTTTTTTACAATAAAAATCTTTTTCATTTTCATTCAGGATAATTTGTTAATTCTAGGTTTTAGGACCAATAACTGATTAAAGTTGCGACATGATGATAGATTGGGCATGTAAAACGTATGTACTGTGTTGTTGCTTGCATGTTACCGTATATATACTTCATCACTGGTGTTTATGTACACTTTGGTTTACTTGTTTACTTACTTGACGCTACCCAATCCTAAAACTGTACTGATACATTGGTACCTTATAGTTTGGAGTTATTGCATACAACCCATACTGTTATCTTATCTAATGGTACCACACGTAAAGACACATCTATCCGTATGTAAACCGTATCACTGTGCCAACTGCGGTGTATTTTGCTTTCTTAGCAGAATTTTTTCATGTTTTCTTTGTAAGTCTCTCTGGACGTATACGGTGGAAGATCTGGTTTATTGTGAACTGTATTTTCGTCTGAAATAAAAAAAATGTATTGATCCTTTTTTATATTTAGTTTTAGGGGATTCACTTTAGATATGTTTCACTCCCACCGATTAGTAGAACGTTCTAGACATCAAATACATATTGTGGAACTGAGGGTGTCTATCCAAGATGGCGGGAAACGGAAAACCTGTTCAATGTTTTGTGTTGCATGAAAATGCCCTGAAAATATAGCTTGTTTGTTTTTAATGATTAAAAGAGCAGCTCCAATAATAAAAATGTTTAAAAGTTCAAGAGTCGTATCCAATATTCTCTTGCTTAGTACATTTCTTCACTCAAACTTCAATATGATTTCGTCGCGGATATTTGTTTCAGTGGAAAGCTCCAGGTACATTTTAGTCCACTATCCAAATCTATATCAATGAATCATTTAAACCAGAATATTTGAATAAAAAGTATACCAGGGCTGTTTCATAATATAATCATTTTACAAGGACAATACATGTTGATTTGGGGTGGGTGTGAGACGAATGATGGAAGGCTTTGCCCCGTCCTTCTCATATTTCGCAGCACTATCTAATCTCTATAAGTTATTATACAAACATATTACCAATATTCAACGATCTATCGATATCAGTGCATAATGTCCACATGCTGTTGTGTTTGTATATGTGATATCCTTCCATACCGGTTATTCCAAGACAGACGTAAATATTTGAGGTGTGCCTTGTCTATTTAAATGCAGCACAAATATATAACAATGGGAACCTAACACAGCAGTGTCATTTATGATGAATTATTGATTATTGAAATGAATACGCGTGTTTCTGTTGCTCATCCGTGGCGATACATTAGTAACGGTTTGTCACCCAGCAGTGTAACGTATATACATCAACTGGCTTTTAGGACGGGACAGAAGTGATGATGTCCACCCGCCATTTTGTTTCCCTCATACGATCATAATGATAAAAAAAGAAATATTACTCTCCAGGCGCTTTCTCTTATTACACTCCAATGTGAAATTATGCATGCTCCTATTTTACAACGTTCACAGGCACGCTGGCTAAAAAAGATAGCTCGCTTCAACAGAGCAGACATGGAAGAGGAGACAGATTCATCACCTTACAATACACACATGAAACGTAGGACAATGGAAGTTGAACGTGAGAACATGAGTGACTCCCGGGGTCTTTTACAGCCCCCTCCCAGAGTAAATACTAATTACCCGCTAGAGGGCGCGCCACCAGCAGGTGGTGACGTCACGCGAGCTGCTCCACCAGGGGGCATTTGATATCAGGTGGCAGTGAGAAGGATAGGGACGATGATAGGAGAGTTCAATTATAAGGATAAGGACAATGATAGGAGGGTTCATGGGAGGGCAATGACAAAGATAAAGACAATGATAAGAAAGTTCCTCTGAGGATGATGAATACACAATATTACAACGATTTCGATCTGAGTGCCCGTATTCTCCGCGTAGTTGACGCATAGTCAAACTCCGAGCAATAGCGAGGAGTATTATGAGAAAACGTGGTTACTGAGCCCGTACGGGTGGCCGTTCGAGGCCATTTGATGAAAAAATACGGCCCGACGCCGCAGGCGGGAGGGCCGTATTTTTTCATCAAATGGCCGAGAACGGCACCCGTACGGGCTCAGTCACTACGTTTTCTTATTACTATATACCTTCTACTCGTTTAAAATCCGTTTTATCAACTTTCCTGGTTCTGATCCATTCCCGTATAATACAGCTGCCATTCACTACGGCCCGCGAGCAGAAAACCCCGGCACGGTCGACGCAGTGCAGTCTTTGAATTGTGTAGCAGCAGATGACGCTGGAACTTCACTTCCCGTAGGAATTAAGCAATGAAATTTTAACACGAGTTCGGTATATATATAACCTATAATCGCCCCAAATATGAAGAAGATCGGCCTTATTAATCGGAATACGTGGAGCGGACTATGAAATGTGTGGCGCCAGTGATACTCAAACTTTAGTAGCCAACGTTATTATGACGTCGACAACGCGGAGCGGCCTAACGGAAGCGGTCGGACTTGTTGATAGCGGCCACCCCTCAATACATCGTGTTGCTGTAAAATGGACTATTCCAAACGGCTCGTCGGCAACACAACCAAAGAACTCTGTGAGGTTGAGACATGTTACAAACTCCCAGTAACGCTTACAAGTACATATTAACCAAATATCCAAGTAACTAACATCGGGCGTTCACCTAATACAGATGAATATGAGAAATCAATCGATATCACCAAGTTCACTAAGTGGTGGCCACCCCTCAAATAGTGTTCCCGTTCCTGTACAAAACTCAGTAACTAACAGTAACGACGTGGAGCGGTCTCTAACACGAGTACAGCATATATATAACCTATAATCATACCAAATATGATGAAGATCGGTCACTTTAAACCGAAGATATTGGCGTTTGAATACGGCAACTTCGACATCCACTGAGCACCGGGAGCTGGGAGGGTGTAAACCCGGCAACTGCCGACGTGGAGTGGACTATGAAATGTATGACACAGGACGACCTGGAACTCTAGGTAGCCAATGTAATTATGACGTCGACAACGCGGAGCGGCGGAACGGGAGGCGATCGGACTTTTTGTTATCGATTAATGTCATATGTTTCAGCTAATTAAATGGTATTAGGTGAAAGCTATACGTTATTTACTTCGATATTGGACAATACTAACTTCCATTTGTTACAGGTAAGGCTTAGCATGTCTCTGAAGTTATGAATGGGAGAGAACGGCCATTTTCATTGCTTGTTTTTGACACGACACTGCTCTCGCTCTGTCGCGATAATGTACGTTAGTGCGACGTAGTGTCTGTAGCAGCGGGACGTACGTTTTGCAATGCTTAAGCCTATGGGAATCACTACGTCCTACTACTCGGCGGGCCCGAACGTTATTTATACTATATGTCTAGCAGCGGTTAGTATATCACAGACGTTCGCCCATAGGTGTATAGTAATACGTAGTGTCAACTACGAAAAAGCCATATTCTCCTAGGAGATTCCGGAGGTCCGTATTCTACTCAGTAGTGATCTGTAAGGTCCATAAGCTTAGCATGGAGAGTCCGTACTAGGTGGGTAATAATAAGAATAACGACAATGATAGAAGGGTTCATGAGATGGCACTCACAAGGATAAAGACTATGATAAGAGAATTCATCTTAGGGCAATGATATGGATAAGGACAATGATTGGAGAGTTCATGGGATGACACTTACAAGGCTAGGAGAGTAATAGGATAGTTCATAGGAGGACAATGACAAGGATAAGGAAAATGATGAGAGAGTTCCTCTGAGGATGATAATAAGGATATGGACAATGATAGGAGAGTTCATGGGAGGACAATAAGAAAGATAGGGGAGTGATATAAAATTCATAGGAGGACAATGACAAGGTTAACATCAATAATAGGAGAGTGATAGAAGAGTTCCTCTGAGGACAATGAAAAAAGATAAGGACACTGGGAGGAGTTCACGGGGGACAATGACAAGAATCTTCTTTTTTTTTTGTATGTTGATCTTTATTCTGGAGGATAAGGACAATGATAAGGAAAATAAGCGGGGAGCTTGTAGGAGGCTTAGACAATGATATTGAGTTCATGGGAGGACAATGAGAAGGATAATGACAATGATAGGAGAGTTTATAGATAGACAATGAGAAGGATAAGGAAAACGATAGGAGATTTTTTTATGGGAGGACAATGCCAAGGATAAGGACAATGATAGGATGGTTCATGGGAGGACAATGACAAGGATAGGAGAGTGCTCATATATCCTTTTCGTATTTCGTTGTCATTTTCTCGCCCTAAATTCTTTGAAAGGACAGTTCATAAGAATTTTGAATACTGTTTCTCATATATCCTGACGTAATCATGAAGCTATATGAATTATTTCCCCTGAAAAATATTCTTTCAAACAACCCAAAAATGCTTGTGGGTATCTTCAGGGCTCGTCAGGGGAATGCCTGATAATCGTTGTGCCTATCAAATTATGTTGACGGTGGACCTGAGAACATCTATCAAACGGAGATGGTTGATTAAATGACAGGATGCACTAAATACAGTTAAGCTATAGGTCAGTCCACTTAATGAAATCATCAATTCAATGCTGCATAGTCATAAGCCCCGACATTTTGGACTATATGATGTGTCTTAGGCATTACCATATCGACTCCAAGGTAATCACCCCATTTATATATAACCTAGGAACATTCGTCCTTCCTGGGATTATCGATTACACTCTGCTAGATTAATCCCAATTTGTCTATAGGCCTATTCGCACCTGCCGACAAAATGCCGCCACCGATTTGTAGGAAACACTCGTTCAAATATACAAATAGTGGGAGGGTGGTATGGATACTAAAAATCTGTTCAAAAATGGGCCATTTTTACCACCAGTGGCCTGTTTCCCAATGCCGAGCATCGTTCTACATCACTTCTTTTGGGCCTTCGGCTATTGCTCACTCGACAATTGGCACATAGATCAGTTACCAACTTTTTAATATTTTTTTTTCCAATAGCTATTTTGAGTCATAAATGATGATAAATCTATGGCACATCTATCGAAGGCCAAAATACGACAAAAGTCATAAAAAGTCTTTACAAAGACCAGGTTCTATATGTATCGCTGGATGCACGTTGAGACCAGCTCCTACGGAGTTGAGTGACGTCCAGGTAAAAAAAAGTCTTTAAAAAAACATACGACGGGTAACGTATGCACCTGTCGACGGAAACCGCTAAGATAACTTATAGGGAACAGAAAGTTGGTGGGCGGTGCTCCTCGGGAAAATATCGGTACCGATAATCGGTGAAACTGCTAGTCATTCAGGCACCTACGCCTGAGAACCGATTTTTGGATCATATATTCAAAAGAAAAAATCCTGAAGATTATCACTGCTTATGCTATGCCTTGATATATTTACATTTCCTATTTCAAAAATCAGGGTTCCTCCACCTGAAAAAAAGGCTATTCTAAAAATATTTGTCAAGTCTCCTATGCTTTATGCTACAGAAAAAAAGAGTGAAATCTCGATTTTCCTGAATAGTAGAGATTCTTGCTGACACAGTCTTTTGGAAAATCCGTGCTCACTGACGATTACAAAGTGCTTTGAAGTCATTAGCGGCCTCAAATATCAGTCGGGGGTGCCATGTTATGCATTTCGGTTGTGAGAAATCATTGACTTGGGTTGATATTTGGCTGTTTACACTTACCAATACTTCATTGGTAACAAATCGGTCGGCGGTTCCTATTCCTATAATCGGTGGTGAAAATAGCTAGGTGTAAATTGGGCCTTACGCACCCCCTTAGTGGCATCAAAACAACCCGATCCTAACACGCTGGTCCTAATTTCCGCTCCACCCTTCACCACAGCCCAGCAGGAGAGGCCCTGTCCTCTAGTTGATGATACCCAGGGTAACCCTCTTCCTCTCCCGCGCACTAATTGGTCAGTCTAGAGAGTTACACACCTTGGTGAGTTGCTTGAATGATCTTCCATCACCACTACCCTTACGCAGACCTCCCACATCCCGTAGCCCCCTCCCAGCTCCCTATACAAACCCTAGGGCAAGTACAGTAAAACCCCGCGTACCCTCCGTTCCGGGCCAAAGTGTCCGCTTCCGCGGGGTGTCCGTTGATACACGGGTTTTTTAAGTATCCTCTGGGCCAAAATTGAAGTGTTATATACCGATATGTAGGGGAGGCAGAGGGGATGGTAAATCTGAAATGGATTTTCCAATATCTTAATTTTATCCGAAGTTATTAAACTTTTGGCGGGGTTCTGCTGTATTTATTCAGGTGCCTGGAATCTCCAACCTACACAGAGAGGAAATTACGGAAAAAATTAGGCGATGACTTTGGTCGTAATATCCTTGGACTATATACGTAACATCCACGCATTAGCTCGGATATTACTACGCGTGTAGTTCTCGGGTATTTCGGTCGCTTGTATCTGAAAGCAGTTGATATTGTATTATATATGTAGGGTGCATATGAGAGAAAGTAAGAGAAAGATTAGCGATCATATTATGCAAACAGCATTGAGAACCAACCATCTCTACTGGTTATACTTGCTGCACCATCCCCAGCTGACCCCCGCCCCCCCCCCCCCCCCGGCCACCCCCCAACCTCATTGGGCCTTCCTCCATGCTGAGCTAACTTGTATATATATTCAATGATAAAGGATGCATTCAGTCGTTTGACTTTCTGACCGATTGGGGAGCTGTTGAGGCCTGCCTGGGAGCTGCTCGGGGAGTTGCTCATGGCTTAGAAACCCTGCAGTATGGAAAGATTGTGAGACACACTTTAGGGAAACCTGCAGGGTCATTGTCACTCAACTGCTTATAAAACACATAGATATTTCATATATAACCTGATGAAGGCCAAAGTACAGAAACGTTGGTAAATCGACTGCATCTGCTGAATATTCACACACTTGGTTTGACAACCTTTATGAATAAAAAGAAAACACCTGATCACATTGCGGATTTTATTCCTGGACACGGAGTATCGTATGTTGAAGGAGGGCAATAAACGGTCATTTGATTCAGGTGGACCTTTACCTACAGAAATTTGATCCAGATACTTTCGACATTCGAGTCAGAAACAAATTGTCATGGTTGATTCACAACAGGAGAGAAACCAAATACCATTGTGGACATTTTCTTGAAACGTGTCCCCGCATAGTATTACTTGTACATTTCCTTTTGCAGTGCCGCCCCTTCAGGTAAATCTAGAACTTTTGTATTTCTCAGACCTCGGATATTTTAGTTGTAGTTCTACCTTGTTCTCAGCACTCGTTCTCTGTATTGCTGGCCCATATATATATATATATATATATATATATATATATATATATATATATATATATATATATATATATATATATATATATATACATTATGGTATAACTGCTTACATTATGTACAATTCTTTCCTGCTTATAAACATTGCCTGTCTTACATTCACAGCTCATCTCTTTTTAAGGAAACAATAAATAAAAACAATTGCTGCCCTATTAAGTACTATTTGAAAAGTGTCTCTCATGGTGAAATGGGAGACATCAAAAGAAAAGTAAATGACGTGATTCAGTTTACTCCTGTTGTGTGTAAGCCCTTCCGTGCGATTCACCTGCTCACAATGTCCCCACAAATAGGCGTTCAGCTCATCATGGCCGGCAGACCTTGCGGCTATTTCTAAGCTCACTACGACGTCACAGGACGTACATGAACGTCAGACGGCGTTAATTATACTAGGGCAGCATGGGAGGATCGTCCTCTCTCTGTATGAGCCCGTTTCCATTGGCCGACGAAAATAGCACCAACATTTTCAGTAAGGGCCCTCATCCACTGCCTCTAGCAGCAATTTTTATCATGGGAATATTGTCTGTACAATCACTGAGTTTGGCTATACTTCCATTCTTCCACTCGGCCCTCCTACTTCTCATTCCAATGGCGGGTGTTAAGACGAATGGGAAGTGGATACCATTTTTGTGTAAAAGCGGGTGTCCACCAACCACGACAAGGCTATGACAAGTGCAAACAAGAAAGTCAATATATGCGCCTTGTCGTAGCCTTGTCGTAAGAAGGGGGTGTCTGCGACAGCGTTGTTGGGGCGCGTCGTAGACGTCGTTGGTTGCCGTAAAAAAAGCGTCCATGGTACCGACACACTACGACAGTGATCTTGAGGTAACCACGACACTCCAGGACAATGGTCCAGTCCTGGACAATCAAACATGTATGACTTTGTCGCGACTGGAAGCTTGTCGGGGGCCTGTCGGGGGCCTTCCGACAAGACTACGACAATATCGAACAGGTTCGATTTTTCCCATGACTGGACCTTTGTCGTGTAGTGTTGTGGTTTCCTCGATATCACTGTCGTAGTGTGTCGGTAGTTTTTACGGCATGCAGCGAAGTCTACGACACGCCCCGACAACGCTGTCGCAGAGCTGCCCTTCTCATGACAAGGATGCGACAAGGCTGTGATTGGAACTTTCATGTTGGCACTTGTCGTAGCCTTGTCGTGGTTGGTGGACGCCCGCCTTTATTCTTTGGTATAACCAGACCGGGGTTTGAACCCCTTATGTCCCATGCTCGAGGCGAACATCCCTACCACTTAGCCACCGAGCTTGTGACATGGCTCCGACATGGTAATGGCATGGCTATGAATAAAAAATTCCTGCATCATAGACTGGTCAGAATGTTTAAAAATTCGATTTTAAACAATGCCAGAGTGCGAAAACTGAATTACTGCATTGTCGCTATGTCTCACTCTGTGTCGTAGTATGTCGGGACAATTGTAGTATGTCGGGAGCTCAGTGTGTTCCAACCCTAGAGCCCTCACCCTACTGCTTGCGACACACCTCAACACAGCCACAACACGGGTACTATACAAAACCCTTGTTTCATAGGTTAAAGACTCTTTGTCGAAGTGTGTCATAGTGCAAAACAAAGTTCTCACATTGTTGCCTTTTTGAAAGTTACAAAAATTCTGTACTGTACGTTGGTATCAAATAGTCGGCGAGAGTGCAGTTTATGCGTTGTATCAACTGTATTTCCTAGGTCCATTCTGATCTAATTTCCACATCAAAACATTCAAGATCACTGACAAAATCAAAGCATTTTGATTTTGTCAATGTGAGAGAAAATCAGTCAGTGCTGGCCTTATTACACAATCCAAGCCAAAGTAATCGATCAGCATGTATCTGCATGTCTCATTTACATTCACTCATCTGGCGTCGCTATACCGGAAAAATCGATTAGTGGTTTCCCACTGCGGATCGGTAGCCAATAATCGATTAATGGAAAATGTAATCTGTTGCAGGTTACAACTGAGTGTATGTCGGCATAAAAATATGTTTAGGATGCATTGTATGCCTTGTTTTCACTGCATTTCTTATGTCCATACCGATATACTTTTCAGACTAAAATCAAAAGCCTTTGATTTTGTCAGTCATTGACCAAGTTGGTAGCTGGTGGCTTTATTTTCAATAGAATCTTTCTATTTGGATGATTCTCTCATCTTGTTCAGCGTACAATCAAGATTACTTTTAAATCTAACAAATCAATCAGTTATCAGTCCAAATACCAGTCTGTCTCCATTCACCGATCTGCCGTCGGTATACCTAACAAAATCTATCGGTGGTTCCCGACTACAGATCGGTGCCGAATAATCGGCTAATGGAAACGGGCCTTAAGTCGTTGACCCGACGTTAACATACAAACTATACCCAGTAGTGGGCGGTGCCTTCCCTGTCCCCCGCCCTCCCCCATCACCTGCCAGTCAATGAGGGGAGGGGTGTACGCGACTGGGCCTGGCGACCACGTGCTAGCTACTTACATGCGAGCAGAGCCAGTCGAGTATCTCGCAGTTTGGAGCTGCTCTCTTAGTTGCTCTGTGGGCTGCTCGTCAGCATGTCGCTGGCCGCCTGCGTGTGTGGATTTTAAGGTGTTTTGACGTGGGCAACTCTTCCTATGGGAGTTTCACCATGGAGTACGCGACTTCAGTACCCCGGATTGAGTGTCCTGGAATGACCATGCACAGGTAAACTTAGTCTATTTTCCGTCTCTTCTATTGGCCTTTCATGGCAAAAACACCTCCATTGGTGTTATTTTTTCACCGCTATACCTAAGATTGCAACATTAAGATTAAACATGCATCGGGCAGTAGATTGGGTGCCTGCCGTTGAGGCATTAGTGTAGAATGCTAACTGAATCTAACACATGCCTTACATAGCAGCCATTCCGTGTTACTCGTTTGCTAATACTCGAAGGCAGAAATTCTGTTGATGATCTTTCCACATATTATATCCCAGTTCCTATCTTCAAATTAAAGCCCACGGTTTTATGTGGCTACCATATGGCTCCCCATGTCAGACTAGAAATGTAGTTTATATCTTAGCTATATGAATTGGTTCACCAGAGTAATATGGTCTGTTTTATGAAATCCTGGCCACTGATTGGCTGGTTCGTTTACAACGTCATCAATATGGAAACTAAGCAACAATGGTGGCATAGTATCCTCGCTTTACTTAATAACTCGTTTGATATTTTTCAAACAAAGTTAATTCTATGGTGAAACGAATACCATGGGTAGGGATAAACGTTATGACTAGTTTATCGATGGACTTTCCGTATGATCTATACTAATTTGCTGTTTGGTTTGAACTATGTGCCTTAGGATTGATTTGTTGCTTGAGTGTGATATCATGAACCAAAATCCCCATATTGTGCTTCAAAAGGCTTCGTTGGTCGATTGTAGGATCAACCATCTAGATTCAAGTATAAAGGTAGAATGTTCAGTAAGATTGTGACCGTACACTACATTAGACATGTATTTGGGTATTTTATGCGAATGAAATCAACAGGCATTCGGACAATAGACCTAACATTACACGTGCGATATATATATGAACTTTATCTCATTTTGTCCTTAACCCTAAAAGTTGCGTCACGCACTCGTCCAGGCCGTGATTTTCAATCGACCTTCTCGGGGCCTACAACAACATGGGTTGACATCACGTTGTGCATTTCGCAACTATAACCATGGAACCCAGGTTCTCTCTCGTCTAAATATTGTAACCTACATTGAATTAGAACGATAATATATAGAGTGTTTCCTACATGTGGTGAAATAATCATTAAATTGAATATTTCTTATATAACTTTGCATGTCATGAATGCCTGGAAGCATCTCCTACACGGCAATCCTTACAGTCATCTTCAGGCACTATGTGGCAAGGCCTCCAGGCATCGTCAGACACTATGTGACAAGGCCTCCAGGCATCGTCAGACACTATGTGACAAGGCCTCCAGGCATCTTCAGACACTATGTGGCAAGGCCTCCAGGCATCTTCAGGCACTATGTGACAAGGCCTCCAGGCATCTTCAGACACTATGTGGCAAGGCCTCCAGGCATCGTCAGACACTATGTGACAAGGCCTCCAGGCATCTTCAGACACTATGTGGCAAGGCCTCCAGGCATCTTCAGGCACTATGTGACAAGGCCTCCAGGTATCTTCAGACACTATGTGGCAAGGCCTCCAAGCATCTTCAGACACTATGTGACAAGGCCTCCGGGCATCTTCAGGCACTATGTGACAAGGCCTCCAGGTATCTTCAGACACTATGTGGCAAGGCCTCCCAGCATCTTCAGACACTATGTGGCAATGCCACACATGACGAAACTGTGGTTTCTACCAATTCACCACGTCGTGAGTTCGCGCATAGGCTTTGTTTTTGTACCATTTCCGACCCTTTCGTACCATTTCCAACCATCTGTCTCCAGCATTTACAGTGTAAACAAGAGAGCTGACGTCATTATTACTAGCATCTAATGGCTCGTCACGCTCAAACATAGGTAAATGAATGACTAGCTATATATCCGGCTGCATACGTGTACGTATACACATAATCTATGACATGAACCGTAAGAAACTGTAGTAAATATCAATTATAGATATGCAAACACTTCGCGAATACAAATATATCTATGTATGGATAAAAAAAGAAAAAAAATCGGTTTGCCGAGTGTCCCTTGTGAATACAGCCCCCGCAACGCTGCCACCACCGCTACCGTAAACATAATTCCAACTGGCCTAGCCCTATAATAAATTAATATAAACGTATACAGACACGGGTGAAAACATAACGCAAATAGGAAGGCGTTGTTGACAGTTTCGTTCTGTGTCAGGACTGAGTGTTAAACAAACAAGTTTACCCTGGAGTCTCATCTTACAACACTCTTTTCAATACAATTTCCTTTACGAGGATCCTGGGAACTCTAAAGGTCCCTATCATATAGGCTTTTCATTTTACACAACACAACAAAATTGCGGCATGAAGTTTTCACAAGCTCATCTGGAATATGAGATACTTCTTTCACGTCAGTTTCGTCTTTGTGGTGCTTCTTAATGTTGGCCTTTATCGCCATGGACATCAACTGATCTAGTACAATGGGAGCTGACTTTGAAAATGGGTTACTTAACCGAATTATTCATTTAATAGGCTCCCCTACTCAAGCTGTCACACGTTGATGGGCCAGTATTGTCAGCACTTGCTGAATGATACTTTAAACCCTTTGGAAATGGACTATTTTTGGCAACATTCTTGGCTGCCTACAAAAGCATGTTTTCGGGCATCATAATTACACTCCAGGTGGGCGTTAAATATCTGAAGGGACTATCCTTGACCTGTCATATAACAGTCATACTGTAAAGCTCTGGTCTCTGCATTCCTATCATAACCGATTATATTGGTTTTTATCCGATCATCGAAACTCTCTGTAATTGTATGTAAATAAATGGGTTGAAAATCACAAAAAAAATCCTGACACAGTGAATCTGTTGAAGTTGGTTGTTTTTGAACCAAGTGGGACATATGATGGTAGGTGTAGTGTATCAAGAGCTGTCACAACGTTTCACTAAGATTTGATTGGCTTCATCAGGTTTTAGTAAACAAAATGACTGATTCGGAACAGTGTCCATTTTGTAGCAGCTCCCCCTGTCCTGATGTTTACAGTATGGCAGCTATGTAGTGAATGCTATGTTAACCTCATTATTGCTTGATCTTGTTCTTAGACTGCCCACATGGTGGCAGGGCACTGAAACAATGACTCCTGGGTTGTTATTGTTAGGTGCGCCCTCACTGGCATGTGTGTTGGCCGGGAACGAGACTGGTCATCACTCATTGGCTGTTGGTTCAACAACCTATCATTGTGTAGAGCTCACAAGCCAAACCTGCAGCAAGTTCCCTCTATTGCTTGTATATAAACTCTTCCTGATGTGATAGAAATCAGTCCTCTCTTGACGCATAGTTGTACCCTGCACATCTTAAGGTCTACAACTAGATAATCTGGTCCCCTAGACTCCACACTAGGACTGTCTTAGAATAATGTGCGTTTGATAAACATGGATTGTCCTTTCAACGGATAGCCAGAAAGATTAACACTTGAAGTGTCCTTCAAAGCTGTTTAATAAGTCTGTCCCTTCTCCTGACCCCGATACTGAAAACTATCCCTTTGAAAGTATATAGACCAGTCTATGATGCAGTTGATTTTGATTCTAGAGACTCTCTACTTTTTAGTGTGGGTGCTCTTCACTAAAATTGAAGTGATCTCATATTTTAGACACATGTGCTCCCCACTCTGACCCTTTATGAGGTAGGTGGTTCATATTGGGGAAGCATATATGCCCCACCAAATTCTGAGATTTGCTCCTCTACTAATACCTTAACAGGTGTCTTTTCCATTTTTAGTAGACAAAATTACATCTATATGATTAATGTACACGCTCATATAGTATCCATCTGGGTTTCTAGCAACGGAAATATGTAAATCATTTATTTATTCTCTATAGAAAAAGATCATCTTTTTAAGAAAAACAAATTAAAAAACTGGACACGTCTGAGGTTTGAACGGGTCCGTGACTTTATAAATGCCGTCCATATGTGTTGAGTAAAGCTGACCCACATCGTCCCAGGGTCGCTATGGCATACAGAAAAGGGTCTACATGTACGATCCTGAAATTATTAAACGGGCCCCAGATACCCCAACCAGCACCAGGGACAAACGCAAAGAACAATGAATAATATAGGGTGCTTTTCATCATGAACTCATCCTCAAAAAGATTTTAGGTCAGGGAAAGAAGAGGACTGAGAGGATTTTAAGTCAGAGGACTGAGAAGACAGGAGTAATTTAACGCGGTTACTCTCCTATCCTTGTCATTGTCCTTCACGAACTCTCTTATTATTGTCCTCATCCCTCTCACCGTCCAAAGATATTAAACGGCCCCCAGGTATCTCAGTACATTATTAGACCTTTCATGTTTCATATCTATTTTGTCACTAGGTTGATAGAGTTATACAAGTAATGCTGCTCGGTAACTACAAATTAGTAGAAACCAAACGATCAGGTCTGCTCCTCACTACACTCGGCTACGCCTCGTGTAGTAATACACGACCTTCCCGTCGTGGCATAGACATTGACAAGTCTAACTCGAGTTCGGTTTCGTATTTATCCTACCCCGTCTATGCTTATATTACTGTTAAAACGATAAATATCGAGTCAACGACCAACAGAATTTTTTTCATAGTATCTGACATCCTGCTCTCAATTGGTCAATATTGTTATTACTCTAGTGGCATAAAAAACACTTTATGTCACGGCCTGCCACATAAAATTTCCTTATGTTAAGTTTATGGCCGCGTTTTATTAGGGGTAGGATATAGGGTGGTATTTTATAGATATTAGGACTATTCTAAGTACATACTTCGGATCTTTGTCAATCAGTAAAGTAAGAATTGCATCGCGACTAATATATGATTTAGTTTCATCCACTTCCATCAAACGTTTATGTATTATCCATGCCATGAGAATTGAGTGACCTGCCCTGTTTTCGCCAGTTACTTGGGGTGGGGGCGGCAACCTAAATAAACAAATGATGGTCAGTCATAACATCACTTCAGTCAAGGTCACGTGACCGCCCCGCCATGTTCTACACTCACCCCGGTATCAGTGACGTAGTACGCAAACATTATGGTAATCTCTACATCAACATCCTGGTTATGCATGCGAACAAGGACGATTGAAGAACTTCAAGATGGTTTGCCAGTGAAAGAGCGTATATTCTGACACTTGTTCGAACCTCTAATCCTAATTATTGCTTATCACTTCTGAGTTCTATAAGAGGAGGAAAATCTAATTCCTTTTTCTTCAGTTTTCAGACTCCCCACAGAAGAGCTTTGAGTAGAAGAAAATAACGAAAGATCACCTTTGAATCACGATCCCTTTGCTTATTAATACATTCTACCTTTTACGTACTGTCCATTATTTTCTCCAGTAATTAAGAATAGAAAAGTTCAGAAGGTTTGATGACACTAAATGATAAATGTCGACAATTGTAACTAATTGAACATTTAAAACACTTCAGGGTTTGAAAGAAAAGTAGGACTGGAGATCGGAAAGAGTCCTTCACCCTCATGAACTTCAGGAACATCTTTCATCATACATATACAATGGCAGGCAGCATAACGGTCGAATTGTGACGTTTGTACGACAGGCCTCTGTGTTCTACAAGTTTAAAAATTCCAGTAGATCTTAAATTACTTTGTATTTTGTTATTTTGTAAATGCATTTTAGGGAGTACTTAAAATCATATATCTATTTTATATTTAAGATTTTCGAAAATTCGTAGTATAGTTTTTCCATGCGTATGAGAACGCCATATAGTATTCTCCGGTCTTAACCTACCCCTAATATAAAATATCATAGGCTTAACATTGAGTTTCCGTATACAGAATCGTTATCATGTAATATTCCAAAATTGAGATGATGGGATAGGATAAAATCAAAACCTGATTCGTTTTAAGCTTGGCCACCGCATGCCACTCCTGGAGTTTTGGCTCTGGACTTCACTCGGCTTCACCTCATGAAGTCACTATGCCAAACTCCAGTTGTGGCATACTATGGCCAAGATTAAAACTCATCCAGTTTTACGATGATATCTGCAGGAATGACGTATGGCATTGCCCGGCCGCAAAGGATTAAACTTTATTTTACAAATTAAAAGACGTCGGTGGGTGGGTGAATTTGAAAAATGGTGAGAGGCCAAGGTGCATGAGGTGGTGACTGGGTGATGAGAATAACACCAGATGGGGTGAGAAAGCGCCGGTCGTCCGCTGAATTATATTCGGAGTTTCCACCTGCCGATGAGAAGGCCACTGAGTATTTATTACCCACTTGATACAAAATGTCCATAGAAAACACATGGGGGGTACACGTATATGGCGCATAAGGATATGTTGTATGCTCTGGAGGCGCATATGGAAAAATAGTGCGAACGTAAAAAAGGAATGGCGATTAAAAAGTTTAGGTTATATTCAGTCTATGGATCCTTCATGTTAAGGGGGTGTTCCACTGGACCGACGATCACCGATCTCGTAGCCAGACACTCGCCGATCATTATCGGATGACCTAGAATTTCTCAAATCTTTGAAAATGGTCATTTATTAAACTATTATTATCATAATTAAATAAATTACAATATGTGAGGTTTCTCTTAAAGGCCCAGGAACAATTGATCGGGTGAGAAATCGGCCTGGTGAAGCACCCCCTTAACCCACTTGCACCCAATCAACTTGCCATTTATGCAACTGCCTGTGTCTAGGTCCCAAACATATCAAGCATAGGGTCAGTGAGGTATTTCGGTCCTGAGTGATAGGTCATGGTCAGCTGGGCATGCCTCTAAGATCCTAAGACACTGAGACCCTGCTCCTTTCCCAATAACACAGTAAATAGCATGCAGATACTGAAGGGCTAGTTTCTTTGCAGTACCTGGAAGTCTATATGTTAGCCCTCTATCCTTTAGGCAATGTATATAGGGTGGGAGAGCACGCTCTATGAAAAGCTGTTATTCACTTAAAATTTACCGGTGCGAAAAGTCACTCCGTGGTGTCATAATATAGAAAGACATGGTTAGTGTTTCTGAATGGAATCTGTTCAGAGATATTTTGGTCAGAAATACTCACCGAATTCGAAGAATGAGGTGAGTATTTCTGACCAAAATATTGAGGAACAGATGGAATTCAGACACACTCACTATGTCTTTTTATTATTATATACCTAGAAATCATTAATAATACCATTCTACAACTCACTAAATAGAAGAATGGGTGGTCACGTGGTACAGCGGGTAGTATTATATATATTACGCCACAGTGTGGACGAATGAAATCATTACTACTGGGGAATAAACATGAGCCATTCGTGCACTGGTATATAATAATATGAAACGTTGGAGGTAAAAGAATCGCTGACCCTTTTTATCTTTCAGCTGACAATTATTCAGCCGAGAGTGTCACCTAATCGGTCGGCGGTGCTAAATTCAATAATCAGTGGCTATAACCCACCATAACCGGACACGCGGCAATACTCGTATACTCGCTCTAATGGATCTCATTGTCTAGGAAAACTGATGGATATTAAAAGTTTTTTATCCAGTGTAACCTAGATGAGCATCTAGGTGTACAACCGAGCAATACAATATCTTTTCAGGCAGCTAAAAATAGAATCATACTGAACACCCACATAACCAATAGATATCACCGACTTTAGTAATGCAGTTCATATGTTTGGATCCATTCCCTAATACCAGCAATGGATCATGGTCTTAATTCACTTTTCCTCTTAACTTTCGGTGAATTTTGCAGGGGCATGTTGAGGCAATTGGTGGTAAAAACTTTCTTATCCACATCGTTATGGTGATAGATGGGGTCAACTCCTGCATTTCTTATAGTCGGTCACGCAACTGCAATTGGCTCAAGGACTAACGTATTTTTTTCTTGGCAGTTTTTCCTACTTGTTCCCACTGGAACCGTCACTCCGCGTAGAAACCTCCTGAAAATACCATAATATGTGGCATATTTTAAAATCTGCTAATTTTGCATCGAAACTCATGAGCGAAATTTATATGTCCTTGTTTGTAGAAGTCTGCCGAGATGATTTTAAGGAACACTCAGTTCTGAGATCCGAGAGGTCAGGCTGCTTAATTAAGACTGCCACTTAACATGATTATGTCTGAATATATTCATTGACGAAAGGTTACTGCGTAATTCTGTTGTTTAAAGCACAATTACGGTAAGAGATCACACCTTTGTGTACTTCGTTGATTTAGGAACTCAGCGAAGGCTTCCCTTGCGTTTATTATTCTGTATTTTCTAGCTATTAGGAAGCCTCCATAGAAAACCTATAGGAGTGTGTAATTGACTCGATCTATGCAATATGCTTGCAATCAGACGGATATTACTACGGCCACTACTATGTTAAACCAGATGTATACACACACACAAACACACACTTCAATTTTCTACTCAGTATATGTTTCCTATACCCCTGATTTCCTAACCTTTACCATTAATGAAATAATACGTAAGAAGGTATGTTGGAGCTAAAGCATAAGTATGAAGAAATTCCCCTAAGACTTTTTTGAGATTTAGGTACTGTATGGTATTTAATTGGTGATATTATTCGTTTTTTAATCAAGTAAATATTATAAATAAGATAATAGAATTGCATTAATAAGATGATAAAATTGATTTTTTACTTGATACCCCGCTCTATCCTTTGTCGGACACGCTTCAAAAGGCAATACACCCGCGGTAGTTCCCGTGGCACTAGACACGTGTTTGGTGGTCTAATTAAAAAAACAAGGAAATTAAGACGATTGCACGCCAATTACGCGGCTCACTGCACTCGCCCGAGTGCGCCCTTTGAAGTTTGTCAATATGGTAGAAAATATGACGCGCCTAAATCATGGTCGAAATATAGGATGAATGTTTTATGCGGACCTAGCGATATCGGCCATCTCGAATTCTGACTGTTCCTCGCAATCCCTGTCATTTATTGCCTAGAATTCGCTGAGGTCGCTGGCTAGACATAGAGAAAATTTTCTGTCTCGAGTTGCTTTGGTTCTACGAATATCACAGTAGCAGATGTACATTTGTCTATCAGTAATTGAAATGTATTGGTTTATAAAATTTCACATTCAACTATAGGCTTATTTACTGGCAACACGAAAATCCTAACCCGACCAACACAATGCCGGATGGATTAATGATTTCAATTAAACAGACATGTGAAGTGATGCCATTCACCTATGATCTGGTGCGTTGACATGTGAATATTAAATTACATGAGATTTCTGAGGCGGTTTTTTTTCATTAAGTAAAACGATTTGCCATGGTTTTTTGCATTGTATACTAAGAAGGAACGACATGACGGTCCATAGATACTGAAAATATACCATGAGTTCTGGTTGCGGAGCGATCTTACCAGGCAAAGCCGAGTAAAATTATGTAGCAAACCAAAATGAATGGCATATTTTCAATGGCTTTGGGTTGAGTGCGGTTCATATTTTATCTCACCATTACCACTGACTAATTGGCTAACACTTGTCATATCATCCCACACAGATTCTTTATTTTACAATACTCCATGGGCGTTGAGTACGAGTTCCCTACATGAACTCGTGGATGTAGCTTAGTGGAAAGCAATACGCAAATACAATAAAGACTTGCATAAAATATCAAGCCATAACTACCCCTGGTCCTAGTCCAAAAATATCACGACGCACCTGGATAAAAGCTGCCATACAGAACACAGACAAATTACCTCCTTTGGTATGGTAAAACCACAATTCTTCAGTAACATTTCTGCATATTACCCATCTAAAGGTTGTTGATGAAATTGAGTGCCTGGGGTCGGCCTGTGTCTCTTTAGATGTTGATGAGGTTTGCAATATGATCTCACTGTTTAATTGTCCGGAGGACGTGTACCTCAGACGCAACCTGATAAATTGACTTTTTCATCAGGAGATCAGACAAATAAAAATACAGGTACCGGTTGGATTTACTGTGAAATCAGGCAAAGCTTAGCCGCAAAGATTACACTGCATCTATGTATTTGCAATCGAGACACTTTTCAAATCAACTTTATCTAATTCGCCAATTTCTAATTATCTATTCTTGTTTGGAAAATTTTAGAAGTTCAATAATTGAGGCAGATTACAACATATCATGAGGAACCAAGGAGATCGTTGAATAATTTAGGCTTGTGTATGAAGACCCTTGTGCAGCAACGAGATTCAGGGATGATGTAGGTCTACCTTATTCAACACTTATGGACGACCTTCAATCACCTAGGACTGTCTTAGTCATCAAGTTAGCTGATGAGCTTGAATACTGCCAACCGATAAGCCTTGTTCAAGGTATCCTTGTACCTTATACTTTTGCAGGCATAAGTTATTCAACAGACCACAGATAACTTCTTTTTATCACAAGAAACAGAAATTATCAAACATATCTATTTATAGTATTGGGACATCTGGCATTTTCCCACTTCTGTTAGTGGGGTACAGATACTCTGCTTTTGTGTGTGATGAATTTGTATCATACAATTTAGAAACTGTGATATGTGCCCTGAAATACAGTAATGGAAAACCGTCACGGGGGAGTTACCTGACAACGTAATATACAAATGAGTGGAAATAATCAAACGTGCAGACGAGGATAAGTAAGGGTGATGAAGGGCAGGGTGATGAAAACCAGCCAACTGTATATGGCTGACACTTACGCCCCTTTATTTGACAGCGTCTGTATTCAAATATATGATGATCAATTGTAAACATATAAGGTCAATAAAGAAATTCTTTTTAAAAAAACCCAGAGAAATCATTTTCTACATTGACCATTTCCCAATCAGAACGATAGGTAAATGTCTGTTGACGTTGGAGTATTAACGTAAGGGTCCACACACATTCCATGTGACGCACTTCAAAACAGCTACGAGACATAATTCCCGAACTATACTCCACGTCAGAAAGGAGAAGGAATTCTGTACCGCAGTGCTTTGGGTGTCTTAGGGTTCGTTTTGCAAAATTAAAAGGCTGACAACGGTCCCGACAGACACTAGACATGCCTTATCATCTTTGAACACATATATTCACACCAGAATGTGACACATTTCGTGATTACCTGTGCCCCTCCCAGCAGTAAATCAAAACATTGGTGATTTGTGTCAAAACTGTTTTTTTTTTTTTTAATTTTTAATTTATTTATTAGCAACATCTGACTACAGTTGGCTCTTCCTGTTGTACATGGCTCTTAGTAATCCGGAGTACATCGGTTGTTGGGTAAATATGAGGTATGATGATGGTGAGTGGAACATTGTTCATTACATCATAAGAAGTTACTCAATACATCAACATGATACAGTTAAGATTTACGTATGCAGAAGTATGTCTATTCCTTTTTATAATATTTTTCTCTCTCCTAGACTAAGTATTCCCAACTTACCTCTGATGTGTATCTCTATAGGTTATTTACCCATATTTGATTCCTACCTCTCGGCCAGGAATAATGGAACTGTGTCGTGAATTATGTCGGAAGCTCTGCTCTACTACATTCTTGCATCGTAGCACTCTCCGACATAGTTCCGACATGCTGTGACACGTCCCAACAAATGTTGGCCCCTAAGATGAATCAAACATGTTCCATTGTGTCGGGAGGCTTGTGAGATGGCACTTGTTTTGGAATTGTGTTGGAATGCCTGATCAACTGCTGCAACACAGCCACCACCATGGCACAAAATCCGATTCTGTTTCGGAAGTGTGTCGAAACGCTTGTCGGAGTGTTTCTGTAGTTCAATGGGTCAGGGCCCTTATAGATATAAACCAACGTTGACCTCAGATCGGTAGGATAGCCAAGTCCACCCATATCGAGTAACTTCAACTTACTTATATGTTTTCTTCATGCATCTAAGCTTCTATCTGATTGGTCTAGACGGTGTCACATGGTCAACCTTGATGTAAAAGCGTCAGCCTTAGTATGAAAACTCAGCCTTGGTATGAAAACTGCTACTACACCCCCGGAAGCAGTATGCAGTTATAGAATATTTGGGCATAGGCATATATGGAAATCTAAAAAATCCTATACAGATTGAAAATCATAGGATTTTCACCTCCAGATCTAATGATATAAATACCACCGTGCTACCGATCGAGGAGAGCTGGAGGTGAACAAAGCTAATCCATTCAGTAATCATATATAGCCTGAGTGCGGTGGCCCGTTGAGTTCGCCAGGCAATGAGCCGGTTTTCTGAAGGAGAGTCCTCAGGAAGTACAAGTGCCTCTATCATGAGGCAAGAGAAACAAAAACAATCCCACGTGGTCGACGACGCCCGGACAAAAGCCTCCAGGGCACACTCTGCACACTTTGCAAACAGCCTGTGCCAGGATGATCACAGTGTACTCGTTGTAGAAACACTGGATAGAGTGATACGTTTGAACTCTTGATATCCAGAGCCGTTAGCTTTTAAGATTATATCGTGGGAATGGATCATTTTTTGTGTGAATGAGCTTAACTCTTTTATATTCAGAATGTATACACTGTAGTTTGTACGCTCACATCATATCATGCCCATCCATATCTAGTGTTTACTTGTTCAAATTGTTTTCACCTTCATTGTTGATGTGATTCGAATTTTACTTATTTTTGTCCTTTGCATTAAACAAAGGAGATATATATTATTGTGTTGGAAGCGAAAAACTTTTCCACGCAAGAAATTATTTTTGGAAATAATTGTTTCAAATTGAAAGAAAGGTTTTATGTTCAAAAACGATGACAATTGTGGTGTATTCCGTTCTGTTTCAGAACATTCCATCCGTATTTCATTGATATAAGTAGTGAACAGAAATATGTGCATCATCTGTATTTCCAACATGGTTCATAAAATTGGACTTTTTGAGTGTGGTATAGAGCTGGGAGGGGAATGTGGTCGTAGTAAGGGCGACCGCTCAAGCGATGGGTGATAGTATAAACCAGGCTTGTACCCTTGAATAAAACGTACCATCCCAAGGTAGAGAACTCCTGGTTACAAAGTCCTGTTCGATTGATAAAGACAGGCTTTAAGGCCAGGATCTAAGGTACATTGGGAGACCCTTTAAACAAGGGTTTCTGATTAATGCAAGTGGTGCCACATCGTGGTCTGTCAAAACTTATTTCATCATTTATGAGTATAAATCAAACTAATTCAATATTTCAGACATTCGATAAATATGTTTTTGGGGTATTGATTAGATTCACCTACGAGAACCCAGGGCATGTCGTCCAAAAGGACAATTTTCTCTAAGCCTACTAAGCCCAGAGACGATGTAGTTCAAATCAATCCAACACTTTATATAAATGGACGACCTTTCCTAGACTGTCCGAGCGAACGACCTTGAATATCATTCAACAGTAGCCCCCATATAAGGTCTCCTTGGGTTCTATACTCTCATAGGCACAAACTACTCAATGGCCCCTAAGAAAGACCGCTTTTAGATAACATTAGGCTCTGCCATGTTTGAAACCAAAGTGGCTCGGAGTGTGACTGACTTTCGATGTTCATGTGAGGGACTGAAAAGTGCCAATAATCCTATTTAATATCTGTGATTCAGAATAGGTTGTTTTCAACTTGTGTATCCACACAGTTGTTTTTACTGTGACAGAAAAAAATTCCCTCCTTGCCCTTTATCTGTTCGATGGTCTCCAATATGGCGCCGCCCAGCACAGAGGATTCTGCTGCACAAAAGATCTATAGCATCAGTGAGAGGAACACACCCATGACCGACAAGATGTGAGAGGCAGCAAATACACTCTAACAATAATGCTTTCACATGTTCATCTTTATACAGCGACAAATCAATGATAATGTTCAGAGAAAGCTGAAACTCCAATGCTCATCAACTTAGCAGCTGGTTTAGAGAATGTATACTCAGGTTATTAATTTTTCGAGAAGTCCTATTCGTCAGAAGGTAACTATCGCCAAATAATGCCTTTTTCCTGTGGTACCTCTTTTTCTAACGTCTATGAACAGCTGCTGCCCGTAACAATTATTTAGCCCGCAAATAAATATGGCTGATTGATACCTAAAAACCTCGTCTTGACTGATCGCATGTTAGGGTGGATATATAAAATACAAATTAGACTATTTTTTTTCGCAGTAGACTACTTTCAATAATAATGCTTTTAGTAAGATATTGTATGCGTTGAAGATAGTAGTTATGGACAATAGATATACAATCCCTGTATCAACCTGGTGTGTAAAGGAGGGGTGCTTTAGACTTGGTTCTCTTTTTGTCATTCAAATTCATTTCACTACAATACATAGACTTGCTCAAGTCTTTGATTAAGATGTATCCTTCTCTGACTGGCCCATGAATGTGTCCCAACGAGAAGGATAGCTATAGGATGCAGGGACTCGAGCTAGTCTATACAATACAGTACGTTCACCTGTCTCCAGGCTATCTTTTTCTTTTTTTTAAATACATTTATTTTCGACTATCTCTTTCACCTTCAATAGGTATTTTACAAAGTGATCTTCCACGTAAGTGTCACATAATTGCAAAGATATTACACTTACATACATTGGAGAATGTGGAAACATATAGTTGCACGGCCTGTAGCGTCTTTGATTAGATGCTAATTATAATTGCCACACGCCATGAGTCCCACGATGCGATTTGGTAAGAAACTTGTGTATGTGTCTACAAGATTTGTTTTTTTTCATTCAAAAAGAACCATCATTGATTACAATGGGTTCCGGGTCTGTATATTCTTCTTAATATACTTGATGTGAGCCCATTTTGAATATTAAACTTATAACATATCAGCCTTGCTATATACATATTATCATAAAGCCACTGCCACTCTGTATGTTAAGATAGACCAGATATGTTCATATTTGGAGGCATTGGAATACTGATCACAATTTTAGATTGCATTCTATATGTATTCATAATGGAGATAAAGTATGCTTGATAAAAAAGTAAATAGATACATATCAGTCTTAAATGAATATCATGTTGCCCCTTATTTTTTGTTTATCCGAAATCTAAAATGCATGCCCATTAACCCATCCTTATAGTGATATAGGGCTTAATTCGACTGCTGTCATGTGCCTATATATATGTATATGTTCAATCAGGAAGCATAGTAGACTTTCAACAGACACGCATACCAACACCTTGTACTACGGTCCTGTCGCACTAAACAGGGTAAATATACCTTGTCGTTCTAGGCGCTAAATATCAACAGAGCCCAGTCAATGTTCGTCTGGTCACTGTCCAACCTTTCCAATTACATATCCACAGTGCTTCCCCTCTACACCAACACCAAAGGCTTGTTTGACTCTCACTAGTGCTAACAAATCACCCCCATAAGATCAGGGGAAAACCTAATTCTGCCTACAAGAAACCTATCAGCGTAATACCCTGCTTCTATACCCAACACCGACGTCAACAACCGACCCGCCACTTGGCGTGAGTGCAGCGAAACGCTCAGTATACTCTAATTGAAACTCATTAAACTGAGTCACCAACCAAACCCACTCCTCCAACCCTTTCTGCTTGCCTTCTGAATTAGAGGCCTTATGTGTGGTGGGAGGGGAGTGTGGAGAGCTGGACTGAGGTAATATTGTTTAAGCAAACAAGGGCTGGGTCCACCTTATTTGGGTTGTGGGTCAGCAGAAAGGTGCAAAGCTAGCATGGGCGATAATGGGGGATGGTGGCGCCTGTTGTAGTCCCTGTGGAAACAACAACAACTGATCCTGGTGACTGCGTGTGGGCGGTATGGCAAGAACCAGTCGGATGTCGTTCACACGAGGCCTATGACTCTTCAGCCTGGAAACCCCACCTGTGTACTAACAAATAAGGCCAGGTAGCTATTGCCATTTTGCCTATGCACTGTAGGATAGAGCTATGGGATGTATCATTCCCTGATTCAAATGGATTGTCATTATCCCAGTACGTTTTCTATTTTGAGGTCTCCAATATCGTAACCAGCATGAATGCATCTGCTTTGCAAGGGGTCCCTATACAGTTTTTTAATAAAGGGAAGAGCAAATCTCTTTGTCTAGCGAAAACAAACTGCCAGTATATGGAAAGTGGGTAAAACGATTGAAATATAGAACATTCAGTTGAAATAAGATAAGGACTAAATAAGAGATATGTTCACAATGAGATCTCTATGGTATTGAAAGCTTCTTCCTCTGATGGTACTGTTATTTAACAGTGTGATAGTAATCTGAATTAAAATGCTAAGAAGACTACATTTAAGATGGATACATGTATATGTGTTTATTTCGGAAATAAATGAGCTTGCTCAAATATCATACCAAAAAGGGGAAATTTTAGTGTTTATACAGGATTCTAGATGTGTTTATAAACTAGTTATATCTATGATACTACAATACACAAATGCTTACAAGTATCCAAATATATGGGCTGCTATGACGCCTTCATAATCATATTGTGTCTATGGTACTCTACTATATGAAAAATGACTTCATGCAAATACCGTCTACGCTTTTTGTGTAGCCCTGGTTTCACTGATAGGAACCACAGCGCCTGCCATATTGTTGTGTCACGAACGCGCAAGAGTGAGAAGAATTGGTATTGGGGGCTTAGAGCCAGTGAGTCAGCACCCTCAACACCCTACCTGCACACGCCAGTCCACCACACCCGCCTCGAACAAAAAACACCCTCTTTTAAACAGGCACCGTTTAAAGCAGCATTTTACTGTGTAAACGATGAGCCATATGCGCCGATGGAGTTAGAGAACGATTGCACGGTACAGTGATGGTACCACACACATCGTACCACGGCCACGGGGTCTCCCGAGAGCATACTTCCGATTAATTCGCACACATTCGGCTGTCCTCATTCTCCCCACATGCATTTGGCTCCCTGCGAGGTTCCGGAGTTGATTTGCCGCCATTTCCGCCGACGCAGCCTCGACCGACCACAGCCACAGCTCTCTGGAGATCCAGCAACGTTTTAAGGACATGTTATGTATTTCTGCTTATTTTCTTTCGTTCTCCGGAGCCTAGATATTATCCACGGAGGTGAAGAACCATCCAGTGCTAGGACAACGTCTTGGCTACGGCACTAAGATACCTGGAATTTGACCTTGTAGCTCTTTAGTTTGACCTTACAGGCAGGGTGACTCCAGGGGCAGTTATAAGCAGAGAATAGTGGAGACATGAATCATGGATGCTGTAAAGTGGTGAGTGTCAGGGGAGTTGGTGTGTGAGTAGGTGCAGTCATGGCGCCATTTGGAACACCTGCCTGTTTAAGACCTCCATTGCCTCGTGTGTAGCATCACACACAGGACATAGTACAGATACCAAGGACCGAGTCTGTATTGCGTAGGTGGATACCTCTATACATAGTGATACGCATTCATGGAATATATTATTCACATCGGAATGCTTGCTAGCCATATTGGATATAGATATTGACACTATTGTATAGAATACATCCCAGGACTTATCATATTCGAAACCAAGGAGGAATAACTTATCCCCAACCTGGAGTCGGCATTATCCCGTTGTAAAATAGAAAACATTACGCTATACCTGGAAGTACCACCTTCAATGTGTGACATAAAGATATATACGGACCAGTGAATAACAGGTGGTTTTAACACTAGGAAATATGTGATATGATGCTGAAATGGAATCCTGTGTCGTATAATGTACATAAGATATTGAATACCCTTCTAAAGAGTGTTTTGCGCAAATACTATGGAGCTTACGAGAAGGAAAACGCCAATTACTACAGAAAAAGGGAAGCCTTGGATGGTGCGTAAGACACAACTTCTTGGATATAGCGCAGTGAAGGGGAGAAGTCAAGACACATCAGGACAGTCACGTCCTTCCCACATCGTGATGTGAACTTACCAACTCACCAAAGTGGGATTATTTCGCCGCCGTCACTCATCCCGCTACCGTACTGTCTGTGAGCCGCTCGGAGCGGGCTTCAGGCGGCCTGGCGAGCTGCTCGGGCCGGGTGCACATATAACGCCGGCTGCTACGGCTTCCCCCCCGGTAGCTGTTCCCGCTGCCCCCCGTCAGCCGTCAGCCGACCACCCGCAGACATACCCCGCATCCCCGCCCCCCACCACCCCCCCTGAGTAGTCAACCACACCGTACGCTGCCCTGACAACCCTGACGTCACTAATGGAGCATCACGTCGGCACTTATAGCGGAATAACGTCCTTTTCTAGCCTCCGTTTTCGTGTCTGAGTGTGAGCTGGAGGGACGGCGGTGTATGGGGAAAGGAGGTGGGGGGTAATCCCAGTCGTCAGCAAAGCAGATAGGACATGTAATGTGTACTTTATTGACAGCAACCCTCTTGGCAGCTTTGCATCTTGGCAGGGACCAAGAGGATTGTGATTTCACTCGCAATCTGCCTGATTACATCGCCACCAGACTAAAAGGCGTTGAGGTTTGGTTGCAGGGTGTAAAGAGGCGAATGTAGGTGCCCACCTGTGCACAGTCAGATAATACAACACCTGGTACTAGGAAAGATCAACTAGATCTACATGCATTAAACTAGCAGAAAGAATACAGCAAGTGCTATTTTCCGGTCTCTTCATAACACAGTTTCCATAAAACAAAAATCTTAAATGCTACAAAGCAGTTTGTGATTACTGAGCCATTGAATCTGTTCTGTTTTGGTAAAGATTTCTTCCATTCAATGTGGACTCTCTTTTCCGATGTCGGTGTGGAGTAAAAAGAATTTTAGAATCAATTCTTGCCAAGAACGTAGGCTCGAGCCTATTGAACATTAGGGTAACGTGCATGAACTGATTGAGACTCATTAATGACTATCAATGTTTATAGCACCTGCAAATCCAGCCAGATTCTTGAGCAACAGTGCAGTAAACGGGAATACATGCATATGAGCTTTTTCTCTGCTATAAAATGGATGCTAGAAGCTTTATGTATTTTAAAATGAATCTATTTCATATATGTATACACCCCTCTCTTTATTTATATTCAAGTCGATATAACGCCGAGGAAAATGCTGACTTAAACAATGCTCTTTTATTAACGAGCTCCCAAGTCCTACGAAGCTGGATCAAACAATAATGACTTCATCTATGATGACTTTAATTGTTGGAGTCTTCCTGTAATATATAATTCCCTTGATGCGATCAAGTGTAAATGCAAGGCTTTATACAGAACAAGGACCCCGACTAAATGGGCATTTCTAGAGCCTCAATAGAGCCTACAGGTTTGACAAAGGTGTATAGAGGCAATAGGCCTAGGACATGACCCTAATCTTTTCTAAGGTCATTAGGATTACCTAGACCACAGCCCCGCCAGTCTAATTGTCCTTTACCAGCACAGCTACCGATCCATGCATCTTCATAGCTATAAGCCAGCGGCAAAGTCATGTCTCCAGATAATTGTCAGCCTGTTCTACAACTATATAGAAGGAGACATGACGATGGAATTGTACTCTATAAAGATACACACGTTAGATACGAATGACACGTAAATTATTTGAGATCATTTCCTTTACCACACGGCACAATAGTGTTAAAATGAGAAGACAAAGAACATTAAATTGAAAGTCTCTTCATTACCATGGCGACTTGGTACGAACTTGACCCGATTCTCTATTTTAATACAACCTTTTAACCTTTTATAACAGGTAGGAAACAGAGCGTTATGCAGAACTACAGATATTTGCCACGCCTATAATGTATGAGATAGTACTGAATTTTTACGTGCCGATTTAATATGAACAAATCGACATTGAAATCCGCTTGTCTTTGATACACCTTTCCGATATAAATTACCAAAAGAAAGTAGTCAATCCTATTACCATTATCACAGTTGCTACTCTTTGTCAGAAGTGTATCTATTCAGCGTTAGAATAAAACTCCGGACAAATAAATATTAGTCTTATAGTCTTAGGCAGAATAGAGTAACAGACAGTGTACGACATGGACATACATATACAATCTACATCTGTCGAGGAAATGCCAAACCATGGCCTCCAGAGGTGAACCCTCCTCTAGACATGGTAAGGAGATCCAGAGGTCAGGTGTTGGGGGTGGAGAGGGCTACCTAAACAAGACACACCTAACCTGTCGGCACGGTAACTATGGAGACGAACGGCAGCAGGCGTTGACTGCTGTCCACAGCCGACCCATGTCTGGGGGGATATCTAGGTGGGCGGATGACGCCAGTAAGCGTCATGTTGACTACAAGCGTCATCGTCGACGCCGTTCTGCAGAGGGCCTTCTGCCCCCAGCGGGTGTTCCCATCTCCCCCGCCGCCACCAGACGTCTCCCCATGTCCATGCCCGCTACCCCGGTCATGACGTCACCGGAAGTGGTCCTACCGACGCCGCGGGACTGGCTGCGGACGGGTACTTCCGCCGGAAGCCCAAGAGCGTCGCCATCCCCGCGGAGATCCCCCGAGACTCCCCGAGAAGACCGCAGTTACGTCGCCGGGCGCGCGGCAAATGCGGCGCGGCGACCGCGGGTCTGGTTCCAAGAAGAGAGCGACGGCGACGAGGGTGTTAGTAATCACGCGAGACGTGCCTACGTGACGAGATCCCCAGATGTGGACGTGAGGATGCGTTCTATCGAGGACTGGTCCATGGAGTCGGCGTCAGAGGAGAGCTCCCCAGAACCTTCCGGAAGTGAGAGTCCGCAACAAGAAGAGGGATATAATACTCGTTTCCGTTTTGAGAGTAAAACGTTCTACCCTTCAATTAAAGGGCATTTCTCTGCAGAAAAACAATTGAGATCAGATCTAGTAGAATCTTATGATAGTGTGTTGCGTCAAGAGGGTTTAATCAAACAGGAACCGGAAAGAAATGATAACGCCGCCAAACGTCACATCAAGGGAGAGTGGAGAAAGATGGCGTCCACAGCAACAACACTGGCGGCATCTGCTAATCCCCCCAAACGTGAGAAACCTGTCCAGGAATCATTTATAAATAAAGCAGACGAGACCCGTGTCTTGTCCAGACAAAATGGCGGCGTTAGTTTCTCGCATCACGCATGCGCCACTGTTGACAGACACTTTGTGAATCGCGCGACGGGCGCTGTGAGACGCAGCTACGCGCGCCCGCTGCGCGACACAAAAATAGGGGACGCCGATTGGCAGTTGGGAGATTGCACACATAGCTCGCACCAGGAACGTCAGAGTGGTGCAGCTCAGCCGCCTCGAATCATAGATGACGCGTGGGGCCTCCACACTGAGCTGCTCGACGCCGGGAATGGGAACGAGCCGCTGAAGGGTGGGAGGACAAAAGGGCAGTACCAGAAGCAGCCACGGGAGGGCAAGAAGACAAAAGGCCAGTACCAGGCACAGCCGCTAGAGCCCGGAAGGAGAGAAAGGCAGTACAAGACACAGACGCTAGAGGGAGAGAGGATAAAAGAGCATGACCAGACGCAGCTGCTAGAGGGCGGGAGCACAGAAGGGCAGTACGGGAAGCAACCGCGAGAGGGCGGGAGGACAGAAGAGCAGCCCCAGAGGCAACCGTTAGAGGGAGAGAGGAGAGAAGGGCAGTACCACAGGCAGCAGGATGAGGGAGGGCTATCAGATTCCGACCTGCCACCTGGTGACACGGCTGGTACGCGTTCCCCGGATGCTCTGTCACTGGAATGGGACTACGACGACCTGAGCCCCTATTATCGCTCGCCTGTGGACGTGTTCGCACTGCCCTCTGACGACGGAAAAGACAATAAGCGTTCTTCTCTGAAGCGACGCAGTGCGTCACCACGTCACAAACCCATGAGTGTTACCTGTGACGAGGATATCCCAATACGTGACGTCACGATGGGGGTTCCCCGGGGAACCCCAGTCCGGCCTCGGCGGACAGATGCTAGACCGCGTGGCGCGCACAAACCAACACAAAATGGCGTCCACACATCTACAAGTCGGATAATTTGGGAGATACCAGAAATTCCTGACGTCGATTTGGAGTACGAGTTGCAGGAAATGGATATGTCAAGTGATGACGTCACAGTGTCTGACGTTGATGACGAGTACGCGTCACATCTACCGCTCCTTTCAGGTAAATCTAATTATTACTCAGTCCTAGCATACTCTAGGAAAAACGTATGCACTTATGCATATATATAGTACGTGTACTTGATGAGTAAGTGTTGAGTTTTTCTCAGTAATTGCTATCTGCATTTCTTATCATTTCCAGTCCTATTCCAGTGACAGGGCATCTGGGGAGTGCGTATTTGCCGCTTCAAAGACAGACACATAGGTGTACAACCACTATAGCATCATCTCCCGAAAACAGCTTAATTCATTTCAGCCAACTCTAGGGGAATGCGATGGTCTTACCCGATGTTTACACTAGACGATTTGAACCATAATGATTGCGAAGCATAAAACATATTTTGGGCCAAAATGAGTGCTGGTTGACCACTAAGATTTGACACAATCTTGGCCTTTTTCAACGAATAATTCATGCTAATTTGTTATCTGTGTAGAATCAACGAAATAATAATCAAGCGGAGCCATATTGTGTAATGTGACGATAAGAAATCGCCACCCGTTTTCTAATTTTGGTCGTTTACACTTGACGGTTTCTAGTCTTGGACGAACCACAGTCCTCTAGTGTTGCTAAGTTCAAGGATCGTCGCCTATAATCGTCTAGTGTAGACACAGGGTTAAGGGCACAATCCATCAGGCCGATTTCTCACCCGATCAATTGTTCCTGGGCCCTTAGGAGGAAGCCCACGTATTGTAATTTATTTAATTCTGATAATAATAGTTTAATAAATGACCATTTTCAATGATTTGAGAAATTATAGGGCATCCGATAATAATCGGCGATTGTCTGGCTACGGAATCGGCTACCGTCGGTCCAGTGGAACACCCCCTTTAGGTAGATTCCCTTACAAGTTATCACCAGAGTGGTCTAGGATAAATGCTAATTGGCTTGGTAACATGACATTGATAGCAATACTTAGGTGTGACCATCTGAAACAGGGGGTGGTGCAGCCAGCTCGATGATTACTATGTATGTATATGGAAGACTTGTTTATCCATCCCGAAGCAGTTTATGGTTAAAATGTCTCGCAAGAATCAATTATATTTAACATATAGCAATTCGGCTTACATTGCCTGCACAGAGTGCATTTTGAAAATCAATTGTATATTACTGTATGAACGCATTGCTTTTTAGTTTTGCCCATGGTGCTGATTCGATACGATACTAAAGACAATGTATTTATGGTAATGGTCTTACACTTTTTAATGAGAATTTGTCTCGTGCAAACGCCAGGTTTGGTGGCAGTTGATCTTCCTTGGAGAAGGGCATCATATTTTAGCTGAATTCCTATGTTTACTGACAGAAGTACAGAGTCAGCAGTCTAGTGCCAGTTTTCAACCGAATCCTCTCATCATTGTTCCGCTCGTTTTTAAGTCTGCGTCTGGAGGTTTCCGCTTAAGGTCAAGGTCAGGTTAAAGGTCGTAGTTCCTCCTCGGTCTAGCTAACCTCCTTCACCGATAGGTGTAGGGAGGGGCATTTCACCCCACCCCCAAGCCCCATTACCTGTGGTGCTAGTAGTGGGGCTAGGGTGCGTCCCCTGACATCAGAACGCCCTGTTCCCATGGTAACCAGCGATGCCACTCTGAGCTGGTACCCAGCTAGTGGCTGGCTTGTGGCAGGCGGACGCTGGCTACCAGCAGCAGACACTTGAGTACTAGGGTCACGTGGTACACGGACCAGGGGTCGTTGCCATGACCTCTGGTGTTACACATGAGAACCAATGTTGGTGACTCAGATTAGCAGGGGAGGTGAATTAGATATGGGTAAGGATCCTCCCTAACTCAGTCCTAGAGAAACACCTGAAATACTTACATGCTGAAAACGATACAAAAAAAAGAACAGAATGTGCAGGATACAACTCCAATATCTAAGTATTTGTTCAAACAACTACCAATGCGGTTAGCCCTTATCCGACGGCTATACACTCTTCGAATACATAATATAAATGGACCATCAACCATCCACTACTCTATTAAGAAATTCTTATATACCTATAGACTAACACTCTATGACTGAATACTGCCGTTGAAGGCATATTAATACATTGCATACAACTACGGTTTTCATACCAAGGCTGTCGTTTACATACCAAGGTCGACCACGTGACGCAGTCTGAACCAATTAGATCGAAGTTTAGATGCGTGAAGTTAAATTTACTCAATAAGGGTGAGTGTGGCTATCGAACCGCTCGGAAGTAAACAAATCACCATTTCTATCAATATTTCAAGGTATATAAGAATAGACAAACAAGTTCCTCTATTCCGATGTAGTATGCTGATAGTCATCTCAACGTTTTCCTTAATTGGCCAATGAAGATGTGAACAAACACATGGGTACGGAATAGAGAGCATTAATTACTCAACACCACAGCTTTTTACAAATGTTATCCATACGAATGGATGACCTACTGTATCAGGAGTCACTTCCTAAAGCCAATCATGAGAATTCCCATCTTTCTGAACGACCAGATCTGCAAAATGTAAAGGGAAAACAAATTATAATTGGGAGTTCGCCTAATCTATTCTGGGTAATAGTAGCGTCGCCCCCCCCCCCTCCCCCGATTTCAGAATGGTTAAAAGGGGTTTAGGTACCCGCCTCAGATGTATTGGATTATATCACCCTGATTTTAGTGTCTGGAGTACAGTGTATACTGTATTCACAAAGCCTTAACATACCGAACAGTGTTTACAACTAGGTGTTATGAGCTAAATCCTAATCTCTCTGTCAAATATGCTCTTCACCTTGTAGGCCTTGGAGAAAACAGCCAGGCAACTGGTGTATAATGCGGTCCGGATAGAATCGGTTTAATCACTTGTTGAACTTGAATATTATGACACTTGGTTGTATAACACGACAATATTTACCTTTATGGCTTAATGATTTTTGGTAGATTTTAACCCTAAAAAAAGAACCATTTTCGTGTATATATGAATAGATTCTAAACAGAAAAGCATGCAAGAGAATTAAATTCTGAGGATCTTGTGCCACCTTATTACCAACAGAGTTAGCCATCAGATAATCTTTTAACATTTTTACATTTCATATTGTAAATTATCGTTCCATAGTTGCCCACAAGGCGTACAGTTTCCTACCACCTTTCACGGTTTTTAGTCACATGTGGTGAATTAATTGGAGGTTTCTATCAAAAGCCCCAATCCCTGGCTCTCTGCCGCGTACCTGGTTTGATCCTTTTTGTATTGCCGGCTGACATTAATGAAGCTCATCTTGATGGTCAATTAGAGGTGCATCTCATAAATTAGCCGGTACTACATTTGAGCTAATTCCGCCATAGCATAAGACCCAGCAGGAAAGGTCAGATGCGCCGGGAAACAAATACAGGTTAGTATTGAGAGTATCATTTCTCCTGGCTTCTACATTCTGAGTTTTTTTAGCGTGGGACACACGCTCAGATATGCTGCCCAGGTTAGGGAGAGGTTATAAGTGTAGACTGTCATCGTGCTATAATAACTGTCCTTTCACCTTCTGTATCCCAAAATTGTCACATGGAGACATGTCCAGCTGACCATGACCAGTCACCACAGACCAAAATACCTCATTGACCGACTGGAGATTGATCTATCTTGACCCAACAAAGGCAGTTGTAGACATTGCAGGTTAACCGGGTGCAAGTGGGTTACAGAAGGACCCATAGACTAGATAACATCCACACCTTTTAATTGTGTTTTTTTTTCTTTTCATAATTCCATTATCGTTCATCAATGATGAACATATCGTTTGTTCCTAGTTTAGACCAGGAATATGCAAATTTGAAGGGGTATCAATGTGAATAAATATTGATGAGAGATATGAATCCGAAACTAGGAAAAACGAAACATCCTATTCATATCTTTCAACCTACATTCACCGGTTGCTTAAGCCAAAGACATACTAAGCGAGAAACACATCGATTTCCGGAATCGCCAACACAAAATGGCAAGTATGTGGACCATATTTCATATTTCACCTGTTTATTGCTTCAGGGAAGCTAAATTACCGGTGGGAGATATCATTATACAATATTATCGCACATACATTAAAAGGACAGTACAATCCACCATTGGGCGTTCTTCCCAGGGTGTCAAGAAAAAAAGAAAGAAAGAAAGAAAGAAAGAAAGAGGACATATGATAACGTAGGCTACATCACTTGAATATAGTACATACTTAGGCATAATTAATTAAGACGCAAATGTGGCGTTTATGGCTTCTGGCAACATCCGCTAACTATTTGCCACTTTAAGCCGGAGACACACCGAGCGAGAAACGCAACGATTTCCAGATTCGCCAACACAAAATAGCATGTATGTGGGTTTTTGTTTGATATCGTTATGTTTCGCTCATTTGGTATGGCATTAGTTACTAAAAACCAGTTTGTTTTTATAATCATCAGTTTTAGAAAACCACTAGGTGGCACCACAGCGTATTGAGGGATATCAACTGGAAAAACGTGATATCGGATCAGGCCTCTATTCTGTTGTAATGACAGTAATAGTTTATTCACAATAATCAGATGTGAAATAGGCTTTGATAGCGGAGTCCTGGATCATAAGGGAAAAGTAATTGCTCCTAACAACTAGTTATGCTTCGTCAGATCTAAAATGACTCATCCTATTTTACTGAACGATTCATGTTTGTTTACATGCGAACAACCACCTTCTCTCCAAAGTAGTCTAACCGTTCAACATCCAAATAAAAATAGATTATATACCAAATGACTGAATTGAGGCTGGAAACAATTTAACAGCTCATGTTCATGACATTGAGTCCCAAACTGGAATGGTGCTAGTGAACTAATAGATTTGTCAGCGTGTGCCGTTATGATTTTGATCACGAGAATTGATGTGAACAATGCAGAAATAATTTCCGAATGTATCTTTCCTGTCCATTCATTTAACGACTCACATGAGATCCAACTAGCGATTCTGAAGTTGTAGATTAAAAAGTACACAAGATATAAGATATTATAGAGGAAGCCCATGAAAGTTTAGGGTCTGAGCCCGTATCCCATCGAGTTTGAATCACGTAGTAATTCACAAAGCGAAGCCGAGTGAATTACTACGTGATTCAAATGAGATGGGATCGAGCTCTGACCCTAAACTTGAGTGGGTTTCTGAATTTATCTCACCCTTAATATTGACTAATGGGTTAACATTTGTGACATTATCCCCCATTGGATATTTTTCATAAATATCTAATAGGCATTAGATACGAGTTCTCAATGTTAAGTCTATGGAGAAAAAATATCTGGGGTGAGATAAGAGATTAGATTAAATGTGATGATTGCAGCTTATTGTATGGTATTCCAAAACTTTCCAACTTAAACTTTGGACATGTATGTAGCTTCAGTAATACTTCATATATGGTTTAGATAACTCAAAAACACTACAAATATCTGCACAATAACTCATTGGCAGGTCTCACTACTATATCATTATCTATGTAAAACTGATACAATTATCAACAAAAAACACATACTCAATCTTATTTGGTCGACGTGAAATCAACTTGTTTTTTCCGAACCGGGAAACGCCCAAACCCCCACCAGGGACCGGGAAAGTTGTCCACACCCGGGAAAGAAAATATTTTTTACCATAACATACTCAATCTTATAACATTCTTCTTTGTCCCGTCCGTCATATCTTGTAAAAGCAACAGCCTTGCAATCATCCACACTGTTCACTCTAGGTGTGATATCGTTCTATCACAACGCTATCCTGTAGATGTGAGGCCAGCGTCGGCGGTAAGGGTGTGTTCCATTGGACCGATGACATCCAATCGTGTTTTAGGTGTGAATTTGGAGTCTGACGGTGGGTTTCATCTGTTCAATGGAACATCACCCAACATACTGATCTGAGGAAATCGGGCACAATCAGCTACGGTCGGCCACGCTTTTCCATTGCCTGAAGGGCTCCAATTCTAGAACACCCGTTTTCCGCTAGCTATCTTAACTGGTATTGTCCTCTGGTGTCCGATTGCAACAATTTGAGACCCGCGACATTGACGCCTGGTTTGTTTATTCAGAGTGATTATTCGGAGGTAGGTGACATATTGCGGTGAATAAAGGTTGTTTAGCATGATTATTTTGAATAAGAATACAACTGTAACTATAATCAATGCAGTACTGTGGAACTTGTCGGGTGAAGTCACAGATTTATAACCAAACCGAAAAATACATCGTCGGCCTGATGGAACACAACCTTTAACCACGGACCTCCAAGCCCGTGCTTTAACTAAACATGCATCGTTAAGCATACTGAACAGTAACCCATGTATTCTACAGACCAACTTTATGACTTGATATCAGGGCATCAATTTACGTTGTGCACACCCTTTCTATTGTCCCCAACGGTTTGTACATGCATTTAATGCACCACTTCCATTTTGGCTGTGCACAAAGGTCGGCGAATGATGGCTCTTGACGCTATATCTTTGCCTAATAATCGGTGACCCTCTGAAACATACATCGTTTCCACCTGGTAGTTGATTTTCCTAACTTTGCATCAAAGTTATCTGAAAAAAATATCGATGGTACTATATGTATTCTAGCCTGAAAGTAAACCCTCCCTATACACTGCAGGTAAGCGTAAACTTATCCCAGAGGTCGTAGAGGTTGGTATCTGTAGGATACAAGTGTACCCGATGCGCTTGATCTATATCCAAAGCAGGACGTGGGTGAACACAAAACTTGGCCAGTTCCTGTTTAGAGGAATAAATATTTTGGCGTCTGGCTGCTGTTTTCTCATAATAATCTAACTAGTTTTCAGTGGAGGTGTGTTTTTCTCCCTCCACTCATTTGCCTGTTCCCGAGGCCGACCTTAAAGGCCCGAGGCCAATCACAGACTCGAGGCCAAGGCCGAGTCTGGGGATGAATATTACCTGGCACAGTGAGAAATACGATCATTAATCACACTATCATTAGCTCGCAGACTTCAAAATGACCAACTTATTTTTCGGTCACGTGAATCATTTCTTGCTTGGGCTCGAGTTCGAATGGAACCTCCTGCCTGTTGTGTCGTGTTTGATTTCACGAGGAAATCGTACATTTGGGCACACTCTAGATATGTTATACTTAATATCATATCATATTTCAGCATTGTGATTTAAGGTCTTAAAGAACAGGCACAAAGATATGCAAATACAAGGAAACACATATGGAGGATTGAGTGATTCAGTCGATGAGTGTTACATTTGCGGGGATAACGGTTTCAACAGAAATGAATAAACGCCAAATAATCTTAAGTATACTTTCTAGGTAATAGAGTTGCATTGGACGGTCTGTTTCTGTGAAGGTTTCCTAGGTCTCCTATCTTACAATGATATCTTACAACGAATATCACTCTGGTATCTACAAAATCGTTTCTGAAATGCTTCAGCTCCTTTCCCCAGTCAACAGCTTCTTCGATAAAAACACATCCACCTGCTAATATGGCCAACCTCCAGGTACAACTGATACAGGATCTTCAAAAATGATTAATTTTCTCAGGAGAAAAAGACATGCTATCAGCGGAAATTACGCCTGTTTCCTATTTCATATCACAAAACGCAAGGATATCGTGTTTTTATTACCTCTCACCTAATCTGGGCCAGCCATGTATGATCACGTGACACTAACGTCATTGTCACGTGACTACGAAAGCAGCCAACGAGACCGGAAGTTAGGCCCTCTCTGAATTCCAGCTTGCGCACGCGCAGGATGTATAGCGTCTTCCGGTAACCGCTTTTCGAAGACGTGTGGATACCCGGATGACACGTGACGTCATAATCAATTTAGCCAATCAGCGGCGTTCATAATGCGGACAGTCGCCATCTAGCGGTTACCATTTTAAATTGAGAGGAGCACAATTTAAAAAAAAAAAAGAGAGGTGCAAGAGAAAGACAGGCTCAGCAATGCTAACGGCCCCTTGTGAACAAAAAGGAAATCGGGACCAGTCTATGCTTTGGGAAGACGAGTTCCAAGTCATCGCTAATTACTCAGACAATTAATGAGCACATTAATGCTCGATCGTTTATTAATCAGGCCTTGATTGCTCGTCCGTCCGCTGAAGAATAGGGGGTAGGTGGAGGAGAGGATTGAGTCGAGGCTGGTAATACTTTGTCTAGATGACGATTCCGCCGTCCAGAGTGCAGCATTGAAGGTTAACCTTTACAACACGCCGTGTAGCCTGTAAACAATTAACGTTTACAATTACTGTAAGGCACCTCTATGTCTGACTACAGGAGTTATAGGACTGGGGGCGGAGATCCGGCCGTTGGAGATTAGCATGAAGAAGACAGGTAAATGGCAGAGTCTTGCCCGCGCAGGATTAATTAGAAGTTTTAAAACTACCTTCACCTGAAGCTCTATACACAAAAAAAGAACAATCCTCAATTCACGGAAGAACTGTATTTCAAAGAATGTTGCTGAATACATACACAATGTTACCATGAATTTGATCAGAGTGGCCGTATTCTCCGCGTCGTTGACAACGTACTAAAACTCCGAGCGATAGCGAGGATTATTGCGTAATGTCAACTATGCAGAGAATATAACCACTGAATTTTATTGCATATAAATCACCTGATTCTACTTTCATTTGTAAACATGAAGATAACTATCGTTTATCTACCATGATTACCCATACAGTTTAGGTGACATGATAAATAAAGAGTGAAGACGAAAATGGTGTCCAAAGTTGAGAAAGTGAATGTTGAATTTCATTTTTGCGAGAGGCATCTACTGAAACCAAGATTCAGCTCCAACACTTACAAGGGAGAGTAATCATGTATCTCAATATGCCACACCATATTCCCCTCCATTGATGCACTATTCCATCCCATATTTGGTCACTCGCTGGGCCCACCCTCGACTCGCACCATCTTTTGGCGGCAATTAGCGGCTAATATCATAAAGTAATTAGGTCAGAGGAAAATGATCTTCTTACCAGCTCCCCTGACGATGAAAACGGGAACAATACACTGGTGGCGGTCCCTGTCGGCTGATCCTGTCATTACCACCTGGGCGCGCATGCGTATTTCGTGGCTTTCTTTAAGGGAATTCCTGAGGCTCTTTCTCCAGCTGTCACTCAGCCCTGAAGCTCAAGATGGTCAATGGCGAATTTCTGTTAAACTCCACCGTTCTAAGACCCCCCTACATGTATTACAGGTCAATACAAACATATACCAAGTTTAAAATGAGTGAAAAAACATATTGTTAAATACCCGTCAAACCTGCTAAAACGTAACTACAATACTTGAATCCTGATGGGTCAGATAAAAGCTGTCAGCTTACAGCTAAGCAAAATTAAAATCTCAATTGCTATATATAACGAAACGTGACCCATTTACTAAATTGTATACTATCTCAATGTATAAAGAATTATATGTCCTAAAAAGAAATCATTGTATCTGAAGGAAGTTCTAGAAATGCATTTTTCAGTGTATTTACCCCATACTTTATATCTTTTCTCATCTGAAGCTAGCCGGTTAAGTAAAGCAAAGTCATTCGAAGTTGTAATTTCTGGTCAAATACCACAGCTGGTATGAATTGAAAACAGACATTTGTTGCCTGATGCATCCCAGGATGAATGAGATGTTTAAAAAATATATAGTGGGACAACTGACTGGGCATTTAATCCCTGAATTTCTACGATCTCACGGACCGGCAAATACTTGCCCCGACGCCGTTATGCGAGAGGGGGTTATATTATATTCTTTTATTTTGTTTAATAGTAGTATCTCTCAGAGGTTATCTCAGAAGGCGTATATTCTACAGCATGTATCATAAACCATGAACAGGAGCCTGAATGGAACGACAAGTAGAAGTATTCATAAACAATAACCAGTGACTTTTTGGACGGGCGACCGTATACCACGAGAGGTCATCCTCGAATGTTTTACAGAGCCGACCGTCCAAAAACCATCGATTGTTGTATTTCTTAACCATAGTCATTAATAACAATGTGTATTCCTAGAAATTTGTTATTTCCATCACCTGAGTCGTTCATATGGACTGACAAGTCTGCCATTTTGTTCCGGTCAGTACTAAATGAAGGGCGCTGAGCTAGGACACTTCTTTGCTCTCCATAGACAACTACAATGTTCATAATTGAAACAAAGCTTCCGAGTATCTGTTAAAAAGTGTATTTCCCTCAAACCATCGGTTTAGAAGCAGTAAACAATGGGTAGTGGTTTTGCTCTGGCCACATAAGTTTTCAATGGGAACTCTATAACCCATGGGTAAGAAATAACCTGTTGACACTAGAAAGCACCTCTTAGAAGATAACCCTATGAGTAAGAAATAACTTGTTGACGCTAGAAAGCATCTCTAAGAAGATTTCCCTCCACCTTGCACTCTGGTACTCGTTGATCATGATATTGTTACTCAGAAGATCACGCAAGCTTTGGCAAAATGCTCTTATTCTCAGACCACCCAAGCGCTAAGGAGCTTTCACCAATAGGATTCACAAAGTAAAGGCAGAGTACGGGCCGATTTTACATGCCCAATTAGGGTGGACCGAATATCCTAATATGATAATAGAATTTTGTTAAGGAGATTCCCTCTTGCAATGAAATAATAAACCACCCTCCGGCAACCTACTTTGATGTGAACGTTGGATGCTTAGGTAAAATGTGTTAGTTTGGCAACATCATAAAATTCCCTTCTAATAAACGTCCTAGGATAGGAAAAATAACTTGATTACCAAGAAGTGTTTGTTTTACATTTCATCTCAGTTTGATCATCAAGGATTGTTGGTTTTCCATTTTGCACTAACAAAGTGAGCTATTTTAGATTACGAAATGTGTGTTTGTCTTGGATTGGATAGTCTGGCTTCTACACTATGGTAGCCCCAGGCACGAAGGCTATAGCGCAAGAAGCCAAGTGTCCGTCGACATATAAGATTCACAGGATTACCCTCTGTGTTACTACAATTCTAGATCCGCTAAGTTACCACAATGCTAACAAATATCAATCGGCTTAGGTGCTTGGTGCCTTGTGTACATAACCTACAATCACGTCCTGTGGCTAGGTAAAGTATTATTATATACTTATAGGCCAGCTGTACGGATTCCATTCTGCACACTGTGCAAGAACTTATAATTCTTGCATTTTGTAGCACTTTACTTTGTGTAAAATATCGTTTTTAATTTCCAGGTTTTTTTAGTTTTTGATTTTCAGGTATATAGTTGACGCTGTGAATGTGACTGTAGGAGACATAGTGCATGTGTCTGTCCTTCAAGCTTGGCGAATATTTCAGACCAAAACAATTCAAACCAGTTCTGCCACGTGTGTCCAGCGTTGTCGATGTTCTTCTGCTGTCACAATCTATTTTGATATTGTTTTATTACCCCTTGTTTACCCATCTTTTCAGCTGATTATTTAGCGATATTATGGGGGAACGTGTTTGGCTTGGTTGAAAAGAATCTGTTAGGCATGTCGGGAATATTCACAGGGTTCGAAGAAGGAGGTGAAGATTTCCTAAAAAAAACCCAAGGAACAGATGGAATTCGAACATACTCACTATGGCTCTTACTATATGACAGAAAATCATTAAAAACAAGTCATGCGGTAGCCCTGGAGGGTAGTATCATTTATAGTTCAGCAAACTGTGATAAACGAAATCCATACATCTGGCTAGTGAGTGTGAGACATTCGGACACAGGTATATGATAACGCACCTGTTTGATGAATTACTCTCATGTTGTCTCTCACTTGGTATGTACGCAAGTATGTACGCAAGATGTACGCAAGATTTCTGAAAATATTTGTTCTATCTTTGTCCTTGGGTTTGTCGTTATATATATTTTGCAAGAAAATGAATGTCCATTGGTGAATACTAACATAGAATTTACAAATTTAGGGTAGTGAAAACATCAACAAAATAAGATGATTAAAAGTACCTATATCATTTGTGCAGGCTGCCCCTGTTCATATATATATAATATCATGTGAATTATTGTCAAAGGTGATGTAAAGAAAATTGAATAATATTAGATTATTTCTGACTTATCGTATTGAATGAGTCGTCGGACATCAGGTGGATATTTTTACAAAGTGTTACTTGGGTATTTGTATTCTGGTCGTGCTCCCGAAGGGGCAAAGCTTGTAAAAGCGCCCCACTAGAATATCAGTCTTTATAATTTCTTGTTTGTTGGAGATACCCACAGAATTGCCTGGAACCCCTGGGGACGACCTGCTCATGCTGCAGAGCGTGAGCCGCTCACCAATGAGGGCAATGTCGTGTTTAACACCACTAGAAAACCTAGCACTGACTGGGAGATGGTTTTTGTACCGATGTTTCTGTATTCATTATCATGTACCCTTCATCCCTCTGAATAGGGTGAGGGAGAGTCATTGCCCCTCCTCCCCCTAGTAGCACAACATACACACACAACAGGCTTACTCATTGTTCATATACACACTACACCAACCTTCAACCCTCACCTTATACTGGCCACCAGAGCAAATGCTTGTTACACTAGGTTAGCTTTGGTGGAGTGCAATATGTGGCCACTTTGAACCACAAGCTGTATTGTCTGTCATTCTCCGCACAGACTCTATTACAGTAAACGTATTACAGTGGATTAAAATTATACTACATCGGCATATTTCGATATGAGTATTTGGTACTATGCAGCGTAGCGAAATGGTCATTTATCGTTAGTAGTGTTAATAGGCTGAACTGAAACTGGATACTGGCCATGCGTCAAGGTGGGAACATCAGTTTAATATCATGAATCCAACGCAGATTACAAATATTTCCCCAAAGCTAGCCAGCTGCTGGTCTGCGATCCTCCCTACTCCTATACTACCTAAGCCTACTGCCACATGCACATACATTGCTGACGTATTATATATAACCCTTGTGCCTGCAATGAGTGACATAATACCCATTCCCGTAAGGAATCACCTCGTTCTTGGCATCAGTAAGTGTCAGGCTTGGTGTCTAGTCACGTGATCAGCGGACAGTAATGAGACAATATGAACACAAGTCTGTCGTCAGAGGAAGCCATCATACCTTTCCGCGCACCTATAATCTCCCCACATCATATGCAGGGACAGAGTGTATGCTAGTTCATCAAGCAGTTACAGGTAGCTGACTATAAGATCTGTCAGATGGCGCCATCTTGGGGAGTGAGGGCCAGTTTTCATATGCTGTGGCTTTAATGAAATACATGTACAACTGTATAACAAGATGGAACAACCTTTCTAAAGAGGTTCAGGCTAGTTCTATATACCATACACGCACCCTCACAAGGGTGAGAGATCGGTCACTTACTCGATGGTCGCGAGGCCGCCACGTACAGCATTGATAGTTCTATATACCAGTTTAAAGAATTTGTGAAATTAAAAAGAAAAGCCATATTCGAAGATTTGTAATAGGGACCTTATGTATGACCGAGGTATGAAAACTGGGCAATGTTTATAATGTATACACATCATTCCTTTTCATTTCATCAGCTAACCATCCTTGTAACATATATGCATCGTTGGTGCGATATTGATATAATCGCTAAAGTACGAACATACTATGCAATACAGTCTTCAGAAAACATACAAAACCTCCAATAGCCGAATGTCTTGATGTACATTTATCTGAAATTAAAAAGGAAAACACACCAAAAATTGACTTATAACATTTAAGGGCCGAACCCACCAGGCTTCCGATACACACTGATGCGCCTTCTGGAGTCCTCTTCGACGCACAATTGCATTGAATATATTTTTTTCCTTTTTTTTATTGAATAGAGAAGTGTCTCACCAAGGTGAGGTTTTCAGACAAATAGAATGCGCGTCGTGGTGCATCGGGAAGTCTTTAACTATGTCTTGGTGTTGGTGGATGCCGGGCCTTACCGTGCGTCTTTTGTCTCCCTGTAGACCCCACCCAGTATAGGGTGAATTGACGATGAAGCCCATTTTTGTCCAGACATGGAAAGCTCTACAAACATATATGAAAAAAGCTAAAGTAGTGACAGTGGCCTATCATCAATCACTTACTTTTCACCTCGATCCAGTAGTGAAGAATATGCCTAGAACCGTTCCCTCTATTAGTTGTATATCTCACCCCGCGAAGGTGATTCCCCTTGTGAAGGGAAATCTATTATGTACATCATATATGAAAAGAAGCCTTCCAGTCACAGTCGCATATGGACCTTCATGTGTCTGTCTAGACAGTTGTCGGCGGGGTTTGTGGTTCTTATTATTTCATTATAGTAGTATATGGAAATTGAGATTAGACACCGGTTTAGACATGAACCACTCGAGCGAAAACATAACGGCTGATCATAATGAACGAGAAGGATATTTGTACACACATATGCTTGTCTGTTTGTAATTTGATCATAATTCAAGAAATTTTATGGATTTCAGGCATAGCCCTTGACAGTTCTGGTCTTCCAGTTCTAGCAATGTAAGCGCAACGATGTATCGATTACTACAACATAGATATCCAATGTCTCTTTATATATTCACAAATTATGCATAGATATTTTTTCTCTTTGTATATCTTAATCACATTTGCTTATATGGAATATGATCCACGCCGACTTCAATGTAATTTGCCATGTTTGTCTGAAGAGATTAATTTGCCATGACAGGATCTCGCGACGATTGAACTAAATTGGTGTTGACGCGTTATCCACAGGCCGGTAGTGCACCTTATCTGCTTGTTTAAGGGCATGTTCCATCGAGCATACTGAACAATGTCGTACGGGTGCCGTACAGGCGCCAAACGGGCACCACACAGACGCCATGAGGAGGAAGTGATCTCTGCTGGCATCTATATTGTCTCAGTAATACTTCATATATGGTTAAGATAACACAGGCGTACCACTACAGGATGCGCAATAATACATTGGTGGACATGGGAAACCTATATATCTATAACTAAGGAGAAACAGAGACATTCATCAAACTATCAAGTTTAGTCAACCAAGGCTCGTTATTACGAGTCCATACTTTGTACCAGCAGTCATATTTTCTGGAAAACGACAGTCTTATGCTCACACGCACCGCTCACACCTTAGCTCACACCTTAAGTGTGAAAGCATGGAATCGCATTGGCGCTGGGCTACATTGACCAATATCTGACAGAGTTATGAATGATATTTCCGACACAAAACAACAAGATAGACTTAATCTAGCCACATTCACTATGTCCCCTTATTATCATGTACCTGAAAATCATTATAAAAATCATTAAAAACAAGTCATCTTGTTAGCAGGGAGCTATTTCTAATAGTTTGCCACACTGTTCTGAATGTTATTACCAGTTCATTTTACTAAAACTGTTTTCTCTCTTTTCAGGTAAGTAAGCGGCTTCTGTGCTGATGGCTCCCCGGGTAAAGTACATGTATATATAGTATAAAAAAAAGAATTTTCTGTGAAAAGAAAAGGTTTTTTCAAATTAATTTACACGGATATATTTGAGACCTTTTAAAATGTATCTTTATTGCAATTCTTGCGAAGCAAGTTTTCCAGTATAGTAGCTTCAGCAACTACATATACAAAGGCATCTAACATCGGCAGCTAAAATGGATATGATACGAAAGTAGAAAATATAGGTCCTACCATTTCCCTAGAGCACCCGATTAACCTGCACACTATTACACCTCAAGCAGTGCATGCAGAAACACCCCTCCTACCGTACGCATCTTATTTCTTATACAATGTCAGGTGGTTTGTCACGTGATTTGCGTACTCTACCCTAGTAACTGATAATATTCTGTATGACTAGATCAAAGTCCCATTTGCCTTAATATGCATTGTCAAATAATTCAAAAATTCGTTTCTGTATTTCTCGAACATTGTACATGAGTATGAATGATGCCTCTATCATGCCTGGAAGCATCATTATCAGATAGCCAGGGGAATGACCGGAGGCATCATACTGCCGCATAAAGGTTAAGAAAAAAAGAAAGAAAAGATTTGTTACTAATGGACAAGAAATATGTAAAGGTTTGTGGTACAACATCGAGAGCAACAGGATGCCATACTAAAAGATCATGAAGCACATAATTCTAATTTTAGATATATGCTTTCACCAAAGTTTAATACATGTTTGTCAGATCAAATTTGATGGCACTTGGAATTTGCTACCTTATTTTACCTTGTGTTGTGCGTCTCACTCTGCCATATATTGTATTTATATAGAACGTCCTGACCATGCTGTACAATTCACGGAACGAGATGCTACTATACGGTTTTTATTGGGGTTTTTTTTATTCAAAGAAATTAGGAGTAAGTACATTCATCCTATTATGGACGCTCTTCCATGGACCAATCCAAACAAAGACATACAAACACAGACAAGACATTACCCATATATAAACAAGCATGAGCTATAAAGATTGTGCAGGAATTAAGTTACATTTGTATCATAGGAGATGTGCACACAGGTCTTTTGACACTTTTGTGAAAAGTCTTCGGTTAACTATAAAGTCCAATAGCATTTTCTAACATATAATTGCTGTTCTGCAAGAAATATAGCTACGTTAACAAATTTTATTTTCAGGAGTCAGGGTAGATTCTTAAAGACTAGTACAAACAACACAGACAGAGACAATGGTACAGTACAATACAAAAAAGAAAACCAGACAAGTCACACCAGCCAATACTTATTATATCAAATTTTGTTCTTTGTCACACAAGTCTAATAGTCTTATTACGAGTATATTAATACATTGATACAACGGCGGTCTTATGACTCGCGGTGAAAATAGGTTTGTACGGACCGAGGCGTTTACGCCGAGTTCCGTACAAACGGTAAATTATCATGGAGTTCCGTGAATTTTACAAGCATGGTGGGACGTTATATATTTACTATATACCCGAAATTTAAAAAAAAATCAATTTCATTTGGCTTAACAACCAATTTTTTAATAAACGTGTATGGCAAGGTGGTCCGCATTTTAGTGTACGGACCGGCGGTCCGTACAGTATTTTTACGTCATCTGCCGAAACGGTGCGTATTCACAGTATATACGGCATGGGTATATATAAAGTGAACATATTTAGTGACTTTGGAACTCACTTAACCCTCGCAGGGAGGGGGGGGGGGCGTGCAGGTTTTCGTCCGATCATTGCGGAACACCCATACACAATATGAACGTATGATTACATCACATTACATTCCTGCCTTCTCAGTAAAGTACAATTCACACAGAGCAATTCATGTACCTCACAGGGACACATACCTCTGAGATTCTTTGCCTGAATAGAATCTCCTCATCTGAATGGTGGCGTCTCATTTCTCAGAGGCTGGAAATAACCACCAACAAATTCCCCTCCCGACGTACAGAATCGTAAGTGATTTTGATTCTTAACCTGTTTAATATTTCGAAGGGACATTTGTTCAAACCCATGTACCAACCACTGGAATCTAATTATCCGTTCTCAGTGATGTTATAAGAACCCAGTTTACATGGCCCGGATGGTCTCCAAATCGTCAACTAAGTACCCTTCCCAGCCAATTGGAATTCGGCATGTAAGATTTCTTGTGTATTACGCCCCTAAATCAGTGTCCCAATTTGTCCCCATGACATCGGCAATGTACCCTGTCTCAGGGCCTAAGACATTGTAGCTTCCATGTGAATCCAATCGGCCATTTTCCTTGAGATTGGAAAAGGCAAAAAAAACGGCATACTGCAATGAGATATCTGTACTACAGGGTGTGAGACCGGGGCAAAACACACCAGTCTCAGATGCGTTAGTCCCACTGGATGAATGCCACTTAACAAGTACTACCACTGCACGAAAACCACAATTTTACATATGAATGCGCCCGGCGTATATAAGTATGACTTTTGCGTATATAAGGTCGTCCTATTCCCCGTGTATATATACGCCTCATCTGTAGGCGGATGTAAGCGTCCAGTGAAGAGGGCTTCACTGAGAGCGGGAGGTACGGGGGGAGAGGATATTTCCTCTCATATACGCCGGGTGTGAAAAACAGCCAAGACGCGTCCGTATATATACCCTGTGTGTATATAAATAAACAAGTCAATATTCAGCCAGTACATGCACTTCCGCGATGGCGTATATATGAATAAAATGGTGATTTTCGTGCAGTGTACAGTGGTCATCCTAATGATGAATCCTAGTGATTTATTCGAGACCCAAACTCCTACATTACTATCACACTATCACTTATGTAACAATATGGATAATATTTAGAACGGAGCCATACTGATATATGTATGAATATGTATAGCAAATATCGACTATTAATTCCATTACACATAATTGTCCTTCATTTCGGTTTAGTGACCTTCATCATATGGTCATATTTGGGATTACCCTCTCCTTCAACTCGCCGTAACTCTAATGTCAGGAGCTGTCCCTGGGAGTAACAGAACAGCGAAATTCACGCGGAGAGAATCCTGTACCTCCCATTCCTGAGACTTGATCCCGGTACAGAATATATCCGTGTAAGTACCAGGTGGCCGTTTTCAAGTGAAAAAATATCCACCTACCGCGGTGACTGGGATTATTTTCAGACAAATTCCCCTCGCTTAAGCCGGATGCCCCGATTTAGGGTTGAACGATTAGTTCCCAAATCGTATAGGAGTCGGTCACCTTGTCGCAGACAAATTACGTAACCTCTCGCTCTACCCGCACACTGATAAAATCGGTGTATGGTCCACTAATCGCTGGAGGAGGGCAAAAACCAAAGAAACCGAGTGTTCACTAATCGCTGGGTAGCCTTGCCTAACTGTCCTACATCTACCGACTCCGTTAGGATGGCTCGGCTGAGACAAATTACCCTCCGTTTGTCGCCGACAAACGTACATAAATTTTCCGAAATCGGTAGATGAGCATTGGGCTTTATACCGAATCTCTTGAAAATAATCTGTTCGAAATGAAACATGTTTTGTTTTCCAAGGGGTCTTTTGGCGCGAATCGCATACCTATCCTTAATCCTCTGCTGGGTCTACTCCAGTCTTAACTGGGATTCACCCAATAGGATTCATGTACCTTACAGAGTATTTGTCTGGGACACATCCTGCTGAGATGCTGCATTCGAACACACTCTCTTCGTCTAAATTTTAGGGTTCCATTTTCATGAGACATTTTTTTTTTCTCTCCTGTAGTTGTTAACGACATTTTCTCCAAAAAAGGAACAGAATCTCATGAGATTTTGAACCCTCTGAGGTACAGGAATCCCACCGTGTGAATTTCCAGGTACATGAGTCTCAAGGGTCCCTGAGTCTCCGGGGAGGCGACTAGGTACCGCACTCTGGAACTCTTTGGTGAGACTAGGATGTCCTCCCTTGTGGTCAGGATCCGCCATTTTCCCCTTCAGACTAAGGAAACACCCCATCCAGTCTCCCGCCGAGAGATTTCTGTAACGTTGGACATTTTGGTGAGACTAAGGAAATGGTGTGATCTACACCAGTCTCAGGTACATTAGTCTGTACGTGTGAATCCCGCTTAAATGGAATGCACTAGGTGGGATTCATGTACCTTCCAGGGGATTTATTTGAGACAAATCCTGCTGAGACTATGTACTGAATGTTAGGATTCCGTTCCCCTGAAACAAGATTTATTCCCCTGCAATGGCCGGTGACAATTATACCTAACAAGGTACAGATATTGAAGAGATTTTGATTTTAAACATGTTTAAGATTTATATAGGGATTTTTGTGAGACAAATGTACCCAGTGGAGGGTCGCTAAATAATTCACCAACTAAGCCAATAGGAAACCAACAAGCAGGTTCACATGTTTTTCACCCCCCCCCCCCCCCCTCAAGAGCACTTGAGTCCAGGGTGGGTAATCACTGGGACTATGTCTGAGACTATGCACCAGATGTGTCCTTCCATGTGGCTCAAATTCGCCATTTTCCTTAAGATTATGAAAAGCAAAAACGGCACCTTGCTATGAGATTTTTATATGGTAGGAGAATTGTCTGAGACTGGGCAAAAGGTGTGAAGTACACCCGCCATTATGTGTGAATCCCGCTTCGTAGCGACACGTACACCCGACACGTAGCCAGGGGCCGTAACCTCCAGAAGGCCGTTACGTCAACGATACGGCCTCGCAGAGTCCATTACGTCGATGACAGACCCACTCCGATCTGGTCATCGATTCTCTCCCCCTGACACAATCACAGCCTCTCCCACAATACACCGCGAGAGCCATCGATCGCCAGTGGCTCCCCCTTTCGGAGGCCACAGTGGCTCCCCCTGTCGAGAGATACAGCTCCCCGGTGGGAGGGGGGAAAATCGATGCGACCCAAAATGAGGTTGTTATAATATCCTCCCTCTAGAGCAGCCTGGATCGACTCAAACTTCATCGATTTGCAGCAAACCACAGAGATTTGATATGTGCTGAACACATTTCCTTTATAGAATTAGGGTGAGCGACAGGAATTCTGAAGAGCTTGTTTTACTTCACCGCATAGGAATGCGTCTCTTGTCTTATTTACATGTTAAGGTTTGTATTTTGGGTTCTCCTCAAACAAATGTTTGGAGACCTCCTACAGTGGACACCTCTCTTGAGATAAACGAAAATATCGTGCTGTCAAGGTAGTGGCTTTATTTGTCGTTTGTCTTATATGAAGTAATGTTTATTTCTTATGGTACACAGTATTAAGATAAAATGTATATGCCATACTGGTACGTCCTCGCATACCGCGTTTCTTTGGCTAGAAATATTCCACGAGCTCGCAGAGCGAGTTGAATATTTTTAGCCAAAGAAACAAGGTATGCGAGGATGTACCAGTAAGGTAATACATTTTTATTTTATTAAATACCTTCAAATATATGTATTTGATTAATTGCATAAGGAAATAAGACAACATCCGAGCTGGATTCAAAGTGTGCTGGTATATCTGTTGACATCTTAGTGAAAGTCAAGCACAAAAAGTACATTTTTTACTCTTTTTTCCCCTTCAACTCCTGTGATCCTTTGCACGCATGAATTAGTGGTCTGCTGCAAGTCACTGCCAGCACTTCATAAGTAGGTCAGTGCAATTTTTTTCAGCCAATCAGAATTTGTATTCAAAGTAGGGTGGTACATCATTTTATACCACCATACTGTGCCGGTATATATTTAATACTAATACCCTAGCAGAGGTTGGTATTTGTGTAACATACTGGCACAGGTATATAATAAATATATTTCCTCTTGTGCTATTTCCAATATTTCTTATGATAATTGTAAAATAGAAATCTGCTTCATTCTTTATGGGGGGATTCCCATATAGAATACATTGTTAGAAGTGGGTGGTTTGTTGCAGTGCAAATCTTGATAGTTTCTGGTCCTTTGTTCAGAGAGATCACATGAATCCAGTCTTGGTATTCACCGTTACATAACGAGAAGGAACAAGGAAGAATGTTCAATAAACATATGCGCATTGGGATGTATGTGGGCAAGAGAACATGGTGGTAGATCTAACATTGAGACAAGTCAAATCTCGAACGCTTAAAAGAGACATTTTTCTATGAAAAGATATTACAGCAGGCGTTACAGTTTTACTTCTTTCCATGGGGTTAACCTTGCATCGACCATGAAGGTAGTGTTTCATTCTGCGCTAATGGGTGTGGCAGAGATATGAATAGTGGACTTCTAGGGAGGCTAACTGTCGGTTAAACTCCTTAAATGATGTAAAAACATCTGTTAGACTGTTGGAGAAAGTCCTTTGATGATGTAGAAACACCTGCTGGAGTTGTGCAGTTATGAGCCTATAGCTAATGAATCTCAGATTCTATCTGGTTTCATGTATTCACCGTTCTACCAGTTTCTTGCCGCCACCCCTCATCCTGGAAAACTAAGCAATAACTCAATATCACATGTAACACCCCTGAAAGGAATACACTCGCCCAACCATCTGATACTGAGTATAATCCCACACCTGTTATCTTTTTCTCCATAGACTTAACCTTGGGAACTCGTATCCGACACCCATGAGATATTTAGGAAGGATATCTAATAGGGGGTCATGTCACACATTTTAGCCCATTAGTAAATATGAAGGGTGAGTAAATTCAGAAACCCATTCAAGATTGGGGTCAGAGCTCGATCCGATTTCGTTTGAATCACTATGTAATTCACGCGGCTTTGCCTTGTGAATAACTACGCGATTCAAACTCGATGGTATACGAGCTCTAAACCTAAACCTTCATAGGTTCCTCCTATAGAAACTGATCGAGGGTTTCAAAATTTGTGAATAGCAAGACATTTAAGATCTTTGCGCTGTCCGTTTATGACGGAATTCTGTCTACCCCTTGTTATCAACATGACAGCTCGCTTACCCTTCCACTTTCCCGCCTGCCATTAACAAAGACGCCAGCAGTCATTCTAATGAGGAATACTAGGATAGACAAGATTGTATCCATACCCTTATGTCAATCTCCTTCGCATGTCGTTAAATACAACGGTACACTTGACGTGGAGAGCTGTGGTGAGAGTGCACGATGCCAGTGTAATGAGGCCTTTGATGTTCCCTGTCGATATAATTACCCATAATGAAAGCGCCCTCATCTACTGTATAGCAGCGGCGGGTGTGGTGGGGCTCTATGCTAGTGAAGGTGCTGTGCGAATAGGTCTAGGAATGAGGGCTCTATTAGAGCTGTGTTAGGTTATGGATTAGGGTCTCAGACAGGCTTATATTTTTTTAGGGGTATTTTTTTTTCAATTTTTGTGTAGACAAGGGTTCTTCCAATTGAACAAATAGATATAAGAATCACATACAGTTATGTTGAAAAACAGACTCGAGTGTATTTGTCGAGGAGAGTGAAAAAAGGTGAATAAAATGGGTGATACAGAATTTCAGTTCATTTTTGAAAAAGGTTAATGTTTAATTACTAATCGCGTGGTGGGATTCCAGTGAAATGAATTTGATGTTGATCATGAACTGGTATTAGGGTTTAGAAATTGGAACCAAAGACTTGATTGAGGACAATTTTGGTATTGAACTTTGGCACATTGATAAGGAATATTAGGATCAGGCTATGAGACCAGATCGCTGATTAGAAACTGTGAATAATGCATATACAACTAAAGGATAATGATTGTACACCTAGAATCCTGAAATTAACTAAATACTTTCCACGTGAGACTCTGTGCACTGTATTCTTAAAATATTTGTATTTCTATTCGAGTTTCCAGCTCATATGTTATTCGTCTGAGACAGCCCTCCAGGTACGGTTTGAATGATAGTTGGTCATGGATTGTAAACCTTGAATAGGTCAACTTATATATAATTATAATGAGTTGTGCCATTAACAGCTATTTCCACTATGATAATCAGAAAGCATGATTTCTCACAAGTCCACTAGGTGGCATCACAATCGTTGACACTGCATTTTCATGGTAGTAGAGTGGTGAATTGTTTCTCCAAATAATACAAATGTATTATTTATCATTTATTGCATCTACATATGTTGGATTGCCTGTAATGCAATTTCCTTATAGTTAGAAGCATATACTCCCTTAATCAGTGTATATGGTAGATGACTATGACTGAATAACAAAGTAACTGAGATAAACTTATAACAATGAGAGGGTAATTTAAAAGTGTTCCTTTTGCTAAAGATAATTGTGTGAGAGTTTTTTGAGAGAAGGTCGCGCTGGCTCTGATATCAAAGCTTAATGTTGTAGTCTTCACCGTTCGCGTGCAATTACTTTGTTGGGCCCAAGGGTCAGTTTCTGCTCGATTATTCATATGTATTTTGTTTTATTATTTGTCCTCCTTTAATTGAAATTACAGGGAAATGTGAATTCTATCGTTATCGGAACATTATTTGTGTTGACAATGGAATTGCAAATGAAGAAGACAAGTGAGAGATTGTGAGTTTTGGCTGTGTGAGGGATGGCTTGTTGAAGATTAGGGATTTAACACTGGATTAGTAGGTTAATCTACGTAGATAAAGTCCTTTAAAGCACAATGCTGAAACAACGCCGGAACTACACTGAAAAGAAAATCGGACGCTATTTGTTCCTTTGAAACGAAATAACCTCTGTGTTGGATGTTTGGAGGGAATAAAATGAAATATTTGTATCTCTGCTGTGAAGGGGGTGTATTTACATAAAAGTATTTGTAAATTTATAAGGAAACATAAACTTTGATAACTGTAAACACATCTTCACGCGAAAGAACAGGCTAGCTACTGCATGGTAGGCATTAACATGTATGGAGAATGTGGGAACTTAGAATTTTAGAATTGATTTAATAGGCTGATCAGGTTTAGGACAAAAATACGATAAGGTAATACAATCAATTAGCTTTTAATACTAATATTGATGGGCGGCAATGGATACTAAGTGATCCCCGGACAGAAATATAAAAATGTATGGTCGTCTACACCTAATGTAGGGTTCCGACCTGACGATTCTAGCTCTGGCACCACCCGCTGACGATATGCTATATGCAAGGCACATAATAAGTCCAGGTTTCTAGTTGACGCATTGTATTCGATAACAATTTGCCCGATCCTGTAAATATCTTGGACCGTACAAAATTCGATTTGTCCCTCTTCCCATTCTAATTGATTTTACAGTGATCCCAGAGAAGAGGTAGACGTACCTGATGTCGGACAAACAACACTCCAATTCGACACTCTATAGGCCCTATATCCTCGCTTTTAATCTATTTCGGATCGTTCGCAATAATATACAGTACACAATGCACTCCCACTTCTTGCTTGAATAGATGCATTTTCTCAGTATCTTTCTTTTTCGGGATGGAAAGGAAATCCGATATCAACCAATGATAGTCAGTATGATAAGGAAATATATTCACCTTGCTCCGTTTATCCCATTCTCGCCTGGTAATGCCTTGAGCCATCAACCAGTGCTAGCTGGGTGAAGCCGCAAGGCAGGGACTATAGAGATTACCGGGGCATGCTCAGAGATATCATTTAGAAAATTACTGTTATATGTTGTAATATTGGAACTTTAGCGAGACATATTCAGTGCTTAATATACTGATAATGATTAAGGTTTAGCTTAATAGTAATTTTATTCGAAATACACACAAAGGCAACAAGGATACGGAAAATTGGTTTTGAGACTATGGATTAACGCACTCCTCAAGCATAAATCCGCGGATTGTACCACACCAGAGCTAACATGGTGCAGGACGCGTTTGCTCTGGTGGCCAGTGTACTAGGTCACAACGAGAGACAGCCGCCTGGTGGTGAGAAGCGCAACTAATCCTGGATAATGTCATTAATTTAATGCATTTCTCATTCACACGGACGATTACTCGGTCACATGTATTCCAACATACCTGTACACATTTAATCACATCATAGAAACTCACCATCATGTCGAGTACGTGGAAAATTACCAAAGCTATGGAAACAATGCCAATGCTTGAAGCTTCCATCTCCGCACAACAGATGGCGCAATAGGCATCATCATGATTAGGGTATTTCACGCATGCGCGGGCAGGTTGCCAACAAGACATCTATGGTGAAAGAAACTGATGTAGTTTTGTTGTTTGTGTCCACCTTTTTTCGCATTTTCTTCCATTATCCCAGCACTGATAAGTGAGATGGATCTTCATGGATGGAGACTGAACATCTCAACGTCCCACACAATCATACTCTGGCGACTTCTGGCTACGCCCACCTGTCAATTAGCGCAGAAATAGGCGCATTCTTGGTTGTAGCCGCAACAATACAAAGTGCCAATGGGGGAATCTTTCTCATGTGTTTCTTTTTCTCGTAATGTGGCTTCATTGGTGCACTCAGGATGCTCTTTAAGTACTCAGAGTCCGGGAAGTAGCGTTAGGATGCCTCAAGGCACTCAAAGGCGAGTTCCAACGTTTTATAAGCTGTAATCGTATACCAATTTTGGTCTAGATATAAAAAGACATTGATGATTTAATCAACAGATTACGTTTGAAAATAAACAAAAATCTGAGCAAATTATGTAAAATATTTACAAGGATACTGAAGGAATACAGTTTATATTAAAAAATGTTACGTGAAGTCTCCTACCGCCGAATATGATAGATTTAGATATCAATACATCAGGGAGATTTTTCTAAAACTAACAGCGATAAAAGAATTGATCTTATCGTGGTATTTGTTGCATTCTAGCTGTGTCGAGTCATCCTTTTTTAGGACAACCTCACATAACGATCACGAAATTACTTTGAGTCTTTTTTAAAAAGTCACAAGATTTACCTTTTTCAGTTTGGTTTCTAGGTGGGTTACGGCCTTCATAACAACAGGTGTTCTTCTAAGATAAGAAAAACGTAACCAATAAAATCTGCAAAAGATGTCCTGGTATTCTGTGGACCACACTTAAAAATCTTCCTCTGAGGTTAGTCCTAATCGTAATCGTTCGGCCAATGTAGTTCTTGGTTTTAAGAACACTTTCCATGTTTAGCACAGACTCTAAACACATTGACATGAAGATGTGAAAATAAAAATATATTCATATTGATTTTGAGGTGTAAATCGATCTGTTTTGTAAAAAATTTTCGTCTTGTAAATCGATCTGATTCTGAAAGAGTCTATTGATTGCAACAGTTTGGGCCTCTATGTAATATTCAAGAAAGACCAATACGTAGTATAGAAGTTACTTCACAAAGTTACCAACTGCAAAGAAGGTTGCACGTTGAGGGCAGGGAGAGTCACCTTCATGATGTTAGAACAAAGATGATTGATCATTACTGCATTGTCACACCGTTGTTTGCTAAGTGAGTGGGCGTTTTGCACGCAAACAAAGAATAGTTATTTTATAGACAATGATAATCATAAGTATCGGCAAATTTCATAACCGATGCCATTATATCCAACACGATAGAGTCATCATTAAGGTATGATATCATAATGGAGTTCCAGCATTAATCACGAGGCATTAGAGTATACTATCATTATGGACATGTAAACCCTGTTATCATTGTGCATTGTTTCATGAATCAAGTCTATTTGGCTTAATCATTAGAGCCATCGGTGAACCCAACCAAGTACAAGTTGACAAATTTGTAAGTTGAAAGTTGGTGGTCACTGACTCCATGTCTCTCTGACACTGAGAAACTGGGCCTATGCTCATTTCCCAATGTCACAGTGTTAGCAAGCAAAAGGGTTAGCTTATTGCAAGTATAAAGTCTATATGATCAATCTTAAGGCAGATTATTCATGAGCGTATGACCCATGCTTGATAAACCGTACACAAACTGATAGTTGGCCTATGTAAACGGTTTTCAGATGGTGTACACCTCTCAGAGCGACATCTACCTTCACTGCTCTATCGCTCATAGTCCGCTCCACATCGCAGATAACGAGCGATTGAGCTGAGTTGCTCAGCTATTCCTGGCAGCCGTGGCTAGAATTATTATCCTCGTAAAATGAGGATGGGAAGGAAACATGATTTTATGGTACTGGTCAACATGGAAAATTGTTTTCCATTAAACCTGGATGTGAATCTTGATTAGACTGCACAGGTGCATGCATATATACATTACTATCATTTCAGATAATTTCATTTTGTTTTGCCAACGGTGAACAAATATGACACCTCATAAAGATTGGAAGGGGTTCGTGCAGGTAGGAAAGTATCATACCTAATTACCCTCACATTCCAAAATGAACGGAACTAATTGCAAGAGGTATGATATTTAATCGACAGTTAGAAGATGCAAAAGAAGTGCAATTACGTCTCTCTCGTTTAATTAAGGTCTCTGCAGAGTCTCTTAAATATGCAGCAATTTCAAATGATGCATATCTGTGGCCATAATCTGCTGTTTAGTCATCAGCAATGCAAGAAAAATAACATTTTCATAATGTTAATTAATACATATCTTCATAGATACGTGTGCTATTATCTGCAAATATATGGCTGTGTGCATGTGGAAATGACAGGGTTTCCGTTGAGGTACAGCCCTTCATGGTATACTTAGAGGTGAACTCCTGGTTTTGTACACGGATAGCTTTAACCACTACGCAAAGCGTGGCTACAGCTTTATGTAGTGATAACATTTCGCTAGATCTAACACAAGCATGAGATGCATACGATGCAGTAAATAGAGACTGAATGCAATGCCCATCATGATTGTATCAGAAACCAATATTGAAATCCAGTGTGGCTAGTTTCGAATTGATTCATTGAATACAGTGATAAACAGGATAGTGTACAGTCTCATTGTGAATAAGTGCTATTTGATGCTGTATAAAGGTTTGATATAGGAGTATGTACAAGAGACCTTCCCATATTCTCCTATTAAAGCATATTAAGTGATTTACTTTAAAGGTAGTAACATTAGAAACCAACTCGTAAACAGGCAATCTAGAATAGGAGGCCTTAGAGGTTATATCCTTTCATGAATTATACATTTGTGGAAGGAGTAGCATTAGGACGGTTAATCTATAGACACTGTCAAAACCTCACCTTTGTTGTAGCTTCCATTGTTCCCCATAATCATTTAAATTCGATACCCTTTTCAGCGTTAACTTTGAAAAGGATGGTGGCTGCTCCCTGAGGCAAAGCTTACTTGACAATTGGAACATCTTACTGTCGTAATATGCGAACCATTATTATACATACGTAACTTTTCTAAAGAGATTGAAAGTTCCATTTATCATAACGTAATCTTTTCGAATTAAACCTTCTTTTTGTTAAAGCCTGCAGGCATATTTCCGCCCGCTTCAATTAACGCTCACGAGCTCTTGTTTAAAGAGAATTAGCAAACGGCCATTATGATCACAAGGTGTGCCATTAGTGTAATTTTATGAGATTAAGTATTTATGAAAATAACCTATGAAAAAAAAGGGGTGAGATAATAAGAAATAAATTGATGAGTATTGGGTCTGGGTCCCCGTTCAACATCGAGTTTGGAACATGGAGTAATATATAAAAACATAGTTATGACGCCTATACGATGTTACTTATTCGAGTTGTATGACAGAATTCGTTCCGAACGATACACCCAGAATAAGTAACATCGTATTGGCGTCATCACTGTGTTTTTTTATTATCATATACCTTATTTTGGTTATAATCCTCCGAAATCGATTCTGTTCACACTCTCACCGTCGATCAGCGCGGATAAAAGATATCTCACAGGGTGTATAGATAGATGATAACAACGATAACTGAGATATTTCTGGGTTCTGCGATATGAGTTAGATATTTCAACATAAGCTACTTGTACCTTTAGGTCTGCAAAAGCAGCTCCATAAAAGTAGCGCTAGGAGAATTCATCGATCATCTGCACTTGTCTCGTAACTGTGACAAATGTTCAATATTTCATAGTTATTGATGCAATCAGTTATTAAGGTTGTTACTGATAATTATACAGTGAAAGGGCTAGTGAAGTTATTGATACCTGAATATGGATACAGTATGTAGTACAAAAGCGTCATTCATCTCACCCCTGATATTTTGATCCCATAGACTTAACATTGAGAACTTTTACTTTAGTCTTAACGTCAATGGAGTGTTGTAAAATAAAATTCAATGGGCGAAAGGGGGGGGGGGGGGCGTGGGGAATTAGCTCAGTGGTTAGGGCACTGGACTTGTAAACCCAAGGTCGTAGGACTTTGTGGGTTCGAGTCCCACTGCAGCCACCCTTCTCCTTCATTCCCAGCAGTGGTAGATTTACTGCTATATCAAAGGCCAATCGTTCTCATACTATGTCTATGTGGTGTGGGAACTAAAAGAATTCTCACCTCGGTAAATGTGTAGGTGTGAGATTTCTATCTGAATTCATTTCATAGATTCGATCACCACCCATGTGGTGTAAAAGAACCTTGAGTAAGTCTGGTGAGAACCTCTAATGGTTAACTGGACATTAAATCAAACCAACCAACCAACCAACCAATGGGCGATGACATCAGAAATGTTAGTCAATAACTATTCAATGATAGGTGTGAGATGAAATCTGAACTACACTTGACCCGAAGCCGCTGAAATTACACCATTCAATTTAGTCTGATAAGTCATTTTACTCGGCTTTGCCTCGTGGGATAACTCTGCAACCAAAACTCATGGCATATTTTCACTGGCTACGGATCTCGATGCCGTTCTCCCTTAGGAGATATACTTGATGATAGTCTTGCCAACGGTAAAACAGCAAGTCATTTGGCATGAAGCCAGGGTTTCTCTGTCCACCTTTTTATCATTTATATAAGGCCATTTTTCAATGGAGATCCTATAAGTTACCCTAGAAGGCTGTCCGTGGTAGCACTGACTTATGTCGGTATCAAAGTATCGGCAAGGGTGAAGTGTATTTGGGGTTTCTATTGTATTTGGCAGGTACACCCGGATTTACCATGAGAAAATCCGTCGGTGGGGGCCTTGTTACATAATCAAATTAATCGTTGAGCATTCTCTGCAGTTCTCGTTTCCATTCAACGATCTGGCATCAGTGTACCCAAAAAGTCTATCGGTGGTTCCTGACTGCAATTAAGTGTAGCATATCGGCCAATGGAAGTGGGCTTTATACCAACACCAGATCAGTGACTGGAAGCAACCTCGTACTTGAAATAGTCAGCGATTAATTTTGCGAAGATTATTCAATAAATTCCAGGAGATTATAAACAAGTACAATTCAACAGCTGCCCAGTTTGGTTTTGATTGGTGGCTTTATTCGGTGTCACAGCTTTATACAACGTTTCGGCAAGTGTAGCTATTTTCAAGTCTATTCAATAAAGTCAAAACCAGCCGACTTGCTCAACAGCTGGCAAAATCTGAATGATTTGATTTCATTGGTGATCCTAAAGGTGCGAAAAAAAAAATTGGTATGGACCCAGAAAATGATGTAGAAACAATACATACACTGCACCCTCACCTATTCTTTGACAACCAGCAGACAATTAAGGTAACTCAAAAAGTAGGTGCCATTTTCGTCGGCCAATGGAAACCACCTTTTAGGGAAACTCAATTCATCAGTGCCGCTTTCGCAGGCGAATGGAATATGGCCTATATACGAGGCCAAGGTGGTGTGGGGTTCTGCTACTTGGTATTCAGGTACACGTGGCAGTCAGAATGGATGCTAGTGGGTTGAGGATCTGGTTCGATGACTGATTTGACGTCATCGATCTGGACGATGATGAATGATCTGGGTTTGTGTCACACTGTCAGGACATCAATCGTCGTCTCCAGGAAACATGCAGTTATAGTCATTTCTAATTAACAACTCGGTTCTCTCTCGACAAGGGTGTTAGCAGAGAAAATTGTTTTCCTAGGACTTTCGTTGGAGTTTTTTTTTCTGCTACATCTTGGGGACTGTGGTTATGAATGTAGAGGTTTGTGGAGATAATTGGAAAATATGCTCTTCTATGAGAATAGTTAGAACACGTATATCGCAAACAGGAATGATCAAACGATTGTTTCGAAGACAGAGAATGTATGTTCTTCATAGTAAATGAATAAACAATTATCATGATGAGGCTTGGTACACGAATCATAGAGTTCCTTGCCAAGTACTATACAACTTCCTGCTCTAGTTAGCTTTTGAAATATTTCAGATTGGACTGTTAACGCAGTCATGTGGTAAAATTCGCGCTAAGTCTTAAACCGAATAATAGAGTTGATGTATGAGTGTGTGCGTTACGCAATATTTTCATCTTTGAGTTTTTGATTTCGAATCAGAAATGCACAACATGCAAAAATAGCTTCGAGTAGGGGATAGAGGCCAGAAGCCATTGAGCTCCGACACACTGTGACATGGCTACAGATTGAAATTCCCGCATCATAGCAGTCTCGAAAGTTTGAAAGTTATGTGTTATAGTGTGTTATAGTGAGTACTACGCTAAATTCCTGTATTGTAGCATTGTCGAAAGGTTGAGAATTCTGTGTCGTAGTGTGCATGAAGCGTGTTGGTATGTAAATGTATGGGAACTCTGTATCCATCGAATGCAGGTTTCAAAGCCATTATATATGGAAAAATACACTCTTTATTCAGATATGTAGTCTATTTGTTTTGTTTTACAACGCTATGCCAATGGTTTGGATTGTCCCTAATGATATACTCTATCATATGTCAATTCCTGGGTCTAATTTATTCAAAAAGATAGATAATATATATACAAAAAACGATGGTTTTGTGGACAGGCGACATTGTAAACCATTTAAGGTTGACTTTTTCATACACATACTAATGGTCGTATATTACCACACGTAAAGCTTACATACTTTCTTTTAGAGAGGAGACCATGTACGACGGTTATTAGTAGATGATATTCAAGCTCGTTCTCTAAGACAGTCCTTGCTGACTGAAGGTAGTCCATGAGTGTTAAATAAAGTTGACACACTGTGTCCCTGGGTCTCGTTGGCGTACAGAAAGGGTCTTCATGTAGGAGCCTGAATTATTCAACAGGCCCCAGATAATGTCTTGGTAACCTCTTCTCCATTCATTATGTATCATATCGATTCCCGACAACCCACGTATTGTTGTCATGTGTAACCTGCTCTTTTTTTGTTCCCTTATTGAGAAGCTAAACACTGTATTATCTACACCTGGCTTAACTCTATCATCGGATTTCCACACTTGGTCCGTTTATTAACAATCATTTTGGTTATCATTATATAGCTGTGTGCGAATGTTTACACATTAACCACTGTCACGGGTGCAGCGTTAATAATATTTGTGCCGGCTGTGACTGTGACCTAATAAGTTATTAACAAGGCATTGAGATGGCATCTATTTGAGATATAATGATAATGATTATTATCATATCAATAATAAAAACAACAATAATGACCATAATGATAATAATAATAATAATAATAATAATAATAATAATAATAATAATCATAATAATAATCATAATAATAACAACAATAATAATAAGCAAACGTCCAAAACGGTTCTAGTTCTTGGCCAATCGTCGATTTCAAAGGACCTGTAGGCGTCAGGCTGTATGAAATCGATGACTGACCTCGAATAGAAACCTTTCGTCCACAGTGAGGATGTTCCCTAACATTACTATCTCAATTACTATGCTTGCTGCAGATAATCACACTGCCTGTGGTACGGAGTGATATTACACCGCACACACTGCTCTCAGTGGTGTATGGTTGGTCCATTGAGTCGCTCAGTGAGTATTAGAACAGCTCACTCATGCTCCCTACATATATTTCATGGCGCTTGGTTTACTGATCTCTGCTCCAACACAATCACATGATACACCCGAACATGGACAGATGCTACATTCGGACATCACAACAATAGAACTGTCAATCAATTTGAAACCCAAATCATGAGCATAGTGTGAGTGGGTTAAATGAGTTTAATTGACATTCCATTCGTATCCCATTCAGCTTTAAGCTATAAACTTGTGACTATACCATTGAGATAACTGCCACTTTGAATGATAATCAAAAGGTCGGAGTTATATTCAGTCTATGGGTCATTTTCTGTGGTCCACTTGCAGCCAGTCAGCTTTTCATTTATGCTACAACCTTTCCAGGATCCAAATATATCAAGCACCAGTGGGTAGATGAGATATTTCGGTCTTTCGCGATTGGTCATGATCAGCTGGGTACGCCTCTAAGACACTGACACACTGGGTCTCTGCACCTTTCATAATATCACGGAGTTGGCACACAGATGGTGAAGGATTGTTTTTATTTGCAGCAGGGGCAATGTCTATGTGACCATTCTAACCTTGAGACAGTATATGAGCTTTTGGCCCTAGCTTAAAGACCACGAGGAACGTCCAGCAGGCTGTGAGTTCCAGATGTGTCAAGTGCTAAGTAATGTCATAGGTGGCGTGTCAGTCCGGCAGATGAAGTTTCCGCTCAATTAATGCAAATTTAACAATAATTTCCATCGTTTACTGTGTGATATATGTATATCTCTCTCGCACAAATAGATCATAAAGCACTCTTGAAATAGCTCAGGAATTGGGATATCTGAAATATTGGCGTAGGGGGCAGGTCCTTCTCATACCATGTCTATGTGGTGTGGGAATTAATCGAACTCTCACCTCGGTAAATGTGTAGGGGTTAGATTTCTACCTAAATTCATCACATACATTCGATCTCCAGCTTTGTATTGTAAAAGAACCCTCACAAAGTCTGGAATGAACCTATAATGGTTAACTGGACGTTAAAGACAAATATTGGTAGTTGGGTGATTTCTAAATTTTATCTATTTTGCAAATAGCTCTGGATGATATAAGTTTCATATATCAGCAAATAAAAAATGCAAAGCAAAGGCATGTCTATGGGAAGGCCATCTGAATAGATAAGTGCTTAACTATTGGTGTCATGGGGAAACTGGAATATTTTGACTTTGTGACTAGACGACACTGATGTTCTATTGCTATCTTCAAATACTTCTGGATTCTGATATTTGGGAACACATACAAATGAGAAATGCTAGAGAAATACTATGTCACCCTGTTAACTTCTATGGGAAGTCCATCTAAAGAAGCTAAGTGCTTAAGTATTGGGGTCTGTGGGAAACTTCAATATTTTCATGAAATCATATGGCTGCACCTGTTTGAAATTTAGTTCTGAGTATAGATATAGAGGGCACTGCGATACTTATCCGCATTTGTCTTTAAATCAAACCAACCAACCAACCAAATGGGGCATACAGGCAGGTTGGTCCAGAGATACAGGCATGGCACAGGATCTATGCTAGGAGAGTGCATCTTGCTGATACAGGTTGTTATTGATAAGCACACGGCAAGGTCGTCTGCTCACATCGACCCAGGCTCCTTTCAGGTCTCTAATGCTCGGTCCATGTAGCCAGACCAGTTGGATGTGACCAGTTCAGAAGCTGCTCCGTGCTACTCTCCTCCACGTCAAGTGTCGACTTTCGCGGTTTCTAGTTTTTTTTTAGACTTTTATCTATACTGGATTGCTCCGGGAACTGGTCTCAACGTGCATCAAATTTACATTAAGTGTAATCAATTCGTGTTTAAGGTAATTGGATCACATGTGACTTCACACTCTGCTTTACATGCAAAGCTTCCCTTATAGAGTTGGTAAATACACAATTGATTGATGTAGTCACGTTATTTTAGTTTTTACGTATTTGCCAGTGTATTATAATTCGAGTCTATAAGCCATTTTCCACTGGCCGACAGAAATGGCACCGATTCTTTATGCTCCCCTGCACATATGTATCAAATAATCGGTGAAGGTGCAGTTGATGACTGGTTTTCGCTGGATTTCACCTGACCATACCAATAGAGATCTCAGGGCGGTGACCTTTTATTGCATAGTTTGCCAAAATAGTGGTTGACCATTTCATCCATGACACTCCGGGACTCTCAGAGACTCTCATCTTGAACTGAACGGTACCACAATTATTACACGTGCGTTGATGATTGTGGTTAATGCTAGAGACACACCAAGGGAGAAGAGCAGCGATTTCCAGAATCGCCAACACAAAATGTCATGTTTGTGAGGAATTATTTCTTATCCTACCCCTAATAAAATGTAAACTCGGCCTAACTTGTATCTTTGCCCATGGTCCCTCAACTTCTTATATTGACTCTCTTTGCACCCATATGTCTTCCTGCTATTTATCCCACCCCTAATAAAAAACTGTCATTGATTTAACATAGGCAAATTGTATGTGGCATGCCATGACATAAAGTAAAATTGATGTACCTAGAGAAATAAAATAATTTACAAATCAGCGATCAGGAGTTATTCACCTGTGTAAATAGTTCCGGCTGCAGAGCAGAAAGTCTGACAGATGTCAAACATGGACGGAATTGAGTTGGACTTTCCTAATATCATAAAGTTGTGGAGACGGGGTAGGATAAATACGAAACCGAACTCGAGTTAAACTCATCAGTGTCTATGCCACTCTGGTCAGGTCTGTTCCTCAGTATGCTCAGCTAATGCTTCACGTAGTTATACATGACCTTCCCGGTGTGGCATAAACACTGACAAGTCTAACTCTCGTTCAGTTTCTACTGAATATTTCACCTGATTATTGCTTCTGATATGCTAATTCATCGGTGGAAGATATCATTATATGATAATAATGATAACACTAAATAATGATATCTCACATACATGCCATTTTGTGTTGGCGATTCCGGGCCCGTTGAATAATCTGTATGCCGTATGGCCAATATGAGTCAACATTATTCAACACTTATACACGACCTTATGGACGACTAATACTGTCTTAGCAAACAGACATAAATATCATCAAACGATAACCCTTGTATGAAGTACAGAAAAGTCTCTTCATGTACAATCCTAGAGTATTAAACCGGGGCCCGTTTAATAATCTAGGCTCGCACATGCAGAATCTTTTCTGCACGCCAAGGAGACCCAGGGCCAATGTATATCAACTTTGTTCAACACTTATGAACAACCTTACGAACGGCTAATACTGTCTTTGCAAACAGAATTGAATATCACCAAACGATAACCCTTGTATGAGGTATCTCATCCCTGATATTTTTCCTCCATAGACATAGCATTATTAACTCGTATCCAACGCCCATGAGGTATTTAGGAAAAATATCCAGAGGGGAATTATGTCACAAATGTTACCCCATCAGTCAAGGTGAAGGGTGAGATAAATTCAAAAACCCAGTCAAGTTTAGGGTAAGAGCTGGATCTCATCTCGATTTAATCGCTTTGTAATTCAAACTCGATGAGATACGAGCACTGACCCTAAACGTTCATTGGTTTCCTCTATAGTGTCTTCATTTACGATCCTAGATTATCACTGCACGAAAACCACTATTTTACATATGTATACGAAACGCGTCTAACAGTAGGATTTTACGTCTAGAAGTTAGACCTGTTATCCGTCTCGTAGACGCCTTATCTAGTGGCGTATATACATGTCCATGGTGTGGTCTTATATGCGTCATATATACGCCTGATTCCGTTGTATATACACCAATCTCAGAAAGTTCCATTCTCTGCCACTTGGGGACACTACTGGTAGCATATTTCATTTGCCATTAACCATCCAAGTCTGTATTATATGAAAATTGCAATCTTATATTACCAATTAATTTGATAAAAACCTAAGTAAGTATAAATTGATTAATTACACACAGTAAACCTTGCATTATGATTTTTTTTAATTGTTTTTCTAATAGATCTTACTTTCAAACACCATTTCAATGTGTGGACAGTGAGGCTTACTATATAATGAGCCTCTTCAGACTTGAGGTTGAATCCTGAAATCATCTTACCCCCGTGTGAAATGCGGCCGCACAGGTGTGAATGCGGCCGCACAGGTGTGAATGCGGCCGCACAGGTGTGAATGCGGCCGCACAGGTGTGAATGCGGCCGCACAGGTGTGAATGTGGCCGCACATGTTTTTTTGGTATCATATATATGCCTGGCGTATATATATTGCACAGAGTATATTTTATCTTAAATACGCCAGGCGTGAAAGACAGCCAAGTCGCGCGCGTCTACATATGGAAACTGTCTCGTAGACGCCCGAAACGTAGACACGTATAAGAGGTGTATACAAGTATAAACAAGCCACGATACAGCAGATACGTGCGTTATCGCGATGGCGTATATATATGTAAAATACTGGTTTTCGTGCAGTGTATTAAACTGGCCCCCGGAGATCGCTGCCTCAAGTGACTCGCTTGGTATGTCTCTGGTTTTACGGTAGTAGGACTCCACCCCCACCCCCGGCATACCTCGTTCACGCTTCAGCTGCTCCCAGTCAGTCTCGTCGTTATCCCCGGCAAAACATAGAGAGTAACGCCTCCTGTCACCATGTATGGGACGCGCCCTGTTCTAAAGGCCATCTGTGACGGGCCTCTAGGGGACCTCCCCTTTATGGATTTTATAGCTGATATAAGGTGGACTTAAGTGTCTCAAGGATCAAAGGATTATCTTGGCGTGACCTTCGCGCTGACCCATCAGGATGTCACAGGATAAGGGAGAGGAGGTTGAGACGGAGAGGGTCATGGATCAGCCATCAGAGAATGCTGACAGTGAGCCAGGTAGGTGTATTCTAAACAAACACAAAAAAAGACGGGAATCATCCCCGGCTTAACATGTGTATCGCTGACTCGTGTCTAAATACCGTAAATCGATCACCCCAAAATAAAATTTTGCCTCGCGAGCTATTCCCAAACACTAATATAGATGGGTTTTTTTGTTTGAAGGGAGGGGGGGGGGGGGAGGTTATCAGTAATGTTGGTTTTAAAATTCCCGTTTTGCAGACGCGTGGCTGTAAATTTACTGGTTTTTTTTTTTTCTTTTTAAAAAGAAAACAAGTTTTTTTTTTCAATGGATAGAATATTGGGAGGAATTGAAATTCGTTATTTTATAGTTGTATCGAAATTTCAAAACGTGCCTACATCAAGAGCAATGAATATAAAAAGCACCTGCACAGAAAATTAGTTATAATTAACCAAGGCGTTCACTTAGATAACTATCATGTAACAGTGCCAAGTGGTCTCTATTTAATAAGTGACGGTTATTGTTATCTAATCCTCGTAGATGTGGCCACAAACGAAGATGTTGATAATGTGTGAAATACCTAAGAAATTACGTTGATATTTTATGGTTGCCCTTGTTTCCAAGTTACCTCATTATTATAATCATACTAGAAATATCATAGTATTTGTTTCATGTTTAAATATCCTAAACATAAAAACTGGAGGTCTTTCTATTTCGCTGTGGTTCTCAAACTGATTTTTCTTTTCGTTGTGATGATAGTTAAATACTTGTAGATTCTTGCTTGATATATTTGTGTGCGGTGTCTTTGGTTACATGTATACCTTGAACCCAAATATGATTAGCCTTTCACTTAGAAAATGAAAAAAAATGATATCTGACTACTCTGACTGTCCTTTGACGAGATGCCTGTGCTTGAGGACCCAGCGTGATTTTAATATGAAGGGGTTGTGATATTAGGGTTATGATATCAGTTATAATTATCATCTTCTTGCAGTCTTCTAACTAAATATTGAAGAAGGAAGATACATGTATTGGTAGTTAGAGACATGTATATAAGACACTGTTAGCTGTTTCAAGCAAATGGGATATGTACTCTGTTGAAATACCCTTTTTTATTATCCGTCTAATACGGGGTCTCCATGCTAAACCTATAAAACCTACAGATCGCTACTGAGTAGAATACTATTTCCTTTTTTTCCTGGGAAAACACGGGAAAAGAGTCCCTAGCTTGCAAAGTAATATGTGAGAAGATCGGCGGCTATTTAGTGTTTCCTTTGATAACTTATATTTAGAATGCTGAATAATAAATGCAACATTCCCATGATTCTGATATTCACGGTCATATTCTCCCCTAGCTTACAATATATATGCATCATCCTCGCATTCGCTCAAATATTACGACGCCACTACTACGCGGAGAATACGACAATGCAGGTACAAATCATGGTAATAGTGTGTATATCTCTGACCCTCACTGACGTTTTGGTTACTATGGAGAATATAAAAATTCAACCATCGTAGAGGTAGGCTTAATGTTCAGACTCTTTTTTTCTTCTATATACATCATGATTATTTTGATTACACAACCCATAATCTTATATATTTCTCGGTAAGCAACCCTCCATCCGACTTTTCTGTTTCCGATATAATATCAGTGTATTTTCAATCGGCAGGTGTAGGCCGAATTTACACCACCCAACAGAAAGTGCACCGACAAAAATCGGGAAGGATGGTGTCGGTAGATGCCCAATCCCCACCCCCTACAAAATATGAATACCAATAATTGTTGACAATGCCTTGCATTACGGGGTTTACACCTGACGACCGATTATACATTTTATCTGCACTGATGGAGTAGTTCAATCACCGATTAATTCAACCCAGTTTGATTTCGTCAGTAGCTCTTGAAGATCGGTCAGTGGTTATAGAGTACGCGATTTGGGGTTGAGAAATCGTTGAGCAGTTTTGGAATTTTGCTATTTGCACTTACGGATTTGTTATCGGGAACGTGTATTAATCGGTCAGTGGGGACAGGTTCTATAATCGGTGGCCAAAATCGGTATTTGTCAGCTTGGCCTAGTTCTTCAGGAAAGGGTCTGAACGGAGACATCAACGTTTATATGTCCTATAGGATTGACAAAAATGATAGGTACCTTAATTTTAAAATAAAAAATATTTTTGTATTTTCCACATTTTCTCAGTCCACAGTTCTCAGTCTATACTTTTGAGAGCATGCTTTCACGCGCTAAATACATCATCTAGAGGTTAGACGTATCCATATAGACTTTCAGGGTACTGCATACAAACTATCCCTTCACTATCTGTGTGCTATTCACTGTGATATTAAGAACAGAGCAGGGAGCCAGGGTCTCAGTATCTTAGAGGTGTGCCCAGTATACCATGACCAATCACTCAAGATCAAAATACCTCAAGACCCACTGGTGCTTGATGTGTTTGGATCCTAGATAGGCAGTTGACTGGGTGAAAGTGGGTTACACAAAACTATTATTAGGCAGAGTTTAACTCAAACCTGTTAATTTCATTCATATATGATTGCACGCTCATTCATGCCAGATGTCATGGATCGTCGTCAAATGGAATGGGACAGGGGTCAAAAATAAATTTATGAGTATGGCCTAAACCTTTTGTGTGTGAGTAGTGCATAGGGTGGGGTATATGTTGGATATATGAGGGTAGGTTAAATACCCATAGTAAATATACACTATTGGACCAAAGTTTGGTTCCTATACAGTGTGGAAACGATTGACTCCCTTTTTCTGTACACTGCATTCACACTGTTACCAAGCCCCCTCCCCATTCCTTTAAGATAGAAATTTGTTTAGGATTATGATACAAAATAGTCTTTAGGTCTACCATAAGAGATATAAGCTTTCTAGGAAATATCAGCTAGGGAGTCAATCGTTTCCACAGGGAGTCAATCGTTTCCACATTCCCAGATATAGATTCATAACTATATACAGGGAAGGAGTACAAGAAACATGGTACCATGTGAAGTTACCTTGATTTAAGGGGGTATTTATATGAAATGGACAATAGTTAAATATAACATACATGTTAGCAATCACTGTAGGGTGGGAGTCAATCGTTTCCACACAAAAACTACACAAAACTTCGGATAATAATCAAAGAAATGCTATTGAAAGACTAAGTTCTGACCTGAGTAAGTTCTCCCATTGGTGCAGGATCAACAATATGAAAGTAAATGTTAACAAAACTAAAATATGTATCTTTGGTTCAAGAAACAAATTAAATACTATAGAAAAAGATATGGATCTCCCAAACTTAGAGTTGGACGGTTGTGTACTACCGAGATGCAGTTCCTACAGATACTTAGGCTTGATTATTGATGATACACTTGGCTGGGAACGTAGTATAAACGACACGTTAAAAAGGGTAAATTACAGATTGTTCAAACTTGCTAAAATAAGGAGATATATAAGTAAAGAAACCAGCTTAAGGATCTACAATAGCCTAATTTCACCAATTTTTGACTACCCGGGACATTTTATAGGGGGGGCCAAGAAAGTATTGTTAAACAAAATGCAAAAAACACAAAACAGGGGTTTACGAATCTGCACTCGCACTCTTATAGGGGAACTCTCAATTAGTGAACTGCATCGAACTTGTAAAGTACAACTGTTAGAAAAAAGACGACAGTATTTAAAGCTTTTATTTCTGCGAAAATTTGCTGCTAAAATTGAAAGCGTAAATGACCCGAAAACGCGTACACAAAGAAAAAGAATAATCATGCTGAAAAGACCGAAAACGGCATTTTTTAAACGAAGTCCCATCTACATAGGGATGCATAATTGGAACGAAATCTCAGTCGAGGTACAGGATGCAAAACTTATGAGGTACAATATTATGATAAATTTGACTGATCATAAACTGTTCAGGTTTGTCTAAATCTGGTCAGATGTGCCTAATATACTCGTATTCTGAATCATAATCCTCATCCTCATCTTATCATGTCACTTTGTATATATATTTAGGATGATATTCTCAGTTACCGACGGAACCTTGTAATCGTTTTTGACCGTTGGTCAGAATAACTGCTACAGCAGAGACCATCGTTTGTACCCCCTTAGGCCCGGCGTCCACCTACTACGATAGAGTCGTAGACCTCCCGATATGGCACCGATACAAAATGTCAATATCGGTGCCATATTGGGAAGCCAATCCACCATGCGTTGTATGGGGTTTTTATCGGAGTCTAATCGCAGAAACGTGGTCAACTGCCCCGATATTAGGTGACCTTTCGACGCGATTTTGATTTTTTATCGGGAGCTGCATCATAGACCATATCGGTGCCATATCGTAGTAGGTGGACGCCGGGCCTTACAGTGCAATAAAAAAAAATTAAAAAAATGTGCCCCCACTGCCATAATAATATAGTTAGATATAATTTTTTTTTCATATACAAATAGTTACATGTTAAGGCTTACCAGGACATATTTTATTCCTGTCTGATAAAATAATTGTCAAAATTATTATATTTTTCTACTAATGCTGACTGTTGCAATTATTGTATATTCATTCTGTCATAAAAAAAACACCCTGTTTTGGGTAGTTTGGGCCCTCTAGCTCTGTTATTTATGATACCACATAGGCAAAACTATGGTTCCCCAGTGAGGTCTGACTGAGCCTGAACAGAATACAAAATAAAATCATAGATCTCTATTAAATTGAGCATTTTATTGAATTGGGAAGCAATAATGGTCATTTGACGACGATCCGTGACATCTGGCCATTTGCTCCTAGTTATAAACTAAGGTAAACAAGGTATCGATATCTTATTTAGTTTACAGTGATGTCTGAGATTCAATAATCCTGGATTTCTGGTAAAAGTAATGCAATAACATAGCAAATTTACATATATACATGAACGCATATATCACAGCTCATCCCCTGAAATCCTCTGAATCCTTCCACTGAATGCCACATCTCCTTTGTTCCACATATAACCCAGTCCCTGTCACAATCCAGACTTGCCTCACACGCCATCCGCGCCACATATATACACTAATAGTGGGCTTTCTAATCATTCACAACGTGTGTGGTTACTGTTTCCCCGTCTGCCTTCTTTCTGTAAGGACGCACTGGAGATATCCCTGTCCTGCTGCCGCCCCGACGTCCTCCAGGTAATGGAACTATTTAGGCGACACTGGCCCACAGGCACACTACCCTCCTCCAGAGCTTAGAGCCAGGAGACAACCACCTTTGAACTCCAGGCCTTGGCGCTAGTCACCAACCTAGCGTAATTCCCTCTCACGTGACCATGCCCACGTGACCATGCCCACGTGACCTTGCCCACGTGACTACGCCCACGTGAACACGCCCACGTGTCTGTGGTTTGAATACTTATAGATTCTCCAAGACCGCCCCCACACGCCCCTCGTATTTTGCATCGCTATTTTCGACGAATATGCACACACATGATTTAGAATCCTTTTTTTTTACACTTTTATTTTGTGTAAGTGTATTATATGATGCGCGGTCCCGATATATCGCACATAGCTATTGTGTTATGGAAGCGGTCACCTTGCCAAACACAACACAGAGTGGCGGATCCAGCTATCACTGGATTATAGTAAAGGATAGGTTTTTTTGGCTTGCCATAGAGGAGTTTTAGCCTCATCTCACGATTATCTATAAATTTTTACAGCAAATGATAATGGTTGTTCCCCGACTAGAGTAGCTCTACCTTACAACTTCCTGGCGGATAACGGCGGAACTAGCAAATACTTTGTCCCGCTATAGTATACAATCGTATCGTAAAGTGAGCATTAAATGCCTTTTACTTTGAATCAGTCCCACTTCATCCAGAATAGGGACACATCAATGGAAATATCCGAATCAGAGGGCGTAACGAGGATGATGTATCGCTATTACAGGCTACTTCCTAGTGCAGTAAAGCCATCTATACTCTAACGCACGACAGTTCTTCTCAAGCAAGGTCCCGCATCCACCTACTTCAATTGCAATTGAACTAGGATACAAAGTGTCAAATATTGAAATGCATCGGGAAGGTCTGTATCGTATAGAATCATAGAAGATGTGGGCACCTGCGTGTATCGTAATAGATTTGGAGCTAGCAAAGGGTGATAATTGGAACGTCCGTTTCGATCATAGCAGTTGATCACAAGCCTACGAAGCACATGGACGAACTATGTTATGTTGTAAATGCAAAAGCTGTAATGTAGGACACCTACGGCAATCAATTATGTTCGAATGTTGCAGAGCGCCAGTGTGCATATTTCCCAAATCATGTCTTTATTTCTATCTTTTTTAACAACTTTTATTGGGGGAGAATTCATACAAACAAACACCGAATTCGGCAAAAGTGCCGTTCTTCCATTCGGGCTCTAGAGTAGCAATTAATGTTTTGTTTTTTTTCTCCGACAAATGATATAGCATGACAAATGTACTCCAGTCTTTCTCCAGTTCGTAGTTGGATTTGGATGGGATAAGATGGGAATGTGGTAATTGTTATAAACATTGCAATAATTTTTTTTTTTTTTTTTTAATTGGACGTAATTCAACGGCGTGGTTGGTTTTCAATTACAATCCCATTTACATTTTCCATGGGTTCTAGTCAGTGTCGTTCACAAGTCAATATGTTGATACAGAACAAGTGTGATGAAGGATGATAAGAAGTACAGTAAATGGAACTGAGGTTTTCGGTTAAGAGGTTGTTTCCTACAATTTCCAAAGGCAAAGGGAGCGTCGAGACTGTGATCCCCCCTTTTTTACCACCAGAGCCATTACGATGCACGCTGATGCTTGTCATAATTACAAATTAGAATAGGACCGAGTAATATTCTACACTACTGTGCAACATTACTATTATACATTAACACCAATAGCCACCATTAGCACGGGGTCATAGGTAAAGTATAACACATTGAGCATTGGAATTTTACGAATGCCCCTTCTTTGTTCTGGGTGTGGGTAGTTAGCTCAATGGTTAGGGCACTGGACAGAAGTACAACGGTGGAGCGAAGATGAACTGCATCTCGCTGGGACCGACTATAATATTACAAGAAATGCAAATAATTGTATTTTTTGCCCCTCATGCCCTGGTTAGGAATCTGGGTGAGTCGTTCCGCTCCTCACCCTAGGTTGTTAAACTTGGGAGGGGTGGGGGGGGGGGGGCGGCACCCCTCCTCCTTTTTTTGGAGACCCGCTGGACCTGCTCCAGTGCTTTTGCCTTTGTTAATGTATGTACTCACATGAACAGCTTAAAGTTGTGACGGATTGTGAGAGTTTGCGGGGGGGGGGGGGGGGTGATGGTGGGACAGATCAGCCATGTAGCATAAGGCCCGGCGTCCAGCTACTGCGATAGAAATTTAGACCTACCGATATGTCACCGATACAAAAAGTCAATATCGGAGACATATCGGGAAGGTGCAAAATCGTAGACATGTGTATAGACATACCAATCCACCACGCATTGTATGGGGTTTTTATCGGTGTCTAATAGCAGAATCGTGGTCATCTGCCCCGATATTAAGTGACCTTCAGACGCGATTTTGATGTTTTATCGGGAGGTGCATTGTAGACCATATCGGACCCACATAATAGTAGATGGACGCCGGGCCTTAGAAGTATTTTTCTTACAACAATAGCTTTGGGGATGTGACAAATCCATACAGGGCCTTTGCATCTGATCACTCGTACAAATGTTCATGCTGTTAAAATGCATGTCCTATGTGTTGCTTATAGTTTGTGTAACTAGTGGGTATCTTTTCCATGATGGAGGTGGGAGATGAGCTTTGGTGCAGATAGTTATGAATTCTGGAGGGGCGCTGAAACTGTAGGGGTTGAAACCCTAGACACTAGTGGTCCTTAATCTTAATCCTCTGGATGTATGTGGTTTCTCTCCGCTTGGGTTCTTTCAATGTAAATGGACTGACTGATGGGGTTAGAAGGAAGGTTATTTTAAAGAAAATCAGAGACAACTATGATATATATTTCCTTCAGGAGACTCGCAGTCATCCAACGACTTAGGACATCTGGGACCTGTTTCACTAGTTTCGTGACATGTCGAGATGGCGTCAAGATGGTGTGTCCGGTTTCGTAAGAACTAGACATTAGAATTCGTTTTGTCCCTTCTTTCTTGCACTGTTGGTGCCGGTTGTCATATCTGTCTAACACTTTTGTTATGAAACTATTGAAACAGGTCCATGATGTGTAGATTTGTCTAATTCTTATGTTTGGGGTTTGTCTTTTCCTAATGGCAGCTACTTGTGTTGTCACGAAACTAGACAACCCCAATGTCTGGTATAGGAGTAGGTATCTTTCTTAACATTAAGTTTCACTCTGATATAAGGGAAAATTGTATAGATGACCAAGGGCGTTTCTTGATTTTAAGAATTTTACTTAATACGGAAGAAATTTTTTCTGGGAAATGTTTTTGCGCCAACCCATGGCTTTGAAAAAGATCAGTTCGAAAATCATAGCAAAATGTACAAACATTTGAAAAAATATGATGATCTACCAATTCTGATTTGTGATGACTTCAACATCTCCATGGACCCAGACATAGAGAGAAAGAATAATTAAGCCTAATACAAATCGGTACTTTATCAGTCCAAACTCATGAAACTTTGTGAGTTCTCAGGCATTTGGTAAGAGAAAAATCCTATGATGAGGAGATGTATTTTTCATAGGAAGCAAGAAGCTTCTAGAATTGATTATATGCTTGTATCAAAGTCCATAAACAATATGATCGCTTTGGGCTTAATGTTTGATCGTAATCTTTTAACCGGCATGTAATAGTTTTGTGACACACTTCACAACGGTTGTTATGGTATCTAGGTATCTATACTGATTGCTTGATATATATGGCGTCGCATGTTCTTAGCGGGCTATTCAGTCACCTCTGTGATCCCAACTGACTTACACCTTGTACCTGTGTTAATCTGTGTGAAAATTTTAATTTCTACTGTAGAGATACACTTAACTTCTAAAATCTCTAGCATGAATATGATGAGTATTACACAGAGGCGAACTTTAGGTATTATGGCTAACGGGGGCGTTAGCGGCAATGCCCAGAGGGAGAGGGGGCTAGTAACCATAGCGGTCATGTGGGGTCACTCACGCCAGGTCACGGGGGGACTCCACATTCCAGTGTGCCAACCCACGCATTGGTCACTCTCTCCTGGAGTATCAGCGAAACGGATACCACCCACCCTACGACTAGCAGCAAATGGGCTTTTTTGGGGTTTTTATCAAGTTTTTATTGGTTCTCTCTTGTTTTACAATCAGTTCATTTGTAATATATTTAGCATAGACACACTAAAGCTAATAATAGGATATCCGTCAGCATAGTATTTTACAATTCTTGATTTTCTTCGGGTTTCCTTTTATCCCATATCAGAAGCAGTCAGCAACATGTATCTTTCAACCATTAAGGTATCTTAATCGGTAATTATGTACAGAGTGTACCTCTAAAAAACAAAGTTATGTCAATGTTCAGAGGGGTTTAAGGGTCTAATATAAAGCTATTTCCACCATAAATTGTCCTTGAGAAGTTAATATATCAATATGTTGTTATGGTCATCATTGATGAATGAGCGTGAAATTATAATTGAATATCAATTAAAAGGTTTTTGATATATTCAGTATACGGATCGCTTCCTGTAACTCACTTGCACCCAAACAACGTGCCCTTTCCGCAACTGCCTGAGACTAGGATCCAAATATATCACGCACAAGTAGGTCAAAGAGGTATTTCAGTCTCTAGTGATTGGTCATGGTCAGCTGGGCGTGCATCTAAGTCCCTGAGACACTGGCACTCTGCTCCTTTCCCAATATCACACTGAACAGCACGCAGACGGTGAATAGTTAGTCTTTTTGCAGCAATCTGTAAGTGTATGTGAGCACTCTAACCTTTTGACACCATATATAGCGCGTGCGAGCTCACGCTCTAATAAACTCTGGGCTGACTCCTTTATCCCCTACCCAGGAGGGCTCTTCAATAGCTCCTGATTAGCGCTAATCAACTGCCTTGATAGATTTTCTACACTATAAGTACTCTTCCACGTTAATCATTCACACACAAAAAGAACTCCAAACAATGGTAAACTCCAAACTAATGGGGTGGGGTGTCCACCTACTACGATTTTGGCATCGGCAGCATATCGTAGAGCTTCCTAATGCTAAAGAGCATCGTGTCAGAAAGTAAGGTGAGATCGTAGTAGGGAGGAATATCCACCTACTACAATCGAAATTGAAGACCTCCAGGGACCTGTATCACTAGTCTTGTGACATGTCTGTCACACCATACAGACATTGGGTTTGTCTAGTTTCGTGACACCACAAGTGGCTGCCCTTAGGAAAAGACAGCTCCCAAACATAAGAATTAGGCAAATCTAGACACATCATTGGACCTGTTTCACTAGTTTTGTAACAGGAGTGTTAGACACATATGAAAAACGGCACCAACAGTGCAAGCAAGAACGGACAAAACAAAGTCTAATGTCTAGTTTTTATGAAACCAGACACACCAACTATACTCCATCTCGACATGTCACGCAACTAGTGAAACAGGTCCCAGATGAACTACAATGCCGATTACCCATTTCTAGTCCAGCCTATGATGCATCCTTTTTAGAGCGTGCTTGCACGCACTAAATACATCATCTAGAGGTTACAGGGGTCCATATAGACTTTCAAGGTACTGCATACAAACTATCCCTTCACTATATGTGTGCTATTCACTGTGATATTGAGAACAGAGCAGGGAGCCAGTGTCTCAGGGTCTTATAGGCATGCCCAGCTGACCATGACCAATCACTCAAGACCAAAATACCTTAAGACCCACTGGTGCATGATGTGTTTGGATCGTATATTAGGCTGTTGCAGAAATGGCAAGTTGACTGTGTGCAAGTGGGTTACAGAAAGCTATCCATAGGCTAGATTTAACTGAAAACCTTTAGTTGTTATTTATTTTGACTGCACGCTCATTCATCTGTGATGAACATACTATTAGCTCCAAGGTTATCGGGAGGTCATCGTAGTATTTTGGAAACCGCATTAGGAAAACTTGATGCTCTTACTACGATTTCTTTCCGACGTTATTTATATATATTCTTTTCATCTGGTATAATTGTCAGCAACATACTGCCTGCAGCGTTATTTGTGTGAAATTGTCCTTGTCTATGTCCTTGTCTGCACAATGTATGTGTCGTCCATGCTAAGTTAACTGTCCCTCAAACAGGACTAAAATATCGATGTTAAAAGACATATAATATACCAAGCAGCGTCACATGACTTGCGTAGAAATCACGGTAATTTTGTACTCTAATGTGCTTGTAATGTTTGTCTTGTATTTTGTCAAAGTTCTTGGAGTATACGAGGAAGAACGCCAAATAATGTGAAGGCGATTGTATACCTTTCCTATCTTTTTCTGAATAAAAAAAAAGAAAAGAATCTGGGACCTCTATGATATGCCACAACCCTCGTCCCCCTTATCGACCAGAGTTTACATATTCACGCCAATGATGAGCTCTCGCTGCAAATACTAAATCGTGGGCTCTTAATGATTTTCGAGCATGATCGAAAAATGTAGAGTTTCTGAGTCTATCGTTTTGCAACGGTGCCATATCGTAGGGTTCTATGATACAAAAATGTTGAGCTGAGACAGTACCGTGGTCATGTTCTGTGCCCTGAAACAGATTATGATGCTGAATGATGCACTCTGACTCCCTCTGGTGTAGACCCTCTGATACACTACGGTATAGGATAATGCGCATCACAGTGCATCGGAAGGTTTATTTTTGCATCATAGTAGATGGACTCCTGTTCTAAGAGTTGAACTTGAGATACACTGTACTAGAGAAATTCGCTGACACCCGTTGTATGCACGATGTGAAAAATAAGACAATTGAATCAGAAAAGGGCGACACATTTAGGCCCAATAGACCATTTTGCACCGGCCGATATAAACAATATCAAGTATTAGAGTTCCCCATAAAGCCTGTATGTGGTGGCCCCGACTTTAAGTCGGTATCAAATAATCGGTAAGGGTGTAGTGTATATCTTGTTCTCTGGCATTTTAGAGGTCCATACCAATTTTCATGCCAAAAGCTTGAGGCTCATCAGTGAAACCAAAGCGTTTTGATTCTGTGGAATATTCACAAAGGTGGTCTGTGATGGCTTTATTGCATAACTTTCGCCAAATTAATCGGTGACAATTTCAAATCTCGCCGATTTTCACTCGCTTACTTCATGAGATGGGAGGAGGTTTTCCTCACTCGCTGACTGTTTAAACTAGGAGCAAATAGAATGTTCATCATTGATGAATGAGCGTGCAATTATACATGGATAACAATTAAAAGGTTTCGGTTACATTCAGTCTATGGATAGTTTTCTGTAACCTAATGGTACCCAGTCAACCTGCTACTTCTACAACCACCTGAGTCTAGGATCCAAAAATATCTAGGTCAAGCACCAGTGGGTCAATAAGGTATTTCGGTCTCTAGTGATCAGCTGAGCATGCTTCTAAGACCCTGAGACACTGGCACCCTGCTCCTTTCACACTATCACAGTGGATAGCACGCAGATAGTGAAGGGATAGTTTTCTGGCAGCACGCTGAAAGTGTATATATGTGACCACTCTAACCTCTAAGTCTCTAGATGATACATATAGCGCGCGCAAGCACGTTCTAAAAACATATTAATTGCAAAATTAGCGAGTAGAAAAATCGGCGAAAATAACTTTTTTTAAACGCCCAAAATATCCCTTCAGGGATCTTCAGGATCCGCCATTGGAGTGGTTGGAGGCATCTACAAAACCTGCCTAAGGGAATTCCTCCAGCTATTCCCAGAACTGGGAGGGTTGATCCCACAACCAACAATCTACATATGTTAATTCCAGTCGATTTTGGTCTATCCTCTCCTAGTCCATGTATTGGTGTTACATTCACCCCGTACAGTCTCAAGTCGATGTCAGTATGGTTTCCTGCTCAGCTATAATTCCATCTAGGGCATATAAGAGATGAAATAGTTGTCTAATATTAATTTTAGAATTGTTCTTTGTTTAAGCAGCCTTTATTTCCATTATTGATACATAGGATTCAATATATATTAAGATCAGTATTCCAATGCTTCCAAACATTAACATATCTTGCATATCTAATGGTAGTGGCTTAAAGCCCGGCGTCCACCTACGATGGACCTTCCGATAAACGCGTTTGAAGGTCACCTAATATCGGGGCAGTTGATTATTGGGGTCTCCCCCTGACGATGCATGGTGAATTGGCATGTCTAGACATATGTCTACGATTTTGCACCTTCCCGATATGTCTCCGATATTTGCTTTTTGTATCAGTGCCATATCGGTAGGTCTAAATCTCTATCATAGTAGTTGGACGCCAGAAATTATAGTAATATATTTAGAAAATGAACGCAAGTCTTGCCGCTATATCTTGCCATATTGGGGAAGCTACGTTGTTTATTTGGTAGATGAAATGCCCTCCTTTCCTTTAAGGACATGTATCTATCTTAATTAGTCCCCCTTTTAGAAACCAATGGCTATATAGCAAAGACCGAATAAGAATATTTCTAGGAACAGTTGTTTTATAAGAGCGTGCTTGCACGCCTATATACATCATCTAGAGCTTAGAGTCAGGGTTAGAGTGGTCACATTGAACTTTCAGTGTGCTTCCAGAAAACTATCCCTTTACTATCTGCATGCTGTTCCCTGTGATAGTGAGAACACAGCAGAGAGCCAGTGTCTCAGGGTCTTAGAAGTGTGCCCAGCTGACCATGACTAATCACTCAAGACCGAAATACCTCATTGACCCACTGTTTTTGATATGTTTTGATCCTAGACTCAGGCAGTTAGAGAAATGGCAAGTTGACTGGGTGCAAGTGGGTTGTAGAAAACTATCCATAGGCTAAATCTAACTCAGACCTTTTTGAGCGCGGGAAATCGCGCTCATATACGTCATCTAGATAGAGGTTAGAATGCTCACAGAGGCTTTCAGCTTACTGCAAAGAATCTAACCCTTCAGTATCCATGCCCCAACTATAAAGTCCTGGTCAGAAGAGCAGGGGTCCAGTATCAAGCCTTACCATACCCCCTACCCCACTACTGACTTGGTTCCTTTTAATAGAACTTTCTCAAGTGGCTGAGTGACCTTGTGATTGTGTGTGCGCTGCAGTCTAGGAAATCAACAGGAATCACATATTTTCAATGTATAAAATACTCAATATGAAAACCAGGATTCTATAAATGGTTCAAGATCACAAAGAAAGGACAATTATGGTATTTTGAGTGCGATAAGTGTACAAACTATGAGCAAATAGTATGTTCATCATTGAAGAATGGGTGTGCAATTATAAATGAATAACAATTGAAAGGTTTACATTCAGCATCTGCCTGTGTCTATGATTCAAATATATCAAGCACCAGTAGGTCAATCAGGTATTTTGGTCTTGAGTGATTGGAATGTTGACCAAGACCTTCAATAAAAAATTCAGTCACAACCATGAAGAGTTGAATGGGATGTGTGGTATGCTAGACCAGGCACAAGTTGAAATCAAAAAATAGCCAACATACGACAAACACCTCAAAAGAAATATGCCAATGTATTTATGACTTGATTATGAAACATTTTCACTGTATTAGGATACTTCTATTTTGATTAAGTAATCAGTTGTCATCTGTTGACACATGTGATATATGGTGCTACTTTGGAAAAAAACTATTAAATCCATTCTCTGGGTTTATTGAAACATTCTTACTTTTATTTGATGAAATGATTTAGGTATACCACTCTCTTCCATTATAAATGGAAATAACATTTGCTCCTAGTATTTGTTATGTGTTTATAATTGCACGCTCATTCATCTATGATGAACTTACTTTTTGCTCTTAGTTATTTGAGGGATCTCTTTGGTGAACATGATATTGTTAAGGCAATTACAATGACGTTACTAGTGATACATGGAGGTAAGTGATGAGAGATGATAAGAAGTTCTTCATGTGCTATCGATACCATTTTTTCTGAAATTCATTTCCAACTTTTGTGAACTTGAGATTGACTTCAAACTACAAGATGAAGCGTGTCGTAATCTCCATGTAACTTTAACTGACTGAACTTTGAGAACGCAATTTGCTGAATCAAACGAAAAATCGGTTCGGTTTGGTATTTAGTGAACTTCTCATTCGGACGCTATTACGGACCTTAATCATTACCTTCCACTTTTTAGGCGACAACCTGAAACTATAACTTCCCATACGTGGAATGCTTTTTATAAGCAATCAGAAAATATCAATTGTCGAACCTGAAAGAAACATATAATGCATTGTAAAATCCAATTTTCTGTAACCCACTTGCATAGAATTAAATTGACATTTCTGCAACTACCTGACACTGTAGGATCCAAATATATAAAGCACCCATGGGTCAATGGGGCAGTTTGGTCACTAGTGATTGGTCATTGTCTATTTGACACGCCTCCAAGACACTGAGACACTGGCCCTCTGCGCCTTTTCAGATAAAAACTAACACAGAGCACGGGTATGGACATAAAAGTTATTGAGTATAGTGGAGATACGAGATAACTTTTAGAGGTCCATCATAACATACATTTGAGATAAAATAAGAGTTCAGGAGCTATTGATGAGCCCTACGGAGTAGGAGAGAATGAAAAATTGAGACTGGAGAGTTTTTGTAGGGTGGGTGGGTGGTTCCTTCTTGTCGGCGGCCCAGGGTTGAAGTGAACGTCGGCGGGTTGGCGTGGGGTGACCACGTGAGGGACACGTGACCGGAAGGGATTGAAGTAGTCCCTAGCGACCAAGAGTGAGTCCCTAGCGACCGTGCTCAGTTTCGCATTAAAACCAACTCCTCAGTTAGCCCCCAACTGTTTGGGCACGCAGATGGTGAAGGGTTGGGTTTTTGCATGAAGCTCAAATTCTATGCAACTACTCTGTTACCTTCAGACAGATATATATGAGTGTGACCCACGCTCAATAAACCAGATACAATTGTTCACATCCAATAAAACTGAGGTCCCAGCCGCACTGAACCTGTCTCTAGCAGCCGGTTCAACAGACAATAATCGATGGTTTTGTGGACAGGAGGCCGTAAACCACGATGGTAGTCCAAGTGTGTTATCAAGTCAACCTTCGTTTGTTGGATTTATCATCCATCTTCTCGAATAAATTAAACCCAGGTATTTTTTATTATATATGATAAATGATTAGTTATATTTTTCCTGTAATCAATGGCTTTGAGGCAATGATCAATGGTTATGATTTCTGACAACATAAAAACAATGGGATTCGGTTTAATGTGGCCCCATATATTCAATGGGAACTTCGTAATCGGTGGATAGTAGGTCATTTGCAACTAACCCAGGAATCGATACATTGTCAGGTAATCATAAATGGGAAGTTGTAGGCTCTCTTTAAGTGGAAGATTTGATTCACACGAGCCAACGAAACTCAAAACCTATAATCTATGAAAGTACACATGCACCTAGCTCATATTACTTCGACAAACCCACCGAGCCGTGACGTTGACAGCCGCCTACTTCTTAGATAGGCCATCACCGCCGCTCTATCTACGACTAAGAGGTCGGTGAAATCCGATCACTTCCTAGACCCAAGGGATCTGATTTCTATCTGATTTCGAATATCGTGGAGAATAAATTATGAATATTCACTGCAAAACATCCTTAACCTAGTAAATTGATTACCGATATTACCTTCATCGTCTTTATATCAAATTACGCAGAAGAAAAAAAAGAGAACATGAAAAACGCGCTTCGAGAGCACTGTACACTGACAGCAGCTAAGCATGAACTTCTCAGAAATGCTGTCCACTGCTTATGCCGAGGACACACCAAGCGAGTCAAGGTGGCGATCTCCGGAATCGCATATACAAAAGAGCATATATCTGAGATATTTTTTCATAGTAATATCACCCACTGATGATAGAGCGTATCAGAAGCAATAATCAGGTGAAAAATAAAATAATATCTCACTTACACGCCATTGTGTGTTGGTGATTCCAGAAATCGCTGCCTTTCTCGCTTGGTGTGTCTCCGGTATTAGGGTGCAGTATGAATAGTGTGCAGGCACACTGTCAGGCTGTGCAAAAAATGGCATTTTTCCATGATTTTTAGTTATATAATGATAAGGAAATATAATAACTAAGCCTATAGGGATAGTTGTTCATGGAGTGTAGCATTTGCAAATTAATATCTCTACAATTACATATAGAATTATTCTTCTTTTCTACAACTGCACGAACCAGACTATAAACAACAGGGAGGAGGAGACTAAACAAAATGGCAATTGTTCCATCAATCAATTTTTTCACTGATAAATAAGGGTAATTTTGATAATTAGAAGCCAATATTACTTGGCTATAATAGGCTTGTATAAACCAGAACTTTACAAAGCAGTATACAACGTCATGAATATGGACGTACACTTCTTGTTTTTTCTTTAGATTCAGTGTGGCAGGTTAATGACCTGATGTAGAAACATATAGCAATTAGAGGCGGAAAGCTCGTATGTTATTAAAGGATGGGGTCAATATTTGTAATGGCATTATTTCCAATTCCCTTACGAAAATGACGGAATGTATATTGGAAGGAGGAGAAGAAGGGGAATGGAAGTATCCTTGAACAGCCAATAGTTTAGGGTTACTTGACCTTTTGGCTATCTTCGTGAAATGTATTCACCTTGTTGAGACTTCCTATGTTTCCACCCAAGTTTCATTCGATAAAGATATTCAAAAAGCTTTCAGAGTAAGTTCGGTATTTTTAGCAAAAGAAACAAAGGGCGCATGGATGTCTGTCCTGACAAAATAAATACGTATCACTTGTATGATAAACCGAGAAATATTGATAATTAATTAAATATCAAACGTACAATATCATACAGGTTTCCAGATTGTGCTGGAGTGCTGGGGTGGATAAAATACCAAAACTATAGCAGAGGTTGGTATATGTAGTTGTAGGATTTTCCTGCATAGGTATATGAATACATAGACGATAATAGATAGTTTTGTAGGTAGGCAGCCGTAAACCACGAGAGGTTGGCACATAGAAATACACGAGTGTTATTGAATGTATAACAAGAGGTTTCCAGAGCCGCCTTTCCACAGAAAAAAGTGTTTGTTGTATTCATTGTCCATCTTCTCCAATAAATTAAACCAAGGAATTGTCATATCAATATATATCAGTGTATATCAATAGGGACTTTCCTTTTTATCTATAGCACATAGGGACTATTTACCCACATATATATACAATGTCTTCGAAGCCGTATACAATGGATCTGAATCCGTATACAATGGTTATGGTATCAGACAATTTCTAAACAATCGGTGTTGGTTTATTGAGGCCCCATACATTTTCAATGGAGAATTTGTATACGTTGGATAATAAAAAATCATACAAATATCGCACAGAGAATATATGGAGACATGGTTAGAGTGCCTGAACTAAATCTGTTCCGAGTTGTTTTGGTCGGAAATATTTACCGAGTTCGAAGAACGAGCTGAATATTTCCGACCATAACAACAGGGAATATATGTAACTCAGACGCCATCACTATGTGTCCCTATTATCTTATACGTGAAAATCATCAAAAATAACTTTTTAACGTTTTGAAATAATGGAAGCTACGATGAAGAAAAAAATATGCAATCACATAATTCACGGTAATAGCCGCATTTGGCCTAATAATGTATGATGTTTTATCGTTCACCTGTCTGTATTCTGTGACGGAATTGAGTGGAAGATCATAATTTTTCTGTAAATGTGACCTCTTTATCGACGAATAAACTTAATATTCAAAAACAACAAGAAAAATAGTCACATGGTACGGAGCGCACGAACTATGAGTTAATGCAGAGTGTGCAGAACGTTATCCGTACCACTGGCCAGTAAATGTGAGACATTCGCACACAGATAAAGAAAAACAAAACAGATGAACAAGGAATCAGTCATTCAAAACATAAATATGTATATATATATATATATATATATATATATATTCTTTTTGTTTTTTCAGCACTTAGTCCGCCGTCGCCGGAAGCCGACGCCATGATCGGGGCGGCCGGAAGTCGGCACCTGTCGACGCGGCGGCGGTCGTCGATGGCGTCGCTGGGACAGACGCACACGTCGCTCATGTCGTCGTCGCCCATGTTTGGGCGTCTCGACGAGCGCGACGAGGAGGGAATGCGCATGTCTGCCGTGCCGCGCAGGCGCGCTGTCAATACCTCGGACTTACGTTCCTGCGCCTTGGTCCAGAGCAAGATGAAGACGTGGAAAAACTACCCGGAGTGAGTACAATTCTCCTTATAAGTCGGGTTTATTTTCGTCGTGTTGAAATACAAATATCAACATCATCATGTTGAAATACAAATACTAAATAAAAAGAAATATTTGTATATAGCAAAGTTGCATAAAAGAAAAACTACCCTGAGTTAGTACAGTTCTCATTTCAATTCGGGTTTATTTTCGTCGTGTTGAAATACAAATATCAACATCGTCATGTTGAAATACAAATATTACATTAACAATATATTTGTATGTGACAAAGTTGCGTAAAAATAATCTACCTGGAGTTCTCATTTAGAGTCGTGTCTGTGATTTTTTTCGTTCCAATGAAGATTTGTAAGGACTTCGTGGTTCGAAAAAATCACTACGACATACTATCTGCTCAGCCCCGTCTAGATCCACTCATTGAGAGTAGTGTTTGTTTTCAACATGTTGAAATATAAATGTTACATCAAAAGAATATTTGTGTGTGACGAAGTTGCGTAAGACATTTATAGCGTAACCTAGGAATGTGTGATAACATTGATTTTTTAGATATTTCAACCCTATGCAAAGCTATTACGGTCAATAAGTGTCAACCAAGAACGGTACATCAATCATAATTGTAAATATATTACCATATAAGATCGAAAAATGATAATATATAATCATCTTATTCATCGTATAACTATCTTAATTATCGTCTCTTTCACAAAAGTGCATTTCGATTAATAATCCCTATTCAAAGTAAAAAAAGAATCTTACTTTTGACTGTTCGTGTATATTTTCATCATATATGCTTAATATATGTGAGCTAAATTGTTGATATTTCATAAGTTTATTCACATTACATATGTAACGATTGATCTAGAAGATATGTTTTTATATATTGTGATAGATTTGTTGACCAAAAAGTTACTTTGCAATGTTTCGGACAAGCCGCTACAGTAGACTACGCGACAAAAAAACACGGTCTTGTGGAACTTCTCTGAGGCGCATTACTAATTGATAAGGACCAACATACTATTTATCATATTAATTATGACAAAACAGTCCCTACTGTCCGACAGGCTTCCAGTGGGGTAATTATCACGAAGGAAATGTTTGAATCTAATTACATGATTCGGCATCATAATAGTACCTCTAATCATTACTAGGACTATGGGCATTGCGCGTCAAATTAAATGGGACTAATTTGAATATCAACGAAGGGGACAGCATGACAAGGCACCCTTGCTCCTCACAAATTACAGTCATCATTTAAGGAGAGTTCGTTGAACTTTTGTTTTAAATACCAAGTGAGTCTGTTAGACAACTTATCATCCATCGTATATAAAGTTCCCTATATGGGTACTCTACGTCTATCCATCGTTTAAAAACTGTAATAGACCATAACCATTGTATACAGATTCAAATCCCTTGTATACGGCCTCAAAACCGTTATATATATATGGAGAAATATAGGAATATAGAACAAAAAAAGATCGTCCCTATTGATATAGCCTTTGTCTGTGTTTGATTTATTGGAGAAGATGGATAATGAATTAAGATGGATACTAAACAACAAGCAATTTGTTTGTGGACAGGCAACTTTGAAAACCAATCGAGGGTTAATATTTGGGGTTAAGAAATTGTTAATTGGTTTTGGATTTTTGCTCTTTACACTTACCAATATTTCATCAGTAACATTTAATGACTGAGCGGCAGTGCCAGATTGGGTTGTCCTAAAATCTGGCGGTGATGCCACTGACTGGTATAAAACTAGTGACAGTGCAGTGGATGACTGGTATTCACGGTATTCCGCTTCTCCATACTGATACAATTCTCAGGCTGAAACCGTAAGCCTCACTGATAAAATCTTAGCCTTTTAATTCTGTCGGTCGTTGATCAAATCAGTCATTGGTGGCCTGATTGTTCAAGTTTTGCGAAATGAATCGGTGGCTCTCTCTTAGGCCAGGCTTTTTCCAGTCGCCGATCTTGCGTCTGTGTCCTGGTGGCGAATAATCGGCCAGTGGGCTTATTTCGGGATGACTGGGCGGAGAACCGTCCCTCAACCAGAGGTTGTCTGGTTTGGTGGGAGGGTGTAGAACTGGCTGGTTTGCTATGTCTCAAACGGAGCAAGAATCCAGTGGCTAATACTTGCTTTGGGGCTCTAAATGACACACTTGTTGGATGAAAAGGAAACTTTCGGAATTCCACGCTCAAGCTTAACTTTTTTTTCATACTGTGTTAATTTTTTTATACCATTTCCTACGATGCATTAGTTTGGGAGTGGTACTATAAACAAAAGCCCGGTAATGGCAGCTATTATTTTACACTTAGTATTAAATGAGGATACGGTTTGAGATTTAGTACATATCTTTTAATCGGCGTAGGAGTTCTTAATAGTTATCATTTGGAATCACAATGTAGGGACACCGTCCTACTTACCAATGTGATACAACACGTCTACCGTCTATAATAGCAGGAGTCATGACTGACCTATTATTTAATTGCCTAGACTTTCCTATTTCTTAAAAAAACATGGCATTTTATTTTTCGTTGTCTTGGGCCTTATCTTAGCTATGTGAATCTGTATGATTTTGATATATTTCATGTATTTTTCAATTGCTTCTGACACAGGTCATTTCCCATGGTGTTCTATTTGCAACTTTGAGAAAAGTACTCTTTATTTGTAATTAGGGTCGGGAACTCATATAAGAAGAAATACCTCATTCTATGAACAAGGCTTTAGAATACGATTTGTATCTCAATGATCAAGTTCTTCCTTCTTTTTTTTAAATGGTCTCGATTTCATTCTGTTGAAATTTAACAGATCTGCCATGAAATAGTTGTGTTGAAACACTTGGTTGCACAAATCAACAATATTCTATAAGAAAATTATCTTTCTAAGTTCTTATCGCGGACGTTATAGTGCATACTACACTGACAAATATTATTTTCTGGGTCGTGGAAATCCCTGCTATACGATGATTAATAATCTATAGTGGTTGTCAACCGGTTCTAATTCAGGAAATAAAAACAGATAGCATGAAGATAACAAATGGGTCTCGAGGCCATAATTTTGTTTAGTCTCATTGTCTCTGAATAAGTTTGTCACTAAATCAGGATGATGGTTCTTAATCTCAAACCATATATGATCAACTTACTGAGCGCCACTATCCGGAAATGGTGTTTTGAGAACGGGTACCTATCGTTTCAGTAGGCTCACTTTGGATCCCTTAGCTCAGCTGATAGAGATTATAGTAACCCAACGTGAGGCCAGGTGGCGGCACATGTTGTACTCTGGGATGTCCGCCGAGCCCTGTAGATGTCGCTAGTGAAGCAGAACTCCGTCATACCCACAGATATACACGTGCAGAGAGTAACGACCGGTGGGTCGGTCCCTCCCCGCCGGGTCGTTCACCGGCCAAGACTGGGACCTGGGACCTGCCAGGGACCTGTTTCAAAAGTCGAGTGAAGTCTATGGTTTTGAAACAGCTCCCTACTACTTCACTAGTTTCGTGACATGTCTGTGACACCATACAGACATTGGGGTTGTCTAGTTTCGTGACAACACAAGTAGCTGCCCTTCGGTAAAGACAGACCCCAAACATAAGAATTAGACAAATCTACACGTCATGGACCTGTTTCACTAGTTTCGTGACAAAAGTGTTAGACTGACATGAAAAATGGCACCAACAGTGCAAGCAAGAATAGACAACACAAAGTCTAATGTCTAGTTCTTATGAAACCGGACACACCATCTAGACGACATCTAGACATGTCACGAAACTTGTGAAACAGGTCCCAGGTCTTCATGACTGTTGACTCATGATTATGACTACTCTAAGCAAGAACGCCTGTGATATTGGTGATTACTGTACGTCGCAAAACTTACTCAATTAATATTTTTTTAAATCATACACGCATTAACTGGTGAAGGCCCGTTTCCATTGGCCGACGAAAACGGTGCCGATCTTTTTTAGTTCCACTAATAATCCATTTCCATTGTGCCTCAGCAGTGAGAAAGATCCGTCGGTTGTTCATCACTGTAGATCGGTGACGTCCAATGGAAATGGGCTTTTAAGAAAACTAAAAAATCTACACGTTTTGTCGGCCAATGGAAATAGATCTTATATTGCATTTCTAGGTCACGCTGAAGTTTCAGTCGTTATTTTCTTACCACGTGGCTGTCACATCTCACGGATTTACCGAAAGACACGCGAATTAAAGCCGCTTCTCGTGGTTTTTGTCATGAAAATGGAGGATCGGATATTTCTTTTTTCTTTCCGATCATTACTGTTCAAGGATTACACAGACTTCCATATGCCCTCCAAAAAGCTTTTTAAATGATAAAAATCAAGAACCTTATGGGAATCCAGCCTCTGGGGCCCAACCGTTACCGGTGGTCCCTGTCATAGTTCCTGTGTGACCCCTAATTCGGCGTACCAATTAGTCCCTCACTTGCCAAAATCTTGAAAAGTCTATTGTCAAAACTTGGTAGCTCTGTTACCATATCTTAGCCTGGTGTAAACGTCCGCAGGCTTAGCATTAGGAACTCATACTCAACAGGCTTGTCAGTACGGTGACTCATACCCAGTGGGTGATAAACAGATAAATGTTTCCAGGCTAAGATAAAATCAGGAACATGTTCATGGTTGGTCTGAGTCCACATTCGCCATATCTCGTTTGCAGTGGTTCAGAATATTCACTTGGCTATCGCTATCGTTCATATTACTGTGAAATCAAAACTCGATGGCGAATGAGAATAAAGACCAAACACTCACCAATTTCTTTCTTGATATCTTATTATATGATTCAAACTCATAATGACATGGTGACAAGGAGATGCATATATTTATTTGGTGAACGTTTTGGGCGTCAGAGCGAAAATAGAGTGTTATAACTTTAAAGTGGTAGTAAAAAAAGAATTGAGGCGAATGATATGTGTTGGCCACACATGTAGTATTGATATTCATGTTATTAAGAAAATAAACTTGGTGTAAGTGAACCATTCGTGTACAACTCACCATTATTATGCATCTATGATTGGAAGACGCGATAGTAGTCAGTAAACGGGAGCGTTCAATATTCATGGTAACTGGGGATGGGGGTGGAGGTCTTCTTTCACGAATCTTCGAAAATGAATCACCCCAAATCTCGGGAATACCCCAAAATGGAAACCCCCACCCCCAGTGCAAATACCCTCAAATCGACCCACACATACACACACTAACCACCTCTTGAAAAGCTCAGCATCCTCCCCCCCTCCCAACCGTAAATAATGTCCACTTACTCAGGCATGGTAGACTATCACATAGCCTACGCATATATTGAGCCAGGTACCTTATGGATTCATTATATCGGTTTTATTACTGGCAAATATGACAACCTAGACCCAATTGTGAGCAATGATATAATTAGCTTTTGGGAAGTCCGTCGTAATATGATTTCTACTGGCTAAAATGTGGGCGCCTAGGCGGAGGGGGGGAGGGGGTTGGAGGCTGGTTGATCGAGGAGGGAACGTTCAGTAACGGGGAGATGTGGGTGGTGTGCGGTGTCTAATTCACTGATATGATTACCTGGGGTCGTTCGTAAACTGTACTGTTCCTCATTTCCATCACTCCATCCTCATCTCATAACAAAAACCCATAACCAATTAATGCCATTAAGGCATATTGAACTTAAATCTTTGATACCCACTGATTACTGCTTGTACCGAATTTGTTATGATGATGCTGTATTATGTTAGAATTGAGAAAAAAAAAATTCGTGCAATCGTAAATGAAGGTAGTTTTGTTTTGTTTTGACACGTGCATGGAAGAGCACTTTATATAAGAAGTGAATGTATAATTGTCCTTTTCTCTGAATAAAACAAAGAATTCCTGACAAGTGTTGTATAGATTCCCTCGCAGCCGAGGTCATGCCATATATCTATGCACAAAATTTTTTAGAAAACCTGTCAGTCCATGGAACGGTAACGATATCTTATGTCGGGGACACACCAAGCGAGTCAAGGTGGCAATCTCTGGAATCGCCAACACAAAATGGCACATATGTGAAATATTATGGAGAAACCAAACAAGAGTTAGTCGTGTTGTTGTTTATTGCATGACGGCAAGATCGCATATTACTGCGAGTGCCGGAGTGCGATGAACAATAACACGACTAACTCGAGTTTGGTTTAGAATTTATCCTACCCCGCCCGTATAAGTTATTTCTACATTAACAGATGACGTTATTTGTCAAGTGTATCCCACTACAGCGATATTTTTCATTTTTCTGAACTCCAGACCGAATGCAGTGACCCAATGTTAAGCCCATGGAGTTCTTTATTAGGGGTAGGATAATATTTCATAGTAACATGTCCCACTGACAATATAGCATATGAGAAGCAATTATCAGGTTAAATATGAAATAACATGTCACATAAATGCCATTTTATGTTGGCGATTGCGGAAATCGCCGCGTTTCTCGCTCGCTTGGTGTGTCTCCAGCTTAATCAACACTTATTCTCGCTCGCTTGGTCGTCCAGGCCATTGTGATCGCATGAGCGGGCGATACGAAATGTATACAGCCCAAAACCGACCAATTATCACCCACAAGGCCAGAGTAGCAGGCGATGATCTGATTATACAACGAGGCCCAGTTTGCCAATCAGCATTGCCACTGATGTATGTGATGATATTCAAGGAAAACCACTCCACCATTAGGTATGATCAATTATTTCTGAATGTTAGCAGAACTTGTTTAAAATATCAAATAAAAAGCAACGTTCGCATCATCATATTTCCGAATTGTCCTTGGCTGCCACTTTATAGCTTGTATCATAAATACATGCATTGTGATAATGATACTTCATGTATCTGGTGTATTTGAATTACTATAGAATAGAATAGAAGTCTAGTTAACAGCCAGGTTACTGGAAAATAGACATTTTCTTCCAGAGTCAGTTAATTGTCAGCCTCATGTGCTTAGTTTTGCAACGCGTTTGGCCAAACACTTTCATAGCAACGAATTCTTTAGCATTGTATGACCGTGTATATTAGCGTAATATATGTATTATACCAGCTTAGATTATTTCTAGAGAAAATACATTCTATGGTATTCCAGCACCAATTAAGTGGGTAAAACCTACATAACACCTCAATTATATTACCCTTTGCCTACGGGTCATATGGTGTAATAAGGTGGTGACACATACTAGAGAACAGCATTACAATCTCATAAACCCTACAGAATAAAAAGCGGGCATCTGAATGAAATCCAAAATATTTCTCACCTCAGTGTGATGCTCCTTTAAGCTTGCCATCAGTAGACAACAGGGACTAAAGACCATTAGGCATCTCCTGATGATAAAGGCACTTCGTTCCCAAACGGGGTCTATTTTCGGGTGATTAAGCGACCCATGGATTGATGGCCCAGGAAGACAAGCACAGCGATGGGGGGCGGCTACTACGTCTTGGGAATGCAACTGACAGAGGCCAACTGCCATAGGCAGTGAGTCACATGCCTAGCCTTTGTCGCCCCATTGCTATGTAGCTCAAATAAAGGTTAATAACACCTTTGGCATATAGTTACCGTATTTTGGTACTAAATAGCCTGTTGGTCCCTGTTGGTTGAAATTCAGGAAAGAGATTTGGGGCATATATATGTACAATATTATAGTTCATACAGTTTTAACATCTTTATTAATTTCATTACCTCAATTTTGAATAGGTAATAATACAGGCATCTTTTTAGTCAACGCTATGGTAGTCAATGGAAGAACGACAGAGTTTCTGGTGAATAGTTGTCGTTATAGATCTCCATTCAATTTTTTTAAAAGTGTAGTTTTTACTTCAGAGCAGTTTACGCACATATATCTATAGTCTTATATTGTCGGCATCCTTTTATTAACCCTACGTGGTCATGTATTCCAAAACATGCTTACAAAGATCACCTTTGTCACGGTATTTCTCAGAGACGTTTTATCCTATCGCGAGCGTTGCTATCCTTCCTGTTGAGCCCAGCATGACACAGCAGCCGCAACGCTTAGGAGCTCAGTGAGCTGTTAATGTGGCTCCAGCCACAGGCCCTGAGCAGCTCCGTTACTGCCCTTCTCTGTGCCATCACAGATGAGCTGCTCGCCAGCCTCCAAACCCAGACCCGAGTCCATTGTACCCAACACTTGGTGGCCGCCTTACGCTACCTGCACTTAGCTATCAGCCCGCATATCAGTAATCCACAAGCCCTGAGCTTTCAGCTGGAATCTTGTCATTTCTAGGCTTTATACCTACACCCTACTCTTACCCCTATCTTATATTATCACTCTAACATTCTATAGTTACATAACGCTGCTAGGGGTGTAGTAAACGGATCTACCTCTATGCCTCTATGCCCCTGTCCGCCTCCCTTTCCCCTCCCTACTTTTCACTTCAGCCTTGACCGATGCTTTATCCTAATTTTGTCTAACCATTTTGTGAATGTTCATAATCAATGACTTGAGCAAGTCCATAAGTATAGTAACTGCAGTTTTCATACTAACGCTGAAGGTTTGATACCACAGAGTAGAGAGATCATCTCAGTTGAATAGCCAACAAGTGAATACACCTACCTTCTGCTATTTAATCCCCAGGCTGGTGATCACATCCACGTGGCTTTCTACTATCAAATTATCATCTTCTTCATGTCTCTCTTAAAGCTATTGTCTTATATCACTCAGTCCTACACCCTAGCAGTTTTATCATCCACACGTCCTGACCATAGTTTTGAAGTGACCTACTGGAAGCCTTTACCTTTATGCATACTACATTACTTCGTATGCGCTTAGCAAATATCACCATGGTATCCAGGCTTTCCTTTAATACAGTATTCTAACTCACAGTTGATCCTAAAAAGATCATGAATTATATAAGTTATTCTCTTAAGAATTAGCTTAGCTCTTTAACGCAGGAAGATGTGTCTGGCGGCATCTTCAGGACTCACTGGAATGCCTGGATGCATCTTCTGGATACGCAAGGGGAATGCCTCCAGACAGTCTCAGCCCTGAAACGGTTAATGTCGTCCCGACCATAGTACAGACTATCCTTCCTCGGCCCCCATGTCCTCTATCCTATACCAGCCCTAAATATAGGCTCCTACGTGAAACCACCTGGGACTGTATGCCTTAAGCTCCCAGTTCCAAGGTCCACTTTAGTCACAGGCTCCAGGATTAGGGCTGTCATATCTAATTCTCTTACGCCCAGTTTCCACCAGCCACCTAAGAAGATATAAAACACAAGGCCTCCATATTTAGACATGCGACACTGCAGTCTCGTAACCACAGATGGACTGCACAATATATCAATGTTCAGCACCTGTCATAAAATAAGGTTTATAAGTGTGAAGTTGGTGATGTATAACTCGTCCACATTATAACAAACATTCCTGTATCGTTGTTTAATTGCATGGACACAAAATAAGGGACATGCTTTTTACATTTATATATGTAACGTTATAAAGATCGACTTCATAATTCATTCGTAATCTTCTAACGTATGTCCTTCTCCTCTAATGTGGACATGGATTCCGCCCAATGGAACACGCCCTTTAGGGGAACAGCAGGAACTAATCAGTACATTTAGACATCAAATGAACGGGACTCATATAGACGACTATAAATCGTTTAGTGTAAACCTTTGAAACCCTTCTTGGGTCCATGATTCTTGGTGAAGATTTAGCATTATCGAACACCACATGACGAGTTTTCAGTCGTCTAGTATAAAAGCCGGGTCAAATGCACATAGACACTCAAAGTAGTATAAGAAAACGACAGCCTTATTCAGGTAGTCCGCGTTTTAAAAATGAGCTTACCTTTAGAATGACCTCCATTTAGATTGATCAGCTTGTAGGAATAACAGCTTTGACTCTACATCATTAATTAAGAGAAATCGTATAACTGTATCTATGTTTTGATGCATACATAATGGGTTTTTTATTCAATCACAAGCAGTATACAATAGACATAAAGTATTCGCTAAGCAGCGTTCTTCCATACAATAGTCTTCAAAAGGAGACGGTAAAGATAGAACATGTCACACCACAAGTACAACACAGGACAGAACATACAAAAACAAATTACATTCAAATAATAGTAATGTTACACCACCATTCTCTGTATTTTTAGTATTTACTAGCTTCAAAAATAATAACGTAGATCTTATGATCTTCCTATATCTTCGTTTGTTATGTAGCCAACCGGAGCACAGGCACAGACATTTAAATCAACTCATCACATTACGAAAAGGTTATTATGAAATCATTTAATGCCGAACCTCGATGTGCCTAGGTTTCTTGGAAACTGTTCTCCTTTTCTATTGAGAACACCCATCCTCAGAAAGGTTTAATCAAATCTTATTGGCACATTTTACATTTTACAATTGAAATTTCTTTTCCGTTTAACGCTTGGCGAGGAAACCCGAGATTCTGTAATTTAATGTCTGCAGTGAATTATTAAAACAGGCGCTCTTCGTTATCCATTTTTCAAAAATTCCTGTCGTGATTGAAAACTAAGTTTCTCTCACAGTCCTGAGACAATTACAGTTGACGGTTCTCTGAAGATGTAATCATATTAATTACACATTCAGCTGTAGGCAGCATGGTGGCACAATGTGCGGTCTAAGTATGCAATGTGTCTGGGGCTGTCGCCTGTTGTTAAAGGCATATCGGAAAATTTGGCTTGAAAATTAAGACCCATGTCAATTTCCTGGAAATTTAAAAAGATGATCTCTAAGTGTTGTGGAATACGTAGCTAGCTTAATAATTGGGGGTCACCGTGCTAGTTTTTTATTTATAGATCAATGTTACGATAATTCTATATTAGAATATATAGAAATTCTAAAAAGTATTTTTTCACATAGTAAAACCCATGTAATTTTCCTCAAACTTTCACATAATATAGTACTTATATAGTACTACTTAGTCAGGTTTTAAAAATTACAGGTCATCGTCCTTGTTTTTGAAGGAATTGAAGAAAATCCTATTTTTCAGTACATATCCTATGTAAATCAAGCAAATGTAAATTGGCATATTTTACCTATTAACATTCGATAAACTGGCCAAAATGTTAAATTTACTCACGTTGAATTAGAATGAATCTCAATAAACCAGTTTTGATTAAAAATTGACATTATTTCAAAATCACCAGATGGTGCCACTGTGAATTGCAGGATATGCCTTTAACATAATGAAGATCAACCCGGATTCAGTGTCAACCAAGATGGACACAAACCCGCCATTTTCGGGTTAAAAGAGGAAACTGCATCACGAAGCATCCCATCCATAAATGGCCGAACCAGCTGTCTCCTCCAACAATTACCAAAAACCGTTCGTGTCAGGTTAAGTTTTTATTACCCTCTCCCCTAAAAGGAGACAAGCGTTCTGCCGGTAAAACTGGGATTGCTCCTGTTCCTGTGGCATGTGTCTCACTTCCGCTTCCGGTCTGAAGGTAGTCGGGAAGGAAGAACGAGAGATGCTGTCTTATTTATTATGCAACGGGGCGATGTTATAACGAGCGGAGTTTAGAGGTTTTATTGTTTCCTTCTAATCACCTTCCCAGGCTTCTCCAGCAATATTCTCATAGCTGGAAAGACTCCGCGATCTGCTATAGACATCTTGAAAATCAAATAACATGACATCCCTGTTAATCATGCAAATTAGTAACACCGTGATGTCATCATGACATTGCGGTAACGGTAGTGACGTCACAGACATGCGGGGTACAACCTTGGTGGCCGACCTTGAGCTGCGGTCAAGGTCAGCGTCTGAGAGTGACGATAAACAAAAGCCTGATGGTAAATGCTCGACTCGTCGTCTGTGATAAATTGCGTGGTTTGGTCGTTGTTTGGTAACGACACGGACTGGCATCGGGGAAGGTCCTCCTTGTTAAATGAACTCGTGCTCCACGCGCTTTTCTCTGTGTAGTAAATGACCCTGTTTACGTATAACTCTCAGCGTACATTGATGCATTTTGCAGTATACCTGTAATTTCCACCGAGGAGCCGATCTATATCGAAACCTGCCGAAATAGAGATCGGGCGGGATCGGGAAATATCGGAGACAATCGTATAAGCATAGCTTGCAGCTGAAGCGCCAATTACTTTACTGGTAATTTCGGGCGCTAATACGATTCATCGCACGAGTATATTCGCCAAGTAAACCTATTATACGATATTCCATGATACATTTCCAAAAGACCAGAAGCTTTCCGTTAAAAGCTTAGTCTGGTAGAATCAGCAAATATTTCATGACAAATGTATTCGCTTTTGAGACGTTCTTGCATACAGGTGTCACTCACATAAACAACAGCACATACAGGGATTTACAACATAAAGAGTATGCCTTCACTTCAATCGCATTTTTTCCGAGATGCTCTAACAATTACTTAATACAAGTATAGTCGGATCTTTTGATCATTCTAGTATAGGGATTTCTGTTTGCATGCATACATATGACTTCCATTGAGAACTATAGCTTGAACAAATGAATGAACTTTCAGTTTTCAGTTCCCTGGATATCATTCTTATTCGAGTAGAATGCTCTTTTATTATTTAGGTGAAAATTCGATATTACGAACGTTTTTCGGCAATATGAAATATCACAGGAATAGATATATTTCTATTTCGTGAATATTTTATAATTGACTCATCTGCAAGAAGATTAATCTAATCTGGGATTCATACAATAAACCAGAGATCAAGTGAAATCGGAGACACTGTCTGGCAGGTCACCGGCGTATTTCTGTGTAATGGAGGCGTTGTTTCCTGATAAAATGTGCGAACGGGTGAAATGGGAGTCCTGACCTTCTGTGTCAACGACACCGGACGCCATCTGATGGTGACCTTTAGAACTTAGGGACGCGCAGCAGTGGCGTTGATCGTCGGGAGACCTCGTAGATTTAGAATCCCAGCTTGTTTGTAGAACGCCCCGCTTCGACGTTCAGCTAGCACAAGGTGGAGCGTTGTTATTATATACCTATGGGCGCACGTCTATGAAATACTACCCACTGCTAGGGGTGCAGTATAAATGATATTCTGGCTCCGGCATGTTGTCCGAAAAATGCGTCTTGACGCCTGAGGCGGAGGGACATATTTTATGTGAGAGAATACCTCGAACATCCATCCCTACAGGCACATTAACCACGTTTTCTCTGATAATTATATACATGTGCATGAATGTCTCATACTTACTGGCCAGCTCTACGGATTTCCTTCTGCACACTGTGCACGAACTAATGGCTTGTGCACACTGTACTACGTGACCTGTTTTAAGTTAGCGTTTTAATGGTGGCCAGGTATATAACAATAAGGGGACATAGTGAGTATGTCTGAATTATATCTGTTCCTTGTTGCTTTGTTTGGAAATATCAACCTCAATTGTTCTTCGAACTCGGTGAATATTTCAGACCAAAACAACTCGGAACATATTTCATTCAGGCACACTAACCACGTCTCCATATAAGGCTACCTTAATGGTAGTACCCCAGCGGATAAATACATGTAACCCGATAAACATGGTCCATTTCAGTCGTGATTAATTTACTTCCAATCGGACAGGACATTCCCTATTGGGCTCTCCTTTTACCCATAAAGCACTGCGGGTGCCGGTACCTGGCGACTCCTGCTTCCGGTACGGTTATTGATGGCCACTCACCGAGCACCAGCGGAGGGCTACCCGTGCTTACGCCGCGGTGCGCAGGGGCGGCCATTACCGGAAGTCGTACCCCTTCCGGTGATGGTGGGTGTCTTGTGTGAGATGAATAATACAGTAATAGTAATGACGCCTTTTGTCTTGATCCGAAGTGATGAGCTCGAGGAGTGAGCAGTGGAGAGGGGAGTACGAGGGAGGGGTGGTTATCTTCATCCTAGCCCTCATATAAATCTCCATAGACTTAACATGGTGTGATTGTATGCCACGGTTATGCTATATAAAACATTTATATGCCACTGGTGACGTGTGCAATTTAAAACATATGAAGGGGTAGGATCAAACTCAAACGTCACTCAGTTTTTTTATGGCATTTGTTGTCTTCTGCTACAGATATCACCCAGCTCTGCTTTGTGATATCTCAACTCACATCATATAAACAATTATATGAAATTTTGTGATGTTTCTTGATATCATCATCCCGCTTATACATGCACAATATTGACTAGTTTCATAGTTCGGAGTTGACGCAATATCATCGCATATGCTCGGATATTAGTGCGCATCAACTCCTCGGAGCATATAGTCACTTTTATCTGAAACCAGTTTTGTATTTGCCATCCACCTTTTCTGGACAAGTATCATGCAGATATCAGTTTGTTTTAGTTATGCACTATTTTCCGTACGCACTATCTTTCCGTATGCATCCCCGTAGCATACAGCATATCTGTATGGGCCGGACATTTCTATACAGACAGCCTATAATAGATAGATGTGCTTTTTATGGATACTTTGTATCAGTTGGATACAAAAAAAGATATTGTATGGTGGTTATCAAGAAACTCAATCTGGACAAACCCGGCAAATACGGATCTATATGTTGTATGCTGTGGGCTTCAAAAGGCGGCGCTTTAGGAAAAATAGTGCATTTGAAAAAATAGCGCATAAACCCAATTGAACTCAGATCGGTATCCACCACTTGAATGAAGGTTGATAATGAATACAATAAAGATTGATTTCAGATGAAAGTGGATTTATGCTCCTAGAAGCTGACCCTACGCAATATCCTAGCATGCGCTCCGATATTACGACACAGTTAATATGTATCAATTTATATTAGTTATTCAGGTTTCGCATACTGTCACAATAACAGACGTTATTATCTAAAGTGCCAGCAAACTGAATGGAAATACTAGATGAGGACTTGTAGGAGACAGAGTTCATGGCCATGAGGAGCTCCTTTGTACTCCTAGGCCATAAATAAACACACTCTAAGAGAAGATGAATTGGTTTCATATTGTGAACTGGGTAATCTGTCAGTGCATTCATTTACTGTCGACATCTATTGATATCTATGTAAACGGGCCTAGCCAACACAGTCTTGACATTGGTGGATTTGAATACTGACCGACTGGTTCTCTATTGGCGGAGCAAGTATCTGCAGGTAGAGAGTAGATACATGTTAAAAGTGGGACGAAATAATTGATCACAAGCAAATGGTGATTAATGACATCTTTATATTATAGGTGTTTCCTATGCCATCTTTTGATACCTTTATCTGTCTCCAAAAGAGATACTAGATAAATATAAAACATACTGTTGTGGTGTTTTTTTACTATAACACGTTAGTGGCCTTTCCTTCGTGTAGTTGCCGCGTATTTATATCCGAGCGTGAACGAGGACAGTGCATAGAGTCAGCTACAAATAAGATACGCATACCAGTTTCAGAAACAGCTTTAATGATATTGTGTTAATCATTCGCCAGTGCAAATTTAAGTTATTGAAGGAAAGAGTGGCTGATCTTAATACGCACTACATTGCACACCAGAGACTTTTTCCCGTAATATCCTGGGAGATTACGCCTATCCGTAATCTCCTCGGTAGCGATCTGTAAACTCAAAACGTTTATAATGGCAGGTTCTTGTTAGGTTGACGATAAAAACAGATATTATCATCAATGAATTGGGATGATGTTTAAGATTGGTAATTCAATAGGCTATACTGGATAAACTCATTTAATCATTTATTGGTTTACATGTACATCTTACAATACCTGAAGCCAGTGGAAAAGCCCTTTTTATAAGCCATAGTTATTAACCAGTTATATGATGCTTTACAACTATCATCTTTTCTTCTTGTTTTTACCCAGGCCGCAAACCACGAGGTCCGATAATATCTCTTTATTCTGCAATGATTTCACCGGCCTAAAGTAAAAACAAATCATATGTTGTTTTGTATTTATTCATCTCTGATATAAAGGTGCTTTTCAAAATAGAGTTGTTTCATATAAATCTGACGTTTGTTTTGCTTTCTTGAGTATAACAGTAAACTGCAGGCGGCGGCATATCTATGTCTGTTTTCTCTTTATAACTCATTGTGAACAAACATCACATGAGAAGATGATACGCAGAAAAATGCTTCTTTTTCTTATTTGCAATATGTTTTCATGATTGGTATCAGAACTGTACAATTTCCAAGACCAACAGCCCACTACAAGTCACTAGACGATATTTTACTCTCTCTCCCGAAATATGTAGATATAAATAGATAGAGAGATAGAGAGATAGAAGGATAGAGAGAGATAGAGAGGGGTATGAGATGTAGATACATACTCTACTTATATATGCAACCCATCTAATCATATACACAGCCTATATGACCACATATGGAACCTATGAAATCGTATATGCAAGCATTTCCTTTAAATTCAGTAGCACATATTTGGCTAACCGCCATCTATTTCTATGGCACATTAGGATACATCTATAGCATGATTGCACCTACTTAAGTTCCTCGTTATTACATTGATTAGAGAGAGTGATGAAGTATGATGGTAGATACGATGTAGGCGAGTGCCTGCTAGTTGGCGATCATAAGGAATAGTTTTTATTGCTCTCTTAAAGGCCGCCAAAGAGTCTAAGTGTTGTAAGCATTGAGATATATATATATATATATATATTATATATATATATATACATATATATATATATATATATATAAACATATATACATACATATATATATACATACATATATATATATATATATATATATATATATATATATATATATATATATATATATATATATATATGGTTTATTTGGGGATAAGTATACAACGAGATAGGGGGTGGGAGTTATTGCGACGGTTCGTCTGCTTTTATCAGAATTCTTCAGGCAATGATGTACATATATAATACACATATATATATATATATATATATATATATATATATATATATATATATATATATATATATATATATATATATATACCTCACATTTAAGCACATGCGGCACTGTAGAACCTACATATGCTTATCTCTGAGACTTTCACATCAAAGCAGGTGATAAGAGAGGGAAGTACTGCTGTGAGCAGGACACGGTGCCGCCCCGTCACCCAGCACGAAGACGAGCAGCTCACTCAGAGTCCGCTAACTGCTCACGGCAAAAGAAAGCGCAGATAGGATTATCTTTGCCGGGATTTTCTTTACAACGAGGACGGTGTGCAGGATAAGGAAGATGAGGTATTGTTAGCGCTGAGTGCGCAGGAACCTCTACAGAGGGACCAGACATTGACAGCAAGCTTGTTGAGGTATAGATATGTTTAAATGTAGGAACTTTGGGCCTGTTTAATAATTTAGGCTCGTACAAGAAGACCCTTTTTTGTACGCCCAGGGACGATCTGGGCCAACTATATTCAACACTTATTGATGACTTTCCATCAGCTAACACTACCTTAGCAAACGAATTTGAATATAATTAAACAATTACCCCCATACGAGGTCTCCTTATACCCTGTACTCCCGTAGGCATTATTTATTCAACAGACCCCTGGGGCCTTTGTGAGTAATTTGGGCTCGTACATGAAGACCCTTTTCTGTTCGCCAAAGAGATCCGGCACAATGTGGGTCAACTTTATCAAGCACTTATCGTTGGCCTTCGGTCATCTAGGACTGTCTTAACGAATGATTATTATCAAATGGTAACCTTCATACAAGGTCTCATTGTACCCTGTACTCTAGTTGGCGTATGTTATTTAAAAGATGGTCATACACGTACAAATGGACGATAAGACTGAAGGCAAAGCTCCAGGTACCGTTTGATAAATGGTGACCCATATCGTTTATATGGTCTAAAGGTTCTTACCCTACGACACTTTTATGGCCGTCGAGGTTGTAGCTTATTATGAAGTTGTCAATAAAAACATGAATCCTACTGGATTGAGCATGAATTTATCAAACGAGAATCAGACTATGGAACCAAAAGTTCACTACGACGGGGGCTATTGAACAGAAATGGTATGGCCTCACCCACTGCATCGTCCTTCAGTTGTAGGTTCGCTGCTGCTGGGTATTGTATACAACAACCTTCACGGCTGGATTAACGAAATTATGTTAATATACACGAATTACACATGAGGTGTTTAGTGACGAACATGCACGACATTTTGCGATAATACTGATGTACTAATTACCTGTTTTATTGTTCTAGCACCTCCCTCTTTCCTATTTGGAAACATTAGATATGTATTGTATAACCATAGACAACGATGCAGCTCAAAAGCATATTGAGAAAAAAACAACAATCACAACTCAATTTCGTATATAGATCAATAAGCCTCTACTTCTGAAATGAGCAAGATTTTGTCGTTGGCACGGTGTGGACAGGTACAACTCTTTGCTTTTTGCTTGGAGGTAGAGAAGGAATCGATACAGAGGTAGAAGAATGAAGTAAAGACTGATCCTTTAGCAATAGCCTATTCAGTCCGGCACGCTAGAAGCTGCATCCTACATGAATTCGTCCTGAACATAATTTTGAAGAGACCCCTTAAACTCCTGGACCTTTATGCACTGATGTCACACATTTTACAAGTATAACCATGGAACCTAGAGTCTCCTTGGATACAATATTCTAATTCGAAGACGATTAGAGCGTTGATATTATTGTCTATATATTACGACAAAATCACGAAAATAGATTAACTATTTATGATCTAAATTTGTACTTAAACAACACATCGAAAATGCCTGGAGGAATTTTCAGGCCCTACACAGCAATGCCTGGTAGCATCTGCATCTCCTATATGGCAATGCCTGGAGGCATTATCAGGCCCTACATAGCAAAACTACCAGGCATCTTCAGGTCCTACAAATCAATGCCTCCAGGCATCTTCAGGCCCTCCATGGCGATGCCTGCAGGCATCTGCAAGCCCTACATGGCAATGCCTCTAGGCATTTTCAGGACTAAAAGAGTTAAAAGTCACCTCTAGTCCCCATCCAGGTAGGGCTACCCCATCGAAGGTCACGTGATGGCGGTGACGACAATGGCGCCTCTGTGCGGGCGGCAGCGACACTAGTGTCTGTGAGGTGTGAGAGGGAGGCCGGCGCGGTGGGTGCGGGGCTGGGCGGGCGGCCTGCAAGACGCGCGCGTTCCCCGGAGTGCAGGAGGAGTACGCGACAGCGCGCCGAGCCGCACGGAGGACGCCCGGAGGACGCTCGGAGGTGGGCAGCGGCGGGAGCGGGCAACAGGAGGAATACAACAGGTTTTCCCGTGATTCCATACTCCGGGCATACCGTGGAGGATGCGGGTTGGAGTGTAGTCAGTCACACAGGCAGGGAACTGGAGGTACCTGTGTAGGGCGCCCCACACTGGAGAAAGCGCGGGTTTATTCCTCCGACCTCAGGTACGTCGGAGAGGCAGGGCCGCGGGAACTTTACCGGAGAGCCTCATGTACATAAATGTACGGCGCTGCATGGACTCTGTGAGCGTTACAGGAACACGTTGATGTCTACTGATGGCTGTAGTTCGGGAATGTTGTGTGAAGGGATATGAACACTCACACGACAAGTGAGCAACTCAGGAGAGGGCTTTATCTGTCTACGGATCTACGCCAGGATATTTGCAATGTATTACTATCGTTGATGAACGGGAAACCTAGGGAGTTTCACAGAGCATAGAGAGTTCCACAGACTAAGGGGAATTCCATCAACGTATGGGAATTCCACAGATCATAGAAATTCCACAAAGAATAGGGAATTCCACAGATCATAGGGAATTTGACAGTTCATAGGGAAGTCCACAGAGCATAGGGAAGTTCATAGAGTATAAGGGATTCCCCAGAGCATAGGAAATTCCACACAGCACAGAGGATTCTACAGAGCATAAGCAATTCCACAGAGCATAGAGAATTTCACAGAGCATAGGGAATTCAACAGAGCATAGGGAATTCCACAGAGCATAGGGAATTCCACAGAGCACAGAGAATTCTACTAAGCATAAGCAATTCCACAGAGCATAAAGAATTCCACAGAGCATAGGGAGTTCAACAGAATATAGGCAATTCCACAGAGCATAGGCAATTCCTGTGCGGAGAGTATCCCTGCCTTTTATCACTAATAGACGCACACTTACCCACTCACACACCTACCTCCTCACACACTTACAAACTCATCCGGTTACCCGCTCAGACACCGTGACAAGTGTGATTCATATTTAACGAGCTTGTGAAGCCACCTGATTTATGGCTGCGATTCATTACGCATTTTGCCTCAACAAGAAAGAAACGTTTTCCTCGTGGGCTACGACCCCACGTTGGTGTCTTTCCGGATGAGGACATTTTTGGTGTTGCTGCTGTTCTTTTTACGAGTGTGTAGTTTGTCAGCGCGTTGACGGCTGAGATTCTCACTCCCCCCACTACGTCTCCACTCCCCCCACCCCACCCCCTGGAGCGGTAGGAGGTGGGTAGAGGGGGCTAGGGGTGGGGGCTCATTGCCCGGCAGGGGGCACTTTGCTACGCTAAGAACCAGCACCACCTGGCGCCATCTGTTGGATTAGCTGCGTGCGGCGGAAGGTGGCTGCCCCCCGCGCTCGTTAACCTCCTCCAGGGTAAGCGTGGGAAGCGAGCAAGCCCAACTCTACCTCCAGGGTAGAGCCACGCACCTCGCTCCCTACTGTCATCATCACACTGCCGATCTGCCACCTTAAAGGCATGTCTTGTTATTCACACTGGCGCCACCTGGTGATTTTCAAATATTGACGGTTATCAAAGCAAACCGGGTCCTCGAGACTTATTCTCTTACTAAAATGGAATATCATGTTTTTTCCCAACCCCTATTGGAAATCTACTGAACAATATGGTTCTCTTCAATTTTATTGAAAACAAGGACGGTGACCCATGATTTTCAAAACTTAAATGTTTAGTACCATACATGTGCTATATTCTGGAACGTTTGGAAGAAATGAGATGTGATTTATTTTGTGAAAGCCATCGTTTTAGAATTTCTATATATATGCCTTTGTGATATTATCATAATTTTTATTGGCCGACCCCTAATTTTCAAGTTTGGTAAGTTTTTTTCAACACATTGAGGTCATCGTATTCACGGAAATGACATTTTAATTTTTTTAAGCCATATCGTCCGGTGTGACTTTAAGGCCAATGTTTTTCAGTAAGAATCATGGTTCTGTTCCCATTCGAATACACTCCTGGTAAGATATGTATTACAGTTCACCTTATACATACACCAGCCTGCTCTGTTCATGATTCGCAGTATCGATAAGGATGAAATAATCAGATTGATACGAACCAAATACATTTAGATGAAACATCTTTTCGTCCTCTATATATATATTTTTTAAAACGCACCTCAGATGGGTCAGGTTATCATGTATGTGGTAGGCGTTAGGTTGGACGTAATCATGTAGGCCTACCGGTGAGTGGAGGTCGTCAATTATAGGATATCACAAAGGGGGTTGTTTCGTTATCCCTAACGAGGTGCAGTCTCCATGGAACAAGCATTATTAGCAAAGCTCGCCCTTAATCCTCAAGGGTGTGCCGGACACAGGTGCAGGAGGTCAAAGGTCGCAGTGACCAATTAGCATCCCTGGTTACCCGCTATCTCCAACTGTCGCTGGCATTTCCAGGCCTGAGTTGTCCAATCAGCTCAAGCACCAATCAGTGCCCTTGTCTCTACTGCTAATCAGCACGTTTTGATATCTGAGGCCGCCAATTGATAGTTCTGCTGGCAATGCACTGATTGGTACGGCATGGATGTGGCGTATGGAGAACGTTGTCATTGCGCATGGTAAGACACAGCGGGAGACAGCTCAGTATGGGGACAAAATGTCGTCTGCTGTCAGGAGCCCACATTATCGCCCAGCGAGATAAAAACCTGCCCGGAAGTCATCCGGTGAAGTATGTTGTATTGAGAGTTTATTTATCATAATTTAAGTCGAGAATGTGATCTCTTAATGATGGTGGAAGGTTCGTAGCGTCTGCACCAGGCGGTGTGAATGTTGTCAGATTACCGCGATCGCTCCTCCATTAACTGGTCTCAGCCAAGCGGATAATTAGAGCCCACACTGAGGTTGGCAGATTTATGAAGTCCCTTAAAAGAAAAACCGTTTGGAGCTGGGAATAGAACAACCAGTTACCTAAACGTCGGTCTCGTCACCACTTTACCACCACTATTACCAGCGCCATGCCCACAGCGCACCGGAGACGCAGCCAACAACGCACTCACTTCCGGTCCATGTTGACTTCACCGGAAGTGAGACATCAGGGGCCGTGAAAGGGGGCGCTCTCCAAGCGGAAACTCTAGGATCTCGGAGTCGACCACTTCCGCTTCCGCCGAGTATATAGGGCACAGAGTGATTGCTAGTTCTACCATCATCCACGAGGAAATTGTAAGATAGCGGCACTGTAGTCGGGGGACTGTTGCAATTCATTGATAATCATGAGATGAGTCTCTATGGCAGGACAAAGAAAAATCCCAAGAACAATCCATTGATAACTGCACCCGCCACCTGACTGGGCAAGATGGCCGCCTCCATAACACAATAGCTACATGCCCTATAGCTCCGTGGACTCTCCAAGATGGCGTCGTTGCTGCGTCGTCAGAGCACCTCGGACATCCCGCGCGGCGGCCCGCAGAGCCGCTCCCTGAGCGCTCTTGACAGACACGCGTCCAAGTCCAAGCTCCGCTCGCGCCATGAGTCTCAGCGTACGGTCGACACGCTTGAGCGGATGCAGTTTAACCTCCAATCGGCGACGGCCGCGTTCTCCGCCGCAGGACGCGAGCGACGCACAGCCTTCCAACAACGGAAGTGGTACACGATCGCTGGCCTGGAAGCCGGACATCCGGCGCGACGAATCTCCTCCGACGTCGGCCCCGACGCCTTCGGCCAAAATGGCGCAGGAGGCGGCGGAAATGGCCTCGGGGCCGGCGGGGGCGGCGGCGGAACGGGAAGTGGCGAGAACATGCGCAGTGACCAGTTCCTGGCGATGCCGCGTCCCTATAACCGGAAGGAGAAGAGTGTATCGTTTGAAGACGAGCAGGCAGTCGCCACCGCCTCTGTCTCAAGGTGAGTAGATGTACACAGCGGACGGCTTTAAAGGCATTACCCTGGCCACCAGGGCCCCGTTGCTCCTGTTTTTGTGGTATCACTAGCTATAATCGGATCGCAATTTTATTTTTACGATTACTTTAACGATCCGACTAAAAAAGCGTTGCCCCAGTAATATCGGATCGTATCGCTATATTTCCGCGGTATCGCTAATTTTTACGATGCGATTACGATACAACAATTCAGGGGCACATATTGAATGAGACTGGGCCCCATTGCTCCTGTTTTTGTGGTATCGCTAGCTATAATCGGATTGCAATTTTATTTGTACGATTACTTTAACAATCCGACTAAAAAAGCGTTGCTCCAGTAATATCGGATCGTATCGCTATATTTCCGCGGTATCGCAAATTTTTACGATGCGATTACGATACAACAATTCAGGGGCGCATATTGAATGAGACAGGGGAAAATAAATTAGTTCTTTAATTAAATACAGATGGCATCACAGCTAAAACTGATCTGACACCTGGTGGTGTGGATCGCTATTTCCTATAGGTAGAAGAACAAGTGGCGGGGGTCGGTGGTGCCACCATGGATCGTTATTTGAAATACCAGAAAGGCTGTATTTGACCCACAGCGATACGATCCGCAGTGCTGTGAAGGTCCGCGTAAAAAGTATCGCAAAAAGCAGTATTTTACGCGGCGATGCACCTATGCGATTACGACGCGATCCGCAAAATTTATGGAGCAAAGTTTAGGCCCTCGGATTGCTATTCTGCGATCCGCAACTCTGTCGTAAACCTGGAGCAACGGGGCCCAGGGGAAGTTTAATTAGTTCTTTAATTAAATACAGATGGCACCATAGTTAAAACTGATCTGACACCTGGTGGTTTGGGTTGCTATTTCCTATAGGTAAAAGAACAAGGGGCAGGGGTTGGTGGTGCCATCATGGATCGTTATTTGAAATATCAGACAAGGCTGGTTTTAACCTACAGCGATACGATTCGCAGTGCTGTGAAGGTCCCTGTAAAAGTATCGCTAAATGCCGTATTTTACGCGGCGATGCGCCTATGCGATTGCGACACGATCCGCAAAATTTCAGGAGCAACGTTTTGGCCCTCGGAACGCTATTCTGCGATCCGCAGCTCTGTCGTAATCCTGGAGCAACGGGGCCCAGGCTGAGGAGACTGACGTTAGCTTGATTTGCACCGTCCTAGTTCATCTTCTTACTACCAGAATCATAATCTATGCTGGAAGAGGGCAGTACTCTCGAAGCCCCTTATTCATGTTATCATTTTCTTTATGGAGTATTTTGATGAAGAGGTGATTATTTCAAAACTGTTCGAGTAAAATATAACATTTTGTGTAAAAACGCAGCAGACATCCAACTACTGTCGCCTAAAATGAAATTTTCAAACAATAATAAATTTTTCTAAGGAACCAATGCTTTTTTACAAATAAGATATGCCATTTTGACTAGTTTGATCTGACCCAAGAGATACAGTAAACACATTTCCATAAGAAATGTACCGAAGAGATGGTTTTCTTCAAATCTTTCAACAATGCACCTATAGTTTCCAAAACCTAAATGTGTTGTTCTAATTTACTTTGATCTGTGATAGGTTGAAGAAAAAAGAAAGGGTTCTGATACTATGTGAAAAGCCATGTTTTTAGAATTTCTATATGATTCATTATTTATTATATTATCATAATATTGATCTCTAGATAATCAATTAGCACGCTCATGCCCAATTTATGAATTAGCTATGCTTGTGTTTTTAGGGTGGGATACTCATGCTCAGGTACGCTACCTAAAGGTTAGAGAGATCGGAGATGTTGATAGACCTAACTCTCCACTATCTGCATGCCAACTCTGTGATATTAGTAGGGTGCCAAGTGGGTTTAAAAAAATGACCCATAGACTGAATGAAAACCAAACCTTTGAAATGTAATATTTTTATGATTCCTTGCTCATTCGTCAATGATGAACATATCATTTGTTCCCAGTTTACTATGGATGTCGATCCTAGTCCCTTTGTCCCTACTAAAGTCGTACATATAAGGTTTCTGCTGGGTGATGAATGTATTGTGAGAACAGGGACACAAAGTGGGCTTTCCTGCACCCTTCCATTGTGTGTTTGGTGACCAAGTGTGTGAGCTTTTCACTCTCCCAGCAGATACAATGGCTCAGTATCCTAATTTCCACCTTCCGACCCGGATTTTGTTCAATACATTACAGGTACATATATCCTCCTTCAATGGTTAACAGGTACGGCCTGAACAATATAGAATCCTGCGCCCAGATTTGCACCTGTGGACAAACAACCTGTCATGAATAATTACCTTCCAGGAAGTTTCATTAACAGCACAAGTTGGCTTGTTACTGCCGCCGGTTTCCCCCATTAGCTCTCTTGTAATGTAGGTTGTAGGTCTAATAGCAAATAATCCCTTTGCACCAAGATAAATTTGTAGTTCTAGAAAATATTATTCAACGTGGTCTTCCATACAGAGACGATCTCGGCATTATACAACATATATGCACGCTTTTTGTTCTTTTACTTGGTATTTGATATCCCACTGAATACGTAATAAACAATAAAAGTAAGGCATTGTATAATATATGCAATACAGTTATGATATATATAATAGTAATGCTGAAACAATGAGTTTTTATTAGTCAGTTGCTTATTGTTCCATATGTACGTTCCTGCTGTTTCCCTTTATATCCTGACATATAATATCCTGTCAGGAATCAAGGGCAAGATCATGGTCTGTTTAATGCTATTATTTTATTTTACTACTATCCATTATTATTGGTACTAACTTACTTGTAACGTGTTTAAAACGTGCAGCGTGGATATGAATGCCATATTGCCCCTCCACCATACTGCCCCTCCACCATACTGTCCCTCCACCATACTAGCTCTCAACCATACTGCCCCTCTACCATACTGCCCCTCCACCATACTGTCCCTCCACCACACTGCCCCTCTACAATACTGCCCTCTACCATACTGCCCTATCCACCATACTGCCCCATCCACCACACTGCACCTCCACCACACTGCTCCTCTACCATACTGCTCCTCTACCATACTGCCCCTCCACCATACTGCCCCTCCACTATACTGCACCTCCACCATACTGCCCCTAAATCATACTGCACCTCCACCATACTGCCCTTCAATCATACTGCACCTCCACCATACTGCCCCTCTACCATACTTCCCCATCCACCATACTGTCCCTCCACCACACTGCCCCTCTAAAATACTGCCCCTTTACCATAATGCCACTCAACCATACTGCCCCTCTACCATACTTCCCCATCCACCATACTGTCCCTCAACCATACTTTCCCTCCACCACACTGCCCCTCTACAATACTTCCCCTCTACCATACTGCCCCATCCACCATACTGCCACTCCACCATACTGCCCCTCTACCATACTTCCCCATCCACCATACTGTCCCTCCACCACACTGCCCCTCCACCACATTGCTCCTCTACCATACTGCCCCTCCACCATACTGCCCCTTCACCATACTGCACCTCCACCACACTGCTCCTCTACCATACTGCCCCTCTACCATACTGCCCCTCCACCATACTGCCCCTCAATCATACTGCACATCCACCATCTGCCCCTCTACCATACTTCCCCATCCACCATACTGTCCCTCCACTCCACTGCTCCTCTACTATACTGCCCCTCCACCATACTGCCCTTACCATACTGCTCCTCCACCATACTGCCCCTCCACCATGATACTGCCCCTTCCCCTGTACTATAATGTCCCTATAAGGTACAGTATGGTTTGAGTCAGTATGGTTCAGGGCAGTGAGGTTGAGGGGCAGTATGATTTAAGGGCAGTATGGATTAAGGGTAGTATGGTTGAGAGGCAGTATGGTAGAGGAGCAATTTGGTGTAATGGCAGTAGAGTTGAGAGGGAGTATTGCTGAGGGAAAGTATGGTGTCGAGGGGCAGTATGGGTGAGGGGCAGTACAGTTGAGGGGATGTATGGTAGAGGGGCAGTATGGTAAAGGGGCAGTATTGTAGATGGGCAGTATGGTGGAGGGACAGTATTGTAAGGGGGCAGTATAGTGGAGGGTCAGTAGGGTACAGTTGGGGGGCAGTATGGGTGAGGGGCAGTATTGTAAGGGGCTGTATGGTAGAGGGACAATATGGTAAAGGGGAAGTGTGGTGGAGTGGCAGTATTGTAGATGGGCAGTATGGTGGAGGGACAGTATTGTAAGGGGGCAGTATAGTGGAGGGTCAGTATGGTACAGGGGCAGCATGTTGGGGGGGGGGGGGCAGTTTGGTGGAGGGGCAGTATCACAGAGGGACATTATAGTAGAGAGGAAGTATGGTGGAGGGGCAGTATAGTAGAGGGATAGTACGTTGGAGGGACAGTATTGTAGAGGGATAGTACGGTGGAGGGACAGTATTGTAGAGGAGCAGCATGTTAAAGGGGCAGCATTGGTGAGGGGCAGTATCATGGCGGAGGGGCAGTATGGTGGAGGAGCAGTATGGTAAAAGGGCAGTATGGTGGAGAGACAGTATAGCAGAGGGGCTGTATGGTGAAAGGTCAGTATGGTGGAGGGGCAGTATGGTGGAGGAACAGTATAGTAGAGGGGCCGTATGGTGAAAGGGCAGTATGGTGGAGGGGCAGTATGGTAGAGGGGCAGTATGGTAGAGGGGCAGTATGGTGGAGGGGTAGTCTAGTAGAGGGGAAGTTATGTTGAGGGGCAGAAGGTTGGTGGAGCAGTTTGGTAAAGGGGCAGCATTGGTGAGGTACAGTATCATGGTGGAGGGGCAGTATGGTTGAGGAGCAGTATGGTAAAATGGCAGTATTGTGGAGGGACAGTATAGTAGAAGGGCAGTATGGTGACAGGGCAGTATTGTGGAGGGGCAGTATGGTAGAGGGGCAGTATGGTGGAGGGGCATTATAGTAGAGGGGAAGTTATGTTGAGGGGCAGTATGTTGGTGGAGCAGTATGGTAAAGGGGCAGTATGGTGGAGGGACAGTATAGAAGAGGGGCAGTATGGTGGAAGGGCAGTATGGAGGAGGGACAATGTATCATTACATACCTATGGCCGAATGTCTATGAAATACTGCCCGCTGCTAGGAGTACAGTATAAATAATGTTTGGGCGCACTGCGCCCGTAGTAATTATTCGGGCGCACTGTGACCATTGGGTCAAATAGTACATTTAATAAGTACATAAAAGGCGGGTTTTTTTATATATTAGGTATGTAATAATAAGAAAACGGTTTTTTTATACCATAAATACGTCCCTCCGCCTGGGGCGTCGGGACGTATTTATGGTATAAAAAGACCTCGAACGGCCATCCCTTCGGGCTCAGTAACCACGTTTTCTCCTAGTAGTTCCTCCTACTGGTCCTAAGCTCACTTTCTGTGATTTATGACCTTATGGTATATGCCAAAATAACAAAATGCATATTCAACTAACACCCCCCATACCCCCCTTAAATGTGTGTCAAAAAAAAAGTTTTTTAAATTAAATTTAGTGAATGAAAACGTGCAACGTGGATAAATTATATGGTTATTTATTTTTTAAAAAGACGCTATTAAGGGCTACCAGGAAGATAGTGCCAAATTATTTGCAAAGAAAAACTTTTTATAAGTACAAATATTATTTGAAAATAAAATAAAAAATTCCCTAAAAATTAGTAATTACATTTAAGTAACTGCTGAGTTGGGCTGATATAAAAAACGTGCAGCGTGGACATTTAGGCTAGTATGATTATTGAGCTTTTATGGATATATGGGAATTTTCTACACTATTGATAGTTTAATAAATTGAAAGTAGAGATGGTACACTAATATTACCTTTACTTCATTTTATTTAAATATTTTTTTGTAAGAACTACAGCAAACGAAAAATTTGTACTCTACTCAAATAGAGTAAAATAAAGTTTTTAAGAATATGTAATTCAGATTTCTGCCTACAAAATCTATTAAAAATGTAATTAAATGCTTTGAAAGCCAATTAATTATGGTACACTACTTATGTTCCGTGATTCTAACCTTTAATTAATATTAATAAGATAGAATTTTTTCGTTTTTTGGCATTTTTTCTTTATTTTGGGTGAAAATCCACGCTGCACGTTCATATTTCAGTGTACCAATGTTCTGTAAGGCATAGTAACCACAGTTTTCATATTTAACTAATAATATTTCAGGGAAAGTTGACCTATGCTATAGACAATAATACCACATAATTATTTTTACCATACTCCATGATTTTTATTTTTGACCGCCTTATACCCAGTTGCACTGATTCTATGAGAATGAGCCAGCCGCTTCTAGGGATGCAGTATAAATAACGTTCGGGCTCACTGTGACGTAGTGAATTGACCACTTTGTAAGTACACAAAATGGCTTTTCTTAGTGTTACTTAGGTATATAATGATAAGCGTAATAACTGAGCCCATAGGGGTACTGTTGTTGGCCTTTTGTCCCATAAACATGTCCCCCGCTTCCGGCGTCAGGTTGTATTCTATGGGACAAAAGACCATGAATGTCTATCTCTACAGGCTCAGTATCCACCTTTCTCTCCTTTTACTCTTTACCTCAGGTTTATAGATGTTTAAGATTCAGTCTTTTCTATCTTATTGCCTGATGCAATAGTTCTAAATACACTTCCAGTAACATGCAATTTGTAGATAAATTCAAATATACGGTATTCTCCTAATAGCATGCAACGGTTTGGGCTCTTCCTCACACCCGGATTTGGAGAACTAATTCAGCGTCCTCTGCCAACATTAATTTTCCTTCACAAACGTCAAATCGAAGATGCTTGAACGAGTACCTCAGCCTATTGTCCAAACACCCTCAGCACCGACGCAAATCCTCATTATTGGATTTGAACAATAACAGAAAGAACAGACGCATCACCAGAGAGCACTGGGGGAAGCCTTCAGGGACGACCGGAGAATCACTTTTACGACATCGGTTGTCACCTGATAACGGCTGCTCAGCTCTAACGGAAGTTGACGCGTCCACACACGGCTGCCACAAGATGGCGCGTCAGTCGGCTAAAAGCTAGATTCCACTGGCCGACTAAAACGGCGCCGATTAATTGAGTTCTCCTAAATGTCGGTCGGTGGTGGCCATCAACTGCCCATCGGTGTCTAAATGTTGTGAGGGTGCTGTGTATGCCTTCTTTCTGCCGTATTTTACAGGCCCATACCGACAGAATAGTCCTTTAAACACAATGACCAACGCTGACGATTTTAGACCCAATTAAAGGGGGGCGTCCACCAACCATGACAAGGCTACGACAAGTGCCGACATGAAAGTTCCTATCGGTGCCTTGTCGCAGCCTTGTCGTGAGAAGAGCAGTGTCGGGACAGCGGTGTCGGGGCGTGTCGTAGACGTTGCTGGTTGCCGTAAAAAAGGCGCCCATGGTTCCAACACATTATGACAGTGATATCGAGGAAACCACAACACTCCACGACAAAGGTCCAGTCGTAGCAAAAATCGAACATGTTCGATATTGTCGTAGCTTTGTCGGAAGGCTCCCGACAAGGCTACGCCAAGCTTCATGTTGCAGCCTGTTGTAGCCTCTTGTTGGGAACTGGGGTCCACCAACCACGACAAGGCTACGACAAGGCTTCCAATCGTAGGCCTGTCGTGGACCTTGTAGGAAAGCCATTGTCGTAGCCTTGTCGTGGTTGGTGGACGCCCGCCTTAATTCTGTTGGAAGGTGAAGAGGTCGGCTGTGGTGGCCTCATTGCGTAATCTATGCGCAATTAACGGATGATCTCTGCATGTCTTGTATCCATAAACCTGGAGCAACGGGGCCCTGGCGTTGATGTACCCTAAAAATTGATCGGTGGTTCCCGACTGTAGATCGGTGACAAATAGTCGGCCAGTGAAAAACTGACTCTTTCACCCCCAGCAGTGATAGATTTACCGCAATATCAAAGGTCAATCCTTCCCACACCATGTCTACGTAGTGTGGGAAGTAAAAGAACTCAAAGAATGCATGTGAGGAAAAGAACCTTGATTTAGCCTAGAGAGGATCTGTAATGGTTGACTGGACGCTAAATATAACCAAACAACAAACAAAACAAACGTTAGACGATATATAGGCCACGATTCTTTAAAAACGTATCACCACCTGACTACTTACCCTCGTCCATGGCTTAAAATCGTCTAGTGTAAACGCCAAAACGAGTGGCAATCGTAGACGCACTGTGGCACCATCTGACGATTATGCTGACGATTTTTCTCCGACCGCTATTTCAAAACGCCTTGAATCAATTGTTTAGACATCTAACGATTCTGTAAAACCTCAATCATCAACCACCTCGCTTGTTTTGCTAGAAGTGGATCTTCTGCGTCGATGGTCACAGAGTGATCCCGCACCCACCAACGCCCATTCTGGTCCCTATTGGCCTTACGATTGACTTCCCGATCGGAATACAACATTTGATTTATTAGCCATAAGTGTTAGGTATATCTAACCGTAGCAGTGTGTCTTTTTTTATTTTTTTTATTTATTTAGTTTATTACCCTTTCTCCTACACGAAATTCTTCCGGGCAACCGAGTCGAGTCACACTAAGTAAATTAAGCAACATACAACTACATCAAGAGGCTAACACTAGGTTAGTAAGTGTGATTTAGGGGGATGAACATGATAAGGGGGGGAAGGATGTATGGATGAAGGATGCGAAGATCGTGAGACGGTTCTGATCAGATTATCTTTTTGAAACTGTTCAAGCTTGCTATTCGTTGGAATAGAGGCGGAATTTTCTCCCATTCCATCAGTCCATGCCACAGGGGGCTCTTCTGGTAGAATGCAGTTTTCGGTCGCTTCCTTTTCAGTTTCACCCCATCTTGACTTCGTGTTCCATATATCCCTTCGATGGTTTTTAAGGGGTTTGAGGCATACTTATGCATCAGCACAAGTAGGTGATTTTTCCACCTGGGCTCCAGAGGTCGCATGTTGCACACATTATGCAGGTTTTCGATTGATTGCCGCTGAATTGACCTCCCCTAGATCAGCCTCATACCTCGATTGTGTAGTAGCCTTAATACCTGCTTGTCGGATTCTTTATATGAAAAGTTCAAAAAGCCGCAGTAATCCATGGATAATAACCAGGATCGTAGAAAGATATATCTGCCTAGCAGCGTCGAAAGTGAGACTTGGTCGCAATTTACCCAACTTGTAGAGACGGTTGTCTGAAGCAGTGGGTGCCTGGCCTCGCAGTTTGAACTGCACCAACCTCTTAGTCGGAACAGAGTGGAGACAGAGGTGGCCCCAAATAGGCCTTTTTCCACTGGCCGGTGTCGCACCTTATCTGCTTAGTTACGCCACAGCTGAAGCCAAATATTCACCTGGAAATGTATACTTTAGCATGGGACCACTGAGTGTATGAGCGTAATACGTTCATAACCTGTGTATATTATTTCCAGGGAAATAACAGTGATTGCATTGCATTCTATGGTATTCCAGCTACAATTTGATGTATCATACATAGATATCACCTCAATGATACTTTAGATATAGCTTAGATAACACAGGGACACAGAAACTGAATACACAATAATACATTGGCAGGCCTAGCTATTATATGCTTATCTTTTTCCATGTTCAAACCAAGATAATTATCAACTATGAAGTCGAGACAGACTCGTTGGTACAATACCCTTGTTTGTTCCAACAATTTAATCTGTCAAAAAACAACACTCCTGCAACCACACCCACCGTTCACACTTTAAGTGTGATTGCTGTATGTCTCTATATGAATACTGCAGGAATCGAAGAGTTTGTCCAAGCGGCCGTGTTACTAGACAGTGGGCCGTTAGGCGGCGCTGAACGGCAACACCTGTATCCACCCACTCGTTTGCTCGCGTCTGATCGGCGGCGCTCATTGGCTGAGGCTGTCACATGTTACTTCTTAATGAACAGACATTAATGACCTGTCATTTCTCGTCAGAGGGCGCCACCTTATGAGTGTCGCCACCTAGTGGAGCGGTGCCGAGTAGGAAAAGGGAAGTAGGGGGCATTCTATCGCCTGAACCAAGCTCGGTTTGTATTTGTGTTTTAGTGATGTTTCTCGGGTTTCCTACGTTACTGACAGAAGATTTGCAGCGCAAATTTGGAAATCATCATTCTATGATAGGCCCAATTTACATCGGCCGATAGAAAATGAACTAATCAATAACTTATCGTGAGGGGTAGCGTCGGTCGGTGGTGCTCCCCAAGATATCATTATATACTTACGTGTGAATGTCTCACTTTTACTGTCAGAGGTACGGATTCCATTCGTCACTGAGTGACGAAAGAATATAAGTACGTCGCTCCGTACCACGTGACCACTGTTATTCTCTAAAAAGTGAGTTTTGAATTGTGGCTTTAATCAATTCCCGGTATGTGATAATAAGGAGACATTATGAGTGTGTCTGAATTACATCTGTTCCTCGATATTGTGATTTTAGATGTTCACCTCGTACTTTGTATTCGGTATATTTCCAACAAAAATATCTCTGTACAGATTCCATTCAGGTACAATAACCATGTCTCCATAAAATACCAGTACCAATAATCAGTCGTTGAGGCATTTACATCTGACAACTGACAATACAACTTTACCTGCACTTATAGAATATGTCTGTAAACCTGCAGTCCATCATCCATTAATTCAACCCGGTATGGTTTCGTTGGTAACCTCAATAATCGGTCGGTGGTGCCAAATTATGCAATTCGGGGTTTTTTTCTGGTTTTTTTTTGTTCTGTTTTTTTTATTCAGTATAAGACGTACAAATTCACCCAATATGGGGCGTTTAGCGGATTTGATGTTTACAATTGCTGATATTTCACTTACTGGCCAGTAGCACGAATTCATTTCGTCTCACTGTAACGAACTACAAATGATACTACACTCTGTACCAAGCGTCTTGTTGAATTAGTAATAAAATGTAAATTTTAATGATTTCCAGGTGTATGATAAGGAGACATAGTTAGGGTGGCTGAATTATATCTGTTCCTTGTTCTATTCTCTAAGAATAGCCTTATGTGACCTGACGAGGTGCATCTGTGTGTATGAGTTGTAGTTCGTCACACTGTTACTTATCTCTCTATCAAAGATACACAACAAAATCTATCGTAAGCATACATATGGTGCTATATGTCTGGTAAAATGACCTAATCCTGTTTACACTATATATCGAAGCCATCCATGTCTCCGAAAATAATATAGCATTAGTGTTTTTATTACTATGATGCATAATAAGTAAAGAGTTGGTCTCAGAGTTTGTACTCTAAGCTGCTCACGACTGAGGTCATTAGTGGAGATATATCCCTCATTAGGAAACAACTTTAGAAAGGAGAAACGTCAGGTCCTCTGGAAAGGACACGATGTCAGGTCACACCACCTCTTTCTTTTTAATGACACCAATATTTCTCACATGCAGCGTGCCATAAGCTTCACTGCTTGCGGTAGAACTTTGATAACGCACTTGATGTTCACTAGATGTGTCATACACAGGCAGATTCAGTACGTGTTGAAGAAGCCTGTTACAGTTATATTCTTATAGAGCTGAGGCTTGGGGATGTGGTTCATGCATTACAGCTATCCTCGGGTCCCCAATCAGTGGCAATATGGGACTGCATTATGGTTCGCCATTCACTTACCCGATGCAATTTTATATAAAGTACTGCACTTTTGTTTCAGTCTTAAATATCAACAGCATGTAAGATGATGTAGTTGGAATGTAATAGTTTTAATTGAATTAAAGAAAGTGAAGATTCGATAATAATGCAAATTGCTCCGTAAAACGAGAAGTTGACCTTAGAGCTGACATTATGTTGCCATGGAGATAACTGCTTCGAAGTATCTTTATGTAAACTGATGTTCCACAGTAGGATACATTTAATTCATATTTATAATAGACCTAGACAGTTGACCTTATCATTACATCTACACTTCTATATAATCACATTGAAGATTACCTATATATTGTCTTCGCAATCTATATCCTATTACATGTATTCTAATTTTCTGTAAATGAATTCTCGGTGAAACCCTATCCATTAATATATGCTCTGGGTTCATTCCTGTTTAGTCCGGCTTATTCCGGCTTCAGGCAACTGGAAATTCATCTTGAAAAATATGACTAAGGCTACATTTCCTAGCGTTTTTGTCAGTGTTTGTCTGTGACGCTGACGATGTAAAATCTTCACGAGAAGATTCAGAACAGTGGCAGGCATGAGTCCACAGTGGCTGCAGGGTACCTCAGGTGCTACAATCTTACCCGCCTCAAGGCAAAACCTGCCTGCTCGATAGGGTCATTTAATACAGGTTGGCGCTGCGATTGTAAATAGCCTATTAGTCGTGTTCTTTGAGGCCCTAGCTAAGAGACGGGCAAGCACAGATCCCTAAAGCCATGGGCGAGTTCCATCTGACTTTATTAGATGCTAAATTTATGGTATAGACATACGTATTTTAATATGATCTAATTTTAGGAAAAACTCACGCCAAATCAACTAGAATCGGCCCATACATGATTAATCGTTCAGTGCCGTCTCGCGGTGCATTGTTTAGTTAGGCTGTCGCTCAGTCAAACACCGCTAATATTTAGACATATGTTTATAAGGAATTCAGAGTTCAACACCTAGGGTGTAGGCGTTAGGTGTGAGAGCAATACTGTTTGTTTCTGGCAAGATATGACTGCTGACACAAAGTAGAGTGTTGTGATATCGAAAATAGATTGTCTTGTTGATGATTTTTTCATTTTCACCTAGACAGAGATAGGTTTATGCTTTCCATGCCTGCTTATGTGTCGATTGGATGTTAAATTACACAGAAACAAACAAAGCAGTCTGTCGTGTCCTTGTTTTATCTATACCGTATCTGAGGTATTACTGGGGTGATGCATGTGTAGAAATCAAATTGGAACTTGAATAACATAAAATATGATAAAATCAATGTATTTTCTCCGGATATAATCTAAGCGTGTATCAAAGCCACATTACACCCATAGGCTAACTCTATAGAAAACAGTGTTCTAGACCCGATATAGTACCTCCAGTATAATCAAAAGCTTTAAAAAATGTTTGTTAAATCAGGCAGATAAGGTACACTCCCGGCCTGTGGAAAATGGTCTATGGAAGGTACGCCCGCGTGACTTGACGTGTCGGCAGGCGCATGCGCATGATACAACTCCGAAAATGTCGTCTGCGCAGTAACATCTCGCCCTCACGTGACTGAGCGGCAAGAATCCGCGAGACGTGGCTGTCTCGGGGAATATTGGGCGTAATGCATTTGGGCGTGAGTTTAATGTGGATTACGACGGGAGCGACAAACTCACCCCCTTACATGTACGTCGAATGACGACAGCTATTAGAGAAATAGCGCCCACTCATGGTCCTGTGTGTTAGCGGCGATTTGCCCGTCTTTTTTTGCTCTTGTCGTTTCCTATTACCTAATCCTGAAATGGTTACATGCCCACCATTTTATCTCATGCATCTCCCTATTTTACCTCCCACCCATTTTAAGGTCGAATTTACAGATTATTATAGGTTCCCAATAAAATATTGCTAAGTGCAAATAGCAAAGCCTAGTGAACGATTTCTATCCTCCAAATTGCGTAATGTAGCACTACCGACCAACTTTTGATGTCGCCGTCGGTTTCGAAACGCTTTGAAATCGTCGGTGAAGGACCCTCTGTCTGCAAGCACCTCTACCTTTTAGTGAAAATAGGGTGTACACATCACTGTCAAAGATCTTTATCATAACCCTTTTAGCACACATAGGAGCCCTCTCATTGTGCAATGGGCATATGCATTTAGCTGCAGTTAAGGCAGGGTTTAAGATTCAGACTTTCTCCTTCCGTAAATATGATCTATATATATATTCTCATGAAAATTTAGCAGATGTAACAAATAATCTGTCGACAGGTGTAAGGCATACTGAATAATCCACTATTAGGTGTCAGGTGTAAATATAGCAATAACTGGCAGTGTCTTAGATAATAAATTTCCACAGGGAGCAACACCAATTGATTTTTATTTCCCCCAAATCTTATCGGTGTATTTTCCGTCAGCCTAAGACTTCTTTTCCCTAAAACTAAGGCCTGAGCCCTAAGTCTCGAAATCAATATAGCACGTAGAATACAAAAATCCCTATTCTTCTTGGAGAATAAGTAAAGAAGTCCGTGACACATTGCAAAAACTTAATTTGCAATGCAGGATGATATAAAAATACAATAAAATTACTCGCGTCAACTTCGCAGAGGATACACAAACTAGTATCAGAAACAGGTTGATATTATCTTTCTATTGTATACAGCTTTACCAATCAAATAGACATTGGGATTTGTTCTACAGACATCCCGTTATACAATGTCACATGTACCCCCACCCATCATCCCCACCCGTCCACTACACGTGCTCATTTTCTTCTCATTTTCTGTACTTGACGCTCTCTCAACCCACTGCCCACGCCAGTCTTATTTTATGGTTTAGTTGCTTTTGGTGGACATCTTACTTTACTATTTCCACAAATAGAGCTTTTCACAGGCTGGGACCTTTCATAACGACAATATTAATAACTGGGTGTAACCAATAACAGATTAGAGTGCACTGCCGCTGGGATTGTAGGACATGATAAAATGTGGTCGGTAGCACGTGATGATGATAATATGATAAGGTTATTGCCGATCAAGTTGGTGAGATGTGGTATTAATACATGAAAAAAAGTAGGCGTCGATACAATAATAGGTACCTGATGCACATGCTCATTACCTTTAAGGCCTGCACCCACTGAGCCCCTGACATACTCCAGCACATTGATGAGTTCCGGTCTGTACATCCCTATCGTGATCGATTATATATGTTTCTATGCAAAGAGATAACTCATCTAAGTTGTGCGTATTAGTAGTACCAAAATGAATGCATTAAGACCGTTACCATTTCGTATTAGCTCCTCCCTGTCTTGATGTTGTCTGTATGTCAACCTTAAGCCTATAAGACAGCGACCCGACCATTGTGCCCGATCACACCTTTGCCCGACGAATCCGTTGGGACGGTCAGAATCGGGTCGCTGTACGCACTTCACAGACTCGATTTTAATCGGGTCGGGCATTACTAGCGTGGGGGTAATGACCGACTCTGCCCGACCATAATCGTGTCGCTGTAAGCACTTCACCGACTGTTCCCGATTCTTAGAAGGCCATTTGAACATCGATGCTACCTATCCCCTAGTCCGATTTACAAGTGCTTTATACCGATTTGTAGGGGAGACAGAGGTGACAATGAATCTGAAAACAGTTTCCGAATATCTTAATTGGATCCAAAGTTATGAAACTTTGAATTATTTTCTATGAATCCACACCAGCGGCCCGTGGCTCACCCCGGCTCGGCTCCCGGCGGATCTCTTTGATCTCAATCGGGTCGTTGTACAAGGTCATAAAGTGGAGATGTGTGATCGGCAAAGGGTATAAGACAGCGACATTCTTGTTCCCGATTATAATCGGTGATCGGATCGGGGACAATCTGTGGAAATTGTCGCTGTCTTATGGGCTTAATAGTACATAGCATGCTTACCCTCACCCTAGGGGCAGGGTGCTCTGACATGACACCTGAGTTGTGACATGATTGGCCCTCCTCGCTAGTAAATCCTCATTGGCTGTTGCTTAGACAGCCAATCGCAGCACAGAGCTTGCAGGCTCACCCTGTAGCAAGATGTCACCCGCTGTCTGTATATAAGCTGAAGAATCTATCATTAAAATCGGTTATGTTCTTGACTCATAGTAGTACCTATTACAGTAAAACCCCGCTGAAGGGGAGACCCTCTTTTCCAAGCAAAGTGACCCCTTATGTGGGGTGCCCCCGTAAGCAAGGTGTCCCTGAAGCGGGGTTTTACTGTACATCTGTGTTTGAGTTCTTACTCGCTCACTCTTGAAGTCTACACCTAACCAGGTTTGACAACGTGTTATGACATGCTTCCGACACTAAATTTTGTTTTGTGTTGGAAGGGAAGGGTTTATGGCAGTAGTAGACCTGGTGTTCCAACTTGACTTGCAACATACTCAGACAAGCTTCCTTCACAAGCTTTTAACACCATGAAGGGTGTGTCAGAGAAAGTTGGTACCGTGTCGCAAAGTGTCACAATGCATCAATGTAGCGGAATAGGTCTTCTGACTCAGTTTACGACAAGATTCCGACACAAATCAGCACATGTTACCACCGGGTAGGTGCAAAGGTAATCATGAAATGTGTCGCCCTCTGAAGTAAATATGTGTACTAGAAATGATTTTGAAATCAATCTAGAAATGAAATCTTTTTTTTTTCTGTAAAACCCGTCCCATAACACTCCAACACACGACGACATAGAATTTTGTCTAACATTTGACATAGCTATGGTGTGGGGATTTTGTGTCGTAGCTATGTCGGAACGTGTCAGAGCCGTGTCGTAACGTGTCGGAAGCATTGGGTGACAGGCACTAACCTTACCGACTATCCCTGTAGCCACTACATCCCATCAACTTCCAACCCCATGCCCCAGGCACCCTTCCCCAAGCCCAGCCACAGGCTTTGTCCCCCTCATGGGCATGAAGTGATGAGAGCTAAGCGGATCGTGGGAAATGAACGCCACAGGAAATAGGATTTCGCGCCACTTTCCGCTCGAGTTACCTGCAGCGGGCATCGGGTGGTGTATAGTCAGTGCTCACATCGAGATATGATACCGCTTCCGTGGCTCAGATTGGTTTTAGACTTTTTTATACTAATTACTCCCGCTGTCTTTTTAAGATTCGTGAATGTAGTTCCGCGACTAATGCACTCCTGACAGTTCCTCCGGAAAGCTACTTTTTTTTATTAGCAGACTGCCCAGTCAAAATAACTTTATTCTGTGTCTCCTCAGGAATGTGTTTATGTGACTTGGTGATTTTATAGAGTCTACAGTTGTTTGGTGACTTAAGTTATGGAGGTGACACACGAACAAGAATGAACTCACAAATGATCCACAGAAAATCAAGTTATCCATTCAGAGCAAATAGGAATTTCTAGGGTTTGCTGAATAACATATATATGCACATTCTTTTACTTTTGGGTTCATTTTTCTTGTTGTTAGTTTATGTTGTGCTTTTATCTTCTTCTTTTTTTTTGGGGGGGGGGGTACACTCAGGATCAGTCACGCACAGGTATACCTATGGGACAACACATCAATATGTCATCAATCTTGAGATTTATCCCATCTTTCTTTGTGTCAAAAATATAAGACCAATTGATATCACTTTTAATATCATGTAGCACATGTAAGACGTTCGTCTTAAAGGCATATCCTACAAATGACAATGGTTCCTCCTGATGATTTACAAATATTGACATTTAACAATTAAAATTGGTCCTTTGTGACTTTGTTAGATATCAAATGATAACTGATTTAGGTGGCAACTACAAAGAGGGTCTGAAGCGTGGTGGGAACCTAGATAAAAATTCTTACTATTTTGAGTGAAAATATCACTTATCATCACATTCAAATTCCAGGATACTGTTGACATGGTTTGTCTTCTTATTTTTTATAAGGAGTACAGCTCACTTTATTATCTGTGATTATCCAAATTCAGTACATGTGTTCCTCCCCCGTTGTACATGTGAACGCCCGTCGCCGAATTTACATGTACCTTTCCATAGTTGAGGATACAATGATACTGACGTCGGTTTTAATGTTTAAGGAAACCCATCTAATATACCTTTAACCACGTTATCTAGAGCATTCATTAGAACAGGATTAATTGGGAGTTATTCATTGTAAGGCTGTGATACATAAGCTGGTATCAGCGGAAGGAGGTGTCAATGACTCCAATGCTAGTTGTGAATCACCATTTTACAGGAGAGATGGCAGAGACTGCGGTGGTTGTGGTGGTGGTGACGGTGGCGGCGGCGGGAGTGAGAGGTCTGCCCTCTGCCCTATCAATCCTCACTGCCGTGGCCCATCCCCCAGCACCACCCCAGCACACCCAAAGACTTCCTTCCCCAGGCGCCCAGGCCTAGCTCATCTTGTAAAGGTCAAAGTATCCAACAAAGGAATCTGCCAGGCGGAGAACGCCTATATGTATATATATATATATATATATATATATATATATATATATATATATATATATATATATATATATATATATATATATATATATTATCCACTGATTACGGAGTTTCCATACTAAACCTGTAGGGTGTAATTCACCAGGCGGAGATGACGGGTGCTCGTAATCTCTGCCCTACGAAGAGCGGAGATTACAGAAAATAGTCCCTTGTGCACAGAATAGTGTGCGAGCAAATCGGCTGTCATTTTGTCTTTTCTTTGATAGTACATTTGCAAAACTAGATAATAAACATAATACGAAATGGCTTTAGATAAAAGCGGAGGTAGTCTTCTTAGACTAGACTCTGCATAATATCCTCACATTGGTTCGGTCATTACTATGCTTCTAGTTCGCGGAGATTACGGCCGCTTGTACCTGAAACCAGTTGGTATTGTCTATAAAATCACCTTCAACCAAGAGCAGCGTCAGACACAATTACAAGCACAAGCTTAATATGAAACTTGACCATGATTTTATTACCGCCAGCATGGTGAGCTTTGGACACGAAAAATAGTGGGAATTAGTACACGGATGTCGTATACTATATGGAGACAAACTTAAGGTAGCTGAATGAAATATGTTCTGGGTTGTTTTGTGTCAGAGAGGTCGAAGAACGATGCTTATATTCCCAACCAAAACAACAAGGAACAGATATAATTCAGCTCACGTGGTACTGAGGGAAATATTCATGTATAGTTCATCACACTGTGATGAATGGGATCTGTACAGCTGACCAGTAAATGCGAGACATTCGCACACAGACCTGTTAATGATTAGAACCAGACTACAATGACATTTTCCAGAGAATATCAACTACATTCACCTAGAAAATATGTAAAATTTTAATTCCCAGTTCAACCCACTAGATGTTGCTTTCTTCGCATGATTATAACTTTATTCATAGAATTTTCCCTATTAGATAAGACACTTTCAAAGGAAACATCAATTTAAATGCATGTTTCATAATGAATATTACATCCAGGGACGCAACTCGCCGATAGGTAATTGTTTTATCATATCGAATGAATTTCGTTAAACATGCTGCATAATTCCACAATGTACGAACAATGCCTATGATATTTCCGTCGTCAAACAAAAGCACTACATCTGAAGCGTCCCATGTTTGATATATGAGGCTCATTCTTAAAAATAAGACAATACTTCTGAAAATTAATCATCTGAACGATTCGTAATAACGAATTAATTAATTGATGATTAACATTTCCATTATATGCCATAATAAATTAATGACACAACCTTTAAATCGAAATATACCGTGACAATTCTTGAATCTAACACCACTTAACGATTATGCATCATCAACAACCCAAAATCGGCCAATGTAATTTCCATGGGTTCCATGTCCACGACTACGATTACTAACTGAACCCTTTTCACCTGTGATTTTCTATTACATAGATTCAGCTGTAGTCTAAGCAAGATTAACCCTCAGATAAGTGAAAATAATCTCATTTGGGCATCCTATCATACCTTGTTACTTTCGATAAAAAATATAGCAATACGGAGATAAAGGGAGTGTGTCTGAATTACATCTGTTCATTGTTGTTTTGGTCGGAAATGTTCACCTTATTCATCGAACTGGGTGAATGCTTCCAATACAAAAACAAAACAGAACAGACTCTATTCAAGCACACTAACTATGTTTCCAGATAATCCTCTCAAAGACACTGACTTCTCTATGCACGTTATTTTACGAATCCTCGCTGGATACATATCCACAGACTGCTTTTTCATGTTGTTCTGACAATAACGTTAATACAGGTACTGCTGTCAGAAATATCGACACCAAAGACGAGTTCAATTCTATGTTAAAATCAAGACAAAGGGCTTTTAGGGAGGATTACTAAAATTACGGATGCAGGCCTAGGTGTCCCCGGCGACCTGACACGCCCGATGTATTTGTGCTGGACATATGCAAGAACAACTATGTATAGAAACCGCACCTTTGCCCATGTACTTAAATGACTATTCGTAAAAACATATCACCTGGGAGGTGTTTTAAAACTAAGAACGATACTGGCTGAACGATAACGATCAGGACTAACCTCAGGCGACAGTGAGCACGATCGGAGTGTCAGACCGTTTTTTAAATGTTGTCCTTAGAATTCCAGGACATGTTTTGTAGTCTTTGTTGTTCGCCTTCCCTATGTTAGTGGAAGACGTTCTGTTATCCGTGATCGAACCAACCTAGCAACGGATTTCAAATAAGGTAACACTTGTGACCTTCACGTCGAGATCTTACTGTCCGATCGTCTTGTAATATAATTCTCCATAAAAACGGATCACTTTAGGTACAAGAATGCAACAAAGGTGACAATAAGATCAATTCCTCTGTCGTCCCTAGCTTTAAAAGACACCTCCCTGTTATTGTTGGTCACTAAGATCTGAAAGGATTACTAAGATTAAAGCAAAATTGCCTCTTATCTTCTCATGCACAATTTCTAGTTTCAGGGATTTCCTATCTGCATTTTCTTTGGAGTATTTTTTGTATTCTCCTTGGTAGCGATCTCAGGAAAATACATGATTGTATGCGTTGAGATGGACAGGTTCGTATTAGACCTGTGAATAATTACCTACTACATTTAAAACGTTAGAATTCCGTCGAATCCGCTTGGAGAATCTCCCGCACATAGGGACAGAGTGAACCCGATCTAGGGTGGGAGATTGAAGCCCCACGGGAGTGAGATTCTCGTGTAGGGAAAAACTCGAACCTGTTCTTCTTTTTTGTAGGACTATACATAGATATACTTTTTCTTTTATGATTTACTTCGAAGAATACCGAAATCAGAGTTTATTGTTGTAGTTTTCTGATCTACTGTTCTCGTGAGAAACAAATGAGATACCAATTTCGCTGGTAACCCTTTCAAAACTCTGCTGATTCCCCCCACCCACCACCAGTCTAAGTATTTGTGCCACTCTAAACATTTGGCTCTATGGAGCAGTCAGCAGAGTGTTTGGCTAGAGATGCGAGTGTCGGGAGTTTGAATCCCGCTTTGGCAATACGGATTTTTGTTTTTCTATATTTTTACCCCTAACTCGGACTCGACGAAGTCGCTAGTAGATAAACAATATTGCCTTGATTTTGCTCTATATGGTCGTATTTTCAACGTAGTTGACGTCCATAATTCTGGACAATAACGCGACTTCTCAGAACGTCATGGACTGGATAGCGTGGAAGATAGGTGAATAGTTACCTGAAGGATCCCTCCAGTATAAATTCCAAAAATTACTCGTTGTTTACACTAGACGATTATAGGCGGCGATTCCTGAATTATGCACCATCTGACGACTTTCAGCTGTCAATGGCTAGAAATCGATACATAAAAAGTGAGTAATTCCTGGGTAAATATTTGGGTTGATGACTATTGCTGCCGATATTGCGTAATCGAGCACCACCTGACGACTTTTGGCTAAACGATCTACAGTCGTCGCGTTTTAGTCGTTTAGTGCTAACGCCGGGTGAGGAAAATAAAGTACAAAGAACATTTCGGATTGAGGAGTAAGGCTGTGGTGTTGATAAACAATGACGGAGCACACACAGCAACGCGAAATCACTTCAGGTTGAAATCAAATAAATAAACTACTGCCACACTAGAGTAATCACAGAGAGAGTAGGAGAGTAATCATTGTAAAAGGCTCTACTGGAGGATTCCTTACCTCAGTGTGTTACCATGATCAGAGTGTTTTATGTTACTACTAAAAGACGTTAGGCCTTCCCTGAGACAGCAGCCACCAAATCTCACTTCACAGGCAAGAGAAGGAGGAATGCAGCTAGATGGGGAGAGAGAGTTGCAAGAAATCTAGATGTAAGGATAGAAACGGAGTAGCACAGAAAGAGGGAAAGGAACGGATAGAGACACAGACGGGCGAGTAGCACAGGAACATTAATGTGTAACTCCAGTCGTCCACACATCTCTCAGTACTACTCAGCAAAACCTTTAGTTCCCAACTGATGCGCTGAGAGGCGCCACCCATGTGCTGACGTCACACGCCCATCTCAACGTCGACACTCACCCAGCAGGTCTTTCGCGGCGCTAGCGCTAATCTCTGCCTCAACCCAATGACGTCATACGCTGGTTCCCCGGGTACCTGCTAACAACAGGGACACCAGCTAACATTTCGGGTTCAAAACAAGGCATCTGTCAAAATTTATGAAACTAAAAAAACTCATATATTTATGAGTTTGGAAATATAGGAATTGGAAAATGAGCTTCACAAACAATCCAGCTGTTTCTTTTTCAGCTTAAAACCACTTTATAATGTGAATCCACATTTTATTTGACTGCCCCTTCTAGTGAAGAAAGTAATGCATATGACTATGCCTGATTTGATATAACAAATAGCAGAAAATGAGTGTATATTATCTGCCATATGAATAGGTGCATGTCTATTTACAAGTGAATCAAAAACAATCCCCAAAGCGCTAAGAATTTATGATATTTCGAAAACTGGGCCATATTTGGGTCCAAACAGGCAGGTTGTAGCAGAGATATAAGTGGCCACAGGAAGTAGAGGACGGAATCTCTGCTAGGAGAATGCAGGGTCAAATTGCCCCGGAAGCCGCCATGACCGTGAGGAGGGCTAAAGCCTTCCGGAAGTGGTCCCCTAATCTCCCAGCACATACTCAGTTAGCAAACATTTCGTCCAAAATAGAGGTAGATTCCAGTTCTTTTCGCAAAGGACTTCTCAATATCAACCTGTTTCTGATGCTTCTGTACATATCCTGGGCATAGTTGACGCATGGCAATATCCGAGCGTGAGCGAGGATGATAAGTAGAATAAACTATGATAGGGATACACACAGTAGTATCAAAAATAGGAATATTGTCATTATTATCAATCATAAAAGGAAATGCAACACCAGACATCTTCTCATGTACAATTTATAGTTTCAAGGATTTTTCCTGTATTCTCCTCGGACTATATTTTTGAATTTTCCTTTGTGGCTATCTCGAGAAAATACATGTTTGTGTACGTTTATATGGACAGGTTCGTATTTAGTGGATAATAAATACACAATATATCACCATGATCTTGATCCGCATAGTCTTTTTTTCCCACGTAGTTTGCGCATAGTAATATCCAAGCTAATGCGAGGATATTGAGTAGTATGATGGTAGTAGTATGGCGGATTTTTCCCAATGGTTATGATCAGACCAATTTAAAGAAAATGTCCCTTTATTTAATATCGTATTGGCTCAATCAGAGTCAAAGTATTTGTTTCTGGTTGATCCTCTGCTCATAGAGCTAGCTTTAATCTTAACAGTAACAGACATCTAGTGAGTTGTGTTACAAGTCGTTCTGTGAAGGAAATCCTGATTACTGATTTCAGAAACCATCCTCTCTGAATTCTGCACATTATTGTTCAATAGGCTAGATGCATATCGCAGTAATGGTTATGCAGAGACTTGTTGAATTCTTCTGTGACAATGGATACTGGTTGTACTGACCAGCTGTCGTCTTACAGTAAACTAAGAGGAAATGGCATGTTCATCATTGATGAATGAGCGTACAATTATAAATGAATAACAATTAAAAGGTTAGGATTATATTAAGTCTATGAATCGTTTCTGTAACCCATTCTCACCCAGTTAACTTGCCCTTTCTGCAACTGCCTTATTATCTAGGACCCAAGCATATCAAGCACCAGTTGGTCTTGAGGTATTTTGGTCTTGAGTGATCGGTCATGGTCAGCCGGGCACGCCTCTAAGACCCTGAGACACTGGCCCTCTGCTCCTTTGCCAATATCATCGTGAATAGCACACAGATAGTGCAGGGATACTTTTCTGCAGCATACTGGAAGTCGATATATGACCACTCTAACCGTTAGGCAATATATATATATATATATAGAACGTGCAAGCATGCTCTAATAATGATGATCTGTTTTATATCTTGGGATGCTTTGACACATTCATCATACCGTTCTTGCTTTTTATATGTCTACCGTCAAACGTAAGGAGTCACATCCCAAAGGCCAGATAAGAAGGCTAATATTAACATTCATATATGCAACAATATAAAAAGCCTATTTCATGACATTTCCGACCTAAAATGCTCACATATACACATGATTGGTGGGGTAGTTAGTAGGGTCAGGCTACCTTATTTATTAAAACAATGTCCTTCTGTGTGTTTCTATAGTTATAAAAGCAATACTGACATTGCTATGATTAGCTGGAATAGCCTCGACAAACGGTCTCCTATTACTATCATGGTCGTTGGTAGTAAAAGCCTTTTCGAGGATCCCATAAGAGCTGCCAACAACACCCTATCAGCACACTGAGTCCTGCCATTGTCTCCAGAACAAACATTCCCAATAATACCATCTACCTCAATTAAGTCACAAGCCTTGCGCCATGTCTGTCGTCCGCATACGGCGGGCCGGAGAGCCTCGTGCTAATTACCGGGCCCCTGTCGTCATTAAAAACAGAGCAGGAACATGATCGGGCCGCTTGTATCCATGTTGATATCGTATGGACACAGGGCTTGCGTCCTGTGCCTGGCACACGCAGCCCTGCTGTGATAGGGGGAATGAAGGGGGCTGTTCCCTAAAAGAAATCTGGAGAACCTTCCCCACAGACTAGCCGATTCCTATATACCTCTTGCCGATCACCAGAGCTTGGGTTACTTTTTTATAGAATTTTTTTTCACCTATTACCATAATCAAGCGGTCTACCACCATACCCATTGTCTGGCCTTTGATTCCCGTTTTATGGTTGGAGAAATTTCAGCTATATCTGGATATCCTTCATATCGTTCTCAATAAAATTAGTATTCCAAAAACAGATCTTGGAGATTATACATGGCAGGTGTAGTAGCTACAGTTGTCCTACCTAAGCTGACGGGTTTTTTGAACAAAGGATGACCACGTGACGCCCACTAGACCAATCAGAAATAAGCTTAGATATACAAAGAAAGCATACAAGTAAAAGTTACTCGATCTTTTTTTTTAAAAAAATTATTGACTTTTATTAGGGTCTTTTGTACAACAAACACCGAACTCGGCACAGTCGCCGGTCTTCCGTTCGGGTCCTCTGTGGCCACTAGCAATGTCAAATACAGTTTGGATTTTGAGGATCATTATTTTCATGTAATTTTGTAGTTCATACAATGCATAGACTTTTGATGGAAAGGTAAAGGTGGACATGGCTATCCCATCGATTGTCGGGCAACAAATTGCCTTTTTTGGCAATGTTTCAAGGTATATGTGAATACAAGAACAAGTTACGGATGAAAAAATCTCTAAGTTACTCAGTGGGGATGTAGAATATTACCTAACTTGCTCGAGGCCTTGTTAAATGATTTTCGACATCCTCACCTTGCATTCTTTCAGCCGGAACACGTTTCCCTTTAGAACTTGGCCTTGAAAGCAACTCGGCCCATTTGTATTTCTCCCGGCACCGTATCAAAAACAATCAGTATTTTGTTTGATGTTTAAACCAAAGAAATCACGTGCAATGTATCTGTCTATTCTCGTTAAAAGAGGATAGTAAAATTGCCTCCTGAAGTGAACATACACGAGGCCTAAAACTTAAGTATGGTACGACTTCTCTAAGAATTTGGCGACTTCGATTCGGGCCGACTTCTCCGGTAACCGACTGGACATTGTCTTCTGGTGGAGAATTTTGAATCTATATTTGCTGTTGGAAAGATGAGTACATGTGGATTGACCAATTAAGCCATTTTTGATCAATTAGTAAACTTGTTTTCCTTCAACTTTTGTCGCAATATTCAATAGGTTCTGAAGTGTGCTTCTAGGGAATGAGTATAGAGGCTTGCCCATAATATGAATATTCAGAAATCCTTGATGGAATAACTATTAAACCTAAGTTATTTCAAAGTCTCCGTTTCCACTGTAAAAAGTAAACGGCAATGTACTCAAACCACACAATGATTCATCTTAACGCCCTCTCCCTCAATCATAGTCCAAACATCATGTGGCATGTTAATTCCCGAATGGGAAGAACATTTTCTCAAGATTGATTTCAGGAACGGGGGCCGTGTTCACATTTAAGCAGAAGACGGTGACGAGCGATTGTTATTCTAATATTAGACTGAAATAATTATCCCTGGTCAGGCGTGTGCCAAAGCCGCTAACGCCATGCCGCCCTCAGACACAGCCCTCAGACACAGTGATGACCGGGTGGCCGTGGTCTTTGATGCCGGGCCATCACGGCGGGGTACTGTGTAGAGGGAGGGTAGAGGAGGGAGGGGGGCGGTGCCTTGTCGACGACAGATCAGGAAGGCAAGCTGCAGGCACCGCCGCCTCCATCCTAATTGGATGTGCGTATAGTTCGCCCGTCACACAAGGCTCAGTTTACACCTGCCGACGGAAAATGCACTGATGAAATATCGGGAAGCGAAGCATTGGTCTGTGTTCAGATTTGGGTTTGAAAATTTATTGTTGCTGTATATACTTACTGATATGTTATCTTGAACATGTAAAAATCGGACAGTTATGCCAGATTAGCTAATCGGTAGTCACAATCGGTAGGTGGAAACTGGGACTAAGGCCTTTTTTCTAACCCGGCTGGTTATTTGTATTTCTCTTCTTGAACTCATGTTGAATTGATGGCGACAATTTTGTCAGCAAGTGGTGGAAAAAAACAAGAACTCGGAACATAGATCGGTTGCATTTCTTTGCATCGTCAGCTGTTTATTTCATGTTTATGGATTTTTGAAGCCCGGTAGTATTGTATTTTCACGAACTAGAATACTTCTCTATCTTCTCGCCCATCAAGACTATAGGACTTTCTATCATAAACCATGGACCGTCCATATGTTGTAGAAAGAAAGATAGGGAGGTATTTCAACAGGCTGCTCTCAGTTCTTTAAGTGCACATATTATTCACCCTTCACATCTACTATGACCGGAAGCATAATCAATTGTGACCTTTGTATGACCTTTGTTGTGAAAAATGTTGTCAACCCTAAAACTACCAGTTATTCTTGAATCCTTATCTGAACTTTCTGATATTTCAGAGACCTATAGGCAACACTCAGCCAAATATGTTCTGTAATTTTTATAATTCTGTGATCATTTTTTCTAATAACTGCAAAAGGAAAATGAACGGTATTTTGCCCCCGTGCTTCCAGAAATGCCAAATGGCATTTTCCGGCCATGTCCGCGAGAATACCATATGGCACTCTACCGCCATATATCTATGGGAATGACATATCGCATTGCCAGCCAGGAAAGGGTTAATGATCCTTCTCACAACGATACTCAGGTATATCCACCTCCATCTTACCCTTTAGGGAAGTCTAGACAGTCATATGATACGTGCGCACTATACATAGTCTTCCATGCTAGCTCAAAATACACCCCGTGGTAAAAGAAACCACTGTCTTAGTATGACCTTTCGACTGATGCACAGTCAGCCATCTCACAGTAAATCGTAGCTTGATTGCTGTTGTTTGGCCAAACGGATGGATAGCCAGCGGAAGCAAAGGTCCACAGACACTGACATTTGTTTCTTTCTGTATTTGGACGAAGTGGGCAAGTAAGGGTTGCTTTTAGGGGGTAGACATGGACAGTACTTTATGGCAGTATTTGGGAGAAGTGGTCGTGTCTTGGGGGAAATTGGGTGATATTTTCGTCAGAGATATTTGTTTCAGAGAATTCCCTATGGGGCAATCTAAACATCGTTTTAAGATGTAAAATATTTTCTATTGTGATTTTCCAGAGACTATCACAGAATACATAGTTAATGTATAGTATTATACATTTGAATATCAAAGACTTTAGGTCACCGTCCTTATTTTGGACAGAATTGAAGAAAATTGTATTTTTCAGTACATTTCCTATATAAATCAGGCAAATGAAAATGGTATAATTCTATCTATTGGTTTAGGTAAAATTAGACAAAACTCATTTGGTTTCAGAATACGTCGCAAAAAAACAATTTGAATCAATAAATGTCAATTTTTAGTGATCATCAGTTGGCGCCACTGTGATGTGTGGGATATGTCTTTAAGTTGTCCTTTCATTGATATAAGATATATCTGCAACTAAATAGTTAATATTCTCTAAATTTAGGAATGCTATTGATTGAGCTCTAAGTCTTTGCAGACGCTACTCGTAGCTTCTCCAGCAACACACGCGAAATGTCACGAGGACAGAAAGTATATTTTCTGTACTTTCTTCAGTTACCTTTCCTTACCGTAGGCGTATATTAGCAGTATTCCTCATTCAGAACACTTCTGATCGAAAAAATGGCACCAGTTTCTCTGAAGTAACTGAAATGTGAGACTAGACAATGGGAATGCCAAAAGCTTAGCTGAGGATATGTTATTAATAAATGAACTTTCAAATTCAAAATAAACATATCAAGTGGGATTGGGAATAGTCTGAAACATGCATGTTATTTGCAAAGCCGTAGGATTTGTCTGGAAGGTTGATAGAGATTTGTTGTCAACGAAGCTAATGAGTCACTAGCGTAGCAGAAAAACATACTCCCGACAGTCTATAGTCCCTACTATTCCCAGCCACTATATATTGCACGTACCCATCTGCACCAAATTACTCAAATATAGAGTGATATATATATATAATATGTTAACCCTTTTTTATCCAGAGAAAAAGAAAGATGACACAATACAATCGCCTTATGGTGGCGTTCTTCCTTGCAAGGTCCAGAAAAACTTAGTGCAAACGGCATCACATGAAAATGGTGGAGTAAATGCAGTGTAGCGTATTGTTATTATTGCTATACTACAGGTTATTTGACTCCGATACTTTCGTACTTATTTAGCCACTAGAGCTCACCTCTAAGTTAATACCATTTAGCATCAGTGTACAAGCATATACTACGATTTTGGCCGAGGACTGAAATACCCTATTTACCATCATTTTATGTTTGGGCCTCTCCCCGAAATCACTTTTCCAGAACTCGTTCGCTTCTTTAGATGATTCAAAATTGTATACCTCTCTCTGAAGTAGATGTTTTTTAATGGATGTTTTATAGTGATTTATATTTTATAGTTTTGGGATACTGCAAGGCAACATATTCCATAGATTTACTCCTAGATACAACTATTTATATCCATGTTGGTCGCCAAGTACCTACCGCATATCCCAGTAACGCCAGTGGTGTGTTATTACTTATTCCACCTGATGAAATCTGTATATCTTTTTCATATTTGGTCATGTGATATAAGAATCGTTCTCATCATATCTCTACCCTATGCAGTAGTACACCTTAAGGGAGTATTCTATCACGCTAAATTATCAGCCGAACAATGACTTCCGATCATGTTTTAGGTGTCAGTTTCAATTCTGATAGTGTCTGATTTGCAATTTGGGGGTCATCGGCACAATGGAACAGCGACCAAAGCACTAACCTTGGGAGATCGGGCACAATCGGGCACAGTCGGGCACGTGATTCCATTGCATTTTACCGCTCTGAGACTACCCTAATGATGCATGGGCTAGTACAGCTGTTTTATTGACGGCTGGTGTCCTCTGGTCTCCGATCTATAACTCTGACACCTGACAAGTTTACTCAGTGATTATCTGAAGGTAGGTGTATTTTTGGGACCAATAAACGTTGTGTATAATGAATATATTGAAAGAAAATCTAATTCTAGCCGAAACCAGGCCATATTACAGCCTACAAGGCCCTTGTGGCACAATCATGATCTGGGGGAATTTTGTTTCAATCTACAGGCACTATTGGAATATTGTCAGCAACGGAACAGTTCACATAGATGAAAATTATGCTATATGTTAGGCATGTTTTCACTAGAATTTATTCAGAATTAACTAAAGACTGTTGCCGTCTCAGCTCAGACCAACTTGAATCAGCTCGATAGTGACAAAATTGTCATCGTGCCAACGGAGCAGATCATTTAATATGATCATCTTTCTAAGCACCGCCCCTGACAACACACCTTCTTGCACTCAATCAACACTCCAATAGGCACCGGATCAGATCATCTTACCCAGTCATCTCTGACCGGAAGTTAGAACTGCGCATGCGTAGTCTTGGATTACGCGCCAACTCTTGTCACGGAACTGCTTTAAGCCAGGTACCAGCGGAAAGCTGACAGGCGCTGAGCGGATTTACAGCCGTGAACCAGCGAGACACGTAATAGAACAAAATGTCGTCTGCCTTTGACAAGTGACGTATTCCACTGCGCTGCATTGTATTGGAATTGACGTTAAATATTGCGCCGACCATGTGTGTATGGTGTTAGGTTTTATTGGTTGTCATGTTGAATCATATATATGCAATACAACCAAGGAACTATTATCATCAATATGCTTGCCATAAACTTGTTGTTTTATAAGCGCGCATTTATTTTTCCTTCTGTTCTGCGTTCATTAGATATTCCGTGATATTGAATTCGTGGAAGGTTATCTAGAGGCTGATCTACTCAAGACTAAAAAGGAACTGCATTGAGATCCGTAACCGCTGAAAATAAGCCATGAGTCTCATTTGCGGAGATATATCAGGAGGCAAAGTCGAGTGAGATTATCTTACCTGCTTTATTTTGAGCAATATATCTGGAACATTTCTAGATTGACTTCTGTATTGTATACTGCTACTACCCCGTTATTTATCCATTTTAGCAGGTTTCGGCATAGATCGGTCGCTCGATGGAACCCACGCTTTAGGCCACTTATTAGTTTCCACTTGATGATCTTAGTCTCAGTCTCATTGAAACCCTAGCAAAAGTCAGCATATTGACTTCGACACAGCTGAAAGAAAAAAAGAAGAAAAAATATGATCAGGAATCCACACCTTTGTGGGTCCTGCTTACTACCTTATGATCTTACAAGCAAAGTCCTTCCCCTGCCGCTGGCTCTGCCTTCCGTCTACCTGTCAGTGCCAATTACTCACAGCGGCATTATTGGGAACTAGAGTTCCGTGACCCGTTGCCTTTGACCTTTAGGGATATCAAATCATGGGGAGGCTCTATGACTAAATGTATGTATATGAAAGGTGCTCAAAATGAGGACTAAATATATTGGCCTGCTGGTTTTCAGCCTCTAAGAAATCTCGGCCATTTTCCTTCTGTTTGACGTTTATAGGAATCAGATTGCTCAAAATTGAAAAGAAGGTTATTCTGTAAAGGTCTACAATGCTTCGACTAGTATTTCATAAAGTGGTTCGTGATTACATTATAAGTTATTACCCCAGGGAATTTTATACCAATAAAACTCCTTTGCAGTCATAGCAAAACCTTAGACATTAAGAAATTCGAAATTTATATAAGTTGAAATTTCAATGAAAATTGATAGTTAGCCCTGCACCTTGGGAATTATTCTTTTCATTTTGTGAATGTAGGTTTGGCCGGTTGGGTAACAAGATTCTCAGTCTCTGAAGCGTGAAGCGTGAAGTGGCGTATGTGTCACGTGATGGGGAGCAGTACATTTCTAAGACCCCAGGTGGCGCCACAGAGTGTGCCGCGCTTAGTTTGCCTTTAAGTATCATTAGGCCCGGCGTCCACCTACTACGATAGAATCGTAGACCTCCCGATATGGCACCGATACAAAATGTCAAAATCGGTGCCATATCGGGAAGGTGCAAAATCGTAGACATATGTCTAGACATGCCAATTCACCATGCATTGTATGGGTTTTTTATCGGTGTCTAATCGCAGAAACGTGGTCAACTGCCCCGATATTAGGTAACCTTCCGACGCGATTTTGATTTTGTATCGGGAGGTGCATCGTAGGGCATATCGGTGCCATATCGTAGTAGGTGGACGCCGGGCCTTAGTCTCCTTCGGACCAATAGACCCCTTTCTACAGGTCGGTAGTGCATCTTATCTGCTTGGTTACGCAGAAATTATCAACGTATGGTCTTTATCTTGCGATAGACAGAAGTAATCAGCAAATAATAGTAGAGAATTTGAAGCAATATGAAACTTAGAGGGAAATAAACATATAAAGATAGATTCTCAAAATCTAAACTGTGGCTCAGTATACTTTTGGCAAGAGAGAGGGGTACAGTATTAATGAGGTTCGCGCCCAGGGGCCATAGTGAGTGACTGCTAGCGTGTAAGGCGTTTTTTCACTTTTTCTGGTGTGTAACAATAAGGAAACGACCTTACTGTTGACGAAATGGTCTATCAATATATATCAAACCCCCACCACAAAAGGAGACCGTTTCGTCAACAGTAAGGTCGTTTCGTCATAATATGTTGCCATCACATTTACGTACGTGTGTCCTGCAGGAACAGTGAGCTGTGCTTAAAAGCAAGTCGAATCCTTGTTAGGGAGTATGAACAGATTACAGAGCGGAACAGGCAGGCACTTCCTGTCACATGGTGGCCTTACAGCCCTCATTATCGCCCAAAGAGGGAGAACATACCTGTCTCAGCCCTTCCGTTCTACTCGCCACACAACACACATTCACTTGGGAACCTCGTCTCTCTATCTCCTTCACCTGCTCTTATTAACACTTTACTTACCAACGGTGCCTCAAGGCACTCCCATGGCTAGTGCAAATAATGCCTCCGGGCACTTCTGTAGATAGTGCAAGCAAAATATTTTTGCAAATGTTTTTGGTTAAAATGTCATGTATTTCTGCTGATTCCACATGGATCTTCGTTTTTTCTCAAAGGTTATGTAAAACACCTTTATATTGTTTATCAATAAATGATTTTTATAGACAAATTTAAATACAGTGGAAAAGAGTACAATTTCTCAACAATTGTAACATAGGCCTATAATACAGAGGTGGTCCGGTGTCAGGCATGCTGCATTTATGGACATTCACCTGTGACCAGGGACCTGTTTCAGTAGTTTCGTGACATTGGGCCTAGACAGACATCAACAGCGGCACCAACAGTGCAAGCAACACCGGAAAAATTGTTGTTGGGTTTCAAAACGCATGTCACAGTTGATGTCAAATATCAGTGGATCGGAGCAGCCAATTTTCTTCATATTTGGGACGATCATGGGTTATATGTATCCCTTACTCGTTTTAAAGATTCATTGCTTAGTTCTTACGGAAAGTGAGTGAAATTGTTTAATACTTTTGAAGCCAGGCACACCATGTTTGGGGTCTGCCTTGTCCTAAATGCCGCAACTTGTGTTGATCTGTCTGTATGTTGTCACAGACGACATCTAGACATGTCACGAAACTACTGAAACAGGTCCCAGGTCTGCTAAGGAAATGGCTAAGGAGGGTGTCCGCCTCTTTTGGCTTTGACATCGGCAGCGTATCGTAGGGATTCCCGATGAAAAGGGCTTTAACCCACTGAGCTCCGGACACACTACGACAAGCATTCTGACATTCTTCTGACACAGTACGACAGAGAATTTTTAACATTTCGACACGGCTACAAAGCGGGGATCTAGTGACATACTCTGACACAATATGACATGGAATTCGTCATCACACTGGCACGTCAATGCATGAATTTGCATTTGTAGCCATGTTGGAAGCAGTGGCTGCCTGGCAAATTGCTATCGAGTTCTATGGATTTGACAGATAAAGAATGCTGCTTGCCGACGACGTCTATCATGTTTCACGGATGAAAAAAAGGTAGACAGTATGCAGAAGAAGACAATAGCGACACATTATCTTATTCCGATGCATTTTATATTCTGATGTATTCGAGCATCCAATTAATAGATCAATATATTGTGATATTAATTAAAATTGATGAATCCTTTTGATTCAATTCACGAGTAATTACGACATGATTCATTCGTTTTTGATAGGTGTTCTGTCATGTAAGTCTCATTTAGAGACAAATATATACATGGACAAATATAAAGATCATTACACGGGAGAATGAATACAAGCACAGGCTCAATAGAATATAGAGGAAATCCATTCAAGTTTAGGGTCTGAGCTCGTATCCCATCGAGTTTGAATCACGTAGTAATTCGCAAGGCAAAGCCGCGTGAATTGCTATGTGATTCAAATGAGATGGGATCGAGCTCTGACCCTAAACTTGAATGGGTTTCTGAATTTATCTCACCCTGAATATTGACTAATGGGCTAACATTTGTGACATTATCCCCCATTGGATATATTGTCTAAATATCTAATGGGTGCTAGATACGAGTTTCCAATGTTAAGTCTATGGAGAAAAAATATCTGGGTTGAGATAATAGCGTAAAACCTGTGCAACTTGGTTAAAAAATAACTCGGAAAACATCAGGGGTACATATTTGTGGGGGGTGGGGTTAGATATTGGATATTCTAGACATTTTTCTCTTTCTCCTGCCTGGACGTGGTCAAGGGAGTTAAATATTAAGAAGGAACATGAGTTTTGATTGCAGAGTAATCTTTCGAGGTAAATCCGAGTGAGGTTATGTAGTAGAGTGGTTCTGATTTGATTTTTGTATTTCTAATTCTATATCTCACCCCTATCACTCACTGATCGGCAGACGTTTGTGGTTCATCAGCCATTGAGGTTGTTTTTTTTGCGATGCTCCAAGGACGTTGAGTACGAGTTTGCAATGTTAAGTCTATGGGGAAGAATTTCATAGTAGGGATGATTTGAAGAACATAACGGATAACCACTCATAAGACCTGTATGACTTGTCTGACCCTGTCATGAAAAGCGATCGTTTCCGTGATCATTTGGGAACATAATCACTTGTAATGATTATGACTATGCAACACAAAACAGTCACCAAACCATCAGTCACTTCCGAGACTGATCACTCATTAGTGATCATCACGACTTCGCAACGCGATGACCTCGAAACGGTCACTATAGGCGGGCGTCCACCAACCACGACAAGCCTACAACAATAGGTCCCCGACAAGGTCCATGACTGGCCTACGACTGGAGGCCTTGTCGTGGTTGGTGGACCCCAGTTCCCGACAAGAGTCTACGACAAGGCCACGACAAGGCCACGATTCTGAGCTTGTGTTGGGAGCCTTCCGACAAGGCTACGACAATATCGAACATGTTCGACTTTTCCCACGACTGGACCTTTATCGCGGAGTGTCATGGCGTGTCGGGAGCGTGTCACATAGGTCTACGATAGGACATTTTGGTGGAGTGTGCACATCCCGACACGCCACGACAACGCTGTCGTAAAGCCCTCCTTCTTACGACAAGGCTGCGACAAGCGCTGATTCACCATGGAGTTGTCCCATTACACTAAGTCCATATAAGGAATAGAGTAGACCCAGTAGCCAATGACTGCATTCGCAGCAAACCCCGACCTTGACCCTGACCTCCTTACATGATATTTTCTAGCGCCTTGGGACGCTTCTTTAGTCGAGAGTTGACCTACAATCTAATGGGCCACAACCACCCTCGATTGGAACTTTCGCGTCGGCGCTTGTCGTAGCCTTGTCGTGGTTGGTGGACGCCCCCGTTATATTAGCCATCGTTGTGACTATGAAACATCTCCCTGACTAAACTGATAATCAGCGTTGGATGTGTAAGACTAGGATGCTAAAATGGATTTTCTTTCAGGGAAACGTCGCAGTATAGATGTGTTTTCTGCTGGCGGCTGGGCCGGTGGCCTCACTCAGTGTAATGGATTACTGTCTTTTACATGCGGTCGGCATTTACCCGGCGCTAACAACGTGCGAATGGTGGGTGACAGATTAAATGGGAATGTGATTACGAGAGTGTTTATCTGCTCAATGACATTCTCTTTAACAGCAGTAGATCCTGTAAATCGTGTTCATAACGCAAGTTTGACCCTGTAATCTTTAATGTTTTCAGGGAAATATTTTGTATTCATTGAAATGACACATGATGAGTAATTTATCATGTGAAGTTGACCCTATAGTCAGAGATAATAGGGCTCTCTGAGGATCTATGAGAGTACACATCAATGTGTATATACCTCAAACGTAAGAACATTAATGGGACAGGTGGGCCGACTAAACCTTTAAGGTACTCAAGTCACAGCATATGGTATTAATCCTTAAACAGCTGCACATCATTCACCGTGTACATAATACTACGGCAGTCAGCGTAACCAATTGTGACATTTATATGGCAGGCCTCGGTGGTCTATTCTGTCAAAAGATTTACAAATCTAAATCAGCAGTAATTCATATTCCTATATACCCATTTCCGAAACCTCTATAGTTACGTATACCGCTGCTGTTTGGGGTGCAGTAATTATAAGTTATGTAGCGAGGCTGGCGTTTTCGGCCCAGGCTGACGTTTTCGTCCCGGGCTGACGTTTTCGTCCCGGCCTGACCACGTGACATAAAGAGCAGCGGGACGAAAACTTAGCTATTGCAGTTATTCGATAAGGGTGGCCATTTTTCTGGGGCTATCGCAGGAAAAGAAATAATCATTTTTATGGATATTTGAAGGTATATAGGAATAGGGAAACCAAGTACCGGTAATAAAAAGTCAAAGTTACTCGGTAAGGCTTGGAAAAATTACTGCCCTCTAATCTATATTGAACTCTTTAATGATTTAGAGAATAACTGGTAGCACTCAGTCAAATATGTCATGTATTTGTCATAATCCAGATATAATCTTTCAAAGAAAATACTGTAAATGACAATTTCTAAAGAACTATGGCATATGGCATTGCGCTGTGAGAAAAGGATTAACCCTTTCCTTTGCCCAGGGCATTGCCATATGGCATTTCCATCGATACGACCGAAGAAAACCATATGTCCACATGCTGTTCAATTAATAATATATTCGCTATATACAAGGGAAAGGGGTTTTGTATGATGACAATAAGTAAGTGGATTTGTACGGAAAAGTGTTAGGCTGCCAGTGCAGGCCGTAGGCTCAGCTCAGTGGTGCTAAGTACATCAGGAAATAAGGTGCAACACCAACGACTGCACATAATATCCACACGCACACACTGCGGTTACAAGGACCCCCGAAGTCCCTCAAACCTCCCAGAGCACTCTAACTGCCCTAATCTTAACAATGATAATATCATAACACGCAGAACCTTATTCAGATATCATGTATTGTCATATATGTATTTTTTATGTCCTGGTTACGTTTTAGTGTAAATATATCCATCTCTGTTCGCGGAATAGGCACTGATTGATACTTACCAGTTTTATCATTTAAATATGATTAAAGCAACAGCAGAGTCACAATATCTGCACGTACCCAGTATGACAATATAAAATGGTCTGCGTATTTGCTAACTTTATGAAGTAAATGTAATTTTCTATATACCTGTGTAGTATAAACTGTAGGCCTATATACGTACTGTTTCGCCATATAACATATAAATAACATACGGAACAGTGTTCCGTGCGGCAAAATACGGAACAATTTTCCGTACGTGTCGAATAAAACATCGGTTGTTATGCCAAATTAAGTTAATTATTTTATTGTTTTCTGCTATACATTAAATATATAACGACCTACCATGCTTGTACAACGACAAAACTCGATGATAATGTACGGTTCGTACGGAACTCGACGTAAACGCCTTGTTCCGTTCAAAACATGTACGTGTATTATCATCTCGTTTTGTAGCTTGTACAGCATGGTCAGGTCGTTTTTTATATGTAATGTATTGTTCGGTCCTGAAAAACACTGCAAGGAAGAACGTCCATCAAGGCGATTGTGTGTCGTCTGTGTTACCTGAATGAAAATAAATTTTAAAAAACCGGGATGGGAGATGCAAGGGCGTTCAGCCAACGCGAAGGTTACCTACGGAGTTCGATTGACCTCTGTCTCAACACTGTTCCGACTAAGTGGTTGGTGTGGTTGAATCTAGGGTTTTTCCATGAACATCCATCTCGAACCAAGACATTTGGTTAAATTCTGGTTCTGAAAGCAAAAATGCTACTAAGAAATATTCATACGTTGATGAATTGATAAAGAACCTTAGCTTTGTGGTAATGTTATTCAAAATAGACACACAAGGAAATAAATACAAGGGGAAATGGCTTTAAGAGTACGAAATGACACTCTCCTGGCATAGGTCCAGGCAATGCGAGAGATTTGCAGGGAGAGTGGCAAATACTTACATTTAGTGGGTCAAGTTGGCCGCGGATTAAAACCCCACACGAGTTATCATAGTGCATCAGTGCCCAGTGGAAAGGGTTACCTCCAGAGTGTACCACAGTAGTTGAAGCTAGGGGGCAGCACTACTGCAACACACTAGTTCCGTCCTTACACACTAGGCGGCGCCACCATTCTCAGGGCTGCAGAATCGGCTTCAGTGCTGTAACCCTCCATACAAGACTATGGCTAATAATGCTCAGCGTGTACAGTAAGAGGCATGATTCTGCCTGGACATAGGCACTGGGAATTAAATCTGTATCATAATTTAAGGTTTCTACAGGGATCTCAATCATTTTCCCCAATATTTATGGTGATGTCTGAGCAAATGCATTGCGGTGGACTTGTGTACGTATGTGATATGTCTGGTAAAGTGAGTGCTGATGATGGAGGTCATGGTATTACAATAGTGTTAATGGTATGTGTGAATGCTGGTAGTACTTCTAATATTCACGTACAATGCTGGTGGTGATCTAGGTCAGTTTAACTATACACTCTGAATGTTTAATATATTTGAAGTGTGTTCGAACACTAGCAATCTGTTTCTACCTTTAAAGCCATATCCTACAATTTACGGGGACGCCACGTGGTGATTTTCGAATACTGAAAAGAATCAATTTAAACCGGTTGATTTGACTTTTTCTAATACAAAATGAGTGAAATATAACATTTGTCAAGTCTCAACTTACCCAATAGGTAGATTAGGTAATTTTACATTTTACTGATTTATAAAGAAAATAAACTGAAAACGATGGCTTTCAACCAAGTACCGTGACCAATACTTTTTAAAAGTGTGGTACTACGTATTCTGTATTCTGTGAAAGTTTTGGGAGAATACCATTAATTTTCCTATGAGAAATCCAACTTTTTAGAAATTATATTTGTATATATATTCCTTTGTAATCATTCTCTAGAAGAAATTACCACCAAACCCCAATATTTTAGCAAGATATATGTCTACAATACTTTGAGCTCGTGAAATAAAAGTGTCGGGTAAGTGGCATTTGTTTTAATTTTCAAAGCAAATTGTCCGATATACATTTGAGCACCTCGAGATGCTTGTTTTACAAGCTTGATATTTCTATTTCCATTGAGAGTGATTCCATGGAATTATTATGAGGAGCTGTCAATGAGCGAGTCTATAGAAATGAGCAGCCGAAAGGGGAACGATGAATGTAAAACTAGTACTTGTATTCACCTTTGTACTGAGGGTGGGGGAGAGGCGAATGTGTGAAACCCGCCACATTGAGAAGCACATGTATATAGGCAATAATGCAAAGTTTAATAACTTCTGGCCCATTTAAAATATCAGAAAACGGTTTTCAGATATTTGATCGCTTGTTTCTCCCCTACACATCGATATAAGACACTTGTAAATCGGACTGAGGGGTAGCTGGCAACGCTTTTTAAATGGCATGCTTAGAATCGGTAACAATCGGTGAAAGTGCTTACACCGGAATCTTAAGGTCGGGCAGAGTCGGTCATATCTGACATGGTAGTAATGCCCGACGTGTCGGGCAAAGCAATAAAATCGGGTCGGTGAAGTGCGTACACCGACCCGATTGATGCAGATTGTCACAGACCCGACGGATCCGTCGGGCAAAGGTAAAATCGGGCACAGCGGTCGGGTCGGTGTCTTACAGGCTTAAGACCGACTCTCCCCGACCTTAAGATTCCGTTGTACGCACTTTCACCGATTGTTACCGATTCTAACTTGGCCATTTGAATAGCGATACTACCTATCCCCTAGTCCGATCTAGAAGTTTTTTATACTGACTTTTAGGGGAGACAGAGGCGATTATAAACCTGAAAACCGTTTCCCGATATCTTAATTGGATCGAAAGTTATTAAACTTTGAATTAATTTCTATGATTCCACACCAGTGGCCAGTGGCTCACCCCGGCTCGGCTCCCGGTGGCTCTCTTTGATCTTATCCCGGGTAATTTAGGAGGTTATAAAAGAGGGAAGTGTGATCGGGGACAGTCATCATGTCGGTGTCTTATAGGTATAAGACACCGAATTTTTTTTCCCGAGTCGATGGTCGGGATGAATCGGGAACAAATTTCGGTGTCTTATAGGCTTAAGACATCGACATTTTATTCCCGACTCTCACCGAGCCGATGGTCGGGATGAATCGGGAAAAAATTTCGGTGTCTTACAGGCTATATCTGACGTGATAGTAATGTCCGACGCGTCGGGAAAAGCAATAAAATCGGATCGGTGAAGTGCGTACACCGACCCGATTGATGCAGATTGTCACAGACCCGACGGATCCGTCGGGGAAAAGTAGAATCGGGCACAGCCGTCAGGTCGGTGTCTAATAGGCTTTAAGCCTATTAGACAAATTGAACAAATTGGACGTTAAATAACCCAAACAAACAAACAAAATCCACACCATTGAGGATGTACGCTCAATTATGCTGCCTAGGTTAGGAGAGGTTATAGACTTTCAGTGTGCTGCAAAAAATATCCCATCACTATCTTTGTACCAATTCTGTGATATTGGGAAAGATGCAGAGGCCAGCTGGCCATGACCAATCATTGAAGACCGAAAGGTTGAGTTGCATTTATTAACTGCGCAACATTTGATATTCATTTACTGCGCTACTCACTTGTTATCATCCTTTGTTTCGTGTCGACAGCGATGCCACCTGGTGGTCATGGCCTCCACGTGGTTACCTGTTGATTATTTCCAGCAGCAACCGCAACTCCGCTGCTTCAATCCACATGTATAAAGCGTTATAAATTTGATGGTTTTTTTTCTCAAAAATAAAAAAGAGCAGGGATATTGAGTTGTGACTTATGACGACCTAAATCAAGATCGGTTGATTTCTAATTTTCAAATATATTGACATTTCCATCTGTATATATATGTATACCTCTAAATCGAGATCAGCACTCATTCCTATGTAAAGCTGATCTAAATGAAGCGAAGTAATCGTGGCCAAAAGCCTAAAAGCCATTTCAGTTCAAAGCGGAAGTGATTGCACTACTCTCTGACCTGTTCAGTCAACCATTAACAATAATCCCCCTACATCATCGTGAAGGTTTAGCACGGCAAGGACAACTTGCACATACTCCATGCTAATCTAGAGAGTGCCCTCAATAAGGCCCTCATTAAGGGCACTTCATAAAGACTAAATCATCACTAATGACCTGTCATGACAACGATTGAGTATGTTGCTTACGTTGGGTTTTGTAATAATGATGTGTTGTTAGAGTGTTCGCACTTGGAGGTCTGTCCTCAACCCTCAACCCTCACCCCTCCTGCCCCCTCTCACCACATAGCACCACCTGCCACCTCACCGCATGCCGCTCACCCCCCACCACAACCTCCACCCCAACCCCCACTCTACCCGCACCCCCACCCTACCCCAACTGGCGACCACTCCAATACCCCTGGAGGGCTATCCTACCTGGAACGAACCCGGGCACGTTAGGAAAGCAATCTGCAGCCATTACCGTGCTTATTGATGCATGGTGCATGCAGGCATCACTGCACTAAAGAAGCATGATGCATGCAGGCATTATTTCTCCAATATTAAAAAACTGTTTTTACAAATGAATAAAAGAGCATCGTTTATTGGATATTCACAGAGGGAAGGTACAATATCATATTCAGTATTTCTATTCAAGAGAAAAATAGCATACCAGAGCAGCAAATCACAAAAAGCAGACAAAGTCACTTTCTTTTGGCTGTTATTATTCAAACCTAGTAGTGCATTCGGTGTTGTATTGGATGTGTCAAAATTAGAGTGACGACGTTTCACTGGTGTTGAACCAGCTTCATCAGGAAATAGAATATTTTGGATTATGTATCGTATTATGTGATTATTACACACTAGAGTTTTGAGTTTTAGCAACTATGTGCCCGTTGCCTCGCGGTATACACTGCCACCAGCAACCATCCCTACGGGGTTAGCTCCGCTACATGCATCCGTCCTTCAAGGACTCATTCAGTCCTGCACCATAGCAGTTGCATCACGCGCTCGTCCAAAGCAGCATATTGAAGAAACCCCCTAGAATCCTGAACCTGCAATGATGTCACATTTTGCAAGTACATGTATAACCATAGATCCCAGGGTTTCCTTGTGTTCTAGCCCACCGCGAATTAGAGTGATGATGCTGTTTTCTATATGTAGTGAAAACATCATGAAAATAGATTATTTATAATCCAAATTTGCCCCTAGCTATCACAAAAATGATGTGCATGATGTTTGGTGGCATCTTTAGGCCAATTATTTCATAGACGTTCGTGCATAGGTTTATCATATACCTGTGTACAAACGTCTCACATGTACTGGTAATTCTGCACACTGTACATGATAGTTGGTGCAGCCCGTACCACATGACTTGTTTTAAAATGGCATTCTTAATGATTTCCAGCAAGGATATATAAATTTAGAAAATATGGTGAGCGTGTCTGAACTTCATCTGTTCCTTCTTGTTTTGGCTGGAAATATTCCCGACTAAAACATTTCATTCAGGTACACCAACCATGTCTTCATATTATAATAATAATACCCATGAAGGAAATACGGTGACTACGTTATTATTACCCCAACGGTATGTCATTATAATTATGCGTTTTTGAACGTGCCCGGGTGCTCATGCGTGCGACTGGCGTCATGCTTCCCTGCACTGTAGGCCATCGGCTCCTCCCGTACGGCTGTCACATCACACTGGCCGTACGGGTCCATACACCATGCTGCTTATGCAACAACCTGTGACAGCTAGCGGGGCGACAGGCTTAACGCATTAACCTCCCCGCCGCCTCCTCCCGCCTCCCCCGCCGGACAGTACGCTGAGAGGCCCGTCCCATCTTAACTGGCAGTCCACGAGGACCCCCATCACTGTGTCTCTACCTCACATGCCAGCCATATCCCTCATGGCTGCTTTACCACTGGATCTACCTACATGTTCACCTGTTGGGATTTTACGCACTCTACTGATACACTTTGGATGATGTTTCCCACCTGTACTCCTCTCGTTGAGTGATGGCGATCATTTTGTAAACCTGGAATCCATCGTCGTTACGGTTCAGTTGGTCGGGAAAGTTGGCCACGTTTTGAATGTTCACACCTGGGAGATTTTAAATCCTCGGCGCTGGTATACTGTGAAAGTAAGTCCTAGATTCCTGTCCATCCTCACGAGTGATGTCTGGTTTTTTTTGGTCACTTTTAGTTAAAGTAAATCGACCAGTTTTCCAGGCTCTATCATTAACAGTTGATCGTTTTATAAGTATGAATTAAGTAACATTTATAAGTATGGATTTAAGTAATATTCTTAAACAAGTTTTGTATATATTAACATACGTATTGTGAGGGTTGGTCATTAAATGTAGGAATTGTAAACTATGACAATATACAGGCAGAGCAGCCAAGTTTTGGCGATGGACTTGAGTGAAATTTTGTTTAGTGTCGGTATGATTCCCGGGGGTATCACTTAATTAAATTTACCTTTTATTCTAAACACTACAAGAAACAGCAATGGTTGCAGGTGCCCCATATTAAGACAAGAATAGAGGAAAAGGGAAACAAGAGTATAAAAAGCAATTGCCATTCAAGGCTCTGTAGCACCATACTGAACGTCAGATTCTTAGTTAACTCGAATAGTTTCATATACTTTGTCGTACTTTGACAGTGTTTTATCTGTGAGCTATAAACATACACGTTTTTCCTTTGAATACAAATATCATATACTTATGCTCTGGTTACAGTCCCTGTTGCTCCCTTGATGCTATTTCTGAATTGGTTCTAATGCAGCACTTATCATTAACTTTTTTGGTAATGTTTTTCATTTTCGTATTCGATGAGAAATCATTAGAAACCCTTGAGACCGTGAGACATGACCCGTATTCCTCTGTCTCACAGTATATACCCACTGTTACAGATATATGTGTGACTTAATTGCTACACACCAGATGGTAGATTGTGTTTTAATACCATGTATTTATGTTACCAATGTATTTGTTTATTATTCCTGTTTTGAATATTGATATTTTTTGTATGGTGGTACACTGTAACTGGCCATTTTGTAACGGCTTCACATAGGAAGTTTCTTTCTCGCTGAATGCTTTACTATCTACTTTAGTACAACGCTATCTGTTGTATTGCGGCTTTGACAGTTTGCCTGATAGGTTAGTGAACAGGAAAAAGAACGTTGACTTCGTACTCCAATACTGTACATTCCCCAGAATCTTCAATTATGTGATATATGGAGAGATTTACTATAACAAATATCCGTATTGAGAATATATATGAATCTGAAATATATATATATATATATATATATATATATATATATATATATATATATATATATATATATATATATATATAAAGATAATGACCCACAGATGCTCGCATTAATAGCATTGAGTAGGCCTAAGCTGGATCAGATCAAAATAGAGAAGCTTTTCTTTTCAGGTAGGAGGCATTTATAGTGGAGCTTTACCAATATCTGTGCCATGTATTGTGGGACCGCAAACCTAAAGTGAAACAACGGTTACCAGGTCAAGGCCCCATCGCTAAAGACACAATGAAGCAAAATAGATCAAGGGACATCCTTTGCTAAGGCGTCCTAAAATAACACATTTTCTCTTTTCCTAGCTGGGAAACTTATAAACTTCAAACTGATACCAACTGTCCTTCCATGTGCACAAAGGAGAATGTATGACGGCTTGGGATCGTTTGCTAAGTACCGGAGAACTCAACCTGAAACGAACTCGACTCGTTATAAAAATTCCTAACTCAAACTCTTATCAATACAGCGGTGGATAGATACTATACTTACTAGAAAGTATGGTATTTAGGATTCAAATCTGGTCTTCTAGGGGAAAGGAAACAAGCAGAAACTCCCAGATCCGCTGGTTTATTCGTCTAAATCTAGTCAGACGTTTTCTTTTATGTGAGTATCTTGTCCATTAGTATCTAAAACGGGTCGACTTTGCGGGTCAAGTTCTTAAAATACGGGTCGAGTTCGTTTCGGCTTGAGTTGTCGAGTTACCATGTGCCATACCTGTGACAATCAATGGTCACTTCGCTGAACACTCATGTAGAGTTGCCACATCCCCTCTTAATCACAAGTGGAAGGGATTCACCTAGACTTGCTCAAGTCTTTGATTATGAACATTCATTAAATGATTAAAGAAAATCAGAATACAATTCATCATAGTATGTGTCCTTCTCTGACTGGCCCATGAATCACTCAGAAGGGGCGGAGGGGTAGGATACAGGGACTGGGGCCAGTCTAGGATTCACCGTGTGGTGACACACGCCCGCAATACGGCAGTTACAAAACGACTTAACGCTGAGTGGCGCGACCATCGATGCGGAAAAGGAAGTGCGAAAAGTGCCACGTCAGGGGCAACTTCTATCTTCCGGCTGGATTGACCGGGGACACCTCTCGGCTTCCTCGTGAAAGGAAATAATGGAATTTCAATAAACCAAATATGCTTGGAAATGGTTTATAAAGCTATTCTATCATAATGGCGTCTTCCTTTCGTTCTCGGTTTGGTTTACACGTACAATGTGTGCTGATTGTTACACTGGGGTCGAGGCGACATAACAATTACGGATATATTATCCGTCGTGTATAAAGCCTCCACTCAGATTGTATGGGGACTCAGTGAACCACTACTATTTGTTTAAAAACTGTCAGATACGATACACATTGTATACGGATTTCAAATCTATTGTATACGGGAAAAAGCCAGTGTATAAGTGGAAATAGTCCCCCTGTGTGCTATTATGCAAAACACAGTCCCTAATGATATGCCCTGTAATATGCTGCTTTTGCTTGTGTTTTTTAACACTCGTGTATTACTCTGCGTCAACCACCCGTGGTTAAAGCCTGTGCATAGAACAATCGATTATTGTCCACGTATGAACGTGTTCCTGTACACTTACAGACGAACACTCTATAGTTATATGTATCCCGCTGCAGGGGATGCAGTGACGACAATTTTCATATCAAGGCTGACTTCTTCATACCTGGGCTGACGTTTTCATGCCAAGGTTGATCACGTGGCACCGTTTAGACTAATCAGAAAGCCTGGATGCCTGAAGACAACATAAAAGCTAGCGTTACACAATTGAGCCTCGGTAAATGGCTTTAAGTATCCTCAACGAGGAAATTCGGGATTCTTTCACCCGAAACCAGTTTCCCTCTCAATTTAATGATGAAGGAAACAGTATTGCTTAGCATGGTACGGAACAATCGTGGGGTTTTTTTCAAAGAAAAAAATAGATAATAATACAAGGCATTGGGCAAAATTCTAGCCACCAGTCGTAGAAGATGTAGCATCCTCCCCCTGTTATAGCTGTTCCCTATACCTATGGCCGTATCGACTGCGTATGCAGCCCGATTCTACGGAATTCATTTTTATACCCATACGTCACCTGGTGACGTACGGGCTATGTTATCACGTGACTAGGTAAAAATGTTACCATTTTTACGAATATAATGATACAAAAAGAGGCTGACTATTTTCGAGCGTCATAACTTGTGGTAAAATCATTGATCAGATATTTCCAACTGCCTTCAACATCGGGATACAAAATGTATATCTATTTAATAATTGTACCTCGTTTTTTTGACGTACGAAGACCCTAAGCCAGTCATCCTAACCATGTCTCCCTGTAATACTGAAAACCCTATCCATTCCCTACAGCCTATTCATAGCCCTCCTGGTGGAAAAATCGGCGTATATTTTGTACTCTGTTGGCTTAGTTACTATGTCCCTCTCCAGGAGGCGTGGTGGCGCTTCTCCTCCAGGGGCCAGCCTTGACCTTTGTGTCCGGGTGGAGTACGCGTGTCCTCAGCCGATGATGGATGGAGGAGCCCGGGGACGGCGGGTGGACGGCGGGGGTGCCGCGTGGACACCGCCGCCGCTGCCGTGCCGCCGGGTGCTGTCGCTGCTCGCTGCCTATACGGTGCCTGCTTTACCTTGCAATGCATGCTGCTCCTGGTGATGCCTCCAGACCATGGCTCCTGGGTTCTGTTACTTCAGCGGCTGTGACAGCTGTGGCTATAATTCGGCGGTAATGCTGCATTCAATGCAGGGACAGCGAACCGCCATGCTTCAGTCTATCAAGTCGTAGAAATTGGTGTGTGGTGGTAGACAGCTCCCACACATAAACACACACGCTGATGCATACACACTATGTATTTCTATATAGTTATATAGTTATTTATTCATAACCGGTCTTGGTATATACAGCTATATAACTGACATTGGGAGTTTGCGCGAAAGCATCTTGCAAGACTATAATGGCATGGGGATATTGGATCTTTAAGATGAGGGTCAACTGGACGTTAACTGGTTGAGACAATGAACTCATGGCGTTTTTAATCATGTCCAGGTATATAATGATAAGGGGACACAGTGAGGGTCGCTGAATTGTATCCGTTCAGTGTTGTTTTGGTCGAAAACATCCACCTCGGCCTTTGAACTCGGTGGGTATTTTCAGAGCAAAACAACACGGAACAGATTTAATTCAGTCGTCCTAACCATGTCGCCCTGTAATACTGAAAACCCTATCCATCTGCTGGCTACCCTAAATACCTACCGTTTCAAGTATTTCATAAATCAAATTCAAAATGTGACTGTATCCCCTTTTTACATGTCCCTGTAAGCACACCTTGTTGACTAAAAGATTACTAGAAAAGGTGTCGGTTTTCACCAATGCATGCCTACACATGCCATCTAAAAATCACAAAGAATTCCTGCATGCGGTATATGGATTTCAGGATTCAGGTTCACACGTAGTGAAGTGTCTGTTTTGCGGCCACGTTTGCCATTGTCCCGCCTTTGATACACCACCATGCCTACGAACCTTTAAAGGTATGAAGAAAATACCAGGGGACTGTGCCGGCAGCACGTTTCGTTTTACGGGCAAACCTGTAATTACTACGTTGGTCCCTTTCAGAACAGCCGTTGTGTGGCTGGGTTTCACGGCATTGTTGTTGACCACAGTCTGATTATAGGCGCCTGGACCCGGTTCCACAAATAGGTCTTTACAATTCTTCTTATTTAGTCCAAGACTGAAGTTTCTGTTCTGGCAGTAAACCAGTCTCTCATATCAGTAAATGTGTGGTAGAAAACTGTGTTTTGATGTTGTCAGATGTCATTTACATTCGATCATGGCATTTGAGAATGGATGAATTCACGAATATGATCAAGAATTTAGCCAGGATAATTGTCGCCAGAATTGGCGCCAGAATTGTCTGGTCATTGACCTGGTTCATCAGAATAGCCATCATTGACAAACATTCAATCGAGTACATGCTGTAATGTTGAAGACACTAGTTGGTGAATCTCCTATGAAAATGCATAAGTAATGATACTCGAGAAGAAGATGTGCGAAGGAGACAGTTGAATAAATTATGCTCGCATATGAAGACCTATTTCTGTAGGCCTACTAGATCCAGGGACAATGTGGGTCAGCTCTATTCAAAACTTATGGAAGACCTTCGTCGGCTAGGATTGTCTTAGTGAACAAGCTTGAACATTATCAATTAGTAACTCTCATACGATTCCAACTCTCATACGTCTCCTTCTACCCTGTACTATCGTAGGCTTAAGTTATTCAACTGACCCCAGGGCACCTCTGTATACCTATTGGTAATATTGTAGCAAATCCTGAATGTCGAGCAATGACAAGCTATGTATCATTACGATTTATCATCCATCGTACATACAAAGAATCCATTGAAAATGTATTGGGACTCAACTGTTGTTTTTTTTGGTTTTTTTTATTTTTTTATTTTTTTTTTTAATTTGCAAGCAATTCACCTCTAGTGAGATGGTCTTCCATTACAGCATTGGTCCGTCCGGACAGTATACAGATCGGTTCCATACCAGTCTCTTATTAGAATGGTTATGATAATACAGAGTATATTAGTTATATTATATTATATAAAGCCATAAGTTTGGTACTAACTCAATATTTGACAGAATAGGGGATGAAGGAAACAAAGAGAAAAATCGATGAAATGAGATGAAGTTTAGATTCAGATACCAACCGCATTCCATAGACTAGTGTAGAAAGTTTGGGACATCCGACTGTTCTTTCTGATCATTCAACAATGCACGGTTGCTTATAAATACTGTTTACTGTTTTACTGTTTTTACTGTTCAAATTTGAGAGACAGACACGGCCTATAAAACAGCAACCCTTGATACTGCATGTTTAAAGCTACTCTTACTAGGAGCTCTCTTAACCTCCTCAGACAGGTTGTTCCACAACTGTAACTGTATTAGCCCACAACCCATTATATATAACCTGTCAGATACCATAACTGTAGTATACGGATCCCAATCTGTGGTATACATTCTAAAAGCCATATATCCAGGGCACATATAACACTCCAACCATGGGTACAAGATTACAGCGGTAATGGCTTTGCTGCCAATTCATGAGGATCTAAAATGTTGTGGTCAATATAAGCGAAAGTGAACAACGCAACGGAAGGAGATATGCACCCAGAGTATTTCCTAGAGGCCCACAGAGCCATATGAGTTAGATGTATATCAATATGTAGATATTGTATTTTATCATTTCACTCTATACAGTCAAACTTACATCACATTTTAATGTAAATTCAAATTGTAATCCTACATTTGGGTTACCAGGAATTCCTAGGCTTGACTCATCGATTGCTGACTGCCATCAACTGTAGCACTCACAGGCCATACACATGTTACCCGGCCATCTCACTAACTGTTAATAATTCACTATTGACATGCAAGCTCAATTGGTGCATTGTATCACGCACACAAACCATCACACCGACTCAGCTTTTGCGCATGATTTTTTGACATTTCAATACCTCAGAGCTCACGGATACGGACTGAATGTTAACGGAATCGTCACGGAGACGCAGTTACGTGTGATCCGTGAGGAATTTGAGTAACACTTGTTTCCCAATGTGTAAGAACAGAGGAATTAGTTCATGAACAGTACGGATAAGGCACGTTTGCATTGTCCAACGAAAATGGGCGGAGATTTTTCGAGTTCTCGTAATAGCCCATTTCCATTTTGCGACAGCTGTACTAAGGGTCTGTCAGTGGGTCTTGAATGTACATGTATATCAGTGACGGCAATGGAAATTGGCCTTTAGGAGAACTGAACAAATATACACCGTTTTTAGAGCATGCTTGCACGCGCTAAATACATCTTCTTGAGGTTAGAGTGGTCACATTGAACTTTCAGTGTGCTTCCAGAAAACTATCCCTTTACTATCTGCATGCTGTTCACTGTGATAGTGAGAACAGAGCAGGGAGCCAGCGTCTCAGGGTCTTAGAAGGCAGTTACATAAATGGCAAGTTGACTGGGTGTAAATGGGTTACAGAAAACGATCCATATACTGAATGTAACCCAAACCTTTTGTTATTCATTTATAATTGCACGCTCATTCATCCATGCTGAACATCCTATTTGCTCCTAGTTATTAGTGGTACCCGACTGCAGATCGGTGCCCCATACCCCCCCCCCCCCCCAGTGGAAAGGTGCTTTATATAAGCTCGTTGCCATTGCCCAACGAAAATAGCACTGACTTTTTGAGTTCCTCTAAGAGTGTGTCAATGCTGCCATGAACTATATGTCGGTATCTGTTAGAGCAATACTGTTATTGGGAAAATTAATGATACTCAGAGAATCGGTGCAGTTTATGTATTGCTCTGTTCTGTATTTCCCAGATCCATAGAGAATTGATATCCACATAAAAGGCATAGAGGGTCTCTGTCGAAAGCAAAGCGTTTTTATCCTGTCGCTGTGCTAAAATGACCCATACAATAATTGAAGATGTTTTCTACGAAAATGAAACGATATCAAATCAATAAATTGAATGTCATCCATTGGATTATCACTCCATAGGCAGTCAGTAATACGTTTAATGCACTGGATATACAAATTCAGTGAGATATAGTCTCAGGTAAGCGCAATGTATTTTAACTTAGATAGACATTTTAGCATAGGCAAAATAGAAATTGATCTATTCTTGGAAGTATTAGTTCTTTCACCTTCTGGTCTTATAGGCACCCTACTTGTATAATACAAGTTGATATCCAATAAACACATACAGTAGAGCCCCGCCTAACAGACATCCCGATTAAGCGGACACTCCGCGTAAGCGGTAAATTTTGCTCGGAACCGAAATTTTCCCTTCTCTTTGATGTTTATTTCAACTCAGCGTGAGATTCCAATCTGTCGAGGCCCAGCCATATTGGACTCTTACCCGTTGGGATCCAAAACACTAATCATTGTACTGTGGGTACCAGTTCAGAAATGACAGCAAGGTCGCATGTTGCAACATAGAACAGCTGTTCACCCCTCAATGGAGATGATGGATGAATACTTTGCCTCGGCAAAGGACTGTGGAGCTCAGACAAGACCATGGAGCAGAGATGACCCTCAACACAGGAGGTACACCACCCGCTCACCACAAGGCCATGGCCATTATCAGTCACGACAGCAGTGAAAGGAACTGATCACGATCTGCCCATGAATAGGGTTGCAGCCCGCAATATTTACATTAGCCTCTCTGTCCTGCCAGTGCCAGCCCCTCCCCTCTCCCTTCCTCCCTCCATTAATACTACGGGTATTTATAGGACTGACCCTCACACTGGCCCACAGCCTGCCACCATAAAAAAACACGTGAGATGGCATCACGGCGAAGGCCAGAAATCCGAGTTCTTAAAACGGAAACCAAAGGCGTGTCGTGTCAGTTGACAGAGGTAATTGCCAACAAAGACGTGGAGACTAATGGACGGAATTGTGAAACCCAGAATGTGTTGTATTGTAGTGTGGCCGGTAAATGACTGAGTTGAAATATTCCTTCTCTTTCAACAAAAATGTTATTGCACCTCAGACGGGTGCTCTTTTTTATTAGAGCGTGCTTGCACGCGCTATATACATCATCTAGAGTTTAGAGTGGTCACATATAATACACATCCAGCGTGCTTCCAGAAAATTATCCCTTCACCATCTGTGTGCTATTCACTGTGATAGTGGGAAAGAGCAGGGTGCCAATGTCTCAGAGTTTTAGAGGCATGCTCAGCTGACCATGACCAACAACGACCGAAATACTTCATTGACCCACTGGTGCTTGATATATATTTGGACCCTCGACTCAGACAATTGCAGATATGGCAAGTTGACTGGGTGCAAGTGGGTTACATAAAGATATCCATAGACTGAATCGAACTCATCTAATTGTTATTCATTTATAATTGCACGCTCATTCATCAATGATGAATATTCTATTTGCTTCTAGTTATAGTCAAGCACAGGTAAAATGACATCAATACCGGACATGGGGTATAGTCCATATATATTCAATACAACTGATAGCTCTAATGAACTCCTATTTTTTCGATCCAATGAATTCTTGCTTTCTTTCAGTGTATTCTTTATCTATAGAACGCCATGATGGTTCTTTAACTACCTCGTTATTGTTTGCTCAAAGTTGAGTATGTGATATAAGCCTATAAGGTATCGACATGCAAACCCTTTCCGACCATACCTTTGGCTTTGGCTAACCAATCCGTGGGGTCAGTGAGAATCAGTGATATATTTGTTGGTGTAAGCACTTCACCGACATGATAAAACCTATTTCCAACGAAAATCGGGCAATACTGGATTGGGGATAATGCCTAATTATAATCGGTGGGAATCGGGTACTCTCGGACATCTACAGCACTCTTCCTAACTGTTCCTGTTTACTATTAACAATTGTGTCAGTGAGAATTGGTGATAGTATCGTAAAACTGGATGAGGTTTAATCTTGACCACCATATGCCACGACTGGAGTATGAGGCGAAGCCGAGTGAAGTCCGGAGCCAAAACTCAAGGAGTGGCATGCGGTGGCCAAGATTAAAACGAATCAGGTTTTGATTTTATCCTACCCCGTCGCCTCGATTTTGGAATATTACGTGATGACAATTCTCTGTATGCCACTAGTGGCATATAAAACTATGTATGCCAGTCAGCGTGGTATACGGAAACTCAATGTTAAGCCTATGGGATTTTATATTAGGGGTAGGATAAATGTAGATATCTTATAGGCCTACTTATATCAACGACTCTCACCGATCTGTTCATCGAATATTATCGGGAACAGTCAGCAATGATGTAGACGTGCCAGGACACCTGACTCTCACCAATAGGCCTTTTTTCCACATTCTGGTGTTGCACGTTATCTACTTGGTTACGCAACGCCTAAAACCAAACATACCCCTGGCAACGTATACTTTAGCATTGGATAACTGAGTGCATTAGCGTAATACGTTTACAATACCCATGCACATTGTTTCCATAGACATAAAAGCGATTGCATCGTATTCTATGGTATTCCAGCTCCAATTTGATGTATCATACATGTATATCACCTCAATAATACTTTAGATATACCTTAGATTACGCAGGGACCCTGAAACTGCATACACACTAACACATTGATTGGCCGGCCTAGCTATAATATGCTTATCTTTTTCCAAGTTAAAGCCAAGATACTTATCCGCTATAAAGTTTAGACTGAACCCAGACTCCTTGATACAATATCCTAGTTTGTTCCAGCAATCTAAGCTGTCAAAAAACAGCACTCCTGCAATCACACCAACTTTTCACACTCTAGCTCGGAATGCTAAATATTCCTATACGTATGTGGGCGGACTCGGCCATGTTTGTCCGAGCGGCGGCCTAACTAAGGAACTCACCTTTAGGTGACGTTGAACGGCAACACCTGTATTATAATTGGGTATTTCCCCCATGTTGATAATAGCTGCTTCCTGTTGGCAAGAAGTGTTATCAGGTGTGAAGTGCGTACAACGACAAATATATCACCGATTCTCACCGACCCCACGTATTGGTCAGGCAAAGGTGTGATCGGCGAGAGTCGGCATGTCAATGTCAAATAGGCTTAAATACATGTTTAACCTAGAGCCATCCAGTATTTAAAGCACATGGAGCACAGAAATTATGCAATAAAAATGTGGATTTCTGCACTAAGCAGACACATGTTGTTTCGCATATATCATGGGGTTCAATAACTGTTCCAAGTACAGAGGTGAACGCTTTTTCTGCAGCCCAGTATTTCTGGAAATCGGGAGATATAAACCTTTGTAGGGCAGATAAGATCTTGTCACTTCTGCTGATGTGTCTCAAAATAGATTCATACGTGTCATTGTCAATAGAGACAGAGAATCAAGATGTTCGCATAAAGGAGGAAATTTCCCGACGAAACTATCAATTCATAGGTCTAGTAAAGAATACCCCATGCTCGAAATATTGTATCTACTATCCAGTTTGTTTGTAATGTAAGGTCTGGCTGTCATATGTACGTATCTAAATTTCACTGTTACCTAATATACAAGTCCAGACTTTGCTTTTTGGAAATGGTTATATCAGCCTTATTTGATTAGATCCTACCACGACCACTTACACACATGTTTAAGCAGCTGTTAATGTCGAAAACCTTGGATCTGTGGAATGACTTATACTGTCGAAAGTACAGGGTACAAGGAGACCTTGTACTAGGGTTATCGCATAACGATATTCAAGCGCGTTCGCTATTTTTGTCCTAGCCGAAAAAAGTCATTCATAAGAGTTGAAAGAGTTGAACCACATTGTCCTGGAGTCTCGTTGGCGTACAGAAAAGGGTCTTCATGTATGACACTAAATTAGTCAATAAGTCCCAGGGGGCCATCCATAAAGTACGTACACACTGAGGGGTGGGGGGGGGGGGGGTGGTAAAAAATGTTGGAAATTTTGCGTATGCTCCCTCTTTGTTCTATTGCGTACAATATCGGGAGGGGGGATGGGGGGGGGGGGGGGTCCAAAATTTCAGAAATTCTGCGTACGTACTTTTATGGATGGCCCCCAGGGCACCTTTATGTTGATGGTGAAGGGAAATCTTGGCAAACTCAGTTTCTTGACACGATCTATTTACTTAACCGTCTCTGTTCTCCTGGCACATAAAAGTGGCTTTACAATTATGGTTCCACTATGATAACTCGGACGTACATTGAATCCTATTTCACACATACCATATCTTTTATTATGTGTTGAAGGTATTTCAGCTTGCCTCTTTCATCATTTCTAACATTCCGTCGCTTTATGTCTCCGATTCTCCGTACTTGGGATTTACAAAAGCTGCTCAAGGGGCCATACATAAAGTACGTACGCACCGAGGTGGGGTGGGGGGTCAGACATTTTGGAAAATCAGCGTATGCTCCCTCTTTGTTCTATTGCGTACAAGATTGGGAGAGGGGGTGTGGGGGGGGGGGGGTCCAAAATTTCAGAAATTCTGCGTACGTACTTTATGGATGGCCCCCAATAGATAATAATTTCTGCCTAAATCCGCAATATGACTCTAAATATATACGTGTGTATTGATACTTATTATCCATCTAACGCGAACTTGTCATTACAAACGTATAGAGTCTAGAGATCGATACCCAGGAGAATACGAATGGTCTTATCCTCGGAGACTACAGAAAAAATATTACCATGATTTTGATCTGCGTTGTTGTTGTTGTCTCTGTGTAGTTGACTTTACGCAATGTTCTCGCATTTGATCGGGTATTACTGCGAATTAACTACGTGGAGAATATGAGCCCACAGATCAGAATTATGGTAATATTATGTATATCTTCACTAGTGATAGTCCAGCGAACGCTTCAATCTCCGTATTGAGAAATATTCTGGAAAATGTCTTATGCACCTACCTCCTCTCATACATGTACATGTTTTACCATACTACCAAGCAAAAATGTCAAAAACCAAGAAAAAGAATTCATGTATTTTATCGCCCTACTTGTATTGAACTAACATTTCTAACAAAGTACTGGTCATATCATAGTCCTGTGAAAACTATATGCACTGATTCACATTTATACCAGCTGTCACTCATACCTGAGACTTGTACAGGCTATATGACGAAAGTAAGGAATTCTAGATGGCGCACCCACTCTTGTTGTTATCACGACTCTTCCGCATCCATCGATACTTAACAGGATCGTAATATCGTGTGTGCATATGTTTGGTAAAACCGCAGGCAGGAACAATGTAGGGAGACATACTTATTGTGGCTGAATGGAATCTGGCACGTGTTCTTTTTGTGTAGGAAATATTTATCGAGTTAAAAAAACGAGGTGAATATTTCCGACCAAAATTACATGGGACAGATGCAGTTCAGCTACAGTAACTATGTCTCTTCATTGTCTTTTTTTATTTTTTTATTCTGATAACAAGATGTACGTCGTAAAATCTTGTTACCTGAATAAAAAAAATTAAAAAAAATTGTCATATACTTGGAAATAATTAACAACGCCATTTTACAACAGGTCACGTGGTACGGAGTGCACGATCTCTCCCTACAGCTGATGCTTATAACGATATCCTTATTGGCAATCTGTAACTGTAACTCAGCTTTGAAGGAGAAGGAAAAATATATAGAGGGTGTGACAGCACAAATTCACTAACACAAAAAAGGACAGGAATTCAAATCAAGTGCAAAGGTAAGACCAAGATAGTTCATTTCCTTTTCAGACTCGAGAAAAAGGGAATAAGAAAAGGGCGTAGAATTGAATAAATCAGTAAATATTAATGTCCCTGTTGCCCCACCCAGCAGTGCTGTATGCAATGCCCAATGCCGCATGCAGTCCCAGGACAGCGCCACTGTTCTCCTTCAGAAACACTAGAGTCGGTGGTGTCCTTTTCAGTGAGGTCTGCAGTGACATATTATGAGTGTGCCACTGGAGGACAGCAATTATACCCGCCGTAAACTCTCCCCCCGTGAAAAAGTGCCCTTGTTCCGAGGGCACAAGGGTGTCTCCAAGCGGAGTCTCCGTCCAAAATGAGCATGAGCCAACAAGCTGCAAACACCAACGGGCCGTTTAGGACCCTCCTCGGGGTGGGATTACATTGAACCCCTGCTGTTAACCCGTACGCCCAGACACAAAGCCACCCTTCCCCCTTACATCCTCCAACCCTACCCCCACCGCCTCATCACCGCCCCTTTACGTTCCCTGAGAGCCCTGTCCAAAAAGCAACGGTCAGGTTAGGTCCATTCTTAGCCTGCCTCTCCCGCGGGATACACGCTTGTGGACATGCTTTTTACAGGTGTTCCAAGCTAGAGGTATCTGAAGGATAGTCTCCATATTTATTATTATATCGTTTTTACAAGGGACATGCTTGCACAGGTGTTGCAGGGATGATCCAACCAAGACTGACTCCCTGGCCCGTGTAGGGGCCGGGGCCAGGTGGACCGTAGCCGGCCCGTGGTGTGAAGGGACGAGGTGAAAAAATAGGAATACCAGGGGTACGGACAGTAAGTACCCTGTGGTGGTGAACTGTTACGTTTTGTTGACCCCACAAGGCACCCCCAACCACCAACACGACTGACCACTCGACCAATCAAGTTACAGTTTCCAAGATGAACTTAGAACCGGATCGTTACGGATTACGGGGTGCATGTTCACTGGAGCATGAAATCTGTGTAATCCGGATATAGAAGACTGAGGACCTAGGCTAGAAGTGGGCAGTGAAATCCGCCCTGAACGCTCAGATGGGTGTGGAGTGGGGATGTACAGGTGGGCCATGCATGGATAGCCCCACCAACACCACCACCTTGACTCACAAGCCTACACCTTTGTATACATACATACGCACCTGCCCACTCAGTACCCCCAGGTTAAGACAATGAAGGCCAGTCTGCCACACAACCCACGTTAATTAATTAATTAACCGACCACCATTTGGATGCAGGTGGACATGGGGCACGTGGGGCAGCTACGTGAATCCCTTCGCTTTACGTAAGATCACATTGGGGGTATTGATTCAGGTAGCTGTTCCCACCTTTGAGTTCACCCTCGCGGCTCCCACGACCTGCCTGCATTTAGCCGCCCACCCCATACTGCCTAACGATGGTCACTGCCTCTTAGTGCCCTGGGAGGGGGTTCTGACTAAGCCGCTTCGACCAGAGGTGGGAGTGTCTGAAGGTTCCCACGTGGGGTGGGGTGGAGGTGGGAGGATCGAGGGATACAGTTAGGGGTATGTGGGCGGTTCTGGTCTCTCACACCTTTACCACTACTGACCACACACTCCCAGGAGGTGGATGGGTGGGGAACACAGAGGAATGAAGATCTACTCTGCACCACACCTCACCTGTGCTCTGACCATGTGTCATCTAATTAAGTGCCAAGCATCCCCATCCCTCATTAATAAGGCCACTGGATTAACAGTCTGATACTGGCACGGATACATTTCCCACCGACCGGATTTATGGAAACCACCACTATTGGTTGAGACTGTGAAACTGGAGTGTGTTTCATAAAGACGGACACAGAGTGAAGCCATATTCCGCCAATGGTAACCTTGAAGGTGAGGTTTGTTGCTGCATCTTGCCACTGGATTGACACACTGATACCGATTTGGATATATACCCAACCCCACGGATTTACAGAAATAACCACGACCAAGTCTGTCACTGGAGGTTGATACTGTACAACGGGAGCACATTTCATAAAGACAGACACAAGGTGCAGCCATCTTCCTCCATTGTAGGTGAGGTTATATTGCTTCACCTGGAGGAAGATTTGTTTATCATCACTATCACCTGAGAGGACTGATGTAACGGGAATAGCCCTTGTAGATCCTCCAGACACGCACCATGGAGTTTGAACCGGGCACTTCAGGGACACCGAGTGCCCGCCGGATGGCGCAGCGGTCGCTACGAGGACGGAGGGCAACTCACTTCCAGGGAGCGGAGAAAAAGGCAAACACTGGGAGCAGCTTCTACCAGCTCGTTCTCAGTTTGATGCGCAATCAGAAGTAGGCTCTAGTTCTGATATCACAGTCTTGTTATTTACATGTGCAGTTGTTCACTTGTTCACTCCTGCACCCAAGCAGTTACATCACGCACTCACCCTGAACTTGATTTTAAAGCGACCCCATTGACTCCTGAACCCAAACGCACTGTTATCAAACATATGACAATTGGAACCATGGAACCTAAAGTTTCATTGGTTACATTATTCCGACCCACAATGAAGTAGTATGATTATACCGTTTTCTATATTCAGTGAAAAAGATCGTATGACTACATTGATTATTTCTTATTTAGATTTACACTTATTTCTTAATTGAAATACATTAAAAGATGCATGTGGAGTCATCTTCAGAAATCAAGAAGTTACATATATGCAGTAGATCACATGCAATTTATCTGCTGAGTGTTTAGTTATACTAACACAAGGCCCTAATAGTTAAAAAAAATAGTATGCTTAATGAAATATACTGAACGAAAACGTGATAGTAATGATATTATTGTTTATGTTACATTAAGGAAATACCTATCTCGTGATCTGTATTTCTATTTCCCATATCTTTATGGGTTTTGTTTTTTTTGTTGAGAAAATGTTTTATTTTTCCTTGGAGAGTTAAAGCATTTCAAATCATTACATTATTGCTTAGTAATAGCATAGTGCTGATATTGGACACTGGTCCGTCCATTCTGTCTGTTTTCCTTAAGGAAATGATAAGTTTAACCATTCTCAAACAGAATTATCCCTCAAACTACCAACTTCCCACCCTTTCTTACTACTCCTTAGAGTTTCATACATAATTTCACATCCATGTAGTCTATACTAGGAGATCCACATAAGATGTGGTTGTAGAAATAGTTCAGAAACTGCTAGTAATAAAAACTGGTCCTTATGAGTGTATTCCAACTGCCGGGCGACATATGATTTCAGAAATGCATATGGGTGAAAAGGAAAATATAAAACTCCATACATATAACATTAGCCGGATACACATGGTAGTAATAGACACGCTTATTGTGTTGTGTCCATGCTTTACGATTCCTCTTTGGCTCCGTGATGAAAGCATTGCATGCACTTTGGTCACGCGTCAAGTACAGAACTTTAGTGTTTTCAATACCTTAACCCCAATTCAGTGCAGAGTCCTTCATGCATGACCAGAGGGCTTTCACAAATGACCTGTTGGCATTTCCCTCTCGTGGAATGTGTCTATATCTACGAAATTGGCAAGATCATGATTTGTCTTCTCAGTAAATTCAAATCACAGCATGCCAAGGATCATACTTCTTTCTTCCCTTCTTTTCCAATACTACACAATTCCACTGTATTATCATTCCCGATACCATAGCTTAAGTGTCTACACCTAGAACGGTATAGAACATAGCTGTATTTCAAGCCATAGTATATGGTACTATATAGTGCATGGTACTTTACAGCAGCATGTACATTTCCAATGAGGACTTTGTAATAGGTAAATGCATGTATACATACTAATCATATACATGGATTAGAATGAGTTCTCATCAAAGATTACTAAAGGAGGTGCGGTCCCGAGATCTTTACATATTCAGTGTGCATGAAGATTTAGGCGAGGATGCCATAGTCAGGGTAAGAACCGGAGTGGTTTGATCTCGTATAGCCGACACATAATATTATGACCAAAGCCTGCTTCAAATAATCCGACTGTTACCTCATCACAGCAGGCAGACTATTGACCCTCAAATCCTTCTATTGTTGGCACAGGAACTGGTCTATGTAATAATAAAGTAAGCTCTGGTCACGGGAAGTATCGGTTCCGTGGTCACCAAGCGATCATTCAAATAGCTGAAACCAGAACGAAAACATGTACATATGGACAAAAGAAACTAGTACACACCAAGCCCTTGTTGATCTAGAAAGATATATAATTTCATGGAAGGAAGGACTGTAAGATTACATAGGTTGCAACCTAATGGCTAGATTAAAATCGCACCTGTCTATTATGACATTATTTAACTATATAAAATGATACATTCATGACATGATGTCATTAGACTCTTTTGGATGTTATATATTATTATATACCTGTGGACAAACTTCTATGAAATACTGCTCGCTGCTGGGCATGATGTATGAATAAGTTCAGGCTGTGCACTACATAGAATTATAAAGAAGCATAATTACTGACCCCGCAGTGATGGCTGTTCTCGGTCTTTCACCCCACAACAATGGCGCTTTGCCTACGGCGTCGGGCCGTCATTATGGGATGAGATACCTCCTACGGATATATCCCTAAAGGCTCAGTAATTATGTTTCCTCAAAATATCATCTTCAGAATTCAAACCTTTCCCATTACCCTTGCATCATCTATTTTCATCACCTAGATATCATAAATCTATATTCTCCACACTATTCTCATATTCCAACCACGGATTCTGCTATTTATAGGTTTTAATATAACCTACACAGGACCCCATTGTACTGATACACTGCAACCATCACCACCACTACCTTGAAGAAGTCCAACGGGCTTTGTACCTCGGTCGGATATTTCTGTTGTATTGTGTAATAGAATGTGCTCCAAAGACCGGACCTTTAATTGCCACCCCTCCGAATATCCTCTTCTCAAGAATGGTTTCATTCAGTTATACACCTTTTTGTAAAATTAGTTGTGTTTACCTTGGATTACTGCATTTCCTCCTTTTGAAGCAAAGGTATTATACCTCGGGTTCAGTTAGTATCTTTCCTTAAAGGTATATTGAACATCAATTTCCTTGCCACTAAGAATTGCCCACTCTGGATTACGTTTCATCATCCCAGTCTAAATATCCACGAAACTTCCTAAAATAAAAATGAAATTTTCCTTATTTAAAGCTATATTGTCTGGTGATACTAGTGCGGTACCTCTAAGTTTCTCTCACGCAAAATGTGATTGTCTAGGCACCAGTATACCTGCCTCACTGTCACCATAAGCAAGCAATGAAGATAATCTGGTGTTTTGTCCCCACACTACCTCATCAGATTTGATAGAGTGTCCATCCAGAGTACCCCTTAACCGGGGTAAAGAATCATTCCATACCAAAATAACTGCCCCGAAAGCGGAGTTTCGCCTTCAGTGGGGTGCCTCCTTAATCGGGGTTGAAATAAGGTCTTAATAGAGGGAAAAATTTCCATTACAAGCAAATTGTCCCCTTGAGCGGGGTGTCCCCCTTGAGTGGGATGCCCCACTCAAGGGGGGGACCCGGAAGCGGGGTACATGAAAATGAGCTTATTTTACCTATTGGGATAGGCCAGATTCGACAAAATATCATATTGTACTCATTTAGCATTAGAATGTACCACAACGAAGCAGTTTTGACTGAAAATTTGAAATATTTAAAAACAACCAGGTGGCGCCATTGCGAATTGTAGGATATACCTTTTTTCACATTTTGCGTGAGAGAAACTTAGAGGTACCGCACTAGTATCACCAGACAATATAGCTTTAAATAAGGAAAATTTCATTTTTATTTTAGGAAGTTTCGTGGATATTTAGACTGGGATGATGAAACGTAATCCAGAGTGAGCAATTCTTAGTGGCAAGGAAATTCAGGGACTAGATACAGGACAAATAACCTGGGCAGAGGGAAGCGGTCCGTTTCTGTCGTGACTGTTACTGTCCTTGTTAACCTTTTCCGTCCCAAGATTGCCAGAGGGCAATTCCGGGCGTTTTAACAAGAAATGTAATTTTGAGAATTAATTTATAAAGTTCCATATTTTTTTTAGGATTTACAGAAACAATCACACTTATTTACCATGGGTTGAAATATTGTAGCCAAGGAAACCCTAGGGTTTGCTGGAGAAAATGCTAGACCACAACTGTGAATGTAGAGGATGTAGGGTTCAAGGTCAGGGTCATGGTCAGAACACTAAGCCTATCTTTCCATTCTTACATCGGCAAGAGGGGAGGGGTGGTGGTGTGGGGCCTTATACTAAAATAGACATTTACACAACCACATTTAAAATAACATATCATACTAATTTGCTGTGGGTTCGAATACAATGACCAAGGAATTACTGGGGTTTCATTGGGAGGGTGCTAGACGTAATCTGTGAATGTAGCGAATCTGACTGAATAGAAAAAAAGAGAAAAAGAATGGTAATATTGTCTTGGTTCATACGGAATTATATACATAGTCGTATGCATCAAGGTCAATGTGTCAAAGGAATCCCCCCCCCCCCCCCTTCTACAGGGTTAAGGCATCTGTGTGAGTCTAGATGCAATTACTGCTACCTTGACTCGTTCATCTTCTGATGCGCGAGGTGTTGTTATGGCTATTTCTGTCTCAGGTAAATTGCTTCACTCCCATCGACCCACACCTGGTCGTGGACACCACGTGTTAACCCTTTCGCTATGCTGCACAGTACCAAGTACACATCTTGAAATACGCTGTTTCGTATTATTGTAACAGCTACAGTATGCCGGCAGTTTTCACAATACCCATCGTGATATCACAACATCCGTTTTAATCCGAAATACATAGGATTTTACATGATAGGAATAATATTAACTATCATATAGTTTAACATAGGTTGGAAACATATTATCAAACTATTTGCAGTATTTCCTTTAAAAAAAAAACAAAAAAAAACAGCAATAACTAAAATTTGGAAATGATCACGTAGCCTTCATTGTCTGGCGATGCCTCCAGGCATCATGGCGCCTCGATCCGTATGAACCATGAATTACCATCTCGTTTTGTGACTTGTACAGCAGGATCAGGACGTTCTATATAAGTACTACACCTGGGAATGCCTCATTGTGTAGCGAAAGGGTTAAAGGTCAGGGTCACCGTCGGTATGCTAAGCCTATCTCACCACTCAGATCGGCTCGGGAGCCTTATGAGAAAATAGACATTTATACATTAAGATGTCGAGGATAATGCTTGGATCTTTCACAAAAACTCACATTTGAAAACCAGTGAACCTCATTCCCCTATTTATCTTAGTACTTTCTTTTTGCATGTGGCAATGCAAAGACGATCTGTCCATTATCTCTCTCGAAAGGAACGGTTAACCTATATTTCTTTATTCAGGATGCTGTAGTACCTGTCATGAGGGGACTGTTTAATTTTCTATCATAACAAATCTGCTTTAGTTATTTGACAGGAGTGGTAGTGTTCAGAATAGTTCTTGATTTAAACACATGTGCCAGTACACTCAAGACATTTAGAGCTAGTCTCAACATACAAATATATGAAATCTTAACGCGAATGTCTCAGTCGGTTAAAGTACTTATATCTTGCCTCTACATTTAAGTATTATCCACCCAATAAAAAGTCTCCATAGAAAACACATGAGAAGCGTGTATCTACGCTATTTGATTCATGTAAAAGCAGTCATATGCTCTCTGAGTTGATTATGCAATATCCTCGCATGCGATCAGATATTACTACTCGTCAACTCCGCGGAGCATACGGCCGTTTGTATCTGAAACCAGCCAATATTGTATATTTGTCCTACCCGTAGTTAAGAAGAAAGAACGCCATTGGCTTAACATTGACTGACTGTATTTGACTGGGCGTGGTATAATGTTTTTTAACGCAACTGTTCATTAGATCCAAAATCGTGGAGACGAGTTCAGATGAATAATGAATGACCCTTGTGAGTATCAATTTGGATTTAAGAAACTAGGCCTATGCTGTTTATGTCCTTGCTCGGCTACTGCCTCGTGGAAATCAGTTAAGTGGGATTCACACGATGGGATTCATGTACCTCACAGGGCTCAAAATCTCATGCGATTTTGTTCCTCTTTATGGGGAAATGTCTTTAACAATTACAGGGGGGAAACATGTCTCAGGGAAATGAAACCCTACAATTTAAACGAAGAAATTGTGTTCGAGTACAGAATCTCAGCAGGATTTGTCTCAGAAAGACACCCTGTGAGGTACATGAATCCCATCGTGTGAATCCCACATTAGGCCTTGTTGCATAAATCCAAATATACTCTTACCTTGGGCTATTTCTATGACTAAGAATGAAATACATACATCATGAATCAGTTGTTTTTTCCTCCCTAGATTACAAAATCTGATCAAGGATGAAGATCCATATTCTAGGAACTTCAGAATTATTTCTAATCATTACAGCCGACTGATACAAACATCATTCCCCATACTAGAACACTAGAGCCCCATAGCACAAAGGGACTATTTTCCCATATACCATGGTTTTGATGGCCTTATTCGGTGGATTTGAATCCGTATGATGTGTCTTGGTGAATCTCATTTGCAATAGAGACTTCGAATACGATGGATAATGTATTATAACGGATATTGTATGAAGGTCATTGAGATGTGACATAATTGAACATGGCAAATTGACCGTGACCTAGAAACATACTAGAGGAAAACTATGTTCCGGTGAGCAAAAGTTCAAAGTTTCGAGGTAAGGCTTGGAAAAACTACTGCCCAAGGCCTTGGCCGCGGGCAGTAATTTTTCCGAGTATTACCGAGTAACTTAGACTTTTGATTACAGGTACTTGGTTTCCCTATTCCTATATACCTCCAAATATCGATAAAAATGATTATCTCTTTTCCTGCGATAGCTCCCGAAAAATGGCCACCCTTATCGAGTAACTGCAATAGCTAAGTTTTCGTCCCGCTGCTCTTTATGTCACGTGATCAGAGCGGGACCAAAACGTCAGAGCGGGACGAAAACATGAGAGCGGGAAGAAAACGTGAACCTCGACACATAACTTATTTTTAATGCACCCCCCAGCAGCGGTATGTAACTCTAGTTAGTTCGATAATGGGTATATAGGAATGTGAATTCTGACCCCAATGTTAAAATAGTGGGATGGTAAACTGGAATGCCCAGAGACTGTCTGCATACCTATGTACTGAAACGGGGACTCTAGACAAAGCGCCAGACAGGGCTTAGTGTCATTGTGTCTCAGTGATCCCCTTTCAATGTGTTCCCTAAAATAACTTTAAGTCTGGATTCAACTTGACTACCGAACATTTAACGTTAAATCTTAGACATTAAAACGATAATGTCCTGTTTCAACCCTATGGCTGTGAAGGCTGTGGGGGCTGTAGGTAACATAATGTTCAAAGATGATTATACATGGAAGAACGCCAACTGTGGCGAATGTATGATTTTTCAAACTGAATTAAAAAAATAACAACAAAAAACCAGAGTTTGGGCTGCTTTTAGACAAAGACTATAAGACGTGTTTGGGAATGAACAGCTCCGACATTTATCAGAATCACTTCATATATATACTTTTTTTTAAATTCAGGAAAAGAGATACGGTATCACACAATCGCCTTGGTTTTGGCGTTCTTCCTTGCATTAACCAACATAATTGTTCTTATGACAAGACAATACATTGCAGTGCGACATGAATACAAATATGCAGGTATATCATTAGAGCGTGCTTGCACGCGCTAAATACATCATCTAGAGTTTAGAGAGGTCCATATAGACTTTCAGGGTAGTGCATACAAATTATCCCTTCACTATCTGTGTGTATTCACTGTGATATTGAGAACAGAGCAGGGAGCCAGAGTCACAGTCTCTTAGAGGCGTGCCCAGCTGACCATGACCAATCACTCAATACCAAAATATCTCAAGACCCACTGGTGTTTGATTTGATTGGATCCTAGACTCAGGCAGTTACAGAAATTGCAAGTTGACTGGGTGCAATTGGGTTACAGAAAACTATCCATAGGCTAAATCTAACTTATACCTTTTAATTGTTATTCATTTATAATAGCACGCTCATTCATTTAGGATGAACATACTATTTGCTCCTAGTGTTACTGGGCAGGTCATTTGACGCTGCATGTAATGAGCAGTTCATTTTCGTTTCAGTTCGGGTTTTCTTCAAGTGTATACACTAGTTACTCTACTTTCTGCGTGTAGATTGATCTGTTCATTTAACATTTACAAAGCAGTAAACAGGACATACATTGACATTACATCTCACAACACAATGATGGAAGAAGAATCAAGGAATGTCTTAAGTATAAATACAAATGCCAACTGTCTTTAAATGCATGTATTTCATACAAACATTGATCCGAGGGGATGCGTTGTCTGCTTGAAAATGGACACGGCTATTATCGTGATGAATAATGGAAAAGAATCGATTGATAAATATTAGTAGATTCATACAAATAAGATATCAATGAACATGTAAATGTACATGAATATGGTGTAAAAAAGACGTTGTGATCGCTTGAGCTACTGCTGGTATGTGACTAGATCCTCTCTGCTGTCATATTCAGACTCATGTATATGGTTATTTCCTATAGAAATGTGGCACCTCCGACCATCCAAAGTGCATATTGCAGTTATAATATAACACAAAAGGAAAATACATTTCGCACTTGACTTATTTTCCCATTCCTAAATGCACTTCCAGTATAAACAATATTATTAAAAGATGACAGGATAAGGGTGGCTGAATGGATTCCGCTCCGAGGCTTTTAAACACATCTAAACAATGAGGAAAGTATCATACTGAGCCAACCTCAACCTGTCTTCTTACCATTATGCTTAATGATATAATTTAAAACGAAAAAAAAAAAGATACACCATTATAGCACTTAAATCAAGTCACGTGGTAGAGAGGGACGAACTATATTCATTCATCACTCTGAGTGACGAATGAGACCTGTAAATAACTGTTAGACATTCGCGCACAGGTGAAGAACTAGGAGTAAATGGTATGTTCATCATTGACGAATGAGCGTGTTGTTTTATATAGACTAGGAGCAAATAGTATTCATCATTGATGAATGGGCGCGCAATTATAAATGAATAACAATCAAAAGGTTTGAGTTAAACTCAGCCTATGGATAGTTTTTTGTAACCCACTTGCATCCAGTCAGCTTGCCAATTCTGCAACTGCCTATCTAGGATCCAAACACATGAAGCACCAGTGGGTCTTGAGGTATTTTGGTCTTGAGTGATTGGTCACACCTCTAAGACACTGCGACACTGGCTCCCTGCTCTGTTCTCAATATCAGAGTGAATAGCACAGAGATAGTCAAGGGATAGTTTGTATGCAGTACCCTGAAAGTCTATATGGACCCCTCTAACTTCTAGATGATGTATATAGTGCATGCAAGCACGCTCTAATAACAATTAAATGGTTTCGGACAATATGGATTGTTTTCTGTAACCCACTTGCACCCAGTCAACTTGCCCTTTCTCAACTATCTGAGTCTAGGATCCGCACATATCAAGTACCAGAAGGTCAATGAGGTATTTCGGTGTCAAGTGATTGGTCATGGTCAGTTGGGTACACCTCTAAGACCCTGAGGCATTGTCACTCTTCTCCTTTCACAATATCACAGTAAATAGCATGCAGATAGTGAAGGGATAGCTTAGGGCAGTGTACATATTTCGTGCAGGCACGCTCCAGCAAGCATCATATCACTTTGTACATCACTGAACAATGCCCCTCGTTATATGCCTCTTCACTTCCAATTGCTGTAATTACCAAAGTTGCGAAGATTCCTTGTACCAGTCCGCACTGTTGTATGCTAGGTCAGAGTAATCTCTAAGACAATCATATACCGCTACTAATTGGTGGTCATACATTGTCGGATGGGTAACGTAATTTGGTGCGCAATGACTAAATAAGGAAATTACTGAGCACGTAGCGTTGGGCATTAGAGGTCTTTCGACCCGAAACTTTGGCCCATCGCCGTAGTGGAAAGGCTATATTATGGCACGAGAGAACAGCCGTTAAAATTTTTCTTTATTATTATCTTAAATATACATGAAAATCAAGAGGAAAAAACGTTATTTATGCACAGCCTGACAGTAGAACTGAACATTATTCATATGTTATGCCCAACAGCGGGCAGTGTTTTATAAATGTTCGTGCACAGGTGTATGATAATAGGACATTTGATATAAATAATTAATGAATAACACCAATTATTATATGAATTTATACATGAATCGGAGATCATTAGGTCGTATCTAAGCTCCCTGGTTTTATACATCTTCCGGTACTACCATTATCCCTTCACCCTAGAACGTGAGATTTATTCTGACTAACCAATTGCAAATATTCAAATAATTACATTTTGTCATAATCTCAACAAGTCACAGGGTACGAAGAATAGTATCCTTCATAGTTGATTGCACTGTAAAGAACTAAATTCATACAGCTGGTCAGTAAGTGTACAACATTCCCACACAGGTAGATAATATGGTTTACACTAATCATACAGTAAGACAATAATCAATGGCTTTCTTGATAGGCGGCCCGGTAAACCACGAGAGGCTGGAGTGTATTACGACATCAACCTTGAGTGGTTTACAGAGCCGCCTGTCTACAAAACTATCGTTTGTTGTATGTATTATCCATCTTCTTGAAAAAATTAGATCCAGGAATTGCTGTATTATTGGATACATCAATAGGGACTATTTATTTGCTCTATAGCATAAAGGAACTATTTTCCCGTGCACAATGGATTAGAATCCGTAAACCATGGTTACAGTATCTGACAATTTTAATGGGTATTGGCTTACTGAGTCCCCATACATTTTCGATTGGGACTTTGTATACGGTGGATAATAAAGCACTGGAACCAAGTCTTCCACCATGAGCCTCACTGTTCCACGAACAGTAGTGGAGGTATAGGCAGCCGTATGGCCAGCCACATGGCATGTTACGTTGATGCTATCAACAGGTCCCGCGTGGTGGTACTCATTGTCTGTGTCGAGCCATTTACTCTCATGGATGATAGGACTGAGCGCCTCTGTGAGCAGCTCGGGCCTCAGCTCCCCGGCATATATTTACATAGACTCTCCCCCGAGCCCTGTTAAACACCGCAACGGCCCGCTCCATTATCCAGCGCCCTATCTTATTTGAGTCACTTGGTCTCCAGGGTGGTATTGTTTTTGTATTGGTTTTGAGGTAGGTCTTGGTGGGTCGGAGGAACACTTTGTATTTATATGCCTTAATGGGAAGATACATGTTAGCAGAGGAGGTGTGGGTGATGGATGAGTTATGCATAGGAGTACTGCATATTATGCATGCTGACATTATGTCATGCATGTGCATTTGCACAGGAGGGTTGAGTTTAACGTTCCCGTGGCATAATTCTTGTTGGCATGAATAAACAGTCTATTAAATAATTCAAAACTCTTCGCTTTCCCATAGGAGATTAAATAATTACATTGCGTGGAACCCGGTTCAATCTTTTGTTTGAGGGAGAGTTCGTATTCAAGGTGATGTATTAGCTTGCAGAGGAGTGGAAACAATTCTCTTAATATTAAAGATTTTAGATTCGTGTATTTGAAATAATCCTCTATTTTTTAAAATTATATTTGTGATACTATCTCATAAGGCTCGAAGTTACCTACGGATAACAATTTCTCTTAGTCGTTCACTATCACAAAAATGATATGTTTCTGCTTTTGAATTAATGAAGGTAGAACTATAAGGTGCCCTTCCCTCCAGAGATAGAACTTGTGAAAGCATGACATCCCCATTTGTTGCTCATCAGTATTATACCCCAAACTTGGATGTGTGTTTTCTTTTAGCAAAATACTTGCTTTTCCTTTGACCTAGAATTCAGAAGTTATAGTTTCGTATCCAGATATTTGCAATCTCAAATTATATTGTAAACAGAACCATAGCTCTGTTGGTGGTCATTTCCATCTTTCTTCCTTTTTAACCCCCCTTTTCGACCATTTTGAAGTATCTTTTCAAAATGACGTAATGTTTATTGGTTACTTCACGTGATTATTTATATAACTTAACCTAATCAACGCCGCCTCTGATTGTGTCCTGATTGCCGACCTGTCAGGTACTTTTTCTTTGACCTTGTTCATTCAGGTTACAATCAATTAGTTTGCCGATACACAATCAGGATTATGTATGTAGTTCATTTAGCTTGAGCCTTTGGCTTCAGTACTTCTGCTTCAGACTAAATCCCAAATTTATTTGATCATTGTAGCCTTAAGCTTCAAGATAGACAGGTTTCTTTTGTTTTTTTCATTTATATCCTTTATTTTAGCTGGAAGGATATAGCAAATTGTGCTTGCGCTGTAAAATAAATCCCATAAGATTTACAGTTTTTCCCTTGCAACTGGCGTGCCAGGGAAATAGCGTAAGTTTTACGGGTGATACCAAAATATTTCTCTGACCAGAGATTTTAATTGTAATAAGCTGCATTTTGATAGCAGTTCAACCCTGTAAATATGAGAATACAAAGCTGTATGAATATACTATGCACGTGGCCCATTAATATCAACATAACATATATCTTGTTCCTGAAGATTCACTAGAATTAGCTTAAATGTAGTGACATCTAATATTAGGATGTAATAGTAAATTCCCAATTTTTACTACCATTAGAAGTAGCATATAGGCTAATCTATATCATTGATCCTGGTGATCAATAATATCTGAACATCGATCTTTCAACTATGGTGTTCCCTCAGGAAACCCAATCACATCAGAACTCTCAGGGATTTGACAGGAGTAGGTCACATGTCATATGGTAGGATAAATCAATTCTACTCCTGCTTGAAAAATGGACTACTAGAGTGGTATTTATTCATCTAAATGGTATTGATGTCACTACATCTTCAGATCTTATGTGATTTAAATGCCTGGACCATTACAGAAGATGAATTACCGCCTATTACATAATTGATGAATTTAACTTGACTTAATTCTATTCACTATTTCAATTTGGTTACGACTTTAGACATTTCAAAGCTGTTAGATGCATCCATATTTACAGATTTACAAGAACTGTAAACTGACTGAAGAGTCAATGATTCACTGTAATCAATTAATTTATAGTTGAACACCGTTTTGCAATGATGAATATACGCTATAGAACTGTAAAGAAGTTTTCTGTAACATTCTCTCCAGATTTACGGTAGTATCCCGTACCATATACTAATATTTTTCTACAGTGTGTGTGGTTGTCCTTATAGTACATATAATGGTGCAACCACTCCCTCACCAGCACCATTAACCAGGAGATTAATAGTGTTTGGTACTATAAGACCCAAGAGGTGTTCCCACCAGCGTGCCTTACGATAGCCTGATACAGACCCCCTTGCACCTACACTACTCGCACCACTACTAGAACTGACCTCCAGTGCTTGAGTGTACGGGAAGGTGTGCTATCGATACACCCCTATAACCCCCTCCCCCTCGCAGCAGGCAAACCGCTGTCACCACACGACCACATGTCACACACCATATGGCCACCTATATAATCCCCTAACTACACCCACATTCTCGTAATACGACAAAACGAGGTGCGCATATATATACACGTGTGTTTATGCCCTTGAGTAGGCAGGCAGAGTTTCGTGTAATGTAGCATGTTGAGTGCAAATCCCCGTGAGGGAAATGCATGGTGCGTACAGCAGCTGGTTCCTGCATAAAAATAAACACGGGGGTGTGTTGTATTAATACGCGTATTATTTACCTGTGGCCGTATCTCCTACGTGTACCACCCGCTGCTCCTACCCATGTCGTATTTATGGTCATACGTCACAGTATGACGTACGGGGTACAACTATTCAATCGACATCAATTGATGGTAAAATCTCGCCATTTTAAGGTATATATGCTGATACGAAAACAGACTGACTGGTATTGTAGCTGTTCATCACAAATACCTGGTAAAATGTCAATAATATCGTCCCCTCTGCCTTTGGTATCGGGGTAATCTAATTGACAATCACACGGTGTATTTTTAAAGCATAACTACAATAACCCAGTTTACGTATAATACCACCTATAAACGCACAGCCAAGGAGACAGGACTGGGAGGTCTATGCCACCTGTATTTGCGCCAGTGTCATACAGTTTCTGTACAGATGGTGTGTACCTCCAGTTATGTCCACTAGATGGCAGCAGGGGGCCTTCATTACCAAGACAGTGAGTGGAGAGACATGGCGGACTGTCACTGGAAGGGTTGCGGGTGATGGATGTTCTGTATTGTACATGTATCCTACGTACGGACTCTCAAATTGTACATGCATTTGAATCCAGGAAGAAGTGGGGCTATACATAGCATATGAGGGTCAATGTACAAAACTGGGGTTTCTTCTCACCATGGAGTAACGCTAGTGTGTTGTACACTGTGGGATTATTGACAAGGGTATGTGATATTCCTTTGGGTTTGATTGAGTAAGGCCTTGAATTATACAAGTAATGAACCATGCCTAGCATTCTATGAGAACCCATTGATAGATATATGTGCCTATTGAGCAGATAGGTGACGGTCCTCTGGACAGGCCGCCCTTAACCACGAGAGGCTGACTCGTAGTGATACTCGAGCGATAGCGAATGTCTTGCGATGTCAACCTCGAGTGACTCACACGGCCGCCTATCCACAAAACCATCGTTTTTACTATTTTCCCGAATTCTCCCGAATTCGAAGACTGTGATGCCTTATACAATGGATTTGAAATCCGTATACACATGTACAACATTTGATTACGGTATTTGACAGTTTTCCTTAAAAATGGGTAGTGGTTTAGTGAGTCTCCGTACATTTTCAATATATATGAAAATAATAGTAAAGTATGCGTGAGGGTGAGGAGTGTACAGGAATGTTCCTTGATAGCGGTGTTATTTGTACGTACACTTGCCCTGGTATATGTAGCAAGCTTTCCCGCCATTGTCGTACCCTATGGGTAGGACCCATGTCGCTTCACTGCAATAACCTATTGATAGGACTCTATGTCCACGTACTACACTGCCCTTTTGGTGAGGGTACCATTTCCTTGTTCCGTAATAATCGCCTGTTATCATGAAACCCTGCCTTGTGTAGGCCGTTAACCAAGGCGTTATGACAGTGGGAATGCCTTGTGGTGGGAATGCTGTGTCAAGCTGCGGAGTGGAGGAGGGTGGGGGTTGTAGTGTCGTGGTGATGCTGTACCACGCTGGATGCTGATTGCTCTGTGTGAAGCGTACCACTCTACCCCCTCCTCACCCTCCCCTCCTCACCCTCCCCACCGCTCCCCACCCCTCCCCTCCCCTTACCAACCCTCCCCCAACCCTCACCACCCTCCCATCGCCCGGTGCACAGGCACGCCGGCAGTGATGACCAGTCGGTCAGCATAAAGCGGGGTACTCACTAAGCAATAAATGTCCCTGCGATTCCTGCCTCTTTGTCTCACGGCGGGGGTGGTACAGGAATCGCAAAGAGGGCCTCCAGAAGGTATATAAAGTGGGATTCACAGGATGGGATTCCTGTTCCTCACAGGGTACAAAATCTAATGAGATTCTCCTTTTAGGGGTAAATGTCGCCAACAATTGCAGGGTAAAAAACGTGTGGAATCCTGCAATTAAGAAGAAGAGATTGTGTTGGAGTACAGAATCTCGGCAGGATTTGTCTCAGACAAACACGCTGTGAGGCACATGGATCACATCGTGTGAATCCCACTTCATGTTTGATTACCAAATCGCAAGAGATTTTTTACTTCGGAAAGGGGCATTTGTCGGTGACGATTGAGTCTCTCGTCGGAGGGTGGAACATAATCACAGCGGCCTAGACATTTAGGGTGTCACACAGAGCGAGTGTGTACTGGTATAGAACCGCGTGAATCACGCTGCGGACACACCAAGCGATAGAAGCAGCGGTTTCCGGAGGCGCCAACACAAAATGGCTTGTATTTGGCCTATTTCTTTTTCATCATATACAATGTTATGAACGAATGTATAATTTGCGAACACGTGTGCTTGACTATTTCAGGGTGAGATTTAATGATATTTAGACAAATATGTTGTGCTCACATTAGCCTTCACCACAGTAGTATCTTGTATTTCAAGAGGAATTGATAGGAACAATATATATATATATATATATATATATATATATATATATATATATATATATATATATATATATATATACAAATGTATGTATTTCTGTATTATAACTATAGATGCAAATGTTATATATATAATAAATATATATAAGAATTTCAGGACAGTTCACTTTCAGCTATATCTGATGTCATTTTAGTAGTTTGGTCCCCGATGTTTTTCACTAAGTCTTTAGCCACAGTAGAACCCCGTATGCGCAGTCCCCTCAGTTTCTGACCAAAGTGTCCGCTTATGCGGGATTCTTCCCTTACACAGGATTTTCATTTATCAATGTGCATCACTCCTATTGTCTCACCTGTGTAGGTGAGGCAATATGAGATCTGTTCATTGTAAATACAGGCTACTCTGTCGTAGAGATAGGGCGGGTTGTTGCCGACACACACGCCGACACACACACCTACTTGACGCCTACAGTGTTGTCCCCACACCAACCTGTTGTATTTGCGAATGTGTCCTTCCGAACTGGCCGTTACACGGGGTTTTAAAAATGGCTTTTTCGTACCGAAATGACTCTTAGTTTACGCGGTGTGCCCGTTAGGCTGGTTCCCACTGTCTATACAATACTCAGATTATTCAAGGAGCAGACAGAACACAGATTTACTAATGCCCAAATGACAGTAAATGCAGTTTGGGCAGAGACACAAACAGTGGAGGTTATGGAAACTCCATTCTTGGCTACAACAAGACCGCAGTGTCTAACACACTCCATGCGGAGTTTGTGGATTACGCTAAAGAAAGGCGCTGCAACTAGGAGAGTACAGGTGGCCTGAATCCAGGAGCTCATTAGCTCATTACACTCACTACCCGAGTCTGCGGGCTGCTGTTCGGGCAAAAAGAGACAATGCCTGTGCTAGGAGAGTCTCTGTACAACTTTCGTTCCCTACTCTATGATTAGCAGGCGGTGACCAAACGCAGAGGGTTCTATCATTAATCTAAGAGGCCGAGTTGAACCTTTTGGAGGTGTGCCAAAGCCGAATATGAGTCTTTTTTTGCGGATGTGGAGCGGAAGGTGTAATACCCCTCATTAAAAGCCACAGTGACCTACTAAAGAGGAGGCTTTTATACCTCACCGTGAAACAGATGAGATTCACTATTGCACCAATATGGATTTCGCAATGGGAGGAGGGGATGATCTGAAAATATGAGCTAGTATAGTCTAGCATCTAGCGTAGTCTAGCATTGGTATTCCCTTATCATATAGACAATAATTGATGACTTTGCGGAAGGGCGTCTGTAAACCACGAGAAGCTGATACGTCGTAATAGACGAGCTATAGCGAGTTCATTAAGTCGTCAACAGGGTGGTTTACAGAGCCATCTGTTCAGAAACCATCGGTTGTTGAATGTTTTACCCTTGCTCATTAATTTTGATTTATATTTCTAGAAATTCGATAGTGGGTTTGGAAAAGCCGTAAACTATGGGTGAGGTTTACGGCCAGCCACTGATAAACAATGGGTGCTGATAAACAATGGGCGCCATACTTTCACATTGGGGACTTCGTAACCCATTGATCAGAAAGACCCTTACTCTCATATCATAAGAGACAAGACATAGTGAATATATACTAGACACTACAGAACTACATAAATACTACGTTTAATTAATGTATCCTCTCACTTGACTTAATTACAATAATTCTCACTCTTTCCTTTATATTACAAAGATCTGTTCCAAAGTTGCAATTTTTCCAGGAAGAATATGAATGGGACAGGTTCTGTTTTGGTTACATAATCTTAACCAATTCCATTTCTGAATAATTGACGAATTCGAATCTCTAAACTGATATGTGTAGAACTGAGGTGAGATATATCATCAGAGACTGCTTATCAATACGATATACCACCTGTGTTCCAGACACAATGTGATAAAACATGTCACTGTCTTTTTTCTAATGTGGGCCTTAGATCTGTATCATCCATTACCATGCCCCGACGGACTGTGTTTTACGACATTAGTAAGAATCATAGCACTAGGCGCAAGAAAACGCACCGTGATAACTATACATCTATTCACTCAAGCTTCCTATCAACGCCAATGGCACTCCGCACTGCCTTCCGCAACAGTAACATGACTAATGTTATGATGGATGCGAGGTCTGGTGACCACTAGCTTGCTGTTCGTGTTATGGAGGAGCTTGTGTGCGCTGACATGGTGCTGCCGCAGTCACACACAATGACCTGTGCTGGAGATGTTCCCTCACTGCAGCTGCGGTGGTGATGGTGGCTGCATCGACAGCCGTCGGGCAGTGGGTAGGCGGGCGGTGGGTAGGCTGGGCGGGCGGGCGGGCGTTTAGGCGGGTGGGTCGGCCATGCTGTCGTGTCTAAAGGCTGTATCTATGTTTAATAGATGACATGTAGCCTTGTGCATAACTCACTTAGCGTTCGCGCTGGAATGGAAACACGGGGAGGGGGAAGCATCGTGCGTACGTGTGTTAGTGAGTGAGGGGTGGCGTAACATGAGGTTGTAACGTAATGCGTGGAACGGGGATTGAGTGAACAGAGGGGAAGGTAGTAGGGGGTAGTGAGGTGCCTGTAAATCGCCTATACAAACGGTCAGGCGTTTTACTGCAACATACACTTGATGATACATCTTTATCCTACCCCTAATATAAAATCCCAGAGGCTTAACATTGAGTTTCCGTACTCCTGGCATACGGAGGCCAAGATTAAAACTCATCTAGTTTTACGATAATATTAAGTTCTCCTCCTCTCCCATTTTACCCTGCCATAAAGCAATCGGCCGATAAAAACCTCCCCAGTTATGGATCCTTTCAATTTTCATTCCAAATCAAGATGAATCTGTGAATGACCAAAAAAAATCAAAATCAGTCCAAACATGGATACACTCTGAATTAGGGAACAATGGGATTAGTGACTGCAATATCCACTTCCCTGATACTAACTCAGGGAGGGAAGACCACAGATAATATATTTACCCTTACGCACCTGACGAGACTTGATAAACTCGAAACCACATTAAATTTGAGTGTGTCAAAACACCTATTCTGTATAGAATATAGTATACAGAATGACAACATTAGTGCGACACTTCACCAATATGGGTTGGGACACTCCAACCAGAAGTTCCTAACACTTAACCATAAACTAAATAAATCTTCCAATTGTGCCACGAATGGCGCTCTGTAAAACAAACGATGAACACAGCCTACCCCCATACAAAAAGATGGAAAGGACTAACCAATCAGAGAACACCTTACTTTAACTCCAGGGCCTCTGACCAATGAGAGTAGTCAAAAGGCTGGTTAGGCAGTGAATGCACCTGACACCCAAGGCTCCCTTGTGCGGTCGTTTTGTGGTGTGTAGTAGATGTATGCATCGTTTCCATATTTTCACCCTTTCAAAAGCCGCTTTCTGCCATAATCATGACGTTTAAACTCTATTTACCTCATGTTTGTCCTAGAGGCTTCTCTCCAAAGGATTCTCTCCATCATTACACATAGCCATGGTTTCTAGCTATCTAGGAACGCATTCTCACACATGAACTTTCCAATTGGAAATACGGCAGGGATTCTACCGTTCACGGCAGTAACTGACACCTGGCCTACACCTGTAAAGCCAGCATCGTCATCTGGATGCTTCTCAATCATGCATATATATTTGTATATACCGATGCACGAATGTCTCATGTATACGCCCTAGTAGTAATGCTTTCATTCGTCCACACTCCGTGCCACGTGACCACTCACTCTTCAATTTAGAGAGTTGTTGAGTGGCATTCTTAATGATTTCTAGGTATATAATAACAAAAAGACATAGTGAGTGTGTCTGAATGGAATCTGTTCCTCGATATTTTGGTCAGAAATATCTCTGAACAGATTCCATTCAGACACACTAACCATGTCTTTCTATATTACTCTACAGATACCCTGTATTATCATACACACTAATACACTTCACTATTTCTATAGACACACAACCTGTACCATCACATTCAACCTGCACCATCACGCACCCTGGGCCATGACACACCTTGGGTCATGACACACCTTGGGTCATGACACACCTTGGGCCATGATACACCCTGGGCCATGATACACCCTGGGCCATGATACACAAACCCTAAACCATCACACACCCTGCCCCATCCAACTTACACCCTGCACCACCACACATACCCTGCACCAACACACATCAAACTGCACCATCATGCACCTTGCACCATCATACACATAAACTGCACCATCACACACCTTTCACCATCATACACCCTGCACCATCACACACCTTTTTCCATCATACAGACATCCTGCACCACCACACACACCCTGCACCACCACACACCCTGGGCCATGGCCAACACACCCTACACCATCACACACCTTTCACCATTGAACACACACTGCACCATCACACACACTACACCACCACCACACACACACCCTTTACAATCACACATACGGCCGCGTAACATCATACAAGGCATACAGGCACTTCCTCATGCGCCACACATCCCCCATTTTACACAACGTGCGCTCGGACAGACACTCTCCCTGCTGCCTTTCCGGGGGCGGTCGAGCTGCTCAAGACCAGATATACTTCTGGTTGTGCATTAGCCGTATGCAGAATGCTAAGAGGTCCGATCAGGTGATCCGAGGCGGCTTCGTGATGCCTACCACGTCCCCGAGATCATCTCTATAATGTGAGGCCCAGCCATGGCCACATAGATCAATGAATGGGCGATTCCACAGATTATTAGTGGGATTAGATAGATTTTGAGGGTGTGTAGGGAGGGTGAGAGGGTGCTACATCATAAAATTCTTGTGATTACGTCGTTGAAGTCTTGTTCCCATCTTAATACTAGGCGCTGGCCACACACTAACCGGATCCGGCGTCACTGCGGGACTGCCACGAGACGCGTACAGCGGGGTCATTTCTTCGCGGGGGGAATCGGGAAACAAGCATGGTGACGCCCTCCACGTGGACCAATAACACGAATACATTCTGTTTAGTACCACATAAGGGCTCTATATCTAATGATTCTGAAGAAAATACGTTATCTTTTCTATGTATACAACTCTAGTGTATGTTAATTTGGTTATTTAGATATGTTTGATGATAGGAAGTTGGAGAGTGGGTTGGGACTTGAATACATAACGGTAGAATAAAAGTGTGGATCTGGCGTATAGCAATGCTACAGCAGCTGAGAATCGATTACTGTGAATGGCGAACGTCGGCTGATACTTTGAGTATGCTAACACAACTTGGCAAAATCTCGTCTGCCATTCCTTGTTGAATGACCCAGCCCTGCCCACCCCATCCGGCCCCAATATTTTTTATTAGGTCCCAAGGGATTTTTTATCGACCCAATGGTCATCTTTTTCGTGCTCATTTCAAAACAAGAGCGTTATTTCAGCGTGCACGTTTTCAGTGACGTCAGCATTAACTGTTGTGGCGCTCGGCAGTGACTGTGAGCGCGCGCGCTGATTGGCCGGTTACAAGCCGTGAGCGCGGAGTCAGTGTGTGCATAATTCATGTCGGGAAACATAATGGGCAGCGGGTCGAGGCACTGACAGAGACGATGGCGCCGCGCCTAGCGTTCTACCAAGCGTCGGCCGCCGCTTGAGGACCCGCGGGCCGAAATTGTCGTCCAGGAACTACACCGAACTGAAGGCCAGCTTGCCCCGGTGTTTGGTCGGCAAAGCACCACCGTGTGAGGGCCCCCGGTGCCCGCCCAAAGTCGGGCAAACTCCAGCCCCCTTACTGCAGGGATCACCACCGTTCGTCCACTGCTCACACCGCCTCCCAGCATCATGTGAGGACCGCCCGACAGCCCGACTGTACGGTTAGGTAGTAGGATTGCTTTTGGGGGGACGAGGTGTAGTAGCAAAGCGGACGGTGGGCCCGGTCTATACCACCGCCGCCGTCGCCACCACCACCACAAGCCAGCGGAGCGAGAGCATAGTGGGAACTAGGAACATTGTCTCACGCCTAGGAGGAGGAAGGAAGGAAGGAGGGGAAGAGGGTATCAATAAGCAGCGACACTGACACCCGAGAAGGGGTAGGAAGGAGCAGGACACAGTGGTGGTGGTGGGCGCCGGAGAGCCTGTGAGAGAGCGTGTTGTGGGTTGTGTTGAGGACTCCCCGCATCACGCACGTAGACAGGCCGCACGTTAGACGATGATCGGGGCGGGCTGAGGCGGCCCCTTGCCCCGCCAACGACGGCAGCAGGCGGTCGGCCCCGGGCAGGCCCAGTAGGGGGGTGACCAGGGACCCCGCTGCGGCAGTCTCCTCCCCGAGACACCCTCGGAAGGATGTCGCCAGGTAGACGGTGGGCGTGGCCTATCGCCGTGACTGACAGCCGCGTGTGCGACCCACGAGCACCTCGCGGCACAGTCTATAAATAGCGCCCGAGGCGTTTGCGTATTGTGCCCAGTGTAATACCTACAGTTCCACATACTACTCACACGATCTCGCCTCCACAATATAGTAAGAACTGTAACTACCATAACCCGCCGCTTTTTGGTATCAGTCTTTTTTTACATCTCTCAATTGCAAGCCACGGCATCGGTTGCCTTGGTAACCTAGATAAGGTATTTACTCATAAGGGTGGTGGGTAGACCCTGGGAAAAGCTACTCCGACCCTGTCCAGCATTGAAAGACAGACATCCACTGATAGTCGGATAGGCCCTGGATATTCTATATAGACGTACCAGTGTGTAGCTTTCCCTTTTTTATCATTATGACCTAAATATACCTGCATAGTACCTACGCCGAAAAGATAGAAAATATCCCCTAACCTTGCGTCCTAAGCATCATTAACAAGACTGTGAGAAACGAAGAACCAGCGTGCATGCTTGTAATGACAAGGGCGACGCCTGTCGGTAGTGATACAAAGCGGCGGGGTGGGCAGGGCGGGCGGGTAGTGGACAGGACCCCTACTAATACCACAACGAAGCAGCAGCACCAGTACTCAAGCATAGGCTACATGGCGCCACAGAGACACCAAACCTAGAACAGCACGCCAAGTGTAGTAAACCAAAGGGCCCCCTGCGTGTGTGCGTGTGTGTATAGAGGCCTACAACGGGGGGGTGGCAGGGGTTTAGTAAGCCAAGTCAGTCACCCAGGATGGATGGACTTTGGGCCTACATGTTCCAGCAACCCCTCACTGAGTCCTCATTAATCTAATTCCTCTGCAAGCGTTGATTTCAGTTTTAAAAAGCATGTTATTTGACCAGGAGGCGGGCGGTCAGCTGCCCTGTTCGGCCGAGTCATGGACTATGATACCACTGACCGGCCACGGCTTTCTCTCTTCTCTCTGTCCCTAGGATGGCCAGTTTCGCCCTTGACGGAACCGGAACCGGCGACACGATGAGTAGAGGGGCGGGCGCGACGTCGGGCGGCGACCCATCGCTGCGGCACGCCGCTAAACGAGCGACGACTATCAGTCTTCCAGGCGTCAGTGGATCTATGACCAGATCCCTCTTCATTTTCTCCGAGGAGAACTTCATCCGCAAATACGCCAAGCTCATAATAGAATGGGGATATCCTTTTTCTGAAAAAAAAATCCACCAGCACATCAGCTTCATCATCGATTATGGTCAACGTTGAGTAAGTTACCCGGTAAAAAAAAAAATCTCCCAAGCCATCCCACTGGACTGTTGGCCACGTCATGACGTTGTGATATACGTCATAATCCCCTGATGTGACGTCATGACGTTACACTATGACGTCATCCATCGGGAGGTAGGGGTAAGCTACAGTCATCATGCAAGGTAGGTGTGGTTTACTTTGAATTTGACACGTTGGTGAGTCGACCAAGGTAAGAAAGGGAATTTTAGTCTTTTTTTAAAAATTGCAACGACTGTTTCCTGAACATGCATTATAATATTGTATGATTGTTGTCTTTTTTCAAAAGGTGTACCTGTGCATGTCTTATTGAATGAATTATGTAAATTGTGTCACATTATATGGCGATTTTGCTCTTGAATCAACGGACTGCTAGGTTGGTAGATGTAGAATATATGGATGTGCATATTAGCATCCTTGAAATATGATGTTTACATCCAAATTTCAGGGCGCTATAACTTATTTCATGTATATTTCAATAATCGCACTCAATAGCAGTTCAAAATTGCTTTAATATATTGTAAGAGGAACATGAAGTTGTTATTTTAGACTGGTTTGCTCATTCGGGCATGTGCAAGTAGGCTGTGTAGGTTGTCTGGAGACATGTTGGTTTCTTATTACGTCATTCTATTGGTTATTACATGAGCATATTCGGTCAATACACCTCGGGATGTATTACCTCACCTGTGCATAAACAGTACAGGCAATGTAATCATATGCTATACCAGCGACCACATTCTACCTGTGTGTGCTTTATATGACCTCAATGTTCCTCTCTCTTTCTCTCTGTCTCTGTCTCTCTCTTTCTCTCTCTGTCTCTCTGTATCTCTGTTTCTGCCATTCATTTGTATCACTAGCAATGATAGATGTATTATGACTTCTAAACATTTAACCCTATTTCGAAATTGTGCATAGACAGTTATTACCTCCTTATATCGTATTCCTTCAGTTTTTCGATGATTTCACCAATCTAACTATTAAAATGCCATTTCTAAATTCTTGAATGAGAAAATTCCATAATTTGAAAATCCTTTAGTTTTGAACCAGGGAATAGTATTTTGGAGGTATATGTTTATTAATCAACCAATTTTGTTATAGTTTGAAGAGATTTTACTGAAATCACAGTTTTCTACTATTTTAGACTTTCAAGAGTTTTACCATTCATATGTTGCCATGACTGTCTTGAAATATACGTGTTTTACATGTATATAGCAGAAAGACTCCTTAGGACATTACATGCAGTGAATTAACTATGTCTCCATTCTGGAAGTTTGTATCGTCTATTCCTTGATTGCTAATGTTTTTAATAGTTCTTATATGATCTTGTAATGACTCAGCTAAAATTACTTTACTGCTTTAAAGCTGATATATTGCCCAGTTTTCTTGACAAATTCCATTTTTTACCTTTGCTTTTGGACGATTTGTTGGGTTTCGCTGCCGTTCATACCCGTACATGTTTTTCGGCCATAAATATGACATGGGTAGGAGCGGGCGGTATACGTCCGGCATACGGTCACAGTTATATGATAACATTCTAACCAAACCGCGCTCTTTACTTAAACCACACCGATGTATCTTGGTAGAGAAGCATTTCTTGGTGGAGGGATTCTCAATGAATCACTTCCTATATGAAGCACAGAAGCGAACACGCTCGCTCGCTGAAGCATAGAGGTCGGTCGCACGTGCTTTGGTATGCACATGGTGGTTGACATTTGACACGGACATTTCTCAGAGCTAGCGCTGTTCGCTACGCCACCGAGGACAAAGGCGAACCGCCAGCAGGAGACCAAATGCCACAGGTCAACGCTACCAAAGGTTGACGCTTATTTATTTTTTCTTTTAGTTTAGAGTCTAACTTAGTAATATTAGGACCGCTGAGACTACCTTATCAATACCAGCACCGGCGGGGGAGAGGCTAGGGTGGGTACCGTAAAACATGGAATGAAATTAGCGAAAGATTCATCTAGAATTCACTATAGATTATAACACTACTAAACGAGTGGGAGAAAAACAGTTGACTAGATCTCAATAATGAGCAGATTTCACCAATCACTTCCTAATGTGTGATCTAGCGATTGCGGCCGGTTTTGGCAACCCTGTGGTTTTTAGAGGAAGGCTGGGATTTTCTTTTTTCTTCTCAAGTCGGAAAGATCAAGATGCGTGGAGACTGATAGGTCTCGGGGACAGGAGTTGTGACTATAAATATGTGCCGAGAAAGGCCACATTCAGACCAAAACCACCAACGCCGACGGAGGAAATAATGAGGCTGCGCCGATCGATACTTGATTTAAATCTCTAGAGTAGAGTATGGCGACTGTGTTATTGACAGACTCGTATGTTTAGCCTGGCATGGAGTCCAATTCAACAGCGACCCAGATAACCTAATAGTCACTAGTGGACTCAGTGGAAAGCCCCTCAATATAGGTACAGAGGGTGACTTCAAATAGCAACAGTTTAGAATTGCAGTCATTTCCCTGCGTTGAAATACAATCATGGTCTTTTTATGATGTAACACCCGTATATAGAGGTTGATCTACATGAATCATAAAATGTCACATCTGGCATACCGCTACTGAACCAGCATATGTCTATAGCACTCTATGTATTAAACGGTCGACCTAGTCAGCCGCGGAACTTCACATCTTGAAGTCAGTATTTGTGATACAATTAGCGTGACATAATTAGGAAGCTCATTAAAAAGTCTCCCTAAAGACGAATGATTTACGTCCTAAAACCTTTCCTGAATTCAACCAAAAATACTAAGTTAGACAGAACGAATTTGAAATTCAGAAAATTAAGTGGATTTATCCTACCCCTAATATAAAATCCCATAGGCTTAACATTGAGTTTCCGTATGCCACACTGACTGGCATACGGAGTTTTATATGCCACTAGTGGCATACAAAATTGTTATCATGCAATATTCCAAAATCGAGGAGACTGGGTAGGATAAAATCAAAACCTGATTCGTTTTAATCTTGGCCACCGTTTTGGCTCTGGCTTCGCCTCATGAAGTCACTATGCCAAACTCCAGTTGTGGCATCCGGTGGCCAAGATTAAAACTCATCCAGTTTTACGATAGTACTGTCATTTTTAATTGACAGCGTGGCTCCACTCGGCGCAGACCTGCATTCACTGCGAGTCTACATTTAGCTGAATGCTTTATTCAGAACTCCAGCCATTGACAGACAGTAGTCGTTGATCCAGTGGCGTCGCTCTACCGGACTGTACCCACCGTTATCTAACCCTGGTATTTTTCACCATAGACTGAGCACTTAGCAAGATTATCGACCAGTCAATGGAAGGAGTAAGATAAAATCTGACCCGCACTTGGTTCATAGCCACTGAAAATACATCTTTATTCCCTGGTTTCTATCAATAAACTCAGTTTACGAGCTCGTTAGATATTTCTATCGAACAAAACCTGGGACGTACGTTTATCCAAACGAGGTGAATACGTTTCACTAAAGTATTTATGACAGAGTTGTTTCAGATTTATGAGTGAAGATTGGTTTAATAGGAGGTAGGTAGATGTGGGTTATGCACATGTTCAGCAGCAACTTTCTCCTCATCCTCAGGAGTGGTTGATTTACTGCTATATGAAAGGCCAGTCCTTCTCATACCATGTCTATGTGGTGTGAGAAGTAAACGAACTCTCACCTCGGTAAATATGTAGGGGTGAGATTTCTACCTGAATTCATCTCATATGTTCAATCACCATCTTTGTAGTGTACAACATAAAATTTGAGAAAATCTGGAAAGGACCTGCAATGGTTAACCCGACCAAAATCAAACCAACCAATCAACAAAATTCACAGGTAGAAAGTAGGCAGCAATACAGTGTAAACGTGGTGTGTGCTAGTTACGAGAGCTGGGTACTCCTGGTGAGACCCTGGAGGCGTGTAGCTGGAGGAGTGTAGGCGGGAGGGGAGGGGGAGGCGGCCCGAGGCCATCAGGGAGATCAATACCCCCCGATATCCCGTAATGACCAGCTGAATATGGGCGAACACATGGAGTATGCGATACGTTAATACCAACCCTGGAGTCCTCAGACACCTCCAGTAACCCGGGCTAAGTCCGCTCCTCACACCTAAATGTATCTCGACGCCCTAGAGCAGGTGTTATATATATATAATAGTAAATAAATAATGAAGCTGATAAAACTCTAAGACTATGTTAGGCCTCAATCCCAAAGAGACACTTTTTAGAGTTTCCTGGTTTTTTTTGAAAGAGCACGATGTTGTACAGCAGTGTACGTTGGTAATACCATAACCGCACCATATGACCAAATTCAGGTCGGAGATAGCTTGGAGTTCAGAAACAGTTCATAGACACCCAAGGTTGACTTCGTAATACACCTGCTAACACTTATGTATGTGATTAAGCATCAAACCTCGTGGGATACCACCGTCTGTCCTCAAAAACATCGGCAACATTCTCTATGTAGTCGTTGTTGAAAGGGTATTGTCCGTTAACGATGTTTTTGAATTCCACATACAAAGGTAATGGAATCTGACAGCGTTTAACTGATGGGTAGTGGTTTACTCAGTCGCCTTACGTTGTATGCTATGGATAATGAAGTTAGATAACAGAGGGATGATAAGATGACATTATAATTCAGTTCTCGGGGCCCGGTACAGTCAAGGAGGTCGGCATAGTGGTCCAACTCGAACCTGCTCACCCCACCACCTTTCCATGTCCAATGTGCCGCTCCGCCGACATATTTTTAGACCAATCTTTGCGCTTGCCGGCGTTTAAATCGATATTCATTGTTCTTAAGACGTCGGCGGCTGGCTGGTAAACGTAGGCATCGTGCAGACACGGCCTTTCTTCTCCCTGCCTTGCCTTGCCCCGCTTACTCTCTCACTTGCTCTTATACCCAGAGGCTTGATAAAGGCCCAGTTTACACCTGCCGACGGAAAATGCACCGATGTAAATGTAAATGTAAATTTATATTGTATTCATTATTTGGCATTGCAAATCTAAATTATCAAAGAAAAAAAAAACATGACGCCGATCTTTGACGCAGTATTTTGTACGCAAGGGACTTTCTTCCGTAATCTACGATCTATGTAGGGTGGAGATTACGAGCACCCGTGATCTCCACCCGGTGAAATACACAGCCCTCAAAATGTTTAGTATGGAGACTCCGTAATCGGTTGAAAAAAAAAGGCCGACAACAGCAGTTGTCTCCCGACTACAGTAGCGCCGTCCTACAATTGACTGGCGGATGATAGTATTACAAGTAATCACTCTGTGTCCTATGCATACTGAATACGCACAGTAGGTACCGTACTGTATCAAAAAAACTGATCGTGTCAAAAGTTAAAACCTTTTGTGCAGTCCATTAGAGGCATGATTCCATTGTTTGTACAACCCACTGAAGGGTAGTCAGATAGAAACCCACCCAAGTACAAATATAGAATATATGATGTATATATATTGGCAAACGCCGTCTACATGGACTGCAGTGATACATGCTGACACGTCTCATCTTTTTATGGTTACAGTTGATTGAGTATTCAAGCGACTCAATAGTTACCTTTAATCAGACGAACAGTAGATTCAACTTCCCATCATTCACAGTGAAGGGGATCGTGTGGATATTGTCTATTGAATACGCTGAATATCAATAGAGCAATATTAACTACATCTACCAGAAATTATTGATCAACATTGTATCTTAAACGAATAAATGTCATAATTAATTCATGAAGAAAGATGACATATGCATGAGACTGCTGGCAGCAATATTGATATCAACAAATCCCCGTTATAGGGTATTAGAGATAATGTCCACATGCATATTTTCTAAGGACATTCGTATCTCCCTTTTAAGCTTAAAAGACAAAAAGACAAAGAGAGAAAACACTGGGCCCCATTTACACCAAGAAAAAGTGGTTCAGATCTCCTTACATATCCCATCCTCATTCGAAAGCCAATAACGATGTGTTTTCTATGTTTCCTTAGTTTCATCGAGGCTGTAGATTCCACATGAGAAATATTTCCTTTTATCCGACAAACTAACATCCCTACATATATAATATGATGTTATGAAAAGTACAAATGCCGGTTGACATCTACTATCAAAAAGAAACCAGATTTGGTATCTGTTCATTCAATCCTGTCCCGAATCTAACAGAAACCTCTACATTTAAATTACATTATCCCCATCACGAAGACACGGTGGTAGAGTATGGCTTCTCGTTTTGATCCATACATACAGAGTACTGTATTCTATTTATGTTTGACTGAAGGAGATGAGGGATGGGGGAGGGGGTATGTGTCGCGGTGGTCGTATCGAGAAGCGGTAGGCACCACCGGCAGAACGGCCGGCGAGACCAGGCGATTGCACGTACAGCGGGTCTGTCAGACACCAGCGTAGCGCTGCATTCTCTCCTCCCGTATAGGAGAGTGGCACAGTCGCCTGCATATATAATGCTAAGTAAGCAGCCGGGGTCTACCTGCTACCAGGGCTCCTCTCCTACCCCCGTCACCAACCACCCTACACGGTCATCCCGTCCCCCGTTGGACATGTCGGCCCGGACGAGTTGGTTGAGCCGGTTTCGTTGGGAACGATACAGTGTATCCTGATGATGATAATGATGATGATGTGAGAGTAATGGGAATGTGTGACCATTGCAAACAGTGTGGGTGTTTTATTGTGGCGTGCTGGGAGGTGGGATGGGTGGTAGAGACAGAAGGATCAATGCTTGTAGTCAGCTGTATGCATATGTGTGCGTTGGGTGATGAGAGGAGAGGAAAGGTGGTGGTGGTGGTGGGGGAGGGGGGGGGGGTTATAGGCGCGCTACTCCATCCTGCTGCCTCTGTCTCCATTTCACTCAGCCCCCTCCGACAGCATTCGGAAATCACTAAGAACACGACCAAATTCAGTCTCAAATTCACCCAGTGCAATATCTAACACTCAATCCAACACTGAATCGAAAGATGATTATCCACATGGAGAATCCTAAGACGAAACAGCTGTTGGGGGATGATATTCAGTGGCTTAAAGAGATAATTATAGCAGGGGCTTTTAAGGCCAGGGTAGCTTTCGTCTAGAGATGCCTGGTAATGTGTGTTTCCGAACGGTCTCAGTAGACAGGCGGCGGCTATGGACATCAGGGGTGTGCTGGAGAAGCCTAGGCCTTAGCAGCACTCAGTCGGGCTGCTGTGGGGCGCGGTAACCTCCACTCCCAGTCATACCAAGGGCCCCTGGTAGCTTGATACCGTAGACTGCTACGTAAATACCATACAGTGTCGGGTCATACACTGCAATGGTGTAGTGACACAAGGCATTATCAGACCCCTTGTATATACACACAGCACAAAGGTATATCGATACGAAGCGTTTGCTTGCCTTTGCTATCCCCGAAATGGGAGATGCAAATCAATTGCATAAATAGACAAGCGATTAGGTGTTTTTCCTTCAGTGATATATGACGATGATGCTCCGAAATTTGAAGCAGCACTGGCCCTTTCTTTATTCAAATAGAAGGGATACGTCGCAATATTCGTTACCCATCTTTTCTATTCCTATGTTGCTGCAGGACATGATTTGAGTTGTTAAATGAAGCTTGAAATCATATGATGTCATACATTCTACCCTTTGTGATAATGGGCTGTAGTTTACCCATATTAAGTCGGACATTGTCTTTTAAATCGCTGGCGCTATTATGCGTAACATACCAGCTACCAAAGCAAGTTCAGGGCTATACCATGTATGATAAAATCCTGATATACAGTATTTAAAGGAACGATCTGACCATGCTGTACAAGCTACAAAACGAGATGGGAAATTACGGTGTGTAGGGAACGAGGCATTTAACTGAGTTCCATACGAACTGTAAATTCACATAGAGTTTTGTAGCTTGTAAAAACATGGTAGGTTGTCCTCTCTATTATATACTGGAAATTAATAATATCTTCCTAAAATTTAGCCTAATCTGAGAAACTCTCTGAGAATTACTGACAACTGATTTACTGGCTATTCATTGATAAATTCAGTTGTAGTTATAGCAGTTTGAGAATGTACTAGAAATTCCTCACTTGGTTCATAGCTGGTATTGGGTCCTCTGTGACTCGATATGGGAATGCCAGCCTGTAAAACAGATATACAGGAGGTCCCAGATGATGGGCAGACTGCCTCATCACCTAAAATACCACAGGGTGAGTTGGGAGGGACAAAAATAGAGTCCAATATCTGCAGGCTTCCAGTAAACCATGTATTGGCTAGAGTCAGCCCGAGTCATTTAGTCAGCAGTAAATTGCACGTTTACAATACGGTGCTCCTGTGGCATTCAGCAGTGGAAATCCCTCCAGTGCGAGCGGTAGACGGACGTATGCTGGGAGGAGTTCAGTGACTGGCGGCCCATTGGCTTCCACCCTCAGAGCCATCATCTGCCTTTTCGGCCGCTAAAAACAGCCCAACGAGTAATAAATGGAGACTGGAGGCAGGATCTGTCACCAACACGACGGGAGGGGATGGGAAGCGCAAGGGGGTGTGGGGTACGGGAGTGTGTAGGGTGTGGGATAGGAAGGGGTGGGGGGTATGGGAGGGTGGGGTTGTGTGGTAGGGTGGGGTGTGCGGTATGGGGTGGGAGGGAAGACACATAAGGGTGTGGGGTACTTAGAAGGAAACCCATGAGATGAAAATAGCTCGTACTCCACCGAATTTGACTGCAGAGTTATTTACTTAGCTTCATGAATTACTCTGCGGTCAAAGGAGGTGAAGTGCGAACCAAGCTGTTTTCATCGAGTGGGTTTCTGATTTTTATCTCACCCCGTATAACATTATTTATTGATAAAATGAATCACCCAATTAGCCATTGAGTATCAGGTACACTAACTTCACGGCCGTGGCATACGAGTTCCAAATGTTAAGCCTATGGAGAAAAATACCGGAGTGAGATAAAGGGTGGAATGGAATGTGGTGGGGTGTGGGGGTACGGAGTGTGATGATTTGGTGCGGGGTATCGGGTGTAATGGGGTGTGGGGTGCGGGGTATGATGGGGTGTGGGGTATGGGGTGTGGGGCATGGGGTGGTATGGGGTACGAGTTGGGATGAGATGGGGTGTGGGGCACCATGTGAGACGGAGCAGGCTGGCCGTCAGAAAGGCTCCTCTGCCGCCCACCATCGCCCATCACGCCATATGTAAATTCCTGTCCCGTGTTTACCCCTCTACTGATGACGTCAGCAAAAGTGGGATCCAACCAGGACCGACTGTCCTGCTTAGCGGACGGTGTGTTTTCACCCAGTGGCGAGGTCCTCTCTGGTAGTGTGGGCGTGGAGATTGGGACCTGATGCAATTGAAGACTCCAGCCCGCCCATCCACTTCCTCCAGCCACCGTCCTCGCTCCTCGCGCGTCAACCAACCACCCGCCCGCCCGGTCCCCTCCCACCCCCTCCAGAGCCTTCTCTCCTGTCTCCCCGCCCGCCCTCCCACACTCCAGACAAGCTCATCCGTCGGCAGTGAAAGGCCAGCCGTAGGATAAGCCATGGTTCTAGGTGATAATATATGTTGGGTCTACGGGCGTCGTAAAATATTTATCAGTATGTAACCTGTGTGCATATGTTGTATTTGAGTGATATCCCGTACTATCCTAATCACCGATACACGTTAATATTATTATTACATACCTATGGCCGAATGTTTATGAAATACTACCCGCTGCTAGGAGTACAGTATAAATAATGTTCGGGCGCACTGCGCCCGTAGTAAATATTCGGGCGCACTGTGACCATTGGGCCAAATGGTACATTAAATAAGTACATAAAAGGCGGGATCTTTTATATTTAGGTATGTAATAATAAGAAAACATAGTGACTGAGCCAGAAGGGATGCCATTCTTGGCCTTTTTATACCATAAATACGTCCCTCCGCCTGCGGCGTCGGGACGTATTTATAGGATAAAAAGACCTCGAACGGCCATCCCTTCGGGCTCAGTAACCATGTTTTCTCTTAGTATAATATACCTGTGGCCGTATCTCTTACGTATACCGACGGCTCGTGTCATATCTATGGCATGCTGTGACGTACGGGGCTTGTGATCACGTGACTTAGTAAAATTTGGTGATTTTAAGGTATATGATAATACGAAAACAGGATGACTGTCTTCGCACATCAAAATACTTGGTAAAATTATTGATCAGTTATGTCCCTCTGCCTTTGTTATCGGCTGACCGATAACACCGCAAACAGCTCGGTCGTTTCAATAGCAATAAAGGCAAGCGCAATGAAACCATACATAATATAGCAGGACTTGTGGTTATGAAACACACATTGCATTGTGAGTCATCCTCAGAGTTCTCCTCTTTGGTTTCATAACCCATCGCCCTCCTCCTCTCGCGACCATCCTTCATTTTATGGTCAGAATGCTAAACGGATTTGCCGTGACTAAAACCCTGCCAATACAAGGGAGAGCAGTCCAGAAGACTGGGAGGCGGTGCAAGTGACGGCGGAGTGTGTGTTTGTGATGGGATAGGACCTGGAGGGGGATGGAGAGACGGTGAGGCGGGGGAGGGGGGCTCACGGGGAAGTCCCTTTTCAGATTGCAGCCGCATATGCACGACGCCATTTTCCCACGGTCGCTGGTCAGCGGCGTTCTCTGCGCATAAGACGTACGCACTCGTTCTTAGTATGCGGCAATGGAGTCTGTTTCATTATCCATTGCATACAAAGTCGTCATTGAATATATATATATATATGGTGACTCAGTAAACCAATACCCATTGTTTAAAAACTGTCAGATAGCACACCTATTTCTAATCCATTGTATGCGGCCTCAAAGCCATTGTATGCAGAAAATGTGCCATAGAGCAAGATATTGTCCCTATTGATATACCCCTTAATATTGAAATTCCTGGGTTTAGTTTTCACGAGAAGATGGATGATAAATGCACGGATTTTGTTGACAGGAGGCTCTGTAAACCACTCGAGGTTGACATTATAATTAGTATGCGTCAACTTCTCATGGTTTACGGCTGCATGTCTACAAAACCATTAATTATAGTCCATGAATAGGCACCTCCTCGGAATGTATTTCGTTGTATAAGAACCAAACTGGTATAAACACATATAATTTACCATTGGCGAACAGGAAAAAACTCCTTTTACGTCATCCAAAGATAACACACATGGCTTGTGTCTAGCATTAGATTTGTGCATGCGCTCTGTTTCTTCAGTTAAAAACAAAGTTTTTTTAATGGGGTCTTCAACTGCGCTGACTACAAGGCCACAAAAGAGCATCATACCGCCGCTGGAAGGTTGCCACATGGCCAATGTGTGTCATGCCGTTATGGTCAGTGCAGTGAAACAGGCCACATGCTTAATGGCAGTGGCCGCATGGCAGTGGAATTGGTGACAGCCAATAAAACCTAATAATATTACTGCAAACATTGCCCACAAGGCCGCCGTGCGACGTTGGCCATGTAACTGGCTCATAGGCTTGTACACTATAGATATATTTCCCAGACACCAACGGAGTCAGATTCATGGTAGCCTGGTGGAAGACCTCTTTCAACTTCTTTCCTTGGCTACAGTGACCCATCTCTAATCAGAATGGTAATATTTGTTTCTATATGTCCTGGAAAATTATATTTTTCTCCTCAAAACTAAACACTCACAAAAACAAGAATATCTCCAGGCATAATCAGGATTGAAAGGGTTAAATTAAACAGGCGACTGATTCAAGCTCCGGCGTCTGGCGGTAAAATCGAGCAGACGACATTTGTCCGAAGCTGAATCTGCGTGATCTGACGTAGCCGACTCAATAACACCGAGGGAAACGAGGGGGTGTATCTACCGCATTGCAATGCATCTTTCCGGTCGTGACTGCCACCAAAGAGTGTACACAATCTATTCTCGATACTCTGACGTAAGCAGACGTGGGCAAAACATTTATGTATATGTATGAAGGGCCCACGGTAGTAGTAGGCGTCTAGGACTAACAACTCACTGTTTTGTGTTCAGGTATTTTTATTTATTACCCACCTGATACGGAGTCTCCATACTAAGTCTATGGAGATTACAGATCGCTACTGAGGAGGATACGGAGCTCCGTACCCTCCTAGGAAGATACGGATTTTTTAGATGAAAGTAGTCCCAAACATAACCTCTTAATTACGTTGAAAAGTATTCTAACGATCATATTTATTGCTTAAATCTAAAAATAAGTACGCAATACTCCTCGCTATTGCTCGGAGTATTACTACGTGTCAACTACACGGAGAATACGGCCACTCAGATCGAAATCATGGTAATATTGTGTATATACCAGCGGGAAAATGTCTGACAAGGAGTACATATTCTGTTCGTCACTGAGTGTCAACAGAATATTTACACGTCCCTCCGTACCACTTGACCTCTGTCATACTGTCAGTCTGCTATTTAGTGATTTGTAAAATTGCGTTTTTAATTATTTCGGCGTATATGATAATTAGGAGACATAGTGAGTGTGTCTGAATTACATCTGTTTCTATTGTTCTGGTCGGAAATATTCACCGAGTTCGAAGATCCATTCAGATACACTAACCATGTCTTCATATAGTACGGCTTGAAAGCCATCACATATAACGTAGGCCTTAGCTTTCAGAAAAGGAAGGCATTGCTATAAGTAGTATGATCAAAAGAGAATGGATGGGAAAGGGAAAGTTGATTGGTTGGTTTCTTAAGCGTTTATTCAAATTCTAGGCGACCCTAGTTCTCCCATTTGAATCTCACAGTGGCAGCCTGTATAATTTCATTTGAATGCAGAAAGAGAGAGGAGAAGTTAATATTGCACAGTTACTGTACCAGACAGTTGTACACCAGTATCCAATTTATAGACCAGTCTGCGCCCACTCGTCCGCCGAGTCACCTTTCACAAATTTGGACATCCAATACAAACCGGGCTCCTCTCTCGGCCAGGTTCTCTGCCGTCAGAGACTATTTATAGCGCAGCTGCTCGCATTAGCTCGTCCAGCTAAATAGCACGTATCGTATTTGAGTTTCAAAATGTAGACAAAGAAAGATGTTGCTGTCCTGGAGAGCAATCACCTTCACCTACCCCATCAGCAGGGGGAGTGTGTCGTCAGAAGTGTTACTCATAGTACGGAACATTCTGCTGACAGAGGCGGAACTCTCTGTGTGTCTGTTTGAGTGAGTAACTCGGATCTGGTACTATAGTGAAAAGGATTCACAATGTCGGGATGACCTTACGTCCGAAGTTTCATTCGATAAGAATATTCAACGACCTTATAGAGCGAGTTGACTATTTTCATCGAAAGAAATGAGGTATATAATGCTGCACCGACAATTTAGATATAGTCACTTGTATTCTATACCAAGAAGTATCGATAATTAATTGAATATCAACCAAAACATAAGTAGTCGAACTGGTGTCCAGAGTGCGATGGGAGGGCTGAAACTCGTATAAGCCAAATCAGAGTATGTTTGGATTTTTTCATCCCAGCATACTATGCCGGGAAGGATCAAATACCAAAACTTTAGTGGAGGTTGGTATCTGTAGGGTTTTGCGGCAGAGGTATATGATACCCAAGATGCACCAGTTGGTCCTTTCTTATGCCGATCAGCAGTTCAATAGGCCAGCTTGCCATTTTGCCTGATAGAGAATGGGTCGTCAGGGATGATATTTAAGTATGAGGAGAGATTTTAAGCCTGAGAAGCTCGTATTAAGTAGGGAGGAATCACTCATAGCTTGGGATCACCTTGGTCGCAGTTATTGGTCTGCGTAACCTTTGGGAAGAATCACGGTGCTTTAGTTTTTTTTATTCTTGGACATTGGTTTTCCAATGTCATCGGCTATTTTCGTCTTCACTCACTCGGGCACGCTTTCCATGAAGACCGAAAACATAAACAGACACACACTACGCTTGTTCCATTTTTAAATTGAGGAAAAACAGCGATGAACATTACGTTTAACCTGTATGTAACATACAATACGTTCCCATAGAATTATCTTCCCATTTATAACATGGATATATATATTCTATACAAATGGTGAAAATGTGCCCATGTTTACCTTGGTAGAAAGTAGGAGGCCTAGATCTCGATGCAGTCCCTACTAAATAGCTTAACGTATAAGGAACGCCTAGTCTATACATTTATATAGAGGTAAAACAAACTCCTGACACAGACAATTTCTACAGAGAAACAGAAAGGGTGGCAATATTCTTACTTAGGTCGATAGTCAGTATGGTTTCATAGATATGATAGTTCTTTCTTTACAAAAAAAAACATATTTAAAAAAAGGAGAAACCAATTAACGAAACCACACGGTACAAGATAAACTACTGTTGTATTAGCGTTTAAATTTGTGTGGAATTCTCGTGAACAAAGTAAGGAAAGGAAAAGAATAAAAGTATTGTTCCAAAAGGAATATAGATCTTAACATATGCCCTTCCCCCACATCTAAAATATAGAAAATACGAGTATTATGTGACTTCAAAGTGATACCAGACATCATCATCTTAGAAGTGACGGTAATCAGTCAAAGGGTCGAGTTAACACATTTACCCTTGCCTGGTCAGATGACCCGTAGCAGAATGAGGCAACACCATCAGGGTTTAGTCTGTCCGCCAGTCTCGGGTTTCTAAGGGTGTTATATCATTAGAACCACGAGGAAAAAAGCACAATGAGCATTAGAATGCCTAGATTTAACTCCTTGATCACTATGAAAATACAAGGGTGGCAACATACTTTTTTACTCTTTTTCTTTTAGAAAACAAGAGACAGTCAGTTAGAACATTAGCTAGCATATCCAGTACAATTTCTGAAAAAGGACAAAAGTAAAGTGAAAAAAAGAACAGAACACTGAAGGATATCTGACTTATTGCAACTTGCCGCATGGTTGAGACTATATTGTCCACATCACAACACACGACAATGTGTATCATAAAAAACAGTATTCATACGATGATGGGTTCTTTGGGTACCATGGTTTTAATTACGTAGGGTTTGCTTTGAATTCATTTTCACAAACTCTAATTCAGATTCTTCATGGAACATACGATTTTCCAGATTTTATCAACTTTAGATTGCAATTCGTGATAAACATCAAACATCTTAAATGTTACCTTTCGTGTAACTTGGCGTGGTCGTTTCTCAGACTACTTCTTATTTTTCTAACCATTGGTCTCTTTTCCCGTTCTCAGTTAGAAAAGAAGAGTTGTTGTTCATATATAACTACTAGTCTCCAGATGTGACTTTTACACTGTATTTTTTGCTCCAGAATTTACCCCATGACAGCTTCTCCGAACTGGTAAAACCCACTATGTGTCTCATATGTCAAGTTTGAACAGTGTCTGTACGTCATCTGTATTCACGATTATAATGTATAACTACGAAAGAGATTCAAGGGACGGACGAGTAAGAGGCAGTTGCTTACAAAAATAAGATACACAAAGGTTTAATACATGTGCTCGAAATCCTATCCATTGATAGTACGGCATTGTATGCATAGAGAAAATACATCCCCACACTGCCTGCCCCACCCTGCCTCGGACCGGCGGCCACACCAGGCGGTGCTCCTTCCATGTTTCATGACACAGAGGCGAGGCAGACCAAGTCAATAAATGTTTAGTGATGCTGAAGGAGGCAGTCAGGTTAGGCCCAGCTGTATGTAGATGGGTGTGTGGTATGTGTGTGATGTGTGGTGTGGGCGCACATAGGGAATAATTGGTTATAGTCATAGTGGAGCTCCGGTTGTTACAATGGTTCTCTAGTCGTGCCACAGTAATGCTATGGAATGGGAATACGTTATGAGGACCTATGGGCACGTGTCTGGGAATTAAAAGTGCAACTTCTTTAATACATACATTGTCCTAGCTAAGCGCAGCCCATTACGGCGATATGAAGAATTATGCATTAGCATAAATACAGTTGACCCATGTGAGACCAGGTCACTCCAGACTTGCACATGAATACCTCATGAAAGCAAAAAATCCCCCATCATTGCAAGCATGCAACGTGCCCATTTACAACTGTTCAGCATACCCTGCTGCACTGTCAATGGGTACAGGAAAATAGAATGAGGGACTTAGATAATACTAAAATAAAAATATTGTTTATGACTATTCCAAAGAAGGACATAATCAGCTACTTGAAAGAAACAAATATCTTTGATTGTTTATGAAATATTGGCAAATATTGAAAAGAATTGACTGAAAGAAGTCTACAAAATAAAAAAAAAGAAGCTTAAATCTTTGATGGTCACCATCTACCTTCAGGGTCTCCTGGGACGTTAAGCCAAACAAACATTTGTAGTCGTTGTTTCTTCGGAAAGGGTAAGTAGTGCCCACTGAGGCAGGGAAACAGCAATGTTGTGCCTGCTATTTGTTAAATAGGCCCATATGAGGTATTCAGGTGCATTACGTGTGTGATTCTCGCAACACCAGTTCAGAATTAACAGGGATAGGATAGGGCAATATATGATAATGTATCCAATGTGTTAGCACTGTATCGACAGCACAGCAGTAATCAACCACGAAGGCCGCGTATGTGAACCATATTACCTAATAAAGTGAATACCCGTTTACCGGGGCCAGAGATGGTGTTAGGGACTATAGAGAAGGCCATATATATATACTATACCACAATTCATTTTGGATTCTAAATATATATCAGAATAGTGTGTGTTCAGATAAAATTCTTTCGGTTTTGGTTTCCTGAATGAGCTTAACGCATGTCAGTGATTCACCAGGTGAATATTTTAGAGGTTGCGGTGTGTTTGATATATCACCAGGGAGATGACTGTATGTGGTCTTGCCGTTGCTGCAGCTGCTGTTGCTGCCGAAGACTAGTAAGCGCGGATTTTGTCAGGCAATGGCAGTAAGAGTAGAAGTCTATTCTTCTAGACCAAGTATTATTAAGCAACTGCATCAATTGATCCGAAGTCACTGAAAATATGCTATGAGTTTAGGTTCCAGAGTGATCTCATAAGGCAAAGCCGAGTGAAATAATATTGCAAACCAAAATGAATTACGTATTTGGATCGATTGCGGTTCAGATTTTATCTCACTCCTATCACTGACTAATTCACTTAAGTTTGTGACATCATCACGCATTGAGTATTTCTTCAAAATACTCCATGGGCATTGAGTACAAGTTCCCAATGTTACATTTATGGGAAAATGCCAGGAATGAGATAAAAGCTAGAAGATAATAACTCTGAAATGACCGATTTAGCTGCTCACAATAATATCGATATAGAATGAGAATTTTTTAAATGATCCGACAGATTTTATTAGGATCCCAGGAGAACATGGGATGTTTCTGATGCTGGATATGCTCCATTATGGTGTTAATGCGATTATCGTGGGGTGTGGCAGACGACTTTGGGAATCAGCATCAATCTCTGCCTACTGTTAAGAATAGGGCCGGTTCGATAGCTCCCTCCAGGTAAATCACCATTTACCTATAGTGAGATATTGAGTAATTGACGGAGGTGGCGGCGGCTGCTCACACCCACACTCCCGCTATCTACACCACCCTGCAGATTAGTCGATATTCTCGATACACCTTCTTATCCCCTGATCCCAGGATTATCCCACGATACAATTACTACACATGCAGGTGGTAGATAGAGTCAGATTGAGTGCGATCATTCCAGTTCACAAAAAGGCTTTGCTCTCATTATTCAAAGGTATATCAAGATCGATTGATATGTCTGTGTCATAGAAAATATATATTCATTACCCTTGATAACTGATCATGGTTATCAGTTAATATCTAATCAAGATTGGATGGGAAATTAGTCCTTTATGTGTCTGTTTAAGTTTGTTTATATATATATTCCCTGGGTGATATTGACATTATTAGTTATAAAAAGAAGTTTATTAAATCCTTTTATTACATCTAGATTCCTTCGGTCTTCGTTAATCTTACATTATAGATTTCTAGAGCACCCCTAATACCTCTGTATTACTATTTGCCTCTTTTGAATGCATCGTCCAAGATAATGGTACATCGTATTGTCTTACCTACTTTATGTATATAGAGAGGGAATTCATTTCTATGTTGATTATTACAAGCACTGATTCAGATATTTGCACCAACCTAAGAGTCCGTTGATTGAAAGCTATCGCTGTGCTAGGTCGCAGAGGTGAATTCATAATACACCTGTACGTATCATATATAATGCTTACTGACCTCTGCTCCCTGTATCGTATAAATCATGTACGACACAGTGTATCATATACTGTTGTATGGTCCAGGTTTGCATGCCCAAAATACTCATCGATTGACTTTTTACTCCAATTTCTTTATTGAAACTTAACATTCGATGGTGTATGATAAAAGGAAAACAGACATGGCGTTTGTATCTAAAAATAAATACTCATTGCAAGACTCGTAAATATGCCCCTCCGTCCAACGGTCTCAAGGAAAGTATATAACTGTCCGTCAGTTCGTATTGATATCCAGATACAATGCCCAGTCAGTTTCCCTTATATACGTTCACGTCGCCCTATATCCTATAAAGCATGTACGCCACACTGTGCCATACACCATTTTCTGTTCACGTCTCCATATACTCGTGTTCTATATGTTCTCAATATGGAGGGGACCAAAGTTCTTCCTGCTGAATGATCTATACGCTGCTGTTATAATTGGCCCATATCAAAGAGGTCTGTGAAGTGCTTGCAGACAGAGCCGTGGACCGATGGGCTCGCGGTGCAACCGGAGTGGAAGGAGAGCCGAGCCATGAACGGTGAGTTCAAAAGAGAGCAGTTCACACCAAAGCCTTGCTCGAGTAATATACTTGTATCTCTACCACCAATCCTAAATCTGCTATGTTGGTGTGTTTAGTAATTTTAATGAATAGTTATCTGAGCTTCTGGTAGGGTACTTTGAATGTGTTCTTAAACTAGCAGCATTCATAATTGAGCCATTTAGGGTGAATGCTTAAAGTGGGCATGCAACGTCAATCTACAAAAGACTTTGTCTTTCCACCCTCATTCTAATTGGAACGTTAAAGTTTCTATGATGTGAGTCCCCCTTCATCTATTTTCATTTTTCCTATAGTTTCTATTACAATTCATTGTCTCTGTGTCTTAAGATTATTTCAAAATTAAATCAGGTTTATAATCTAAATTAGAAGTAATATATGAACTTCCCGATATGATTTGAAAACCGTAGATATGACCATAAAATACAAAGACCGAATTTAACTGAATTTGAAAATAAATTTGAATTAAAAATGGAGTAAATCAACACAAATCATTCATCATTTCATCCTTCATCGCAATGCTGTAGTTACTCTTTGTGAAACTAACTTTCCTAAATAAGCAAACCTCATTGAAACAATAGAAACAGAATTATGGCTTAATATTATTGCAGTAAATATTAGGTTTCAGGCATGACTCGTCTTTGTGTGCTTAACACACAGTTTAATAATACTGTATTGAGGTATGTCTATTTATGCCATTTTGTTAAATGGAATTGCTGTCAGTTTCATTGCCACAGTCATTATCACTGTGAAACTATTCAAAATGATGAGTGTATAGCACTGTTTAATATGTCAAGATCTTCTCAGATATATATATCTATATAAGATTATTAGCATAGATTGGTTAATCAGTTAATATTTTTCGACCTCAACAATGGTCAATACATTCATTTGTTTTATACCCCTGTTTTATTCTTCCCAGTTTAATACATATGTATCCATGTGACTGACCATAATCTTGATTTCTTCGCCAATTTCTATGATAGTCTCATGAGGAGAGGTATCATTTCTTTTGTGTTGTGTATTCGCATTCTAGCAAGTCCAAATATCACAGGTAGAATACCTGCAGCACCCCTGAACACTCCTCAGCAGCCTTGCTTCCTCCCGATCCCCCCACTACCACACCCCAGCTTCACCCGACCCTCTCCCCACCCTCCCCTCATTGCGTGTTCCCATTCTTCCTTGTTTATGAAAAACTAATGGCATCTTTTCTTCCCTTATTAGATGGTGCCGGGGCAGAGGCGGGGCCCGGACGGGGAGCCCGCTGGTCGGGCCCGGGCGGCCAGCGGGGGGCGGGCGGCCGGGCGCATAATCTATTCATGACCCCTGGTGCTTGTCGTGCAGGCGAGCGACTACAGGAATAGGAAGTATGCGTTCTGCTCACCGCCCCCGGAGCTGCTCTCAGCTGCTCTACATACAGCCTGCCCACTACATACAGCCTGCAGACTATACACAGCCTTCCGACTACACACAGCCTACCTGCTACACACAACCAGCCTGCTACACACGACCTACTGACTACATACAGCTTGCTATCTTCACACAGCCTCCCCACTACATATGGCCTGCTACCGACATACAGCCTGCAATCTCCATATGATCTGCAACCTACAAATAGTCTACCGACTACATATGGCCTGTATGAATGACCCTAAGGAACTTTGCCACCAACATGGACGATATCTGTAAACTATCAAGTACCCTGCCTTCTACAAATGAACCCACACATAATAAATCTCCTTCAGGCAGCATGACAGCTATTCAGATTATTTGCATGGTGTTTTCAATTAGCTTGTCACCGGGACCGCATACTTCATACACAGCCGCCTCCTAACTGTCTGCATATCATGAGCACGCACAGTGTGTGCAGACTGTCGTATGCCGGTCTGCTACAAACTAATTGACCCAGTCTGTAGATGAGAGACTCTGTTGTCCACGGTATCACTATGCCGCCTATACTCTCCCAACATGCTGGTTACACAAGGCCTACCACCAATATGTGATATACTGTCTACGCCTCCTGTGAATGGAGAGTGTGTGATGAAGATTTTCTGTAATATCCGGTGGTCTACTCCTACCAGAATCACACTCTGAGCCTATGACTATGGATTGAATGTACAACGAACATATAAACGTCACGCCCCTCAGTTCAACCGATTAATTCATAGACAAAACGCAAGCGGAATGAACTCTTAATGTTGAAAATATGAATCCTGAAATAGTAATATGACGAAACATAATTACTGAGCCCTTAGTGATGGGCATTCGTGGTATTCCATCCCGTAACTAGTTACAGGAAGAAAGACCGAGAAATACATCACTACGCGCTTTCAATACTATGTTTCCTTATTATCATATACCTCAAAATCACCGGGGAACCATTTTATTTACTTCATGACAGTGGACCCGGCCATAACTTATAGGTCATATCCAGCAACATTCCATAGAGTATATAATTATGATATCCTCGGTGATTCTCATACTTTCCCGTGACCTGAGAAGAATCCATAGGTAGCACCAGTAGCAGGGTGTCACCGGGTACTTGTTTACCCCCAACTGACGCTTAGCAACGCCTGCTGCCGATCGTGGCACCAGTCAGTAAAGCCCGGCGGGCGCCAGTCTGCATTCTAGCTAATAATGACAGCGTAGTCCCCACTCATCCCGTTTAATCATAGCAACAGCAAGCAATAGGAGGAAGAGGTTGATCGCTGGTAGGGATAGGAAGGGGTCATTTTGAATGTACACTCCCTGCTTTAACAACCATATAAAGGAAGCCATTATGGAAGGGGTTACGTAATTATGTTATGGCATATATTAGTGGTTAGTCAGGTACAGACGTTCCAGTAACCTCCATTCTGAGTCCCGCTTTTGATAATTAAACTTTAGGTTAATATGTTAATGTGTGTATTATTAACACATGCAATATTCCTGGGGGCAGACGGGTAACACGTTGACAAACAGGTGTATGTCGTACCGATCAGACATCTGAGAATCGGTGGGTTGCGTATAGGTCTCGCTATTTCTGTAGTTACTCACACTCACTCACACACACACACACGTATGCGGTAGAGACGGCCACGCCGCTCCCACCTCCACCATCACAAACACACACACACATTTACACACATCTCGGCCGTCGCTTGCTACCACCACCGGCGGCAGCGACAGCAGTAGGCGGATAGCGCTCCGATCGATCCTGCTTTCCATCAGAGTACAAATAGCATCGGCCCGCCGCCCGCCGCCTGCCGCCCGCCGCCCGCCGCCCGCCGCCCGCCGCTGTCCCGGTCGAGGCTGTCATATGCCGGCTCTTACGACGGCGGGCGGCGGGCGGTGGCCCTTTGCCCACCTCAGCGGCGGGGGTCTCTTGCCATCTCGAAACTCTAATCCCAGCAGGCGATGTGTATCCGAGAACGGTGGTTAGGTTTTAAAGGGGACTAGACATGCGCGCGTGTGTCTGTCTGCATGCACGTCCGTCCGTCCGAGTGTCGGCGCCGGCAGTGAGGTGGGCGGGCGGGGGAGGGCTGCGAGGAGCTAGTTTCTCCAACCAAACATGATACTAGACAAAACCAAAGAGAAACCGAGAAGGAAATAGGGGGGAAAAAAGAATAAAATAGCAATGTGGTGCTTTGGCAATTCGCACTCGTTCGCTACCATTACGCTGGCCGAGCTGGATTGTGATGGCAGAGATGATGGTGGTGCTGCATCTGCTTAGTGGTGCGCGGTGGTGGTGATGGTGGTGGTGGTGGTGGTGGTGGTGTTGGTGGTGGCCTCAGCCTAGTGCTTGCTAGGCCACCACTGCTGATGAAACCGGTGCTGGCTTGAAGGGCGCTGCCTTCAAGCGACCGATAGTCGGACGCTGCCACCACCGCCGCCACCTCCTCCTCCTCCTCCTCCTCCTCCTCCTCCCTGCCTGCCTGCCTGCGCCCCATCCCATACAGTCTCCACCCCACCCCTCCCCACTCCATCCCCACCATACCATTCCACCCCTCCTCTTCCTCCTCCTCCAGCATCTCACCCCACCACACACACCGCCACCTCCCAACCCCCACCCCTACCCGTCCCTCTTTACAACCACTCCCCTCTCCCCCCGCCGCCGCCGCCCCGTTCTGCCAAGGCTCCCTGCCAATCGATCGGACCGTTGCCTGGCAACGGATGGCAGAGGAAGCGGCCCTTGCATTACCAGAACGCCGTGGACGGCAGTGGCACCAACTTGTTGTGATGGCTGAGGGCTGGTGGAGCTGCCAGTGGTACTGGTGGTGCCGGGGCGGAGGGACTGCCGTGTGAGGGAGGGTGTGGGATGGGGGTGGGCGGTGTGGGGCTTGCCCGGGGCTGGCTCCAGCATAGCATACCGGGTCCGTTGTATTGTCACGGCCATGCTGGCGACTCCCGCATACGTAAAGATGCTGAGTAAGGCATCTAGAACCACCACCCCCTTCATCCCGCCCCCACATTGTCCTTCAACTGAATAGCAGTATTATAACGCAATCCTAGCTCCTAATACACAACATTCCACTGTGTGTCTAATTAGTAATACTTTAACCGTATCTAAGCCGCTTTGTTGAATCGGAGTTATATATATATATATATATATATATATATATATATATATATATATATATACATATATATATATATATATATATATATATATATATATATATATATATATATTTATGCTGATTCATTTAGTCATGCAAATATTTTAAACCTTCAATACATACGGCTGATACTTATATATTCACTTTTACCTTTACCAGTCGCTGCTTAGACCCACCGCTGAACACATAGATCTGCAATACGCATTACAAATAGCAATAGTCCTACTTATAGATTTCGTTAAATAAGATCCCACCACACTACTCGACCAATGCACTCGCATGTGTACACCCATTGCAGATTCTTCGGGCCAAAATCTTCAGGCCACCCTCCCCCATTCAATAGATCTAGTTAATATTTCAATTCGGACTGAAGACGGCAAATAGAAGTAACAGGAAATATAAATGGCACATCCTACGGCGTCTGGAGCCTCGATATAACTGCCAGCAATGCAATTCTATGAAGTAAAAAGGGCGATATTGAGGGAACAGGATATCATAATGGTCAACTCCCGGCTAGGTGTGCCGCTAGGAGTGCTGCAGGTCGGGAGGTGGCCGCCCAATGGCCAGGAACGTGAGGATTTCCCAGAATCCTCACTTTAAACTTCACAGTAATTGGCCAGGTGTTAATTACTCGGGCCTCAACACCGCTCTAACACTGACTATAAATACATCACCGAGGCATAGGTCGTCTACCAAACAGCCAGAGCGGGTGGCCAATTATGTCTAGTCAATACCCTTGCCTCTAGGATGTTATCTATTCTAGACTGGTGGGAAATACGATGTAAAAGAAAAAGGAGGCAGTCAACAACACTGTCAAGGATTTGTCAAGGACTTGTAGGAGGAAATATGTGAGGCATAGCAAAAAGTGGCCAAAGTCTCAAGGATCTAATCTCTTGTATGACTCATGAGATCCGTGTGAAAACTTCTCTTGAAAAGGTCCTAAGGATTTCACCTGAAATGGGCCTTTATGTGTGCAGTGATGTGTAAAATATAGAACTAATCATTGACTTTCCCCTGGATGTGACAAAGAAGATGCGATCAGAAGACCTGTGATAACTAGTGATATCATGACATAGACTTCTGGAAGCACTTACTTTTACAAACCTGAGTTGTGGTGTACATTGGATTCACTGTGTATTTGTGTGTTGATTCTATGACCGTGGTCGCGAACCGGCATTGTGTAGGGAAGACGTTTCCCTTGAACCTGAAATGTGGAACTCATCACGAATAAACTCCCCAGGATTCTCAGAACTCTCCTACTTTGGAGGAAAGAAGGGACTCTCCATTGGATTACACACAGAGTTGAGGTGACGAGCAGGCTCCATTCAACATCCACGAGACTGGATTCGGGTGAGTAGGATGATTTTTATCCTTTTATCGTTATAGATTATACTCCTATCAGGAACCTCTAATTAGTATCTATGAAAACAAGATACAAAATCCAATCGTCTGTTTCTCCATCTTGCACCAATATCCTATAGCATTGATGCTATAAGGAAATTATCACTGTGTTCCCTTCGATGCTCAAATTTGAACATAGCTCGAGAATTAAGATAAAGCAAGAATATATGGATGTACAACTAACAATTACGGAACTCAATACATCTTCCTTTTAGAAAAAGTAATTATATGAAATTGATTTTTGGAGAGAACACAACCAACAACTCAACATACATACTTTAATGTTTATAACGATGAACAGAAGGTTCCTAATAGAAGTATATACTTGATTATACTAGAAACATATTTGACAACGTTTCTGCATTGTCACCATGCGTAACTCCATCATCTTAGCAATCCCTAATTCAGGTGATGAAAGTGTGAATAATTAGGTCACATGCTTTTATCCCCACCTTAATTAGCAGCCTACATGCAGACCTTCTGCCCTAGTATTAAGAGGGAGTATCAGCTGAGCCAAGTCTGAAATGAGAGGTCACTGTCGACTGTAATGATAGAGTGTGAGGTATATTCTATCATCTGAACCTAGTATAAACGTACGTTAGGAACTCGAACCCAACAACAGGCTTGTGGGTACGGTAACTCAGTGGGAGATGAACAAATGAACTTATCCAGGCCAAGATAAAGTCAGAAACATATATTCGTGTTTGGTTTGGGTCCCCATTCGCATTTGGAGCACTTCGGAAAATTCACTCGGCTATTGCCACGTTCAAATTCCTGCATGCTCCAAACTCGATGGCAAATGGTGACACAGACCAAACAATCATCAATTTATTTCTCATCATCTCACCGTTGGTATTTTCCCCTAAATACTTAACATCGGAAACTCCTACTCAACGCCCATGGAGTATTTTTAACAAATACCCAATGGGGGACGATGTTAGCCAATTAGTCAATGATAGGAATCTTAAACCCCACTCGATCCATAGCCATTGGAAATACGCCATTAATTTTGGTTTACTACGTTTGTCACTCCGCAACCAAAACTCGTGGCATATTTTCAGTGGCATTTCGGGTATGTTCAAGAGGTCCAGTTGTAAAGCTGCTTGTTTAACAACCTGATTTTCTGCTATGGAGTCTTGTTGCTATTGGGTCCGGTATCGATCCGTTCTATTGACAGTGCCCCGGAATGGGAAATCGACGCCGCAATACCTACACACGTGGTGTAGTGTTCCCGAAGTAGGCGATGTTTAATTCTCGTAATGACAGCTCAAATACGTCCATTCAGTTCATGATAGAGAATAGGAGTTGGTTTCTTAAGGCGTCGAGAGTATATTCAATACGGGGAAAAAACACCCCTGTTCTAGAAGTATCTATTTCTAAAATTTCGCACGGACTTTTCTTATTATATATTTGTCAATACTTGAGATAGATTAATGGGAATTTGGGGAATCTGACGGTTGTATTCAGACATCAATATATATTGTATGTGCTTTCCCAATGGGAGTAGCGAAAACAGGCGAATAAGATGGTACTTGTAAGCAGGGTCCATTTAGGCCACCTTTATCTATTGCTGTGAACCTCTTAGTCCAAACATCGATGAAATACTACCTGCTCCTAGGAGTGCAGTATAAATAATGTTCAGGCGCACTGTGACGTAGTGAATGAGTACCAACACTGAGTCAACATACTCAGAATCCACGACTTTGTAAGTAAATTAGATAACGTTTATTTTTTCTGTTATTTAGGAATATAATGACATATGGCTTTTTGTAACATAATTGTGTCACTCCACCTATGGTGTCAGGTACTTATGTTGCAAATGACTTCGAAAGGTCATACTTACGGGCTCAACAATTACGTTTTCTCTTAACAACGTCAAGCCATTAGCTTTCTATGAATTTCAGACGGCAATGCTGTGATTCCACCATAAAACCCAACTTCCGGAGAGATATGTGTGGTCAGTCTAGCATTATGCCCTGGTGGAGAGCAGGCCTCCGAGTCGGTGTAGGTTTAGTCCTCGTTCTATCGTCTCCACGTCCGCTGCTCTGTGTGCCCACCTCTCACCCCTCTTCGCCCTTTTCCCGCCTATATTCACATAACCGCCCCATTCGCACCCCAACCACAGCTAGCGACCGTTGGCCATTAGATACGCTCCATCCAGCCTCCATCCCAGTCATTTCAACTGTGGTCTGACAGAAATCTGACGGCCATTTATCACTCTCCCTGTTGTCGTCTGCTCGCACAAAAAAGGGCGCCAAAATTTACACTGTCCTCAAGAGGCTGTCTGCGCGGAGATCCCTCGCCGAGAGTTAATGATTGCGGGCCAAGTGGGCAGATTTATTGTTGACGATAGCGTCATGAAGATGTGGCGTGAATGATTGGGAATACAATCATGAGAGGACTTTGAAGATTTATCGATATTATGAGGAAATGTAGGTACTGAGCCCAGAGTGATAGTCATTCCAGATCTTTCCTCATGTAATTACAGCCTGACGCTGTAGGCGAAGGTCCGTAGTTATAGGATGAAGGACCGAGAACAGGCATCACTGCCGGCTCAGTAACTAAGTTTCCTTATTACTAGATATCTAAAAATAACGAAGCCCGCCATGTTATGCACCTTCTGACCAGTGCGTCTGACCATTTTTTATACGTCAAGCCCAGCAGCAGGTAGTATTTCATAGAAGTTCGTGCATACGTTTATGATAATATTCTCATCTGCGCCCTTAGTCCTAATTTTCTTTTTACTCAGATCCGTTTTTAAGATGATGATATTATTTCTATAGTATCACAAGCAGTGAAGAAAAATGTGCATATTTCACCCGCATCAATCACTTCTGTGTGTGCTCTCAGATAAAGCGAATTTGTCCATATGACAGAGTATGGCCTGGAGAGTGTAGTCTGTGTGTGTGGAGAGTGTACAGTGCTGTGTCACAATCGTTTGCATTGATCTCCACCACAACTCCCCTCTCTACCTACTCTACAGATTGATCTCGCCCACACTGTGCTACTCATAATGAAGCAGCCCACTGACGTCTGTCTCAATAAGTTAGAGACGGGCGTACTAGATGCAAAAGAACATTGTGTAATACTAGATCTAAAATATTAACCTGTATTCTATTTATTCTAGCGAGCATATCCTCAGCATAGCTGAGCAAGAATATTGCGTGAACTCAACTATTAGGATCTTAGAATCATATGCTTTATGCAATGACAACATATACAGAGAATGTGTTCTGTTTATCACGACATATTGACATAATGACATAATTTTCTGTACATTCACCATGATATCTAAAGCAAATTGAATAGAGCATAAAATAAGGGCTACATACTTTTTGGTTGGGATGGTAAGGCCGCAATACTTTAAGTCAGGGCTCACAGGCCTCATGTATTCCTCGATCACACTCGATCAATGAACACATGACGCTGCTCTAAGTGTGGAAGGAGGGGGGGGGGTCTTACCCACCCACTTCACACCCACTTCACACCCACTTCACCCACTTCGCAATATGTAATACCACCCGGGCCGGTTTGAGGTCAGTTATCTTGTATTGGCCAGATTTGTGATCCATGTTTTATCACTCCTGCTGGAGATTAGTGTTAAGAATACATTCATCGACTCAGAAGGGGGCCCTTATGTAGGGGTGTATACATGAAGCAATGTTGATGATTAGAAGGCTGTATTTGTTTATGCCATTAAGTAGTACCAGATAATGAATTGGACATTTAGTGAATATATTGTTCAACGAAGTCTGCACCTCTATTTTCTGGTGATGACGTGTTCGTCATAGACTAGGCTCATTTTATTGTGGTGTATTGTTTATTGAACAGGCCAATTCATGGGATCAATTTGTCAATGTGTGTGTATGTGAGGGGATGGGCATAAAGGCAGACTAGGGGCAAGGTTCAACCTTGCAGCAACCGGGTTACAACAAGAGTAATAAGAAGGGACTGCACTGACACAGAAAATATGCCATGATGTTTTTGGCGAAGTAATCTCACGAGGCAAAGCCAAGTGAGATTATGTTGCAAACCAAACATAGACGACTGATCTTAGTCAGAATTATCTTTCTATTCTGTTGGTTAATTACTGTGATATAAATACCACTGTGATATGATGTTTAAGTTCTTGTTATGAGTACTAGAGTTGGGTCATTTCTCAGGTTGTGCCTGTGGTAAATATGCAATTTAATGCACTACTCACAGTGAAACCTGAATACAGGCCCACTTTCCGTATACTACTGTGGTACGCCCAGGCCTCATAACCCGCCTCCCTAGAGCCGTGCCTCTGGGATCGCTGCAAGCTGACCATGTGTTATGCTGATTATGGCATGGAATGAAAAGGGGATGTTTACTGCGCAGGGCACAGCAGCTAGGGGATAGGAAAAATACACGAAATATTACCGCGATTTTTATCTGCACCATATTCTGCGCCGTATTCTACGCGTAGTTGACGCGGATGCAATACGAGGATCTTGCGTAATGTTGTATTTATAAGGGAGCATTGCGAATATCATCTAATAGAAGACAAAACGGTCGTAGACCTCACGCAGGATCGGGACTTTTTCTGTAAGCTCCTAGGTTAACTTGAGGCACTATAGGTTTATAATAACAAGCTCGTAGGTGGATAATAAATCGATGCATGCTGAGACATCGAGTTACGAGCCATATGCAGCAGACAAGATATACTATGGCGCTGGATCAAAGGGAGCTCACAAAACACTATGTGCTGGGCACACTATAATCGCTGGACACCACGCCAAAGTGTTGACAGGATGCAAAAGGTGATGGGCGTACTATAGGAGGTGGATACCGGGACATTGTGTGTAAATGGGAGCAGGTGGTGCACACACTTTAACCACTGGACAGTGGGACATGGTGTGTAGAGGACACATCAGGTGGTGCACACACTATAACGACTGGACAGTGGGACATGGTGTGTAGAGGACACATCAGGTGGTGCACACACTGTAACCACTGGACAGTGGGACATGGTGTGTAGAGGACACATCAGGTGGTGCACACACTATAACCACTGGACAGTGGGACATGGTGTGTAGAGGACACATCAGGTGGTGCACACACTTTAACCACTGGACAGTGGGATATGGTATGTAGAGGACACATCAGGTGGTACACACACTATAACCACTGGACAGTGGGACATGGTGTGAAGAGGACACATCAAGTGGTGCACACACTATAACGACTGGACAGTGGGACATGGTGTGCAGAGGACACATCAGGTGGTGCACACACTATAACGACTGGACAGTGGGACATGGTGTGTAGAGGACACATCAGGTGGTGCACACACTTTAACCACTGGACAGTGGGACATGGTGTGTAGAGGACACATCAGGTGGTGCACACACTTTAACCACTGGACAGTGGGACATGGTGTGTAGAGGACACATCAAGTGGTGCACACACTATAACCACTGGACAGTGGGACATGGTGTGTAGAGGACACATCAGGTGGTGCACACACTTTAACCACTGGACAGTGGGACATGGTGTGTAGAGGACACAGCAGGTGCTGATCACACCATAACGCTGGCTGTTCGTCCCTGCCTCGTTGTCCGCAAGAAGGCCTGCCGCCGTGCGCCATCACTTCCTCTCCGCCTTGTCCCCTCAGTTCGCGTGTACCGAGCCCGACACCTCCCCTGTCTTCCTCCTCCTCCTGCTCCCGGTGCCGCCGCCGCCGCCTCCCCTGCTCTCCTCCTGCCGCCCGCATCGACGCTCGCCAAGCAGCAGCCCCGGGCTACAGCAGCAGCGGCTGGTCGGGGCGTCGCGCCGCCCGCACCGCGGCTAACAACAACACGGGCCGGCGAGGAGCGCAGCCCGGGAAGCAGGCCGCCGCTCCGCCCACCGCCGCCACCGCGCCAGCCATGACGTCATGGCAGCCATCTTGGATAAACGCCAAGCCTCCCTGTGTCGTGTGCGAAAGCTAGCGCGAGGCCGAGTCGGGTCATGTTGGGGCTGGTGGCTGGAGGGAGGGGGAGCAGGCAGGGGAGATGTGAGAGAGGACGAGGGTAAGGTACGTGGGATGAGGATGGTGGTGGAGGGAGCAAAGATGAATTGGATTTAGGGGAAACTAGAGGAGGAGATGGTTTTGTGTCGAGGTGATGGTGGAGGGAGAACAGGAATATAACTATGGAGGTGGTGTCGAGTGAAAACGTGTTGAGGGGTTGATTACAGGGAACGGGCATAAAGATGGTGGTGTCGGGAATCAAATACAGAATAAAAACGTTTAGGAAGAGTAGGGAAGGTTTGTCTAGTGATGTGGTTGAATATGTCTGATTACATATGATTTAGACTATATTCTGTATTCCGGTATGATAAACACACACGGTGAATACGATCGATGCGCCTGCACAAAACATAGTTATGTGTAAATATTACCGTCTAAGATTAGGAGGGTAGGTTGTTCTAGTAAAGCTGACGTTGACATTATGGTTAGCATTAACGCGAGGAAATGGGGGAGCAGAGAGGGATAGAGGCAGACATACAGGCGTTAAGACAAAGGTAAAGACATACAAGGGAAAGAGTAAAGAGACAGACATGGAGACAAACAAAGGAAACAAATCAGCCCGAGAAAAGGAAGGAATCGACATACATGCGTTCAGGCCTTCAGTGTTACAATGATGAGATAAAAGCAAGAGACAAAAGAGAGGTAGAGGCAGCCAGACGAGGCAGAACATCAGACCACAGCAGCATACATATCGCTAGCACTCCTTGGCTCCTACCACCACCCAGACAGACCACACAGCGTTACATATACCGCTCTCAGGGCCCTAGACGAACGGCGACAGGCACGACGATTACTGCTTTCTAGAAGCTGGCGCCGGCAGACTGTCTGGCGCCGTGGGGCGGCGGGTGTGTGTGTGTGGAGGGGGGGGGGGGAGAGTGGAGAGGGAAGGCGAGTAGACAGGGAAGGTGAATGAGATAATCCCCCGCTCCAGCCACGACAATCGTGCCCCCCGCTCCGCCCCCGGTCCCTTCTTCCTGCTCCCCCGAGCATCCGCCTTGGAGACAGGGCCGTCTGACAGTGACATTCGACTCGTAGAGATTACAGCTTACCTGACTCCATGTTTACCTGAGGAGGTGGGGAAATGTGAAGGTCATAGAGCAGTGATAATCCACCCATGTGCATAAATCCTGTTCAGTAGCTTATTCTTGATCTCCCCGGTGTTTTTGTTCTCTCATAGACTTAACATGGGGAAATCGTACTAAATGACCATGGAGTATTGTAAGAAGAATACGCTATAATAAGCAGTAATGTCGCAAACTTTAGTTAAACAGTCAGTGATAAGGGTGAGATAAAATCTGAACCACATGCAATCCATAGCCGCTTGAAATACATCATTCGTTTTGGATTGCAATGGTATATTACTCGGCTTTGCCTCGTGAGATTACTACACAACTCATCATGTATTTTCAGTGGCTATGGATTTCGAGGCATTTCCTGTTCAGTCAGCTAAATCAATTACTGAAAGCATATTACTTTACTATGTGGAGGAATGTGTGGCCAGATTTGTGGTCTATTCCATTCACCGTCATGTTGGTTAGGCCTGACCTAACGCTATTTGAGTTACTTATGTCTAGATATAGCACGATCAATGAACAATAGGTACTATTCTGTTATAAACTTGGGATTTCTCGATCAAATCACGATGGCTGAACATCATGAATGCAATAATCCTATTACAACTTTCTCACAACACATCCTTGGTTTTCCTCTCAATGGCCGCTTACGTAGACGCTACTCGTCTGGTGCATACGATAACATTGACTACAGCTTAGAGCTCATCTTAGTCTCAATTTATCTCATTCAGTCCTGCAACCCAGTAGTTACATCACAGACTCGCCCTGCGCATAATTCTGAAGCGACCCCCTGAGTCCTGAACCAATATGCACTGATGTCACCCATTTAACCACTATAACCATGGTACCCAGGCTTTCCTTGGTTATACTATTCGAATCAATAGTGAATTAGAACCATGATATTGTTTCAGATATGTAATGAAAATAGATGAATTGTTTCTTATTTGAATGTGCATAGATTCGTTGAGACACGTAAAAAATGCCTGGAGGCATCTTCATGCTTACATGGCAATATCCCTAGGCATCTTCAGGCCCTACATGGCAATACTTCAGGCATATTCAGGCCCTACATGGTAGGGCATCTTCATTACTTACATGACAATGCCTCCAGACCTTCAGAAATGAAGAGTTAAATGTGGCTCCGGACGAAATAGAACTTCAAAGCGTCAATAATTCACGGGCCTTACATGAACTATGGGTCGGCACTTGGAAGCACGCAACGAGACTCAAGGCAGAGTTGGCAATGACGGCAATAGAACGAGTTCCACAGCAAATGAGGACAAACTACGGAGAATTCCCCATAAGTGAGCGGCCTTCTAGGAACAGTCATACCCCATTACTCTAACCATAGTCCTGTTGTACTGGAAAAGACACGTTGATGCCCTCATAGGCATTTCTAAACACATTCACCTTTATTTCCCGCTGGTGGTCATTAGTGTTTATGATGCCCGTATGCATGGTGTAAAAATAATGGCATTGCTCAGTGCCCCTTTTCCAGAGTATTCTTGCCACACAAATCACCTACACACAAACTGGAGTAAGGCATTGTATTTAATGAATTAACCAAAGGCTTCCCTCATTATCATCATTTCATTTATATTTTTAAATGATATTAACTAAAATTGGAAACACATATAAACTGTTCCACGAATTTCAAATCAAAGCGAATAACTCTTGTATGCAAGCGTTGCCCTTAGAGTAGGTGTTGTCTTTAAGTGATGGGAGGGTTCAAATCTGAGCTCCACTTACTCGAAGTGTCTCCCGACAAACTGCAAGTTGTTGGGGAAACCCCGGAATTTTGGGGAACCCCCTGCTGCTCTTTAAATAGGTATTCTGGAGGATTTATAATGGCATACGAGGGCCGCTGGGAACCCCAGTCTGTTCTCAGTACAGCTTAAGTACGCACACCATTCCATGGCATATCCATAAAGCATTATTACTGCCAATAAAACGCGCCGTTAGGGTTGGGGGCGTCCACCTACTACCATCTTTGCATCGGGCGCATATCTTTGGGCTTTCCGATGCAAAACGATATGGCGTCGAGAATTCAGCTGAGATCGTAATAATGGATTATGGTTTACCACGCAGCCTACGATACACGCCCCTACAGTATGATAAGCTTCCGACACAAATGATGTATCATAGTTCCTCTACGATATTCATATATGTTTGAAATTCGAGGTAAGGATCTGAAGGAATTACTTAACAAGGCCTTGGCTGAGTTAAGTAATTCTTCTGGATCCTTACTGAGTAACTTTGATATTCTTTCTTCCATGACTTATTTCCCTCTTACTGTATTTTTTATATTTTTTTATTGAATTTCTTTATTAACCATATTTGTATACACATTGTTTCTTGATACATAGATTTTTTCTTCAATGGTCAACAAAGGGCCGTGGGTGTCAGCCAAATGTAGTTGGCTGGTATTCTTCACCCTGCCCAAATATATCTTCAAATATTGATAAGAATAGTAATTTGTTGACCTTCGATCGATGGGATAACCATGTCCACGCTAATCAAGTAACTTCGACGTGTATGTTTTCCAAAGCTTCGATCTGATTGGTCTAGACGGCGTCACGTGGTCAACCCAGGTAGAAAAAAGTCAGCCTTGGTATACAAGCTCTAGTTACTATACCCTCAGCAGCTGCGTGTAACTAGAAAGTGTTCGGCCACAGGTTTACAGGTAATCTGTTTACCCCACAGTGATAGATGCATTACCCAATCATTTGTCTCATAGTTAGCTGGTACGATGCAATGGGGTATTGCCTTGAGCTTGAAACTGGGTTACCTACATATGATAAAACCTCTTGGCGTTTGGAAGTTTATCCCAGATCCTTTTCTCATTTTGCCATGAAAAATAGCGGACTCCTTTACAATCCTTATCTGCCTTACATCGCACCCTACCAACTACACACTACCTAATTCTCTAGCGGGATTATTCACTGGGCTTAACCCAATCATGAAGGGTCTCCGACTTATGTAATAACCATCCTAATCAGCTATTGTAGTTGGTTAATGTGATTGGCTTAGGGACCGGGCGTTGGGCATGTGAATGATAAAGTATTACAGATGGATGCCTTCAAATAGTAGTGTGCATTGTTGAGATGGTGATGGTATTAATAAGAGCTAGACACGTTGACACATGAGTCACCCATCAATCACCTTGTGGGGGAAGTCTTTATTATACACCTGTGCACATCTGTCTTACGGTAACCTCTGCTCAGTTTACCATAAATAAATAATTTTACAGTGGCAAAAGAATATGATGTACTGACCAGTGTGGCATTTATCTCACCCCTGGAATAAATGTCCATAGGCTTAAAACTCGTTCTCCATGCCCTTACAAGTATTGAAGTTCGTTCTCCATGGTATATAGCCCGTGTGTTGGCCATTTTTTTTAGTGTGTACAGGGGTGAGATAAATACAGAAACCAAATCGTTTTGGTCAAAGAAGTCATTCTCCAATGCTATGTGATATTCACTCGGTTGTCGCCTCGTTCATGTCACACCGCATCAAACTCGTGGAGAATGACGACTTTGACCAAAACTTGTTGGTTTCTTCTTTATTACGGCTCAATTGGACGTTCACTGTAACTAATACAAAGGCGAGGCTGAACATCAATGTGTGGAGGTGTATCGGCATGAATGGATCACGTTGGGTGCCCAAATTGGTGTTCGAATTGTGATCACACATAATTTCTTGTTAAGCGAAGACATTTGAAAGAAAACCAATCAGGCGTTTAATCTATTAATTGTTACTTGTGGGTTCGAAAATGTATCCCTCCCATTTAACGGCACTAGGGCAAGTATTTGCCAGTTCGTAACAATTATCTGATAAAACGCCCAGTCTGTTTCCCTGCTTAACTGATGTAAGGGATTTGGGAGTTAGATAGGTTTAAGGCAGTGGACTCTGAACCCAAAGGTTGTTGGACTTTATGGCTCGAGTTCCACTGTGTCTATCTTTCTCCTTCATCCCCAGCAGTGGTGGACTCACTGCTACATCAAAGGCCTTTCGCCCTCATACCATGTGTATGTGGTGTGGGTACTAAAAGAACTTTTACCTCGCTAAAGATGTAGTGGTGAGATTTCTACCTAAATTTATCCCAAGGATTCGTTGACCACCCAACGAAAGGGAGTCTAATAGAACATATTTGGCATTTAACTACCCAAACAAAAGAACTATACATTGCCAGAATATACCAAATCCTGCCAAAGGTTTGCAGTGAATCTATTGATGTGATATGTTTGATGACAGTGTAACAATGTTTTTAGTCCCAGAAAAGACCTATTTTCCTGAATATAGATTTGCGATACTATATTTCATCTCACGTGAATATGAAGTAAAATCAATGAAAATGTCAATTGACGTAGGGGCCTTCCTCTGCTGTCAAAATCTCCAGGGATCATGCTAGGGTTTGGCATTGTGATATGCCTGGAGGGTTCGCATTAGTTTAATTCGTATTTCCATTCAATTCGATCCCATGAAAATGAGTCGTTTGGGGTTTCATTCAACAAAGTGTCCGCCGCGTACTCTGTGAGAGGCGTAACGTACAGCTGGCGATGTAGCGTAATGTCCAGATACATGACAAATACCATTGTAGAGAACGGGACACAGGTTATTTTTGTGATGGTTGACTTGGTCTGGATTAGTAGCCATTTTACTACTCACTTTTCCATGATCTCAACAAGTCATGTGTAACAGTGGGTAAAAATATTAATAGTTCATCACACTGCGATCAAGGGAATCTGTACAGCTGGCCAGTAAGTGTGAGACATTCCCCACAGTTACATTAAAGTATGTAGTTATGAGTGAACGAAAATAAAGATCTATCACCTTTTATCCCCAATCCTGAGAGGAGGTAACGACTGAGCTTCCGATACACGACGATGCACTTCCCGAAGCAAAATTGATATCTCGTCGGAAAGTTAGGTTCCAACATAGCAGTGGATCGCAGTTATACAATGATGCACACTGACCTGACACACCCTGACGCACTACAATATGCTACCGACATGATGAGGGGGGGGGGGGGGGGCTGCGTCATAGGCACTCTAAGACAATTGAACAAGCTCGATTGTCATAGAGTGTTGGAATGCATTGGCATGTGTCATATGCTACGACAGAGCGAGCTTTGCGGATGCAGAGCTACAAAGCAACGAAGTTTTGCATCGCCGGAAATTCTTAATTTGTATTGTAGTAGGTGCCCCCCTCTACTTTAAAAGTACCAACGGGCTCCGACACAGGCACCGGGTGATGTTTTCCGAGTGTTGGGTGTCTTGTTGATTTAGTGATGTTAGCCTGGTTGTGACGTAAGAACATGTGACGGGCTTTAGGTCGGCCGCGCAGAATCGTGAATGTGAGTTATCGAACAAGTCTCCAGAAAGGTTATGCAGAATAAGGTAATGAGGCCTAATTGGAACACAGATTTTGTTCATTATTCAATGTGGTGGGTGTGCCACCTCCACTCAACCATGCCTCACGACACGACCCCGGTTACCGGTGCTAAAAGAATGTTGATGTTCACTCAGAGATAAAATGAAAGGTTTGCATTCCATCGGACAGAAATAGAATAAAAGATTAAGGCCTTGAAAGGAACTAATCATTCGTATCGCGTGCGTCCGCTGAGCATTGAACTCCTCCTGGGCTGATTATTTCGTGAGACTCCTTCCGGTGTCCCGTGGGATGTTCGCCCCACGAACGTGGCTCTAATGAACAATGAGAGACCGGAAGTCGGGGACGGTTTGCCCATACGCATGCGCCCTGGCTGCGCCCCACTGCGTCTCATTAGATTATTCAGAACATTGCCGGGCATCAGCATAACGTACAGAGACGCTGGGAGGGGAGGCTTGTGTAGTCGGCGAATCGATCGGCGGAACAGTCGACGTGTGTTAGGACAAGCTCGGCTAGTTAACCGATCGATCGCTGCCGAGCATGTCGGTGGGAAGGGAGTGTTGGGGGTTGTGAGGAGGGTACCTGAGTAATAATGCCGTGACTGCAGGGGTTGTGATGTATGCTAGAGCGGCAGGAACTGGACGCATACGTAAATAATGTAAACCTAGCGTTCGTTAAGTTACGTGACCATTTATAAGTCGTCCCCACAACCCCTGCAACGATGGGTTTCCGGTGTCAGCTAACTGTTTACCGTCACATCACAGTGGGTACTAATGGAAGGAGGCCAGTGCTAGGTGGCAGTGTTGAATCATAGTAAGTGACCTTGCCATAGGAGGTGGCCTTGATTGGCACAGTTTATAGAAGCACCTCCCACATTCCTGCAACTGGCAGCCAGGTAGGAAAGCACCGCCCGTCTATAGGTCAGAGGGTACCACAACGCAGTCAGGTGTAAACAAACCCAACTCGGCACCCATTTCATTACCTTGCTGGCCTTTTAAAGGTTAGGCAACAAACCAAATGGTAGTCTTCTAGTGGAACAGGCGCTTGGGATGCTGGCAGCATTTTGCAATGGCTTCATCGAAATTTTTCTCAGCAAAAGGTTTTTATTTTTTTACAATTAATCACATATACGGTTCCTTCGTTCTTTCCTTTTACAACATTAACATGCCAGCTGTTTATCATAATACCATAGAATGCCAGAACTTTCTTGTTGTCTTATTTCTGATTTGCTCCTCCTTATCTCTCCTAATCCATAATAAGTTTTTATATAATTGGCACTTTTTTTCTATTTCATTATAGATGACTTGCCGTTAGCCTGAATCACTGAATTATATTCATGGTTTTTTTCAGTTCATAATGTTCGCATCAATAAAGGCCCAATAACAGAGTTCTACTAGTGGGAATTTTCCGTGGGCTAAAAGTAAAAAAAAAGTTTTTTAATGTTCTAATTACAGTATGAAGTCTCAATGACATAAGCGGGTTTGCATACAATGCTCATTGATAAGAAAATGCACAACGGTTAAGAAATAATCAATAGGTTATCTTATTCGGCTTAGTAATCATTTAAAAAGTACTTGTTGTAAATGACCAAGCTGAGGATGATTATTCGCGGGAAAATCATTGTAGTAGTGTAGGGAAAAGAGGGTCATTTGCAGGCTGTAGTAAGTTGCCCAGGGGACAATTTCTGTCTCAATACTAGTCTAATTCCTGGAGTTAACCACCAACAACAACAGAGCGAGGCAGAGTATACACTACTTACTGGTTTCATATAATCTTCGAGGCCTAAACGTCTAGTAATATCCGAAAGAATGCGAGGATACTACGTAGTCTAGTTCAAGAAGACTACGACCCCTTTGTATCTGAAACCAGTTTATATTGTATTTATCATTCAGTATTGTTAGTTCAAGTTATTAAAGAAAAGACGAAATGAACGTTGATATTCTCACGCACTATCTTATACACAAGGGACTTTTCCTCCGGAGTCACCGCTCTGTGTAGGCCGGAGATTACGACCGCCCGTTGTCTCCGCTTGGTGTATTACACAGTCCCTATAGGTTTACTATTGAGTCTCCGTCATCGCTGGATAATAAGTGCTCATATATGTATGTATGATTCTTAAAGGCATATCAGACAATTTGCCTTGAACATTCAAACCATTTACCTTAAGGTTGAAAATGACGAGCTCCAAGTATTCTAGAAATGCTATTTCACTTGAATATTTGGGTTCACCCTTCAAGTGTCTGACTAAGTGATTAAAATTCTGGGATATAGGTGTCTGCTGATATGATATATAAAAATTCTTAAAAGTTGGTGTTCAGAGAGTAAAATCCATGTCATTTTTTTACAGACAGAATATTGCAAATGTGTAGCACTACACATTTAAGTTTTGAAAACTATAGGCCACTTTCCTCGTTTCTGAAAGCAAATGTAAAAAGGTCTATTTTACATATTGGATTCAGGCAAATTAGACAAAAGAATATATTTTATTCATTTGGTATAAAAATATGTCACAAAAAACAATGTGAATTGAAAAATGTAGATATTTAAACATCACCTGGTGGTGCCACTGTGAATTGTAGGACATGCCTTGAAAGCGAGCCTCAGTAAGCTGTGCGTCATAGGCATTTTAGCGAGCACGGTTACCATTGGCAACCTTTATACGGTAAAGACGTCTATTGCTTTGATTGGATTGCGCGATACTGATTAATCACAGTGACAGCTTGACGACATTTGTAGCTGCCAGCTTGTGGACCATGCAAACCTTCGTCAAGGACCGCCTGACAGGTCCTTAGGAGAGCGCCGCCCAAGTACTTGTTTAGTAATGTTTCCATGGTAAAATATAGTGATTTTATCTACAATAAATAATCCTTTGGAACAGAGTGACTGTTTTATAGCTTGTGATAGCATAGGGGGCTCTTTCCATTGATTTTAATCCGGTCGCAGACTTTACGTAGATATTATGCGCATATTCTGTCTATTGAGGAAACATATTTACTGTGGTGGGATTGCTGTCGTTCGTGGTCTTTTACCCCCAAAGTACGTCCCGAAGCCTGTGGCATCGGGATGTATTTACATGGCAAAAGACTAAGTAGGCTACTACAGCATTTATACCGAGGTAAATACGTTTCCTTATCATTATACCTGAAAATCATATCTTAAACACCATTTTAATTTACATGCAAGTGTTCATTCACTACGGCCCTGGGGCGCGACCATTAGTTATACGTTATGGCTAGGAACGGGTAGACATTCGACCACAGGTATACAACATTGCTGCTTTGTCTGAAATATTCCCCTCGCTCTGAACACTGAACAGATTCCATTCAGCCAAACTAAACTTCGCTCCCTATATTACAATCAACGAAGACACCCTGACAGTGAATAATAACGGAAACAGACTTGCTGTCCTTGTGCTTGAAAAGCATGAGGTAAAATTATTGGTCACGTATATCTCCCGATGTCGAAAGCAGAGGGATGTATCTGATCAATATTTTTACCAAATATTTTGATATGAGAAGACAGCCAGTCTGTTTTCGCATTGTTATACACCTAAGAAGGCAGAATTTTACTTAGTCACGTGATCACAAACCTCGTACTCCACAGTTTGACGTAGGGCCATGAATAGGAAATTAGTAGGAGCGGACGGTATACAATGTATATGGAAGGTACGCAAACAGTCTGTATTAATAGAACAGTCTTTGCGCTTAGATATTCGTCAAGTGCAATCATTTATTCAGATAGCCAACAGGATGCCGATCAAATTAAAGTTTTATCCAGACCTACAGAACGGAGTTTGTCTCCATTTAAACTACATGGTTGTGTAGCCTCTCTATGAAAGGTCCAGTAAGCCAGGTTTCATTCAGTGCTCCATTCAGCCCTTTGAACTTGAAAAAAAACACCATAGAAATACGCTACTATTCTAGGGACGTTACGAATATATTACGCGCTCTAAATGGAGTAGCCGTACACACGAAACCTACCACCCTCTTGCCATTATATAGAATAAAAAATAAGTGTGTGTTTAGCTAGTGAATAGACGAGAAGGTAAGCAATCAATAACGCGCCAGCTTGGTGGAGGTTGGCCGCCAAGCTGGGTTTTTCAAGCTGGCCCACCTGGATGATTTGGCCCTTCCCAACCCCCCTAAAATAATGGCCTCCATTCACTCCCCCGCCAGTTTATGAGCAACCGGCGGAAGATCTGCAGTGGGACTGGGATGCTGGGATCTGGCAGGGAGGGTTGGGTATAATTTGCGGGGGCGGGTGGTGGACCGCAGGTGAATATGTAGGAGGGGAAGGTGGGAATTATCTACCTGTTAAATATACCCCTGCTGCAGTCATACCTGGATTTTATATTCGACTCACTTCAACAGGAACCAAAATGAAATAAAGGTACATCTAAAATTAACAAAAAACCCGAATAATACAGGCAGAGTGCACATTATTAAGGTGTTCAATACTGGCACAAATTATCCTTCTGAAATACACAAATTGAACGGAAGGGTATCAGCATCATATATAATACAGATAATTACAGAATTATTAACAGATGACTTATTGTATAATCTTTCATGAGAAAGCATTTCACTAATCAAAAGATAGATGGGTGCATAGGAAGAAAAAAAACCATAAAATGTTGGAAAACTTGAATATGATGTATTTTATTAAGTTTATACATGACTAAAACAAGGAAGAGAATCACTCCAGTGGTGTATGTATTTCGTCGTTAACTTTATATAATTTGTCTTTTAAACTGGAAGCTTGGCCAGTAATTTTATCAGGATCGCTACCTCTACAACCATTGCCACCTGCCGCGGCATACCCATCTCCTCTGGTAAGCCAGGCCGGCCTGGCCTCCTCCAGTGTAAATACGTGCACTACTGGTACCACAAAACACTGAATACACAACACACTCCCCTCCCTCCCTACTCCGGTTTCACCACGCCATCAATAAACAAGGCTGGCGAATGTTTCCACATAAACCTGACTCATCACCACTGTCCGCTTAACTTAGTGAAAAGGTAAACTCATATCGCTTAGAGGATTGGATGAAATCGAGCGGCCACCAGGAGACAAATACAGGAATTATTCAAAGCTTTCGATTAGGAGTCCATAAGTGGGGACTGAGGCGATGTTCCTGAATTATTGATCTTCGGTTTGAAAAGCCTGTTTGTTATCTGTTTCGACAACATTCTCCTCTTAAGGAGATAAGATATAGATTGAATCATCGATATCATGTCGACCTCCAGTTGAAACAAATAACCTTTGTTTTACATACCACAAAGAGGGTTTCTTTACTGCAAGGATGTGACAAAGACCTAGACAATCGATCATGGATATTTATAGTAGGACGGTGTAGTGAGCTGTGTTGAGTTTAAGATGTATACCACTTCCATGTCGAGTCTTAATCTTTGACATTGTGGAACAAGGGAGATCGAAGACATGTAGCTAGACATGCTTCCAGTGTACATGACACACTGATTTTATTGTAAAAGGATGCGAAACATTAATCATGTTTGGCAATTGTTTTTTTTATTTTCAAAAGTATATTGATTTTTGCTTTAGTGTTAGAGTTAAATGATTTCAGAGTTATCAAAATATTCTCAACTCTCCATAAATTTCAACACATGTACACACAAATATATGGATTATCCACATAATAGGAAGCCTCCATTTAAAACCTATAGGAGTGTATAATTCATCGGACGGAGATTAGGGGAAAAAGTCTCTTGCATGCAAGGTTTTGCATGAAGCGATCGGCGGTCATGTATACTTGTAGTCCTATTATCCTCGGAGTTGACTCCATGCAATATCCTCACATATGCTCGGATATGACTGCACGCCAGCTCCTCAGAGAATACGGCCAATAGTATCCGAAACCCCGCTAATATTGTGTGCATATATAACAAATGTGATTACCACTTAGACCGAGGCGTTCGTGAATTACACTTAATGCACACGTAACCGTTACCATCATAACTTAACACTCTGAGCACCATACCTGGCTAAATTCATATCTCAGAATGGTCCGCCGTTATCAAAGCCGCTCGGCGACTTCTCGGAAGTGACGTCATAACTGGTGTTACGTAAGCATGGCATTAGCGCGGTCAAACAACTTCAGAGCATGTGTTATATATTAACAGTGGAAATACTGGTGTCAACTGGTACCGGATTAACCGCCATATGGCCTCATCTGGCCCCGTTCTAATAGTAGGACTACGGCGCATAATACTGACCCCACAACAATGTCTCTGACTCCATTGGTGATAAGGCTACTACTCTCAGCTATGGTAAATGGAATCAGTTTGGGTGCGTTCGATATTGCAATATCCTCGAAGGAGAGCAAGTATTGGGTCATGTACACAACCTTTCCTAGAAGTATGACCTTGCTTATTTTGAGTCACTTTTCTGACGTCAGAGATATTGTGAGTCATGATGGGTGAGCAGTGACCTTAGAAATAGTGACGACACCGTCTGTGTTGGTTCTTCTTTGTTCCTAGGACCATGAGACTCCCATCTTTGTTCATAGAATTGTTCAGTATGATATTATGTCAAGTGTTCGTCAGGCGTGCTTCTAAATATGAAATTGGTTCTAATTCGTGAATTGAACTGAATATGGGATAGACCTAGGAATTTATTTGTTCGAGATTTTTTTTTCTATTTTTACCCTTTTTGGACCCAAAGATATATGGTTCCCTACTGCTTATCATAGCTGCACGAATGAATAGAATAAAACTCTCCTGTGTGGTTGAAAATAGATGAGAAAATTAAAGCTATAATATGAGGAAACGATCTTACTGTCGACGAAACGCTCTTCATTTGTGCTCTATTGTCTAGTCTATAAAGACGGAGAATAGAGACCTTTTTGTCAAAAGTCAGGTCGTTAACTTATTATTGTACACCTGAAATCATGAAAAACGCCATTTGATTATTTAGATGATAGCGACCAGTCACTACAGCCCTGGGGCGCAAACACTATTAATACTGCAACCCTAGCAGCGGGTATATATAACGATATTAGATATCAAGTGCAATCAAGAGATGTTTTATAGGCTTTGATTTGCCTGTGTCTAGTCATTATTTATCACCACAGTGGGTGTTCAGGCTAATGTTCCATTTATTGCAAACTGCCTTCGTTTGGATGAATCTATAGGTGTGCTCGGTTCTGATTTTTAGGTGGGTGAAGCTCAACTGCTTTCATGATACCGAGACAAAGTTGGGTTCTCTGCGGATAATAGCTCCATTTGCTTCCAGGAAATGTTGCGAGTTGCAGGACTTAACCTAAATCACAAAGAAAACTAGGAAAATAATTAAAAGATAGGCCACCGAGTTATTTATTCGGCCACGTAGCATGCCGTCCCTCCTCTTGTTGGTGGAATACATTCAGCAAAGTGTAGCACCTCCTAACACCTCGTATTGATCAATAACCCACCACTGTGCCTGTTATCATACACCAATGCACATCAGTCTTATGGTTACTAACCTCTGCTCAGTGTAATGTAAATAAATCATATTTCACTGTGGTAAAAGACAGATTACGGCCCATGTACGGCCAACTTTGCTTTAGTTTTGGGTAATGTTTGATAGGGCAAGAAAGTGTAACATTAAACAGATTAATCGCAGTCAGTTTTCCAGCTGTAGGGGTTTAAGAAGCATCTACCTTTCGACTATGCCATCGATGCAATGTTTTATCATCATGGATATGCACCTACATATTAGTAGGTTGATGATAGATTGATAGGGTTGATGATATATTGATAGGGTTGGAATATACACAGTAGACTATGTTACCCATCTAGTCTGGAAGAAAAAAATCTATAATCTACCAAACTTCTTTCTCTATTTATCTCAGTAGATTGATTATCCCCGTCGTGATGGTTTAATGAAAATGGGAATAAGTGAAAGGGAATTTAGCAGTACTCTATTATGAGTCCGAACACTCGCAACAATGATATCATATTGTGTCATTAGCTGCAGCCATCACAGGATGCTGTAGCAGTGAAAGAGAAAGTGGCATATTTTTAATGTGACCGACACAATAAGTGGAACGCACGGTGGCAGGAGAGTGTGTGGGTGTCAATGAACGCAATGCTACCTGTTTTTATGTGTGTAACTGGCGACGGCTTTGAAGGTAGCTGCTACGTTTATTAACAGTGGATTCAACCACCACTATGAATCACACCACACAAAAGCTTAGTATGGGGAAGGGACGCTGCCTCATTGTTATGTTTTCAAATGTGTTGCTTGATTAATTTTGGCTGGTGAGACCTACATTATCAAACCAATTGTTGTCTCAGTTCAGGAAGTGTTCGAAAAGCCAGCCTGCTAATCTGGAGTTACCTTTGCTTTTTGCATATGTTGTTGTCCCGTCACATTTGCCTGAAGTGTCCTTAATTTGAGTATGCTTAAAGGCATATCTGACAATTTACCTTGAAAATGAAAACCCTATCAGTTTCCTGAAGATTCAATATGATGATCTCCAAGTGCTATATAATACATTGCTAATTTTTGAAATGGGTGTTCTGTACAATTTTTTTTATTAGAGATCAATATCATGAGTACATTTCCTACATAAATTAGTCAAATGTAAATTGGCTTAATTTAGTTATTGGGTTATGTAAAACGCACTAACACATCATGTTTCACTCATTTAGTATAAGAATAAGTCTGGGGAACTGGTTTGTATGATAATGTCAGTATCTAAAAATCACCAGATACCACCACTGTGCATCGTAGGATATGCCATTAAAACTGTCAAGAGACTGGATTCAGTTTAACCCTTTGCCTTGAGAAGGAACTGAAAATACAGTATCTATGTTTAACATTAGTTATGAGTAGGCTCAGCATTATAAAGGAATCAGAAACTTAACTACTTTTCCGAGGGGACCTGGATATACACATAATTACCATGAATCTGATCTGCATTGTCGTGTTCTACGCCTAGTTGACTCGTAATAATATCCGAGCGCATGCAAGGCTATTGCGCAGTGTCAACTACGAGGAGAATACAACCATGCAGATCAAAATCATGTTAATGCTGTATTCAATATTCAGCATTCACAATTTACGTTTTCAACGGAGGAACGCCCAATTGAGGATGATTGTACTGTATTTTTTCTGTTAAATAGAAAAAAAAGACGGAGAGACAAAGTAGCGCCTAGGAGATTAGGACTATCTGTAAACTCCAAGGTGGCGATCTCGAGACTCTATATGTTATGACAGGTTCGTAATAGATGGAAAATAAACATAAGTGTCTACTACAGGTGGACTAATTGTTGTCCATAGCATCATGACTTGTAAAAGGTTCTCTTTGGACTATTCACTTGATGACTGATGACCCATTGTTCCCTTTTGTCTTTTCAGTTCCTGGCTGGCGAAAAAAGACAGGTACCACTAACGTCAACATGGATGTTCATTGGTGGACAACAACAACAGCAACAACAACAACAACAACAACAACAACAACAACAACAACAACAACGAGAACAAAAACATCATCAACAACAACAACAACAACAACAACAACAACAACAACAACAATGACGACGACGAAGCGAGGTTGCACGAGAAAGTTACGTGTTATAACAATTAAGATGTGGCATCGAAAGACACGTAGGCTATGGTTTTTTCTTCCCAAAGGAACGCTATTAAAGTGCGTGTTATGACGTGCTTGGACGCCATGACGATGATATCAACATCTGACGTCACAAATACAATCCCTAACCGAGCATCACGACAAATGACTGCTGAATGATGTGACGACATATCATTGCGTGCTTGTCCGTGGTCACCACTGAAAAAGTGAGACGCCGTGGGACTCGCGCAAACACGAAACGCTTTTTGGCTCAGTGAACCTTCACTTAAAACTGGAATGTCAACAGTTAAGTTTTACTGTGATATAAAACAGCAGGTGGTTTTATCGCGAACCTCGTGTGGAGACAGAGGGCATAAAAAGGACCTGCATCGAGATCTGTAGCTGCTGAAAATATGCCATAGTTGTGGAGTAATCTCATGAGGCAAAGGCGAGTGATATTATGTAGCAGATCAAAATGAATGCGATACTTTCAGTGGCTATGGATCAATAGCGGTTCAGATTTTATCTCACCCTTATCACTGACTGATAACGTCATCGCACATGGAGTTTTCGTTCAAATACTCCATGGGCATGGAATATGAATTCCCAATGTTGAGTCTATGGAAAAGATACCAGGGGTGAGATAATTACTAATGTGGTGGCGGAAATGAACGGCAGTTCTGACCCGATGAGGAATTTAAACCACCCAGATCATCATTTACACATGCATAGCTATGCACGCAGACCACTTCATGTAGTCCCTGTTCCTCCGATGCTACAGGTGTTACTGTCTGAATGGGACATTTTATGAATTTAGTAGACAAACTTTGTCTGGAAAGTTGGGTTCATGCTGATGATTCTACAAATCAACCTAATCATCAATCTTTTAAGTACACAATAATAACAGAACCGTACAAGTTATCCCTCTACCGTTACTGTAGCCTCATCATTTATCTTTAATGGTTTGTTGCTAATGGTGTAGGCCCACCGTATGTCATCTGGTGATACAGGATGGGACAACGTATACACGAGATAGGTTATGTGTGTTTGAAATCGCTTTAGAAAGAGATATATGTATTGATATTTTTGCCGAGTTGTTAATCACACGGTCAGATTCCAGGAACCAGACACTAAAATCATTCTTGAGAAATTTTCCTGGTCCGATTTGGACTAAGATTTACCCAAGTAGTAAATGCCTGTATTTAAAAGCAGTCACAGACCTGTTTATTGACTCATGATCGTTCATTATGCAATCCACTGAGTTGATCAAAACACTAAATTAGTTTTAAAGCTATTGTTACATTTTAGCATCTCTGTCTCTCCAAACTTTCTCAAGACTGAATTTAGTAGTAAACCTGACATTTTCAAGTAGCCGTTGGTGTAAAACTAAGGTGAGTACTTTACTTAGAGAAAGATCCAATGTCCAATTCTGAATACATCTCCGAGGTGAGTATATTGCATGAACAATGCACTTGTTACTATATATTACAGGACTTCCAACAGTCTATGGTCCTTTGTTTGTGCTGGGATTGGTTGCCGGGTAACTTCACTCTGTGTTGAATTCACATCATACAATTCATCCTAACACTTTACCATTTTATCATGTTAACACAAGTGTCTTACTGATTAGTTTAAAACATGAACCGAGACTAGTTTTCCACTAGACTCTTGTATTTAATTAACTAGTTTTCACAAGCAGCATCCATGTCCGTACTAGTAGCAAGTCACGCGCAACAACAGAGAGTAATAATCATTAACCGCTATATAGAAGTTACAATTTCAAACAATCGTGTGAAAATTCTACCCGGGTCTCTGCCCACTGGGTACACCCCGGGTAGCTTAAGTTCACCTTTGCCTTTGATCTTGAGTTGACCTTAACTGAGCTGCTCACGCCTTTCGAGTACATGGTGCTGCTCACTATCATTGCCAACTGCATCGTGTTGGCGCTGGAGGAGCACTTGCCGCAAGGGGACAAAACACCGCTCGCCTTACAGCTTGTAAGTAATAGCGGTCGCTTTGCGTTGGCAGATCTCAGTTGGGCCGTTTAGCGTTTAGCGGCACTCATATACGCGGGTCTCTCACAAACTGGCCACTAGGGGGATACGGTGCGGTGAGCCGGGGCCACGCTGGTTCCCTCACTATCTATATATGCCTACGATTAGGCCATGTACAGTACTCTAGAAGGGTCAAGGTCTAGCCAATAGTAACTGGTATGGTTTACCTAGTTTACCATATAAGGGCATGTCCGGGAGTGGTGTAACAGAGCCATCACTGCACACACTGTCTTTCAACTGACTACGTCATATATGCCTCAAAGTACCCTAGCCAGGCTGCCTTGTGTGCAACCAAGTGGTTTCTGGAGGAGACGAATATTCTGGTGGATACAATGCCCCTCAAAGTCCCTCGAAACTTCCAGAGCACTGTACCTGCACTAATCGTACCGGACAGGTAGGCGCAGGTTTCCAGCATGAACTGGGGCAGGCGTTTGGGTGGCACCCAACCCAAGAGTGTTTCCCAAACGTCCACTCGTTTTCACGCTCTTTCTATACTCGTGTAACACCCATTTGTTACCCTAGTATCATTTTCTGCGATTTTTCTCATTTATAACCCATTTCGACAGTAAAGTGAGAATCTGGTAGGTTTATTTTCTACAATTTAGAATTTTTGTTATGGCTCGGCACGTACAAATATGCAATACTAGAATAGGCTAAATTTTGCGATTCAATAAATAGACGTCGACGTTGTGTTCTATACGTCACAAACACATTGTCTAAAGTTTGAGCTGCTCTTCGGATGAGGAAGAGCAAGACAAAGTTAAACCCTGCGAGCAGAACCGCTGGCCACGTCCCGTCGGTTTGTGAAACACCCGCGTATCTACCTTGTGATAGTGACTTAGGCTTTTGGTTAGTTACCTCATGTATTCAGTTGTGTGCGTTTATCAAATATCAGCCAAATCCTTCCATCATAGAAAAAGGCTTTTATCCAATTACAACCCACCTTATTTTATACTAATATAAAAGTGCATTGTATATATTTTACTAGTTCATGATCACCCGTTAGAATGTAAATAAGTGATTAATCTTAAATAAGTAGTTTCAAGTACATGCATGCTTGCCAATATGTAATGATATCAGTACTTCTCTTATTGAATCATACTGTAAATGAATGGCTGATCTTGCAATAGCAGAATACCTTAAATTTGAGTTACCCTTCCAGCTAGTAGTGAATTCCCTTTGAATCATGTTAATCCTATTCTCATCACGACACGATTGTAACGCTCAGTTGATCTACTTTCTTCATTGCAGGAAAAAACAGAAGTTTACTTCCTAGGAATTTTCTGTGTCGAAGCGTTATTAAAAATCGTTGCTTTAGGATTTGTATTACACAAAGGGGCCTATCTACGGAACGTGTGGAACATTATGGACTTCGTGGTTGTGGTGACGGGGTATGTGTCGCCGTTCCTTTTCTAAACGTCAAACAACTGAGCATGTTCTGTGCCAAGCTTTTAACAAGCTTTTGATTTTACTTGCTTAGTTTCAGTATATATATATACATAGCGTCAATATTAGGATATATTTATCTTACACATAGAGAATATCATTCAGCAAGTAGATCGAATGTAGTAATGATAATTTATATTGGTAATTAATAATATCTAAATCGCAATGTATATGACATGTATAATATACTATCGTTACAGTAATTAGTAATACTAGATAGTTGAAGTGCTTATATTTGACTGTATGAATTTAAAGTATTTCATAACATGTATCCATAAGAAATAGATGTGTTCTTCATTCATGATTATGATACTATAAGAATAAGCTCTGGCTTAATCCACACGCTAATCATAATCAGTTACTTTTTAATGTATGGCCGATTCAATTTCTAATAGGATCAAACATGCTTAGTAGAAATTATGCTAGACGTAGCGCAATTGTTGATTACATTGCTGCGGCTTTGACGAATCACGTGTTTGGACTCTGTCGTTTATTTAGCTTCGTATGTGGCCTTGGCTGTGCCTTGGACGAGCAAGGCAGACATTTTAACGCAACTCTTTCAGGTTCTGCTGGGTCATTCGTTCTTTAATTATAGCCACAGTTTCTTTTCCAACCTTGGTTTCGACTTTTTGACTCCTTGACTGGAGGACGATATTTAGGCCAGCTTCCCTGCAGCCTTTGTTCTCGGGTCTTGAAGGTGTTACAGTCCAGTCAGCCTATTGTCACAGTGTACGAGGCCTAGTTTAGGTGGCCGCCTAGATCCACACAGCCTAACCTCGATGTCCACCCACTACAACAGTTGGTGATGCCATTTAGTATAACAGCTGCCTATCGAGTAAGATTCCAAAAAAATACAATTACCCAAAAGGAGCTAGTAATGGAACCTAGTTGGTTGCGATTATTTCTGCATTAAAAAACCCAGAAAAGGTAGCCTAATTAGGCTGTGTCTGGAGCTGGTTAGGCGGCTATTTAAGACAAGTGTTACCATCCTTGGTAGCTTGTGGTCAGCAGACAGTCTTGTACACGTGATAGAGTATTCATTATAGCTGTGACACCTCTATTACCCCTTCCATGGTAGGCGTAGTTGCTATGTGGCCGCCGGTGATCAAACGCATCGAATTCTAGGAGGTACTTTCTGAGAAACTTATCAAAATATTCCAATTGAATTCGATGTGGGTGTTCCCGTGCATTCTTCTGAATTGATGCATACTCAGACATAATCCACAGGATCTCACAGTCAAAGCACATGATATCGACCTGAATCTGAGCTCAAGGTACTCTTTTGGGATTATGCCTATGTGTATTGGGGTATTCTAGTATAATTTAGATATATAGAAATGAAATATTATTCTCTGTGCAAATTTGACGGTGACAAGTCCTGTGTGTATTGTTTCTCTGACTTGCATCAAGATTCATTGTTATGTGAAAATTCTGGTAATCTGCCAAGTACTGTAGTCCACAGAATCGGTCATGACGTCATTCATGTCACGCTTCACCACACGCGTCACTATAGGACCTATAGGCCAAATTCAGCTTTCAAACTTAGCATGGCTTTTTTTCACTTTACAAACAAATAGGCCATCTTCCAATAAATTCTATTCTTAGCACACACACTGACAGAGAGACTAAACTCAGCTTCTGCAGTAGTCTAATCAATAGATCATATTCACTGAGAAATCCTACACATCATCACTATAGGTGAATGATAAAACGTCATGACATTTTCTCTACTTTGAATCTTTTTATTGTACTTGCCACTTGGATCTTATTGGTGTTGTACGTACGATATTGTTGTTGTTGTTGTTGTTGTTGTTGTTGTATTCACTATGATACATGTGACTTGTTACCATACCTTTGACCTGGTTTCCCTCCTCTACAGCAGGTGGCGAAAGTGTCGCCCGTCAGTCCGTCTAACGCTGTGTGTTGTTGCTACTTTGTTTCTACAGGTTACTTGCACTATTTATTGAAAACTTTGATCAGCCGGCCTTAAGAGCAATAAGGGTTTTACGACCCCTCAAATTGGTTACGGGGTTTGAAAGTAAGTGACTACAGACCTTTGTCTCAAGTGAGCCCAGTGCTATATATGTATACTCTACTCCTGTTTTTTTTATTTTCTTAAAAAGACTCAGAAACATCTTCACCACAAAAACAAAAACTCTCCCCTCAGTAATCACCTCTCATGACTAGAGCTTATCTGTATTTTTTTTTACAAGAAAACTCTGATGCTCCGCAAATTCACACCCAATAATCACGAGATTTACATTCATGTACCAACAGACACGAACCACACTGTCACGAATCACACCTACACAATGCCGAATTCACACCCATCCAACATGGACCTCACACCCACACTCACACCTCGCGCTACTGCTTCCTCTCAGTTGACGCATGCCCTCTCTTACCGCAAAGCGCCCTCTTTGGTTCATCATAGAAAACAAAATCGATGTTACCACTGCCAAACAATAGAACAAAATTCATACGATCTATTCTTCTATGTGTAGTACCAATCAAATTCAATTCAAATTATAGTGATTTCATTGCAATTCTCACCTCTTGTTTCCGTCATGAACAATAATCATTAGGCATTGGACGTTTGTTATCACACACTGGAATCAATTGATAGATAGATGTGCAGCAAATGATTGAAACTCACGAAGACAAAAAAACTATCAAAGCTTCACATGAACACTTTGACTTGGCTTCCTGGCTCTTATTCCTTCTGGTGGCCTTTTCTTTATGCGTCGTTGTTACGCAATCTATACTGCCAGCACAGAGCGATATATACACCCCTATATTTTATGCATGTTTGCGTTCACCATGGAATGAAAGCCAACGGGCTCACCATTCCATTGCTAGCTGCCTTAGTGATTTTTAATTGGAGCATCCTTCTCCACAGTCTCTTGGACATGCATAACGTACCACGTGACGCACAGAGCGTTGTGCGCGTGCGCGCGTTATGTCGGATGTGTGTAGTGTATCACCTGACCGCCAGGGTCCGTAGTCTTCCGCTAAGGTGCGTTATACGATTATAGAAACCCTTTTTGTTAGCGAAAAAAAAAAATACAAAACGTAGTACAGCTATAGGGGCACAAATATCACCATGTTACCACAAATCAGCGAAGATATCTACTTATATATCAATAGTATGTTAAAACTATGAGCAATATTATACACGCACACTGAGGTTTGGTGCACCATGGTCAATATGGGACGAGGACTGGCATTTATTTATCAAATTCCTGTATTGAGGGAAGTTCTCATGAATGCGATGCGGGATTTAGTGTCGCTTTGTATTCATGGTAACTTTCCAACATCCTCGAGTTAGATTGAAAGAGAAACTCTTTTTAAAATGAAATCTAATTAGACTCTCCAGGTACGGAAATTGTGTTTTTGGTGAAGTAATCAAAATTCTGCCGGCATCTTTCGAGTTCTAGAACCAAAATTATACTTTCGAGATATAGCTCCAGGTGTGTGGGTGTTTATATGATACACTGGAGGAGTTAATGATATATCAGGTTAGTACATATTGTCAGTAACTGATGACTGCTTCTCAGCCACACGCCCCAGCCTCGTCTAGGACAATGTCTAGTTTTCAGTTCTTCAAAGGATTTTGTTCTATATATGTTCTATCATTATGAACCAGTTTTAAACTTTCTCCGTCGAAAATTGCCAGATAGTCCTCAGCATCATAATTGGAAAAGCATTTTCTTTTCTTAAAAAATTTCGACTTCATGAAAATTTTGCATGAAAATACTTCTACCTCCTTTGCCTTTCTGCAGGGACTTTGAGCCCTTTTCTGTCGATAAAACAACTATTTTAAAGTATGCATTTTCTGTTGTTGCGAACCTGAATTTCGTTTGTATTAAAAAGTGTAAAATTGAAAGAGGAGATAAATCGTTTGATATTATATAAAAAAGGAAACAGGACCTGTCTATTTTCGCCCTGACTGAGTTTGCGACTACGTTGTTGTGGTATCGAGGCAGGGGAGGAGTGGGCTGAGCGGCGTTGTCTGTAGATGTAGTTAGGTCACACTGAGTGACTCCAGAGCTACTCTAGCTTTCAAACCCTACTGAGGACCCCAGTCGGACTGGGGTCTTTGTGTAGATGACTCCCACTGTTTGTATTCACATATATATATATATATATTGACTTGGTAGAGTTTTTCACTGTCTCTGAGGCGACGCCTCCAACTGCTAGCCTAGCCCTTACGTGTCGGTTTGTTGTTGTCGTTGTGGTATAGTTGACGATTCAGCATTATTCAGTCACCTATATATAGTCTTATTCCCCAGCCCTTCTATATTTCTGGTGTGTCATTTACCCGAGTAAACTAAAAGTGTGCTACAGAGTAGTGAACCAGTAATGTGCCTGCATGGTACCATTGCCAGTCCATAGGAATTTAGAGATTATCATAGATCGTAGACTTAGCGCAGAAGTAGAAGTAAAACTGACTTGGAATAGGAACAACGAATATATGCAGACGTAGAGCGGGGATTGGGTGTAATCACAGTGAAGAGGGAGATACATAGAGACTGCTGTTTATCTCACCCCCGGTATTTTCCCCGTAGACGTAACATTGGGAACTTGTAATCAATGTCCATAGAGTATTTTACAAAACAATTCTCAATGGGTGATGATGAAGTCACAAACATTAACGAATCAGTCAGTGATCGGGATGAGATAAAATCTTTACCACTTCCGAGCCGCTAAATATACCCCATTCATTTTGGTGCGCTAAATAATCTCACCCAGCTTTGCCCTGTGAGATTACTCCGCAGCCAGAACTCATGGCGTTTTTTCAGCGGCTTCGGATCACGATGCAGTTCCTTCTATAGTAAGATATGGGAGATATGAGGGAAGAAGCAGGGTGGCTGCTGTCCATCTGGACCACCCCCACCCTTCCCCACACCTCCACAGCTTCCACCACTGTGCTCCTGCCGCCGCCTCCGTCGCAGCGCCATCTATTGGGCAGACATATCGACGCATGCGCTGTGGTAGGGTTTTTGGAATGCGTCGGTGATCGGTACAACTGGAAACCGTTGCCATGGTAACGGGTCGACCATCCAGGTATCGAGGCACGACGCTTGAAATAAGCGAAAATACGCTAAAAATAACCTTTAAAAATCACCCACCACTCCACCACCACTACCACCGCCGCCGCCGCCGCCATCACCGCGGCCACAATGCCTTTCTCTCCGCCACTGTAGCAATAATCGCGGTCTGTGTACTGCCTTCTCATGTGCCTTTCTCTTTAACGTGTGTATCTAGGGTCGTGCGTTTTCAGAGTGAACAGCCTTCAGGCGGCAGTTTCTAACGCTTTGGTCTCAAAGAAGCTTTGGTTTAAACAGAGAACCTGGATACACTATGATGTTGATAATACCGGTGATGTCTGCCGCAATCTCTGTAGGGTTTTGTAAGTGAGTAGCAGTGCAGAGTGCGATTCATCCCACCTTTAAAAGCAGATGAAACGCACATTTTTAATTTGCGGGGGTCGTTCGGCCAAGGGTGCAGTGTTCAGTGTACCCCAGTGTGGTTGGTGGTTACAACTGAGCGCCAATAGACGATGGCCAACGGGGGTAGTGTACACATGTATCAGATCAATTAGCAATATCTCCCCCTTAAGGCTGTAGATGCACGTTCATTAGATGTGTAGATAGGCATGTAAGTAGTGTGACTAGGCTGCTTCCTGGGTGCAGCAGAGGCAAATGAAAGGAGGGACACATTTGGTGGTGGAGAGCCGGGGTAGTTCTACCTGTGAATTCTTTTTTTATTGTTGTTTTCGCTGGTAGACATTGGCGAGTGCCTCTTTATAGCAGAGTTATGGCACACGTGGGAAATCAGTGGAATTCCCCCCCTTCAGTTTTATACCAATGGGCTAGTGGCAGTAGGTTGGGCCTACTGGGGTGGTGGAGAGGAGCGAGATCAAGTTGCACGGCTCCCTACAAGGGGAGAAACTCGTAGGGTACTATGAGGAAACGTACTTACTGTGACAGTCCTGTCGGGTTAGTGAGGTGGTGTAGATTGGGGGCTTTCCAGTTGTAGCACGGCCCATCACAGATGGCGTAACTCGTAGGGGACTACTGCCTAGTAGTAGATTAAATAAGTGTATAGATCTAGAGGGCCAGACTAGAATATGACACTCTTTAGTGAATGGTGGCTTCAAAGTCTCGATTAGATCCGTTAGTGACCTCTCAGTAGAGTAAACATAATAACCAGTACTCCTTTACAAGAAAAAAAACCTGCCATTGAGACACTCAACACAGATTATCTAACACTGAATACGATTGTGCTAGATTGTAGTTCATGCATTTCTTCAACACGAAGAGCGGGGCATTTGTGTGTAGAGTAAGAGCTAGATTAAGGCAGCGGAAATGATTAAGCAGACGACATCCGGTTCCCAGAGGTAGGTACCCAGCAGGATCGCACTGACCGCCCACCGTCGCCTGGGAACCAGCTCCGCCTTCTACCAACAATTTCCCGCCGGGTGGAAGCAAACCCATTTATACCCTAAACTTTTATCACCATTTTTCCTTCAACTATTTCCAAACTTTTTTCATCTGACCTCTGATCCTACCCGTATGTTTTCCCCCATCCCGATATCTTTTCTGCCATCAAGGAATCCGTTGAGGTGGATTTTATCCGTTCCTAACCCCCCAACACCAAAACCCCTCAAATCGCCTATATCCCACAAGCGGTTATGTGAATCCCATTGATTTTCCCCTATTCGGCATCTCTGGTGGCTTTATACTGATTCAAACTTTCAGTGATACTTTCATGGTTTGTTACTCATACAACAACCCACTTTTGGAATATCAATTTTTATCCAACGATTTGTATTGGAACTAAAACAGACTAAAGACCAATCTTAAATCAATAGGTATTTTCCACTGTTATCAACTGTTTTGATATTACTGAGGGGTTTGTTTCTTTATAGAATGACCAATATATGCTACAGACGCGCCCTTTCGTTTTGTAAAAGAAACTATAAGGGACTTTCCTTTGTACGCCCCCTGGTGAGCAGACGGATCTATCTACCCTCCAGACTGGACACGCTTCACCATCGCCAGCACCACCAACGACTGCTAATCATCGTTCAACCATTTTTTCCTCAGTTAAATACCCCATCTGCCATTCTTCAAGCTTCTTCATCTTGTATAATTCCATTTTTGCGACCCAACTCCCACAAAAAATTCAACGAAATCTTTTTCTTCTTTCTTAACCTGATTATTATTCCATTTTTCAATTTCTGCGCCAAATTTACGATCACTTGCTATATGCATATATATTTTGTACTTGTGCTGCCTCTGTTAAACCGTGTTGACCCTATTTGGCTGACTTCTCCTCCTACTTGTTTTTCTCTTCTCCCACTCCCTGTAGGTTTATTACATTGTTTGCTAGTGGGGGGAATAGTGGAGAACCAGGTTTCGATTTGAGAACTCTCCGTGCCGTCCGTGTGTTGCGACCGCTGAAGTTGGTCTCGGGAATTCCAAGTACGTATAAAATATAACAAGGCCACCAGTTTTTAAGTTTCCCTTCTGTGAACACTACCCTTCATTAATTTACACTAGTGTCCCCCCAAAATAACCTTGGTTCTTTTCCTTTTCTTACTTACTTTCGTTCGGCCTCTGATAACAAATTGCATTTTGTGCTGAGCATCCTGCTCGGTAGACTGGGTTTACCATTGGACTGCTAACTACGCCTCATTGCAGAAACCGGAACTTGGGCTTTGGTGCTTTGAATTTGCATTTTGCAGTGTTGCTGTGAATATCTGTTTCTCGAAGGATTTATCGAAAATATATTATTCTCTGAGATGGTGCTGGTGAATTATTATTTCTTGATTCCCTATCTATATACTTAAGTCCTTTAGAATATTTCTTCGTCAGAAATCAGTAAGAATAGGTTCCAGTTGGGTCTAGTGTCATTTTCACAAGCAGAGGGTATTTCAGACAATATGTAAAAGAATCCTTTTTCGCATGGTTGGGAAGTTCTTGAAATAACTGATGTTTACATATATACTATATATGACGATAGCATTTATTTATTGTATTCAAAAAAGGAGACAATGTCTATGATACCGTGCTCAAAATTCAAAATATATTGTCCTTAACATCGCAAGTCGCAAGTCGAAACAAATATCTTTCATCTTTTGATTGGGACGATCAATGTCGATCACGTTTATGGAAGCTGTTTCATAAAACCATGTTTTCCAAATTACAATGTTGGTTCTCTAGATTTAAAAATCTACAGGTTGGTGCTTACCTGAGATTATATTCACGGGGTTTGTCATTGGAGGCATACAGAATTTACGGAATTGTAGTTAATGCTTAAACACATCAGTACATCAGATGGTTGGGTGCCTGCATTTATAGGCTTAAATCTAGCTATATCTAATTTTACTGATTAGACACATGTAGGTCAATTCATCAGAGCGGTTTCTCGCTTTTGGTGTTGATGTTAATGGCAATCTGTCACCAGGAAAAATCTGCTAAATGTCTGACTAGGCAATAGGTATCTTGTGAGGTTGAGAGATTACAATTCGTATCAGGGCTCCGATTTCTCATTGAGGCTTTCTAAAGTTGTCTGTGGTATGCTTTTGTCTTATTTAGACTCCTAAGGAATGGAACGATATGCAAAAGCTGTTTCCAGCATGCTGTTCCTTATTGATAAGACAGAAGAGAGTATTTTAAGAAGACAAATTGTTTTTTTACAAACTTCGCCTTAAGGAATGCAGTTCATGTTTCTCTTTTCATAGAATAAGAAATTATACTTCTTCTCGATATTTTGGCTGAGATATTGAAGCATTCCATTGATAAGAATAGTAGTTAAGGCATTGACAGAGCGAGTTCTCTGTTTTCTTTATCATATGTTTCTCTTTTCCAAAACGCACGCTAAGAGGATAATAACATAAACTTTAAGCAATTACTAACTTTACTAATTTTTGCACTGAATAATGTGTACCAGTGTAATAAACATTAAGTGAATTACAACACGAAGGTTGCATTGCAAGGACCCTACTGTTGTGAGGCTGCAACGTCTATGCGATATATTCAGCCCCCTTAATTACTTCAAGCTTGTCAACCAAATTGTATTACGTGATATGCATAATGTCTTACCTTGCAGTTAAACCCTGTCCAGAAATATATACATATAAAATATATATATATATATATATATATATATATATATATATATATATATATATATATATATACACATTATAAATACATTATGTATAGAAGTATAGAGATACCTGATATTCTACCAGCACGCGCGATCTAAGCAGATCCTGCCCGATTTGCTGACTGGCTTAGTTCGGATAAATCGTATGAGCGTACCTTGCTGAATCGTTGCAGTGGAACACCCCCAACACCCACCCCCTATGATCAAGTGAGATTAGAGCTTATAAAGATAGAGGTATTCGGTGAAGCAAATCTTATAAGACTTAGGACGGTCCAGAAAGATCCGGCCAGATATTGTGAGACATGGTCTAACCGTACATCTAGTGAAAAACATCGTGCTGGTGGCATCAGTACTTCATTATGCTTTCCAGCTGCTTTCAGTCATATTGTTGTTTAGGACTCTGATGGCTGTATATGGCAATGCGTAAACTTATGCGTATACAACAGTGAGTATACCACATTGTGATGGTTATCTGTAAAGCAGCATGTGTGTTCTACGAGAGCGGCCATACAACAGTATCATATATATAGCTATAGCTATAAGTTGGCGCCTATGCAGAATTCCCACAGCCATGAGATTAATGTGGGGAGCATTCATTGTGATAACACAGAGACTCACGCTTACGGCAATATCAACAGACTCCGGTCTGTAGCATACATAGAGAACTGTATGTATAAATAGATCTCTGTATACCATCGTAGAGTTCGCTTTGAAGGCCGTAAATGACATCATTTACCCCACTTTATATCAACCCTGGTGTTTTTAACCCGTACTCAATACCCATGGAGTACAATTTAAAAAAAACCTTGATTGCCGATGACATCAAAAATATTAGCCAATCAGTCGGTGATAGCGGTGAGATGAAATCTGAACCGCATTCGATCCATAGCCATTAAAAATATACCATTAGTTTTGGTTGGCTATGTAATCTCATTGCACTTGCCTCGTGAGTTCACTCCTCAACCAGAACTCATGGAATATTTTCAGCGGCTATGGATCTCGATGCTATTCCTTCTTAGTACAGACCACTGAGCTGCTCTGGCCCTACATAACTTTGTGTTCGTACGAAGAGCTGCTCTCATCATACAGCTCGTTATGTAAACTCCTAACAGGAGGCGCCCAGAGCGGCGGGATATCGATCGGCGGGTAGACATGCCGCACTCGCTCACCTCAGCCACAGTTAGGAGCTGGCGAGCTGCTCACAAACGAGTCACTCACACTCAGTGGAGGGCGCTAATCACGATACAAGATCATTCCTCCTGGCAGCAACACTCCCCCGACATCTAGTCTTACTACAGGCACCTCTAACCTCTTCCTACTTCTTACTTAGTTCTTGTTCCGCCGAAATCAGGCCTGATTACCCGGTATTTTCCCCTCTCATTTATAGAAACCAATGCAGGGGGGGGGGGGGGGGAAACATCTTTTCTTATAGCTTTACGTGTAGTGGTAATTTGGAAAAGAGTGGTCTTTGGGGAGGACAGGAAAGGTTGGGGTTCATAAAACAGAAGCCCTTGTATTGTTCGTGTTGCAGGGTGTAACCAGTGGTAGGAGGGAGCCTTGTTGGCGTATATGTGATTGGAGAGCGCACGTCTATGCAGCAGCGGCGGCGGCGGGTACTGGGAGTCGCTCCGAGCTGCTCTGAGGACATTATGCGGCCGGTGGGGACGACGTTATGGGCGGGGTGAGCGAGCGGGGGGCCAAGCGGGCCGTATGTCTACGTCTGTATCGGCGTGTCCTCCCGGGTGGAATAGGAGAATAGGCTTTATTATCCACCTAATACAAAATGTCCATAGTAAACCTATAGGAACTCTGTATGGATATACCCGCTGCATGTACGGATATGTCGTATGCGCCGGGTTGCGATAAAGGGCACGTATACGGAAAAATAGTGCGTGCGGACAAAATAGTGCATAATGAAAGCGAACTAATATCAGCACGCCACCAGCTCGATTAAGATGGATAATAGATACAATATAGACTGGTTTGGGATAAAGGCAGTATTATGCCCCTCCGAGTTTACCCTATGCAATAGCCTCGCAGGCGATTGGATGTCACTATTCCTCGGAGCATACGGCCGTTTTATCCGAAACCAGTGTTGCGTATGTATGTTAAATATGCCGTTGTGATGGCTGTAGGAGTACAGGGAAGATATACAACGGATAGACCATATGATGATTCAGATGAAGGTAGTAGCACCACCCTTCCAGGGTGTGCATACATGTGCTCATTTGCATCATCTGACGGGTATAGCGCGTGTGCTAGAGAGATGTATGGAATGCCTGGTTCAATGTCCTCTATATCTAAGCAGTATGTCTGCCTGCATAAAACGCCAACCCCCTCCCTACCGCCGCCCCTTTCCGTCCATGCAATCATGATCGGGCTCTCCTGCAATGGAGGCAGCTGGCGTCGTAGGCCCTACACCAAAGGACCTGCCTGTGTGGCTAGCAGCAGTCACCAGCACCATCACACACACACACACCTCCACACCCCAACCCGCTACCCCATCCCCTACCACCGCCCCGAACAAGCCCCTACCACGCCAGTATCTTGGGCTCGAGAGGAACCAGCTACGGGATCGATTCCCAACGCTGGTGCCTGGTGTATCCCTACGGTAGCGTGGCGTGGCAGGCTGGGTGGGTGGGTGGCAGCGAATTGAGGCTGGTTTGAGGAGATGTGTGTGTGTGTGAGGGGGGGGGGGGGTGGGCAATGGGAGAGGGGGTGCAGGTTTGAATAGGATGGTGGAGAGTGAATGGTTGATAGGATATGGACAATGGGGAATTCGGTACCAGGCATCCACAGCATATGGTGAGCAGGATCTTAGAAGGGGAAGCCTGAGGAGATATTTGAGACCCTGTAGATGTACTCATTGGATGAGTCCATAGTGGGAGCAGGTGCAGAGAAGTAGTATACGGAAATAGGGTTACTGTTGTTGCACGTAAAGAGAAATTTATAATCTTATTGACAATTTTTATCCGAGCATTTCTGACGTGCGACTATAGTTAGCCTGGTTTCGTATTAATTATCAAAATGGCAAGATCTTACCTCATATGGATGTCGATTGAATGGCTGTACCCCATACGTCACAGTGTGACGTATGGCTATAGCCGCGACATGGATTGGACGGAGAGTATACCTAGGAGATACGCCTCCAGGTATATAATAATAGAGATTAAATCAGGGTAGTGAATGCAACAGTTCGGTTCGAGGTTAGTGAAGCATTAACATGTAAAATATCAGTTTAACTACCAGAGGAGACAATGGCATTAAGTGTCATTTGTAGACTCACAACTAGTGTTACTCGGAGAGTTATTTCCAGCTGTCCACCGACTTCCCTATTGAGAGCCTAGTCCTGATTGGTTGTACCTTACAAAGTCACTGATTGGTTGTATGGAGAGAACTCTCACCGGTTTCCTCGGCCGGCCCTAACCGTGTTCTGGTCGATATTCGTTAGTTCCAAAACGAAATAGATCTATATCTATTTTTATAAACATCCGTAAGAACTTTGTAATGGAATATTCACCACTATAGCTACAAGGTGTACGACACGTATGCATATCACATATAAACAAAATGGTTTCGTGAGTGTCAGACTGATTGACATGATTGTAACACCTCTGAGCCGAAAGGACTTCACAAACACAACCCATCGTCATAAGTTACGGAGGGAGGGGCGGGGGTAGTTTAAAATCATAATTTGCATATTACATATTACCTTTTTTTATTGTTTCATGTGACTTTTCTATTTTCCCTCTATGCCCCCTTTTCCCCGATTTTTTTTTGTGCTTCCACCACACCTTCCCCCTTTCACAACCGGAAGCCACTACCTCGTCACTGGACACTCCTCCCCGAACGGTCCCTGGAAACCCCTTCGACCCCTTTAGTGACCTTCACACCCACGCAAACTTTGACCCCTCGACCCTGGATGGCAGCGTCAGTGTGCCTGTTCCCGGTAGGCGTCGACACTGTAGGGAGGGAGCACGGATATATAGATACGCAGAAGGTTGAGACCTTTATACGAGAGATCTAACGAGTGAACCACCTAACTACTGATTGTTGAACTAATACGTCCTGATTAGGACTTAGCTTTCTTCTGCATGAGGACTACTACTACTACTACTACTACACAGTATCGGCTAGGTACCTTGCATGCACGTGTTAATTGGTAAGGCACTAATTTACTCGCTTAAGCATGACCGCATGGCTTTGGAAACTCATATTTAGGGAGACGATTCTTCTTTGATCATGGCTTCGCTAAACTGTTTCTCGATTTCTTAAAATTCTTACTTTTTTAAATGAAAAACATTATATTTCATGTTAAATGTATGTCTTGATGATAACGATACCAAAGGTATTTCCTTCATCATTGTTTCCAATATTTTCAATATTGGTGTAAGTTGAAGATGGGTATTGCATAAGTCAATCATATCTTCAAGATGATTTTTCTTATAAATCATACATAGTTCACTTTATTCAACCTCGATTTACATCTTTCAGATCTTATTCAAATATTTTTTTTAATAATATCATCTAAACCTTATATGAAAGGGGACTTTTACTCTTTTGTTGCATGACCGATATTACTAAAATATTGTCAGTACTGTAAGCTAGATGTGCCTCTTATAAAGCCTAAGCATCGCGATACCTAACACATAACACCCAGATCAAGTTAAACAAACACCATTTGATGTCAGGTTAAAACTAACCCATCTGAGAATCTAACTTTGTTTTGGTGGAAGGTAACGTTGTCTGTTTGTAATTCTGTTTGTAAAATAATCATTTAATTAACATAAATGTGATTAATTAATTAAATATAATCAAAGTAACCTAATAAATACTGTACATCTGTATTCTATCACTATACTGCATGTATTGTTTTGCAATTATCTTTAGACTTTATACGAAAACGTAATCTATCTTTCGGAATGAGATTGCATTTGAGAAGAACGTGGCATGAAGTAAATATTTCATATATCAGCCAGTATTTGAACCATAGTCCAGTAGTTTACCAAAGTTGTTGACAAACTCTCATTGAAATTTCTTAATTAGAATTCATTTTGATATTATATTACCAAATATATAATTACTACCCAATAATTGAAGTCTGACACCATTCTTCAGTTTACAAAAACACGTACAATATTTTCTATTGTTGAAGTAGAATCTTCCCCAACGGGAAAATGCTTAAATCAAAAAACACATTTAAAAATTAATAATAACCATACCCTAATGGTGTCAGGCATCGTTTAAAACCTATCATCAAGGTAAGTGTTTTTGGAAACTAGTCACTCGCTGTCGTCTAGGAAAGAACAAGTTTTAATTCTAAATTGCTTTTTAATTTAAGATTTCCTTGGTCTTGATTGAAAGAAAGCATATTCTGAGTCAATACATGATATCAATATCACCATTGAAACGACAGCTAGTGTACCTGGTAGATGACTTCAATAATGTGTGCTTCATCGTTACCAGCCAGGGACAGCAGCACTGAATAGCATTCCAGTCAGCACATTAGAACTTACCCAGTATTTTCATTATTGGTCAGACTCCTACGCTTTGGCTTTCTGAAAGTAAATTTCGCTGTTAACAAAATTCCGCCTAAACCTACGTAGCATTCCTGTTTCCTGATATGTATGGCTATATTATTAACACTTATCAGAGGTAATACCTGATACGGTATGCACCGAGTTCATTCAGCATTCAGAACACAAGAGGCAATACAAGGAAAGGTAGTCCAAGGGTGTTCTAAAGCAGAAATGACGAGGTACATACTCCCTCATGTATCACAGGTACCCATTTTCTCTGCCCCAATACCGCTCAGGAAGTTCACTTTTTAATGATTTAAGTTCATTTTATTGTATCACCATAGCTTCGATAGTTTAGCAATAGCTTCCGAATTATACCACAATTACTAGCCCGTGTCTTCTTCTGTACATCCAAGGAGTAAGATACTGAGGGTAAAGGAAACTGCACTCCGTGGGCTTCATAACATTTATCTATTCTTTTGAAAATTGAATAGCTCGGTAGTATGACAGGTGCCTGTCTCTGGCTGATGTACCATGTTCACCTCACACTGTGGTGGCTGGGTGTGTGTGGCTCATGCCTATAACGTATGTTTTTCTGGCACTGTCCTTATACTCTCTCCTATCCTTGCAGGCTTACAGGTCGTGCTCAAGTCGATCATCCGAGCAATGGCCCCCCTACTACAGATAGGCCTGCTAGTTCTATTCGCCATCGTTATATTTGCCATTATCGGCCTAGAGTTTTACAATGGTGCTTTCCACGCTGCCTGCCGAAATAAGGAGACAGGTAACCTTTTTTATTATAAACCTATTGCAAAATGCTCATAAAAACAAATAGAGAGCGTGTATCCACATACCCGATACATAAGTATGTATGTTGCATGCATGGTGTTGCAATAAAGCATACATACAGAAAAGTAGTGCGTTCTTAAAAATAGTGCATACCTAAAATGATCTAATATTGGTATGCCAGGGGAAAAAAGTGGATGATAAATACAATATAAACTGGTTTCAGATAAAAGCGGTCGTATGCTCCTTGGAATTGACTTCAGGTGATATCGTCGCATGCATTCGGATATTACTACGCAACAACTCCTCGGAGCATACGGCGGCTTATATCTGAAACAAGTCAACTTTCATGACAATGATTTTTAGTTCTGAAACATTACATCCTCCATTTTTTGTATATATAAATTATCGAAATCAAATAAGGTCCTTAAGAGCAAGCGGTTAAAATATTCAAGAGGTTCTGAATTGGACTATGTGTTTTCTATACGTTCTAAGCTTCTCTGGGGCAGTAAATTCCACATGAAAGATATTTCCTCATTTTGTTCATGACCTCCACTGACATCCCTGTTAAACCTTAGTGACCTTGACGTGTTGTGTCTTGCAGGCGAGCTCGATGAGGCTGGGGAGGCGAGTATGACTCCATGTGCTTTTGTCAAGGATAGGGCGCCAGGCGGTTTTCAATGTCCCAACCAGTCCGAGTGTAAACCGTACTGGGAAGGCCCCAACTATGGCATTACCAGCTTTGACAACATCGGCTACGCTATGTTGACTGTGTTTCAGTGCATCACCATGGAGGGCTGGACCACCGTCTTATACTATGTGAGTAATTGCCACTGTTTTATATATAATATATTTTGTCTTTCAGCTTGTATTCCTTCAGTATGGATTATACATATTATATTCTGTATCGCTTTTTATTATTCGAGGTTAACATTCATATAGTCTGCTTGTTGTGCTTGGTCTTTTTCATCATATCAGTCCGTGTGGTAAAGACGTGGGAAACAGTCTATCTGATAAAGATATGGGTTAAAGACATTAATGATACACATTTAATGTATGTTCAGGCATCTGTTATTATAAGATATAAAACCTTGACAGAATGTTGACTAACTCGCATCCTAATGACATTTTCCCTTTCTTTTTCAGACTAATGATGCACTCGGCAGCAATTTTAACTGGATATATTTTTTACCCCTCATAATCCTGGGATCCTTTTTTATGCTCAACTTAGTTCTAGGAGTTCTTAGTGGGTAAGTACACGTTTACCTCTAAATTCATTTCTTTCAGGACTGTTTTTGAATCGTTTTAGAGCTGGCATTCCCAAACAATGTGATATGTATTCCTGTTGTCCATTAGGAAACCACACAGCTCATTCCCAGTATTATTTAAGCATATTGATATCTAGACAAATATGGATGAAGGTTGATGAAATTTAAGAAGATTTAGAACTACTATAGAGGAAACCTATGAAAGTTTAGGGTCACATCTCGTATCCCTTCGAGATTGAATCGCGTAGTAATTCACAAGACTAAGCTGCGTGAATTACGTGGCAATTAAAACAACATGGGATTGAGCTCGTCAATGTGAGGGATTTTTTTCTCATCCCTCACATTGACTGATGGGCTAACATTTGTGACATAATCTCCCAATGAGTAATGTTTCTACTCCATGTGCGTTGGATACAAGTTCCAAATTTCTTTGGCGGGAAATACCGGGGGTGAGATAAAGATTGAAAACGGCTAGAACAGAAAGCAACGTTCATATATCAGCGTAGACAGTAACCCATATCTGTTATCACCTTTAGATGGTTTGGCTTATATTTGTACGCAACTGTACCTGCGCAATCAATACTCAAAAGTCAGGCATTATTCCCCCCAAACTGTTCAGATTAATAATAGATCTCATCGAATATTCCAAATGTCATATTCATATGTGAGAAGGTTTAGTCGCACTGACTGCTTGTTTTACGTGTTTAGAATATGAGTATCCAGTGGTGACAATATAGACAGGGTGTGAAACCATTATTTAAGATCTTTCACATGAGGCTAGTCTAACTTAATCAATCCTGCACCCAAGAGGTTGCACCGTGCACAGGTCATTAGCATTATGTTGAAGCGACCTGCTAGAGGCCTGCACCGATATGCATATATATGACTACATAATGTCATATTCACTTAGCAAATATGACCGTGGTACCAAAGGTTTCCTTGACCAGAGTTTTTTCCTGGCTACTGTATATATCTTGAATTAATCATGAAACTACATGTTTTATTTCGCCTCCAAATTAGCAATTTAAGAATAAAACGCCTGGAGCTATCTTCAGGATCCGCCAGGGAAATCGCTCCAAGCATTTTTATGACTAAAGAGTTAACTATACATACATTCCCCAATACAGTATATTATCAAAATGAATACTTTTTTTTCTGTTAAACGGGTTTTACTAAAGATCTCGATGATGATATGACCCACATCATAAACAGAATATTTTCGATTCGACGACAATATCTGGTAACAGGTGCTCCGGTTTTAAAGGTTTTCATGGAAAATAGTTTTCGTGACGACGATGTCAAATAGTCTGTATGGATCCCTATCAATTTTGGAGAAACACCCGTGTTCTAATTTCATCCCATATCAATATTCATAGGAAACACAGCCAGATATCGATCATAGTGGCGTTGTGAATGGAATCAGTAAAAGTGGTTCGAAACGTATCACATTTAACGCGTTAGGAACCTGTGTTGTAAGGGTTTAGTTATTAGGTGAAGTGTATTGGGATGCCCTTTAGGGGAGTATCGTTGATTGAAGGTTATAATAATTCACTCTTTCCACCACCCACAAGCAAAGAAGGAAACCCCATTCAAAAAGCATTGGCAGCCAGGCAGAAGCGGCCATGTTTGAGTGCGCCCTGCCACCTGGCGAGTAAATATTGACGGCTGATGATTGGTTAATATCGAGCTCAGAGGTCAGCCGAGTACTTCAAGAGAAAAACCATAGCAACCCACCAAGGAACTTCATTCACAGAAATGTCGTCTGGTGCACTTTGGAGGGTTACGTGGAAAAGGAATGGTGGCCTTTATGGGGTCGTTCGGCAGGGTGGTTAATATCCCCCCTTTATTAGTGGAACTAGTGATCAAATTCGGTTTAAAAATGACTCTTTGTTAGGGTTTATAGCTACCGTAAGGTCGTGCCATTTAAAATCTCATTGACATTTTTCTGAGATCAGAATCAGAGGCATGTAACTAGGAGTATAGAACGATAGCAAAATCAGTCAATTATAAGTGATGGCACATTATTCTCCTATAGTGCCACCTTTGATAACGGTGCTGGTGAGTTGGGATTCAACACCGTAGCAACTGCCGATGTAATACCAGGCGGAATGACTAGTAATCTAGAATTCAGTGATGGGTGGGGGTGGGGGTGTGGTAGAGCCCGACAGCGCCCGATATATTAGCGGGATTCCCCTGGTGGCTGATTTATAGACCAACTGTCACGCTTCTACCCACGTTAACAAACGCTCTTTTGTTATGGTTGCTGGTACCAGTCAGTGCTGCTGGCTGCGGGTTGTGCTTGCCGGGAACCGGCTGGTACCGTACAATGAGCCGCCATCATCAACCGATGCTGGTCACGTGACGGGAATGGTGGGCGCATTCCGAGCTGCACATAAAACGAGCCATCTGCCGGCCTTCTGCCGCGTACCTGGCGTCCGGCAAGACTGACTATAAGCCATTTCCCACTGGCCGACGAAAACGGCACCGATTAATTGAGTTCTCCTAAAAGTCGGTTGGTGGTGGCCAACGACTGCATATCAGTATCTAAAAATCGGTGAGGGTACTCTGTATAGGCCCGTTTCCATTTGCCGATAAAAACAGCAGAGATTTTTTAGTTACCCAGAAAGTCTGTCGATGGTGCCACCGACTGTCCTTCGGTATCGAAAAATCAGTGAGGGTAGTAGTAGGTTTCACTCAGTGTTGGGCGTGCCACATTTCATAATCTAAGCAGAACAAGTTGTGTGTCATTTCACAAGCTGGGTCGTTTCCATTGACCGATTTTGGGTTTGGATTTTGACTGGACCATACCAACAGAATAGTCCTCCAAACACAATGACCATCACTGGTGATTTCAAACCCCTTTGATTCTGTCAGTCTTTGACCAATTTCGTCGGCGGTGGACTTATTGCATATAATCTATGCACAATTAATCGATGAACACTTCTCTGTATGTCTGTTTCCATTCCTTTATCTTGCATCCGGTGGTTCCTGACTGCAGATCGGTGGCAAATAGTCAGCCAGTGGAAAATGGCTTTATGGTCCCGTGCATCTGTAAGGGTTTTATGATAGTCAGAGGTAAAATCTACAATAAGGCAATTGCGTTAAGCTAGTATTCCATTGACCCAACGATAATTTAACATTGTCGGGTGTGTGATATAATGGCTATAGTGTACAAACCAACAGATCACTAAGGAATATAGTGCCAACTAACATCGGGTGGTTGACTTTTGCACGGATCCGACAGAAATCACTAATTTATTTGATTTTGATTATTGTTTTGGTAGTAAATAATCACAAATGCTATGTGTCCATTCATCTAGTTTTTATTATAAGCGGTGTGGGAACAACACTCCAGATTTGCTTGATTATTAGTTTATGTTGTGTATGTAAGGTGGGTAGACTGGTGTCTAGACAATGACCTGCATAAGATCCTGTAGGTGTCAGGTAGGCGTCTCTGGGATGCCTGTGTGGGTATAACAGTGTCTCTATGTCATAGTATCACCTGCATATAGGTCTTATATAATACATAGCCTAACCACTGACAGACTGAAAACCCGATGTAAGTGGATATCCCGCATATGCAGATATTTTGGTCTGGAACGGAGGGTGTCCATTTATGCAGGCTTCTACTGTATATTCTAAGGTTCCATCTAGATTCTCCTAATTATCCTGTTTCCATCGAGATTCTTCTCAAATTTTTCTTTGATACAGCATTGATTCCAACATGCAAATCCTACTAATTGGGGCATCAGAAAAAATTCTTTTCTATTGAAAAGTGGCGGAGCCGTTTTTGGAAAAATAAAAATAATGAAGAAACAAGTTAGATCAACAAAAACTGGTCTAAAGAAGACACCAACAAGTTTGGGTCAAGGCTTTGACAAGAATCCATGTGAACAAGGCGAAACCGAGTGAATATCGCATAGCATTCAAATGAATTGGAGAGTGACAACTTAGACAAAAACAAGTCTTTTTTCTGGATTGATGTCACACAGTTAAAGAACGGACAACACATTGGATATATGACGTAACAGACCGTGGAAAATGGGCAGTGATATCCTAGGGGCATGGAGAATGAATTATCAATGTCAAGCCTATGGGACAAAATTACCAGGGGTGAAATAATTAGAAGAAAACTCACAAGATGAAAATAACTTTGTCCGTACTCCACCGAGATTGACTGCAGAGTAATTCATGAAAAGAAGCTGATCAAAATACTCTGTGGTCAAACAAGGTGAAGTGTAGACCAAGTTATTTCAATTGAGTGGGTTTCTGATTTTATCATACCCTGTATAAAATAATCAATCAATAAAATAAATCACCCAATCAGCCATTGAGTATAGGGTACACTACCCTCACGGCCGTGGAGTATCAGTTCCTAACGTTAAGCCAATGGAGAAAAAAAAACGGTGCTGAGATAAAGGTACAGACAGGACTTTCAGGACAGTAGACCTGTTTGAATTTGGTAGTAAAATAGTATATCAAAAGAGAAAGTATGTGAATTGTACACCAAAGTCTCCTTCATGCCTCCTATACTTAAACCATGACTCAGCTAACCACCTCCACCACCACCCATCGCAAAGACACCAGTTTCCCTGTCTACTCTCCCTCTGCCTCCTCACTTCCCCATACTGATGTATCCATCTCTCAGACTGTCACAGAGCCCAGGAGCCGACTGCGCAGGCATTCCCACCCGCTCCCACCTACCCCCGTATAAATAAGGCGGTGTAGCAAGGGAAGCCAAATGTGCCGCAGTCAGCAGAATTTCCCAGACATTTAGCCTCCACCAGCATCACCGCATCTCTTCCTCCTCTCCTCCCCTTGGCACCCACCTACCCCCCCCCCCCCTTCCCCACCCACCCACCCACCCGCCCGCCCGCCCGCCCGCCACTTTTGCGTCCCTGGAGTGGTCGAGTCAGCGGTGTCACCAGTTAAGGCGGTCCTCCTCAGTTTGGCCATTGTTTTCTGCGCCCTGCGCCCGACCCTGACCCGTCTTCCTCTGGCCGCCCGCGCACATCTTAATTGAACTGAGGCACCTTACATCCTGCCCTGCCCTGCCCTGCCCTGCCCAGTTCAGCCCAGCCCAGCCCAGCCCAGCCCAGCCCAGCCCAGCCCAGCCCAGCCCAGCCTAGCCTAGCCCAGCCCAGCCCAGCCCAGCCATATATATCCCTGCCCAGATCAGCCAAGCCCAACCATATCCAGCCCAGCCTAGCCAAGTCCAGGCATAGCCAGCCCTACCCAGATCAGCTAAGCCCAGCCCAGCCAAGGCGAGCCCTTCCCACAGCCAAGGCCAAGCTAGGCCCAACTCAATCTGACGAAGCCCAGCCCAGCCAAGGCCAATCTTGCCTGGCCAAGCTCATCCAAACCTTGCCAAGCACTGCCTTGCCAGATCAGCAAAGCAAAGCAAAACCGAGCCCTGCCCTGCCCTGCCCTACCATGCCCTGCCCTGTCCTACCATGCCCTGCTCTGCCTAGCCAAACTCAGCCCAACCCAACCCACTACCTACTGGACCCAGATTTCTCTGAACCCAATGCCATTGCACAACGCAGTGCAACCTGGTGTTACATCAGCATCGCCTGTGGGGAGTCTTGGAAGCAGGCCTCCGTGTCATCTTCTCATGCCTTACCGCACATTACCGCCTGCCGCTCGGCCCTCCCGAACCTGCCAGTCTCACCATCCCGCTGTACGTCTCTCGGCCAGCTTTCTCCCTGCTGAGATCTCTTCTAGAGTCCGATGTCGCTTTAAACACTGCATCCTCAGTTCAAAGGGTAATCTCAGACTAGACTCGCTACCTTAACTGTGGCCCTCAACCACAGCCTCTAAATTGAGAACTGCCATAGAGATTCAGATCTAAACTTTAACCCACACACCCCAGACTAGTTCATGTCATGCTGCAACATCCCCCCCCCCCCTCAGCCAGCCCAACCAATCCCAGACCCACACCCAAAACTTATGCTGCACAATGAGGTAATTGACCAGAGGTGCATATGCAATTGCATATAAAAGATAAAGTAATATGTGAAAACACAGTTATGGTGCCCATACAAAATCCTTATTGCGTTGGGGTCAGATCAATTCGTACGTCTTTATTCAAAGTAACACGTATGGAGATGTAAAGACATATCGGAGTAGAAGAACTATTTGATAAAAAGCTCCGAAACACGCGTGTAATGAAGCTAGGTCTTTGATTTTATTTGTAATCATGTGACTGCGAAAATGGAAAACATTTATTGAGAGACATATCAGGGTATAAGAACTTTTTGAAATAAAGATCCGAAACACATATGTAATGAAGTTAGATCTTGAGTAAAATTATCCGTAACCATGCGACTGCGAAAATAAAATAAAACATTTGTGCAAGGTGATTTTGGTGAGTCAAGAAAACCTTTAAGATTAGAAAAAAATACTTAGTCATTTACCATATACGTCCATGATATAAACTGCAAATATGCACCATTTCACCATATAATGTAACAATTTTATATGGAACTGGGTTCAGTTCTGCAAAATACAGAACCCAGAGCAATTCAGACGGGTCGTCTAAAACATGGTAGTTTGTCAGGCCTAAATATTAAGAAAAATCAATTTAGGATGTATACTGAATATAGAACAACCTACCGTTCTTGTACAAGCTACGAAACTAAATAGGGATTTATGGTTCAGAAGGAACTGGATTCCCCGGCCTGCCGAGAACCTCCAGACAAGCTGCACCGACCGAGACTCATGCTTAGTAGTGGTTCAGGGAGTGGAGTAGTATAGACAAAAGGGGGTTGGTATCGGGCTCCCCCTCAACCACCCATCACCCCAACCCCCGCCGCCGTGGAGATGAAAAGGACGGCCACACACAAGACATGGGGGTTGAACACGCACAGCCTTCCCGGCACCATAGATAGAAACGTCTGTGTGATTGCCCTGGAGAAAGCTACATGTGTACACACCGCCTTTGTGGCTCGTTTCTTTAGAGACACAGATACCTTTCTCTGCGTAATATACGGGAACTGGCTCATTGTGTTTGTACGTCAAAATACGCAGTGAAAGTATTGATCAGATACATCCCGATGCACATGGCGTAGAGGTGCATCTGATCAATGATTTTACTAAATATTTTCACGTACGAAGTCAGTAGGCTGCTTTTCGTATTTAAAAAAGAAATTGTTTTAATTACGAGGTTTCACCTTCTACTGATGTCGATTGAATGGTTGTCGTATATGGCCTGATATATGATTTCGACATTAACACAGCGCGGTGGGAATACTCATTATCCAATGTATTGGTCATACATATATATACGTCAGTTTGTGTCAATAAATCCAGTGTATCCATTTAGTATCTATTTTAGTGATACACTGTATCACGCCTCATTTAAAGCACATGATACACACGATGGAGTCCTATATTTAAACCTCGAGTGCAGGGTAGTCAATAAACATACCTACGGGTATGGATTTCTATCATCATCTTGTATTGAGTTGAACCTTGGGACTACTGGGAAACTTAGGCCCTTAACATCGGCTAGAATTAACAGTCAGGTGTGCTGAGTCAATGGCATCTGGTCTTGCATGACTAATATATATCGTTACGTAATATCATTTGTGGTATGGACAAAATATCGGCTTCTTCCCTCGGTTTGATGTTTATCTCATAACTACCGATATAACAACAGACACCCCTATGGAGACCATCCGTATAGAAAATGCAGTGCGAGTCCCACAAAGACACCAGCAATGGATAAAACCAGAAGAACCATTCTAACTTTTTTTTAAAAGTATGACTAGATTTACAAGAATATGAATGAAATATGAATTTACTAAAGAGTTCAGGAGGAGAATGTAAAAAAAAGAAGCTATTCATTTGTTTCACATTTCCCTCCTGAATGAAAAAAAACAAAACGAAATAGCATAAATGAATTCGCATTAGGCCTATATATATATATATAGGTCTCCATGACTGACATATGCAGCACGTCACAAGGGCAGACTTTGATGACCCAGTCAACGAGCTATATATCCTGATGTCTTCGAGACGCTGATGAGACCTATAGACGCCAGCAGACGACCGCTGACTGCGCGGGGAATGCTGATGACGTCACAGTCTCTAGCTCGGTCTGCGAGCTGTGTGGGTGTTAGTGTGTGTGTAGTGACGGTCTGGATAGGGGGGACTGAGGGCGGTGAAGGGGTTGATGGATGAACATGTTTACACGCTATTACTCGGCCTGCCAGCGGCTGAAATGTCCCCGTTCTCCTCGATAGGGCTATATACCTTATTCCTGTCGCCTGTTTCTTTCTCTGTGTGGCCAGTGCGATATTCGGACCTTTGCAATGATAGCGACGTGATGACTTGTCAGTTGTTTGGTCATCGTGTCCTGGTTCGTGCACTCAGTTAGGTGTGCCACTGGGCACCTGGCAGTGCGGGTTGGGGAGGAACGGCTGATGGTATGCATATATTGGTGTAGCACATGGGTGTTGTAGACTCATTCCAGTGCGCCGCCTATTGTATGATTCAGGAACCAGCACCGAACGAATTATTACCACTAGGAATAAACCTCGTCATATCATTCGCGCCTATTCCGAATACCTACCCTTCAATAGGCGATAAGGCTGTACTGTACTGAGCATAGTTTTATGAATAGGCCCAGGCCTATCGCAAATGATATTATTTTGCTTTACTGGAAAGGATGTAATGTAGGCCTACTCCACATATTTATTCGCCCACATACTCCCTCTAGCTCTCCGCCCATCACAGCGCCTTATACCTAATATAATCAAATGCAGGCCTGTTTAGAACCGCCAGTAACATGCTCTAGGTCTGTTCTGGGCAGATGTAGGCCTGCATTGTATACCTGACGTCTTTTCGGTTCCTGAATGCCGTCACAAATATCACCGGCAGGGACGTTAGATTAAAGGTGCGCCCTGCTTCACGCTATCAAAGTCATAAATGCTATAAAAATGCCAAATATGAAAGCAGGGCCGCCAAGTTTTGAAATTGACCTTAACTGAGACTTTGTCTATTGAGAGGCTGGAGCCAACGACGGATACAGAGGACCCAAGGAAAGAAGCTGTTGATTATTACCATTTAAAACGACCCTATACATACTCCCGCCACTGATAGAGTAGTAGGCCTATGCTAATGTCTTCTCATCGGGGTACAAAATAATGGGCCATTTCCATTTAGGTAACTTTTTAGGTAAATATGATAGAAACAACGATTTCAAGAGTTTCTGATCCTCCTATTTTGCGAGAAATTATTAGCAAACCGTTTTAGCGTGAGAAATGGTTGGTGCTGCTGTATTATGCCTAATGTTAATTCTACAATACTAAATGCCAATACTGATAATGTTTGTGCCGAGGAATAGGTCTAAAGCACTTAACAACAAATATGTAATGAATATGAGTACCGTAGCCTATACATAAGGTGTACCAGGGTACTTTCCCCAATCATCCTATATTTAAATTCAGAGAGGTGGCACGTTGGACACACAATCATTTTCGCAGAGTGAAGTATATGAGTTCAACATTTAACATCTGATCTTTTAGCCTTTGGCACGCTGGTGTTAGCAATGCGCAGGACGCACCAATCTTCCACGATAGGGCATGCGCGGTTGCGTTCGACAGTAGCCCGCGTATGTAGTCTACGCAGTTCCCAGGGGTGTGTTCATGTTTTATTTACCACACGAACCACGCATCGAACGCAGCATCAGACGTGCTTCCCGCGGGGACACACAGACAGACATCACCAACAACAAAAGGCACCCAACGCCGCCGGCCAAGTTGTTTACAGTGTCAGTAGGCCTTTGTGCCGACAACAATAAGGCCATGCACTCATACGGCCAGTGTTCTGTCAACGAACATGTGTGTCACAATGGTGGAGTAGTATAGTGGGATGGTTTATAGTTCGTGAGGGCATACATGGTTGCGTCATTTTAAACATACTAACATATAAATTTGCCTCCGGTGCAAATATCATGGAACTATATCCTAGATGTTTAGGTACATTTAGCGTGGGCCACATGCTCATAATATATCCGCTGCCTGGGTTATAAATACCTGAGATCCTGTGTGTCCCTTTCTTGAGATACGTACTATTTCATAGCAATATCTTCCAGGTATGATTTAGCATATCAGAAGCAATAATCAGGTGAAATATAAAATAATAGCTCCACATACACGCTATTTTATGTTGGTGATTTCCAAATGGCTGCATTTCTCGCTTGGTGTTTACCTGATAGTGATACCATGGATAGGCTACAGACTTTCAGGGTACTGCAAAAACTATCCCTTCATTATCTGCGTGCCAACTCTGTGACATGGGGAGAGGTGCAGGAGCCCAGGCGTACCCAACTGACCATGACCACTCACTAGAGACCAAAATACCTCCATGACCCAATTGTCCTTGATATATTTTGAATACTCGAAAGGCAATTATAGTAGTGGCAGGTTGACTGGGTGCAAGTGGTCACAGAAAATGACCCAGAGACTGAATGTACCGTAACTCAAACCTTTTAATTGTTTTTTTATTTTTATAATTCCACGCACAATCATCAATGATGAACATACCATTTGTTCCTAGTTATAGATACGCCAAATAGGATATGGCCATAGTTTTTATAGCCATTGATTTAAAATAGATTTGCTGGACCTATTTTAGGTCACAATTATAGCTATGAAGCCGTCCCTGCATTTAATTGTCATCATCAATTGTTCATTAAGTCCTTGTTACACTTATCATGCTAAGTAGTAATACAAAGTTCTACGGCCAGCCACCTTTTGGCAAAAAGTGGGCGCCGTGGCTCAGTGCAAACGTAGCATTAACTTGTTCGTGATATATCAAACACTGATATGAATATTTGATTTATGTAATCCATAGTTACAATGTAGGACCTACTGAATCGCCCAAGATTTGTGACCCTAATCTAGGTCGAGGCGAAACATAGACTGAAGTGTCATTATTTATTAATTCATCAACCTTATTACTAAAGACCAAGGAGTAGGTAGGGTTATTTTGAAATGTTGCATTGGAGCTGTGTGGTTTCCCAATCATCCTTTGGCCAGTGGCCCTGTTCAAGTTAGCCCTATCATCATACTACACCATACTTAGTACGGGTATTTATAAACGGCCGTAGGTGAGAGTCATTCTGAATTTATGCAACAAGACCCATGCGTGTTGTGATTTTCACCGTGCAGTTACCAAGTGAAGACAGTACGGGCCAAGTTGCTTAAATCCAAATTGATTCACATCGAGCGTTGTGGCGTGTTTTTTGTATCAAGGGTAGGATAAGTTTTTGTAATACCTTGGTGTTATATCATTGTGCACAATCATGTAATTTCTATCAAAATGTTCGATTTATATTTATATATATAGATCACCAGCTTGTCCTACCCATAGTTCATCGCTAAATATTACATCGATTACATCAATGTGGAGTTCACTAATATTTTTTGTGTTATCATATTTCAGAGAATTTGCTAAAGAAAGAGAAAGAGTAGAGAACCGAAGAGCTTTCCTTAAACTTCGAAAACAGCAACAAATAGAACGAGAGTTGAACGGGTATTTAGAATGGATATGCAAAGCAGGTACGATATTCAGTTCCCCTTCTCATGTATTCAACACATTTTTTGTAAAATGTCACATACTTTGGTTAAAGATATCAATATTTATATCAAATTTTAAAATGATATGAGAAATGGCTGGGACAGCATTTATTCTCACTTTATGGGAAAATATTTCCTCAGAATTAAAAGTCCTGTACTTTATACGGCTATTTGTATTCGTCCTCAGTAGTATTTCGCCTGAGCAAATTTGATAATAATTTTGTTTGACATCGTGATAACTATTCTCAAAGGGTTTTTTATTACTTAATTCAGACATTATAGCAGGGTAAGTAAAGAAACCTCTGATCGATTACAAAGTTGCTGTATACTATATTTCTGTTTAGAACTGTGGAAATCAATTTATCAATGTTTGAACATATTTAATTAATTCTAACAGAGGAGGTGATTCTAAACGAGGAGCGCACGACAGTCGAGGAAAAAGCGAAAATTATGGAAGGTTAGTGCTCTGTGTTTTGACGAAAATCGTTTTTAGCCAAACTTAAAGCTTCATTAGTTAAAGTAAGTTTATCAATTCCAAAGGAAAGGCATTTAGTTTTCATGATAAATCATCGGTTATTTATTATAAGCCCCATATATTGGACAACTTAAAAAGTTGTGTGTTATGCCTTACTTGATTAATTTCGTTATAAGCAAAAAGAATGCGACGATTTATATTCAGATTGGTTAAATATGATTTATAAATACATTTTCGTGATTTTTACTTATGGATTTAAGTGTCATGAATATATATTATTACACAAGGTTTATCACTATCATTTTCATTTGTAGAATTATTTTAAGTTTTGAACAATAATCATGCTGAAATTTTTAAAAACACTTCCCTACATGTCAGTAGAATGAGCTCTAGCGTATGCAATAGTATTTGTGCATCTTAATGGCAATGATAGCGAGTATTTTTAGTTGAGATGTTCAAGTAAGTATACAATAAATAATACGTATTTACGCGTTTTCTTTCATAAAGATCCAGGTAAAACTGAACGTATGCTTCAACATGGGAGCTTCCATATACGATGTTCCCTTTTTCGATCCTTTAAATTTCTTTGAAACCAAAAGAATGTGAATATTGTACCAATGTTGAAGATGGAAATGTCTGAATAAGGCATCTTCCAGACTTCTGGACGGGACCTTATGATCATACGATTTGACCTTCGACTATGACCTTGAGATATGCCAATGGCATATGCATATAGATAAACATTCTTGTCGGACAGGGAACATTTAAATACAGAGTTAAATTATCACAAATCTTACCAATGTTCTTATGATTGTTTCTTTTCCTCCGCTTTTTTCTTGTTCTCATTTGACTGGCCCAGCCCGTCTAAAATGTGGGTACTAGTATTTCTATAGAAGTGCAAAAATCCAAACTGCTTCTGTTAATGTTTTGTTTTGTATATACCGATAGCCTATTTTCGTTACCCATTATAATAAGCATGTAGTAATACTTACCCAGAACAAATAGAAACAACATCAAACCCTAGTACTACCACAGTGCAAAACTTTACTTTGTTGGCCCCACCCCTTCATTATTAAGACCAAAACGAGATTGTAAGCAACTTTTGTTATGTTGTACATATGTGTTGTTCCCAGTCGAAAAGTTCAATTGTCCACTGAGTTGACTGTAGTTTTAAAGTAAGCCTGAAGCTGTCAGGATGTCGTACTTTGCGCCCCCTCGTGAGAAGCGATCGAACTGTATCATAAAAAACACAAACTGAATTCCTCCTGAACAATCTATGTTTTACGTATTATAATAACCTCCTCAAATAAACCCTTGTTATATCACTCACTTCATAAGGTCCCTGTTCCACAACTCACTATGAGCCCTCTTAGATATATATACTCGAAACCTTCTGTTTCCATGGAAACCAACTGTGCCGTATAGATGGTGTCCATATATACATATATAGCGTCTCCAAGTCCTTCACCTATATTCTACACTATCCGCCTTGGTCTGTCTCTATCCCAATCGCTCACCCAAGTCTAGTTTCCCTAGCTGTCTCTTCTCTATCCCTGCTTATTTACCGTTTAGACCCACCTGACTAACCTAACCTGGTAGAGCTAATTTAAGTGATAAGATCAAGTAACAGGAAACCAGCGTACACTGACAAAAATACGGGTAGCCAGGTATTATTTCGTGGTGAAGAGAAACGCCAAATTAAGTTGCCCTGGTTATAGCTTCAGCTGATTATTACACAATTGGTTCTTTTATCATTTCATGCTAATTAGTTTTGTAACTGAATAAAATCCTAAGGAGAGAAAAAAAGAATCGTTTGAATCTAATAGATAAAATATGAAATTTATCTTTCGAACTTATTTATTTTCATTTAGTCTTTTTCTTCAATTTGTGATACGAAACTAGGAATTCTAATGTGTTATGATATTCTAATGGTAGCCAATATGTGGGTCACCTAGGATTTTGCTTGCTTGCTTTAAACGTGTCGCGGTCTTTTTCCCTTTTAACCAGGCCGAATAAAATGTGGGTATATTTACGAGTGGCCATTGTTTGCCCGCCTTTTGATAATACCACTGTTGCTAGGCAATGCATGCTTGCATTTTTTGAGTCCTGTCATTACACAGGCAAAACCACTGACCCCCAACACAGAGTTCTAGATTCTAGATAGCTGTACCCCTACCCAACCCCCACTAGACAAGGTTACACTATTGAGAAACAAAAAATGACCCAAAAAAAACCTGTGGCGACGCGAGGTGTCGGGATGTTTTCTATTCTTATCAGTTTTACCACACCCAATCACCCAACCCTATCTCACTGAAAAAGCACCTCCCTAACCCAGGTCTACCTTGGCAGTGTTCATCAATGCAATGTTCATGAAAGAGAAAAAAAAGCAAAATCTAATTTTTACTCATGTTTAAGAGACCAGAGAAATGTTTACAGGAAACGTTCTGTTTATTTAAGAACTGATAAGATATCCAAGGAAACCTATGGTTTTAGGCCCTGACCCTGTAGGTAGACCAACGTAGAAGTATTGGCCTTGTGTGGCCGTTGAAAGTATTGAGTGTAGTGATTATTATTCCCCTAGACTATTCTAACAACAGTTGATAGTACATAGTGTAGTTTCATGAGCCCTAGTTAGCAAAATGGCACCTAGTTGAGACATTAGCTTTACCTAATTATACCATAACAAATTAAAAAGGCCATTGTAGTTTATTATTCTTCAAATAAAAAGCGATCCGATCAAAGGAACACTAATTATTCAATTAAAAAACACGGAAGAAGAGGACTCTTTTTTTCAAGATGAACTTATTCCTGAGAGAATATTTATTTCTACACTCAATCGCAAAAAAGATTCCAACAAATTACTCAATGACATTTCCTACTTATATTCTCCAATTTCTTGTATCAATACTTTTGTTTATCATATTATTGTATTTGAAGTATGACGAATATTGCAATAGCATTTGTACTACCAAATTGATATCTTCATTTTTATCAAATTCTCAAGTATTGTCAATCTGCAGTTACTGTTCCTTTCGGTGTATTTATAAGGCTTAATAATGAATGCCTTTGGGAGAAAGTTCCATTTAAATTATAAAAATAGTGACTTCTGTTATTCAGTCTATTCTTCCCCTCATTCCCTTCTCCTTCTTCCATCTTTCTCCTTACTCTTCCATCTGTTCCGCCTTCTAGGTCTGGTCGTACCCGTGCAGTGATGGTTCTGTTTAGATAGATTTGACTGCACCATTTCTATAACTACATATACTCCATTGTGCACTTTGTTTCGTACTTTATTCTTACCTTTTACCGAGATGTTTCTGAATAATCCTTTCGAAGGAACATTAAAAGAAGAGAAACCAAATCTTCTCATTTGTTTAAGAAGGTTTACTTAGACGCTGGTTTTGGATAAATGGAAATCTCTAGAGTGTTTTGTTACTGGCTAATGTTTGTTCTGTTTGTATACACTTGGCTTTTATGAATGCCAATGTAACTATTTAGAAAATATATGTATGTGATATGTTAGCATCAGCTTTTTTAGATATCCATTCTAATCTTTTATAAAAGAAAATATAAAAACATTCAATACTAGTCTAGACCCAGCAACTAAAAGGAATGTTCCCGATGTGTTCATTGAAAAAAGTTAGTTCTAAACATAAGCCGATAAAATTCAGGCAATCAAAAAAGCTGTTTTCTATCCACTATTGGCGTTAAAACAAATTTCCCTTTCTCTCCAGATCCTAAATAAACATCTTGTTGTAGATTAGTATAGATAGTCCTAACCAAAAGCCTGATGCAGACAGCGCCTGTAGTTCCTAAATCGGTTCACCCTCTAAATGTGGCTGAAAGGAATGAGAACAAAGTTAAAAGGACACCATCTGCATTGATATAGGTAGGACTTTCCTCTACGAGAGACAGCTGCCTGTCGGTATGTGTCCTAACTGTCTTTTTTCTCCTCTAGCCCGTCGTCGCGCTGCCTCTAGAAAAATGAAACAAATGAAACAACAGGGAAGCAAAGACACCGACGAACTTGAGAATGAAGATGATAATGAGGATCTCTTTGCTGAAATAGGTAAATTGTTACTACTTCTTAATGTTTGTGTTATATCTGAAAGAAAACAAATCGTGATGTGTGATATTTGTGGTATCATTCAAAATCAAACAAGAATGTGAATTTTCTGTGAGGTGTATGGAGTACTTGATTTCAAGGTTGTACAATGACTAACTTTTAAAAATCAGTTTCACAAGACGAAACTGTGAGTCTGTTCATATATATCCATCTTGGCCACTATAGGTTGCGTTTTCTAATCTTTTCATAAAGATATGCCCATAATGCCTGCCTGCGTATACGACGTAAAGTCCGTATTTCTGGTCCAGTGTATACAGTTCATCAATATAATTCTAAATGAATATGATAGATATATCGTTAGATACTGACATAAATATTTATAACGACCAGTATGTTGGATGATATGCCTCACGATGCCGTCTTTACGCCAAAATTAAGTATCAACAAATTCTTTTTTTTTTGTCTTGTGTTTTTACCATTTAAAATTAAATGCTTGTAGTACTAATCTTACGGATTATTGCATATGTTAAGTTGCAAGCAGAACCCTATCGAGAAACTGATAGTACGGAAACAATTACGACTTAACCATAAATATACCATACATCCATGTGTCGCTATTCTAATATCTTGTTTTTCTGCTTGTTTTTCAGCTGGCTTAGCAGGGAGCCCGTTTGCCAGAAATGGCTTTGGGGCGAAAAAGAAAGCCAACAGCAAATGTTCAGGGTGCTGGAGAGCCGAGAAGCGGTTTAGGTATTCTAGGTTTGCCTCATTTTACTATTCTCGGCCACAAAGGACACACAACGCACTGAAGCGCTGTCTCATCATACTCCTGTGTATATATTTTGTAGCTTTGGTGCTTTTACTCATTCTGTTTGAGCCCCTCTTCGATCTGCTAGATTTCTTGGTTTGGTTCTGCGGTCATCGTACTCTTTTTCGATCAACGTGATTGAATTCTCGTTGATTGACTAAACATGTATATATATACCCTATTTCTAGGTTCTTGGTTCTGGGTTTCTTGCTCCTCTAACCTGTAGTCTTCTTTTTTTTCTTTTTTTTGTGTGTGTAAATATATAATACGTTTGATAAATTCACAAGTTACTGTTGTCTTCCTACCCGCCAGATTTCTTTTCAAATGGTAAATAGTTTGTCATTCATAGAGCTTAGGAATCAGTTTTGCTTCTTGTACAATCATAAATGCAAGGAAGAAAACACGCACTTTTTATTTCTATAATTTTTTTTCAATTCTCTTTCTGTGGGTTTGGCGAGCGGCAATACATATATTTTTTTTATGAACATTACGCATCCACACGTATATACAATCTGACTTGTATATACAATCATGACCAAATTTTCGTTGTATTTTTTCGCCAAAGAAACTTGCATGTATTTTTATATGGATCTAGCTCCTGCCCAACTTGATGGTTTCAACTTTTCTGATCAGCACACTTTCTCTTCTTTGGCCTGTCCTGGTCCCAAGTGGCAACGAGAATAGGAATCATTCATAATTTAAAAAGAAAATAAACTTATATATATCTGAATTATCATAGTTTAAATGCAAGCTTAATTAAACTTGATTTTATGATAATATATTTTTATCAATATTTGATTGAGAATACCTACACGAATATAACAGAATTCCGAGATCATTATGATTGCTGTATTTGAATATCACATCAGACCGCAATCGTTTCTACAAAATATAAGTTTTGATATATATTCACAGGGAGGAAGTTTTTTTAAAGATTTTCCTTTATAGACACAAAACTGAAGTAATTGGGTGGGTCCACACTACAAACCACTGCGCCACTGATCATTTTCTAAATTATTTCACAGAAAAAAATGATTGTACAAATTTCTCTATGTTACCATCATTACATACTTATAATCATATGCACCTTAGAAAATTCCCGAAATTACGTCTGTTTTGGATTGGCGTGAATTTAGATCTTCTATTGTTTTTGTTTATGAAGAAAGATAGGTGTCCTTAGCTTGTGTTCATTTCAATTATTTTGAATTATATTGATTTATAAATCTAGTATCAAATGTAAATGGATCTTTTCTATGGTAGAACACTGTCGATGATGAACCTTGTTGCAGTGAACAAAAATAGCTATAAGATAGATCAGATTTAGATAGGATTTTAGTTAGCAAACCTTCTTGACATGAGGTAAAGGTAAATATGATAACCCAAAACAGAAACTGCCGCATTTCAAAATTCCTTTTGGGTCTTTCGATTGCCGATACATGTTTATGCTATACGTAATTCCCCTTATCCACTGTATCTTAAGTGGTGATATCTATTTATAAAACAATGAGGGAGGGGGGCTCTGTAAGATAGAAATAAAAACTTGAGTTTCGAATTAACCATACATTTTTAGTTTCCATTTGCCTAACCTTTGACAAGGTTTCTTCTGGCCATTTTATCTAATACATTTCACCTTGTCTTTAAATAACCATTGCCGTTGCTAATAGGTTTATTAACCCTTCAAAATGCACCTTTCCAAAAAAGAAATATATATATAGAAGTTAAAATTCGTTTACCCACTCACCTGTTAGAATTAAGGCGTGGCAAGAACACCTCTTGAGAACGCCAATCTACCTTGAAAATAAAAAAAAAAGATATTTGAGACGTGGCAATAGACTCTTCTACATTACACCGATGCAAATTTATAACAAAAAAAATGAAAAAAGGGGGTTGATTGTAGTGCGGCAGTTGCTGTGGAGGGTGCCGTGCTAGTGCTCACGCTGTGTTTGCATGTTTCAGGTTCGCCGTACGACGACTAGTCAAGTGTCAAACCTTCTACTGGTGCGTCATCGTTCTCGTGTTCTTGAACACCGTGTGTGTGGCCGTCGAGCACTACGGTCAACCCGCCTGGCTGACGGACTTTTTATGTAGGTTTTCTACAATTTCCTTCCCATTTTTGTTTGTATAAAGACGTGGCGAAGTATAAAAAAATGACTAAAAAGACAAAACTATTTCTCTATGTAGTGAAAATGGAGCATGATGGTGTTCCAATACCACAGAGGAATGTTTTTAATCTAAGGATTATAGTTTTGTAGCATAATCTGTCTCACGTAATGTTCTTGCTTGATCATGAAGTATTATGGGGGTACATGGATACAGTGGCTGAATGGAATCTGTTCTGCGTACTTTTGTGTTTGAAATTATACGAATCTAGTTCAAAGAACGAGGTTTCTATTCCCAACCAAAACAACAAGGAACATGTAATTAAGCAACCCTTATTTTTATATAACGAGAAATAACTAAGAACGCCATTTTATGACTCACTTTTTCATCCTATCAAGAAGTTACGGAGGGTAGTATTAATGACAGTTCATCATACTGTAACAAACCGAATCGGTACAGATGGCCAGTAAGTGTGCGACATTCGCTCATATATATAATAATACTCCAGACTTGCAGTATATATTTCTGGAACTCTTTTTTCACTTTATCTTATTAGGTAAGTTATTACAATTCGTCATCAGCAAAGAAAAATTCTGTTGCCAGATTACAATTGTTATTTTCCTGCAAGTTCCCTCATGATAATCCGCTACACCCTCTAACAAGTTTATTTTTTTCGCATTTCAGACTATGCAGAATTTGTATTTTTGGCCCTATTTATATTCGAAGTAGTTTTAAAGATGTATGGACTAGGGGTCCACTTATACTTCCAATCTTCATTCAACATATTTGACTGTGTGGTGAGTGTGATTTCCTTTTTACACCTATTCTGTTTAACTTATGATAAAGTATCATCAGATAATTCACATTAAGCTCCTGATAAGTATAAGTGAGAAGCTGCCTCAATGGCATGTTAAAGTTTTATGAGTATGACTTTGATTAAATGCTTATATTTGTACTGATTTCTCAAATGTCTGTCGAAGCTACGAAAAACAGGAATACAAGGGTACCTTATGATTGACCTCGCTGCTTTACCATATAGTTATTAATATCTGTATTTTAAACATCTAATACATGTATATACTCACATTAGAGTTAAGATGTTAATGGCATGATAAATGAATAAGGCTGAGCTGGCATAACACATGTCGTAAAAAGATTGTGATCGACTAATAGCATTATGTATGGATTAATCCCTGCAAAAAACAATATTTATTTTGCTCTCCTAATAACCTCTGGCTTTATTTTACCCATCCTTGACCCGTGCTAATATCGTCGTAATTGTGTGCATTAAATAAGAGAATTCATCCATAGAAATTTTCAGTTCAGGAATAAAGGCAACCAGTTGTATTCATACCCCTCTCTTCTTGTTTCAAAATTCTCAGAATATCAAAGCAAAACCTTTAAAAGGACCTGAGAAAGCTATGCACACTATTACGACCAATTCATTCATTTATAATGGTGGTGGCGGTAACTATGGTAACACGTTTCGTTTCCTTGGTAACGGTGTATTTAGGTCATTGTGGGCAGCATCTTTGAGGTTATCTGGTCAGAGTGTAAAAAGGGCTCCTCCTTCGGGGTGAGCGTCCTACGTGCTCTCCGACTACTTCGGATCTTCAAAGTGACCAGGTAAGTTTATGACGTCACCAATGACATCCCATGACATCCTTCATTGAGTGACAACACATGTGGTAAATTGTGCCGCTCCCATGATCTTCTTCCTTTTTCATATCTTTAGTCACATTAAAGGCTTGATTCCATTCGGCCAAATTTTGGTCCTGACCACCACACGGACGCTAATCTGGGGTTGCATTATCCCTGATCTGAAAAGGGCCTGAAGATGGCCAGGGCAGGTTCAGGACCAAATTTGGGTAAAAGGAATCAAGCCCTCAACTAGGGTTTACCTGCACAATCTAACTGATCTGCTTTTATTCTCTACACCTTAAAACTACTCACTGACACTATGGTGAAACGTTTTCACATTGCTGGTACGTCCTCACATACTGCATTCGAGCTCGATTATTTTGATTTAAATAAATGTAGTATGTGAGGACGTCCCAACAAGGTAAATATGTTTGACTTGTATTATATAGGTATATAATACATACATACTCATTATTACTTAAATCTCCTAGCAGAGGAACTTGCAACATTGTGGGTAGAATCAGTTCACACACAAGCTATTCTCTGCTTGGGGTTCAAGCTCCTCTTCTAGTTGCTTCATGGCTCACACTTGCCTTGTGAGCTGCATGGTGGCGGGACCACGTGGCGGGACCATCTCTAAGCCCTACAATTAGCGTGGGTACAGTGCTCTCATGGTGCAGGTGCATCCAACCATAATAACAGGCTGAAAACTGGCTACCCTGTTCTGGCTAGTATTGGGGACAAAACAAAACATCTATATAGCCCCACCACTGCATGCAGGCTGACGACCATGACCCACTCATGAGACCTACTACAAAGACAATTGCAAATCTTTACGACGAGCAGAGCACTGTACCTATGCCAATCATAAAGCTAAAGGCTTGATTCTATTCATCCATGTTATGTCCCAACCCTGTTCAGACCATGATAGGCCCTTATTTGGATCAGGGTTAAAGCAGCCCCCTGATCATGGCCTGTGTGGTGATCGGCACCAAATTTGGTCAAATAGAATCAAGCCTTGCGTGGGGAGGCACAGGCACACAGTGTTAGGCGGGATGGTAGACTGTGTGTTGCTGTTTGTTTGACAAGGTCTGAACTGACGTGCTGCATCCGCTGTGTATCTGTACAGGTTGTAGGGGGCAGTCTGTTTGAGGTGGTCTGTCAAGTGTTTTTCCCCCATACCTCATTCGGCGTCAGTGTACTCCGATCCATGCGACTCCTCCGGATATTCAAAGTGACCAGGTGAGAAGAACCCATGGTTGAATCCATGGTCTAGGAACGTAAGCTGCACTCAACGTATTCCTAACTCCTAACATGGTGCAGTAGACTCAAACATCCATTCACCTTATCGGCTGTGGACGGAGGACATCTGCTTTTTGCATCCAGAACTTTCTCACCCTTTTCAATCTCAACTTCTATTGCATCCGATCTCTGCAGATTCTATCGAACAATTTCGTGGTGGACAGAAACTAGAGTGGTTCTTCACATCTAATACCTTCTACGTTTCCAATACTGAGGTCTTTTGGTCTATGGTGATAACCGATACAGTTTATCTCTAACATTAGTTGACTGACATAAATCACTAACAAGACATTCTCAAGGTATTAACAATGTAAGATTAAGAAAACAAACAGCATGTAAATAAATAGAAATTATTCAGGGTCAAATCTCAACTAATCCTAATTATCTTAACAAATAAAATAGATTCATGCATATGAAACACTTTGCAAAAATGCGGCTTATTAAGGTGGTTTCTATGAGAGAGAGCGCCAGTAGGCCTAGAGGTAAGTTTTAGCTTAAGAGGTCCCCCCCCCCTCCCCACATTCCAATAACCTCCCATCCCTCTGGTCTGGACACCACGTACCCATACTAACCCAAAGCGGAACGGTTCGCATTTGCATTGTACATGTTGTACATATGGGATGTGCTAATATGTCTCACACCAACAGAACAACACACTTAAAAGACATGATCAGTTTCTGTATCGAAGAGAGGCCAACTGATACGAAGAAGAAACTGCATCAAGATCCGTAGCCGTTGAAAATATGCCATGAGTTTTGGTTGCGGCGTAATCTCGCGAAGCAAAGCCGAGTGAAATTATGTAGCAGACCACAATGAATGGCGTATTTTCAGCGGCTACGGGTCGACTGCATTTCAGATTTTATCTCACCCCTATCACCGACTGAATGATCATCACCCATTGAATATCTTTTTACAATACTCGATGGGTGTTGAGTACGAGCTCCCAATGTTAAGTATATTGGAAATAAAGACTGGGGGTTAGAGAGAAAGAGTAGCGGCCCCGTCAGCAGCATAGGCTTGCTGAGGCATTGGTTTCTTTACTTAAAGTTGGTGTTCACATTTGTCGGTCTCCCTGGCAGGTTATTATTGGCAGTACATTAGAGGCAGTACTGACCACCTACGTTATGGTAGGATCATCATTCGGCATCACAGTCCTTAGGTCACTCAGACTTGTGCGACTCTTTAAGATCACCAGGCAAGTAAATCCCCCCTCGTTCCCCCACAGGATAAGCATCAGAGTCAAGGGTAATCTCCCCACCCTCCCTGTTTTGAATGGTCTGGCTAGAGGTGGAAACTCCCACAGTTTCAAGTTGAAGATTCACTGTCTCCTGGAACCTCAATGGCTCATCTGTTATTTGGACTTTTCATCACATCCCATAGTAGCCAATTGTATATTATTTGAAAGAGATCTCCTTGATTGTTTGTGAAATATTTGAAAACATTGGAAAGAATTAACTAAAATAAATCTACAAAGGTACAAAATATTATCAAGAGACGTCACAGGGTTGAGTCTGGGTTATTTATGCCACGCATTTTGTTGGCTCCCTAATTTCACGAGTAGAAGACGAGTGACATTACAGAGCCAACAAAATGAGTGGCATAAATAAGCTCAAACTCAAACGAGTGGCGTCTAGATTTTATCCTACCCCGTTTCCATATCTTTTCAGTATCAGAAAAAAGTGGCATAAACAACACTTTATGTCACACCTGTGATATAAACAAATCCCATGTTAAGCCTATGGCGTTTTTTATTAGGGGTAGGATAATTGATGGTCCCTAATTGCCCATAGGGTCCCTATCTACCTGTAAACTATCCAGGTTCGATATATACCGGATGAGCATGCTAGGTTCCACGATGCAGCTGCTGTTCCACCTGAAACTGACGTGATTGGCGTGTATTCATTTCATGAATGTACATACCTGTGTATGTGGTGACCCAAGGTTGAAATGATTATCAAGGTTACTGACAAAGAAAATTGAATATTGTATTGACCAAACTGTTCCTGACACGTTAATACATGGTCTCATACATCTTGTAGGAGGAAAAAAGCGATTTATGATAATTGCCCTATGTTTTAATGATCAATATTAGGTTAGGGAAGCGGTTTAACGTTGAGTTGGACAGATTTGATTGAGTTGATAGCTGATGTACATAAATAAGTGAAATTTTGAGTGATTCTAAAGTTGAGACATTTTGATATCTTGTCCAATATATTCTTGACGATATATGTTTTCATCAAAGACAAGGCCCACATGAACAGCATTATCCCATCTTACATAAAAGCTAAAAATAATGATGATAATGAAATAAACAGAAGGTTACGTTTTCATTTCTGTTTTCCTGTCTTGGTTGATAACTAAAGAGTGTGCTTCATAGGCCAGTGTCATGGCATGCAACAGCGGCACAGCGCCCGTGTTATATCATGTAGAGAGACTGCTGCGGTGGAGCAGATCACATGCCCACTGCGGGTTGCCATCATGGCAATGAACCAGCGATGGACTGGCAAAGCTTGATCAATTTGGTTTGCCAGTGGGCGGTGGGCAGCAGCGGTGACTTGGTCAATGGGTTTGTACGCTATAAGCAGTGGCCACGCAGCCATACCGCTGGCCTGGTGGAACACACCCTTTAGGTATTTTATTGTATTCTGGGGTAACAGGATCTTTATTCCTTGAACTGTTACATTTCATATTTCATCTTGTATATCATTGGTCTTGGGAGTAGAAATAGTAGGTTATGGTTGTTATGAAAATTCCTTGCCATCGACAAGTATACAACACGCCTTTACATGCACCCACTTGTCTCATGAGACATACAGTTCTTGAAACTAATATATTTACAAATATCTTGTCATGTGCATCTTCGTTATATATGATGCGAATTGTCCTGTATGTTTAGAAGAAAGAAGAAAGAATTAACCTTTCCCCTAAATGATCACGATATTTGCTGCCATATGAAATATAGCAAACGGTAAATAGCCTAAATCAGTTGGTTGAGATATGCTTAACACTCAATCACTTTTTCAATAGATTTAGTGCTACTATTAGCAGATCGATTATATTACAAATATACTTTAATACTTATCGGTCATACTACATATATATTCATAGATACTGACAAATATATATGCACTATGATGAATAAGTTAACCTCTCACATTTGTGTAATTATTGACTGCATCAGTTCATCTTATTATAATTACGTCACCTAATGTTTCCACGGCTATAATGTATGGTTTCCAATGTATCCAGGTGGTTCCTGGTTAAGGAATCATAATTCCAACGGTTATTCCGCCGCTTAAGCCCACCTGATCAACACCTGTCTATGTATATTCATATATGATATAACAGCTATTAGAATTAGGTTTCCTTCGAAACTATGAAACTAATTCTGGATGAAAAATTCCTTACAGATACTGGGCCTCGCTACGAAATTTGGTGGTCTCTCTGCTCAACAGTATGCGGTCGATCGTCAGTTTGCTGTTCCTTCTATTCTTATTCATCCTCATCTTCGCCCTGTTAGGCATGCAACTCTTCGGAGGAGAGTAAGTACACATCCATCAACCGCATAGTATAATCAGTGGTTATGGTCGCTTCGTGGTATATTACCTAGATTAGGCTGATGTGTAGTTAAGGTTTATTTTAAGTATAATAGATAGAATCGGTAGAATATATGCTTCTATGATAAAAAAAACTGTATTAATACATTGCGTAATAACATTAAATAGTGAACTCATACTATATAAATAGCGATCTCATTGTATAGTATGTAACATACTAATTAGTAGGGATACTGTTGCTATTAGCTGCGCTAGTGTTATAGGGTTTTTCAAAAATACACAATAAAATTAACCTAAAATTGTAATTAGACAAGAAGTGACAAAACAACCTGAAAACAGAGAAGCCAAATATCCACACAAGCTTCTACTTTTCGAAATGTTTAATATGTTTCTCAGTAACTGGCAGAGTAATGGTTGATTTCAGGACCTTTCCCGCCAATATGTGGTAGGTCATGGAAGTTGTGTGGTGGATTTTCTCTCAAAGCTTGGGTTCCATTTGACAGGCCCTCCTTCCCTCCCCCATCTCTGATAGTTTTTTTATTTCTGGCCAAGGACATCTAAACCCATCGAACCAGACAGTAATATATAACAACCACAGGCACCACCAGAACGTAATTAAATCTGTTAAAAAGCGTCATTATTTTCGAAATTGGACCTCCTGTGAAATGTTTTCTTCCTTTTTTTTGCATCGTGCTATTTTGCTTCTGCGCGAGCACAAAAACCAGGCAGTTTTTTTCCCACAAATTACAGAAGGAAGCTCAGAATTACTGTTATAAATAAGCCATATATTTCACTCTACACAAATGTATTGAACAATTATTATAAGGAGTAATTCGTTATGTGTAAAACTTGAATGTTGATATAGAACAGGGCCAGCACACTTGCATGTTAAGCTTTGCAAAATTTGGTTCAATTTCATTGTAGTGTGAAATCCTGCAGTAGAAAATCAATGTCCCTGTATCGGTAAAACACACCGCAAATTATCTTACATATCACAACCCGTAAAAGAATACAAAACGATACATAGGCCTAAATGCAGGTCATATTATAATCTAAGGGTTTCATATACATACCATTGTTTATTTGCCGCGAGTTTGCTAGCTAGTAAGGGCAAGAAAGCAAAACAAAGATTAAATACAGTACAACCTTGCTGGGTGTATTTTGCATATTTTGCTTTATCATATCCAGTATAAATAGGATAGATTTTATAATGAAATTCTAAACTACTATATACAGGCCTGGCCTTACTTGCATTTTCAAATTGTATAGTTTTAACATAGAGAAAGAGGATAAAAATCTTTTAAATACACTCGAAAAAAGTTGGGAATAAAAATGTCTCCAAAATTAATAGAAATAAAAAGGTGCATCATTATATCTGTTAAACGTATCCACAAAGATATCCCATTTTTATGTAATTCATTTACATACATTTCAGATTATTCTCATCTTGAAAGGGATAACAATAATTAAAATGTAGTCAAGGGCATCCCCTTACATTGAAAAAAAATATTTCTAAGAAGAAAAACCTAACTGCTTTGACATAATCCACGAGAAAAGAGAGAATCAATGCCATACAAAATATGATAGGAGCCTCAATACATACACACAATAGATTCAGATATGTTCACCAAAAGTATACCAATTTATATTCAATGTTCAGTCTTTTATATACATTGTCCACATGTTAATGTATTGCCAAGGTGAAGCCATATATCTGTGTATACCACGTAATTCTCAAATCTTCATTTTGCCTGACTTGTTACCAATCCATATTATTTGCAGACTGCCGTCCAGTGATCACATTTAAATGCACCTGCGTGATTGGGGAAATATTGTATTGGCTTTCGGTGTCCCGTGTTGTAACTGAAAAACTCACTTGTGAGAGTTACAATTAATAGAAAAAGAGATCTAAAAAATGTTTCAGTATCGCTTTCCTGGCGCCACAGATGTTCACACTTTGTTCAACAACACCTAGAAATGTTATAAACCTGTCTTTCCTGTAGCTAAAATATTGTTGTTCATCTTCTTTCAGGTGGAACTTCCCAGAGGGGAGGCCATTTAGTAACTTTGACACATTCCCAATAGCACTTCTTACAGTGTTCCAGGTGAGATACAGGTTTCTACTAATTACCATTAATCACATCATTCCTCTGAAAAAAAATGGATATACTCTAACATGAGAAGTCGGTATCATACACTATATTGAACATAAGTAGCCCTTGACATATCTCGTATGCAGTCACAAAATTCGCGAAAATTAATTCATTCTCATAATCCTTATATATATTTTTATATATCTAATCTAGTTCATAAGAATATCTTTTCCTTTTTAGCAAACATTATGTTAAATATAACTTTCCTAAGTTCGAGACTAGAGCCTTCCTGTAACAATTGTTGCTAAGAATGAGAAAAAAAGAAATATAACTTTCATTCTCTTGTCCCAGAATCTGCATGCCCCTTGCATTTTGATCTAGTTTTTGAAGTGATGTGTGTGGTAATGGCTAACCTTGTTTTACTTTGCATGCTCAGATCCTCACGGGAGAGGACTGGAACGAAGTTATGTACAATGGGATCCAATCCCGTGGTGGCATTGACGGCGGAGGCATGATCTACTGCTTCTACTTCATCATCCTGGTGCTTTTTGGAAACTGTATCCTTATTACCTACAATATATATATAAACAAAATCTGCTTAGGCTAACTGGGAGTTTACACTTTTTGTATTTACTATATACCCATGCCATATTTACTGCAAATACGTACCGTTTTGACATATAACGTAAAAATACTGTACGGACTACTGGCCCGTACACTAAAATACGGAACACCTTGCCAAACACGTTTACTAACATATCGGTTGTTAAAAATGAAATTAATGATTTTTTTAAAATTTTGGGTATATAGTAAATACATAACGTCCAACCATGCTTGTACAAGTCACAGAACTCGATGATAATTTACGGTTTGTACGGAACTCGGCCGACCCATAACACAATAGCTATGTGCCATATACGACATGTCCAGAAACGGGAAGTCTTCATAGATATTTCGTGCACAGATATTATTGTAAAACTAGATGAGTTTTAATCTTGGCCACCGTATGCCACGACTGGAGTTTGGCATAGTGATTTCACGAGGCGAAGCCGAGTGAAGTCTGGAGCCAAAACTCCAGGTGTGTAATGCAGTGGCCATGAGTAAAACGAATCAGGTTTTGATTTTATCCTACCCCGTCTCCTCGATTTTTGAATATTATGTGATAACAATTCTGTATACCACTAGTGGCATATAAAACTCCGTATGCCAGGCAGCGTGGCATACGGAAACCCAATGTTAAGCCTTTGGGATTTTATATTAGGGGTAGGATAAATGATGATATGAACTGCCCAGCATGTCTAGTGTATCACAGCCTTGACATAATCCAGATACACTGCTGAACGTCTTCTTGGCCATCGCTGTCGACAACTTGGCCAGCGCGCAAGAGTTAACAGCGGCCGAGGAAGAGGCGGAGGTCGAAGAAGACAAGGTAATGTGTCGCACCCACCTCACGTCCTACTCCAAAACCCACAACCACCTCACATAAAACCCATTATGAGTGTCCAGCATACCTCTCCATGTGCATTGACCATTTCTATGCTCATGGAATGGATTCAGCCACGTTCCCAACCAGGATACGCCCAAATTTGACTTTTTCTCTCCCCATATCCTCTCTCGATCAGTCTCCGAAAACAGGTAAATATCATAATTGAGGACGACTGAGATCTCTATAGGCTGAGAGTCCTGCACCACTAGGCACTGCGACGAGGAGGAGAAGGTTGTGTATCGTGTACTATTACCCCCGTGTCAGTCACTAGTCACAGTGTATACACCCAGCACCATACATGCCTTCAGCACACCAGTTTGATCTTTCAGTGCATCAAATGCTTTAGGGAGTGACCAGCAAAAATATGAAATTACTCGCAGTTTATCTTCCGGTTTGTATTGGAAGTGACCTAGTCTCATACATTATCAATTTCAATTCGGCATATTTTCTTGCTTCCCCACAAAAGAAATTCGACAAAAGAAATAGCATTGTTGGAATATCAATCAGGCTCGAACAAAGATACAACATTTTTGCTGGAAAGGACCTGAACTCTTTGGTGTTACTGAAAGACCCTGAATTCAACCCGCACAGTTCTCTTTTACTAAGAATACCGAAGGTTCCTATATTTTATACTAAACCTTTTGTTATACAAACAGTTAATCTAATAATGAAAATCAACATTATTGGCGATTATGATAAGCCCAGTAAAAAAACCTTTTTGAAAGGAACCAGCCAATGTAACCTATATTGTGTGATAACGTGTTTTTCTAATACCCTATCAATGCTCAATAATAAAACTGTGAATTCATTCATGTACGTTTTCTTCGGTCATGATTAATCTGGCTATACCTTTTTGATTTAACATAACAGAGCAACCAAGTGGCCTTTTGGTGCTTCTGAAATCTGAAATTTCATAAATCACAAATTTGCTATTTTCTCCTTCTCGCTTATAATGGGTTCCACCCTGAAATTGTTATCGAATTCTCAGACATGATTTCTAAATGGCAGACTTTAAATTTCCTTTTCACGAACCTTCAACGCAGGCATTCTTATTCAAAGGCTTAATGAATGCGCCGTTGCATTGATTTTTCTAAGAGAACACTCGTATGTCTTGTTATGAAAAATCTCTTCCTATGTTGATAACACCTAAAGCTTGTATTCCATAAAACTCCCCTTGTCTACTTCTGTCTGTTGTATCCAATTCTGAACAAATATAAGCTTGCGGTTCTGTTTATCACAACTATTCTGGCCTGAGACATTTTCACTTTGAGTTCACATTCTCGTTGCAATGTGGATTTGGTTTACGATACAGTGTCTTTTTGTGATAGCCTGTTAGATCTAGCTAAATAACATGCCTGCCCCAGAGCCTTAGGCCTGATCCCATTCTTTATACGCTGAGACATCTGACCATGAATCCAAAATCCCAAGATATTGTAATATACAATGTCTTATGTTGAAATTATCTTTTCCAAAATATCCTTCAAGGGCAGTGATAAAGTCTAGGACCTATAAGTGTTCTAGCAATACAGATAGTTCTCTCAATTGACATTTGAATTTTAGGTTACTTAACTTGGTGAGTTTCCTTAAAATTGGGATTTTACCGAGGATATATCCTTGATTGTTTTGGATAAGGGAATATGTGTAGCAATGCCCATCGGCTACGAGGCAGGCATGACCTTATATAGGCGATATGATGGATTGTGCAGTCTATGTGCATGGCTGATGTGCAGGTTATTTACTTGTCACAACTTGTTGGCATGATCTACTCTTACACATGCTGGAAGCCCAAGCCTCTTCTGTTCCATACGATTGGCGCAGGTACAGTACTGTGGAAGTTTTAAGGGACTACGAGGGTGGTTGTAACACCAGAGTGTTAGACTGGTATGCCCTAGGGTCGCCAGGGCTCGCAACACTGCATAAGACAATGGGCTAAGAATGGACTACCAGAGTGTGTGTATGCAGTGGTGGTTGTGCTCCACCTCACTTCCTGATGTGCTTCACACCACTTATCTGCAAGCTGACCTTGACCCTATGGCCTTTACCACTGAGTACTGTATCTGCGCTAATCGTAGGCACGTAGATAGCGAGGGAACCAATGTGACTATTACATGACTGATTTAACCAAGGTAAGTGTCCCAACTTTCCCCTGGTCACCTACCAGGAAATCGTCCACTCGGTTCACTCAACGTGACGCCATTTTGAAACGTTTCAGAAACGACAAGAGGTCAAGGACGAAGCCGCCCAGAAGTTCGCAGCAGAGCAGGTCAACCATCTATCCCATAATATCAAAATAGCATCATGCTTTCGGTCACCTGACTGCCATGGTGCATTCTGATTGGTTGGCTATCCCTCTCAAAGCATGTGCCAACCAGTCATGGCCGACGTGGAATCTCTTGAATCCCTGTTACTTGATAGATTCTGCCTGCACTCTCATTACCAGTGTACTTATGTCTGATATGAATATGAGTCCAATTAAGGATACTAAAAGCAAAAAAATATCAAAATTATGTGAATTTTCTTTTCCTGTTTTCCTCCATGTTGTATCTTACATTGTAAGCTGATTGATTCTGGTCCCATTTTGGTTTAGGAACCTGACACAGAAAATGTGTTCAATAATCTTGTAATAAAGTCCTAGGTAAATAGACGTTTTAGAAAGATGAGACAAAAAGTGCACTGGTAAGTGGCAAATTGATATGATTGTTAACCATTTCTTCCTTTGGGTGGTGGACTAAAATCACTTGGTCATATATATATATATATATATATATATGTAGAACATGGCGGCATATAGAGAAGCTACACCTAAGTGTGGAGTCTACGAAGACACCTTTGTAAAATTGAAGTAAAATATATTGATTGCTAGTACATGTAACCTCGCTCTCTGATGGAAACTATCACATGCACACTCAGTAGTGGCGTTTCATTTGTAGTGCCCATTTTCACCACGAGAGGCACCATAGCAGTTTCTTATCATTTTAAGCCGCACATTCAATATGGTATACAGTGTACATTTATCTTTGGACCTTGTATTATTATCAACATGCTGCACTCTTCACAGTTATTTCATTATAAGAAACTAACCACCAACTTGATTTTGTGCACACAATTGACACCAATCTAACAAGCAAGCAATGATATCCTAACTATCTTTATTTTTTTTCATTTAAAGAGGCATACTTATCAAATTAAGTTCACAGTTTTCACTTTGCTTGACAGGCTTCTTCTGCACCCTTCATAAGGCTATGCAGTGACTTATTCGTTTGATCATACCAATTGTTTACACAATGAGTTAGATCTACAAGCTTGTGTAGGCTTTCTATGTTTGTCTTGCCTTTCACAAAACCAGAAAGTTATGTCTATACATCCAAATCATATTCCAGAAAATTCAAGTTGATATTAAGAAAATGAGTAGAGAGGTGCTTTTGAACTATATTCCGCAAGTGTTTATCTATACCTCTGCATGTGATAATAAAACAATCATCTTGCTTTTTGCATCAGTTTGCACCACTTGACATATTGCCTGCTTCTTGGTAAGTTCCTTGGTGCACTTTGTAGCGTTTGTTGGATGGTTATTATTCATGTTTCTTATTGTTCTAGAAGAAAAATGATATGACGGGTGATCCACAACATGGACAGTCGTTACAAATCCCAATGGGAATCGCACCACCACAAGTAAACATATGTCCGCCGTCGCCCCAAAACAACGACAAGGACCCAAAAACGGGAAACTTTTCCTAGTAAGTACCTTTAAGTCAAACACCCTAAAACATACAATTATCGATCAGTCTATAGTAAAGATCTTTGACAATTTTTTAGTAATAATCTTCGTGAGTTACATATCAATGAATAATGATACATAGTCTATGGACTGAATTTTAAGAGTCCCTACTTTTCAGTGTACATGTTTTAAGACCTATGCTGTGTTTCATTTCGTAAATTTTGTTATATTGAAAGAAAACTTTTCAGCTTTTCTACTCTATGAATCGAGTCCAACAACATTGTGAATTTTTTAACCTACGTGTTGTAACAGTTACCGCAAAGAATTTTGAAATTGTTTTGGCAGAATATTAGCATTCCCCTCCCTGTTGTCATACCGTTATACTTTGCCATCTCTTAGAGAGAATGTGTTTTTCTTTCCATTTAATGATGTATATTAGTTTGTGTTTTCACAAACTAGATTAGTTAGGCGTTGCTTGTTGGCTGTCCTTGTTCAGGGAAAAAAACACCCTTTCCACTATTTTAGAGTGTATGAGTGCCTCTTAGTCTGTGTAATATATATGTATAATCTCACGTGTATTAAATAATCAATACCAGTAAATGTAGTGAATATATCATCTAATCTACTCAGGTCATCTATACCTACTAACTATGCCCCCTGCACTGTAAGGTGTTAAGTGTAAAAAAACCCCAACCTAATCTAGGTGTGAATGAAGGCATTCTGTGCGTCTCTGATTCCATTCTGACCAGTGTTTGTTCGTGCCGCCTGTTTCTATAAATAGATACCGCGGACCGTGCTCTATCACGTATTTATCGTCTGCTGCTTCTGATATAACCCCACAGCAGAGACACCTGTCGTCAAACTCGGACACTTGCTGTACTTGCCTGTTGTTGACTCGGTGCTGCACGCCCTGCCCTGCCTTTGCCGCCCACAGCCAAATCAACTTTAATATCCCATTTTTTTTATTATCACTTATCCTTTGATTAATCGGATGTATATCCAGGAGCTATTCAAAATGCATTCCATGAATGTATTTTCTTCCTTTTTTTGGTGCTTTTAGATTTATTTGTAACAGAGACATTTGGCATGGTTGATGCAGATGGTAACATTGGGGTGCTACAGTTTTATACATAAAAGAAGCTTAAACGAAGTTTCCAACCTTAGGACTATAAAGCCTTCATCTTCCCCCTTTTTTTCCGGGGGATGGGTGGGAGGGGGGGGGGGGGGAGGGGAGAGGTGGGGGCTAGCAGGAATAGCCTCATCATATTTTCAGTGAAACAGAAAAATCATTATGATAAATTCCTACCTGGAGATTTAATTTCTTCGTCGATCTGAACTAAGTACATGTATACCATACTATATGTAAAGTATACGAAGAATTGACTAACGGTACTAATTGTGGATAAAGCTCCCTTGTGTGGCTGAGATGTACTCTAACTTGGTGAGTCGGGTGGTGGGGTGTGAGATGGCGGCTGCAGGGCATGGCGTGTAGGGCCGAGGGCCTTTGTTGTGCCCCGTGCTTGTTGATGCCCTACTCTAAGACGGCGCTTTCATTCGCAGCATCTCTTTCAGTGGCGATGGAAAGAGTAACCTGGACAAAAGTAATCTAAACAAGACAGGCGGAAAGCAGGTAGCCATAAATGTCGACGGAAAAGGCGCTGGCGGAGAATCAGATTCAGGTAAGCTTTTCAAACTAACTTCCTCCTGTAATGTTTTAATCAGTCATTACCTGACCTTCTTTTATGCGTTGTAATATCTTGATCGCAACCTGGGAATGTGAGATTTTCCCCTCAGCTACTCAGAGATAAATCGCAATAAATCCTGGTATATGACTAGACCATCATTGCCTTGGTCGTTATTATATACATAAAGGAAATGGCCTTCTGAAATGGATTATGAATAAATGGGATGCTGCAATTGGAATAGACAACAGATTTGCATAGATATATTATTTTCAAGCAGCTATTAAGTTTCTAAATACTTCTATTACAGTCATTTCTACGAAGTTTTACTCCGTTTTAACTGCATAGTTATCTTCATTTTGGGAAAAAAGGTACTTGCTTCATTTCGCGATGAGGAAATATTCATTTAACACAGTCCTATGTGTAAATATTGGATTCAGATGCATTTTCATGATATAGTTTGGCAATTGAAAGGTTTGCTTCTTCATTATTAATTTATGATATGCTGACATAGTCTACAGTCATGTGTGCTATTCAACCATAAGACCAGGATATTCCTTACTGTTTTCTGTGTGACCATATAAAGGGTGTGTTCCATTGGGCTTACTCTATTACCACAAAAGAGCATTGAACGGCAGCCACACAACAGCTACACGGCGGCTGTATATCAGGTGGTTAATGGACGAGGCAACACGTTCAATGGCAGCTTCTGCAAGTGGTTGCAACGGGCGATGACCCATAAAAACTTAATAAAATAGCTTTTGTCAGATGCCTATAAACGTAGCCTACATTGCCCCTGTGCAGCATCGGCCTTTGAACCTACCTGTGGGTTGTACACTATAATTATGTTTGGCAGACGCCGCACAGCGTCAGATTCATAGCCAGCCCAATGGAACACCCGCTTTAAGGTACCAGGATTCTCTGCCTATAGTGCCTGCATTTTGACAACAGGCAGAGTTGTTGAACGCCAGCCTTTCTGCAACTACATCATGTTTTTATATTTGCCCTGCCTGCTTTCAGCCAAGAAAGAAGGGAAAGACAAAGGTATCAGTTAGGGTCTTGTTTTGAATTTACTGCATCATTGGCTGGGTCTAACTTTTAAAACTGGGTCTAAGGGCTTTTATTCGCTATTAGGGTATACTGCACACATGGAATGTTGTCCCACGGCAACTGCACTAAGGAATGCTGTTTATTCTCATCAATGACGAATGCTAATTATGTTCAGAATCTTTCTATTAATTCTACCACCTAATTGTCACTAATCTTATCAAGATATAACTCTTAACATATTCTGACTTAGTGTATTGGTCTATAGGTATAAATAATTTAGAAGATTTTCAAATGGCCCAATCAGGAACAGATTATTGTGTAGATTTTAGTTAAATAAAATTACCTCTAGTTACTGGAGAAACATTAGCCCTGCATGGTGGCCAGTGGAAGTGTTAAATATCCATAGCAACTGTATCAGTGGGCAGGAGTAATAGATAACCCATAACCATAACAATAGTTCCCTTCTAACCGGTCTTTGCCGTTGATAATTTCATTTATTTACTTGTGGTTCTGTTAACCCCTTTCAAGATCTGGTCACGTTATCAAATTTCCATAGTATTTTGTTACCTCCTTCATCTTTCAACCTAGCAACCTAGCACCTCATATAGAGTTTTCATCTTTAATCCTACCATTGTTCGGTATAAAAGCACTTCATATAATTCCGTAACTGTGTTGAGTATCTTACTAACTAATTCAATTTCATCTTTATCGCTCTAATTGTAATCACTTGTTATAACCACTGTTTATTATTATACCTTTCCTAAAGTATCAAAATTTATCCACAATTCACACCTTCCTTTTAGCATATCAAATGATTCTGTTTTTCCGCTTTTTACGTCACTATTTCCTCTGCATGACCAGTCCTCAAGTCTCCTCTCTGGTATTTGACTCTGTGAAAACACTTTTTTGTGACTCGTGACTATATAACGATGTTGTTGGCGAAAGTTTCGTATCCACTGGCTCTGGTGTCAATAGGGTGTTTGAATTGACCAATCAGTGAGCGTGTACCATGTGTGCTGACCTATTGGCTTTCTTGTTACAGAATCAGACGGCAGCGGTGACGGGGGTGGGGAAGCAGATGGGGCACCGTTCGGCGGACCTAAGCCGATGTTGCCATACAGCTCCATGTTCATCTTTGGCCCCACTAACCCGTAAGTGCTCACTTTATGCACACACACCATTAAAACCCTTTACATCTTCCACGTATGAGGAGATAAGATTGCAGACACAACAAGGACAATTAAGAATGTTTAAATCCATTCATCTCACCCCTGGTACTTTTTCCCCGAGACTTAACATTGCGAATTTGTACTAAACGCCCGTAAATTAAACTTGTAGTAAGGCATTCATCCTACAAAATTGCATATTGACTCATGGAGTGACTGGCGTGCTGATATGTATTCTCCAAGTTTTAAGTAATGGCCACTAAAAAAAAAATTGTTCCTCATCACCAATCCATGAAAATCTGACGAGGGCGCTTTTTTTTCTTTTTTTGTTGCTAGCTCAAAGATAGCTTTTGAAGTGTCATACAATGGGCTTCAGACATACAGTAAAACCCAGCAAAAGCAGACACCCTCCGATCCGGATGAAAGTGTCTGCTTATGCGGGGTGTCCTGATTTTTACTAGTTATACGTTTAATGCATCTCTAACATCAGGAGCTTTAATTTTATACTAAATACACATACCTTTCATAATTTCTATCAAGGTTCATCTTAGATTACAAAAACAAATAAAAAAAATCTTCTAAAATCGTTTTTTCTGATGCGCGCGGTGATGAGAAACAAGTTTTTTTGAGTGGCCTATGTGTCAGAGGAATGCATTACATTTTTTTCATTGGTGATGTTTATTCTGGACGATAAAAAAAGTAAACGTTTGAAAAAAGTCATGAACCATCCCGTACAACGCATGTACCTTCTGGATGTCCTGGCAATGTGTGGAATGTCTGGTCACAAAATTTCTTTTTCTTTCAGGGTGCGGCGATGCTGTCACTTTGTCGTGAATCTCCGCTATTTTGATTTATTTATTATGATAGTCATCTGTGCCAGTAGCGTGGCACTTGCCACTGAGGATCCTGTGGTTGAGAACTCGTATCGAAACGAGATACTCAATTACTTCGACTATGTCTTCACGGGCGTTTTCACCATCGAAATGGTGCTCAAGGTGAGTAGGGAATACGTCGGCATTAAGATTGACCATGACCCACAATTAAAAGGTATGGCCACAAAAGAGTGCCACATGGCTATTGTGTTAGTGAGAGTATTAAAACCAGTGCAGTGGAACAGGTCACATGCTTACCGGCAGTAGCTGCATGGCGATAACCGGTAAAACCTAATAGATTAGTTTTTGCGGGTACCTGCCGGTGGTGGCTGCATAGCTGGCATATGGCTGCCAGCAGTGAATAGGCATGTGGGTTTGCACACAGTAAGGATGTTAGGCATACGTCTGCCGACTTAAATTGTAAAGTTAAGCCATCAGGAGCCATAACTATTGATTACGGGACTCAAAGCAGACTCTTTGATATGGCTGCATCTAATGAAGATGAATGATAAATAGAATAGACGATGGTGTTGTGGACCGGCATTTCCTTAAACCATTCGATGTTCACTTTGTAATACACTTGCTAATGCTCGTGTATTACCACCCGTCAACCTCCCGATATTTTTTTGCGGCTGCTTGTTCACAATCCCATCAATAAGTATCAATATGATAGCTTTTGAATTAGAAATTTGTATTGATTTAAAAAATAAAATTATTTGAGGTATTGAAAATGATTTCTCGGTAGGGTTCACCGCTGAATGGGCTGACGCTGTTCTTTGCATACGCCTTTCAGGTAGTGGATCTAGGAGTGATATTTCATCCTGGAGCCTATTGCCGAGACCTCTGGAACATTCTGGACGCAGCTGTCGTCATCTGTGCCCTTGTGGCATTCACCTTCACGTAAGTGAAAATGTCACTTCAACCCCCTATAGATGTCCATGGTAGCTGACCCTGTGAAATTCCCACTACACCATCGTATATCCAAATTCCTCCCTTGCGATATACAGAAGGGAAGTTTGGCCGGACGTAACAATCTCATAGTAGAACTACCTACTCGGAAGTGTGGAGTGGGAATTGCATGGGTTCCAGAGGACCAACCCGATAAATATATATATATCCATAATACCTGTATTCCATGTTTTGTGAACTAGTTTTAACAAAGGGAGCTCCACTGATGTGCGTGTGATCAAGATCCCGCTACCGACTACCACAGCCCCACCTACTCCCCCCACCACCACCCACTCAGTGCTTCCTCTCACGTGATGCATCGTCGCTATGATTACCAGGTAGCAGGTTGTGGATCACGCTGGAAGCCCGCGCCTCTCCAGTCCCATACGGTTGGCGCAGGTACAGTGCTCTGGGAGTTTTGAGGGACTTTGAGGGGCGGTTTAATCCCAGAGTGTTAGACTAGTATGTCCCAGGGTTGCCAGGGCTCTAAATATCCCAAAAGGTGAGGGGCTGTGAGTTGGCCGGTGTCCACCAGCCGAGCCCAACAGCAGATGACCGGGGAACCACCGGACCATGACCCAAGAGCCTGCGCCACCAAAACACTGTACCTGCGCTAATCGTAGGCACATAGATAGCAAGGGAACCAGCATGGTCATGAATGTAGTGTGCTTTAGTCCCCACTGCGGCCCGTAGAGAGGATGTTGCAAGTGGGTAATAACTATAAAGAGTTTCTCCAACCTCGACGGCGAACTGAAAATTTAAACATAAATAATACATCAGGAAGGACTGAATTCAGGATGACGACGCCTGTGTAATTACCATGTGTCAATAATATAAGTATTATTGTTTTCTGTTCGTTTTATTTCTGGTTATTCTGAAATAATGACACCTTCGTGATTTACTTGGAGGAGTGACCACATATCACCTGGAGGTCCGGTACAATTGTCATGATTCAATCTGAATGTTGCATTTAGACTAACCACATGACTCTGTCTCTCTTCTGGAAAATTTTAACGAGATTGCTACCTGCTTTTTACGCATTCCAGCGACAAAAGGCATGAATTACAGTCATTGTGAACTTCAAATATTTTTATCACAACTTTTTGGAATTTTTCATCTTCTAAACTTTTGACTTCTTGCAAACCGTGCACCTATGCCCTTTCACCCTTGGCTGTGGAATAGGGTGTATTTACAACACCAATATGCTGACCATTTCAAGGACTCGTTGAGACCTAGACTGCCGTCAACCACTGTTATGTTGACTTCTGACTCAATAGTTTGACCCGTTTAAGTGTGTTCTAGTGCTTTTTACCTTGAATTCTTATGTTATGTTGTCATCCCCTGCACTGACCAGTCAGCTTAAAACACAAGTTTATGCATGAAGGATTTAAGGAAATTAAAAAGCAAACTCAAAGTTTAAACATGTGGTAGGATTATATAAGATTTGCTTTTTGCAATCAACTCTATATTCCAGAATGTGTCACTGATTCAGTGACCAATAAACATTTCTGAAGTGAAAATAAATGATGACTAAGGAAGTTATATTTGATCATTAATAACAATTGATTAAAATCTATCGGTTGACTGTGTCGAGGGGGGGTGATTTATCCTTGTGTCTGTTTTTATTTGGAAGCACCCTTTTCATATTTGGGCAAGCAGACAAGCATATAGTGCCTGTTTAAAATAAAGCTAGACTTGTTTAATCCCATCGCTTCGAATGATGAATTGATACAGCAATTGCTATAAACATAGTTTGCAATGATACATCTTGTGCACCTCTCAATGCTTCGATGCATGAACGGCAAACAGCATCTTCTTTCAACATGTTTTTATCAGAATGGAAATGAGCCTAGTCTTGTTAAATGTAGTGACATTTAAAATAAATATTAAATTAACAATCTTCTATTTAAATTTGAAACAAGAATCGACTCAGGGAACCACCCAAGTTATTAAAAATATCAATATAACCAACTGAAATAAATCTGAAATATTTCAAAAGGCAATTATCTATAACGCAATCTTTAAATAAAATATAATTCTATTTCGTTCAAGAAAATAACTAATAAGTATTACAAACTATGATATCCAAGGTGCTTTGAGTACCTTTTAATAGATAAATATGACTATAAATCCTATGATACCTTTTCGTTAAAGTCTCCACGATTACCAGAAATTCCTGATACGTTTTGGCAGATAAGATATAAAATTGATAAAAATAGATGATGGATCAACTCGGTGGTTATCTTAGTGGATGGAAAAATACGCTCACTGTGCATTTGAATGGTGGACCCATGGCGGGTGCCTTGTGCCTTTAGCCTGACTAGATCACTAAATACCTAGATGTTAGTTTCCTAACACCATCATCACCCGATTGACGCTTCCTCCCTAAAGATGAATGATTTGTGTCTGACCTTTCGCTCAGTTTGTAATTTACTGACACGTAATGATTTGTTTCTAGGTCTTTTTTATACAAAAGCAATGATTAATTCTCGATCAATGCTAAGTTAAAGTTATCATTGTATATAATACTCATTTTAAAACGTTATCAGTATTTCAGTATTATTGTTCTATGTAGTGACAAACGAATACTTGAGATTTCCAATATATTCCTCTGTTATACTATGTCTAGCCTTTATTAGTCTGTATATATCATTCCCCTCCCTATTTATGTTTGATAATCTTAAGACGATCTCCCGTCTCGAAATGAGACAATAAAATAAACTTACAGAACTGAGGCTAAATTGACCAAGAAAGTGTAGTGTGACCTCATTAATTCCTTGCTAAAGACACAACAAAGACAAAGAGGCCTAAATCTAACCAAGGCCTCGGGCTGGTGGCGAAGAGTGTAGTTTAATGTGTAGATCTTGAATTACGTTTTTTTATATACCAACTGCTTCACGCCCTGCTTCCCTTCTGGACCTTTACTCTGCTGGTAAGTTCGTATGTGGCCAGAGTCGCCGCGTAGCCATCCATCACATGCCCACATATTGAACGTGTTATTTTGTAGTCAGCCACGCATCTGTGGGGACTGATTAGGTTGATCTGTCGATGATTTTGATTGGATGATCGGTTGTCATGTGACGCTAGGTATACACAGCGTGGTTGCCAAGGTAATCGAAAAGGTGCAGCGCGCTGAAGGTCCGAGGGTCAAACAAGCGGTGCCTAGTTGCTACAAGTCAATTAGCACCAACTTGTTTGCCAGTTGTTTGCATCTAAGGCTCTCATCTCCACACTGGTTGTTTCTTGCTCAAAATTACAACTTTGAAAAAATAGAGTGAAATAATCACATTTTACCAAGATTATCATTCAAATATTAGATATAGTCTTAAAAGTAAAGAGATATATTATACCAAGTGAGGAGAAACCCTGAGATGTAGATATAAAAGTGTGTTACCAACCTGTACAGGTAGCAAGAACGTGGAGGTGTCTCGAGGTCGCCTGACCATCATGGCCAGGCCACCTTTAGAGTGACGTCACCACGTACACGCTCCTGTGACGTCATTAAAGTGTGGGTACTTCATCACCACTTCAGTGGTTGGGGATGTATATATATATGTGTAATTGACCAATACCCTTCACTTTGCATTGCTTGTGATGTCCTTTGTCTGGTCTTGGTGATGATAAATGGATGGTGGGAGATTGTGCTCATAATCTCCTACTGGCGAAATTCAAACCCTCCCAATGAACGTGGTGGCACAGGAGAAGCATGGGTATGGCTTTTATATTTCTTTTGGGACAATTCTTTTTAATGAAGCTGTGAAATTTCCAGCTGATATACTATGAGCAGTTCAGCTAAGAACAGGCAGCCTGTGTTCGGATTCCCCCTTGTGTCTGTGATCATCAGTCCCGTGGTGAAGCAGTTACTGTGTGGGTGGTTGCTCCACGGTCATTTATATACTATATCAGGTCATGCGCTGCTCCTAGCCCAACTGTGAATAGTAGAACTGTTTTTAGTGTACTCGGAATGACCGGGGGTATATGATGAGATTTCAGGGATTTATATCGTTTAAGTTTTTGGGTATGACCAGTTATTCTATGGACCAGTTGGGATTGTCCACAGCTGATGTCAAGCAGTTCACCTTGTAAGCAATGTTCACAGGACGAATCTTTGAGTTTATTCATGTATCCATCTTGGCATATCTACCGCTATAGGCTGCGTTTTCTGATCTTTCGTCATATAAATGACGACCAATACATTGGATGATGTGTATATATATATGCAGTGCTGTGTTTACACCAAAATTATATATTAGAAAACGTTTCGTCCTATGATTACTGTGGATGGTTCAACGGTGATCGGCTCAGCTGTATATAAATGCGCCCAGCCACCATACCTATGTCCTCCCTGCCACCAGTGTTTAAAAATATAGAACCAGTAATGCGTTTTATTCCCAGGTTGAATAAGCCACCAACGGAAAAAAAGAGAACTTGGCCCTCGGCACTTTGAGCAAACTGCACCTTTCAGATGGCGATCATTTCGTCTTGTCCGTGTGCGTTGCCTCAATGTTTGATGTTGCTTCTTATAAGATCCTTTTAATTTCTGCTGCTTTACTATAGCAACTGCAAAGCCTGTGGGTAAGTGTGCCTTGATGGCAAGAAACTCCTCTAGACAAGGAGTGGTGAATGAGAACAAGAAGCCCTAAATATCCCCAAATGTTACATATCTATATATATCCATATCTGACTTTGTTTTCTATTATATATGCGCACTTTATGACCGTTACATATATATACATAAAATAAGAACTAGACGGTGTTGTCCTCTATGAAATACCAAAAAAAACAGACCTCACTTAGGTCAAAAGTATCCTGTCAAAAGAGAATTTCCTATTTTTTTCCTGTCTTGATCTTCTATGTTCTCTTTTCTGTCTGTATATAAAGTTATGGAGTTATCTACATGCCCTTGCTGTATTGTTTTTCGATTGTTTGAACCGTTGCTAGTTTTTTATGCTCATTTCATTTAGGAGAGTCCGGATAAAAAAAACTATTTGGAAAAACACCTTCTTTCTAAAATGCATTGAAGAAATTGGGGAAATTATCAGTTTGTTTTACTTAAAGAGCACACAGACATATTTGACTTTAAGCCTCCAAAAGCACTATTGAATGTGTATATCATGCTATGATATTAATATAAGTATAAGACAACATTTTGTATGCGCCGATCCAAATCTGATTTCCTCAGAGTGTTATTGGCATGAACATTTAACATTTTACGGCACAACTTGATTTCCAATTTTTGAATCTCCCGATCTACGAGGAATGATTATTGCATTTATTGAATACATAATCCTTGCAATTTTGCAACCAATATGTTTTGCAATGAGCACACCTTACACTCGATATTAAGATTTAACGTTTTTGTGCCACAGCCAAAAGATGCGTTTGCAACCAAACAAGTAGAGTATTCATATGTTGTAATTAACTTCAACTTAACCGAGGGTGTTTGGTGTTATATAAGCTCACCATATCTCACCAATACAATGGCCTATATACATCTAACCCGAATCGCCAAGCATACTAAAACCAGGAATGCATTATCCTAGTTAATATAGATGAAATTTTTGCTATTAGTGATAACTTCACAAACTGATATACACATTTACCTAAAGAAAACATACCGAAACTATAGAACGCTTCCAATATTACTCGGTCTCCCTAGGCTTCTATGTAATGAGTGGTTTAGGCCTTTTCATCTAGAATTAGGAAGTTAGAGCCGAAGAGCTGGACTAGAGACCGTGTGGCCCCCCTACTCCTGTTACGACGTTCATTCTCTCTCTATATATAAGATACCATGTAGATTCACTATATAACAAACCATCTCCTAGATCCTCTGCACTGTTGCTTTGGTTTTCCTACGAGGTTCCATCCAATAGAAGTGCGTAGCCAACTTCATAGGGAGACCCCCCATGTCCATACACTATCATTAGGCACTAATTAATACAGTCATAGATGTTGTAGTGTAGCCAACGCAGAGAGAAATAAATGATAAATGATAGAATTTTCTAGCGATGAAGATGTCAAAGAATTGATATCCCTCCGTTTGCCTTGTTCACTCTTTGCTTCTCGAGTCTATTCGTTTATAGCTTCTGTAGGAAAACGAAACTCCTTAAAGAGCCGTAGAAGAAATTTGACTTTTCTTTCTTGCTTCGAGATAAGACTAGAAGATAAAAATCTGAGAAACTATCCAGATAGTACTAACTGTATCTTTTTTTTTCTCCAGAGAAAGCAATACCGAGCCTATTGCCTTAAGATTTGTGAATATTTTGGCTATGTTGTAGACTAAAACAATAAGTAATAATAATCACTGATAATTGATAAATAGCCTGGTAGTAAAATTAACGCTTATGGCCCATGTACGCCGCTAATTCGGATTGCGATCATCCTGCAATAAATTTCAGGCGCTTCAGCCAAGCTTCTGAGAGATGCCTCTAAATGACTGCGGGGGTTTTACCATCAGGGACTTGATATCCGGTTTGCTGTGATGCTGAATATGAACTTGGTGGCATCGTGTGTGGGTGCATACGGTTTGTCCACGTGTGTCAGTATGTTACTGTGATATGGTCCCGGGGCAATTCGGCGCGGATGGTTGCTATACTCACTGAACCTCGTAGATGATATAATTAGAGCGATGTTTGAATTACTAAAACTGAAATCTATGCTATCTTTAAACAACATCAAATCATTGTGGCTTTCATCAAAGCTTATTTTAGTCTAATCTTAATAATTGTAAATTTTTCTGTCGTAGTTCAACGTATTAAAATATGTAAATTAACCAAAAGTCTTCCATTCGTTAAATGTTGATTATCACCAGAAAGGCATGTGCTTTAAACAATGATTTAGCGTTATTGTAAATATAAAAATTCAATCTAAGTTCCCAGTCTCTGGTATATTATTATCATTATCGAAGTAAGGTAAAAACTTGATTTAAGTTTCGAACATGCGGCATACCACTGAATTTAAAATAACATTTGATCTAAGCCTCAATCCTGAAGATTAAGAAATATGATTCTCTAAAATAAGATTTGACCTAAATTTGAGACATGTGGTATGCCGCAGGATAAATTAGCCTAGGCTGTAAATTTGGACCATGTGGTATGCCACCATCCGCGCTGCTCATCTTCTTGGCCTACCTTGATGATGTTTGTTGACCCGACAGACTGCAGCGCCCGCTTTGTCTTGCAGTGACAGTGGGAGTGCAGGGAAAAACCTCAACACCATCAAATCCCTGCGTGTGCTTCGTGTACTACGACCACTCAAAACCATCAACCGAGTCCCCAAACTCAAGGTAAGTGCTCCATGATTTGCCATCCACTTGTTTTAATTCTCTAAGAACAAGTTTCAGATGTCAAGCTACCCTCACCCCCTTCACCGTAAGGAGGAGTACAGGTGGCAGTGTAGACTACTACATTGGCACATTGTTGTCAGAACTCAAAAATTGAGTGTTTAATTACATGATATGTAACGCAATCATTAATATATTATCTCTTTTGAATGAAAATACTCTATAGTATGTTATACCTACGCTCTGTGAAAGAATTAACTAATATTGCTTTATTTATTTTCTACTTGTCAAAAACAATCTTGTAAATATTGGAGAAATGATGTCTCAAGGCGTTATGAGTCCTTAGTGTGTTGATGTTCATTTCTGTTCTTTATCTTTTTTCCTTGTGTACAAAAAAAGAGATATATTAATTGAACCCCGTAAGCGCCAGTAAAAGAGTGGTTTAAACCGAACATATTGCACATGGCTGAGGGATGTGTTTTCCTCGTTTTCTCTATATGTCTGAGATAGCAAATTCCACATGAAATAAAAATGTCCACCTTTTTTCATGACCCCAAGTGGAGAACCTAGAGTTGTATGTAGTATTATGCATATTTCTAATCATGTGTTTTTTTCTTCTTTTTCAGGCGGTCTTCGACTGCGTGGTGAATTCCTTGAAGAATGTCCTCAGCATTATGATAGTTTATATGCTGTTCCAGTTCATCTTCGCCGTGATAGCCGTTCAGCTCTTCAAAGGCAAATTTTTCTACTGTACGGATGCATCGAAGTTACGAGAGGAAGAATGCCAGTATGTTTTATTTTCACATATTATTGGGGGACATCGGTTGCAGTCAGAAGGCTTGTGCCTCGTATCTTCAGAATTCTTTTTTTTAAGCAGACATGTCAATGTTCCACTTTTTTTTAATAGAAATCTTTGTTTTCGTTTCCAGTTTATAGAATTATTGTTCCTGTATCAAACAAATATAGTATAATTTGAGCCTCATTCGCGCCAATAAAACTGGTTTCAACATCCCCACAGAAACTCGGCCCCAATTTCATGGCAAACACTGAATTGTTTACCATGATTTCTCTGAGGTAGCAGATTACACATGAAAAATATTTCCCCATTTTTTCCTGGCCACATCTGACATCCCTGTTCAATCTTAACAAGTCTAGTCTTTTTTCTGGCTGTGCGTTTCTGACCATGTCTTGATAACCAAGGATTGAAAAGAAGAAAATATTACAATGTAGAGCAGTCCCATAGATTGAGAACCCCACAATCAAACTCTGTTTAATTCAATTTAGGATGTGGCCAGATCTCGATCTGCACTATAGAAGCAGCAACCTAAAAGGATAGAGGGACAAACACCTTGTTTTACATTCACTTTTATTACTCTAAGAATAAGTACGAATAATCCTGGTAGAAACCTTTTCCACAAGGCTTCTTATGATTTTTGTAATTTCACGTTTTCCATACTTGGAAGCAGTTTAATATATGAAAGGATTCTCCTAGGACTGCCATGTCATAATCCTATAGCTATCAGAGGAAGGCTCACATTAAATAAATATTGACTGTGCATCCAAGAGACAGTAGGGAGAAGGACAGACTTGAAATGTCATTCCAGGCTGTTTAATAAATCTGTCATTGTACGTCTAATTGAATAAATTGGACATTCAAATACCCAAACAAACACAAATTGTCATTGTCCTGACCTCGATCCTGAAAACTGTTTTTTTTTGGAAGGACATCTCAATTGGTGTCCTTTCTATGAAGCTGGTAGCTAATGAGGTCTAGGAAGTTTGACTGACCCTTTGTTACTTTGTCTGCATAATAACTAATATTTTTCTCTTTTCTTTCTTGCAGGGGAGAATACTTTGTCTATGAAGACGGGGAAACCGTCCCCAAAGTCGAACCCAGGAAATGGGAACGATGGGATTTTCATTATGACAACGTTTTTAATGCCATTCTAACTCTCTTCACTGTTCAAACAGGCGAGGGCTGGCCCAAGTATGTACCGTATAGTAATCCCAAAATTGTATTTTAAAAATGTTATCTTATATGAACACTCAACCTTTTTCATCCCACCCCTAGCATTTTCTCACCATAGACTTATGATCGGGAACTCGTACTCAACGCCCCTGGAGTACTGTACAAAAATAAATACTCATTGGGCGATGATGCCGTAAATATTAGCCAATCAGCCAGTGATAGGGGTGAGATAAAACACTGTTCAGAATAATCATTTTCCGATATTCTGCTTGGTGATATTCATTATGATCATTAATATCAGTTGGCTGAAATATAATTGATAGATATCAAATAATATCTGAATGAATGCAGTAAAACTGATTCACCTGAATACATAAGTCTTGTATGACATACAAAAATCTGCTCTTCAGGTAATGTCTTTGTTTCAGGTTTTATTACAACATGCTCATAAACTGACTTTGTCCTATTTTTATTTCCTACAGCGTCTTAAAGCATTCCATGGACGCAACTTATGAAAATCAGGGTCCCCTGCCCGATTATCGCATGGAGATGGCAATTTTCTATGTGGTGTACTTCATCGTGTTTCCGTTCTTCTTCATCAACATCTTTGTGGCCTTGATCATCATTACCTTCCAAGAGCAAGGAGAGAGTGAGCTGATGGATCAGGATCTGGATAAAAACCAGGTGAGTTTTCCAGTTCTAATCTACGCCAGTCGCTCTATTTATAAGCTGGATTCCATTGACCGACGAAAACTGCACCGATTTATTTTGAGTTACCCTAAAGTCTGTCGGTGGTGGCACCAATTGCGTAAGGGTACTGGTACCAAAGAATCGGTGAGGATGCAGTATATGCAGAATTTCGACTGAATATTCTGGGTCTTTACCGATTTGATTTTCAATAAAACCTTGAGGATCACAGGTAAAATCAAATCGTTTTGATTTTGCTGGGCGCAGACTAATCAGTCGGTGTTGCGTTATTGTGCAATCTCCGCCAAAAAAGTTAGTGATCATATAAAATGCTCAGTCATTTTCATTCACCAATCTTGCATCGGTGGTTCCCGACTAAATATCGGCGCGGAATTATCAGCCAATGGAAACAGGCTTTATAGGCCATGGCTTTATAGGCCATTTTTACCTCACCTTCACTGTGAACTTTAAAAAATAAATCACATAACAGAGTAAGAATTGAATATTGTTATCATACCATTTTCATACTGACGTGGTGATTATATATATCTATAAGCACCTAAAATTGTAATCTGATCTCGGGGGGAGCAGCCCTATGACTACCTTACAGTACCATATCTGAGATCTTTCAGTTGAAAGTGTACAATTTCTTGGATCTAAGAGATATATGCAAGGAAATATAACTGTAATTGATCAATGAACGCTGCTGAAAAGAAAGAAAAAGGAAAAAAAGACATGAAACTCTAAATGTATACTGGCTATGGGGAACAGATGCTTTTTCTATAAAAAAAACTGTCTAATTGAATGATTGGTGACTCTGTGCATCATTATAAAGTAGACCTTTTAATGATATTTTTCCTGACTTCAAGTCACTATTCAACTAGTTTCTGTACTAGAGTTACTCATGCAAGAATGCATCTGATCACATTCCTCTGCTTTTGAACTTTTCCAGAAACAATGTATTGATTTTGCCATCAACGCAAGACCCTTATGTCGATATATGCCGAAGAACAAGGATTCGATAAAGTATCGGGTCTGGCGCCTCGTCGTTTCTGCACCGTTTGAATATTTTATTATGGTTATGATCGCGCTTAATACTATAATCCTGATGATGAAGGTAAGTGCACGCCCTTAACTGGAGATAGGATCATATCAGTGACAAATCTGCCTCGATTATAGTCAACCTTCAAAATTGTCCAAAGTTATAAAATATATCAACGAATGTGAATTATAAAAATCTTACTTTCAAGTCAAATTCTGAAAAAAACATTAGCAAAGACTAATTTAGAAAAAAAAATTATTGCGTAACCCAGTTATTTTGATTAACTCTTTATCCAATATGGATTCTGTATTTCATTTTCCTGACTGGATACACTTTAAAAATACCTGAATTACATTGTGTGATTTAGCGTAAAGAAGCATATTTTGATGCATACATCACTGATCCTGTGTCCTCATGTTTCTGTCGACATCTCCAATGAGTTTTGCCCATTTGATTCTCAAAATAAAGAGTTGGGGATACAAAAGAAGAGTTGAATCATTAGTAAACCTATTTAAACGTATATATTGAATGGTTTAGATCAGTAGGAGGCATATATCAGTAACTCAGTAATGAATTTCTTTTGAATATAATGTTGACTTAGTCCGGGGTTTTTTTCAGTTATGGGCTGTATCAATAATTTTGTAGATTAGGGAGATTAGCTGGGCAAATCTTCATTGTCAATCAAAGGACTCGTTTCTGAGGTAGCACTAAAATATCATAAGATGTCGGCATCATTTCAAACTTCGAAATAGAACCCTGAATTGGGAGATGACAATATGTTGCAATAACCTGATTAAGAAAATTATATACCGACCCAAATATGAAAACTAAAAATCATATTTTCCACTCGAGTTTAACTTAATTACAGTCCTTTGTTTGATATCACAGATGTCATACTAATGATAATTTCCATGTTTCAGCTAAGGAGGCAATAATGAGCAGATTTTGATTCAAAATTCTATTTATTAAGTTTAAAATAAGAGGAACAATGTGGATAACCAAATCAAAGACAAATCAAATTTCATTAAATCAAACATATATTTCTATGCTCATCATTGCCTCTGAAAATACATACCTGTATAATATTGGTTTAGATATTTTCCATTGTTTTGGAGGAAATAAATCACCAGCCGAAGTTATTACCTCAGCAGGTTCAAGAAATATAACAAAAGTGCAACATATCGCCAATAGAAATTAAATATTTTAATCGGATCCACATAAATTGATTGTGCTCATATGACATGTCGCCTGGCGACGTTCGTCATATATATTTAGTGATCTCGAAACAAATACCTGGGTGATATTTTTAGTGACCAAAATATTTTGCATTTTTGTTATATGTAAGATAATTGATAATTAGCGTGGAAAGAAACCATCCCAAAATAGACACATAATTCAACATACTAAATGGTTATTTAAACAAAGGCGAATTAAAAAAACACACAAAAACAAATGCTTTCAGTGAACCAAAAAACATTACGAAAGGCCCAAATCTAAACGAATAGGACCATTTCAATACAACTAAGATTCCAGTTTCATTAGTGGATTTTATCAGAACAGTCACCAACATATCTGAAAAGCGAATTATACCAATCCATATTTTGCGAATCCACAAATGAAAAAATGGCAATACTAGAGTGGTATTGGGGTTGTACTCATCACACAAATATGGCCAGCAATGTATAGACACCGTTCCCATGCAACAGAAATAATATAGGCCACGCTTCTATTTCGCATAGATCATTCAGTTGCAACCTCCATTCTCTTTGACCAGTCCCCTTGAAATCTATATCCCGATAAATAATATTGATAATCCCAAAACGAAACCCCATAATCACATAATAATCAGTTTAGAAACATTTACTCTCCCATATTCCTAAAGGCTACAGTCTATGGAAAGGGGAAACAATTATGTACCATAAAATTACCATTAATAGAGGACAAGAGAATGGAAATAGTATCACAAACGTCTATTTTGAGTTGAATATCAATGCGACCTGAGACATTCTCGTGTCACGTTAAACCACCTGCATGACGCGATCCTATTCTGTATACCACGTCTCTAGTCTCTACGTTGGTCCTCAGTTGGCTACAACCATACTGCTTTCACAGGACGAAACTTTGAGTTTAGGTTTAACCACGGCGTATATATTATCCAATATATTGGTTGTCATATATATATACGTCAGTTCCTGCCCATACATATAGTACATTCATTTAGTATCTATTACATTGATACACTGTATATGCAAGGCTGGAAATATGGACAGGCAGACAATATGGGTGTATCCATAAGAAAATGCTGCCTATAGTGGTAGATATGCGAAGATGGATACATGAATAAACTCAAAGTTTCGTCCTGTGTTTCCAGTGTCGTCGTCCCTGTCCGATGTTCTCACTGTGCTCCCTCAGGCCCTAACTGGCAAAACTGTAAGCCAAAGAGAAAAATCCCTTTAATCTGGTAGAGAAGGAAGCAGATACAAAAGAAAAGGGAATTATTCAACATCACACCCCTACCTACTCTCATCGGAAGATATCATACTACATCAATGACAAGAGTTATCATACCAAACTAAGTTCGAAATCTTGGAACATCTGCATACAAAATACTTCTTGTGATATAATTTTGCAGAAATAGTGATTATCAAGAATGAATAGTTGTTTCCTCTTTCTTATTTCAGTTACAGTATAGTAGTGATTCCTATTACAGTAGTATTCTTCTGATGGAAAATGTTGATCATCTATGAAACCTATTTCGTGATTCAGCAAGAAATTTTAGTGTGATTTTAATTTACCCCTTTACGTTAGGACCGTCCATTACTTTCCATACCAACATACCCAGTTTGAACATCGATGCTCAATTCAAATCTATCTCTGCTGCCTAAGTTCGTGGGTGCCTGGCATGATATTGGCTGGTACCTGGCTTGTGAAATTGAATTGTACTTGTTGCCCCATTTATATAATTTTGCATGATCATTCCTATTCTATTATCACCAGACCCTTATGAACCAATAAAAGTTATATAATTAAAATTCATTTCTCTCTCCAACGTGCTAGAAGTCTTTATTTCTGTTGTATGAAAAAAACATCATTAAACCAAAAGTAAATTAGATACTAGTGAATATGAAAATTATCTACTAAAGGTACAAAATTGTAATATGTTTAACTCTTGTCATTCAAAATTGATGCTAACCGAAATTGATGTAAATGAAAACCAACTAAATCAAGGTATGATGAAGGTAAAATAATTGGTTATTTCCGACATTCAGATTTAAATAAGCAAACCGGTTTACACTCAAGACTGAATATCTGATAAATAAAGATTGTATGTCATACCTGAAGCAAACAACTGAAGGGTTCGGTGTACAGCATTAAGGTGTAAACGTTGTTGCCAACAGGTAGAATGCCTACTCAATATGTGTGGCGTCTGCTGAGTATCATTGCATGTGCAAATTTTATTTTTATGTGTTGACCTTCGCCATGTTAAGGTATAAGCTAATTTGCGTTGACGTTGTCTCGTTTTGTTTTGCGACCCATGCAGTTTGATGGCCAGCCTGAAACATATGAGAACATCCTACGATACCTTAATACAGCCTTCACAATACTCTTTACCATTGAATGTATACTCAAGTTGTTGGCCTTTGGCATACGGGTAAGAAAACGACGCAATTGCGTGCCTTGATGCACAGTTTGTCTACCAACAAACACGCTTTCTTCTTGTAGATTTTCTCTAAGCTGATTTAGCAACATTTTGTGGTGTTCATCATTTATATACACGGGATGCAGGGCATTGCTTGCCTCAGTTTTTTTCTGAGCTACCAAACTATTTGTACTTTGTTCCGCCTATATTATGCATATCCCCCAACACACACCTTTACAGCTTTACCCTTGCATCTAGCAGCAAGCCTCCTATAGAAAGCAGCATACCCACACTACTGGCCTTCCCTATACCAAATCCTTTGGCCATTGACAAATATTCCTTGTCATGAATGCTTTACACCACAATTTATGATTGCATTCCTCCAGGTGTAGGGTTCACACGTTAGTTTCTTGATTAGACCATGTGATTGATGGTTTTTGGTGCTATGGGGTTTTCCCTTGCCTTAACCTAACGCAACTGACACTGAGTATGAGTTCAATATCTCTCAACCTAACACGCATGTGTGCTCATACTGAGATGCCTAGCTTGCGGAGGGCGCGGGTATTCATACATATACCATACTGTTTGCACATCATTTATCTCCGCTTTGTTTTTTATCTTTCTTTCAACTTGCAACATGCAGTACTACAGTGAGCAAAAAACAGACTCATATCGAAAGTACTGCGAAACTTTGCAGTACATGAACATGGCGTTCACCGTGATGTTTTCGTTTGAATGTTCGCTCAAGATACTAGCATTCGGACCCAAGGTTGGCTGCTGTCCTAACAACCAATCAAATTCTTGTAACATTGACTCTATTGTTAAATGTCTTCCTACCCCTCCAGTGGTGAATTGATCATCCACCATCATCATCAGATTGGTGGTGTGAAAAGTGTTCCAAGGACATGAAAACTGCAGTACAATTTTGCATCTCGATTTACTTTTGAAAGTTTTTTTGAAGAGCACACAAAGTCCATTTCATTCTACTTATTTTTACATTTTAAGGCCTGATGAAAAGTCTTGGGATATTCTTCTTCTTACTCTTTTGTTCCATTTCCTCCTGACACATCTTCCTTTGGGATTGAATCCTTCAATAAGTTCACAAATTGTTAGAGTTAAGATACTTTGGTTTTCAAGAACCCTTCTATCATTGATTGCCTTCGTGTTAACATTAACATAAGGTCAACTCACCATTGGCATGGTACTTGAGTATGATTGGACCGATAGATATAAGTGACTCACTAAACATGGGGGTTCGTAAGTAGTGAACTTTATTTCGGATTGACGTCTGGGTGAAAATGAGAATTAACAAACTAACGTTCTTAACTACATCCATATTTGGATTGCGAAAAGAGTCACTTATATCTCTATGAGGTAAGATTCCCATCCACTGTACCATAGGTTATTTTTAGACTTTGTTTTATTCCTCTGTCTTAAGATCATGGACTACTTTCTAAACATATTTGATATGACTCTTAATGGCTATCTTAATATAACGTTCTTCTCTTACAGTCTCTATTTCTTCATTAGATTTCCATATATTTAAAAGTCCTTTAACTTTTCTTTGAAATCTTAGTCTATTCTTTCAAATTTATTTTTGTCTTAGGTCCTCTGTACAGTGGAGAGGGAATGTATACTTATTACTAAGTAACTAGACTGAGGGACTGACACTGATTCTGACTTATTTCTTTTGGATCTCTTCTTTGACATATTAATTTATGTTTTATGATAACAGTCTTTGTCGATTGGCGTCTTTTTCTTTTTTCTTTCTGAAAGTCTACTTTACTCTACTTTTCAATCTCTGATGTCTTTTTTCTATATTCTATATGTATACCTTTGAAGTGATCAACATTTCTAAACATTGAATTGAAATTTTATCCTCAAAATATTTTCTTCTTTGATACTTCAAAACAGTGTCAGTCTCCTCAGTGAAATTTGGTTTACTACCTCTAAAATGATTAAGAAAGTCTTGAGAACTTGTTCTTGAACGATGTCATATCTTACTTTACAAGGTCTATGGGGATCTCATGTGTGATGTTACCTATAGCCACAGACAGGTTTCTCTTGGCGCAGAATCTTTCTATTTAGTAATATATTCAAAATATTCTTTCTAGTAATATAATAAGATTGTATATCTTAGCCTGGTATAAACATCCATACCTCTAATGTTAGGAACGTGTATCCATCAGGCTTGCGAGTACGGTAATTCATACTCATTTGGCATTAAACAGATCAATTTATCCAGGTTAAGATAAGATCAGAAACTTTCGCATTTGGTCTGTGTCCCCGATTGCCATCTCATTTGATGCACTTTGGAATATTCACTCGGCTATCGCCCCATTCAAATTCCTGCGCGTTCCAAACTTGATGACGAACAAGGACACAGACCAAACACTCACAAGTATCTTTCTTAACATCTGAATTACTACTGCGTAATTAAGTACAATAGACAAAGCCCCACCTGTGGCTATAGGGTGGTGATTTGTGTTCGTAGTTCTACTGTCTCCGGATGCCAGAAACTGAAGTTTTTATCGTCTGAGTTTTTTCCTTGTTTCTCAATCCTCTGCGCTCCACTGCCTGACTTGCATGGTGCCCTAAATATCCATCATTTACCGGCACCCAATGGAATGAGCACGCTCCAAATGAATTCTTACTAGAAACTTTTGTCAGCTTAACCTGCCATAGTCATTTTTAAATCAAAATTCCGACCTGGATCTTAGTAGAGTTTATTACCAGAATGATTGGATCTCACGGAGAGCATAGCTTCTCAGAATTACTTAATTCTTGTTACGTCGAAGTGCTCAGTTCTGCATATTAATTACCAAAAAATATGACACTTGAGGCAAGGTTAGGGCTCAAAGGTTTCTAATGTTTCCTTTTATAAAGTCTCATTCATGCCTGTTTTCTTGCCTTGTGGTGTAGGTATATAACATTGAATCTATTCATCAGACCATCAACATCACTATTTCAAACTATGTTTCCTAACGAAGTTGGAAACAATACCTTTTTGTAGCATTTTTTTCTCATAATTGCACTTTTCAAAACTAATTTTGAATCGAGGAGAGCATTTGTGATATAATGCATGGGTATATTTCTGGCATATGACACAGAGGAACGATTCCTGTTTCTGTACCACCAAGTGAGAGAAATGTTGTTTGTTATATTGGCAACAACACCTTTTAATTGTGAAATATATATCATTTAGAAGTTAACTATTTAGATACTTTAAAGAGTTCACTTAACATTTTAATGAGCGTGTTGGTGTGAGCATGAAATTGGACAGTTTTGTTGAACACAAGTAACCTTGAATGGGAATCGTAATATAACCCTGAGATTGATTCCTATTCAAGTGTGCACTAGGTGCAAAATGATCATCACTCAAACCTTTGAAGCACTTCACCACAAAGTCGTTCCTGTTCTTCATATTACTTTTATAATTACTACATCCTACTGATAATTATCAATTCGTAATTGCTCAACAAAATCTTCAAGGAAAAATTGAGAGGTGGCATTTTGACCCAGTTGCTGTGTGTATATTGACTCGACCCATGCCTGGATTGTACAACATTTGTTCTCTTTTCCCTACCCCTACCCCTTCAAGAATTATTTCCGGGATCCGTGGAATGTGTTCGATTTCATCACTGTCATAGGCAGCATCACGGATGTTCTAGTAACAGAGTTCCAGGTCAGTAGCGCTCAGTCTTTACTCTACGGTGTGACCATTGTCTGATAACCTTTTGTTTGGCTAATCATGAATGTGTTGAGGTTAGGGTGGTGTTTTATAGTCATTCTATCTTTAAGAAAAGTAGAGAAAAAGAAATATAGCTAATCGTTTGTATACCTAAATACCTCATTTCATATATTTTGAATGCAGACTAGTCGAAACTAAATTGGTACAACTTTGAAGAAAAAAGATGTATTTTGTCTTAGAGGTCTTGTTTTATTGCTAACAATTGTAAAATGAAAAGAAAGATTGAACTGAACCTTCAGTATATTTCTGGCAGAAGTAACTTTGAAAACAATTTCAGGAATTTTGTGACAATTGTCAAAACATATCAACAGGAGCTCTAAGACAGCATTTTTGGTTTGCTGTCTTGATTGAAAATCTGATGAAATTAACAACTTCAAGTCATTTTCAGCCTGATTTCAAGTTTGGAAGTTTTTAACTTGGAAGTAATCAAATCAAATCTTTGGATTCTGGCCTGTCTGTTACTGTGGTACCATCTGTCATGGAAGTGTATTCATTGTCAACAATGAAAACATTTCCTCTAATTCTGATCGAGTTTGTTGGGTTAGAATTTAATTGAAATAATTGATTTAAAACTTTTGTCAACAGGATTTACTGCGTTCGAGTGAACTTTTCCCTTGATTTCCTTCAATTCCCCTTATAGTTGAAGTAGAATAGTAGAGATCTTAAACAAATTCAGTATTAATTTCAGAAAGACTCTTGGAACAGGAATTCATTACTTCAGTAAACTATGCATGCCTCCAATATGTCTGAATATTCTATAATGAACCCATAGGGAACTGTTCGAGCCATTCTTGAGGTAAACCCTTCTAAACACCCTGCAAGGAAAAAGTTCTCTCATCTGTGTTAGAAGTAGAGATGCTTTCAAAATTATTACAACAGGTCAACCTGCATTTTGCACGTTCAGAAATCCGATTTAATCCTCATCTTCCATTGAGGCATTTATCACTGCTGAGCAAAGAGAAGTTGATTTAAGCTAGCTACTACAATGTCTCCTGACATATATAATGCATGTCTCGTTAAGCCTAAGGTTGATACTCTTTGAAATTATTGACTTTCGACTGTTGTTCAAGCTTTTAGGTGCCATGTGTATTTGTCTTTTGTTTTTCCCCAATTTATGTTCATGGAATCTTGGTACTATTTTCGAAGTACAAGGTAAAAATTCGTGATGTGACCCTCTACTCAAGTAGCGGTCCCTGTTCTAGGCCGATTCGGCAGGCAGCTTCCCCATTTCTGTTGGAGAAATCGAATTATTTGTTTTTGCAATTTACTTTCATATGATTCATTACTGATACAATTTTCTTTTGTTTTGTTTTTAAAAAAGATGAGAATCTGATATAATATAATAAGTCATTGTGTCAAACCAAATGCCATTGGCTTACACCATGTTAAAATACAAGGGAGTGTGTGTTGAAGAATGCTTCTTCCATTTTGTACGCTACCTGAAGAAAAAAACTAAAATCTTAATAAATTATGTTTAAAAAAAACTCGAACATGGGGTGACCAATATTATGATTTAAATAGTACAAAAAAAGGTGACAAAATGTAAAGTGTTATTATATATCAGCAATCCACACGATGAGCTCAACGTTTAAGAGAAGCAGCATTTAGCATTAAATAAACACACTAACTACCTAATCATCTACAGGTTACACGCATAAACCCGATGGGCTTGGTGCTACCAGCATCATAGGGTATAATATAATAAATGGACTTCTTTCCCCTCCTTCTCTGCCCACGACAACAAGTGCTCATGAGTGGAGAGCTCTCTAAACTATGAGAGTCTGATTATTATTACTTGTATGTATTTGCATGTCGACATACGCGTATGACAGCCAGTCTGTCGTTTACACTAACTGTATGGCATTCATTCTGACCTTTTCATTATTTTGCCTCATCGGAAAAAGAAAATTCTGAATCCATCTCTATCAAGGGCTCCGCATCAACAATTTACCATAGACCTGCCCCCAGTTTTTCCTTTGGTTTCTCTCATCAAATCTTCAAATCCAACCCCCTCCCCCCCTGTGGACGGCCTATATATTTGCCCATGTCGACCTTCCGAGACATTGAATCAGTGTGCAAATTTAGGGTGTATGTGGCAGGGGGACAAACCAAGCTACCCAACAAACTCTCTCTTTTACAGTGTTGATAACCCAAGTTCTTCTATAGGCTCCCTCTTAGACGAGTTGACGTTTTGACTTTTTGAAATAAATCATTTCTATTCAGCACTTTGAGGACATCTTTTTTCATAGTTACTTCGGATGTATTATTACACCACATATGCACAGATTTTCTTATTTAACAACATTTTCTTTGATGAACACCAAAGGCTAGTCCTTTCTATTTTCAAGCATGGCAAACTGACTTCTTATTCTGTACTGGGAAAGGATTATCCTTTTGTCATCGATTTACAAAGTATTATGTTGATAATGCTTTATCAAATTTGTTATAACTCGCCACTTTTGACAAAATATGATAATCTTAATCCAAACACAGTATAAATTGAGTTTATCATTACCCTTGAGTTTATCATTCAACTTTGATTTCACTTTATTTGAAACAATTTTATTTTGTTAATTTTGTTTTGTTGCAGCGTGAGGTATGGGTTTAAATACAATGCATGCAAAGAGACAAGAAGACATTAAAAAAAAATGGAAGTTTAAAATCCAGATGGGAAAAGATATACTTAGTGGGTCTTACACTGAAATAGGGAGTTTATTTGTTTGGATTTGTTCTTCTTTTTTTCCTTTTTCTTGGGTTTTTCTTTGCAGTGTGAAGCGATAGTAGGCTATGATAGTTGTTTGAGGCAGTCCAGCACCAAAGGGCAGGTGCAAACCCCAGCTTTAGCCTTCGGCCACTTGTCTCTTTGCAGCCTCTCACACGTTCTAATATAGACCTTGGTTGTTGGCATCCGGAAGCCCCCCGTCATGTCTTAGCTAGTCCCCTACACACTTGTGGGAGCAGAAACCAACCCCCAGAGCAGGCCGTTTTCTAGCATCAGATATATTTTTTTTTAGAAAAAGAAAAAAAATATATGATACCGGAAAAAAAAGAAAACGCTGGAAAAGAAATCGTTACCACTATGAGACCACATTTCTGTGACCTCTGGCTCTATATGCACTCTTGACCTTGACCTATCCTGCCCGACCTTGACCTAACCTGCCCTGACCTTCTGACCTTTGACCTCGAGCTGCCCCTGTTTTTCCTTTTTCCTTGTTCATTCTTGGAAAACCCCTGCAACACTTCGTTCTGTTTAGAAATGTACTGTTCGTCATTTCGGTGGACTATCAAACCTGACACTCTGAGCTAGCACCTCTGAATTGGAGCCTTTATTTAGAACAGCGATCTTTCCTGTTGAAGCCAATGAGAATTGTTTAAAGCCAGAAAGGATAAATTCATGAAAGCATTTCAGGAACAAACATTTGAACTAATCGATAATTTCTGTATTCTCCCTTTGTACGTAACGCGCCAATTCAGTTCATATATATTGGTGTATTTAGTGTATTATTTGCTCTTGCACATAAATGTATTAATCGTTCATTGTTTGGATTTTTCATAATAACCATAAGTCAACATTTTGTAATAAAGTTAAACTCCATATTTAACTGGTCTTACGTAATGCACATTTCAACTAAATTTTCTCTTCCCAAATTTATTTGTTGCCGTTTCTGCTCTTAACTAAATCAAAATCCCTTTCCTATGGTGATAAATAGAAAACCAAATTTTTACATCTGCAAACAATAAATGTTGACTTAAACGAGTTTACGTAATCTAGCATGCCTTCTCTTGATAACCATTGTAACTTTCAGATGACGTTCTGTCTGTTTAACCAACCTAGACACATTCTTTATCAACTCCAGTACTGTGCATTATATATATATCTACATATATATATACCTCTATTATCTCTATAAACAAATTTAAACAGATGAAAAATAACTGTATTGGTTTTGGTTTTTTAAGCCTGGTGTGAAATACATAGTTTTGGGAGATGTAGGTATACGGCCTTCTCGTGTGTGTCCTCCACACATGTTACATCACGAACCTTTATGTCCTATACATGTCCGATTCACCTCATTAGGGCTGAATCAGCATTCTTCCAGCTTTGGTCTTCTTATATACCACGTCATCTCTCTCTCTACTGCTGTACATGTTTCACACTGGCCCACCCATTTACCAACCAACCTCGCAAAGATTAAGATATAAATTGTTTGATCGATGCGCCCTCCGGTGCTCAATCAACACTTCATTCCTCTATTTTCGCCCACTGTTGTGGTTGCCATAGCAATCCATCTCCCCTCTGGATAAAAAAAAAGAAACCCTGTCAAAATTATTTCCTTATTCTTTCTGGAAACGTCTTCCCCAAAGCCCCCCCTATCCCCGAAATTGATTGTTCCTGAGTTTTGTTACCGGAAAATATTATGCATCTTTTGTAATAAGTTTCCATTTATGAAAGGAATTTAATGGAAATCTTTCAAAACGGTGTATTTCAAAATTCCACCGATTGAGAATGTGCCAGTAGTTAAATTTGAGAAAAAATTAATCTATATAAAAAAAACTGTCCTTGTAGAGCCCTAGTGACTTGAATAAATATATCAATGAGAAGTATAATCAATGAGTAGTATCATATAATTTCTATTGCCAGTACTTTATGACTTTTTTTCCTTAATGTTCTACCTTTGTTCATCCAGCTTCCAAACCTAGAACTAATACTAATACCCTTACGTTTATGTTGTAGAGTAAACTTTAAAAGACAAAGTGGTGTTATTACCCATTTTATAGTTTAAATGACACTAAATAGCGCTGTTTTCTGCCATAGTAGGTCTTGTTATTAACTTTCTGTTATCATATTAAAAGTCACTAAAGAAACTTTGTAGACGGCGCAATAACGGTTGTTTTATTTGATTCAGTTCTTTAATGTCTATTCCTGGTATATCACTTTAAGTTTTCAGTTTTCATTCAGTACCGAATTCTCCCATCCCCTGCTTCTGTTGCATATGGAGAGGGGAGACAGAGAGTCAAGCAAACGAATGCAAAAATAAGGGAAAAATCGAAAACGTTAATCGTCCATTGAATTGGCCCTGAAAGCTGTATACGAACCAAAAATTGTCAGAAATTGAACGAAACAAAAAGAGGAGAGGAGACCCCCTGTTTTAACCTTCCCTAATGTGGCTGTTCACCCCGCTTTGCCTCCTAAACGTGCTCTGCATCGCAATGCTTCCAAATGTGGTCTCAGAAAGTTCTGCAAAGTTGGCATGTCCATTTTTCTTCATCTTCAACAAAACCTTGTGGGGAAGAGAAACATGCAATTCAGTTTTCTCATTCACATTCAATTATTATTAACATTGATTTTTGCCTCTGTCTCTAGGGGATTTTTGCAAAGTGCATGAGAAAGGGAACTTTTTGTGTCTATACCCTAGTGCGCGCTCATAACTGTGCCGCTACATATATATCTATATATATATATATATATCTACAGAAGGGCCGTGCTCAACCTTCCCTCCTTAGCATGAGTTGGTAATGCACACTGCCCCGCTCCGCCTGGGTCGCACTTCGTCCGCTTGATCCACTCACACTTTGAGATTGGGGAAAACTTGGCCAACACCTATTGGGAGGGCGAGAAAGAGTTTTGAAGGAAAATACACACGAAATTCTAGTAATTTTACTATCCTTGAGTTAAATGATGAGAAAAAAATGTTCAGGGATAAAAGAGAGTACTTTGGGGTACCCCGCCCTTTTAATAGCATGCAAAATATTTATCAGAATATCTACTTTTCCCCCTAAATTTTCTTTCTTATCTTCTGTATCTACTTAAACCGAAGGACATTTCTCTATTGGGAATGAAGTATTGGCCACTTGAAAAAAAGAACATTTGAAGTTATTTCATTGAGTTTTTTTTCTTTGAATTTTCCTCTTTCCCCGTTTATACTGGGGGAAACGCTTTTTCTTGACACATTTTGAGTCGACCAGTGAATGCCTTAGACCCCATGTATGGTGGAAGAAAGCTTTGTGATTGTTCTAAACTCGAGCTTGGGTGCCAAATTGAGCATACACCACCCGCCCTTATCTCGGTTCGGCCTCTGCATGTATGCATCTTTCCACAACTTGACCAACTGAACGGTGGATAAAGTTGAGTGAGCACAAGCCTACCCTTACGCCTCCTATAAAAGAAATACAAAGCTCCCACCCCAAAGTAACGTTAGCCACCAGATAGACCACGCTTGGTAATGTAAACCTAGACTAATTAACCACAGTTTTAATTAAGATATTAATTAACAACCCCTCGTGTAGAGTACGACTCCTGCTGAGGCCGTAGATCACAGGAAAACCCAACAGGGGTTTTATTTAGATCCCCCTACCGTAGGGTGGGGGTGTAAAATCAGACCCCAATGTCCATAACGTAGCCCCCCGTGCAGTCCTAGGGGAGAAACCTGTAGCCTACCACAACGCACAGCCACGCTCTTAGGCTGAAGAGCTGGCCAATCAGTATTTGCATGTCGCCATTTTAACTTGCCTTGAATTATGCTATTAGAGATACTATCTCCGTATGGTACCCCTTTATTTATATACCGCGACTTAACTGCCAGCCACCAGGTAGTGCTGGTGTGCTTAACAGATGTTTAGACATCATCTTAGTCAAGTGTGTTGATGTATCTATATATCAAATATGTAGTCATTTAGTAATGTTATAAAGCGCCCATGCATGTCCAATTAAGATAGAGCTCAATAAAAAAATATATCTATCTATATCTATTTCTCGTATTAGAACTATCTTAAATTTATAATGTAAAATATTTTAAGAAAACAATCGAGAATAGTTAATGAGAATTTAAGTATTAAAGAGTCTGATCTCATTATAATTAGTATGGAAAAATAATATATCTCTTACTGCATCAGTAATTTATCAAGTAAAGAATAGACAACTTTATAGTATATCGTTATCAATTAACGTAAATAGCTGTGTCTGAAGTCTAACTAGTCCAAAATAGAAATATGAGGCGAACAAGTCTATGTGTATAATGTTGGAAAAGCATGATTCGGTATATCATTTGTTGAGAGGTTTCACTCGGTGTAATGGCATATAAGGGAAATTATAGAAGCAATATTTTGGTCTTTTTTAGAACTGGAGTCAAAACGAAACTAATATTTCATGATAAAATTCAAAGAGTCTATAATCTAATCTTTTAACTAAGAAAACTGTAAAAAAGGAGAAAATGAAATGTGTGAATAGAGAAAAAATACCCCCAAGAAAAGTGAGTCAAATTCATGACAAGCTTTGTATACTGATTGTGATACCAAATAAGTAACCAAAGTAAATTTCTCGAGATCTAACGGCATTGTTTAAAATTCTTCATTTGTTCATCTTAAGATACTATCGTCACCTATCTCTTGTCTTGACTCTGAAACGGTTTAATTTGACACGAATAATTCAACTCCTTCTTGTCAATGTTTCCTCTACTATACTATACTATACCATCAGTGTTAGTGTTAACGGCACATTACTTGGCTGGCCTCAAGCCACTGTCGGCCAGAACACCACAAGGTACCTTGAAGACATGTCTTGCAGAAATCTGTGCCGGCCATAGTGTGTGCTCATTGCATCCTCTCTTGCCCCAAACAGAATAACTTCATCAGTCTAGGATTTCTGCGTCTTTTCCGCGCGGCTCGCCTGATCAAACTACTTCGGCAGGGCTACACCATCCGCATACTTCTATGGACGTTTGTACAGTCCTTCAAGGTAGCTATCCGAATGACCTTCCTGCTCTCAGCATTTTGAGGAGTGGTACTAAGAGAAAACGTGGTTACTGAGCCCGTATGGATTACTGTTCTAGGACTTGAATATAACATAAATATGTCCCCACGCTAGAGGTGAAGGAATGTATTTATATTACAAGTCGGTTCTAAATCCACACAAAAAACAGACAAGCTGATTAACATCGAGATTGGGGAGGGGGAAAATTAGGTATTATTTTGCAACGTTTCGTCCCCTTTTATGGGACTTCTTCAGGCAATTATTTGTTGTTGTTATTCATATTACAAAAGGCTGAAAACTGCATCCCTGCGGTTCAGTCACTAATTTTTCTTATTATCATATGACTAAAAAACAAACAAAAACCGTCATTTTATTCACTTATTGAACCATCTATTCATACTACACCCCTAGCAGGGGGTAGTATTTCGGCGTTCGGCCAAAGGTATTTAATGATATCCTTTTATATCCACCAAATACAAAGTGTGAGCGCGGTGCATACAGCTATATGTTGCATACGGGAAAATATGAATATGGAAAAATAGTGCAAAACTAAACCGAACTAATATCGGGATGTCACTTGTCTGGACAAGGTGGATAATAAATACAATATAAACTGATTTCAGATATAAGTTGTTGTATGCACCTCAGAGCTGATTCTATGCAATTTCCTTGCATGCACTTGGGTACTACTAGGTGTCAACTCCTTTGATCATATAACCGTTTGTATCTGAAACAAGTTAATCTTGTGTATGTTTTACTTCAGCAACTGATGGTTTCATGTTTTTGGTGTTTGATGCATTACAACAATCACTGGAGCTACTCACTTGTCATATTTTGAAAATGAACAACTGATTCATAGAGTGACAATTTCTAACTTTAAGTACTACGAGTGATTTAATCAAGAAATAATCCTGAAATTCCCCCTATTTCGACCTCAAGCTATGTGATAATGATCTAGATAATAGTGTTTATTGTTGGATATGGCTTACATCTACAGAAACCAAAGATTTAGTCTCAGGTTCGAATCTGCTAATGAGCTCAAAACTCAAAAAGAAATCTCAATGAGCTTCACAAGAGTCGCCTGTCATGAAAAATGGACAGATATCAAACTGTTTGGTTGGAAATTCATAGTTAAGATTTGTGGAATGGAAAGTTCCTCTTAAGTTAAACTGTGGGTTCCACTGAGTGATCAGTCTATGCCGAAATCTGCTGAAATGGAGAACGGGCGGTATCATAAAAAAAACCTGAAAAATCGTATAAGGTTAGATAGTGGTGACAGACCACCCAATTTCTGTTCTGATAGTTTCGAGCACGAATGCAATTTTACCACATGAGTGCATTCACCATGTCCGAAAGATTTGTAAAGATATTACACGATATTAATCTATATATTCTGAAGAGACTGGAAACTTTCTGATGAAAGCTAAGCCTGGTGGAATCCATGCCTTATCCAGGAATACTGGCCACCATGTGATGAATGATTTGATTGACGTTACATATTCATCATTCCCTGCCCTTTTCTATTCCAGGCCCTGCCGTATGTGTGCCTGCTAATAGCTATGCTATTCTTCATCTACGCCATTATCGGAATGCAGGTAAGTAGAGGATGCGGGCCTTTAGTGAAGAGTGCTTCACCAGCGTAACTATAATATAGGAACACAGCTTAAAGGCACATCAGAAAAATTAACCTTGAAAATTAAAACCCATGACATTTTCCTAGAAGCTGAATATGGTGATCTCCAAAACACATTTCTACTTCTTAAAAATAAGGACACTGTGCTAGTTTTTGATCTAGAGACTAGAATTTTAATGATGCCATAGGATATAAGAAATTATAAAATGTTGGATACACAAATAAAACCCATTTCATTTTCGGCATAATTACAAAAATATAGTACACATATAGGACTGCATATATAAAGACTAAAATTATATATCACCAAAGTTGCTTTTGCGAATGTTGAAGAAAACCATCGTTTCCAAGACATTTCATATACGGATGAAATAGTCCTATTCTGCCTAGTGGGTGATGAAACATTTGAAAAAATATTATACTTCACTCATTTGACATTAGAATAAATTACACCAAACCAGTTTCCAAGGACGGCTAAACATGATAGTAAAACAAATCACCAGTTGGTGCCAGTATGAATAATGGAATCTGCCTTTAGTTGGTCCATTTAGTTCACTATAATCGAACGATAAATTCTTTACCTCAATGGCAGCAAATAATACATTTCTAGTCAGTTTGTCGCTCAGTGTAATAGCAGTTTTAACAGAAAACTCTGATGGCTGTTGCTGGACGACTTGATGTTTTTTCACACTTTACTACAGAGTCTATTACAGTTAACAGGATCTATTGGTGAACTCAGCTTATACTGTTCATTTTTCTTTCAGGTGTTCGGTAACATCAATTTGGACCCTGGCACCGAAATTAACAGACATAACAACTTCAGATCTTTCTTTGAAAGTGTCACTCTCCTGTTTAGGTAAGTAGAAAAGTGAAGATCTATACAAGCGCAGGTAGGCCTACGATGCAAATCGCCATCGAAAGTGCTTTGGAAACAAGTGTCAAAAAAAGTGTTTATATTATCATACAAGCCCAATGCCAAAAAACAGCGTCATTTTCTGCTATCGAGACCACCGTCCCAGTACGTTGAAAATTTCATTGAGTTTCCTATCCCAATTTTATCGTTTTTAAATGAAAAACTAGAAGGAAAAAGCTCTTTCATCTTATGTTTAATTACTAAGCCTCATGATAATAGCCGGCATGTAACTTGCGCTCTCAACTCAAGGTGAATACTTCTTGTTCATAATTTGTTTCGTTCCTCCACTCACTATTTAAACAAAAAATTGCTGTAATAAAGTAGCCAGATTAAACTTCGGTACACCACTTTGTAATATGGGTAGCATTTATGGGTAGCATTTATGTTCAATGTAATTAAATCATTAAGGAATAATAACCGTTATCAATGTGGAGTTGGTATGCATATGAAACATGCGTCCATATAATACATATAATTATAAATACACGGGTATATGTCTGTGATCTATGTGAGACTGCATCTTTGTAGCTGTTAGCACTGTTACACCATGCAAAGTGCAAATGATACAGGAGTTCATGGTAGTGTAGCGGTCTCCGGCTATAGCTACTTTAAGCCTTTATGATCGTCATGATATATCCGCAGGGTAGCTCTTAAACGCCGGACATATATGTCCGGCGTTTAAGAGCTACCCTGCGGATGTGTTAGACCTACAGGTTGCTTTGAATACTGCGTAAGCAGGGGGAACTGGTAATCCCTTTTCCCACCGAACCAGACATAAAGAAGTTAAAGATAAGAGGGTTTCATTTATCATTTAGAATGTAGAATTCAAATCTATACGGGAGTGCCAAAACCCAATCTTTGACTTGTACCCTAGTACTAAGCTACTAGTACTTGGTAGCAAGAACTATGCTGATACTGTGGTGCTATTTGATGTCAGAGAAAAGGGTGAGATAAATCCAGTACCGCACTTGAATCGTAAAATACACAATACTCTACTCGTTTGGATGTGCCCCAATCGTCACTCGGCTTCGCCTCGATGACGATTGCAGCCAATCCAAACTTGTGGAGTATTGTGTATTGATACGATTCTCGATGCAGTTCTACATAATTACTTCATAAACTTCCACTCATGCTCACCTGAATGTGATGCATAAGATAATTATTTTGTTACGCTATTTCTGGGGTACCATAGGAAGAACTAACTATATTATCAATATCTTTTGTACTTGTTTTAGATATCCTGTTGATATACAAATTTAGTACTAATATCTTTTTAACTAACTGTATATTAGATATGGATTTATCTGATAAACCGAATTTAACAAAAAGATTCCCTTGTTTCGTTCGGTCGAGTTCATCCTACACATAATACTAAACTGTTGCTACTTCTATTTGCAGATGTGCAACCGGAGAAAGTTGGCAACTTATAATGTTGTCTTGTATGAGCGGTCGACCCTGCGACCCCAAGTCCTCTAACCAGGGCTCAAACGACTGCGGGTTGGACTTTGCAATCGTATACTTCGTCTCGTTCATCTTCTTTTGTTCGTTCCTTGTACGTATACTTCCTTTAGGTTTTCTATCCGGGATTCCTTATGTAGAGGGTTGATATTACGGAGGTAACCAAATGATCAAAATGACGTGAAAAACGGCACACAATACCACTATTATCTTTATAAACCAAAGGTCTGTAGACAAAACCGTCAAAGAAGTAATAATATTCAAGATCTGTAGAAATTCTTTCAATATAAAGCGTGGATTCTACCACATGACGGATCCAAGCCAAAATGGAGAAGTGACAGGATCGTTAAAAATCTGAAACTAAATGTAAGCTCAATGTAGCCGTCACATAGGAAATAGCTAGAATTTTAGATCAGTCACCATTGACCATCAAAAGCAATTTAAGAAAAAGAAGAGCTTAAGATGCAAAATAAATGCCAAATATATTAAGGTCAAATAGATAAGGCGTGGTACAAGTACTTTCAGTGGCAGCTGGAAAAAAAAATGGGAAAAAAATCGAACTATATTAAGGAAAATTAAATTTTGAGGAAAGGTGCATATATTGCATACAAATAAAAGATTGACCAGAAGCAGATGTGTCATTCAGTGGTGTGACTGAGAGGTGGTGTGTGTTACAGATGTTGAACCTGTTCGTGGCCGTCATCATGGATAACTTCGACTACTTGACCCGCGACTCGTCCATTTTGGGACCTCATCACCTCGACGAGTACGCCCGGGTCTGGGGCGAGTACGATCCGGCCGCGTCGTAAGTAGTCTCTCTGTGAAATATTCATTATCTCACCCCAGTATTTTTCTCCATTGGCTTAATTCTTTCAGTCCTAGCAATGCCTGGAGGTATTCCCATGCAGGGGACCAGAAATGCCTCCAGGCATTCCCACCCAGGGGACGAGGAATGCCTCCAGGCATTGTTTAAAAATATATTCATGATTATGTGTCATCATCACAAACGTTATGTTTTATCAGAAATAATGAATAGATTTACACCATATTTTCATAATAAATAAAAAATACTATGTTCATCATTATACTCTGTGGGCTTTCGATAAGTAACTATAGTAATTGGTATCTAAAGGTTGCTATGTGGAGCCCATACGAAAAACAGACGCCATTATGGCAATAGTCTCGTCCCCTTGGGGTTTATAGCGGCATTACGCCTCGTCCTATAGTGCATGTGCTCTCCAATCAGGCTCGGACAGAAAGAGTTAAAGTTAGGAGCTCATACTCCACGGCCGGGAAGATAATGTACCCAATACTCAATGGCTAATTGGGTGATTTATTCTATCAATTTTAATAATGTTATACGGGCTGAGATAAAATCAGAAACCCACTAGATGAAAATAACTTGGTCTGCACCCCACCTCGTTTGACCGCAGAGTAATTTACCCAGCTTTGCTTTGTAAATTACTCTGCGGTCAAACTCTGTGGAGTATGGATCAAGTTATATATATGTCGTGAGTTTCCTTCTAAATAATCGAAGATTTTTTGGACGGGCGGCCGTAAACCTCGAAATGTTGACGCGTAGTTATACCCAAGCGATAGCGAGTGTATTACGTCGTCAGTCTCGGGTGGTTTACAGAGCCCACCATCCAAAAACTATCGATTGTTGTATTTCTTAGCCATGGTTATTAGTAATAGTTTCTTTTCCTAGAAATTCGATAATGGCTTTGGAAAAGACATAAGCCATGGGTGTGGTAATCTGCATTTTTATATAATTTTTTTTATGCCTTTGAGATGCAGATCAAAATCCAGCCACGGCCCAACATAATCTGCATTCTAGATTAAATGTTACGGATGATATTTTGTTCAATGTGGATTTTACTCTATTCAATACTCATGAATTTGTATCCTTCAGTTGTAGTTTTTAAAGTGAATTAAATTTCACATCCTATTTCTCATTGCAGAGGACGTGTAAATTATATAGATATGTATGAAATGCTCTTGAATATGGAGCCTCCTGTTGGCTTCGGGAAAAAATGCCCCTACCGGCTAGCGTACAGGGTAAGTGCTCTCACATTCCTCACACAGTATATCAAACTTAACATACTTGGAGTTCACAAAGTGAATTTAGTTTCATATGTTTTGATCAAATACCATAAAATCAGACATTCAAATAACATACATACCTGCAAAGGTAAAGACATGCATGATGAAAGCACTATATCACAGCAGTTTGGCAAGAGGTTAAGAAACGGTATAACACTAAGAACAAAAATAACCAGGTTTAATTTACCAACGATTAGGCATATTAAAAATTTCATTCACTCTTATTGTACCAAATTTACCTTCACTTTTTGTTCTGCTTTTATCTGTGATTATAACTATGTTTTTCTGTAATGAAAAAAGTTCACACTTTTAAAGTTAGTTTTCTATCAGTGAAGGTTGAGATCAGGGAGTTGCGTAAACTGAAATCATACCTGTATCATTAAAACACAGAAATACCATCTCAATATTCACTCTGTTTCATATTGTTGCCTTTCAGAAACTAATACGCATGAATATGCCCGTGGCAGATGATATGACGGTTCACTTTACGACCACCTTGTTTGCCTTAATCCGCGAGTCTCTTAGCATCAAGATGGGACCCGCCGAGGAGATGGACCAGAAAGACGAAGAGCTTCGTGAAACCATCAGGAAGCTCTGGCCCATCCAGGCGAAGAAGCAACTGTCTGTACTGGTTCCGCCCAACACAGGTGTGTATTTGTAGTTTTTGGGTAAGGGCCTCTTCCACTGGGCTGCCATGAATACACTCAACTGGGGCTTATAATATTGGCAAGAGAGAAATTCTTGACTTCTTCAAGGAATTTAAGATTTTCAATAAGATATAATTGAGAAGAGTAAGATGCCTGGATCAAGCAGGCAGCATACCTTGTTATTCCAACAGGATATGCAAATTTTAGTAAAGTAAACCAAAGTAAGTCTGATGTTAAACTACCCAAACAAACTGATGTCACTGAAAAGATTAAATCCAGGACCTCACTCGACCAGGCATGTTTATAGTGTACATGGGCCTGCTCAAAAATGGTGGCTGTATGGCGGCCTTATGGACACTGTCGGCCAGTAACTAGCCAAAGATAATTAGTTAGGTTGTACCGGTTCATCACTATACTGCTGCTGCCAGTGAGCATGTAGCCTACTCCACTGCACCGGTTTCTATACTCTAGTTAACATGGACACCATGATTGCACTCTGCGGTGCTCTTTTGTGGCCATACCATCAGTCCAATGGACCATACTCTCTAAAGCAAAACCACGAATTAGATAGAAATAATTTCTTTCTTAGTGATGAATAATAATCCGAGCCTCACCTCAGTGCTAGGGAGGACTAGTTAAGATGCAGTTTACTTCAAAATTATGATGTGATTTATTCACTGGCTGAGGTCACCAACCGTTGCTTAGAAGTGTAAAAATAAAGAGTAACTTTCACTATCAACTTTTTCATCTCACTATGGACTTTTTCATTCCACCGCCACGGATGAAATTCCACAAGTAGAGGAGAAATAGAAATATATTTCTTTTATAATTTTCATTATTAATCTTTACAGAATTAACATACCAGAAGATGACAGTTGGAAAAATATATGCCGGCCTCCTGATCGCAGAGAATTGGAAGGCATACAAGACGAGTCTAGCAAAAGGTGGCCCAACAATGGTGAGTTCTCGCATGATATAAAAATAATTATCTGTACATTTTCATTATTCGATGAGGTTTTCTTGATACTAATGATAGTTCTGAAATACTGACAAAAGATGAAGATATATAAGATAACAGACCGATATGAAGTATAGCAGGGTCCTGTTGAATAATTTAGGGTCGTACACGAAGACCCTTTCTGTGTGCCAACAAAACACAGGTACAATATGGATCAATTTAATTTAACACTTAGACGACCTCCCATTGGCTAGGACTGTCATAGCGAACGAGTTTGAATATTATAACTGATGACCATCGTACAAGTTCTCCTTGTACCCTGTGCTTTCATTGGCACACTTTTTTAAACAGGTCCCAGGTTAGCTAGTGATAGTAACATAAATGAGTGTGCGTGACACCAGTAGCAGAGATGGTTAAGTGCCATATAAACTACTTTTTTTCAAATCCTTTGATGAGACGTGGCGCTAAAAAAAAGAACTCATTACAAATCCTCTTGCAGAACGAGTCACCCGCGACAACACCCTTACTGAATGTACCTGCTATTTCCTTACCTTCCTAATCTCATGTTGTAGCCAATAATTGTCCGCACAAATCAAGTATGATGGAATCAATGAAGTGGCAAATTGTGTACACTAACACCCGCCTCGTTCGCTAAATACTACAGACTTTATGTGCTCAAACGCATGCCTAGATGAAACATACAGAGCAAAAACTGCTGTATTGTCATATTATCCTACCCCTGATAAGATGCCATCAGCTTAACATTGAGTGACTGTATGTGATGGTGTGTGGCATAAGATTGTATATGCAACAATTCATTTGATCTAAGATCGTGGCGGTGGGGTAGGATAAACACTGAACGACCCTCGGTGAGAATCAATTTGGATATAAGCAATTTGCCCTTTACTATATACCCATGCCGTATATACTGTAAATACGCCTTGTTTCGGAATATGACGTAAATATACTCGGTCCGTACACTAAAATACGGACCACCTTGCCATACACGTTTATTAAAAAATTGGTTGTTAAGCCAAATGAAATAGATTTTTTTTTGAATTTCGGGTATATAGTAAATATATAACGTCCAACCATGCTTGTACAAGTCACAGAACTCGATGATAATTTACCGTTTGTACGGAACTCGGCATAAATGCCTCGGTCCGTACAAACCGTAAATTACCATCTCGTTCTGTGAATTGTACAGCATGGTCAGGACGTTCTATATAATTACTGCTACTGTCTTTGCTTGGCTACCGCCTTGTAAATATCACTACGCTCACACTGTGACCTTGTTGCATAAATCCAACTTGACTTCCACCTAGGACCGGTTCTTCTAATTGTAAAGAGACATAAACAGGGATAGCTCTTTACCGTGTTTGGGTGCTGAGATATGCACTCCAAGATATACCATCTGTTCATTTCAGAAAAAGACAGACAGTAAAGAGGAGGTTAGTTTTCCACCATTGGTGGTAAGCTTGCGCCGCTAACTTGTGCATTGAGGTTTTTTGGTTGGGCCTTAAATGGTAACAATGAAGACGAGACCTACTGTCATATGCTGCAACGCATTGGCGCTCTTCATATCTTTGTGTCGTGCTAAGAGGCGAGTTATGCTAAAGTTACACTGGCGTAAAATATTGGCGTATTTTCTACGTATCAAATAATCATTGGCACTTCGGAAATGTCAATTTTTACTTTTTATTTCGTAACTCCAGTCCCACTGGCTCAGATTCTGACTTTTTCCTACATATTTGAAATAATGGGCAACATGTAAAAGCTGCGGATTGTAAATATTTCTGCTTACTTTTGAGCGTGCTCCACTGGGCCGGCGGAATGGCATGTTTTTATGAGCGCCGCGCAGTACCCATGTTAACTCAAGTATAGATACCAGGAGCAGGTCACATACCAACCGGCGGCGGTCAAACAGCGATGAACCAGCAAAATCAACGTCTCATCACTTTTCTCTACGTATTTAGACTTGCTTCAACTTTCGTTTATGCAGTCACAAAGCAGAGAGAAAATGTTTGTATCTAGTTCTAACATCACATTTTTTCCACGTGGCTGTTGGCGTTCTATTATGCATTCCAAATAACCTTTACGTAACTCCGCGTATTGTCATGTATTGCAATATGATTGAAGGTTTCTAAAAACGTAAACATGCGTAAACCAAAAAACGCCGGATTTTACGCCAGTGTGACTGGGGCAATACAAAATAAGTAGGCATGGTTGTTTGCAAACGTTTGCTGACAAATTGAACGCTTCCCGTATTTTCACAATTTTTGGATTTTTGTTGGATGTGTGGATAGGACTACTTAACTCGCCTCGGCTGTGAGAAAAAATGACGACACTCTGATACTAAAGGGTCTGCTTTGTTTCGTACCTCATCATTATGACCGTGTTTCGCTGTAATATCAAAATATATAACAATGGCGTTTCATGACCTCGTTCAAATGCATGCTATGCTGTTGTTAACCTTCTTTTTTTTTATATTTATCACAAGTAAAAAGCCAAGCACAAAGCATCTCGTTTAGCTATTATGTTCTTTATTAAACCTGGGATGATGTTGAAAGAATATGGAAACAGGTGACATGATTTCAAGAAACAATTACATTGGTGTACTGATTAGCGTAGCCAAACTTCAATCGTGCATCACTGCATTTAACTGCATATATCTAACACATCGCTCATGCTAGGTTATGGTTGGTCAATAAACCCCCATAGACTTCTAGTATCATGTATGGGAGCTTCAATCGAAAGTCTATGGGGATACTGTCTGCATGATGCATTTTATCATTGAGTTTTAGCTTTTTATCTTTCGATATAAGAATGCTAAAATTCCCTTCCTCAGTATAACAACTCATGTAGAGCATCCATGTACTTATAAATATAAGATTCAATTGAATTCTGGAGACATAGCTGTGTGTCCAGCAGATTTATATCACAGTTTTTGTTATGTCTTTATAAGGCCTACATGTGTGTAACGACTTTTTGGATGTCAGTTGATTTTTGCGCACCAGCTCTGAGACAATTTTTTCTCAATATGGATGGGCCTTTTGTATTACACAGCCTTATAGCCCTCAGTGTACTCCCGAATCAAGTCCAAACTCAAGCGATGACCAGGTATACACACACAATCCTTCACCTCAGATCCATGTGGTAGTTAGAGACCTAATAACCCGGAGGAAATAATGGTCTCCAACAACGGGGCTAGTTTTTGTTGGATACTTGGATATTACTCATATTCCCGTATTGCTGTATGTTGATGGAGGAAAATAGTAACTCAAGTTTTGATTTAGAGGAAGGGTATCTTTATTTGAGGTGTATTTCTTCTCATTATTTCAATGGCATGGGTGTTTGTTGTCATACTTATTTTGATTTCCTCATGTTTCAGCAGTGGTTCTAAAATTGATAGAAAATCATAACTATAATTTGGTATCTGGTTAACTAATATGGTGGACATTTGCACAAATTGCCCTTTGGAAGTTATGAAATAGAGAACTTGGTTCAGAACTAAACTCATTACTTTTTTCCAGCAAGGTTGTTATATATATATCCAGTTTAGCTATTTCAGTATTTCTACTTTTAATTCTGGTATTGTTTCATATTATGACAACAGTGTAGGTGAGAGTACATACAAAATTAATCATTTTATATAAATAGAATAACTTGTTCTCCATTGCAGTTTGAATAGACACATAGCTTATATCAATCTTTTATTGTATGTATGCTTTCCAGCGGAGGGGCATGACATGGCAGATGATGATGATGTAAAGTAAAAAAAAAATACCAAGTCAACAATCTTAGGAATCTCCATATTGAATTTAACACAAAGACAGTTAAAATATGATAATCAAAACGGACACAAATTAAACATTACTCAGGTTGTAATATCAGAATGTGTGCAATACCAGCAGCATGTGCATGGAATGACAAACGTGTCAGTGACGTTGACTAAAGGTCTGATTACATTTGGCTGAATTTAGTCACATTCCCTCTCAGGGCCTTAAACTTGGGACTCCCAAACCTATATTCGCCAGTATAATGGAATAGCAGTCAAGCAGCTCAAGCTTAATCTGCTTTAAAATCGTGATCTCTGCCAATCTTCTCCTGGTGGCCATATGGAGGGGTAGAAGGGGATGCATCCAGTCCGTTCCAGTTGCCGACCTTTGAGTGGCCCCCAAAAACCTTTAAATTGCGCTCAACTAGTGGTCATTGCTAGATAAATCAAAGGAACGCCAATGGAGCAGCAATGTGGTCCACACCAAGAGATGGCTGTTTGTCAATACTGACAACTAGATGGGTGCAGGTAAACATCGGAGTATAATTCGACAAAATGGAACCAGACCTTTGTCTAATAATCGGACTAGCTTGAATGACCCCAGGACCCCACCATTCAGTGTGGGAAAGCAGTTGCTGTTCAATAGTTCAAGTCTCAGAGGCTTTTGATCCTCTCGTGATGACTAAGATACAATTTCTGAAAACTCAGTTTGCAATCGTTCCTGGCGCAAATTTCTTTTTAGAAAAAAGCAACATACCAGCCAAAAGCTCCTACACACCAATAAATGCAAAACAGAATTATTTGCAATGGTACCACAACTTAATGTGATAAACGTTCTGAAACTGCAAAGTATGGAGAAAAGTAATTAATGTCTGCAATCTTTCATAAACAAGGTTCCACTCTACTCATTGGACTACTTTCCTGTGGGTACTATCTTGGGGCTTGCTGAATAGTTTAGGCTCGTACTGTATGAAGACCTATTTCTGTACGTCAACGAGACCCAGAGACAATGTGGGTCAACTTTATTCGACACTTATGGATGACCCCAAAGGCCAGTTTAACGTGGCCTAGATGTTGTCAATGCGGGAGTTTCCGCAAAGCCAAGATACTACTTCCAGAACGTGGCATCAACAGCCATGAAAACATCGCTAATTTCATGCGTAGTAGATGTAAGTGCTACGGATGATACGGATGCTACAAGACACCCTGTGCTATTCATGTCCTATCTCCAAATGACTGTGGTACCAAATGAACATCACTTACTGGAAACAGCCTAAATAGCATGATTTGGTGGATTGGAAACTAAGCCATTGGAAATAATACAATGCTTGTGAACAAGTTCCAGCATTACTAAGAAAGATATGAGCATAACATAAACCTTCGATGGAGAGAATGGAGGCAATTGCTACGCCTTTGAGAGTTACTGAGCTTCAACGTTTGTAGTTGACCTTAAGATGGCCAACAGATCAGAGCAGGGGAACTACAGCAGCTGGAGCTTTGTCGACGTGGTTTCCACAGCAGCTGCCGTCCCAACAGTGTCACCGTGCGCGCAAAAGAGGGAGCAGAGGTAAAGGCAGGTGAATCCTATCGGCCCTAAACTGCACAGCCCCGTGTCTGTGTCGCAAAGATTCATTCTCAAAGTTACCACCAATCTCAATTTGGAGTCATCCAAGACATATCTGCACCACTCCTCTTATGACACTGGCCATGGTCCTGGTAGAGTATGGCTACTTGGCATAATGTGATAGCAACTGATAATGTTTAGCCAGCAGTCTAGGTGGAAAACTGACACGTTTTCATGACACATGCACTGCAGGTGACCACACAATAAACAGTTTAGTGCACAACACAGAATTTACTAATATGGGGAGGCATACTGACCGTGGGTGAATTGATGTCTGTTTGTGTTTTTTGTCCCTAAAATACATCTCTCTGCCTGCGGCATCGGGATGTATTTCCAGGACAAAAAACACAAACTGACATCAGTTCACCCAGAGTAACTATGTTTCCTTATTATTATATACCTGAAAATCATCAAAAACGCCATTTTGATTACTTACATGCCAGCGGTCATTTTTTACGGCCCTATCTTTAACACCCCTAGCAGCGGATTTTTTTTTAATAGATTAAAGGTATATAATAATATCTCAGTCGACCTTATGCCATTCTACAACCTACTCTATTTCGAATCAAGGTGATGATATGGTTCTGAAATGTGCCAAAAGTTTCATTATCACAAAAAAACAAGGGCTAGTGGGGGAATTCTAGTTACATTTATCATAATACATTTAAATACAAACTCCCACATACATTCACAGATGATGAAAATAATAGGGCAAAGATTAGACGAAGCTACACATGAAAATTACACTGTTTAGAACTAACCAAGATACCTTTATTTTTCACGATAAAAGGTGCAATTTAACAGTTCCACATTTGGACCGGACTAAGTCATTAAACAAAATAAATGTATTTTAGTGATATACTTGAATAAAACCCGCACTACTGAAACATGATTTATTTTCTTAACAAGTTTTTATATTTTCGTATATATGTCAGAAATATTTACTTGTGAAAACATTACCGTGTTTCAGAACCAATTCACTGCTTTTCATCAGTTTCAAGTTTCACACAAGTGCACGACTATTGACTTTGTTGTAAACACATTGAACCTCAGATCAAATATCTTATTATATTGACAAGTAGAAATAAGTTAAGAAAACAAGGTATACGCTCGTAATTCTTATACCTCCCTGACCAATGGACGTTCAGTGATTTCACTCAATCTTCTTTCTATGCTTATCCATGCTTCTAATTTTTTTTAAATATTTTATCAGGATATAATCAAATTGTTGCTGACCAGATGTTGATTACTTCCATATATGCTCACAACGTACATGGTAAACCAATAGGATGTACATGGTAAACCAATAGGAAGTTACCAAAAAGTACAACAAAAACGTACATTGTCATCCGTGTAAACTAACCATTGTGAACTTATCACTCCCACCCTCTTCCTGCCCTCTGATTATCCCCCGGCCGCCTGGGAGACCCGGCGAGACTAACTGGTTTTGCGTGTGACTTTCTAGCGGCCACCGTCCTTGTTCAGGAGGCTGATGGGCGCCATGCGGTCCCCCACAGCACGTTCCAGCCAGAGCCTAGATTCGGACCACTCTGAAACAGAGCCAAACCAGGAGGGGGGTGTCCTCAGGTTGGGAATTAACAGCTCTTTCTGTTACCAGGCCTTCAATAATCACCTGTCGTTTCAAAATAATCCTGAAAAGATTGGAAGATTTTCATATATACGTCACGTAATAATGAAAATGTTTTAGATTGTTCAAAACATTTCATAATGCAGAGATGGGACCTTTTTTGATATGTACTTTTCCAAATGCATGAGTAGTGGTAATATTAGAGTTTGCATTCATACCATCCCTATTTTAGATTATCTATTTAGTTTTTGTTCGTACTCTGTTTACCTTTTCTACAAATCTTTGTCGGAAAATACATGGCAGGTTGTTTATTTGAGATTTGATCTGTTCAATACCTGACCTCAATAGTCTGAAGAGTAAACATATGTTCAAATTCTAGTAAGTTCATAATTATCCTAATTTCGATTAGTTTTCATTTCCATTCTATTCGCATTTCGGAATATCCAAACTAAAGAAGATTTAAGCACTAGAAATTAACACATATATCTTCCTTGAAGTCAAAATCTGATGTCCAGATTCTGACCGGACTTTATTTACTTATTAGTTTCCATTTCTTCGTTATCTGAAAAGAAAAACAAATTCATATCGAACCACAAATCAAAACAGAGTTCATACTTCTCCAGAGAGTCTTGACTTCCACTATGTCTGGTGCTTGTGTTGACCCTGTGGACTGTTTGGGCTCGTTTTTTTCTCTGCATTACTAAAGCATGATGCATGTTGACCAATGCTTCAGCCGTGCGCAGACACCCCAGTTTGGAGACTTGTCTGTCAGACAGAGAACCTTTTCCCTGTTACACCACGGGAGCAACAGGCGCAAGAAAAGCTCGAGTACTCTGGACTCCTTTGGCAGCCAGGTAGGAGGGGCTCCACCCACCTAGTCCTCAAGATCCAGTCCAACCCTTTCGCCACCTGCGACCAGGATTCTTGACCTCCACCCACCCTCCCACCACTACCCCTCCATCTTACTCTTCAGCATGTGAAAGTACCTGTTTCTGTTTGTTTCTGGGCATGCTGTATTTATTCTGAATCTAGATCCATTCTCGAGTCTTGATGAGCGTCATATCATCATTATTCCATTATATTTATTTAGACTTCTTCAGTATTTGATTTCATTCAGTTGTGATTTATTTTATTTGCAACAGTTTTCCTTGTCCTGAAAGTCGAGTACACATATAGAATTTTCTCTTATTACTCCTTTTTGTTCTATAATTTTGGTTAAAACATTTCTTTTCTTGAAATGTAATCATAAAAGGTCCAACTCGCTCACTGAACCAAAGAACAGGATCTGATCATGACGAGGGTGTTATTATTCTCCAAACCTATGGCTCCTCTGTGCACCAAGATCCATTCCCCAAGAGCTACCCACTCAAGAATCTGCTGTAGTGAAAGGGTTGAATGGTTCTCTACTTGTTCACATGTTATAAACGATACAGGGTTGTTACAGCAAGATGGTGTTCGCTCGGCTCCTACCCTCATCTACCGCAGCACCACATTTACCCCTGGTGGGGGGAACTTGGCTGGTGTTACATAAAACACATAAATAAATGTAAAATCATAGACAGTGAAATTTACCATCTTATGATGCCAACTTTCAGAGGAGCATAAGAAGGCGTCGTCAAAAAGCTATGGTATGTAGTCCATCCAGTAGCCATGCAACCATTTCTTTCTTACTACTAGACTTTGAAAGAGAAAGACTGGCTTATAATTTCGTGGTTACCGCTTTGCTTTTACTTAGTCCCAGGTCGCGAAACGTTAAGGGATACGTTTCATGGAATTGTGCATGACGGGTTGTAGCTGAAAGACTAGAAACATCCTGTGATACATCTCCTACCACTGCATATGTATTATCTCCATTACTAATCCTATATACCACTAAGTTAGCATTTCCTGCATATATGTAGCAATTGCTTCTAACATACAATAATGTCCATATCAAGGATATCTAGTCTTTCAACTATATATTAGATTCCAGAATAGGCTAACGAAGTGCCACCGTTTGAAATAACGAACGGGTACTGACGTGTTAATAGAACAAAAATACATGCACGACACTGACAGAGATAGACTAGACACAAATTACATAGTATCACACATAACTCTAGTGAGCGCATACTTGCAAGTAGTTAACCTATCTTGATGCATGAACTTATAACTTCTGTTTTCAAATAACCAACTGGAAACTATACTTTCTAAGTAGATAGAGTACTGACTTATTAGACCATGCATCTTGTCCAAATAATGGATTCTCTATACCGTCAAGTAACATGTATTTCTCTCTTAACGAACCCTTTGGGTTATTTATTCTCCATAACACTTAACATTGGTCGCTTGCTGCAAACCTTTCGAATGCAGTTTTCCATCATCATATCGACCTCCTTGCAACTGCTTTGTGGAGTGCTCTTTGGACTTTCATCTTAAATTTAGATTTTTACTTCATTGACTGACTTTCACATTAACCTACTCGTATTTACAAATATATATTTCAATACAATCGCGAGGATAAGTGTGTAGAATAATAATAGCGTATACAAGTAGTGAAAACAGAAAAACGGGACCTCGACCCTTTCCTGTTGTTATTATTAAGGTTACACATATACAAGTTCTTTCACCTTGTACAATTATCTAAATTAAATTGTACCTGTAGATACTACCTACCACTGTGTGTTTGCACCTCAATGATACTACTTCTATTTATAGCTCTATGAGTAGTATAGATAACCAGACTGGCCTATAGTGCGTCAACTATGATTGGCCCTCACCTATGTGTGTGTGTGGGGTATGGGAGTAGTGAATGGCCTCACCACAACGCCCAACATCTCCTCCACCCCCGACTGAACATGTATAAATTGCTTGTGTATTGTGTTGGCAAACGGAGTGTGCTTAACACTTGCAGGCTATGGAAATGAAGGAGGTCGGTGCCTTAGAAGGTGGCCTCGACAACGCCTTACTCAACGTGGCCGGGGGCATGAGGTCCACGTCCATGTCCAAACTCAACACGGATGAGGTAAGTGCAACGCTTTCCGCTTAACTCGCATGACTTGCCCACCTAACAGACCTAAAACTTATACTTAGAAGCATCACTCTAGACTGACTCCTTCATGTCCAGGATACCAGCTAGGTAGGGGTATGGTAGCTGCTTGACAACTAGTTCAGTAAAGAAGAGATATAATCGGCAGTGCATCCAAATAGAGTAGTTCTAGAGAGTACATCACAGCTCATTTTGGCAAACCTTTAGTTGGCTCATTTGGGACCTTGCTTCGACAATGATTACGTTCGTTTTAGAGAAAAAAAGGCCAGAGGGACAGACATAGACACTCCCAAATCGTACACTTCAGTTTTAAGTTTCCTTTTTCGCTCATTAGCAAATTTATACTGGTATTTATAATTTTCACAAATTCATTAAAACACCGAATTCAATGGGAACAAAACCAGTCAGATTTCCCCACACTTAATCATACTGACATTATAAAATACGATTATGAACAACTGCATGAACTCACAAATTTGAATATTTCCATCTTCCTGACATTTGTGAACATTTTAATCTATCACAGATCACACTAATTATCTCTAAAACCCTTAAATTATATCCAGTATTAAATGTTTTATTGATTTAACGAAACCTGTGATGAATTGGTTGTTGTTGACTATAATTCTAAGAAACAGTAAAGTTATTTATGATTTATTGTATAGTTTGAAGAATTTTTGCTCAGGGGTGAACCCCTGGAAGTTTTCTCTGTTGGCCTTTCTATGAGGACTCAGTCCCTTTGGCTTCGAGTCAACAGCGTTGTGAGAGGCCTTAGTAGCATTATTATAATATTTTACATAGGCAGATTGAGAAGGCAGTAAAAACCATGTGGCTTTATAGACAAGGTCTATAGTATGTGCCTCTGACAACTGCTGGTGATTTGTTTGTGTTTGACCAAAACTGCTTCTAATGACAAAAGAATAACCGCAAATTTCTACTCTCCGTGCTATAACATGTCACATCCCACTGCATAATTTCCCAGCAATTGCCTGAACTCACACAAACACTAAATGAAAGTCCCCATAAGAAGATTCAACTGAAAAACACCGTGAATTCTCTGGTTAGCGGAAGCATTTTGGTCAGACATGGTTACTATGTACTCATTGAAAGTTACCCTTCTGTTTCTCTTCTAGATAAAAACCCATCTTTGTTTCAATTTATGTAGTCAATCAGCTTTGCCGGTTTTGTTCAAGTCCACCATCGTCAGAATGCCAGTCCATGTTGCCCCCCTTGTGACACAGACGCTAAAACCCAGCGACCGATTTTATTCAAATCTCGGTTCGATTAAAGAAAATTTGTTTTAAAAAAACCTTAACAAACCAGAAAAAAACAACATACCTATCCACATATATGTTCCATTGTCCGTTCCTATTGGTCTTTATATTCTGACTTTTCTGGAAATGGGCCAATGGCAAAGCTTGTTACATATGCATGTTGATAATTTGCAAATACAAGACAGAGAAATACACTTTCTTCCGAGCCTGGTTCAAAATTGTGTTTCCCATTGGATGTACCATGAGGAGAGTTTTCTGAAAACTGAAATACCTCATTCCTCACTGTTCAGCGTGGAATTAACACTGAACAAAATGGTCGTCGATGGCTCAAAAGAAGGGAGTTTATTGCCATGCTAGCGCTAGTTTACGTCAACTTCTGTCTTCGTCATGACGTAGTTTCCATGGGTGATGACCTCGGCACATCTCTATAGCTTGGCTGTGACTATTTTACTCAGTAACTCCAATACGGCTGGCAGGCTATCACTGTTCATGAGCGTGACATTATAGCAATAGATGGAGTGTGTGTCTTTAGGATAAACTCTCTCCCTAGGATAGATCCTCTGCTTAGAATAGACTATTTCCTTAAGATATGTTATTTTGATATTACAAAGGCATACATATATCGTATATAGTCTTCCGTTTCGGAAACATAGTGGGGACTTATGGATTTCTCCCAAGAAATCTACTGCGCTTTTATAGGTCCAGTAACATACAAAAACACTATATCATTGGGAAGCATTTGATATGGTAAAAATAAAAAATAAAATAATAATAGAAAAAAATAATAATAAAAAAAAATCGAACAGGCAATCCTATGGGCTCAGAAAATACGTGTTCTCTTACTTTTCCCATTACTGACTCAAAATTCGAACCTAGGGCAAATCTTTGAGCAATAAGACTTAAGTTTTTGGCTTCAAGAAGGTAAGGATAATCTTTGATTTCTGCAAAGTAATGATAATCTTTGATTTCTGCAAAGTAATGCTTCTAAACAGATGAATTGTGTGAATGCTAACTGCCGGCAGACAATGTCGCAGTGTAATGCCAATAGATAATTGTTAATAAAGGTGATTATCAACCTCAAGCAAGTGTAATGCAGCAATTAATGCACACGCCTTGCTCAGTGTTGGATTTATTGGATCCTTTGTATTTAATTTGGTAATTACTTGTCCTTATTCGGCAGAAAAATAAATACCTTTCGGCTCCTTTCTGAGACTGCTCCTTTCTGGGAGGCAATCTGGCCTTTCCATATTGCTCTTATGCAATATGATGTACCAGCCTTCTAATATCCAGGACGCAGATAGGATGAAATAACTTAAGAAAATAAGTGATTAAAATCAGTTGTAAACCGTAAGGAGCTAACACTATATCCCCTTAATTGATTGTGTAAAAAATGTAGGTTTTTAAAGTATAGGCATCAAATGGGGGAAATTGTGAGAAAAGCGCACACAATAAAACCTGACCTGGCCTATGTAAACTATGTATAAATAGTGAATGATCTTCATTTGGTTTGGTCAGCTCGCATGGCAGTGGTAGCAAACAAAGTGATACAACTTGCAGTATTGTAGTTACTCCGTCTGTCAAAAGATTAAGCCGCGGCACCTAAAAAAGTCATCTCTATTTTGGATGCAGCAAATTCCACTGCTAAGCAATTGTTAACTCATTCACCGCTTGGTTTATGTGCGTTTGAGAGTGCAAAAAGTTCACATCGACGAAGACAGCTTTGGTTAAAACTACCCCTAGCCAAAGCATCAGATTCAGTTCTCTTCAGCATGATAATTAACAGTATTTCATTTGCCATTAAATATGTTTTCCTGAATATCTCTTCAGACCCTTCTCCACCTTATATAAGCTTCTATTTTTAGAACAAGTAAGGTGTTCCCTTGGATGTAGTAGTTGAACTTCTGGCATGATCTCTTAATGGATAATCGAAATAAGATCTTCCCTTGGTCACTGAATAAGATGAATGGGTGGAAAAGGTGTCTCCTATTAGTCATAGTTTCGATAGAACATGACATTAATACTGCTTTCCTTTCCAGGATTCTGTGATTCTGTACTTACTACTTGTCTAAGCCCAAACTCTTTGCAAATTACAAAATATAAGATACTTTATCAATCTGCCTTAAAGACCTCTTGAGGCTGCGTATCTCTAAGTACCAAATTTACTAAGAAGTAGCTTCTAATATATCAGATTAGTCTCTCGGAAAGTGAACTCTAAACGGTAGTATTGGCCGTTTATTAATAAAGCAGCCTCATAATGTAAATACTAAATTAAATGCTAGGTAGACTGTCGTAGATTCATTCAGTAGCACTTTTGCAGCCTTGGTAAGTCCCTGTAGCTTTCTACCAATATTCTTGCTCCTAGGTGTTTTTCTTGTTGCACGATTATTCTTGGAATCCATTCCAAGTCAGTAAAGACTTTCTCAAACTCTGGCTCCCCCTCTTCCCCCAATAAATCTATCATACAGTGACATATATAGACATATATCTATTTTTTTTGTATTGATGCTGGCTCTGGCATCAAAATCCTTAAAACTTTCAACCCCTGTTCTTCTCCCCGCCCCGAAACTTTCTGATCTGCATGTAGCGTAAAAGTTAAAAGAAGGCAGCATGAGCCAGCCATCATCATAAATAGTGCAGTCTAGTAAGCAGGAGGAAATAGGAGTCTCATGTTGGTTCCCTCGCTATCTACGTGCCTACGATTAGCGCAGGTACAGTGCTCTAATAAGGTCAAGGTCTCTGCAGTTGTAACTGTTATGTTTTTTGTTTGTAGTTTACCATATAAGGGCAAGTCCGGGAATGGTGAAATACAACCACCGCTGCACACACATGTATACTCTGGGAGCCTGTAGTACGGCTAACTCACCAAACGCCGTTTTATATGCTGCAAAGTAGTGTAGTCAGGCTGTGTTGTGTGTTTCTAAGTGGTCTGTGGAGGAGATTAACACTCTATTGGTTACAATGCCCCTCAAAGTACCTCAAAACTCCAAGAGCACTGTACCTGCGTTGATTGCATGGGACGGGAAAGGCGCGGGCTTCCAGCGTGCTAGGAGTTACAACTAGCAAGGTGCTGCACGAGGCTCCAGTAGAACCGGCTAGTACCAGGGCATGTGCTACTGCCTGTGCCTTTTGTATACCTCGTATCGCGGGCTCATCTGATATGCAGCAGTACAGGTGATTCCTATACTGTTGCTGCTGAAATCCCGTATGAGGATGGAAGTATTTATCTGCACCCTTAGTATGACCTGCGTTTAGGCTTTATGTATCATCTTTTTGAAGGTCATGCAAAGGGTACAGTTTCTCGTACAGTTAGTACAGGTGGTGCATCGTGTGTATACCTACCTACAGGTAACCTAGACAACGTATGACTAGTACAGTGTGTTCAGTTGGGACGTGGCAGTACATGAATAGTAAAGCTCGTATCTATAGCTAGCGCGACATCTTACGGCTATAGTGTATAGCTCTAGGTACGGCTATAGTCGTGTACTGATGCGTATAACTAGTGACGCCTGTACGGCCGTACAAGCGCCAGTGAACCCAGGCCCACCTTGGCCCGGCGACCACAGGCGCCCCCTCTCTTTTAACCAATCCGTATGCTTTCTTGGATGTTTTTCAGCCGAATAAAGACTTGTCAGATGTTCTGCTGAAACAGGAAATCAACAAGGTTTTGCAGCAACAGCAGCAGCAACAGCAGTCTTCTAGTCGTATGGGTGGCGTGGGCGCCCCAAAGGGCGAAGCCAATAACAATGTTAACTCTGCTGTGACAACTGCAACTCTGCACCATAAAGACGCGACCATAACGCACTATAAGCCACCGCCGGTGTTCGAGCCTTCGGCCCCGCCTGGACTGGGCAGTAGCACCAGTCCGGCCCCCGTTCCAGTCGCAGCGGCACCGACCCTCAACATCGGTGCCGCTGCCCCGCCTCCCGCCCCTGGAGCAGCCGCTGCCCCCGTACCTCACCCTGGAGTGCCGCTCGGACGCCACTTGGGTACGGGCGGAGAGCCCCCCGGCGGAGGGCCCGGCGGCGTAGTCGGCGACGGGGGCACGACCATCGTCAAAGTAACCTCGCCTACGATTTCCAACTCTTTCGGCTCTTTCCTAACTACGATTAATAAGAGTGTGAGCAGTGCCTTAAACAGCATCATGTCGTTTCAGCCACAAGGTGGGCAGGACTTCTCCGCGGGGCTCAGGCCCGACCATGCATCTCCATCTGTGGCACCAGTGGGGGCCGCCGGGAGGGGCAAAGGAGCCCCCGCCTCCGCTTCCACCCCCGCCATTGCCACCACCACCTCGGCCCCCGACGTGAACCTCTCCGGTCCAGCCCGGGCCGCCTCCACCATCCCCACCTCGGCCACGGCCGGCCACCTCCCCGGCGCCCCATCTCCACAACCGTCGCCCCTCCCCCAACACCACCAGCACCACCAACCTCCACTACCACCACCACAGCACCACCACCACCCTCAACAACAACCACCACCACCACCACACCACCAACACCACCAGCAGCACCATTACCACCAGCCACCACCGCCGCAACCGCCACACGGTGGCAGAGTCCCTCCTTCACCCTCCTTTACCCATTCCCGGGGGGCTCGTTCACGGTCGCCGTCTCCTAGGAGAGATGTTGGGTTCGCCTCAGCGGTTACCAACCTCTGCGACCAAGCGCATGAGATTGCTAGGGAGCAACGGTCTGGCAGCTTCCGGCATAAAGGTAAGTGTCATCTCTAAGATCCCCATCTTTCATTGGAGTAACTTTTTATTTGGATATTTCTGTGAACTCTTAGCTTACCACTGCCATCCCTTCTTTTGTACCCTTGATTTTGTGTAATTGATAAGGTTATATATATATATACAATGTATATATATATATATATATATATATATATATATATACCCCTTTGTATTGTCTGACTTCAAATCTTCCAATCCGAATATGGTAACTTATTTTTGACCACCCCCATCAAAATCCTGAAGGTTAAGGTGGGGTTAAATGTATTGTTATCCCCCCCCCCCCCAACACACAATACTTTATCTGGCAAACGCTAATATGCCCCTTGATTTAATTTGAACCCAACACGTAACTTCCCTTTTTTCTCGAGCACCCTCCAAATTAAGCTATACAATCATATAATCTTAGTTTATTCCCCACCCTTTCTAAACGAGAAGAATTGTGAAAAATAGGATCAGACATATTATTTGTAAACCCTCCCAGTTTCCTCGAAGTTTATTGTCCATCCACCTCCCATATTCATATATGATTAGGGATTAAAACCAATAACATTACTGTTTAGTTCCCTGTTGTCCCATGTTATATCTTAATTGCGACCTTTGCCTATTGTGTTACTTTCTCTCGATACATTGTTAGATGGTTAGGCGTATTTGTCTGCACCTATTCACTGTTTACCCTCACCCCTCCCTCTATACCCGTGCTTCACACCTCCTCGCCTTCTATCCCCCAAGTCACCTTAACCCTCCCACAATCCAGAAGCTACCTTCACTCACCTAGATCCCACCCTTCTTCCTGCGTCAGTCACCGGAACCTCACTAAGATATAACCACCTGTGCTCCATATCACAAATTATAGGCTGACACAAAATATTCCATTAAATCAAAGATTTGGTGCGAATGTGTTAATCGCTTTCTAAATGCCCATGTTAGTCTGTCATCATTATACTATTCCGCCATTTGCCTAACTACCTGTAAAGTTCTGGTCTTTATCTTGCCCCTTGTAATTTTTCCCCATGAACTTAACATTGGGAACCCTTACTCAACGACCTTGGAGTAGTGTTAATACATACGCAATGGCTGAAGATGCACAAACATTAACCAATTGGTCAGGATAGGGGTGAGATAAATTCTAAACCCCACTGAAAATACGCCATTCATTTTGAGTTGCTACGTAATTTCACTTGGCTTTGCCTCATGAGATTACTACACAACCAACCATCATGATATATTTACAGCGGCTACGGATCTCGATGCAGTTCCTTCTTATAACATCCCTATTGTGGCCAATTTTATTGGTTTCTATGTGAAGAGATTAATCATCAACATTCCCTGTATCTATTAGTTCCGATGCCATTACTTATGAGGTTTATTCTCCAGTTAGTCTGGGTCCTTAGATTCAGGTATTGCTAGCCTATAATCAAGGCTAAATTCTGGAGTTATACGTCTGAATCAATTAATGCTAGCCCTCTCCCCCATCCATATGCCTTTATCTTGTCCTCACTCCTACATATGCCACATTAAGGTTTCTTCCCCACACCATCCCCCAAACCCAATCTAACAGAGTTGTGCGTGCGGTCCTTTGACCTTGGTCTAACCTTGGTCAGCGGGGAAGTGAGTTCTAGTTCAACAAAATCTAAGGATATCTCGTGATATTCTGGGGTTGGACATCTAAGGCTGTGAGAGGCGAGGTATTCTCTCTATTCGCGCCTCACACGAATTCGCCAACTATTTTATTGGGTTTTTTTTCAATGTTTTTTTTTATGCACATATTGTGACTTTATTCGAAACCTAAATGGTACAAATACCACATTCTCACATCAGAATAAGTTGTTATTTCTTACCCCATCTACTTTGGGATTTGAAGTTTCATTATTTAGGACTCATTTTTCGTATTTATCATTATCTCGTTTCGTCGTTTAGAAGACGTATGACCCAAGCACAGTTTGTATCCAGGTATTCACTCGAATTAAGTTTCGTTTTTAACATACTAATCTTTAATGAAACAACATGAAACTCATCCTGATTCAGTATCTTCCTGGTGTAACAATCTGGCATCTAACCTAGCATGATAATTTAGATTAAGTCTCACTAACTGTACGGCTTATATATGTTCGGGGACACTAAAAATTACAAAACAGACTTATAGTAATAGGGACCTTATGTACATACTATGCTGTCTTTTGAATGGTGCATTGATTGGGATTTATTATAAGCTTTCCTATTACGTTATAAGCACGATTTGTTTTGATACTCTTTGGAAAGATCGGATTTGTTTTGATACTCTTTGGAAAGATCGGGTTTATTTCCTGAGAGAGGTGTTTTTTTCTATAGAAAGATCTCAAAATGTAAGTACCTCAGTGTATTGTCCACAGCAAGCGATCTAAATTCAATAATGACCCAAATTTGCAATGCCAGTTTCATTTTTTAACCTCGACTTACAACTTGTAGTAATGTGCACAACTTGGAAGTTTTTGAAGAGAAAAATGCGCAAAATATATGCTCCATTCGGTGTGGACTGTAGTCTTTTTGTCATCTCGGTATTTGTGAAACACTCACGTCCCAGGGCCGCAGCTCTCCTTGCAAACCCACTGGAATTATTTCTAATTATTCGTATTTTGCTGTTTGTTTCACAAAATATTTTTGTATCTCTCTTGTTCAGCATGCTTCCTCTCTCTTTCTGTTCCAATACCCCTTCCTCTTTACCTTATTGATTAATGGAAACTGTCTACAATTTAAACCTATTCCTCTAGTATCATTATAGTAAACTTAAGAACATAACCATAGCACGTAAGATTTAGCGTTTATTTTAATGCATTATCATATGTTAAATACATGAAGCAGTCTTTGAATTAAAGCACGTTAAAAACAGTATGTTGCATTCTTTATCACGAATCGTTTGCATTATTTAATGAGAACATTCCATGTATTTAGTGCACTGTACCGGTCCACTACTTATCCTTAAAGTCAATGACTGTTGATTTTTGCTATGCTGATTACTTTTTAATTGAGGATCACAATCCAAATTGAGTATGTATGTATTTATCAACCATGCTGTCGGTATCGGTGTCGTGGTGTTACAATGTGAACTGTATATCAACGTTTTACATTTTATACAACGTTTATTTTCACTCTTTTCTTATCATATATATATATGTATGTATATATACATATGCAATATAGATATATATTATATACCGACTATTTTGGATTCTCCGGTGTATGAATCATCTTGTTCAGTTGACATCTGTGTATCCACCATTCGTCTATCCGCCATCCATCCACCTTCCCCTCCGTCATCTTACCTTTCTGGTTTGGGGAACATTTGTTCAAAAAATTACCAACCAACATTTATATAGATATCCCGTTGAATTGGATTTTATATCAAAACGGGGTTAAATAACAAATTTTGGTTAATTTTCAATTCTCATACGTGAATATGGGCGCTGTGTATGTGTTGCTTTGTGAGTCGTTGTTGGTGTGCAGTATATAGTTGACATCAGAAGTGGTGTTGTGTTGAGGCAGAACCCTGAGTCCAGTTGATAATAATTCAATGTTATATTTACCTACCAGATATAAATAACAATAATCTTAGATTTTTGTCAGATATGCTTCGAGTTTGACCGCACATGGCGACAGAGTTAACCGAATAGTTTTCCAACATAGGTCACAGACTAATGAAAGAAAAAAGAGGAACAAATCACCAGATGCAGGCTTGGCGACTGAAGTGCTACGAATATCTCATATTAAGTATTTCTGCTTTTCTGAGATTCTCGTGTAGTGAAAAACCCAAAACTGCTATTGTTTTTTTTTGGATTTCTATAATGTGCGTAGACTGCTTTTAAATTGTATCATTTTTAGGCATATTAGAAAAAACAATTTATAAGTTTCATTATCAGTTTGTTAAGCTACGAATATTTCATATTAAGTATTTTTGCTTTTAGAACCTAAATAAGACAAAATTACATGGTTTGAGGTGCACACCGTAGATACGGAATGTGACTGAACCTGACCGACCTCTTAGTCAGAACAGAGTGGAGACAGAGGTGGCAGCCAAACTACCTTTGGAGGTGAAAAGGGCAGCCAAGTCTGGTCACCAGATCAAAAGTTTTATTGCCCACCAAATACGAACATGTCATTCTAAACATATCTAGTCTCAAGTTCGCTACTGAGGAAAATGTGAATAGTCGTAATCTCCATGGGGATTACGGAAAAAGCCCATATATAGTGTACAAAGTAGAGCGTGAGAAAATCGGCAACCATTTTGTCCTCCCCTTGAGAACTTAGAATTTGCTATGCTGAATGATAAATACAACATTACCATGTTTTTTCGATCTGCGTGGCCGTATTCTCCTAGTAGTTGACACTGCGCAATATCCTTGCATTCGCTCGAATAATAAGAGAAAACTTGGTTACTGAGCCCATAGGGAAGGCCCTTCAAGGTCTTTTGTCCTATAAAACATGCCCCGACGCTGAAGGTGAAGGGACCTGTTCAGTAGAACAAAAGGCAGAGAATAGAATCCCTACGGCTCAGTCACTACGTTTTCCTATTAATATATACCTAAATAACATGAAAAAAAACTTCATTTTATGTACATGTACTTACGAAGTACACTACAGGCACAGTACGCTCAAACATTCCCTACGGGCTCAGTGCGCCCAAACATGATTTAAAGCCTGCACCCACCTACCACGATTCTGGTCCCGATTGGCCTTACGACGGCCTTCCCGACACCATTCCGATTCTATCGTGGGGTCAGCCAAAATCGTGGTAGGTGGAACAGGTTTCTGCGATTCACTCTACGATACCTCACGATAGGCTGCGATTGAAAACATCAATCGTAGAGGTCCCGATAATTTCCAACATGTTGGAAATTTCATAGCCTGTCGTAGGGTATCGTAGCAGCCGCTGGTTTTGTCGTGGAGCTATCGTGACCATAGTTTATGTTATTGGTCCTACCAAGGCGTTGCCACCCTCTACGATTTCAAACTGTTGGACCTATCGGGGACCTCCCGAGAGGTCCCGATTTCCCCACTTCAAATCGTAGCGATCGGGAAGCATGTCGTGGCCTATCGTGGTAGGTGGGGGTCCCCTCTTATACTGCACCCCCGATCAGCGGGCAGTATTTGATAACCGTTCAGCCACAAGTAAATGATAATAACATTTCGCGTGAAATACGCGGAGAACACAACCACGCAGATCAAAATGATGGTAATATTGTGTATACTTATAAATAGGATACAGTGGTTCGCCTCACTCTGTTGTTCTGGTGTCTGCTGTACTAACCGCGCGTCGTATGTGCGTGTGTGTGTATGTATGTGTGTGTACGCGCGTGTGTGTGTTAATCCCCTCATCCCTTGTGTCTTTAATCCAGTTAAACATGGTTACTAATCGTCGGCCCTGTGGCCCCCTTTGTCTCTTCTTTTCCCTCTACTTGCAGGAGGTCGCAGGCCGCCGCATCACGAGTACTACGATGGTGACGGTCTAAACATTCCCGCCTCTCCAGAAAGGGGGCGGAGCCGCAACCGACCACGCCCTCCTCTAAACTCGCAGCGCCAGGTCGTTGGGTCCCCGCTACCCAGTCCCACAGCCAGTCGCTCCAACTCGCGAGAACCGCTCTACAGAACCACCTCCCTCGAGACGCGATCGAGGAGTCCTTCCCCACACCCGACCCCGACGCCTACCCCCCAGCACGAGTACTACGGGTCAGCCAACCTCACCGACCGGTCGCGCAGTCCCAGCCCGACGTCGGCCGTGGGCGCCGGGCCTCGCGGGGGTGGTGTCGTCGCCGCCCCCGCCGGCAAGCGCCACCCGCGACGCCTACCAGAGACGCCGCAAAAGCCTTCCTCGCTGAACCTGCCCAAGCGGCAGGATGACCGCATGCCGCACGTCATCCCGTCGCCGACGATTCCGCAGCCCCATAAAAGCCCCGGCAGTATCAACTTCCCGAAGCTCAGTGCTTCGCCCACCCACCTTCCCAAGCTCAACATTCAGCCGGGCCAAATGATGCGCCCGGAGGGTCGGCCGGAGCACGGGGTCCCGGGAGGAGGAGCCACTGCCGCCATGGGGGGGCCGCCGCCGCCACTGCCGCGCGTCGGGGGCGGGCCGCCGCCGCCGCCGCCGCCGCTCTATAGCCCGACGGAGAGGAACGACCTGAACATGCCCGGGTCGCGGCACAGTAGCCGCGAGCACCTGGCCTCGTCGCGGGCCGGGTCCCGGGACCGACTGGACGGGCGGGGTGGTGGTGGTGCCGGGCCGCCTCCGCCGCGCTTCTCCGGGCAGATTCTCAACAACGGGCGGCCCGACCGAGGATACACGGACCGCGAGCGGGACAACCGCTACCGCGAGAGTCGACTCGAGCAGCAGCAACAGCAGCAGCAGCAGGACCTTATGATGGGGCGCGGGGCGGCAAGGCAAGGCCCCCCCGTCCTGCCCAACGGCTACAAGCCCGGCCAGGCGCTGGGCAGGGGCGATCGGACCAATGAAATGCCACCGCCCCGGACTGGACCCCCATCCCGCCCGCTGCCTCAGCAACAACCACCACCACCACTACCACCACAACAGCAACCGCATCCGCCGCCACCACCAACAAGCCGACAACCACCACGTAGTGATTCCGACGATGAGGACTGGTGCTAGCCAACTCGAACGCAAGCCCTCTTTTGAGTGCGGAGAGGGTCTTGTGTAGACACAGCCGACCGAACGGAAACGGGTGTAACGCTGCCCCTCCCACCTGGGCATCTACATGGATATGTGTCATATGTATCTATACCGTGTGGCGGCGGCCTACTGCCACCAGATGTCGCTGCAGTGCGCGGCCGGGAGGTCAGCGGGCACAGTGAGCACAAGTGTCGGGCACCGGAGCGTGTCCACGGCAACCTTCTGCCCGCTGATCCGTAACGCAGACAGCAAGCGACCACACACAGACAACAACTACGACCAGCAACAACCAGGTTCTGTTGGTGCTCACCCAGGTGTGTAAAAAGGGAGGGAGCAGAGTGGCGTTGGAGCACTTGGCTATGGTGCTTTTGTACTGACTGATCTTAAACAAACACACACACACAAGGAAGAAAAGAGAAACCCATGTTTCCCCGGGTATATATATGTAAGCCAGGGTGACATGCCTTTGTTATAATCTTGTCTCCAAAAAACCTAGCCTTTTTCAATCTACTTTGCTGATGGCTATCGATACAAACAGGAGGCCTGCTAAAAAGGCCACTGATTGCACTGTGTTCAGTCCGTGCACCTTTACCCATATACCACATTCTACCTTCTCTTGTTAATAATAAATATGTTATAATCCACGGCCATTTCTAGTGCGTGTCGTAGACGCCAGGTGGCCGCACTGATCGTGTCAGGTGTTGTGCGAGCTGACCGCCAGGGGGATACACCTGCCCCTCAAAGGGACAGAGCCCCCTGGTGCCAGCCATGTGAAGTTAGGTTAGTGACGTCATGGTCACCTCAGAATGACGTCATGCTCATGTAAAATGTCGACGTATGGGTGACGGCCAATGTAAAGCTGATGGTATGAGAAATAGTAACGCAAGCAACAAATGTCATCATTGAATTACACATGAAATGTGCCAATACTAAGCGTCAAAGTGTGTGAAAGCTGTACCTAATGAATACTGAATTTAAAACTTAAAACAAGAAAAGCTTCTGTAAACCACGAAAAAAATGTAACAAATGGTCTTTTTTTCTATTGGATATGATATATATGGAGTCTAAATTGTACGTGACGAGTATTGAATATGGTTTTAACAGCTGTTCATGTTGCACTAATGTGATTCAGTTGCGAGGTGGCGTGTTTTGTTTGTGTAGCGTGTTATATGCGTCGCACGGCCTCTCACAACCACCTGCGTGATTATGTATTATATCGCAGTACACTCTGCCTGTCGCCCGCGGTGAAGGAATCGTGGATCTCGGACCCCACGTTCCCATAACCACCACGTGATATTCGCATGGTCATATGGTCAGTCTGGTGACCAGAGAGGTCAGCAGCCTCCACTATTAAGCCGGAGGGAAGGGGGTTTGAAGTGAGCCTTTCTATTATAAAGTGTGAGTCGACCAGATAAGCGATTAGATTCCCATACATGCCGACATACATACAAACCATACACAGGTACATAACATTCATATAAATGAACTATATCGTGGCGGACCGTAGTGAGCTCATGTTCCTAGTCTTTACAAGGAGCTGCAAACCTTGACTGGTGGCTTATGTGTAACATGTATAAACGAAAGGGGACGTAACACAGTCATCACTCCTTTTTGCATTCGTAGGTTATTTTGATGAAGTTTTCTGCTCAACTTTTTGCATACCACTTCAGATGAGGAAGAGTGTTTTTTTCTCAGCCCAAAAAACAACAGGGTGCCCACATCTGCATCTATACATACATGCAAACAGCACACTGTTATTATTAAAGCCAGTGGTTGTAGTAGTCGAGAGGTCTACACCTAAATTAGCACATTTCTCCCCCTCGTAATCATGAATGGTGAGCTGAGAAAATTCATAGGCTGTGGCAAGATAGAATTTGTAAACATTCTATGTGGAAAATAAATTAACGGATTAGTGAATATATGTTAATTGTACAAAAAATGATAATCATTTTGATTTTGGGTTTCCCCATACCGAGGAAAACGTAAGAAAACTTCTTGTATTTAACATACTTAAATTAGTGATATGTCTTTAGATGTTCATCAATGATTGGCAGCCTTCGGAAACAAAGTAACCTTAATCGATTATTCCATGACAATCATATATGAATCTCAGTTACTTAAAGAGTAACAACGAAAAGATATAAATGATGTAAATTAGGAAAATTAATACGAGTAAATAGAATGCATGTCAGATGGGCAGGCCTACTACAGGGTTCACAACTTGACATAATCGGAAAGTAGAAAATGTAGTCTTAGTCTTAGCACCCTATGGTCAGGGGATTATTAACCCTTTCACAATTCATTTAGCGAAATCCGCCACCCCCACACCCCAGGTCGATGGCAGAAATCTTAGAGGACAATAATTGCATAATGAAGGGAAGCATTCGCCATGTTTAATCGTAAGTTTCCTGATGTAAGTACGGCTTTGGAGATGCACAAGCCATTCTAGGGCATCAACCGATCGAGCTTTTCTTGTTATCCTCAAGCGCGAAACCCTCTAATTAGATAATCATTTTCTCAACATACCTCCAGAATTAACCTCTTGGAAATATGAAAAAAGCATACTCTAAGGCATAGACTCAAGACAACGTAACGCATATAGATATATACATATATATTATATTCACTCCCCTGTCATTGCAGGCATTCACCACATTGGTGTTAAACGTGTTAGTTTGTTATCCTCATTATTGTTATTATGTTAAAAAAAACACCTACATCATGATGATGAGTGTTTGTGTGACAGATATGCGGTTGTAGAGTGTTAAAGCCTGTTCAGTTTTGATATAATCCAATATCCCTGTTGTGTACCCCTACCAGAGACAAACGTATAACGTGTAGTACTCATGCGGGGGTGAAACCCTCCTCCACAATAGTCCAGTTCCTTGTAAAGTACTCCAGCTAGTCGCTTGGGGGTGTACGTCGTAACGGGTATTAGCTAGACAATCCAGGAGGAACGCTGGTTTTGTTTCGGGACATGTTACGTGATCCCAGTGCTACCGCAGCGACCTCCGACGGAACGCTCGTAAGTCAGGCCCCTAATAGAGTCACGTGATGTGGTTGTAAAGTTAAGAAGAGGGTGGGGGGAAACGTGACGTTCTATGACGTGTAAAACGTAATGACGTCACTCATATTGATGATGATCCAAGCACAAACAACTCTAAATGTGTTCAAAAATACAAGTGCCGTCAACTCATTTTCGTTTCTGTCGTTCACGTGTATACTTAGCCGAGATCACAGTTTAATCAAATAAAATCCCACCCCGTCCCCTAGTCACCTAGAGGGCGCTTCAAGCAGGGCATTGACACAAAGTGACAACAGAACAACGTCAGTCGACGCGTCAGTGACATGTGACGTCATAGCGTCTTCCGACTTGGGTGTGCATCTCCAAAGGCCATGTGACATTTATTTAGTTGTCAACCACACTGGGAGAGAACGCGGGGTTAGAACCAACAAAAAAAACCTCGAATTTCTACAAGCCTTATATATATATAGTTTTGTCAACCATTTTATTTTCTTCCAAGTATATATGATACGTACATTTGTGATCTGTGAAGCTCTAGTACTTTGCAAATAGTGCTAATATGTGGAAGTGCTCAATCTGTAGACTGTTCACACAATTGCGACGTGCTCTTTAGGCTACCTTCTCATATTGGAATTAATTTGAGTTATCATGGCACATTCTACCATGAAAGTGCATCAAAATTCGTAACTATACCACATGCTTACCGCTATTTCAGATACAATTCCAACGGATTAATTCCATCTGAATTTTTCGAGCGTTAGTCGAAAATCAAAATTTCCCTGGTAATGGAGAGCTAATTTGAGAAATAGTATCTTCTTTTTGTTTTCACGCTGGCAGGGTGTGGGTTGCCACGTCCGTAAACACCACTGGGATCAACGCATCTATCAGAAAACGTCCAAGGCGCTTTGTTCATTTTGACGTGTTTAGCACATTTTGATGGTGGAAAGTAAATAACAAACGTTCTTCTAAATTTACGTACCGTATGTCCTGGTAGTAAAAGCTTTGTATCATTCTTGCGTGTGAATTTTTTTTGTTATTTTCATATTTATCTAGTTCGAAAGATGCTCACTTAGAATTGTTTGTGTTTGCTAGACGCCTTTCACTTTACAACCAGATGTAGTTTCTGGTTAGAAATGTCAACACTACAACGTCAATTCTCCACGATGACCGTCCTTGAATAGGGCACTACTATTTTACAAAGCTCTACTGATTGCATACGTTAGTTAAATTAGTAACCTAATACAAATTTGAAAAAAAAAACTCTGGTAGGCATATAATGCAAAACTAGGAGCCATTTCTATTGATAATAGCATTCTGCAATGAGAGCGGAAGTTCACAAATGCAAACAAATTTAATTCATTAAGGTGAAATAGAAACAATTACCCGTGATATTATTCTGAAGTAAATTCTCATACGATAGGAACCCGGCGTTCTCTCCCCAGTGTTCTAGGAGTGGTTACTTGTTACTGGCTTGTACCAATCTGTGTTCACATTGGATTTCGCTTGTTTCTCGCACAGGTGCCAACTTGTTTACATTCAGGTACCCACTTGTTTACATTCAGGTACCCACTTGTTTACATTCAGGTACTTGTTTGTTTACTCCCAGATACTCACATGTTGACGGGTAGGTTCTGACCTGTTTTAGTACAGGCGCAGATACCATCTCGTTTACATGTTAATATCAGGTTGTTTACACACAGATACCAGGCTGTTATCACGCAGATACTATTGTTTGTTTACACAGCTCTAGGTACTAGCTTGTGTACATGTTTGATTAATGTTTACCTATGCCAGCATCCCAATCCAACTAACACCACCTACCACTCTCTTATCACCAACCTTTTGTTCCCGTTTGTGAAAATACTATCTGTTGCATAACATTTTCTATGCAAACCATCAAATCTATTGTTTATATAACAGTAGAACAAATTGACCATGTTGAGAGAATGAAACACAAACTCATCACTTGTACATAAGAAAGCCTCTTATATTTATAAATAATGTATTTACATATATTTATACGTCTTTTTCACGTAACAGTATTAAGGTTAGATGCTCGTCCCTACAGTTGTACCTAAGTCCTAGCTTCTAGTGGTAGGCAGACTTTCCGTCGGCCTATTCCGAGGCCTCCTTTTCCCCGCTACAGAAACATCATATAAACAATTTGACATATTTCTTACAATATCAATTCGAACGAGGTGTGACTAACCGATCACTATAGAAGACAGCGGCCCACACCACTTCTGTACCTTGATATATTTTGGCACGACCCTCAAACTATCCTCTTGATATAACTAGCGTTATGCGACTTGGACATGTTGTGTACTGTGATTAATCGACTCATTTCATTCCCCCCACACCAGAGATTTGTGGTTGAAAAATAAACGGAAAAAAAGATAATAATTATAACAACAATTATAATAATCATAATCATAAAAAAACGGCATGGCACTTCCTGTCACGTGACCACTCACCCTCCTGCACGACGGGATACATCTAGACCCTCTACTTCCGGTAGTATGGCCTGGTGGTAGCTCTTTTCTCCTAATAATAATACTAATAACGATAATAATAATAATCCTAGCTGTAATAATAAATATGTATCATATGATGTATAATGTGACCTTATTAATCCTTAAAGACAATCACAATTAGAGATTACTCTATATAAGGTATAGTTCCATTTACTATCTACCCTATTTAATATCAGACTGACGTAGGTGGATTGGAGTAGATGGTCACTAGGTCCGTATACCTGGTGCGTGGGATGAAGTTACATTACGGCACGAACAGATAAAAAGTGTGCTCAACTGTCTGCACTCAATGTAGTCATGGATGACTGGTTTTTCGTGCAGTTGGGTCAGGGGCCTCTAATATTATGGATAATCAAGAGTTAACCGTTATCCCTATTACGTTTCTTCGTTAAACCTTTTTAAATATATTGGTCGACGCTAATGCCAGCGCACTTCCCTGCGTCCGCCTCCTTCAGTCCCATACTGAGACTTTGGTATATACACATAAAAATCCCAATTCATAATTGGAACCTATATATGAAAATATATATATATATACATATAAATCTATATATATACATACATACAGAATAGTATATGAGATATTATTTCTCATTGTTGTGTAGCCGTTTAACGTTACCTAGTAGGTGTTGCCTGTAATATACCATTGTATATATTGTAAAGGGTCCGAGCTAGGAAATACAACATGCTACTTTACGCCGTTATGGCGTCTAGGAGTGGGTAAGATGACTCTTCTCACACAACGCGAGGGTCCATATACATTTATCTTTAATTAAGGGGCTAGTCCCAGCCCCCTCTTCGTGATATTCGGGTTATAATTATTATGATGAATGATGTTTCCGCTACGGCTAGGTGAGGGGCACCTATCCTCAAGCGGCCATTTTGGTTCTAGTTCCTGCCCAGCTGTTGTATCCTTCCGTTTGATTGGCTGATGAGTGTTAGTGAGAAGACCAATGGCGACACAGTCATGTGGTCATGTGATCATTCCTTGGTTTGTCCCCTTCCCCCAAAAAGGTGGCGAGTCGTTCTAATAACCAAATCACTCTCTTAACCATTACCATTTCCATATAGTTGTGAGGAAAAAAATGTGTTGACATACGCCATACATACAGGTTACAAGCGAGTGTGCGAATGTTGAGTTGTCATATGACGATATGAGAATCAATGCCTTAAATGCATTTGTAATGTAGATAACGACAAACATGTACATATGACTCACCGAATATTTCCCTTTGTCTGTCGGCCAGGGAAGTGCACTGGTAGAGGCCGCACTCAAAGCGGCCCCTATATACTGGTCAATGCCCGTGACACATACTGTTATTACCTTTATGATAATTCCTTTGAAGTGGCTATAATTGTCAAAAACATATTTATTTTGGGCTTTGAATAAAGTCAAACGATGGTATAATCATTAGTTGTTGTTTGGGTCTTGCTCTTTGTTGTTGACTGACTCCAAGCTGTGGCAGCAGAAGAAACGACCATTGCAGTCTTCAGATGGGTGAGAATATCTGTAATATTAAATGTGTTTGTCTTTTAGATTGTGTCTAAGAATTGTCCATACTCTAAGCACTTTCAGAAAGCAATCCCCTAGCTGATCATGATAATGCCGCGAGGCATTCTTCGTTATTTGTTTTTATCAAATGCTAATTTGGAGGAGAACTAATTTATATAGTTTTATGTTTTTCCGAGATATTCAAAATTCAATATTATCATCATAATTTATTGTAGGCCAGAATACTGTAATGAAGGAGACACTGGATATCGTGGTAATGTTTGTAAAGTGCCTACATCACTATAATCATATTACTTATAGGTACAGGCTGCCAGCAGGTCGCCTCAATATTATAATCAGGGCATGCATAATGCAACTTCTAGGGTGCAGGACTGACTGAGATAAACAATCCCTTCGTTCTCACTTTAAAGGCATATCATACAATTCACAATGGCGCCACCTATTTTTTTTTCATATTGGTGATTATCAGTCCAAACCTTTTCGTAGTGAAATATTCTAATTCCTGATGTGTAAAATATAAGATTTTGCCTTATTTCACTTCACCCAATAAGCAAAATTATACAGGAAATTTACTAAAAGTCATGGTTTTCTTTATTTTTCTCTAAATCAAGGACTTTCACCTATAGTTTTTAAAACTAAACTCTTTAAACTCTATTGTTTTATAATATTGTGATAATCTCGATCTCGACAAAAACAAGCACGGCGACCCCCAATTTTTAAGTTACATATAGGTGTTCTACAACACCTGGAGATCATCATTGTAAAATTCCAGGAAATTGACATGGGTTTTCATTTTCGAGGTGAATTGTCCGATATTCCTTTGATAGAAATATCTTTGTCCAGCCCTAAGCTAACCAATACCCTTTCATTGCCTGGCTAAAGAAACTTTCCTTTCACAAAAGATGGGGATAGTGTTAGGCATTGCAGGCAGATAGTTGAGATAATGAGATTTTTCAGTATTTCTGGACCTTTCTCATACCCGAGGGACATTCCTGAGATTAATATTGATACGAGGAGAAATATTTCGAGGGTGGGAGGTGGTGGTTCAAAATGAAAACCTGAAAATTCTACTAAAATCTGGCCATTCTAGCTCTGTGTTGAGCCCAGGAATTCACTTAAAATAGCTCAGCTTGCAGAAGCTCCCAGGGCCCCCTCTGGATTTCTTCAGAAGTTTGTTGCAAGTTCCCTGACCTATGCCTGTACAACCTGCTACAACTATACTGTAAGTGACCTGTGGAGATCTGCCATGCCAATAGTCTGTGCTTCCCTGCTTGCCTGTCATCCTCCCTCCATAGATCTGATCTTAGCTAATTTGTGGAACCAGGTGTGCCCCAACAAGGCTGGTTGGCTCCCCATCCTGTGTACATAACATATTCGCTATTTTGTCTCGTACGAACCTACATATATAAAACAACTATTAACCAATAAACAAACCCAGTTACCTCGGTGCCACCAAAGACAATCCAAAGTTCCGATATAATTATGAAGAAATAATTTTCAAGTGAAGTTTTCCTCTGACAAAACTGAGCCATATTGGATTTTCCCAAAACACTAATAATTGTACTCAGGGTACCAGTTCAGAAATGACAGAGACGTCACATGTTCCGATATAGAACAGTTGTTAACCCCTCAGTGGAGATAAGGGCTGAATACTTTGCTTAGATGTCAATTTGAAATGACCCCAGTTGCTGCTACAGTATAAAAACCCACTTACCAACTGACTTTCGAATTCCTGGCACACAAAACTTTGTTCAATTGTTTAATCCTCTTGGATTCACATGACTTTCATACTCAAGCAGCACAACTCCAACTTGCATTCCTCAATTACTGACTTGCTAATCTAAGAGTTATCTTGCCAAGTACTAATAACCTACACATGCACATACCTTCTGTCCTGTCTTTTCACAGTGTCTTCTCCAAAAATAACTCTCCAAAACAGTTAACCCTGTAATCTAGCCAGGAAGCCTGTGTACTTACACATTGGTTAGTAAGTGTAAAATTGAGGAGTGTATTGTCATCCGCTACGACCTTGACCTTAATAACGTCACAGCCTCTCGTCCACATGGTAGCGGCATTTTCAAGGAGAATGGTGCATTGTGGGATTGCACTGAGTTGGCACAAATCTATAGATTTATAAATTCTCACATTCAAATATGTTGACATAATCTGTCCTACGACAATCTAGTTGTTTTTTTATATCTGACACTATAGCAGATATGATATTTTCTAGTTTCAACGTAGCATCCGTCTAGAGTGTATAAAAACCAATAATGACTGGACTTATATCACCAACATTTGAACCTGTCTTACAGACTTCTTAGAGGATACCTGAAGTGAAATAGTAGCGCTATAATCTAGCACTATCAGGTTTTAATCAACCATTTCAATAAGTTACTTGTTGTATTTGAAAGGCTGACATTAGTATATATTATATTCTCATTATTCTTTAAACCAGTGTAATTTGGGGGATGTTGTGAAAGAAATATTTTTAATGTTGCTTCAAATCACCTGTGACTTGTCCTATTTGCAAAAGAGAACTAGCCTTACTATAAACGGGCATGCCGATAGGAGTTTCCTCTCTGGAACACCAGAAGGACCTAACAAAGGCCATCTGGTGTCTTGAGTACAATTCTATTTCCGGTCACAGTGTTTATGCTGTACAGGTTCATAGCAAAACCTATCCTATATATATACAAAATATATATGCACACACTGCATGAACATCAACAGTTTACATATAAATGCGCATATATAGGTATGCTTTTGCCTATACAAGGTCGTCCTATTCCCTGTGTGTATACGCCTCATCTGTAGGCGCCTGATTCATATATACACCTGATTCACATTTATGCTCGATTCTGTTGTATTTACTCCACTATCCAATAGTTCCGATCTCTGCCACTTGGGGACACCACTGTTAGCATATTTCATTTGCCATTAGTTGTTAAGTCCTTTGTGTATGGAAAATCCAGGGGATAGGCCAGGCAACTTTGGGACGGGTGCTCGGGGCCAGGTTTGGTGCGCCGGTGGCGGTGGCAGCGGCGGCAGAGGGTTTCGCACTGACACAAAAGGGGGGAGGCGGCATATTTCTCCGCCCTGCCCCTAGCGGATAGTGGATAACACTGAATCCCTCTGCAGGTCCACGCTGCGCTGCGCTCAAACAACACACTGATAACGGCGGAACTGGACTCAAGTCGGCGGCGCCTGTGCGAAGTCCGGGACCGGGGAACAGGGCTTCACCGAGAGTGTCGGGGGAAGCGGGGCCTGGGGTTTCCACCTATATCTACCAATCACAAAGGGGCGGGAGGCGGTACACTTATACGCCCGGCTTGTATATATGGCACAGAGGATGTTTCCTCTTGTATACCCCAGGTGTAAAATACAAAAGGAAATGGTCTAGTATACGCCTCATACACTGTTGTGAAATATAGACATTTTCCCTATCAAGTTGCCAAAACATAAAGCACGGTTTGGAATCTTTGAAAATCTCTGAAACCATTGGGCAGTTACCACGCAAACCCCTTTGAATGCACAGCCAACACAAGGAAGCAACTTTATTCTACACTCTCCCATGCAGATATTTGGTATAACATCAATAAAGCATAATAGAGGCTCTACACGCATCCTCGGCCCCATGATCTGTCTGACACCAATGTGTTTTCCATTTTTTTCTCAGTCTCCCTTAGGTAGCAAATTCCACATGAACAAATATCTTTATATTTTGTCTGACCCCAACTTATATTCCTGAATCCATTTATATGGATAAGTATCCTATTGCTGAACTCCTTTACCATGTATTTATTAGATGTATCCCTCAGGCCTCAGAGTGTTCACTGCATTATGATACCTACTATTGTGACACTAGAAAAAACCTGTAAAATGGCTATTTGAGGGCCTTCGTGTTCCACATAGATGATCACTCGACCATTTTCTAAAATATCAGAAAGTTCAGATGAAAATTCATGAATAACTAAAAGTTTTAAATCGAATTCCTTTAACAGCATAGACAATATATGCTAGCTATAGAAACCTGAAAATTGGATTTGCTGCATACCGTGCACAGTAAATGATGTACGGCTCTTAAATGGACAAAACCCATTCAAATCCCAAATTAGAGTTACTTATCTATAGCCATCATATCTATAGCTAAACCTGATCTAGGCCTACACACTGTATTCCTTCGCATGTGCTTTCTTTATGTATGTCACCAACTATATCTTCCTGGGAATTCACTACCACGTACTACTCTGCCAGCAAAACTTTGTTATAACAAATTGTTCCCAGTTACATGTCGAAATACGAGACGATAAAGAACACAAATTAAATCATTATATATTTTTTTTAATTCTGTCTATTTGGAAAAACACCATCCAGGCAAATCTGTATACCGTCTTGCTAATCCACCTGAGACACTAACCATCCATCAGTGATATTAACTTAGTTGTAATTTGATATTTTCATGCATGAGAAAACCTGTACATGTATTTGATAATGCAGATGGTTCTTTGACAAACTAAAAGCACCTACTGTTAATGCTCATGCATCAGACTTTAGAATGTTTGTAAAACAAGATTAAGAGGCACAATGTAAGCCAAATAAAACAAGGTTCTAGTAGATTTAGATTCGTCTCCTAGAAATAAGTTGACATCACATTGTGCTGAAATGGTCCAGCTATTTTATATATTTTTTAGATAAAGCTAAAAAGATTAGCAAGCACCAGCTTTTTCATAATGACAATTATTTAGAAATGCGAAGTAAAATTTGAAAAAACTCAGAGGCAACCTAACCCGACAACTGTAAGGAAGAGCGCCTGCTAATGTGTGGCGATTATTGTATGTCGTTAAATTACCTAAATAAAAAAAACAAAAACAAAAAAAACAACGTGATATCATTAGGTAAGTAGTGTAAGTGAATGGGAATTCTACTCAGTACACTATTATAAAAGTTGTGTGAGAGCAGGCCATAAGTAGTATAAGTAAATTGGAATCGTACTCGGGAACACTTTAGAGCCATATTTTGCAATTCATTATTGGTTTTTCAATTCTCTGCGAACTTACATACAACGAGGGTGCGACAATTCATGGGTGCTATTTACAAAATTGCTCAAGATGTAGAAAACCTATATTTGAGCCATAGAGGTACACACTAACCCGGCGTTTACATTAGACGATTATAGGCGGCGATTCTTCATTTTAGCGGAGCCTGACGACTTTCAGCAGTAAAAGGCTAGAAGTCGTCTAATGTAAACGCCAAGTACGTGGCGACTGCAGATCGTCTGGTTACGTCTGGTTACGCAATACGGCACCACCTCAAGACTATTAGACGCGCTCTGACCTCCGCGACTATTTTGAGCCAGCTTGAATTAGTCGTCTACAGGGGCGGCGATTCTGTGAAAACAGAGTCGTCTACCCCCTGCACTTTTGAAACCAAACATGTGCTTTGTTTCGACAACATCTGGGGAGGGGGGGAGGGGTTGGGGATGGCAGGTGAGGGTGTGTGTGTGTGGGGGGGGGGGGGGCAGTTGGGTCAGGGGTTTGGGGGTTGGGGGATAGGAACAATTTTTTCCAGGTGCTTCTGTGTTGCGCCAGTGAGGGATTCTTTGTATTCTGAGGGTGGGGATTTATATTGGGAAGTTGGGGTGGGGGGGGGGGGGTGTTGATAATTTTACCTTAATATTTCTAGTGGGGGGGGGGGGATTCTCTATTTTTATATCGTGGGGTGGGGCTAATCCTTTTTCATTTTTTTTAGTGGGGGGGGGGGGGGGCTTTTTAAAGAAATAAGGGAAGGGTGCAATTTTATTCAGGTGCCTCTGTGGGTGGATGGATGGGTAGGGGGGCTGTATATTCATGGGGGCAGGGAACTTATTTTGGTAATTCGAGGGGGGGGGGGTTAACTATATCTAATTTTTGCATGGGGGGATTTAAACAAAAATGTCTATTTTTTCCCTGGGGGAATTTTTTAAGAAAAGATTTCACAGTTGGGAGGGGGGGTTGCAAATATTTCATGTGCTTCTGTGATGGGGCAAGGGGTGACTGGTTTTGTACTTTCATTGGGGCAGGGATTTTGAATATTGGTACCTCTGTGAGGGAGGGGGGCTTATTTCATCTTTATTTTTCTTTGGGGGACTTTTATCCTTAAATAATGGGATTTTTTTCATATATTTCCATGGAGAGGGGGCTTTAACAAAAACAAATTAGGGGTGGGCAATTTTTTCAGGTGCCACTGTGGATGGTCTGTGTGATTTATTTTTATATTTTTATTGTGGCAGGGGACTTTAATTGTTTTTATTGGAGGGGGGGGGGGTGCCTTCTGAAGAAAAGAATTTTGGGGCAGGGGGCTTCAGTTGCTTTTGTGTAGAAGGTGGTGATTTTTAGTATTATTATGGCGGGGGTAAACACAAATTTTACAGTGTACGCCCACATATGCACACAAAACACTAGAGGGGAAACTTTTTGGTGGGGGAGGGGGGGGGGGCAGATACCCCTATGCCCCCTCCCTTCCCGGGTGCACTCCTGATGAATGGACATATACACAGGTATAACAAGATTAACTCATTTAATTGCCGATGTCCCTTCAACTGAAAGTCGTCAGTGTAAACGCTTGAGTAGATTCTGAGGCTGACGACTTTTGCGGTGGACATTGCCACCACCTGACGACTATTGACTGACGATCTACAGTCGCCACGTTTTTAGTCGTCTAATGTAAACGCCGGGTAAGTGACGCTGAGCTCGACCTCTTGGAGTAACCACACGGGACTAGTGGGTATGGAAGAAGCCCGGCTTACAGGGGAGCCAAATTCTGGAATCGCTTATAGCTTTAAAAATTTAAATTGATGAACTGCCAGATATATTCAATTAAACAGCTAATGATAACCATTAAACGACCATTGGTGACAATGTCTTGATCCTAATTTTGACACAAATCATATCCCATCTGTTTCACCCGTCATCCATCTTTTCTCAATAATTACCTGTAAACGATACATAAATCATGAGGTTCTTCACTCTTCATGGAAGATCTGTCTCACTACAGAATGAATGATGTAGAATAAAAAAAAATTATATTGTGTATCCTGAGGTCATGCTGCCAACCCTTTAAGATACAGTGAAGTTATCAATGATGATATCTTAACCTCTGTCTAAGTATCTAAAGAACAACAAACAAGTTATAAATCATTTACTAGAAGTCACTAAATAGAGTTAGGGCACCCAAATGAGACATATGCCTCTAGCACATAATTATCATAGCTAGGATACATATGTAATATCATTGCATATGAATATTACTCTCTATGCCGATAAAAGGAATAAAGACTGCCTTTTTGAAGAGGTAAAGGAAATGCACTACTTACACCCACTAGCTAATTACAGTAAGCCAAATAGTACTAACCATACTATGATCCTATCATAGCCGTTTTTGTTCTACCCGACTACAACGGATACCTACCTGGAATTCTCGATGTTAGCTAGAATGCTACAATATGTATTCACTGGCCTAAAGGAAGACAGGTCTTGGGCCTAAGAAGGTTACAGTATAAATAAATGAATGAAAAAAAAAGTCTGTCACTGCACGAATCTGGTATTTTTTTTATCTATCTATGAATGACTGTTATGTCATTCTGTTATTTTTTGGTCCGCTTTAAGAATAAAAACATACAAAACTAGGACTACATAATGATATCTCACCCTTAAAAACTCACCAGATTCATCAAGTGTGTTTTACTTCAGTTTCCTGTTTCCTTCATCATCTACATTTATGACGCTTTCTATAACCTTCGTCGTAAAACCTATAATGATATACTATTTTTTCAGTCTATTACCAGGCTGCCTGTCCTATACTACGCATACACTACACAACGTATACAATAGGTTGTCCTAGGCCTTCTGAACGTTATCCGGGTATTACCACATTATATGAGCAGTATATCGTATATTCCAGTATAAACATAGGAGACGTATGATGATTGATTCATTATTTATTATCCACCTAATACAAAGTGTCCATAGAAAAGGCATTGGGAGTTTGTATGGACATATCTGGAGCATACGGATATGTTGTATGCTCCGGGTGGCGCATACGGAAAAAAAGTGCGTACAGAAAAATAGTGCATAACTAAAATGAACTAACATTGACATACCACTTGCCCAGAAAAGGTGGATAATAAATACAATATAGACTGGTTTCAGATAAAAGCAGTTGTATGCTCCTTGGAGTTGCCTCTGCGCAATATCCTCGCATACGCTCGGATATTACTACACGTCAACTCCTCTGAGCATACGGCCGCTTGTATCTGAAACCAGTCAATATTGTGTATGTATACGCCAGTCTGTTACCATGATGCTATGCTTGGAGTATGTTCAGAGGAGGTGTGAAGCGTAGCGCCCCCTATACCGACCTGAACCATATATACGATCGCGACAGCCTCAGGGTGCCAGGGGGACAGTAGGTGGAGGGGTAAGCACAGCGTGGCGGTAGGCAGCAGTCGGAGTGGTGGGTAGGACACAGGGACTGAGGCCAGGCTAGCCTTAGTCCAAGAAACCTTGAATGCCTAGGGACAGCGCTTCACAGTCAGAGCCTCTGGGACTAGTCTAGCCCAAGCCTAGCAATACTTGTGAGAAATAAGGCAGTATTCAACAACAAAAAACAGGCATAAAACATGGAGCTCTATTGAGCTCTATTGTGGTTTGGAATAGATTAGATATCACTCTATCAATATTTGAAAAGATTTTTGATAGAGCTCTAACAGATTGTATACAGTAGCTGTTCCTAATTGGCCCATTTTGGCAATATTTTCCTATAGGAATCTGCATGGCTTCATGCTTTGTTGTGGTTCTCTATTGTCGCTCAAAACTGTAGGGGGCGCTGCGCTTCACACCTCCTCTGGAGTATGTTACAGCAGGTGGCACCAGGACTCCAACATGCCAGGAACCAGGGGACCCAACTGGTTCCCTCGCATTATACGTGCTCGCTCGTACCAGAATGGGGAAACTAGCGTGACTACACACCATATCTCTCCGTTTCCTCTCTCAGGGAGCTCACCACAGACACACTGAACAATGTATTGATAAGGAACTTTTCTGCTAGATGTGATTTCATATTTTATTCTAAAATATGTCGTTGCAGATATATATGTGTTAGATTTCCACGGATTTTGATGACACCCTGTGAATATCAAGATTATTGCCTTCCGAGCCTGTATATCCATCAATCGTGGGAGAGACATCACCCTTATGCACTGCCGCTAGGAATGGGTGTTATATGCTATATAACTCTGTATATTACCACAAACAGCATCAAATAACTAAAATAAGGACAAGAAACTCGAAGCGTGTGCATTTAATTTTTTTATTATTGCTCAGAAAGGGCCATGCATAATCATTTTGATTGCATGCTCCTAGTGTTTATATTTCCACAATATATACGTTATTGATTAATAATGGTCCTGATCATGTACATGTATGTGGGGTGAGATAAGATCAGAAAAACAGTTGATGAAAATAGCTTGCTCCGCACCTCGTTTGACCACTACACCGGGTCAAACTAAATACTTCATTAACCCCTTCCCGGCAAGGAGGTTGGTGGGTACCAGTAGCTGCAGGGGCCAGGATGCCCCTGGGTTGTATGTCTCTGGGGGCGAGAATGCCTTGAGGCATTCAGGAAAGTTCCACTTGTCATGTTACCTAGAGACTTCTTTATTGACACATATCGACTTGTTTTGAAATATTATACAAAATGTTTTGATTTCCACACATGTCTTTCCATATTTTACAAAAACTTTTTAAACATTTCTTGCATTTATTAGAAAATACCTGAATATATCATGAACGCCTGTAGGCATTCTCGCCCCCTGTGTACATAATGCCTGTAGGCATTTTCGCCCCCCATGTACATAATGCCTGCAGGCATTTTCGCCCTGAATGGGTTAAGACCATAGAACGCTTATCACTTCGGTTTATTGCTGTTACATTTTGAAAGGATACATGTATAATTCCATCAAAGAACTACATGAATAGATTTCCAAATACACATATTCAGATTAGCCCTTGGTACATGATTTAAAGAAAGTGGCCATTACAGATTTTCTATACAAGGGCATAAAGCTGGCATATACGAAAGGATTCACCACTGAATTCATAACAGAAAAGAAAACAGCTATTTTCTGAATCGGAGAGCCGAGGATGTATTGTACAAAGCCCACATAGGCCAAGAGATAGTACCACAAATCGACACCAATAGAGATAATGAAGATGATTGTGACGACAATGGCCGTTTTAGTGAGCTCACTAGTCGCCTTATCGATGATAGCTGAGGTCCCAGAGGCACCCAAATTCTTCTTAGCACGCTTCTTAAAGCTCAGGATGACAAGTCCATAGAGAAGGAAAAACAGAGTACAAGGCAAGACATAAGCATAGAAGAAGGAAATTATGGCATAGGCATAGAACACCTGTGCAGTGACGGGGCCATCCCAGAAGAACTCACTGCGGCATTGGCCATCACGAATACGTGTCTGGAACAATGCAGGGAGAAGAAATATAAGACTGTAAAAGAAAAGTCCTGTGATGATCGCCCTAAAGTGTCCCTTGGTCATGAGATTGTATTTGAGAGCATGACAGACACAGATGTATCTCTCCAAGGCCAGGGTCACCAAGTTGTAGATAGATAAGGACACCGTTAGCCAATACAGCAACTGGCTGTGCCATACCTGACATGCCAACGTGTCCAGAATTATATTGCCGACGCTCCACATGGGTTTGAGTGTGAAGAGCAGTGTTGCTTGGAAACAGCAGAGGCAGTCCAGCACTGACTGGTACTTGAAGAGCATACAGATGATACCAGAGAAGTCCTCACCATTCACAGTAAGCGTCACCAAAGTTGCAAGGTTAGCGAAGATTCCGATTATAGCGCCACTCAGTTGGACGTTGTCGAGGACAATGGCCCAGGTCGGAACTCCTTCGGTGATGTTGCCAATAGGGGCAAGAGTAACATCGGAGCTGACCATTGTTATTATGTGAGCTGACAAAATGATAAAAATATATATCGATTTCATATTGAGTCTATTCAAAGTGTGTAACATTTATCTTAGCATGGTATAAACGTCCATAGGCTTTACATTAGGACTCATTCTCAACAGGCTTGCGATACGGTAACTCACACTCAACAGGTGATAAACAGATAAATATTTCCAGGCTAAGAAAAGATCAGAAACATATTCGTGCTTGGTCCGAGTCCGCATTCGCCATCGTGTTTGGAGTGCTTCAGAATATTCACTGGGCTTTTGCCTCGTTTTTATTACTGCACACTCCAAACGCGATGGCGAACGAGGCCACAGGCCAAACACTCATCAATTTCTTTCTCAATGCCTTATAAATATTGATTCCACCAGCATGATTATTTCTGCCTGGCAGGGTCGGGCTGTCTCTTGCAGCATCTTGCTGCATTTTCCAAATCGTACTAAATTTTGGGAGATTATCAACCCTGTGTGTGGAGCCCTTATTATTTCTTACAGGGGGGTCTTCCACCGCAGCAAGCCAACCGCACACGATTCATTCCGACCTAGCGTCGTCAGGTGGTGCTCGATTACACAATATAGGCCGCAATACCTATCGAGCCAAGATTTTCCCCAAGCGTTTACACTGGATGAGATTTTATAGAAATATAAAATGTCTGAGTTTAATCAGAATCGTCATGTGTCCATACGACTAATTCAAGCAATAGAGTAAATAATCACCAGCGTCAAATCGTCTGCTCTAGTCGTCAGGTGGTGCCGTATTGTATAACCTGATGTAATCAGATGATCTGTAGTCATGGCTCACTTGGCATTTGTACCAGACAATTTCTTTCCTTTTACCGCTGAAAGTTGTCAGGTAGTGTAAAATTCCAAGATCGTTGTAAACGCCTGGTATTGGCCCATTTCAATTGGCTGACAAAAACGGTGTGGATATTTGTAGTTCTCCTAAAAGCACATTTCCGTTGGCCGTTACCAATGTACAGTTAGAACCCTCGATGGATCTTTTGCTCTGCTGACGCAAAATGGAACTGGGCTTTTAGGAGAACTCCAAAGATCTACACCGTTTTCGTTGACCAATGGAAACGGGCCTTTAGATCGCGCATCCTAGTCGAATTAGCATAGTGACATTTTTACCTGGCTAGATGGAGAATATACTTCTAGCACAAACTTTCTTAATGATCTATGAATGCATTAACATGTGAAATTACTTTGAATGGCTCAATACTTAACATATAGACTTAGATGATAACACATCGTAAAGTATAGGCGTGAACACATGTCCAATGCCTGTATTATCAGCCAAGTATAAGAAGACCTACCTGCTGTTTTGCAAAGCTGAACTGGATACAGTAGCTAACACACAAGTAAAAGTGAGATACCTTCCATACGAACCCCCATATTATATAGCTTGCAATACTTCTTGAAAATTAATCTGATGAATATGGGATAAAGATGAGCTAATCCCAGAGGAATTACTTAACATCTAGTGATATCATCTCTAAGGTATTAGTGTCTTTTCTGAATCTATGAACTTTGGAAGCAAAATGGAATATGTCTTCATTAACAATGAAATCTTTTTCAGGAATTAAAAGAAGAGTTTTACTACGAAACAGGCCTGAATGGAATGTCTGTCTCATCTGGGAATTCGGGTGTCAATACCCTGACAGTTCACTCCCTCAGAAGTAAAAGGCTTGCGACTCAGAAACAAAAGACACTTACCTGAACATCCTGTCTGCTTATGGTCACGCCCCAACATTAGTGCAGTCAGTCGCTGTAGAGGAAGTTTTGATTTTGTGATTTTGTATTCCCAAATGACGCGCCATTGTCATGTATTCAGACCTACAAAGAGCACAGTCATCTCTAATGTTTTTTCATTTGTTGTGCTCAGTGTTTGATGATTAACAATGTCAAACTTTGAAACTATAATTTCTCTTATCTTCGGAATATATGTATATTCATTATCCATTATTGTATAGATCCTTACAGAGTAACTTTGATATTCTTTCCCCTAGGAATGGTCTTCCTATTAGTATATAACTTCAAAATTAATATTGACAAAAATGGCACCCGTTGACCTCCGATCAATAGGGTAGCCATGTTCACCGTCATTTAGTAGCTTCAACTTGTATGTCTTCTTCATGCATCTTTCGATCAGAACGGTCTAGATGGCGTCACGTGGTCACATTGAAAACGTCGGCCTAGGTATGGAAACTTGTAGTTACTATGGGCCCAACAGCAGTATGTAAGTATAGCGTGTTCCTCTATAGGTATATAGCAATAGAAGTGTTTTTTTTTAAATGACATAGTACATTCACTTTATAGGCGTTCTTTCAGGTACCGGTGTTAGCGAGTGTACAAGAACGTCTATTGGTTCACAGAGCGCCTGTCAACAAAACCATTGTTTAATACAAAGTGTCCATAGAAAATACATAGGGAGTGTGTATCACCATACACGGACCATAAGATATATGTTGTATGCTCCGAGCTGCAAAAACTGGCCCATACAGAAAAAAGCATAGTATATGAAAAAAATAGAGCGTCATTAATCTATGTATGCCACTTCTCAGGAAAAGGTGGCTGATAAATACAATATTGACTTATTGGTTTCAGATAAAAGCGGTTACATTTTTTTAATTTTTTTTATTTGCAATTAATTCTCCTCAGGTCGTCCATTAATGCGTCCACAGTCCGGAGGGTGTACAAGTCGATATTTACATCAATCTGGTTGTATGAGTTAATTAACATAGACGACGGGTAATAATAATAGTATTGATATTACTCGTGTACATTAGAAATTACGCAATCGAGTAGTAATCAGTCTAGTACATATAATTATACAGTGTTTTATATGATAGAATGGTGAGATGATGAAGATGATAATTGATTAAGTACTACCAGGTTGTCCTGGAGTAGCAACATGGCCTCTGAGCTACTAACTATCTGAGATAGCGAGTGATAACAGTGTTGGTAGGGGGATAGGCAACCATATAAATAAGGGATAGGTCGGAGGGTTGTCACGCCAAATAAATGTTTCTGAGGGCATGTTTGAACGCATTTTTACTCGGTGCTTTCTGGACATTGGAAGGGAGATCGTTCCAGGCTTGTAGCCCCTGTACCTGGGCAATTTTCTAACAAATTCACTACGAGGGCGTTCCAGTTCAAAGTTAAGTTTGTCTTTGGAACGGAGTGATCATTGGGTAGGGTCAGGTGAAACCGGTTGATCGTGTTCTAAAAAACCATCAGGGTGGGTCAATAAATACTGTTTTCTCATATAGACTAACAATAGTTCTTTCCGTCTGTGACATAGAAATTTCGTTTTGGTTCGATGGTGGAGTTCGTCAACAGTATGGACCATGCCCTGGTCACGTAAACATATACGAAGCCCTCTGTTCTCGAGCCTCTGCATCTTCCCAAAGAGCAATTTCTCGGAATTGACTCTGCTATTGATATTTCTACGCATCCACTTCTCAGAGCATATGAAACTTGTATCTGAAACCAGTCAATATTCTGTATTTATTTTCCACCTTCTCGAGTATGTTTTACCCAGGAATTGCCATATTAAAGGGTATATCAATAGGGACAATTTTTTGCTCTACCGCACAAAGGGACTATTTCCCCGTTATCAACGGTTTCGAATTCCGTAGACAATGGATTTGAAAACCGTGTACAATGGTTGTGGTATCTAACAAATAATTGGGTAGTGGTTTACTGAGTCCCGATACATTTTCAGTGGTGAAACTGTATACGATGAATAGTAAAGTAGCAAAATCTCCATATGTGTCCTGGTTGGACCTGCTGAATATTCTGTGCCTACGATAGTAAGGGTTTAAGAGGCTTCGTGCGAGGGTTATTGTTTAATGATATTCAAGTTCGTTAGCTAGGAAAGTCCTAGTCGATGGAAGGTAGTCCATAAATGTTGAATAAAGTTGACAGATATCGTCTCTAGGTCTCGTTGACATACAGAAATGGGTCTTGATGTACGAGCCTAAATTATCCAGCAGGTCCCTGGATCTTCCTGTGTAAGGAGGCAGGGCTACCAGGTTCACTCAGGGCTGCCTTCCGCTAGCCTTCTTCATTTATTGATGCTCCACCATGTTAGGATTGACCATGAGAGGACTGGGGTGTTAAGTACAGACGGACTGGCACCAAAGGGCACCATCACGCCCTCTGGAGTGTTGAGGCGTCACTAAACCCTCGTACTATAGCATTGAGGCTGAGGCATATTCCTTGTAAGCTTTAGGTGCTATCCGAGAGCCCAGCGCTGCTACCCAACGACGCTCATACCTAAGAACAAGAGCGGTCAAAATACAGTACATGATATTCTTTTTTCTTGTGTCTAGGTTTGTTTTATTGCATTCAATGTTCATACACTGATCAGCTATACAATAATGATTTGGGTATATAATGGTTCATATATTGAGGGTAAAATCTCTCATTGTTCATCATCAGTTCCCAGTTTCATGAATCTCATACATAATGCTATTTTTCCTGCTTGTCTATCATCTCTATCCCCTGGATTCTATATCGCCGGGATACAGTTTGGCCTACTACTAATGCATAAGACAAATAGCTATTGTGTTATGGAAGCAACCATCTTGTCCCCGATCCAAAAAGATAACCCAAAACAATATGGAATTTTTTCGGTCATTACTCTGATAGGTTATAACGTTGTCTGATGATTATCAATGGATTATAACAAATGATAAGAGCGTTTGCGCCGCAACTGCAGTTGCGCTACCTAAGTATTTTCTGGTGGATGATGGTAGAACTAGCAATCCCTCTATGCCAATATCCCATTAATCAAGCCTACGTGATTGTCAGGTGGGGGATTATATATGAGCAATCGTTTCTCTGACCCGGATTTCGTGGCTTTGGCTGTTGGCCAGCCAATATGCAAGTGATTTCCCAGTGGCTAACAACCTCCGCTACTGGGGAGACAATGTATCTAGGCGAGCAGGCTGGAAATATAATATGTGCCTTATATGTATGCAGCCACTGGGTCTGATATTCGGACACTCTATTGATTCATAACTTATATTAAGTATCCATAACCTATATCATCATATACCTGTGTGCGAATGTCTATGAAATACTGCCCGCTGCTAGGGGTGCAGTGATAATAATGTTCGTGCCCGCGTTTTTTCATCGATTTAAGGTATATAATAATAAGCAAACGTCTTCACTGTGGGCGAAACGTTTCTTGTTCTCGGTCAGTCTTTGATTTCATACTGCCTTCCGCCTATGGCGTCAGGCAGTATGAAACCAAAGACTGACCTCGAACAGGAACCATTTCGTACACAATAAGGACGTTTCCTAATATTACGTATCCATATGCTACACAGCAGTGGTGGTTCCTTGTTAGCTTTATATAGGAACATTTTCTTGTTGTATATTGTATCTATCCATCTTTCAACCTAATATGGACTTACCGTGAATAACAATTTTCGATATTCAGAAATTCGACGAAAGTAGCCTTATAAGTGCAAGTGATGCATCAATACACAAGTTTGTATCCCTATTCTTATATACCTTAAAATATCAATAATTTAATCGTCGATTTGCACACCGCTGATGACTTGGGAAGCCATGTCCAAGCTCATCGTGTAACTACAATGGATATGTTTTCGCCATGCAAGCCTCAGAGTAACTATTCTTGTTGCTATGCGAGAAGGTCACTACATTGGTCACGTGTCAACCTTGGTAAGAAAACGTCAACATTGATATGAAAATGAAAATTACTACACCCGCAGCAACGTTATATAACTATAGAGTATTCGCCAATAGGTATATATGAGAATATTAATATACCTGTGGCTGTATGTCCTATTTATCCTACCACTCATATAAATCTCCATAGACTTAACATGGAGTGACTGTATGCCACGGTTATGCCATATAATATCTACATGCCACAGGTGACATATGAAGTTAAAAACATGTGACAGGGTAGGATAAAATCTAAATGTCACTTAATTTCATACAACTGTTTACATGGCATTCGTTGTCTTCTGCTACAGATATCACTCAGCTCCGCTTCGTGATATCATTCCGCGAAAACTCATGCCATATAAAAAATTGTATGAAATTTCGTGACGTTTCTTGATAGTATACCGCCTGCTCCTTTCCATATCGTATTTATGGCTATACATCGGCTGTATGTCGGTGTCGCGTCATCTGGTCGTCAATGTCACCGCGTATTTATTACGTACAGCCACGTAATTTCTGTGTATTCACATCAAGTGGTGTCTTATTTTGAATGCTTTCTAGAGTGGTCACTGCCAACACTCAACACTGTCAACCCGAATCAGCGCGAATTTCCATATACTACTCACAGGTACAACCACACAACCGATTCGGCATCATCGCTCTTTTTCTATTAATGTTTTCCACCTGCAGCCTCGTCCGTGTCTGATTTTGTCCAGTTTGTGGCAATATATAAGGTACCATTCTGTGAGCCTAGCGGTGCATTGTTTAACTTATGCCCCAGTCACACTAGCGTAAATTTTGGTGTTTCTTCTACGTTTTTGAATTGGTGCACATGGGGACCACGTATTAGCTACGGATTTGGAACGTATCTGTTTGCTTTGCTTTATGCCCCAGTCACACTGCCGTAAGAAACGGCGTTTTCCCGTTTACGCACGTCTACGTTCTTCAACGCATTTTGAAATCTACAAATACGCTGCAAAACGCCGCAAATCGTGGAGATACTTAAAGGAAAGTTGGAATGCACGGAAAAACACCACAATACGTATAGAGGCGTAAATAAGCGTTGATAAACGTTGGGAAGCGTACTAAAACGTTAAAGCGAAGCAAACAAATACGTTGCAAATCAGTAGCTAATACGTGGTCACCACCAATTCAAATACGTAGAAGAAACGCCAAAATTTACACCAGTGTGACTGGGGCATTAACGTTCACGATTCTTTTTTTTTTCAACATGTATACGCCCGGCGTATACATGTTGCACGGAGGATATTTGCTCTCGTATATGCCTGGTGTGAAATACAGCCAAGACGCGTCCGTATACTAAAGGAAACGGTCTTGTATACGCCTCATACGCAGGTACGGATGAGAGGCATATACAAATGAAAACAAGTTGATTTACAGCCGATACGTGTATTGGGGCTAACTGAAGAGTTGGCCTTAATACGAGGCAAGGCGCGGTCGTTACGGACTCCCCTCGTCGTCAAGGACTCTCACGTGGTTCCGGTCACGTCGCCCGGTCACGTGACCATGCCACCCCGACCCGCCTGCGTTCACTTCAACCCTGGGCTGCCGACGTGAAGGAACCACCCACCCACCCTACAAAAACTCTTAACTCTCTTCTCTCAACTTTCTCCTACTTCGTAGGGCTTTTCAATAGCTCGTCAACTATCTCTTATATCTTACTCGTATGTTATATTGGACTACGAAAACTGATCTCGTACTTCTACTCGTACTTAATGAATTATATGTCCATACCCGCGCCTTGTGTTAGTCATTGCCGCGATGGCGCATTTATATATAAAATGGTTAGTTTCGTGCAGTGAACGCAATTGCTGGACTACTCTATGTTGTAACCCAGTATACACTGTCTTTCTTCTTTTGCTACGCAAGGTTTACCGAAGAAAGACATGTCTGCACCCGTATTTACATTGGCAGGGGCATGTTCAAGCCAAATATCTGCAATCATACAGTGGCGTTCCTCAGCACAAGTGGTGGCAATATCAACACTATATCAAATCGAGTATCTCAAAACCTTAGAGGTTTGTACAGTTATGTAGAGGATATCAAATAATGTAGAAGAGGTGTGTAAAGTCACATTAGCTTAGAATGTATAATGCATGAAATAGTAGAATAGAATATATGAAAGTAGGTTAGTTGGATAATGGAACTCTCCTTTTGGAAGGACACATCAATAGGTTTCCCTTATGATTCCGAGGGTCTAAATAACTAATATATATCAAATGTACACGCTTGGATAATATCCTTCAGAGTATCTAACATTTATACGTAAATACTATTTTTTTCTTCATTGAATAATAAGAATAAACATGTAACAGCCTAGAGGGTCAGATAGGGAGAAGAACCAATCACAGGAAGGCTTGCATCATGAGCTGTCCTTTCGAAGGATTCTGGTCATTGTCCTCCAATGAACATTCCTATCATTGTCCTTATTCTTGGACCCGGCCACAAGGCAGAACTCAGGACAGACAATAACCGTAGAAAGGCAACCGTTAACCACGAAATGTCCACACGTAGTTATACACGAGTGTTTTTCTTGAATAGATCAGACTCAGGAATTCAAATATTATAGTGTATATCATTCGGGACTATTTCTCCCCCCCCCCTCCTCCAACCCTAGGCATAGCGCTGTAAAAAAATATTTATTTATCGACTATTTCTTTCACCATAAGGTGTTTTACAAAGTAACAGTCGCACGACTATGTTACAGGAACATTTATCCCACCCCTGGTACAGGTTGTGCCATTGAGTTAACGTTGAAATAAAATACACCACGCTCACCTACGTAGAGTGTCAATTCTCTGCCATTGCAGTGGCAGAGAATCTATGTATGGTGCGACCAATGAACGTCGTGGAAAAGAAAATAGTTCCGGCGCCATTGTTTGAACCGCAGCTGCAGCAACAATAGTTCCAACGCTATTGTTTGAACAATTCAATACATGATTATATTATTGCTTAAAATCAACTGTAAGGTCCGTGTTGGGGGTGAGATAAAAACAGAACCGCTTTCGAAACGTATTTTGAACCACTACGCCACGAGTTTGGATGCGGAGTAATCGTCACGAGGCGTAGTATTACAAACATATCTATTTTATCACTCACTTCGTCATGTTTCCAAGACAGGCTCATACAACACATAATTTCCTTTTAAGTAACTGGATTGTAATTCAAACAGATAGACTAGATAGCTAATTAAAGAGTGTGATATCCGTATAGCATGGTTGTGGTAACTGACATTGTTTATATAATGGGTAGCGGTAACTGGGCAGTCCCTATACATTTTCAATGGGAACTTTGTATACCTTGGAAAATAACATAACACGAGTCTAATCAGCCGTCCAATCCGTCCCAGAGCTGACCTAGGCACTCTCCCTTCCACTCTCAAAACAAAATCACCCCGTCCAGTGCTAATTGCCTCGGCGCATGCGTCAACCCATCCCCTCGCGATATCTCGCGTGGGAATGCGAGAGCAGCGTCCAAGACGCATCGCTGATGGCGTGAGGCCGTTGTGAACGAGAGGTCCGAGAGCGAGAGCAGGGCGTGCTCTGTGTGCGTCCCACTCAGTGTCCGGCGCTCTCCGGCGGAGGAAGGGCCGTATGCTACGCGTCTCTAAGCTCACAGTTTACGCGGGGTTTTAAGGCGTTTCTAACGGAAAGCAGACGATAATTGTCAAACATCATGTGGAGAGTACCAACGACGCTTCTTCGCGGGCTGGATGTACCTCATGGTTTACATCACGTGATGAGAACTGTATCGCTGATTTGTTTATTATTATGCGCTTTGGAGAATCAGCTGGGATTAGTTCAGGGAGCTACCTCCAGGTGGGTAACATCTAATCTAGTAAGAGTATGATTGTCTCCTTCACATGTTTGCTATGTCTTTTTGCCATAAATCGATGCCTGTTGCATTTCCAGCCTTGATATCCATGTCATATTCGATATCAAATGTTGGACAGTAAGACCACTGACTTATGTATATTTAGATTAGGATTCTTCACACTCAGATATGGTGCTTCATTCAGAAATAGCCTTGCACTACAATGTCATTGGATTTACGACGTTTCTACCTGCCGGATATTGCCATTGAATTTTGAATTTCGCACCATCGACCGATTAATTGCAATTTTGGTCAATAATAATTGGAAATGGGGATCAAATAGATACATGGTCACCGATTTTCAAAAATTACGCAAATAAAATACGCAATACGGCACAACCGACCGATATTAGCACCACTGATGTCGCAAGGTTGAATTACTGGGTGGCAGAAAAAAAATAGAGGCAATAATCGCTCGACAAGTTCAAATGATGTATACTTTGGTGCCACCAATTATTTGGCATTGATATCACCTTGATTGACTTTTGTACAGGGTACAATCAATCGATTGGGTATTCGTACTGTTGATAACGCCGCATGACATTTCCATTTAAAACTTTCTTTTTTTTGCTCGTAATGTGAAGAAGTCACCTTGGCAATCATTTCCATTATGATTGCCATCATTCAGTTCTACAAATCGATTAAAACTATTTCCTGATATGATTGCAAAAGAAGGGTCAAATTACAAAACAAGAAGGTAATTCAATTGAAGTTTAACACATAGATCAGAATAGCCGTAATCTGATAACAGAAAAAGGACTGTTATCGATGTGATAACTGGAACGTTTTGACATCCTTCTCCCTTACTCACACTGCTGGTTATTTTTGATTCATGGTCCATGCACAACCATAAGGCCCGGCGTCCACCTACTATGATATGGCTCCGATATGGTCTACGATACATCTCCCGATAAAAAGTCAAAATCGCGTCGGAGGGTCACCTAATATCGGGGCAGTTGACCACGTTTCTGCGATTAGACACCGATAAAAGCCCAATACAATGCGTGGTGGATTGGCATGTCTAGACATATGTCTACGATTTTGAACCTTCACGATATGTCTCCGATATTTGCTTTTTGTATCGGTGCCATATCGGTTGGTCTAAATTTCTATCGTAGTAGGTGGACGCCAGGCCTTACAGAAGGTTTGGCGAACAGCTTCATAGGGTTTGAAATCACCTAGAAATAGCCTTTCAGCTGATATTGCAGACAGGACTTCATTGGTCACACGATAAAGTTGAAACAAAGATTTACGTTATCAGATTTTGAATATTCTATCAATATTGGTATAAATTATCCTTGAACCTCGATGATAGGTTTTGTGACTATACCTGAATTTATGAAATATATGAACCTCCTAGGTAATTCAGCTGACCGCAATGTCTAGTTTCATTATATACCCATGAGGGAAATACCGTAAATACATACCTTTCAACCTTATATCATAAGAATTCCATACCGAACACGGTTCCGTAATACAAAATACAGAACCCTGTTCCATCCGGGTTAACTAGCAAAAGGTTGTTAGGCCAGACTATGGTAATCTTTTTACGATAATTTCAGGCATATAACAAATGAAGAACAACCTATTATGCTTGTACAAGCTACAGAATTCAGTGGAAATTCATGGTTCCCACAGAACTCGGCAATCGCCTTGTTCTTTATTGACCTAGATTCCTATCCCTTTTATAGCTTGTACAGCATAGTTAAGTCGTTTTATATGAATATATATATGATTAGGAGAAGGGTTATTCTGTTTGGGGAATTCGAGGAAGCCCATGTATTAATGTACCCGAAGTCCCTACAATATAGCACAAGGAGGCTGGCAAAGTAAGACTAGCTGATATCAAAGTGCATGATGTTTGTGGCATAGGACTCGGGCGACATCTGAACCTCTGGGGGTGAACATGACAGACCAAAGATATAATGCAGCACCGTGAAATCAGCTCACTCGATTTTCATAGGATGTATCGTTTGCATGCGGCATACCAGTGCCATATGCTATAGAGCTCGCTAATAAAGCGAAATGAACTTTGAACTCTTCGTCGTGATACGGCTTAAATATCCACCTAATACAAAGTGTACATAGAAAACACATAGGGAGTGTGCATCGACATACAGGGCGCATATAAATCTGTTGTATGCAACGGTTTGGAAGTAAGTTCACGGATATATGGAAAAATTACTAGTGCTGGCGGAAAAATAGCGCGTGACTAAAGTGAAATAATATTGCCTGTCCGGAAAAAGCTGGACATTAAATACAATATTTACTGGTTTCGGTAGTATAATCATCTATTGTGTTCGGCTATAGATATAAAATCATGTATACACAGTTCCTGTAATGCTACCTTTCTAGTACATCCTATTCAAAAACCCTTGTGGTATTAGTCTGTTCAATCATTTATATTTGGCATCTACTGCACGTCCGGCCTTGCTGCCATTTCTCATTTTTCTTTTAATTCAGATAAAGACAGACAATATTAACCAGATATGGCGCTTTTCCACATACCAGTCGTACAGTTTTGTCTTGCTGAAGTCATCTGTTTATCCCAGTAGAGTATTTAGTGTAGGGTATGTAATATAAGGCAGACTGTACGCTGATCATCAATATATCCGTGTAGCTACTCTCTACTTATTGCACAAAAACAGCATTGATATACAACAATGGATTTCTTATTGAAAAGAGCTTTTTTTGAGATGTTGTAGCAGTACAGAGGGCTGTCTTTTGAAAATGATCAGAATCCCCCTCCTAACCAAAGTCTTCTTTAGATTTCCATATTAGAAGATCTCCCGGAATACAAAAGACCAGGGGCCTGTTTAATAACCTATGCCTATGAACGTACAGGGTACAAAGAGACCACGTATGAGGGTTATCGTTTATAATATTCAATCTCTTTAACTAAGACAGTCCTAACCAACGGAAGATTGACCGACATCGTCCTTTGGTCTCGTTGGCATACAGTAAAGGGTCTTCTTGTACGAACAGAAATGATTCAAAACAGGCCTCTTTAATCCTACCCTGTTTTAATGGTATATATCCCGGGGAATAATCTGAAATTCTAGTGAACATAATTTAATTGATATAGGGAGGATATGTTAAAGTGTGCAGGGTAGGAGGAATTCAAACAATGTCATGACATTTCATACATTCTTTAGGGCACATAGCTATTGTTTTATGGAGTTGGCCATCTTGCCCTCGACGCCGGAGAAACACCAGGTGGCGTTCCCAGTTATCCACGGATTGTATTTTCGTGTTCTTTTTTCGGATTGCCACAGAGGGGTTTTAGCCTTGTCTCACGATTATCAATGGATTATAAAAACAACGGCTGTCCTCCGACTACAGTGGCACGATTTCACTATTACCTGGTGGATGTTGACGGAACTAGCAATCACTTCGCTCCCTAAAAATCGCAATTAGATATTGCAGTAGAGCTACTGCCTTCTAGTACAATTGTATATGAAGCTGGAGTTCCTTTGTAGAATTATACTCAAGAACTTGGGTTGTTTCCTATTGTTCAAGATCACGATGCACATCTGAAATACACGTAACAATGAACACGCACATGAATGAGATCCCATTACCTCACGTATACTGGTCCAGGGCCTTTCTGGGCCCTTTAAGTTACGTGAGTTGGCCTAACATGTATATGACATTTCAGTTTCCCGCAAGGTATGCCCCATCCTTCTTTGTTTTACGAGACAACAGAGCGTTCATTTATGGTTGTTTTCTGTCTGAAACAGCGTCTTGGTTAAAGCTCTTGTGACTAACATCGGTTTTGAATGTGCGCTGTTTCATGTTGCCTGTACTACTGCTGATGCCTCTTGAGCAAAATAACTACATGTACATGTATAAAGAATACATTGCAAACAAGTTTGCTGAATAAGCCATATTTCAAATACTAATTTCCCCAGAGGGTTAACTATCATAACCACCGTGAGCATAGCGTACACTATGTGTTTTATGATTGAAATGATAAAATATTCATTTAATTCAATATGTATAGCCTAGTATGTATGCTGAAAAAGTTAATTTAATTAAACTCTTTTCATCTAGATAGACATGACCGATAGTATCACTGTCGCCAAATTGAATCTGTGCTAATTAAGCTTCCTGTTGTTCGGAAAGGGATTAGATCAATGGCTCATCCATTCAGTCATTCGGGTTTATTCTTAATTAGGGGAACAGGTGCAGAATAAATGGGTTGCGTTTGATTAATCTTTTCTGAAAAAAATGTCTCTTAAGATTGAGGATTGATCGATGTGCAAAAAGATTGTCTTGGCAAACGGTAGTCTCTAATGTGTGCATACTAAATGCCAGCAACCAGAAACAGGCGTACTGCGGATAGTAGGTGTGTCATGGAAATGGCCTTACCCGGTGTTTACATAGACAATAAACGATGGTTTTGTGGATTGATGGCCGTAAACCACGAGTGTTGACGCGTAGTAATACACGAGCGCTAGGGAGTGTATAACGACGTCAACCTCGAGTGGAAAACAGAGCCGCCTGTCCGCAAAACCATCGTTTGTTGCATTTGTTATCTATCTTTTCAAATGAATTAACCCAAGAATTGCCATATTAATAACAATATGGACTATTTCTTTGCCCTATAGCACAAAGGGACTATATTCCCGTATACCACAGCCGTGAGGCCGCATACCCCAGATTTGAATCCGTATACCACAGTTATGGTATCTGAAAAGTTTTATATTATGGCTCGTGCCTTACTGAATCCCCATACATTTACAATGTGGTCTTTGTATACCATGGAAAATATACTACACCACTGTAGGTGCTGATTCTTGAATTTAGCACCACCACCAACGGACGACTATGCAGGCGATTTGAGGCCGACGACTATTATGAGGCGGCTTCCATTAGCGGCTTGCATTAGCTGACAATTCTGTAAAAAAAAAGCTCAGTCCTCGTACATTTCTATAAAAGTTTGTCTTGCGTAAGCGCTTGAGGAAATTCTTGGATCGCCGACTATTGCAGCTGATATTGCCTCATAGGATCATCCTCAGATTATGTAATCGGGCACCACCTGACGATTGCGCTAATTATTTTAGGCCATCGACTATTTCAAAGCGGTTTGAATGAATCGTCGAGACACCTGGCAATTTTGTAAAGGCTCAGTCGTCGATCACCTCGCCTTTTGGGTAAAAACGTATATTATTCGTCAACAATAATGACAATTTACTCATCCCTTTTCACCTTTACTCATCTACTCATAGCTGCATATTATTAAATGAAGATAAATTATCTAGTTTAAACGCTTGATGCGATTTTGTGGTTGAAGATTCTCGGTAACATTTTTCTCTGGGAGCACCAGATGACGACCTTTTGCTGCTGGGGAAAGAGAACATTACGCTAACCTGGCGATTACACCAGACTATTCTGGCCGGCGATTGTGGCATTTTGCACCTCCTGACGACTTTCAGCAGTAAAAAGCTAGACATCATTTAAAGACAAATGCGGGTAGGTATCGAAACGCCCCCTGGTTTAACACTGCTGCTGCCATCTGGGGCCATGAAAATATAGCAGTTTCTCATAGACACCAATAGATAAGCACTTACCTTCTTTAGATGGCCTTCCCATAGAAATTAGCATGGTGACATAGCATTTTTTAGCATTTCTCATTTGTACATGTTCCCAACTATCATAATCCAGAATTATTTGAAGATAGCAATAGAACATCAGTGTTATTTAGCAACAAAGTCAAAATATTGCAATTTCCCATAGACACCAATAGTTAAGCACTTACATTTTCAGATGCCCCCCCCCCCCCCCCATAGAAGTTAGCATGTTGACATGCCATTTTTTAAAATTTTTTATTTGCTGATATATAGAACTTATATTATCCTGAGTTATTTGCAAATCTGAATAGAATTTAGAAATCACCCAACTACCAGCATTTGTCTTTAAACGCCAAGCGTGTGGTGACTGTAGATCGCCTGATCACATTACACAATTCAGCAACACATCACGACTTTTGGACACGCTCTGACGCCCACGACTATTCCAAGCAGGGTTGAATTAGTCGTCTACACGGGGGGCGCTCCTATGAAAACTATTGGTCGTCAGTGTAAATGCTCGGGTATATTCTGAGGTCGACGACTTTTGAGGTGGACATTGCCACCACCTGACGATCGTATTGGCCTGACGATCTACAGTCGCCACATATTTAGTCGTCTAGTGTAAACGCCGATCGTATAAACATTAGCTATTGATTAAGTAAGCAATAATTATAAACAATATCCTGTTATCCAATTTTATTTCTTTGTCTTTGGTTGTGCCTTCTTTCAATTTATTATTGATCAATAATATGACATATATCTAGTAAATGGGAAACAAAGTATTTGGACGCATTAACAGGAACATACAGGCTATATTCAAAGGAAATGACATAGCTTTAAAGAAAGTCCTATTACACTCAGTACAAATACACCGAAATAGCTAAGGCTGAAATCCGTGCTGTGGGTTGAATATTATTAAGCTGAATGACCGTAAATGCTGGTATCTGTTACGTCATATTCAGCGTAACCAGGAGCGTAACCAGCTACCAACGTGTGTAACCAAGTTAACAGACAACAAGGAACAAATTAACCCGTGACCAGGGGTTTGATCTGGGAATAATATGAAAGGTGAGACCGTCGGCGCCTTACAATCTATATAAATACTAATACTTGAGAAATGCATCGGTCACTCTCCTATGTAATGAACTTTCCCATTTTCAGAACAATATTTCAATAATTCTACTATTTGCTACAAAATAAAACTCTTAGCTGTAGCTAAATAAAAATTATTTGTCAGGAAAAGAAAAAAACTCAACCAGAATAATAAATTCCGATCATTTAGATCAACATTTGTCCTTGACATATTGCATACATGTGCATGTAACTAGGACAATATTGTGGCATATCGGTGGTTGCTTTTCGATTTATGGTTGTATGAACTCCTCCACTGCCGCTGAGCTTACCAGAGAGATTGCTTACAAATCTTCAACATTAATCACGATATGACTGAGATGTCTTTAGACGTTAGAATTCTTCTAAGAAAGCGATGTATAACTATCAGAAACATATGCAATATATATGGCTTATATCCGTCTCCAAGGGTGTTCCCTGTCTACTATATTTCCGTCTATGTCTATTCATTTTTGCTGATAAAACAATCATTTATCAACAAGACGTGAAATATCGCAGACTAAGAACAAACTCCAATCCAACTACACTCCCTTGTTGTCCTGACAACGACTTCTAACAGCCTCGTGGTGACCCTCCGGACAGGAACTTCCGGTCTGACTAGGAGGAATGGTAAAAAATGTCAATATCCGGTGCCAGAGTTGGCTTGGCTTCAGACCCGGCGCACAGAATTATGCGTTATTTATTTGACGGGGATGCTGCAGAGTGACTTTCTTTTAACGAGATGGACTGAGTTATGGCGACGACATTCTCGTATTACATCATGCTTATCTGGCGAAGGTGTCCCTTAAAGCCTTACTGCTAAAAGTAGAACGGTTATACTTCTACTAGTGGCTTATCAGAGAGTTGCGAATGAATGGAGAATGATGTTAAAGGGAGTACCGATATGCTACGATGCAAATTTCGCCTATCATGGTCAATCCAGAAATTGATGAATGTCTATATATAAGGCCTTTTCCCATTGGCCGACAAACACGGTGCAGATTTTCTGTGTTCTCCGAATAGCCTGTTTTCATTTTGGGTCAGCAGTGCTTAGGTCCGTCGGTGGTTCCTGACTGTATATCGGTGATGGCCAATGGAAATAAGCCATTAGGAGAACGCAGAAAATCCACACAGTGTCTGTCGGCCAATTAAAACGGGCCTTATCGTAGCCTATCATCATGCATTGGGACAGTATTCGAGGGTGACTATGGTACCGACAGAACTCACGATGAAACCAGCTCACTAGTTTTATCCGGTGTTCACTGCAGGTGTTTCTATTGTAGCACTGCATCAAGACTGAACCAGTGATACATTGGACCCGTTTAATAATCTAGGATCATACATGAAGACCCTTTTCTGTAACTCTTACAAGGATTATCGTTTAATGATATCCTAAATCTGCTAGCTTAGACAGTATTTGCCATCCATAAGGGCGTCCATAAGTCTTGAGTAAAATTGGCCCACATCGTCCCTGAGTCTATATGGCATACAGGGGCCCCTGGTCCACTAACAATTTGCTTCGTAGAATCCTACGATGATATAAGCGTACACAATACAAATCGTAATACAGAATTTGCGCCAGGAGCACATCGGGAACTTATCATGGTGTGTGCCTACTAGGAACGATATGCTCTCAAAATAGAAATCATAGTAGATAAACACCCCCTGTAAAATACTAAGATATGAAGATGATCTGTGAAGATTGCAAACAATTAGATGGAGTCAGTTTAGTTCACAAAGGCAAAACGGAAGCTGTTCAATAGAGTGCAATACTAATTAACTCCTTTACTGCTGTATCAAATAGTTGTCCCTGGTAGTTTTATAAGATAAGGAAACATCTCAAATACAGAAGAAATACAAAATAATCGACGAAAGTCAATTAGGAAAAAGCCTCAGATATACATTCTCTACACGACCAGATAACCTTAAATGATGCAAAATAGACTATAGGAGGCACAGCAGGTTTTATCTTAGAGTGCTGCTAGACACAAAGCCACCTAGAGTCTGGAGTGGAGGCGTTCTTATAGAAGAGGCCCTTCGCCTCAGAGAAAGTAGTCTGTGGCTCGCATGGGAACTCCAGAGGTGAATACTCGTCAGGTTCTTCAATGGATGGCTTTATCGGGGATGGCCCTGCTTCCTGTCCGCACTCTAGAGACCACACGCAGAATGTTAATACTACAGTCATCTACATCAACGCACTATAGTATTTAGAGTGCCCTAAATATCTCATGATTTATATCACACCGTAATTGCTTCATTGCCAGGCTATATTCCTAGAGAACATTTGACGGTATATTATACGGAAACTGGCTTACTGTAAACGTTCGGCAAAAATAAGCGGTGAAATCAGCCTGCAACGATGCAGTAATTTAGTTTCATACTCTGACATTCTATTGAACCGATTTCTTCAACTTTCTGAAATGACCATGACATGGGAAATTTGATTCATAACCATGTCATAGCCATGTCAGAGCCATGTCACAATCAGTGGGTACCAGGGTCTGCGTCCACTGAGCTCCCGATGCACTACAATAGGTAATTTGATAAACCTTCCCACACAATCGTAACAACATTGTAATACTTGAGTCTATAGAGTTTCCGATTCCTTGTAGATCTTTTTATGATGTGAGGCTCTAATGGGTATACATGAGATGTGACCAGTTTGCTTGATTACATAGAAATCCCTGCGGGAACGTGTCCGAAGAGATGGGACAGCGGGTTGGTGGTCTCTGTTGATAGCAATAGAGACTAATTATGACATAACTCGGTCTGCCAATAAAAAGTTTTATTACAATAAAAGTTTTTTCAGAGTATATATTATACGATGCATGAGAATAAGAACATTTGATGAATATGATGATGACAAATTGATAAAACATGTACAGTTCATATAAAATATTTGTAGACATAATTTAAAGCTTATATAAAGCAATTAAGCTCAGTTAATCAATCCAAAAAAATAAGCCCCGCCCACCACAGAGCGGAGCTACCACGTGTACATGTACCCTGGACAACTTTGAGGCAAAGGTCGTCTATAGGAGCACTGCTCCAATGCTAAAGTATGGGAGTAGTGTTAGTAGTAGAGGAGCAAATGACCTAAAAAATGGGTCACAATGACACCCGAGAGTCTCCTGGCTGAAACTTGCCATGTTGGTCAATTATGACCTCAGGAATCTGAATCTGATGCTTGTTTGTTCCAAAAAGTGTAGCATCATGCTCGTTTCCATGGTAACAGAAGGAAAACATATTTTTATAATTACTGATATATATTAAATACTTTGATATAAAAAGATAAAAATATGCAATTTTTCTGTGAAGAAAATCATTGATTCTTTTGTCAAAAGTATACACTATGAAAATATACCCTTTTCCATTCTCATGGAAGATTTATTGCCATGGTAACATTCCAATATCTAGGAGAACCCTTATTTTCGTTTTTCTTATGGTACTTTATGGTACTTGATGTTGAATAAAAAGAGTTATTTTATGAACAACACATAAAAATTGATGAATATAGCAAAAATACAAAGCAATAATGGGCAGCGCCATTTTTTTAAGTCATTAGATTGTTCCTATGGCAACCATCGCAAGGTAGTTTCTATGACCATATCTGCCAAATAATGATAATTTAACTGGACATTTGTTTGGTGAGTTCTAATGACATGGCAACTAGTAGAGGAGTATAGTATAAAAATGGTCATTAGAGAGTCTCCTGCATGAAATCTGCCATATTTGTCAATTAGTACATGGGGAATCTGATTCTGCCACTCTTTTGGCCAAAAGAATGTAGCATCACTTCCGTTTCCATGACAACATACATGCATAATGATTTACTCAGAAATCCCTATTTTCCTATACATATGAATAGTAAATATAAGAAAAACAACAAAACATCTGCTCACAAGCTTTCATTTTCATTTTTATATGTGTACCTTTGGAACATAATGGAGGATTGTTATTTACATTCCCTTAGAATTTTATTGCCATGGCAACCAATGCAGACCAGAACATCCACTGCAGGAAGCAACTCTGAATGTATGTGAAACTAACTGCTGTACCTTTATAGTCACTGAAGATGAGTCTCCTGCATGAAACATGGCATGATTGTCAATTATTACATGGAGATTATGATTCTGCCACTCTTTTGGCCAAAAGAATGTAGCATTAATTCTGTTTCCATGACAACATAAAAGCCTGATAATGTACTCAGAAACCACTATTTCCCTATACATATGAATAGTAAGTGTAAGAAAAACGGTGAAGCATCTGCTTATGAGATTACATTTGCAATTTTTAAAGCATGAGATTACACTTGCATTCTTTAAAGCATACATTTGGGACATAATGAGGGATTATTATTTCCATGTCCTTAGAATTTGGTTGCCATGGCAACCAATGCAGAATAAAACATCCATTTAAGTAACAATCTCTGACTGTCATCTAAATAAATTGCTATAACTTTATAGCCACTGAAGATAGAGACCTAATGGAAGTATCTATTCTGGTACATTAAAGCATGTAGAATCCAATGGAATGCAGCCACAATCCCAGAATGCAATATTTAGGTTGCCATTTTAAATCTGAGCACTTTCAAATAGATATACATGTATATATACATATGGTATGACACCATTTAGTACAGGTTTTTATATGGCCAGATGTCACAGATCGTCATCAAATGACCATTATTGCTTTTCCATTCAATAAAATGCTCAATTTAATAGAGATCTATGATTTTATTTTGTACTCTGGTCAGGCTCAGTCAGATCTTGCAGGGGAACCACAGTTTTGCCTATGTGGGATCATAAATAACAGAGCTAGAAGGCCCAATCTACCCAAAACATGGTGTTTTTTCATGATAGAATGAATGTACCATAATTGCAACAGTCAGCATTAGTAGAAAAATATAATAATGTTAACAATTATTGTTCTTAACTGGGTCCCCATAGGTTAACCCTTTAAGGGCGGATGATGCCTTAAGGCATCACCCAGCTGGGGGTGGATGATGCCTTAAGGCATCATTTGCTGGATATTTATGCAATTGTTTTTGAAAATGAAATATATTAACAATAAACTTTAAATTTTTACAGAATGGAGGTGTACCCTCATATTATCGAATTCTAGATAATAGAAATAAAAATATTAAGGATAATAGATTAAATCACGTGATAAACCTTCAAATTTAGAATTCAGAGGACAATGCCCCCGTCCCCTAGAACTGTACATAGCCACTAGTAGCCGTCCCCATGTGTGTAAGTCTGCCATAGACGGCCGTCCTTAAAGAGTTAAGGAATTTTTCAGACCATTTACAAATTTTGGGCAGGATAGTATACTCTCTACAAAGCAAAATGTACATGTGTAGTTTTAGTGTGGAAACGATTGACTCGCTAAAGAAGGAACCCTCCCAATATCTACATACAGCGCAGACAGGAATAGGGCATTGCTACCTGCACCGACTGTCAGACTGGAGCTATAAAACCGACAGCTAGAGGGCTGAGGGCAGTCAGTCAGATCTGAGACTCAGCAGTGTACACATAGCCGTGATTACCGACCATGACGAGCACTATAGGCAGTACAATGTCCACAACAAGAATATATGGTAACTAATACACTATACAAACTATTTCTATGTATCTCTATATATGTATCTCTGTCTCTATGTATCTGTAGTCTCTGTATTTGTATCTGCATGTTTTCTAATGAATTTACAAGGCCAGGTGAGAGAAAAGTTCAGGGCACTGAGGCATGACAGGTGGGGGTCAGGGTTGTACTGACCAGTGTGTGTATGGGGAGGGGGAGGTATGTATGTAACTCTGTGTAATATGTATCTATATATCTGTATATGTATCTCTGTATCTTTGCATGTCTGTCTATCTCAAGATCTGGTTTATGTCCCACCATTCCTCACAATAAATGAAAGACTCACAGGGAATCCATGCATGTTCGCTATCATTCTGTGGTGCAGCTCTCACTTGTTGTGATTCCTGCATGTAAATGAGGTGTAGTCCACCCTCCCACCTGTCTTATATATACCCCCACTGACTGGTTCTGGTGACCTGAATGGTCGTGACAACTGACACACACACTCACACAGGCCGGCCGTTCTCTCACCGTGTGAGGGGCGGCGTTTTATTTTTTTGATAATTATCATAAGGAGTGATTTCCTTATCTCATCTTTAAGAAGCCTTTAGGGCATGTGAGGTAAGGACAGTATATAGGTATTGACAGTTTTATGACAATATAGAGTGTAGGTGGGTGGGAAAGACAAAATCCCGGACAAGTGTAGAAGACGTCTGTCCCATGTAAGTGACAGGCGGGAATTGAAAGAAAGATGGTGGCGGCACGTGACCGTGACGTCTGTATAAATTAGATGTGACATGTAATAAGAGTAACGGGCAGCCGGGAACAGAATTAACATCAATTTACAATTAATACCAATGACCTTTTGTCAAGGTGAAGTACATCTATGACTTGAATACCTTCACTCTCCTAGTTCTAAGAATGCCTAGAGGCATACCCCTGTCAGATTTTGAAGATCCCTCCAGGTATCCCCTTGGTGAGACCTGAAGATGCATCCAGGTATTTTGGGGGTATTTAAAGAAAGGCTAATCTTGAGGAGAATTAAATCTATGTAGTTTGATGATTTTCCAGAATATTTTGAAAACAAAATTATCATTTTGATTAACTGTGGGTTAGAATAATGTAGCCAAGTAAACCCTTGCTATCATGTTGATACTTGCATATGTCGCTTTATAGTCAGATGCAAAGGTGCTATGGACTTGTGCATAAGGCATATGTTAGGGTACTGCATAACTTGCTCTGTTCCTAAGAGATTCATGGTAGATAAATTGTTGGTAACTTTGGTTTTTCATGTACAATCGGTGTCAGTAAAGAGGCCATTGACATTAGCTTGTGTTAAGTTCAGCTGGTTTTAATTGTCTGGCCGTTTTGATCAAGAGATCAGTGTCATCGTCTGACTCCTATTTCAAGAACTTTCAGTTTCAAGTTTACAATGCAGCAAATACGAAACGATACCCATATAATTTTCATAACATTCCTAATTACGCTCAACACTGACACTGCTTCCTGTCAAGCGTTCACAGAATGTAGACAATTAGATATCCATCCAGCTGATGAAAAAATAACATCGGTAACAAAACATGAGGAAATGAATGCCTGTGCGTAAGAATATATAGATGCTGCAATATGAAATGTCTCCTTCGATCGAAAACCAAAGCCTCCGTCGTGAGCTGAATTAGATGAGATGGATCAATACCTGAGAGGAACCAGTGGGGACTGTGACCGAGTGGTCTCCAAGCAGAATCTCCGGAAACTAAGGTTGGTATACAAAGAGGGATATTCTGTCTGGAGGCTCGAGGGTGGTTGTTTATCCTTCTGGAAGGTAATGCGAGGGAAATTACAAAGTTAAATTCGCAGACGGTTCCGTTCATCTTGGATTCAATGCATATATATGATGATTTGCGGAAACCTACCTTTAGGAAATAGTTAATCTTAAAAGGAATTCTTTTGTGAGCACTTGAGCAATATATGAAAAGCATACTTAAATAATTGATTCTCCAAACTGCCTTCAGGAATTTATTCTTGATACAGTCATAAATCAAGACAAACAGATTTTACTTACTATTGGAGGCATTCTTTTAGCCGCTAAATATTTTTCTTGTAGAATTCGTACTTTTGTTTTTCTTTACTTTTATTTTAACAACATTTCGGCTGAATTATTTTGCCGGCGTAGTTGCTATGGTTCAATGAGCAGCCCTGTCGGTGCGTAGTCGGGCGCAGCCAATCTGTGCCTTATTGAGCGAACAACTCAGAAACTAAATATTTCATAGAAAATGAAAAACTTTGAGTTATCCATAATCTGTCGGAACAAATGATCAGAAGGAACTGCATCGAGATCCATAGCCGCTGACAATATACCATGGATTTTGATTGTGAAATAGTTCCATGAGGCAAAGCTGATTCAAATTATGTATCAGACCAAAGCGAATGGCATATTGACAGCGGCTACAGATAAAGTGCGATTCAGATTTATCCCACCCCTATCACTGACTGATTGGCTCATGTTTGTGCAGTCATTGCCCATTGAGTGTTTTTTTCCACAATACTGCATTGGCCTTGAGTACGAGTTCCCAATGGTAATCTTATGGGGGGGGGGGGGGATTACACCGTCTTGCCTGTATACATATGTAGGGTCTATGGGCTGAGGGAGAAATATTATCGAAGAAACAATGATATGAAATAGAGCTATCAAGATCTTGAGAAGGAAGGATCCCATTACTGACGTGGAACATGTCTCCTCCATTTATTTTTTACTCTTTTTTTTTTATATATTCATTCCATGGAGCATTGCTTGTCTTTATTATCAAATCATACAAAGTTCCAAGTTCCATAGTTCATCTAGTATTGTAAATAATGTTCACATTTGAAATGTTTTATTGGCCGCTATGCCTACAAATTCAGGTTCTCTTATCATATTAGTTACATAGCCTTAAGCGCCCTCCTTTTCTGTATTGCATTCTCCTCGCCATACAGCATTGAGAAGACAGTGCCATTAAAAGTATGCTGGTATCTTATTTCATTAATTCACAACCATTATTCGATAGACAGTATTCTATCCTATTGGCTTTATAACGAGTTGTGGAGTTTCATCTTTTTTTATATTAAGTATGAGAGCTCTTCAAACGTTAGTTCAAATGCACAGTCTGGAAGTTGCCTCGACTGATCTTCTACTGTACACAGGAGGGAGCCAATAGAATCCCTGCCAGGATGAGGTTTCTAAGATATGAGCCAGGATAAATCCATTAGCTTCTACACTATTTTCACATCCTTATCCCTGTTGCAATTTCCTGCTAGAAGAGAATAAACGGGCTCCAAGACCCGATGGTGACTTGGCTAATAAAAGGAAGTCTAAAGGCCGGCGACCACCTACTACGATAGACAGTCTTCCTGATGGATTTCAGTGCATAATGTAAAAGGAATATATATGGAAACTCTTGCACAAAAGTCCAAGAGAGAAACATCAGCATGCATCATACGCGTTTTTTTTTAGGAATATAGTAAGGTCTATCGTAGACAATCTGGAGTTTTAAACCATTTTTATGGATATTATCAAATTTATAAAAACTGAATATTAGCAAAATGCAATTTAAAGGAACTGTTTTTTTACCGTGTGACAAGGATTTATATTTCATTCCTGAAGTATTCTTGTTTCTCACATTATTTTCAACAGTTGGATATTTTACAAGAACACTTGAATCAGTGATTTTTGAAGTGATCCCAGCTTTTTAACTCAAAAATAGTCCCTTCTCTTGTAACGTGAGGACGTATTTTTGAGAAATAAAACCTCGAACTACCATCCTTACGGGCTCAGTAACTAAGCTCTCTCTTGTTACCCCAAGGAACACATAAATGCAGCAAAATAACATTCTATTTGTTCATCAGAATATATACAGCATCTATCGCAGCCCTTCCCTCCCACACTATGCAATCACGTACTCTGTTCTTGGCATTTCTACACTTTCTGCCTCACTTTGAATAGAGTGGTAAGAATTGATTGAGCCTTGTCTTGTCAATTCATTGCCAACCTCTTGGATTAGTCCCAGGCTTTGTCAGACGTTGGGGATAATCTTATCCCCTCTGGGCGTTCGTCAGCAAGAATTGCGTGCAGGCTGCTTTTGCTCTTTATTCCTCATATTGAAGTTGAAGTATTCGTGTTTGTAGAGATGTTGTTAGCTCGGTGTCTATGCCGCCGTTTACACTAGGCGATTATGGCCAGCGGTTATAGAATCTAGCAACACCTGATGACTTTAGATTGTCGGTGACTAGAAATCGTCTAGTGTAAACACCAAAAGGATGATGACCATAGATCGTCACATTTCGCAATATGGCACTACCTGACGATTATGTGTCACCGACGACTAGAATTCATCATGATTTAGAAAACGGGCATATTTGGCACCACTTCACAACTATGCGGACGATTGAGCACCGATGATTTTTTTTTAAATAGGCTTGAATTAATCGTCAAGAAACACAATAATTTTTATAAAAGTTCAGTCGTCAACCACCTGGGCGTTCGGTCCAGCCCATAAGTTTCAAGTTCACGGCCAAGATATTTAGGTCAACCTTTTTGTCATTTTCGATTTTCTAATGGGAAATACATACATTCAGCTGTAATCTATTCAGGGTTAATCCTCAGATGATTACATACATGTGGCACACCTATAGATGAACAGCAGTAAGCAGTACATGCTTTTAGATAAAGAGAAATGGGACACATTTAAACCTTTATGAATCGTCAAGTGTAGACACGTATAGCATTTCTTGGGTGGATAATTCTAAGTAACAGTTCTTATATCTTGGAGCAGCACCTGACGACATTTCGGTGTACATTCTACTGTAGCCCGGTGTTTACACTAGACGATTCTAGCCGGCGACTCTTGCATTTTGCACCTCCTGACGACTTTCAGCAGTAAAAAGCTAGAAATTGTCTAATGTAAACGCCAAGCGTGTGGCGACTATAGATCGTCTGATTACGTCAGATTACTCAATTTGGCACCACCTCACGACTATTGAACACGCTCTGACGCCGGCGACTATTTCAAGCCTGTTTGAAACAGTCGTCTACACAGGCGGCGTTTCTGGGGCCCGTTTCACAATCCAGGATCGTTTATGTAGACCCTTTTCTGTACGCCATAGAGACCCAGGGACAATGCGGGTCAATTTCATTCAACACTTATGGACGGCCAATATTGTCTAACCCGGCGTTTACACTAGACGATTATACGCGGCGATTCTTGAACCTGACGACTTTCAGCCGTAAAAGTCTAGAAATCGTCTAATGTAAACGCCAAGCGTGTGGCGACTGCAGATCGTCTGGTTACGTCTGGTTATGCAATATAGCACCACCTCACGACTATTAGACACGCTTTGACCTCGGCGACTATTTTAAGCAGGCTTGAATTAGTCGTCTAGAGGGGCGGCGATTCTGTGAAAACAGAGTCGTCGACCCCCTGCAAAACGTGTGCTTTGCTTCAAGACATCAGGGGATGGGGGGGGGGGGGGGTGAGGGGGGGGGGGGGACGGATAGGTGTGTGTGTGTGTGTGTGGGGGGGGGGGGGTGAGGGATAAGTTAATTTTTCTAGGTGTTTTGTGTTGGGCTAGGGAGTGATTTTTTTTGTATCATTTGGGCAGGGATTTATATTGGGAACTAGGGAGGGGGAGTGCTTATGTTATCTTCATTTCTGCAGGGGAGGGGCTTCTTTTATTTCATGAGATAGTGCTAATCTTTTTGGATATATTTTCGGGGGGGGGGGTGTAAAAAAGGGGGCAGGGTACAATTTTATTCAGGTGCCTCGTGGGGGGGGGGGGGGTTATTGGGGTAGGAAATTTTTTTTTTTTTAATTTAGCAAAAGTAACTCTCAGTTATATTTCAGTTGGTCCTGTGATGGGGCAGGGGGTGATTGTTTTTGTGGGGATTTATATTGGTAACTCTGTGATGGGGGGGGGGGGGGGGGGGCTTATTTCATTTCTATTTTTATATGGGGGACTTTTTGAAGAACATTTTTTTTTTGGGGGGGGGATTACAGTGTACGCCCATGTATACACACACACAAAAAACTACAGGGGACAATTTCGAGGGGGGGGGGGGGGGGAAAGGGTCCCCTATACCCCCCCCCCCCCCGGGTGTACCCTGATGAATGGCCATATAGACCTGTAGGTACACCCAATTTAACGCGATTAATTTCCAATGTTTGTTTCTACTGAAAGTTGTCAGTGTGAACGCTTGAGTCCATTCTGAGGCTGACGACTTTTGAGGTGGACATTGCCACCACCTGGCGACTATTGGCTGACGATCTACAGTCGCCACGTATTTAGTCGTCTAGTGTAAACGCCGGGTTAGACAACAGACTTAAATATTATTAGACAATAACCCTTGTACGAGGTATAGAAAAGGTTCTTCATGTACGATCCTAGATTATGAAACAACCCCCAGCTATGTCGTCAGTGTAAACGCTAAAGGACATTCAGAGCTCGACGACTTTTGCGATGGACATAGCCACCGCCTGACGACTATTGGCTGACGATCTACAGTCGCCACATATTTAGTCGACTAGTGTAAACGCCGGGTTAGTCACACCATCAGTCGTCTGTTGTAAACGCCGTTTATAGTGACAGGACTCCTCTATAATGACAGATGTGTGTATCTGCTGACTCAGGGACTTTGTTATCGTCAGGAAAAATCATTGTCTGAGGGTGTTGGACCGGCCGGGGTATTCTCGGAATAGATCTTAAGTCCTACATATGACAGTCCTTCTGTCCTTACAGTGAAGTCCGAGACTTTTTTTTATTGATTGTTATATTCAGTGACATATATTTCTGGTAGCTTGAAAATGCAATTTAACATGTGTACAATCCATCGATGAACAGTGCTGTGTCCGACATAGGAGATTTTAGTATGATTCAGAAATATTCAAACAATGAATTCGCCCCTATACAGATAAAATACACCTTAATATGATATTCATCAAAATTGTCTACACATTAGGGTACATGTGTTTCAAATACACATTACATAGAAATAGATTCTTTTCATTTATTCTCAAGCCTGTCGTTATCTCCTAATGGAGTAAAATAATGTTTCCAATGTTTTCGCATGAAATACAATTTACGTGTGTAATTTTAGATCGAAATAGTATTCAAATTACCTTCAGTAAGCATATTGTCCGGATATAGATTACCCGTATGACCGCATACAATTGTCCGGCTATAATTGATTGAAAATTACTTCATTTGGAAAACCCATCATTCAATAAGTGTTCTTCTATATTTTTCGGTACATTGCATGACATTATAAGCTAACTGGTTAGGTTGTTTTTATAGAAGAGGAATGTTAGTTTGGAGAAGAGCCCCTTTGGGGAAATTATATGCAATTTCCTTTCTTTGATGTAATACTGAAAAAGGAATATCACCTAATATCTACATCCGATGAAAGCATCGTAAATAGATCTCGAAATTGATCTGATAAGATAAAACAATAATAATCGAGAAATTAAATACGTCTTAGAAATATCGACAATCTTCTTTGTACCTAGGCTCAACTGTACAGGATAAACTGTCATCAGCGATACAGAATACAACTTATTGATTTAGTTTTAGAAATGCTACAACGGTGGAGTTCCTTGATAGGGATCATTATTATCGAATAGAATCATTGACTGATTATCTGACTGATGCCATATTGGTTTGATATCAAGATGTGTCCATCCTGTATGTCTGTTACACCCTGTATGAATTGTAAGTGTTCGAATACTGTTTAGTGTAATGCTGTGTTCCTTGTGTTACGTGATGATCAGGAAACTGACAAAAAAACACGTCCTGAATTAAAAAAATATAAAAGGGAAATGTGCGCGTGTTCGATGAGCCAATTCATCTGGTCACGTGAGCTACAATATTTTCATGAAGATAATTGTAACAACAAGTTGGATATCATGGTGGTACAAGAAGATATGATTAAATGTAAACAAAGCAACAACCTCCAGAAATCTTTATTTACAAATTTCATCATAGAGTTTGAAAATATAATGCAATAAAATGAATAATAGTAATGGGTTGGCCATTAAATATGGAGCCCTGACAATGACAAATTATAGACCTATACCGTAATGGAAATTTGGAGATTTTTCTCATTAAGTTTCAATCATTAGTGGCAATCAGACAAACCCCTATGTTACCTGCATAACATGCATTTGGATAGTGCCCACATTCCACCTATTAGGGCTAACACTATCTGAATCGTGTATTCATCACAAGTAATCTAAGCAGTGAGTAAGCTGGTGGCAAGTAAAGGCGTAATTCCACCGAGAACCCAAAACTTGCCGAAATGAAAATCGGGAAATTTCGTATAGGCATAGCTGGCGGTGGAAGCGCACATTTTTTTCTGTTCATTTCGGGCGCTAATACGATTTATCTTGAGAGAAAATTCACCATATAAGATATTCTTTGATACATTCCAAGGACTTCAGAAAGTTTCCGATAAAGCTTCTAGTTTAAGTCTCATCTCCGCCATATATATATATATATATATAGGTTTAAATGGAAGACAAGGCACCTAGAGGAGGGAGGCGTTGACCACCCTCCAGGGACAGAGGCATCGGACATCCACCTCCCGAGCACCCGTCACTCGCCTGCTTGCCTGTACAGTCAGCACACGCCCTGCTCTTACGCTTCACACCTGGGCAGATGGGATAGATTCTGCTTCTGACTTTGACTTCACAACATGAGTGAAAGCCCCAGGTCTAAAGCAGAAGACGAAAGAAGTCCTGGTCCAGAATGACTTCACGGATTGCGAGGTCCTGATGATTATGACCAAGCAGGATGTGAAAGAAGTTTCAATCTCCCTGAGACAAGCTAGAAGGCTACAGCAAGCCCTAGCAATACTTGGAACCCAGAGATTCGTTGAATTTCTTGGGGAAGAAACCATGACCTCTGAGAATGATGACGTGGATAAACCAGCAGACACTAGTGAGGACAAACCGGAGAACGGCAATTATGTGGCACTATTAGATGTGGCGGCCAGCTGGGAAAAAGTGATCGACCAATTTGGATTGATTTCATTGTATATTTTCAAACATTTTTCAATGGACAATGTATGGTAGTACGGAAGCTATATATGTTTAGCATATAGGTCACGTGAATTGACATGCTTAGTCAAATGTTCATATACTATAGTAGAAGTTGCAATGGATCAATAACGCAATTAGTGTATATGATACGAAAAAATTATGATTTCCTAGGAGATTACGAAAGAAATGAGTCCCTAACGTGCAAAGTAGTACATGAGAAAATCGGCAGTTATTTTGTCTTTCCTTTGATAACTTATATTTGGAATGCTGAATGATAAATACAACATTAACATGATTTCGATCTGCATGGTCGTATTCTCCTAGAAGAATATATCCTTGCATTCACTCGGATATTACTGTTCGTCAACTACACTCAGAGTACTATCACTCAGATCATAATCATGGTAACATATACCCGAGGATATTTTGAAGATTCTTGTCCGATATGAAATGTCATTTTGGAAAAAGTGGACCGTCCCAAGGTCCCTTGGACCGTTCATTAAAGAACCTCCAATTTTGATGAATGTACTTACTCCCTTTTCACTAAATAAAAAAAGGGGAAAAAGCCTACATCAACATGATGCTTCGCTGCGTAGTGCCAATGCCCTAGTATAAGAATCAGGTTAATGTTGAGTAATATATCTGCCCAAATCCCCCTTTATCATAAGTGCCATCCTGTCCCTTCAAACTCTCCAGAGGATGTCGGTGACACTGGGTTCTGTGGAAAAGTACAGCATAGTGCCCCTATCTCTGTTTCACTTTCGTGCACACAATAGTCAGGGAATGATTTGCCGGAGGTTTTCCACACAAGATGGGGTGCCAGTAGCCGGAAATGGTACGTATCGCATGCGCGGCGGCTCCTGCTAGAAGCTTACAAACGCCAACCAATGAAAACGCGCGCAGGCGCACACGTGACTGGTTCCTGAACAAACAAGTAGGACTAGATTGAATCCGGGGTTGGACTATTATCATGGTAATGAAGGCGTGCTGGTTTATATACAGCTGGTCAAAAGAAGAGAAGCTCATATATTGAATGCTGAAAGCAAGGACGCCAAATGAATTGATTCAAGGAACCATATTGAGATCTACAGCTTCTGAAAACGCGGTATATGTGAAAAAGCTGAGTGAGATTACATAGCAGAACAAAATGAATGAACATTTTTTCAGGAGCTTTGGATCAATTGCGATTCAGATTTTATCTCACCCCCATCACTGACTGATTTGCTAATGTTTTTAAGGACATCGCTCATTATGCATACTTTAAGCATACCCCATGGGCGTCGAATATGAACTCCCACCTTAAGTCTATGGGAAAATAGACCAGGGGGGAGATAAAGGACACTACTCTGCATCAGTCATAAAAGCTGTAAGACCTGCTGTATGCCATAGAGACCAAGGGACGATATTGCTCAACTTCATTCAATTCAACACTTATGGACAACCTTATGGACGGCTAAGACTGTCTTAGCAAATAAACTTAAATATCAATAAACGATAACCCTTGAACAAGGTGCAAAATAGGTCTGTATATAAGGTCCTAAATTATTCAGCGGGTCCTATGATATCACAATCATATGCAAATGGTGTTTAATATTTGAGTGCCACGGTAGGGAATTAACTGAAACGCGGGACTCTCATGACGCCAACAGAATTTCAACAGATCACAGAAATTCATGACATCCACCTAAAACGTGTAGACTCGAAAACGTTATCTAATGTTTCTACAGAGAAATACAAGACCGTATAGAATAAAGTACAACCATGCCATATATGGAGTTCAAACAGATCACGAGAAAGACATTTATTGATGCTGCTCAAATGTATTGACAAACTTTTAACATGCGTCAGGGCTATTCAGGTAACTGCATATTCACGAACGACTTCTTAGGGGTGTGTATTGACTGTCGTACTGCTTATATACACAACTATCAATAAGCTATTAGTAATACTTCAGGGCACCGATGGAAACCAGTGTCGCGACACTGAAGGCAAGCCCGCTTCAATGTTCGCCGAATATCTTAAATTACTTTGACTAAAATATAAAAGAGAAAAAAAATACAATGTGTAACAAAATTAATAGACAACAGTGAAATTCTGAAAAAAAGAGACAGTCAGTTTGACACATGTCCACCCGGATCTATCTATACTTTCCAGACATAGTGTATTTATTCCAGAGGGTCTCCTGTGGTTTCGGAAGGCTATGGCCTGGGCTGGCTTTCTATACTTTATCGAAGCTTTGTACAGTATCCAGTCTAGTCAGTGCAAGTGATTTATAGATAGGCAACAGTGCGTTTGGCACCTCTTGACAGCGTATATATAGTGTTCTGGAATATTAATATGCAGGGACGTCAATTCCCAATTTCCGTTGCATATCTACCATTGGTGGTATGGTTTGTGATGTAAACAGACCATGTAGCATTTGTTGTGGGTGAACTGTCCCAACCTCCAGTTAATCACAGCAGGCTTGTGTAGATCAGGTAAGATTTTTTCTATCGTGACTTAAGCTCCTATATGTTGTCAAGATGAATCTGTATTTTTATGTAAGCATCGCTCTTTTATTATCAGAAATTGCAACTTCAAGTGAACAGCTTGTTGTACATAGTTTTTTTAATCTTCTAATCTTTTTCAAAATAACTGTTATACAGTTGGTAATGTGTTATGAACATTACAAAAGTTGAACGCTGCATCGGTACCGTGGACAAATCTTTTAACCTTCAAACACCGTTTCCACGCATGCTGATGCTCTGATATAATTTTTTGTGGAACCCCAGCTAGGCGTAATCTGCATCGTAGTGCGTCGGAAGGTTTTACTTTTCATCGTATCAGGTGGATACTCCCCCTTCAGATGTCTCTTAGATATGTATGCTTAAAGACACCTGATCGATGTGTATATGTATGAATATTGGTTAGATTGGAGTCACATCAAAGACGTTCGCTTCGGGAGGCACCTTTAAACTCTTAATACAGAATCTGGACGATTGGCATACTGAAACACGCCGCCTCGGGGATGATTGACATGCTGAGAACACGCCCCTTTGAGAATGATTGATATGCTGAGAACACGCCCCTTTGAGAATGATTGACATGCTGGATCACGTCCCTTTGGGAATGATTGACATGCTTAGAACACGCTGGGAATGATTGACATGTTGAGAGCACGCCCCTTTGGGAATGATTGACATGCTGGATCACGTCCCATTGGGAATGTTTGACATGCTTAGAACACGCTGGGAATGATTGACATGCTGAAAACACGCCCTTTTGGGAATGATTGACATGCTTAGAGCACACCCCTTTGGGGATGATTGACAGGCTAAGATGAAGCCCCTTTAGAATGAAACCTTTGACTCAGCGAGGGTTATTCATGATCGAGCAGTTGTTTTTCAAAGAATGTTTCTATCCCCTCCGATAAAACTACGCTCAGGAATGCCTCTAGGCACCACAGCGTAGGGTTAAGAAGACGTGTATAGATCAAAAGATCGATGTACTCTGAGAAAGTCAGGAACTAACTCTCAAAAGCAAATGACAGTATCTTTGTGTTTTTTTGTCTTTGTCAGATTTTTGTGTCTTTGTTTGTGACTTGTATGGAAGAACGCAGCAAATTGTGGCGATTGCATCTGTCCTTAAAGATTAAGTGACTCTGGAGTTAGACTATGGGCGTCAGGAAGTTTATGAAGAAAATGAAGATGAAGAAAACCAGCCCACATGTACAAGGCTGACATCCAAGCCACTTTATTAGCTATTATGAAAGATGTAACATCGAACATGGATATGTACAAGAAAGGTTAATAAAGAAATTCGTTAAAAAAAAAAAAAAATGCTGTCGTAATCAACCACTTACTGAACTTGTGAGCACCTGGTGCAAGTATTATTATAGCTATCTACCTTGTAGAGTCCGGGGAAGAACTCGCTGGTACAAAGCCCCCCTCTTAACACTTTGAGACCAGAGGATGCCTGGAGGCCTGGCAGATCCTGAAGGTGCCTCCAGGCATTCTCGTGGTACGTACTGAAAATGCCTCCAGTTTGGGGCGTTTGTAAAAATTGAAAGCTAATTTTTAGGAGAATATTTTTCCAGGAACTGTAGAAATCAGTGATTTAGGAGAAAAAAAAGAATATAGTTTTTTCATCTTTTCAGGAACTGTAGAAATCAATGTTATAATTTTGATTAACACATATGCCGCATATTATATAGATGCAGGGTTGTATCAGGTCACTTCAATATCATGCTCAGGACTTGTGCCAGACGCAACTGCTGAGGTGTAGTGTCTGCTCTACTCTGTAAAGCATACATTAATGGGTATTCAATAATTGATTAGAATAATTATTTTAGAAGTAAAAATGTAATTTGAAGTTTGAATACTATAAACTTCCGCTTAGTCGGCTTTTGATATATCATAGATATTTTTCTTTATTGGTGTTTTGGAGTCAATGGTAATTGATTCTCCTAAACTGCTATGAAATAAACATTTTACTATTGTGTGAATCCGTCCATGTCAGCATTGATGGTTCAATGGTTTTATTCTGACTACCAATTACAATGGCAAATACCAGGGAAATAGAAACGTCACTTATATTTTGCCTTGAGTCGGATTACTCCAGAAAAAGATCCTCCTCAACCATAAACTTTTAATAATAAAAGTAATTTCGATAATGGAAATATTGTATTTATCATTCACCATTGCAAATTTAATTTACCAACGGAAAGAAGAAAATGGCCGCCCATCTTCTCACACACTACCTTGCACGATAGGGCTTTTATCTCTCTTTTATTTTTGTTTCTATCTATTTTTTTTAATCTTTTTTTTAATTTTTTTTTTTTGGGGGGGGGGGGGGGGGTATTCACTGAGAAGATTACGACTAATTGTATTCGCCTTGGTAATGTTCTCGGGACTCTATACGTTTATAATGACAGGTTCGTATAACGTGGATGAAAAAGCCATACCTCATCTCATTCTCCCAAGACTTATCTCTCCAAAAGAGCCATTTTATCTACGAAGGATGGCCCTACGCTTGATGTCACACATAGACAAGGTGCATCAATGCTTTAATTCCACGTCTCCTCATATAAAAGGGTTCCATTGATGAAGCTGGTCGGATGTCCCTTTTACTTTCGAATGAAACACCTCCTTGGCTTTGAAATTTGGCTGTACGCCTACTCAAAATGAACGGATCCGTCCCAAAGAAGAATAGAACTGTTATTTACACCGCTTGCCACTGCAATGATTAGATCGGAGGCAAAGGCTAAGATATATAATGAGAAAAGAAATATCTTCTCAACAGACATATGTCAGAGACAGTGTTCCACGAGACACAGAAGTAGAACTGTTAAATTTAACGGAATAAAACCAAGTTGCTTGCTTGCACTTTCAATGTCACCCTTCTGTTTTCAATGTCATTTACCATACCTGAAAAGCATTCGACGCCATTTTAAAAGGCGCAAGAAATAAATGATCGTGACTCAGCATTTTATTTCCAGTCAGAGACCCTAGACTTATGTCAGTAAGTTTCTCCTAATGTAGTTTTCTAGCCCATACTGTACAACTGTGCTGGATGTGCTGTTAGTGTTTATTTTTATTATTTAAGCAGCTTTTATTTCCGCTAGATTGTACATCTCAGTAGGAAGAGGTTCACATCTAGATCCCCTCTCAAGTCTCGGTTGATGAAAAGGGAAAATCATACTCTTCTGTGCTGTTAGTGTTGTTTGTAGCCTAACACACTAAAGGACTGAATAATTGGCTTGCACATCTGCATGAACAGTGAATAAGGTATCACACGACCAAATAATACAGACCAGAAAATAGAAGCAAAGTCATACATTTTGATTTTATTTTCAGCAGAAGATAAGGAAGGCCTGCCTAGATCTGAGAAAAAAACTCAGAAAAAACTTATTGTTGAAATGAAACATTCCAGAACAACATTCTCTAAAAGAAATCCTATTTACCGTTCTATGGCACAATGGAACACATTGCTAAAAGGGGTGCGATGCAGATCTCTGTACTAGCGTGCGAGTGTGTGTGGCCTTTGACTATGTTAGTCCTGCTTACTGACAATTTTTTGACAAGTTAGAAGATATCTTGCGGGGAGTCTCTGGGAAGGAAACGGATATAAATTGAATTATTCACTCCCTCTGCAAAGCTACGAAGCCCCAACACTTTAGATCTACACAGAGCTGGCTCCGGAATGAAATTCCTGCAGGTTTACAGTGCCTGCAGTTATCCTCATAGCAGAGTTGTAGAGAGGGAAACTGGTCCTCGCCGAGTAATATTGATATTCTTTCTCCTTGTACCTTCAAATATTGATAAAAATGATAAACTATTGACCTCCGATCAGTGGGTCTCCATGTCCAGCCTTATCGAATAACTTCAACTCGTATGTTTTCTTCACGCAGCTAAGTTTCGATCTGAAAATCGTAGCCTTGGTATGAAGACTGTAGTCACTACACACCCAACAGTGGTATCTAACTAGAGATTATTCGCCTATAGGTATATATTAATGACTTTTTCTTTAAAATGTTTTATGAAAGTATACAGAAAAATGAAGGAAATGCATACAACCTACGCACTGTATTCAGTTTTCAAATGACATAAAATTCGCAACATCATAGTTTTTGTGTGTATTTACGAGGCGTAGCAAAAAACACGTCCAATCCCACCGCTTTTTTCCAACCAAGAGGCTAGACAATAGTCCCCACGGAACAAAATAATTCTATACACATCATGGGTTTTGTGTTTATGCTAATCACCTGCCATATATATGTGTCACAAAAATTGTTGAATTGCCCTAGAGCATTATCATCGGAAACATGTACATCAATACCTCATGACGAAAAAATTGAATACTGTCCAGAATCGGGAGAATGGTACCAACATCTTACAAGTTACCTCATAATTCCCATCTGTCAAAGCTTTGGACGTAACATGTATAGCCTTTGACCATTGGTGTGCCAACTCCACACGCATGAATCGATAATTGCAAAAGCAGTCACCCTCGTAGGTGTTTGTCCAGGCGCTATTTGGGCGCACTTGACCGCGTTAGGCGGGTGTATTCTGCTCCTGTGGGGCTGACCCTCGGGTCGGATGACCGAGGAGTGAAATCAATGATACTATGCAAGCCCCAAGTGCAACAGCCCTTCCTGTTAAACCTTGGATGTCATTTTAAACCAGAAGTATGCATATCAAATTTACAATATTTTTTTTTTAATGAAGCTTAAAATATTAGTAGGTGAGATGCTTTTGTTGGATCCCTCCTTTCGACAATATCCGTTATTCATAAAAGAAATATTGAAGTTTTAGGTAAGCTTCTCAAAAGTAGGTGATAAAGAGGCATAGCATTTTCTATTATACGAAATTTAGCGGTATGTTAATATGGCAATTCATTTTTATATAGGGATTGTTTCGTTTTTATTTGAATACATTGCTGTCTACCATCAAACGCAAAACTGATATCAAAGTTATAAACTCTCCTGTATCGTTTGATGTGTAGCGAATGAGGAAACCCGGTTTTTATTGCGTTATAAGATTTCACAGACCATACCTTCGTCTTGATGATAATCGATAGCCCATCTCTTACCAGAGGAACCCTCTGTAAAGACCATCCATGGATTCCGTAGCTTGCCTCATGGACCTAATATCTTGTCTCCATATTGAAGACACTCTAGCAGAATATTGCATGGGCGTACTAAATAGAAGTAAGCTGAGTAGCGACAGGAAGAAGAGGGGGAAGCCTGTGTCAATCCCTCTTTCAGCTCGTTTCCATTGGCCGACGCAAAGGGCACCGACGTTTTGAACCGTGCACATACTGCCGCCGATTCACCACCATAGACCTCCCGATACACTATGATTAGAAATACCTAAAGCCAGATGCCCTTCTACCGATTCAGGGTTGAGCGATTAGTTACCAAATCGTATAGGAGTAAGTTGGTCAACTTGTCGTAGGCAAATTACGTAACCCTTAGCTCGACCAGCGGACATTGAGGAGATGGGGTGCTGGATATTAGTCCTAAGCAAATCGGTCTATTAATTGGTGGCTCATCCTTGCCTAGCTGTCCTACATGTACCGACTACGCCGACTACGTTAGGATGCCTTGGCTGAGACACATTACTGTCCGTTTGTCGCCGACAAAGGTACATGAATGTTCCAAAATCGGTAGATGGGCATTGGGCTTTAAGACTTTCGCCTATTGCGCTCACGATACACTCCTTTTGGCTTACTATTGACTTCCCGATTCCAAGAAAAATGGGATTTAACGGCCATAGTGCTAGGTATTCTAACCGTAGTGTATCGGGAGGTATATTGTGGGGAATCTGTGGTAGTGGGTGCGAGGTTTAACACTATGGCCGATTAATTAGATTTCTTAGCTGTGGAAACAGCAGATTTTCAGGGCATGGGTCACTTCCTCCGATTTAGATACTAGAACGCCTGCTTCCTAATAATCGCTGATCATTTTGTAGGTAACTTGAAAAAGGCCTTCAGTGGTTCTGTCATCGACGTCTTTCGACCAATTTTATATATTTCCAATTATACCTACCTTAGGATTCATGAGATGAATTTGATATGATATATCATATTTCATCAGCTTTCGCTTTATTCAAAATCCTATACAGCTCAAGGTCGACTCTCACAAAGACAAGAGGAAAATCCACTCTGCTCTTATGTGAAAATTTATGATAAACGTACAGTTAATGGAATTTTCTGTCTGCCTGGGCAATGGTTTATACTATAGTATTTAGATCACTTCATTTCACTGCAGACACATCTTTTAGTTCCTTTCGTCGGTATCGATTTCGTATCAAGCAGAATTCCCTCGCGTTTAATTGGAGGAAATGCTGTCAGACAATAGCGATTGCCACAATTAAAGGATAACAATAGAGCCGTGTGAATGGCAAGTTTAATGGACGTTCAATCAATTACTCATAACAATAGATATATCATCATAATAAACGTATCGATATTCAGAGCTCCTGTCCCAAATTACAAACAAAGTATTGGTAGATCTATGTGTAGTTGTATAAATATGACGCCTCCATGTTTCTTCTTATGTGGCAAATATCTTTGTGGCATTGCCTTGTTGAGGGGTTGACATGCTTTTGATTAGTAAACTAGGAGGGTAACATTTTAGGGGGGCAACTGGGTAGAATATAAACGGTATATTTGTTGTGAGTATTGAACCTCTGGATGCAAGGTCAAAGGATAACAGAAGATTGTAACTTATGAAAGCTATTGATGACTGTGATGAAATTTCTAGCATATTCTATTCAATTAATGGTATCCATATTGCTGGCAATGATGCCAATGGTCATCATATCCGTACGTTTGACATCAAAATTATTGGATCGCCAACCATATATATGTGGCAGTATACATTTAAATATTGTGAGTTATACATTTTAGTCCTTCACGACAGGCAATAAGGGTGCCATCGGAAATATTTCGAATCCCGAATTTCTTATATTCATTCTTTATAAGAAATTACTGAATGGTGAGATGTCTACACCACCCTAGATAACATTCCATATATGCCTAAGATGAATATCTATCAAATGAATAGATATATATCGATTTTAGGATTCTTCGTAGAAATAGATTTACGATCCGATTATTTCCAACGAAACCACAAAAATAGGAGCAACGACCCCATGATTATAAAATGTTGGACATAGATTCCCTCTTTCAGGCAGCAGTATTGGGGGCGACCCTATTATTAGGTCTGTTGAGGAGCTCTCAGGTCCTACCAGCCTCAGTAGTGGGTGCTGACTCTGACATCAGAGGAAATGGGACATGCTAATAACACTGAACTGCCTTGAGATTACGGCCAGCTGGTCAAAGCCCGTTCAGCTCAAGTCCAGAAAGCGATTGGGGTCTCTGCTAGGATGGAGGAATATTAGGAAACGTCCTTACTGTGGACGAAACGGTTCATGTTCGAGGTCAGTCTTCGATTTCATACTGCCTGACGCCATAGGCGGAAGGCAGTATGAAATCGAAGACTGACCAAGAACGAGAAGCGTTTATTCCACAGTGAGGATGTTTGCTTATCATTATATACCTTAAATTGATGAAAAGAGGACATTTTGATGACTCATTAAGTCACTCTCACAGCGGGCACGAGCATTATCATTACTGCACCCCAAGGAGCAGGCAGTATTTCATAGAAATTCGCACACAGGTATATAATAATACCGCCTGTGTCAATAGCTTATACTCACTCCCCCCTCAGCCCCCGCAACCAATCAAATGCTCTGCTTTGGTGATCAGCGACATATGCGGGTATGGAGTGTCACGTACAGTAACTAAGACATAGGTTTGATTCGCATGCTTATGATAATGACTGATACGAGGCCAAGCTGTGGACGAAAATTTTAATTTTTCACATTGAAAAAGACAAATATGTAGTATACATGGTATACGGTATACGAAGGTATACGGAAATTTGTCAAACAGTATAATTCATAAAAGGGCATACGTCGAAGACAGAATTTACTGTAAGTAGACGGCCAACGAAGCCTGCGAAGCCCAAGTGCCGAGCATCTGGACGTCGTGGAGAGGCCTACCTGACTGGATGAGGTGTTGGGCCCCACCCCTGCGGAACGAGTGAGGTGTGACGAGGTAGGCCTCGTGATGACCGGCACGTGATAGAAGGAGTCTGACTATAGAAGTGAAATGAGGAGACGTGAGGGCCACTCCTGGTCTAAGTAAAAACAAGGGGTCTAGGCTCTGGCCAGGTGCCGCGCCTCTATAAGACTCCCAAGTCTTAACAGGACACATGTCCGGAACACATGACGACTCCACACGTAATACGACAGGAGGTGACCCTGATGAAATAGTCTTGGAGGAGCGCACGGTGAGGAGAAGCCAACCATCAACGACCTGGACGTCCCCCCAGGATAAATAATGAGGGGACCGATGCATCTTAGACGTATCCGGGAAGAGGTTCGAAGCCCTCAAAAGGGAGTGAAAGGCCAACAAGGCCGCAGCCGTGACAACAAGACCGCACTACAAATGCTCAGATAAACGGCAAATATCCTCCAGCATACTCCAGGAAATCGGCGGGGCCTGTCGAGCAACGTGACCGAACGTTACTAAGACACCCCGTAGCACAGACGCCACCTTTGTGGAAGAGAACGCAGAAACGTCCCCTCCACGGTGAGTAATCCAGTACTTAGCGCCAGAGATGTAATTCCTAATGGCAGTGGGCGAGGCGAGGGTGTCGGCCAAATGTTGCACGTAAAGACATGCCTGGAGGATCGACGGGTGTAGAACAGACGACTTGTTCCTGATTATGAAACGTAAATACTTGACAGCTTGCGTTGACCTGTTCCGGCACGTGGAGACAGCTGAGGCCGCCTCAAATGACGATAACATCCGAGCGTGGAGCCCGGGGTCGGCATCTGGAATCAACGAAAATCGTGTAAAATTTCTTGAACACGTGGGCAGACGATTTCTACAGGTGTTTCAGCACTTTCAACGGTCAGAACAACGTCTGGAACGACTTCATAATCGCCCAAAGCGGCCCCCAACCAAATCCTACAGGCACAGGCGGCGATAAACGGGTCTCGGATTAACCCGTGGTGAAGAGGGGCGAACACGGCAGCGTGGGAAGCTGTTACCCGCACCTTGGCCCCTGCTGGAACGTTCCCAAGACCTGTGTGTACACGCCACGACCAAGGCAAAAGCCGCCAGCTGGTAAAATCCCGTGCCGGGGTAAATAGCTGGGACGCGCCACGCCCACTCCAATTTGACGTCCCATATCTTGACCTGACCTCGATCGCTGGACACGCCGACCTGAAGCGTCACGAAAAGCGACGTTGTCTGGACAAGGTGGCGCCCGTTCGATGAAGTCACGTAGAAACCGAACCAACGTTGATCCGCTCGAGCCCCATCACCAAGAGTCACAACGGGAGCCGCGCGAGCCGCCCGAAGAGCCACGAAAAGCCGAGTCATAAACTTTCTCGCGTGCCGGACACAGCTGGCCACGTGAATTAACCGCCCCAGCAGAGACTGCATGTGGTGAAGAGAAATTCATTTGCGATCGAGGCATCTCGTACACTCACCCAGCACAGCTTCGAGTTTGTCCCGTGGGATGGTTATGACCATGTCACGTGTATTCAACGTGAACCCCAACCACGTGATGACTTGTGTAGGAGGTTCGCATTTTTCCTCCGCTAACTGAAGGCCTAACGTGTCAGCTAGGTCGATGAAAGTCTGGTAGGCTCGGTAGGCCTCGTCTTCCGGTGCCGCCGCCCCAGCGAAGTCGTCCAAATAAGCGAGTACTCGAAAGCCGGCCTGGGCCATGATATAAACGACAGCGTTAGACGTCCTCTGACATGCGACAGAAGACGACCTACACCCGAAAGGGGGGCATCTCTCCACGTAGTAGGCGCCTTGCACGTGAAAACACAGAAAAGGGGCGTCTCCCGGGTCGATCCTCAATTGTCTGTAGGCCCTACTGAGATCAGCCTTCCAAACGTATAAGTGTCGGCCTAACGTCCCAATGAGTCCAGTCAGGTCGCCTATCGTAGGCAGTGTGTAGGCGCAACCTTGTCCCAAATACAGGCCTACCGGTATCCCATCATTAACTGCCTTGCCCTCGGGAAAAGATAAGTCGAGGATCACTCTCCTGTCCCTAGAATCCCGCTTGGGACGTGTCAAAAGCGGGGACACCTGAGTATTAATGCCGAATGGTAAAGCCGGTTAGTACTCCTGGCCGCTGCCGCAGACTCGTGCTTCACCTTGATGTGGCAATCCTTGGCCGCGTGGGGGTGCTGTAAGCTCAGTACATCATACCTACCGCTGCAACATGCGGCGCTTGGAGAGTGCATCCCTTCTCTGTGTTGTAAGCTGGGCAAGGGGCGTGGCTCCCGCCCGCTGGGCGCGCCTTGCTCTTAGCCTTTCCCGCTTGGCTCAGTAAATCCTCCTTGCCGAGCCTGCCGCCCTCGGCCCGTGATATTGCCGTCCGGAGGTGCTGGATGTCGCTAACAGAGTTCCAGCCTTGTAGGAATCGTCCCTCTGTCTGTTAGAATATTTCCTCGCTCCAGCGGCGGACTTGCCGGAAATCATAATCTATGGAATCCTCGACTACCTCCTTGAGGTGTGTCATCAGCAGTCTGCGGCAACTGGCGGGAGTCTTGGGATCGTCAGACATGCGTAAGATGCCCCACAGATACTAAGCGCCCCCAGACCAGCTCGCTCCCTCTTAGCTCCACGAAAAACATAGTGAGCTGGGTGGGTTGGCTTACCTGAGGTAGGCCTCAATACGTGTGAGGTAGACTGGAGGATCTGTTGTACTTGTCGGTCGAGATCCTCGTCCTGGTAGGCCACGCCTACCGCCCGTCCATCACATGGAATCCAGGGATGCGCAAGCTGATCCGTTAATATCCCCGCGAAATCCGAATTTGGCGCCAAAATCGGAGCCCTGGGAGCCATGGCCGCTCCTACGGCAATGGCTGCAGAATCGGTCCCATCTATCGCGTTTCCCGTGCAAGGCACTATCGCCCTATCGTTTACTTGTGTCGGCAAAACGTTGACCGCTGGTGTAGGAGGATGCACCTCACTTTTCTTCTGCTGCCCGGTTCCTGCATCGTTCCCATGAGCCGATGCGGATGCTGCCGCCAAAATGGCCTCCTTCAGGCCCTCAATTTCGGCCTGAATCAGGTCCATCCTCTTTTCGCCTGTAGCGGCGCGACCTTCGCCCGCTGCTGAAACCTTGGGGGTCTTCGTGACCACGGCCTTGTTTCCCTTCTGAGGCGGCATGCTTTTTTCGACTTTCTGTCTAAAAAACGTAATCCAGAGAGGTTTAAGAAGCGCTCCGGTAAAGAAACGTGTTGAGTCTTTGAAAAAGTTGATAAGACTGTCACGTGATATACACGTCACGACAGTGTGAGTTCATAAAAACGTCCGGTAGATGTCTCTTGCGGCGTTGCCGCGCTTAATCCGACAGCTGCCTCAAGCCATTATATCTCACACGTTCGTACCAACTCCTAAACGTCTAACAATATGGTCCACTACTATTCATTCTGTATATCAACGATTTGTGTAATGGTATTAAAGACTGCAACAGCATACAATATGCTGACGATTTAGTCATATACTCGTCTGCCTTAAGCGATGAAGTAGCTGCGTCAAGACTAGAAGCTGGGGTGAAACATACTGCCAAGTGGTGTGGTGAAAATGGTATGACAATAAACTACAAGAAAACCATGACTTGCTGGTTTGGGACCAAACCCAGGCTACGGAGGTTGAACAAACTGCGGCTTGACTGTAATGGTACGATATTACCTCACTGTAGTACATATAGGTATCTTGGTGTGCAATTGGACTCTGGTTTAAATCTTAAGGACCAAATGAAATCAGTAAGAAAAAGTGTTAATTCTCGGCTTTTTAAGTTTGCGAAAATAAGAAATATGCTAACAGACCAAGCGGCAAGGCTTGTCTACTTGAGTACTATTAGACCGGTGATGGAATACGCATGTTTTCTTTTTGATGGCGCCAATTCCAGCGATATTGCTAAGCTCCAGCGCCTACAAAATAGGGGACTATGGACTGTTTTAAGGAGACGTCCTAGGGACATAAGAGTAGACGACCTACATGTGATCTGCAAAACTGAGAAACTTAAGATAAGGCGAGATCGGCAACTACTTTGCCTTATGTATAAGAGCTCAAAGGATGACAACAACCTGGATGTGCGTTTACGTAACACCCGCAGTGACAGAAATGTCAAGTTCAAGCAGTTTATTTTCAGAAATACCGGTTTAAAAAAAAGCCCCACCTACCGAGGTGAAACATTGTGGAATAAACTAAGCCCTGCAGCACAACATGCACCAACCAAGTCTGCCTTCAAGAAGTTGGTGGAAAAGGAACTGATTGTTATGGCTACTACAACATGAAAACCTGTCTGATGACATGATGCTGACTAAGTGATAAGACTCTCTTAATTCTTCATTATTCTCATATTCACCTTTATTTTGTATTATATTGTACTGTATTTCCTGTTTGACAATCATTGTTCCAATTGTAACTTTCATGGAAGAACTGCCTATGGCAGAATGAATAAAAGTCTACAAAAAAAAATATGCCTCAGGTACCTGTTCATAAGCCTTGAGAACAGCAGCTTTGACCATTTCATAATTACTAACAGAAGAAGCCTCAATATGGCTAAAAACTATTGAGTTTTACACTTATATAAACAATAAGATAGATTTGAGACACGTCTTCTGGAAATAAATCTTAATCAACCAATATTTCAACAATAGCTCTTTACGTTTCAGCTTTTCTGCTAGACCTTTTCACGTCAAGTTCTAACTCCCTAGCAATTGCTAACAACTCATCCCTTCTGAACTGTTCTAGTTCCTCTACAGAGAGTGACTGTAGAAAAGCTTGTTACTGAGATATTTTGATTCTTTGTACTATTACCAAGAGAATATTTTTTCATTGTAACGACTTGCTCCGAGGGGGCACCAGTTCACGATCTTTCCCTACACGATCTATAGTCGTCACGTTTCCAAATGTTTACTATAAACGCCATGTAACCAAGAAGTGTATCAAGCGTTCACATTAGATGATACATCATCATTCAAATGGGGAATGTAGTATTTCCTGCTGTTCGCTGAAACCAGAGTTAATACTAGACTATGGAATTATGGGTGGCGATTCTGCCTAAAGTAAATGATTGTTGACACATAACACACGTTTTTCGCCATTCACGTCACTTTGAAACAGTTTCTGGCCTAAAATAGTTAGTACACTCGCCAGGTGGTGTCACATTGCATAATCTGACGATTTATGGTTGTTACTCGTTTTGCGTTTACACTATACGATTTCTAGCCAAATTTCAAATTCGACAGGTGATGTTGAATTCATGAATCTTCACATATGATCGTCTTGTGTAAACGCTGCATAGATATCAGCGCCTTTACAAACGCTAGTCATAAAGGCGGTCTTTCACTGGACTGATGGTCGCCGATTTGGTAGACAGACACTTGCCGATTCTTATAGGATGCCTTCGAATTTCTTAAGTCTTTGAGAATGGACATTAATCAAACTATTATTATCAGTATAAAGTACATTACGATATGTGACCTTCCTCTTAAAGGCCTCGGAACAATCGATCGGGTGGGAATTCGGCCTCGTGAAGCACCCCCTTAAGACGAAACAGTTGTTATGCATAATGTACAGGAACTGTACTAATGTGGAGTGGCTTGACCAAATTGTCAGGAAAACCAGAACCGGTAGCAAGGTTCTATTCGCAACCAAATTGACTCGCAGTGCTGCTGTCATGAAATCGCCTTTCTATGGAGGAGCCAAGCTATGGAACTGCTTGCCTGAGAGCCTACAACAATTTGTGACCATCAGTGCATTCAAAAACGCCATTGATAACTACGATTGTCATAGCTTATTACTATGTGTAAGTCTCCCCTCACTCATCATCATCCAAATAACCCCTAACTTATGGCGTTTGTCTAGCCTTAAAATTCTTTTGATTTCGATGTACGGAATTCATGTTCTGTTATTATTCAGAATGCATCCCTTACTCTCACTGAAAAACTCGGTTCTACCCGAGAGATACTTTGCTTAAATAAAAAAAAACCAAATAACTATCTAATGGGAGCTCTGCGGTCAGTGATTGTGGATACAGCCTTCATTACTCCCGAGCAGAAGGTAGGATGGGGCTGCCTCCCATGTGAGGCGTGTGTGATCGAAATGCGGGTAAGGGGCTTAGTCTCCGTGGCTCGGCCTCTAATGCATCAACCCCTTATACCACTAGACCACCTCTGGCCCTGATAGAACGTTAATTAACCACAATAATGGTGGGAGCTTTTCCCACGAGCCACGGTTAGCTACGTTTAATACCACTATATATCTTGAAGGTCAACATCAACTGAGTGTAGCTGCTACATATTCATAGCTCCATTCATTCTGACACAGACTGGAGGTTTAACAAATTTTAATTTGAACTTTTGAAATTGTTAAAACCAGTTTTGGCCGAGTCTTTTTGAAGACCAGGAATGCCAGTTAATTTGACCTCAAGTTGAAACTTTTTTTTAAGCTTTTACAGGCATGGGTGGGTGGGTGGGTGGGTGGGTAAAAATCCCGGTCTCCAAGCTTGAGAGTACCCGGATGTGGTAGTGAGTAGTTAAGCCAATAGGCGGGGAGGTAGTTCCTTCAGTCCTCAGAATCATCGTTCTACTCCTAAAAGACATAGGATTTATCATCGAACCAAGAATTATTAGTACCTATCTATTTATATCTCTTGCCATTGACAGTACCCTACTGTCTGAAAGAAAGTACATACGATAGAGGGAAACTGGTTTCGGATGAAAGAATTCTGAAGTTACGTAGTGAAGATGCTTCTTAGAGTTATTTATCGAGGTAATAGCCGAGGTAAATAACTTTAAGTATCCTCACCAGTAACTTCGGAATTCTTCCTATGTACCTTCAAATTTTGATAAATATATAGCTTTGTTGGCTTTCAGTCGGTGGAGTAGCCATGTCCACCCTTATCGGGTAACTTCAACGTATGTGTTTTCTCCACACATCTAAGCTTCGATCTGATTGGTCTAGGCGGTGTCACGTGGTCAACATTGGTATGTAAATGTCAGCCTAGGTATGAATACGTCAGGCTTGGTGTAAAGACTGTACCTACTACATCCCCAGCAGCGGTATGTAACTATAGAGTGTTCGGCCATACGTTTATAGAAATATATCATTCTTTCTTTTCTCCTTTTTCTATGGAAGTAGAAGTGTAAGTTCAATCATCCCAGTTTGTAGGTGTAGTTTATGTGGTATTACCTGGTAATACTAGCAGCGTACGTGTGGGGCCGGGCTGTATGACAGCCATGTTCACGACACATAGATCTCCCTGCCAAACACAGAGCCATGCCCGACATAAAACCTACTTTATGCTGACAGGAAACCTCGGCATCTGCCACAAGGATTTCCTTGCATCTTACCTCAGCATCAGATCACCATCTAGTGCGGTTGTTTATCACCGCAGATGTATAGCATAGAGGTAATCAGGAAGGTGAGATATGGGGAGTTGAAGCTGTGCTGAATACAGAGTCTCTAAAGGCTGGGTGTATCTTATGAAGCTCTTTTCCATCGTCTGACAAAAATGCCGCCGACTTTATGAGTTACTCTGAAAGTTTGTTGTGGATGCCACCGACTAGACTTAGCTATCAATCCAATGTTATATTATCAATTTTGATTATAAAATTGTTCTAAAACCCTATTTATTATCTTTTCATTAAATACATATAATAAACCCAGCATTCTTTGGTTTTTTAAACGTTATTTTTTAATAGATTCTACTTTAAAATACCATTTCTATGTGTGGTCAGTCTAGGTCTAGTATATAATGACTAAAGGCGGACCCGGAGAATGGATATGAGATGTTTATCACAGCCTTAATGTAGAGAGCAGCGAATAGTGAGAGCGATGACTTCCGTGAGTGCAGGTGCTGAGAGAGGGCGGCTGCGAGGGAAGCTGCGAGGTACACTGGCAACCAGAGGTACACAAAATTAGCTCTGGTCGGGTTAGATATGTGGCCACCTTGACCCAGTAGCGGGACCTGTTTGTTACTCTCCAACCAGATCTTTCGTACTGCTTGGAGAATGTGTTATGTCATAACCTCGAAGCCAATTATTCATTTTCTTACTTCCTTTCCTGTGTATTATTTCATGATATATTGAACGTAAATCTTGGTATCTTTGTCAATTTCTTAGCAATGGATATTTCATATTAGGTATATCTGGTTTTATAGTATACATAGAATAAAACTCGGTTGGAGGCGAACGCAAAAGGGATACCCAGGGGATAGGTACCGTGTGTGATTTAACCCGACCAACCCCTATGTCGTAGAAGGGGTTGGTTGCCAATCTAAGCTGCGAGGGTGGCTGTGATGGAGGCGGCCGCATTCAGATGTGTGTAGGGACAGGACTTCAGTGTTGGTTGAGTGAGTGTAGGGGGCGGCTGCGGGTTCTGATTCTCTTTCTTTTTTATCAGTATACATATGTACGACTGGCGAATACATGTTGCGCAGAGTATATTTCCTCTCGTATACGCCTGGTGTGAAATACAGCCAAGACGAGTCTGTATTTAAAGAGAAACAGTCTTGTATACGCCTTATACGCTGGCGTGAAATACGGGGGTATATATATGAAAACAAGTTTACATTCAGCCGATACATGCGCTTCCGCGATGGCGTATATATCAACTAGGAGCATATGTTATTTCCATTCATAATGGAAGAGCGCGGTATACCAAAATCTCATAAAATAAAAGTAAGAGAATATCAAAATTTTGGTATATTTCTTTTGAGATGTTTTTTGATTTTGACTTGTGCCTGTAGTATACAACAGATCACATTCACCTTGTCGTGGTTGTGACTGAATTTTTCATTTAGGTTCTTGGTCAACTGCCCTACTTCTCTGGCTAATAAGTCAGCTATGCCACTCAGTTTGCTCTTTGATAGCCCCTTAGTGCTTGATGCACTCAAGTTTGTTTTGCTTGAGGGTACTTCATTTTACTAACATATTTGTCATCTGTTTTCCATCTACTTCTAAGAGTTATTTTGACATCTTCAGATGGGGTATCATCTGGAACATCCATATATTTGGCACTATTACTATTATCATAGTCCATTGAAATGTGATTTCTGTCCATATGATATATGCATTGAATGCACACACTTTGACATGGTCACTCAGCCATGAAAGTTCTATTTAAAGGAACCAAGTCAGTAGTGGGGCGTGGATATGGTCAGACTGTTATACTGGACCCCTGCTCATTTACCAAGGCCTTTATAGTTGGGACATGGATAGCAAAGTGTTAGATTCTCTGCAGTAAGCTGAAAGCCTGTGTGAGCATTCTATCCTATCTAGATGACGTATATGAGCGTGATTTCCCGCGCTCAATAAAATGGTGGTCTTCGGGCAGTGTGCTTAATTGATTGGCGAGCAAATCTCTGCATGTCTATTTTCCATTCACAGATCTGGCGTCAGGATAGACAAATAGTCGCTGGTTGCCTAAGAAATAGTCAATTGAAAGGGGCCGTATTTATCGGCAAGTGGACAATGGCCTGGCTCTAGGTAAAAATGGTATTTGCGTTTGGTAAAAATGCAGAAACACCGCTCTCTACCAGCTGCTCTCTGCCATATCTTTAGACGGTTAGGCTGAGGGTAACAGCAATTTAGGACTACGTTGGACAGCATTATATCACAAGAGGAAGCCATGGTATCTCTCTCTCTCTCCACTATCTATCATTAGCATATTCAAGTACTGGGAGTTTAATACATGTCAAAGTATTTTAGGTTTATGGTTTCTTTTAGTAGGTTATGAATAACGTAAACCTTCTCAAAAAACATACGGTGCTACTATTCCAAATCTCAAACATAATTATGAAAGCAATACGGTCTATACATGGGAAATGCTATCCTTTGGTATCGAAATATCAGCTGAAATTACATAAAAACAGACGACATTTTGAGTGTGGATTAGTTAATGGCGTGTAGTTAGCGGCGCAGACACGTATCTAGTGTAAGATCTCTCGGCTCCGTTACGAGAGGCGAGATGTATCCGCTTCTGAATGAGCTGCTCAGAGCTGGTGTAGAAAACATGCACCACTGGGGACGGTAGCTACAGTCGTAATAAGTAGCTCTGCGCAATGGGACGGACCGCTAGAACCCCCAGTAGGCCTGGGAGTATGTATCAGTCAGCGTACACTGCACCACCTTTAAGAAATGACCAAATAATGGACATTTCTTCTCTTGACCTTAAGCTATTTGTATGACTACGGCTACACCATGTGTTTGCACAAAACAGCGTTTTACTACTATTAGAAAATCATCATTCTGTACGGAATTATCTTTTACGAATGGAAAGGTTTTTAATTCAAAATGTGTGTTTTCCTTTTCCAAATCTATGAGAGCAACAGCTATCACATTGTACAAATAATTATCTTGGCAATTCAGCTAACATCTATGCCATAGAATTAAATGGAATAGTTAAACCTTTCCTGGCAGGGCGATGCCATATGCTATTTCAGCAGATCCGACTGGAGAATTATGGTAGGTATATATAGTCAGTAAACGTCAAAGTTGGTTACGCTGTATGGTATTGTATAGGTCTGGTGAGAAATGTGCGGCTGTTAAAAGGTAGATTCAGTGGTGAAACAATGATTTTTGACACATGTTTGTGGGGTCAAGTGGAATATGATATTTGCGTTTATACATCCAGCATATTTGCACTCACAGATTATTTGGCCATTACGATATAATGTATCCTTGACAGTGCGTTTAGGCAATTTGTCATACAAAATAAGGGGAATTTAATAATGTTGCAATAAGGTTTTTTTAAATCCTGATTTATAATGTTACTCCAACAGCTTTTCCACTAACGCGGTTAAATGAAAGTGCGTAAAATCCTGCCTGTAATCAGCGTAAATCACTTTAAATCTGTCCTATTAAGTCCAGACATCACAGCTATACATCAAACCCAATTTGATGCCTCTGGCGCCGTCGAATGTAACAAGGCCGGATACTTCAACGATGGAAAGGAGCTGTTGGTGTGACTCAGCACCATACTGAGGAGAGTAATTCCATCTAGACCTGAGATCTTCTGCATTATCAGTAGTCCTGCTTTCGTTTTGATAAATGCCAGGGTCATATATCATTTTAAGTTTCCTGCTAATACAAGATTCATGGTATACTTATAAAAATGAACCATTTAGAGAATCGAAGGGCAAAAGCACACCAAGAGCGCCTAAAAGCATAAACCAATAAGGTTTGGTCAAAGTCGTCATTCTCCACGCAGAGTGATATGGACGAGGCGACAGCCATGTGGATATCACGTAGCATTCAAACGAGTTGGTGAAAAACTTCTTTTACCAAACCGAGTTGCTTTCTGTATTTATCTCACCCCTGTACACACTAAAAAAAACTGACATCAGATAGGATGTAGACCATGAAGAATGGAATGCAATACTTAAAATGTTGCATTTTCCCATAGACACCAATAGTTAAGCACTTATATTTTCAGATGGCCCTCTCATAGAAGTTAGCATAGTGACATGCCATTTTTTTTGCATTTCCTATTTGCTGATATATATAACTTATATTATCCTGAGTTATTTGCAAATCTCAATAGAATTTAGAAATCACCCAACTACCAGCATTTGTCTTTCAGCCTATGGAACAGAAATACCAAGGGTGAGATAAAAGGCAGCGATCTCTGGTGTTGCCAACAAAATATGGCTATACTGCAAAATTGGTCCTTCACGTTTATTGTGTTGAGGAAAATAGGTATGTGAGCTATTATGTCATATATCACCTGGTTATTGCTTCTCAGACGCGAAACTATCGGGGAGAGATCCAAATATATCAAGCACCAGTCGTTCAATGGGGAGTTTTGGTCTGACGTGATTGGTCCTGGTCATCTGAGTACTCCTGTGAGATGCTCAGATACTGACTCTAAGTACCCTACCAATGTCAGAGAGTTGGCACACAGATATTGAATGGTAAACTTTCGCAGTAGAGTCTATGTCACCTTTCCAAACTCTCAGATAATCTTTGGCCAGCTTATCTGAGGGTCGTTGCTCCTGTTTCAGCGACATCATTGGCTATAAATCCGGTTGCAAATCTATTTTTACTATACAGTAGTGTTTCATGCATGTCTTTCATTTACATTTAGTCTCAACAAGAGGCAAGATAAACTTAACATATATACATACTTGTCCATCACCATGCCAATACATCAAGGCCACACATCTGATTCATAATTTTATCATTATAGTATGGGTAGATTAGCCACCACAATCAATGGGAGAGGCACAGATGGTATATATGGTGCACACATATGAATGAAGATCTATGGTATGTTGGCTTTTAGCCGAGTCTTAAGAAATGATTTAAAACTACTGAAAATGTCTTTTATTTTAAATAAACGATGGCACCATAGTTAAAACTGGGCTAACATCGTGTAGAATGGATCATTATTTACTGAAGGTAGAAGAAAAAGTAGCAGGGTGTCATGTTGTCACGCCCCATCGTGACCTGTGGTACATCGAACATTCCATATAACAACTTTAAATATATCATTTCAAGATTCTGTCTGGCACCCATCCAGCACATTTCACCTTGTAAATGTCTCTGTTTTGTCTATGTATTTGCAACCGTTGACCGGTATGTGGAAGAACGCCTATGGGTGAATGTACCATATCATTATCCTTATCTGAATTCTTTTTTAATTTAAAAAAATCGTTATTGAGAATATCAGACGAGGCCATTTCTAAGCCAATAGCCTGCAGTGATGCAATCCGATCGCCATGGTGTGAAGGTCCACATAAACATAACCGTTAAACACCAGATTTTACAGAGCGATGCCGATGTACATAAATCCGCTCATTTTCGGGAGCAACGTTTAGGCCCTCGGGTCGCTATTCTGTGTTCCGCAAATGTATCGCAAACGTGGAGCAACGGCCCCCTAAACGTGAGGATTCCACGCTCAATAAATGCACTTTAGTAGTGTATGTCACCCTTAGTCTAGCATGACTAGACGCGTTAAAGACAGGGATCTGAATAGGCCAGAGGCAGCTTAGGTATTTTACGGGATGGATAGAGTGCCTGCCATTCTCCTAAATGACTAAATGTTATCCTTTAACGATGAATGTGTCCATAAGCCGTTCTATCCCTATAGGAATACGTTGCAAGAGAACGCTATAGCTTCTTTCTAATGGCGGTAGTAGGTTTCCCAATCTTCTCCATAGACATAGAGGACACCGACCTTGATGATTCAGTCATCTCGGCGCTTCTGCTGAAGAAGCATTTTTAGTTCAGGACAGAGTATCCATAAATCATGTAATTATTCTTCAACGACGATATTGAACATAATCAGCTCTAGGAGGAATACTATGGCACCTATGGGTTCTATCTCGCCCATCTCTGGATAGTTGTATGTTTTTGTTCCTGAAGGTGGAGTATCAACATCAAGTTATCAGTGATGACCTTTAATCATCCTTGCAACTTAACCCTTCCCCACCCCGAAAAAATAACATTTTTAAAAGATTTTTATTAGGGTCACAGACATTACATTCGCCAATTTCCCAAACTCGGCTTGGCCGATCTCCTGTTAGGTCTCTTTCAACGTAGGGTATACAAATTGATACAAAGTTTACTGCGATGGGGAGTGTTGTCCTACTGGTATTATCATATACCTGTGTTCGAATGTCTATGAAATACTGCCCGTTGCAGTAATAATTATGTTCGTGCCCGCTGTGAGAATGACTTAATAATTCATTAAAATATCGTTTTTCCATTGATTTAAGGTATATGACTGTAGAGGAAACGATTCTTGCTTGAACAGGAACCGTTTCGTCCACAGTAAGGACGTTTCCTAATATTACTACATGGTATAGAATTTCATAGTTCTCGGCTTGTTTTGTGTAATCTACAGGATTCAAGAATGAAATGAGATGGGATCTGTCATTTCAGGAGGTATACATAACGTCAGATTCATATCCACAGTGGATTAGATATTAATCCTTTAATTACAGCATGATGCCTCCAGGTATTTCCCCAGCTAGAGACATCATTGGTATCTATGTACAAAATTCAATAGATAGAAAAATAATTGTTTGAATTAAAAGAACTTTAGACAAAGTATAAGAGTCATATTGACCTTTGATTTGGCTTGACAAAATATCATCAGTTACCAAGGTAAATTACTCAAATAACATGACACATCATGTGACTTTGTTATTTCCCCAAAAAGGTGCATGCCAGGGCGGTTCATGCAGGCAATTCCTGCCGTGTAATGCTGAGCAGAGGAACTGGGTGCTGCAGGGAAAAGGTTAAGAAGTAGGCTTTAACGGAAACAACATCAGTATGGCGAGCGCCAATTTATTATCCATCAATTACAAAGTCCCTATTGTAAAATGTATGGGGACTCAGAAAAGCGATGTCCATTATTTCTTTGTTGTCAGAAACCATAACTCTTGTTTACGGATTTGAAACCGATTGATCGCAGCCTCAAAACCATTGTTTGGATGAAAACAGTCGTTTTGGGCTGGAGAGCAAACAAATAGTGCCGACGCAGAATTCAGACCTCCCCATGCTCCCTGACGCCCATTCAAAACAATTCTGCATGTAGAGCTCGTGTGCATCGGAAGCCTGGTGGGTTCGGACCTTTAAGGCGGGCTTCCACCAACCACGACAAGGCTACGTTGAAGCGATCACCGTTCTATAGAGATAGGTCTATTTGGAATAATCTACCTGATATTGTTAGAGAAAGTAAAACGAAATCGTCCTTCAAAAGCGCTCTTCGCAAACACCTAGCCGGGCCAAATTGATTGACAGATTATTTGATAAGCCTATTAGACTTCATGGGTATCTTCACATCTATGGATGTATCCTAAAACTACAAATCCATCACATCCCTCATTATCACCCCTTCTTTTCATCTATATTACACTTATATTAGTGCAATTGCTCACATTGATGTGTAAATACGAACATACAAGATCCCATTATCCTAATCATTGATTGCTGTATCTTCCTCAAAACCAATGAATGTTGTTGGTTAATTTCCTATAATAGCATGTAATCTGCACTGTTCACTGATTTATTCGTAATGTATTCCCTGTACAAATTTTCTTGTTGTAACATCTAACATTTACACTCGGATAAGGTGGTAGACCGCAATACCCTGATGTATGCGAACCAATATCAAATAATTTAAAAAAATGACAATGGCATTCTGACAAGGTCCACAACAGGCCTATGATTGGAAGACTTGTCATAGCCTTGTCATGGTTGGTGGACCCCAGTTCCCGACAAGAGTCTACAACAAGGCCACGACAAGCTGCGACTGGGAAGCTTGTCGGGAGCCTTCCGACAAGGTTACGACAAAATCGAACAAGCTACAACTGGACCTTTGTCGTGGAGTGTCATGGCGTGTCGGGAGCGTGTCGTAGAGGTCTATGATAGTTAATTTTGGTGGAGCATGCACTTCCCGATCGCAGCCTCAAAACCATTGTTTGGATGAAAACAGTCGTTTTGGGCTGGAGAGCAAATAAATAGTTCCGACGCAGAATTCAGACCTTCCCATGCTCCCTGACGCCCATTCAGAACAATTCTGCATGTAGAGCTAGTCTGCATCGGAGGCCTGGTGGGTTCGAACCTTAAAGGGGCGTACAGCCTGCTAATCAGTGAGCCTTTGGTCACGGACAATTGACAGACTGAAACCAACATTATTATTTTTTCTTAATATGATTGTATTGACATGCATCTGAGCTAATATAAACGCTGTAAATTGTTGCTGTAAGGACGATCAAACAGGCCGTCAAAGCCTATGTCATTGAAGGGTAAATCGAAATAAAAAACCCCAAAAAACTATAAAAAAAAAGAAGCTCCCGACGCAAACAAATTACCACAGCATCCCTTTCTAAAACGAAATGCGGAAGTGTGTCTGAACACTTGTCACAGTGTGTTGGAAGCCCAGTGGATCAGGACCCTAACAAACCAACATAACAAAGTTTAGTCCTTCTATTGCTGTTCTTTATGATTGTGTGCACAGACATGTAATTACTATTGACACAAAGTTGTATTTCTGTCCAAACGCATTATGTACTGTCAATGTAATATCACCAGAGCATAAAATGTCATTGGTTATTCTTAATAGGTTGCTCATAGTTCGTAATGTTTGGGATAATAGGCTGTGTCATTTCCATTTATCCATTATCTAATATCAAAGGGAATTTGATTCATTGTCCTGAAATGTCAGTGCACGCGGTGTTATGCTAACGACGATTCATTGACTTTTGGAAAACTTAACAGCAAATTTCACGAAGGAAAATGAAGCAAACACTGTGATATTGATATTCTGAATACACAGAGCGTAACAGAATACATATGGCTACCCACCATTGATGTCGCAAGATAAATAACAGTAGCAAATCATTTTTCCTCATGTTATTCAAATGGAATCGTATCTTGTAATTCATCTGTAAGTTATTCTCAATGTCCGATTGTTTTCCATTTCATTCAGCAAACCTTTGGCTTGAGATAAACGAAGCAACTTAAATTATAAACACTGCAGATATTGCTGGGTAATGTTAGATTTACTCCCTGCAGCATACGTGTATGGTTCTTATACACCAGTGGCGATCAGTATGATAATTAGTAACCCATACATACAGCCTAGTCTTACTGTAGAATCAGGTATGGAACAATGTGAGTACAAATTGCCCACTTTAAAGAGCAAAATGTCCATTTTGAAGCACACAGAGGCCCTGTTGGTACAGCGCACGCTGATTGGCTGAGTATAAGCGTCACTTACCAGAATATGACACGCCGAGTAAGATTGATCTTCAATGTGTATCTGCCACAAGGACAGAAAGGTAGGAAGATATAAATTGTACCACCTATCGATCGGATGGCTATTTTATGCTGATGACCTTTAAGAACAGCTTTCCTTTCGGCCAAAAACGTGTCTTTTGCATCAACTTGATTTAACAATTTTTCACCAGTAATTTTCTAATGGGAAATAGATACATTCAGCTGTTATTTAAGCAAGATTGACCCTCAGACGATTACATATAAGTGGCATCACCATAGCAGAACAGCAGGAACTAGTAAGTGCCACTAGATACTGAACAACTAGGACTCGTTTGGACGATTAAAAATCATCTCGTGTAAATGCTTGAAGCACTGTTTGGGTCAATGTTTCTGGGTGACAGTTCTTTCTCGGGGAGCATCACCTCACGATTTCTCACTAGACGATCTGCAGTCGTCACGTTTTCAGTCGTCTAGTGTAAACGCTGGGATAGTAAATTGTCCACAGACTAATCAGAGTCCACTAAACTATGCCAGCTGAGCATGGTTAATCTCGACATTTTATGAATTGCAGTAAATCAGTGAAGTCCAATAACCATTTCATCGTCAGTATCCCTCCATGAATCTGCCTGTGCAATTACATTCTTCCAAATGATATCATCGTGTTTGATTCAAAAATATAATGTCTTATGGGAGTCAAGTTGTTGCAGAACTGATACTTCCTTCAAACATCAGCAATGTGTCATACTATATGAGTTTGTACTAGTCAAATCATGCTTATGTATTGTCGGAGCTTATATCATCATCTTTGATTCATGAATACACAACTTCATGACCAACACTGAATTCGTTCTCAAGCAAATAAGATCATAATCCGTATCTACAAGTGAGCTGGCCGATGAAAAGATAAATCTAATAATGCCAATATGAAAGCACACTGCTGTATTTCTGAGGATCCTTCACTTATTGCAGATGACATTTAATGATAAATTATAAAGCGCAATTGTCAGTCCAATTCCGTCTCTTGTGCTTTGCGTAAGATTCTTGTCAGAAATAGACGAGTGTTAAATTTCGGCAATGGTTTAGTGAGAAATTTGACAATGTACACAAACAGTTGGAAGAGCGAGAGAGAAAGAAGAAAGAGAGAGAAAGAGGAAAGAGAGAGAACGAAGAGAAAGAGATAGAGAGAAAGAAAGAAAGAAAGAAAGAACAGAGAGTCGTGGAGTAAAGAACCGGAATTGAGCCATAGAGATAAGGAGAAAATAGTTATTCATGTAATGTGGCGTTTCCACCTGCCGACTAAAAACCCAGCGATGATTTTCACATTGTACAAATGTCGGTCAGTGGTTCTCCTTGTGAAAGGTCGGTGGTATGAAATCGGTAACCTGCGATTCGATCAAAATTATTAGAATGTGCATAAAATTGTGATGGTACTGTGGAGTTGAAATGTATATATATATGATAATAAACAGATGAAAAAATGAAAATAAAATTGAAATTTTAGTGATGGGTGGGTGGTTAAAAATTGAGAGAGGTTAGCAAATGTGTGTAGTGGTTGAGTTGGAGAAGGAGAAGAACGAGTATAGTTGAAAGTGAATGAAGTAACCTGACACCTACGTTCCATGCCAAACCAATCCGACACATGTCCATTGCTTATATCGGCTACAATGGTTTTAGTGAGTTTACATCAATTAGAATCCAAGACTAGATATGAAATAGCCAAGGATAATTCACGAAGTCAGACTAAGAGACAAATAAAAGTATGAAGACCTAGAAAAGATTTTCTTGAATAGATTCCTATCTATAAAGTGGTAAGGTATTGGAACGGTTGCCTAAAGAATTGAAAATAGAAACCCGATGAAGCTGTCATTTGCTATTTATGTAAAGTAGTTCCTAAAGGGCCTGTGAGATGGAGTCTTTTTTCCTAAGGAAGTTAAGACTATACATAATCTCCTCGATAACGATCTCTAGACTTTATAATAGATAATGACAGATTCATGTTATATGGGGAATAAAACATTGTTTATCACCTCGAAATGGGAACCTAAGGGGAACCCAAGGCCTTTGGCGATAACTTAAATCCGAATTATGAACATGATAATACCACCTTCTGCCCTCTGCCCAGGCTTTTGATAGTCCCCCTAGGGTAGCTGTGTTGATGTACGGATGCTCTGCAGTCACATACAGGCGTGGAAATAGAGGATTGAACGTTTATGTGAAAGACTCCTCCTATGTTGTCAATCGTGTGAAATAAAGAGGGAAATTATCACAATCAAACTTTAATGATAAATGAAGATTCTGTATCCAGTGTTGATATCTGGAATTACCAATTTAGATAAAGTTCCCCGTCAACTCTTGGTGTAGGGCCTCTCTGGCTGACTATGAGTGCAGGATGGGACACTGATTCTGATGGAGAGGGTGCGCAAGCTTTGAATAATACATGTTTTATGCAGAAGTGCCGTTGGAAGCTACAACATCCGATTCTAGCACTGTATTAAGTAAGTTATACTACAATTCCCCATTACCAGATCGCTAACGGTACATAAGGTTTATGATTCATCTTCTTCCAGGACAAAAGATCATACGCAATCTATAAAATAACATAGATTGATGTAAACATTTCTAGCTTACATTAGACTGGATCCTTTAGAATTTAAGTTAGCACCAGCAGATAAAAATACTTTTCTGTTTTTTAAATCACCTAAAATCTATCTATCATGGAGACTCGAGCAAATTAGAACAGTTTTCAGATAATTAGATTCTGTTTAAGCGGAACTATAAAAATGCGTATTCACTCCTGTCCAATTATGTTTTCCATCACAAACAATTACCACCGATTCATTGATAACAAAAGTGAATGACCGGTTCAACCAGCACCACATTATTTTGGTGGCATTGATATGGTGCCTCTCTGGGCGTTTACAGTAGACGATTATAAGCGGTGTTTCTTGAATCTTACACCACCTGGCGACATGTCAATGGCTAGATATCCTTTAGTTTACTGAAATCATGCTCACTTGAATTTAGTGTTAGTTGGATAATAAGTTGTGGCTACTCGATTGTACAATTGGAATAACTCCCCAATAGGCGAGAAATTGTAATAAACACTTAAAAAGCACTCATAAAAAAGTACTCGCATCACGCACCTAGACTTCATCTGTAGATTCTGAAGCTCCATTGCAAACCAATCAGCTTGAGATGCTTGACGTTGGGTCGGCAGGACCTTCGATACAAGCCCTATGTATTGGCTGAGGTCCAATGCCTCTTTGACGAGTGAGATATGTAATGATTAAAACAGGCTTATGTAAACTTTAATCTCAATAAAGAAATCTTTGAAAAAGAAAAAGGATGTTATATACCTGTGTACGAATGACTGATACTTACTGGCCAGCTGTACGGATTGTATTCTGCACACTGTGTGCGAACTAATAGGTTGTACACTCCCTACCACATGAGGTATTCACGTGAGATATTCAACCAATCAAAACAACTCATCGTGACACACTCACTATATCCCCATATGAAATATGACGTTATGACGTAGGGTCACCATCTTCTACACAATTGGCTTCAGAGAGAGCCACGATGTGAGGTTGACAACATTGCTATATTAAAGGGTCCCTGCCTCTCAATACTCAACACCCAACCTTACCCTAATGGCCCCAGGTCAAAGCCCTATACATTTACACTGACAATTACAATATATTCCTATATTATGGATGCGCGAATACGTAAAGGCGTCCCCTTATAGATCGCAATGGGGCCTGGCTATTTTTAGGAATATGTTTTGGTTCGCGGTTGCAGAAAAAGGATTGAGAGGTTATGTCGTTGCCAATTTATATCAGCCAGGCTGCAGACTGTCCAGAAATCCCATAGTTTCCACATTCGTTCCGGTCTGGAGGCGTCTAGACATGAGCCTGTGGGTAATGGCTAATCTCTATCACACGCCCAGGGACTCCGACATGGATACAAAGTGGCCGACACATGTATCTGACAAGGCAATGGGTAAGGTAGCCCACCTGCCTCCTCTTATCTCAGCAGATTATTCCGTTGGGTCCCAGAGCTGCATGCAAAATAACCCTTTGCCTATAGGTTCTATTCCATTCGTATGCTTGAAGAATGATTTTTTTCAGCTCTAAGATTTCTTTTAAGTCCATGTTCTCTCAACACAGGTCTTGTATCCCAGAACAGGTCCCGTAGCTGCTATTAAAAAGATGTATATATGTAAGCAGAAAAAGTAGGATCTTGAATTAAACGCTAAACTATATCTACAAAAATGGGATCATGGCAACATAAGGCAGCAAAAACCAGATGCACATCTACTTCATCTACGCTTAGAAGCCAATATTAGATCTAGACTAAATAGCCGTCGTGCGTTTGATTAGATGATCTGACAAACTGTTTAAATACCCATGCATTACCCCTATCCCTGATGAACAAAGATGAAAGCCGGAGTGGGCTAAATAAAATTTTATTAATTTTATGAAGTCTTATTAATATGAATAAGCGTACTACAATGTACGTATGAATATTAATAATAATATTGAAGTTTGATAATTGACAAGAATATGTTGTATGTCAATTATAATGATAATAACATATGAAGTATAGTTATTATGTATTATTACATAAGAGTAATAAGATAATAATAAAAATATAGCCCTACGAGTGAAGTGAATAGGAGAGAAAAGGTGAGGGTGGGTGGGTAGAAAAATGTACGTCAGTACGGTACGACAGCTGAGCGAATTGTGAGGCTGAGGTGAGTGCACCGCTCACGCAGGTCGGTTCGCGGTGCGTGGTGAAAGCGACAGGGGGCGCGAGGAGAGCGCTGGTGGTGGAGTGTGTCACCAGGGGGGGCAATGACCACTCCTGACCAAAGGCCATGAGTCACCCATTACCCCTATCCCTGATGAACAAAGATGAAAGCCGGAGTGGGCTAAATAAAATTTTATTAATTTTATGAAGTCTTATTAATATGAATAAGCGTACTACAATGTACGTATGAATATTAATAATAATATTGAAGTTTAATAATTGACAAGAATATGTTGTATGTCAATTATAATGATAATAACATATGAAGTATAGTTATTATGTATTATTACATAAGAGTAATAAGATAATAATAAAAATATAGCCAAGGAGCCATTAGAAAAGGGGAGAGGTGGGAGGGAAAAAAGGAAAAAAGACTAGTTCTTAGATAGAGACTGAATTAGAGACTTGTTGACATTCACAGATGTTGAGTGCTTAATATACAGTCGGTGGGAGTCTGATCTCCACCCGCCATAACGCTGAATGTCAAGTTCTGGCATACCCGCTTGGTATGCCTGTGTGGCGGCAGCCTTACGGAGGCTGTGAAGCGTGAATGGCCCGCTGCCGTGAGCAAAGTGTCCCATTCCTTTGCGAGGGCCCGTGAGGTCAGTGTGGATCCGTCCGGTAACATTAGGAAGTGATCTCGCAGTGTGCCCGTAGGGATCGCCCGTAACATCTGGCGCACGGCGTGCACAGGGCAGTACCTCGAGTCTGCTGCCGGCTGGAGGCGCATCACTTTCTGTTCCCCGATCCTCTGAAGGTTTTTGCCCGCTTTTATGACGACCGTCACGTGGTTGGCAGACACGGTCACGTCTCCACGTGAGAGGTGCCGATCCGGGTTGTAGGCACGTGACGAGGGCGGGGCGACCTCGCTCTGCCTGAGCGCCGCGTAGTACAGGATCAGCAGTGCGGTTCGTATGGTGATGTGGAGAGGCGTGTCCCCGAGGCCCGATAGGATCCGTTGGAATACCTCCATCGGAACGGGGGGCTTCACGTTGGGAACGTACCGTTTGTTCCTCTTCATGGCCTCGAGGGCCTGTTTCACTCTGTGATGCTCTGTCGGGGCGACGTCCCCACCTGTCAGCCATAGATGTGACCGTATATGTGACAGGTGGTTGGCCACGGTTGCCGGCGAGGGTGCGTGCTCCGCGACGTACTCGAGGTAGGCCGTCACGAAAGACACGGTCGGTGCCTGGGGGTCCGCCCTCATCCTCCTGCAGAATGCGATGTAGGTGCCGACGGCTGACCGCTGGTTGGCGACCGTGCCGGGGGCACGAGCCTTGGATTGGCGGACAGATGCCCTCGCTTGGAGTGAGAGCAGCACCGGATCTGCAGAATAAGCGGAGGATGGGGACATAAGATGCATGCGAACATGGTATCACGGGATACAAGCGATGCGTTGACACAAACGAGGCAGCTTTATGATAGTCATTATAAGTGAGATGTGCCCTGCTGAGAGCGTCGGCGACTGTATTCTGCACCCCAGGCACGTGACTGTAGACCAGGTCCACCTCCATCCGTGCCTGTATCATCCAGGCCTGCCGCACACACTCCGCGAGTACCCGGTTCCGGTCACGTCCCGAGGTCAAGGCCTGTACTGTTCCCAGGTTATCGCAGTAGACCTCGATCATGTGCCCCTGTCTCGCTCCGTCATGAAGGTGTTGAGGGCGTAGATCGTATTTACGGCCTCGAGTTCGGAGATACACTCCACGGGGTCAGTAACGGGGCACACCTGACCGGAGTAGTAGTATTGGCCATCGGTCCCGCCCACTCCCGACAGGCACGCGTCAACGGTGACGCATCTCGTAGGGGGACCTCAAGGTATGAGGGAGTGGCCGTTCAAGCCCTCAGCAAAGTGGAGGAACCAATCCAGATCCTGTCGCACGTCGGCGTTGATATTAAGATAATACCCACGCATGCCTCGCAGCGCCTCGAGAAGCTTGCTCACAAATGCCCGCGCCGGGCGAATACACTTTGCCACGTGCAGTACTTTCCCGAGGACTGACTGCAGCTGTCTCTTGGTGAGGGACCTTTTTGTTGCTACGGCCGCCATGTGTGCCCGAACATCGAGGAGCTTTGCCTCGGGTATCGACAGCGTCATCGTGCGGGCGTCGATTTCAATGCCCAGCCACGTGACCGTCTGACTGGGTGCCTGCGCCTTATCCCTGGCCTCAGGGAGGCCTAGTTCCGCGAAGAGGGCGCGGGCCGTTGAGAAGTCACGTTCGGCCGTAGCCGCGTCGGCCGAGAGTATGACGAGGTCGTCCAGGTACATCTCGGCGGTTATGCCTTTGTCCTCGAGGATGTTCACGATCGTGTCCGCCACGCACTGCATATATGGTATGACGAGGCGCGGGCACCAAACGGCATGGCCGTATCACAGTAGTGCCCGCCCCCCCACATGAAGCATAACAGAGGCCAATCCAGCAGATCACAGCAAAAGTTCTTGTAGGCGCGTGACACGTCGATCGAGGACATAAAGGATGTAGTGCCCGCGGCCACGAGCTTCCGGATGAAGCCGTCGACCGTAGGGAGTCCGTGTTCGCGCTCGAGCCCGTAGACCGAGTTTTTGATCACATACGAGTTAACACTGTGCTCCCTCGGGAATGTCATGTCCGTGATCACCCGGCGGGCATTGGTGCCCCGCTTCTCCCGTGTCATGAGTGGGGACACGTTGGACCACGGCGTGAATGGAGGGTCCTCAAACGGTCCCAGCATGTTGGAGAACGCCCTTTCCTTATCAATAAATCGTTGCACCTGCTCGGGGTAGCTGTCGGCGCTGGGGTGATTCGGGATGCCTGGGGTATCACTGGCCGGCCCGAGGTAGCCGAGGGAAAACCCGTAGCGAATAAACCCCAACAGTTCGTCCTTTCCATCCATCCTCGAGAGATATCGTTCCCACGCGTCGAGCCCCAGATCCGACGGGAGCTCTATCCGGGCGCCTAGGGCGTTGGGCAGGCCCGTATCTCTCACGGCCCGGTATATCTCTCGATGCTTGTCGGGCCCCACGGAGGTGAAGTCCGGCCACTCCCTCCTTCGGTGGTCGGCGAAGGCCGCCGGGTCGGTCCGGAGCCCGGGGTGTACTTTTCCGGTTTCGCACATGCGTCTGATCGCGTCGAAATCCGGAGTGTTTAATCCGGCGTGGACCTGTGCCTCCGCTGGCGCGGTAACACTAACACTCTCCACGCCGGGTATATCCATTCTAGTAGTGTCCACGCTGCCGCCCATAGGAGCGGTCCGTATCTCTGGGGGCGTGGCATGTTTGTTGATGTTTACGTTCCCCCGCCCACGTGTTGGGGGAACCACGTGATCGATGACGTCACGTGCCGCGGCCGGCTCAGGCACATCAAAGCCGGAGCTGCCGGGAGCTGGGGGGTTGCTGTTTCGCGCCTCGCTCAGTCGCGGGGCGCGTCCTGCCCGTTTTTTGAACTCGGTGTTGTCTGAGGGTATCCGCCTTGCTGCGGTGTCGGCCGAGCACCGCTTTGAAGAGGATATCCGGCCTGGGGCATCCGGCGTGGTGTTGGTACAGGGGCCGGCGTGGTGTGTTCATAGCCGTGCCCGTAGGTGAGTTTCCTGTTACAGGCGTGTACAGAGTGACCACACTGCCTGCCGACCAAATCGCAGAAGCTGCACCCGTGCAGCCACCGGATGCCCCCTTCCTCGTGGCCGTTATGGTGGCAGCACCCCCTCTCTCTGTTGTAGTCTCTGCAGGGGACCTCCCGCCCCTTGGTGCGTCCGGTCTCGTTCCTTTGATGTGAGGGGGCTGCCGCCGTCATGGCGAGCCGTACCCGTTCCTCCTGGATATGCCCGTAGTCAGCCCAGTAAAGGAGGCCAGACTCAATATGGTCAAACACGAAATTTGACCACCGTCGAACTGCGGCCCACGGCCGTGCCTGGGCATCGACGGAGACCTGCTGTAAGTGGCGGAACATGTGCTCGCGGTCCTCGGGCCGGACGGCCCGTTCGTCTCCCAGCAGGGACAGAAAGCAACTAATATATTCCAGCGGCTCGAGGGATGACCGTAGCTAGAGCTTCTGGTGGAGTGTATAAACCCCGTCACGTTCAATGTACATATACGGTTTAGCAGTTAATCTACGGGTGCTGAAGTCAGAGATCAATGACTGCTTACCGGCGGTACGGTTGTGCCTCATGGTCTCCTTTTCAAATTCCTGTTGAAGGTAGTCCTCGGGCGTGTAGCTGTCCCGTAGTTGACGCGGGGAGGGTAGAGCGCGTTCGGCCTGGTCTCGGGCCCAATCCCTCGTGCGAGACGCTGCTGATGACCGTGAGCCGGTGGCCTTCGATCCAGGGCGGGATATCTGCATGATGGCATCCATCATCCCGTCCATCTTCTCCGACATCTTGGTGTAATTTGATTCGAGAGCCGTAATCCTTGATGACCGCACGCTGGTCGCTTGCTGGGATACGGAATCCACGTGGTCATCGGGCTGCTGCTGCTGGCGCACGGTCACCTCCGAATCCGTAGAGTCCTCGGCCCGTGAAGACGCTTCCTCCGGGCGAGAGGCGGCTGCACTTTGCGTGATCGGCCCACTCATACTTGTAGAATACAATCCTACAGATACCAGGTATGGAATTCCCGAGTACACGGTCACCGATATTCGGGGAATACGGAGACCGGAGGTACGTAGAGGGAAAAGCCAAGAAACTGGAGAGTAGAAAAATGTACGTCAGTAAGGTAGGACAGCTGAGCGAATTGTGAGGCTGAGGTGAGTGCACCGCTCACGCAGGTCGGTTCGCAGGGCGTGGTGAAAGCGACAGGGGGCGCGAGGAGAGCGCTGGTGGTGGAGTGTGTCACCAGGGGGGGCAATGACCACTCCTGACCAAAGGCCATGAGTCACCAATTTTCCATAGAGTTCGTTGAACCTCACAGTAAAGGCCTCTTCTCGCTATTAAGATTAATCTCCAAGATCTTAATGGAATTTGAATTCCTTCAGTAATTTCCAAAAGCAAATGTTAATAAATATTCACATAAAGGACGGTCAATGCTTGATCGTATAATAGTTTTGATCGATTGGGTAATGTGGATAATATTCCCAAGATTAGTTAAAACTTATGAATTTGTTCTTTTTAAACAGCCGAAGGTTATTTGAAAAGCCTCATGAATTTAGCCCAGGATGCATACATGTGTACTGCATCGCCATGATATTAACACAGCGCAAATTTTTTAGTTTACGTATGTATAATTGGTTACTCATGGGCTTTGCTCAGGGGTAGTCATTGCTTCCCCCGGTGTCCCCCTCTACCGCGCCTCACGGGCGCCCCTCCTGCCCCCTCGCGGCTTTCACACTTACTACGCAGTCACGTGGTACAGCCCGGTCCAGACCCCGGCCTCACTTCTCCTTCACCCGCCCTGCAGTACGCACGTACTACAGTACCAATTTTCGTCTCTTGGCCACGTGCTTCGCCTCATACTCCCCGAGTACAGGCTAGCACCCCCATACACGCGATACGGTACAGCGAAAGGAGAAATGGGTCCTACGACGAGGAATACCCCGGTGCCCAGCACATCGAAGCCGACGGAATCCACGGCGGAATCGGAGGCCACTCTCCAGGAAACGGCCGAGTCCAACGAGAACATCGAGTCGGTCTCGGACAGCGGGCGCACGGTAAAAACGGCTAGGATCTCGAAGCTCGAGTCCAACATGGAAAAGATGGGAAGGACGATGGATAGCATGTTTCAGACGATGCAGGCGATGGCACGACAACGGTCGCCGACCAGGGCTACACAACCGACGGTCCGAGAGGCACGCTCTACGGCCGAGGACCGGACAAGAGACTGGGCCCAGGACCAGACGTCGAGGCTGCCCGCACCCAGACAACTCAGGGAACGCTACCTGAGCGAGGAACTGCTCCAGCGAGAGATCGACCGCGAGGGCATTCGGCATGAGCGCACGGCCGGTAGGTTTTCATCTGACTTGACCGTACATAAACTCATTTCTAAGCCGTATATGTATGTCGAACGTGAGGGCCTGTATACCATGTCACAAAAGCTCGAGGTTAGGGGAAGCCTGGCCCCCATGGAGTATGTGAGCGCATTCTTACTGATGATGGAGGACGAGCGGGCGATACCCGAGGGCGACCGTCGAGACATGTACAGGCACCTCTCGCAGGTAACGGTGGACGCCCAGACACGGCCGTGGCCCGCGGTTAGGAGGTGGTCTAACTACATATTCGATCAGGTAGAGGCCGGCCGTGTGTACTGGTCGGACCACGTGCGCATTCAAGACGAACGCGTACGCATAGCTATGACGGCCGCCACCAGCGCCCCTAACGGTCAAGACGGAGGAAGGGACGGAGCCCGAGAGCTCCCCTGCCGGGCGTACAACTCGGAGCGAGGTTGTCGCCTACGCAACGGACATCAGGACGGGCAGATCAAATGGGCTCATGTTTGTTCGTTCTGCGACTCGGTGGGGCGGATGTGCACGCACTCTATACACGCGTGCAACAGGAAACTCGTGTATGGTGCGGGTTATGACAACGCTGCACCAACATCCGCACCCGCCCCACGAAGGACGCCGCACGCCGGACACACGGTCCGCCCCACCGAACTAGGAGTGCAGAAACAACACGGCACGGCTTCAAAAAACGGACCGGACGCGCCCCGCGAGTGAGCGTGGCGCGAGACGCACCCCTCGGCCTCGGTACGAGTGCACTCGGCGAGGGGGACCCGATCAAAGAGTGCAGGAGTGATGACGTCACCCCCCACGTGACAACAACAGCGCGTGCCGCGCACGTGGGGGGAAGCACGGAGCGTGCAGCCCCGCCCACCGAGGAATACACTCCCGCCTGTGGTAGTGTTAGCGGGGAAGCGGAGCAATTGGCTCGGCAATTGCCCCGGGAGGACGGCCGCGAACTCAGTCCCATCGACTTCGCTGCCGTCAGAAAGTTCTGTGAGACCGGGATACCTGTCGCCGGAGTCCGGACCGACCCCGAGGCGTTCGCCGGACACAGGAGAACCAACTGGCCGCAGTTCGCGGCACACGGGTCGCCGGACCACGCCCACATCTACGATATTGTGAGGCGCACGGGCCTACCCAACGCCCTCGGGGCCCGTATCGAGATCCCCACGGACCTCAACATCCCGGTCTGGATCCGATATCTCTCCGGGATCCCCGGCAGCAAGGAACTGAGCGATTTCATCAGGTTCGGCTTCCCACTGGGTTACGCCGGCCCGATAAGCGATACCTGCGGGGTACCCAACCACCCCAGTGCTACAGGGTACCCGGAGCAGGTGGATAAGTTCATCAGGAAGGAGAAGGGGTACAGCAACCTCATGGGGCCGTTCGAGGCCCCCCCTTTCCTACCCTGGTGTCACGTGTCGCCTCTAATGACACGTGAGAAGAGAGGTACTACCGATCGCCGAGTGATAACCGATATGACGTACCCCAAGGAAGACAGCGTCAACGGCTATATCGTCAAGAACTCGGTTTACGGCGAGGAACGGGAGCATGGCCTCCCGACCGTGGATGGGTTCGTCGGCCGCCTGGTGGCCTCGGGGCCCGGGAGTTTCATGTCGACCATCGATATATCCCGGGCGTACAAGAACTTCCGCTGCGACCCCCTTGACTGGCCGTTGCTCTGTTTTGCGTGGGGGGAGGCATTCTACTGTGATACGGCGATGCCCTTTGGTGCCCGTGCCTCCTCCTACCACATGCAGTGTGTGGCAGAAGCAATAGTTAAGATCCTCAGCCAGAAAGGGGTCGAGGCCGCCATGTATCTGGACGACCTTATCATCCTCTCGCCCGACGAGGAAAAGGCGGCCTCGGACTTCGCCATCGCCCGAGCCCTCTTCGAGGAGCTGGGCCTCCCCGAGGCCCGGGAAAAGGCTCAGCCCCCCAGCCAGGTGGTCACGTGGCTCGGTATCGTGATCAATTCCATAGACATGTCGCTCTCCGTCCCCGAGGACAAACTACACGAGGTCCGAGAGCATGTCAGGGCGGTCGCACAGAAGCAGTCGCTGACGAAACGCCAGCTGCAATCAATACTGGGGCGCGTGTTACATGTAGCCAAGTGTATCCGGCCTGCGCGCCCCTTTGTGAGTAAACTGCTCGAGGCCCTCCGGGGGATGGGCGGGTACTACATTAACATCAACTCCGAGATGCGGCAGGACTTCGAATGGTTCCTGCGCTTTGCCGACGGTTGGAACGGCCACGCCCTCATCCCCCGAGGCCCCCCGACCAAGTGCCTGATCGTGGACGCGTGCTTGTCCGGCGTCGGGGGTACAGACGGGACCTACTCGTACTCCGGCCGCGTCTGTCCAGTGAACGACCCTGTTACCTGCATCGCGGAGCTCGAGGCCCTCAACACGGTATACGCGATGTGCACGTTCTTAACCGACCGTGACCGCGGCACCCGGGTGGAAGTCTACTGTGATAATATGGGCACCGTCCAGGCACTCCGGTCGGGACGCGCCCGGAACCCCGTCCTGGCCGAGTGTGCCCGTCATGCCTGGATGGTGCAGGCTAGACTACAAGTAGACTTCGTGTACACACACGTCCCGGGTGCCCTCAATACCGTGGCCGACGCGCTCAGCCGGGCACACCTAACCTCGAGGGACTTTGATACGGCCTCTAGGTACATAAAATTCCACTCCCTAGTCGAGGTCATGCCATGTACTCATGTTTCGTTCAACCCTGTGTTACGTCTCACCTGCAGATCCGGCGCTACGATCGCTCCAGACGAGGGCATCTGCTCGGCAATGCGAGGCGCGTGCCCCCGGAACGGTCGCGAACCAGCGCTCCGCCGTCGCGACCTACCTCGCATTCTGCCGCCGGATGGGCGCCGACCCCCAGAAACCTACCGTCAGCTTTACCACGGCGTTCCTCGAATACGTCGCGGACCACGCCCCCTCGCTGGCGACGGTCGCGAACCAGCTATCACACGTGCGGTCGCACCTACGGCTGACGGGGGGCGACGTCGCGCCGACGGAGGATTTCAGGGTGAGACGTGCACTCGAGGCTATGAGGCGCAACAAAACCTACCAACCGAACGTCAAGCCGGCGGTGCCGATGGACGTCCTCAGGGCAGCCCTCGAGGCCCTCGACGAGTCACCCCTACACATCGCTCTGCGGGCAGCTATCCTGGTGATATTCTACGCGGCCCTGCGGCAGAGCGAGGTCGCCCCACCATCTGCGACGAAGTTCGACTCGACGCGACACCTGTCACGCCGAGACGTTGTGGTCACGCCGAGACAGGTGTCGATACGCGTGAAGGCGGCAAAGAACATGCAGATGGTGGGCGAGGAAAAGACAGTCACCCTGCAGGCGTCCGCCGAACCGTCCTCGTGTCCGGTACGGGCGGTCAGGGAAATGATCGCGGCCGCCCCCACGGCCAGCCCCGAGGACCCGTTCTTACTCCTGGCAGACGGCCAAGTAATAACGACCAGGACTCTGAGCAAGGAGTGGAAAGCGCTGCTACTCACCGCTAATCAGCCTACCGATTACACCCTCCACAGCCTCCGGAAGGCTGCCGCCACTCAGGCATACCAGGCGGGTATGCCTGAGCTATCCATCCAGCGCTATGGCGGCTGGAGGTCCAATTCCCACCGACATTACATCAAGGACACTGATGCAAAGGCCGTTAACCTTGCTCTAATCCGGTCCCTAAACAAACATTCATAATTTTTCCCCACCCCCCCTCACCTTTTACTGGCCTTTTTGGCACTTTTTCATTATCTTATACAATTACATTGTATTATCTATACAACTCCATTGTATATCTTACTTCAATATTTTAATAATTGACATCCATTCTACCGTCAATTATCATTTATCTACTTTTACTTACCTTCATATCCACATTACATTTTAATATGCCGTCCAGTAAGGTCGCCATAAATATTTTACTGCATTTTACTACATAAAATTAAATAAAATTTTATACTCCCAGCTACTGCTTCTCTACTTTCATCCGGGGATAAGGGTAATGGGTTACTCATGGGCTTTGCTCAGGGGTAGTCATTGCTTCCCCCGGTGTCCCCCTCTACCGCGCCTCACGGGCGCCCCTCCTGCCCCCTCGCAGCTTTCACACTTACTACGCAGTCACGTGGTACAGCCCGGTCCAGACCACGGCCTCACTTCTCCTTCACCCGCCCTGCAGTACGCACGTACTACAGTACCAATTTTCGTCCCACCCACCCACAACCTCTCTTCTTCACCTACTCACGTAGGCCACTTTTTCATTATCTTATACAATTACATTGTATTATCTATACAACTCCATTGTATATCTTACTTCAATATTTTAATAATTGACATCCATTCTACCGTCAATTATCATTTATCTACTTTTACTTACCTTCATATCCACATTACATTTTAATATGCCATCCAGTAAGGTCGCCATAAATATTTTACTGCATTTTACTACATAAAATTAAATAAAATTTTATACTCCCAGCTACTGCTTCTCTACTTTCATCCGGGGATAAGGGTAATGTCCGCGTATGTCTCCTCTGGCGTTAATAAGGTCGTCCTATTTGGCGTTATATTTACGCCTGCTTCTGTACACTAGATGGTAATCCCATACTAGGCCATACTGATTATTTTGATCTCTGAACGTAGGGGATACCTATCTTGTTTTATTTTGATAATTTGCCATTGGTTATACAAGTCCACATCATATGGTGAATCCAATCTTACACTACCAGTTTTGATTATAAAACCTTTCTAAAATCCGAAAGGGTATCATTTGATTTACAAATCATCATTCTTATGTTTTATGAAAAGTCTTTTTGGTATTTTCTTCCTTTCAATTCACCATTGTCCTGTGTGGTACCCAGTTTTATTATCCATCGTATACAAAGCCCCCATTGAAAATGTATGGGGACTCAGTAAACCACGACCCATTATATAAAACCTGTCAGATACCATAACTGTGGTATACGGGTTTTAACCTGTGGTATACGGCCTCAAAAACCATGGTTTACGGGGAAAATGGTCCCTTTTGCTATAGAGCAAAGAAGTAGTCCCTATTGTTAGACCCTTTAAAATGGCATTTACTGGGTTTAATTTTTTCGAAAAGATGGATAATAAATACAACAAACGATGATTATGTGGATAGGCGGGTCTGTAAACCACTCGCGGTTGACCTCGTAATACACTCGCTAGCGCTCGTGTATTACTACGCGTCAACCACTCGTGGTTTGCGGCCGCCTGTCCACAAAACCATCGATTATTGTCTATTGATTTTATCGTTAAGGCCCGAATCGTCAGGTGGAAACGTCACATCATACAGCCTAATACTACCCACCGTTTCCTTTCAATACTACAATCCCCACTCAACCTCTTCTCCTTCCAACAACCATCTGTATCACATACACAATCAGTATTATTCAAAGTTTCCCACCCACCCACTCCTATCTTTTTTTCTCTCTTTTTTTTATTAGGCACATTCAAATATACATTTGGTTTTCAATGAGCCTACCGTTTAGGTGGCATCAGCACACAGCTGTTCAAATAAGCATCAGTCTAGCCATATAGTACTTAGGTAATATTACTATTATTGATAATCTAGTATAATATTAGTAGGCAATATTACCATTAGATGATAGAAATATATATATGTAAATGTTGATGAGATGAAGTTTCTTCAAACAGTGGGAAGCTACAATCAACTGCTTGGACTAGTCTATACAATACAATACATTTCCAACTGCCTGCTTGTCACTATAATATCTTTAATATCTTTGATGCGGTCTCGTATTTAATATTTGGATAACTACTTTAATTTGTCTGTTCTCAGTATAACATAACATTACCCCATTTCTATTTTCATCCAAACCATATAGACACAGTATACTCAGCTTACACCGTTTTTAAGTAATTCGTCATCATTAGTGCCATTTATCAGTTATTTGTAACAATGCTTTGATGTGCTTTTTAAATGCATATTTTGTGGGTTCTTCCTTTAATTCTCTAGATTGGGCATTCCATAGTTTGGAGCCTCCATATTCAGGTGATTTTTTTATAAAATTCAGTTCTTGGCCGCTTCAGAATAAAATTGTGATGCCCTCTCGAAAACAAATTTCTTACAACTTGTGATGCATCTGCTTGGTAATTTTGAATACCTATTTCTCTATGTTCTAGATATTCCAGATGTTCTAGACCTGTGCAATCTGTAACATCTATGGGACCGTGCGTTTTTATATAGATCTTTCGCATATAAGATAGAGTCAACTCTTGTCTTCTCCTTGTCAGTAATCTGACACCCTTTATAGCATGCAACTGTTCGACAGTGTGCACCATAGCCCCCTCATCTAAAATTATCTGCAAGGCCCGGTTCTGCAGTCTCTGTAGTTTGGTCAGCCATACTTTATTAGCTCCTTCCGCAAGGATGGATGCGTAGTCAAACAGTAGCAAGACCGCCTGCTTATAAATTTTTGTAGCCACTTCCCCAGTTATCAGATGTGTCTTAATATAAATAATTTATGATTTACTTTTCTTATCGTATTCCTACTATTCTTTTCTAATGTCAGACTTAAGTCTAAATATGCTCCTAGATACTGATATGAACTGACCGATTCTAGCTTTTCAAAATTCAGAAAAAAATTAAATACTTTAGTTTTATCCATTTTGTTTTTCGGTACATACCAGCAGTATTTAGTTTTTTTGGTGTTTATGGTCAGGATATTATTTTCCACCCATTTCGAGAAATTTTCAAGTGCCCTCTGTATTATGCTATACAGTCAGGGTCTTTTACTGAGTGATAAATCACTAAATCATCTGCATATAATATGTATTTTACATCACTAAAACAGGTGACCACATCTTAAAGCACTTCATTTCACTATCACCTCAAACATTTGCCCATACTTTATATTTCAATATTCCGTAATTCTATTTACTTAATATCAACATTAGATACTACTATTACTTCTCACATAAATATGGACAAAATTAATTCACAAAATCCCATCATAAATCATATTCACCCACGCCTTCCTCTTCTCGTTTTTCATTCACTAGAGGCTCAAGTGAATATCCTATAGTAAAAACACACCCTTTAAATCACGCTTTATGATATAAAAGATTCGTAAATCGCACAGTGTTGGACGTGAGAGGACTTTGTAATCCTCTCAGCATACTCATTAAAATGATCACACAAGATTCTCAAGTGGAAATGCCTCTTGCACATATATAATGCCAAAGGTGGCGTGTATACTCTGCAAACGTGTTGGAAATCGTAATGAGACTGTGCCTAGCAGTAGCTCCTTACTGTACAGATATGCAGCTTCGGGAATGACGAGTGACTTTGAGTGGCTGCCATTAGGCAAAGACGTCCCACAGTAAAACGACACTTCTCTGGCAGTGCGAACTCCCTCAAGGAAAGGTGATGGTACATCAGGCCCGAGGATACAAAAAAGTCTATGTTTACCGCATTTCGTTTAATCCAAGTGAAGGGCAGGTGCAGCAGTCCAACGGGGACTTCATTAGTACTGGGTGAGGTGTTCGTTGTATCCTCGTAAATTGCATTTATCTAAGTCAGAACTTTATTTAGGTCTTTATTTAAGATGCCTCCAGGCATCACCGCACTAAAGAAGCATGATGGCTCGAGGCATCATTGTTCCAATATTTACAAAAAATGTTTTAACAAAGAAATAGTAGGGCAATAACCATGAATCTTCACAAAATGTAGATATGACATCATGCTTAGCATTTCTACTCAAAATAAGGGAAATGTGTATGATTATGTATCATATTACGTGACTATCTACCAGTCCTCTAGCGGGACGAACTGCCACCAGCATCCGTCCTTACGGGAGTAGCTCGGCCGCAGCCACCGTCCTTAAAGTTTTAAAAGCATTTGAATAGGACATGGTTTCCAATTATGACCCTACTGTAGTTTGCGTGTTTCCGTAAATTGGTATTTTTCGAAATGAAATCGCGATTTTTTATTTGTTGTACTGTAGTTTGCCTTTTAGTAAGTTGTTAGCTCAATCTGATAACGTTCTGATTATTTTCATCAGGGAAAAACAACAACATTCTCTTCCAGACATACTAGAGTTGACATTAGACGTTAGAGGGAAAAATAATAAAATATCCATTCCTTCACTTTCAATATGCCCAGTTAGTAAGGAGTAAAAAAGTATCAATGCTTACTAAGTGTGGCTGCAAGACTCACTACTGAGACTCATTAAAGCAACTGGAGAGCATCTGTGACATTGACATTTCTTTAGTAAAGCACAAAGCCGGGCACCAACCAAAGCCAACGCTCTTCTCTGCTGATTTTCTGCGTGGTAGACCCAGTTGGCAAAAAAAGTTATTTCTGTGCCGGTGTAGATCGCAGTGCGTCGGACCGGGTTTAGACTGAAAAAAAGGCATACATGACGCTTAGCTTTTCGACGCGAATACTATGGAGAGATTTATTCTAAAAACCGTTCTATTACTGTGAATTTGCTAATTAATATTCCAAAATTTCTAGACAATCATGAAGATTGCTCTTCCTATACGTGGAGACATAGTTCATTCAGATTAATGTATATATATATATATATATATATATATATATATATATGATATTCATCCTAGGAGAACTAGAAATATAGTAATATATATTAGTTAATAAATAACAACAATAACAGTGGATTTGGCAGGAATAAATAATTAAATACGGCTTTATTGATACATTGGGAACAACCCAGCCTAGACATCTAGATAACAGGTAAACTAAGGTAAGTTTTTTAACACAGCTGATCTACGCGAGATCAAAGGCGGATTAACCGTTTATATTAATAGAAGACTACGTCACGCATCCAACGACCGCGCGGTTGCTAAGAAACCTGACGACACAAAGCGTGACGTGGTTTAACATAGCTACTGTTACTTGGTGAGTAGCGTAGTGTTGTCTTGCGTCCTCACATATATTAATATATTGAAATATATAGACATATGATATTCGTCCTAGGAGAACTAGAAATATAGTAATATATATTAATTAATAAATAACAACAATAACAGTGGATTTGGCAGGAATAAATAATTAAATACGGCCAACAACCCTGCCAAAGACACAATCACATACTTTTAAGAACTTTTAGGTCCGATTGAACCTGTGATTCCACCGATTGATGGAGATACGTGAATACTGCATTGGAGGACCAATTACCCCGCCTCATAATAGTACTTGTAGGAATACCCACAGATTCCAAAAAGGATGCCCCACCATGCCTTAGTGAATGAGAACTAACAGAGACTGGGGAAATACCTATCAAACCACAAATATGCTTTAATCTGTGGTTGAAAAATGGATAAGGTAAAACTACCAGATTTGAAGAGGACCTAAACGAGAATAAAAAATCCTCAGAAGAAAGATTATTGGACGAAATAACCTTCTTAGCCATCGAAAAAACACAGAAAGGGGAACTTTCCAGGATACCCAAATAAATGGAGTGTGGTTTTTGACCAAGCTGGTCAGTCTTCGAGGAACGAACCCTGATTTCCAAGTGATCACTTGCAAAAACAAAATCCCTGACCCTTAGGGTATGATCGGAAAGAGTAAAGTGGCACTTACGAAGAAGTGCCCGAAAACCCGTGATAATAGCCAACCAAAAAACCAAATCCGAACTATCATGTTAAGATAATTTGGAGAAAATACGAAGAAGATCCCATTGAGACAACGAATGCCTAGGAGATACCTGACAACCCTTGGACTTGGTTATACCTTTCAGAATAAGCTTCAACCTATAATCCGTAGAAAAATCCTCAAACCCGCGGAGTTTTTGATAAAACCAAACCCCGACAAATAGTTTTTCACCGAACTAGCAGAAAGTGTAGAAGACAAATGAACCGAGTAAATTCCAGCTTGATAGGCCGTACAAGGAAACGGAACCAGGTCAAAACTTGAACAAAACGCAAGATACTTGTTGAGTTGATTACACCTAGACTTGGCTGTGTTTGTTGAAATACCTGACATTAGAAACACCTCTGTTTGGAACTGAAGGTCTAATAGTCCAGAACCTGAAGATCAACAGAACAACACATACCATTATCCACCAATACTTTAATACATTTACCGAAATAACCATTATAAGTGATACGGGATAAGTAATCTGCCAAAATATTGTCATCAGATCTAATATAAGAGGCTACCAGTTGAATGTTGAAAACAAAACAAAACCAGAAAATTTCCCTCAACCAACCCATGCACACTGAATTGTGACTCCTACCAGAATTAATCATGGACATAACCTGGGTGTTATCTGTAATTAAGTGAACTCTCCTATTGGAATAGACCTGTCCCCAGCATTTTAAACCGACCACAATGGGCCACAATTCCAGAACATTAATGTTTAAATCTCCAACTTCCTCAGAAGGACCCTCAACGATATGATCCGAAAGATAATCATTAGAAAAAGAATTATCCCAGGTACCAAAAACAAAATCCTTGCCAGCCCACACTCCAAAACCCTTCCCCGAAGAATCTGACACAATGGGGACTTCTGAACAATTAGTCTGAATTATAGCTCTACCATTAAAAATTTTTGAAAATTCTTTCCACCATTCAAGGTCTTTCCTGGCTTCCGCATCTATTTTAACCCTGACACCCCTACGGGTCCTAGCACTCAAATCAAAAAACCTCCTGCTGAAAGTCCTTCCACCCCTGACTATTTGAGAACAAAAGGAAATTATCCCTCCAAGGATTTCAAAGTCTTTTTTAGTCCCTGATCCTTTTTCCAAGGCAGCATTAACGGAATTGTTGAGTTTTTCAATTTTACTTTGAGGTAAAGTCAAGCTCATATCATTACTATCAATAGTGATGCCTAAAAAGATAGTTTTAGTTGAGGGAAAAGTTAATTTTTCCCTTGAGACTTCAAAACCAATTGTCTCTACCATTGAAATGAATTTATCACGATACTCTAGGCATTCATCGTAACTTGAGCCTATTATGAGGAAATCATCCAAGTAGTTTATAACCAAAGGAATGTTTTCTTGATGTGCACAATCTACGATAAAATTTGATAATTTAGTAAAGATACTTGGTGCACATCGAAGGCCAAAACAAAGCCTATTATCACAAAAAAGCTCAGGACCTTCGCCTAAATCCCATCTTAGGCCTTGATATTTAGTGTGTTCTGAAAATACATTAACGGATCTATAAGCTGATTTTAGATCAACCACCACTGAATAATCTCCGATATTCAGACATTCTGCTGCCGAATAAACCGAGTTATAGGTTATATCCGTGAAAGTACAACTCATATTATCATTGATACTGCCGCTTATAGGCATAGAACAATCTGTTATAGGCCGTAATTTACCATTTGATTTAACTACGGCACCAAGAGCATGTATACATTGTGGTTTGACACTGACTTTAGAAATTCTATCTTTTTCAATATCGTCAATAACAATATCAGACATCTGATCATAAAACTTTTCGTCAAGAATTGAATTATAGCTATCGCAGTCATAAGAGACCGTACAATCAGAATTAACAATTTTAAAACCCCAATTAATTCCGTCCCAAACAAAATTCTTCTCCTCTTCTGACAAATTTGAATTTTGATTAGAATCAAAAATATACTTATAGGCCCGACATGGCTTCAACTGAGCCTTTTTCCCGCCTATAATATGTGAACAACCACAACAGCCTAAACGACAGGCTGAAACATCCGTAACGATATCTTTCTCCACCTCTGATGGGTAAAAAGATTCTGCATCAATATTTAAAACAGAATTCGTTAAAACAACCCGGTCATTAACAAATAACGAATCTACAGAAGGTGCTTCAGAGCAAAAAGTATTTACAACGTTACTGGCAGTAACGTCATCAATTTGGTTATTTTTAGAACCAGCGCATTCCTTACTTGATACATTGTCACAATAGTGACCCGAAGTGAAATAGCATTGCTCCGCACCAACATATCATTTCTTAGCGAATTGGCCACTGCTGGATTTACAATCATAAGCCCCGTGGCTTTTGTTATTGCATTCGCTACAAACATGCCTATACTTGCAGTTGCTAAACTTGCATGCGTTATCAGCACTATTGAAAAGCCTACAATAGCCAACTTTATCGGGTTTCTTCAAAGTTTTTGATTTAGAAATAGCCGCATTGACGGTTCCTTCGTAAGACAAATAGCGAACAATATCTGACGGGTCAATGCCCTCAAAGGCATTTATGCCTATCTTTTCCGCCCTTTCTTTAACGGAGTTATCATATTTGAGAAGTGCTTCGCTGGTAAAAACTTTTGTTTCAGCTTTTTCCAAGAGCAAAATTAAGTGTTCAACTAACGGTTCAACCTTTTCCCCTTTTTGAATTAAATCTTTCAAAAGTTTACGATTGATGACATTCAACTTTTCAATTGTGACAAGTTTTTCATTTTCATTCAAAAAGTTTTTAGAAAGATAAATACCCGTTTTTGACTTCTCTTTCTCTTTTTCGTTGGTCTTGTTTTCATGGTCAATTGTAGTCTTCGATACAGGCAACACACAGTCTTTAACACAGTCACTCTGAATCCCACCTACCGCACCTTGACTTGGATTAGACACAGCTGCTGGAACCGACACAGATTCTTTCTTTTCCTGGAGAAGTCCAATAACGGTGAATAAAGATGCCTCTAAACGATTCATCCGATCCATTATCTGCTCCCCCGATCCTGAAGACACGGTTGATCTGGTCGCTCTTTCTTCCACCGGGTTGTCAGTTGATTCTTCTTGATGATCGTAGACAGAATCCACCAAATTAGATCTGAAGTCCTCCGAATTAAACTCATCGACCGATGTGGCTGGCGCCAACTTCCTTCTCCTCCCCATATTTGAGTCGGATCTCCAATCATTAATCAAGAAAACGGAGTAAAACTATAACAAAACAGCTGCGAGTTTTTTAACACAGCTGATCTAGACATCTAGATAACAGGTAAACTAAGGTAAGTTTTTTAACACAGCTGATCTACGCGAGATCAAAGGCGGATTAACCGTTTATATTAATAGAAGACTACGTCACGCATCCAACGACCGCGCGGTTGCTAAGAAACCTGACGACACAAAGCGTGACGTGGTTTAACATAGCTACTGTTACTTGGTGAGTAGCGTAGTGTTGTCTTGCGTCCTCACATATATTAATATATTGAAATATATAGACATATGATATTCGTCCTAGGAGAACTAGAAATATAGTAATATATATTAATTAATAAATAACAACAATAACAGTGGATTTGGCAGGAATAAATAATTAAATACGGCCAACAACCCTGCCAAAGACACAATCACATACTTTTAAGAATTTTTAGGTCCGATTGAACCTGTGATTCCACCGATTGATGGAGATACGTGAATACTGCATTGGAGGACCAATTACCCCGCCTCATAATAGTACTTGTAGGAATACCCACAGATTCCAAAAAGGATGCCCCACCATGCCTTAGTGAATGAGAACTAACAGAGACTGGGGAAATACCTATCAAACCACAAATATGCTTTAATCTGTGGTTGAAAAATGGATAAGGTAAAACTACCAGATTTGAAGAGGACCTAAACGAGAATAAAAAATCCTCAGAAGAAAGATTATTGGACGAAATAACCTTCTTAGCCATCGAAAAAACACAGAAAGGGGAACTTTCCAGGATACCCAAATAAATGGAGTGTGGTTTTTGACCAAGCTGGTCAGTCTTCGAGGAACGAACCCTGATTTCCAAGTGATCACTTGCAAAAACAAAATCCCTGACCCTTAGGGTATGATCGGAAAGAGTAAAGTGGCACTTACGAAGAAGTGCCCGAAAACCCGTGATAATAGCCAACCAAAAAACCAAATCCGAACTATCATGTTAAGATAATTTGGAGAAAATACGAAGAAGATCCCATTGAGACAACGAATGCCTAGGAGATACCTGACAACCCTTGGACTTGGTTATACCTTTCAGAATAAGCTTCAACCTATAATCCGTAGAAAAATCCTCAAACCCGCGGAGTTTTTGATAAAACCAAACCCCCGACAAATAGTTTTTCACCGAACTAGCAGAAAGTGTAGAAGACAAATGAACCGAGTAAATTCCAGCTTGATAGGCCGTACAAGGAAACGGAACCAGGTCAAAACTTGAACAAAACGCAAGATACTTGTTGAGTTGATTACACCTAGACTTGGCTGTGTTTGTTGAAATACCTGACATTAGAAACACCTCTGTTTGGAACTGAAGGTCTAATAGTCCAGAACCTGAAGATCAACAGAACAACACATACCATTATCCACCAATACTTTAATACATTTACCGAAATAACCATTATAAGTGATACGGGATAAGTAATCTGCCAAAATATTGTCATCAGATCTAATATAAGAGGCTACCAGTTGAATGTTGAAAACAAAACAAAACCAGAAAATTTCCCTCAACCAACCCATGCACACTGAATTGTGACTCCTACCAGAATTAATCATGGACATAACCTGGGTGTTATCTGTAATTAAGTGAACTCTCCTATTGGAATAGACCTGTCCCCAGCGTTTTAAACCGACCACAATGGGCCACAATTCCAGAACATTAATGTTTAAATCTCCAACTTCCTCAGAAGGACCCTCAACGATATGATCCGAAAGATAATCATTAGAAAAAGAATTATCCCAGGTACCAAAAACAAAATCCTTGCCAGCCCACACTCCAAAACCTTTCCCCGAAGAATCTGACACAATGGGGACTTCTGAACAATTAGTCTGAATTATAGCTCTACCATTAAAAATTTTTGAAAATTCTTTCCACCATTCAAGGTCTTTCCTGGCTTCCGCATCTATTTTAACCCTGACACCCCTACGGGTCCTAGCACTCAAATCAAAAAACCTCCTGCTGAAAGTCCTTCCACCCCTGACTATTTGAGAACAAAAGGAAATTATCCCTCCAAGGATTTCAAAGTCTTTTTTAGTCCCTGATCCTTTTTCCAAGGCAGCATTAACGGAATTGTTGAGTTTTCCAATTTTACTTTGAGGTAAAGTCAAGCTCATATCATTACTATCAATAGTGATGCCTAAAAAGATAGTTTTAGTTGAGGGAAAAGTAAATTTTTCCCTTGAGACTTCTTCTTGTATATCTTTTTCTGAGAGTTGGAGGCGGGGGCTCAATAGTTTTAATATAACAAAGATTTGATATGTTTAATTGCGTCGGGAAGGTCTAGGATGCGCATAGATGCAGTGTTTACATCGGAGTGCATCGTAGAGCCTGTTTGTGTGCATTGATGTGTGTCATGGAACCCATCGTAAATTCTGCCTCACAGCCTCAACTCAAACTCTCCTTCCGACGCAAAATTCGATTTTGCATCATAAACCATGTCGCAAAGGCCCTTTTCCATTGGCCAACAAAAACGGTGTAAATATTTTGTGTTCTCCAAGTAGCCTATTTACAGCAAATAGTTTTTCACCGAACTAGCAGAAAGTGTAGAAGACAAATGAACCGAGTAAATTCCAGCTTGATAGGCCGTACAAGGAAACAGAACCAGGTCAAAACTTGAACAAAACGCAAGATACTTGTTGAGTAGATTACACCTAGACTTGGCTGTGTTTGTTGAAATACCTGACATTAGAAACACCTCTGTTTGGAACTGAAGGTCTAATAGTCCAGAACCTGAAGATCAACAGAACAACACATACCATTATCCACCAATACTTTAATACATTTACCGAAATAACCATTATAAGTGATACAGGATAAGTAATCTGCCAAAATATTGTCATCAGATCTAATATAAGAGGCTACCAGTTGAATGTTGAAAACAAAACAAAACCAGAAAATTTCCCTAAACCAACCCATGCACACTGAATTGTGATTCCTACCAGAATTAATCATGGACATAACCTGGGTGTTATCTGTAATTAAGTGAACTCTCCTATTGGAATAGACCTGTCCCCAGCGTTTTAAACCGACCACAATGGGCCACAATTCCAGAACATTAATGTTTAAATCTCCAACTTCCTCAGAAGGACCCTCAACGATATGATCCGAAAGATAATCATTAGAAAAAGAATTATCCCAGGTACCAAAAACAAAATCCTTGCCAGCCCACACTCCAAAACCTTTCCCCGAAGAATCTGACACAATGGGGACTTCTGAACAATTAGTCTAAATTATAGCTCTACCATTAAAAATTTTTGAAAATTCTTTCCACCATTCAAGGTCTTTCCTGGCTTCCGCATCTATTTTAACCCTGACACCCCTACGGGTCCTAGCACTCAAATCAAAAAACCTCCTGCTGAAAGTCCTTCCACCCCTGACTATTTGAGAACAAAAGGAAATTATCCCTCCAAGGATTTCAAAGTCTTTTTTAGTCCCTGATCCTTTTTCCAAGGCAGCATTAACGTAATTGTTGAGTTTTCCAATTTTACTTTGAGGTAAAGTCAAGCTCATATCATTACTATCAATAGTGATGCCTAAAAAGATAGTTTTAGTTGAGGGAAAAGTAAATTTTTCCCTTGAGACTTCTTCTTGTATATCTTTTTCTGAGAGTTGGAGGCGGGGGCTCAATAGTTTTAATATAACAAAGATTTGATATGTTTAATTGCGTCGGGAAGGTCTAGGATGCGCATAGATGCAGTGTTTACGTCGGAGTGCATCGTAGAGCCTGTTTGTGTGCATTGATGTGTGTCATGGAACCCATCGTAAATTCTGCCTCACAGCCTCAACTCAAACTCTCCTTCCGACGCAAAATTCGATTTTGCATCATAAACCATGTCGCAAAGGCCCTTTTCCATTGGCCAACAAAAACGGTGTAAATATTTTGTGTTCTCCAAGTAGCCTATTTACATTTTGCGTCAGCCATGCTAAAGGTCCGTCGACTATATATCGGTGATGGCCAATATAAATAGGCTATTACACAAAATAATCTGCACTGTTTTCGTTGGCCAATGGAAACGGGCCTATAGGCACTTCAGTGCGCATCGGTAGCCCAGTGGGTTCATAGCTTATGGCCTAGAAACAGCCATTGCCGACGCAGAATTCAGACCTCCTGATGCACCCCAATGCGCATTCAATTCCACACAATCGTGTTTCGTAGAGCGGGTCATAAGGTGAGTAGGTGTGCATCGGAAGTCCGGTCTGTTTGAGGCTTAAGGGGAGCATCCACAAACCACGACAAGAGTCTATGACAAGGCCACGATAAGGCCACAATTGGAGGCTTGTCGGAAGCCTTCCAACAAGGCTACGACAACATCAAGCGTGTTCGATTTTCCCCACGACTGGACCCTTGTCGTGGAGTGTCTTGGCATGTTGGGAGCGTGTCACGGAGGTCTACGATAGGAAATTTTGGTGGAGCGTGCACTTCTCGACACGCCCCGACAACGCTGTCGTAAAGCCCCCCTCCTTACGACGTGGCTGGGACAAGCGCCGATTGGAACTTTCTTGTCGGCACTTGTCGTAGTCTTGTCGTGGTTGGTGGACGTCACCGTTTAAGGAGCCATATGTATGTGGTAATCTGATCGAAACATATAAAACATATGCTACACAAATGGATTTGAACAAACATTATCAAGTACATACCGAAGAAGTTAAACTCGATATAGACGTATCCAATACTACTCTTGAGTAAATGTCACGACACTCTAATTGACAAAACAGTTAATTATACGCAACGATATAATGTCAATGGAGAGATAAAACTAAAAAGAAATCACGGTACACATCGGTCAGTGTTATTGACCATCTATCATCATTACTCATATCAGGTAACATGCTATAAAAAAATTCGTACTACGAGCCTGCTGGATCTTTCCATTATCACCCATTAACCTTTTTTTCAAAAATTATAAACGCTGCAGAAATTAACGTGTCGACCATACTACATTAGGAAATCCATGGAAAAAAAAGAGTTATTCCCTCTTTTTTCATGATGCGTGTTTTTCAAGGGCATGCAGTAATTATCTCAACTTTGAGATGGTGATTAATCAAATACGTTAAACATAATTGTTCATTTCAAAAAGAAATTAATTATCGTTTTATTTCTGCACTAATTTCGTCATTGGCAAGTGACAAAATCGGGAGAGAGGTGTTAATTGCACCTAATTTGGAGACTTAAAATAAAGGAAAAAAATGTGACTCCTGTGATTTCACACCGTTGGTAATTTGATAAAGCAGTGAGCAGATTCGGATAGTTCAAGCATCAAGGTTGTGCAATGAAAATCAGCATTAGTGAGGCAAAGCGGTAGTCTCCATTGGGCGTTTAACTACTCTGGCCAAGGAGAGTATACATATACCTGGGGTCCTGAGAGGTACGACGCACATAGTTTAGATATAAAGACAATCTTGCTGGGGGACTGTCCCCGTGGACGATGCACCGTAAATAGTCTATAAATGTTTAACAAAGGTGACCCATATCTTGCATACCCTCATCCACATAGAGACAAGAAGCCTAGTGAATAATCTTTACCAACAAGAGTATGAAGCCTTAGGAGACCTCGTACAAGGATTACTGTTGAATGATATAGAAGATCCTTCCGCAAGTCTCATAGCAGAGGAGACCGAAATAGGTGTCCTAGTAGACTGGACCAAGTCCCTGTATCCCTTCACTTACCCCACCCCTCCCCTCCTCGATAGAGGATTCCTGGACCAGTCACACTGCAACATACTTTTGTCATTTTAATTTTGTTTAATCATGAATCTCCATAATCAAAGACTTGAGCAAGTCTAGTGTCCTAGCTGAAGCTTGTAGCCCGAGTTACCTGGGTTATAGATATAATATCTGAAAATAGCCAGGTCATTCAACGAATGGCAATGGAAAAAAGAAGTCTTAGCAGTAACGCAAGGGATTGCCAGACTGTCTTGTAACAAACTTAGACAAGTTCAAAAGTGGTAAGAATCAAAAAGTATCATAGAAGAAATTATAATAAAATAATAATATATTTCTTCGACTACTACATTCATAATTGGTGCGTGAATCAACGAGATATGGCATTGAATTTATCCTTTCCTTCTCGGTAAGTTATACTTAAGGCATCTCGAAGGAGACGTTGATTTGCCCTTGGTCCTGGATTTGCCCTAGCCAAGGATTTGTCCTTGCCAACGCGTATTGATAAACGGGACAGGCCTACCAGCCTTCAAAATGTCGTCCTTGGGACACTAGGTCCCCGGTACTGACGTTACGTATGAGCTTAAATTATTCAACAGACCCCCAGTCTCCTTTCGGACGACACCCACTGAGGTCTTGTAGGTGACTCGAATTAACATGAAGCAGCCTTATTTATCAATTGAACTAGAGGTAATATGTTTATTATGGTCACATATGATCAATTCTCCCAGATCGTGATCGATGGCCCACGTACGGTGACCGATAATTCAAAGGGTCGTTTTCATATCTATATAACATTTTATAATATCAGAAATGATATTAGTGTCTGTAGAAATGACAGATCTGCCAGGGGAACCCCACTTTCATGTACCTATATCGATAAAAAAATTGATAAACCCCTAAAATAGGCATTCTTTAGCTCAAATTCATAGATGAAACCTATATAACCAGATTTTGAAGACCTCTTATAAATATGTAACTATATATGTTTATCTATTCTGAATGTGGGATACCCACAAATGTGTTGCAGAACATATAAATTATAATAAATGTTGAGATAGAGAAATCTATATATATATAGTCTAAGTTTAAAAAATTAGTGGTGAAGGGTATGTCACCGTACATGGGCAAGCAACTTTAAAAGGTAAAAAAAAAAGAAAAAAGTAATTTGTTGGGTACTTTTTAATAATCCAAATTATGGAGGCATGTGTACAAGTTTTATAACATCTGTAATGTAAACAATAATTCTTCCATCAAACAAACCACAGCTAAATGAACAATGGTGGTGAACTTTATTTGGTCACCGTACATGGGCAGATATTATTAGGTTTTGCTTATGTAAGGAAAAAGATTTACAATAGGTGAATGATATTTTGCAGATAAACAGAGAATAATGGAACAATTAACACCTGCAATTTGCAAAGACTTCAGGCATGTTAATGCTAAGAAATATACATGTGTTTTTAACCATGTCACCGTATGTGGGTCGGTCACCGTACGTGGGCATTGTATTCTGAATGATATTAATCAACTCTAATTTACTCAATACAAGTAGAGCCTCATTTTCTGAAAATAAAATTCTGATTCTGCTATTAATTAACAATTAATATTTCCCCTAAAACCTTGTCAAATACACATGCCCACGTACGGTGACATATGGGTTACAGGGTTAAAGTCATTCAGCTAATAAATAAATATCTAATAAAGATTAGTGTTCCCAACTTTTACACATGTAAGGTATTGTGTTCTACTATATATTTCCACTTCTTTTACCAAGATATAACAAGTTTGAAATTTTGGTCACCGTACATGGGCATCGATCACGATCTGGGAGAATTGACCATATACCAGATGGCAGTGTCAGAGGGAGAATGTGTCAAATATCTAGATAGACTCTCTTATGATTATTTTATTTATTTATTTTTTTTTTATTCAGTAAAGAGGGACTAAGTACATTCATCCTTTCTCAGGACGTTCTTCCATGAACCGATCCAACAAGACGTCGACAAAAATCATTACTGCAGTAGTGTAATGTAGTATATTAACGTTCCTTTTTACAGTATCCTCACAGGTCTTTTGACTCTGTGTACCCATTTTTACTTACGAATTTAAATAAATCTTTATACATATAATTAGATTCAATATCAGCACTACAGCATTAGGTTATGATAGACACACATACAAGATTATCTTATATGAGGGTTACATATGGACAAAGTACAAAAACATAATACAAAACAGTACATTATACAACCAGACGAGACAGAAAAAACCAAGTGTTACCAGTAGTCTTTTCCTATAACAACTCCATAAAAAAAAAGTTCTTGGGTATTCCATACCTGTATAGACACAAATTTTAAATATATAATACATTCAGAGTTAGTTGCTACATAATCACCTTAAGATTACGCAGAAACTAAGGTACCCATTTTAATGAGGCGGTCTTTTGACTCACCTATTTATTTATACCAACACGGTCTTGTGACTCATGGTATCCTTACCAAGGTATCTTGTGTTGTATTTCCTCCTGTAGGAGGTGTATTTTTACTTGTGTTTTATATCCTTTCCTATCCATTATCTTTTGAGTGCCAGCCGACAATGTATTCCACAGTCGCATTCCCCTATACAAAGGGCTACTTTTATACTTTTCAATCCTTGGTCTTTTGGTTCTAATTATTATTTTAGAGTTCATTCTTGTCCTATCAAGTCCTGTCTCTATGATATTTTCTCTATTTGTTATCCACCAGTGAATGTTGATAAGTAAATGCAGCGCCCTTCTATACTGCAGTGTGCGAATTTTGCACAACATATATAAGTTTTCAAGACTGCAGTGTTCCCATCTTGGTAGATCAACGGCAATACGCAAACTATTATTAAGGCTAATTTGTAATTTCTTTCTTTCATTGCTAGTGACTAAGTAATAGATGTAATCTACATATTCCAATTTGGGTAAGATCATTTGTTTGCATATCGAAACAGCCGCATCTTTAGTGAGTAAATATCTAAGTTTTTTAAGCTTAAAATTTTTCTGATTAACATCCCCTGTGATTTTTTTAACCTGTTCCCTAAATTTAAGCTTGTAGTCAATAATTACTCCCAGAAAATTATAGCAATAGACCCTTTCTAATTCATCAGTAGCTATTTTACATGTATTTTCTTTTACATCTTCGTCGGTTTGCCATACCCACATAATTTTAGATTTCTGTGTATTAATATTCAGCAGGTGGTTATCTAACCATTTTTTAATATTATCTAAGTCCCTTTGCATTTTTCGTTTGCTTCCTCTATACTGTTTCCTGTCGCTATCAGGATTAAATCATCAGCATACATTGTCGGGCTGGCATACTCTATTACTTCAAAGATTTTATCTATAAATAAAATAAATAATACAGGCCCTAATACAGAGCCTTGTGGGACTCCGCATGAAATTTCTAATTCCTGACTAATTTCTCCGTTTATTTTCACTTTTTGTTTTCTGTTAGATAAGTATGATTCCAAAAGTTTTAAAGTTCTGCGACTTAAGCCAATTTTTGATAACTCTTTTAATAATAATATATGGTTTACACAATCAAAAGCTTTTCGCAAATCAATGAAGGCACACAGGCTTTTCCTTTTATAATCTAAATTAGTTATAAGTATGTTTATCACTCGAAAAATTGCCTGTGATGTAGATCTGTTCGGCATAAAGCCATATTGATAATTATGTACAAGATCATTCTTTATAAGGTATGTCATTAATTGACCATGTATGATCTTCTCCATAAGCTTTGACATACTCGATAAGACACTTATTGGTCTCCAGTTTGAGAAAACTGATAAGACTCCACCCTTTGGTAGAGGCGTCACAGTAGCACACTTTAATGATTCAGGAAAACAACAATTTTCTATCATGTTATTATACATTTTTTCAACAATATCAGGTTTGGTAAATAACATTTTCTTAAATAATTCTGCTTTCACATATGGCAGGCCTGTTGACTTGTCATAGTCTAGGTCAGAAATTTGCTTTATTACCGTTTGTCTGTTCGTGTAAACAAAATCAAACACATCCTCCCTATTTTCTTCATCAAGTATATTCTGATCATTAAGATTCTCGTCTGTCATATGTCTCTGACACAGCTTAGCCAAATCCGGTCCGATATTCACATAAAATGAATTTAACTCATTTGGTCCCTTTCCCTTGTCGAACGGCAATAAAGAGTGCACTTTGGACGGTTTCCAGAGAGCATTTACTTCTCGCCAAAAACGCTTAGGGTTTTTTATATTATTATTTAACGAGGTCTTAATGACTTGTGCCTTAAAGTTTCTGTATGTATTTCTTTTCTTAACTTACGAATTTTCTTTAGTAATTTATCGTGTTCTTCTTCATTTCTATAAAGATCTTTCATTAATTGCGATCTTATACATATCTTTTTATTTATATCCCTAGGAAGTTCAACATCATTTACAGTTCTGATTTCATACCCTCTTACATGGAATAAGTTATCAAAACCACCACTAAGTGGCAAGACCTGGGGTTCCTTGATACACTACTCCAAAAGGAGACCCAACCCTATCTTACAGCCTATAGGTCCTCGCCCTGGGTCAAGTTCAGTTTAAGGAGACTAATAATACATGGTTTCTCTATCTACTTACGATAGGTGTTATTAAACGTGAATGATTTCCTCTCGTCATATAGCTCTTGGATTGCTGACGTGATCCCTGCTGGAATCTCCCACCAGGACCAAACGTTTCTGACGACCCCAGCTGATCCCTCAGTATGGTGGTGGGTAAATCCCTCAGTCTCGTGCTGGTTAAACACAGCAGTAATGCTCTTAGGCAGGCACAGTGATCCATCAAATCCGCCTGTCAGCAGTTGTCTGGCATGGCACCAACTGCCCTTTTTCCCATAACTGAATTTCCTCACGCGTATGATGCCAAAGAAGAGGGCATTCATAGTATTTAGGGAAGTACCAAGTACAACCACCACCCATATTTCCAATATCTACCTGTTGTTTATCCTATGTATATTACGTTCTGTCCTGTCTTTGTCTGTCCTATTATGTACGTCCTTTATTGTCCTGTCTTGTTTCTTTGTGAACGATGACTAAAGTGGCTTACCAAACATTCGTATGTCAAGAATTCCATATGACACTGTGTATCAATTCATACACTTGTATTTTGTTTTATAAGACAATCATTTAAAAACGCCAACATGAGGCGAACTGAACTGTCTGTTTTTCCTGAATTAAAAAAAAGTACCATATAATGTAAAGCTACGAGAGTGATCAGACAAAATAATAAAAACATGTATCACAAAAGATTTTACGACAAATATGAAAAAATGATACATGGCTAATAAGAACCAAACGTTTAACTTAGAAGCATCATTGTGTTGGGTACCCGAGTATAATCGACCTACTGAAGTATTTAATTAGTTAACATTGCAGTATTGCAGTAGAATAGTCGACCAATAGCAAGCACTGCACGAAAAGTACCGCTTTACATATGAATCCGAAACACGTCTAACAGTAGGATTTTGCGTCTAGAAGTTCGACCTATTAGACGTCTCGTAGATGCCTTATCTAGTGGCGTATATACATGTCTATGGTGCGGTCTTATATACGTAATATATACGCCTGATTCCGTTGTATATACACCACCATCCAAAGGTTTCGATCTTTGCAACTTGGGGACACTACTGGTAGCATCCAAGTCTGTATTATATGAAAATTGCAATCTTAAATTACCAATTTATTTTTATAAAACCTTTATAAAACCTTACTGAATATAAATTGATTAATTACATATAATAAACCCTGCATTCTTTGGGATTTTTACCGTTTTTCCAATAGATTTTTCCTTGAAAACCATTCTTCCATTCTTCTGTTGTATTCTGGGTAATCCCATATATAAGCCTTTAACAAGTTAACACTATAGAGATGGAGTCCCTAAGAACGGGCGGGGGGCACTGGCAGGCTGCAGGGGGTGGGGGAGGGTTTCCCACTGAGTCAACCTGTGGGCGGCGGGCAGCGGGGGGCTTCTCACTGAGGCTGGCTAGGGGTGGCGTGGGGTGGTGGGGGGTAGTCAGGGGGTGACGGGGGGTGGTGGGGGGCATCTCACACGCGCAGAGCGGCCGCTAATCCGTCCACACACACTGCAGGGAGGTGGGGGTTGTGTACTAGGGCTTCTCTGTGGGTAGAGTGAGTGTCGGGTGGTGGGGTGGTGGGGTGTCGGGGGGGCGGTAGAGGGTGGGGTTGGGAGGTCGCGGGTGGCGGGTCAGTGTTGGTGTATCCTCTACCAACACCCACAGGACGGGGCGGGCCGCGGGTCGCAATTTTTTTTTTTTGGTATCATATATATGCCTGGCGTATATATATATCGCACAGAGCATGTTTTATCTTGGATACGCCAGGCGTGAAAGACAGCCAAGTCGCGCGTGTCTACATATGGAAACTACCTCGTAGACGCCCGAAACGCAGAGGCGTATAATAGGTGTATACAAGTATAAACAAGCCACGATACAGCCGATACGTGCGTTATCGCGATGGCGTATATATATGTAAAATAGTGGTTTTCATGCAGTGAAGCCCCTTTGTTGCAGTCTTCAAACCTCCTTGTCATCAGTGATCTATCCCCGCTTAGGAAAGCCACACCAACCCGTGATTTCAATACACAGAACATGCGCGTTCTCAGATGTTAGTAGTATGTGAATGTCAATTTTAATATGGCTTATCTTATCTGGCATGATCTGTTTTTGTTTGTTGAAGTATTTATTTCGAAATCTTCATTTTTAAGTTCTACCTTTTGAAATATTACTATCACATGTACAGGGTCTGGTCAGTAAAATCTGACCAACAAATAAAGGGGGGGAAAAGAAGAATGGCATCGCTGCAGACTCAGTCACTATGGTTTTTTTTATCATTATATACTTAAAATGGCCGATTCACAATGTCACAGCGAGCCCGACCATTATTTATAATGGATCCCTAGCAGTGGGAAGTATTTCATAGACCTTCGGCCATAGGTATATCATAATAAGTATTAAGCATCCTTATGTGGCATGCCCGTCGACACAATAGACCTACTGAAATATTTAAAAGATGGGCTGTGTTCACACTGCAGTTTTGTCACAGGACTGTCGGCCAATCGCTAGCCTCCACTTTGCCGGCGTAACAATTCATTTTTATCACTTATTCATCCCGAGTCCAGAGAACCATACCCATCTGCGACTTCAATACGCTGAATCTAGTCTGTGTAGTTCTACTATGTGAGTAGTATACAGATGTCAATTTTCATGTGGCTTGTCTTTTATAGCCCGATTTTCTGTTGATGTTTGTTGAAGTGTTTTCAATTTGAAGCTCTTTCTGTATCCCAATTAGCTGTATAGGGGAAAAAGGAAAAAGAAAACAAATACAAAAACACCATAATATTCAACATGTTCTGACAGTCATTGCCTTAAGGCTCATTTGAAAGCAGTTGTAGATTCTAATCGTTGCACTTCAGCTTATCCCATACGTTGGTACCAGATACATGGGTGATCGTTCGTACTCTGCAGTGTTATTTAGCCTTACGTAAACATCATTTTAGACTCATTTTGAGTCCCACTTCGTATATATGTCGATCTAATAAATTCACAATTTTAGACAGTTTATACATTGTTTCCGGCAGTTGTTGCATTGGTCTGGCAAATCCACATCCAGGGTGGCATGGAGCTCATAATTAGATCACCATGGTCCTTATAAACCCTGGACGACGCCTAATCCATGATTCTGTAGACGCAACAAAATATTCATATCTTTGGCACATGCACTATATAATACAAATGAACAGCATTCCTGCAATGGGCATATATAGACGTCTTTGAATTTTCCATGAAATGGCAGACAGCGTATGCCTTTGTTTAATATTTATTGAACACGTCTTGTAATTCCAGTAACAGGGTAACGTCATCACCTGTCTCTGACGTAGTGTGTTTATTGACTACAATAACGAAGCATCGTTAAGCAATAAACTCTCACAAAGTCACTAATGAACCTAGAGGTGCTCAGTGCCGGAGGCACCATTAGTACACAATACAATTCTCCATCACGTCTGCGTTGTCGGCTAAACGAGCATGAATTTAAATAATATTGATGGCTGCTAAAGCCAATTCCACGGGACAGGCATTCTCTAAACCTTGTATAGGATTGAGGCAAGGTTAACTGTTAGCACGTGGTCGTCAAATTGTTTTCATGCAATAAAACGTGATGAGAGAAACAATCATCTGTATGTCTTCTCATCAATACGTGATCCTACTAACCAGTGGTCTACACCGTAGATCATCTAGCTAATAGTCGTCAGGTGGTGCTCGATTATGCAATATCAGCCGCAATAGTCGCCAATCTAAGAAGCACATCAAGCGTTTACACTAGACGATGTATCATCTCTTAGATGAGGAGCGTATTACTTCCTGCTGTCCTCATAAGCAGGCATATACCCAAGACAATTTTAGGCGATAATTCCTGAAGGATAACCCTGCTTCAACCACAGGTAAAGTGTATGTATTACCCAATAGAAAATTGCTTTTAAAAAGGGTTAAGTAAAATATCGTGATCATCTACATAAAACACACGTCTCTGGCCAAAAGGTGAGGTGGTTGACGACTGAGCTTTTACAGAATCGATTTGGTATTGGAAAAAAAACCAAATTCAGAATGGTTGTGACCAGCGCAAGAACTGCTACGTTTGATCTACCATTAACTTTTATCCTACCCCTAATATAAAATCCCATAGGCTTAACGTTGCGTTTCTGTATGCCACGCTGACTGGCATACGGAGTTTTATATGCCACTAGTGGCATACAGAATTGTTATCACGTAATATTCCAAAATCGAGGAGACGGGGTAGGATAAAATCAAAACCTGATTCGTTTTAATCTTGGCAACTTCATGCCACTCCTGGAGTTTTGGCTCCGGACTTCACTCGACTTCGCCTCGTGAAGTCACTATGCCAAACTCCAGTCGTGGTATACGGTGGCCAAGATTAAAACTCATCCAGTTTTACGATAGTATCGAGTAGTAGATCCCTCATCTCCTTATACATACCAGGGACTATTCGATCCAATCTATGCGAGAAACCTCATAGGGTATCGACTCGTCTCACTCCGCCGGATAGACCAATCTGATCTCGGGTAGTGAGTTAGGCACTCTAGAACCGGCTGCTAAACATCTATGGCAAATTAATCTGGTAGCATTTTCAGGCTCGTTTCCATTCACCAATCTTACATAGATGTACTCAAAGAATCTAACGGTGGTTCACGACTGCAGACCGGTGGCGAATAATCGGCCAAGGGAAACGGGGTTTATAGCTGAGAGTCGAGTTGGAACTGCCATAGAGGGAGGGCTATGGTCATTTCACACTGTACGTTCTGAGGTATATAGGTACACCCAGTCTCAAAACGCACAGTGTGAACTTCAATTTTCCCGCTAGACTGAGGTATGCCCAGTCTCAGGCTGGAGTTACTGTAGGTACGCCCAGTCGTAAGCGTGTTTGAATTCAAACATTATTTATTTGATATTTGGTATCGCTAGACTGAGACTGGTCGTACCGATGTACCCCCCAATCGCAAGCGTTCCAGTTACAAGGGGGGTGGTTGACACACATATTTGCGCGTACTTTTCGACTGGGCGAACCTCAAGTTTCAAGCGCTGTACCTCCAGTCTGAAAAAGTACAAGACACTTCGATCATGAACAGATGCAGAAGGCATTTGAACCTTAGACAGATGCAGAAGGCATTTGAACCTTAGACAGATGCAGAAGGCATTTGAACCTTAGACAGATGCAGAATGCATTTGAACCTTAGACAGATGCAGAAGGCATTTGAACCTTAAACAGATGGCATTCTAAGCATTCGAGTCTGAGATTAGAGGGAATCGCTCGCAAGCCATTTAAATAGCAGCGTCAAATGACCGGCTAGAACCTACAAACACTGACTATCTTCGTGAACATTGTGAAGGACATATGGACTCATAGTTCGCAGTGTAATGACTTCTCTCTCACTCTATTTTCTTTGTTGTTTGTTTTCCACGGACCCGTGCAGAGAAGAACGCTTCTAATAAGAAGTGATGGTACATTTGTCCTTAAATTTGAATTAAAAAAAAAACAAAAAAAAAAACCCCCAAGTCTCACAGTGTGAACTGGCCTTCGTGAGCAGCTATGAGCAGGTCTGTCCAGCAGAGAGCAGCTCTCTGTGCACCCAGCACCTCAATCAACCTGCTTGGTCACTCAGGTCAGGCCTGCAGGAGACGGTCCACGAGGTATTGAAGACATCTGCAAATATTGAGTCCACTGGGTTCTCGGTCATCGACCGTGGATGATACAACCGGGAGCTCCTGTGAATAGGAAAATAGTCGTATCATACGAACACATATATAAAACCTATACACCAAGTTTTTATTTAGAGGCATAAACCAAATACGTTCTTTCAACGTAGCGTAAATGTGAGTATAGCCCAATTCCTATATACCCATGGGCGAACACTTTATATTTACATACCGCTGCTGGGAGAGTAGTAACTAGGTTGACGTTTTCTTACCTAGGTTGAAGTTTTCTTACCTAGGCTGACGTTTTCTTACACGTGACTAAATGCTGCAATCTGAATGGACAACGCAATATACGGTTCGATGAGGCAAAACCGACATGCCTACTCGATCATTAGTCAATACTCATTCTTGCTATGAAACCGGCGGTGCGAAAATATATCAGTTGCAGTAACTTGATAAGGGTGGCCAAGGCTTGCGTTTGATACCGTTTGAGAAAAGGGTCTTCATGTGCGATCTTAGATAATTAAATGGACCCCAGGAGTTGCTGAGGGCTGGTAAACCAAGAGTGTCCTTCATCGGTGCGTCGCATGCCCTTTTAAGTCCATCGGCCAATTATTCGGCTCAGATCTGCAAAAAGGCACCACCTATAGATCTTTTATACGTACCGAAGCCAAATCAGTGAATGGAAACGAAACTTGCAAAGAATTATCACCGATTGTTTTGACATAGACTACAAGACAGGGCCACCACCACCAGATTCTTTTAGAGACTGACAGAATCAAAGGGCTTTGAATTCATCAGAGATCCTCGAGACTAATGTGGAAAATAAATCGGTATGAACCCAGAAAATGCAATAGAAACAATGCACAAAGACATTTTCTATTGGTCGACTATTATATCACTGATCGAAAGTCGAAAGCCACTGATGAAAGTGTTGATCAGTGAGTGGAAACAGATATGCAGAGAAATGTTCACTGATTAATTGTGCATAGATTATGCAAAAAGTCGGTGCCATTTTCTTCGGCCAATGGAAACAAGGTTTATATAGCACTCTGGCAGGGGAAGCATGACATCACGCCATGCTACCTCTCGGAGTCCTGTGAGAACCACGCTAGCGCCACCCCCGGGGCTACATTCACCGAACAACCACAGTGTTCAACACAATATGGTTAAGCCTACCCTGTCAAGCAGGGCAATGCGCAACCTGTAGCACCCTCTTGTGGTACAGCCATTCATTGGGAATTTATGACTACCTAATTTTTCGAAAGGGACAACTTTGAAAGCCTCGGCAGGGCTATGGATGAGTGTCGAGGGGTATTTAATTAAAAAGCACTGGCCTTTACCTTTAAAAGGTAACGGCTAAATCAGTGACACAGCAGTAAAGGCACTAAGGGTCAGCAGAATAGCAGTGTGGACAATCTTTGCATATTATTCTCCTTTTCAAAGGTTTATTGAATGTTCAACACTAACCATATTGGCGTTTTTCAGTTTGTAGTTCACAGCAATGTTTTTGCATCTATAATGTATAGGGTTACTAGATCTGTTCGCTTTAATAATACATTGAGGATAGTTAATGGCTTTCCAACACGATAGCTGCACTAAGCAGCATATCAAAGTGTTGTATTGTATAAATTATTATGATCTGTTGACGCGCCTATGCTCCATCAAATACAGGGCAAGGTGCGTAGTTATCTTCATTAGGTGGTAAACGAGCGAAGACAGTGGGAGTACAGGAAAGGTTGCTTAAATCCAAACTCGTTCTCACCGAGAGTCATTTAGTATAAAGGGGGGCGTCCACCAACCACGACAAGGTTACGACAAGCCCCAACAAGAAAGTTCCCAGCGGCGCCTTGTCGTAGCCTGGTCCTGAGAAGGGAAGCTCTGCGACAGTGTTGTTGGGGCGTGTCGTAGGTTGCATGCTCCACCTAAATATTCTAGTGTAGACCTCTGCGACAACCTCCTGACACGCCATGACACGCCACGACAAGGCTCCAAAATCGAAATGTTCGATTTTGTCATAACCTTGTCGGAAGGCCCCCGACAGGCCCCCGACAAGCTTCATGTCGCAGCCTGTCGTGGCCTTGTCATATCCTCTTGTCGGGAACTAGCGTCCACCAACTACGACAAGGCTACGACAAGGCCTCCAATCGTAGGCCTGTTGTGGACCTTGTCGGAAAGCCATTGTCGTAGCCTTGTCGTGGTTGGATGACGCCCCCCTTAAATCTATATCTCACACATTTAAACATCACTATCTAATTAACTGCAGTGAAACCATCGCGAACTATATTCTTGCCGAAATGCGGGAGAATCAACCACCGCAGTGACGGTGGCAGTGACACGCCTGCATGACTCGATTCATGCAATGCATCAGGGGTGAGGTAAAATCAGAAACCCACTCGATGAAAATAACTTTGTCGGTCCTCCACTCCTATAACACGGCTTTCACTCAGCTTCGCTTCGAGAAATCGCTCCGCAATAGACTTCGCCGGAGGACGGACCATGTTATTTTCATGTGAGGTTTCCTTCTAGATCATACCCTGTCTCCAAGATTATAGATCAAATATATAGTTGCATAAAAGTAATTTATGCCATGTCCCATCGAATAAACATGCCTATTATCAAATCCCTTGTCCGAATGTCTATTAAATACTGCCCGCTGCTAGGGTGCAGTAATGATAATGTTTGTGCCCGCTGTGACTGCGACTTTGTAAGTCATGGAAATGGCATATTGAATTATTTTCAGGTATATAATAATAAGCAAACGTCCTGACTGTGGACAAAACGTTTCTCGTTCTCAGCCAGTCGTCGATTTCATACGGCCTGGAAGGTCGTATAAATTCGACGACTTACCACGAAAGAGAAACGTTTCACCCACAGTAAGGACGTTGCTTTATATCACGGGATGGATAAAGGCATATCGTATAAATACATCATGCCCACTGAGAACCCTGTGAACCAGGCACATGCAGCTCGGGCCTGCCCTTTGGCTATAAAAGGAGGGTGTCCTATTTAACCCTATCACACTGAGCATCAGAGACAGAGTCAAGAGGTTCTCTCATCAGTATAATTGTAATTAACCTTAATTGATAGTAATTTTGAAACCGGAGTGCCCTTTCTTAATTAACAAGTTACACTCAGACAAAAGTCGATCTTTTTTCCCGCCCTTCTCAGACGGTCACGTGTCTCTTAACTACTGCGCAGTCCTCGGCTTCGCTCAACCGCCTTCGGACGTATTTCATGTTCTTGTCTTATCCAGATTTGTTAACAGTCAAGCTGTGAATCTATCTCCTTATCGTGTGATACTTTACTTACCATGTTTTATATCAACTGTCGTTTCCATACGCTTCATGAAATGTTTCTTACCTGGGTATTAGCTGTTTCGCACTATAGTAATATGTATTTTAAGGCAGTTACGGTGTTCTTCAGTTATACCGCTAGAGGATAAGGCTTCATAGGCCGATCAGAGAAGCTGCCAGGGACCCGTTGAATAATTAAGGGTCGTACACGAAGACCCTTTTCTGTACCTTGTACAGGGGTTTTCCTGTACAAGCTTGGTAGGACTATTATTTCTGGGTAGGCAACTGGCACTGGTCGCGTCCAATAAACATAATTATTCAACAAACTAGAATTAATTATCCATAAACTCATTTTTCTTCTATCTGTATTTGTCCTGTATACGTCAAACCTTCTAATTGTCAACTGTCTTGATATTTGTTTATAGAACTTATTGATAAAACGCCCTTACAGGGTGAACTGTACTTCCTTACTTGAATGAAAAAAATCCTGTATTCCTATATACCATTTCCGAACAATCTATAGTTACATACCGCTGCTAGGGGTACAGTAATTATGAGTTATGTAGCGAAGCTGACGTTTTCGTACCAGACTGACGTTTTCGTACCAGGTTGACCACGTGATTTTTATAGACGATATGATTGACTAACACACTGTATTAACGATGGCCCTGCTCCTCATTCACTAGTTCAAAGCAAACATAGTTTTCTAAGAATAAGGGAGGAATATGACTAATCGTTGAGATTGCAATCGCCACGATTATGAAGACTGCAAAATGTAAACATCTAGTATCGATGCCGCTATGATGTCACCTTGACGTCGTCGCATAGCAACACGCATAGCAACACTCCTCGTTGCTATGAAACCGGCGGGAAACCGCCAAGAAACCGGCGGGACGAAACTAAATCAGTTGTGGTTACTCGATAAGGGAGGTAATGTCATCTTGGACTATTGTAGGTAAAGAAATAACCATTTTTATCGATATTTGAAGGTATATAGGAATAGGGAAACCAAGTACTGGTAATCAAAAGTCAAAGTTACTCGGTAAGGCTCAGAAAAATTACTGCCCGCGGCCAAGGCCTTGGGCAGTAATTTTTCTGAGCCTTACCTCGTAACTTTGAACTTTTGCTCACCGGAACATAGTTTCCCTCTAATACTATTTTAGTTTGTTCGCTAAGATAGTCTTAGCCGTCTATGAGGTTGTTCATAAGTGTTGAATAAAGTAGGCCCATATTATCCCTGGGTTTCCTTGGCGTACAGAAAAAGGGCCTACATGTACGAGCCTAGATTATTCAACGGGCTCCCGATTCCTCCATAACGTGATATAACACGTGATTTCCATAAAATAAATTTTATGTTATACATAGATTCTGTTGAAGTTACAAGTGCATTGATTAATTATTTCTTATTCTATTAAAAAAAAAACAATGATTCTATGATTCTATGAATCATGGCTCGAGGCATCATTCGCTCCGATGTGGGAATTACCTGAACTGATAGGGTGAACGGGGTTCTACTGTAGTTACCAATGCATGGATAAGAAGATCACTTACCGTTGCCTTTAAGAAGGTCATCAGGTGGTTTTGTGCATCAACTCCGCCAGAAAAACATCTGTCTCTGCCCCACGTAATTTCCTGCCTCTTCAACGACCCAATACAGCGTGATAGTGCCAAGGGAAACGCCCATAGGAATGCAACCTTCCCTATAATTCAGAGTCGTCCCATGAGAGTCTGTCAGTGTACCGATGGGCGGGTTGGAAATGGGCATTTGTGGTGAGGTGTGTGTGAAAGGGAGATGTCCAGAGGGATGGGTGTTCTCCTACTGGAGTTGCTCCTAAAAAGAACACTAGTATTGAACATCTCACACGGGGTGGTGCTTAGGGCTACTGGCTCAGAGAGAAACTGATTTAACCATCACCAGTGTTGTGAAGGCCATTTTCCAGTGACCTACGAAAACGGCGCCAATCAACTGAACTCTCCTTCTGTGGCGTTTTCATCTGTCGATTATGACCACCGATTATGGCATTTAGCATCTGAGACTGGTCATCTAATACTTTTCGTGCAGCGATCATGATGTGCCTACCCTGTTTTCGATGAAAAGTAGAGGTGCTTGCTATATAAGTGTTTGGCAAAATCCGCGGGTCCCTCCAAAAAGAAATACAGACCTGGTCAACGATTCCTCAACCTCAAATTGCATAACATGGCACCATTGACCCACTGTAGAGCCTTTGACGATTTAAGAGCGTTTTGAAATCCTCGGTGGAGAAACACCCTGATTTTGGCAGTTTGCAAAGTCATCTATATGTGGATTGTCGGTGCGCACGTGTATTTTATAACTAGAATAGATTTCCAGGCGTCAGATGTAAAGGGCCCACCGACTTGGAGTGTCACCGATTATCCATGCCAATATTTTCCCGAGAATACTGATATTTTTTCGAGACGAAGGATTATTTTATTGGTGTAAAAAGGCCCTCCGATATTTTTATTGGAAACGTGCAATAATCGGTCGGCTGGGTTGTTTCTTTTTCGCTCGGGATCGATCCGCTTGGACAATATATATATAGTGAGTTTCTCATCAAACCCCAAAAAGTAGAGAAGTTACAACGCACATTTTAGCTATGTTATGCATCACAATTCAGTACGCATTAGAATCATTCACTTCTTTTCTAGTATCCCTTCAGTGCATTGGTCTAGGATCTAGAGCGAATGTTTCAATGACCTCACAAATATAGAAAACATATTGGAAATAATTCACATATGTGATACTGCTGGCATGATAAAAGGTCATGATCACTAGAAGGCAAACAGACCTTTTCACTACAGTTCTCATTCGATTCGGAACGCTTTCCCGTTTTATTTTCCACCAAAACAATACTGTACCAAAAGAAAAAGGCTATCAGTGTCTAGACGCTGGCTTTATTGTTCTGGTAAAATAGAGTTGATTGTTAAGTAGAAGGCGTACCACAGTAGCTCAGGGTGGCGGAGGCCGGCTTCATGCGACCACAGGGAATACACCTGGCACTGTAGATCTACCCTGCAGTCTCTCAGTCTACCTACAAAACTAAAGCCTCGTCTGTGTGTGGCAAGACAATGTCCATGCATCACGTTTTATACCATGGCTCCCGGTGAGGCGTAAACTATTCTAGTGCCTCGGTCGAGAGAGCTAAAACCATAAACAGAAAAACATATGTTCCTCCTGACCATTGTTCTCAATGTTAATCAAAAAGGAAAACTCATAAAAGGTAGATTTATTCTTTCTGAGCCATATATACGTGACACAGTGATAAATTGGCGTCTTAACCCTTTTAAGGCGGATAATGCCTTGAGGCATTCCCCAGCATAGACCGGATAATGCCTTGAGGCATTCCCCCACGGAGACCGGATAATGCCTTGAGGCATTATTTATGAAATTAAGTAATATTTACCATTTCATTGTTTTATGAAGAAATAATTGATCAATATATCTGAAACTTTCAGAGAATATACCTATGATATAGTATTTAATATTATTTGGTAAACCAAATAATATAAATAAGAATGATGTGTCATATCACGTGATCAAATAATGGAATATGGGTTCAGACAAAAATCGGCCCGTCCCCTAGGGTTATACCAGTCCAAAGTACCCGCCCCTACCAATAGGGCTCTGCCACAGACCCCTGCCTTTAAAGGGTGATTCCAGTATCTTAGGAATAGAAGTAGACCGTATTGCAAAGTAATAACATGTGCACCAGTGTACTTCAATTTGTCTTACTGGATCGATTCTGAGTAATCTTCATTGTCCAGGAAGTACAGCATTTATCACACATGTCATTATCCTACACCTCACAGAAATCGCCATAGACTTGTATGATTGGTATGACTGTATGCGACGGTTATGCCATAGAACATCTATATGTCATGCGTAACATGTGATAGGGTGGGATAGAATCTAAACATTTCTCAATGTCATACGATTGTTTACATGTCGTTTGTTGTCTTAGGCTACAGATATCATTTGGCTCCGATTCGTGATATTATTCTGTGAAGACAACACACGCTATATAAACGATCATATGAAATTTCATGACATTTCTTTATACAATCTAAATAGGTCAACATACTTTATATGATAGAGATACAATATGTAAAATTTGTTATAGGTCAGGTTTCACACAAACGATTTTGTCATAATCTTTTCGTGTCAATCTGCTCCCTCCGAATTAGCATAACGGAGTAAAGTAGATTATCATCTAGTGAATACGACACTAATACGACCGCCCGACCATTACGAGAGATTCTTAGCCGTTCACAAATTGTTTCCTCCATTTCATGTTTAGAAAATACTCAGTAATACGATCACCTCGCCAATGGGACCACCTTGACTAAATCCCACTATTTTGAAGACCCTATTGCCAAATTTGCTCTCACATATGCGATTAATTGCTTTTCCATGGCCTAGAATTTTGTGGAGTAGGGGAAGAACCAATAAGCATGCACATATAGGCCATTTTGTGTTGGCGATTACGAAACTCGCTGCGTTTCTCGCTTGATGTGTCTCCGGCTTCAGGAATCATCGCTTGATTCTTGATGTCGGCGACTTTTGCGGCGGTAGGTTTAAGAAGGGCGTAATCGAGCACCACCTGATGATTAAGGTTTGACGATCTACAGTCGGCACGTTTTTATTCGTCTAGTTTAAAGCCGTGTTAGGAGCTGCCGATCTTTGGTTTGGCTTACCCTACTTCAGCACGCGGTCCTTCTCTTATTGGATTTTCTGGCTCGTCTCAAGGGGATGTTTGAGTGACCCCTTCACCTCTCCCCGCTATGTCTCCAACTTCAGAGCTCTGAGTATCTCGTTTGATGATAGCAAGCTGTCAACTCCTTTCTGTTAGCTTCCAAAGACATTTCGAGCTCCTGCCATCCGCAAAGGAAGGCATTTAGAATCATGTATTCATTAAAAAAGGCAACGCCAAATGTGGAAGCTGAAAAGATGCCATTCAAGGAGGTTTTACGACTCCCATGGGTAAGTGGAGGGGAAGCAGGCAGGTCACAGTCTCCAAACACGTCCTCACAGGTCGTAAAGCGGATTAACCCCTTCAGGATGACCTGACGCCTAGAGGCACGCCCATATGTAGGACGGCCTGCCACCTTAACCCTATCAGAACGGATGGTGCTTCAAGGTATAAATTATTCACAGGGTATCAAGAATACACAAGGTGTGGCTCAGTTGAGATCACACAGGCGATTTGCTCTGCCGTTAAGAACATATGACATGATACATCAAGGTTTGATATAGATACATAGATACCATAACAACCGTAGATAACCGTAGATACATCCTTGTCACGATAAAAAACATATACAAATAATATCATATTACAATATATATATATATATATATATATATATATATATATATATATATATATATATATATATATATATATAAATATTTGTTATAATATATTATACGATATGATGAAGGATTTACAATAATCCGAAAGGTTGTTATCTAAAATAAGCAAATAAACACCATCCTGTACCGAGCTGCTCACCAACGGTTTGAGTCACTCTTCCCAGCTCCACCCAGCTGCTCAGATTTCTCTCCATTGTTGGCAGATAAAATTTGTAATCTAAGGGTGTTTAACCCATATCGATGTATTCCTATTGTGGCAGGTTTATGGGTTTTATACTCATTGTAATTTAACATTAATAGAGTCTGTTTATTGTATTTACACTTATATGAGTGGTCATTGGCTGACTGATTTTCTTCCCGATAAAATATCAGTGCGTTTTCCGTCGGCATGTGTAAATTCAGCTGATGTAGTTGATTTACATCACACCCATCAGTGTGTACAATACACTGTATCATAGCTTACGTGTCCAAACCCGCGTCGTACCATTCACGACACATATATACTTGGCCATCCCTCATTTCCTGCTGGTACGATTACGGGCGCATTGTGAGCGATAACACCCACCATTAGAGATCCGTTAATGCGGGTCGATCCTACAACATTTCTTGGGGTGGATGTATCTATGATATCGAATGGCATGATATACTGGTGTATAGAAATACTAAACATGAATGGCGTGCCTGTCTCATGGAGTTTAGCATTCAACATGGGTTTATTGTGGCCACAGGGATATAGGGTACGGAAACCCGCTTACTGGCTTCGTAATGCACACATTTGTGATCATATATATCACAATGCCACAGGCAGAGGAGTAAATCTGATCAATAATTTGACCAAGTATGAAGAAAGCCAGTCTGTTTGTATATCGTATGTGTAAAAGTAGCGAGATTTTACCTAGTCACGTGATCACATACGCCAAACCTCACAGTGTGACGAATGTCCATAAATATAGGCAGTGTATGTAGGACATATGGCAACAGGTATATAATGACATTGCCTTCACGAATGGTTATGGGCCTTTGCATGGACGGTCGATGTAATTGTACTGGCGTAAAGATGATATAACCATCACCAAGGTTAAAGTATCCAACCAGCACCGGAGGTTCTGTTGTTTTCTTAAGGGGACCATCTTGACAGGTTCTGCCCTGCAAATGTATTCTTAGGTAGATGGAGCTGTTAAGTCTACACTCCTTCATTCATTTATGCCACATTCCCAATGCATAAGATATGAGGGTCAGTTTTTCAGTCTGACATGGCTGTCGGCCTTCCACATACATCCATTTCGAGTAAGCGACCATGATTGGTCGCCTTGTGTCTTGTATCAGTACTGCATACTATACGGCAACAGGGTTACTGTGGCTGTAGGTGATAGATGCACAGTAAAATTGACGATCGAATGAACTGATACTTTAGGCAGAGTTTCATCTAAACGTCGTTTTTACCAGGTATTTATTACGTACAGACACAGTGTACCTGTTTTCATATTGTTATATACTTTAAATATCCATTTTTTTACCTTTGCCTTTTGGAAGATTGGAAGAAAACGATGACTAGTTTTGAAATCATTCTTTTAAACTTATCAATATTTTATAGAGATGTTTGATTATCAGTAGGCGGTTCAATATTCTTGAATCTGTGGTCAAAATCGGTAGGTTTAAGAAGGGCCTAACATAAATCATGTTTACACTAAACGATTTTTAGTCGTTGACTAATTTAATAGAATCGTTGCCTAATGTAAACGCTGGGATAGTTTCCTTGTATGTCAACTTATCTTATTTTACCTTTATGTATAGCTTCAAATATGTCCATTAATGTCAATTTAAGTATTGATAATACTTAAGGCAAACATCCAGGAATGGTGTACCTATACATTATTAAGCCGTTCTCACAAAACCGATAAGATCCAGATTCATGACAAATAACGTCCATATCTGACAGCGATCCCCACAATCTATTGAAAGCTGCTGCATCAAACAACAAAGATCGCTAGCAATACATCCTGAATAACAAGCCTCGACCTATACCTGTACCTCCCATACCCTTAATGGACGTTTCCGTCACTTTCGGGGTATTTATACATTTTAAAATTCAATTCGACAAAATAAGATGTTTTGAAATTTCAGCCTGGCATACGTAATGCCTGGGTGTGTCGTGTGTTGCTATTGATGGGGAAGCCTTAAAATAGATCAGTGCTTTCTTAGATTATTGATTAGACCTGTATATATAACCCTTGTACCATCAAAACGAGTGTTCCAGAGGCGCACAAGCCCGGCCCACAGGAGCGATCGTGTGCGTTGCGACGGGCGGCGCCGTTTTTATGACCTCCGCCCGCCGTTTATTACCTTTTATTGACTTGCGGAGACCGCGTCTCACCAATGGGGCCGCGCCTTAATGGGAGTGTCATTTTGAATTATTCCTTGCATAGAAACTAGATCGAGTTTGTTTTTGATATTCGTAAAGTTTTTAAAAGATTGCGAATTATTACAAAAACTGGATGAATGTAAACATAGCTCTTGTTATTATTGAAAACTGAACTTTTTGAAATGAATATCTAATAAACCAGATGTTGTCGGATTACTGAAACCGGCAATCTTGGTTCTCATTGTTTTTCATAGTAGGTTTTCATTTTCACACTGTAAGCATTTTTGGCGGACGCCCGACGATATTTAATTTTCGTCGGATCAATGGAACACTCCCTGAAGCCGGCGTTTGCCCTAGACGACTGAAAATGCGACGATTTCAGACCGTCTATCCCAGCGTTAACACTAGACGACTGAAGACAACTGTAGATTATCTAGGGAATAAATCATCAGGGGGTGCCTTATTGCGGAACTTGAGGACTGTAGATCGTCACCTTTTTCTGAATTATGGCATTTACACTAGAGTGTCTGAGTTTTACCGCTGGCCTAGCTACAGCTGAATGTATATATTGCTCATTGGAAACGTGTTTAGAACCTCTCTTGAAGTTCTGTACCTCATTAGGGGTAATCGTCGCCGGTAATTCAGACGAAAAGATTGTGTTCAATTAGGGAATCTCGGCAGGATTTGTCGCAGTCAAATGCCCTTTGAGGTACATAAGTCTCATCGTGTGAATTCACTTAAATGTGCTTCACATTAAAATCTCTTGTGATTCTCTACCCGATAGTTCTGTCGCCGATGATTGCAGTAGAAAAACCTGTTTCTGGAAAATGAAACCCTACCATTCAGACGAAGAGATTGTGTTCTAGTAGAGAATCTCAGAAGGGTTTATCTCAGACAACCATCCTGTTAGGAACATGAATCGCACCGTGTGAATTTTATTTAAATGTGATTGACATAATATAGTATCTTAAGGTTCTGTACCGTATTGGGGATAAATATCACCTACAATTGGAGCGGAAAATATTTGTGTCAGGAATATGAAACCCTACCATTCACACGAGGAGATTTGGCTCAAGTACAGAATCTCAGCAGGATTTGTTTCAGACAATTGCTCTGTGAAGTATATGAATCCAACCGTGTGAATTCAACTGAAATTCCGGGATACATACAAATACTGTTAAGGGGAATTCACACGGTGGGATTCATGTACTCACATGGTTCAAAATCTCATGAGATTCTGTTTCTGTTTGGGGGTAAATGTTGCAAATAATTCCAGAGGGAAAACATGGCTCAGGTAAATGGAACCCTACAATTTAGACGAAGAGATTGTGTTGAAGTACAGAATCTCAGCAGGATTTTTCTCAAACAAACACCCTGTGAGGAAATGAATCCCACCATGTGAATTCCACTGTAATGCCGGGTTACATACAAATACTCTTAGGCGCACTTTGGCTCACTGATAAATAATCAATACTTTCATTTAAGAGGTAGTGACCGGCTCTGTACCAACCGCCAGTTTGTTAAACTTGGACACTCTGGATCCCCTCTATCTTAAGCCCCGGATCAATAAAGGGACCAGATGCAAGTTGGAATTACTATCAATATCACCGTTTTAATGAAGCCTAGAAGGACCTCCGTATCATCCTTTGCGCCTATTTGTTAGAATAGAGGAGTACATACCATGTCACATAAGTAAGATGAGCCTAGCAATTCATGGAGCATAAACGTTTATTCCAATACTTGATAAACACAGCGTATCTATATACACACACATATATATATATATATATATATATATATATATCTATATATATATATATATGTACTATTATACACTATAATCATATAATTCCGGCCAGGTCCATTTACCTAACTACGGTATCCAGTCTCGTTACTACAGACTCTCGGGTTGCCATGTACCCGCCGCGTGCGGCTACGTCACCGGATTCTATGTACTGGGTCAGTTGCGCCCTCCTACCTGAAGGTATAAGACGTTTTCCAGTTTGGAAAAAAAAGTTTTGATTTTTGAAATGGGCAGAAGGAGAGGGTCTGTGGCCCAATCCGCCCAGGGTGGCAACTTTAGGATATCGGGTGGCTCTTCTGCTGATAATGCGGGTCCGGAGGATCAGCAGTCACAACGATCAGTGACTACAGCAGAGACCATCAACCAGACGGGGGCGACACGAGGGACCGGGACTGAAGCTACGGGGACCGATGGGAGCCGCCTGGACCGATTGGAGAAAATGCTCGAGACAACTATTCAGAAACTCGTTGATGTTTCGTCCAAGGTGGAGGATATAGGAGTTAAGACTGTATCGGAAACTTTCGTCAATGATAAATCCAAGTCGTCAAAAATTTCTCGTCGTTCTAGGGAAATGCTGAAAAATTTGTCAAGCAGAGAAAGTGACTTTTCTACTACAAGTGACAGTGCTACCTCATCGTCTAGAAGTGCATCTCGAGAATCAAGAAAGAAAAAGAAAGGTAGAAAATCTGTTTTCGATACCAAGAATTATCTTTGTGAGGGTGAAAAATTGATTTCTTACGAAAGATTGATACTTGTTAATGCAAAAATCCTAGAAAAACTTTTAGGCCTCGGTAAAGATGTGACAGGTTTTGTAAAACATGTTATCCTTATTGCGGAGAAAGCAGACTCTAAGTTGTTCACGGCAGAAGCATTGATAAGGTACGATAAGGCTATCAAGGATAAAGCAAAGAATGAGGGTTTGAGGGTTTTTTCAGATGTTAATCCATCGGAAATTATCAGATTCTTATCCTACGAAGGAACGGTGGCAGCCTCGTTCACCAAGAAATCAAAAACTAAGACTGAGAATAAGGGCCTAGATGGTTTTTGTTTTAGTTTTAACAAAACGGCTGGAGGCTGTACTTTTAAAACATGCAAATACAAACACCAATGTAGTACATGTTCGAGCTATAGCCATGCGGCCTATGACTGCAGTAATGCAAAAACTAAGCCTTTAACAAGTAAATGAAATCAGGCCTCGAGCGGTGAGCGCGAAATCGTTACATTTGATAACGTTCATATTGTTGATACATGTTGCTATGGTGACGCCACCGCTCAATTTGAACCAGCAGTCAACCGCACTAACACTAATACTGCTTATAAGACTCTCTATGATGTAAACACTGATATCAAAGAGGGAAAATCGGTATTTGTTGATGTTGAAAATTCAAATGACTGTGTTGGGGGTGTTTGTGAGTGCACTTATTTCGTGGGTGAAAATAGGTCACAACTCAAAGTTTGTAGGCTTTTGCCTACTCTTGATAGTCCACCTTTACAGGCTCACATGGGGGCCGACAGTATACTCTTCTTAAAAAATGGTTTTTCGGAGGGTTTCAAAATATATATATATATATATATATATATATTTATATATATATGTGTGTGTGTGTGTATATATATATATATACCATAATACACTAGTAACACATTTATATGATGGGTGATAAGCGTTTGTTTCCTTTTTTGTTTCTTTAATGAACATCGCCCTTTTGTATCATTCTGAATTTTCCATGTACAAGTACAATGACCGTCCTTCTTTGTTTATCTCTACTCTTTTCCAATATTAATTCTAATTTAGATCCCAAGGACTGCAAGTGCACAATCCAATGTTAAGCAATAAACTCTCTTCCTAGCATGATACAAGTGCACATTCCATTATCGAACAATTCGCCTTTCAAGATTACTAATCTAAGAAAGAAAATCTTTAAATGTATTTCTATCTCACTTTCGTGTACATATTATTTGAATCGTGTTAATATTCATGTTTGGAGAATTAATACTCTCATACTACCTTTCATCCGAACACGGGGAACATCTAAGATTGCATACAATACACGTAAACTGGATATGAATCAAGTATGTACTGCTAGAAAGCCACAACACACGAGCTCTCAATAATATTGCCTTTGCAATTCCATTTTACTATGTTGTGATGCTGGTTAGTGCTGCGTAAAATACCGTCACTAGCAAAGTATAAGCCTTACGACTCAAGTAGTCAGAACAAAAAAATACTGGGTACAAGACTAGACTGATTTATTGACAGACTGGAGGAGCTCATATACAATCCGCAGGTTTAGCTTGTGTGTCCTGTACTTTGATTGGCTGTTGAACCAACAGCCAATGAGTGATGGCTAGACTTGTTCCAGTCTTCCGCACAAGTCAGTGAGGGTGCTTCTGAAACTAATATTTCAGAGTGTCATTGTTAGAGTGTCCTGCCACCATGTGCGCAGGTTAAGAACTAAAGTGAGCGATAATGAGGCTGAAAATGACATTCACCACATGGCGGACATACTATAAACATCCAGATGGGAGGGAGCTGCTACAAAATAGCAACTGTTCAAATTCAGTCATTTTATTATTAGTGAATACGGATAACTTTGATGATTAATCTCTTAGAACTCAATATAATTGGTTATGATCTTTATGTAGAGACCAGAACTTGTTCATGGTTGGAGGCGTGGCGGTGGCATAAACCTGGCAATTGCTTTGACATCAATATCCATCAAACCACAAATTAATCCTATATGTTACTTGTACCATGTCATAACGTTCGCAGATGAGGAAATATATACTCTGTCATAAACAGCACACTTATCTTTCTTACAATACTTTACGATGACTCTCTTCCTGGATTACTGACATTTTATTTTTTATTTATCTTTTTTAAATATTTTTTATTAAGCAACTTTACTTTCCATGAATACAAATATTCCATTCCGTAGGGGTTAACATCTAGAATTCCCCTCAAATACATCGAAATCAAGGCCGCATGTCTGACCAATCTGTCTAAGTTACTGCATGCTTTCTGTTCAGGGTCCATTAACAAGAGTTGCTTGCAGGTTTTTTGTGGGAAAAGGATAGTTTCCTTTTGATTTATACTAAGTATGTAAATATTCCTGGATATCCATGAAAGTCTTTGAAATGGATCTAAAAGTTCCTGTGTGGGTGTTGTAGCCCAACCGTGTATTAACAAGCATAGAATAGTATTACTGAGATTTTCAGAACTCCTGCCGCGATCGGTCTGTTCAAAACAAATCTTGCCCTCAGCGCACCCTTAAGACCTGACAGCTTAACTCGGCTCAACGGATTTGTATCAATCACCATTAGTTTACCCATCACCACCGCTGCCAATCTAGTCCTGCCTGTCAACCCGTACTGCTGAAGGCCAATGTCATGTTGCAGTTCATTTAAAAACACCACGGCAGAAATACATTTACATATGTACATGCATACTATATTTACCTAAGCGCCTCTGAGATTACCACTAGACTATCTCTGCATCACCCGAATGTTGGCAAAGCATCCCTAATGTGACCCCAAATGCATCTACTACTTGGCGAGGAGCTCTGCTATGGATGATGAGGCTGCTATATGCCATTTGTTACACTGATGACAAGTTCCATGGTAGATTTTTGTGGATACATCTTTTCTACACATCTTGCTTCATAATCATCCACATTTATACATGAAGATCAAAATAACGATTGTTGTATATATTTCTCAATTTTATTATATACCTGTGAGCGAATGTCTCACACTTATACATCAGCTGTACAAATTTTAATCTGCACACTGTGTACGAAATAAAGGTTTATGCAATCCATACCATGTGACGTGTTTTAAAAAGGCGTTTTTAATCATCTCTGGGTAAATGATTTCCGGGTAATTGTTATTTTTGTTTAACCGAGCTCGACGAAACACACTCCGACAGAAAGGCCATGTCAATTTATCGTAGGGACTAGACTGTGTAGGAATGTGTCGTCGGAAGCATTCTCTACTATGAGTAATCTATTCACTCCCACCCCCACCCTCCCCCCCCCCCCCCCCCACACACGGAATCTTATATAGATATATTTCATGATATATCTATATATATAACGCCTATGGGCTGACGGATATACAAGAAATATCATAACATTAAACGTCAGGAATACTTCTACACATAAACAACCACGTGTACAATTCTCATACACACATTATTTACATACTATTTCCATCAAACCCCTCACGTCCTTCTTCTCCAATCCATCTGCCATTCAACACCTTCACTCATATTCTACCAATTTTACCCCCCCCCCAACACCAAAAACATAATCTTCCATCTCCGTCCTCACCCATTCATTTTATCGTATAATACTATTTTATTAAACACAAATATATTTCTTACGTATATGATATTTCAGCTGTTTTTCACAATAGATTTTATTTGTCCAAAGCAAACTCTTACTATATTCATTTCGCCGACTTATGGGGAAGTTTTCAATCAGACACACTGTGACACAGCCCTTCCGACAGGGCTGCGATTAACATATAAATGTGGTAGCCTAATCGTTTTTGGATCGTCCGAAGGCAGTGAGAGCCAAGCCTAAATGCGGGTGTCAACCTACTACGACATGAAAATATACTTCCCAATAGGCGATGCAGATTACCTATATCATAGTCCACCAGAAGGAATCGGAATGTCAGAGTGCATCGAAGATTGTAGTAACGTCTTCTGGAAGGATTGCAGGGACATAAATAATTAGTTTCAGTTATACACAAAATATCCCCATATTATTTTTCGGACATAAAATCTTTCCGACACGATGTCATCTTTCATCGGGAACCTCTACAATATGCTCCCGATGGCAAAATCGGAAGTAAACGTATTAGGTGGACACCCCCCTTTAGTATACCACAATCTTACATATTAGATTCTCGTAAACACCCTATGATCGAGCTTTATCATCTGGGAAAATTTGTAGACTGCCGGTCTACATTACTAAAACGTGATCAACTGTCACCATTTCAGCTGACCTTCCGACGCGATTTTGACTTCTCATCGGGAGATGCACCGTAAAGCCTATTGTAGACGTGTTCCTTGTGTTCTTTAGCTCCATGGACGCTGGGTTTAATGAATACATACGTGTTTGTGTGATGAAGGAACACTATACCACCTGTTTCTCCTACCAACCCCGATAATGGGTGTGTAGATCATACAGAAAGAAAGCGGCCCCGAAACATTCACCTGCACCACATCCAGACGAGTCTAACCTTTCTCCATCGAGGATTTTATCATCACAGATTTATTGGAAAGAGTAACATTTTAACTACTATATCGGGAAACGGTTTCAAAAAGGCATTCAGAGTTAGAGTTAGCCAGAGCTCCCTCCACCCTGGTGAATTAGGTGGCTAACAAATTTATCGGGAGTCAGAAATCCGCCACTGGAAACAGGCCATTAGTTAACAATAGAAATTTCATTTATTGATTTAGAAATAAGAAATTCATACACGATAGATTAAATAATACAAATACAAATGGAAGATATACTATTTTAGTGGAACATATTCACCTTGTTAGAATCCTCACGTACTGCCTTTCTCTTGATAAAAAGTAACCAACAAGCTCGCAGAGCAAATTGATTATTTTATTCTAAGGAACAATGAACGTGAGCAAGTCCCAACAAGGTGAATATTTCTTACTTGTTCCATATACCTAGAAATGTCAATAATCAATTAAATATACACTTGTAAACATGATGACATCGAAATAATATCCAGAGTGTGCTGGGAGGTCTGAACCATATATGTACTACAGTCAAACTTGAAGTATGTTGGGACTTTTTTTCACCCCAGCATACTTCGCTGGGGTTGGCACCTGTAGGGTTACCTGAATAGGTATATAATAGCTCAGGGCAATCAGCTATAGGTCTGGCTAGTGATAATGAAATGTCCAATTTCATGTTAGTTGGCAAATTACGTGCTTAAAAGACACTAAAATGGAACTGTATCGATATTTGTAGGTGCTGAAAATACAACGTAAGTTTAGGTTGTAGAGTAATCTCCCGAGGCAAAACTGAGTAGATTTTTGTAGCAAACCAAAGTGAATGGCATATTTTAGGTGGCTACAGATCGAGTGTTATTCAGATTTTATTTCACCCCTATCACTGACTGATTGGATAACGTTTGTGACATCATGGCCCACTGAGATTATGAGTTCCCAATGTTAAGTCTATGGGAAAGAAATATTTAGTAGAAACCAAACGAGAGTTAGCATTGTTAGTTTTTAAGCCACAGGTCCGGTTTTGCATTACTGCATGATGCTATAGCTCAGTGTAGTAATTAACAGACCTGGCCGAGTGTAGTGTATCTTATGCCTACACAATTACAGGGTACACGGAGACCTCGTATGAGGGCTTTCTTATATTAGTATTCAATCTTGTTATCCAAGACAGTCCTAGCCGACAGAACGTCATCCATAAGTGTTAAATAAAGTTGACCCATATCGTCCCTTGGTCTTGTAGCCATACAGAAAAGGGTCTTGATATACGAGCCTTTACTATATACCCATGCCTTATATGCTGTAAATACGTACTGTTTCGCCGTATAACGTTAAAATACCTTACGGAACATTCTCCTACATGTCGACTAAAACTTTGAAATTGATAATTTTTATCAATTTCCGTTATAGTAAACAACTAACGACCTACCATATTTTACAAGCTACCCAACTCGATGATAATATTCGGTTTGTTGGAATTATCATCTTGTTTTGCATCTTGTACAGCATGGTCAGGACGTTCCATATAGAAATTATTCAACAGGCCCTTGGGTTGTAGCTTGTTCATCCTCTGTTTGTTCAGTGCAGAAAGTGAAGACAAATACACAGGATCCAGGGGTCTCATGAAAAACTTATGCCTTTGAAAGTACAGGGTAAAGAATACCTCGTATGAGAGCTAAAATTGTTAATTGGCAATCAAGCTTTTTCTCTAAAAAAAAGTCCTAGCCGCGGGAAGGTCATTCATATTAAGTGTTCAATAAAGTTGAATCACATTGTCCCTGGGTCTTCTAGGCATACATAGATGCCGGCCAGGATTGTATTGAGTGGCGGGTCCACCTGCTCACGATACGTTTCACGCTGAATAAAAGTCGGTCGGTGGTTCTCGTTGTGAAAGGTCGATGGTACATAATCAGTGACCTGCAATGCAAAAATGCAGTGGATACTCACTGACTTTTAGTAGTAAAATGCAGAGCATCACCGATTAATTCAATGTGCTTTAATTCTGTTGTTGAGTACAGAAGTCGGTCGATGGTGCCATATTACATAAGGCAGGAGAGAAAAATAGGTTAGGCAATGGCGCGCTTTAATGGTCAGCTGGAGCCGTTGGAAGATGGTTGATTCGTAACCCTCACGTCACTCCTGGGTAGATAAGAGCTTAAAAAGAAGAATAACCCTTGCAGAAGGTCTCCTTGTACCCTGTGCTTTCATCGGTATATACGTTATCCAACGGGCGCCTGGCCTAGATCACACAACATACGGGCACGTAGATATATATAGGACATTATTTCACCCCGATAAGTTTAACCCTGATAAGGTTTAACGTTAGGAACTCATACTCCATGGCCGTGAAGGTCGTGTATCCAATACTCAATGGGCAACTGAGTGATTATTTCAATAATGAACAATATTATACGGGATGAGATCAAATCAGAAACCCACTCGATGAAAATATCATGGCCCGCACTTTTGACCGTTATCTCATTCACTAAGCTACGCTTCAAATACGGTCAAACTCGAAGGCGTATGGACCAGGGACCTGTTTCACTAGTTTTGTGACATGTCTGTGACACCATACAAACATTGGGGTTGTCTAGTTTCGTGACAACACAAGTAGCTGCCCTTAGGAAAAGACAGACCCCAAACATAAGAATTAGACAAATTTACATATCATAGCCCTGTTTCACTAGTTTCGTGACAAAAGTGTTAGACAGATAAGAAAAGCGGCACAAACAGTGCAAGCAAGAACGGACAATACGAAGTCTAATGTCTAGTTCTTATGAAACCGGACACACCATCTAGACGCCATCTAGACATGTCACGAAACTAGTGAAACAGGTCCCAGGTTATTTTCATCTCGTGAGTTTCCTTCTATAAAACAGATACTCCCCCTAACGCCTACAAACAGATACAGATCGTGTGCTGTATCGGCTCAGCTTGCACTGGGACCACGTTATCACTCCATCACTCACCACTGTCTCGGGGCTCAGCCGACGAGATAACAGTAAAATCCCTCTCTGTACAGGCCTGCTGCCTCACAAGGTCATCACTCTCCAGCATCTGTCTAGCCTACCTCCAAACAGTGCTGGTCAATTGAGAAAAATATGCTTGGAGACTGCAGCAACACGACCGATTCATCAGGATATTGTGATTACCTTTGGTCAAATGAATTTCCCGACGATGCTCAGGTTTGGTGCACGAGATAATTGAATCGTGGATGAAACTTGATGGAACCCTTTTATTCACCTTTTTGTTTCCTGTATTACCCGGCTGCACAGTTGCAGGCTGAATGAATGAAATGGGGAATTTCTCACTACCTATAGGCTTTCTGAACTGAAGATGTCACGGGACTGTGCCCGAGATGTTCCTCTGCTAACGTCTTTTCCAACCTTGAAGTAAAATCAGACGAAACGTCGCAACAATATATATATATATATATATATATATATATATATATATATATATATATATATATATATATATATATATATATATATCATATATATATTATAATATAACCACGCCTATGTATATATAAATTAAGCCAATGATCTACTCACATTTATTCATTGCGGTAATAGAGCAGCTCGCATGAGCTCACGTCATTGTTATGTATCTAAGGTATCTGATGCGGTATCTCAGGTATCTTGGTAACGAATATCTCCATAACGGTTCACTCAGCTGCTACCCTTGTAACGTAACACATGTTTTAATCTTACTTCTATATATAACTAATTATTTTAATCTTAGATATGTATATTTCGATGTGCAGGACTGGGTTTGTCCCAATGTAGTATTGAATAAACCCTGTTTTATAAATTTTCCGCAAAACTCGCCTATATTATTATGTTTATCTATCTTAAGATATTGTTATTTAACATCTTTGGCTATGATATAATCATAATCAGCTTGTCCGGTTTTCTGTGGAATTTTCTGCTTACTGGTGAACCTAGAATTTAATGGACCTATCAAACAATTCAGTTTTGTTCTATTATTGTCGACCACAGAACTATGAGGTGCCGTTTGGAACATACCCATTCAGTACATAGAATGTGTACAAAATGATACAATAAAATACATATTTTTGAGATCTGGTTTACAAAATACTCTTCGTGTCCAGCTTTCATTCTGTCTATCAAATTGTTCTTCACTATGTAATAGGTTCCATCCTATGAGTACTGCTGATACAAGATTTATTGAGTATGTAATTGATTTGATTGTTATACATGGAAGAACGCCCTTGGGAGGTGAATGTATAATCCAAACCTGAATTAAAAAAAAATGTAAAAAATGCGTAATAGACTTTGTATGGGTCTCCTTTTGTCATTATGTGTATGCTATCGTTTCAAACAATACAATACATTCTTTTTTCCGCGGAAAATAGTAGGAACCTCATTCTCCACAGTGAAGAGGGCCCCACCAAACTGGAAAAACTTTTTAAGAAATATAATGCATTCCATTCTCTACACGAATACAGAATAAAAATTTCTTTCGGCTTATAACCGTTCTGTACACAAACGAAAATCTTTCACTTTTCACATTACAAAATAAATGACCATATTTTGCCTAAAAAATGAATCTCCACCGCACTCTAAACCCATTCTGTGTTTTGATCCCACCCCGGTATTTTTCTCCCTAAGTTTAATGTTAGGAACTCATACTCCACTGCCGTGGAGATAGTGTACCCAATACTCAATGGCTAATTGTCAGGTGGGGTGAGATCTAAAGGGGCAGCCATCGGGAAAGCGCCGATCTAGGAGTAGCTATCAGACAGGTAACCATCGGAGAGCCCCCCTGCCCCCCCAAAAAAAAAGGAAAAGGGAAAGGGAAATCCTCCATCCTCATGGGAGTCTGGGTCGCCGGAAGTACTTGTAATCGGAATTAAGAGCCGAGGAAGTGCAGACTCCCTCCCCCTTAATGACACCGCCTCCCCGAAATATCTCCCAAACTCGGCGCCCTCGTCCCCCCCCCCCCTACTCTACCAACCCCCCGAGGTCCGACCCAAGGGAAATGTGCGACAAGGAAAAGTGGAATCGACGACCCCCCCCCCCCCCCCCAGTCCTCGCCTGTCTCGGCAGAAATCCCGACCGAAATCCCTCCCCTCCCCTCCCCCTCCCCCCACCCAATGGGTCAAGAAAGGTGGCACCCGCTCCACTCAGGTAGTGTGGGGCAGCGAAGTACTGGCCCAGGACGTGCATTTCTTTCCGGCAAAAGACCCCCCGCCCCCCGAATTCGCGTGGATAAGGGTAAATATATGCAGATAAGGGTCTGGATATTGTAGATAGGTCACGAGATACTCATAGTAGGGGCAAGGTAAAACTGAAGATCCCCGGACAGAACTGTTCCGCAGATCACCGCTATATGTGAGGAAACTACTGTGGGATGATCTCCCTGAGGTTGTTCAATGTATAATGAATCATGAGTTGTTCAAAAAGAAAATTAAAGCTATGTGAATGTGTTGTGATACTAACCATGAGACACATACTGGTGAACTGAGGCTCTGTTGGAGGGGGGTTGCTATTGGGTAATGTAGATAGATTTATGCTGTGTGGTAATGGGGGAACTGTCTGAGCAAATTCTAAAATTCTTTGAGCCACATCTTTCTTGTCCTTGTCTAGCATATTTTTTGTCTTTTGAGCTTTTCGCATGAGTGTCCTCTGTACGTCATTATGTGTTTGCTATGTATCCCTGTTCTACCGGATCGTACTGAAGCTGTTTACTGATGCTGTAACTAAGGCGCACATGTCACTGTTAAATGATGACACTGTATATTGGGAACACAAAGTACCACTCTTGTCTCTTTGTCTCTTGTATTTATCCTACCCCTAATATAAAATCCCATAGGCTTAACATTGAGTTTCCGTATGCCACGCTGACTGGCATACAGAGTTTTATATGCCACTAGTGGCATACAGAATTGTAATCATGTAATATTCCAAAATCGAGAAGATGGGGTAGGATAAAATCAAAACCTGATTTGTTGGAGTTTTGGCTCCGGACTTCACTCGGCTTCGCCTCATGAAGTCACTATGCCAAACTCCAGTCGTGGCATACGGTGGCCAAGATTAAAACTCATCCAGTTTTACGATAGTACTTGTAGCCGTAACTACCATATGGATATAACAAATAACACTGGATACAACTCTGTGTTTATTGTATCGTTTTGTCATACGCATCCCCTTGACGGGTTCAGTTGGAAATCATACAACTTTATATGAACTGCTTCTGTCAATAAACAATCTTTTAAGAAAAATTAAAAAAAACCTGAGGTGACTCATCGACGCTCGAATTATACATAGTATTTAAGTCCAATGTCTCGTCCGGTGCGGCTATCCTTCCTGCACATCTCTGTGCTCAGTCGGCTTGTTAATGGAAAGCAGGGCCACCAAGACCCTCAGGACCATTGCATCAACAGCAACGTAGAGCATACAAATAACTCGTGTCGGCATGAATCATAGAGGTGGACGCCTTTGGCATGTTTCGTTTCTATGTCTCTCCCAGGCACCTGGTATAGTTGGACTCTCCATGTACATGAATCCCAAACACCACACTAATGAATCATTTCTATCCTGGAAGAGGGATAAGGCTATTTTCCGTTGGCCGAATATTCGTCACCTATCTGCAGTCTGGAACCATTGATCGACCTATAGGCTTGTTTCTATTGGCCGACAAAAAGGGTGTAGATTTTGTGTGTTCTCCTAATAGCCTTTTTCAATAATGTGTCAGCAGTGCTGAAGGTCCGTAGATTTTTTGTGTTCTCCTTTTTTTGAGTTGCCGTACACCGATCTTCAGTCAGGCACCACCGACAGACCTTTACACTAAATGTAAATGGGCTATTAGGAGAACTCATAAGATCAATGGTAACGGGCCTATATAGGAACTCAAATGATCGGTGTCGTTTTTGTTAGCCAATGATTAATGGCTTACTGGCTCGCCCTATAGTCACTAGCACAGTTAGTGCAGATCTAACAATTGCATTCGGTAAATCAACGTAAAGGCAAATTTTCCTTAGCCGACAGAAATGGCACCAATTGTTAGAGTACTCCTAAAAGTATGTAGGTGATGGCCACCGACTGCAACTCAGTATCAATTAATCGGTTAGCAGTGAATGCAACTTTTCTTTTACATTTTCCAGGTCCAAAGCAATTTAAATTCCACATTATAATCTTGATCCTCATCAATGAAATCGAAGTATCAAAATCTTGTTGTCATTGATCTTGTCGGTCGTTGATCGCTTTATTACGCAATTCCAGCGGTGACCATTTCAAATACCAGGTTGTTTCCAGACACCGATCTGGTGTCGGTATACAACAAAAAATTGATTGGTGGTTCTTGACTGCAGATCGGTACCGAATAGTTAGCCAATGGGAAACGACCATAATATATATTACCCAATTAAAGCACCATTTGACGTTGGAAAGATAAATTCATGAATCCTAGATCTATAGCGCCGTATTACGATCGATATCCATTAAGATAATTGCCTTTTACATCGGGCAATCGGGTAAAAGGCTGTTAAGTGTCCCTTCTTAATTGTATCCAATCTAGTCTTCCACTCAGTCATATATAGGAGTAATTCCAAACTCATAGTGAATTATAGGTAGAGTAGAACCCCGCAGAAGCGAGCACCCTCAGTCCCATTATGTCCGCTTAAGCGGAGGTGCTTGCCTAAAAGGGGCTAAAATAAAGAGCTAATAGGGGAAACCGTTCCTAGAAAAAGTGCCCGTTATCGCGGGGTGGTCGCTTACGCGGGGTGTCCGTTAGGCGGGGTTCTACCGTATAGTATCATTGATTGTATGAATATTCAAGAGAACTGCCCTACTAATATAAATCTCTGGGGGAACCATTAAAGAGACAGATTCGAGATGACACAACGACAGCCACTCTAAGTATTCAGACAAGCATCAATACAAAACATGAATGTCTAAAGCATTTGTTAGAAGACCCTACCATCTGTTAGTTGTTAGTCACCATAAACTTTAGTGTGAATCATTTCATAAATGTGACAGTCAGTCTAACTATTATATAGATCATTTCGTTGTTACCTCAAGATATTATATGATTGAGAATTTAATTTGGTTCGATGGTCGGTTGCTATGATAATGGATTTTAAAAAGTTTATCCACTGTCCCACAGACACACATTATCATATGCGACCGGTAAGTGGGGGCAGAGCGGTACAAAGAATATGCAGGGCCAGATCAGTGTTGGTGTACGGAGTGTGTTAGCTGATATTCAATGACAGCTTGTGCTTTATACACAAGGTGAGGCTGAAGCCCACAGAACAATAGTGTTTTGATTCCTTTTAAATGTTAAGTGTAACATCCCCCTTCCTGCAGTACTTGTCCATATCTACCGAAGCTAATGTCTAGTGTAAAACAAACTTTGCTGTTTCCAAGGACGCCTAATATCTATATAAAATGGTTTTCTTCAATTCTTTAAAAAACAAGGACGGTGACTGTCCAAATTGTCTGAAATACCTTCAACTCTAACAGCTTAAAATGATGCTTACGTATTCTGGATTCATGTACTTCCCATCCAAAAGGTCCATTTACTGATTATGGTAGAGTATTCATTTAGAATTACATTCTTGCCGCGTGGAGTCAGAAGTGCACGGTAACCTCACACACTTACTGACTTGAAGTACAACAACAATATTACATTTAGTTGACAATGATTTGATAATTCATCAAGTCTTAAGGTGGTGTGAAATAGATTGGAAAATAGAACTTTACTTGTTACTGGAGCAGGTGCCTAGGGATCGATGTCCCTATCTCCCGGTAACTCCAGATGTTAGGTTATCACTCCACGTATTGCTTACCGGGTAGGCTTACAGAGCTTGCCGTTTTTTTTATATTAATTTTATATTTACTAAGTACTTACACAGTACACGACTTTATCAAGCCAGCACTTATTTAAGTCTGTCTTACAATAACACTAGGAGCAAATGGAATGTTCATCATAGATGAATGAGCGTGCAATTATACATGAATAACAATTAAACGGTTTGAGTTACATTCAGTCTATGGAAAGTTTTCTGTAAGCTAATTGAACCCAGTCAACCTGTTATTTCTGCAACCACCTCAGTCTAGGATCCAAAAATATCAAGGTCAAGCACCAATAGGTCAATGAGGTATTTCGGTCTCAAGTGATTGGTGATGGTCAGCTGAGCATGCCTCTAAGTCCCTGAGACACTGGCGCCCTGCTCCTTTCACACTATCACAGTGAATGACACGTAGATAGTGAAGGGATAGTTTTCTGGCAGCACGCTGAAAGTGTATATATGTGACCACTCTTACCTGTTGGTCTATAGATGATGCATATAGGCGTGCAAGCCCCTCTAAAAAGACAGTTTTATGATTTTCATACAGCATAACTCTATATACATTGTGACAATCTATGATACAATAAACAGTGATACTGACTGGTATTTTCACAAACGCTGATGTCTGGAATATTTAGTTGGAGTCAAAATAATTCGCCGATTGTGAAAAAGAGGCTTCGGCAGCTCTCGGCTTTGACATTATCCTGCACCGCGGTGTTTTGTAATTCATAGAGAACTCTTAAATAGTAAATTTCATTTGAGAATATGCCTTCAGATGGGTATCAGTCAAAATCAAAATCTCAAGTTGAAAATATTATTGAAAATAAAACAGGAAAATATCGATGAAAACTAAAACTATCAGCCATTCATCAAAGAGTGTAATTAGTCCGAACACCAACAAAAGTAATGATTTTGATTTTTACTTCGCGATGCGAAAAATCTATGTCAGCATTCCAGACAAGCAAGAGTGGAAACAGTAAAAACGAATATTTAAATGAGGCTGAACAGGTTAGTAATATAGAGATAGGTAGACTGACCAAAGCTTTTAGATCTTAAAATATCAAAACTTCATAGACACAAGTTAGTACAGTTTGAACCCTATCTCATAACCTTTGAGACTTTTTGAAACACAAATAACTTCTGAGTAGTGCACAGCTACCATTTTCTGTCCAACCAATTTATATTCCGCTCCGGCGTTTGCTCTTTGGTATAAAACTATGCGTACTTTGATGAGTTAATCAAGAACCACGAACTGTGAGTGTAAATACGATTAGGGATGCCAATCAATAGGTGTTGGCCATTTCCTCCCGGTGGTCTCTGATAAAATTGTTTTCTGGTGAATTATTCTTATTTTTCTTATTTTCCATCCTTAACCATCTATTTTCATCCAGATCCTCACCGTGAATTCGGGAGTAATGAAATTGATGAGATATTTCAATATAATATGCCTCTCAGTTGGGATTCGTTGTCTTCTTTGACATGTTTCAAAGTTAAAATATATTTTTTCGTGATGTGGTGTGATCATCATATTCATCATTACTTTCGTCGCGGAAATAAATGCATCATAGAGTAATCCCTGGACCTGTTCGTTCAAGTTTTATTTGGCGTTTCCACCTGACGATTCTGGCCACCGATTATAGCTTTTGGCACCATCCGCCGACTATTTGACGCTTGTTGTGCACTTAATCCTCATGTAGAACCGGGATAAACATTTCAGGTCGACGATTTTTTGTTATTCAAGCAGTGGACCAGCGTTTTAGGGGTCGGCAGCGACTATCAGACGATGGTATCAGCCATGGTATCAATGCGAAATCGAACCACACTGCAATGGCGTGGTCATTTTAGATTAATCCTTCCTTAGAGAAACCTGATTTTCTGTATACATGTACCCAAGACAAGACATTGTACAAAACAAATAGGCACTTACTATTGTGCTAAATGATAAAAAGGTTGATAGGCTCATAGGTCAGAACTTCGAAATACAAGGGTGGCAATCATAATACTTGAGTTAGGAATAAGAATCAGTTTTCGTTCTTCGAAAAGTTACGTTTCCAAAGTGTCTGCTTACGTGGGGTGTCTGCTTACATACAGTTTTCAGTCCGTCGATGGTTAGGCTATATAGAGGAAACCTATGAAACTTAAGGGCCATGGCTCGTATCCTATCAAGTTTGAATCGCGTAGTAATTCACAAGACGGAGCCGCATGGATTGAATAGTGATTCAAACGAGATGGGATCGAGCTCTAACTCTAAACTTGAATAGGTTTCTGAATTTATCTCACACTTCACATTGACTAATGGGCTAACATTTGTCACATTATCTCCCATTAGATGTTTTTCCCAAATACTCAATAGGCATTGGATACGAGTTCCCAATGGGGAAAAATACCAGGCGTGAGATAATGTATATCATACCTTTATATGGGAGATGCTATGGCATAGATACTATAGAGGAAACCTATGAAAGTTTGTGTTCAGAACTTGTATCCCACACTGCATGAAAATCACCATTTTACATATGTATACGCCCGGTGTATATAGGTATGCTATTGTGTATACAAGGTTAACCTTTTTTCCGTCATGTGTACGCCTTATCTATTGGCGTATATATGTGTCCAAGTTGCGTTCATATATACGTCATATATACGCCTGATTCTGTTGTATTTACACCACTATCCAATAATTCCAATCTGTCACTTGGGGACACAACTGTAGTATATCTCATTTGCCATTAGTCATTAAGTCCTTGGTATATGGAAAATCCAAAGTTACATTATCAATTTTGATTATAAAACTGTTCTAAAACCCTGATTATTATCTCTTCATTAAATACATATAATAAGCCCAGCCTTTTTTTATTTTTTAAACGTTTTTTTAAATAGATTTTACTTTCAAAACACCACTCTTCTGTAAGGTTCAATGTGAATGTGTATATTGTAGAGGAAACCTATGAAAGTTTAGGGTCTGAGCTCGTATCCAATCGAGTTTGAATCACTACGTAATTCACAAGGCGAAGCGAAGGTTTCTGAATTTATCTCACCCTTTACATTGACTAATGGGCTATCACTTGTGATATAATCCCCCATTGGATATTTTTCCTAAATATCTAATGGGCATTAAATACGAGTTCCTAATGTTAAGTCTATGGAAAAAAAATACCAGGGGTGAGATAAAAGGATATAACCACAACCTCTACCAACACCACTGAGTGCTCAAGAGAGCCCGGAGGCTGCCGGGGGACTTCACCTGGCAACGGCTCGTTCTCGGGGTCGGAGTCGGAATCCGGATACACTGAACCAGCACTTACCACCACAACCTGCGCAGGGAGGCAGGTGCATACTTTAAGAGTTTGAGATTATAGACACTGGGTCGGGCTTCACTGAGAGTGTAGGGAACGGCGGCGGTGGGGTCAGAGTCAGAGTTGGAGTTGGAATCGGGAGGAGGACTTCAGGCCCTAATCTGTCCACACACACTAGGGGGTAGACTTGCTCAAGTCTTTGATTATGAACATTCATTAAATGATTAAAGAAAATCGGAATACAATTCATTATAGCATGTGTCCTTCTCTGTCACTCAAAAGGGGTGGAGGGGTAGGATACAGGGACTGAGGCCAGTCTAACTGGGGGGAGGCCGTGGGGAGCCTGGGGGGGGGGGGGGGAGGGCAGGGGCTCTCTACCAACTGGTCAGTGGTCAGAAATTGAAGGGGGGAAGACAGGGTGGCGGTTGCAGGGCGGTCGGTTGGGGTACCCTTAAGCGAGGTGTCCCAGAAGCGGGGCTTTACTGTACATACATGAAATGTATATGATTTGTATACGACTGGTGTATACATGTTGCGCAGAGGATATTTCCTTTCTTATCTCACCCCAGATATTTTTTCTCCATAGACTTAACATTGGAAACTCGTATCTAACACCCATTAGATATTTAGGAAATATATCCAATGGGGGATAATGTCACAAATGTTAGCCCATTAGTCAATGTTAAGGGTGAGATAAATTCAGAAACCCATTCAAGTTTAGGGTCAGAGCTCAATCCCATCTCATTTGAATCACATAGCAATTCACGCGGCTTCGCCTTGTGAATTACTACGTGATTCAAACTCGATGGGATACGAGCTCAGAGCCTAAACTTTCATGGGTTTCCTCTATAGTATACGCCTGGTGTGAAATACAGCCAAGACCCGTCCGTCTTGGCTGAATAGTGATCCAAAGAGATGGGATCGAGAAAACAGTCTTGTATACGCCTCATACGCTTGCGTGAAATATGGGCGTATATATATGAAAACAAGTCAATATTCAGCCGATACATGCACTTCCGCAATGGCGTATATACATGAATAAAATGGTGGTTTTCGCAGTGCCATCGAGTTTGAATCACATAGTAATAAACAAGGCAAAGCCACGTGAATTATGGAGCGATTCAAGCAAGATGGGATAGAGTGCTCACCATAAATTTAAATAGGTTTCTGAACTCATCTCACACCTCACCATTGACAATGGGCTAACCTTTGTGACATAATTCCCCATTGAGTATTTTTTCTCAATGTTCAACAAATGTTGGATAAGAGATCCCAATGTTAAGTCTATGGGGAAAGAATTACCAGGGGTGAGATGATGTCGGATTCTTAAAACCGGCGATCAGCAGATATCGGTTGGCACTTCTTTTCTTAGTTTCTGCATTATAACAATGTAAAGCACACACCCGATGATATTAGATTGAAGTCGGGTCAATGGAACACTCTCTTCAAGGTCGCCGATCATAAGGTAAAGATTTATGCTCAAAGGCGACCACCTGGCGACTTTTGTAGGGTGCCTGAATATTTGGTGGTCATTTGTCGCCAGGTGAAAGCAACTCTTAGATATTTATGTCGATATTCCTCAATTCATCTAAAATCTATAGTCATCATGATACGTTTAAATGCCCGTTTCCATTGGCCGATTTCCCATCACCGATCTACAGTCAGGGACCAACGACAGACTTTTGGCACTGTGGACTCAATATCGGTCAATGGAAACAACCAAGGTCGTGAAATGCCCCACGACTTTTTCTGCTTAGATTATGCAATGTGGCACCACCCACCACTGAGTGAAAGCTTGGTCACTGAGTGAAATCTACTACCCTCAGCTATTTTTCTATACCGACGCACAGTCAGTGGCACCACCGCAGACTTTCTGTGTAACTCAAAAAGTCTAAGCAATCTTCGTCGGCCAATGGAAACGGGGCTTATCATTGCTTCTACATGCAATGCATAGTATGAATACCAACTGTAGCGACTAGAATCACAAATCACCAGGGAAACAATTCACTACACGCTCGTGGAGCTATTATCCCTGATAAAACGATTAAACTGGTGTGAAGCCCAAGGGCAAATTTGTTTGTTAAATTAAGCGCGGTATTCTCGGGTGTCTAAGTAAATTTGCTTCGTTAACATCGTAGTTGTTGGGTAATCAGTCGCAGAATGCATCAGTCAAGTGCTCGAGATGCATTAAACAGAGAACTCACATACATGTATTTCTATTTGACGTGTTTACTCCTTCTTGAATAATATCCTATTTAGAAATTACCGTCATACACTCACCAGAACAAATTTAAAAGGAAAGGAGAACCAGTTTTTTTCTTCTAAATTTTCTTTTCGGGTATTACAAGGTGTAAGATGTAGCAGAGGTTTGCAACCGCAATCAGGCCCTTAAATTACTAAATCTCTTAGAGGGGACCCCACCTACCACGATAGGCGACGACATGCTTCCCGATCGCTACGATTTGAAATGCGGAAATCGTGACCTATCGGGAGGTCCCCGATAGGTCCAATAGTTTGAAATCGTAGAGCGTGGCAACGCCTTGGGAGGACCAATAACATAAACTATGGTCACGATAGCTCCACGACGAAACCAGCGGCTGCTACGATACCCTACGAGAGGCTACGAAATTTCCAACATGTTGGAAATTATCGGGACCTCTACGATTGGCGATTTCATCGCAGCCTATCGTAAGCTGTCGTAGACGGAATCGCAGAAACCTGTCCCACCTACCACGATTTTGCCAGACCTCACGCTACAATCTGAATGGTGTCGGGAAGGCCGTCGTAAGGCCAATCGGGACCAGAATCGTGGTAGGTGGGGGCAGGCTTTAATTGTCAGTCCTGGAGAAACACATACAAGCAGTCATTCCTTTCACATAGTTTACATTTTAACCCTTTAGCTACGCTATGATGCATTCCTCGGCATAGTACGCTGTGATGCCTGGAAGCATTCCAAAATCTAAATAATTCAGATTTTCAATTAAATAATGCAAATATTTTTTTTGTATATTTCCAACATATGTAAAACCATATCGGTGTTTATATTGTTGCTTTTATATAATATCCTGATCATTTTGGATTACCATAGAGGTGTGCTATAATGACGTCAATGTCGATATAGTTAAAGGTGCCAGTGCATTACAGGGGTGAGAATGTTACTGCAGCATCATATTTCAGGCTGTGTATTTGGTGCTTTACGGCATTGTAAAAACGGTTAACGGTAATTCCGATGTTGACAGCACAAACAGGTCTTTTCAAGGATGAGCTCTTACATCAGGCAATTTTTCCGGGGATAAAAAAGAACAGGAATAACTACCGTATAACATACCCTGGTCTATACGTATGGTTGAAATATCATGAGGAGATGATATCGGAATGGAAACGAGAGAGTAACTCGTGGTAGGAGTGCTACAAACATTGGCATCAATATAGCTTATCTTGCACTTATCATTAATGAATGAATTACTGTTCAGCGTGCCCAGCGGTCGTCTGTTTTGCCAAGGCCGTCGGTTGGTCAACCAATTCAATGGAATCACACCTAGAGTGTGAATGATGGGTGTGAGAGCAAGGTTATTGTTTTCCACAAGATAGGACTGTTGGGACATGCTATCAACGAGCATTGGCTGTCTAAATTGTAGAGTTGATAATTGTTTTCTTTTTTTCCATGGAATAGTATAAGAATATAGTGGCCAGGCCTGTGTTAGAGTATCGCTACCAGCCATGTGCAATTTTTTTTATGTTGACTTAATCACATCTGAATTATCAATGAGGCGATATGCAAGTTTAACCTAGCGAATTGAATCTACAATACTATAGAATACAATGTAATACATAAAAAAGTGGTACCAAATATTCCTCTGAAAAAATTCAAACGGGTATTACAAATGTATTATTATATACCTGTGTGCGAATGTCTATGAAATACTGCCCGCTGCTAGGGCTGCAATAATAATGATGTTCGTGCCCGCTGTGAGTGTGACTTAATAAGTCATTAAAATGGTGTTTTTTCATCGATTTAAGGTATATAATAATAAGCAAACGTCCTAACTATGAATGAAACGCTTCTCGTTCTCGGTCAGTCGGCAATTTTATACTGCCTTGCCCCTATGGCGTCAGGCAGTATGAAATAGGCAACTGACCTCGAACATGAATCGTTTCGTCCACAATAAGGACGTTTCCTAATATTACACTCATATATATTCGGTCCTCCAATGCTGAAGAATAGCTTGCTAGGAAAGTCTTTGGCTCGAGGACGTGTCGCGTAACTAAGCTGAGAAGGCGCACTCCGGAGCGTGGAAAATGTCTCTTGTACTAGCAGACGACAATTGAGCTGGAATCGTTCATTGGTCGCCGCAGGTTTGCAGGACAACGGAGGCTCTCGGGAGGAAGTAATAGAATACTAATAAGGGACGGACCGATATGAAAACAGATACAAAATGTATGTCACAGAGGCCTGTGTGTAAGTCACTGGAATTTATATACCACACATGTTGAAGAGGTACTTCGTGGTAAAGCAGAGGGATAGTAGGGCAGGAGTGTAAGAATTGAGATAAATGATGACAATAACACGGTTTCCCTTGTGAAATACCCAATGTGAGAAATTGCGCTAGGAAATCATTCTCCACTGACCTCTCTCTCTATATATATATATTCCTTTGGCTGCAAGCCTATTTTCCTATGCGAGATATATCTCTGACTTCTGTGAGATGTATTTCCTGGATTTTCAAACACACGTATACAGATCAATTTCTCAGGAATATATCAGTGAAAGACAAGGGGAAGAGTATTCGCAAAATACTGTGCAAATGTTATACCTATTTGCAAACAGCTGATATAACACCAAAATCAGAAACAAAGGTTTCAGTTCAAATATTGCATCGCGGAGCGGGGAAACCATGATGGATTTGGCGAGAATTATTATGGACGAAATGGTCGGTGAAAATATAAATAGTGTTTGCATTACAACATCCTAAAACCTGTGAAGATTGAACATGTGTGACTGAATTTCATTTCAGCCGCGAGTTTCTCGACGGTGTACTATTCTGATGATGTCCTGTACGAATAACTCTGCGATATGTTTTGTGTATTGTTTTCCATGTTTGGTGCCATCACTGATTAAACGTGAAACCAAGGCAAAAAGAAATATTGCCTTCTAAATATTACTATTCAGATTCTCGTCACTTAAAATCTCATATTTTACTTATTTTAGACATTTATTCTAGATTTAATTTTGAGCAGGATGCAATATTCTATTTTTCTGCGAGTGAAACAGTGATCGTACAGCAGCTAGCAACAAACTTCAGATTTTCTCAAACGTAGCAATGCTTATTTTCTTATCTCACCCCTGGAATAAATGTCCATAGGCTTAACATTGGGAACTCGTTCTCCATGCCCCTACAAGTATTGCAGTCCGTTCTCCATGGTCTATAGCCTGTGTGTTGTCCATTCTTTTAGTGTGTACAGGGGTGAGACAAATACAGGAAGCAACTCGTTTTAGTCAAAGAAGTCATTCTGCAACTCGTTTGAATGCTACATGACATTCACTCGGCTATCGCCTCGTTCATATCATTCCACATCAAACTCAATATACATGGAGAATGACGACTTTGACCAAAACTTGTTGGGTTCTTCTTTAGTATTTAGAAAGATTTCACCATGAAGAATACGTACTCCCCCATGGAGAAGGACCCGGATGCAAATTCCCATTGTTCTCCCAACCAGCCTGGGGTCTGTTTAATAACTTATGCCTACGAGAGTACAGGGTACAAGACCTTGTACAAAAGTTATTATTTAGTGATGTTCAATGATAAAATTCATTCTTTTACACTTTCAGGGTTTCATATCACTGGTATATAATTTATAATTGTCTTGTTATACTGTATCTTATACTCAATGTATATCACATTATAACTATTACCATTCAGATTGTAGAAAATTAATTAAAAATGTATCTGTTTCTTTATGGCTGCTAGAATAGTTGTGTGTATATATCCTGTACAATTTGTATCTCATTCTGAAGTTACAAGTCACATTGAAACATGATTTTCATGACTAGTTGACAATAAAATATTCTCCACAATAAAAAAAAAGAATCAATTTCAGTAATGGTGGTTAATGCAAAGAAGACCAAACTATGTGTTTTTGGATCTCCAGCCTTGCTAGTCTACTCTTGCTGAAACGGCATGACTTGGCGTTTCAAACTCACCCTATCCAGTTTGGCACAGATGTCATACCGAGATGCAAGTCTTTTAAATACTTTGGCATTTTACTGAACGACACTTTATTTTGGGCAAGCATGATAAATGACATTATACGAAAGGTAAATCAATGTGTATTTCAGTTGGCGCGAATCCGCAAATTTATTAGTATCAAAATTTACAAAGTATTAATATCTCCAATTTTTGATTACTCAGGTTATTTTGTAAGTGGCGCTTCAGTTAAACTACTGGAGAAGCTTCAAAAGCTCCAAAATCGAGTTCTAAGAATTTGTACAAGAACCAAGATTGGCGAATTAAGTACAGAGAATCTCCTTAAAACCTGTAATGTAGAGACCCTTGATGTCAGACAAACTTATCTCAAGTATGTGTTCATGAAGCGATATTATAAGGGTATTGTACCTTGTACAAACCTGCATACTCGTACTCAGGAAAAGAGACAGTTGAGACTGAAGAGACCTCGCACGGGTCATTTCAAGAGAAACCCCTAATATGAGGGTATTTTTCTCTGGAATGAACTGTCTAAAGAGGCCAAAGATTGTGTGAAAATGTCTACTTATAAGAGCCCTGTGAAGTTAAAGAGTAGGCTGAGGACTTTCACTGAAAGATGACGATGTTTCAGCGGTAAAATCATCTCATTCCATTATATCCATTAATCACTTGTTTATACCTCCACTGATGACTGGTGACTGTTTACTCTTATGACCTATGTATGGACGTGTAAATTGCAGACACACAAAACCTACCGTCAGGCAGAATGTCTATGTATGTGAAAATGGATCAAGTATGGTACGATACAGGTGGTCGAGTGGTTCCAGGTGAGGTACACAGGTGGATGTAGGTTGTTGTGACGTGGTGGTATGAAGTCCCACTCTCTCTAGGTGGAGCCACTGTAGTCGAAGCGGTGGTGATATCTGTAGTCTGTGGTTGGTATTATAAGTGACTCACATTGAGTCTACTAATTAATACCTAATTGTCTCGGTATTAATACATATTAAATCTCCACACTTACGACTCCGTTTCAAGTCAATATTTAACGTTAGGTCAACTGGGATTTGCAATGATGTTTCTGGTTACGTACTAGTCTTACCTGATGAAAACCACCAGAAATGTCTACAGAAAGCACATTGCACTGAGATAAGCCGCCAGTATACACCCATTAAATACATCATTGCCAGCAACTTTGAAGTCCGACGGCTACAGATCGTAAATAGTTCGCAGTCTACAGGAAATAAGTAGATTATGGATAGCTTCAGACGGTACAGAGAAACATAAAAGTATTTCGTTTCAGTTTCTATTACCTCAAAATACAGCCATTTTTTTTAATATATATTTTTTTATTTGTATATTTAGACTGCAAGGACGTCAGCTTGCGCCGGTATGAGTGCCCTTACAGTATAATTGAGATTGATGATGTGAAAATATTTTCTAGAAACTCGTATTCAAGATTGAGATCTGCGAATCTTCATACGTCTTAGTCATTACACTACAAAACACCTTTTGATTGATACTCTATATCCTGAATGGATAGTTTTCCAATGGTAGCTCTCAAGTTTCACCCCTAATCCTTTACCTGAAGCTGTGGCGCCTCTCAATCAAAGACGACAAAGGAATCTTATATATCATTTCCACCTGCCGACGGATTTGGCACCGATTATTTTTGTTATTCATGAGAATGTGTATGTGGACAATTGTGCATTCGCCATCACAATCTTGGCGTTCTTCCAAATAAGTGAAACAAACAGGTACAAAATATAGAGTCTGGCAGACTACACGGTGGAATTCACATCGTCATAGACTGTTATGCCTGTATTCTTCTTGGCAGGTCATATGGCACTGATTTTCGAAATACAGAGTTCACTTTATCACTTTCCTCTGGTCAGTTCTAAACAGCAGATACACTAAGAGAAAGTAAATGACAATACATAAATAAGGTTACAATGACATGAAAAATATGAAGATAAAAATAACAGTACCCACTTTTACAGTAGGCACTGTTCAAAAGTTAGTATGCGGTAGCTCTTGGGGATTTATCTTTGCCTAGATAGTAATCGGTGAACCTAAAAGCACACCTGACGACTGATGCTTCTACATGGGTCTTGGTCTGAAAATGCACCCCCCCCCCTTCAGAGCAGAGTGTAAACTCCCAATAGATACACTGACTGTGTTCCTATAGATGTGCAGGGAGGGTTCCTATAAGAATCATCACAGGTGAGAGAAAAGCTCTGTTTGCACTGAAACAATGGAGCAGGAAACTTCCGCCTGCCACCAATTATATGTATACGGTTTGAATATATCGGTGAGTTGACAGTTCGCCAGATGGTGCTGAATTGTGTAAAGTTGGGATACAAATCGTCAACCATAACTATTCATCCCAGATTCCACCTGACAATTATGCGCCATAAAAGTGGCAAATAGTTGGTTGGAGGGGTGTGGTTCTGAAAGCCAGAATCGGTGGGGACGCTGCACTAGGAAAAACTGGTTCATCTACAATTCATTTACCTTTTTTTCTTCTACAGGGATCCGAGCATTGAAAACCAGACATGGACTCCCGTACAGCCAGAAGTTAGGACACAAGAGGATATGGAATTGTTATCAGATGAGAAACGCCTTGTTCAGGATTTGCTAAGAAGGTAGGTAAATTATTGTCAAATATCATCAATAGTGCACATTGTGATCACTTTTCTCCTGATGGACTCTCACAAGAGTTAAAGAGCTCCGTCTCAAGTGTTTGAATTTCTAAGATCTAATGCAAAAACCGTTTTTTGTTAACCGTGGCATACGGGGGAAAGGTGTTCATAGTGCGCTACACTCAGGTATAGTATCGAATGTGAGGTTTAGTATATTAGCTCGCGGTAAAAGGTAAGCCCGCGTTGAGCACTAAAAGATATCTTTCGCAAGCGCAGGATTTCCCTAATGGTAACTGGGAGGTGTTTCTAAAACTAAGAACGATAAAAGAGTTGATCGTATCATGGTCTTTGTTGCACACTTGTTACCTATAGTGATCCGCCGCTGTGGACGACAGTCCCACAAGACAATATATAGGAATTAAAGTCTCTACGAAAAGTCCAAAGTTTTACTTTTCTATAGGATAATTGTTAGGTTGGTTCAATCTTTTGTAACATAATGTCTTCTGCTGAGGTAGAAAGCAGTAAATGATAAAAACTGCAAAAGATTAATAGAATACTGACACTGCACGAAAACCACCATTTTACATATATATATATATACGCCATTGCGATAATGCACGTATCGGCTGTATCGTGGCTTGTTTATACTTGTATACACCTCTTATACGCGTCTACGTTTCGGGCGTCTACAAGACAGTTTCCATATGTAGACACGCGCGACTTGGCTGTCTTTCACGCCTGGCGTATTTAAGATCAAATATACTCTGCGCAATATATATACGGCAGGCGTATATATGATATAATATGATGTGGGTGTTGGTAGAGGATACACCAACACTGACCCGCCACCCGCGACCTCCCAACCCCACCCCCTACCGCCCCCCCACCACCCCACGCCACCCCCAGCCAGCCTCAGTGAGAAGCCCCCCACTGCCCGCCGGCCACCGCCCACCACCAGCCGCCAGCCGCGTTTGTACAGGTTGACTCAGTGGGAAACCCTCCCCCACCCCCCGCCGCCCGCCGCTGCCCGCCGCGAGGTGTTATGGTGTCGGGGGGGGGGGGGGGGGTCCTGGTAGACATGTGCGGCCGCATTCACACCTGTGCGGCCGCATTCACACGGGGGTAAGATGATTTCAGGATTCAACCTCAAGTCTGAAGAGACTCATTATATAGTATGCCTCACTGTCCACACATTGAAATGGTGTTTGAAAGTAAGATCTATTAGAAAAACAATTATAAAAACAACATAATGCAAGGTTTACTGTGTGTAATCAATCAATTTATACTTAATTGGGTTTTTATAAAATAAATTGGTAATATAAGATTGCAATTTTCATATCATACAGACGTCTACGAGACGGATAACAGGTCTAACTTCTAGACGCAAAATCCTACTGTTAGACGCGTTTCGTATACATATGTAAAATAGTGGTTTTCGTGCAGTGTGAGTATCACATTTAAAAAACCACTGAGAATCCCATCGTGATCTCTGTCGCATTATGTTTGCCCTAATCGTCATCTCTCAGCCTGTATCGTTCTTAGTTGTAAAACACCTACATGGAGCTGTTCAATATCCTGGGACAGAGAGAAGGAAAAGGACAATGATAGGAGAGTTTGAGGGAGGCCAACGGCAAGGATAGGAGAGTGATCACCTTAAACATATGATTCCATATTTTTTGGACTTCTCTTGAACTATATCCTCCAGAAGTACAGAAAGCCTTCCTGTCATTGGTTGGGCTTTGTGTCTGGGGTGCTAGTGTGGGTATTTGGTTAGAATCTTTGGTAATCCAAAGGTCCTGGGTTCAAACACCGGACAAGCTCAATTTCGTTTTCTTTTCATTTAAAAAAGTCTATTCTTATTTATTCTTTGGTAAAAAGATATATTGTTTACATATTTGTATTATTATATACTTAGATATATACTTTACCTGCGTATATATTGAACATATAGGTGATATTTAGGCTATCAGCTTCAGAAAGGATTAAGATGTCCTTCCAAAAGGATAACTTTCAGGATCGAGGTCAGGACAATGACAATTTTATCAGACAGCATGGAGGGACATTCCAAGGTTCTGTTCTTCTCGCTGTCCTTTGAAGGGACAATCTATATCTATCAAACGTTGACCGTCTTCTAGCAGTCCTAGACTACCAGATGACAGTCATAAGAGTGTTCCTTCAGATATCAAACGGTAGCCTATTTTCATATACAGGAAAACCCCATGTAAGCGCACACCGTCTGTTCCAAACAAATTGTCTGTTTATCCGGGGTGACCATCTATACAGAGATTTAACTTCCCAATGTGCATTACTCCTATTGTCTCATCTGTGTAGGTAAGAAAATTGGAGTTCTGGTTATAAAATTTTATTGTATATATCTCTGTGATAAAGATGGGAGGGTTGTTGCCGACAAACACGGCGACACAAATACCTACCTGACGCCTGCCTACAGTGTCGTCCTCGCACCACTATGCTGTATTTGATAAGGTACCGTTCTGAAGTGGCTGTTTACACGGGATTAGAATACAGATCTAATAGAAGGAAAAATTTCCGTTCCGAGCAAAACATTTCGTTATCGCAAGGTGTTCACTTACGCGGGGTGTAGTTAAGGTGGGGTTCTACTGTCTGTTTGTGTAAAGTACAGGTGCACGCCCACCTGTGGATGTTGCAATTATTTCACATCAATCAACTGAAGACGTTGATGATATGGATGTACATAGTTCTCTATAATGTAATACTTCCTATAACTCATTAATGCGTATATCATGTAATCCTCTGCAGCTGTAGCCTGTTCTGACGACCTAAACCCCTGATTAATATTCATGAGCGGTCCATAGTCTCTTCTTCAACAAATTGTGTGCTGCAGTTGGCTTAAATGTAATCTCTATGTCCAACAGTGAATTTTAAGATACATCTATTTTTGACGAAGTTTGTAAAGTATATGACGTACGTCATTGAGCGTAGGAAACACGTTCAGATACAGTGCCTAGGAGTTAAAGAGGTTGGAGAGGTTACATAGACTCAGAGCTTGCTGCGAATCCTAAGCCTTCGCTATCTGCGTGCCAACTCTGTGACATTGGTAGGGTGCTTAGAGTCAGTGTATCCCGGCGTTTACACTAGACGACCAAATATGTGGCAACTGTAGATGGTCAGCCAAGAGTCGCCAGGTGGTGGCAATGTCCACCGCAAAAGACGTCGACGTCGGAATTTACCCGAGCGTTTACACTGACGACTATGAGTTTTCACAGAATTGTCGCCTGTCTAGACGACTAATTCAAGCCCGCTTGAAATAGTCGTGGGCGTCAGAGCGTGTCCAATAGTTGTGAAGTGGTGCCGAATTGGATAATATGATACAATCAGACGCTTGGCGTTTACGATAGATGATTTGTAGCTTTTTACTGCTGAAAGTCGTCAGCCTCTGCTAAATTCAAGAATCGCCGCCTGTAATTGTCTAATGTAAACGCCGGGTTAGAGTACCTCAGAGGAGTGCCCAGCTGACCATTACGATCCCTTTAGACAGAAATACCTGACTGACCTTACCAAGGCAGTTGTCTAAGTAGCCGGTTGCTAAGTTACAGTTATTAACCCACAGACTTATCAAAACTCAACTTTTGAAGTGTTTTTTCTTACAACTCGACGATCGTTCATAAATGATGAATATCCTAGAATACACTAATACCTTGATGTCGTAAATCAATATAAATTAATTCTGCTGTTCAGTCCAATTCGGAGAACAGATTCGATCGAATCTGTTCTACTTTCATCCAAGGTTGCCATTATGATACTATATGGGGATTATTGACATAGTAACAAATTCGTCCAACCAAGGTATAATTATCATTTTTCGTATGTGAGGATATATGTAGACAGCAACCTTACATGATTAGATGCGACATCATGCAATCGCCATCCCAGCTATAATTATTCGCAGCAGGAGTCCTCTATTTCCTGCGAGGAACTTACTTGACAGGTGATGTATCCACTAGGAGATTTCCGCTGTAGAAGATGTCACAGATTTGGCACCATGGAGGGCAGAGAGAGTTCCTGAAATCCCATGACTAATTGACTACACGTCATTTCACATATCCACACAATCACCTCAATTTAATTAGCTGTCCTCCGTGTGACCTGGTATCAATTCAGAACAAATGTTCTCCTCTCTTTTTCCCTCCCAGTAATTCGACAGGATCCCCCATCAGTGTCAGTAGTTTCATTGCAAAGCTTTCATTTATGACAGATTCAAAGTATTTAATTGTGTTTCTGACAATTGAAATATAATGTCATGGTATAAGGACTGATTGAGTGAATCCTGGGGGCCGTTTGATATCTGATGTATATCAATGTCAATGTTCACGGTTTATTAGTATCCTTAAGGGTTTCTATCAATTGTATGTAAATTATATTTAGTCGTCATAACATAATAAGAACAGAATGTCTTTGAAATAGAAAACAAAACGATGAAGGCTTGTTCGGGTTTTGAACCCAGCCCAGACACATACACCAACGAATCACTGGATATCTTGCATCCTTAAGGTGTTACAATTACTAATTCATGTCAGTAGACCCTATGATATGATATATATCCCTTATGAAATAATTTCTAATAAAATCTCTAATTCTCTCAGATATATGTGTTATATACAAAATTTAAGCTTATGGTATATAGAAGCAGGGAATACTTTTTTCAATAGGAGTTCTCCATCAAAATTTCTTGCTATGGAAACCAACCATGTCATTTACTGTCCCACTACCTGAACCGGCGCATCAATACAGTGCACCGACATCTCCACTCATATCCGTACACCACTGGCTTTGGAAAATATCAGAACCATTCTATATTAATCTACACATCCCCACCATCAATTTGGCATATAATAACTTGCAAGTTGTTTCATTTTCATAGCCCTCCCATCTCAAATAGTGTAGATAATACGTTATTTTTAGTGACACTACCGTGCCATACTACCCAGAAGTGTGTAGTGTCGTGACAACTGAACCCTATCGCGCCGGGTACCCACAGCAGCAGAGGTATGGAGCCGGGTACTAGAGGTTCCAGGTACTGCTAGAGGCCGGGTATAGAAGCCTAATTGTGATAATTCTATTTTTGCATCACGTGACATGACACGTGATCCTTAATACTATTCTTTATTTTGCCCATAAATATAAAATATTTTCTTACACCAACACACTGTGGAGGTTTCATGTTTATTGAGCAAATAACTCCATTTTTATCGACAAAAACGAATATTTTGTAATTGATGCCTTAAGGGATCACTGGCCATCCCCGGTTGATGCCTTGAAGCATAACCCGGCCAGCCTTGGTTGATGCCTCAATGCGTCACCCAGCGTGAAAGGGTTAACTGTCCTCTCGAAGGATTTAGGTCAGTAGATTAAGGATAACAAATATGGACAACACTTATCTAACGCGGTCAATGTCCTATCCTTGACATTGTCCTCCTACGAACTCTCCTCTCATTGTCCTTATCATTCCCAGTGCCCCGAATATTAAACTGTCCCCTGGTGGTACAACTATGTATTGGAAAATAGCCTTCGATTCATTTAGTCTTTGCTCCAGGGATGGAGTAAATCAGCATCTATAGGCGTGCTTCATTATGCCCTCACCATGGCGGTTAAATGCTTGCGATAGCATTGTTTTATGCGATCCAAAACGAATATGACAGAAACCAGAATCAATAAGCTATCAAAAAAGAAGATTGGCTGGAAGGGAATCTCTAATGGGGTTTTGTGTGTTGACCAGACAAAGTAGTTGTACTGTGACAGTAACATCCTTCTTCCAGGCATGCAAGGATGCAAGCTCTGGTAATGCACTCCTTTTTCAGGAGGATATGAATTGTGTGTGTATGGATGTCTTCCCAATTCGATGTGCCATAACAAATAATCCTAATTCAAGCAATAAGTATTCATGATAATTCCGTTGTACTGTCTGAATTAATTGAAGAAATTATATCATATGAAATATCAAAATAATTAATGATGGCTATTTGGGTCAAAGAGCGGTTGGCCAAGGGGGGTGGCCAACAGCGACGAAGATGTTGCAACGAGACTAAGAAATGTGCGCTGTTTTTTGTCCGCTGTTAGTGCCCTTATTTTGATGTTCCGTTCGCTGTGGTGCCTAGACTATTGAAAGAAATCCCTCGTTTGTTACAGTGGGAAGTGAGACTAGGATCGAGCTATGCAGTTACTGCGCAGAAACCGTCTGAGTAGTGCAGTGACTTTAGTTCTTCGTTCTAAAAGTACATTTTTTCTCACAAAGGGGTTGACCACTAGAGAATAACGAAATTCAACATATGGGTAAAAGATACATATATGTGGAATCATTCTGGGCATGTTTATCTTTACTGAGATATGTTTTGAATTGCTGTTATGATCAGTACGAGAGGTTAAACCTTTTCGTGAATAGAGGAACGACAGTGGTAGTTACGTGTATACAGCCAAAGGAAATTTAATTCTGAAACATCACCACCACGGTTAGTGCCGGCCATGTTTGAAGTTCTGCTCGCTGTTGCGTCCATAAACCATTTAAACGCAAACTGCCACTGATGTGCCGCTCTGAAAACAAAGAAAAGATTTTCGAATAGTGAAATGCGCCTGGGGCTTTCTAACACAGACTACGGCTTCCTTTACATTTACCCTCTTTGCGCATATTGGAACCCTGTCATTATGTGTATTGGAAATATTGCGGCTTAAGCATGGGGAGGGTTAAATTTGAGAAGAGGACCGATTTGATAGTATCAATATTGTCTCATTTACTTTCAATGCAAATGTTGGATAATTAGTCGTTAGGTGGAAATAGCGTGTGTTTAAGGTTCGCTGATTACTATATAGGCCAAGGTAAATCCTCAAGAGCCCCCACCTCCGACTTTTGTGCAATGTAAAGTCAATGTAAAGTCAATTCGTCGGCAGGTGGAGATGCCAGATAAGTGCCCCCTTAAGTGCAAACAGGTGTTTCTCAAACAATTTTGCTTTAAAGGGCATTACTCTAACATGTAGATTATATAGCCAATAATGGATGGTTTTGTGGACAAGTGGCTGTAAACCACGAGAGCTTGACGCGTGGTAATAAATCAGTGGTTTGAAGAGCTGTCTGTCCACTTTATCGAATAAATTAAAAACAGCAATTATCATGGTATAGGGTATATCAATAGGGACTACTAGTTTTCTCTCCATCACAAAGGGACCATACAAAGTTATCCCCACGTAATCACTGACCATGGTTTCTGACAACTAGGAAACAGTCGGCAGAAGTTTACTGCTTTGTATGGGAATTTTGTAATTGATTGATAAAAAGTGCTATAATAAGGCAACGTTGGTTTCTCCCGACAGGTATGCCATTGTGGGAACTACAGGCAGACCGGTGCGAAATGCCACAACGCCAGTGGAGGTGCTCTTCGGTCTGGGACTGATCAAGATGACAGTAGAGGAGAAGGACAACATGCTCTCCATGAGTGCATGGACCAGATATGTGAGTACTATTGATTAATTAATGAGAAAAAAATTGATGAATGTTTGGTCTGTTCTCCGTTCACCATCGAGTTTGGAGTGTGCAGTAATATGAATGAGGCGATAGTGGCGTGAATATTTTGAAGCACACCGAAAGGGATGGTGAACGGGAACCAAACACGAATATGTTTCTGATTTTATCTTAGCATGCAAATATGTATCTGTTTACCGCACATTGAGTATGAATTACCATACCCGCATCCTTGTTGAGAACGAGTTCCTAGTATTAAGTCTATGGACATTTATATCACGTTAAGATAAAGGACCTGAACCGAACGGAAAGGTTACGTAGCCGGACAGAACGTTGAAGACCATCAGGGTCAGCCCCGCCCTGAACAGAGGTAAATATAAAGCGTGGCAACTCCATGTATAAAAAAGTGAGCAGTCCACAGCTAGCCATCATTGTAGTGACATCAGCAATAATGCTTATAACAGGACTTGGACTTGGAACCATTTAGTTTACTATCACGATAATAACTTCCATAAATACATTGGCATATACAATGGGCTCTTTTTATAAAAGGAAGTTTTGGGTCTTTTGAGTTTTATGGTTACCTTGTCTTGATTTCTGCTGAACCAAAAACCAGAAATCAAGACAAGGTAACCATAAAACCCAAAAGACCAAAAACTTCCTTTTATAAAAAGAGCCCATTGTATATGTCAATGCATTTATGGAACGCAATCCCGAAAGAAGTACAACTAAGCACAATCAAAGATTATAAAACGCATGTGAAACGTAAACTCTTCTCTCGAGAGTAATATGGACTAATCATGTAGCATAATTTTCCATCCTCATTATCATTATCCCTGATCACCTTGTACATTATTGTAATATTGTAATTAGGTACATGTGAAACTTTTCTGGTGAATATGTGTAACTGTTTGTCTGGACGGCCATAATAACAGCTATGCAGAGGTCCGAATATGTACGTCTTTTGTGCAATAAAAAAAACTATGCATAGGTAGTAACACTGGTGGAGAAGCCAGGTTTATCTTGGTCTGGTACAAACGTCCAAAGGCTCAACACAAAGAAGTGGAGACACTTCCTTGGCTCAACATCAGGAACTCGTTCTCAACGGCCTTGCGAGTATGGTAACTCACCTGCGGTCTACATTGAAATTAAAAGTAATATCAGATAAGTAACACTTTATAAATGCATAGTCGGATTGTTATGAAGATTTACAGAAAAAAACTTATCATCACAAATATATCTTATCAATAAATAACTTATCAGAACTGGAATAAATGGACACAGTTGTTTAATCCATGAAATGAAACTGACAGAAAAACAACCGCAGAGAACTGACTTTGATGATCACATCATTATCCGTGACATTCAAGGTCCGCCAGTGTTACCACATAAAAAAAAGTTGATGTGTCCATCCGCAAGTCTAAAAATTAATCAGTTTCACTTCTTGTCACTCTTCTGATACTTTGTTCAGTTTAACGGTTTGCCCAGTTAATTCTATTGATTTTTATTATCAAATGCCATTTAAAAGTATGTCTAGTGATAAGAAGTTTAATCCTTATTAATCCAGCCTCTTTTGTACTTCCAATAATAACGTCATCGTACAGTTGACCCCCGCCATGGGGACCCCCGCCATGGGGGCCCCCTCCATTCCGAACTAATTGTCTGTGTATGCGAGGTCCTCTCTTCAATACACGGGGTTTTCAAGCCCCCGCTAGAAATGCTATCCATTCCTATCGTCTCAGTTATGTAGTTGTCTGTGTGGTTATGCTATCAACAAGTATATAGGATCTGATGCTTCACCCTTACATACACCACGGACTTGGATGACAATATATAGGTCCGTGCATACACCTACCAGACCCAGTGATTAATTAGCCACCAGTCTATAGCTATAAGACATATCCAAGTCCGTGGATATATCAATCATAACAAACAATATTATAATATAAATAGTACGGAGTGTTGCCACGCATCGTCCCCTCCCTCAAATATGGTGTCTCTCAAAAGTATCACCTTAGACGAGTTTAAGTAACAGATTGACTGTCTCTTAACGCGAGGGGGCCGCTTACGGCGGGGAAACCTTTACATGGGGTTAAAACAATACCGTGAAAACTATATAGAGAAGGGGTGATCCCCTTTACGACTGCGAAGTTTTACTGTAGTGAGAAAAAGATTTATGAGTCTCCCGCGAGCCGGAGTCGAACCAGCGACCTAAGGATGTCAGGTGAATGATGAACCACTACAGTCCTCCGCTCTACCAACTGAGCTATCACGGGCTCACATGATTGAGGGCGCCGTCCGGCGAACCTGAAACAAGTAGGGCATTGTTCAACACACCTGTAAGCGAACTAGGTCACAACACCTGGCCCCTCTCCAAGCGCAGCCACCACAAAAAGCGGTCTGGAGAGTGTACAGGTGCATGAGGACTCCTCACGTTTGCGCAGCCGGATTTGTTCATACACAGATCCTACATGTGGTAGACATATGCACTACTTGTATCATTAGTTATACAGGTTATTTGAATTTGCTACGTAAAGGGCATAGGGACAACTTACCTTGTCAATTTCATGGAAATTGAATATGATGGTCCCAAGGAGTGCATACTTAATTTCACGGAGTTAGTGTATTATTGTCCGTGCTAACTTTAAAAGCCGTGGTTACCGTGTAAATTATCAATGTAGTTATTGTAATAGCACTACAAAAGAATATATCGAAATAATCAAACTTTTTTCCACAACATCGAAAAACTGGACAAATCTTAGATATTGCCAATTTGTCGTAAAATTAACCAGTTATAAGGAACTCAATTAAAAAAAAAAAAAGTACAAGGACGACTCAGTTTTATTCATGACTTCATTAATTATTATTTTATGAACATATGCAAAACACAACCAAGAGATTACAAAATTCGATAGAGAAATATTTGTTTGAATCCTATAGAACCTTGACAGTCCATGTGCTAGGGGCATATGGGTAAATAACAAAATACCAACAACAGAAACCAATTATTATGGTAAAGTACACAAATCCCGTGACATAGCTGTTTCGGGGCTTTAAGGTGCTTGAGGTAGGAGATCTGTGACTGCAGGCACTGTCTGTGATGTAAGGTCTGGCGTCCACCTACTATGATAGAAATTTAGACCTATCGATATGGCACCGATACAAAAAGTCAATATCGGAGACATATCGGGAAGGTGCAAAATCGTAGACATATGACTAGACATGCCAATCCACCACGCATTGTATGGCGTGTTCAACTGCCCCGATATTAGGTGACCTTCCCACGCGATTTGGATTTTTTATCGGTGCATTGTAGACCATTTCGGAGCTATATCGTAGTAGGTGGACATGAGGCCTTACCCGGCGTTTACGCTACACTACTAAAACCGTTGCGACTAAAGATCGTCTAGCCAATAGTCGTTAGGTGGTGCTCAATTACGCAAATCGCTCAAAATGGTCGTCGAGTCAGGAAATTCCTTGAGTATTTGCACCAGACGACTTTTTATAGAGAGGTATAATGACTGAGTTCTTACAGAATCGTCATGTGTCTAGACGACTAATTCAAGCGATATGGAAATACTCACCGACACCAAAGCATCTGCTATAGTCAGGTGGTGCTGAATTGCATAATCTGATGTAATCAGGAGATCTGTAGTTGTCACTCACTTGGTGGTTGCACTAGATAATTCTTAGCCATTTACTGCTGAAAGTCGTCATGTGATGCAACATACCAGATATCGTTTAGTGTAAACGCCGGGTTATACTGTGCAGGGGAGTTGGGTACTGCAGGTAAAGGGTAAAGGGGGGCGTCCACCAACCACGACAAGGCTACGACAATGGCTTTCCGACAAGGTCCACGACAGGCCTACGATTGGAAGGCTTGTCGTAGCCTTGTCGTGGTTGGTGGACCTTAGTTCCCGACAAGAGACTACGACAAGGACATGACAGGCTGCGACTGGAAGCTTGTCGGGAGCTTTCCGACAAGGTTACGACAAAATCGAACATGTTCGATTTTTTTCCAACAACTGGACCCTTGTCGTGGAGTGTCATGGCGCGTCGGGAGCGTGTCGCAGAGGCCTACTATAGGAAATTTTGGTGGAGCGTGCACTTCCCGACACGCCCCGACAACACTTCTCACGACAAGGCTGCGACAAGGCTGCGATTGGAACTTTCATGTCGGCACTTGTCGTAGCCTTGTCGTGGTTGGTGGACGCCTGCCTTTAAACAATGTGAACAGGACCCATTACATTCACTCCTTAACCTTTAATTGAGCAGCAGAGGCTCTGCAATGGACAGTGCCCCGGGGATACTGACAGACATTGCGCACTGAGGAGGCTGTCAACCATCATAATGACCTCAATCAGTAACGGCCACTGTACAGATTACACCTGGGGGCGTTCGGGAACATGAATTCATTGTCCAGCGGTACAACGGTGCAGATAGCTTTTGTGCTAATATTCATCATAAGGCGGTGGCCATCCTGCCCCCGATACAAAAATGACACTGGCTACAAAAAATGATTTTTCGTCAGCTTGCCATACAGAGGTCTTATCCTTATCCTACCCCTAATAGAAAAAACTGTCATTGATTTAACATAGGTAAATTTTATGTAGTGTGCCATGATATAAAGTAAAATTTATGTACCTAGAGAAATTAAAATATTGACCAATCAGCGATCAGGAATTATTCACCTGTGTAAATAGTTCCGGCTGCTGAGCAGAAATTCTGACAGCTGACAAACATGGACGGAATCAAGTCAGACTTTCCTAATATCATAAAATCGTGGTAACGGGGTAGGATAAATATGAAACCAAACTCGAGTTAGATTTGTCAGTGTCTTTGCCACTCTGGTCAGGTCTGTTCCTCACTACGCTCAGCTAACACTTCACGTCATATACACGAGCTTCCCGTCGTAGCATAAACATTGACAAGTCTAACTCTCGTTTGGTTTCTACTAATTATGTCATTTATCAATATTATCAATACATTATGGACAATTATGGAACTAGCAATCGCCCCGTGCTTCAAAAGCTAGTACGGCAGTAAGGGACTTTTGTGTTGTCCAGTGTAAAATTCAATCTTATATTATCATTTTATACTATAAAGTCTTTTCAAGACCCAATTTGTTATCACTGTGTTTAGTTCTGGTCTTATGAATAAGGCCTGGCGTCCACCTCCTTCGATAGAAATTTAGACCTACCGATATGGCACCGATACAAAAAGCAAAGATCTGAGACATATCGGGAAGGTGCAAAATCGTCATGACATGTCTAGACATGCCAATCCACCATGCATCATAAGGGATTTTCTTTCGATGCTTAATCGCGGGAACGTGGTCAACTGCCTCACTATTAGGTGACCTTCCGACACGATTTTGATTTTCTATCGGGAGATGCATCGTAGAACATATCTGAGACATTTCGTAGTAGGTGAACGCCAGGCCTTACTCTGCGGACAAACACGGTGGAGCACGGACCAGGTTATTTTGGTCTCGTGAGTTCCCTTCTACCTCTACTTGTTTCCAAGGTTGTTCATGTGCATTATAACATATAATTCACTATGAGTCTTTTTGCACTGGAGATTATGGAACGTTCAGTAACCAGACGATCTCTATCTTGATGATTAAGATACATATTGACTTCTTCCTAGGGTGGAGAATATCCTCATGAAAGAAGTCTAATTATCAGCCATGTCCCTGGCTATTTGCATTCCTCAAACTGCTGTGTTTAAACATACTAAAGAAATTATGAAGACCAACGATCTGCTTGAGCAGCCTCTGGTATGTGGCTATGGACTCGAGGCCAGTGAATTAAATTAATCAGAGCAGCTACTAATTCTTTTCAATAACTGAAGAAATTCCCCCACTTCCACAGGAACGTATAGAGAATCCCTAGATTTCATCAACAAAAGGTTTTGAAACATCTGAATGTAGATTTGCTATTGAAGCTATCTCACTACCTACATCAAGTGTCATTCTTGGAGAACGTAGTTGAGACAATATTCTTGCGATCGCGTGTTTCTGTCAGTGGCTGTCGGCGGAACAGGAAATGCAGGAGGAGAAGGGCACACTAGCCGGAAGTGTGAGGGTAGAGGCCAATTCAGTATCACACGAGGGTGCATGGGCAAATGAGGGACGAGACATGAGAAGAAAAGCTCCTGATAAAATATGACATAGGAGAGACTTGTTTGTGAGAGAAAGAGACAGAGACAGAGAAGGGTAGGTACAGATACAGTCAGCGAGATAAACAAAGAGGGGTTGGCCGAATTCTTAACAGCCAATAGTTTAAAGTCCCAGAGAGTTCGCTCAAGGTAGCGGGAACTAAAAAAAAAAAAAAATTGTTTTCAGCCTGGCTAGAAATAACTCATTGAAGAGGACCTCTGACTATGGACATGTATAGCAGGTTTAAGTTTACCTATGAACGAGATTCTCAATATAATGGTATGTCAGTCGTCCGACTTAGATATTGTGAAGAACATATATAGAACTGGATCGAGAACCATTTAAATACATAATACTCAAATCTTCATTGAAGCGAAGCCGAGTGACAATTACAATGCATCCACGTGAGTGGAGTGCTATGTATTTTACGATAAAAGTATGGTTCTGGATTTATCTTAACCCTTTCACAGACATTGGAATTGCGTCACAGTTTCAGAATAATTCAAATTACTTCATAAATCCAGTTAGGGACGTATGAATCCACATACTTGGGACGTATGTTCATCTCTTGTCTGCTTTCTCACATCCTGGCCGCTGATTGGCCAGTTCCTTATGATGTCATCTCCCATCCCTCCGCAATGACAATGGCATAGTACTTATTGGTACTTTATGTGGTTAATCGTTTCATATATTTTCGTAAGGCTATAACAATGGCTAAACTTGCACGAGGGGTGAAATAAATTAGATAATAGTACAGGTTGAAGGATTTTCTGAGCAACTTTGAACTTTGCAAATCAAGCCTCTCCTCTCATGAGACCATCCCCCTTCAATGGCTTACTACCATTAATTTAGAATGAATGGCATTTCAAAATAAACTAATGTCAATATTTCAGAAGATAAAAGTTCACTTATTAAAATGTTCCCCTAATAACTAACAGATTTATCAAACAGTAGAACTATCACATTTTACTAGACGTCATACAAGTAGTCTGTGTGCAAGTTTAAGTGAAACTAAATAGGAGTTCTGTCATTTATGGTGTATTTTTTCATTCTACTCAATTGATGCCATTGAAACAGAAATTATCATATCTAGTGTATCGTTTAATTCCTAAACCAACCAGAGTGATCGAGGGCATAATAAAGAAGAATCCAACAAGGTTTGGTCCAAGTCGTCGTTCTCCACAAGTTTGATGCGGTGTGATTTCAACGAGGCGACAGCCGAGTGAATATCACGTACCATTCAAACGAGTTGGAGAATGACTTCTTTGACCGAAACGAGTTGATTTCTGTATTTATCTCACCCCTGTGCACACTAAAAGAATAGATAACACACAGGCTATAGACCAAGGAGAACGGACTGCAATACTTGTAGGGGCATGGAGAACGAGTTCCCAATGTTAAGCCTATGGACATTTATTCCAGGGGTGAGATAAGGGTGTTTTCCCCTTTCAATGTGGGAATAATAAAACCCATAGCGCTATCCATCAATGCATCTGACAAAATGGCACTACAAACCTGGCCAAATATGTGAGTATATAGGCCACGCTTCCCGGCTATCTGAGTTGTTAATATCATGAGTGCCCGTATAAGAATGCGGACAGGTTAGGAACTAGAGCGAGCGATGATGTGTGTGGATATGCCATTTAAAGCATGGCAGCCTTAGAAAGTCCATGGTAGGGAATTCAGTCATTTTGTTTACCAATGAATACAGACAGTGTTGATGATTGCCTTCTTCTTACAGAAACCAATATTTCCTGGCCATGAAAGGGATATATAGACTTGAACTTTCCAACGTGATTCAAGATGCCCTGTACACATTTTATAAGCTTATAAGACAAAGCGTTTAGATTGCCCTTCGACCTGCCTTCCCGGTTCTAATTGTGCTTGCATATTGTATAGGGCGTTCCATCGTGAGGGTAAATTACCCAGATGAGCTTCCTGTACCCTCTGATGTGGATCGGCTCTTTTATATAAAGATGTGATGATACAAACTTGATGCTCTATCCAGACAAACGGATGTGAAGGTGGCCTAACTACAGAAGGAGAAAAAGATGATCATCCATGCTTCTCCCGGTAATTGAACTAATTCTGGAGGTCGGATGACGGTGATGGATTGCTGGGATTATCGGCTAAGTGACAGGAGCCACAGCATACGATTCATCTCACGCAATGATACAGACCCACGTTTGGATTCTCTGACTTCATGTTAATCGGGAGCATCAAAGAGTGTTCTGCTAGAAGAATCAGTTTCAACGTATGACTAACATACTATGGTGGAGTATCTGATTTTGGGTGAGAACTGAACTATTTGATAGCAAGTGCTAGCAAACATATGTTTCATGAATTATTTTTATTTTACTAATGGGAAGCTAAGGTCCTTGACAACCAGATGGACTGATGTCGCAACCTTTTTCCTTTAAAGATATTCTAGACAAACCTGAGTCATTATTTCCTTTACAGTTAATTACACAGGGTCAATAAGTCTATGGTATATCCGTGTTGTATATATTATCCTACCCCTAATATAAAATCTCAAAGGCCATTGAGTTTCCATATGCCACTCTGACTGGCATACAGAGTTTTATATGCCACTAGTGGCATAAATAATTGTTATCACGTAATATTCGAAAATCGAGGAGACCGGATAGGATAAAATCAAAACCTGATACTGTAAATGCGCACCCTTTCGGCATATGACGTAAAAATACTGTACGGACCGCTGGTCCGTACACTAAAATACGGACCACCTTGCCATACACATTTATTAAAATATTGGTTGTAAAGCCAAATGAAATTGATTTTTTTTTTTTTTTACAAATTTCGGGTATATAGTAAATATACAACGTACAACCATGCTTGTACAAGTCCCAGAACTCGTTGATAATTTACCGTTTGTACGGAACTTGGCATAAATGCCTCGGTTCGTACAAACCGTAAATTACCATCTCGTTCTGTGAATTGTACAGCATGGTCAGGACGTTCTATATAAATACTATAACATCCATTAAGAACAGACTCAATGATCCGAATATATGGATGAAAATAGTTTGATAAATGATTAATGAAGATAAATACATGGGTGACAATCTGACATATGCAAGTAAATAGGTTAGTTAGATGGTAGGTGGTTTGTTATATGATTAAAACAAAACAAAAAATGGGAGCAATGTAAAAAAAAAACACAAAATGAAGGTTTATAGACTGTATCAAAAGGATGTAATACTTCCAAGGCATGAAATACAGCATCATGTAACCAAGGATAACCATCTGTTTCTGCTCAGTGTATAAGCATGATAAGGAAGTCTGGGAAGGATCTTTTTACTACTGATAGATCTAATCGATTTTTATGTTGACTTCTTTTGACCGTTAAACTATCATTTCCCCATCGTTCAGATAATATCAGCATAAAACCCTGCAAATATCCTTGTCTTAGGAGAAGTTTGGACGATTTATAACAATTGAATACAAAGAAGAGCTGTATGATGAATTTATACCACAACATACCGAAGCTCACATAGGACCGTATCCTAGCTCCAGGATGAACATATAAATTCATACAACGGCATTGGACCTATGACGATCAGAGGATGATATCTATTATATATCTTGGATTATTAAACAGCACCAGGCTTCCAACCTAACTCTTGCTCTTGCCAGACTCATGTCAAAGCTTCTATATACCGTTGTAGTCTCATTTAAGATTTACTTATATGTATGTGATCATTCCCAGTAACACTGCTATTATCGCTCAGATTTTATTTCCCCATTCATTTCACATTGTTACTAAATCTTCATGCAGTACACTTCATTGATCGACTGGAAATACCCTGGGGTAGAACACCATTAACTTGCATGAGTAGGACAACAACAAATCAGGCTAAGAATATCTAAAGTAGCGGCAAACTCTTTTTTTTGTAATCAGATCTGACATGGAGGATCTCGTGGTATCAGAATTAGTTGAACAAAACACGCAATGCGAAAGTACATTGGCTAACCTCGTATCAATTAACACAAACCACTAATATCTTACAACTAGTTTGATCCACTGCTTTCTATCCTCTACCCAGGATCAATTGATAAAGAATCCAATATCCAATATTGCACCACTCTAGTTCTCAATAAATAGCAGAGAAATGATTGAAGTAATCTAGAACCAAATAACTCATTTCAGTATGCAATCAGAGTGTAAGCTCATCCTTCGTGTCCTGCTTCTAGGCTTTCAAGCTTGAATATTGAGCATACATTATTAGCAGAACTTTGATAATCTCCACCTGGTGCGCCTCTAACCAGTCACGTTCTAAGCCCGTTTCCATCAGCCGCGGCCGAGTGTGGATTAATTGTAACATTGATTATAATTCTGCTGAGTGCCAATTACTCTTCCTCAGACAAATAGTTGAACACTTGCACAATATATTTTTTTCCCGCGACCACGGCGGGCAGGGTCACATGACCCCACAACTGACGTCATTCCTGCTTTCGCACTTGAACTACACTGACGTTCTGTCAAATGGTATTCCTACCCATCAACTCCGATGGGTACATTTCAACATTTTTCAAATGGTTGGCTGATAAATCAATCTAGTGATTGTGATTCCTACCATTTAAGTCATTGACACATTTATCATATTCAGGTATATTGTCGTCGTAATTCCACTTATACTTCCTTGTCCCTTATACTCGTATCATTACCCCTATCCCTGATGAACGAAGAGGAAAGCCGGAGTGGGCTAAATAAAATTTTATTAATTTTATGAAGTCTTATTAATATGAATAAGCATACTACAATGTACGTATGAATATTAATAATAATATTGAAGTTTGATAATTGACAAAAATATGTTGTATGTCAATTATAATGATAATAACATATGAAGTATAGTTATTATGTATTATTACATAAGAGTAATAAGATAATGATAAAAATATAGCCCTACGAGTGAAGTGAGTAGGAGAGAAAAGGTGAGGGTGGGTGGGTAGAAAAATGCACGTCAGTACGGTAGGAGAGCTGAGCGAATTGTGAGGCTGAGGTGAGTGCACTGCTCACGCAGGTCGGTTCGCGGTGCATGGTGATAGCGACAGGTGGCGCGAGGAGAGCGCTGGTGGTGAAATGTGTCACCAGGGGGGGCAATGACCACCCCTGACCAAAGGCCATGGGTCACCCATTACCCCTATCCCTGATGAACGAAGAGGAAAGCCGGAGTGGGCTAAATAAAATTTTATTAATTTTATGAAGTCTTATTAATATGAATAAGCGTACTACAATGTACGTATGAATATTAATAATAATATTGAAGTTTGATAATTGACAAGAATATGTTGTATGTCAATTATAATGATAATAACATATGAAGTATAGTTATTATGTATTATTACATAAGAGTAATAAGATAATGATAAAAATATAGCCAAGGAGCCATTAGAAAAGGGAGAGGTGGGAGGGAATAAAGAAAGAGACTAGTTTTTAGATAGAGACTGAATTAGAGACTTATTGACATTCACAGATGTTGAGTCCTTAATATACAGTCGATGGGAGTCTGATCTCCACCCGCCATAACGCTGAATGTCAAGTTCTGGCATACCCGCTTGGTATGCCTGTGTGGCGGCAGCCTTCCGGAGGCTATGAAGCGTGAATGACCTCGGGGGCTGGCCCGCTGCCGCGAGCAATGTCTCCCATTCCTTCGCGAGGGCCCGTGATGTGAGTGTGGATCCGTCCGGTAATATTAGAAACGGATCTCGCAGAGTGGCCATAGGGATCGCCCATAACATCTGGCGCATGGCGTGCACCGGGCAATACCTCGAGTCTGCTGCCGGCTGTAGGCGCATCACTTTCTGCTCTCCGATCTTTTGAAGGTTTTTGCCCGCTTTTATGATGACTGTCACGTGGTTGGCTGACACGGTCACGTCCCCACGTGAGAGGTGCCGATCCGGGTCGTAAGCACGTGACGAGGGCGGGGCGACCTCACTCTGCCTCAGGGCTGCGTAGTACAGAATCAGCAGTGCGGCCCGTATGGTGACTTGAAGAGGCGTGTCCCCGAGGCCCGATAGGATTCGTTGGAATACCTCCATCGGCACGGGGGGCTTCACGTTGGGAACGTACCGTTTGTTCCTCTTCATGGCCTCGAGGGTCCGTTTGACTCGGTGATGCTCTGTTGGGGCCACGTCCCCACCTGTCAGCCGTAGATGTGACCGTATATGTGACAGGTGGTTGGCCACGGTCGCCGGCGAGGGGGGTGTTCCGCGACGTACTCGAGGTAGGCCGTCACGAAAGACACGGTCGGTGCCTGGGGTCCGCCCCCATCCTCCTGCAGAATGCGATGTAGGTGCCGATGGCTGACCGCTGGTTGGCGACCGTGCCGGGGGCACGAGCCTCGGATTGGCGGACAGATGCCCTCGCTTGGAGTGAGAGCAGCACCGGATCTGCAGAAGAGGCGGAGGACGGGGACATAAGAGGCATGTGAACATGGTATCACGGGATACAAACGGTTCAGGGATACAAATGAGGCAGCTTTATCATAGTCATTATTTGTAAGATGTGCCCTGCTGAGATCGTCGGCGACCGTATTCTGCACCCCAGGCACGTGACTGTAGACGAGGTCCACCTCCATTCGTGCCTGTATCATCCAGGCCTGCCGCGCGCACTCCGCGAGGACCCGGTTCCGGGCACGTCCCGAGGTCAAGGCCTGCACTGTTCCCAGGTTATCGCAGTAGACCTCGATCCTCGTGCCCCGGTCTCGGTCCGTCACGAAGGTGTTGAGAGCGTAGATCGTATTTACGGCCTCGAGTTCGGAGATACACTCCACGGGGTCATTAACGGGGCACACCTGACCGGAGTAGTAGTAATGGCCATCGGTCCCGCCCACTCCCGAGAGTCACGCGTAGACGGTGATGCATCTCATAGGGGGACCTCAAGGTATGAGGGCGTGGCCGTTCCAGCCCTCAGCAAAGCGGAGGAACCAATCCAGATCTTGACGCATGTCGGCGTTGATATTAAGATAATACCCACGCATGCCTCGCAGCGCCTCGAGAAGTTTGCTCACAAATGCCTGCGCCGGGCGAATACACTTTGCCACGTGCAGTACTTTCCCGAGGACTGACTGCAGCTGTCTCTTGGTCAGGGAACTTTTTGTTGCTACGGCTGCCACGTGTGCCCGGACGTCGAGGAGCTTCGCCTCGGGTATCGACAGAGTCATCGTGCGGGCGTCGATTTCAATGCCCAGCCACGTGACCGTCTGACTGGGTGCCTGCGCCTTATCCCGTACCTCGGGGAGGCCTAGTTCCGCGAAGAGGGAGCGTGCCGTTGAGAAGTCACGTTCGGCCGTATCCGCGTCGGGCGAGAGTATGACGAGGTCGTCCAGGTACATCTCGGCGGTAATGCCTTTGCTCTCGAGGATGCTCAAGATCGTGTCCGCCATGCACTGCATATGGTACGACGAGGCGCGGGCACCAAACGGCATGGCCGTATCACAGTAGTGCCCGCCCCCCCACATGAAGCATAACAGAGGCCAATCCAGCAGATCACAGCGAAAGTTCTTATAGGCGCATGACACGTCAATCGAGGACATAAAGGAGGTACTACCCGCGGCCACGAGCTTCCAGATGAAACTGTCGACCGTAGGGAGCCCGTGTTCTTGCTCGAGCCCGTAGACCGAGTTTTTGATGACATACGAGTTAACACTATGCTCCCTCGGGAATGTCATGTCCGTAATCACTCGGCAGGCATCCGTGCCCCGCTTCTCCCGGGTCATGAGTGGGGACACGTGGGACCACTGTGTGAATGGAGGGTCCCAGCATGTTGGAGAACGTCCTTTCCTTGTCAATAAATGTTTGCACCTGCTCGGGGTGGCTGTCGGCGCTGGGGTGATTCGGGATGCCTCGGGTATCACTGGCCGGCCCAAGGTAGCCGAGGGGAAACCCGTAGCGCATAAACCCCAACAGTTCGTCCTTTCCATCCATCCCCGAGAGGTATCGTTCCCACGCGTCAATCCGCAGGTCTGACGGGAGCTCTATCCGGGCGCTTAGGGCGTTGGGCAGGCCCGTATCCCTCACGGCCCGCTATATCGCTCGATGGTTGTCGGGCCCGACGGCTGTGAACTCCAGCCACTCCCTCCGTCGGTGGTCGGCGAAGGCCGCTGGGTTGGTCCGGAGCCCGGGGTTTCCTTTTCCGGTCTCGCACATGCGTCTGATCGCGTCGAAATCCGGAGTGTTTAATCCGGCGTGGACCTGTGCCTCTGCTGACGCAGTAACACTAACACTCTCCACGCCAGGTATATCCATGGTAGTAGTGTCCACGCTGCCGGCCATAGGAGCGGCCCATATCTGTGGGGGCGTGGCACGTTTGTTGATGTTTACTTTCCCCCGTCCACGTGTTGGGGTGACCACGTGATCGATGACGTCACGTGCCGGGGCCGGCTCGGGCACATCAAAGCCTGAGCCGCCGGAAGCCGGGGGGTTGCTGTCTCGCGCCTCGCTCAGTCGCGGGGCACGTCCTGCCCGTTTTTTTAACTCTGTGTTGTCTGAGGGTATCCGCCCTGCTGGGGTGTCGGCCGAGCACCGCTTTGTAGAGGGTATCCGGCCTGGGGCATCCGGCGTGGTGTTGGTACAGGGGCCGGCGCGGTGTGGTCGTACCCGTGCCTGTACGTGAGCTTCCTGTTGCAGGCGTGTACGGAGTGACCACACTGCCTGCCAACCAAATCGCAGAAGCTACACACGTGCAGCCACCGGATGCCCCCCTCCTCATGCCCATTACGGTGGCGGCACCCCCTCTCGGTGTTGTAGTCCCTGCAGGGGACTTCCCGCCCTTTGGTACGTCCGGTCTCGTTCCTTTGATGTGAGGGTCCTGCCGCCGTCATGGCGAGCCGTACCCGTTCCTCCTGGATACGGCCGTAGTCAGCCCAGTAAAGACGGCCGGACTCAATCTGGTCAAACACGAAATTTGACCACCGTCGAACTGCGGCCCACAGCCGTGCCTGGGCATCGACGGAAACCTGCTGTAAGTGCCGGAACATTTGCTCCCGGTCCTCGGGCCGGACGGCCCGTTCGTCTCCCAGCAGGGACAGAAAGCAACTTATATATTCCAGCGGCTCGAGGGATGACCGTAACTCGAGCTTCTGGTGGAGTGTATACACCCCGTCACGATCAATGTACATATACGGTTTTGCAGTTAATCTACGGGTGCTGAAGTCAGAGATAAATGACTGCTTACCGGTGGTACGGTCGTGCCTCATGGTTTCCTTTTCAAATTCCCGTTGAAGGTAGTCCTCGGGCACGTAGTTGTCCCGTAGTTGACCCGGGGAGGGTAGAGCGCGTTCGGCCTGGTCTCGGGCCCAATCCCTCGTCCGGGATGCTGCTGACGCCCGTGAGCCGGTCGCCCTCGATCCGGGTCGGGAGATCTGCATGATGGCATCCATCATCCCGTCCATCTTGTCCGACATCTTGGTGATTCAAGAGCCGTAAGCCTTGATGACCGTACGCTGGTCGCTTGTTGGGATACGGAGTCCACGTGGTCATCTGGCTGCTGCTGCTTGCGCACGGTTACCTCCGAGTCCGTAGAGTCCTCGGCCTGTGAAGACGCTTCCTCCGGGCGTGAGGCGGCTGCACTTCGCGTAGTTGGTCCACTCATCCTTGTAGAATACAATCGTCCAGATACCAGAAATATGGAATCCCTATGTACACGGTCACCGGTATTCGGGGAATACGGAGACCGGAGGTACGTAGAGGGAAATGCCAAGAAACTGGAGACTAGAAAAATGTACGTCAGTACGGTAGGAGAGCTGAGCGAATTGTGAGGCTGAGGTGAGTGCACCGCTCACGCAGGTCGGTTCGCGGTGCATGGTGATCGCGACAGGTGGCGCGAGGAGAGCGCTGGTGGTGAAATGTGTCACCAGGGGGGGCAATGACCACCCCTGACCAAAGGCCATGGGTCACCCATGTTGTCATAATTATACTCGTATCTTAAAATGTCTTAAAATACATTTTGTTTGGCAGTGCAGTCTATTCGTAATTATCACTTACCGACCACTGACGAAAAATTGGAAATGATCCAGCATTTAAAATGGTCACCGACTGTTTTTTGGCCAAGATTATGCGATAACTCTACCACTGACAGACTTGGTCAGTGACCAGAGAGTATTAAATCGCTTTGATTTCATCGGTGAAGCTCAATGCTTTAAGAGGGGTGCTTACCTACTACGATAGAAAAAGAAACCTTCCAATGGGCTACGGTGCAGATTGCCATATTGTATCGGAAGGTATCGGAAGTTCAATATCGTAGGAAGCCAGACTTCATCGTAGAGCTTAAAGGGGGGCGTCCACCAAACACGACAAGGCTACGACAATGGCTTTCCGACAAGGTCCACGACAGCGCTATGATTGGAAGCCTTGTCGTAGCCTTGTCGTGGTTGGTGGACCCCAGTTCCTGACAAGAGGCTACGACAAGGCCACGACAGGCTGCGACATGAAGCTTGTCAGGAGCCTGTCGGGGGCCTTCCGACAAGGCTACAACAATGTCGAACATGTTCGATTTTTGCTACGACTGGACCTTTGTCGTGGAGTGTTGTGGTTTCCTCATTATTACTGTTGTAGTGTGTTGGAACCATGGGCCCTTTTTTTATGGCAACCAGCAACATCTACGACATGCCCTGACACCGCTGTCCCGACACTGCTCTTCTCACGACAAGGCTGCGACAAGGCTGTGGTTGTACCTTTCATGTCGGCACTTGTCGTAGCCTTGTCGTGGTTGGTGGACGCCCCCCTTAAGGCTTTTTCAGAGTGTGTTGGGGGCTAGGTGGACATCCCCTTTAAAAATGTCTTGTAAAATACTCCTTACATTTTCCTATCTGTGTTTTTCTTCACCTTCTTCCCCGACGTACACCTGAACCATACTTGTTTATTGGTTGAATCTTAAGAGAGTGTCATCTGATGGAATTTGCAGCTGTAACATGATTGGTTGATGGGAAATAGGTCACGCCAAGCTTTTATGTTGTCACCACCAAGCAATCACTGCATATGTCAACATCTGGTAAAAGCATTTTTAAAGCTTATGTACATGCAATCACATTAAGGGAACACCTGCTGACAAATAACACCGCTGTCCCAACACTGCTCTTCACACGACAAGGCTGTGACAAGGCGCCGATAAGAACTTTCTTGTCTGCTCTTGTCGTAGCCTTGTCGTGGTTGGTGGACGCCCCCCTTTAAAATGCTTTTGAGCGTTACGGAAAGGTTATTAAAGTACCGATGCCCCTCACGACGCTACCAGTGCACTTATCACATCTAAGGCGGAATTTTGATTCTAAAAATTCATGTACCCATTCTCTACAATTTTCACAGAGATCTTATGATGGACCTTTTTTTCATGGTAGTCAAACAATGTTAGACAGACTTTATGATTTGAGAACGCCGACCCAGGGCCCCGTTGAATATAAAAGTATCGTCCATGAGGCTGGACGATAAGATATGTTGAAGGATGGACGAGAAATAGACGAGAATTTATTTTCAGTGTAGCATAAAACTGGTCGTCCATGTGAGCACTCTCGTCCATGCCTATTATCATTGAATTATCGTATAATTGACCTATATCCACGGGGACCACAAAACATGTATAATTGTGGACTGGGTACCAGTCAAACTGCAGTACCATGCCCTCTGGTATTGTACGGTGTATTTATTGGCTTGATAGCATCGACCTCTGTGGACCAATCGGTTAGCCGGTGGTCTCCGAGCCTGATGGTTGAGAGTTCTAACCCCGTCCAGAGCAAACTTTTTTTTCAGAAATTTTAATTTTCTAAATACTTAGTGGCAACTTATCATGCACTTAGTCTTATTCAAATTAAAATATATTTCAACTTAGAATCTTATATGTATGCGATACATGTGTACCAGATTTAATATTTTGCTATGATCAACTCATTCCTGAAAAAACCTTCCTATATTAATGACAATCCCTACTGATACACTAGCAAGCGATACATGTGTATCTGTGTGAATGGTCAAACATTTTACAAAAAATGATTCAATCGTTAATAAATGTTTAAATTTGGCATACATGTATCACATATGAATAGAACTCTCTCTTGAAAATATCTTTTAATTTGGAATTGATTTAGTGCATGAAAAACGAGTTAGACATCGGCTACGATAGCGAAAACGTGGTCGTCCGCAAGGAGACTTGAACGATAAATAAAAGAGAATTTACAAATGGACGATTTCTTATTCAACACCATGCACGATCGTTCATTGTATCCTCTCGTCCAATGCTCGTCCACCTCCACGATAGTTTTTTATACTACAGTTTGCCACCGACGAGACTTGTCAGATACTTTTTTATCGTTAATTTTTAATTCAACGGGGCGCAGCTTTCTAGCGTAATTTTCAACCTTCCTGCATACAAGTTGAGATGATACCAGTGTGCAAAAAAGACACGTTCCGACACTCATTGTAAAACTAGCATGTGTCATTACCTAACTACTCCTAATTGTTCAGAGTTTCTGCGGTGCCAATTAGGAGAGCTGAAACTCCCCTCAATCAGTTCCTGAAAACCCATCCTCTTTTCCAACAGCATAGAATGGAATTCTACACTAAAAACCTGCAACTCCTGCGCTCTCGATACACGCACATATACCTAAAAGGGGTGTCTAGTGCATATTCATGGGGACTAATCACAGTACAGCTTACATCCGTTTATGAACCGTCCGCCTTCAGAGGTATGATCCGTGAAGGTCTAAGAGAGCACGGCTGCTATTGGTCAGTGCCGTTGGGTGAAAGGAATAACGTGGTTCTTTGTTCTGTTTATAGCATCAGTTTGACAAGAGCTGATTGGTTCCAATGAATACGCACTAGACAGTGGTGTAACAATTGACTTTCAAGTTGAAATTTAAAAAAACGTGATCTATTGGCCATATAGTGTCATGTATTGTAACTTAGGGGTTGCCAGGATCTGACCGGCAGGCCCTACCTTGAAGACCAATATTATTTTTCAGAGTGTGGATATGTAAAGAATAACTATATTATCAGTGTAACAATTTGACTATATCTTCTATTGTTGTGCACCATAGGGCACATAGCTATTGTGCCATAGAAACAGCCGTCTTGCCCTCTGCGCCAAACAAAACACTAGATGGCGGGCCCAGTTATGAATGATTTTTTTCTTAGTTTTTGCTTTTGGTTTGCAATAAAAACGTTTGAGCCTCGTCTCACGATTATCTAAAGAATTTAATGATTGTACCCAGACTATAGTGGCGCTATATTATAATTTCCTGGCAGATGTTAGTGACACTAGCCATCATTCTGTGCCCTATAGAAAGTGGTAACATGAAAAGCGGGTTTGAGGGTGTTTGTGTTCGATGGAACATAAAAATGGCACAAGTGATGTTCTACGTGTACATTGCTATGACGTCAGATACCCATTACCACGCCGTGTCACTGCCACTGTCAATCGGCTTTGACCAGAGCTAACGTGCACAGCAAGCGTTTGCTCTGGTGGCCAGTGTATATATGTATAGAGATCCATATAGGTCCCCATACCCCTTGTTCCCTGTGTGTTGCGATGATCACAAAAGTTTGCCTGCAGTTGCAGTTTGCGGTGGGGTCTTATGCCGATTCCCAGATCCATATTCAGGCACCAGCACGCAACACAGAGATAACTGGTACCCTGTCATTTCCGCTATACCCTGGTCCTTTGCCCCAAACTAAGGGACAATAAGACCAACCAAATACAAGGCCGATTGAAGGCTTATGGATAGGTTCTGGTCTATAGTTATGGTCACGTGACTAGGACTTTGTGATACTAGAATGTGGAATACCCGGAGTCACAGCCCATCGTCCCCATGGTGTTTAATTTTCTTTTTACTTTATATTTCATTACAAGTCTGCATACTATAGAAACAATACTAACCGTTGTATCCTGGATACATTTAGAATAGTTATGGAACATTTCAGACATATAATTGAAAATAAACCTTTCTCACGTACTTGTAACACTTAAAAATGTGCTATAAAACGCGACCCACTTCCTTTTTGTATGAACTGTCCTGATGTTGTGTTAGTAAGATATATTCTTCCAATATATGTGATGTCTCGTAAATGGTAACAGAGTTGCCAATATTGATACACCAAAAAGAGTTGGTATCAATGTAACGTAATTCAACGATAAAGAGAGAACATTGGTTTTATTACAGTCTTCCCAGTATTGTTCAAGATCACAGAACTGAGATATGATCCTTGTTATAGTAGACCTAAGGTTAATTGGTTTAAGAAAGGCAATAAAAAGCAGTAGATATATTATGTGGCAATCATTTACACTAAAAAAATACTAGGAAATGGAACTTGAAAGTATAAAGAGACGGTTAAATGTATCTATATTTTGCTAGACAAATAGACTGCTCGTGTGCATATGAATATGCATAGAATGGCGATGATACAATGAAATGATGAAGAACATGTTCATATGTAAGTCGATGTAAGAGTCATGACGTGTTATTTCGATATCACATCTGATTTATCACTGACCGCTATAGACGAGCACATCAATCGGCAAGCAGTAAGCGATATCAAATATTCCCCGGCTGCCCCTACACTATTACTCTTGAGCCCTTGGCAATCTGAGGCGCTCTTGTGGTAACGAGAGGGGTTCATATATATGCAATACCACTCGGGAGCACACAATGTTATTATTAATGTCGAATACCGAAGTCATACGCTTGAAGACAGCCACAAAACGATCAATAAAGATGACGAAAACCGCCCAAAGGCATTCGAAGACTGGATGTCCGAGAGCGTATACTCAGAGAAAAGATCTATGCAGTCATACTCTACGTTCTACCGCATATCTGATATTGTCATATCTGGCAGTGTCTATTGTACTCGCCGGGAATTTACTTCTGATTAAGTATGTACCATGTCTGGTTTAGCACGACGAATGGCTTGCTGCACCTGTCTGGGGAAAATGAAAATATAGAAACGTATTGTTCGGTTATACCTACTTGTTTGTTTCTTTTATGTGAAAATAGCCAATGATTTGAATTGTGTTGAATATGAACCGAAAATAAACAAAAGTGTGTGTGTGTGAAAACGAATGCAATAGTCAGCAGCTCACGACCACAGAATATAAAAGGTGGGCCCCTCGGTGGTCTATTTTATACCCAATTTTACCGCCCTTGGATGTAATTTCAATTTTCATGGGCTCTCATCTTTTTGGACTCATTGGGGAGTGGGGACAGAAATTTCTGTTCAAAAGGTAGATGAATTAATGATTCGCAAGATGTGCATGTAAGTGGATAACTACACAAGAAAACCATTGTTCAAGCCTCTCATTCTGATGCTTAAAATATTCTTGGAAATACTCCAGGAGAAAGTTCCAGTATAAAACCTCCCTCTTTCCATCTTAGGTCAATACAGAAAGATTCCTTTACAAATGCATTGATGGAAGTGTCACTGAAGACCTTTTAAAACCATTTAGGGCGGATTCCAGCTCTCGATGAAAACAGCTCTCAACCGTAGGTAGCAGCTAGGATTATACGCTCTCAGACATTTACTATATGTTGCTTTTTTCCAGAGATGGATCGATGAATATCTACGATGGAACCCAGATGACTACGGCGGCATCGAATCGGTCAAATTACCCCAGACCCAGATCTGGACGCCCGACATAATGCTCTACAACACGTGAGTTTATTTATCCTTATCATTAAACTGAAGTATTTATTCAGACTGGAGATCAAATTCGATGTTTGTAGGACTGAATCAAAGTCACATATGTCCCTAGGTCATCTCTACCTATCGAATTCTGTATATCAATATCAATTGTGCCTCTTTGGTGCCTGGAGGCATCATGCTGTCGTAGCCATGAGAATACCTTGAGGCATCATGCTGTCATAGTCATAGAAATGCCTGAAGGCAATATGCTTTAGTAGCCACGGGAACATGCTCTCCGTAAGGAGGAATACCCAGTTGCTTTGTTTAATGTACAAAATGTCTAGTGACGATAGCAGAATTGAAGATATGTACACGATCTGATGACAAAATATGTTTTATAAAGTGCAGATTTAAATTGTCTAGTCATAACAGAAGTCTCCCTTATATAGGGGAATTCACCTGTGGGAAGGGCTGCCAGTACCAATACAGCAGGCTGGTTGCAAAACGGATATTAAGAATGAACTGAAGCAATATTGGAAGGCGAAACGGATGATCGAATGAATCCTTGAACTCTATACACTGTGAAATGTTAAGACTAATCCCTACGCCCAGCTCGTCGTAGTATCTATTGGAATATTACCGTACTTATATCGTCTTTCTCATCAGTCTACTTTTGTTTTCTATCATTTGCTACTATTATTACTTTATAAGAAAGAAACATGTATTGGGATCACAATGTGTTCATTGGAAGAAAAGAAATGGACAAAGTATTATAAAAACAAATTGTTTTAATGTTATAGTACCCACGGCAATGCCTGGAGGCATTATGCTGTAGTAGGCACAGGACTACCTTGAGGCAATATATGCTGCGGTTTAAGGGTTAATTAGATGCGCGTGGCAGGGTAAGCCTTCTTGTGCATACCTTACAGTACACGGCGACCTTCCGCAATTTCTCAAAAGGATTATTCATAACCACATGGAAAAGCGAGATGTTATAATCAATGTGTCTCTATTTCATCAAGATGAACCCTTGTCTCTGGGTAATACTAAAGGGCGAATCACATAACGTGAAGTCCGAAAGGGGCACCTTTCTCAGCTGTAGTCGGACCGGACGTATCATAATCACACGAGTTGCTGTGGACTCAAGCTGCGCAAAATGAGCGAAATGCTTGATGAATTCGCAATCAGAAAAAAGGGGATGACATTTCACTAAGCGTGATATTATGTCTGCTACTTCAAAAGGTACCTCATGAGATGTAGGTAGATCTTTTTTTCATAGCATCCAAAGCGATCCCTTGTAGTCGAACCTCTGTAGTTTGGCTGGTTGATGTATTATGTTGTGAATATATAAGATCAGAATTTCAGGCAATTGGGAAGACTCAGTGGCACAACCAAGGTTTGAACTGCGACATTCTTATCCGCAGTCGAGCGTTTTCCTTTTGAATTGCAACCTTTTTCTTATAGATTGAAGCGCAAACAGTACAAGGAGCATTTATAACATGTTTTCAGCCGAATTGGCGATTTACCATATTTCATCATCCATATTATTAGGCTGTGCACGGATTTCTATGAAATATACAAATAATGTTCAGGCACACTTTAAGGCCCGTTTCCATTGGCCGACGAAGACGGTGTAGATTTCATGAGATATCCATTTCCATTGTGCCTATGCAGAGATAAAGAGGTCCGTCGGTGGTTCCTGACTCTAGATCGGTCAATGGAAGTGGGCTTTTACGAGAACATCGTTCTCATCGGCCAATGGAAATGGGTCTTATACCGTTGTGAATGACCACCAACATTCGGTCAACAGGCTGTGAATTGGTAACTCAGTAAGTGATAAAATGGTGTTTTTTCATCAATGTGAGTATATAATAACAAGTAAACGTAGTGAATGAATGCATAGCGATGCTGGTCTCGAACCTTTGCCCAATAACTACCGCCCTCTGCATCTGGCATTTGGCCGTAGTTATAGGACAAAAGACCTAGATCCTCAATCATTACTTGCTCATTTACTATGTTTTCTCTTATCACAGAAATCACAAACAATGTACAAGGATGATGAGAAACGGTGTTAATAGGATTGTGAAAAGTATGAAACTAGCTATACCATGATGCAAATAAACTTCTGTCCTTTAACATGTACATCCAAATTGTTCCAAATCAAGTCTATAACTTATCAATATGGACGTATTTTTTCCTAGAATTGTTTAAAACTGCTAGCATTCTTCCTGATTTCTTCTGGTAAAAATTCCAGAAACGTTAACCAAAATGAAACATTTGTCAAGCACAGGATCTCTGTATGTATTGATATGCACTATAATATGGAAGTGAGAATCTATCTCTCTTTTTGATATTGAAGTATAACGATTCTGTACCTTGCTGACTGTAACATTCGGTGCAATAATTGTTCCATAATAATAAATCCATTTATCTTAGTAACATACCCTGAATTGTAATGAATAAAAGAGGAGCGAAAATCCGCTCCAATAATGCATTTAGAGATAATGATGAAATTACTGACATCAGTCTTCTGCCAATGATAACAGGAGGTAATAATACAAAAGCCCTTGGCAGTTCTTTAGGTTCTCTGGATCATGCTGGTTTACCGGAGATATAATTGCCAATTAGGGACCCTCTCTGTGCCATTATTTGAATGGGAAGATGCTGCAATGCTGAAGGTTATGTTCTTACCGTGCCTTCCTCTGAGCTGCTCATTCGTTTCGCACCTAGAGGTGAGCCTATGCCGGTGTTTCACTAGACGACTAAAAGCCGGACGACTGTAGATCGTCTGTGGAAAAATCATAAGGTGATGCTCTCCAGGAAAGAATCTTACCAATAAGTGGTTGACGTGTTTTCACTAGACGATTTATGATCGTTCACCCAAAGTGGGGCAATAATCATATGATCGCAGACTCAGGAGACTCTGAGGATTCACCGTATCTAAACTTTTCTTTTTTTTGTCTTTCTTTTTTACAAATGCACAGGGGCCTCACGACTGGGTTACTTATTAATCGTTGCGTTTCTCGCTTTGAAATAGTCGTCAACGTAAAGTGTTGGCGTTTATACGAGATGATTTCTAGTCGTTGACGACTAGAAATTGTTGCCCATAGTCGTCTGGTGTAAACGCCAGGTAGGAGCTCAGGAGATGTGCTAATTTACTAAGGGCTGGAATTTGGATGTTGTTCTTGGTTAATAGGCCCTGAAAGAACGAACGATGAGTTAAGGTGTTCGTTATTAACGGCCATAAGGTCCCTTGGGGCAGTTTCACAGAAATTACATAAAAGGTGACTTAGTTTGTGAAAATTCGTTCATAAAGTGTACGTATTAGCTTAAAGGCATGTTTCCATTGGCCAACGAAAAGGGTGTTATTTTGGAGTTACCCAGAAAGTCTGTCGGTGGTGCCACTGACTGTGCGTCTATATAGAAAAATCAGTGAGAATAATAGATTTCATTCAGTGACCAAGCTTTCACTCAGTGGTGGGTGGTGCCACATTGCATAATCTAAGCAGAAAAAGTCGTGGGTCATTTCACGAGCTGGGTAGTTTCTATTGACTGATTTTTGGCCAGCATACAGTTTTCTTCATATTTGAAAGTTTCAAAGAAAATCTCGGATCAAATTCCAATTTCACTGCTCAGCAGGAAAGTAAATGCTACCAAATTATGTTACCAATTGGACAGGAAGATTGATGTTTCAGCCCTAAACTCATTTGCAGATAGTTTAGGAATCTTCTAATTTTGTGAAATTAACAAATTGTATGTAATTGAAATCAAAGCGGCACCCTTATTCGGCGGCCACACTAAAAACTATCCCGACATCCGGGAACCTCTCCAACTTTCAGAAAGAAGGCCTCTTCAGGAACTTTAATACTGCTCGTAAATTTAGCCTCCTCCAAACCTCCTTGATATACTTTCTTTCCATTACTCTCATTTAGACTGCAATTAGGCTGGAACTCACGTATCATAACAAAACAAAAATGAAAGTTTCTCTTCAGGATCAGCAGAGACAGAAATGTTTAGCAATTAAGAAATCGGGTAGAAAATAGACAGTACATACTTGGTAAACAGAGATAATCAATCGATGAACATGAATTTCTAAAGGTTCAAGTTGTTCGGTGATGTAACAGGTACAAATGTTTTCGTCATTACAATTTTCTATGAGGCGTTGGATAAACACTTGTGGTACCTTGGATATTCCCATTGTTTGACGTCGGAAAAGGCCCCTGTAATTTCATCTTTCTATCACTATATATGATAAAAAGAAAAAGGAGCGAGGCAGGTGTTAAAACTACGAAAAACCTTGTACCTTATAAAATCTTGATTTACACCCCAAGCCCGTATTTCTTATTGGTATATTTCAGGGGCAACACGGACAAGTTTGAGCGGGAGGCACTGGCCGTGGTGGGCGCGGATGGCACCGTGTCCTGGTACCCGCAGCGTATTTACCACTCCTCCTGTTCCATCGACGTTCGCATGTTCCCATTCGACAACCAAACCTGTCACATGTGGTAAGTGAAAAATAACTCTATCTTATTTTAATGTAAGCAGTTTGATATGTCATGTTTCATATTTGTCTCTTTTTATCCACTGAAGACAAAGTGCCCTTAGAACACAAATAGGGAGAGCGTATGGACATACCCGGCGCATGCGGATTTATCCTACCCCTAATATAAAATCCCATAGGTTAACATTGAGTTTCCGTATGCCACGCTGACTTGCATACAGAGTTTTATATGCCACTAGTGGCATACGGAATTGTTACCACGTAATATTCCAAAATCGAAGAGACGGGGTAGGATAAAATCAAAACCTGATTCGTTTTAATCTTGGCTACCGCATGCCACTCCTGGAGTTTTGGCTCCGGACTTCACTCGGGTTCGCCTCATGAAGTCACTATGCGAAACTCCAGTTGTGGCATATGGTGGCCAAGATTAAAACTTATCCAGTTTTATGATAATGTTCCATGCTCTGGTCATTGTACACGGAAAAAACCAGTGAGTATGGAAAATAGTGCATAACTAAAACAAACTGATATTGACATGCCACTTATCGAGAAAAGGTGGATAATGAATACAATATAGACTGGTTTCAGATAAAAGCGGTGGTATGCCCCTCTGAGTTGACTCTATGCAATATCCTCGCATGCACTCCGATATTACTAGGGAAAAATTGTGAGATGGTGTTCCGAGAATCTTTGACCCAAGAAGTACATCACATATTCACACTATCAAATAAGGAAAGGATGTTCTTTATTTAAATGAAAATATATCGTCTGGTGGAAACGCTAGACGAAATTCTTTGATTGACGACTATTGCAGCCGACATAGCGCAATCGAACACCACCTGAAGACTATTGAGTAGATGATCTACAGTCATCATGTTTTTAGTCATCTAGTGTAGACGCCGAGTCACAGAGATTCCCGATCGTCTACAACCTTTTACATTTTGCTTCGGAGTGCATTGCCTGGTCTTCCATCTGGGTCGTAGAATGTGGAAGCCAGGCCTAATTTAAAGATATTATTTATATAATCTCCCAGGACCTATTAGTTATTTAATGTGATCTCTTTTTCGTACAGCATATATTCACGCTATATCTCACGTATGGCCTATTCTAACAGAATGAAATAAATACTTTTCCCATTTAAATCCATGCATAAAGGTAATACTATTATGTAGTGCTTGCATGGGTAGTGCACACTGAGATACTAAAAGGTGTTTTGTGTCATACTTGTAACCCTGTTGCGTGTCCCCTGTTTAAGTGGGATTTAAGTGGGATTTATAAAACAGCATTCTATTATTTGTCAGCAGGTGTTCCCTTGATGTGATTGCATGTACATAAGCTTTAAAAATGCTTGTACCAGATGCAGTGATTGCTTGGTGGTGACAACATAAAAGCTTGGCGTGACCTACTTCCCATCAACCAATCATGTTACAGCTGCAAATTCAATCAGACGACACTCTCTTAAGTTTCAGCCAATAAACAAGTATGGTTCAGGTGTACGTTGGGGAAGATGGTGAAGAAAAACACAGATAGGAAAATTTAAGGAGCATTTTACAAGACATTTTTAAAGGGAATTTCCACTTAGCCCCCAACACACTCTGAGAAACCCTTAAGCTGGGCTCCCACTGAGCTTCCAACACACTACGATAGTGTTCGGACAAGCTACCGACACAGAATCAAAATTTCCGTCACAACGAATGGGTTTCTCGTAGCAGGGCCCTTTGCTCGCAGAATAGCGATCCGAGGGCCAAAACGTTGCTCCTGAAATTTTGCGGATCGTGTCGCAATAGGCGCATCGCTGCATAAAATACGGCTTTAAGTGATACTTTTTACGCTGACCTTCAGAGCACTGCGAATCGTATCGCTGTAGGTTAAATACAGCCTTGTCTGATATCACAAATAACGATCCATGGTGGCACCACCAACCCCTGCCCCTTATTCTTTTACCTATAGGAAATAGCGATCCAAACCACCAGGTGTCAGATCAGTTTTAACTCTGGTGCCATCTGTATTTAATTAAAGAACTAATTAATCTTCCCCTCTCTCATTCAATATGTGCCCCTTAATTGTTGTATCGTTATCGCCTCGTAAAAATTTGTGATACCGCGGAAATATAGCGACACGATCCGATATTACTGGAGCAATGCCTAGTTTTAGTGGGATCGTCAAAGAAATCGTAAAAATAAAATTGCGATCCGATTATAGCTAGCAATACCACGAAAATAGGAGCAAGGGGGCCCTGTGGAGCTTGCGTTCTCATGTGGTTTCCTGTGCCACCGTTGGTTCCTGACATGCCACCATTAAAAACGCCAACCGTAGGCCTCCCAATTACTGAAATAAGAGAGGTCGGCACAAAATCCGTAGCAGTGCCCCGTTGCTCCACTTTTTGTGGTATCGCTAGCTATAATCGGATCGCAATTTTATCGTTATTTAGAAAATCCACAGTGCTGCGAAGGTCCGCGTAAAAACTTTCGCTAAAAGCCGTATTTTACGCGGCGATGCGCCTATGCGATTACGACGCGATCCGCAAAATTTCAGGAGCAACGTTTAGGCCCTCGGATCGCTATTCTGCGATCCGACACTCTGTCGTTAGCGTGGAGCAACGGGGCCCTGATGAAAATATGCCATGAGACTTGGTTGAGTAGATTATGTAGCAAACCAAAACCAAAGGTGTTTTATCAGTGAATATGGATCGAGTGCGGTTCAGATTTTATGTTACTCCTGTCACTGACTAATTGGCTTTCCGGAACGATATAATCTTTTTTCTGGGAACCTCTACTATACGCTCCCGGTGACTGAATTGTAGTAGGGGGACACTCCCCTTTATGTTGCACACATTTGCTGCCCTGGACGCCTTTATTGTTCAATATCATGATTGAATGTATCGCTGTACGATGCAAGGAAAGTGTGCACGCCTGACCCCTATTTACTACAAATTTACAACCGCATTGATCCTATTTCGCCAGCATGTACCGTGTTGTTCCAGCTTGCAGAGCCATGGCACCATGGGGAGGCCCATAACATGTATGTGACATGCAGATAATATGTGGAGGGTAGGCCATGGGCAAAATCACACCGAGTGTCTTGAATTATGAGCTGCTAAAGTGTGGGACTGGCAGTCGCAGAGACACGCTTGTTGCCCAAATTATCCATTACTTTTCCATCCAACCTCGCCGTGGATTTCATTTCGTCATCTCGCTGCGAACAGTATTGTTTCCGTCATATTTCAAAGTCTTTTTTTACGATTGGCCAGGATATCTGCCTTGGCACAGTCCAGTGATGAACCTTTTGCAATTTAATAACAGGCATATGAATCCAAAAAAGGGATTTAAATCAATTTAATACATTACGTCGTATCCAATTAAGTAATATGAACGGATCACGGCTACCTAAGAGATGATGAAAAAATTGTTATTTGATCTCGGTGAACAATAAATAACAAGGAGCATAAAATAGGGAGTTAATTATATCTTACATTCAATCGAATCTCATGGAGTCATTATTCTGTCTCATTCAGGTTTGGTTCATGGACACATCCAGTACGTGAGCTTGACCTTCAACTCGCTTTCAGTGATGGCATTGACCTTTCGACTTTTGCATCTGACTTCCGGGATTCCAGTAAATGGCACATTGAGAAAGTTGTGGTAGGTATACGTGGTGCAACGTAGAACCTTTGATATACAAGCATACTTCCAGCTCACTCAGTCCTGTACCCTTACATTTGCTTCATACACAGGTCTTGGGCATAATTTTGAAATAATCTCCTAGATGCCTGTACCTATATGCATACGACTATGTACTGCAAAATGGACTAAGCGAATATCACCATAGTAAAAGAAATGAGGGGGAAATACTTTTAAAACTAAAAATACTTTTAAAACTAAAAATACCTAGAACTGAAAAATATAGACTTTTATTGTCCACAAATGAGTGTTTGTAGACTTGATAAATCATGCCCAATCAAGCAGAGGTTAAAGTGTACCAGTAGTTTTTAATTGATTCCATTCTAATCTTGTCTATCTAATTGAACCTTGTAAGCCTCTATGAAAGCATTAGTATGAATATGGCCATCTGGGTAATAATCTTAACAAAGATTATCAACATATATAACGATCTCTTTTCAAATTGAAACAACCAATAGTAATTTTATCCTTCTCTTTTTTTTCATTGCATATAATTCACCAGTCTTCCATGACAGCAGCAGTAATGTCCGTGTTTACAAAACTTTGGATTCAAGTTTTTACTTCTAAGTTATTTTTTGCAATGTTGGTACATTACCTTACTTTGGCTAACTTAACTTTGGCTTCGGAACTCCAAATCTAACATAGCAATCCATAGTTTTACCGATACTTGCATTACTTGCAAGATGCTAGGGATATTGATATATAGACCCATACCTCTATCTGCGCTCTCTCTATATTGATATACCATTGAAACCCTTTCTTATTACATTGTTAATGTATTTCCTTCCAAGTAACTTTACGTAATACAAAGTCTCATCAATTGCATCTATGATGATTTTGATTTTCTTGACTGATGATAACGATGACTCGGCGTTATTGTATATATATACATATGAAAATGGAAGTAGCTGAGGACTCTATTTTCCTGGTGTATATCTTGAGGCTGTTTTGGGAATCATCCCGTGTATATTGGATATCACCACTAGGAACCCCCCACTGCCTAGTGAAAGAGCTGCTGATTGGATCCTCACGAAAAAACCCCACCAGAAATTGCAATCTGACCAGCTCAGAGGGGCCCAGCAAATGCAGTCGGGTTTCATCAATATAAACAATGTTGTTGCGTCTTTTTTTCTGATAACAAAGACTCGCTGGCACGCGAATGTATAGAAAATCGGGTGACTTTTGTAGTATGCATTAGAACTGGCTGGGGAGCTACTGGTATTTGATACACCCTTATGTATGTATTCTGAATTATGGCTGAAAGCCCACAATACATATGAGAAACATTAACTCTGTCTCTGGGGACCTCTATATGATTAGGTCGGAAAGTATTCTCCATACCATAAATATAGAGCAATAGATATTTTTGCCATGTACCATCGGAATGTATGCGATAAGGCTTGTCAATGGAGTTTGCCAAGATCGCTTGGGCACTGTCAGTCGGACCACATTCATAACATAGCAGTGAATACCAAAGAAATCCCACCTCGGTTGTTTATTGATCTACAATCAGCCATTGCCATCCATGGAATAAAATTTGTATTCAAGTCCTGCAGAACCAAATACCACCAACACCGGATATTGATGGTATTCTACTCATGATTGTATCACGTATGCCAATAGATACATATGGGAACATTGTGTACGCCTATCTATCAATATACACACCCGTTTCGCTTATTACACTCCGCAGTGAATCCCAAGGAAATTTGAACGTATATATATTGTCTTTTTTTGCGTCTGTTGTAGGCTGGAAGGCTGGCGGCTGATGGGAATGGACCTCATTTCGCGGTGCTGTCTTTCGTTCTCTACCTCAAGCGAAGAATGATATTTTCGTCCTACATCTTGACCTTTCCCGTCCTCTTCCTCAGCTTTCTCACACTGCTTGTGTTTTGGTTACCGGCGGGCAGCACAGACAAGAGTGGATTAGGTAAGACACACGAGGCTTCATTCCAATGGGAGGTGCTTTTAGAACTAAGAACGATATTGGCTGAACGATAACGATTTCAAATAACCTCAGGCGATCGTGACCAAGATTGGAGTATCAGCGTAGTTTTTAGATGTGGTCCTCTGAATTACATACTTTTTTTTTTACAGTTTTCATTGTTTACGTTTTCATATTTTGTCAAAATACATTTCATAATGAAAGATCTAACCCACCTAGCAATGGACCTAAATAAAAGTAGGATTTGTGGCCTTTTCATCAAGATCTTACTTCCTGGTCGCATTGTAGGACTGTCCTCCTTAATAGGAACACTTTAGGTAACAAGAATGCAACTATAACCATGTTAAGGTCAATTAGTTTTAAAACACTTCCCTGGTAATTTAGGGCCCTCAACATACTGGTTCCCCTCTCATCGTTGTGCCTATGGTCAGCACAGGTGCAGTGCTCTGGTAGATTTTAGTAACTTTGAGGGGCCTTGCAATTTCTGAGTGTTAGATTAGTACATCTTAACCTCACAAGGGTTTTCAATACCCTAAAGAGATATGGGCTTTGAACTGGCGTCCACTAGCCAACCCCGATAGCGGATGATGGTTGAAACGGCGTATTGGGCCTTGTCCTTAGAGCCTGTACCACAGAGTATAGTGCCTGTGCTAATCATAGGCACCATGATAGCAGGCGGGAACCAACATGGGCCCTCACCCACTGCTAGCAGCATAACCAGACATGGTTACGACATGGCTCCTACACAGAATTTGCGCTCTGTAGCCATTTTTAAAAGTTGGGAATTCTTTCTCGGAGTATGTCAGAGTATGACACAAAATTCCCACATCGTAGTCATGTCAAAGGTTGAAAAATGGTGTGCCATTGTGCATTCGAAGTGTGTCAGAGTGTTTGCGTTGGGAGCTCTGTGGGTCAGGCCCTTAGTGAATCGTATTAACCTCGTTGGCACGTCCTCACATAATGCATTTCTTGCAATGAAAATCATCAACTCGCTGCCTGATTTCTTTTATCGAAAGAAATAAGGAACGCGAGGACGCAAAGGTAAATACATTTTGATATATTATGTACCTAGAAATATCAAGAAATAATCAAATATCTACCAAAACATGAACACTTCAATATGAATAATGCTACATGAACACAGCTGCTAAGAAATTTTCCCCAAGAAATTTCTCCTAAAGAAGACCTCGGGTCATGAGGTAATTGTCAAGTCTGGTGTTGGAAAGGACATATGTCGCCTCCAGGAAAATCTTGAAAATAAAAATGCATATTGCACAAATGGCAACTCGAAAAGGCTTTGCCATATTTCCGCGGAATAAGCAACAGAGTCGAGGAAGCTATTTAAAACCACTGGCGTCTGAATGAGAATGAAGGCTTTAAAATGAATATGAAACAATGCTTTCTGAACTAATACTGTTCAATCATTTTTTATGACTCCCACAGCTTCGTAAATGTTGTAACCTTTCTTTAGAACGTATTTCTTTATACCTATTGCCGAACATCTTACATGCCAATCCTGGTGCAAGTTGGTTTCACTGCTGCCCCTGCCGTGTAATAGAGCCACCAGCACGAACTCTGGGAGGTTTTTTATGTTCCCTTGGCGCCGCTATATTGCACCCGAATAGCTGTTCTTCAATGCTTGAGGTGAAAATGTAATACGCTGGTTCTCCGGTCATTCGCACAAGGAAACTAGACCGCAGGGAGAGCGCCAAGTAGAGTTTGTTCAGATTGTGTTGACTCTCTGAGCGTTGAGCTGCGAATACCAGCTCTCAGCCAATGGCAGTGATTCAGCCAGATCGTGCTACCTGCCTGCTCGTAGCAACGAGAGAAGGAACCAGCCTGAAAATGTAGACTGGTTCCCTGCCCCAATGAAATATGGGACAGGTAACGCCCGGTGTAATGCGAAAAATGGTTACCCTGTGAAAAATAGTAATTATCGCCCACAAGCATGTATAGTGATTAAGTCCACGATTGGAGAGTGAACAACTTGCCGAAATCATGGACAGTGTATCTTTATATCACGACATATCACGACATGCTGTTCTCATGTCTAAATACTATTCATAAATGGTGTTTTTGAATATTTACCGGGTATATAATGATAAGTAGAAAAAGTGGGTAAGTTTGTACTACATCTGTACCTTGATTGTTTTTTGTCCTAAATAGAAGAACTCAGTGAATATTTCCGACCGAAACAACTCGGAATAGGTTTCATTCAGGCATTACACTGTTGCATCCTAGCTGCCCCACTCCAACATGTGAAAGACTATACAATCCGTACTACAATCTCATTGTGAATACCATCTATATAGGTATGAGAGATTAACTATAGATCTAAAACAGAATACTATTATAATTATAACTTATGATGTATCACCTTCTCCAATAACTACCTTTAATTATTATTCATTATTCACTATTACCTTCTTGTTTTTCCTTTTCTTTTTTTTTCTTCTCTTTTTTTCTTTTTTCTTACTACTTGTTACTATAAAACTACCTGAGACACATTGAAAATGGCCGCTGGAGCCCACCGAAGACAGGGTAGTCTCACCCTAGTGGTTTCTCCAGGATAAATAAAAGATAAAAAAAACAAAAAAAAACAATATCCATGTCTCCATATTCTACTCCACGCTAACTCCTCTGAGAGTATACGGCCACTACACTGTTTTTCAACTATATTATCCGAAATAAATGAGTATTATTTATGTATTACCCTCTGACTGACCCACTACGCATATCTTTGACAGGTTTGACAATTTTTGGAAGCCTACTTCTACTTTTACTTATTCTGGTGGAGGCAGCACCGCCCACCGCCTCCGGGGTGCCTCTTCTGGGTAAGATTCCTTTTCTCAAACTAATGGAGTAATATTACCAACTATTCTGATTTTCCCAAGGTATTCAATTTATTCATGGGGCTAAAAGCAATGATAACTCAAACAATAAATTGTGTAAACCTGTAATTGAACAAAACGTCATAAGAACATTAGTCTTGTTGTCTGTATACCTGTACTCGATAGGTTACATGTAATAAAGAAAAACATGCATTAGGCAGGAACGTAAACTGTAATTAAACGGGCCAGCTGAAATTGCACGTTTAAAATAGAGTTCGATATGACAAATTGACTGAGAACATATGTAGACAAGACAAAACACAGCGGGTTCAGACTAAAATTGACTGAGAATACCAGTTCAAAAGGTAAACAGACGGTATATTAATGTATGTACATAGGATGAAACTTTGAGGCTTATAGTGGTAAATGTCCCAAGATGGATACATAGATAATTTCATTTTTTAATGCCCATATTGTCCGCCAAAGTATACGACGTAGTGTTTGTATTTCTGGTTTAGCGTATACAGTATATCAATACAATAGATACTAAATAGATACAATAAATTCATTGGCAGAAACTGTTGTATGATGACCAATAAATTGTGTAACTTATACGCCCGCGGTTCCATGTTTACACCAAAATTATGTATCAAGATGTAACACAATAGTGCCCTGCATCCACTAATACAATAATACCCTTGTTTCCATCCATATTAAAATTGGGTTTATCCAATAGGTAGAACTTGACTTAACATTTGAACACATCATTACGACGAAATCATTTCTTTTAAACAAATTTCTGATCTAATGATATTGTGTTTCGCTTGCAGGTGTCTATTATTGTTTCAATATCGTTATCGTCATCATGTCCATATTTCTATCATCCTTGGTGGCAAAAATTGGTGCCTCTCAGAAGATGGGTGTCCGTCGTCATGTGCCTGCATGGGTTAAGGTGGTAAGTTGTCTGAACATCTCGATACATTCGAATGCCTATACAGTAATTTCCTACGAACCCTTAACATTTCAAAGTGTATGAAAAAGGGGAAAACATACCAGGCCTTTGTATCTGTTAACAGTAACTGGCTCCCGGTGGAGGGTCCGGATTTTCAGAAATATTGGGTACGTACCTTATGGTTGGGGTCATATCCAAATCATGCTGATAATATTGGGAAACGTCCTTACTGTGGACGAACCGGTTCCAGTTGGAGGATATTCATCGATTTCATACTACCTGACGCCATAGGCGGAAGGCAATATAAAATCGATGACTGACCAAGAATAAGTACCTTTTTGTCCACAGTAAAGACGTTTGCCTTTTATTATATACCTCAAATCAATGAACAAACGCTAATTTGATGATGCAAGGCAGATTCACAGCGGATATGAACATTATCATTACTGCACACCTAGCAGCAGGCAGTATTTGATAGACAATTGCACACAGGTGTATAATAATAATGTATATATATACCTTCCTTTGTAGTTGTTTTTCCGAGGCTTCGGCACGGTGCTCTGCCTGAAGAGCCACGCACCGCAACACGACTCGACGAGACAGCGGCATCGCAAGTCCGACGAGGACCCCAGTCTCCGGGTACACCTGCGAGCCTCAGCCAACTCCAACGACACGGCCGCCTCGCTGGAGGACTACTCCAGGGCCGTGCAGAAGATGGAGAACCTCTACTCGTGCACGGCGGAGACGGAGCTGTGTGAGCAGATCAACCGCCAGCTCAGCGAGCTGCTCGAGCTGCTCCACGTCTACATCAAGGGTCGGCGCCAGCTGGAGGAGCTGCAGCGCCTTCAGCTGGAGCTTGACGAGGACTGGGCCTTCCTCGCAGAAGTCCTTGATAAAATATTCCTTATAGTCTACATCATAGTCATCACCTGCTCTATTGTGTTCTTCTTTCCTAGGTAGTGAAACTCACACGGTTTCATATTAGTATGTATGTATATGTATATAAATATATATGAGTATGCATATATATTTATACGTTTATATATGTGAATGTATTATATATATGTTTATATATATATATGTGTATGTATATATATATATATATATATATATATATATATATATATATATATATATATATATATACACACATATACATATAAGGTTCTCCAGACGTAGTCATTACACCCCCGAGTAAGTGTTCTTAGTGGTGAGAAAGTACATGTTCTTCACTTCTGAAGGTGATAAGTAAGTGAGTGATGATTGGCTATGGCTTCGTCTTTAGGTCATCCGACACTGGGATGGGTGTAGAGAGATAAAGGAGTCATTTTAAAAGTTTGAAAGTCAGTTGAGTTTAGTAAGAACAAAGAGTCGCAGCACAGCAACTACCCCCACCGGTCTGGTGGCGCTATCTGACAGATACTGCGGTCAGTCACCTGGTGATTATTTGAGGAACTAGCATACATCTTACCCCTATACTCTCGTTTGCCAGTGTTATGAAACACAACCAAGGAAGACAGTTCCAGTGATTTCCTATGGACGACAATTCGGATTTTATTTCAGCTCGTTTATTAAAGCGTATTATTATAGAGCTCATAGTGAACATAGGATGAATCTGTACGTTTACATAGGTCTAATTTCGTAAACTAACTGTACATTGTCTATGCCTGATTCTGTATGCGTAGACGATAAAGCCTTTCTATGCCTGTTGGGGCCATGGCTATGCCCTTATCTACAACACTGTCCGATTATTCCCATCTCTGCACTTAGGGGTCACCATTGTATTTTTTTTTCATTAGCCGTTAGTCAATCCATGGCAAATCAAATCTTATATTTGCAATTTTGATTTTAAAATTATTTAAAAACCCGACTAGATATATTTTGATTAATTGCAAGTAATAGATCATCATTCTTTTCTATTTCTACTTTCTACTGTCAAAACACCACTGTTCCGCGTGGTTCAGCAGAACCTTGTTTATATTACACAAGCTATTGACGGATCTTGATACTGGAGCCAGCGGAAGATAGGGTGTACTTAACCCAAGCTAATACCTCCAGTCTAAATAAAAACCTTTAAAAACAAATTTTAAAAAGCTGTCATTGGATTATATACGGGTGGGCGGCAGACTGGAACAGCGGACGGGGGCGGTGGACTGGGGCCAGCACGGTGTTGGTGTATGGAGTCTGTTTGTTGATTATGTGTGTATAGGGGGCCGTGGTTAAACCTTTTTATTTGGTTTCTATTACATTGATCCATTGTCTATGTCATCATATGCATCACATTGATGCGCTGTCTACGCCTGATGCCCAATACAGCCATTACAATTGTATATATCTAGACGTCAAAGGCCTTCACTGCCAGCATTGAGTACGGGTGTATGTATATGAAAACATCAGTAGGTACAGCCTATACGAGCATCACCACCATGGTGTATATATCAATAGTCCCCCACGTTCATCCTGTCCAAGTCTTCATAAATATTATCCTACCCCTAATATAAAATTCCATAGGCTTAACATTGAGTTTCCGTATGCCACGCTGACTGGCATACAGAGTTTTATATGCCACTAGTGGCATACAGAATTGTAATCACGTAATATTCCAAAATGGAGGAGATGGGAGTCGGATAAAATCAAAACCTGATTCATTTTAATCTTGGCCACTGCATGCCACTGCTGGAGTTTTGGCTCAGAACTTCACTCGGCTTCGCCTCATGAAGTCACTATGCCAAACTCCAGTCATGGCATACGGTGGCCACGATTAAAACTCATCCAGTTTTACGATATTATCCTACCACTAATAAAAAACGCCATAGGTTTAACATTGACTTAATGTATTTGACATGGCGTTGGATAAAGTGTTATTTATGCACCGAGGGGAGTAAAAAAAACGGACCAATCAGGAACGAGATAATGAAAGTAGATCGGGCAGCATTGATAACTACTAACATGGATAATTACAAATATTCTCTGTATATCGGTGAGATGGGGGTGGATAAATACGAAACCGAACTCAAGTTAACCTTGTCAATGTTTATACCACTCTGGTCAGGTCTGCTACTCACTAAACTCGGCTAACGCCTCGTGTAGTAATACACAACCTGCCCATCGTGGCATAAACATTGACAAAGCTAACTCTCGTTTGGTTTCTACTAAGTATTCACTCTGTTTTTCAAACCTGTTCAGGGATTTATCGTTTCCGTTAGATACAAATTCATCAGAAGATGAAAAGGAAATAAAGCTGTTTCATGCGTTTGCACAGGTTGTTGGCATTTTATGATGCATACACATATATTACGTGTTCTCATCAATACTTACTCTCTGTATTAGGTAGCTATAATTTTGATATTTATCCTACCCCTAATATAAAATCCCATAGGCTTAACATGGGTTTCCGTATGCCACGCTGACTGGCATACGGAGTTTTATATGCCACTAGTGGCATACAGCATTGTTATCACGTAATATTCCAAAATCGAGGAGATAGGGTAGGATAAAATCAAAACCTGATTCGTTTTAATCTTGGCCACCGCATTCTACTCCTGAAGTTTTGGCTCCGGACTTCACTCGGCTTCGCCTCATGAAGTCACTTTGCCAAACTCCAGTCGTGGAATACGGTAGCCAAGATTAAACCTCATCCAGTTTTACGATATTATTCCGTGGAAAATCAATAGATCTTGAGAGAGAAAAATGCACTTAATAGCATAGTTAAGAAGTTAACTACGTTAGATCCTGAACTCAATATACGTTTTTGTTCTATACAATGTTGAAAATAGTCAGTTATGATCCCACAGACAAATGGTAATGAAGTAAGGTATAGACTCATTTGAACGTTCTAATATTGAGGAAATATATCAGGTGGCGTTATAACTTTGAGTAGACGAGAATGCCTTTAGGCATACGTGAAGGGCTAGAAGGCAATCACGACAAAGTCAACAACTACAAAATAAAAGAAATGGTATTTAAGTTAAAGAAAGATATGGATGGACGTCGATATTGTCAAAGAAGATTTATTTCTCGCAGAGATAAGATTCTTTCGGATAGGATAAATGTTATTCATCATAATCAACTTACAATGATTGTTTCTCAGCAACTCTGTTATGCAGATCTTCGCTGGAAACACCAGGTACACCTACTTATCTGAGATCTAGATAGAATAAAGTTGAGCCTCTTGAGGCGACCTCAAAGGGTACGCGTACCGCTGTTGCTATAAAGCTGAATGTTATCAATATTCTTTTCTAAACTGTCTCAGTATATTTGACAGCAGAAATCTGTTTAAATATTAACTTCCTTGGTGATCTAGTTGATATACATATGAGTACACTCCATTTTTTTTTCTTTTTTTGGGGGGATGGGGGGGGTTGGGTTGGTTGGTTGATTTGTAGCACAGTTATCGTATCCTAGATATGATGTAGAATACCAACGAATGTCACCACAGATATGAAACATGACCTTTCTAGGTTCCAGCTTTGTAAATATTATCTCGGAGATTATCAACTGATTTTCTATTGCAGGAGAGAGACTTAGATAAGACTGTACTATGTTATGTTAATCACTGGCCCAATATTTTATACTTGACCATTTTACAAAACCAACAAAGGATCACAACAGAATATTAGGTAAGCATCATAAAATAATATGAAATAGAACTGTTTGAATTTAGAGCCATTTATTGCCATAGAATCCGAACGATTTTAGTATCTTTGAATCAAGGACACAGAAGATTGTAACCTCACTGATTCTTTGATGGATGATGTAGAAGATGGAAAATAAAGGACAATTGATATCAACTGGGATTTTTTGGTAGATGACGTGACTCCTACTGCTAGAATATGCATGCATGTGCATAGACTTTGCCTTGACAGTGAAAAAAGAAATCGAAAAGCATATATAATCGGTTACTCCGACCTTGACATTGTCCTTAGACTGAGGTTGTATAGCATATTTTAGGAAGGCCTCGAACCGCAATCATATACCTGCAGGTGAAAGTGTACTCTCTAGCTTAACCCGGCGTTTACACTAGATAATTTTGGGCGGCGATTCTTGAATTTAGAACTACCTGATAACTTTCAAATGTAAAATTAAAGAAATCGGCTATTGTAAACGCGAAGTGTGTGGCGACAGCACAGCACAGTCTTTTTTACGAAGACGTCAAGTCACAACCCCTCCATGTTGACACTGTCTGCTACGAACCGGAAGTTGCGCAAGATGTGCACATTGCTCATGCGTGAGAATATGTAAATTAACCCTCAACTCACCTAGCGGATGTTTGGTCGCTATTCGGTTAGCATGCAGTTAACAGAAAATGCACTTGGAGAGCGAAAGGAGTATCGCCCGTAAATCAGCGTAAGCGTGTCTGTGCGTTGCCCGTTACAACCAGAGCAAGTTGCATGTTGTTACTATCAATCGATTTCGCATATTGGAGCAATTTAAACAGTGTCAGGTGAACGCCACACGTTAGCTACTTCGATAAATGGTCATTACGCACTTCTATTTGTTAGGGGTGTGTGTATCACAAGTTTCAAGTTGTGATTCGACGTCGTTTGCCATGTTATTTTTGGTTGCGATGACGTCAATTATGCACACTTATCGAATAGCACAGACTAGGCTACATGCACGTTAGAATATTGCAGTGCGACGAAGCGCACCATAGTGGGCCGTAGTCGACGAATAGTATACCCCCGTGAGAGGGTTGTATTTGAGTGACATTTGCACAAAGGTATGTAATAATGGGAGAAAATGCCCTAACTGTGGCCAAACTATGTCTTAGTTCGAGGTCACCTATCACCGACATTCGCCCCGACGCTCGAATATTTGAGCTATTTAAACTGTTTTAGGTGAGAGCCACACGTTTGCTACCTTGTTGAATGGTCATAAGGAACTCGCAGTTGTTAGGTGGGGGGGCATGTATCATGAGTTTAAAGTGGCGATTCGACGTCGTCTGCCATGTTGTTTGCGATGACCTCGAATACACACACATATCGAATAGCAGACTCTAGGCTAGAAGCACAATATAAGATTGCAGTGCAATGAAGCGCACCATAGTGGGCAATAGTCGACGAATACTACACCCCTGTGAGAGGGTCGTATTTGAGTGACATTCGCACATAGGTATGTAATAATATAGAATTACCATGTTAGCCCTTGCGTAAACCAGCGTTTACACTAGACAATTCTGGTCAGCGATTCTGGCATTTTGTACCTCCTGACAACTTTAGAGGCTAGAAGTTGTCTGGTGTACATGCCAAGCACATGGCAACTGCAGATCGTCTGGTTAAGTCAGATCACAAAATTCGGCCCCACCTGACGACTATTGGACTCTGATGCCGGTGACTAAAGGCGGCGATTCTGTGAAAATCTAGTCGTCAGTACAAACGCTAAAATATATTCTGAGGTTGACGGCTTTTGCTATGGACATTGCAACCACCTGACGACTACTGGCTTGAAGATCTACAGTCACCGCGTATATAGTCGTCTAGTGTAAACGCCAGGTATGGGAGCCGTAGGGCAAATTGACGCACATGGTCATACTCCCCAAAGCTGTAGGCCGAGGGGAGTACGACCGTGAGCCTAACCAAGTCGTACCCCTATCCGATACGATACACACCGATACCCACCGATAGGCTACCACAATCAATAGATGATCGATTGTCGTAGACCCTCTACGATACGGATCTTATTCAGTGTGTATCGATGTGTATCAGTAGCGTTAGGGGTGGTGTCCACCAAGCTCCCGACGCAAGCCGACGTGCCCCGATATTGCCCTCCAAATACAAATTCCATATCGTAATAAAATCGTAGAGCTTATCGGGGCAGTTGGTCAGGTTTCTACGATAACGCTACCGACGCAGCCCGACACGCTACGACTCGAACCGACGCGACGGTGCGCGTCGGTATGTATAGATGACACTTTAAACGGGAAATAATATGAAATAATCGATGGAAAATTATGAAATTTTCAGAATACATAGAATATATGATGCTAATGCGGTTCTGAAAAAATAGTGAAAGTTGATGGTAGATAAGGGTCTTAAATCGATCAATTTATACTTTAACTGGGAATTGATTTTATATATACTATATTATATATACTATTGTTTTGTATTTACAGGTATAATATCAACCATAAATATGCATTATTTCTGGAATTATAAAGGAAATATTGTTAATCACGCTGGTTGCGTCGTGAGCTATATCGGGGTGTATCGGGACCATGGTACCTTTTTCATGCACCCTCCCAACACGTTACGACGCGTCCCCACGCTGCCCACGCGGCCTGACGCGGCCCAACGCGCTACGATATGCCTCCCCACGCGCTACAATATGGTCATTTTGTATCGGCTCGCGTCGGCTCGTGTCGGCGTTGGTGGGTGCGGGGTCTTATCTTAGAAACCTGACCACCTACCCTATGTGCTCTACGATATCGCTGCGATTTTGATTTTTTATCAGGAGGTCAATATCGGCGTGTATCGTTGTGTATCGAGAGCCCGGTGGACACCCCCCCCCCCCTACAGTGTCATACAGTATGAAATCGATGACCTCGAATGTATGCTGTACATAAGTATAAGTTTGTCGAGTGGTGCAATGCTTAAATTTAACAGTATGGATCTTTCTCACAAACAAAGTTTTCCTTAATGGATTTTGGAATATTATGTAATTTGGGATAAAGGATCGATATACTAATAAGATTCTTCATTGCAAATATTCCTCAACTTGAATAATTTTAATTCGAAGACTCTCTTCACCAAAGCGGGCCCTAGTCAAACCATCCAACCGATCGCTGGAAGCAACGATCATATGTTATTCAGATAAGCCTACTAGCGACTGATAACATACTGTTTAAAAAAACAGGGCCCTGGTTTAATCCCAGTGTGATAGTTCTTAGGTTCAATGCCCTTTATAAACTCAACCTTTTAATCATTAAAGTTAAATACACTCGTCTAGCTGAAGTTAGGTTCACTCAAGCTTATCGCAACTCATAGAGATTACGATAATATAATATCTTTATATTAGAAGAGAATAATCGTATCAATGAGCACAACGTGGCATGCCATTGTCACTATTGCTGAAAGTAACTCTTTATTGTGCTACCCGTATGTAACAGCATCTCATAAACGGACGCATTGCAGACATGACAATACTTTCTTTTTGTTTACTATTTTTCTTCTTTAGCAGATCATACAATATAACATTGTTTATGACTTAATCTGACTCAGGTCATACAATACAACATTGTTTATAACTGAAGGGCTGATTCCACCAACTTGATGGATTTGCCATGGTACATCTTGTTAATTCTTACAGTGTCATGATGTGTCATACCTCCTTTGTCATGATACATCATGCGCAATGGTATTAGTACTTTTTCACAGAATCGTGTGTATACTTCGGTGCAACGCCACCGCGACACCATAAGATGCATCACAGCAAATATGCATGTGATTATTCAAAACCTAACCAAAGATTTAGTAAGACAACCAAATCGAGTCTAATCATTCTGTATCTCGTGTGTTGGTGGAATCAGCACTTTAGATCATACAATAGGCTGACTTAGATCCACAATCTCAAACAAAGTAGCTCTATGACGACACAATACTACCAAACCTAACGATGACACCAATACTACTAGAACCTGTTTAAGACACAATATAAACGAAATAGGCAAATACCTGGTTTTCTGAGGCCTTGCCCTACACACAGCCTTCTGACTCTCTGTTGAAGGTGAGTCAAAAGAAAATCTAACTTCAGCATCCAGATTTGTTTTATTAGACATTCTTGTAACTTCTGGTGTGATTTCAGGGGAGTACACTTTCATGTGTGAACTATTCTGACCATATGAGACCCCCTCTTTGCTTATAACCGTCAACATACTTCCAGATTTGCCTATAACTTCATATGGTTCCAGATAGAATGGAGTCTGGAATATGTGTTTAATGTTGTTGACTTCATGACTTTCCACTCATAGTATCGACTGTAGTAGTCTATGATTACGAAAACATATTCCCCTATGGGCAAAGGGCCTAAAAAACAGGGGTGGGGAGTTAGCTCAGCAGTTAGAACACTGCACTTGTAACCCCAAGGTTGTAGGAGGGTTGTAGGTTAGAGTCCCACCCCCAGCAGTGGTAGATTTACTGCTATATCAAAGGCCAATCCTTCTAATACCATGTCTATGTGGTATGGGAAGTAAAAGAAACTCTAACCTCGGTAAATGTGTAGAGGAGAGATTTCTACGTGAATTCATCACATAGATTTGATCACCACCCTTGTGGTGTAAAAGAACATTTAGTGGTTCACTGGACATTAAATCAAAACAAAACAAAACAAAAACAAAAAAATCCAAAGCCAAATTTGTCCAGGGCTGTGATGGAAGTGGTTTTTTTTATTGGCTCTGGGGCCTTGGGTCTACCTGTGATTTGGCAAACATGGCAGGCCTTGCAGTACCTTTCTTCTTCTCCTTCCATACCCAGCCACCACACTTCAGTTTGCAAGTTCTGTTTCGTCCCTACATTTCCATAGTGCACTTCATGTGCTAGTACTAAAATCCTTGGTCTAAACTTCTTTGGTATAATGACCAAGTAACTCGTTGAAGTCATTTAGAAAATTTTATTACCCAGAGTGTGGAGTATGAACAACGGTATCATACAGGTAATAAAATAGGTGAACAGTATGAACAACGGTCTCATACTGGTGTAACAGTATAATGTCAGAAAATTGTGACCGAGCTGGAAGTCTGAAATTAACTGAGATACGGTGCCATGACTGCGATGAGGACCAGGTGCCGCAACGTTGCAAGTCTGCAGCCGGCATGCCATGGAGATACCCTCCTCCGGAACGAGTGAGGAGACACCTCATTCGCGTGGGAGAACCCAGCTCATTGCAGAAGGCAACGGATGACCCCATTAAACTGAGCTTCTCATCACCGCGCGCGTTACCAAAAACGTTTTTAGAAGATTTTTTTTTTTTTTTTTTTTTCATAGATGAGATGAAAATTTGATAGAAATCATGAAAAATATGAGTATTTGGTATCAAATTAAAGCTCCTGATGTAAGGAATGCATTCAATATGGTTATATGGTTGGTTATGCATCAAGTGGTGTCATGTAACCAATTAAGGGGGGCATCCACCAACCACGACAAGGCTACGACGATGGCTTTCCGACAAGGTCCACGACAGCTCTACGATTGGAAGCCTTGTCGTAGCCTTGTTGTGGTTGGTGGACCCCAGTTCCCGACAAAATGCTACAACAAGGCCACGACAGGCTGCGACATGAAGCTTGTCGGGGGCCTTCCGACAAGGCTACGACAATATCGAACATGTTCAATTTTTACTACGACCTGACCTTTGTCGTGGAGTGTTGTGGATTCCTCGATATCACTGTTGTAGTGTGTCGGAACCCAGGGATGCTAGTTGGGGTCAGAAAAAATTCCTACATGGAGACTGAGGCCAGTCTATGTATCACCTAAAACGCACATGGTGTATGGGAATTACAATATGGGAATCCCCATCACTCTCCTAGCAGATTCTTGGGCATATATTTTAAGCCAATCAGAAGTCAGTATTCAAGTTTGCCCTTATCCGTAGGAGCATTTCCTACAGAAATCCTACCATCCTACAGCTCTAGGTTGGAGGACTGGGATCCATAGGGCCTCTAACTGAGTGTACTCGGGGTAGCTAAATTCGGAATTTTGAAAGATTACAGAACAAGTTTATCTAAGATTTAGAATTCAGGGAACCTGGGGTCTATTTTGTTCTCAAAACATACAATTTCTTAAACTTTTCATAACTTTGAGACTAAATTGAAAATCCTACATGTAGGCAAAATCCTACCAACTGGCATCCCTGGGAACCATGGGTGCCTTTTTGATGGCAACCAGCAACGTCTACGACATGCCACGACACCGCTGTCCCGACCCTGCTCTTCTCACGACAAGGCTTGGACAAGGCTACAATTGGAACTTTCATGTCGGCACTTGTCGTGGTTGGTGGACGCCCCCCTTTAGAGTAAAACCCCACTCCTGGGACACCCCACACGCTCCCGACATGCCATGACACTGCTGTGTTGGTGGACCCCAGTTCCCGACAAGAGGCTACAACAAGGCCATGACAGGCTGCGACATGAAGCTTGTTGGGGGCCTTCCGACAAGGCTACAACAATATCGAATATGTTCGATTTTTGCTACGACTAGACCTTTGTAGTGGAGTTTTGTGAATTCCTCGATATCACTGTCGTAGTGTGTCGGAACTGTGGGCGCCTTTTTTACGGCAACCAGCAACGTCTATGACACGCCCGCCATGCGGTCCCGACACTGCTTTTCTCACAACAAGGCTGCGACAAGGCTGCGATTGCAACTTTCATGTCGGCACTTGTTGTAGCCTTGTTGTGGTTGGTGGACGCCCCCCTTTAGAGTAAAACCCCGCTCCTGGGACACCCCACACGCTCCTGACACGCCATGACACTCCATGACAAAGGTCCAGTTGTAGGAAAAATTGAACATGTTTGATTTTGTCGTAGCCTTGTCGGAAGGCCCCTGACAAGCTTCCCAGTCGCAGCCTGTCATGGCCTTGTCATAGACTCTTGTCGGGAACTGGGGACCACCAACCACAACAAGGCTGCGCCAAGTCCACCAATCGTAGGCCTGTCGTGGACCTTGTCGGAATGCCATTGTCGTAGCCTTGTCGTGGTTGGTGGACGCCCGCCTTAAGCCCTTGTCGGAAGCCTGCCTCCACTAGTGCAGCATGCTAAGATAGCCTGACACGCTCCGACACACTCCAACACTCCCAGGCAGGGACGATGAATGCCTTAAGGCACTCCCATGCAGGGGAGTAGGAATGCGACAAAATTCATAGACTTTCTAAATATTGTCAAAATAATTGAAAAGATGTGTGGAAAAAATATGTAGGAATTTATCTCACCCATCACATTGACTATTGGGCTAACATCTGTGACATAATCTCCCATTACACACAGTAAAATGAGTGAGATATTAGGAACTTACAGTGAGACTGCAAGATATGACCTAAATAAGTGTCTGAAGTCCATATTATTACACTTCAAAAGTCATCTCTGACCCAGCAAAAAAAAAAAAAAAAAAAAAAAAAAAAAGCGCCCTCGTCATATTTTTCATGGCTTGGTGATGAGAAACAATTTTTTTTTTTTGAGTGGCCTTACTGACATATTTCCATGCATGCTCAGTGAGTACATCTTGCATGCTGGACTTCCGGTTTAGCCTAGCAACGTTTCAAGCATTTGGAGATGTTTTACAAACTCCTTATGACAACTAACAATGCATTATGACCAGATATTGAGGTATATATACATGGGTCATTCACCAGATACGGTTTGAATACCTTAAATATGCAAAAACAAACGATATCGACGAGTTCACTCGACGAGGTCTGCAGCAGTTGACAAAATATTTTCTATGAAATTGGGGTCCGATTTACGGAAATCGGCGTCCCGATTTCCTCGAGGGAGTTCCCCATATTTATCTAATGTATGGCATTCACGCAATACAGTTTAAGTAGCTTAAACATCGATACAAACAAGTTCACTCATGCACCTGCTGTGCAAAATAACGCCAACTAACAGTTTGTCTTTGACCACATTGCATCACTATAGCTACCTTGTTATGCAATCTGTATGTGGGTACACTGCTAAATTTTTTTATTTTTTTTTTAAACGTTTATTTATACTGGAGAGCGTACTCAGTCAATGACTGGTTTCAATGTACGTCCAGTTTCTAGATATTCATACATTCATTCACTACGCAATATGTGAGTAATTAGTACGGTGCGGATGTACACCGAGTTTGTGCATACGTATATATAAATAATATTAACCTATAATAAATAGGTGAATGGATTCAACACGAAACAGGGATGGCGGTAAATATATATAAACATGGGTTTATTAAAACATTTACAACAAACCTGAACATCTAGATTGATACATAGAATAGGCTAAGCCTAAAGGTAAGACTTAAAACACGACTCGTGTTGTTGATTTGAGGCAGCGGAATAACCGTTGCTGCGAACGTCACGTCACGCACGACCTTGGCGACCCCGTTTCCTGGTAACTAGACTCCGACAACAAAACAGCTGATGCGTATATTATACGCCAACTAGACTTGTCGAGTCCTCCGCGGTTCGGCGGTTAATTAATTTATATATACATAATAATCTATATAGTGACATATATATATAATAATATCTACTACTATGTAAGCCTATTACACTAGCTCATGACGATTGACGATCCTCACTCATACTTAATTTTAATTTTCTATCGTTATTTTTCTACAGTAAAATGTAAATCAATACATTCATGCATAGCTGTGGAAAAAACTTTTCCCTGTACAGATCCCATTTATGCATAGTAAACTATTCTCTGTTAGTCTTTTTTTTCAAAATCAGAAAATTTATGCCTCAAAACATCATACCATATCACGCCCGGGGATGTCTTGAGGTATCATGCCGTGCTATGCCTGGAAATGCACCGAGGCATCATGGCACGCTATACCCGACAATGCCTCCATGTATCATAACCAACTACTCCTGGGAGTGCCACATCAAAGCGTAGTAGGTTAGAGTTGCCACTGAACACTGAGTAGTGTTGACTGATAGCAAGGTGCGCCACACAGGCTTGGACCGATATCGCAATCATGAAATCCCATTGGCTATTCTTCATAAAAGAAATAGACTTGACTATAAAAATAGGGAGAATTTGAGATAAGAGTCATATCACACCATTCGCTAAAGGGACGAGAGAGTCGTATGGTTGATACAGAGCTTGAATATCGCCAACTTACCGTGGAAATTCAGGATGAAGACAGAATTAATCTTTGGGGTTGCCTTGTTCATGCTGTTGTGTGTTACAGGTAGGAAGTTTTCATTTGGGTAAATTGTGTTTAAGATAAGAAAAGGATATTCATATAGATTATACTTTACTTAGATAGATTACAGATTCTAAACATTTCATCGTTCCTTTGCAAGACTTTACATTAACACCTGCGTCCAGTTAATCAAGATAAACTTTGTTACTTTATGGATTGAGTTTTTTTAAGGTTTAAGGGTGTTTAGGAATAGAGCTTAGAAACATATAACAACATTAAAAATATTCATTAACCACCGATTACGACGTCTCCATAGAAAAAGCATTGGGTATATGTAATTTGCAAGGAGGGGATTACAGAGGTCCGTAATCTCCCATCGTGAATCTCCTGCTCTTGAAAGTAGCAGTTTACTGAAAAATAGTCCCATAAATGTCATCAAGGTAATTACAATTAATAAAACCAATTCCTATATACCCATTATTGAACTAACTAGAGTTACATACCGCTGCTGGGGGTGCATGAAAAATAAGTGTCAAGGTTGACGTTTTCGTCCCGCTCTCATGTTTTCGTCCTGCTTTGATCATGTGATACAATACAGCAGCAGGACGAAGCAATAGCTGTTGTGCACTGCACAAAACTTACGGCTTTACATATGCATGCGAAACGCATCTAACAGTAGGATTTTGCGTCTAGAAGTTCGACCTATTATACGTCTCGTAGACGCCTTATCTAGTGGCGTATATATACGTGTCCATGGTGCGGTTTTATATATGTCATATATACACCTGATTCTATTTATTTACGCCACTAGCCAATAATTCCGACCTCTGCCACTTGGGGACATCAGTGTTTTCATTTGCCATTAACCATCCAAGTCTGTTTTATATGAAAAATGCAATCTTATATTACCAATTTATTTTATAAAACCTTTATAAAACCTGATTGAGTATAAATTGATTAATTACACATAATAAACCCTGCATTAAGCTGCTTTGTTACCGTTTTTCTGATTTTTTAAAAACTTTAAAACACCATTTCAATGTGTAGACAGTCAGGCTTACTATATAACCACCTCCCCCCAGTGTCTCTGTGCGCCTGAAGTCCTCCTCCCGACTCTGACTCTGACTCCGACTCCGACTCCGACTCCGCCCCCGCCTTGTTAGAAGTAGTGTGAATGCGGCCAGCCACCCGCTCAGCCACCCGCCCTCAGGACTGAAATCATCTTACACACGCCGAGCGGCCGCTAATCCGCCTACAAACATTGCAGAGGGGCAGGAGTCCTGGGCCCTGTTTTTCAGTCACGATATCCTCTTTGTAAGATATCTTACAGCTGTCAGTGTACTATAGATAAGACATCTTTGGGGATCGGCCAACGTTTGTCCATCAAGAGCACTTAGGCTGCAGTCAGGTGTACTATAGATAAGACATCTTTAGGGTCACGTGGTTCCAAATGTCTTCCAAATTGTCTTAGACCTAAGACATCTATGGACATGTCGTACAGAATGCGCAACTTCACTTCCCGTAGGAATTAAGCAATGAAATTTTAACACGAGTAAGGTTATACATATAACCTATAACCGTACCAAATATGAAGAAAATCGGCCGCACCGTTCCGAAGATATCGGCGTTTGAAGTTCGTCATAGCAATCTCTGCTCTGGTGGCCAGTGTACCCCGACGCTCACGTGAATTTATGCAGTGACCTCGAGTTCACTGGAGGTGGGAGGGTGCAATGGCCAGAGCAGACATTTGCTATGACAAAGTTCAAACGCCGATATCTCCGAAACAGTGTGGCCCATCTTCTTCATATTTGGTACGATTATAAGTTATATGTCTCCCTTACTCGTGTTAAAATTTCATTCCTAGATTTGTATGGGAAGCACGGGAAATCCTCTATATACACACTGTGAGCTTTGATAGAGCCTGAGACAGTTCTAGACTTGAGACACTTTTAGCGGTGATCGAGCGCGCCGCACTGAGACCGTGTCTATAGCACACCCGCCATTTTGTGTCTTGCAAATTGTCTTCCAATCGTGGAGGCATCTTAGGGTATCGTTGGGCGATTATGTCTTGACTGAAAAACAGGGCCCTGTACTAGGGCTTCACTGTGGGTAGACTGAGTGTAGGGTGGTGGGGTGGTGGGGTGTCGGGGGGGCGGGAGGGGGTGGTGTTGGGAGGTCCCGGGTGGCGAGTCAGTGTTGGTGCAACCTCTACCAACACCCACAGGACGGGGCGGGCCGCGGGTCGCATTTTTTTTTTTTGGGTATCAATATACGCCTGGCGGATATATATCGCAGTTTTATCGCAGTTTTATCTTGGATACGCCAGGCGTGAAAGACAGCCAAGTCGCGCGCGTCTACATATGGAAACTGTCTCGTAGACGCCCCAAACGGAGCGCGTATAAGAGGTGTATACAAGTATAAACAAGGCACGATACAGCCGATACGTGCGTTATCGCAATGGCGTATATATATGTAAAATGGTGGTTTTCGTGCAGTGGTGGTTACTCGATAAGGGTGACCATTTGCTTCAGAAGTGTTTCAGGTAAAGAATTAAGCATTTTATCGATATTTGAAGGTATATAGGGAAACCAAGTACCGGTAAGCAAAAGTCAAAGTTACGAGGTAAGGCTTGAAAAAATTACTGCCCAAGGCGTCAGCCGCGGCCAGTAATTTTTCCAAGCCTTACCTCGTAACTTTGAACTTTTGCTCAACGGAACATAGTTTCCCTCTATTACATGATAAATACAAATTTGAAACTGGCAAAACTATATCTTTCTAGGAAGGCTACAACGAATTACCGTCATGTGCGCCTGAGCTGGTCCTCACGGGCAATTTAGGAACTAACAACAGGATCAATCAAGTTTCAAATCTTTGGAAATGTTAGAGCATGGTGATTATTAGCAACGAAGGGCTGTTATTAAATACAATATTGAACGAAGAAGACCAGACTCTTCGTAATACCCTCGCGTGCATGCATTTGGCTATTACTACGCGTCTTGGGGTGTTGCTCAACGTTTATGATGCCTTTGCGGATCGCAGAATCGTTTCCCGAGGGCCTAAACGTTGCTCCAGAAAATTAGCGAATCGTGTTTGAATCGTATAGCCACATCGCCGCATCGCCGCGTAAAATACGGCTTTTAGTGGTACTTTTACACGCACCTACACATCATGGCGGATTGTATCGCTGTAGGCTAAAAACGGCGTTATCTGATATTCTCAATGACGATCCATGGTGGCATTACCCCAACCACACACCCCTTCTTCTTCTACCTGTAGGAAATAACGATCCACAATAACGAAATAACGATTTAAAAGTGTTACCAACTGTATTTGTGTGGTGGTCGCCGGCTTAGTTGCGTGGAAGGTCTACCTACGGAAAGTCTAGTTCCCAGCGATATCCCACCCTATGCACAATTACGTAGGTCGGTTCAGTATTTTTGGCAGGTATGAGCTAACCTAGTCACACAGAACACAGCTTCACAACTTCAATAAACAACAGGTTGTTTATTACAACTTCCCGGAGTGATCCCAGTTAGATCACTCCCAAAGTACCCTGGCACATGCTGGGAAGGCTAATCTGAAGACCAGGGAGGTGTTTTTAAAACTAAGAAGGATACAGGCTTAACGATTACGACTAGGACTAACCTCAGGCGATAGTGCCCACGATGGAAGTGGCAGTCCGTGTTTTAAATGTGGCCCTCAGAAATCCAGGAAATATTTTGCAGTTTTTATCTATACTATTTCCCTTTTTAAGGGAGATTATCTTATGTTATGAAGATTCGAACCCACTTAACAACGGACCTGAAAAAAGGTAAAATTTGTTATCTTTCAAAAAACTAAGAATAAATATATTTTACCGATCGTCTTGTAAGACATTCCTCCCTAAAATCAGATCCAGTTAGGTAACGAGAATGCAACAAAGACCACGATAAGATCGAATCCTTTATCGTTCTTAGTTTTAAAAACACCTCCCAGGGCACCGTTTAACATGTTTTGGTCCTAGGAGAAGAATCCTCCTAGCATCATGCCAGCAATCTAAGACATATCTTAGGATGAACGACCTTTCCCGTTTAACAAGTGGTGTCCCCCATAGAGAGAAAATTCCTGCATAATTAGTCTCCTCGGACCGAATTCGGTCTCAGGCTGGGACAAAACAGGCTGTAAGACAGGTGTGGGATCCCTGTGAAGGAGAATTCCTAAGAACTGTAGGTAGTGCCACAGAGTGGGGGTTGTGGTAACTAATTTCATCATTTTTAATCCAACTGAATATTTGAAATATTTCCCCTCGAACACTGCCGTTTTGTATTACATACCATACTATACATATTTCCTCTAGTTAAATTGATAAATAAGGTTGTTATTTGTGATTTTAATCCTCTAAGACAGCTATATAGGTGTCCCCCATCTAGGACCCTTTTGGGTATGTGGAGGACAGTTTGTAAGATGTGGGTCAAACTTGTTAAACACTTTTGGACAATCTGGCTGATATCCTTGGCAAAGACAGTCCCTCAAAAAGATTGTCTTACTAGTTAAACGCAAACTGTCCTAGGACCTCTCTTACAGGCATAACTCTTCTAGGACCACATTGTTAAACTCCCCCCGGAGTCTCAGACTCACCTAACCACCAGGAGGGTTTGGAAAACTCTGCCAACCTTGAGGATCCAAGGGTCCACTCGTGAGGACAGACTCTCGACCCACTGTGAACCCGGCCTATATATATATATATATATATGCCGAGTTACGGCTTGCGGTTATAATATTGTCACATACAGTAGCTAAGGCCTCATCCTATAGACTAGCTAACCCAGTGACAAGAAAAGAGAATTCAGAATATCTTCTATACTAAATGAAGAAGACAGATAACCATACACAGATATGTATTAATAACATATATTATAAGAAAGGATACAGTTACATAACAATTCTCATCAACATACAAAATCATATACATTTCTGTAGTGTACATATGATATAAGTCCTCTTGGTCTAAGCAGTACTCACAGTCTATCACTTTCAGTTATTGTTCAATGTCTCCTTGACTTGTGGATATAGATGATCCAAGTAGTGGTAGCAGTCATCAGTGTCTTTTCCTCCAGTGCTGGGGTGATAGTAGCTTATGGAGAAGCCCAATCCTCAGTAAAGGCCTCTATAGCCTAGAGTCCTATGGTATTCAAGCCTGACACTGCAGTGGTAGTAATGCTGAGCAGCCTGGAGATGTTGACGCCACGGTGTCTGGGTTCCAAGTGAGCTGTGAGTTGAAATCTGCTTCCTTATATACCCTATCGGGGGGGTCAGACCAAACGAAGACAGGAGACAGTTCAAACGCTGGGGGTGGCAGTCCAAACGGTTAGGCCTTAACCTCTATCTGGAGCGAGGACCTGTTAGGAAGCACCCTGTGATATTCTTAATACATACATCACAATATAAATGGATTTTACAATAACAAAAAACAAGTAAATTGGTTTGGCGGAAATATACAAACACTCAGACTTTATCAAGTAAAATTTAGAAAAGCGTTTGTCTTAGTCTGAGATAGGAGTGCAACTGGCGCAACCGTTTGGAATTAATGACGTAACCGATGCACGCAGAGGTGACAAGGTTACCAATTGTTGATAGTGAGTAGCATGACTAACATAGTCACCCAGATAGTGTCAACAAATAATCTGGCCGGAATTATATTAGTATTATAATGGTACATATACCTATAGGCGAACACTCTTTTTGTTATTTCCAAGCTCTTATAGATCATTTTTAAAGCTTTCTTAACCTCCCACTGCTGGGGTGTAGTAACTAAGATTTTCATATCAAGGAAGACATTTTCGTTCCTAGGCTGACGTTTACGTACCTAGGGTGACCCCGTGTCACGACATTATTGGTTAACCTACTGTAACGACCAAGTAATGCAACACACCCTATCTCCAATATACTGAAAGAAATCGAGTTATAATTGCATTATTCGCGATGTTACCATTTTCTTGACATCGACGAAACTAGCTATCTTTGATAATATACTGTCGAACCCAAACGACCTGACATTGACAATTTATGGGTGATTAATATTATGTCTTTATTTCATATCTCTCCTTCAGGATCAGAGGCATTGAAATGTGCAAACTGCGTCCATAATGGGTTGAATCAGAATGATACATCCTGCAAGGATCCGTACGGAAATAATCAATCCTACTGGAAAGATTGCACAACGAAGATGTGCTTTGTAAGATTGATTTGTGCTTTTTCTCACGATACAATCTTTGCACTTTCGAAGCTAAATATGCAAATTCTAATTTTTGATTGTTGCGAGGACACCTCATAATTACATACATGTATGTTTACGGTAATTCATCTTCTGTAGTATTGCTATTTTCAGAATTTATCCATGTAACCTATCCAATGATACAGCATTGCATTTCGTTTTACATTTTCTGAGCTTGATAGAAACCTTACTTTCCCCAACAGAAAGTCAAAGGCGCATTCACGGTATCAAAACTAGCTGGGGAGATCTGGAGACGAGGCTGTGCTGATGAATGTATTGACGGAGCAATACATGGAGAATTTCCCATTACTCGTTTGATTAACGGTACCATTAACGGACATAGTTATTGCTGTTCTACTGATTACTGTAATGGGGCAGCCTCTTTCCACCAACTTGGACTGGCTATAGCCATCTTCTTCAACCTTCTCCTGGCAGCTGTTATCGTCCGCTGAGGAAAGCCCTACGATGTACACCTATATCTGAAAGTAAACACTAAAATAATGACGATAGAGGTCATGTGCTATCAGAATACGGAAAACCAGATAAGGATAAAGATGTTTCTTGGCTAACATTCAGATATATCCCCTGAAATATCATGTGTGGTATCTTCTTTTGCTTTTATATAAAATAAAATTATGTGGACTTTTGAATCTAGATTAGGAACTTTTTTTTAAATCATGAAAGACTGAGTTTAAAATGTTTCAGCAAAACAGTCTATAAAGTATAGAACATTTATTTTACTGATGTGTTTATTCCTTTTCGAATCAATATGGTGATGATATTGTGTTTCTTCCATGATATATGGGGTTTCTTTGAATAAAACTGCTTTATATGTCCTACACCTACATTTTGCTTCTGTTTTTCAAATACCGGGTTCGCCCTTGTTTGAAACTTAACTTAACCCTTTGAACGCTGCATGATGCCTCCAGGCATTCCCATGCGAACCGCAGCATGATACCTTGAGGCATCATAGAGTAGTTTTTTTTATAGATTCACTTTTTAAGTCGATTTATGCAAAGAATTGTTACAAGACTTCCCATATATAAATAAAACAGTATATATTCAATAAAATATGTGATCAGAGCCTATATAATACCATAATGATGTTGATTTGCGAGTAGATTTTTGGAAAAAAAATGCACAGATCGAGAGCCTGGCAGCGAGTAGAGAAATGACGAAAAAGTTTATATATATTTATAATCTTACATTTTGCTTCTCTTCCTCAGACAAGTTCAGAATATCCATATATTATATAATATGTTTTGGGGCAATCTTTGCCTTTCGTTCCTTTGATATTTACATTTTCTGCAACAAACGTAGCATCGGAGAGGTACACTTCTGGGACCTGTTTCACTAGTTTCGTGACATGTCTAGATGGCGTGTCCGGTTTGTCCGGTTTCATAAAAACTAGACATTAGACTTTGTTTTGTCCGTTCTTGCTTGCACTGTTGGTGCCAATTTTGTCACGAAACTAGTGAAACAGGTCCATGATGTGTAGATTAGTCTAATTCTTATGTCTGAGGTCTGTCTTTTCCTAAGGGCAGCTACTTGTGTTGTCACGAAACTAGACAACCCCAATGTCTGTATGGTTTCACAGACATGTCACAAAACTAATGAAACAGGTCCCTGGTCGCCCCAGTCTTACATTCCCGCCCCAAACACCACAAACCTCTTACGCTCAATGCTTCTGAAAACTTGTATAATATTCTAAATTGGGATAAAAAAAGACATTCCTGCCTGTTGAAGAATGAACATAATCTATATGTGTTGTCAATTTATTTTTATATGAATCAAAAACAACCTGTGTATATCTATCACGTCGTAGCAGTCACAGACTCACTACAGAAGTGTATGGACTAAAACCAGTTTTTCTTTTTTTCCCTATTCACATATTTATTTTGTGACGTAAAATCGATACTCAGTGGTTGAATTAATTATTATATCAGTGTTGCCCTTCAAGTTTAGAAGATGCCGAGCAGAGAGAAGCAATTCTTTATTTTCATGAAATATATTCGCTCTAGCACATCAATTCAATAATTCAAGTCATTTTCAGCCTAATACATTAACACTGTCGTCAATACGTAAAACAATAATTGTGAAATAAATAAATCTGGTGTTCTGAGGGTATTTTGTTGTCAAGGCGATGTTGACATTCAACTATAAAAGCCAGTAATTTCTTCCAAACGCTGTAGAGAGCGCTGCACCTTCTTCAGGTGTAATTCTCTACATCTTGTGCACCACTGCAAAATCTACGATGGAGGCTGAGTTCGGAGACAAAGCCACACAAGCTTTACTTGAGAGGTTTGACGAATTTGAGGACTTCAATGAAGAACAAGAATGGGTCGATGCCAAAGAGGATTACAGCACCAATTTGAGTGCAGAGGATAGCAAAGATAAACCCCTGTCCATCCTCATAACTCATAGAACTGCAGAGGGAAGGAAATGGACGCATTTGGCCAAGAAAACTGTGAGATGGGACGAGTTAGCGGATATGACAGAGCCAATCGGGATAACTCCGGAGGTCGACAGAACAAGTTTGAAGATGGTCATGGACTACATGAGGCTGTTTCTAATGCATGTATTCCTGACTAAACTCGTTATGATGACCAACGAATAAGCTGAAAAGCAAAGAAAAGCCCCTAAAAGGATGCAAGCCTGGACGCCAGTACGCCACCCTCGGAATTTGTTCCCTGATGACAAGAGTCTGTTTTCTCTCTATACGACGGTAAGTACTGTCAGAATTTGCTAAGGTTTATGTTGTTTACTTTCGTTACAGTGCAAGATCCGCAGCCAGAGGACAGGATTACCCAGTTACTAGTTGCTCATTTGCATATGCTGAAGTGTAAAAGTAGCTTTCATGTATTTTCAATCACTCAAAATTGCATGTCTTACTCGCACCACTTCAGATTTTATATCTATTTGTTATTCCTCGCATTCTTAGGGCAATGCTCAACTTGTATGTTTTCAATTTATCAATTTCACCACTGAACCAACCACAACAGAGGCTGAAGCAGACGCCAGGTGCCAGCAGGGTGCGACTTGTGGTTGCAGTTCCCGCCCGCGTCCCTACACTGACCGCGATCCACATAAACTAACTTTTTAATATATTTTAATTCTGTTGTCAAATTCCTATATAAACCAAGGAAGGAACTGGCAATCGATGAGACAACAGTGAAGCACAAGGGCCGTAGTCTACATCACCAGTACATGCCCAACAAACCTTGAAAGTGGGGTTTGAAGTGCTGGGTGCTGGCGGAGTCGGCAATGGCCTTTGTGCTTCAGATTATTCCGTTCTACGGGTGCGATGACTGTAGGGGCTATAGTACTACGGAAAATACTGCTTAGGGGTGCTGAATTACACTGATGTACAGGTCCTCAAAGAACGCCACTCCCTTAGAACCTACGCCTGTGGAACTCTCCGGATGAATCTTACGGAAGTCCCCCAAGTACTTTATGGCGAGAAAACATCCACAATTAATAGAGAAAGGCAATTCTCTTTTTTCTAGGTGCGGAAGTCTGCTGCTGAATTGGCAAATGGCAAACTACTACTAGTTTGGACGTAAGAGCCATAAATGGCCAAAAATTCCGCAATGTCAAAAGCGCTCTTTCAACTGAACCTTCAGATCCGCTATTCTAAATTATATGTGTTTCCCATTAACCCAATCGGATGTCTATTAGACGACTTGTACACCAGTGCTTTTGAGCCTTTTCTTTTTTCTCTTGTTTTTCCAGCTTGTCGATGTATATTCATCAATTCATATATAAAAAAAACCTATGCAAAGCTACCACGTAATACCAGTGTCTGATTCACAACAGAACTGTATGTACACTCAATGCAGTTGTTTTCCTCAACTAATCTAATGTATCAACCTGAGAAGTAATGATAATCTGCATATGTTGTCAATTTGTTCATCTGGAAAAAATTCTAGATAACCTCATAAATTTCGCTAACAACCAAGAAAACTCGCTAAATGCTTTACCAGTCTCCTATTCTTATTTTTTCAGGTCGTCTTATATTTTACATTGCACTAGATCATTCCTACCTGTGTTAAAACATATCTAGCACTTAATGCTATTTTCTGATTCACAACAGAAATGTACAAACAAAATGCAATTGTTTTTGTGTATCTAATCTATGGTATCAGTCTGAAACAAAGTAAACCTGGATGATCTATGTATTATCAAGGTTCTCGAAATGTATATTTTGTGAAAATATATTGACCAGAAGTGGTTAAATTGATTATTAGGTCAGAGACAAAGCCTCCACGTCTGATCACATCGAGTGCCAGACACTTAACACTATATAATATTTCAACCTGGAAAAAATAATCATTTCTACCTGCCTGTGTAAATTCATATCTATCACGTTGTGCATGTCTTGGATTCACAACAGCAGTGTATGAACATGAACTATGATTATTTTTTGTAATTTATCTATTGTATTAATCTGAAACAAAGTAATCCTGGATGATCAATAGACTTTCACGGTTCTCCACATGTACATTTTGTGAAAATATATCAACCAGAAATGATTAAGTTGGTTATTAGATCTGAGACAAAGCCCCCATGTCCGACCATGTTGAGTGTCAGACAGACACTGAATCATTGTATACCTTCTTGAGTATAGATCTCCATCTGAAACAAAAATTATTCCTGCCTGTGTAACTTAATACCTATAACATTTCGATAAGTCTCATATCAACCACAGAACTGTAAAAATGGATCATATACCTTGTTGAATCTGAAATAAAACATGCCTGCCTGTGTATAGCTAACATATGTCAAGCCTGCCTAGGCCTATATCTTTCAATTCGCACTGGCTTTATGAGGGTTCTAAATGGTTATTGCATGTCTGCTACAAGTTTTCTCAATTTTCACAGCCACACGAAACTTAGAAGAGATTGAAGGTAAACATTAACTTAAACAAAATTAATCCAACTCATTGCAGTTGATTTTGTGATTCCTGTGATCAATTAGAAACAATACTCAAGATCAATGCAGGGAAGAATCTTTAAGAAGTAGCTGAATGATAAAACCAAGCCCCCTAGCAGCGTTGGTGTCGCCCCCTATGACAACCTTCAGGAACTAGGATTCAGTATAGTGAATAGATTGGCAACCAACCCCTTTCTTCAGAGTATATAGCGATTTGACAATAATACAAACAGGCAAAGCTAGATTGGCCGCCACCTCTTTCTCCACTCTTTTCCGACTAAGAGGTTGGTGTAGTTGAGTCCAGGCCTTGTCCGATTCTCACTCTCAATCCAAGTAACTTTGTTCAATAGGTAGGTTCTGAGAGCTGGAATAATTGTAATAAATTATTCAAAGCTCGAATGATTGATAATAAAGTCCAACTTTACGGTCAATAATTCAAAATACAAACTCAATGAAATAAGAATATGGAAAACTGGCTTCAAGAGTAGGAATGGCACACTCTCCAAAGAATGGTTCAGGCTATAGAAGAGATCTCCACACAGAGAGTAAAGACCGTTTAAGGAGTCGGTTTTAAAACTAATAACGATGAAATACTTGATCTTGTCATGGTCTGTGTTGCATTCTCGTTCCCTAAAGTGATCCGTCTTTGTGGTGGACGGTCTTACCAAAAATATGGAAAAAAACCTTTTTCAAAGGTCTTTAAAATACCACAAGTTTTACCTCTTTATAGGTCCATTGCTAGGTAGTTTCGACCCTTCATAACAAAACGTCTTCCATTAAGAAAGGAAAAGGTAGATGATAAAATCTGTAAAAGATATCCTTGAATTTTGAGGACCACATTTAAAAAACGCACTGACACTTCCATCATGGTCACTATCCCCTAAGTTGGTCCTAATATTGTAATCGTTCAGCCAATATCGTTCTTAGTTTTAAAAACATCACTCAGTTATAGTGAGTCAAGGTTGCCGCGGATCTAACCCCGACATAGCATTCGTATAGCGTATATATGCTCATAGGAAGCGTCGTCCGAGGCTTTTAAAGATGAGGACAATTGTCCCAGTGGACATTCGTCACAGAAATAGATCATACAGGTACATGAAAGGGTCCTAAAGGAGGACAGCCCTTAGGGTATCGTATGTGAATCTAATGAAAAAGAACAGCCTTATCTATCAATAAAACCATTGGAAATTTGTTAACCATATACTCAAATACAAATTGGCACTATGAGAGCAATATTGAGTTAGATTCATAAATGCTTATAACTTAGTTACCAAAACCACCACTTTATGGCACCACTTGCATCATTTTGCTAGGTATTGCCGTAGTGGGTTGAGCATGGGCCCGGAGAGGTTTTAGGCTGGCTCATTGCTGCCACCTAGCAATCTTAAAACACAACACTCTTATACAAGGTCACGACCTACATGTTATACACTCAACACACCCAATACATAAGCATCTTCTGTCCTCACCACTTCCTTTTCGCCATTCTTCACACTCTCATATCTAAAATGTATTACCCACCCACCCAACACCAAATTTCTTTTAATCTTTATCTTTCATGTGTCTTACACATGGGGGTTTAAATCAATCCTATGAAATATTTACCCCATATTTCGGGTATTGTCAATTTCTCTAGATAATTATTTACTATTAATCTGCAAACAATATTACGTATAGAATATCAATACTTTATTTCACTCAGCTGGTACTTCATTTTCATCATTTTGTTGGGTAGTGCAGTAGTGTGGATCCCTCGAACACGCTCAATCCCAATCTTACGGCATGGTATATCTTACCCAGCGTTTAAACTAGACGGCTAAAAATATGACGACTGTACACAGACCGTCTAGCCAATTGTCGTCAGGTGGTGCTTGATAATGCAATCTCGGCCGTAAGGTAACTAGACCGATAGCACCACTGACCGATGGCATCTGGACTGATGGCACCCGTGCCTAGACTGATGGTAGCACTTGCCTAGACTGATGGCACCACCTCACTTTCTACCTGAACATGGAAACCACTGGATATATATAGTATGTAATATGCAATAGTTATGTAATAACAGTGTTGCCTGTTTTCAGGTGTGTTTTATTTTTACTGATTTCTGAAAAAAACCTTATTGACTTCATGACCACTGCTGCTACCGCGGCCAGCACCGAGGCGGCCGGGGCCGGGGCTGATGGGGACTTTTAATTAAGTGATATACCATATAAACCTTTGTTCTTATAATACAATATCCACTCTAAGGGCAGGGTTAGGGTAGGGTGAGGGTGAGGGTTATGGGTAAATCGGGGTCGCGGGTGGCTGGCAGCTGCCGGCGCCAAAGGGGCCGGAGCCGAGGCTGTTTTTCTAATCATCACATAAATTCTCTAATATGCGAATATAATATACCCTGTAGTTGAAAAGTGGTAAAGACAGTATACCCTGGCAAAGGCCATCAGTCTAAAGGGCAAGATCCACCAAACGAAATTAGGGCCGGCCGATGACCGTGCGGGTTGAATATGGACGTCGGCTGCTCCTGCCTCTGGTCGGCCCTAGCCGGTTGAAATAATCGCCTTGGTGGATTAGCAAATCATGTCCACTCGGCTAGGGCCAGCCGTATTCGCCTCTCGTCGGTTGTAATCGCCTCTCCCATTTCCCTGTCGTCCCTAGCCGGCCGGGCATCGTCCGGACATCGTCCGGTCATCGCCTCACCTAAATGTCACTGTTCTGCTGATCCACCGAATATTAAAATCTGTAGCCGTGTGGAGTCGGCTGGAAACTCCCTAGCCAACCCTAGCCGACCCTAGCTGACACAAAGCTGATTCATTAGGTTTTTTTAAAGGCGGCCGGTTGGCCGATGTCGACGCATTGGAAGAGTACGACACCCGCACACAAGCTTTGCCGGGCCCCGCGGCGAGGGATCGCCGCCAACACTGCGCGGCCGACACGGTGATACCCGAAGCCACGAACGGACATCGAGACTTTTGATATTTTTGGCGGAATTCTAGCACTAAAGCGTGCCATACACATTCATACGTCAATCCTTATCTTTATAAACCTTCATTGTTCGATTTAACGTGTATTTCCGTGGTTATTTGATGTTTTCTGACTGTTCCCGTCACGCCGACACACCGCTTTGCTCAATACGCGGGTTGCACGCGGCGCCGCCTATCAGGAAACTTGATTACTACGTAAAATGCGCGCGCTACCTATCGGATCAATGGAGAACTCGGCTGGCCCGTCCCCGCGAGTGCCGTGTGGACGCCATGTGGACGTCGGCTGGCGGGAAATAACTATTTTTGGTGGACCAGCACAGAGAATTTAGAGAATTCCGGACGGCCGGACGTCGATTTTGGTGGATCTAGGGCTTAAGTGAGCAGCGCCATCAGTCTAGGTAATATTGCCATCGGTCTACGGAAAATGTTGCCATCGGTCCGAAGAGGTGCCATCAGTCCAGGTGAAATCGGCCAGTGGTGCCATCGGTCTAGATATCACTTGATGAAGCTAATGAAATATTAGTGAAACGTTGAGACATTGATTTCATTTTATGGCTGAAAGTGGTCAGGTGGTAAAAAATTCAAGAATCATCGCCTATAATCGTTTGGTGTAAACTAGAAATCGTCTACTGCCGACGATTTTATATTGATGACTATTTAAAAATGGTTTTAATAACCCGGCGTTAACACTAGACGAGTATAGGTGGCGATGTAGATATAAGAGACGTAATTTGCATAATTCAAGGTCACTCGGAATATGCCTCTAGCTTTCCTATTATTTATTTGGACAGGGAACCAGTCTATATGGTAGCCAGTGCATTCACTGGACTGGAAGTGGCCACAGTCATTTATTGGTCAGTTAGTACTGAATTCTCATTGGTTACTTCAGTGAGTCAATGACTGCGCCATAGGGTCAGCTGTACAATTTGTACCAACCCTTTATATCTGTATATAATTTTTATTTTATTGGGTTTGATTCATTAGTACAATAACTCCGATCTTCCATCAAACCCTGTGACAGTTTTATATTCTACATTTACTGACATCTCGACAGTACCTTCGTCACACTTCACCCATGTTTAATAACAAGTGTTGTGGGAAACAAGTTCCAATTTGAAGATAGTCTGTGCATAGTAATTAACATTATAGGCTGGTGTTTTGCGATTAATAATATGTTGAAATAGTGCAGATGAGGATGACAAGAGGTAGTATGATACTGGTGTACTGGGAGCATGTTATTTTCCTTTTTTCCCCTTTTTCCAAACCCGCTAATTTAGTTCATCTTATATTTTGTTTCACTCTTGTCCAGAGCAGTTGCATACAACAGGGATATGTGTGATATCTGATTACTTATCTCGTTGCTTCATTTATAATACATCTCCTCACACCTCGCCGATCTCACCCTGTCTTGCTCTTGGAATCGTGTCTTGATTCCTCAAGACATGAGGTTCATAATACTCAAACCAAGAGTGAAACTTACAGTGGATACATTATGCATGCATAGTGGCATAAAACTATCTACGATCTTTTTATTCAACAAGTAAAAACAAGAAAGAAAAAAAAGGGGGGGGGGAGAAGAGGGAAGAAGAGGAGAAGGCCTAGCTAGTAAAGAATTTGGTGATTGCTTGATGGGTCTTACTTGTGTTATAAATGTCAGAATATTTTCTCAGATCAATGATTTCTTTATATGGTGTTTGAAGGTCTCTTTTTTCATATAGTTTCTTTACCCATTCCGGCAATTTGTTCAACAATATAGGTACCCTGTAGTAGGGTGCTTTTCTTATATTGATGACTATTTAAAAATGGTTTTAATAACCCGGCGTTAACACTAGACGAGTATAGGTGGCGATGTAGATATAAGAGACGTAATTTGCATAATTCAAGGCCATCGGAATATGCCTCTAGCTTTCCTATTATTTATTTGGACAGGGAACCAGTCTATATGGTAGCCAGTGCATTCACTGGACTGGAAGTGGCCACAGTCATTTATTGGTCAGTTAGTACTGAATTCTCATTGGTTACTTCAGTGAGTCAATGACTGCGCCATAGGGTCAGCTGTACAATTTGTACCAACCCTTTATATCTGTATATAATTTTTATTTTATTGGGTTTGATTCATTAGTACAATGACTCCGATCTTCCATCAAACCCTGTGACAGTTTTATATTCTACATTTATTGACATCTCGACAGTACCTTCGTCACACTTCACCCATGTTTAATAACAAGTGTTGTGGGAAACAAGTTCCAATTTGAAGTTAGTCAGTGCATAGTAATTAACATTATAGGCTGGTGTTTTGCGAATAATAATATGTTGAAATAGTGCAGATGAGGATGACAAGAGGTAGTATGATACTGGTGTACCGGGAGCATGTTATTTTCCTTTTTTCCCCTTTTTCCAAACCCGCTAATTTAGTTCATCTTATATTTTGTTTCACTCTTGTCCAGAGCAGTTGCATACAACAGGGATATGTGTGATATCTGATTACTTATCTCGTTGCTTCATTTATAATACATCTCCTCACACCTCGCCGATCTCACCCTGTCTTGCTCTTGGAATCGTGTCTTGATTCCTCGAGACATGAGGTTCATAATACTTAAACCAAGAGTGAAACTAACAGTGGATACATTATGCATGCATAGTGGCATAAAACTATCTACGATATTTTTATTCAACAAGTAAAAACAAGAAAGAAAAAAAAGGGGGGGGGGGGGAGAAGAGGGAAGAAGAGGAGAAGGCCTAGCTAGTAATGAATTTGGTGATTGCTTGATGGGTCTTACTTGTGTTATAATATCAGAATGTCAGAATATTTTCTCAGATCAATGATTTCTTTATATGGTGTTTGAAGGTCTCTTTTTTCATATAGTTTCTTTACCCATTCCGGCAATTTGTTCAACAATATAGGTCCCCTGTAGTAGGGTGATTTTCTTGCAAATTCAGAGCTAAGCCTTGAGAAGTGTAGCATGGTCCCTGTTCTCGCTCATGTCATCATGATTGATTCCCTATGCATTTCATTTACTAATTTGATTGACTTATGCACTCCTTGTGTAGAATTCAGTCTCCTTCTAATATAGCTTAGGAACATCTCATCACGTTTCCTTTTCAAATAAATGGATGTTTACTATGTAAATAAAGCAATCTGTTATAGACATTGTAACTCTTCTCTAAGCATTCTAGTTGATTTCTTCTTAAAGTTCTGAACCAGCCTTTACCTCACCCCTGGTATTTTTTCCTCATAGACTTAACATTGGGAACTCGTATCCAAAACCCATCGAGTATTTACCAAATAAATACTCAATGAGGAATTATGTCACATATTTTAGTCGATTAGTCAATGTGAAGGGTGAGAAAAATTCAGTAACCTATTAGAATTTAGGGTCAGAACTCGATCCCAACTCGTTTGAATTGTTACGTAATTCACGTGGCTTTGCCTTGTGAATTTCTACACGATTCAGACTCGATGGGATACGAATTCTGACCCTAATCCTTCATAGGTTTCCTCTGTAATAGCCGGCCAAGAACTTTGCACTATGTTATACTGAGATCTGCAGGTCTATTAATGAATCAAATCATTGACGTCATGGTGGGTCATATCGTCTGGCACGTCGATTGACCAGAAATAACGTACATCTTACATGGCTGCCCTAAGATTGGAACTAATCTCTGACGAAGAAAACGTACGCACAGCTAATTAGAGACCAGACTCCACAGTACCCCAATAGGCCCAGTTTACCTACTGATTTTGACCACCGATTATAGAATCTGGTTTGCCGATTGATCATAACATGTTCCTGACAAAATATCAGTTAGTGCAAACAGCAACACTACAATCCCGCTCAACAATTTCTCTCCCCCAAATTGCGTAAACTGGCATCACTGCAGATTTTAGGCTACCGACAAAATTACAGCTGGTTTATATATACAACTTGGTTGAAATAATTGGTGATGGAGAGCAGATTTAATTAAATACTCCGCCAGTGCCAATCAAATATTTAACCAGTCATCAGATTTAAACGTCTAAACAATGTCACCGATTATCAGTACCGATATTTTCTCGGGGTACACCACCTACCGACTTTTTTCTTCCCGATACAATACCAGGAAGATGGGCATGCCGAGCGTGGATATGTCAAGCGTTTGGCGTGCCAAGCTTGGGCATGCTGAGTGAGAGCGTGCAGAGCCAAGTGTGGGCATACAGAGCATGGGCATGCAAAGCTTGATGGGTGTTGATAAATGCTGTGGGTGTTGCTCTGGGTATTGGTGTGGATGGGTATTGATGTGTTGCTGTTGGTGTTAATATGGGTGTTGCTATTGATGGATGATGATGGGAAGTCATATTGGTGGTTGTTGTTGTGGGTATTGCTGTGGGTGCTGTTGCTGATGGGTACTTTTTTTTTTTTATTTTTTTTTAATACGTTTATTTAGGGTACACATTGCAAAAATGATACACAGGCTTGGCCTAGGCCGTTCTGCCGCCTGGTCCCTCAGGTAACATACACAGTCAGGTAATAAAATAAAAAGATGAGTAGAGCTGGTACAATCCAGGGATATAGTCGACAACACAGTCGAACAAGGGTTATTTTCAGAGGGGTTTCCTTACCAATTTAGCAATGAGATGAATGAAACAAGTACAGTGCAACTTAGTATTAGATCAATCAGCAATAAAAAGCCGATTTACAGTAAAACTCAAACTCAGTACTGTACGGTGGATTTTTCTCTGTTTACATAACAGGCCCACGGCAAACTAGTTTGCCCTCTAGTTTGGCTAGCAAGAAAGTTATTATTTGACAACAAGTTACAGATTTGGTTTAAATTAATCTTTCTACATAGAACCTGGCACTGTTGCAATCACAATCGGTGCTTGATATACTTCTAGACGTTTATGCTAATGTAGTTCACACTCAAGGGTATAATAGGCCATAAGAGAGATACAGAACACTGTTGCAATCACAATCGGTGAACGGGTCTCTGTGCTTACTATCTAAGTAGTTATGGTAAATAACAGCTCTGATAATTAACTTTAACTAGTAACTTGAAGTTGTTTAAGTTCTTCATTACAGTATAAACCTCTTTAAGGCAGTTCCACTTTGTAATGGCCTTGCAGTAGAAGCTCTTGTTGAAAACAGCGTTTTTTAACGGTGGTTGCAGAAGCCTGAGACCTTGTTTATTCCGCATTGGTAATTGCCTATTGCCAATTAGATCATCAGATTTGGTTAGGGTATATGCATAATAAAGTAAATGAAGGTCCCTTCGATCAGTTAAAGTCCAGATCTGGGTCAGGTCATGGAGTTGATTAGTAGTATAACGTAGATTGATACCTAGTTTAACTCGATAAGCAATACGAAGAATTTTGTTTTGTAGTTTTTGCAAGATATCCGATCTATAAGTTGTTCCATTATCAAAGATAAAATCTGCGTAGTCAAGATATGGGCGGATGGTTGATTTATAGATTTGGATCGTGGTGTTAGAGTCAATGAAATTTCTAATTTTTGAGAGAAGGTAAGTCTTATGAGAGACCTTTTGGACAACCGAGCTTGTATGCTCATGGAAATTTAGTTTTCGATCTATATGCAAGCCAAGGTAGTTAAACACTTTGACCTGTGTCAGTATGTTATTATTAATAGTTAAATCAGTATCAGGTACTTTACCAGTAGTGGCAAAGGACATCCATACCGTCTTTTTTTCATTTAGTGTGAGAATATTTGCTTTGCACCATTCTGTTATTATGCAAATTACAGTGGTCATTTTGTCAAATGAGTTTGTCGTAATAACTGCATCGTCTGCATATAAACAAACGTGGCAGTCATGAGGGTTCAACACCTTAGGTAAATCGGTTATAAAAACCAAAAATAATGTAGGCCCGAGCACCGAGCCTTGAGGCACTCCATAAGTAACAGGGAGGGATTTAGAAGTTTTTCCATCAAGATAAACACATTGTTTCCGCTGAGTAAGGTAGCTTAAAAACCACGAACACGTATAGTTATTTAGCCCAAGAGAGTAGAGTTTATAGAGTAGAAGTTTATGAGAAACAGTGTCAAAGGCTTTTTTGTAGTCCAAAAATAAAGAGATTAGGGGGCTATTACTAGAAATATTGGCATAAATGTGATAAAGATAGTCAGTAATGGCTGAGATTGTAGATCGTTTTTGCCTAAATCCGTGCTGTGATGATGATAAGTAATTATTTGTCTCCAAGTATTTCTTAAGTCTGTTATTGACTAGCTTTTCAAGTAATTTCCCAGGTAAGGGTAATAAGCTAATAGGGCGAAGGTTCGAAACATTATTGATATTGCCTTTTTTGGGGATAGGAGTTATGGTGGCTTTTTTCCAGTCTTGTGGGAAAGAACAGTTGAATAGAGACGAATTAAACAGTGTTAGAGCTATGTCGGGTGCCGCCTGAAATACCATTTTAATGATAAAGGATCTAATGTTCATTACTGAGGAGGATTTGTTACAGTTGATGTTCTTAAGGATTTGATTGACTTCATCAAGAGTAAACGGGGTGTCAAACAGAGAGAACTCTATTTCTCGAACGGAGGTAAAGGGGTGTTTTCAGGGGGAAAAGACTCAGCCAACGTTGACCCAATGGTAGCAAAAAACTCATTAATGTGGTTAGGTATTTCGCTGGGTTCAATGTCAAGGCCTGAGGTTTGGTCCACCATTCTAGTTATCATAGCAGACCTGTCTTTGGGAAGAAGTGATCTAACCCCTTTCCAAAATTGTTTCGGATTACTCTTGTGGCGTTTGAGGAGTTTATGGACCTGTGTCTTCTTGTTCTTAAAAATTAAGGATTTAACTTGGTTTTTGTAGTATTTTGCAATACGATAGTAGTCAACAGAGTTAGAATTATTAGCCTTTCTATAAAAATAATCTCTATTCTTTATCATATGAAGGATCTTGTCAGAGAGCCATGGCGGTTTTGACTTTGATACTATGAGCCTTCTAACTGGTGCCACAGTAGTTAATGCAGAATTAATATTATGTAAAAGGATTCTCCATAGTTCCTGTGGAGGCTTATCAACTGTGTAACTCGTCCAGTCACAGGCAAAGAACAGCTCAAGGAAAGTCTCCTTATTAAAGTTTTTGTATGACCTGGCATTAATAATCTTTTTGGGTATCTTATTCCTCATCACTTTTAAGACTAGTACTACCGGGAGGTGGTCACTAAAGTTATAGTTTATGACCTCGGATATTGAGACGTTAAGGGCATTAGTGTATATGTGGTCAATAATAGTCGAGGTCGTGGGTGTTATTCTAGTGGGGCTTTTAATGAGCTGGTTAAGGTTCCAGTATTTACCAAAATTATCTATATGTCTTTATTTTTAGAATTGGGTCTTTTGCGTCCACATTAAGGTCACCCATTACTACGATGTTATTAGTAAATTGTACAGATTCAAAAATTCCCTCCAAGTATTGGTACATAACAGTCGGGGAAGTTGGGGGTGGTTTATAGACGTTAACTGATAAGTACTTTTTATTATGTATTATTAATAAGACAGTAATCAGTTCATATTTGCTGGTAATTATGGTATGTTGTGTTAGAACTTCATGTTCAATATAGTCTTTCATATAAAGAATAAGGCCACCGGCCTTTTTGTCCACATGAGGACGCCTGTCAAGTCTAATAAAGTTATAACCTGGAATAGTCAGGTTAGCATCCGGGTATCGTGGATCGAGCCATGTCTCACAAACAAAGATCACATCAAACGATGCTATAAAGGACATGAATTCGTCAAAATTAGGTATTAGGCTATAGATATTCAGGCTGACAAATTTTAGCCCTTTAGCCTTATTTAAGGATAAAACATCAATCATATGGAGAGATACCAGTTACAAGGGGGGATACAGGAGAAGTGAAAACCATTACAAGGGTGAAATAAGATGAAACAATAGTGTGAAACCCATGAAAAAACCCAAATACCAATTAAATGTACGACATAATCTACCTGAAAGTGGGGATACACTTTCGAGCTGCTGGTTTATGAGGCACAAATATACTTCAATTTTTGTAGGCACATAAGTTAGTTTATAGTACGATTCCAGAGGAATAGTTTTACACATGTGTCAATGGTTGAAGAAACAGTAGCATTAGCTTCATCATCCAAGTGACAACCGTCATACATGTGGAAATAGCGATGTGAAAAACGACCCTTTCCCGTCGCTTTGTGAAAGGTTGTTGCGATCCGTGGGGTTACAAGTTTATGTGAGTGGTTGAAGGTTGAAATAAATTGATTTACAGCGGTGATAGTGTCATTGAGTAGACCTTGCTGGGGATGGGATGGGGAGTCAGGGACTGTATTTGGCAGATCTCTGTGGGATCGTAGGCGTTGTTGGTTCTTAGCACAGTTAAATTTATAGAGGTCCATCCCTAGAACTGGGAGGAAGAGGATAGGTGTACCAGTACTCCGGTGGATAGTGTCGTGCACATACTGTATTTGTTCTTGAAAGTTTAGGGTTGCAGTTGTGACATCTACTTCTTGCAGGAAGACTTGTCGGGTTAAACTGTTCCTGTATGTTATGTCACAGATACCCGCGTATATTATGGTTAAGTCGGGGGTGAGGTTTTTTGTTAGCCTGATTGCATGTTGTATTAAGTCCGAATAACCCTTGCCGGAGAAAGAGTGGACAGTGTAAAAGATATCCGGCAAGTTAGACAAGTATGGGTGAAGCTTAAAGCCACGTGAATCAGCTATGATTAAAACCAACATGGTGTGTTGCAGTCACAAACGCACCCGAGGGTTAATTAAAGATTTCAGCTGAATTAAGGAATGGTAGGTAAATCACACTTAACAAGTTCACGGATATCTAGATGTCAAGACAGCTCAGGTCAGTGGTTGTAGGTGTATAGGGTCGATTAGGCCCGGTTGGTCGTCTTCAAGTTCCGGGGCAGGGTGAGGGACTGGCTGTACGTGTGCTGGTGCAGGTGCGGGTTGAGGTAACACCTGGGCAGCCGGCGGTGTGTGAGGGGTAGGAGTAGTGTAGTGTAGTTGCAATGTCTTGCGTGTGTCCATCAGTATTATGCCCCCAAGGTTTCGCCCAGTATATGAGCCAAGGTGAAGCTCCTTTGCCTGCAGATTGCACCCGGTGCCCCAGGTTGGGTCTAGTGTGGCCTCGAGAAGTCTTTTTTCTCCCGTTTCCAAGAGTTTACGGCGCAAATCAGGGTTCTGATGATATTTCTCAAGGCTCAGGTCACGGAGCACGTTTTCTGCCACAGCAGACCATTCAGGCGTGTCGAGTGGTTTTGTTGCCCTCTTGGCTTGATAGGGGTCATCAGTTGCGAGGACTTGTTTAGCAAGGGCTGGAGCGTTCGCGTACAGAGCTTTCTTGTAGCAGAAGGCCTGCTCTACTGACTCAAAGCATATCCCATCTGTCAGAATCTTGGTAGGATACATGTTGGAGTATGGGGAGTGGTGGCTATGGTAGGCAATAGCGTGGGGTAATACCTTTGTTTTGAGGCTGGCAAGACTGAGGTTATCAGGGAGTTGGTTAAGATTTTTGTAGGAGTAGTATCGGCCTTCGTAGACTAACCCACGCCCCCTGATTTTGGTGTCAACTCCCGCTTTTTCGGCCATGCGGTTAAGTGCACGGATTTCAGCTTTTTGCATTTTAATCTCATTGTTCGCGTCTTCATTGACATATACTTCCCTCATGTCAGGGTATTTTTTCAGCTTATTTTTAGAACGAAGTACCCGGTCTCGTGTTGAAGATTTTACGAACGATACCATAATTGGTCTACCAGGGCGGTCCGGGCGGCCAATTCTGTATGCCTGGTCAAGATCAGCTGGTTCAATTTGCGGCTCTATACGGGTGATTATGTCATAGGCAATATCAATTGGGCTTTCTTTGTCCGTTTGATTGACACCTTCAATGAGGATGTTTTTTTTCCTCGTATTATGGTCCACCAGTGTAAGCGCTTCGTGTTATTGCGAAAGCTTATCAGCAAATCTCACATGACTCTTTTCCAGATCACTAAATCTGCTTTAGAGGGAGGCTAGGTTGGATTTGAGCGCTCTGTTTTCTGCTTTTAGTTGATCAACGTCGGCCTGCGTGTGTTCTAACGACTGTTGGAGTGCAGGGAGGCCTTCTAGGTTTTTTTTTGTTTCGGCTGTAGTGACATGTGTCTCACTCGTGATTTTGACAAGACAGTCTAATACAACAGTGATACGGTCTAGTCTGAAATCCTCATCAGTGTTAGAAGTTGATCGGGTTTTTGTCTTGGGTCTGTCAGTGAGTTCTTTCAGGGCTCTCTTGGCGGAATCAACATGACCTTCAATAGGTTCGTCCATGTTGGTGGGCGATAACAGGGGTCGGGGGCAGGTTGAAATAATACACGGGAGCACAGTGCATAAAAAACTCAGTAAAGTCACCCTTACCGTGTGGAAGAACATACAAACTTATTCCAGGTCTTCAGCAAGTTCTTATGCGCCTGTCGGTCAAAGTAGTATGGGCAGTTATGTGGCTGAGTATGGAATAAACAATGTAAATATATCAGCTCTCACAGTGTGCGTCCGCCGGTGCTCTACTCCATTGCTCTGATGTGGGTGTTGCTTTTGGTATTGATGTGGATGTTGGTGTTGATGGGTGTGGGCATTGCTGACCTACGTCTTAACACCCACAGCAACACCAACTGATTTCAATACCCACCAACATCTATAGGAATCAATACCCACAGCAACACACAGCAACACACAGCAACACACAGAGTAACATCCAGAAACACCCACACCATCAGACACCTACAGGAACCAACTCCCACAGCAACACCCAGCAACACCCACACCAAGCAACACCAGCACCCATATCAACACCAACACCCACGTCAGCATCCAAGTCACAACACCAACAGCAACACCCACTGATATAAACACCCACCAGCAACTATAGGAGTCAACTCCCACAGCAACATCCAGCAACACCCACATCAACATCCAGTAACACCCACACTCAATAATACCAACACCCAACAACACCTACAGGAATCAACACTCACATCAACACCCATTACCATCCAACACCTACAGGAATCAACACTCACATCAACACCCATTACCATCCAACACCTACAGGAATCAACACTCACATCAACACCCATTACCATCCATCAGCACCGACAGCAACATCCATCAACACCCATAGCAATAGCCAACAACACCCATATCTTTTTGCAACTGGGATTACAGTATTTGATTGTTGCAGGTTGGGAGGTATCCAGGTTTACAATGGGCTCAGTCATGCTGACCCAGCTTTACCACTACGGTGACCTGGGGAGGGGGGCGGCTGCAGTTTATTTATCGTTAGCCGCCATGTGACCCACCGATGGTGCTGGAGAGTGTTCATCGGACCAGAGTAACCATCCGGTGAGATCTGGGGTAATGGAATACTACCACAGGTCTTGCTCGGACCCAGACCCAGTATAAAGTAGCTACTCAAGCGAACATCTGTCATGTACAGGAGCAATGGATGAGCCATACAGGCGATGAACAGGTATAAATCGTTACCCTATTATACAGCACTGGCCCGGAATACAGCTGGAGAGAGCTGGATTAATTCCGGGTTAGCATCGGAGTATGATTCTGGGCCTTAAAACGGTGACTCCTTATATGAAGCATTATGGGCTAACTGAAGAGTTGAAACTCTCACGCCAACCCGCCGACGTTCACTTCAACCATGGGCAGCTAACGAGAAGGCACCACCCACGCACCCTACAAACTCTCCAATCTTTTCTTTTCCTTCTCTCCTACTCCGTAGGGCTCATCAATAGCTCCAGAACTATTATCTTATCTCGAATGTATGTTATGATGGACCTCTAAAACTTATCTCGTATCTCCAATATACTCAATAAATGTTATGTCCATACCCGTGCTTTGTGTTAGTCATTATGAAGTTGAACACATGGAGGCACAACAATGTACCGTATAGAGCGTTGGGAGCGTACTCTAACTATGCAGCTTATCTGAGCATGTGGTCCACGCTCAAGAAAGTCATTGAACCTGGTTACAAACACCGAGGTTTGAGAGAGCAGGCAGAAGAACATTCATTTCGGCTGCACAGGCTTCTTTGTATCTATGAGATGTTATCAATCCACTACTATACATTCTATCATAACTGCACGTCACGTGATTGTAGTTATTTCCGTCATGACGCTCGGCGTGCAGCAGCGTCTTCGCGATGGCATCTAGTGCTGACCCGCGCCACCAGGGGGAAGTCGCTTCCGCTGGGCGGATGTTATTTGTACGCGTGCGCGCCAGTAGTATGGCTGCACCTTCATCATTGCCCGGTGAAGGAATGCTACAACCCGGTCACGTGGGCGCCGACTGAAGCCACTGTGAGGCACTGCGGAAGTCACGTCTACAAGGAGTCGGCATCATGTCTACGATTAGACGGGAAAACACAATTAGGAATTCCATATTGAGAGAAAACAGCCGTCACCATTCTGGCGCCCTGTGAAACCTGTGTCCTGAAGATCAGTGATTAAGATCTGGATTGCCGTTAAACTCCGACAAGTTCTTGGACTAAACTTTAATTATCCTGAGCTCCAACTATATTTCACATGGTTCTGAGCCTAGTAAGGTGACATTTGAGTTATGCTTACTGCCAAGGCAATGCCACTGCCATAAGAAATGGGAAGTAAACGGATTATATGGTGATTATCCGTACGTAAATTGGTCTTAAGCGGCACTTGTGAAGTACCAAAATTCAATAATCAGGAGTTGTCACAGCCATATCTCTCTCGGAGCCTAGTTCACCGCTGATTTGATTGAACTTGGAGAGTAGACAGAGGTGCGATTTAATTACTTCTATCCACCTTGTGAAGGCATCATAATCCTGTCTGGAAACCATGGCCTTGTATATGACGACAACCCGCTCGGCAATTACGGTAGGTAAACACCTCTTCTTGTTTTATGTTTATTTTTAAAGGGAAGAAATGTCTACTGATAAAAGTTATGAGAAAAGTTTGAGTCTACCCTCGTTATGTTTCAGTGCGAATTCTTTTTGAGGCTTTCAAATGATGCTGAGTTCGACAGCTATTGATTCCGTGTATCCAGCACGCCAGCTATTTTTGTATCAAATTTCGTCCCAGCCCATATCTGATTATATATAATCATGTGATATGAAATGGCATCCTTTATTTCATTACTTGTTTTACTTAATAATATTGAATATCATATTATAATTGAAATCTCTGCACGTTTTCATTTCAATCCATTGCTTTTTGACGAATTAAGATGTGTAAATACATGTAAATGTCGTATTTGATGCATTAGGGCATCATTTGCCCTACACTGGTGAATGGTTTAAGGGATCATTTGCCCTACACTGGGGAATGCCTCAAGGCATCATTCTTCCTACATTGGGCAATGCCTCAATGCATCGTTCTCCCTACTGTTGGGAATGTCTCAAGGAATCATTTGCAATATACTGGGGAATACCTCAAGGGGCATCCTTTCCCCTACACTGGGGAATGCCTCAAATAATCATTCTCCTTAAACTGATGAATGCCTCAAGGCGTCATTCGCCATGAATGGGTTCACTATCAGCCCAAGGACTTCCACAGCAGGGATAACGAGCAAACAGCTGGGCAATGTCCGGGCCACACTATCCATGTCATAACGGATCACGGTGAGACTGTGATGACAATGACAACAAACCGTAAACACAGAAACTACGCACAAGGGATACGGTCATGACCCTTGCAAACATCAAACAACAGACAGACAAGTATATATATATATATATATATATATATATATATATATATATATATATATATATATATGGTGACGGCTGATGATACTGAGTGACATAGGATGATGGAAATGATTTATTAGAAGAGTGTATTACCTTGTATAATGGCGCTGATGCCGTTGTGAATCAGAATGAGCGGATGCGTCAAACAAAGGTAGCTTTCATTTATGGGAGGAAATGGTTCTGACATGTGTTGTCTAGCGCTCTGTCAAGTCATTGCGCCTCGTTGGCCGACATAGGAATCATACATCACTTTCCATTACTCCACCTATCCTCCAATACATATATACGCCTACCTGCCTTCTAGATTGGCAACCAACTTTTGTCTGTATTAAGCTACAACGTAGGGTTGATCGGGTTATGTCCTACACGGTGGCTGCCGTGTGCGCCTCCAACCAAGTATTTTTGTTATATGTAGACTCTGAAAGCAGACATACTTAATAGGAAATATTCAAAGCTAACACATTGATAAAGAAACAAAGATTTATGTTCATTATGTCTTGAAAAAATAATGAAATAGAAAATTGTCTTCGACACACGCTCCAAGCAATACAAAAGGTCTGGCAGGAGAATAACAAATAGACAGGTTCCCTGTCCCGACATTGTGTGAGTGAGCACATCTATAGAACAGGCTTCCAGACTAAGTAACAGACATTTCCCTGTACACTGGTTCCCCGGGTATCCACTGGGAGGCTCGGCGGAATGTTAGTACAACCACCTACACAGTCGGGCCCCAGCCAAATCTCCCCGTAGTGATTCGGATTTAACCCGACCAGAGCTAACGTAACGTTGCTCTGGCGGCCACTGTATACCTACCATTAACATCTTACTCTTCTTGCTTCTTCATCAAACCAAGGAAGTCCACTTCTTACACTGGCAACCAGAGCTACACAAAATTAGCTCTGGTCGGGTTAAATAAGGGACTGCCTTGACCCAGTAGCGGGAACTGTTTGTTACTCTCCTACCAGATTTTCTGTACTGTTTGGAGAGTGTGTTTAGGCATAACCTCAAAGCCAATTTACCATTTTGTTATTTCCTTTTATGTGTATTTTTAGAATGGAACCACCATGAAGCTAAATTCCATGATCAATTTGTTCAGCTATGAATTTTACCTATTAGGTATTTCTGCTTTTAGAGCCTACAGAAAACAAAACTACTTGGTTTGAGGCGAACACAGAGGGATACCGTGTGTGATTTAACCCGACCGACCCCTATCTCTTAGAAGGGAGTGGTTGCCAAACTATCCACTTCTTTGCTCAAACACGCCACAACATAGCCTGGAAGCCTTACAGTCAGTTTTCGTTTTTAATGTTACCAGTACATATCAATGGGACAACATTATACTACCATCAGATAAAGGGGTCACATCTCATGCCAGAGTGGCATTTTATAATAAACAAATAACAAAAGAGAATTTACAAAATACAAATATACATCGAGTGTGAGGGTGTTTTTTTGGTTGTTTTTTTTTTATCTCTGAACGGCGCTCGTTTTTATTTATCTTCAGAAAACTACTCTCATACTGCTCTATGGTTTAATGTACTTCCTGACACTAGAGTTGGACGGTTGCATGTCATCACTGTCTGGCTTAATACAATTCTTGCTTAACTTTCATTTTGAAAGTACTCCTTATCCTTGATTCCTGTGCCACATGTGTTAGACTATCCCAAAGATTACTCCCTACGTAAAATGGAGATCTTTTGTATATCTCTAAATTCGGCCTTTTGAACTTCAGTTTGCATTTTATGTTAGTCCGGAGATTAAAGGTAGATATCAGCTGATTCTGGAATGTTTTTCATTTCAAACTATTTTAATTGCGTTATCGGGGGATCTCGTGAGGGAGAAAGGGTGAATTTGCCTGCTTCAAGGTTGCTCAGAATATCCCTCTAACTGTCTTATTATCTATTTGGACAGGGGATCAGTCTAGCCACAACATGCTTATAAAACCTTACTCATTTTCCTACCCACCACTCAATTTAAACCATTTGATTTTATATTTCACCAAATATTCATCAATTTCTTAAAAATCAAATGAATAGTAATTACCCATGAATGCATTATAGGCCCGGCGTCCACCTACTACGATATGGCACCGATATGCCCTACGATGCACCTCCCGATAAAAAATCAATATCGGTTACCTAATATCGGGGCAGTTGACCACGTTTCTGCGATTAGACACCGATAAAACCCCCATACAATGCGTGGTGGATTGGGATATCTAGACATGATTTTGCACCTTCCCGATATGGCACCGATTTTGACATTTTGTATCGGTGCCATATCGGGAGGTCTACGATTCTATCGTAGTAGGTGGACGCCGGGCCTAACTTATAAATAAATTCTATTTACCCGACTTCAACCATTACAAGCCAGTCTAATAGGGATATTATGATAAGGTAGTGTAGGTAGCTCATTTGTACTACACGGGTCCAGACTGTGATATAATGATAAGGAAGTGAAGGCAGCTCATTTGTACTACAAGGGCGCCTCCTCCACCCGAATCCACAGAGTTGACAATCCTCTAAAGCCGATTACACGTGAACTGTAGCGTCACTTCCTCCCAACACATTCACTACAGTATTTTGCTATTGGACTGATGATCAATTTCCCCATCTATCTACGCACCCTCTGAAGATGAAATAAAGTCTTTGGACACATAGGGCGGTTTATATATTATACGCACAGTATTTACTGGTTTCAGATACAAGTGACGGTATGCCTCGGGGGGTTCACACGTGGGTGGGATTTTTAAAACCTGCTAAATTGCCAAAATAAGCTTATTCAAGGTTCATGTTGTATAAACGTATCTCATGAATGTAAAAATGAAATTATTTGGTGTATCTTTTGATAATCTTTCTTTCCAACATAGGGTTTTGTAGAGCTCTGTGGAATTTTTCCTTCCGAAAATCAACAAAAACTGTGATTTTCTTTTGATTTTTGCTTTGTTCAAAATCTGGGAGACACAATTTCGAGCAAATTGTATTTATTAACATGTTTAAAGCATATGTTATGAGAAGTGTAGACAATATAATTTTGAAAATTGGTAAAAGATTGAAAAAATATTAAAATGGTAAAAACTATCCAGGACCTTCAAATTTTCCAACATAGAGACCCATAGAGTATGTTGTTCAAGACCCCAACTTTCAGAGGAAAATACTAATGAGATATATAGTGAGAAATGGATTTTTCTTTATTGTACAATGTTGACCAGAATCCTGACTGTGATACCTGAAAGTTTCAACACAATCAGATTATCCATCCTGATATCAGAACATTATGATCCCATGATGATATTTTTCCAAAAACATGGGTTGTTGGACAACACACCTCTAAAGGATGTGTAAAAGAAAAAATAATCATAATAGAATAACAAATATCATTGGTTATGTTAAGTACCCCTACCACTCATGAATACCCTGGTTGGTTTTTTTCTAAATAAAAAAATATACTTTTTATTGTTCAAAAACTGAACACGTGTTGTCCGACACCCCGGGGTGTCGGACAACACTCTGTTTTACAAGTTATGATTTTGGGGTTGTTTTTTATCAGTAATTGAGTGGTTTGCTTTGTGAAATATAGCTTATTATCATTTCATTAAAAATATAAAGTATTATAGCCTAAAATATTATTTTTCTCATTGTTCTGAGTAATTCTATTAACGTGTTGTCCGACACCCCTCGTGTTGTCCGACACCCCTGTGTTGCCCAACACCCCAAATATGGTTTAGAGCTTTTCTTTTAAATCTGATATATGAAAAAGGTATTTTGGATAAAATATAATGTGTGTCACCGTATAATATTAGTCATTCTTAAGTTATAAGCATTTATAACATTTCTTGAAATTTCAGATATTTAGGGGGTTGGACAACATGCAGTATTATACACAACTTCAAAAGGCTCTCAAATCTAAACCATTGATCTGATTTTGTTGGAATAATATTTTTCTGGAATGTACTTAGTAGGTGAGTAACATAAAATATAAAAAGAAGTATTATTCGGAATTTTTTTTGCGTGTTTTATCCCAGGTTCAAAGCTTAATTTAGCAGGTTTCAAAAATCCGACCCACGTAATAATATGCGAGGGCATGCGAGGATATTGCGTAGATTCAACACCTAGTCTACATGCCTTATACAATATTATGGAAACAAGATTACTCCATCATGTGTTCATATACTCTACCTTTTTCGTTTATAACCCGATACACTATACCACTTCGTTTGTAACCCGAAATTGGGTTCTAAATAACTAAAAATAAAACTCCAAGAGGCCCAAATATATCTATTTGAAGTGACACATTATGACAATGACACATTGTGAGGTAATTGTAAATTGCTTATAATTTACTGCCATGCTGCACTCTTACCTCAGTCGTCTAATCGAATATTATTCAGTCACTTAATACTAACATACTTGTAAGGCTGGGACTTTATCCTTGATGAAGTCCCCACCTGACCCATAGAACTTGAATGAAGCATACTTTTCGATTTTTTTTTTTTTTTTTCATTAAATGTTCTCGATAATTTATATTTATCTTCACTCGTGAATCAACGACCACTGATCAAGTAAGTAGAAACATATCAGTGACTATGTTGTGTTAATTGTTCTAGTTTATTTCCATGTTAATTCCTGGTTGGTGGAAGCTGACCACTGTCTACAAACGCAGGTGATACACCATCCTCTAACATGAGGCTTATATTATTAGGGTTAGGCATTAAATGCCGAGAACCCATGTTATCTATTTACTTAAGTATTGATGTGATTGACGTGTTTGTTTGGGGCCAAAGCATAAGTGCCTTTACAAATGATTGATGAGGGATATGACGTCGAGACGGTTAAGGACATGAGTGGATTTAAGGTCGGACACCTCAATGTCTGTAGTATAGTAAGTAAATACAACCTTGTGACCCCTCAACTGAAAGGTGTATTTGATGTGTTATGTATCACAGAGTCATGGCTCCATGAGTCCCTACCTGACACCTGGGTCAACATGGACCAATACTCATTATCCCGCCTGGATAGAACCTCGCTTGACCCGCACACAGGTGAACTAAAAAAAGGAGGGGGAATTGCAATATATACTAGTATTAACTATGACTACACCCCACTCGGTGGAGGTGAAATGGACATTTCCTCAATTGATATTGAGATTAAATGGTTGATAATATCTAGACCAGGAAGAAAAAAGGTGTTACTTGGTACAGTTTATCGGCCTAGGGATGGAAGCATAACTCAAATGGTAGAAATCTTAAGGGATCAGTTTGAAGCTATTGACATGGAAAGGTATGAAGTAATTGTTACCGGAGACTTCAACTTGAATTGGAAAAATATCCAAAATGTACATGTGAAGTCGTTACAGTCTGTTTTCAAAACAAATAGTCTTAATCAGCTGATTAGTAATAATACAAGAATAACGGAGGAATCCCAATCATGTATTGATTATGTGATTACTAACTCAAATTTCTGTAAATACTCAGGGGTGTTAAATGTCAACATTAGTGATCACTGCCCGGTCTTTATAGTTAGTGGAAAGCATAAAGCCTGCTCACAGAAACTTGAATTCCAAGGGAGATCTCACCGCAAATTTGATCAGCAAAAATTATGGTAATATTCTATGTCAGGGAGCACATAGTTTTCTAAAAGATAAAAAACGCAAAAGCAACAAAACAAAGGATTTAAGATTTGTATGAGATGGGAAGGTAGAGAAGATACAATTGCATTACATAGAGCAGCAAAAGTAGCTTTGAACAGCGATCGAGTTCAGGCTCAGATGTTGAATTATATGTACTGTAGACAAACTGAAGTGGAACTAACCCAAAAACCAAATAGAAATACAAGACAATACTCTGGTACCATTTTAAAACAACCCGACCAAAATGTGAAAAATATAAGTCAAGTGCACTATATTGGGGTGCAATTTTACGGAACAACATCCCGAGTAAGGTAAAAAACATTAGTACGTACGCAGGTTTTAAATGGTCGCAACAGAAATTTATGTTATCAAAACTGCTTGACCGTAGGCTGGTGTCACACCTTATCTGCTTAGTTACCCCACGGCTGAAGCCAAACATTCACCTGGCAACCTATTCTTTAGCACTGGATCACTAAGTGTATGTGTATAATAGGTCCATTATACCCATCTACATTATTTCCAGAGAAATAATAATGATTGCATCATATTCTATGGTATTCCCGCTCAAATCTGGTATGGCATACATACATATTGCCTCAATAGTACTTAAGATATAGCATAGATAACATTGGATCATCGAAATTGAATATACATTAATACATTGACAGGCCTAGCTATCGTATGCTTATCTTTCTCCAAGTTAAAACCAAAACAATTATCAACTATAAAGTTTTGATAGTCCAGACTCGTTGATACAATGCCTTTAATTGTTCTAGCAGTCCAATCTGTCCAAACCAACAGTACTGCAATCACACCCACCCTTCACACTCTAGGTGTGATTCCTATATGTCTCTATATGAATGCAGTCGGACTCGCGGTGTTTGTCCGAGCGGCCGCGTAACTAGACAGTGGGCCGTTAGGCGGCGCTGAACGGCAACACCTGTATTATGGTATACCCATGGGCATTGCTCAGGGGTAATCATTGCCTCCCCGGTATCCGAAGGAATCCAGCGTTAACGGCTATATCGTCAAAAACTCTGTCTACGGTGAAGAGAGAGAACATGGCCTCCCGACCGTCGACGGCTTCGTCTGTCGCATGGTGGCCTCGGGGCCGGGGAGCTATATGTCCACCATCGACATCGCCCAGGCGTACAAGAACTTCCGGTGCGACCCCCTCGACTGGCCCCTGCTCTGTTTCGCGTGGGAGGAGGGGTACTACTGTGATACGGCCATGCCGTTCGGTGCCCGCGCCTCCTCCTACCACATGCAGTGCGTAGCAGATGCCATCCTCAAAATCCTCGGCCAGAAGGGGGTCGATGCCGCGATGTACCTGGACGACCTTATCATCCTCTCCCCGACGGCTGACAAGGCGGCCGCCGACTTCGAGACAGCGCGAGCGCTTTTCAGGGAATTGGGCCTCCCCGAGGCCAGGGAAAAGGCCCAGCCCCCGAGCCGGGTTGTGACATGGTTTGGCATAGTCATAAACTCCGTGGATATGTCCCTCAGTATCCCCCGGGACAAGCTACAAGACATGCGGGAGCACGTACGGGCCGTCTCCTCCAACTGATCGCTGACGAAACGACAGCTCCAGTCGGTCCTCGGTCGGGTCCTCCACGTCGCCAAGGGTATACGGCCAGCCCGACCGTTCGTCAGCAAACTGCTCGAGGCCCTCCGGGGCATGGCCAGTTTCTACATGAACATCAACTCGGAGATGCGGCAGGACCTTCAGTGGTTCCTGCGGTTCGCCGAGGGATGGAACGGCCATGCCCTGATACCTCGAGGGCCTCCCACCAAGTGCATCATAGTGGACGCTTGCCTGAGCGGAATAGGGGGCACAGATGGCAGGTACTTCTACTCCGGGAAAGTCTGCCCCGTGGAGGACCCCGTGAACTGCATCGCCGAGCTCGAGGCCCTCAACACGGTCTATGCCATGTGCACCTTCCTCACGGATCGCGACCGTGGGACCCGTGTGGAAGTGTATTGCGATAACATGGGGACCGTCCAGGCACTCAGGTCGGGGCATGCCAGAAACCCCGTCCTGGCCGAGTGTGCCCATCAGGCCTGGACGGTCCAAGCCAGACTCCAGGTGGATTTCGTGTACACACACGTCCCGGGGGTACTTAACACTGTAGCAGACGCCCTCAGCCGAGCCCACCTGACCTCGAGAGACTATGCCACGGCCGTGAATTATATGAATTTTCACTCTCTCGTTGAAGTCATTCCCTGCACTCATGCTTCTTTCTACCCTGTTCTACGTCTCGCCTGCAGATCCGGCGCTACGATCACTCCAGACGAGGGCATCTGCGCAGCAATGCGAGGCACGTGCCCCCGGAACAGTCGCGAACCAGCGGAGTGCCGTCGCGACCTACCTAGCCTTCTGCCGGAGGATGGGGGCGGACCCCCAGAGACCCACCGTGAGCTTTACCACGGCGTACCTAGAGTACGTCGCGGGCCACGCAGCCTCCCCTGCGACGATCGCGAACCAGCTGTCGAACCGGCTGACGGGCGGCGATGTCGCGGCGACGGAGGACTTCCGGGTAAAGCACGCCCTGGATGCCATGAGACGGAACAAGGAATACCATCCCAACGTCAAGCCGCCGGTCCCGATGGACGTCTTCAGAGCGGCCCTCACGGCCCTGACCGACTCCCCGATAATATTTTATCAATTCTATTATCATAAAATTCAATAAAATTTTATACTCCCAGCTCCTGCTTCTCTACTTTTATCCGGGTATAGGGTAATGATATGGGTAGTTTTGCATCCTCATCACGGTCATGCTGGTTGAGTACAGAAAGATGTTAAGATAAAGAGGGAGGGGGGGGGGGAATTCTGTATCAGTTCTAGATATGAGAGTCTGGCCGTCAGGTGGCCGGTTAGCCCAGTCGGTTAGAGCGTCGTGCTAATAACGCGAATGTCGTGGGTTCGACCCCCACATTGGCCAGACGCCGTTTTTTTAGTCATACGCCGATTACTAGCGTCTTTCTCATTCAACGTCGTATATATATATATAGACAATAATCGCTGGGTTTGAGGACAAGGCCGTAAACAACGAGTAATTCACGCGGTGTAAAACACGAGTGGTTTACAGAAACAATCGTGTTTACAAAACCGTCTTTTGGTGTATTTATTATTCATCTTTAAAAAAACCATCAATTTCCATATTAAAGGGTATAACAATAGGGACTGTTTCTTTGCTCTATAGCACAAAGGGACTATTTTTCCCGTGTACCATGGCTTTGAGGCCGTATATTACAGATTCGAATCCGTATATCTGACAGGTTTTCTATAATGGGTAGCGGTTTACTGAGTCCCTATACATTTTCAATAGGGTCTTTGTTTAGGATAGATAATAAATAGGTGATTTCGTCCAACCAGATTATGCAATTCGGGGGAGAGAAATCGTTGAGGGAGTTTTGAAGTTCACCGTTTACAATGACCGATATTTTATCGGGAACAGCTAATAATCGGTCGGCAAACCAGATTCTTTCATCGGTTGTCAAAATCAATAGGTATAAACTGGGTCATAGCAACATCTCAAAAGAATGTGATTGTGTACACATACCCAAGTAAAGAAGGAAACCCACGAGATGAGAATAACTTGGTCCGTACTCCACCTCGTTTGACTACTGAGTAATCCACGAAGCAAAGCTGAGTGAATTACTCAGCAGTCAAACGAGGTGGAATTCGGACCTAGTTATTCTCATCGAGTGGGTTTCTGATTTTATCTCACCCCATCATTTATTGCTGGAATAACTCGCCAAATTAGCCATTGAGTATTATGCACGATATTTTCACGGCCGTGGAGTACGCGTTCCTAACGCTAAGCCTATGGAGAAAAATACCGGGGTGAGATAAAATCCAGTACTGCAACGAGGTTCGGGTTTTACTGCACCCAGTGCGATTTACCAGCAGTGCCACCAGGGTGTTTCCAGGAAAACCCATTTCACGGACCCAAATTCATCAGATTAGCAGTGGACTTGAGGGTCTTTGGCATATTGTGTGGTCATTACTGTAACATTTAACACATTTATCCCTGACCTTAGACCAAAACCTTATCAACCCTTACCGACCTTGCTGCAGCCACGTGCACCTTATTTTCTTTTGATTGAGCAACCTAAGAATGTCTTTATACGTTATCCATTTCTCTAAATACCAAGTAAAGATCTTTCTAGTGGGTGGAAGCACATACATAATGTTGTTCTTCTTGAACACTTTTACCCCTGATTTCCATAATGATATGAGGCAACAACAGATAACACAAAACGGAAATATATTTACCGAAATCTAAATAAGGGCTTTACCCTGAAAGCTATTTGACCCCCTAATAAGGGTTATACCGATCTATTCTTCTCCCCTGCAATAAGTGAGAATGACATCTTTCTAGATCTACCTTGAAATCACTAAACATATTTTCTAGTAACAATTCGACAAGGGAGACTGATGATAAAAAGCAGGTGGTGTTACCTGTACTTATGCTTGTCCTGTACTCATATCAAACCACTAGATTATACGGACTTTATTTATTGTGGATCAACTTATATGTTTATCATGTCTACATACTCTTCACATACAAATATATTGTAATTGACTTTTCATACCACTGGGCGCACATTGAAACCAGCTCTTGGGCTGAGTGCGTATTCTCAGGATGAATAAACGTTTTAAAAACCTGTTATTTCAAATGAGAGTTGTATTTTTCAGGGTAGGTGGGTGGTAAAAAATCAGCGTGAGATGAACGTGGAAGGTGGCGCCTCAGTAAGATGTTCTCCAAAAGGGGACCACCCCAATATTCTGGCAAATTGCCCAATACGCTTCAGCGAATGGAGGTAACAATAATATGATAAAAAAAAAGATGAAAATTGTCATTTTCTGAAACGTAAATAAAGGTTATACCTGAATAATTAACATGTAATTTTGAACCGTTCAACAGATATGAAGTGATTGTAATCACGGAACTGGCTTCTGCATATCGAGATTGCAGATATCCTTGATTTACACAATTCTATAAGGAGGGAGGACGAGGTAAAGACTCTGCTTAATGTCACCCTGTAGTCATATATGAAAACATTAACATCAGAACCCACAAATCCATCCTTCCTGCATATATTTCTCTTGTGAATATGGAGAAACCCAATACCTTTCACTTAATAATATCAAATTATACCATCCACCAACCACCAGTGTCATGTTCCCTGCCCGCTACCTGACATCCCATTAGACAATGAGCCAAAAGTATAGCGCCATGTCTCATTTGCATACAGCACAAATGCCATGTAACACAGACCAGTGGCTTATCGCACTGTCAGGGAATATGCATATTTTATCACGCAACAATCGGAGGATGATATCTTCCAAACTCAGTAAGATATACACGATGCCAAGGCGCCGCACCATCTCCATCTCCTTTCAAATCTGGGATTGCCATAGCAACGGACGGGCAGTATTAATTACCCCGTGTTCGTATACTAATTGACCCCCAGGTCAGGCTTGGTCCGCTTTCCGTACCGATCACGTGACGATCGCAGAAAGGTGGTCAGAACGAGGCTACCGGATGTGCTGGATCACGTGACCTGGTGACGTAATCAGCGTGGATATGTTGGACACCTTTGTGGTTCAAGCCTTCACATGTTTAACCGAGATTCCCTGCGTTGATAACGTGAGTAGATTTGATATTATATGAGCATTCATTCAGATAGACTATATTCCACTAGCTGACGAAATAGTACCAATCATTCGAGTTCTCCTAAAAGTCTGCAGGTGGTGGCTAGTGACTGCACGTCTGTATAGGATATTATTATATACTTTATTTTCTAAGCAAAAAAAACTCACTTTTATTTGTCTCAACAGGTCATAGTGTTGCACGGTAGTATCATTCAGAGTTCGTCTCACAGTGACGAACGGAATCCATACTGAATATATGTATAACACCACGGACCTATACCTAAGTCCGTGATAACACCCAGGTAGAGATTTTAGGTGAAAGATGTAATAAGATTAATGATTACATGTTCTACCACGTCCTAAAGATACAGTATTATTAGAAATAGCCTCAGACTTCCCGCCCCCTGGGTATGAATTAGCACTAGTACCCACCCTTAACCACATACTACATGGGTATTGCCACAGGTCCCCGCCCTTAAAGGAATAATAATATCTCTTCTGATCAGCTAGATGAATTCTCACCTCACCTCGAAACTCAGTAATTCCGTCACTCAAAATCAGTTACCTTCTATTATAACCCTATTAAAAATACGGATCAGTGTGTGTGATTCTACCCAGGACACCATTTCTCTAGGCACTATCCCAGCATTCTGGTGTAACTCTCATTATATAATTACCTGGATACTCACCTGTAAGCGTGATTACAAATCCCTTTTCTTATGAACCTAGGCACTATTGGGAGTAGGGTGGAGGAACTCAATGCCTCCAGCGCTGGAAACCTTCACAATATCAAGGGTGAAGCATGTTTGCACTGCCTTCATAACTCGGCGTTAACACTAGACTATTATAGACGGCGATTCTTGAGATTTCATCACCTGACGACTTTCAACTGTCAATGGCTAGATATCGGTACATATAATAAGTGTAAACTTGATTACTATTGCGGCCGATATTGCGTAATCGAGCATCACCTTACGACTATTGGCCAGACGATCTACAGTCATCACGTTTTAGTCGTCTTGTGTAAACGCCTGGTGAGGAGCCTTTAAAGGAATATCTGACAATCTATAGTGGTGCCCCTTAGATATTGACATTCATCCATTCAATATGGTTCCTTTTGATGTATTCTATTACCAAATGAATTATATATAATGTTTTATCCAGTATATCCTAGCCCCGTAGTTTATTGAAGTATTGTTACGGTCCAAATCATCTGTATGTGAAACATACAGGTTCTATCCCTTGGTCTAACTGATCATGCTGGCTCTCCATAACAGGCCACTGGATGTGACCCTTGGTTACACCAGCAATAAAACTTGTAAAGGGATGAAGCCTTGGAGTCATTCATTCAGCTTTCTACTCAGACTTCTGAATAACATATGTATCACTGGACATTGACTATGTTCTGTGAAAGTTTGAAGAACATTACATGGATTTTATGATGTAAAAACAATTGTTTTAAAAGGTCTATATATATTCTTTTCTATTTTTCTTTTAATCTCAAAATATAATTCTAGGACGGTGACCCCCAATTTCATATGTATAGTTTGTGTGTAACCTCTGGAGATTATCATATCAAATTTCTAGGAAAATGGCATGATTTTTAAAGTTAAATTGTCCAATATACTTTTAACTGGTGAATGTCCCAATGCAAAATAAACCTCTCCGTAAATATTAACTAAACAGACAGGCACCGCGCTAGTCTGTGCGGAAGTTATTCATTAAAAGTGTGTCTCTCCATGTCAGAGACCAAGTAGAGCATGCTTGAATAGTGTGGAGCTATGATTGGAAGGTGAATATCATCATAGTCTGTCCAATCGGTATTCACATAAAGCTTTACTTGAGAGGGAGTAATCACGACAGCACCGGAAATGAATCTGTTACGAAAGAACTCTGTTACAAATAACGAATCGTTATGTAACTGGAAAATGTAGAAGAAACAATGCATACTCTGACCCCTCACCTATTGTATAAGACATGGCTAGTGTGCCTGAATGTAAGCTGTTCCGGGCCGTTTTGCATGAGATCGATGCAATTCAATATTTTAACTCTAGCCTTGAATATTTTAAAGTGGATGATGAATATGATTTAATTTGTACATTTTCGACATGTATATTAGTGAGAGCTACAGGGGGATATATGGTTTTGCCATCCTGCAATCATTATTTTTTTGATGAGAGGTAAAAAACCATGAAAAAATTGGCAATTTTGTATAAAAAAATGAAAAAAAATGCCTAAATTTTTCATGAATTTTAAAATATATATATTTGAATTAATTTTTTTGGCCTAAGTTTTTGTAAAATAAGTCAAAAAAAATAAATATGGCATTTGAATGGGATTCTGTCATAAATTTTAGTGTCTGTAGAGCCAAACATGTTGGGGAATTTAAGTTGTGCATGCCCCTCATCGGCAATATTTTTAGCTCTGTACAAAATTTCCTTGTGATATTAACAAATAAAACATAGTCCACAATTAAGTCTTTGGCTGCTGGTTATAGCCATAAAAAAAAATTGGTGCTATTTGCAGTATTCTTTATGTATGGTCAAATTAAAATCTGTTGGGCTAAGTAGGGGAATTATCTCTGTGCGTGTCCCTCATCGCCGATTTTCCGATTTTGCACATAAACTTTGGGCATTCAAGCACTTTTGTAATTGGCATTAGTTAGCAAATGGATTTACCAAGAACACCTGAAAAAATCATTATTCAAATCCGATTTATAACAAAGATATAAGCATAAAACGTTATTTGTGCGCGTCCCTCATCGTGTGCGCGTCCCTCATCGTGTGCGCGGCCCTCATCGCCGTTTTTTCGATTTTATTTATAGCCTTTTGCTATTTAAAAACTTTTTTTATTGGCATGATTTAGCACATAAACATACCAAGAATATTTGAAAAAATCATCATTAAAATCCAATTTATAAGAAAGATATCACCAGAAAACATTATTTGTGCGCAGCCCTCATCGTGTGCGCGACCCTCATCGTGTGCGTGACCCTCATCGACGTGTGCACGCCCCTCATCACTGATTTTCCGATTCTATTTATAGCCTTACACTGGTGCCACTTGTGAGCAAGACATTCTGTGCATATCACATCATATCTCCGCGAATATTTCACGTAGAGACTAGTAATAAAGACCAGTAAATCGCTGTGGACATAAAAAAACCAATCAAGTACTCTAAATTATGATTTGAACAAGAGATCATTTTATATTTTGCCGTTTTCCGTTACATAATGCGTAGCGAATGCAAAAACGTCATAATACAGAACGTCTTTACACTCACACAGCGAAGTGTGTAACGAAAACGGGAAATAATTATATTTCCCCTTTTATGGATCAAAATATAAACTCACCATTTGTATTCTGCATGTCCTTAGCGATTTACTAGTCTTTATCTGGAGTTTCTACGTTAGATATTCCCCGAGTTATCATGTGAGATGCACAGAGTAAAAAACCAAAACCAAAACGGACGTTTCTGTGACGTCATGAAAATATAAGTGACAGTTGACCTACTTAGGCTAAACGTAAATCGCCTGGGGCCAGTCTCATAAAAAGTACACATTTTCCTAAATTGTATGTACTCAATGTAGGCTGAAAGGTGGGGTAGTTTGGTGTAGTGCTAGGTGGTGTAATATGTGAGCGATGGTGTAATATGTGTGAGATAGTATGGTGTGGTGTAACATGGTAGTGTAGTGTGAGGTGGTGAAATATGGTGTAGTGTGAGATGTAGCATGGTGTGGTGTGAGGTATTGTGATGTAATGTAAGATGGTATAATAAAGTGTAATGTGGGATGGTGCAATTTGATGTTGAGATACCATGGTATGGTGTAATGTAAGGTGGTGTAGTGTGAGGTGGAGTAATATAGTACAATGTGGGGTGGTGTGGTGTAGTATGACATGGTATAATATGACCTAGGGTGAGATGTAGCATGGTATAGTGTGAGGTGGTGTAGTGTAGGCTTAATGTAGGATGGTATGATATGGTGTAGTGTTAGATGGTATAGTATGATGTTTGAGATAGCACAGTGTGGTGTAATGTATGGTGTAAGATGGTATGATATGGTGTAGTGTGAGTTGTAGCATTGTAAAGTGTTGAGTGGTGCAATATCATTTTTGAGAGTACTGTAAGGTGGTGTGGTGTAGTGTGAGGTGGTGTCCGTAGTATGGTAAAGTGTGAGGTGGTGGTGTTGTACTGATGGGTGTTTGTGTTGGTGGTGTTGATGTTGGTATTGGTGGGTGTAAGTCAGTCAGTGTTGGTGTTGATTGGCGTTGGTGGGTGTTGCTGTGGTAGGGTGTTGATTCATGTAGGTGTTGCTAAGTGTTAGTATTGGTGGGTGCTGCTGTAGGTGTTGATCAGTAATGATGTTGGTGTTGGTCAGTGTGACTCGGTCGGTGTTAATTGTCGCCAATGGGTGTTGATGTGGGTGGGTGTAGCTGTGGGTATTGTGTGGGTGGGTGTAGCTGTGGGTATTAATGTGGGTGGGTATAGCTGTGGGTATTGATGTGGGTGGTTGTTGCTGGGGGAGTTGATTTATAAAGGTGTTAATAGATATTAATTAAGATGTTGGTTCATGTAGCTGTGTGTCTGCGTTGGTCAGTGTTAATAGGTGTGAGTGTTACTGGCTCCTGCTGTGGTTGTTGATGGGTGTTGGTGTTGGTGGGTGTGAGTCTGTCATTGTTGGGTGTTGATATGAGTGGGTGTTGCTTGGTGTTGCAGTTGGTGGGTGTTACTGTGGGTGTTGATTCATTAAAGTGTTAATGGGTATTGCTGTGGGTGTTGATTCATGTAGGTGTTGGTTGGTGTTTTTGGGTGTGTGTTGGTGGGTACTGCTGTGGGTATTGTTGGATGTTGGTGTTGGTGTTGGGGATGTTAGTGTTGGTGGTAGAAAGTCTGTCAGTGTTGGCACTGATTTGTTTTGGTGGGTTATGATGTGGGCATGTGTTGCTGTGGGTGTTGATTGGTGTTGCTGTGGGTGGGTGTGGCTGTAGGTGTTGAGTCATATAGGTTTTGGTGGGTGCTACTGTGGGTGTTGATGGGTGTTTGTGTTTCTGTTGTTGGATGTTGATGTTGCTGTTGGTTGGTGTGAGTCAGTCGATGTTTATTGGTGTTAATGTGAGTGGGTGTTGCTGTGGGTATTGCTGTGGGTGGGTGTTGCTGTGGGTATTACTGTGGTAGTAGTTGTTGGGGGAGTTGATTTATATAGGTGTTAATGGGTATTATTATATACCTATCCACGAACGTCTATGAAATACTACCCGCTGCTAGGGGTGCATTAATAATAATGTTCGCGCCCGCTGCAAAACATTGTGTCGCACTAATGGTAGAATAACGTCGAAAAAACGAGATCTCGTTTACATGACGTCAAATACAAAATGGTGGATCGCGTGTGTCGCTTCAAAAATTTAATCACGTGTAAACCGTAAGCAAGATGATTTTTTTAATCGTAAAAGACCTGAGATACAAATCATTATTTGTGAAAAATCATATAAAATCAGTGAAATGTCCCAATAACGTCCTAAAATTGGTTAACATCAGTGACTTGCCAACTGTCAAAGCATCGAGTCACAAAAACATAAACAAACCCTGTCATCAAAGAAAATTACATAAATAATCAAAATAATGGTCAGAAAATAATAACTGATATGACACATTATTATTATATAATTTTCTATGACATTGATTTAAAGAAATTTTTTTTTTTTTAATTACGAAAATATCTAGGTTTTTGGATAGTGGTTGCTAAGCAATGCATATTTTCTAAAGTGGTTGCTAGGCAGATAAACAAAAAGAAGATTTGTTGCTAGGCATCCATTCTGGTTAACAAAACACCCGTTCACACCAACGAATTCTTAAGAGTTGATTTATTAGGGGTAGGTTAGATCAGAATGACTCAAAGAGTCCTACAAATTGCTGTTGCTAGGGAAATTTTCATGAAAAGGGTAACCAAGGTAACATTTTTCTAGATAGGATTGAGAATTTTTTTTCTAAATGTACCATGAGCCATACCTTTGATTGCATACTTCGATTAACAATTCTTATGCAGTATTAGATTGAAGTTCTAGACTATTATGAACCACCATTAAATATGTGGGATTTCCAGGTGCCCACAGAGGCTGAAATGGGGCATATATGGTATCCAACTTTGACTGGTTGCCATGGCAACAGTTTTTATATTTAACGGTACCCACCTATATCTTAGATAACCCCTACCCATAGGGTATCACTGCCTAACTGGGTTTGGTCCTACTATCAAATTTAATTTTTATCCCCTGAGAGGCCATTTGCATCGATTTCATGCAAAACACCCTCCGGGTTATTCTTGTCGGATATATTCACCGAGTTCAAAGAACGAGGGGAATATTTCTGTCATTTTATAACAGGCCTTGTGGTACGGAGTGCACAAACTAAAAGTTCGTGCACAGTGTTCAGAACAGAATCCATACAGCTGGCCAGTAAATGTGAGACAATCGTGTCCATGTGTAAGATGATAATGAGACAGACACAGAAATCCGTTCTCTGTATTCTGGTGCAAGTATATCTACGGACCTAATTCTTTGAACTCAAGCCCTATTGGCCGGAATACCTCAGACGGATTTTGTTCACACACACTAACCTTGTCTCTGTAGATTATTATGTGACCATTCTAAGGTAGTAAGCATTAGGAATATATACTGACTGTCTTGATATGTCAAAATACTTGGTAAAATCATTAATCAGATACAAACAGCCTTGTGATTTATGTGATAAATAATTTTACCGCGTTTTTCTCACGTAAAAAAACAGTAAATCAGTTTCCGAATACTGCACTTTTACCTTAGCCATTGCAGAACTGTGTAAATGAGAACGACTGATATCAGCTTTGTCATCTTATCTTGTCATTTTTTAGTAAGCCCAAGTCGACAAATTAATCAATGCAACTATCTATGATTGATGTCATTTCGGGTGTTCAGTCGTTTATATAAATGGGCATAAAAATGGACGACTCATCACGGACGACTTGACGTTATCCGACTGAAGGTGCCACCCCAAAATTTCCCAAAGGCCTGTTTCCATCTGCCGACTTTTGCCATGTTTTGGCCTCCTATGAATTATGTTTGCCACCACCCTATCATCTCTGTCGGAGGATCGCAAGTGGAAAGAGCAGAATTAAGTTAGCGACCGATTTCATTTTTTTATTTTTTTTTGTACCACTCCGCGACAAAAGTGTTGCCGATCATTCAACATTGGTTGAAATTGTTAGAAATTGTGAGTCCAACTAGAGGTAACAAAAGTCAGTTGGAAGGTGGAAAGATACTATCAATAAACAAAATCTGTTGCCTTCGATGTTTGGCACTCGCAACCCCATCCCCATATTTGCATATATTAGATTGTCTGGCTGCTAAAAAATCGCCGATCATTTTGTCGGAAGTTGAAAATAACCCTACAGTGGTTTGGCAGGTCATTTGTCTTCCATGTCTATGTCTGTTCAGTAGGCCGGGAAATACATTAAATAGCTCGTAAATCTTCTAGAATATTGGCATAGACATTACGCAGTGACACAGGCTGAATACTCAGCGAAAAGAACTAGGTGCCTTCAATTTGAGGATGTCTGGCACTTAGGTCCTCAGTGTGAAACCTCAAGGGAGCAGTAGAAATTGCCATGACGTTGCCTGCAACCCATCTACAATCTCTAACCCTCTCCCCTCTGGCAGGGAACTGGCAGAGTAGCAATGCCGGCCTTGTCTGGCGATCCAAGGCGAAGACCCTGCTCAATTCCTACCTGTTTTAAATCGTTGACTCAAGGTTCAATGTTGAGTTATTCCACCAATGGCTCCTTGATACTTTCTCTGTGTGAAAACGGCACAATGAATTTTATACTTTTGTAAAGAATCCTGCTTAATTTCAAATGTGCTCCCATATGATAAACACATATTTCCATACAAAATATTTGATGGTAAGCCTCGCTGTTTTATTTTCAAAGGAGGCAACATTAATTGAATAGTTTACAATTATCTGTTTGTACATAACCTTAGGCTGAGCTTCATACAACGTACCTAATTCTATCAATAGCAAGAACCATCTGAGAAAAGATTAAAACACTCATAAATAAACTGTCTGGGGTAGTTTCTATAAATGTCCCTTTTCATGTACGATATCTATCTAAATTTTTTCCATATAGAAAGATGGAAGGACAAATCCGTCAAAGTAATATATACTATACCAAGTATACATTATCGAGTGGGAAAAATATACCAAAAATAAAGAAGGCTGCCTGACTTATAACAGAGCAGCTCTCAATGAACAGTTCATCCTCCTACTATGAGTCTTTCAGTGTACTCCGAGGTCATTGGCCAATTAATCTTACTATCAACGCACCTGTAACTACGCAGTTTACTTTGAAGGTTAAAACCCATGACATTTACATGAAAGAGCAAAATGTATTGTAGAACACATATCTAATTTTAAAATCGGTAGTCATGGTCCTAGTTACCTATAGATCGATATTATGGGGGAATCATAAAAGATTGGATACAATTTCTAAGAAATTTGGGTTTCACATAGTAGAACTCATGTCATTTTCTTCAAACTTTCACAGAATGCAGTAAACGTATGGTACTACAACCTTCTGGTGTTCTTCACCTGAAGAAGCGCCATCAATTAGCGCGAAACGTCGTGATCTATGATACCATCAATCAACCAACTTTGTAATCTTTGGTTCCTTCAATAACCATTTCTTATACAAGATCTCTGTGTTTGTTTTTTTTGTGATTTTCAACACCTCTTGTTTTATTTTAAAGATGAAGAAATCCATACTTTGCAGAACCTCTCCTATTACAATGAAGGACCTGAAAATGTGTAGACATATTGCACCTATTGGGGCAGGTCAAGCTAGACACAATATCATATTCTTACTCATTTGACATGAGAAAGAATCAAAATGAAGGCATTTAGACTGAGAATTATGAATCTAAAAATCACCAGCTGGCGCCTTTGTCAATTGTAGGATATGCTTTTAGCATAGAGACTGCAGTATATTGGATTTGCTTACAACACATCTCATACCCTATCTCAACAATCCATGTGTACATAAATGACTACAGCTAATAATGTACGAGACGATACTAGTAGATTGTGTAAGTGGTCAGAATACCTGCAATGAAGAGGCCAATAAATGTACTTCATTGTGTATTAAGACAATATTCATAAAATCAATTTGTCCATTTGAGCCTCAGCTATACTGGGGTCTCTTCAATAACCTATGCCTACAAATATATAGGGTACAAGAAGACCTCGTATGAGGGTTAGCGTTTGATAACATTAAAGCTCGTTCGCGAAGACAGTCCTAGGCCGACGGAAGGTAGAAAATAATGCTGAATAAATTTGAACCACATCATCCCTGGGTCTTATTGGCATAAAAAAAGAATCTTAATGTACAAGCCGAAATTAATTAACTGGACCTTACTCATCTCATTTCAATCATCATTCCTGATATTTCACATTGTTTGATGGGTTATTGCCTTTTGGCTGTGGTGTATTGTTATCTATTTCATTACTATATATTCATTGGTGCCCTAGTTCTGAAGAAGGCCAGTTCTCAGAGGCTGAAACATTGACTTAACAGGACAGTAAATAACAATTGGTTTTGTGTTTGAGAGGAACATTAAAAGTGCCTTTGATCGAATTCTCGGTTCGGAGCTTGGTTCGTGATCTTATTCCCATCCTTTTTATCTATTACAAATACAAATAGGAGGTCTTTATTTGTTACCACACCCTTTCCTCACCAATGAAGCCTGGAGGCAATCACGTGGGGACTGCAAATGATGCTTCAAGGCATCGTTTTCTTATTTTTTTGAGAATTTCATTCATCTCAGCAAGTTCAATTTGATGTGTATCTTTTGTATCGTTTTCAGAGATTATATAAAACACCAATATAGTGATAATTAATGAAGAACTTTCCGTTATTCTCCGAGGAAATGCTACAAGGGACCCTTAAAATATGGTAAGAAAAACCGTTTTTCTCAACAATTGTGAAATAGGTGGTCAGGGGTCAGGGCCCCGTTGCTCCACGTTTACGACAGAGCTGCGGATTGCAGAATAGCGATCCGAGGGCCTAAACGTTGCTCCTGAAATTTTACGGATCGCGTCATAATCGTATAGGCGCATCGCCGCGTAAAATACTGCTTTTTGCAATACTTTTTACGTGGACCTTCACAGCACTGCGGATCGTATCTTTGTGGGTTAAATACAGCCGTATCTGATATTTCAAATACCGATCCGTGGTGGCACCACCGACCCCAGCCACTTGTTCTTCTACCTATAGGAAATAGCGATCCACACCACCAGGTATCAGATCAGATTTAATTGTGATGCCATCTGTATTTAATTAAAGAACTAATTAATTTTCCCCTGTCTCATTCAATATGTACCCCTGAATTGTTGTATCGCTATCGCATCGTAAAAAATAGCGATACCACGGGAATATAGGGATACAATCCGGTATTACGGAGCAACGCTTTTTCAGTCGGATCGTTAAAGTAATCGTAAAAATAAAATTGCGATCCGATTATAGCTAGCGATACCACAAAAAGTGAAGCAACGGGGCAGGGTGGCGCGTGGCAGTTAACGACGTGCACCTGCTACTGCGTCCTGTAGGTAATGGGTTAACATCCATCTTCGTGTCTTCAATTCCAGTTATTGAGCTCCCGTGCGTTTGCCACACACACAGCGTATCCGCAGGTGGTGGACAGTGGAACGGTCTCAGATAAAGCCCGTTTCCATTGGCTGATTATTACGCACCGATCTGCAGTCGAGAATCGCAGGTTCCAAACAGCTGTCCACTGGGGCTAACAGGGGGATGGCGGTAATGCGTACAGAAGAGGAATTATTGTAACCCGTGTTTTCCGGGTTCTGTGGTCATAACTAGGTAACGCTCCGCACCACGTGACAGCTATCACGTGACACTCCCAAAACGTCCTACTCGGCTATTTGCTCTCGGACCGCCAGCAGTTTCGGAGAACACCCACCCGCCCTACAAAGTATGTTTTCCCTCTTATTCTTACCTACTCCGTAGGTCTATTATAATAGCTCGTGACAATTTCCCTATCTCATAATTACTACTAAATTTCTTTCGTTATTTCTATACATAAAAAGGAACTTTTTTTAAAGTCCAATAGTGGGCCCTTCTGTGTTAGTCATAAGATATGGTCACCATCGTTTTTGGCAAAGATTACGCAATAACGAGCTTGAGGACATTTTCCATTAGCTGACGAAACGGGACCGATTAATTGATTTCCTCTCAGATCTGTCGATGGTGCCCTCGACTGCACATCGATATCAAATAATCGTTGAGGGTATATAATACACAGTTTTTCTTCTCTGTTTTCTGAGTTCATACCAATTTTTTGCACTAAAACCTTCGAGATCGCCATCGAAATCAAAGCAGTTCTTTCTTTCCATTTGTTGAAAAATCGGTTGGCGGATGGCGGTAATGCGTACAGAAGAGGAACTATTGTAACCCGTGTATTCCGCCTGTGGTCGTAACTAGGGAACGCTCCGCACCACGTGACAGCTATCACGTGACACTCCCAAACCAAATTCTCTCATTATCTAAATATCTCGTTTCCATTCACCGATCTGGCGCCACTATACCAACGAAATCGATCGATGGTTCTCAACTGCAGATCGGTGCTGGATAATTGGCCAATGGGAAATGGCCTTTATATGGAGATCAGCTGTTTAAACAGGCGCGGACCAGATGACAGTGGGACGCCTGTAGCCAAGAGCGGAGGAGGAATGATTCGCATCATGCCACCAAGGGCACAGTCCTTCTGATATCATGTCTGTGTGGCGTGGGAAACAAAAGAACTGTCATCTCAATGAATTGTGTAAGGTGAGATTTCTACCTGCATTCATCTCATAGATTCGATCACTTCCCTTATAGTATGAAAGCAGTGAGAAAAACTGAACCTTGAGAAAGTTTGGAAGGGACCTGTAATGGTTGGCAGGAGCAAGCTAGGAATATCTGTCTAAGTCACGTCTGGTGCCATAACCTGACTGGCAGATAAAGACTACACCGTACCATATTGTACCGTTTAATTGCTCACGTTGGTTCATAATGATACTTGAAATCGTGTTATTCAAAATGTCTACTAGTCGTTTAAGACTAAACAAGAAACCAACAAGTTTTGGTCAAAGTCGTCGTTTTCTACGAGTTTGATGTGGAGTAATATGAATAAGGCGACAGCCGGGTGAATACCAGGTAGCATTAAAATGAGTTAGAGAATAATTTCTTTGACCAAAACGAGTTGCTTCCTGTATTTATTTCACCCCTGTACACACTAAAAGAATGGATGACACACAGGATATATGCCATGGAGAACGGACTGCAATACTCCTAGGGGCATGGAAAACGAGTTCCCAATGTCAAGCCTATGGGACAAAAATTCCAGGGGTGAGATAAAGGTAGGGTCGGGCCGTGTCTCACAGTACCTGGCCGCATCATTCTGGATCGTCCTAAATGTTATACAAGTTGCTTCCCCGATTACCCTTGTGTGTAGCCGCTATCTATGCTCATGACTATCGATTGAGTTGTCTTCCACCAGAGCGATCAAGGCAGGCACACTCACGCAATGTATACCGACCTCACCATTAAAAAATCGGCATGAATTGGCTTAGATCGTGTGTCCTGGTGGAACCAGCATCTATGGAGCCAAATAGGACGCACTGCTGGTCACAAGTTATTCCTTTACCTGGGTATACTATAGGTCTACATTTCAGAGCCATAAACTCAAATAATACCAGTGATTATATGTTTCCATAATCATGACCGGATTGTGAGGATTGGTCTTTCAGTACAACTGATAGTGTATTGCAAGTGTTATTTTTTCTTCCAATTAGTTTCATTTAGGAAACGTCCCTCGATTCAGTCAGCCATGGAAGACATACACATAATTGACCAATCAGATTAGGTTCTGTTCAGTGTTGCCGGACAAACATCGTGTACGTTTCTCAACTGAGTGCTGTAGAAAATAGGTTGGCGACGTCAAACTAATGTGGCAGTTTTTAGGTTTAACAGACATAGGCCTAACGTAAAATAAAATGACTCCTACAATTGACACATTTGTCGTGATATCTAGCAGGACGTTTCACAGATAGAGTAGAGCATAGACATGTAAGTGGTCACTATTTGGATGCTTCTTCATATGCATATACATTCCCGTGTCAACTCAGTTTTCAGCGTGAGGGACATTGCACTAGGGGCCCCTAAACTGATAAGGGTATTTTCTAATTCTATATTGTGATGCCTCAAGAGATGCCGGGGTAAAATCTATCGGGCCACCTACCCGGTATTCCTACTTATACTCGCTTTCAGGGGCTGTGATCTAAATAGTGTGCCCTTTGTACTGTTATTTAGTTTAATTTTCTAGTCATCACATCCTAGAAATACTGATTTATACATTGTTTGTAAAATAACAATATTGATAGCCATATTTTTATTGATACATAATTAACGTCTGGCACAGAACCAAGTAGAGTTGATTGCAAGGTATTGATCTATGTGCCCTGCAGAATTGTTTTTCGGGTTTTTTTTCTTTTTTCAATCCGTTTATTTATCCTGACAAATACATCAGTCACATGGAGACTTTTTTCCGAGTATAGCCAGCTCAAAGTTAGCTTGGTCACAAACCCATAATACAAATCATCTGCTGTATCACAGCTTAACATATGTACATACAGCGGTATAATAAAGTGCATTGATCTAAGATTACATCTTGTCCACACAGCATACGGTTCGGTTATGACATGTATGCTGAACGAACAGATTCTACACTGGTAGCGATAGCATCATTTCTTAACCATGGGTTACAGAGTCCCCATTGAAAATGTATGGGGCCACAGTAAACCACTACACATTGTTTGTCAGTGACCGTAAACCACACTCATAGTTTACAGCTTCCAAGCCCGTTATAGTCCATGGGCCAATCTGGAAAAGGGCTTATTTAAGGAGTTGGCTGCCCCCCCCCCCCTTGGAAACATGTGTTTTATTGTTTTATATTGTAGATCCATCTGTATTGTTGTCGCTCTAGCAAGTGGTTGGATTACCATGACAACAACTGTTGAAGAGACCTACTGTAGAATTGCCTGAACGCCTGTAATTCTGAGTGCTGAAAACCATTACTTGGTTCTGTGTTCTTTTAATTATTACAACGACTCATTAGATTAAACGTTGGTATTGGACGACATAATCTGGTCCTTTGTAGACTCAGTACAGCAACCAGAATCAGAATATGTCATCTCAGTGGCCTACAGCAGCCGTTTTCATGTGTGTACTATTAATGCCCCCTTTACACATCTGCAATTTTCAACATATTTGTTTCGTAAATGATTATAAGACTATAAAATCTTTCCATATGCAGTTTTTTGCTATGTGACCATATTGTGAAAACCCTTAGGAAGATTTGAGCTATTTTTAGTGTTTTGTAACATTAGGTTCCAGGTGTAAAGAACTCGAAGTTGAGGACGTAATATACTCTAGTCTTCTAGTCCTCTTCTTTTGTTATTAATTCGGACAACACTTTCAATAAAATTGGTATAAGAGAAAAATAATTCATAGTCTTGATATTCATAGAAACGAACTACATAGCAGTATCAATAGTAGTAGGGTAGGGTTTGTTAAACAATGTAATGTGAATTTGCACGATTGCTTGCTGAGGTTGAATAAAAACTAAGAATATAAAAAACGAAAGTGCTTTATATAGAAATATGCATACAAATGTGATGGTGGGTAAGCAAATTCTTTTATGTGCAAGAAAATACGCCAATTGTACAATAAAAGTTTTACGGAAGATCGCAAACTTCCTCTTTTTGTTTTTGTTTTAGCAAAAATCTGTTTTCTATCGGATATAACAGTCATACAGTAAAGACACATTCTTTTCATCCTCGGTAATCCATTAAAAGAAACGAAGCCATAGTAGTAGTGGTCCCTATTTTTATTATCTTGTAGTATATAAACTATTAGAGGCTAGCGTAGTTGCAATGGAACGCAATGAATGTTTATTTTGAATTATAACATTTTCCGTCAGTAAGCGGCGATAAATATCCAATACAAGGCCTAACTGAAATTTCTTCCGGACAAATATGCAACGCGACGAGTAAATCAACAGTATCAGTATTAAATCTGTGTGTTGCATTTAGAGAACAATTTGTCATGTTGGTTTCAATAAATTCCCCTCCCTATTTTACGACCCCACTTCATGCTGTCACAGAGCCTCGCAACTCAGTACCGGTACAATACCAACCAAACCTGCACTACTGGGGAATACTTCAGACTAATACTTGAAGACCCTTTTCTGTATGCCAACGAAACCCAGGGACGAGGTGTATCAGCTGTTTTCAAGACTTACAAACAATTATCTGTTTGCTGGGGCTGTCTCAGTGAACGAGCTTGAATATCATTAATTAATAATCTTAGTTCGTTCCCTGTCCTTCCATAGGCATAAGTTATTCAACAGACTCCTGAACGTGCATTGTGTATCATGTACCAGTTTGGTAGCAGTTCTGTTATTGTATTGAGGTTCGGAATGTTACTTTATCTCACCCCTGGAATAAATGTCCATAGGCTTAACATTGGGAACTTGTTCTCCATGCCCCTGCAAGTATTGCAGTCCGTTCTCGTTGGTCTATATCCTGTGTGTCGTCCATTCACTTAGTGTGTACAGGGTTGAGATAAATACAGAAAGCAACTCGTTTTGGTCAAAGAAGTCATTCTGCAACTTGTTTGAATGCTATGATATTCACTCGGCTGTCGCCTCGTTCATCTCACTCCACATTAAACTCGTAGAGAACAGCGACTTTGACCAACACTTGTTGGTTTCTTCTTTAGTACTAAAGGTGCCATTGTAAGAAGAAACGGCATCGGGAGCTGTACTCCAATAGTTCCAGTTTTGGAGTAATCATACTCAAAGAAAGGTAGATTTATATTAGTTACAAATCTACTGCGGTTAAGATTTTATCCCACCCCTATCACTGACTGATTGAATAACGTTTGTGACATCATGGTCCATTGAGTTTCCTTTTATAATACTCCATGAGCATTGAGTACGAATTCTTAATGTTAAGTCTATGTGGGGAAATTACAAGGGTTGAGGTAAAACCCATTTCGCTACAGGACCAAAATCATCTAATCATTACGAGTATGGTATTCAGAACCATAGGGTGATTATCTAAACCTGTGTGCCTCCAAACTAAGATTTCACATTGCCTCCTAATTACTACCTTTTGCTAGATATTTGATATTTTTCTCATTTCAGCAGTCTTTTAATCATAGCATTACAAAGCGAGGCTATGGTATACAGTTTCAAACGAAAGTTAAAGGCCGTCAAACCTATGTTTCTGCACAATTTTTTGGAAAATTCTCATATCCCTCATTGACACTGACTCTTATACCTGTGACCCTTTATTCGGTTAGTGACAATTGCTTCCGGTATGGCACTTGGCCGAACTAGTAGATTTCTATCGAAGCAATAAAGGAAGTCGAAACGTAATAATGACGACAAATTGGGTCAACTTGAGATACACCTATCGAGCATAGAATTTCCTATGGTCTCCAAAATGTCCATCAAAAACTTGCTCATGCCTCTAGGCATTTCTATGGTCCCTAATGACTTTTTCTTCCGCCTCATGTATGTCCTTATATAGAACAACCTCACCATGCTGTACATGTACAAAACAAGATAGGAAGTCGTCGTTTTTACGGAACAAGCCCTTTGGCCGAGTTCCATGAATTTCCATCGCGTGTTGTTGCATGGTAGATTGTTCTATATATTCATTACACACCTGAATTTACTACTGAAAGTCTACACTCAGCCGATGTTTCAATGTGTTCCGCATATCAATATCATATGGGACACGGTACACTTCAGAATTTATACGGTATAGGGAGCAGCAGTAAGTATAAAAAATACTGCAACGGTATGTGATAAAACCTAGAAAATGAGGCTTTTTTTGTAGAGTGATAAAAAGGGGAAAATCGAAGAATGTGAAAATCGAAGTTGATTAGGACGGCCTACCAGTGACGCAGTGTGAACCTCGAGCGTCGCAGCCCAGTGCTGCGTCTGGCCTTGTATCTCGCTTATCAACGCGAGATCTCGCGCGGGACGGTGGCGGCGTCCACTCCAGGATGCCCCCTGGCGTGTGATCCGCTGCAGTGGCAGTTTTTAAGCTCTCCCGTACTTGCTGTTCCCCCACCATCACGTAGCGGTCTCGCTCGGTTCCCATACGCCGACTACAGACAGGGTGTGCCGCAGAAAACGCGGTTTTGTGTGTTGGATGTATGACGGAGGTTTGGAATGTCGTGTTTCCAGGTTTCCGATGGGCGCCTGACGGCGGCTATGGACTCTCTCTATACGGTAACGGAGAACATCTCGTGTGTACCGGGCACCAGTGGGTCGGCTAACGTCACGCTGGACGAGAGGGAGAGGTTGACGGGCAAGGATGCGTCATGGATACTGACAACATCCGTTATCATCTTCACCATGCAGACAGGTAAGCAGGTCATGCAGGTCTACACAATGGGGCACTTTCCACTTAACCCTTACCCTGCAGCACCCAGTTCCCCTGTTCAGTATGACACAGCAGGCATTGCCTGAATAGACAGCCCTGCTACAGCAGGCACCCTTTTTTTTTATGGAATAGCAATGTCCCACGATGTGTCATGTGATTTGAATGATTTATCGTGGTAACTGATGATATTTTGTTATACCAAATCAAAGGTCAGTATGTCTCCTATACTTTGTCAAATTTAATTCAGTTCAAACAATTATTTTTCTATTCATTGAATTTTGTATGTAAGTAGCTATGATGCCTCTAAGATGCCTGGAGGCATCTTCCTGCCGTAGCTAGGGGATACCTGGAGGCACCATGCTGCCATAGCCAGGGGAATGCCTGGAGGCATCATGCTGCAGTTGAAGGGTTAAGCGGTCATTCATAAAGTATGTGCGCACTGAGGGGGTGGGGGTGTGTACAAGAATGACAGGGTGGTTGGGGGTCAAATGTTTCAGATATATTTTGCTTCCATACTTTATGAATGGCCCATAACCCTATCAATCCGAGTGACGCCTGGAGACACTACCATGCATGGGACGAGGAATGCCTCTTTTGGCACCAGTACTACAAAAAATATTTCTACCTGAAATAATTCGTAGATTTTCATGATATCTTTACAATTAATCAAAATACTTTAGGCATCATCATTCAATGCAGAAATTCTACATGTAACTTGCGTATCGAACGGATATATTGAAGAACTTGAGCACCACTGCCATAATAGCCTCCCCTATGTTAAGGTCGGACTGCCAGGGATAAGGTCCCCTATAAAGCATGTAAGCACCGAGGCGGGATGGGGTTGGGGGTTCAAATATTTTGAAATTCTGCGTAACTTCCCTCTTTGTTCTATTCCGTGGAGGGGGTTTGGGGTGGTGTCGGTCACAATTCTCATACTTTATGGATGGCCCCTTTATGAATGGACTACTTCCGGTAAGTCATGTCAACGACAATGAAAATAATTCAGACATCCTGCACAGTAGATTTTTCAATGGGAATAAGAAAAGTTATATAAATAAGGCTAAAACACTATACACTTCCTATCACTAAGTATCTGTGCACAACATGAACATCAATTACCGTTTGAATAGTTAGAATAGCATTAATAGATACAGAGTTCCTCGCATCTAAGCTTTTCCTATATACATATTTGTACCTTTATTGTCCTAGCAGATAAAAAGAAAGTATTACAGTAATTTTCTGACTTGAATAGGTCTCTGATATCGATATACATATAACAATTCAGAGTAACTTGATACTCCCGCTACCAGATCGTTTCTGGTGATATATGGACATATAAAACCATGATCATAACAAAGATTTCGAGCGAAAATACTTGATAGAAAATCCTGCATTGTAGATAACGCAACGCCGATCAATTCATGGACCAACGAAGACGTTTATACATGATATTCCAGCCTGATATATAAGATAGGTCGTAGTAAGGCGCCCTTGAATTCCTATGACGATTCGTTCATATATATATATATATATATATATATATATATATATATATATATATATATATACCATAAGTCTAAGCATATAATAAGTGGTTTACGATTGTAATAATATGCATATATGAATCAAACTTGCAAGAGCAGCCTTATTTATCAATTGAATGAGCGGGAATTTGTTAATCATGGCCTCTGATATAAAACGGCAGGGAGAATATCTCTTATATTTACTTAGATTCATTGAATATTGTCAATGATGAAACTAGTTACCTGAACCTGAAGTTATTATGTACCCTCCTCCCCAACGAGACCCAACCCTGTCTGGTGGCTTGTTTTCTCCTCACAAATGATGTTTGTCGATTGAGAGAGAGTTTAGACCAAGATTTTTCTCCGGACGGACGATAGGTGTTATAAAAAATGAACGGTCTCCTCTCCTCAAATAGCTCTTTGACTGCTGGCGTGATCGCCGGTGGAATCTTCCGGTAGGACCAAAATATTTTAAACGGGCCCCTGGAATCCTTCTCCTAGGCCCCTGGAATCTTTCTCCTAAACAACATTGACAGGTGAGCAGAGATGATTAGCCTTTTGTTTTGAAAGGAATGTAGCTGTGGTACACTCTCTCATACATAAAAGCATTCGATAGTTACAGCTTCCTGTCTCGATAGGCCATTTCCATTGGCTGACTATTCGGCACCGATCTGCAGTGGGGAACCACGGATCGGTTTTGTTATTTCTATACTGACGCCAGATCGGTAAATGGATACAGCCTGGTATAGGCCTGTTTCCATTGGAATGGTCAATGGCGAAAATCACATCATAATGCCCTGCCGACCTACTAGATCAAAGACTGACTCCATCGGTGAGGCTCTAATCTAAATAGATACATGTATACACCTGGAAAGTGTAGAAGAAACAATACATACACTACACCTTCACTCGAATATTTGCTGCCCTTCATGGAAAATGGCCTATAGGCCTGTTTCCATTCGATGACAAAAACGGTGTAGATCATTTGAGTTCCCTAATAGCCCATTTACATTTTGCGTCATCAGTGGTTCCAAACTGTATATCGGTGATGGCCAATGGAAATGGGCTATTGGGAGAACTAAAAGAATCCATACCGTTTTCGGCGGCCTATGGAAACGGGCCTTATTTGAAATGGTTGATGGCGAAAATCACATTATAAAGCCCCACCAACCGACTAGATCAAAGACTGACAGATTCAATATGCTTTGATTACATCGGTGAGGCTCAAGGTTTTAGTGGGCAATTTAAATCGGTATGGACCTGGAAAGTGTAAAAGGACATACATACAATACACCCTCACCAATTAATTGACACTGAGATGCATTGGGTGGCCACGACCTACAGACTTTTAGGAGAACTCGAATATTAGGTGCCGTTAATGGAAAATGGCCTATAGAGTGGGGGTCATTTGATACACGGTGATCAGCTCGGCAGGGGTCATAATTACTACAAGACATGGCTTCCGCTGTTCTGATAACAAGTCACATGGCAGCCCCATTGTTCCTTATCAACTTAACTGAAGCACCGGCGACCAGCCAATATTAACATGACTCGATCTGCGAATAAAAGAAAAAGATTTTCGGCTGGTACATTGACTTATATGGCATATATAGCACCACATTCTTGATGTGAATTTAACTCCTCAACCCATGGCTGCTGAATATATACCTCGTGAGTTTTGGTTGTGGAATACTTTGGCTCGTGAGATTATGTAGCATACCAAAACGAATGGTAAATACAAATTCAGCGGCTTCGGATCTTGACGGAGTTATGCACCTCCTACACCCTGCCAACACACATAGACCTTCATATCATTTGCGTTGGCGCACCTCTTATGTTGCGGCGTGTGTTGGTACTGGCACCTTTTCATTTCCGAAAAAAGTTTCAATACACTACGACACATTGCAATAAAGCCTTTCTAACAGGGCTACGATTTAGAAATGTATGTCTAGCCTCATCGAAACAGAGTTATATCGTGTTAGAGTATGTCGGAAGCAGTGGCCTTAGTAATAAGCAGTTTACACTCACACTGTCCTGTCGTGATACTGAACCAGTAATTATAAAGTGCCTGTTCCATGACTGTGTGATAGATCAAGGTGTTCACACCACAGCCGGTAGAGGGCGACGGGACTGCCCTGGTCTCGCCGCACGGCGGTATACGATACTTTCTATTGGTAGATAGCATATCCAATGAAATGATACTACGGACACCTAATGTATTACTGGTCCTAATAGGAACCAATGAGAAGACTGTCATGATTACGATGTATTATATAAACCCTGTACTTAGAGAGAATTAAAACAGACTTAGATAGAACGTGCGTGTGGATCTTACTTTTTGATACATTACAACTGTGTCGATCGTTAACTACCCAGTTAGCGTCCACCAGGGAGGGACACTAGAGTGGCCGCAGGTCGGTGATACAAGGTGCTGGGGCCGATTTTCTCCCGCCGGAAATAATAACCTTGTTTCAAGTAGTAGTATTGAGGTATGCCGTTTGATGTGTTTTGAATTTGAGTCCTCAGAGCAAGTGGCGAAGCACAGTACTTAAAACCATATAGGTCCATTTTAAGACGTCATGATATATAATTTGCCGGAAGATAATTTCCCCAAGATTCCCTCCCTTAAGTTCTATTGTAAATTCACACTATATAGTTGCAGGGATGTCAGGGTTCCAGGAAATTCATGAAATAAGGGATCTTTATAAAACACAGAAATATTGCCCTCACTATCTAAAAGCCCAAAAAGAACCTGTGTATGTCAAGTTATTACTTGCCTGGTCTTCAGGGGTACTATCACTTACTACCTTCAGTATTTTAACAAACTGCCAATGGGTGGGAATCCCTGAAACCATTGGGTAGTTATCATGAACATATTTCGTTTAACATCAAAAGGATGTAAAGGTAGGGCACACAGTTGTCATTGCTTTTGAATTCCTACTAAGCTAGTTCAGCTTGTCGCAGGAAATACAGCCTGGATGCCTGGCCTAGTCACATTATAGGCCATGTAACGGGTTCCATTTTTTTGTGTATCATGGGTAACGCCTCAATTTCTTGCACTCTCCTAGCTGAGATCCTGTAATCTACTTCCGATCTGCTGGGAGAGTGCCACCTCTGCAGACTGAGACTAGAGCCTACACTGGTCTCAGTCCCTGTATCCTTTTTTTAAAATTTCATTTATTTTATCTGGGCTTGTAATAGGTCTGCAGGCCTTACAGCCAGTTCAACAGGACTGCTGTAAAACATTCAACAGCAGTATTTCTTCAGAATAAAGCTCTGAATGTAGTAAATCGCTAGTATAGGAGAATAGATGAAAAAAATGAATTGTTCAAGTCTATGTTGGGCCAAGAGAGGTGTCATGACTGTCAGTTCAAGGTATTTCTCTAGTATCTCTCTCTACTATGTGGTATTATGTAAGAAGTAGTTACCAGTCCCTTATTTCATTTGGGCCGGGAAGCAGTCTACAGGAAATAGTGCACCCATTGAGGGGTTTTCCCCAATGACTCCTGACGTCCCTGATAGTTGGTGCGTGTTTACTATTTCTACTACTTTCTGCGTTGATGTTCCATTGTATACAAACCAATTTTAAGGTCTGTTTCATTCATTTGCAGCAGCCTGTACGTCATTACAATGTTCGAGCCGTTTTTAATGAGCGGTTTATCAATAATTAGAGCCCCATTGAGTGTAAGTCTGATTGGTTCTCTTAATTGACAATCTAATAGAATTTGCTGGTCACTTGTCAAGTTGAATAATAGCTACTCAGTGAAATTATTTCAGATAATTGATATGATTATGTAATAAGAATAACGGAATTATATCATGGTCTGTTGGAAAGGATGGAACAGGTCTCCAATAATGGGGGGTAATTTCCCACTAGATTACACTGGATTGGGTTGTTTTCCTATGAGCACCGAAACCCGGTTTCGATGTCCCTCGTTTCCACTTGAAGACAGAGCCGGGTGTTGACCGAAAAATAAAACCTTAAAAAACGAAGAGGTGGCAATTAAATTATACATAAATACGTAGGGAGTACGATAAAAAAGACATTGAGTGACATTGATACTTACCTTATACACATATAAAAAAAATAAAGTTAGAACATAAAGAAAGTATGGGAGCAAAGAAACAGACCACAAAATAATGCAATTCTTTTATTGGTGATTAACGGAATTGTCCAAAATGACGACTTATAAAATCTGAAACGGCTGATTGAAACTGCAAGAAAAGCTTGCTACAAAAAAGAAATACCAGGATGAAAAAAAAGGAAATTATGGCATTCACTGTCCGATTTGAGACACTTAAGTTCCTTCAGCCGCTGATTAATTTGACATGGAAGCATTTTGTCTGTAGCACAAAATGTCTGTCAGTGGTGCCATGTTTCGCAATGTTGATAAACACATGTTTGACCTATTTTTGTTTCTACTTGAGGATTATTACACCAGAGGTGTCATATGGTCGGTCGGCTGTGTTAAATTCCATAATCGATGGTCATAATCCACGAAGGCTGAGTTTACACCTGCCGACGGAAGACGCACCCTTATAAGACATAGGGAATAGAAAAATCGGTTTGTGGTGCTCCCTGTTAAAATATTGGTAGAGGTTATCGTGGACAACTCAAGTTATCGAGGCATATACACCTGACGGCTGGCTATGCGATATGTGCTCACTAACGATCCAATATTACATGACCTCGCAAACGTCGAGGTGCTTGCCGATGGGGTCCTTTGCATAATCTGAGCTCCCATCTCTGACCATTTCAAAGTGCTTTGAATTCGTTGGAGGCCTCAAAATTCGGTTGGCGGTGCCATGTTATGTAATTTTGGGTTGGAAATTGACAAGCCATTGACCGGGTCTGTGTTTGTTTTATTTACACTTACTTATATCTTATCGGAAATGCATGATAATCGGTCGGTGGTGCCAGATTCTAGAATCTGTGGTCGAAATCGGTAGGTGTAAAATGGGCCTCTGATCAACTAGGACTGTCTTAGTAAACGGGTTTGAATAATATTAAACGATAACCCTCGTATGAGGTCCCCTTGTACCCTGTACTTTCCTAGGCATAATTTATACAAAGAACCCCCCCCCCCCCCCCTGGCAGCTTCACCAATCACGTCCTATGCAAACCCATATTTCTTTGAACACAGATCAGCACCCTTTTATCAACCTGGATTCACACGCTTAGAACACTTAATGGTAATTAACCTCCCCCTATTTCACCCGCAAGAATACATCTGTCCACTTGCCCTCTTTCTTGGTGTTACACTGAGTGCCACGAGGAAGGTAGGGCAGTAGGTGATTGCACTGAGTGGCGTTTACCTAACCCTGCTAATTACAGCTTGATAGAGTGGGCAATAAAACATAATAAAACAAAGGATTCCACGCTGTGGTGCTGCTCTGCGAATGCAAACACAAGGTAGCAGCAAGCCCATGATCTGGCCTGTAATCGAAATATCGGGATTATTCTTTTGGGCTCCTATCGATCAGAATGAAAAATGTTCTGGAATGCAAAAAGAGAGCAGACTCCCGCAGAGTAGGACTGCTGCCAGAGAAAATTGAACTAAAAACCTTCCTCATATCCACATACAGGCCCGGTCAAAAGAAGGTAGCAGTCATATGTAGTGTTTGCAAAATTCGACGAGTGAAGCACTCTAGAATACACAGAGTGCTACATGGGTTCTAGCCTCAAGTTTAACCCTCCCTTCGCTGCAGAAGAATATATACATAGATGTAGTTCCAATAGGCAGACTGGTGGGGTTCCTCTATGTATGATTAGGGTATTTGTAGAAATCGTCATCGCTGAGAGAATTGGCCTGTTTTGTAAGTAAAAATGAAAAAGCCGACAACTGAGTAAAAGAATTAATTATCGGTCCCCACCGACTGTATACACTGTATTTAAATTTATCGGCAAGGCAAATAATCATAAGATGGTGCAAAATTGCATAAAGTTGGGATAAAGAAAATCATTATTCTCAACCCCGTTTCAACCTGACGTTTATGTGCCCTAAAAGTACCAAATAGTCAGCGGGTGGTATATAATCGGTTGCGAAAATCGTCAGGTAGAAATGCCGCAATAGTCACGAAGAATTAGGGCATACTTGGCAGATCTACGACTACCAAACATATCCACAGACGAAAGTGTCTCAGAGGCTATGAAAGACGCCAACGAACCTATACCAAATGACACTTTAAGAAACTAATGTAGCCGATTCAACTGCTGATACTACAGACCCATCTGCAAAGATGGACAGATTACATCTAGAACAACAGGCAAGACAGTGGATATTTTGCATTTCATCTTTAGTCATCCTGAGTGGAAAACAGCAACCATCCAAAGAAACAAGATTGAGTTCTACGAGATATATTGCCTCAAGGGTACGGCCTCTAGGGGTCTAAACACTGTGGGCAATCGATAAGCTAACGCCGGGGGTTCCTTTGGGCTGGCCGTGAATACGACGCCATCAGGCCTTTGACAAACATACTTATAGTGTACAAACCCACACGCCAGGGACCCGTTTGATAATCTAGGATCGTACAGGAAGACCCTTTTTGTACCCTGTGAGGTTGGTTGTAGCCCATTAGATTGTAGGTCAACTCTCGACTGTAGAGCCGTCCCAAGGCGCTAGAAAATATCATGTAAGGAGGTCAGGGTCAAGGTCGGGGTTTGCTGCAAATGCATTCATTGGCTACTCGGTCTACTCTATTCCTTATATGGACATAGTGTAATGGGACAACTCCATGCAGCTGTACAAGGGTTGTTTTATAATGATATTTAAGTCTATTAGCTAAGACAGTCTTAGCCGTTCATAAGGTCGTCTGTAAGTCTGAATAAAGTTGACCCACATCGCCTCTATGGTATACAGAAAATGGTCTACATATACGATCCTAGATTACTGAACGGGCCCCAGTTCAGTGCCCGACGTCGTACGGCAGCTATGCGGGCCATGTTTACAGGCAACCGACAAAACTATTTTATCAGGTCTCTGTTGAGCAAGTTGCCTCTTCCACTGCACAAATCATGAAAACAGCATGACATACAGCAGCCAACATGACATACAGCAGATTAGGATAAATCACATACAACGTGACCCCCCTTCGCCCAACACCAAATTCTACAGAATACCACCCCACCCCAGCCCCCACCCTCACCCCCAATTGCATCAAGTCAGTTCTTCTATTACTCCCTTTTTTCACAAATAAGAGTGCATTGCTACTGCTCCTGATGAGGTTAGAGGTTAGGGCCATTCACGATTCATATCTTTGCAGGTACTATAGACTGTATTGCACCACGGGCCAGCCCGTGGTGTCCAATGCCCCCACCCGCTCATATCGGGAGGGTGACCATGGTATAATTAGTAGAAACCAAACGAGAGTTAGCCTTGTCAATGATTATGCCACGATGGGCAGGTCGTGTATTACTACACGAGGCGTTAGCCGAGTTTAGTGAGTAGCAGACCTGACCAGAGTGGTATAAATATTGACAAGGCTAACTCGAGTTTGGTTTCGTATTTATCCTACCCCATCTCACCGATATACAGAAAATATTTGTAATTATCCATGTTAGTAGTTATCAATGCTGCCGGATCTACTTTCGTTATCTCGTCCCTGATTGGTCCGTTTTTTTATTCACCTCGGTGCATAAATAACACTTTATCCAACGCTATGTCAAATACACTGAGTCAATGTTAAACCTATGGCGTTTTTTATTAGGGGTAGGATAAAGACAATACTGTCCAACCAGGGAGGGGTTGACATACCATGAGGGCCTCAGTCTTTCGATCCAATCATAAAAAGGCTACCTCAGAGGGTTCGGACCGCCCGAACCAATGAGCAGAGGTGATTCAGTCTGAATTGGATGTTTGACATGAATAAAGGACAATTAGGGGCACGAGGCTAGGGGGCGGATGAAATCGATGTGTGAGTACTAAGTGCTTGAAACTTGAATAGAAACGTGAGGTGAGAGGTGAACTTATTCCATTACCCTGTCATAACGCAATCGGCCATTGCGCATCCCAGTGGGAAACTACAAGGGGTTAGCGTTAGGTCTTCCTGCCTCGTTGATTTCATTAGACAAGGCTGTGCACTATAGCCGAATGACAGACTGGCACAATGCCAAACTAATTTTCAAATATGGATTACAAATAGCTCACTAGGCAAATAGCATACCTGGGTTTTTATTTTAGATCAATTTACCTCGTGGCATGGGAGTATTAAATTGCACCACCGAATTATTCATCTAGACTTGCGAGTTTATTGGAAAACAGACTGGGCATTTAATCTGATAATTAGGATAAATTCACGGATTGGCAAATACCTGCCCCGACGCCATTCATGGAAATGAGTGAGTAGGGATTATCAGATTTAAACGCCAGGTCAGCTTTATATTTAGCATCCACATTTTATTGTTCTTGATAATTCAGAAATTACCCTCAATCGCTATTCAAAGTTCAATTTGGGAACGCAAACAGGGTCCGTGTAACAGTATACAGCCAAATGGGCCATACACGATTCTAACAATAATATAGTAAGCAGAGGTCAGTAAGTACAGGAAGCATGTGCACTGGTGTATAATATACCAGAATGCTATCAGTGTCCACCATCTAATATAGCAACACAAACTCGCCATAGAGTGAAGATACATGAGATACTGTGTTGGATGGGTCTGTCATTTGCATGGAGACAAAACATCACCAGAAAGGTTAATCAAGGTTGACACATTAATATTTGAGCAGATACAGTGCATAATTCGGGTCATATTGCTCACTGGCGGTCTCATACGATAAGCTATATGTGAGTTGCTCTCTAAAATTCGCACTGCTGACTTTGTCCTGGTGGTCAAAAGATATCCAGATATCCCGTAATGTTTTATCCCAAGAGATAGCAGATGTCTTAAGAAACTCATTGTACATTGTATTTGTTATTTGGTGGCATATTTCCTACTACAGACACCTATTGTAGCCCGTATGCTGATGTTTATTATCCATGGTAAAGGAAGTCCTCATTGAAAATTTATGGGGACTCACTGTACCACTTCCCATTGTTTACAAGCTGTGAGATACAATAACCTTTGTATACGGATTCAAATTCATCATATAGGGCTTCGAAGCTATTGGAAATAGGACAATGGTCCCTAGAAAGCTAAAACGTATACCTATTGATTGATGTACTATTTAATATGGTAATTATTGGTAGTAATTTACTCGAGAAGTTACAAGTATAATTGACACAGCAAACGATTGTCTTGTGGAAAGGCAGCCCTGTAAACCAATCCAGTTGACATCGCTAGCGCTCGTATATTACTATACGTCAACCACTAGTGGTTTACGACTGCCTGTCCTCGAAACCATCGTTTATTGTCTAAAGATACGATACCATTATCTCTTCATAAAAGATATACCCTACAGCTAGGCACTTTGACAATTTGAAAGGAGTGTATAACAATGTTTTACTTGGATTCCCGTGCAAAATAGTCAATTCTCTCACGTTCTGTAAACTGTTGTAAAAATCGATATGCTAAATCAAAACTCCCTCGAGATAATACAATTTTATAACAGGAGTTGAGACTAATAAATTAGGACTAAAGTTCGGGCGGCAAATCTACGACCGCATCTACTGGATTGTCAAAACAAGACACTACCTAACGAGTAGAACTTTCTACCCATAATCCTTCACAGCTTATATCTTTACTTGTTTCTTTACCTGTCACAAGGAACCTTTTCCACCCCACTCCCTTGTATGATAGACTATCAGCATAGGGTGATTTAATCTCAAAATGATGTATAACATACCTTACGTTTAGAAGGTCACTGTTCAGGGGATTGCCCTATTTGCTTTGCAGTAAATAAACATTTCCCATGCCACAAAAATGTTTATAGATGGATTTTCATATAACTCTCACAGTTAAAGTGTATGGTAATTGCGCTATTGTTCCAAACGGTATTTTCATTGTACATTCGGTAAAAGCTCTATGTATAATGCAATAGGCCAGAGGTAAAGGAAGGCGAACATTGTTATTCCCCACAACAGCGCTGACCAATCTAGTATTTATCTAATCATCCATTTCGTCCATAGTGTCTGTATTACAATGAGAGTATGAGGTCTGCTCTGCTATGAATTATTCATCATTTGTTAATGCAGAGAATGTTACTGTCCTGCAATTAAGTCATGAACTACATGATATATAGGGTCCTCCTGATATAGTACCTAATGTGTCATTGATACGAACTTGTTAGCTTAGCCGAGTCATAAAATACTTGTATATTATTACTCAATGGTTGTTATACATCCGACCTCCTGGAGCTGATTCCCAGGGGATAGGACTGTAATCCTGACGCTTATCTTGGCAAAACAGACATGGCTTTTCCCACGGCCTTTTATCTCCATGTTTTATCAAATGGATCACTACTCAATCATTCCCCAAATGAAGTAAATATAACAAAAATATACGGTCACCGCCTATCTCACTTTTCCTGACCACAGATATAACAGAAATAACTTTTGTTGTTGTTCATTTCTGCTGGACAATCCATTATTGTAAACAGCTATTTTTTTTCGCATGTATATGATATTTTCATGGATAGGCTTTGAGGAAACTGAATCATTATAAACACGGACGAACACTCTATAGTTACATGCCGTTGCTGAGGGTATAGTAACTACAGTTCTCTTACCAAGACTGAGGTTTTTATACCCAAACTAACATTTTCATACCAGGGGTGACCTCTTGACACCGTTTAGACCAATGGGATCGAATCTTAGATCTTAGATGCATGAAGAAAACATGCAAGTTGGATTTACGTGATAAGGGTGGACATTGCTACCCCAACAATCGGAGGTCAACAAATTGACATTTGCTATTTCTCTAAAGCTTTATAGTAATAGGGAAAAAAGTCCCGAGAGATGGAATATCATAAATTACTCAGTAAGGATCTGAATAACTTGGATATTTCTTCACTCTTCATTTTTACCCTGGAAAATACACAATTCTGGTGAGCTGGTTTCCTTGTGCATCTAGCATATTTATGTATACATGCACTACACTAAGGATCGCGAACATTTTCCTGCATTGATTCAACAATTCCCTATACTACTGGCTCTCCAATTCCTTGCCGATCTGAGGCTTACCCCTATTTTCCTATGCTACTTGCAACAAATTTGGCCGAGCTACAAATTCTAGTTCGACTAGAGTTTAGGTGTCCCTAACAAGGACTGAAGCTACATCTTTAATCAGTAGATGGACAAAACAGCTCAATCTAGAGAGTTTATAGACGATCTTTGATAAACAATAAGAATTATTACGAAGATTACGACCACCCGTAATCTCTGCCCGCACACTGAATCTGACTCATACACTCCCTATAGGTTTAGTATTGAGACTCCCTATTAGGTGGATAATGCATAGCTATATTTCCTGCAATTCGCGTCTCAGTAATGTTACATATCAGCAACGTTGACTTTCATTCAAGTGTACCGGAAGGGTAAGTGCTGTTCCACATTCAACGACCAATGTATTTGCGGTTATTGTGGGAACGGCTATGCTGCACCCTGCATCCCTATGGATGATTGACCGATTACCTCAATATTTGTCTGCCGTAAGAAGTGTTGTCCGGACGGTCTCAGCTAGTATTGATTAGCTTGGCTTCTAATAAGACGTCAACGAGAAAATCACTGCAGCCATCTTTGCTAAGAAAAGGAATCACTAGGCACTAAGGTCAGTCTGGGCATTGATCAGTGGAATTGCAAAAGTGACAAGACGAGGTCTTTTTTACTGGTAGCTCCAAGATTAAGGATGAAAGGGAAGTCTGGGGCAGTTTCGATATGAAGCATTGATAAAGTGGGGAACACAGCTGATAGAGTCGACATGGCAACCGGCAGCCTCAATTCATAGAGGGATCCATATCTAAGCACGTAAACACACTGAGCTTCCGACACACTACGACAAGCGTTCCGACATTCTTCCAACAGAAAATCAGGTTTTCTGTCAGAGCCGCGTGTGTAGGCACTGGAACTAGTGTGAATAGTTCTAGGGGATAGACACTAATTTTTTTATGTGATCCCAAGATATCATTTTATACCTATATTCCATGGTAATTGGAAGTTGATTGATGAGTTATTTCCTGGTGAAAGTAACCTTACAGATATTGGGCGAATGATTCCTATTGGATTCATCCATCCTGGCCTGGGTGATTCCTTTAGGTATCACTTGTCCTAGCCCGGGTATTTCCTTGAGGCATCATCCGTCCTTATCGGGTTAATCTCATTACATAAAAGCCAATATTGTTGGCCATTATCAGGAAGTATTAAAAGGGAAATGCATCGATATCTGCAGCCGCTGATAATATGCCATGAGTTGTGGTCTGCCATGAGTTTAATTTCACAGGTCAAACCCAAGTGAGATTACGAAGCATACCAAAACGAATCGCATATTTTCAGCAGCTAAAGGTCGAGTGCTGTTCAGATTTTATCTGACTCCTATCACTGGCTGATTGGCTAATATGTGTGATTGCCAATCTCCAATGCAAACAGAAAATCTAGTGTCAGAATGACCAGGCAGCAGAACTCAGCCAAGGCTGAGTCTTCATGCTGTAGTGTACTATTTTACCCTAATAAATTTTATTTAAAACAAGAAAGAAAACGCTCATTGAGTATTATCTACCATACTCCAGTGGCGTTGAGTACGAGTTCCTAATGTTAAATCACCTAGGGGGAAATACCAGGGATGAGATAAAGACCAGAACTTAACACAGCGATTGGATGGAAGAACCTTAATGGACATAAAACAGAGTGATGCGCTAGCAGCTGACAGACCCTAGACACGGTCGGTGTGCAGCCAATACTTGCCTTTTACAGATAGCTAGACTCACTATATCACCTACAAGACCAAGTTTATATCCAATCTCTCCTGTGAACGAAAGTAGATTTGACAGAAAACAAACAATGTGTCAAGGCAACCCTCTATCTTTCATGATGTATGTGGCCAATAGGAACTGTTGGGTTATAATCAGAACGGTGCTCACTGATTTATTTGCTGGTGCAGCATGAAACTTACCGCGCGACACCAGAATATTTGCCTACCGCGTATAAGATAAAGTAGCCCCCAGTGACATCTAGCAGTCAGCTTGATGTACGGATATTGTTAGAGTTTAGCGAAGGTCATATGGTGTTATTCCGTACACAGGAAGTAATAGATTGCCAATAGCTACACCAGGAGGAGTCCATTTATTAAATAGTCCCTATTGATATAGCCTTAAATAGGGAATTACTGTGTTTAATTCATTAGGGAAGATGGACAATAAATACAACAAATAATGGCAACATGCAGTTCTGTAAACCACCCGAACTTGACGTCGTAATACACTCGATAATGTTCGTGTATTACAACGCGTCTAACTCGCATGGTTTACAGCCACTATAAACCCATCGATTATTGTTTATCTATCATCCATCGATTACAAAGTCTACATTGAAAATGCATGAGGCCAGAGTGTCCCACTACCCATTGTTTCTATAATTTCAGAAACCGTATCCATTGATTACGAATTTGAAAGCCATTGATTGCGAACATTTTCTACACAAAGCAACACGGAGCAGGGGTCCGGATTTGGTACATTTTCCAGTACATTCTCATGAACAATAGACTGGCATATTTTTCGCATGTGTATATCACATTAGAATGTATTTGCAAGGTCGCATGGTCAATAAGTGTTGAATAAAGTTGACCAACATTGTCCCTGGGTCGTGTTGGCATAAAGAAAAGTGTCACGAAGTTCTTTTCCTTGTCATTTTTGACGACATCGTGGAAGATCGCCTGGAGACAGGTGAACGGTTGTATTGTCTGTGAGTATACTCGAAATAAAAAAGTACTATCGTAAAACTGGATGAGTTTTAATCTTGGCCACTGTATGCCACGACTGGAGTTTGGCATAGTGACGTCATGAGGCGGAGCCAAAACTCCAGGAGTGGAATGCGGTGGTAGTGGCATATAAAACTCCGTATGCCAGTCAGCGTGGCATACAGAAACTCAATGTTAAGCCTATGAGATTTTATATTAGGGATAGGATAAAAGCCGAGATTATTCAATTCAGCCACACTAACTATGTCTCTATATATTTGTACGGTCATTTCTGTCTGTTCTAGGCTTTGGGTTGCTCGAGTCTGGCTGTGTGACATCTAAGAACGAGGTGAACATCATGGTCAAGAACGCGTTGGACGTAGTATTCGGCGGAATCACATACTGGGCCTTCGGCTTCGGCCTCAGCTTCGGCGCCGCTCCCGGAAGTAACCCCTTCGTCGGCGTCGGCTGCTTCTTCGTCGACGCCGACCGGAAGTCGATGGGATATATCTTTGCCGTCTTCCTGTTCCAACTGTCGTTCGCGACGACGGCGACAACGATCGTGTCGGGCGCCATGACGGAACGGACCCGGTTGATGGCTTATATAATCTTCTCCTTTCTCAATACACTCATATACAGGTATGTACGACCTTCATTGATTAAATGATGCATGATGCTTCCAGGCATTCTTGCACCAGATGCCTACCACAGCATGATGCCTCTGTGGCTACTGTACTGTGTATGATGCCTCCAGGCATTCCTGTAGCTGCCGCAGCATGATGCCTCCGAGCATTTCGGTGGCTACTGGTGCATGATGCCTCCAGGCATTTCTGTGGCTACCACAGCATAATGCCTCCAAGTATTCCTGTGGCTGCAGTAGCATGATGTCTCTAGGGTTTCCCGTGGCTAACGCAGCATGATGCATCTAGGCATTCCTGTGGCTACCGCAGCATGATGTCTCCTAGCCTTCCTGTCGCTACTGCAGCATGACGACTTCAGGCATCATAGGGGCATCATCGATTCTTATATACAAAATCTTATAATCATTACTATGGAACGCTATACAGTGACTAGGTTGTCACTGCACCTGAGACCAATCGTTACGTTATGATTGTTTGTATAAAATCCGGCGTTTACACTAGACGACTAAAAACGTGACGACTTTAGGCCAATAGTCATCAGGTGGTGTTCGATTACACAATATAATCATCACGAATTGCTGGCCCAAGAAGCATATTAAACATTTACAGTAGACGATATATGTTCATTTAAATGAGGAACATATAACTTCCTGCTTTCCGACGAAGCAGGTAATTACCATAGACGATTATAGGGGACGATTCCTGAAGGTTAATTATGCTTTATCTCACCCCTGGTATATTTTCTCCATAGACCTAACATTGGGAACTCGTATCTAACGCCCATTAGATATATAGGAAAAATATCCAATGGGATATTATGTTGCAAATGATAGCCCATTAGTCAATGTTCAGGGTGAGATAAATTCAGACACCCATTCAAGTTTAGCGTCAGAGCTCGATCCCATCTCGTTTGAATCACGCAGTAATTCACGCGGCTTCGCCTTGTGAATTACTACATGATTCTAACTCGATGGGATACGAGCTCAGACCCTAAACTCTCATAGATTCCCTCTATATAAACTGCAGGGGAATGTATGTATTACCCAATAGAAAAATGCGCTGGTAAAGAAGGGTTAAATAAAAAGTTGTGGTCGTCGACGCAAAACACTTTGGCCAGAACGAGAGGTGGTCAATGACTGAGTTTTTACAGAATCGTCAGCTGTCTCCAGACGACTAATTCAAGCTGGCTTGTAATAGTCGCCGGCCATCAAGGAGTCTACATAATCACCAGGTGGTGCCAAATTTCATATCTGAGGTTATCCGATGATCTGCAGTCGCCATGCGCTTAGCGTGTACACTAGACAATGTCTAGCTCACTACGGCTGAAGGTAGTCAGCTGGTGCAAAATTTAACAAACACCGCCTATGATCGTCTAGTGTACATTAGCGATCGTCACGACTATAAAACACCTCCGAGCATGACACCCAGTCTGCTGGGTTTCTCCAATATGATGGAGGGCTGGAGTAATGGTAGCAATCCCCAGAGTGCTGCCACCTATCAATATCTGTCAGAAGTAAAGAGGTAATATCTTCCTTTTCGATGGTGTGACAGAGCATTCTATCCTGTCTTTAACAAGATCGCAAGGCAGTTCTTTGACGGGTCATTTTATTGATGTTGCAATAGCGGTATATCTATTTCTGTTAGGGTTTCATTTAAAGATAATAGCTGATTCAACATGGATCTTTTTAGTTTTTTAGAGATTACGTAAAAGACAATTATAATGATGATTTTATGTATTCTGCAAACAAACCCGTCCATCAATACACCCCTTTAACACTGGTCATCTTGCAGTCCAAGTGGAATGAGGTTACCAACAACTGCCAATAATCATAATAATAAGTCTCTTTAGTGTATAGACACATGTGTACAATACTTTATATTGTATACGGGACAGTCAACCACACTTACTATATCACTGAACTACATCAGTCGCTTATCGGATCGGATGTTGTCATGGAGGGACACTTACTGTCCAAACAAGGGTCTACACTAATGTGCGGTTTATTTTCAGGTTCATTCATCTCATCTTACACACTGTTTATCCCATGTTATATGATATGTTTGTATATATGTTGCACGCCATGTAATTCTATGCTATAGAAACAACCGGGCTGTAAAACTTTGTTAGGAATATTCAGTACTCAAAGGGTTGTTAGTGTAATGTATAATCTATCAGGGATGATGGTAGAGCGAGGTTTTGTACCATCGAATCATTGCCAATAAAAAATGATAATTAATGAAGAATTTATCATGTATCATCATGGAGACGTTGACATACAAGTTAAATGGCTAAATTATGTCACTTGGATATGACTATGCGTAACCTATTCGTATATTACGGTGACTCGTAACCAGTCAATGTTGTGTACAAATTAAATGTAAAATGAATACTAGGAATTGCACCATGGCAAATTGAAGAAATCATACGTTTAGTAGCTATAGAGCATTACCTTTACCGCAGTCCTGTGTGTCTCAAACTAAACAGAAAATGAAGGGGGGAAACCTTACAACTCTCAACAGTGTAAATACTTGTCTAGCGAAACCAAACTATGACTGTATGAACAGTAGGCAAAACACTGGGAAAAAAAGAACTGTTAGTTGAAATAAGATAAGGACTAGACAAGACATATGTTTATAATGAGAGCTGTGTGGCTTTGAAAGACCCCCCCCCCCCTCCGATTTTAACCTTATCTTGCAATCTGATGGTTATCTGAATTAAAAAGTTAAGAGGACTACCTTTAAGATGTAGGTATATACCTATTTCAGATATAAATGAGCTTGCTTAGATTATTCATACCGTTCTATCCAAGGAACCTTGTCTCTTACTACACACTTATCTCCACTTTGATATTGCAGCATACCAGCACACTGGCTTTGGTCAGACATTGGCTTCCTCTACCGGATGGGGGCGCTGGACGTCGCCGGCTGTGGACCCGTCCATATTGTAGGTGGCGCCACTGGTCTAGTGGCAACAGTCCTGCTTAAACCAAGGTCAGGGGTCTTTGACAACAAAAACAAGCCACCCCTGCCATCACCCATCAAAGCCATTTTGGGAATGTTTATGCTTTGGTGAGTCCATTTACTATATGGTATCCTTATGATCAAGTTGTTGTGGTTCCTCTTAAAGGCATATATATGTATATCCTACAATTCACAATGGCGGCAATGATGATTTTTAGATATTGATAAAAAACAGCCTCAATTTTATCGTTTTGATTAATTGTATGCCAAAAGAGTAGAACATGATATGTTGTCTAGTTTGAGCGAAACCATTTGGTGTAATAAGCCCGTTTTCATTTCTTTGATTGATATAAAAAATGTACTGAAAAAATGGTTTTATTAAATTCTTTGGCCTATAATTTGTGTAATGCATTCAAACAAGTAGTACCACACAAATACTACATTTTTTTTAAAGTTTAAGGAAGATGAAATGGAGTTTACTATGTACAAATACAACAGTCAATCATTTCTGCATATTCTATTATATCATCATGATATCAATTTTTAGATAACAAAATATCAGATGACCCTCGTTTTATAAGGTAGACATGTGCTCTAATACACTTTGAGATCGTCGTATTCCATTTCAAGGATAAAGTCTTGGATTTTAATTTTCAAGATAAATTGTCCGATGAGAATTTAACCATGTATTCCGCAGGTGGGGCTGGCTACGTTTTAGTTCAGGGAGTGTATTTGTCATGTCCACTGACCATCACTGGAAAGCAGCTGTCAGGTAGGTCATCAATATTACCAGCTAACTGGTCAAAGATAAGATTTTGTATATCTATTTTTTATTCTAACTGTAAGGATGTCAGCAGATTTACCGGCAAGGAATGTCCTTGAAATATTTGCATGGTTCATTCCATAATCTCAATCATGATTATTACCGACCTAATACAGAGTGTCCATAGTAAACCTATAGAAACTCTGTATGGACTTACCCGGCGAATATAGAGATGTTATTTGTGCCGGGTTGAGATAAAGCGCGCATATATATGAAGAAATAGTGCATATATTGAAAAATAGTGTATAACTAAAGTGAACTAAAACTGAAGTGAACGCAATAACATCGCATGCTCGGATATTACTACGCCTGAACTTCTCGGGGCATACTGCCGCTTGTATCTGAAACCAGCCAATCATTTTTATGTATCTCCTATGAACGTACTTTTCTCTCTTGTCTGTCTATAGTGATTTATTTGAATTATTCAGTCTGGTTCTTTATATTATAAACTTTAGCAAAATCCATACGTGGGAGGAATTATAGAAACTTACAAACTGTCTGAAATATCTCTGATCAAGCGGTCAATTCGTTAGAATGAAATACAACGAAGTCTATATCTCAAACACTTTATAAAAATCACATTATCATAGTTACTATGGACACAACGTATTTGTAGTCATATTTTATGGAAGTAATATCTTTTGAAAACAGATCATGTTATATTATCAACAATAAAGAAATTAGCTGCTCTATGTAGAATCAGGAATGAAGACTTATTCCGGTCTCAATGTAACCACTTACGTATCATATGGTCACTTTGTAATGCAAACAATATCAAAGACTATATATGTTGCAGAGAGTGGTGTTTGAACGATGTATCCTTTGCTACAATGAAACTACTTTAAAGAAATTAAAACATATCGTAGAGGGAGGTAAACACTAACTTATTTAGTGTTGCCTGATCGTGAATGATGTATTATTTCTATCTCAGATAATCATTGTTATTGGGAAATATTGAGTAGCACAATTCGTTACGTTATACCAGTGCATGATTTTTCCCAATGTCAAAAATTAATTGAAAGCAAAGCATATGATTAATTGATACCTTGGCCTATTGTCTTGTCATAAAACATGTGTATGGTAGAGAGGAAGCAAATCACTTCTGAATACGGCCGATGAGGCCTTGAGAAATAAATTTAAAAAATTGTTATTATTTGACAAGAGATAGGCATGAAATATAGGACATGATTTCTCAATAATATCAGAAGCATTTTTGCAGGTACAATACAGTGTTACAAACTAGGACTAATAGTATGTTCATCATTGATGAATAAGTGTGGAATTATAAAAACAAACGACTTGCACCGAGACACGACGCCATTTCTACATCTGCCTTTCTAGGGTCCGAATATATCAAGCACCAGTGGGTCAATGAGGCATTTCGGTCTCGAGTAATTGATAATGATCAGTTGGGCATGCCTCTAAGATACTGCACGCCTTTCCGAATATCACAGAGTTGGTAAGCAGACTGTAAAGGGATATTTTTTGCAGAACGCTGACAGTCTATAGAACCCATTCTTAGCCTAGGCAGCGTATCTGAACTTGTGGCCCACGCCCAATAAAGAGAGGTTCATACAAAAGAATGCGACCGTGTCCGAGACAATGCCTATCGTAAATACATTGATGGCTGGCGCGGTAGAGTGGTTGCATTGACATTAAAGTTAAAGTTAAATCCTGGCGTCCACCTACTATACGATAGATATTTAGACCTCCCGATATGGCACCGATACAAAAACCAAATATCGGAGACATATAGGAAAGGTGCAAAATCGTAGACATATATGTCTAGACCTGCCAATCCACCACGCATTGTATGGGGTTTTTATCGGTGCCTAATCGCAGAATCCTGGTCAACTGCCCTGATATTAGGTGACCTTCCCACGGGATTTTGATTTTCTATCGGGAGGTGCATCGTAGACCATATCGGAGTCATATCGTAGTAAGTGGACGCCGGGCCTTAAGGGAACTAGGATAGGGTATAATAGGATACAAGCCACTCCTTGATATGAGCTAAAAGGCCATCACCATCAATAACCTTTAAGGTGGTGATAAATGTATAGAACCAAGTGTTGACACTTTTGGGTGATTTCGTTTGCGAAATAAATCTGCATTGTCATATTCGTCTACCTTACGCTATTTACTCCAGTAGCTGCTGAGCCTAGTGCGACCTATTTGGGGTTTTCAGGGCCTCCATGTTCGCCATATCTTTTTGTCCAATTATTTCACTATTGGAGGCAAAATATCTACTCGCAATTTCACTGCCTTGTGTACGTATATTGTGGTTAGCTTTTGGAATTATATTAAGTGGAATTCACATGGTGGGATTCATGTACCTCACAGGGTTCTCATGAGATTCTGTTCCTGGTTAGGGGTAAATGTAGAAAAAAATTGCAGGGGAAAAAATGTCTCAGGGAAATGGGACCCTACAGTTATGAAGAAGAAATTGTGTTCGAGTATAGAATCTCAGCAGGATTTGTCTCAGAAAAACACCCTGTGAGGTACATGAATCCCACTGCGTTAATCCCACTTAATTAAACCTGTCTGGTTCCTTATATACCATTGGGTTTCTTTCAACTATCCCCAGAGCGCTGGCCCAACACGGCTTCATTGGCGCTGCACCACCATACGATTACATCCGATTTGCGTAATTTGTCTTTTTTAACGTTTATTTATACTGGGATTCACTCAGCTCGAGAGCTTGTATCAATGTGATCCCAGTTTGATTAATGAGTACCTTAGGATATGTCTTACAATTTCAGAGCCGGAGTGACGACGATAGCCTCGTCCATGGCCGGCGGCATCACAGGTGTGTTCATCAGGTAGGACTAGCCGAGTTAAATAGGATATAAATCGATGATGATTCTGAGATGGAAAATAACCAAAATCAAATATGATACCACTGGGCTAGAAAATTACTGTCAAACTCCCTTTTTGGTATGAATTAAAAAACTAAATTTCCTTATGATTAATTTTGAAAAGTGACAATATTCTTTATAATATTAAAACATAATATAGAATCATCAACAGCCTTGTATGCAAGCATTATTTTTGAAAATACTAAAGTAACATTTATTGGCCCGAATGGCAAATTATTATGGATTTCTCTGGGAATTCGCAACTCAACTGTACTTTATTATCCATCGATTAAGAAGTCTCCGTAGAAAATGGATTGGGCCATAGTAAACCACTTCCCAATGTTTCTATGTTGCCAGAAAATATAACCATTGATTACGGTCTCAAGGCCATAGTCCCTTTGTGCTGGAGGCAAAATAATAGTCTCCGCTGATAGACCACATGGTATGGCAAATCTCTAGATTAAATTTATAATCGAGAAGATGATCTTTTGGACAGGCGGCTCTGTAAACCGCCAAATGTGGCACTATATTCCTGATTTCAATAGCATTATTAAAAAGATATTCCTCTCATATGCTTGACATTAATTGAGAAGGAACAGCATCGAGACCCGTAGCGACTGAAGATGTGCCATGAATTTTGGTTGCAGTGTAATCTCATGACCCCAAAGCCAAGTAAGATTACGAAGCATACCACAACAAATGGCATGTTTTTAGCGGCTTCTTGTACCAGATATTCCTATATACTTGTACAGCCTATGCTTACACCACGTTCTGGGGGGTGGAGAAACTTATGTATACTACCCAAAGTTGCCGTATACTACGCAAGATTGCCGTATACTACGCAAGGTTGCCGTATATTACGCAAGGTTGCCGTATACTACCCAAGGTTGACATTTAGACCAATCAGATCGTCTCTCACAAAGTTCATATGAAAAGCGCAGTGGGGAGAAAACATAGAGTGTTAAGTTCCTTGATAAGGTTGGATCTGGCTTCGGGTTTGATAGTGGATGAGCGAATAATGCTAATTATCGTTATCAAACCACATTTGAAGGTACATAGGAATTAATAGGGGAATCCAAGTTTCTGGAGAGAGATATTTAAAGTTACTCGGTAAGGCCTTGAGCAGTAATTTTTGCAAGCCTTACCTCGTAACTTTGACTTTCTCTCACCGGAACGTAGTTTCCCCCTATTATCTCATCATCATTTACTAATACAATTTTCCTGTATAGTCCTACTCTACTCTGTTTATACATCACTATCTAGACGATTTGTAAAGGGAAACCAGGATATGTGTATAATTGACTGTACTGTTACTGAAAAACTCATGTACATGAGGGTGGCAATAAAACAAAAAACAAAAACAAAAAATCTCACCCCTATCATTGACTGTTTTGCTAATGTTTGTCACCCATTTAGTGATTTAGGGCTTCTTCAATACTCCATGGGTATTGAGTATGGGTTCCCAATGTTAAGTTTGTGGGTTGTGGGGAGGGGGGGGGAGGGGGGTGAATATTCGGGGTGAGATAATAACTAGTATTAGAGAAGTGCACGTTCATGTGGAAAGCATCTAATAAGCATGTTCAACAAACAGGTTGTACTTTCAGCCTTCTCTACAGTCGAATATTCAAGAACCGTGCTCGGTATGACGTTGGTCTTATGGTGAACGGAGTTTTGAGCTCTCTTGTCTCAATTACAGGTCAGTGAAATATTTTCTGCGAATTCTAGAGATTACATCAACATAGAGTTTTGCAATTTGCCTTGAGCTTTGCCAAATAATGCAAATCGCTGAAACACGGCTGATATGGTACCAGACCTAAAGATAATACAAATGAGGCAATCTATCTGGGTGAATGAGTAGCAGATGGCTCTGTGCTGCTTCCTAGTGTTATGTGCGAGCAACCCACATTATTTTATTACCAAGCACATTGAGTTGGTGAGTATTGCCTCAGGTATAATTACACTGCCTTTATTAACGAGTCCCATAAACCATTAGGATTACAATAATTACGACTGTGATATACGGGCTAACATTAGGAGTTGAACACATCCTAGAACTCTCTGCCTTATATCATGACTGAAATAGCATAAGTGAAGAAATTGAGCAGTCGAATGCTGGCTTGAAGTAACTAAATGTCAGATTTCCAGTTATTCTGAAGCCCTCCTTTGCTATGTCAGACCAGTGAGGGAGTTTATAAAATACACCAATAGATATTTTCCAGATGCCTTAGTCTATTCCAATTGAAGATTTAAAGACCGCTTACAGTTAACTAAAAAGTCATTAAAATATATGAAGGTGAAAAATGACTTAATTTCTAAGCATAGAAATTAAAACCTGGCAAAGACGCATTTCAAACGGAATATGAAACCGCAGAGAAAAGTTGAGATACTTGAGATACAGTAGAAGCTATTCTTGTTGTTATTTACTTATAATTCCGTGCTCATATAATGATGACCATATAATTTATTTATATATGTAACAAAAATATGGTTTTGTTTTAGTGAGCATAAACAAATTGATTATGGAAGTATATCTATTTGAAAAAATATAACAATACTGTGCCGCATCTAATGCCACACCGCAGCCTATAGCAGCTGCACCACATCAAATTGGATGCAAATGCTAACCTCATGGACTGTAAAGCAATGGCTACATAGTGGGTTCATCAATTTCTAAACCGATATACTTTCAAAATTTGTTTACGCTTCCGTTTTGAGTCCCAATCCACCTTGCATATGCCCATATATGGCAAACCCTGTTTCCATGTATGGGAATTAACAGAACCAGTCTGCTGTTTATATTGGCAGGTATCTGCACGTTGTGTAAGCCGTGGGAGGCGCTCGTGATCGGTTCATTTGGGGCAGTCATTTCAAGCCTCGTAGATCTCTTACTGTGGAAGCTGAAGGTGGATGACCCGGTGGGGGTGGTCTCAGTGCATGGTGCTTGCGGTGTATGGGGTCTCATTTCTGTCGGTAAGTCAACAAATCTCGATGATTAAGCCTTTAAGTGCTGATTCCACCAGGACGTGCGATCTAAGCCGATCTGTTGACTCACTTGTTCGGGATGAATCGTGTGAGCCTGCCAGGATGAATCCAGCAGTGGAAGAACCCCCCATGAGCGATAATAGGGGTTCCACAGTAGATTTAGTATGATCCAGCAAGATGCAGCCAGATGCTGCATGATACAGCCTGACCCGGCCAGGCAAGCAAATATCGTGCTGGTGGATTCAACACTTTAGCAGCCATACATTATTCACTATGCACACATACTACGGCAGGCAGCATAACCAATTGTGATGTTTGTATGGCTGGCCTCTGTAGTATATATTTTGTTAAAGGAAATATCATTTTTAAACTTCCAATAAATCATAAATCTTCATCTGTACTTTCTGCCATTTTACTGAATATATGGCAACACCTGGATAAATATATCATGTACTATTTATGATTCTGAGATAATCTTCCGAAAGACTTTCAAAGGAACAAAAATAGCCATGTTCTGTCATGCACACGGGAATGCTATATGGCATTCTCCTTCCGTATCCACAGGAATATCATATGGCATTGCCTTGCAAGAAAGGGTTAACCGTCAGTGTATCTAGGAATAATTAGCGGACTAAATGCCTGAAGAGCCGCTGTTGAATTATTACACTGGGACTGTAAGGAGGAATACATGGGAGATTGACGATGAAGTCTAATCCTGAAATATAGATCACTATTCCTCAGACACGTAGTGGTGTATTTCTTCTACAAATAAATAGTATCTACCCAACTTCACTTGTGTCTAGTCTGTCCACAGAGGATATTGTGGTGTTTAAAAAGGTGCGTTTCTTGTTTGTTGCAGGTCTCTTTCTGGACCCTGAGGACAGTAAGTTCCCGGCGAGTGGCGGGCTTTTTAAGACAGGAAACTGGTACCTACTCGGTGTCCAAACCCTAACGTGTGTCGTCATTATCGCCTGGACTGTTGTGCTCTCCTTCATATTCCTCAAGGTATGCTAGTCTGCTCGAGACCTTCATTCATTATGTTAACAAGATCAGCTGAGGTAAAGTCTTGGCCAGTGTATGAAAAATTCAAGATCATCAAAGTTTTCTTTTATATTTGAGCCAGTTTTACTTGACATTCATCAAGGAAATTGTATCATATACAATAGACAAGTCATAGTGCATTGTCAAATTTTACATGGTTGTACTTTAATTGGGTCTTTTCTTATTTTCTCCCACTCTTTAGGTATTAACAGACTTACGCTAAGCTAGCTATCCTTTTCATTAATTGCCACTCTTGTACTGTTTTCTCCGTTCCATATTCTAGAATTCATATATAAGATTGTCAAACTGTCGTTGTTTATAGTCACCTTTATTTAGTTGACTATATCAGTGTTTAATATCTACACCAGATGCTCAAGTATGCGCAATTGTCCATATCACATTGGGCGAGACTTTGGAATTACATGTCACGAGGGATAGTATAGAGGAACACTATGGAAGTTTAGGATCGCTCGTATTCCATCAAGTTTGAATCGCGTAGTAATTCACGAGGCGGAGCGGCATGGATTACGTAGCGATTCAAACGAGATGAGATCGAGCTCTGACCTTGAACTTGAACGTGTAGGCTTCTGGATTTATCTCACCTTCCACATTGACTAATGACCTGACCTTTGTGATATAATGCCCATTGAGTAGTTTTTCTAAATAGTCAATGGGTATTGGATACTAGTTCCCATTATTTGGTCTTAGGGAAAGTGGTCAGATGAAATAACGTGACAGTGTGGATTAGTTTAAAAGACGAGTAAATACACTCTCTCATCATATCATTATCCCATCCTTCTCATTATACCTTTTTATCTGATGTTATGAAAGGTTATCTTTAACTATATCCCCACATGATTGTATCAGAAAAACTCAAATTGATATTTTTGAGAGTTGCAATAAAACTATTTTTTTAAAGAACCTTGATAAAGACTACATAATAGTAGAAACGTCGTTCTCACATATCATATTGACTATTCCACGAATGTACTATCACTCCCTCCAGCTTAAGAAAAGAGTATTCAACAGACCCCTGGATGTTTCTCCTTTGTGTGTCCCGCTAGCTGATTGACGTATCGATAGGCCTGCGACTGGACGCGCGCTCGGAGCGGCTGGGCGCGGACATCGTGGAGCACGGTGTGAGCAGCTCGGGGCCCATGAGCAGGTCGGCCGAGCTGGAGAAGCTGCTCGTCGGGCTGGAGGAGGAGGACCTGAGCGGCTCAAACGGCGCCGAGGGCACTCACCGCCTCCTGCTCGCCCTGCGCACATTCCTCATGTCCTACAGGACGGATCTCATCAACGGCAGCTCAGTGTGAGTATTAAGGGGTGAATCCACCAGGCCGATTTCTCACCCGATCAATTGTTCCTTGGCCCTTAAGAGAAAGCTAACGTATTGTAATTCATTTAATTCTGATAATAATAGTTTAATAAATGACCATTTTCAAAGATTTGAGAAATTCTAGGGTATCCGATAATAATCGGCGATTGTCTGGCTACGGAATCGGCTACCGTCGGTCCAGTGGAACACCCCCTTTACTTAGTTACCCATGGGTTACGAAGTCCGCGGTGAAAATGTATGGGGTCATAGTATATGGGGCCACAGTAAACTACTAAACATTGTTTATCAGTGGCCATAAACCACACCCATGGTTTCCGGCTTTCCCATACCCATCATTCAATTTGTTTTCTATTATCAATGACCATGGGAAAAAGATACAACAATCTATGGTTTTCGGACGGCTGGCTCTATAAGCCACTTGACGATGTTATACACTCCCTACTGCTCATGCATTACTATGGGTCAACCTTAATCAGATATGCTGAAGGCAGAGGGATATATCCGATTGATGATTTTACCTACCAAAATATTTGAAGTCATACCCATATGTTTAAGTGTGACGTACGGCCATAAATACCTCATGGGTAGCAGCGGGCAGTATTATGTAGGTGATACGTCCATAGGTATACAATCACATGGGAAACGGCAATTCTCGAGTATTATAGGTTGTACAAAGCATCATTAGTTGTTCCATATTCATCAAATACCCGAAATTGATAACAATTAATTCTACTAATTCTGCTGGTATGCTGTCTCGGAGTGTGATATCGGCTTATGTTTATGTGTGTGTAGTTCCCCATTGTTGACTTGTAGAATGTGTCAGACATAGCTCAGTGTAGAAGATTAATTTACAGATTTATTTATCAAACATTTTAATTTTTCAGGGAGAATGAAAACAAGAACTTGGTGGTCAAAATTGCTTAGGCATGAAGGACACGCTGAAGAAAATATCTCATCTTTGAGCCTGACTGTTTATATCAACCTGCCAAATACAATGTAGATATAATGTTACGATATTGTTTTATAGCCCGGTTGTTGAAGTGAAACATTTCAAATAAGTACTGAAAAGCACCCATGATGACTGAATGATTGACTGGTTGACTAATGTTATAACATCCATGTATTCTATCTTGTCTGAATACTCATGAACTAACCTTATATGTACTAACGGCATTAATAATAGGTTTACAAAGCAAAATAATAACCCTGGAATCTTGATATTTAATTTCATTAACCTTACCTATTACATGCTGTCGGTTATGAAACGGGTAAACACATATGAATAACTTAGTTAACTATCCAATTTATGGATATATTCAAATGGATCCGTTATTGAATAAAGATCTAACACATATACGAAAATGTTTTCCTAAAGTGGAGATTACAGCGCTCGTCTTTTTTTAAAAAAAAAAGGCCATGGCTGACAGGTAGCCTTTGCAGACTAATTGTAAAGTCTGCAGAGGCTACACCACGACTAGCTGGAGTAGGGATCCTAATTGGTAGTAAGAACTTGGACACAGGAGTACAGGGTACAACTTTAAGGTTAGACTGATTTATTGCCAGACTGGAGGAGCTTATATACAATCCACAGGGGCAACTTGCTGCAGATTAAGGCCTGGCGTCCACCTACTACGATAGAATTTTAGACCTACCGATATGGCACCGATACAAAAAGCAAATATCGGAGACAAATCGGGAAGGTGCAAAATCGTAGACATATGTCTAGACAATGCCAATCCACCACGCATTGTATGGAGCTTTTATCGGTTCCCAATCGCAGAAATGTGGTCAACTGCCCCGATATTAGGGGACCTTCCGAGGCGATTTTGATTTTAATCGGGAGGTGCATCGTAGGGCATATCGGAGCCATATTGTAGTAGGTGGACGCCGGGCCTTAGCTTGTGCGCTTCGCACTATGGTTGCCTGTAAAACCGACAACAGCCGAAAGGGATGACCGGTCTCATCCCAATCGCCCACACATGCCAGTGGGGGCACTCCTGTCACTAACATTTCAGAGTATCATTGCCCCCATGTGAGCAGTTAAGTAACTAGAGTGAGTGATAATGGGGGTAAACATGCCATTCTCTACATGGCAGCTGTACTGCAAACTCCAGGGGAGGAGGGAGACACTATAAATATGTGTAATGGTGACTCTTCAAATACGGTCATTTTGTTACTAATAAATACTAATTTTGATGATTGATCTCTTCGCATAGAAAACAATATCATTGGTCAGAGAAGGATGTATAGACCAGAACTTTACAAGATGGTGAAAGTATATCACTTGTTGCAGGCAACTATATTGTTCAAAATCTTATTTCAGATTCTTCATAGCGGGCACATTTTAAGCGATCAGATTGCTATTCGTGACCAAACCTTCAGACATTGATACTTATAGCTCATCAGCATTATCAATTAAGTTTAGTGTGTCAACACCTTACAATCTAAATTGGTTTGAATTGTTTTCTCTCAAGTTGGTTACCAATCATAGATGTTGGTCACGGACTTTATATTTTGATACCTTGCCTTGCCTTCTATTGTTATATCTGCATATAGTATCATAGATTTCGATCAAGAGCAGTTTTTTTTATATTATTTTCTTTACATCATACTTTGAATGACAGCGGCTTATTGCCATATCGATTTGGTAGCCTTACAATAGGCTTTTCTAATAGCTTGGGGAGTATTGATAATTTGAGCATTTCATATGAAGCATAGCAAAAATTATTCCTTTCTCGATGTATAGGTTCATCATACAGTGCCTTGTGTAACTAGAGCTATAGGGATATACTTGTGTTGTTAAGACCCGATTATAACAGCATATTGGTGAAACTTTGACATTGAGTACACTTACACAAAATACTGCATTACACGGCATAGAGGTGCATAAAAGGTGAAAGTAATCGGGAGCATACAATACTGAATGTTGTATTAAAGTTCATGCAATACAATAATACTGACCAGAACTGTATATGGTTTATATTGCTGGATGCAGTTTACGGTTCTAAATTCCAATGTTAAGATCAGACTTTCAACCTTAGTGTATACTATTTACAAGTACAACTGTCGATTACATAGTTAAAGGCAAAGCAATAGGGTATGTGCTATCTTTATTATGTTCCTGGATCATTATTCAGTCGAAAATATGACAATACATTAAAAAAAACACCTGCTGAAGCGTATGAACTCGCCACGGATAATTGTAATTCCTTTACATATATTCCATAATGAAAGCTTGGAGGATAGGTACAATCAACCAAATTCAAAGGGCCTATTGTAAATCGCCTCGTAAATATGAATAATGTATGCATACACTGCACAAATGTTATGTAAATACATTCCCACCTGCATATATATGAAATATGTAATTTGTTATAGTAATGGAAATATGGAGACTAGAAGAGTGATATGTTTATCTATTGTGATTCAGTGCAACCTACAACACAGGTAGACATTTTGGGAACGACTCGATAGGCTACCAATGTAAATATTAGGTTGTATAATTGCCTTCAAGTCAGTAAACCGAGCGTATCTGGAGAACATGCACAGAGTCTCACTAAATAGATCTCAGAACGGAGTAATGATCTAAGGAGCCTTTTTTTCAGAATAGCTGTATAGGGAGATTGAGGAAAAATAGCAAATCACCTTTTATACATTGTTTTTTAGAAAAGCTCAAATGTTTGATACTGTTACTGTGGTTGACATGTATCATTGCATAATATCTTATTATCACAGGAAGGTGTTTTAGTCACATTCTGATTATCAAAGTATGTTCGTGCTAAGATACCAAGAATAAAATGAGTTATACATCCAAACTCTTCTGTGTTAAATTCAATTGCGCACTTACTATATAGCCCCCAAGGTTATATCAAAATGTTAAAGTTATACATATAAGGCTTAACAATCAATCTTGTAACACCTATTTTCCACAACACTCTTGAAGATCCAATATTCATATTGTGAATTAAGGAAATATTCCTGGTTTCACAAGCGACTCCTATCTGTCTATACATGATTTTATAGCTACAAAGCTACCATTGAGTCTCTTAAGATTAATTATTGATCCTGTTACCTAATTCCCATATCACGTATCTTTTATATGTATATACATAAGATGCTACCAGTAGCAGTAGCAGTCACTGAAATATTGACATGTCTTGGACATTTGGGTCGAGAGTCCGGTGCTGTTATTTATAGAGGGAAAAAACGTATGTTCCTATATATAATTATAGACGAACACTCCATTGGGCCCATAGCTATTGTGCTATGGAGACGGCTATCTCGCCCCCTGACGCTTTCTAAAAATTCCAGGTGGTGGGACCAATTATCAATGGAATTTAACAAGAATATTTTTGGGGGCTTGCTATGGAGGAATTTTAGCCGTGTCTCGATATTATCAATAGATTATAAAAACTGATAATAGTGGTTCCTCGCCCCCGACTTCAGTGGCGCTATCTATCAATGTCCTGGCGGATGATGGCAGAACTAGCCATAACTCTGTGCCCTATAGTTACATACCACTGTTGGGGGTGTAGTAACGACAGTTTTCATACCAAGGCTGACGTTTTCATACCGCTCTAGGCTGATATTTTCATCCAGAAGTTGGCCATGTGATACCGTCTAGACCAATTAAATCGAGGCTTATAGATGTGTGAAAATACAATTGAAGATACTAAATAAGGGTGGACGTGGATTTCCCACTAATCGGAAGTCAAGAAATCACTATTTTTATAAATATTTCATGATATACATGTATACGAATAGAGAAGCAATTTGCTTTTGAAAGAATTTCGAAATTACTCAGCGAGGATGGCTAAAGTTATTCAGCCATCCTCGCTCTGTTACTTCTTCAGCGGGAACTAGTTTCCTCTATTCTAAGTTAGCAACAGCCACATTCCCGATGTTTAACAAATGATATTACATATTGTAAGTTAGACATTCCACTTCTTACAAGTATCTCCTTGAGAAGTCCTTGATATAGATCTGCCCCTGTATTCTATAAGGCATTCTTAAATGCATTATTTCAGATCATTATGCGCCATGTTTAAAAGGGAACGCGCCCTTAAGATATATGCCTCCTATTCCACACACAATATTTAAATCACAATATTTAACAACGTTATTAACAAAAATGAAATTTTGTGAATTCTGATAGCGATAAAGACATCTTTAAAAATCTAACGAGAACAACAAAGACAATAATCGATGGTTTTGTTGGCAGGCGGCTGTAAAGCACGTGTGTTAACGTGAGGTAATATACAAGCGTTAGCGAGTGTGTTGCGAAGTCAAACCTGAGTGGTTTACAGTCTCTTGATCATTAAACCATCGTTTGTTGCATTTATCATCCAAGTTTTTAAATAGAATTGACATGTTGGAACTATTTGTTTGTTCTCCGGGCATAACATTGTAGTTATATTTGACTAGATATTTAATAAAAGAGTATTTTTGAATTCCGTATAAAATGGATTTGAAATCCTTATACAATGGTTATGGTATTAACCAGTTATATAAAGCCCCTATACGTTTGGAATAAACAGGGGGTGGGTGGGTTTATCCATACGATGCATGATAAGGCCAGACAGATACATATTGATCTACTCGACGGCGATTTCACACATCTGAACTGTACTCGTATCAATAGCGCTCAACGCACTGTAATAAATCTGCACAAAGAAGGAGCAGTCCGCGTCGCAATGACAGACGAACACCTCACCAGACACAGGACACTTGTAATACGTGGCCGACGTCGGGAAGTAACTATCCGTCTCCTCTCCCGACTTGGTGGTGAACACACGGAGGATCGAGGCCCGCTTCGCTGCCAGCGAGGCGTCGAGCGTGACTCTCACTGAGAAGTCGCCGCTGCCCTGATGCTGCTCGCGCATCGTCGCTAACGGCGTGAAAGTCCACACGGGGCGGAGGTCGATGCAGGTGGCCGTGTCCGAGTCGCTCAGCTGAGCCGTGCTTATAGGTGAGTAGTCCTGCCCACGGCCGTTCTCCATGATGGTCAACGCCCGGGAGGGATCTGGGGATCGAGATTTGAAGGATTTTTTTTTCAGTTGGATTTTTTTTCATCCAGGCACAAAGTATTCGAAAATATATGGTCGTTCTTCCAGAAATGTTATTAATGCTTATTGTAAGGTAACCTCACCATATCAGGGTTACCAGGGATGATAGACCGATAAAAAAGATTGTACCAAATATTGAGATTTGTCCACTGCATGGACACTAAAACCAGTCTACCTTGACTGATGTTCATGTAGTATAAAGATTGAAATAAAAAAATTAAAAAAACCTTGTGTATACAGACAAATGCGATTGGTATTGTCATGTATAAACCTCGTTTCCATTGGCTTTCGAAAACAGCCTAGATGTCCCTCAAGGTCTGTTTCAATTGGCCAACGAAAAGGGTGTAGATCTTTTGAGTTCTCCTAATAGCCTATTTACATTGGCTCTCAACGATCTACAGTCAAGCACCACCGACGGACCAATAGCACTGATGGGGCAAAATGGAAATTAGGAGAACTAAAGAATCTACACCCTTTTCGTCGGCCAATGGAAACAAGTCTGTCAGTGCTGCCACTGACTGTAGGTATAGGTATCAATTTATTGGAGAGGATGCCTTGTACACACTTTTTCTAGAGCATTTTCCAGGTAAATATATATTTTCTGTGATAGGATCCGTCGGTAGTGGCCTTGTTACATAATCTGAACCAAATTAATCTGTGAGAATTGTCTGCAAGTGTTGTTTCCATTCACCAATCTGGCGTCGGTATACCAAATAATCTATCGGTGGTTCCCGACTGATGCTTGAGGATGCTGAGGAGGGAAAGGGGGAGGGGTAGGAGGAGGTATAGGCTTATAGGGAGCGCTTTGGGGCCATAAACAGGAGATTCTGTTCATAGTGGACAAGTCTTTGATCCATGGGCCTGTCAGCGAAGGATACATACTATAATGAACTTTGTTCTGATTGAGTTTAATTATTTCACAATTGTTCATAATCAAAGACTTGAGCAAGTCTACTAGACGATCTATATCGAGTCAGGTTTTAGTTGTCTAGTGTATACGCCGTGTACGGGATTCTATTAGAGATAAACATTTATAGGCATATTCCTGCAACGCAAAATATTGCTTGGGATCACTACTCGGCCTGGTCCATGGAATTTGGTAGCGCAGATGTCAGATGATATAAGGCAATTATCCTATATCAAATACAGCAGGATTGTGATGGCAATATAAATTAGACTTACCAATATTGAAAACAAAGAGCTGTAAGAGAAGAATCCAAATAGAGACAAGCGAACGTCCCATGTCGGCTGTTGTGATGTTTCTGAATGTCTGAGGCCAGTGACCAGTCAACCATAGCAGTCCATGACGGGCCAACAACAACTCCAGCCGCCATTATTTTGCTCCTATTAACAATTAACAAAGTCAAAGGACCAGCGACCATATCACCATAGAAAATAGACGGGGAACCGCTACCTGGTATTTGGGAATCTAATGGATGGTATTGAATTCGTATTTAGGATGTTTGTGTATATCAGAAAGGCAAATGATTTCTTATAAGATCCAGGGACACAGAGAGGAAACCCGGCAGATACCAATCGATGAATACGTGAAAAGCCATAGCAGCAGAGCCTCTGGTTTTGTCACTTTATGTTTAATTCAGTTGTTATTTAACAATAGCATGTTGAATAGTCCCGGGTAAGGCTCGATCAATATACTTTATTAGCGCTGGCACCAAGACCGTTAAGGTAACATTTGGGGAGGCAGCTCCCAACATGCAAATACATAGTTGTTATGTCTGAAAACCCGTTAGTTTTCATGGGTCATGTTTATCATGGAAGGGCTACATAGTGTACAGAGCCTTGGTTGGTTTATGAAGCAATCACCATATGGCCGACAGTGGTATTTGCGAAATATAGCCACCTATGGGGGATCATAACCTGTACTGCTTTTTACAACATTCAACCGACTTTCAAAGTTTTACTATGCCTTTCATCTTTAAGTCATCCTACACATATCCCAGTGTAGGATGACTTTAACATGAAAATCAGGACATGTTTGTTCTGACATGCAAGGCTCTATGTATACACATATGTGAGAAAACCTATAATTGTGACAGTGGCATATTATCTCTCACTTCCTTTTTCCTCTGAAGAACAACTACTGTTTCACCTCCAGCATCTGAGAACAACTACTTTGACATTAGTCCCTACATGTGAGTCCGCTTTAGAGGGGCATTTTGTTTAGAGAAATGTACACACCACTCGGATTTAATCTACCCCAGTCTCAGAGATGTGGCGTAAGCCCAATTCACACCAGATTGGTCACTGACTTGCCGGCTAGCACAACTTTGCCAATAGGTAGTCAGCATGCAGGACGATACGTTTATCATACCCCTGGGACCTGTTTCACTAGTCTTGTGACATGTCTAGATCATAGATGGCGTCTAGATGGTGTGTCCGGTTTCATAAGAATGAGACATTAGACTTTGTTTTGTTCGTTCTTGCTTGCACTGTTGGTGCCGCTCTTCATGTATGTCTAACACTTTTGTCATGAAACTAGTGAAACAGGTCCATGACGTGTAGATTTGTCTAATTCTTATGTTTGGGGTCTATCTTTACCTGAGGGCAGCTACTTGTTTTGTCACGAAACTAGACAACCCCAATGTCTGTATGGTGTCACAGACATGTCACGAAATTAGCGAAACAGGTCCCTGGTCCCAATGGTACTAGGCTCGCAGGGTGTGTGTTCACGCGGGGAAGGTCCCAACTTCAGCGACAATGCACCCTGCCTTATGGACTATATCTCAGATTGTGTATCCTTCTTGTGCCTTTCATGTGAATACATGTATATTCCACCCTTTTGCCTCGAGATTGGACAAAGCAAAACATCATTTAATGAGATATGTTATAACAGGTCATATGATTATTGACTTTTATTCACTCGGAGCTGTATATTGATTGAAAACCAGGTGATAAGTCGTAGACCACTTTTTGCTTATGCGAGATAATATACATTGCTTCGATAATACAACAGCGGAAACACAACTGATAATATGGTAGTTGACGTGCAATCAGCTGAAGCGACTGCTGGTTTATGACTAGATTCAGGTCGCCGCTGTCCGCGGCGGGCTGTGGAGTGTTCTAATCCCCTACTTAGCGTACTTTAATAAAATACTTTGACCGCATTCAAATTTATGGGAGCTGGCTAACATGTGATATGGTCAACACTACTGTATACAAAATGACGATGAACAATTTCGGTAAGTAATTCTTTAATTTTTTTTTTTTTTTTGTAATTACTAGAAAGTTTGTCCCAGTGTAAAATACATGTTGTAGAGAGGAAACAGGACAACATTGTACAGGAGTTTCTGCTAGGTCTGCTGTTTATTGGAAATTTCACACATACATATATGTAGGGGCAGCATGTGGCTTATCGTCTATCATTGGAGAGTATGTATTAACTATGATCAGATCATTAAAGATCACTTCCAAAGGAAGAATTACAGGAAGCACTAGGAAATATGTTGTTTTACAGGGCATGGACTGCCATATAATACACTCATATATTTTGCGTGTCGCAATCATTCCTAGCATTGCGAGACAACGCATTTCTATTGAATTCTTATTTGTCTAACACTTCTACAACACCATGTATCTTCTACAGCAGACCCTAGATACAGATTATGTTATCAACCTTTTTGATTTGCGTACAAAGTGTTTAAAGAAACATTGGATAAAGTAAATTCAATTTTAGTAAACGTTTGCCGACGAGTAGTTTGTCCTCGGTTCTCTATAGAGACACGCCAATTCAAAACGAAATGAAAATCGAATGCAAGGGGTCATCTAGAAATAGGCTGTTATCGGGAGATCAAATGTCAATTGGTTTTCCATAGATGATGGGTCCAAGTCCAGTCAGTTCTGTTAGAAATCATTACCGTATCATTTTTGTCAAAGATGTTCGTTTGGAGATATCTTTTTATTATTGCGACATCAGTACAGTACACCCTAGAGATTGAACAATTTCTTCGGTTACCCAGATGGGCAATAACTCTCTGAGTTCTCGAAGTGGATCAAACCAGACAACGAAAGGACGGTGCGTAAGATCCATATTTCTATGTTGATACTTGATGGAAGATTAACGATGTCAAACTGGGATCAAAGACTAACTACCGTGTTGTGCGCAATTACCTTTTTTAATTCCTGCCGAGGAGAGTAAGGTAAAGACGGACGTATTTTATGAACCCTTTAAGGTCGGATGATGCCTTGAGGCATCAACAGGCTCAGGGAGAATTATGCATTTAGGCGTCTTTTCTCCAATATTTAATCAATTGGTTTCAACAAGAAAATAATGCAGTAATATACATGTACACTGGCACCAACACCTGTCTTTTGGGGGTGACTCGGCTGTAGGCACCCGTCCCTAAAGGGTGAATGTAGTCTTCACGACAATGAACTGAATCGTGTAGAGGCAATACACAACGTCAGGAGGGAGGGCAACATGCATGCCCGCTACATCTTGAGGAATCTATGATCTACCAGGAAATATGTCCAGACATTTGCGGTAAGGGACCTATACTACTGATTCTCCTTCTATTTTCTCGTTGTCCTTAATTTGTGAGTATTAACAATATTGGTATTTGTAGGTTCATATGGATGGAGAAAATTTTGGGCCTGGGTTGATAAATGGGTCGCGAAAAAAGTTCTGGTTTAGGTGATGGTGTCTCAGACGTTCAGATCGTTTTTTTTAAGGGGTTTGATGTTGATGGTGTGGAATGGTTTGTGGATGAAAGACATGAATTTATGTTTTGTGCCTAGGTATTTTTACTTTACACCTATCGATTTTGACCACGAATTCAATATCCGTCACCACCGGCCGATCCTTATGCATTTCAGATAGAATATCGGTAAATCTAAAACTATGAGATGCAGACCTGGTCAACAAGTTCCCAGCCCAAAATTGCATACCACGGCACCACTGACCGACCTTTTTTTTAAACTATTTTTAAGGCTTTTATTTACGCTGAAGTATCTGTTAAGTAGTGGTCATACTAGATCAAAAGTAACTACATGCTCTTACATGTATCCATATGGTTGTAGGTTTAAAATAATGTGAACTTAAATAGTAGTCATAATACAAACAGGTTTTAACAACAATACATATATAGCAGACCGCTTGTTCTTGGGTTCTAAACTCACTACCCGAGATTAGATTAATCTATCCGTCAGAGTGAGATGCGTCGCTACCCTGTGTGATACTCAGCACAGGTCGGTTTGGGTATTCCCGGTAAGCAAAAAGGAGATGCAGGATCTACAACCTAAGGCCCGGCGTCCACCTACTACGATATGGCACCGATATGGTCTACGATGCACCTCCCGATCCAAAATCAAAATCGCGTCGGAAGGTTACCTGATATCGGGGCATTTGACCACGTTTCTGCGATTAGACACCGATAAAAACCCCATACAACGCATGGTGGATTGGCTTGTCTAGACATATGTCTATGATTTTGCACCTTCCCGATATGGCACCGATTTTGACATTTTGTATCGGTGCCATATCGGGAGGTCTACGATTCTATCGTAGTAGGTGGACGCCAGGCCTTATACTGAACGAACGCAAGACCAGACTCGGAACAGTTTCAGGTACGAACTCTTTATTGCCACCTGGGGTGTCACAGTCGCCTAGCACGGAATGTACTAGGTAGCGCAAGGTGAGAGGTTCTCTTCTCTCAACCGATGAAAGTCTTTGCGGAGAAACCTAGCAGTGTGTGAGGTTCCAAGCAGCTTGCTTGATGTGGAGGAATGTATGAGTAACCTGCCGACCCGCTGCAGACTCGTCCTATATATATATACTGACCGAGTTACGTAATGCGGGCGACCTTGCATACTACAGGGTCACTGGCTTTACCACACAGCAGACTCACGGCACCTGGCATAAAGCGAACTAACCACTGCTTGACTACCCTGACCCCTACACATAGTACAATTTAAAGAAAAGTGACAATGGTCATATGTGTTCGTAAAGAACAAGAGACATAGGGTCGTTTCCATCACCTTAAGTGCATCCATTGTGTGCTTGTTACAAACACTAGTGGTTGAATAACTACAACATGTTTAGTTCAACTTTTAATCTGTTCTTCAGGTGTGTTTTTATTATATTGCGATCTCTTATGTTTCTACAGTATAACTATACTGTAGGACAGAACAAGTCAGGGTTATAATTCACCTAGTTAAGATGATCATTGCCATTTGATACGATATACATACTTACATAGAATAACTGCTCATTTTTTTCAAAGGCATCATCACAGGCATCCTCATAAGGGAGCCAGAGTAATTTCTAGTATAAATGTACAGTAGCTAAGGCCTAATCTTATAGACTAGCTAACACAGTGACAAAATAAGAGAATTTGGAATATCTTCTATACTTAATGAAGAAGACCATACACAGATATGTAATGACAACATATATTACAACAAAGTATACAGTTACATAACAATCCTCATTAACATAAAAAATCACATTCACTTCTGCAGTGTTCATATGATGATCTAAGTCCTCTTTGGTATAGCAGTACTCACAGTCTCTCACTTTCTGATATTGTCCATTGTTTCTTTGACTTGTGGAGATGTTCGAAAGTAGTGGCATATGGTGGTAGCAGTCATAAATCTCTGTACCTTCAGTGCTGGGGTGATAACATCATATGGAAAAGCCCACTGAAGTCCTCAGTAAAGGCATCTGTAGCCTAGTGTCCTATGGTCTTCAAGCCTCCTCACTTTAGTGGTGGTAAAGCTGATGCCATGGTGTCTAGGTTCAAAGTGAGCTCTCAGTGGAAATTTGCTTCCTTATATACCGTATCAGGGGGTCTGTCCAAATTAAGATAGGGGACGGTTCGAACGCTGGGGGTGGCAGTGCAAACAGTTGGGCCTAAACCACTATCTAGAGTGAGGACTTGTTAGGAGGCACCCTTTGATATTCTTAATACATACATCACAGCATATTGTTAAACAAGTAAGACATGTACATGATATGAAAATTCAGAGAAATTCTACAGGAATACAGTACGGGTAGTGTGTCGTTCCACTAAGCTGCCAAGTTCGTGCAAATATTGGGTCATTGTGAAAAACAACCAAACAACATTAAGAAGTATAAATATAGTAGTGGCAGTGTGTATTAACCATGAGACTGCCGCTGTACGTTATATACGATAAAAAAGAGTTTGTTACAAGTTCACATAAATAAATAAGTTTATTTACGTGAGACGGTGTGTATACCACTTGGCTGTCAGAGTAGATCCTTATTTTGGAATATAAGTATAGTTATTTACATGCAATCAGATCAGTTCATAGGCCAGATCGATCAGTTCAAATTATTTAATTGCAAGTACTGTGAATATTGTTTCGTAATGTGCAAACAATTTTTCTTGCAAACTTCATCCCATGTTGTGGCATTGTAGTAATGACCCATGTGACCATGGCATGATTTGTGTGTTTGTTGAGCCATGTTGGGGGTAATTGCATGGTACAGGCTGTTTAGCTCGTGCATAGTCTTATTGATTTCTAATCTAGAAGCATTTAGGACCCTTTGATCGTCGGGAAACGGTTCCCCAGCAGTATTGTAGAGTATGACATTCCGATGACCTCACTAATTTAATGAATTTACATAGCTCAAGCTGAACCATCCTCAGTTCGGAGGTCTTATGATCTACAAGTTCCGATTTGTTGTCAATCATAAGGACTATGTTTCATTGTGCTAGTTTGGCACTGCAGTTATTTATACCCGCCATCAGGAAAACTTAGGTCATATGGTCCACATGCTGACAGTTTCCGTACAGATCACAGGAGGTTACTTCTTCGCTAGTGGCACCCGAGTGGTAAGTTTCATGGAACTAGATGTATTGTATGTTTTGTTTCTCGAGTTACCAACAGAGTCTCAATTTAAACCCAGCTCCTCTCGAGCATGGGTGCTTTGTCAGTTTCAAATTAAAAATGTCCGTTAGGACGTCGGTTTCTTTGTTTTATCAAGCTTGGTCTTTACGGATATGTTTGGTAATAGGTGACTCATGGCCTTTGGTCAGGGGTGGTCATTGCCCCCCCTGGTGACACATTTCACCACCAGCGCTCTCCTCGCGCCCCCTGTCGCTATCACCATGCACCGCGAACCGACCTGCGTGAGCGGTGCCCTCACCTCAGCCTCACAATTCGCTCAGCTGTCCTACCGTACTGACGTACATTTTTCTAGTCTCCAGTTTCTTGGCATTTCCCTCTACGTACCTCCGGTCTCCATATTCCCCGAATACCGGTGACCGTGTACATAGGGATTCCATATATCTGGAGGATTGTATTCTACAAGGATGAGTGGACCAATTACGCGAAGTGCAGCCGCCTCACGCCGGGAGGAAGCGTCTTCACGGGCCGAGGACTCTACGGATTCGGAGGTAACCGTGCGCCAGCAGCAGCAGCCCGATGACCACGTGGATTCCGTATCCCAACAAGCGACCAGCGTACGGTCATCAAGGCTTATGGCCCTCGAGTCGGGTTTCACCAAGATGTCGGATAAGATGGACGGGATGATGGACGCAATTATGCAGATCTCCCGCCCTGGATCGAAGGCGACCAGCTCACGGGCGTCAGCAGCGTCTCGCACGAGGGATTGGGCCTGAGACCAGGCCGAACGCGTCCTACCCTCCCTGTGTCAACTACGGGACAGCTACGCGCCCGAGGACTACCTACAACGGGAATTTGAAAAGGAAACCATGAGGCACGACCGTACCGCCAGTAAGCAGTCATTGATCTCTGACTTCAGCACCCGTAGATTAACTGCTAAACCGTATATGTACATTGATCGTGACGGGGTTTATACACTCCACCAGAAGCTCGAGCTACAGTCATCCCTCGAGCCACTGGAATATATAAGTTGCTTTCTGTCCCTGCTGGGAGACGAATGGGCCGTCCGGCCCGAGGACCGGGAGCACATGTTCCGCCACTTATAACAGGTTTCTGTCGATGCCCAGGCACAGCCGTGGGCCGCAGTTCGACGGTGGTCAAGATTGAGTCTGGCCGTCTTTACTGGGCTGACTACGGCCATATCCAGGAGGAACGGGTACGGCTCGCCATGACGGCGGCAGCACCCTCACATCAAAGGAACGAGACCGGACGTACCAAGGGGCGGGAAGTCCCCTGCAGAGACTACAATACCGAGAGGGGATGCCGCCACCGTAATGGCCATGAGGAAGGGGGCATCCGTTGGCTGCACGTGTGTAGCTTCTGCGATTCGGTCGGCAGGCAGTGTGGTCACTCCGTACACGCCTGCAACAGGAAGCTCACGTACGGGCACGGTTACGACCACACCGCGCCGGCCCCTGTACCAACACCACGCCGGATGCCCCAGGCCGGATACCCTCTACAAAGCGGTGCCCATCCGACACTGCAGCAGGGCGGATATCCTCAGACAACACAGAGTTAAAAAAACGGGCAGGACGTGCCCCGCGACTGAGCGAGGCGCGAGACAGCGACACCCCGGCTCCCGGCGGCTCAGGCTTTGATGTGCCCGAGCCGGCCCCGGCACGTGACGTCATCGATCACGTGGTCCCCCCAACACGTGGACGGGGGAACGTAAACATCAACAAACGTGCCACGCCCCCACAGATACGGGCCGCTCCTATCGCTGGCAGCGTGGCCACTGCTACCATGGATATACCCGGCGTGGAGAGTGTTAGTGTTACCGGGCCAGCGGAGGCACAGGTCCACGCCGGATTAAACACTCCGGATTTCGACGCGATCAGACGCATGTGCGAAACCGGAAATGTACACCCCGGGCTTTGGACCGACCCGGCGGCCTTCGCCGACCACCGACGGAGGGGGTGGCTGGACTTCACAGCCGTGGGGCCCGACAACCATCGAGAGATATACCGGGCCGTGAGGGATACGGGCCTGCCCAACGCCCTAGGCGCCCGGATAGAGCTCCCGTCGGACCTGCGGCTCGACGCGTGGGAACGATATCTCTCGGGGATGGATGGAAAGGACGAACTGTTGGGGTTTATTCGCTACGGGTTTCCCCTCGGCTACCTCGGGCCGGCCAGTGATACCCGACTCATCCCGAATCACCCCAGCACTGACAGCCACCCCGAGCAGGTGCAACGATTTATTGACAAGGAAAGGACGTTCTCCAACATGCTGGGACCGTTTGAGGACCCTCCATTCATGCCGTGGTCCCACGTGTCCCCACTCATGACCCGGGAGAAGTGGGGCACCGATGCCCGCCGAGTGATTATGGACATGACATTCCCGAGGGAGCATAGTGTTAACTCGTATGTGATCAAAAACTCGGTCTACGGCCTCAAGCGTGAACACGGGCTCCCTACGGTCGACGGCTTCGTCCAGAAACTCGTGGCCACGGGTACTACGTCCTTTATGTCCTCGACGTGTCACGCGCCTATAAGAACTTTCGCTGTGATCCGCTGGATTGGCCTCTGTTATGCTTCATGTGGGGGGGCGGGCACTACTGTGATACGGCCATGCCGTTTGGTGCCCGCGCCTCGTCGTACCATATGCAGTGCGTGGCGGACATGATCGTGAACATCCTCGAGGACAAAGGCATTACCGCCGAGATGTACCTGGACGACCTTGTCATACTCTCGGCCGACGCGGCTATGGCCAAACGTGACTTCTCAACAGCCCGCGCCCTCTTCGCGGAACTAGGCCTCCCCGAGGCCCGGGATAAGGCGCAGGCACCCAGTCAGACGGTCACGTGGCTGGGCATTGAAATCGACGGCCGCACGATGACTCTGTCGATACCCGAGGCAAAGCTCCTCAACGTTCGGGCACACATGGCGGCCGTAGCAACGAAAAGGTCCCTCACCAAGAGACAGCTGCAGTCGGTCCTCGGGAAAGTACTGCACGTGGCAAAGTGTATTCGCCCGGTGCGGGCATTTGTGAGCAAACTTCTCGAGGCGCTGCGAGGCATGCGTGGGTATTATCTAAATATCAACGCCGACATGCGACAGGATCTTGATTGGTTCCTCCGCTTTGCTGAGGGCTGGAACGGCCACGCCCTCATACCTCGAGGTCCCCCTACGAGATACATCACCGTCGACGCTTGCCTCTCGGGAGTGGGCGGGACCGACGGCCAATACTACTACTCCGGTCAGGTGTGCCCCGTTACTGACCCCGTGGAGTGTATCTCCGAACTCGAGGCTGTAAATACGATCTACGCCCTCAACACCTTCGTGACGGACCGAGACCGGGGCACAAGGATCGAGGTCTACTGCGATAACCTGGGAACAGTGCAGGCCTTGACCTCGGGACGTGCCCGGAACCGGGTACTCGCGGAGTGCGCGCGGCAGGCCTGGATGATACAGGCACGAATGGAGGTGGACCTCGTCTACAGTCACGTGCCTGGGGTGCAGAATACGGTCGCCGACGCTCTCAGCAGGGCACATCTTACAAATAACGACTATGATAAAGCTGCCTCATTTGTGTCCCTGAACCATTTGTATCCCGTCATACCATGTTCACATGCCTCTTATGTCCCCGTCCTCCGACTATTCTGCAGATCCGGTGCTGCCCTCACTCCAAGCGAGGGCATCTGTCCGCCAATCCGAGGCTCGTGCCCCCGGCATGGTCGCCAACCAGCGGTCAGCCGTCGGCACCTACATCGCATTCTGCAGGAGGATGGGGCGGACCCCCAGGCACCGACCGTGTCTTTCGTGACGGCCTACCTCGAATACGTCACGGAGCATGCACCCTTGCCGGCGACCGTGGCCAACCACCTGTCGCATATGGTCAATTCTCCCAGATCGTGATCGATGCCCACGTACGGTGACCAAAATTTCAAACTACTTAGATCTTTATAAAAATGTGGAAATATATAGTAGAAGACAATACCTTATAGGAGTAAAAGTTGGGAACACTAATCTTTATTAAAAACTATTTTTTAGCTGAATGAATTTAACCTTATAATCCTTATGTCACCGTGCGTGGTCATGTGGGTTGAACAAGGCCTTAGGGGAAATATTGATTGTTATTTATAAGCAGAATCAGATTTTCATTATCAGAAAAAGAAATTCTAATAATATTGAGTAAATTAGTGTTGATTAATACTATTCAGAATACAATGCCCATGTACGGTGACCGGCCCATGTACGGTGACATACCTAAAATTGCATGTATATTTCTTGGCATTAACATGCCTGAAGTATTTGTAAATTGCAGGTGTTAATGGTTCCATAATACTCTATTTATGTATAAAATATTATTCACTAATATTGTAAATCTTCTTCCTTATATAAGCAAAACCTTATAATTTCTGCCATGTACGGTGACCAAATAAAGTTCACCACCCATGTTCATTTAGCTGTAGTATATTTGATGGAAGAATTAATTTACACACTTCAAATGCTATAAAACCTTTTCACATGCCTTCTTCATTTGGAGGATGAAAAAGTACCCAAAAAAGTACTTTTCTCTAATTTGTTTACCTTTTAATGTTGCTTGCCCATGTACGGTGACATACCCTTCACCACTGATTTTTTACACCTAGACTACATATAGATTTCCCCATCTCAACATTTATTATAATTTATATGTTCTGCAACACATTTGTGGGTATCCCACATTCAGAATAGATAAACATATATAGTTACAAATTTATAAGAGGTCTTCAAAATCTGGTTATATAGGTTTCATCTATGAATTTGAGCTAGAAAATGCCTATTTTAGGGGTTTATCAATTTTTTTTATCGATATAGGTACATGAAAGTGGAGTTCCCCTGGCAGATCTGTCATTTCTACAGACACTAATATCATTTCTGATATTATAAAATGTTATATAGATATGAAAACGACCTTTTGAATTATTGGTCACCGTACGTGGGGCATCGATCACGATCTGGGAGAATTGACCATATACGGTCACATCTACGGCTGACAGGTGGGGACGTGGCCCCGACAGAGCATCACAGAGTGAAACGGGCCCTCGAGGCCATGAAGAGGAACAAACGGTACGTTCCCAACGTAAAGCTCCCCGTGCCGATGGAGGTATTCCAACGGATTCTATCGGGCCTCGGGGACACGCCTCTCCACATCACCATACGAACCACACTGCTGATCCTGTACTACGCGGTGCTGAGGCAGAGCGAGGTCCGCCCTCGTCACGTGCTTACAACCCGGATCGGCACCTCTCACGTGGAGACGTGACCGTGTCTGCCAACCACGTGACAGTCATCATAAAAGCGGGCAAAAACCTTCAGAAGATCGGGGAACAAAAAGTGATGCGCCTCCAGCCGGCAGCAGACTCGAGGTACTGCCCTGTGCACGCCGTGCACCAGATGTTACGGGCGGTCCCTACGGGCACACTGCGAGATCCTTTCCTAATGTTACCGGACGGATCCACACTGACCTCACGGGCCCTCGCAAAGGAATGGGAGACATTGCTCGCAGCAGCGGGCCAGCCCCCGAGGTCATTCACGCTTCACAGCCTCCGGAAGGCTGCCGCCACACAGGCATACCAAGCAGGTGGAGATCAGACTCCCACCGACTGTATATTAAGGACTCAACATCTGTGAATGTCAACAAGTCTCTAATTCAGTCTCTATCTAAGAACTAGTCTCTTTTTTCTCATTCCCTACCACCTCTCCCCTTTTCTAATAGCTCCTTGGCTATATTTTTATTATTATCTTATCACTCTTATGTAATAATACATAATAACTATACTTCATATGTTATTATCATTATAATTGACATACAATGTATTCTTGTCAATTATCAAACTTCAATATTATTATTAATATTCATACGTACATTGTAGTACGCTTATTCATATTAATAAGACTTCATAAAATTAATAAAATTTTATTTAGCCCACTCCGGCTTTCTTCTTCGTTCATCAGGGATAGGGGTAATGGGTGACTCATGGCCTTTAGTCAGGGGTGGTCATTGCCCCCCCTGGTGACACATTTCACCACCAGCGCTCTCCTCGCGCCCCCTGTCGCTATCACCATGCACCGCGAACCGACCTGCCTGCGCGGTGCCCTCACCTCAGCCTCACAATTTGCTCAGCTGTCCTACCGTACTGACGTACATTTTTCTACCCACCCACCCTCACCTTTTCTCTCCTACTCACTTCACTCGTAGGGCTATATTTCTATTATTATCTTATTACTCTTATGTAATAATACATAATAACTATACTTCATATGTTATTATCATTATAATTGACATACAACATATTCTTGTCAATTATCAAACTTCAATATTATTATTAATATTCATACGTACATTGTAGTACGCTTATTCATATTAATAAGACTTCATAAAATTAATAAAATTTTATTTAGCCCACTCCGGCTTTCTTCTTCGTTCATTAGGGATAGGGGTAATGTTCTTCACACTGTACGAGTTCATGGTTTTTAGATCAGACCGTATGCTGTGTCATCGTTGTGATGTGCCGCTATGCACAACACGGACGCATGCTCGGCTATACGGCATATAGCCTATGAGCTATGGGGGCTGCCATGACACCCCCCGAGTAGGAGTTCTTCACTAATGGAGGTGAAAAAGTAGGTGTTCTTCACTAATGGAGGTGCAAAAGAAGTGAGCGATAATTGGGAAGTGTCATAATTCTAACCTTGCGCACATACCTATATAAAGTGTTCCATGTGAAAAACATCATATCCTGGGTTTAATCATTATCTCATCCTGCTCTGGGATGGGTGTAGAGAGTCAAGGGAACCATGGTAAAACATTGACAGGCAGTTGAATTTTGTAAGAACAAAGAGCCAGAATATAGTTCTGTCCCCCCAAGGGGCCTGCCATACTGCTAGCCACCTAGTGACTGCTTCATGAACTAACAATGGCTCTGTCCCCTATAGGGCCCCTTATGCCTTTGACTCTGTCTTCCACCTCTGCCAGGTAGAGATTTGAAAGTGGACTTGGGTGGGACTGAAAGAACACTTTATCTCCTCTGATTACAGTAGCCACACTTTCTTGAGTAACTTTATAGGGTAGGTTGTCATACCTGTCAGGGCTGTAGTATTTATCATCGAACACCTCTACCAGCAGCTGCTGTTAACGTCTCGCCTTTGAAGCCCCCGTTGATTTCAATGTGCTTTGAAATCATCGGCGTAAGACCCGCAGATTTTGCCAGACACTTAATCGGCAAACACCTCAACTTTTCAGTCAAAACTGATTTTTATCATGACCCTTTCTTCACACAGAAAAGTATTGTGGAATAGGAAATATAAATATTCAGCTGAAGTTTAGGCAGGGTCAATATTCAGACTTGGTTATCAAATCTGGAACAGCGAGGTTTAGCGGAAAGCTTCCACCCCACATATTTGTACAAGAAAATCTGTTTTTTACTCTTCCATGTTAGCACGGACCCAATACACTGGACAAGAAACCTGGGCCATCCCTATTAGTCTGGCGGCGAGATACATTTGTATACCTTGCTTTATCGTCCAGACAACGTTTTATTAACACTGCACGAAACTAACTACTTTCCATATGAATGCAGCCGGCGTATATAAGTATGCTTTTGTGTATACAAGGTCGTCCTATTCCCCGTGTGTATACATCTTATCTATTGGCGTATATACGTTTCCATGGTGCGGTCACATATATATAGAAAATAATATTGTACTTATGATTAGAGTCGAATTCAGATGAATGGCTTACTATGGCGATGTTGATACTTGATTATATAAAGAATAAGTCTTAGCTTTAGGCCAACTATAAGACAGAGTGCGGTTGGCGCCACCTATCAGGCATATCACATTTTCATGATTTCTCCATAATATATTAATTCTAAATACAAAACAACTCCCCAGATGTGTTCTCCATGTCTTTTTATGATGATTAATGTAAAAATAACATAATGTCATTGTGATGAAAAAATAGATACACATCTTTGTAGGTGCAGTGCTATATTTGGCCTATGTACAGGCTTTTGTCAACGGAGCAAAAAAGAGTATCAAATTCTTCCTGCAATTGGGAATATCAATATAATTATCAAATATTGATCGAATTCATAATTAATGGAATGGAAATAAAGCCTGAAGTCTCTGCGTCTTTTCGGTATCATTAAAATTATCTAATTATCTCCCTAAGTTATCTAAATTGGCTAATTTGCGAAGCACCCCTCTGCACTTTGAGTAATTTTCTATGGCTTGCAGAATAGGCCGGTATTTAGAAGTCTGTACAACGTGCAACGTTCGGTACTAGCGGGATAATTCACCGCAGGGGGCGCGGTCGTTAACGCACTGCGTGCTACGCTAGGCGCGGTAAGGAAAGGGTTAAAAAGGTGCCATGGTCCCGATACACCCCGATATAGCTATAGTTGCAACCAGCGTAATCAACCATTTTTCTTTTATAATTCCAGAAATAATGCATATTTATGATTGATAATCTATCTGTAGATACAAAACATAGTATATGATATATCATAGTGCTGTTTAATGAAAAAATTTGTTCCAATTTAAAGTATGAAATAATCAATTTGAGATATCTATCTATTATCAAATTTCACCATAATTGCGGAGCAGCATTATCATTATATATTCCAGATGTTCTGAAAATTTCATAATTTCATAGTGCAGTTTCTACTATCATATTCCATATTATCCCATATTTTTAACAGCAAAAAAAAAGAAATTGAGGGGGTTTGTGTCGTCATCTACAGCTTACAAAGACACCGCTTACAACGACCCATTGAATAATGATTCATACAATAATTTTGTCACACAGAACATCCCCACAGCATTGCCAGTCACTAGGAATTGAATTCTGTCCATTCTTGCCTCTCATATAGCTCAACTTGGTGGCCCAGTGGTTAGGGCAGTTGACTTGTAGTCAGAGGTTGTTTGTCTGCATGTGTACGAATCCCAGTAGCAGCCTGACATGTTGGTTTAAGTTGGTCCAACCTCACTCACGTCACTCACGTGTAGGGAGAAGGAAGTTTATGAAATTACTTTGGTGAATGTCGAAATCTATTTTGTGAATGACAAAATTTATTTTCTGCAATGACAAAATTTATTTCGTCATTGACGAAAGTGATTTTGTGAATTACAAATCTTTTTTCGTGAATGAAGAAAGTCATTTCGTTAACAGTTCTAATGTCAGTTCTTCCACACTAGAATAATCTCTATTTCTTCTTTTAAATTGCTTATATTTCCGCTTTTGAATCTTACAAAGTTTATCCACTGGAATGACAGACCTATCGCATTGAGTTATCATTGACTATGAATCAAATTGGATTTGAGCATTCATTTAAGCCCTTTCTCATGCACCAGTTACAGTAGACCACCGCCTAATGGCAACCTGGTTTGCAGAACAGCGTTAACTGACAACTTTCCTCAGAACAGTTCTTTCTAATAAATATGCAAGTGCCTCCCCCTCCCCTATGTAGGCAGACACTTTGGCCCCCCTTGGAGTGTGTATGTTTACAAGGGGTTCTACTCTACTTCACATTCTGGGGCATGCAGTATAAACTGTGTACAGCACACGTGTGCAGTAAACATAGCTTACTGCAGGGCTTGGGCAGAAATAGATATCAACACATGGTCACCATGTGATGTCTTAGAATGGAGACATTAATATTTTGACAACCTTCTACATCTATTCAGGGTAAAATACTTGTATTCTAGGGTGTATAATGAAGGCAAGAAAGCTTCAGTTTATGCATAGTTATAACAGTAAGTCGGCAGTAATTCTCTTCTGTTATCAGTATGCACAACATAAACCCACCCAGAACTTTTCTTTGTTTACAGAGTCATTGAATTTGGTTCAGGAAGTAATGAAAGTTCTACTGCACTAGTCACTTCGTAGAATAATCTCTTAGAATCAGGCAAGATAGTTTCAGGCTGTGTATACTGATATCATACTGCAGTCAAGAATTCTGTTCTGTTGCCAGTATGCACAAGCTGAAGTCATCTTGTCATATTCCTTTATCACAACTTTATCACAGTACAGCACTGACACTGTTTGGAAATGACCAAGAGTATGGTTATCTTATCCCTTATCTTATCCCTTGGCTCTACTGGTATAGTCTAAGCACAGCACTGACACTGGGTGGATATGAACGGAACTAGCATTTTCATTACAGTGCCTGCCACCTGGTGTATTGTGAGGAACTAGATTTGTCCATGCATTCAGGAATCCCTGAAACATTCCCTCTACAAGTCAGTTTAAGTAGTCTAGAAGTAGAGTGTCTGCAAAAGAAACCTCATGCTGAGAGTTCAATTCCCCTCCATACAGAACCTTTCTTTTTCTTTCCTCAGTCATAAAGATTCTTTAAGGAACCAATTTTAGTTCCACTACACTAGTCACTCTATAATTTCTATTGTAAGTTGCCATTTTTCCTCTTTCTGAATTATTTCTATTTTCATTCAGAATCTTAAACAGACAGACCAACTTAACCCTTCCACATAAACCTAATATAATCCAGCATAGATTTTTAATTTTTTTACTATTTTGTACTGCACCTCTCTGCACTGGCGTTTTTCCTTTTTATCTAACCCTTTCCTTACCAATGCTGCCTTAAGGCAGCACCAAGAGAATACCAATGCTGCCTCAAGGCAGCACCGTGAGAGTACCAATGCTGCCTTAAGGCAGCACCATGGGAATACCGATGCTGCCTTGAGGCAGCTGATTTATATTATTAAATGTTTTATATTATATCAGTAAATAATGGACAGATTAATTTTAAAATTCAGTATATATAGAAAATAATATTGTACTTATGATTAGAGTCGAATTCAGATGAATGGCTTACTATGGCGATGTTGATACTTGATTATATAAAGCATAAGTCTTAGCTTTAGGCCAACTATAAGACAGAGTGCGGTTGGCGCCACCTATCAGGCATATCACATTTTCATGATTTCTCCATAATATATTAATTCTAAATACAAAACAACTCCCCAGATGTGTTCTCCATGTCTTTTTATGATGATTAATGTAAAAATAACATAATGTCATTGTGATGAAAAAATAGATACACATCTTTGTAGGTGCAGTGCTATATTTGGCCTATGTACAGGCTTTTGTCAACGGAGCCAAAAAGAGTATCAAATTCTTCCTGCAATTGGGAATATCAATATAATTATCAAATATTGATCGAATTCATAATTAATGGAATGGAAATAAAGCCTGAAGTCTCTGCGTCTTTTCGGTATCATTAAAATTATCTAATTATCTCCCTAAGTTATCTAAATTGGCTAATTTGCGAAGCACCCCTCTGCACTTTGAGTAATTTTCTATGGCTTGCAGAATAGGCCGGTATTTAGAAGTCTGTACAACGTGCAACGTTCGGTACTAGCAGGATAATTCACCGCAGGGGGCGCGGTCGTTAACGCACTGCGTGCTACGCTAGGCGCGGTAAGGAAAGGGTTAAAAAGGTGCCATGGTCCCGATACACCCCGATATAGCTATAGTTGCAACCAGCGTAATCAACCATTTTTCTTTTATAATTCCAGAAATAATGCATATATATGATTGATAATCTATCTGTAGATACAAAACATAGTATATGATATATCATAATGCTGTTTAATGAAAAAATTTGTTCCAATTTAAAGTATGAAATAATCAATTTGAGATATCTATCTATTATCAAATTTCACCATAATTGCGGAGCAGCATTATCATTATATATTCCAGATGTTCTGAAAATTTCATAATTTCATAGTGCAGTTTCTACTATCATATTCCATATTATCCCACATTTTTAACAGCAAAAAAAAAAGAAATTGAGGGGGTTTGTGTCGTCATCTACAGCTTACAAAGACACCGCTTACAACGACCCATTGAATAATGATTCATACAATAATTTTGTCACACAGAACATCCCCACAGCATTGCCAGTCACTAGGAATTGAATTCTGTCCATTCTTGCCTCTCATATAGCTCAACTTGGTGGCGCAGTGGTTAGGGTAGTTGACTTGTAGTCAGAGGTTGTTTGTCTGCATGTGTACGAATCCCAGTAGCAGCCTGACATGTTGGTTTAAGTTGGTCCAACCTCACTCACGTCACTCACGTCACTCACGTGTAGGGAGAAGGAAGTTTATGAAATTACCTTGGTGAATGTCGATATCTATTTTGTGAATGACAAAATTTATTTTCTGCAATGACAAAATTTATTTCGTCATTGACGAAAGTGATTTTGTGAATTACAAATCTTTTTTCGTGAATGAAGAAAGTCATTTCGTTAACAGTTCTAATGTCAGTTCTTCCACACTAGAATAATCTCTATTTCTTCTTTTAAATTGCTTATATTTCCGCTTTTGAATCTTACAAAGTTTATCCACTGGAATGACAGACCTATCGCATTGAGTTATCATTGACTATGAATCAAATTGGATTTGAGCATTCATTTAAGCCCTTTCTCATGCACCAGTTACAGTAGACCACCGCCTAATGGCAACCTGGTTTGCAGAACAGCGTTAACTGACAACTTTCCTCAGAACAGTTCTTTCTAATAAATATGCAAGTGCCTCCCCCTCCCCTATGTAGGCAGACACTTTGGCCCCCCTTGGAGTGTGTATGTTTACAAGGGGTTCTACTCTACTTCACATTCTGGGGCATGCAGTATAAACTGTGTACAGCACACGTGTGCAGTAATCATAGCTTACTGCAGGGCTTGGGCAGAAATAGATATCAACACATGGTCACCATGTGATGTCTTAGAATGGAGACATTAATATTTTGACAACCTTCTACATCTATTCAGGGTAAAATACTTGTATTCTAGGGTGTATAATGAAGGCAAGAAAGCTTCAGTTTATGCATAGTTATAACAGTAAGTCGGCAGTAATTCTCTTCTGTTATCAGTATGCACAACATAAACCCACCCAGAACTTTTCTTTGTTTACAGAGTCATTGAATTTGGTTCAGGAAGTAATGAAAGTTCTACTGCACTAGTCACTTCGTAGAATAATCTCTTAGAATCAGGCAAGATAGTTTCAGGCTGTGTATACTGATATCATACTGCAGTCAAGAATTCTGTTCTGTTGCCAGTATGCACAAGCTGAAGTCATCTTGTCATATTCCTTTATCACAACTTTATCACAGTACAGCACTGACACTGTTTGGAAATGACCAAGAGTATGGTTATCTTATCCCTTATCTTATCCCTTGGCTCTACTGGTATAGTCTAAGCACAGCACTGACACTGGGTGGATATGAACGGAACTAGCATTTTCATTACAGTGCCTGCCACCTGGTGTATTGTGAGGAACTAGATTTGCCCATGCATTCAGGAATCCCTGAAACATTCCCTCTACAAGTCAGTTTTAGTAGTCTAGAAGTAGAGTGTCTGCAAAAGAAACCTCATGCTGAGAGTTCAATTCCCCTCCATACAGAACCTTTCTTTTTCTTTCCTCAGTCATAAAGATTCTTTAAGGAACCAATTTTAGTTCCACTACACTAGTCACTCTATAATTTCTATTGTAAGTTGCCATTTTTCCTCTTTCTGAATTATTTCTATTTTCATTCAGAATCTTAAACAGACAGACCAACTTAACCCTTCCACATAAACCTAATATAATCCAGCATAGATTTTTAATTTTTTTACTATTTTGTACTGCACCTCTCTGCACTGGCGTTTTTCCTTTTTATCTAACCCTTTCCTTACCAATGCTGCCTTAAGGCAGCACCAAGAGAATACCAATGCTGCCTCAAGGCAGCACCGTGAGAGTACCAATGCTGCCTTAAGGCAGCACCATGGGAATACCGATGCTGCCTTGAGGCAGCTGATTTATATTATTAAATGTTTTATATTATATCAGTAAATAATGGACAGATTAATTTTAAAATTCAGTATATATAGAAAATAATATTGTACTTATGATTAGAGTCGAATTCAGATGAATGGCTTACTATGGCGATGTTGATACTTGATTATATAAAGCATAAGTCTTAGCTTTAGGCCAACTATAAGACAGAGTGCGGTTGGCGCCACCTATCAGGCATATCACATTTTCATGATTTCTCCATAATATATTAATTCTAAATACAAAACAACTCCCCAGATGTGTTCTCCATGTCTTTTTATGATGATTAATGTAAAAATAACATAATGTCATTGTGATGAAAAAATAGATACACATCTTTGTAGGTGCAGTGCTATATTTGGCCTATGTACAGGCTTTTGTCAACGGAGCCAAAAAGAGTATCAAATTCTTCCTGCAATTGGGAATATCAATATAATTATCAAATATTGATCGAATTCATAATTAATGGAATGGAAATAAAGCCTGAAGTCTCTGCGTCTTTTCGGTATCATTAAAATTATCTAATTATCTCCCTAAGTTATCTAAATTGGCTAATTTGCGAAGCACCCCTCTGCACTTTGAGTAATTTTCTATGGCTTGCAGAATAGGCCGGTATTTAGAAGTCTGTACAACGTGCAACGTTCGGTACTAGCAGGATAATTCACCGCAGGGGGCGCGGTCGTTAACGCACTGCGTGCTACGCTAGGCGCGGTAAGGAAAGGGTTAAAAAGGTGCCATGGTCCCGATACACCCCGATATAGCTATAGTTGCAACCAGCGTAATCAACCATTTTTCTTTTATAATTCCAGAAATAATGCATATATATGATTGATAATCTATCTGTAGATACAAAACATAGTATATGATATATCATAATGCTGTTTAATGAAAAAATTTGTTCCAATTTAAAGTATGAAATAATCAATTTGAGATATCTATCTATTATCAAATTTCACCATAATTGCGGAGCAGCATTATCATTATATATTCCAGATGTTCTGAAAATTTCATAATTTCATAGTGCAGTTTCTACTATCATATTCCATATTATCCCACATTTTTAACAGCAAAAAAAAAAGAAATTGAGGGGGTTTGTGTCGTCATCTACAGCTTACAAAGACACCGCTTACAACGACCCATTGAATAATGATTCATACAATAATTTTGTCACACAGAACATCCCCACAGCATTGCCAGTCACTAGGAATTGAATTCTGTCCATTCTTGCCTCTCATATAGCTCAACTTGGTGGCCCAGTGGTTAGGGCAGTTGACTTGTAGTCAGAGGTTGTTTGTCTGCATGTGTACGAATCCCAGTAGCAGCCTGACATGTTGGTTTAAGTTGGTCCAACCTCACTCACGTCACTCACGTCACTCACGTGTAGGGAGAAGGAAGTTTATGAAATTACCTTGGTGAATGTCGATATCTATTTTGTGAATGACAAAATTTATTTTCTGCAATGACAAAATTTATTTCGTCATTGACGAAAGTGATTTTGTGAATTACAAATCTTTTTTCGTGAATGAAGAAAGTCATTTCGTTAACAGTTCTAATGTCAGTTCTTCCACACTAGAATAATCTCTATTTCTTCTTTTAAATTGCTTATATTTCCGCTTTTGAATCTTACAAAGTTTATCCACTGGAATGACAGACCTATCGCATTGAGTTATCATTGACTATGAATCAAATTGGATTTGAGCATTCATTTAAGCCCTTTCTCATGCACCAGTTACAGTAGACCACCGCCTAATGGCAACCTGGTTTGCAGAACAGCGTTAACTGACAACTTTCCTCAGAACAGTTCTTTCTAATAAATATGCAAGTGCCTCCCCCTCCCCTATGTAGGCAGACACTTTGGCCCCCCTTGGAGTGTGTATGTTTACAAGGGGTTCTACTCTACTTCACATTCTGGGGCATGCAGTATAAACTGTGTACAGCACACGTGTGCAGTAATCATAGCTTACTGCAGGGCTTGGGCAGAAATAGATATCAACACATGGTCACCATGTGATGTCTTAGAATGGAGACATTAATATTTTGACAACCTTCTACATCTATTCAGGGTAAAATACTTGTATTCTAGGGTGTATAATGAAGGCAAGAAAGCTTCAGTTTATGCATAGTTATAACAGTAAGTCGGCAGTAATTCTCTTCTGTTATCAGTATGCACAACATAAACCCACCCAGAACTTTTCTTTGTTTACAGAGTCATTGAATTTGGTTCAGGAAGTAATGAAAGTTCTACTGCACTAGTCACTTCGTAGAATAATCTCTTAGAATCAGGCAAGATAGTTTCAGGCTGTGTATACTGATATCATACTGCAGTCAAGAATTCTGTTCTGTTGCCAGTATGCACAAGCTGAAGTCATCTTGTCATATTCCTTTATCACAACTTTATCACAGTACAGCACTGACACTGTTTGGAAATGACCAAGAGTATGGTTATCTTATCCCTTATCTTATCCCTTGGCTCTACTGGTATAGTCTAAGCACAGCACTGACACTGGGTGGATATGAACGGAACTAGCATTTTCATTACAGTGCCTGCCACCTGGTGTATTGTGAGGAACTAGATTTGCCCATGCATTCAGGAATCCCTGAAACATTCCCTCTACAAGTCAGTTTTAGTAGTCTAGAAGTAGAGTGTCTGCAAAAGAAACCTCATGCTGAGAGTTCAATTCCCCTCCATACAGAACCTTTCTTTTTCTTTCCTCAGTCATAAAGATTCTTTAAGGAACCAATTTTAGTTCCACTACACTAGTCACTCTATAATTTCTATTGTAAGTTGCCATTTTTCCTCTTTCTGAATTATTTCTATTTTCATTCAGAATCTTAAACAGACAGACCAACTTAACCCTTCCACATAAACCTAATATAATCCAGCATAGATTTTTAATTTTTTTACTATTTTGTACTGCACCTCTCTGCACTGGCGTTTTTCCTTTTTATCTAACCCTTTCCTTACCAATGCTGCCTTAAGGCAGCACCAAGAGAATACCAATGCTGCCTCAAGGCAGCACCGTGAGAGTACCAATGCTGCCTTAAGGCAGCACCATGGGAATACCGATGCTGCCTTGAGGCAGCTGATTTATATTATTAAATGTTTTATATTATATCAGTAAATAATGGACAGATTAATTTTAAAATTCAGTATATATAGAAAATAATATTGTACTTATGATTAGAGTCGAATTCAGATGAATGGCTTACTATGGCGATGTTGATACTTGATTATATAAAGCATAAGTCTTAGCTTTAGGCCAACTATAAGACAGAGTGCGGTTGGCGCCACCTATCAGGCATATCACATTTTCATGATTTCTCCATAATATATTAATTCTAAATACAAAACAACTCCCCAGATGTGTTCTCCATGTCTTTTTATGATGATTAATGTAAAAATAACATAATGTCATTGTGATGAAAAAATAGATACACATCTTTGTAGGTGCAGTGCTATATTTGGCCTATGTACAGGCTTTTGTCAACGGAGCCAAAAAGAGTATCAAATTCTTCCTGCAATTGGGAATATCAATATAATTATCAAATATTGATCGAATTCATAATTAATGGAATGGAAATAAAGCCTGAAGTCTCTGCGTCTTTTCGGTATCATTAAAATTATCTAATTATCTCCCTAAGTTATCTAAATTGGCTAATTTGCGAAGCACCCCTCTGCACTTTGAGTAATTTTCTATGGCTTGCAGAATAGGCCGGTATTTAGAAGTCTGTACAACGTGCAACGTTCGGTACTAGCAGGATAATTCACCGCAGGGGGCGCGGTCGTTAACGCACTGCGTGCTACGCTAGGCGCGGTAAGGAAAGGGTTAAAAAGGTGCCATGGTCCCGATACACCCCGATATAGCTATAGTTGCAACCAGCGTAATCAACCATTTTTCTTTTATAATTCCAGAAATAATGCATATATATGATTGATAATCTATCTGTAGATACAAAACATAGTATATGATATATCATAATGCTGTTTAATGAAAAAATTTGTTCCAATTTAAAGTATGAAATAATCAATTTGAGATATCTATCTATTATCAAATTTCACCATAATTGCGGAGCAGCATTATCATTATATATTCCAGATGTTCTGAAAATTTCATAATTTCATAGTGCAGTTTCTACTATCATATTCCATATTATCCCACATTTTTAACAGCAAAAAAAAAAGAAATTGAGGGGGTTTGTGTCGTCATCTACAGCTTACAAAGACACCGCTTACAACGACCCATTGAATAATGATTCATACAATAATTTTGTCACACAGAACATCCCCACAGCATTGCCAGTCACTAGGAATTGAATTCTGTCCATTCTTGCCTCTCATATAGCTCAACTTGGTGGCCCAGTGGTTAGGGCAGTTGACTTGTAGTCAGAGGTTGTTTGTCTGCATGTGTACGAATCCCAGTAGCAGCCTGACATGTTGGTTTAAGTTGGTCCAACCTCACTCACGTCACTCACGTCACTCACGTGTAGGGAGAAGGAAGTTTATGAAATTACCTTGGTGAATGTCGATATCTATTTTGTGAATGACAAAATTTATTTTCTGCAATGACAAAATTTATTTCGTCATTGACGAAAGTGATTTTGTGAATTACAAATCTTTTTTCGTGAATGAAGAAAGTCATTTCGTTAACAGTTCTAATGTCAGTTCTTCCACACTAGAATAATCTCTATTTCTTCTTTTAAATTGCTTATATTTCCGCTTTTGAATCTTACAAAGTTTATCCACTGGAATGACAGACCTATCGCATTGAGTTATCATTGACTATGAATCAAATTGGATTTGAGCATTCATTTAAGCCCTTTCTCATGCACCAGTTACAGTAGACCACCGCCTAATGGCAACCTGGTTTGCAGAACAGCGTTAACTGACAACTTTCCTCAGAACAGTTCTTTCTAATAAATATGCAAGTGCCTCCCCCTCCCCTATGTAGGCAGACACTTTGGCCCCCCTTGGAGTGTGTATGTTTACAAGGGGTTCTACTCTACTTCACATTCTGGGGCATGCAGTATAAACTGTGTACAGCACACGTGTGCAGTAATCATAGCTTACTGCAGGGCTTGGGCAGAAATAGATATCAACACATGGTCACCATGTGATGTCTTAGAATGGAGACATTAATATTTTGACAACCTTCTACATCTATTCAGGGTAAAATACTTGTATTCTAGGGTGTATAATGAAGGCAAGAAAGCTTCAGTTTATGCATAGTTATAACAGTAAGTCGGCAGTAATTCTCTTCTGTTATCAGTATGCACAACATAAACCCACCCAGAACTTTTCTTTGTTTACAGAGTCATTGAATTTGGTTCAGGAAGTAATGAAAGTTCTACTGCACTAGTCACTTCGTAGAATAATCTCTTAGAATCAGGCAAGATAGTTTCAGGCTGTGTATACTGATATCATACTGCAGTCAAGAATTCTGTTCTGTTGCCAGTATGCACAAGCTGAAGTCATCTTGTCATATTCCTTTATCACAACTTTATCACAGTACAGCACTGACACTGTTTGGAAATGACCAAGAGTATGGTTATCTTATCCCTTATCTTATCCCTTGGCTCTACTGGTATAGTCTAAGCACAGCACTGACACTGGGTGGATATGAACGGAACTAGCATTTTCATTACACTGCCTGCCACCTGGTGTATTGTGAGGAACTAGATTTGCCCATGCATTCAGGAATCCCTGAAACATTCCCTCTACAAGTCAGTTTTAGTAGTCTAGAAGTAGAGTGTCTGCAAAAGAAACCTCATGCTGAGAGTTCAATTCCCCTCCATACAGAACCTTTCTTTTTCTTTCCTCAGTCATAAAGATTCTTTAAGGAACCAATTTTAGTTCCACTACACTAGTCACTCTATAATTTCTATTGTAAGTTGCCATTTTTCCTCTTTCTGAATTATTTCTATTTTCATTCAGAATCTTAAACAGACAGACCAACTTAACCCTTCCACATAAACCTAATATAATCCAGCATAGATTTTTAATTTTTTTACTATTTTGTACTGCACCTCTCTGCACTGGCGTTTTTCCTTTTTATCTAACCCTTTCCTTACCAATGCTGCCTTAAGGCAGCACCAAGAGAATACCAATGCTGCCTCAAGGCAGCACCTTGAGAGTACCAATGCTGCCTTAAGGCAGCACCATGGGAATACCGATGCTGCCTTGAGGCAGCTGATTTATATTATTAAATATTTTATATTATATCAGTAAATAATGGACAGATTTCTTTTAAAATTCAGTATATATAGAAAATAATATTGTACTTATGATTAGAGTCGAATTCAGATGAATGGCTTACTATGGCGATGTTGATACTTGATTATATAAAGCATAAGTCTTAGCTTTAGGCCAACTATAAGACAGAGTGCGGTTGGCGCCACCTATCAGGCATATCACATTTTCATGATTTCTCCATAATATATTAATTCTAAATACAAAACAACTCCCTAGATGTGTTCTCCATGTTTTTTTATGATGATTAATGTAAAAATAACATAATGTCATTGTGATGAAAAAATAGATACACATCTTTGTAGGTGAAGTGCTATATTTGGCCTATGTACAGGCTTTTGTCAACAGAGCAAAAAAGAGTATCAAATTCTTCCTGCAATTGGGAATATCAATATAATTATCAAATATTGATCGAATTCATAATTAATGGAATGGAAATAAAGCCTGAAGTCTCTGCGTCTTTTCGGTATCATTAAAATTATCTAATTATCTCCCTAAGTTATCTAAATTGGCTAATTTGCGAAGCACCCCTCTGCACTTTGAGTAATTTTCTATGGCTTGCAGAATAGGCCGGTATTTAGAAGTCTGTACAACGTGCAACGTTCGGTACTAGCGGGATAATCCACCGCAGGGGGCGCGGTCGTTAACGCACTGCGTGCTACGCTAGGCCAGTAAGGAAAGGGTTAAAAAGGTGCCATGGTCCCGATACACCCCGATATAGCTATAGTTGCAACCAGCGTAATCAACCATTTTTCTTTTATAATTCCAGAAATAATGCATATTTATGATTGATAATCTATCTGTAGATACAAAACATAGTATATGATATATCATAATGCTGTTTAATGAAAAAATTTGTTCCAATTTAAAGTATGAAATAATCAATTTGAGATATCTATCTATTATCAAATTTCACCATAATTGCGGAGCAGCATTATCATTATATATTCCAGATGTTCTGAAAATTTCATAATTTCATAGTGCAGTTTCTACTATCATATTCCATATTATCCCACATTTTTAACAGCAAAAAAAAAAGAAATTGAGGGGGTTTGGTGTCGTCATCTACAGCTTACAAAGACACTGCTTACAACGACCCATTGAATAATGATTCATACAATAATTTTGTCACACAGAACATCCCCACAGCATTGCCAGTCACTAGGAATTGAATTCTGTCCATTCTTGCCTCTCATATAGCTCAACTTGGTGGCCCAGTGGTTAGGGCAGTTGACTTGTAGTCAGAGGTTGCTTGTCTGCATGGGTACGAATCCCAGTAGCAGCCTGACATGTTGGTTTAAGTTGGTCCAACCTCAAACACGTCACTCACGTGTAGGGAGAAGGAAGTTTATGAAATTACTTTGGTGAATGTCGAAATCTATTTTGTGAATGACAAAATTTGTTTTCTGCAATGACAAAATTTATTTCGTGATTGACGAAAGTAATTTTGTGAATTACAAATCTTTTTTCGTGAATGAAGAAAGTCATTTCGTTAACAGTTCTAATGTCAGTTCTTCCACACTAGAATAATCTCTATTTCTTCTTTTAAATTGCTTATATTTCCGCTTTTGAATCTTACAAAATTTATCCACTGGAATGACAGACCTATCGCATTGAGTTATCATTGACTATGAATCAAATTGGATTTGAGCATTCATTTAAGCCCTTTCTCATGCACCAGTTACAGTAGACCACCGCCTAATGGCAACCTGGTTTGCAGAACAGCGTTAACTGACAACTTTCCTCAGAACAGTTCTTTCTAATAAATATGCAAGTGCCTCCCCCTCCCCTATGTAGGCAGACACTTTGGCCCCCCTTGGAGTGTGTATGTTTACAAGGGGTTCTACTCTACTTCACATTCTGGGGCATGCAGTATAAACTGTGTACAGCACACGTGTGCAGTAATCATAGCTTACTGCAGGGCTTGGGCAGAAATAGATATCAACACATGGTCACCATGTGATGTCTTAGAATGGAGACAATAATATTTTGACAACCTTCGTCATCTATTCAGGGTAAAATACTTGTATTCTAGGGTGTATTATGAAGGCAAGAAAGCTTCAGTTTATGCATAGTTATAACAGTAAGTCGGCAATAATTCTCTTCTGTTATCAGTATGCACAACATAAACCCACCCAGAACTTTTCTTTGTTTACAGAGTCATTGAATTTGGTTCAGGAAGTAATGAAAGTTCTACTGCACTAGTCACTTCGTAGAATAATCTCTTAGAATCAGGCAAGATAGTTTCAGGCTGTGTATACTGATATCATACTGCAGTCAAGAATTCTGTTCTGTTGCCAGTATGCACAAGCTGAAGTCATCTTGTCATATTCCTTTATCACAACTTTATCACAGTACAGCACTGACACTGTTTGGAAATGACCAAGAGTATGGTTATCTTATCCCTTATCTTATCCCTTGGCTCTACTGGTATAGTCTAAGCACAGCACTGACACTGGGTGGATATGAACGGAACTAGCATTTTCATTACACTGCCTGCCACCTGGTGTATTGTGAGGAACTAGATTTGCCCATGCATTCAGGAATCCCTGAAACATTCCCTCTACAAGTCAGTTTTAGTAGTCTAGAAGTAGAGTGTCTGCAAAAGAAACCTCATGCTGAGAGTTCAATTCCCCTCCATACAGAACCTTTCTTTTTCTTTCCTCAGTCATAAAGATTCTTTAAGGAACCAATTTTAGTTCCACTACACTAGTCACTCTATAATTTCTATTGTAAGTTGCCATTTTTCCTCTTTCTGAATTATTTCTATTTTCATTCAGAATCTTAAACAGACAGACCAACTTAACCCTTCCACATAAACCTAATATAATCCAGCATAGATTTTTAATTTGTTTACTATTTTGTACTGCACCTCTCTGCACTGGCGTTTTTCCTTTTTATCTAACCCTTTCCTTACCAATGCTGCCTTAAGGCAGCACCAAGAGAATACCAATGCTGCCTCAAGGCAGCACCTTGAGAGTACCAATGCTGCCTTAAGGCAGCACCATGGGAATACCGATGCTGCCTTGAGGCAGCTGATTTATATTATTAAATATTTTATATTATATCAGTAAATAATGGACAGATTTCTTTTAAAATTCAGTATATATAGAAAATAATATTGTACTTATGATTAGAGTCGAATTCAGATGAATGGCTTACTATGGCGATGTTGATACTTGATTATATAAAGCATAAGTCTTAGCTTTAGGCCAACTATAAGACAGAGTGCGGTTGGCGCCACCTATCAGGCATATCACATTTTCATGATTTCTCCATAATATATTAATTCTAAATACAAAACAACTCCCTAGATGTGTTCTCCATGTTTTTTTATGATGATTAATGTAAAAATAACATAATGTCATTGTGATGAAAAAATAGATACACATCTTTGTAGGTGAAGTGCTATATTTGGCCTATGTACAGGCTTTTGTCAACAGAGCAAAAAAGAGTATCAAATTCTTCCTGCAATTGGGAATATCAATATAATTATCAAATATTGATCGAATTCATAATTAATGGAATGGAAATAAAGCCTGAAGTCTCTGCGTCTTTTCGGTATCATTAAAATTATCTAATTATCTCCCTAAGTTATCTAAATTGGCTAATTTGCGAAGCACCCCTCTGCACTTTGAGTAATTTTCTATGGCTTGCAGAATAGGCCGGTATTTAGAAGTCTGTACAACGTGCAACGTTCGGTACTAGCGGGATAATCCACCGCAGGGGGCGCGGTCGTTAACGCACTGCGTGCTACGCTAGGCCAGTAAGGAAAGGGTTAAAAAGGTGCCATGGTCCCGATACACCCCGATATAGCTATAGTTGCAACCAGCGTAATCAACCATTTTTCTTTTATAATTCCAGAAATAATGCATATTTATGATTGATAATCTATCTGTAGATACAAAACATAGTATATGATATATCATAATGCTGTTTAATGAAAAAATTTGTTCCAATTTAAAGTATGAAATAATCAATTTGAGATATCTATCTATTATCAAATTTCACCATAATTGCGGAGCAGCATTATCATTATATATTCCAGATGTTCTGAAAATTTCATAATTTCATAGTGCAGTTTCTACTATCATATTCCATATTATCCCACATTTTTAACAGCAAAAAAAAAAGAAATTGAGGGGGTTTGGTGTCGTCATCTACAGCTTACAAAGACACTGCTTACAACGACCCATTGAATAATGATTCATACAATAATTTTGTCACACAGAACATCCCCACAGCATTGCCAGTCACTAGGAATTGAATTCTGTCCATTCTTGCCTCTCATATAGCTCAACTTGGTGGCCCAGTGGTTAGGGCAGTTGACTTGTAGTCAGAGGTTGCTTGTCTGCATGGGTACGAATCCCAGTAGCAGCCTGACATGTTGGTTTAAGTTGGTCCAACCTCAAACACGTCACTCACGTGTAGGGAGAAGGAAGTTTATGAAATTACTTTGGTGAATGTCGAAATCTATTTTGTGAATGACAAAATTTGTTTTCTGCAATGACAAAATTTATTTCGTGATTGACGAAAGTAATTTTGTGAATTACAAATCTTTTTTCGTGAATGAAGAAAGTCATTTCGTTAACAGTTCTAATGTCAGTTCTTCCACACTAGAATAATCTCTATTTCTTCTTTTAAATTGGTTATATTTCCGCTTTTGAATCTTACAAAGTTTATCCACTGGAATGACAGACCTATCGCATTGAGTTATCATTGACTATGAATCAAATTGGATTTGAGCATTCATTTAAGCCCTTTCTCATGCACCAGTTACAGTAGACCACCGCCTAATGGCAACCTGGTTTGAAGAACAGCGTTAACTGACAACTTTCCTCAGAACAGTTCTTTCTAATAAATATGCAAGTGCCTCCCCCTCCCCTATGTAGGCAGACACTTTGGCCCCCCTTGGAGTGTGTATGTTTACAAGGGGTTCTACTCTACTTCACATTCTGGGGCATGCAGTATAAACTGTGTACAGCACACGTGTGCAGTAATCATAGCTTACTGCAGGGCTTGGGCAGAAATAGATATCAACACATGGTCACCATGTGATGTCTTAGAATGGAGACAATAATATTTTGACAACCTTCTACATCTATTCAGGGTAAAATACTTGTATTCTAGGGTGTATTATGAAGGCAAGAAAGCTTCAGTTTATGCATAGTTATAACAGTAAGTCGGCAATAATTCTCTTCTGTTATCAGTATGCACAACATAAACCCACCCAGAACTTTTCTTTGTTTACAGAGTCATTGAATTTGGTTCAGGAAGTAATGAAAGTTCTACTGCACTAGTCACTTCGTAGAATAATCTCTTAGAATCAGGCAAGATAGTTTCAGGCTGTGTATACTAATATCATACTGCAGTCAAGAATTCTGTTCTGTTGCCAGTATGCACAAGCTGAAGTCATCTTGTCATATTCCTTTATCACAACTTTATCACAGTACAGCACTGACACTGTTTGGAAATGACCAAGAGTATGGTTATCTTATCCCTTATCTTATCCCTTGGCTCTACTGGTATAGTCTAAGCACAGCACTGACACTGGGTGGATATGAACAGAACTAGCATTTTCATTACAGTGCCTGCCACCTGGTGTATTGTGAGGAACTAGATTTGTCCATGCATTCAGGAATCCCTGAAACATTCCCTCTACAAGTCAGTTTAAGTAGTCTAGAAGTAGAGTGTCTGCAAAAGAAACCTCATGCTGAGAGTTCAATTCCCCTCCATACAGAACCTTTCTTTTTCTTTCCTCAGTCATAAAGATTCTTTAAGGAACCAATTTTAGTTCCACTACACTAGTCACTCTATAATTTCTATTGTAAGTTGCCATTTTTCCTCTTTCTGAATTATTTCTATTTTCATTCAGAATCTTAAACAGACAGACCAACTTAACCCTTCCACATAAACCTAATATAATCCGGCATAGATTTTTAATTTGTTTACTATTTTGTACTGCACCTCTCTGCACTGGCGTTTTTGCTTTTTATCTAACCATTTCCTTGCCAATGCTGCCTTAAGGCAGCACCAAGAGAATACCAATGCTGCCTCAAGGCAGCACCGTGAGAGTACCAATGCTGCCTTAAGGCAGCACCATGGGAATACCGATGCTGCCTTGAGGCAGCTGATTTATATTATTAAATATTTTATATTATATCAGTAAATAATGGACAGATTTCTTTTAAAATTCAGTATATATAGAAAATAATATTGTACTTATGATTAGAGTCGAATTCAGATGAATGGCTTACTATGGCGATGTTGATACTTGATTATATAAAGCATAAGTCTTAGCTTTAGGCCAACTATAAGACAGAGTGCGGTTGGCGCCACCTATCAGGCATATCACATTTTCATGATTTCTCCATAATATATTAATTCTAAATACAAAACAACTCCCCAGATGTGTTCTCCATGTCTTTTTATGATGATTAATGTAAAAATAACATAATGTCATTGTGATGAAAAAATAGATACACATCTTTGTAGGTGCAGTGCTATATTTGGCCTATGTACAGGCTTTTGTCAACGGAGCAAAAAAGAGTATCAAATTCTTCCTGCAATTGGGAATATCAATATAATTATCAAATATTGATCGAATTCATAATTAATGGAATGGAAATAAAGCCTGAAGTCTCTGCGTCTTTTCGGTATCATTAAAATTATCTAATTATCTCCCTAAGTTATCTAAATTGGCTAATTTGCGAAGCACCCCTCTGCACTTTGAGTAATTTTCTATGGCTTGCAGAATAGGCCGGTATTTAGAAGTCTGTACAACGTGCAACGTTCGGTACTAGCGGGATAATCCACCGCAGGGGGCGCGGTCGTTAACGCACTGCGTGCTACGCTAGGCCAGTAAGGAAAGGGTTAAAAAGGTGCCATGGTCCCGATACACCCCGATATAGCTATAGTTGCAACCAGCGTAATCAACCATTTTTCTTTTATAATTCCAGAAATAATGCATATTTATGATTGATAATCTATCTGTAGATACAAAACATAGTATATGATATATCATAATGCTGTTTAATGAAAAAATTTGTTCCAATTTAAAGTATGAAATAATCAATTTGAGATATCTATCTATTATCAAATTTCACCATAATTGCGGAGCAGCATTATCATTATATATTCCAGATGTTCTGAAAATTTCATAATTTCATAGTGCAGTTTCTACTATCATATTCCATATTATCCCACATTTTTAACAGCAAAAAAAAAAGAAATTGAGGGGGTTTGGTGTCGTCATCTACAGCTTACAAAGACACTGCTTACAACGACCCATTGAATAATGATTCATACAATAATTTTGTCACACAGAACATCCCCACAGCATTGCCAGTCACTAGGAATTGAATTCTGTCCATTCTTGCCTCTCATATAGCTCAACTTGGTGGCCCAGTGGTTAGGGCAGTTGACTTGTAGTCAGAGGTTGCTTGTCTGCATGGGTACGAATCCCAGTAGCAGCCTGACATGTTGGTTTAAGTTGGTCCAACCTCAAACACGTCACTCACGTGTAGGGAGAAGGAAGTTTATGAAATTACTTTGGTGAATGTCGAAATCTATTTTGTGAATGACAAAATTTGTTTTCTGCAATGACAAAATTTATTTCGTGATTGACGAAAGTAATTTTGTGAATTACAAATCTTTTTTCGTGAATGAAGAAAGTCATTTCGTTAACAGTTCTAATGTCAGTTCTTCCACACTAGAATAATCTCTATTTCTTCTTTTAAATTGCTTATATTTCCGCTTTTGAATCTTACAAAGTTTATCCACTGGAATGACAGACCTATCGCATTGAGTTATCATTGACTATGAATCAAATTGGATTTGAGCATTCATTTAAGCCTTTCTCATGCACCAGTTACAGTAGACCACTGCCTAATGGCAACCTGGTTTGCAGAACAGCGTTAACTGACAACTTTCCTCAGAACAGTTCTTTCTAATAAATATGCAAGTGCCTCCCCCTCCCCTATGTAGGCAGACACTTTGGCCCCCCTTGGAGTGTGTATGTTTACAAGGGGTTCTACTCTACTTCACATTCTGGGGCATGCAGTATAAACTGTGTACAGCACACGTGTGCAGTAATCATAGCTTACTGCAGGGCTTGGGCAGAAATAGATATCAACACATGGTCACCATGTGATGTCTTAGAATGGAGACATTAATATTTTGACAACCTTCTACATCTATTCAGGGTAAAATACTTGTATTCTAGGGTGTATAATGAAGGCAAGAAAGCTTCAGTTTATGCATAGTTATAACAGTAAGTCGGCAGTAATTCTCTTCTGTTATCAGTATGCACAACATAAACCCACCCAGAACTTTTCTTTGTTTACAGAGTCATTGAATTTGGTTCAGGAAGTAATGAAAGTTCTACTGCACTAGTCACTTCGTAGAATAATCTCTTAGAATCAGGCAAGATAGTTTCAGGCTGTGTATACTGATATCATACTGCAGTCAAGAATTCTGTTCTGTTGCCAGTATGCACAAGCTGAAGTCATCTTGTCATATTCCTTTATCACAACTTTATCACAGTACAGCACTGACACTGTTTGGAAATGACCAAGAGTATGGTTATCTTATCCCTGATCTTATCCCTTGGCTCTACTGGTATAGTCTAAGCACAGCACTGACACTGGGTGGATATGAACGGAACTAGCATTTTCATTACACTGCCTGCCACCTGGTGTATTGTGAGGAACTAGATTTGTCCATGCATTCAGGAATCCCTGAAACATTCCCTCTACAAGTCAGTTTAAGTAGTCTAGAAGTAGAGTGTCTGCAAAAGAAACCTCATGCTGAGAGTTCAATTCCCCTCCATACAGAACCTTTCTTTTTCTTTCCTCAGTCATAAAGATTCTTTAAGGAACCAATTTTAGTTCCACTACACTAGTCACTCTATAATTTCTATTGTAAGTTGCCATTTTTCCTCTTTCTGAATTATTTCTATTTTCATTCAGAATCTTAAACAGACAGACCAACTTAACCCTTCCACATAAACCTAATATAATCCAGCATAGATTTTTAATTTGTTTACTATTTTGTACTGCACCTCTCTGCACTGGCGTTTTTCCTTTTTATCTAACCCTTTCCTTACCAATGCTGCCTTAAGGCAGCACCAAGAGAATACCAATGCTGCCTCAAGGCAGCACCGTGAGAGTACCAATGCTGCCTTAAGGCAGCACCATGGGAATACCGATGCTGCCTTGAGGCAGCTGATTTATATTATTAAATATTTTATATTATATCAGTAAATAATGGACAGATTTCTTTTAAAATTCAGTATATATAGAAAATAATATTGTACTTATGATTAGAGTCGAATTCAGATGAATGGCTTACTATGGCGATGTTGATACTTGATTATATAAAGCATAAGTCTTAGCTTTAGGCCAACTATAAGACAGAGTGCGGTTGGCGCCACCTATCAGGCATATCACATTTTCATGATTTCTCCATAATATATTAATTCTAAATACAAAACAACTCCCCAGATGTGTTCTCCATGTCTTTTTATGATGATTAATGTAAAAATAACATAATGTCATTGTGATGAAAAAATAGATACACATCTTTGTAGGTGCAGTGCTATATTTGGCCTATGTACAGGCTTTTGTCAACGGAGCCAAAAAGAGTATCAAATTCTTCCTGCAATTGGGAATATCAATATAATTATCAAATATTGATCGAATTCATAATTAATGGAATGGAAATAAAGCCTGAAGTCTCTGCGTCTTTTCGGTATCATTAAAATTATCTAATTATCTCCCTAAGTTATCTAAATTGGCTAATTTGCGAAGCACCCCTTTGCACTTTGAGTAATTTTCTATGGCTTGCAGAATAGGCCGGTATTTAGAAGTCTGTACGACGTGCAACGTTCGGTACTAGCGGGATAATTCACCGCAGGGGGTGCGGTAGTTAACGCACTGCCTGCTACGCTAGGCGCGGTTAGGAAAGGGTTAAAAAGGTGCCATGGTCCCGATACACCCCGATATAGCTATAGTTGCAACCAGCGTAATCAACCATTTTTCTTTTATAATTCCAGAAATAATGCATATTTATGATTGATAATCTATCTGTAGATACAAAACATAGTATATGATATATCATAATGCTGTTTAATGAAAAAATTTGTTCCAATTTAAAGTATGAAATAATCAATTTGAGATATCTATCTATTATCAAATTTCACCATAATTGCGGAGCAGCATTATCATCATATATTCCAGATGTTCTGAAAATTTCATAATTTCATAGTGCAGTTTCTACTATCATATTCCATATTATCCCACATTTTTAACAGCAAAAAAAAAAGAAATTGAGGGGGGTTGGTGTCGTCATCTACAGCTTACAAAGACACCGCTTACAACGACCCATTGAATAATGATTCATACAATAATTTTGTCACACAGAACATCCCCACAGCATTGCCAGTCACTAGGAATTGAATTCTGTCCATTCTTGCCTCTCATATAGCTCAACTTGGTGGCCCAGTGGTTAGGGCAGTTGACTTGTAGTCAGAGGTTGTTTGTCTGCATGTGTACGAATCCCAGTAGCAGCCTGACATGTTGGTTTAAGTTGGTCCAACCTCACTCACGTCACTCACGTCACTCACGTGTAGGGAGAAGGAAGTTTATGAAATTACTTTGGTGAATGTCGAAATCTATTTTGTGAATGACAAAATTTATTTTCTGCAATGACAAAATTTATTTCGTCATTGACGAAAGTGATTTTGTGAATTACAAATCTTTTTTCGTGAATGAAGAAAGTCATTTCGTTAACAGTTCTAATGTCAGTTCTTCCACACTAGAATAATCTCTATTTCTTCTTTTAAATTGCTTATATTTCCGCTTTTGAATCTTACAAAGTTTATCCACTGGAATGACAGACCTATCGCATTGAGTTATCATTGACTATGAATCAAATTGGATTTGAGCATTCATTTAAGCCCTTTCTCATGCACCAGTTACAGTAGACCACCGCCTAATGGCAACCTGGTTTGCAGAACAGCGTTAACTGACAACTTTCCTCAGAACAGTTCTTTCTAATAAATATGCAAGTGCCTCCCCCTCCCCTATGTAGGCAGACACTTTGGCCCCCCTTGGAGTGTGTATGTTTACAAGGGGTTCTACTCTACTTCACATTCTGGGGCATGCAGTATAAACTGTGTACAGCACACGTGTGCAGTAATCATAGCTTACTGCAGGGCTTGGGCAGAAATAGATATCAACACATGGTCACCATGTGATGTCTTAGAATGGAGACATTAATATTTTGACAACCTTCTACATCTATTCAGGGTAAAATACTTGTATTCTAGGGTGTATAATGAAGGCAAGAAAGCTTCAGTTTATGCATAGTTATAACAGTAAGTCGGCAGTAATTCTCTTCTGTTATCAGTATGCACAACATAAACCCACCCAGAACTTTTCTTTGTTTACAGAGTCATTGAATTTGGTTCAGGAAGTAATGAAAGTTCTACTGCACTAGTCACTTCGTAGAATAATCTCTTAGAATCAGGCAAGATAGTTTCAGGCTGTGTATACTGATATCATACTGCAGTCAAGAATTCTGTTCTGTTGCCAGTATGCACAAGCTGAAGTCATCTTGTCATATTCCTTTATCACAACTTTATCACAGTACAGCACTGACACTGTTTGGAAATGACCAAGAGTATGGTTATCTTATCCCTTATCTTATCCCTTGGCTCTACTGGTATAGTCTAAGCACAGCACTGACACTGGGTGGATATGAACGGAACTAGCATTTTCATTACACTGCCTGCCACCTGGTGTATTGTGAGGAACTAGATTTGTCCATGCATTCAGGAATCCCTGAAACATTCCCTCTACAAGTCAGTTTAAGTAGTCTAGAAGTAGAGTGTCTGCAAAAGAAACCTCATGCTGAGAGTTCAATTCCCCTCCATACAGAACCTTTCTTTTTCTTTCCTCAGTCATAAAGATTCTTTAAGGAACCAATTTTAGTTCCACTACACTAGTCACTCTATAATTTCTATTGTAAGTTGCCATTTTTCCTCTTTCTGAATTATTTCTATTTTCATTCAGAATCTTAAACAGACAGACCAACTTAACCCTTCCACATAAACCTAATATAATCCAGCATAGATTTTTAATTTTTTTACTATTTTGTACTGCACCTCTCTGCACTGGCGTTTTTCCTTTTTATCTAACCCTTTCCTTACCAATGCTGCCTTAAGGCAGCACCAAGAGAATACCAATGCTGCCTCAAGGCAGCACCGTGAGAGTACCAATGCTGCCTTAAGGCAGCACCATGGGAATACCGATGCTGCCTTGAGGCAGCTGATTTATATTATTAAATGTTTTATATTATATCAGTAAATAATGGACAGATTTCTTTTAAAATTCAGTATATATAGAAAATAATATTGTACTTATGATTAGAGTCGAATTCAGATGAATGGCTTACTATGGCGATGTTGATACTTGATTATATAAAGCATAAGTCTTAGCTTTAGGCCAACTATAAGACAGAGTGCGGTTGGCGCCACCTATCAGGCATATCACATTTTCATGATTTCTCCATAATATATTAATTCTAAATACAAAACAACTCCCCAGATGTGTTCTCCATGTCTTTTTATGATGATTAATGTAAAAATAACATAATGTCATTGTGATGAAAAAATAGATACACATCTTTGTAGGTGCAGTGCTATATTTGGCCTATGTACAGGCTTTTGTCAACGGAGCAAAAAAGAGTATCAAATTCTTCCTGCAATTGGGAATATCAATATAATTATCAAATATTGATCGAATTCATAATTAATGGAATGGAAATAAAGCCTGAAGTCTCTGCGTCTTTTCGGTATCATTAAAATTATCTAATTATCTCCCTAAGTTATCTAAATTGGCTAATTTGCGAAGCACCCCTCTGCACTTTGAGTAATTTTCTATGGCTTGCAGAATAGGCCGGTATTTAGAAGTCTGTACAACGTGCAACGTTCGGTACTAGCAGGATAATTCACCGCAGGGGGCGCGGTCGTTAACGCACTGCGTGCTACGCTAGGCGCGGTAAGGAAAGGGTTAAAAAGGTGCCATGGTCCCGATACACCCCGATATAGCTATAGTTGCAACCAGCGTAATCAACCAATTTTCTTTTATAATTCCAGAAATAATGCATATATATGATTGATAATCTATCTGTAGATACAAAACATAGTATATGATATATCATAATGCTGTTTAATGAAAAAATTTGTTCCAATTTAAAGTATGAAATAATCAATTTGAGATATCTATCTATTATCAAATTTCACCATAATTGCGGAGCAGCATTATCATTATATATTCCAGATGTTCTGAAAATTTCATAATTTCATAGTGCAGTTTCTACTATCATATTCCATATTATCCCACATTTTTAACAGCAAAAAAAAAAGAAATTGAGGGGGTTTGTGTCGTCATCTACAGCTTACAAAGACACCGCTTACAATGACCCATTGAATAATGATTCATACAATAATTTTGTCGCACAGAACATCCCCACAGCATTGCCAGTCACTAGGAATTGAATTCTGTCCATTCTTGCCTCTCATATAGCTCAACTTAGTGGCCCAGTGGTTAGGGCAGTTGACTTGTAGTCAGAGGTTGTTTGTCTGCATGTGTACGAATCCCAGTTACAGCCTGACATGTTGGTTTAAGTTGGTCCAACCTCACTCACGTCACTCACGTCACTCACGTGTAGGGAGAAGGAAGTTTATGAAATTACCTTGGTGAATGTCGATATCTATTTTGTGAATGACAAAATTTATTTTCTGCAATGACAAAATTTATTTCGTCATTGACGAAAGTGATTTTGTGAATTACAAATCTTTTTTCGTGAATGAAGAAAGTCATTTCGTTAACAGTTCTAATGTCAGTTCTTCCACACTAGAATAATCTCTATTTCTTCTTTTAAATTGCTTATATTTCCGCTTTTGAATCTTACAAAGTTTATCCACTGGAATGACAGACCTATCGCATTGAGTTATCATTGACTATGAATCAAATTGGATTTGAGCATTCATTTAAGCCCTTTCTCATGCACCAGTTACAGTAGACCACCGCCTAATGGCAACCTGGTTTGCAGAACAGCGTTAACTGACAACTTTCCTCAGAACAGTTCTTTCTAATAAATATGCAAGTGCCTCCCCCTCCCCTATGTAGGCAGACACTTTGGCCCCCCTTGGAGTGTGTATGTTTACAAGGGGTTCTACTCTACTTCACATTCTGGGGCATGCAGTATAAACTGTGTACAGCACACGTGTGCAGTAATCATAGCTTACTGCAGGGCTTGGGCAGAAATAGATATCAACACATGGTCACCATGTGATGTCTTAGAATGGAGACATTAATATTTTGACAACCTTCTACATCTATTCAGGGTAAAATACTTGTATTCTAGGGTGTATAATGAAGGCAAGAAAGCTTCAGTTTATGCATAGTTATAACAGTAAGTCGGCAGTAATTCTCTTCTGTTATCAGTATGCACAACATAAACCCACCCAGAACTTTTCTTTGTTTACAGAGTCATTGAATTTGGTTCAGGAAGTAATGAAAGTTCTACTGCACTAGTCACTTCATAGAATAATCTCTTAGAATCAGGCAAGATAGTTTCAGGCTGTGTATACTGATATCATACTGCAGTCAAGAATTCTGTTCTGTTGCCAGTATGCACAAGCTGAAGTCATCTTGTCATATTCCTTTATCACAACTTTATCACAGTACAGCACTGACACTGTTTGGAAATGACCAAGAGTATGGTTATCTTATCCCTTATCTTATCCCTTGGCTCTACTGGTATAGTCTAAGCACAGCACTGACACTGGGTGGATATGAACGGAACTAGCATTTTCATTACAGTGCCTGCCACCTGGTGTATTGTGAGGAACTAGATTTGTCCATGCATTCAGGAATCCCTGAAACATTCCCTCTACAAGTCAGTTTAAGTAGTCTAGAAGTAGAGTGTCTGCAAAAGAAACCTCATGCTGAGAGTTCAATTCCCCTCCATACAGAACCTTTCTTTTTCTTTCCTCAGTCATAAAGATTCTTTAAGGAACCAATTTTAGTTCCACTACACTAGTCACTCTATAATTTCTATTGTAAGTTGCCATTTTTCCTCTTTCTGAATTATTTCTATTTTCATTCAGAATCTTAAACAGACAGACCAACTTAACCCTTCCACATAAACCTAATATAATCCAGCATAGATTTTTAATTTTTTACTATTTTGTACTGCACCTCTGTGCACTGGCGTTTTTCCTTTTTATCTAACCCTTTCCTTACCAATGCTGCCTTAAGGCAGCACCAAGAGAATACCAATGCTGCCTCAAGGCAGCACCGTGAGAGTACCAATGCTGCCTTAAGGCAGCACCATGGGAATACCGATGCTGCCTTGAGGCAGCTGATTTATATTATTAAATGTTTTATATTATATCAGTAAATAATGGACAGATTTCTTTTAAAATTCAGTATATATAGAAAATAATATTGTACTTATGATTAGAGTCGAATTCAGATGAATGGCTTACTATGGCGATGTTGATACTTGATTATATAAAGCATAAGTCTTAGCTTTAGGCCAACTATAAGACAGAGTGTGGTTGGCGCCACCTATCAGGCATATCACATTTTCATGATTTCTCCATAATATATTAATTCTAAATACAAAACAACTCCCCAGATGTGTTCTCCATGTCTTTTTATGATGATTAATGTAAAAATAACATAATGTCATTGTGATGAAAAAAAAATACACATCTTTGTAGGTGCAATGCTATATTTGGCCTATGTACAGGCTTTTGTCAACGGAGCAAAAAAGAGTATCAAATTCTTCCTGCAATTGGGAATATCAATATAATTATCAAATATTGATCGAATTCATAATTAATGGAATGGAAATAAAGCCTGAAGTCTCTGCGTCCTTTCGGTATCATTAAAATTAACTTATTATCTCCCTAAGTTATCTAAATTGGCTAATTTGCGAAGCACCCCTCTGCACTTTGAGTAATTTTCTATGGCTTGCAGAATAGGCCGGTATTTAGAAGTCTGTACAACGTGCAACGTTCGGTACTAGCGGGATAATTCCCCGCAGGGGGCGCAGTTGTTAACGCACTGCGTGCTACGCTAGGCGCGGTAAGGAAAGGGTTAAAAAGGTGCCATGGTCCCGATACACCCCGATATAGCTATAGTTGCAACCAGCGTAATCAACCATTTTTCTTTTATAATTCCAGAAATAATGCATATTTATGATTGATAATCTATCTGTAGATACAAAACATAGTATATGATATATCATAATGCTGTTTAATGAAAAAATTTGTTCCAATTTAAAGTATGAAATAATCAATTTGAGATATCTATCTATTATCAAATTTCACCATAATTGCGGAGCAGCATTATCATTATATATTCCAGATGTTCTGAAAATTTCATAATTTCATAGTGCAGTTTCTAATATTATATTTCATATTATCCCACATTTTTAACAGCAAAATTAAAAAAAATTGAGGGGGTTTGGTGTCGTCATCTACAGCTTACAAAGACACCGCTTACAACGACCCATTGAATAATGATTCATACAATAATTTTGTCACACAGAACATCCCCACAGCATTGCCAGTCACTAGGAAATGAATTCTGGCCATTCTTGCCTCTCATATAGCTCAACTTGGTGGCCCAGTGGTTAGGGCAGTTGACTTGTAGTCAGAGGTTGTTTGTCTACATGGGTACGAATCCCAGTAGCAGCCTGACATGTTGGTTTAAGTTGGTCCAACCTCACTCACGTCACTCACGTGTAGGGAGAAGGAAGTTTATGAAATTACTTTGGTGAATGTCGAAATCTATTTTGTGAATGACAAAATTTATTTTCTGCAATGACAAAATTTATTTCGTGATTGACGAAAGTGATTTTGTGAATTACAAATCTTTTTTCGTGAATGAAGAAAGTCATTTCGTTAACAGTTCTAATGTCAGTTCTTCCACACTAGAATAATCTCTATTTCTTCTTTTAAATTGCTTATATTTCCGCTTTTGAATCTTACAAAATTTATCCACTGGAATGACAGACCTATCGCATTGAGTTATCATTGACTATGAATCAAATTGGATTTGAGCATTCATTTAAGCCCTTTCTCATGCACCAGTTACAGTAGACCACCGCCTAATGGCAACCTGGTTTGCAGAACAGCGTTAACTGACAACTTTCCTCAGAACAGTTCTTTCTAATAAATATGCAAGTGCCTCCCCCTCCCCTATGTAGGCAGACACTTTGGCCCCCCTTGGAGTGTGTATGTTTACAAGGGGTTCTACTCTACTTCACATTCTGGGGCATGCAGTATAAACTGTGTACAGCACACGTGTGCAGTAATCATAGCTTACTGCAGGGCTTGGGCAGAAATAGATATCAACACATGGTCAACATGTGATGTCTTAGAATTGAGACATTAGTATTTTGACAACCTTCTACATCTATTCAGGGTAAAATACTTGTATTCTAGGGTGTATAATGAAGGCAAGAAAGCTTCAGTTTATGCATAGTTATAACAGTAAGTCGGCAGTAATTCTCTTCTGTTATCAGTATGCACAACATAAACCCACCCAGAACTTTTCTTTGTTTACAGAGTCATTGAATTTGGTTCAGGAAGTAATGAAAGTTCTACTGCACTAGTCACTTCGTAGAATAATCTCTTAGAATCAGGCAAGATAGTTTCAGGCTGTGTATACTGATATCATACTGCAGTTAAGAATTCTGTTCTGTTGCCAGTATGCACAAGCTGAAGTCATCTTGTCATATTCCTTTATCACAACTTTATCACAGTACAGCACTGACACTGTTTGGAAATGACCAAGAGTATGGTTATCTTATCCCTTATCTTATCCCTTGGCTCTACTGGTATAGTCTAAGCACAGCACTGACACTGGGTGGATATGAACAGAACTAGCATTTTCATTACAGTGCCTGCCACCTGGTGTATTGTGAGGAACTAGATTTGCCCATGCATTCAGGAATCCCTGAAACATTCCCTCTACAAGTCAGTTTTAGTAGTCTAGAAGTAGAGTGTCTGCAAAAGAAACCTCATGCTGAGAGTTCAATTCCCCTCCATACAGAACCTTTCTTTTTCTTTCCTCAGTCATAAAGATTCTTTAAGGAACCAATTTTAGTTCCACTACACTAGTCACTCTATAATTTCTATTGTAAGTTGCCATTTTTCCTCTTTCTGAATTATTTCTATTTTCATTCAGAATCTTAAACAGACAGACCAACTTAACCCTTCCACATAAACCTAATATAATCCAGCATAGATTTTTAATTTGTTTACTATTCTGTACTGCACCTCTCTGCACTGGCGTTTTTCCTTTTTATCTAACCCTTTCCTTACCAATGCTGTCTTAAGGCAGCACCAAGAGAATACCAATGCTGCCTCAAGGCAGCACCGTGAGAGTACCAATGCTGCCTTAAGGCAGCACCATGGGAATACCGATGCTGCCTTGAGGCAGCTGATTTATATTATTAAATATTTTATATTATATCAGTAAATAATGGACAGATTTCTTTTAAAATTCAGTATATATAGAAAATAATATTGTACTTATGATTAGAGTCGAATTCAGATGAATGGCTTACTATGGCGATGTTGATACTTGATTATATAAAGCATAAGTCTTAGCTTTAGGCCAACTATAAGACAGAGTGCGGTTGGCGCCACCTATCAGGCATATCACATTTTCATGATTTCTCCATAATATATTAATTCTAAATACAAAACAACTCCCCAGATGTGTTCTCCCTGTCTTTTTATGATGATTAATGTAAAAATAACATAATGTCATTGTGATGAAAAAATAGATACACATCTTTGTAGGTGCAGTGCTATATTTGGCCTATGTACAGGCTTTTGTCAACGGAGCAAAAAAGAGTATCAAATTCTTCCTGCAATTGGGAATATCAATATAATTATCAAATATTGATCGAATTCATAATTAATGGAATGGAAATAAAGCCTGAAGTCTCTGCGTCTTTTCGGTATCATTAAAATTATCTAATTATCTCCCTAAGTTATCTAAATTGGCTAATTTGCGAAGCACCCCTCTGCACTTTGAGTAATTTTCTATGGCTTGCAGAATAGGCCGGTATTTAGAAGTCTGTACAACGTGCAACGTTCGGTACTAGCGGGATAATTCACCGCAGGGGGCGCGGTCGTTAACGCACTCCGTACTACGCTAGGCGCGGTAAGGAAAGGGTTAAAAAGGTGCCATGGTCCCGATACACCACGATATAGCTATAGTTGCAACCAGCGTAATCAACCAATTTTCTTTTATAATTCCAGAAATAATGCATATTTATGATTGATAATCTATCTGTAGATACAAAACATAGTATATGATATATCATAATGCTGTTTAATGAAAAAATTTGTTCCAATTTAAAGTATGAAATAATCAATTTGAGATATCTATCTATTATCAAATTTCACCATAATTGCGGAGCAGCATTATCATTATATATTCCAGATGTTCTGAAAATTTCATAATTTCATAGTGCAGTTTCTACTATCATATTCCATATTATCCCACATTTTTAACAGCAAAAAAAAAAAGAAATTGAGGGGGTTTGGTGTCGTCATCTACAGCTTACAAAGACACCGCTTACAACGACCCATTGAATAATGATTCATACAATAATTTTGTCACACAGAACATCCCCACAGCATTGCCAGTCACTAGGAATTGAATGCTGTCCATTCTTGCCATTCATATAGCTCATCCTGGTGGCCCAGTGGTTAGGGCAGTTGACTTGAAGTCAGAGGTTGTTTGTCTACACGGGTACGAATCCCAGTAGCAGCCTGACATGTTGGTTTAAGTTGGTCCAACCTCAAACACGTCACTCACGTGTAGGGAGAAGGAAGTTTATGAAATTACTTTGGTGAATGTCGAAATCTATTTTGTGAATGACAAAATTTATTTTCTGCAATGACAAGATTTATTTCGTCATTGACGAAAGTGATTTTGTGAATTACAAATCTTTTTTCGTGAATGAAGAAAGTCATTTCGTTAACAGTTCTAATGTCAGTTCTTCCACACTAGAATAATCTCTATTTCTTCTTTTAAATTGCTTATATTTCCGCTTTTGAATCTTACAAAGTTTATCCACTGGAATGACAGACCTATCGCATTGAGTTATCATTGACTATGAATCAAATTGGATTTGAGCATTCATTTAAGCCCTTTCTTATGCACCAGTTACAGTAGACCACCGCCTAATGGCAACCTGGTTTGCAGAACAGCGTTAACTGACAACTTTCCTCAGAACAGTTCTTTCTAATAAATATGCAAGTGCCTCCCCCTCCCCTATGTAGGCAGACACTTTGGCCCCCCTTGGAGTGTGTATGTTTACAAGGGGTTCTACTCTACTTCACATTCTGGGGCATGCAGTATAAACTGTGTACAGCACACGTGTGCAGTAATCATAGCTTACTGCAGGGCTTGGGCAGAAATAGATATCAACACATGGTCAACATGTGATGTCTTAGAATGGAGACATTAATATTTTGACAACCTTCTACATCTATTCAGGGTAAAATACTTGTATTCTAGGGTGTATAATGAAGGCAAGAAAGCTTCAGTTTATGCATAGTTATAACAGTAAGTCGTCAGTAATTCTCTTCTGTTATCAGTATGCACAACATAAACCCACCCAGAACTTTTCTTTGTTTACAGAGTCATTGAATTTGGTTCAGGAAGTAATGAAAGTTCTAGTGCACTAGTCACTTCGTAGAATAATCTCTTAGAATCAGGCAAGATAGTTTCAGGCTGTGTATACTGATATCATACTGCAGTCAAGAATTCTGTTCTGTTGCCAGTATGCACAAGCTGAAGTCATCTTGTCATATTCCTTTATCACAACTTTATCACAGTACAGCACTGACACTGTTTGGAAATGACCAAGAGTATGGTTATCTTATCCCTTATCTTATCCCTTGGCTCTACTGGTATAGTCTAAGCACAGCACTGACACTGGGTGGATATGAACGGAACTAGCATTTTCATTACAGTGCCTGCCACCTGGTGTATTGTGAGGAACTAGATTTGTCCATGCATTCAGGAATCCCTGAAACATTCCCTCTACAAGTCAGTTTAAGTAGTCTAGAAGTAGAGTGTCTGCAAAAGAAACCTCATGCTGAGAGTTCAATTCCCCTCCATACAGAACCTTTCTTTTTCTTTCCTCAGTCATAAAGATTCTTTAAGGAACCAATTTTAGTTCCACTACACTAGTCACTCTATAATTTCTATTGTAAGTTGCCATTTTTCCTCTTTCTGAATTATTTCTATTTTCATTCAGAATCTTAAACAGACAGACCAACTTAACCCTTCCACATAAACCTAATATAATCCAGCATAGATTTTTAATTTGTTTACTATTTTGTACTGCACCTCTCTGCACTGGCGTTTTTCCTTTTTATCTAACCCTTTCCTTACCAATGCTGCCTTAAGGCAGCACCAAGAGAATACCAATGCTGCCTCAAGGCAGCACCGTGAGAGTACCAATGCTGCCTTAAGGCAGCACCATGGGAATACCGATGCTGCCTTGAGGCAGCTGATTTATATTATTAAATATTTTATATTATATCAGTAAATAATGGACAGATTTCTTTTAAAATTCAGTATATATAGAAAATAATATTGTACTTATGATTAGAGTCGAATTCAGATGAATGGCTTACTATGGCGATGTTGATACTTGATTATATAAAGCATAAGTCTTAGCTTTAGGCCAACTATAAGACAGAGTGCGGTTGGCGCCACCTATCAGGCATATCACATTTTCATGATTTCTCCATAATATATTAATTCTAAATACAAAACAACTCCCCAGATGTGTTCTCCATGTCTTTTTATGATGATTAATGTAAAAATAACATAATGTCATTGTGATGAAAAAATAGATACACATCTTTGTAGGTGCAGTGCTATATTTGGCCTATGTACAGGCTTTTGTCAACGGAGCCAAAAAGAGTATCAAATTCTTCCTGCAATTGGGAATATCAATATAATTATCAAATATTGATCGAATTCATAATTAATGGAATGGAAATAAAGCCTGAAGTCTCTGCGTCTTTTCGGTATCATTAAAATTATCTAATTATCTCCCTAAGTTATCTAAATTGGCTAATTTGCGAAGCACCCCTTTGCACTTTGAGTAATTTTCTATGGCTTGCAGAATAGGCCGGTATTTAGAAGTCTGTACGACGTGCAACGTTCGGTACTAGCGGGATAATTCACCGCAGGGGGTGCGGTAGTTAACGCACTGCCTGCTACGCTAGGCGCGGTTAGGAAAGGGTTAAAAAGGTGCCATGGTCCCGATACACCCCGATATAGCTATAGTTGCAACCAGCGTAATCAACCATTTTTCTTTTATAATTCCAGAAATAATGCATATTTATGATTGATAATCTATCTGTAGATACAAAACATAGTATATGATATATCATAATGCTGTTTAATGAAAAAATTTGTTCCAATTTAAAGTATGAAATAATCAATTTGAGATATCTATCTATTATCAAATTTCACCATAATTGCGGAGCAGCATTATCATCATATATTCCAGATGTTCTGAAAATTTCATAATTTCATAGTGCAGTTTCTACTATCATATTCCATATTATCCCACATTTTTAACAGCAAAAAAAAAAGAAATTGAGGGGGGTTGGTGTCGTCATCTACAGCTTACAAAGACACCGCTTACAACGACCCATTGAATAATGATTCATACAATAATTTTGTCACACAGAACATCCCCACAGCATTGCCAGTCACTAGGAATTGAATTCTGTCCATTCTTGCCTCTCATATAGCTCAACTTGGTGGCCCAGTGGTTAGGGCAGTTGACTTGTAGTCAGAGGTTGTTTGTCTGCATGTGTACGAATCCCAGTAGCAGCCTGACATGTTGGTTTAAGTTGGTCCAACCTCACTCACGTCACTCACGTCACTCACGTGTAGGGAGAAGGAAGTTTATGAAATTACTTTGGTGAATGTCGAAATCTATTTTGTGAATGACAAAATTTATTTTCTGCAATGACAAAATTTATTTCGTCATTGACGAAAGTGATTTTGTGAATTACAAATCTTTTTTCGTGAATGAAGAAAGTCATTTCGTTAACAGTTCTAATGTCAGTTCTTCCACACTAGAATAATCTCTATTTCTTCTTTTAAATTGCTTATATTTCCGCTTTTGAATCTTACAAAGTTTATCCACTGGAATGACAGACCTATCGCATTGAGTTATCATTGACTATGAATCAAATTGGATTTGAGCATTCATTTAAGCCCTTTCTCATGCACCAGTTACAGTAGACCACCGCCTAATGGCAACCTGGTTTGCAGAACAGCGTTAACTGACAACTTTCCTCAGAACAGTTCTTTCTAATAAATATGCAAGTGCCTCCCCCTCCCCTATGTAGGCAGACACTTTGGCCCCCCTTGGAGTGTGTATGTTTACAAGGGGTTCTACTCTACTTCACATTCTGGGGCATGCAGTATAAACTGTGTACAGCACACGTGTGCAGTAATCATAGCTTACTGCAGGGCTTGGGCAGAAATAGATATCAACACATGGTCACCATGTGATGTCTTAGAATGGAGACATTAATATTTTGACAACCTTCTACATCTATTCAGGGTAAAATACTTGTATTCTAGGGTGTATAATGAAGGCAAGAAAGCTTCAGTTTATGCATAGTTATAACAGTAAGTCGGCAGTAATTCTCTTCTGTTATCAGTATGCACAACATAAACCCACCCAGAACTTTTCTTTGTTTACAGAGTCATTGAATTTGGTTCAGGAAGTAATGAAAGTTCTACTGCACTAGTCACTTCATAGAATAATCTCTTAGAATCAGGCAAGATAGTTTCAGGCTGTGTATACTGATATCATACTGCAGTCAAGAATTCTGTTCTGTTGCCAGTATGCACAAGCTGAAGTCATCTTGTCATATTCCTTTATCACAACTTTATCACAGTACAGCACTGACACTGTTTGGAAATGACCAAGAGTATGGTTATCTTATCCCTTATCTTATCCCTTGGCTCTACTGGTATAGTCTAAGCACAGCACTGACACTGGGTGGATATGAACGGAACTAGCATTTTCATTACAGTGCCTGCCACCTGGTGTATTGTGAGGAACTAGATTTGTCCATGCATTCAGGAATCCCTGAAACATTCCCTCTACAAGTCAGTTTAAGTAGTCTAGAAGTAGAGTGTCTGCAAAAGAAACCTCATGCTGAGAGTTCAATTCCCCTCCATACAGAACCTTTCTTTTTCTTTCCTCAGTCATAAAGATTCTTTAAGGAACCAATTTTAGTTCCACTACACTAGTCACTCTATAATTTCTATTGTAAGTTGCCATTTTTCCTCTTTCTGAATTATTTCTATTTTCATTCAGAATCTTAAACAGACAGACCAACTTAACCCTTCCACATAAACCTAATATAATCCAGCATAGATTTTTAATTTTTTACTATTTTGTACTGCACCTCTGTGCACTGGCGTTTTTCCTTTTTATCTAACCCTTTCCTTACCAATGCTGCCTTAAGGCAGCACCAAGAGAATACCAATGCTGCCTCAAGGCAGCACCGTGAGAGTACCAATGCTGCCTTAAGGCAGCACCATGGGAATACCGATGCTGCCTTGAGGCAGCTGATTTATATTATTAAATGTTTTATATTATATCAGTAAATAATGGACAGATTTCTTTTAAAATTCAGTATATATAGAAAATAATATTGTACTTATGATTAGAGTCGAATTCAGATGAATGGCTTACTATGGCGATGTTGATACTTGATTATATAAAGCATAAGTCTTAGCTTTAGGCCAACTATAAGACAGAGTGTGGTTGGCGCCACCTATCAGGCATATCACATTTTCATGATTTCTCCATAATATATTAATTCTAAATACAAAACAACTCCCCAGATGTGTTCTCCATGTCTTTTTATGATGATTAATGTAAAAATAACATAATGTCATTGTGATGAAAAAAAAATACACATCTTTGTAGGTGCAATGCTATATTTGGCCTATGTACAGGCTTTTGTCAACGGAGCAAAAAAGAGTATCAAATTCTTCCTGCAATTGGGAATATCAATATAATTATCAAATATTGATCGAATTCATAATTAATGGAATGGAAATAAAGCCTGAAGTCTCTGCGTCCTTTCGGTATCATTAAAATTAACTTATTATCTCCCTAAGTTATCTAAATTGGCTAATTTGCGAAGCACCCCTCTGCACTTTGAGTAATTTTCTATGGCTTGCAGAATAGGCCGGTATTTAGAAGTCTGTACAACGTGCAACGTTCGGTACTAGCGGGATAATTCACCGCAGGGGGCGCAGTTGTTAACGCACTGCGTGCTACGCTAGGCGCGGTAAGGAAAGGGTTAAAAAGGTGCCATGGTCCCGATACACCCCGATATAGCTATAGTTGCAACCAGCGTAATCAACCATTTTTCTTTTATAATTCCAGAAATAATGCATATTTATGATTGATAATCTATCTGTAGATACAAAACATAGTATATGATATATCATAATGCTGTTTAATGAAAAAATTTGTTCCAATTTAAAGTATGAAATAATCAATTTGAGATATCTATCTATTATCAAATTTCACCATAATTGCGGAGCAGCATTATCATTATATATTCCAGATGTTCTGAAAATTTCATAATTTCATAGTGCAGTTTCTAATATTATATTTCATATTATCCCACATTTTTAACAGCAAAATTAAAAAAAATTGAGGGGGTTTGGTGTCGTCATCTACAGCTTACAAAGACACCGCTTACAACGACCCATTGAATAATGATTCATACAATAATTTTGTCACACAGAACATCCCCACAGCATTGCCAGTCACTAGGAAATGAATTCTGGCCATTCTTGCCTCTCATATAGCTCAACTTGGTGGCCCAGTGGTTAGGGCAGTTGACTTGTAGTCAGAGGTTGTTTGTCTACATGGGTACGAATCCCAGTAGCAGCCTGACATGTTGGTTTAAGTTGGTCCAACCTCACTCACGTCACTCACGTGTAGGGAGAAGGAAGTTTATGAAATTACTTTGGTGAATGTCGAAATCTATTTTGTGAATGACAAAATTTATTTTCTGCAATGACAAAATTTATTTCGTGATTGACGAAAGTGATTTTGTGAATTACAAATCTTTTTTCGTGAATGAAGAAAGTCATTTCGTTAACAGTTCTAATGTCAGTTCTTCCACACTAGAATAATCTCTATTTCTTCTTTTAAATTGCTTATATTTCCGCTTTTGAATCTTACAAAATTTATCCACTGGAATGACAGACCTATCGCATTGAGTTATCATTGACTATGAATCAAATTGGATTTGAGCATTCATTTAAGCCCTTTCTCATGCACCAGTTACAGTAGACCACCGCCTAATGGCAACCTGGTTTGCAGAACAGCGTTAACTGACAACTTTCCTCAGAACAGTTCTTTCTAATAAATATGCAAGTGCCTCCCCCTCCCCTATGTAGGCAGACACTTTGGCCCCCCTTGGAGTGTGTATGTTTACAAGGGGTTCTACTCTACTTCACATTCTGGGGCATGCAGTATAAACTGTGTACAGCACACGTGTGCAGTAATCATAGCTTACTGCAGGGCTTGGGCAGAAATAGATATCAACACATGGTCAACATGTGATGTCTTAGAATTGAGACATTAGTATTTTGACAACCTTCTACATCTATTCAGGGTAAAATACTTGTATTCTAGGGTGTATAATGAAGGCAAGAAAGCTTCAGTTTATGCATAGTTATAACAGTAAGTCGGCAGTAATTCTCTTCTGTTATCAGTATGCACAACATAAACCCACCCAGAACTTTTCTTTGTTTACAGAGTCATTGAATTTGGTTCAGGAAGTAATGAAAGTTCTACTGCACTAGTCACTTCGTAGAATAATCTCTTAGAATCAGGCAAGATAGTTTCAGGCTGTGTATACTGATATCATACTGCAGTTAAGAATTCTGTTCTGTTGCCAGTATGCACAAGCTGAAGTCATCTTGTCATATTCCTTTATCACAACTTTATCACAGTACAGCACTGACACTGTTTGGAAATGACCAAGAGTATGGTTATCTTATCCCTTATCTTATCCCTTGGCTCTACTGGTATAGTCTAAGCACAGCACTGACACTGGGTGGATATGAACAGAACTAGCATTTTCATTACAGTGCCTGCCACCTGGTGTATTGTGAGGAACTAGATTTGCCCATGCATTCAGGAATCCCTGAAACATTCCCTCTACAAGTCAGTTTTAGTAGTCTAGAAGTAGAGTGTCTGCAAAAGAAACCTCATGCTGAGAGTTCAATTCCCCTCCATACAGAACCTTTCTTTTTCTTTCCTCAGTCATAAAGATTCTTTAAGGAACCAATTTTAGTTCCACTACACTAGTCACTCTATAATTTCTATTGTAAGTTGCCATTTTTCCTCTTTCTGAATTATTTCTATTTTCATTCAGAATCTTAAACAGACAGACCAACTTAACCCTTCCACATAAACCTAATATAATCCAGCATAGATTTTTAATTTGTTTACTATTCTGTACTGCACCTCTCTGCACTGGCGTTTTTCCTTTTTATCTAACCCTTTCCTTACCAATGCTGTCTTAAGGCAGCACCAAGAGAATACCAATGCTGCCTCAAGGCAGCACCGTGAGAGTACCAATGCTGCCTTAAGGCAGCACCATGGGAATACCGATGCTGCCTTGAGGCAGCTGATTTATATTATTAAATATTTTATATTATATCAGTAAATAATGGACAGATTTCTTTTAAAATTCAGTATATATAGAAAATAATATTGTACTTATGATTAGAGTCGAATTCAGATGAATGGCTTACTATGGCGATGTTGATACTTGATTATATAAAGCATAAGTCTTAGCTTTAGGCCAACTATAAGACAGAGTGCGGTTGGCGCCACCTATCAGGCATATCACATTTTCATGATTTCTCCATAATATATTAATTCTAAATACAAAACAACTCCCCAGATGTGTTCTCCCTGTCTTTTTATGATGATTAATGTAAAAATAACATAATGTCATTGTGATGAAAAAATAGATACACATCTTTGTAGGTGCAGTGCTATATTTGGCCTATGTACAGGCTTTTGTCAACGGAGCAAAAAAGAGTATCAAATTCTTCCTGCAATTGGGAATATCAATATAATTATCAAATATTGATCGAATTCATAATTAATGGAATGGAAATAAAGCCTGAAGTCTCTGCGTCTTTTCGGTATCATTAAAATTATCTAATTATCTCCCTAAGTTATCTAAATTGGCTAATTTGCGAAGCACCCCTCTGCACTTTGAGTAATTTTCTATGGCTTGCAGAATAGGCCGGTATTTAGAAGTCTGTACAACGTGCAACGTTCGGTACTAGCGGGATAATTCACCGCAGGGGGCGCGGTCGTTAACGCACTCCGTACTACGCTAGGCGCGGTAAGGAAAGGGTTAAAAAGGTGCCATGGTCCCGATACACCCCGATATAGCTATAGTTGCAACCAGCGTAATCAACCAATTTTCTTTTATAATTCCAGAAATAATGCATATCTATGATTGATAATCTATCTGTAGATACAAAACATAGTATATGATATATCATAATGCTGTTTAATGAAAAAATTTGTTCCAATTTAAAGTATGAAATAATCAATTTGAGATATCTATCTATTATCAAATTTCACCATAATTGCGGAGCAGCATTATCATTATATATTCCAGATGTTCTGAAAATTTCATAATTTCATAGTGCAGTTTCTACTATCATATTCCATATTATCCCACATTTTTAACAGCAAAAAAAAAAAGAAATTGAGGGGGTTTGGTGTCGTCATCTACAGCTTACAAAGACACCGCTTACAACGACCCATTGAATAATGATTCATACAATAATTTTGTCACACAGAACATCCCCACAGCATTGCCAGTCACTAGGAATTGAATTCTGTCCATTCTTGCCATTCATATAGCTCATCCTGGTGGCCCAGTGGTTAGGGCAGTTGACTTGAAGTCAGAGGTTGTTTGTCTACACGGGTACGAATCCCAGTAGCAGCCTGACATGTTGGTTTAAGTTGGTCCAACCTCAAACACGTCACTCACGTGTAGGGAGAAGGAAGTTTATGAAATTACTTTGGTGAATGTCGAAATCTATTTTGTGAATGACAAAATTTATTTTCTGCAATGACAAGATTTATTTCGTCATTGACGAAAGTGATTTTGTGAATTACAAATCTTTTTTCGTGAATGAAGAAAGTCATTTCGTTAACAGTTCTAATGTCAGTTCTTCCACACTAGAATAATCTCTATTTCTTCTTTTAAATTGCTTATATTTCCGCTTTTGAATCTTACAAAATTTATCCACTGGAATGACAGACCTATCGCATTGAGTTATCATTGACTATGAATCAAATTGGATTTGAGCATTCATTTAAGCCCTTTCTCATGCACCAGTTACAGTAGACCACCGCCTAATGGCAACCTGGTTTGCAGAACAGCGTTAACTGACAACTTTCCTCAGAACAGTTCTTTCTAATAAATATGCAAGTGCCTCCCCCTCCCCTATGTAGGCAGACACTTTGGCCCCCCTTGGAGTGTGTATGTTTACAAGGGGTTCTACTCTACTTCACATTCTGGGGCATGCAGTATAAACTGTGTACAGCACACGTGTGCAGTAATCATAGCTTACTGCAGGGCTTGGGCAGAAATAGATATCAACACATGGTCAACATGTGATGTCTTAGAATTGAGACATTAGTATTTTGACAACCTTCTACATCTATTCAGGGTAAAATACTTGTATTCTAGGGTGTATAATGAAGGCAAGAAAGCTTCAGTTTATGCATAGTTATAACAGTAAGTCGGCAGTAATTCTCTTCTGTTATCAGTATGCACAACATAAACCCACCCAGAACTTTTCTTTGTTTACAGAGTCATTGAATTTGGTTCAGGAAGTAATGAAAGTTCTACTGCACTAGTCACTTCGTAGAATAATCTCTTAGAATCAGGCAAGATAGTTTCAGGCTGTGTATACTGATATCATACTGCAGTTAAGAATTCTGTTCTGTTGCCAGTATGCACAAGCTGAAGTCATCTTGTCATATTCCTTTATCACAACTTTATCACAGTACAGCACTGACACTGTTTGGAAATGACCAAGAGTATGGTTATCTTATCCCTTATCTTATCCCTTGGCTCTACTGGTATAGTCTAAGCACAGCACTGACACTGGGTGGATATGAACAGAACTAGCATTTTCATTACAGTGCCTGCCACCTGGTGTATTGTGAGGAACTAGATTTGCCCATGCATTCAGGAATCCCTGAAACATTCCCTCTACAAGTCAGTTTTAGTAGTCTAGAAGTAGAGTGTCTGCAAAAGAAACCTCATGCTGAGAGTTCAATTCCCCTCCATACAGAACCTTTCTTTTTCTTTCCTCAGTCATAAAGATTCTTTAAGGAACCAATTTTAGTTCCACTACACTAGTCACTCTATAATTTCTATTGTAAGTTGCCATTTTTCCTCTTTCTGAATTATTTCTATTTTCATTCAGAATCTTAAACAGACAGACCAACTTAACCCTTCCACATAAACCTAATATAATCCAGCATAGATTTTTAATTTGTTTACTATTCTGTACTGCACCTCTCTGCACTGGCGTTTTTCCTTTTTATCTAACCCTTTCCTTACCAATGCTGTCTTAAGGCAGCACCAAGAGAATACCAATGCTGCCTCAAGGCAGCACCGTGAGAGTACCAATGCTGCCTTAAGGCAGCACCATGGGAATACCGATGCTGCCTTGAGGCAGCTGATTTATATTATTAAATATTTTATATTATATCAGTAAATAATGGACAGATTTCTTTTAAAATTCAGTATATATAGAAAATAATATTGTACTTATGATTAGAGTCGAATTCAGATGAATGGCTTACTATGGCGATGTTGATACTTGATTATATAAAGCATAAGTCTTAGCTTTAGGCCAACTATAAGACAGAGTGCGGTTGGCGCCACCTATCAGGCATATCACATTTTCATGATTTCTCCATAATATATTAATTCTAAATACAAAACAACTCCCCAGATGTGTTCTCCCTGTCTTTTTATGATGATTAATGTAAAAATAACATAATGTCATTGTGATGAAAAAATAGATACACATCTTTGTAGGTGCAGTGCTATATTTGGCCTATGTACAGGCTTTTGTCAACGGAGCAAAAAAGAGTATCAAATTCTTCCTGCAATTGGGAATATCAATATAATTATCAAATATTGATCGAATTCATAATTAATGGAATGGAAATAAAGCCTGAAGTCTCTGCGTCTTTTCGGTATCATTAAAATTATCTAATTATCTCCCTAAGTTATCTAAATTGGCTAATTTGCGAAGCACCCCTCTGCACTTTGAGTAATTTTCTATGGCTTGCAGAATAGGCCGGTATTTAGAAGTCTGTACAACGTGCAACGTTCGGTACTAGCGGGATAATTCACCGCAGGGGGCGCGGTCGTTAACGCACTCCGTACTACGCTAGGCGCGGTAAGGAAAGGGTTAAAAAGGTGCCATGGTCCCGATACACCACGATATAGCTATAGTTGCAACCAGCGTAATCAACCAATTTTCTTTTATAATTCCAGAAATAATGCATATTTATGATTGATAATCTATCTGTAGATACAAAACATAGTATATGATATATCATAATGCTGTTTAATGAAAAAATTTGTTCCAATTTAAAGTATGAAATAATCAATTTGAGATATCTATCTATTATCAAATTTCACCATAATTGCGGAGCAGCATTATCATTATATATTCCAGATGTTCTGAAAATTTCATAATTTCATAGTGCAGTTTCTACTATCATATTCCATATTATCCCACATTTTTAACAGCAAAAAAAAAAAGAAATTGAGGGGGTTTGGTGTCGTCATCTACAGCTTACAAAGACACCGCTTACAACGACCCATTGAATAATGATTCATACAATAATTTTGTCACACAGAACATCCCCACAGCATTGCCAGTCACTAGGAATTGAATTCTGTCCATTCTTGCCATTCATATAGCTCATCCTGGTGGCCCAGTGGTTAGGGCAGTTGACTTGAAGTCAGAGGTTGTTTGTCTACACGGGTACGAATCCCAGTAGCAGCCTGACATGTTGGTTTAAGTTGGTCCAACCTCAAACACGTCACTCACGTGTAGGGAGAAGGAAGTTTATGAAATTACTTTGGTGAATGTCGAAATCTATTTTGTGAATGACAAAATTTATTTTCTGCAATGACAAGATTTATTTCGTCATTGACGAAAGTGATTTTGTGAATTACAAATCTTTTTTCGTGAATGAAGAAAGTCATTTCGTTAACAGTTCTAATGTCAGTTCTTCCACACTAGAATAATCTCTATTTCTTCTTTTAAATTGCTTATATTTCCGCTTTTGAATCTTACAAAGTTTATCCACTGGAATGACAGACCTATCGCATTGAGTTATCATTGACTATGAATCAAATTGGATTTGAGCATTCATTTAAGCCCTTTCTTATGCACCAGTTACAGTAGACCACCGCCTAATGGCAACCTGGTTTGCAGAACAGCGTTAACTGACAACTTTCCTCAGAACAGTTCTTTCTAATAAATATGCAAGTGCCTCCCCCTCCCCTATGTAGGCAGACACTTTGGCCCCCCTTGGAGTGTGTATGTTTACAAGGGGTTCTACTCTACTTCACATTCTGGGGCATGCAGTATAAACTGTGTACAGCACACGTGTGCAGTAATCATAGCTTACTGCAGGGCTTGGGCAGAAATAGATATCAACACATGGTCAACATGTGATGTCTTAGAATGGAGACATTAATATTTTGACAACCTTCTACATCTATTCAGGGTAAAATACTTGTATTCTAGGGTGTATAATGAAGGCAAGAAAGCTTCAGTTTATGCATAGTTATAACAGTAAGTCGTCAGTAATTCTCTTCTGTTATCAGTATGCACAACATAAACCCACCCAGAACTTTTCTTTGTTTACAGAGTCATTGAATTTGGTTCAGGAAGTAATGAAAGTTCTAGTGCACTAGTCACTTCGTAGAATAATCTCTTAGAATCAGGCAAGATAGTTTCAGGCTGTGTATACTGATATCATACTGCAGTCAAGAATTCTGTTCTGTTGCCAGTATGCACAAGCTGAAGTCATCTTGTCATATTCCTTTATCACAACTTTATCACAGTACAGCACTGACACTGTTTGGAAATGACCAAGAGTATGGTTATCTTATCCCTTATCTTATCCCTTGGCTCTACTGGTATAGTCTAAGCACAGCACTGACACTGGGTGGATATGAACGGAACTAGCATTTTCATTACAGTGCCTGCCACCTGGTGTATTGTGAGGAACTAGATTTGTCCATGCATTCAGGAATCCCTGAAACATTCCCTCTACAAGTCAGTTTAAGTAGTCTAGAAGTAGAGTGTCTGCAAAAGAAACCTCATGCTGAGAGTTCAATTCCCCTCCATACAGAACCTTTCTTTTTCTTTCCTCAGTCATAAAGATTCTTTAAGGAACCAATTTTAGTTCCACTACACTAGTCACTCTATAATTTCTATTGTAAGTTGCCATTTTTCCTCTTTCTGAATTATTTCTATTTTCATTCAGAATCTTAAACAGACAGACCAACTTAACCCTTCCACATAAACCTAATATAATCCAGCATAGATTTTTAATTTTTTACTATTTTGTACTGCACCTCTGTGCACTGGCGTTTTTCCTTTTTATCTAACCCTTTCCTTACCAATGCTGCCTTAAGGCAGCACCAAGAGAATACCAATGCTGCCTCAAGGCAGCACCGTGAGAGTACCAATGCTGCCTTAAGGCAGCACCATGGGAATACCGATGCTGCCTTGAGGCAGCTGATTTATATTATTAAATATTTTATATTATATCAGTAAATAATGGACAGATTTCTTTTAAAATTCAGTATATAGAGAAAATAATATTGTACTTATGATTAGAGTCGAATTCAGATGAATGGCTTACTATGGCGATGTTGATACTTGATTATATAAAGCATAAGTCTTAGCTTTAGGCCAACTATAAGACAGAGTGCGGTTGGCGCCACCTATCAGGCATATCACATTTTCATGATTTCTCCATAATATATTAATTCTAAATACAAAACAACTCCCCAGATGTGTTCTCCATGTCTTTTTATGATGATTAATGTAAAAATAACATAATGTCATTGTGATGAAAAAATAGATACACATCTTTGTAGGTGCAGTGCTATATTTGGCCTATGTACAGGCTTTTGTCAACAGAGCAAAAAAGAGTATCAAATTCTTCCTGCAATTGGGAATATCAATATAATTATCAAATATTGATCGAATTCATAATTAATGGAATGGAAATAAAGCCTGAAGTCTCTGCGTCTTTTCGGTATCATTAAAATTATCTAATTATCTCCCTAAGTTATCTAAATTGGCTAATTTGCGAAGCACCCCTCTGCACTTTGAGTAATTTTCTATGGCTTGCAGAATAGGCCGGTATTTAAAAGTCTGTACAACGTGCAACGTTCGGTACTAGCGGGATAATCCACCACAGGGGGCGCGGTCGTTAACGCACTGCGTGCTACGCTAGGCGCGGTAAGGAAAGGGTTAAAAAGGTGCCATGGTCCCGATACACCCCGATATAGCTATAGTTGCAACCAGCGTAATCAACCATTTTTCTTTTATAATTCCAGAAATAATGCATATTTATGATTGATAATCTATCTGTAGATACAAAACATAGTATATGATATATCATAATGCTGTTTAATGAAAAAATTTGTTCCAATTTAAAGTATGAAATAATCAATTTGAGATATCTATCTATTATCAAATTTCACCATAATTGCGGAGCAGCATTATCATTATATATTCCAGATGTTCTGAAAATTTCATAATTTCATAGTGCAGTTTCTACTATCATATTCCATATTATCCCACATTTTTAACAGCAAAAAAAAAAGAAATTGAGGGGGTTTGTGTCGTCATCTACAGCTTACAAAGACACCGCTTACAACGACCCATTGAATAATGATTCATACAATAATTTTGTCACACAGAACATCCCCACAGCATTGCCAGTCACTAGGAATTGAATTCTGTCCATTCTTGCCTCTCATATAGCTCAACTTGGTGGCCCAGTGGTTAGGGCAGTTGACTTGTAGTCAGAGGTTGTTTGTCTGCATGTGTACGAATACCAGTAGCAGCCTGACATGTTGGTTTAAGTTGGTCCAACCTCACTCACGTCACTCACGTCACTCACGTGTAGGGAGAAGGAAGTTTATGAAATTACTTTGGTGAATGTCGAAATCTATTTTGTGAATGACAAAATTTATTTTCTGCAATGACAAAATTTATTTCGTGATTGACGAAAGTGATTTTGTGAATTACAAATCTTTTTTCGTGAATGAAGAAAGTCATTTCGTTAACAGTTCTAATGTCAGTTCTTCCACACTAGAATAATCTCTATTTCTTCTTTTAAATTGCTTATATTTCCGCTTTTGAATCTTACAAAGTTTATCCACTGGAATGACAGACCTATCGCATTGAGTTATCATTGACTATGAATCAAATTGGATTTGAGCATTCATTTAAGCCCTTTCTCATGCACCAGTTACAGTAGACCACCGCCTAATGGCAACCTGGTTTGCAGAACAGCGTTAACTGACAACTTTCCTCAGAACAGTTCTTTCTAATAAATATGCAAGTGCCTCCCCCTCCCCTATGTAGGCAGACACTTTGGCCCCCCTTGGAGTGTGTATGTTTACAAGGGGTTCTACTCTACTTCACATTCTGGGGCATGCAGTATAAACTGTGTACAGCACACGTGTGCAGTAATCATAGCTTACTGCAGGGCTTGGGCAGAAATAGATATCAACACATGGTCAACATGGGATGTCTTAGAATGGAGACATTAATATTTTGACAACCTTCTACATCTATTCAGGGTAAAATACTTGTATTCTAGGGTGTATAATGAAGGCAAGAAAGCTTCAGTTTATGCATAGTTATAACAGTAAGTCGGCAGTAATTCTCTTCTGTTATCAGTATGCCCAACATAAACCCACCCAGAACTTTTCTTTGTTTACAGAGTCATTGAATTTGGTTCAGGAAGTAATGAAAGTTCTAGTGCACTAGTCACTTCGTAGAATAATCTCTTAGAATCAGGCAAGATAGTTTCAGGCTGTGTATACTGATATCATACTGCAGTCAAGAATTCTGTTCTGTTGCCAGTATGCACAAGCTGAAGTCATCTTGTCATATTCCTTTATCACAACTTTATCACAGTACAGCACTGATACTGTTTGGAAATGACCAAGAGTATGGTTATCTTATCCCTTATCTTATCCCTTGGCTCTACTGGTATAGTCTAAGCACAGCACTGACACTGGGTGGATATGAACGGAACTAGCATTTTCATTACAGTGCCTGCCACCTGGTGTATTGTGAGGAACTAGATTTGTCCATGCATTCAGGAATCCCTGAAACATTCCCTCTACAAGTCAGTTTAAGTAGTCTAGAAGTAGAGTGTCTGCAAAAGAAACCTCATGCTGAGAGTTCAATTCCCCTCCATACAGAACCTTTCTTTTTCTTTCCTCAGTCATAAAGATTCTTTAAGGAACCAATTTTAGTTCCACTACACTAGTCACTCTATAATTTCTATTGTAAGTTGCCATTTTTCCTCTTTCTGAATTATTTCTATTTTCATTCAGAATCTTAAACAGACAGACCAACTTAACCCTTCCACATAAACCTAATATAATCCAGCATAGATTTTTAATTTTTTTACTATTTTGTACTGCACCTCTCTGCACTGGCGTTTTTCCTTTTTATCTAACCCTTTCCTTACCAATGCTGCCTTAAGGCAGCACCAAGAGAATACCAATGCTGCCTCAAGGCAGCACCGTGAGAGTACCAATGCTGCCTTAAGGCAGCACCATGGGAATACCGATGCTGCCTTGAGGCAGCTGATTTATATTATTAAATATTTTATATTATATCAGTAAATAATGGACAGATTTCTTTTAAAATTCAGTATATAGAGAAAATAATATTGTACTTATGATTAGAGTCGAATTCAGATGAATGGCTTACTATGGCGATGTTGATACTTGATTATATAAAGCATAAGTCTTAGCTTTAGGCCAACTATAAGACAGAGTGCGGTTGGCGCCACCTATCAGGCATATCACATTTTCATGATTTCTCCATAATATATTAATTCTAAATACAAAACAACTCCCCAGATGTGTTCTCCATGTCTTTTTATGATGATTAATGTAAAAATAACATAATATCATTGTGATGAAAAAATAGATACACATCTTTGTAGGTGCAGTGCTATATTTGGCCTATGTACAGGCTTTTGTCAACGGAGCAAAAAAGAGTATCAAATTCTTCCTGCAATTGGGAATATCAATATAATTATCAAATATTGATCGAATTCATAATTAATGGAATGGAAATAAAGCCTGAAGTCTCTGCGTCTTTTCGGTATCATTAAAATTATCTAATTATCTCCCTAAGTTATCTAAATTGGCTAATTTGCGAAGCACCCCTCTGCACTTTGAGTAATTTTCTATGGCTTGCAGAATAGGCCGGTATTTAGAAGTCTGTACAACGTGCAACGTTCGGTACTAGCGGGATAATTCACCGCAGGGGGCGCGGTCGTTAACGCACTGCGTGCTACGCTAGGCGCGGTAAGGAAAGGGTTAAAAAGGTGCCATGGTCCCGATACACCCCGATATAGCTATAGTTGCAACCAGCGTAATCAACCATTTTTCTTTTATAATTCCAGAAATAATGCATATTTATGATTGATAATCTATCTGTAGATACAAAACATAGTATATGATATATCATAATGCTGTTTAATGAAAAAATTTGTTCCAATTTAAAGTATGAAATAATCAATTTGAGATATCTATCTATTATCAAATTTCACCATAATTGCGGAGCAGCATTATCATTATATATTCCAGATGTTCTGAAAATTTCATAATTTCATAGTGCAGTTTCTACTATCATATTCCATATTATCCCATATTTTTAACAGCAAAAAAAAAAGAAATTGAGGGGGTTTGGTGTCGTCATCTACAGCTTACAAAGACACTGCTTACAACGACCCATTGAATAATGATTCATACAATAATTTTGTCACACAGAACATCCCCACAGCATTGCCAGTCACTAGGAATTGAATTCTGTCCATTCTTGCCTCTCATATAGCTCAACTTGGTGGCCCAGTGGTTAGGGCAGTTGACTTGTAGTCAGAGGTTGCTTGTCTGCATGGGTACGAATCCCAGTAGCAGTCTGACATGTTGGTTTAAGTTGGTCCAACCTCAAACACGTCACTCACGTGTAGGGAGAAGGAAGTTTATGAAATTACTTTGGTGAATGTCGAAATCTATTTTGTGAATGACAAAATTTGTTTTCTGCAATGACAAAATTTATTTCGTGATTGACGAAAGTAATTTTGTGAATTACAAATCTTTTTTCGTGAATGAAGAAAGTCATTTCGTTAACAGTTCTAATGTCAGTTCTTCCACACTAGAATAATCTCTATTTCTTCTTTTAAATTGCTTATATTTCCGCTTTTGAATCTTACAAAGTTTATCCACGGGAATGACAGACCTATCGCATTGAGTTATCATTGACTATGAATCAAATTGGATTTGAGCATTCATTTAAGCCCTTTCTCATGCACCAGTTACAGTAGACCACCGCCTAATGGCAACCTGGTTTGCAGAACAGCGTTAACTGACAACTTTCCTCAGAACAGTTCTTTCTAATAAATATGCAAGTGCCTCCCCCTCCCCTATGTAGGCAGACACTTTGGCCCCCCTTGGAGTGTGTATGTTTACAAGGGGTTCTACTCTACTTCACATTCTGGGGCATGCAGTATAAACTGTGTACAGCACACGTGTGCAGTAATCATAGTTTACTGCAGGGCTTGGGCAGAAATAGATATCAACACATGGTCAACATGTGATGTCTTAGAATGGAGACATTAGTATTTTGACAACCTTCTACATCTATTCAGGGTAAAATACTTGTATTCTAGGGTGTATAATGAAGGCAAGAAAGCTTCAGTTTATGCATAGTTATAACAGTAAGTCGGCAGTAATTCTCTTCTGTTATCAGTATGCACAACATAAACCTACCCAGAACTTTTCTTTGTTTACAGAGTCATTGAATTTGGTTCAGGAAGTAATGAAAGTTCTAGTGCACTAGTCACTTCGTAGAATAATCTCTTAGAATCAGGCAAGATAGTTTCAGGCTGTGTATACTGATATCATACTGCAGTCAAGAATTCTGTTCTGTTGCCAGTATGCACAAGCTGAAGTCATCTTGTCATATTCCTTTATCACAACTTTATCACAGTACAGCACTGACACTGTTTGGAAATGACCAAGAGTATGGTTATCTTATCCCTTATCTTATCCCTTGGCTCTACTGGTATAGTCTAAGCACAGCACTGACACTGGGTGGATATGAACGGAACTAGCATTTTCATTACAGTGCCTGCAACCTGGTGTATTGTGAGGAACTAGATTTGTCCATGCATTCAGGAATCCCTGAAACATTCCCTCTACAAGTCAGTTTAAGTAGTCTAGAAGTAGAGTGTCTGCAAAAGAAACCTCATGCTGAGAGTTCAATTCCCCTCCATACAGAACCTTTCTTTTTCTTTCCTCAGTCATAAAGATTCTTTAAGGAACCAATTTTAGTTCCACTACACTAGTCACTCTATAATTTCTATTGTAAGTTGCCATTTTTCCTCTTTCTGAATTATTTCTATTTTCATTCAGAATCTTAAACAGACAGACCAACTTAACCCTTCCACATAAACCTAATATAATCCAGCATAGATTTTTAATTTGTTTACTATTTTGTACTGCACCTCTCTGCACTGGCGTTTTTCCTTTTTATCTAACCCTTTCCTTACCAATGCTGCCTTAAGGCAGCACCAAGAGAATACCAATGCTGCCTCAAGGCAGCACCGTGAGAGTACCAATGCTGCCTTAAGGCAGCACCATGGGAATACCGATGCTGCCTTGAGGCAGCTGATTTATATTATTAAATATTTTATATTATATCAGTAAATAATGGACAGATTTCTTTTAAAATTCAGTATATATAGAAAATAATATTGTACTTATGATTAGAGTCGAATTCAGATGAATGGCTTACTATGGCGATGTTGATACTTGATTATATAAAGCATAAGTCTTAGCTTTAGGCCAACTATAAGACAGAGTGCGGTTGGCGCCACCTATCAGGCATATCACATTTTCATGATTTCTCCATAATATATTAATTCTAAATACAAAACAACTCCCCAGATGTGTTCTCCATGTCTTTTTATGATGATTAATGTAAAAATAACATAATGTCATTGTGATGAAAAAATAGATACACATCTTTGTAGGTGCAGTGCTATATTTGGCCTATGTACAGGCTTTTGTCAACGGAGCAAAAAAGAGTATCAAATTCTTCCTGCAATTGGGAATATCAATATAATTATCAAATATTGATCGAATTCATAATTAATGGAATGGAAATAAAGCCTGAAGTCTCTGCGTCTTTTCGGTATCATTAAAATTATCTAATTATCTCCCTAAGTTATCTAAATTGGCTAATTTGCGAAGCACCCCTCTGCACTTTGAGTAATTTTCTATGGCTTGCAGAATAGGCCGGTATTTAGAAGTCTGTACAACGTGCAACGTTCGGTACTAGCGGGATAATTCACCGCAGGGGGTGCGGTCGTTAACGCACTGCGTGCTACGCTAGGCGCGGTAAGGAAAGGGTTAAAAAGGTGCCATGGTCCCGATACACCCCAATATAGCTATAGTTGCGACCAGCGTAATCAACCATTTTTCTTTTATAATTCCAGAAATAATGCATATTTATGATTGATAATCTATCTGTAGATACAAAACATAGTATATGATATATCATAATGCTGTTTAATGAAAAAATTTGTTCCAATTTAAAGTATGAAATAATCAATTTGAGATATCTATCTATTATCAAATTTCACCATAATTGCGGAGCAGCATTATCATTATATATTCCAGATGTTCTGAAAATTTCATAATTTCATAGTGCAGTTTCTACTATCATATTCCATATTATCCCACATTTTTAACAGCAAAAAAAAAAGAAATTGAGGGGGTTTGTGTCGTCATCTACAGCTTACAAAGACACCGCTTACAACGACCCATTGAATAATGATTCATACAATAATTTTGTCACACAGAACATCCCCACAGCATTGCCAGTCACTAGGAATTGAATTCTGTCCATTCTTGCCTCTCATATAGCTCAACTTGGTGGCCCAGTGGTTAGGGCAGTTGACTTGTAGTCAGAGGTTGTTTGTCTGCATGTGTACGAATCCCAGTAGCAGCCTGACATGTTGGTTTAAGTTGATCAAACCTCACTCACGTCACTCACGTGTAGGGAGAAGGAAGTTTATGAAATTACTTTGGTGAATGTCGAAATCTATTTTGTGAATGACAAAATTTATTTTCTGCAATGACAAAATTTATTTTGTCATTGACGAAAGTGATTTTGTGACTTACAAATCTTTTTTCGTGAATGAAGAAAGTCATTTCGTTAACAGTTCTAATGTCAGTTCTTCCACACTAGAATAATCTCTATTTCTTCTTTTAAATTGCCTATATTTCCGCTTTTGAATCTTACAAAGTTTATCCACTGGAATGACAGACCTATCGCATTGAGTTATCATTGACTATGAATCAAATTGGATTTGAGCATTCATTTAAGCCCTTTCTCATGCACCAGTTACAGTAGACTACCGCCTTATGGCAACCTGGTTTGCAGAACAGCGTTAACTGACAACTTTCCTCAGAACAGTTCTTTCTAATAAATATGCAAGTGCCTCCCCCTCCCCTATGTAGGCAGACACTTTGGCCCCCCTTGGAGTGTGTATGTTTACAAGGGGTTCTACTCTACTTCACATTCTGGGGCATGCAGTATAAACTGTGTACAGCACACGTGTGCAGTAATCATAGCTTACTGCAGGGCTTGGGCAGAAATAGATATCAACACATGGTCAACATGGGATGTCTTAGAATGGAGACATTAGTATTTTGACAACCTTCTACATCTATTCAGGGTAAAATACTTGTATTCTAGGGTGTATTATGAAGGCAAGAAAGCTTCAGTTTATGCATAGTTATAACAGTAAGTCGGCAGTAATTCTCTTCTGTTATCAGTATGCACAACATAAACCCACCCAGAACTTTTCTTTGTTTACAGAGTCATTGAATTTGGTTCAGGAAGTAATGAAAGTTCTACTGCACTAGTCACTTCGTAGAATAATCTCTTAGAATCAGGCAAGATAGTTTCAGGCTGTGTATACTGATATCATACTGCAGTCAAGAATTCTGTTCTGTTGCCAGTATGCACAAGCTGAAGTCATCTTGTCATATTCCTTTATCACAACCATTACAGTACAGCACTGACACTGTTTGGAAATGACCAAGAGTATGGTTATCTTATCCCTTATCTTATCCCTTGGCTCTACTGGTATAGTCTAAGCACAGCACTGACACTGGGTGGATATGAACGGAACTAGCATTTTCATTACAGTGCCTGCCACCTGGTGTATTGTGAGGAACTAGATTTGTCCATGCATTCAGGAATCCCTGAAACATTCCCTCTACAAGTCAGTTTAAGTAGTCTAGAAGTAGAGTGTCTGCAAAAGAAACCTCATGCTGAGAGTTCAATTCCCCTCCATACAGAACCTTTCTTTTTCTTTCCTCAGTCATAAAGATTCTTTAAGGAACCAATTTTAGTTCCACTACACTAGTCACTCTATAATTTCTATTGTAAGTTGCCATTTTTCCTCTTTCTGAATTATTTCTATTTTCATTCAGAATCTTAAACAGACAGACCAACTTAACCCTTCCACATAAACCTAATATAATCCAGCATAGATTTTTAATTTTTTTACTATTTTGTACTGCACCTCTCTGCACTGGCGTTTTTCCTTTTTATCTAACCCTTTCCTTACCAATGCTGCCTTAAGGCAGCACCAAGAGAATACCAATGCTGCCTCAAGGCAGCACCGTGAGAGTACCAATGCTGCCTTAAGGCAGCACCATGGGAATACCGATGCTGCCTTGAGGCAGCTGATTTATATTATTAAATATTTTATATTATATCAGTAAATAATGGACAGATTTCTTTTAAAATTCAGTATATATAGAAAATAATATTGTACTTATGATTAGAGTCGAATTCAGATGAATGGCTTACTATGGCGATGTTGATACTTGATTATATAAAGCATAAGTCTTAGCTTTAGGCCAACTATAAGACAGAGTGCGGTTGGCGCCACCTATCAGGCATATCACATTTTCATGATTTCTCCATAATATATTAATTCTAAATACAAAACAACTCCCCAGATGTGTTCTCCATGTCTTTTTATGATGATTAATGTAAAAATAACATAATGTTATTGTGATGAAAAAATAGATACACATCTTTGTAGGTGCAGTGCTATATTTGGCCTATGTACAGGCTTTTGTCAACGGAGCAAAAAAGAGTATCAAATTCTTCCTGCAATTGGGAATATCAATATAATTATCAAATATTGATCGAATTCATAATGAATGGAATGGAAATAAAGCCTGAAGTCTCTGCGTCTTTTCGGTATCATTAAAATTATCTAATTATCTCCCTAAGTTATCTAAATTGGCTAATTTGCGAAGCACCCCTCTGCACTTTGAGTAATTTTCTATGGCTTGCAGAATAGGCCGGTATTTAGAAGTCTGTACAACGTGCAACGTTCGGTACTAGCGGGATAATTCACAGCAGGGGGCGCGGTCGTTAACGCACTGCGTGCTACGCTAGGCGCGGTAAGGAAAGGGTTAAAAAGGTGCCATGGTCCCGATACACCCCGATATAGCTATAGTTGCAACCAGCGTAATCAACCATTTTTCTTTTATAATTCCAGAAATAATGCATATTTATGATTGATAATCTATCTGTAGATACAAAACATAGTATATGATATATCATAATGCTGTTTAATGAAAAAATTTGTTCCAATTTAAAGTATGAAATAATCAATTTGAGATATCTATCTATTATCAAATTTCACCATAATTGCGGAGCAGCATTATCATTATATATTCCAGATGTTCTGAAAATTTCATAATTTCATAGTGCAGTTTCTACTATCATATTCCATATTATCCCACATTTTTAACAGCAAAAAAAAAAGAAATTGAGGGGTTTGTGTCGTCATCTACAGCTTACAAAGACACCGCTTACAACGACCCATTGAATAATGATTCATACAATAATTTTGTCACACAGAACATCCCCACAGCATTGCCAGTCACTAGGAATTGAATTCTGTCCATTCTTGCCTCTCATATAGCTCAACTTGGTGGCCCAGTGGTTAGGGCAGTTGACTTGTAGTCAGAGGTTGTTTGTCTGCATGTGTACGAATCCCAGTAGCAGCCTGACATGTTGGTTTAAGTTGGTCCAACCTCACTCACGTCACTCACGTCACTCACGTGTAGGGAGAAGGAAGTTTATGAAATTACTTTGGTGAATGTCGAAATCTATTTTGTGAATGACAAAATTTATTTTCTGCAATGACAAAATTTATTTCGTTATTGACGAAAGTGATTTTGTGAATTACAAATCTTTTTTTCATGAATGAAGAAAGTCATTTCGTTAACAGTTCTAATGTCAGTTCTTCCACACTAGAATAATCTCTATTTCTTCTTTTAAATTGCCTATATTTCCGCTTTTGAATCTTACAAAGTTTATCCACTGGAATGACAGACCTATCGCATTGAGTTATCATTGACTATGAATCAAATTGGATTTGAGCATTCATTTAAGCCCTTTCTCATGCACCAGTTACAGTAGACCACCGCCTAATGGCAACCTGGTTTGCAGAACAGCGTTAACTGACAACTTTCCTCAGAACAGTTCTTTCTAATAAATATGCAAGTGCCTCCCCCTCCCCTATGTAGGCAGACACTTTGGCCCCCCTTGGAGTGTGTATGTTTACAAGGGGTTCTACTCTACTTCACATTCTGGGGCATGCAGTATAAACTGTGTACAGCACACGTGTGCAGTAATCATAGCTTACTGCAGGGCTTGGGCAGAAATAGATATCAACACATGGTCACCATGTGATGTCTTAGAATGGAGACATTAATATTTTGACAACCTTCTACATCTATTCAGGGTAAAATACTTGTATTCTAGGGTGTATAATGAAGGCAAGAAAGCTTCAGTTTATGCATAGTTATAACAGTAAGTCGGCAGTAATTCTCTTCTGTTATCAGTATGCACAACATAAACCCACCCAGAACTTTTCTTTGTTTACAGAGTCATTGAATTTAGTTCAGGAAGTAATGAAAGTTCTACTGCACTAGTCACTTCGTAGAATAATCTCTTAGAATCAGGCAAGATAGTTTCAGGCTGTGTATACTGATATCATACTGCAGTCAAGAATTCTGTTCTGTTGCCAGTATGCACAAGCTGAAGTCATCTTGTCATATTCCTTTATCACAACTTTATCACAGTACAGCACTGACACTGTTTGGAAATGACCAAGAGTATGGTTATCTTATCCCTTATCTTATCCCTTGGCTCTACTGGTATAGTCTAAGCACAGCACTGACACTGGGTGGATATGAACGGAACTAGCATTTTCATTACAGTGCCTGCCACCTGGTGTATTGTGAGGAACTAGATTTGTCCATGCATTCAGGAATCCCTGAAACATTCCCTCTACAAGTCAGTTTAAGTAGTCTAGAAGTAGAGTGTCTGCAAAAGAAACCTCATGCTGAGAGTTCAATTCCCCTCCATACAGAACCTTTCTTTTTCTTTCCTCAGTCATAAAGATTCTTTAAGGAACCAATTTTAGTTCCACTACACTAGTCACTCTATAATTTCTATTGTAAGTTGCCATTTTTCCTCTTTCTGAATTATTTCTATTTTCATTCAGAATCTTAAACAGACAGACCAACTTAACCCTTCCACATAAACCTAATATAATCCAGCATAGATTTTTAATTTTTTTACTATTTTGTACTGCACCTCTCTGCACTGGCGTTTTTCCTTTTTATCTAACCCTTTCCTTACCAATGCTGCCTTAAGGCAGCACCAAGAGAATACCAATGTTGCCTCAAGGCAGCACCGTGAGAGTACCAATGCTGCCTTAAGGCAGCACCATGGGAATACCGATGCTGCCTTGAGGCAGCTGATTTATATTATTAAATATTTTATATTATATCAGTAAATAATGGACAGATTTCTTTTAAAATTCAGTATATATAGAAAATAATATTGTACTTATGATTAGAGTCGAATTCAGATGAATGGCTTACTATGGCGATGTTGATACTTGATTATATAAAGCATAAGTCTTAGCTTTAGGCCAACTATAAGACAGAGTGCGGTTGGCGCCACCTATCAGGCATATCACATTTTCATGATTTCTCCATAATATATTAATTCTAAATACAAAACAACTCCCCAGATGTGTTCTCCATGTCTTTTTATGATGATTAATGTAAAAATAACATAATATCATTGTGATGAAAAAATAGATACACATCTTTGTAGGTGCAGTGCTATATTTGGCCTATGTACAGGCTTTTGTCAACGGAGCAAAAAAGAGTATCAAATTCTTCCTGCAATTGGGAATATCAATATAATTATCAAATATTGATCGAATTCATAATTAATGGAATGGAAATAAAGCCTGAAGTCTCTGCGTCTTTTCGGTATCATTAAAATTATCTAATTATCTCCCTAAGTTATCTAAATTGGCTAATTTGCGAAGCACCCCTCTGCACTTTGAGTAATTTTCTATGGCTTGCAGAATAGGCCGGTATTTAGAAGTCTGTACAACGTGCAACGTTCGGTACTAGCGGGATAATTCACCGCAGGGGGCGCGGTCGTTAACGCACTCCGTGCTACGCTAGGCGCAGTAAGGAAAGGGTTAAAAAGGTGCCATGGTCCCGATACACCCCGATATAGCTATAGTTGCAACCAGCGTAATCAACCATTTTTCTTTTATAATTCCAGAAATAATGCATATTTATGATTGATAATCTATCTGTAGATACAAAACATAGTATATGATATATCATAATGCTGTTTAATGAAAAAATTTGTTCCAATTTAAAGTATGAAATAATCAATTTGAGATATCTATCTATTATCAAATTTCACCATAATTGCGGAGCAGCATTATCATTATATATTCCAGATGTTCTGAAAATTTCATAATTTCATAGTGCAGTTTCTACTATCATATTCCATATTATCCCACATTTTTAACAGCAAAAAAAAAAGAAATTGAGGGTGTTTGTGTCGTCATCTACAGCTTACAAAGACACCGGTTACAACGACCCATTGAATAATGATTCATACAATAATTTTGTCACACAGAACATCCCCACAGCATTGCCAGTCACTAGGAATTGAATTCTGTCCATTCTTGCCTCTCATATAGCTCAACTTGGTGGCCCAGTGGTTAGGGCAGTTGACTTGTAGTCAGAGGTTGTTTGTCTGCATGTGTGCGAATCCCAGTAGCAGCCTGACATGTTGGTTTAAGTTGGTCCAACCTCACTCACGTCACTCACGTCACTCACGTGTAGGGAGAAGGAAGTTTATGAAATTACTTTGGTGAATGTCGAAATCTATTTTGTGAATGACAAAATTTATTTTCTGCAATGACAAAATTTATTTCGTCATTGACGAAAGTGATTTTGTGAATTACAATCTTTTTTCGTGAATGAAGAAAGTCATTTCTTTAACAGTTCTAATGTCAGTTCTTCCACACTAGAATAATCTCTATTTCTTCTTTTAAATTGCTTATATTTCCGCTTTTGAATCTTACCAAATTTATCCACTGGAATGACAGACCTATTGCATTGAGTTATCATTGACTATGAATCAAATTGGATTTGAGCATTCATTTAAGCCCTTTCTCATGCACCAGTTACAGTAGACCACCGCCTAATGGCAACCTGGTTTGCAGAACAGCGTTAACTGACAACTTTCCTCAGAACAGTTCTTTCTAATAAATATGCAAGTGCCTCCCCCTCCCCTATGTAGGCAGACACTTTGGCCCCCCTTGGAGTGTGTATGTTTACAAGGGGTTCTACTCTACTTCACATTCTGGGGCATGCAGTATAAACTGTGTACAGCACACGTGTGCAGTAATCATAGCTTACTGCAGGGCTTGGGCAGAAATAGATATCAACACATGGTCAACATGTGATGTCTTAGAATGGAGACATTAGTATTTTGACAACCTTCTACATCTATTCAGGGTAAAATACTTGTATTCTAGGGTGTATAATGAAGGCAAGAAAGCTTCAGTTTATGCATAGTTATAACAGTAAGTCGGCAGTAATTCTCTTCTGTTATCAGTATGCACAACATAAACCCACCCAGAACTTTTCTTTGTTTACAGAGTCATTGAATTTGGTTCAGGAAGTAATGAAAGTTCTACTGCACTAGTCACTTCGTAGAATAATCTCTTAGAATCAGGCAAGATAGTTTCAGGCTGTGTATACTGATATCATACTGCAGTCAAGAATTCTGTTCTGTTGCCAGTATGCACAAGCTGAAGTCATCTTGTCATATTCCTTTATCACAACTTTATCACAGTACAGCACTGACACTGTTTGGAAATGACCAAGAGTATGGTTATCTTATCCCTTATCTTATCCCTTGGCTCTACTGGTATAGTCTAAGCACAGCACTGACACTGGGTGGATATGAACGGAACTAGTATTTTCATTACAGTGCCTGCCACCTGGTGTATTGTGAGGAACTAGATTTGTCCATGCATTCAGGAATCCCTGAAACATTCCCTCTACAAGTCAGTTTAAGTAGTCTAGAAGTAGAGTGTCTGCAAAAGAAACCTCATGCTGAGAGTTCAATTCCCCTCCATACAGAACCTTTCTTTTTCTTTCCTCAGTCATAAAGATTCTTTAAGGAACCAATTTTAGTTCCACTACACTAGTCACTCTATAATTTCTATTGTAAGTTGCCATTTTTCCTCTTTCTGAATTATTTCTATTTTCATTCAGAATCTTAAACAGACAGACCAACTTAACCCTTCCACATAAACCTAATATAATCCAGCATAGATTTTTAATTTTTTTACTATTTTGTACTGCACCTCTCTGCACTGGCGTTTTTCCTTTTTATCTAACCCTTTCCTTACCAATGCTGCCTTAAGGCAGCACCAAGAGAATACCAATGCTGCCTCAAGGCAGCACCGTGAGAGTACCAATGCTGCCTTAAGGCAGCACCATGGGAATACCGATGCTGCCTTGAGGCAGCTGATTTATATTATTAAATATTTTATATTATATCAGTAAATAATGGACAGATTTCTTTTAAAATTCAGTATATATAGAAAATAATATTGTACTTATGATTAGAGTCGAATTCAGATGAATGGCTTACTATGGCGATGTTGATACTTGATTATATAAAGCATAAGTCTTAGCTTTAGGCCAACTATAAGACAGAGTGCGGTTGGCGCCACCTATCAGGCATATCACATTTTCATGATTTCTCCATAATATATTAATTCTAAATACAAAACAACTCCCCAGATGTGTTCTCCATGTCTTTTTATGATGATTAATGTAAAAATAACATAATGTCATTGTGATGAAAAAATAGATACACATCTTTGTAGGTGCAGTGCTATATTTGGCCTATGTACAGGCTTTTGTCAACGGAGCAAAAAAGAGTATCAAATTCTTCCTGCAATTGGGAATATCAATATAATTATCAAATATTGATCGAATTCATAATTAATGGAATGGAAATAAAGCCTGAAGTCTCTGCGTCTTTTCGGTATCATTAAAATTATCTAATTATCTCCCTAAGTTATCTAAATTGGCTAATTTGCGAAGCACCCCTCTGCACTTTGAGTAATTTTCTATGGCTTGCAGAATAGGCCGGTATTTAGAAGTCTGTACAACGTGCAACGTTCGGTACTAGCAGGATAATTCACCGCAGGGGGCGCGGTCGTTAACGCACTCCGTGCTACGCTAGGCGCGGTAAGGAAAGGGTTAAAAAGGTGCCATGGTCCCGATACACCCCGATATAGCTATAGTTGCAACCAGCGTAATCAACCATTTTTCTTTTATAATTCCAGAAATAATGCATATATATGATTGATAATCTATCTGTAGATACAAAACATAGTATATGATATATCATAATGCTGTTTAATGAAAAAATTTGTTCCAATTTAAAGTATGAAATAATCAATTTGAGATATCTATCTATTATCAAATTTCACCATAATTGCGGAGCAGCATTATCATTATATATTCCAGATGTTCTGAAAATTTCATAATTTCACAGTGCAGTTTCTACTATCATATTCCATATTATCCCACATTTTTAACAGCAAAAAAAAAAGAAATTGAGGGGGTTTGTGTCGTCATCTACAGCTTACAAAGACACCGCTTACAACGACCCATTGAATAATGATTCATACAATAATTTTGTCACACAGAACATCCCCACAGCATTGCCAGTCACTAGGAATTGAATTCTGTCCATTCTTGCCTCTCATATAGCTCAACTTGGTGGCCCAGTGGTTAGGGCAGTTGACTTGTAGTCAGAGGTTGTTTGTCTGCATGTGTACGAATCCCAGTAGCAGCCTGACATGTTGGTTTAAGTTGGTCCAACCTCACTCACGTCACTCACGTCACTCACGTGTAGGGAGAAGGAAGTTTATGAAATTACTTTGGTGAATGTCGAAATCTATTTTGTGAATGACAAAATTTATTTTCTGCAATCACAAAATTTATTTCGTCATTGACGAAAGTGATTTTGTGAATTACAATCTTTTTTCGTGAATGAAGAAAGTCATTTCGTTAACAGTTCTAATGTCAGTTCTTCCACACTAGAATAATCTCTATTTCTTCTTTTAAATTGCTTATATTTCCGCTTTTGAATCTTACCAAATTTATCCACTGGAATGACAGACCTATTGCATTGAGTTATCATTGACTATGAATCAAATTGGATTTGAGCATTCATTTAAGCCCTTTCTCATGCACCAGTTACAGTAGACCACCGCCTAATGGCAACCTGGTTTGCAGAACAGCGTTAACTGACAACTTTCCTCAGAACAGTTCTTTCTAATAAATATGCAAGTGCCTCCCCCTCCCCTATGTAGGCAGACACTTTGGCCCCCCTTGGAGTGTGTATGTTTACAAGGGGTTCTACTCTACTTCACATTCTGGGGCATGCAGTATAAACTGTGTACAGCACACGTGTGCAGTAATCATAGCTTACTGCAGGGCTTGGGCAGAAATAGATATCAACACATGGTCAACATGTGATGTCTTAGAATGGAGACATTAGTATTTTGACAACCTTCTACATCTATTCAGGGTAAAATACTTGTATTCTAGGGTGTATAATGAAGGCAAGAAAGCTTCAGTTTATGCATAGTTATAACAGTAAGTCGGCAGTAATTCTCTTCTGTTATCAGTATGCACAACATAAACCCACCCAGAACTTTTCTTTGTTTACAGAGTCATTGAATTTGGTTCAGGAAGTAATGAAAGTTCTACTGCACTAGTCACTTCGTAGAATAATCTCTTAGAATCAGGCAAGATAGTTTCAGGCTGTGTATACTGATATCATACTGCAGTCAAGAATTCTGTTCTGTTGCCAGTATGCACAAGCTGAAGTCATCTTGTCATATTCCTTTATCACAACTTTATCACAGTACAGCACTGACACTGTTTGGAAATGACCAAGAGTATGGTTATCTTATCCCTTATCTTATCCCTTGGCTCTACTGGTATAGTCTAAGCACAGCACTGACACTGGGTGGATATGAACGGAACTAGTATTTTCATTACAGTGCCTGCCACCTGGTGTATTGTGAGGAACTAGATTTGTCCATGCATTCAGGAATCCCTGAAACATTCCCTCTACAAGTCAGTTTAAGTAGTCTAGAAGTAGAGTGTCTGCAAAAGAAACCTCATGCTGAGAGTTCAATTCTCCTCCATACAGAACCTTTCTTTTTCTTTCCTCAGTCATAAAGATTCTTTAAGGAACCAATTTTAGTTCCACTACACTAGTCACTCTATAATTTCTATTGTAAGTTGCCATTTTTCCTCTTTCTGAATTATTTCTATTTTCATTCAGAATCTTAAACAGACAGACCAACTTAACCCTTCCACATAAACCTAATATAATCCAGCATAGATTTTTAATTTTTTTACTATTTTGTACTGCACCTCTCTGCACTGGCGTTTTTCCTTTTTATCTAACCCTTTCCTTACCAATGCTGCCTTAAGGCAGCACCAAGAGAATACCAATGCTGCCTCAAGGCAGCACCGTGAGAGTACCAATGCTGCCTTAAGGCAGCACCATGGGAATACCGATGCTGCCTTGAGGCAGCTGATTTATATTATTAAATATTTTATATTATATCAGTAAATAATGGACAGATTTCTTTTAAAATTCAGTATATATAGAAAATAATATTGTACTTATGATTAGAGTCGAATTCAGATGAATGGCTTACTATGGCGATGTTGATACTTGATTATATAAAGCATAAGTCTTAGCTTTAGGCCAACTATAAGACAGAGTGCGGTTGGCGCCACCTATCAGGCATATCACATTTTCATGATTTCTCCATAATATATTAATTCTAAATACAAAACAACTCCCCAGATGTGTTCTCCATGTCTTTTTATGATGATTAATGTAAAAATAACATAATGTCATTGTGATGAAAAAATAGATACACATCTTTGTAGGTGCAGTGCTATATTTGGCCTATGTACAGGCTTTTGTCAACGGAGCAAAAAAGAGTATCAAATTCTTCCTGCAATTGGGAATATCAATATAATTATCAAATATTGATCGAATTCATAATTAATGGAATGGAAATAAAGCCTGAAGTCTCTGCGTCTTTTCGGTATCATTAAAATTATCTAATTATCTCCCTAAGTTATCTAAATTGGCTAATTTGCGAAGCACCCCTCTGCACTTTGAGTAATTTTCTATGGCTTGCAGAATAGGCCGGTATTTAGAAGTCTGTACAACGTGCAACGTTCGGTACTAGCAGGATAATTCACCGCAGGGGGCGCGGTCGTTAACGCACTCCGTGCTACGCTAGGCGCGGTAAGGAAAGGGTTAAAAAGGTGCCATGGTCCCGATACACCCCGATATAGCTATAGTTGCAACCAGCGTAATCAACCATTTTTCTTTTATAATTCCAGAAATAATGCATATATATGATTGATAATCTATCTGTAGATACAAAACATAGTATATGATATATCATAATGCTGTTTAATGAAAAAATTTGTTCCAATTTAAAGTATGAAATAATCAATTTGAGATATCTATCTATTATCAAATTTCACCATAATTGCGGAGCAGCATTATCATTATATATTCCAGATGTTCTGAAAATTTCATAATTTCATAGTGCAGTTTCTACTATCATATTCCATATTATCCCACATTTTTAACAGCAAAAAAAAAAGAAATTGAGGGGGTTTGTGTCGTCATCTACAGCTTACAAAGACACCGCTTACAACGACCCATTGAATAATGATTCATACAATAATTTTGTCACACAGAACATCCCCACAGCATTGCCAGTCACTAGGAATTGAATTCTGTCCATTCTTGCCTCTCATATAGCTCAACTTGGTGGCCCAGTGGTTAGGGCAGTTGACTTGTAGTCAGAGGTTGTTTGTCTGCATGTGTACGAATCCCAGTAGCAGCCTGACATGTTGGTTTAAGTTGGTCCAACCTCACTCACGTCACTCACGTCACTCACGTGTAGGGAGAAGGAAGTTTATGAAATTACCTTGGTGAATGTCGATATCTATTTTGTGAATGACAAAATTTATTTTCTGCAATGACAAAATTTATTTCGTCATTGACGAAAGTGATTTTGTGAATTACAAATCTTTTTTCGTGAATGAAGAAAGTCATTTCGTTAACAGTTCTAATGTCAGTTCTTCCACACTAGAATCATCTCTATTTCTTCTTTTAAATTGCTTATATTTCCGCTTTTGAATCTTACAAAGTTTATCCACTGGAATGACAGACCTATCGCATTGAGTTATCATTGACTATGAATCAAATTGGATTTGAGCATTCATTTAAGCCCTTTCTCATGCACCAGTTACAGTAGACCACCGCCTAATGGCAACCTGGTTTGCAGAACAGCGTTAACTGACAACTTTCCTCAGAACAGTTCTTTCTAATAAATATGCAAGTGCCTCCCCCTCCCCTATGTAGGCAGACACTTTGGCCCCCCTTGGAGTGTGTATGTTTACAAGGGGTTCTACTCTACTTCACATTCTGGGGCATGCAGTATAAACTGTGTACAGCACACGTGTGCAGTAATCATAGCTTACTGCAGGGCTTGGGCAGAAATAGATATCAACACATGGTCAACATGTGATGTCTTAGAATGGAGACATTAGTATTTTGACAACCTTCTACATCTATTCAGGGTAAAATACTTGTATTCTAGGGTGTATAATGAAGGCAAGAAAGCTTCAGTTTATGCATAGTTATAACAGTAAGTCGGCAGTAATTCTCTTCTGTTATCAGTATGCACAACATAAACCCACCCAGAACTTTTCTTTGTTTACAGAGTCATTGAATTTGGTTCAGGAAGTAATGAAAGTTCTACTGCACTAGTCACTTCGTAGAATAATCTCTTAGAATCAGGCAAGATAGTTTCAGGCTGTGTATACTGATATCATACTGCAGTCAAGAATTCTGTTCTGTTGCCAGTATGCACAAACTGAAGTCATCTTGTCATATTCCTTTATCACAACTTTATCACAGTACAGCACTGACACTGTTTGGAAATGACCAAGAGTATGGTTATCTTATCCCTTATCTTATCCCTTGGCTCTACTGGTATAGTCTAAGCACAGCACTGACACTGGGTGGATATGAACGGAACTAGCATTTTCATTACAGTGCCTGCCACCTGGTGTATTGTGAGGAACTAGATTTGTCCATGCATTCAGGAATCCCTGAAACATTCCCTCTACAAGTCAGTTTAAGTAGTCTAGAAGTAGAGTGTCTGCAAAAGAAACCTCATGCTGAGAGTTCAATTCCCCTCCATACAGAACCTTTCTTTTTCTTTCCTCAGTCATAAAGATTCTTTAAGGAACCAATTTTAGTTCCACTACACTAGTCACTCTATAATTTCTATTGTAAGTTGCCATTTTTCCTCTTTCTGAATTATTTCTATTTTCATTCAGAATCTTAAACAGACAGACCAACTTAACCCTTCCACATAAACCTAATATAATCCAGCATAGATTTTTAATTTTTTACTATTTTGTACTGCACCTCTGTGCACTGGCGTTTTTCCTTTTTATCTAACCCTTTCCTTACCAATGCTGCCTTAAGGCAGCACCAAGAGAATACCAATGCTGCCTCAAGGCAGCACCGTGAGAGTACCAATGCTGCCTTAAGGCAGCACCATGGGAATACCGATGCTGCCTTGAGGCAGCTGATTTATATTATTAAATATTTTATATTATATCAGTAAATAATGGACAGATTTCTTTTAAAATTCAGTATATATAGAAAATAATATTGTACTTATGATTAGAGTCGAATTCAGATGAATGGCTTACTATGGCGATGTTGATACTTGATTATATAAAGCATAAGTCTTAGCTTTAGGCCAACTATAAGACAGAGTGTGGTTGGCGCCACCTATCAGGCATATCACATTTTCATGATTTCTCCATAATATATTAATTCTAAATACAAAACAACTCCCCAGATGTGTTCTCCATGTCTTTTTATGATGATTAATGTAAAAATAACATAATGTCATTGTGATGAAAAAAAAATACACATCTTTGTAGGTGCAATGCTATATTTGGCCTATGTACAGGCTTTTGTCAACGGAGCAAAAAAGAGTATCAAATTCTTCCTGCAATTGGGAATATCAATATAATTATCAAATATTGATCGAATTCATAATTAATGGAATGGAAATAAAGCCTGAAGTCTCTGCGTCCTTTCGGTATCATTAAAATTAACTTATTATCTCCCTAAGTTATCTAAATTGGCTAATTTGCGAAGCACCCCTCTGCACTTTGAGTAATTTTCTATGGCTTGCAGAATAGGCCGGTATTTAGAAGTCTGTACAACGTGCAACGTTCGGTACTAGCGGGATAATTCACCGCAGGGGGCGCAGTTGTTAACGCACTGCGTGCTACGCTAGGCGCGGTAAGGAAAGGGTTAAAAAGGTGCCATGGTCCCGATACACCCCGATATAGCTATAGTTGCAACCAGCGTAATCAACCATTTTTCTTTTATAATTCCAGAAATAATGCATATTTATGATTGATAATCTATCTGTAGATACAAAACATAGTATATGATATATCATAATGCTGTTTAATGAAAAAATTTGTTCCAATTTAAAGTATGAAATAATCAATTTGAGATATCTATCTATTATCAAATTTCACCATAATTGCGGAGCAGCATTATCATTATATATTCCAGATGTTCTGAAAATTTCATAATTTCATAGTGCAGTTTCTAATATTATATTTCATATTATCCCACATTTTTAACAGCAAAATTAAAAAAAATTGAGGGGGTTTGGTGTCGTCATCTACAGCTTACAAAGACACCGCTTACAACGACCCATTGAATAATGATTCATACAATAATTTTGTCACACAGAACATCCCCACAGCATTGCCAGTCACTAGGAAATGAATTCTGGCCATTCTTGCCTCTCATATAGCTCAACTTGGTGGCCCAGTGGTTAGGGCAGTTGACTTGTAGTCAGAGGTTGTTTGTCTACATGGGTACGAATCCCAGTAGCAGCCTGACATGTTGGTTTAAGTTGGTCCAACCTCACTCACGTCACTCACGTGTAGGGAGAAGGAAGTTTATGAAATTACTTTGGTGAATGTCGAAATCTATTTTGTGAATGACAAAATTTATTTTCTGCAATGACAAAATTTATTTCGTGATTGACGAAAGTGATTTTGTGAATTACAAATCTTTTTTCGTGAATGAAGAAAGTCATTTCGTTAACAGTTCTAATGTCAGTTCTTCCACACTAGAATAATCTCTATTTCTTCTTTTAAATTGCTTATATTTCCGCTTTTGAATCTTACAAAGTTTATCCACTGGAATGACAGACCTATCGCATTGAGTTATCATTGACTATGAATCAAATTGGATTTGAGCATTCATTTAAGCCCTTTCTCATGCACCAGTTACAGTAGACCACCGCCTAATGGCAACCTGGTTTGCAGAACAGCGTTAACTGACAACTTTCCTCAGAACAGTTCTTTCTAATAAATATGCAAGTGCCTCCCCCTCCCCTATGTAGGCAGACACTTTGGCCCCCCTTGGAGTGTGTATGTTTACAAGGGGTTCTACTCTACTTCACATTCTGGGGCATGCAGTATAAACTGTGTACAGCACACGTGTGCAGTAATCATAGCTTACTGCAGGGCTTGGGCAGAAATAGATATCAACACATGGTCAACATGTGATGTCTTAGAATGGAGACATTAATATTTTGACAACCTTCTACATCTATTCAGGGTAAAATACTTGTATTCTAGGGTGTATAATGAAGGCAAGAAAGCTTCAGTTTATGCATAGTTATAACAGTAAGTCGGCAGTAATTCTCTTCTGTTATCAGTATGCCCAACATAAACCCACCCAGAAGTTTTCTTTGTTTACAGAGTCATTGAATTTGGTTCAGGAAGTAATGAAAGTTCTAGTGCACTAGTCACTTCGTAGAATAATCTCTTAGAATCAGGCAAGATAGTTTCAGGCTGTGTATACTGATATCATACTGCAGTCAAGAATTCTGTTCTGTTGCCAGTATGCACAAGCTGAAGTCATCTTGTCATATTCCTTTATCACAACTTTATCACAGTACAGCACTGATACTGTTTGGAAATGACCAAGAGTATGGTTATCTTATCCCTTATCTTATCCCTTGGCTCTACTGGTATAGTCTAAGCACAGCACTGACACTGGGTGGATATGAACGGAACTAGCATTTTCATTACAGTGCCTGCCACCTGGTGTATTGTGAGGAACTAGATTTGTCCATGCATTCAGGAATCCCTGAAACATTCCCTCTACAAGTCAGTTTAAGTAGTCTAGAAGTAGAGTGTCTGCAAAAGAAACCTCATGCTGAGAGTTCAATTCCCCTCCATACAGAACCTTTCTTTTTCTTTCCTCAGTCATAAAGATTCTTTAAGGAACCAATTTTAGTTCCACTACACTAGTCACTCTATAATTTCTATTGTAAGTTGCCATTTTTCCTCTTTCTGAATTATTTCTATTTTCATTCAGAATCTTAAACAGACAGACCAACTTAACCCTTCCACATAAACCTAATATAATCCAGCATAGATTTTTAATTTTTTTACTATTTTGTACTGCACCTCTGTGCACTGGCGTTTTTCCTTTTTATCTAACCCTTTCCTTACCAATGCTGCCTTAAGGCAGCACCAAGAGAATACCAATGCTGCCTCAAGGCAGCACCGTGAGAGTACCAATGCTGCCTTAAGGCAGCACCATGGGAATACCGATGCTGCCTTGAGGCAGCTGATTTATATTATTAAATATTTTATATTATATCAGTAAATAATGGACAGATTTCTTTTAAAATTCAGTATATAGAGAAAATAATATTGTACTTATGATTAGAGTCGAATTCAGATGAATGGCTTACTATGGCGATGTTGATACTTGATTATATAAAGCATAAGTCTTAGCTTTAGGCCAACTATAAGACAGAGTGCGGTTGGCGCCACCTATCAGGCATATCACATTTTCATGATTTCTCCATAATATATTAATTCTAAATACAAAACAACTCCCCAGATGTGTTCTCCATGTCTTTTTATGATGATTAATGTAAAAATAACATAATATCATTGTGATGAAAAAATAGATACACATCTTTGTAGGTGCAGTGCTATATTTGGCCTATGTACAGGCTTTTGTCAACGGAGCAAAAAAGAGTATCAAATTCTTCCTGCAATTGGGAATATCAATATAATTATCAAATATTGATCGAATTCATAATTAATGGAATGGAAATAAAGCCTGAAGTCTCTGCGTCTTTTCGGTATCATTAAAATTATCTAATTATCTCCCTAAGTTATCTAAATTGGCTAATTTGCGAAGCACCCCTCTGCACTTTGAGTAATTTTCTATGGCTTGCAGAATAGGCCGGTATTTAGAAGTCTGTACAACGTGCAACGTTCGGTACTAGCGGGATAATTCACCGCAGGGGGCGCGGTCGTTAACGCACTCCGTGCTACGCTAGGCGCGGTAAGGAAAGGGTTAAAAAGGTGCCATGGTCCCGATACACCCCGATATAGCTATAGTTGCAACCAGCGTAATCAACCATTTTTCTTTTATAATTCCAGAAATAATGCATATTTATGATTGATAATCTATCTGTAGATACAAAACATAGTATATGATATATCATAATGCTGTTTAATGAAAAAATTTGTTCCAATTTAAAGTATGAAATAATCAATTTGAGATATCTATCTATTATCAAATTTCACCATAATTGCGGAGCAGCATTATCATTATATATTCCAGATGTTCTGAAAATTTCATAATTTCATAGTGCAGTTTCTACTATCATATTCCATATTATCCCATATTTTTAACAGCAAAAAAAAAAGAAATTGAGGGGGTTTGGTGTCGTCATCTACAGCTTACAAAGACACTGCTTACAACGACCCATTGAATAATGATTCATACAATAATTTTGTCACACAGAACATCCCCACAGCATTGCCAGTCACTAGGAATTGAATTCTGTCCATTCTTGCCTCTCATATAGCTCAACTTGGTGGCCCAGTGGTTAGGGCAGTTGACTTGTAGTCAGAGGTTGCTTGTCTGCATGGGTACGAATCCCAGTAGCAGTCTGACATGTTGGTTTAAGTTGGTCCAACCTCAAACACGTCACTCACGTGTAGGGAGAAGGAAGTTTATGAAATTACTTTGGTGAATGTCGAAATCTATTTTGTGAATGACAAAATTTGTTTTCTGCAATGACAAAATTTATTTCGTGATTGACGAAAGTAATTTTGTGAATTACAAATCTTTTTTTGTGAATGAAGAAAGTCATTTCGTTAACAGTTCTAATGTCAGTTCTTCCACACTAGAATAATCTCTATTTCTTCTTTTAAATTGGTTATATTTCCGCTTTTGAATCTTACAAAGTTTATCCACTGGAATGACAGACCTATCGCATTGAGTTATCATTGACTATGAATCAAATTGGATTTGAGCATTCATTTAAGCCTTTCTCATGCACCAGTTACAGTAGACCACCGCCTAATGGCAACCTGGTTTGCAGAACAGCGTTAACTGACAACTTTCCTCAGAACAGTTCTTTCTAATAAATATGCAAGTGCCTCCCCCTCCCCTATGTAGGCAGACACTTTGGCCCCCCTTGGAGTGTGTATGTTTACAAGGGGTTCTACTCTACTTCACATTCTGGGGCATGCAGTATAAACTGTGTACAGCACACGTGTGCAGTAATCATAGCTTACTGCAGGGCTTGGGCAGAAATAGATATCAACACATGGTCACCATGTGATGTCTTAGAATGGAGACATTAATATTTTGACAACCTTCTACATCTATTCAGGGTAAAATACTTGTATTCTAGGGTGTATAATGAAGGCAAGAAAGCTTCAGTTTATGCATAGTTATAACAGTAAGTCGGCAGTAATTCTCTTCTGTTATCAGTATGCACAACATAAACCCACCCAGAACTTTTCTTTGTTTACAGAGTCATTGAATTTGGTTCAGGAAGTAATGAAAGTTCTACTGCACTAGTCACTTCGTAGAATAATCTCTTAGAATCAGGCAAGATAGTTTCAGGCTGTGTATACTGATATCATACTGCAGTCAAGAATTCTGTTCTGTTGCCAGTATGCACAAGCTGAAGTCATCTTGTCATATTCCTTTATCACAACTTTATCACAGTACAGCACTGACACTGTTTGGAAATGACCAAGAGTATGGTTATCTTATCCCTTATCTTATCCCTTGGCTCTACTGGTATAGTCTAAGCACAGCACTGACACTGGGTGGATATGAACGGAACTAGCATTTTCATTACAGTGCCTGCCACCTGGTGTATTGTGAGGAACTAGATTTGCCCATGCATTCAGGAATCCCTGAAACATTCCCTCTACAAGTCAGTTTTAGTAGTCTAGAAGTAGAGTGTCTGCAAAAGAAACCTCATGCTGAGAGTTCAATTCCCCTCCATACAGAACCTTTCTTTTTCTTTCCTCAGTCATAAAGATTCTTTAAGGAACCAATTTTAGTTCCACTACACTAGTCACTCTATAATTTCTATTGTAAGTTGCCATTTTTCCTCTTTCTGAATTATTTCTATTTTCATATAGAATCTTAAACAGACAGACCAACTTAACCCTTCCACATAAACCTAATATAATCCAGCATAGATTTTTAATTTGTTTACTATTCTGTACTGCACCTCTCTGCACTGGCGTTTTTCCTTTTTATCTAACCCTTTCCTTACCAATGCTGCCTTAAGGCAGCACCAAGAGAATACCAATGCTGCCTCAAGGCAGCACCGTGAGAGTACCAATGCTGCCTTAAGGCAGCACCATGGGAATACCGATGCTGCCTTGAGGCAGCTGATTTATATTATTAAATATTTTATATTATATCAGTAAATAATGGACAGATTTCTTTTAAAATTCAGTATATATAGAAAATAATATTGTACTTATGATTAGAGTCGAATTCAGATGAATGGCTTACTATGGCGATGTTGATACTTGATTATATAAAGCATAAGTCTTAGCTTTAGGCCAACTATAAGACAGAGTGCGGTTGGCGCCACCTATCAGGCATATCACATTTTCATGATTTCTCCATAATATATTAATTCTAAATACAAAACAACTCCCCAGATGTGTTCTCCATGTCTTTTTATGATGATTAATGTAAAAATAACATAATGTCATTGTGATGAAAAAATAGATACACATCTTTGTAGGTGCAGTGCTATATTTGGCCTATGTACAGGCTTTTGTCAACGGAGCAAAAAAGAGTATCAAATTCTTCCTGCAATTGGGAATATCAATATAATTATCAAATATTGATCGAATTCATAATTAATGGAATGGAAATAAAGCCTGAAGTCTCTGCGTCTTTTCGGTATCATTAAAATTATCTAATTATCTCCCTAAGTTATCTAAATTGGCTAATTTGCGAAGCACCCCTCTGCACTTTGAGTAATTTTCTATGGCTTGCAGAATAGGCCGGTATTTAGAAGTCTGTACAACGTGCAACGTTCGGTACTAGCAGGATAATTCACCGCAGGGGGCGCGGTCGTTAACGCACTCCGTGCTACGCTAAGCGCGGTAAGGAAAGGGTTAAAAAGGTGCCATGGTCCCGATACACCCCGATATAGCTATAGTTGCAACCAGCGTAATCAACCATTTTTCTTTTATAATTCCAGAAATAATGCATATATATGATTGATAATCTATCTGTAGATACAAAACATAGTATATGATATATCATAATGCTGTTTAATGAAAAAATTTGTTCCAATTTAAAGTATGAAATAATCAATTTGAGATATCTATCTATTATCAAATTTCACCATAATTGCGGAGCAGCATTATCATTATATATTCCAGATGTTCTGAAAATTTCATAATTTCATAGTGCAGTTTCTACTATCATATTCCATATTATCCCACATTTTTAACAGCAAAAAAAAAAGAAATTGAGGGGGTTTGTGTCGTCATCTACAGCTTACAAAGACACCGCTTACAACGACCCATTGAATAATGATTCATACAATAATTTTGTCACACAGAACATCCCCACAGCATTGCCAGTCACTAGGAATTGAATTCTGTCCATTCTTGCCTCTCATATAGCTCAACTTGGTGGCCCAGTGGTTAGGGCAGTTGACTTGTAGTCAGAGGTTGTTTGTCTGCATGTGTACGAATCCCAGTAGCAGCCTGACATGTTGGTTTAAGTTGGTCCAACCTCACTCACGTCACTCACGTCACTCACGTGTAGGGAGAAGGAAGTTTATGAAATTACCTTGGTGAATGTCGATATCTATTTTGTGAATGACAAAATTTATTTTCTGCAATGACAAAATTTATTTCGTCATTGACGAAAGTGATTTTGTGAATTACAAATCTTTTTTCGTGAATGAAGAAAGTCATTTCGTTAACAGTTCTAATGTCAGTTCTTCCACACTAGAATAATCTCTATTTCTTCTTTTAAATTGCTTATATTTCCGCTTTTGAATCTTACAAAGTTTATCCACTGGAATGACAGACCTATCGCATTGAGTTATCATTGACTATGAATCAAATTGGATTTGAGCATTCATTTAAGCCCTTTCTCATGCACCAGTTACAGTAGACCACCGCCTAATGGCAACCTGGTTTGCAGAACAGCGTTAACTGACAACTTTCCTCAGAACAGTTCTTTCTAATAAATATGCAAGTGCCTCCCCCTCCCCTATGTAGGCAGACACTTTGGCCCCCCTTGGAGTGTGTATGTTTACAAGGGGTTCTACTCTACTTCACATTCTGGGGCATGCAGTATAAACTGTGTACAGCACACGTGTGCAGTAATCATAGCTTACTGCAGGGCTTGGGCAGAAATAGATATCAACACATGGTCAACATGTGATGTCTTAGAATGGAGACATTAGTATTTTGACAACCTTCTACATCTATTCAGGGTAAAATACTTGTATTCTAGGGTGTATAATGAAGGCAAGAAAGCTTCAGTTTATGCATAGTTATAACAGTAAGTCGGCAGTAATTCTCTTCTGTTATCAGTATGCACAACATAAACCCACCCAGAACTTTTCTTTGTTTACAGAGTCATTGAATTTGGTTCAGGAAGTAATGAAAGTTCTACTGCACTAGTCACTTCGTAGAATAATCTCTTAGAATCAGGCAAGATAGTTTCAGGCTGTGTATACTGATATCATACTGCAGTCAAGAATTCTGTTCTGTTGCCAGTATGCACAAACTGAAGTCATCTTGTCATATTCCTTTATCACAACTTTATCACAGTACAGCACTGACACTGTTTGGAAATGACCAAGAGTATGGTTATCTTATCCCTTATCTTATCCCTTGGCTCTACTGGTATAGTCTAAGCACAGCACTGACACTGGGTGGATATGAACGGAACTAGCATTTTCATTACAGTGCCTGCCACCTGGTGTATTGTGAGGAACTAGATTTGTCCATGCATTCAGGAATCCCTGAAACATTCCCTCTACAAGTCAGTTTAAGTAGTCTAGAAGTAGAGTGTCTGCAAAAGAAACCTCATGCTGAGAGTTCAATTCCCCTCCATACAGAACCTTTCTTTTTCTTTCCTCAGTCATAAAGATTCTTTAAGGAACCAATTTTAGTTCCACTACACTAGTCACTCTATAATTTCTATTGTAAGTTGCCATTTTTCCTCTTTCTGAATTATTTCTATTTTCATTCAGAATCTTAAACAGACAGACCAACTTAACCCTTCCACATAAACCTAATATAATCCAGCATAGATTTTTAATTTTTTACTATTTTGTACTGCACCTCTGTGCACTGGCGTTTTTCCTTTTTATCTAACCCTTTCCTTACCAATGCTGCCTTAAGGCAGCACCAAGAGAATACCAATGCTGCCTCAAGGCAGCACCGTGAGAGTACCAATGCTGCCTTAAGGCAGCACCATGGGAATACCGATGCTGCCTTGAGGCAGCTGATTTATATTATTAAATATTTTATATTATATCAGTAAATAATGGACAGATTTCTTTTAAAATTCAGTATATATAGAAAATAATATTGTACTTATGATTAGAGTCGAATTCAGATGAATGGCTTACTATGGCGATGTTGATACTTGATTATATAAAGCATAAGTCTTAGCTTTAGGCCAACTATAAGACAGAGTGTGGTTGGCGCCACCTATCAGGCATATCACATTTTCATGATTTCTCCATAATATATTAATTCTAAATACAAAACAACTCCCCAGATGTGTTCTCCATGTCTTTTTATGATGATTAATGTAAAAATAACATAATGTCATTGTGATGAAAAAAAAATACACATCTTTGTAGGTGCAATGCTATATTTGGCCTATGTACAGGCTTTTGTCAACGGAGCAAAAAAGAGTATCAAATTCTTCCTGCAATTGGGAATATCAATATAATTATCAAATATTGATCGAATTCATAATTAATGGAATGGAAATAAAGCCTGAAGTCTCTGCGTCCTTTCGGTATCATTAAAATTAACTTATTATCTCCCTAAGTTATCTAAATTGGCTAATTTGCGAAGCACCCCTCTGCACTTTGAGTAATTTTCTATGGCTTGCAGAATAGGCCGGTATTTAGAAGTCTGTACAACGTGCAACGTTCGGTACTAGCGGGATAATTCACCGCAGGGGGCGCAGTTGTTAACGCACTGCGTGCTACGCTAGGCGCGGTAAGGAAAGGGTTAAAAAGGTGCCATGGTCCCGATACACCCCGATATAGCTATAGTTGCAACCAGCGTAATCAACCATTTTTCTTTTATAATTCCAGAAATAATGCATATTTATGATTGATAATCTATCTGTAGATACAAAACATAGTATATGATATATCATAATGCTGTTTAATGAAAAAATTTGTTCCAATTTAAAGTATGAAATAATCAATTTGAGATATCTATCTATTATCAAATTTCACCATAATTGCGGAGCAGCATTATCATTATATATTCCAGATGTTCTGAAAATTTCATAATTTCATAGTGCAGTTTCTAATATTATATTTCATATTATCCCACATTTTTAACAGCAAAATTAAAAAAAATTGAGGGGGTTTGGTGTCGTCATCTACAGCTTACAAAGACACCGCTTACAACGACCCATTGAATAATGATTCATACAATAATTTTGTCACACAGAACATCCCCACAGCATTGCCAGTCACTAGGAAATGAATTCTGGCCATTCTTGCCTCTCATATAGCTCAACTTGGTGGCCCAGTGGTTAGGGCAGTTGACTTGTAGTCAGAGGTTGTTTGTCTACATGGGTACGAATCCCAGTAGCAGCCTGACATGTTGGTTTAAGTTGGTCCAACCTCACTCACGTCACTCACGTGTAGGGAGAAGGAAGTTTATGAAATTACCTTGGTGAATGTCGATATCTATTTTGTGAATGACAAAATTTATTTTCTGCAATGACAAAATTTATTTCGTCATTGACGAAAGTGATTTTGTGAATTACAAATCTTTTTTCGTGAATGAAGAAAGTCATTTCGTTAACAGTTCTAATGTCAGTTCTTCCACACTAGAATAATCTCTATTTCTTCTTTTAAATTGCTTATATTTCCGCTTTTGAATCTTACAAAGTTTATCCACTGGAATGACAGACCTATCGCATTGAGTTATCATTGACTATGAATCAAATTGGATTTGAGCATTCATTTAAGCCCTTTCTCATGCACCAGTTACAGTAGACCACCGCCTAATGGCAACCTGGTTTGCAGAACAGCGTTAACTGACAACTTTCCTCAGAACAGTTCTTTCTAATAAATATGCAAGTGCCTCCCCCTCCCCTATGTAGGCAGACACTTTGGCCCCCCTTGGAGTGTGTATGTTTACAAGGGGTTCTACTCTACTTCACATTCTGGGGCATGCAGTATAAACTGTGTACAGCACACGTGTGCAGTAATCATAGCTTACTGCAGGGCTTGGGCAGAAATAGATATCAACACATGGTCAACATGTGATGTCTTAGAATGGAGACATTAGTATTTTGACAACCTTCTACATCTATTCAGGGTAAAATACTTGTATTCTAGGGTGTATAATGAAGGCAAGAAAGCTTCAGTTTATGCATAGTTATAACAGTAAGTCGGCAGTAATTCTCTTCTGTTATCAGTATGCACAACATAAACCCACCCAGAACTTTTCTTTGTTTACAGAGTCATTGAATTTGGTTCAGGAAGTAATGAAAGTTCTACTGCACTAGTCACTTCGTAGAATAATCTCTTAGAATCAGGCAAGATAGTTTCAGGCTGTGTATACTGATATCATACTGCAGTCAAGAATTCTGTTCTGTTGCCAGTATGCACAAACTGAAGTCATCTTGTCATATTCCTTTATCACAACTTTATCACAGTACAGCACTGACACTGTTTGGAAATGACCAAGAGTATGGTTATCTTATCCCTTATCTTATCCCTTGGCTCTACTGGTATAGTCTAAGCACAGCACTGACACTGGGTGGATATGAACGGAACTAGCATTTTCATTACAGTGCCTGCCACCTGGTGTATTGTGAGGAACTAGATTTGTCCATGCATTCAGGAATCCCTGAAACATTCCCTCTACAAGTCAGTTTAAGTAGTCTAGAAGTAGAGTGTCTGCAAAAGAAACCTCATGCTGAGAGTTCAATTCCCCTCCATACAGAACCTTTCTTTTTCTTTCCTCAGTCATAAAGATTCTTTAAGGAACCAATTTTAGTTCCACTACACTAGTCACTCTATAATTTCTATTGTAAGTTGCCATTTTTCCTCTTTCTGAATTATTTCTATTTTCATTCAGAATCTTAAACAGACAGACCAACTTAACCCTTCCACATAAACCTAATATAATCCAGCATAGATTTTTAATTTTTTACTATTTTGTACTGCACCTCTGTGCACTGGCGTTTTTCCTTTTTATCTAACCCTTTCCTTACCAATGCTGCCTTAAGGCAGCACCAAGAGAATACCAATGCTGCCTCAAGGCAGCACCGTGAGAGTACCAATGCTGCCTTAAGGCAGCACCATGGGAATACCGATGCTGCCTTGAGGCAGCTGATTTATATTATTAAATATTTTATATTATATCAGTAAATAATGGACAGATTTCTTTTAAAATTCAGTATATATAGAAAATAATATTGTACTTATGATTAGAGTCGAATTCAGATGAATGGCTTACTATGGCGATGTTGATACTTGATTATATAAAGCATAAGTCTTAGCTTTAGGCCAACTATAAGACAGAGTGTGGTTGGCGCCACCTATCAGGCATATCACATTTTCATGATTTCTCCATAATATATTAATTCTAAATACAAAACAACTCCCCAGATGTGTTCTCCATGTCTTTTTATGATGATTAATGTAAAAATAACATAATGTCATTGTGATGAAAAAAAAATACACATCTTTGTAGGTGCAATGCTATATTTGGCCTATGTACAGGCTTTTGTCAACGGAGCAAAAAAGAGTATCAAATTCTTCCTGCAATTGGGAATATCAATATAATTATCAAATATTGATCGAATTCATAATTAATGGAATGGAAATAAAGCCTGAAGTCTCTGCGTCCTTTCGGTATCATTAAAATTAACTTATTATCTCCCTAAGTTATCTAAATTGGCTAATTTGCGAAGCACCCCTCTGCACTTTGAGTAATTTTCTATGGCTTGCAGAATAGGCCGGTATTTAGAAGTCTGTACAACGTGCAACGTTCGGTACTAGCGGGATAATTCACCGCAGGGGGCGCAGTTGTTAACGCACTGCGTGCTACGCTAGGCGCGGTAAGGAAAGGGTTAAAAAGGTGCCATGGTCCCGATACACCCCGATATAGCTATAGTTGCAACCAGCGTAATCAACCATTTTTCTTTTATAATTCCAGAAATAATGCATATTTATGATTGATAATCTATCTGTAGATACAAAACATAGTATATGATATATCATAATGCTGTTTAATGAAAAAATTTGTTCCAATTTAAAGTATGAAATAATCAATTTGAGATATCTATCTATTATCAAATTTCACCATAATTGCGGAGCAGCATTATCATTATATATTCCAGATGTTCTGAAAATTTCATAATTTCATAGTGCAGTTTCTAATATTATATTTCATATTATCCCACATTTTTAACAGCAAAATTAAAAAAAATTGAGGGGGTTTGGTGTCGTCATCTACAGCTTACAAAGACACCGCTTACAACGACCCATTGAATAATGATTCATACAATAATTTTGTCACACAGAACATCCCCACAGCATTGCCAGTCACTAGGAATTGAATTCTGGCCATTCTTGCCTCTCATATAGCTCAACTTGGTGGCCCAGTGGTTAGGGCAGTTGACTTGTAGTCAGAGGTTGTTTGTCTGCATGGGTACGAATCCCAGTAGCAGTCTGACATGTTGGTTTAAGTTGGTCCAACCTCACTCACGTCACTCACGTGTAGGGAGAAGGAAGTTTATGAAATTACTTTGGTGAATGTCGAAATCTATTTTGTGAATGACAAAATTTATTTTCTGCAATGACAAAATTTATTTCGTGATTGACGAAAGTAATTTTGTGAATTACAAATCTTTTTTTGTGAATGAAGAAAGTCATTTCGTTAACAGTTCTAATGTCAGTTCTTCCACACTAGAATAATCTCTATTTCTTCTTTTAAATTGGTTATATTTCCGCTTTTGAATCTTACAAAGTTTATCCACTGGAATGACAGACCTATCGCATTGAGTTATCATTGACTATGAATCAAATTGGATTTGAGCATTCATTTAAGCCCTTTCTCATGCACCAGTTACAGTAGACCACCGCCTAATGGCAACCTGGTTTGCAGAACAGCGTTAACTGACAACTTTCCTCAGAACAGTTCTTTCTAATAAATATGCAAGTGCCTCCCCCTCCCCTATGTAGGCAGACACTTTGGCCCCCCTTGGAGTGTGTATGTTTACAAGGGGTTCTACTCTACTTCACATTCTGGGGCATGCAGTATAAACTGTGTACAGCACACGTGTGCAGTAATCATAGCTTACTGCAGGGCTTGGGCAGAAATAGATATCAACACATGGTCAACATGTGATGTCTTAGAATGGAGACATTAATATTTTGACAACCTTCTACATCTATTCAGGGTAAAATACTTGTATTCTAGGGTGTATAATGAAGGCAAGAAAGCTTCAGTTTATGCATAGTTATAACAGTAAGTCGGCAGTAATTCTCTTCTGTTATCAGTATGCCCAACATAAACCCACCCAGAACTTTTCTTTGTTTACAGAGTCATTGAATTTGGTTCAGGAAGTAATGAAAGTTCTACTGCACTAGTCACTTCGTAGAATAATCTCTTAGAATCAGGCAAGATAGTTTCAGGCTGTGTATACTGATATCATACTGCAGTCAAGAATTCTGTTCTGTTGCCAGTATGCACAAGCTGAAGTCATCTTGTCATATTCCTTTATCACAACTTTATCACAGTACAGCACTGACACTGTTTGGAAATGACCAAGAGTATGGTTATCTTATCCCTTATCTTATCCCTTGGCTCTACTGGTATAGTCTAAGCACAGCACTGACACTGGGTGGATATGAACGGAACTAGCATTTTCATTACAGTGCCTGCCACCTGGTGTATTGTGAGGAACTAGATTTGCCCATGCATTCAGGAATCCCTGAAACATTCCCTCTACAAGTCAGTTTTAGTAGTCTAGAAGTAGAGTGTCTGCAAAAGAAACCTCATGCTGAGAGTTCAATTCCCCTCCATACAGAACCTTTCTTTTTCTTTCCTCAGTCATAAAGATTCTTTAAGGAACCAATTTTAGTTCCACTACACTAGTCACTCTATAATTTCTATTGTAAGTTGCCATTTTTCCTCTTTCTGAATTATTTCTATTTTCATTCAGAATCTTAAACAGACAGACCAACTTAACCCTTCCACATAAACCTAATATAATCCAGCATAGATTTTTAATTTGTTTACTATTCTGTACTGCACCTCTCTGCACTGGCGTTTTTCCTTTTTATCTAACCCTTTCCTTACCAATGCTGCCTTAAGGCAGCACCAAGAGAATACCAATGCTGCCTCAAGGCAGCACCGTGAGAGTACCAATGCTGCCTTAAGGCAGCACCATGGGAATACCGATGCTGCCTTGAGGCAGCTGATTTATATTATTAAATATTTTATATTATATCAGTAAATAATGGACAGATTTCTTTTAAAATTCAGTATATATAGAAAATAATATTGTACTTATGATTAGAGTCGAATTCAGATGAATGGCTTACTATGGCGATGTTGATACTTGATTATATAAAGCATAAGTCTTAGCTTTAGGCCAACTATAAGACAGAGTGCGGTTGGCGCCACCTATCAGGCATATCACATTTTCATGATTTCTCCATAATATATTAATTCTAAATACAAAACAACTCCCCAGATGTGTTCTCCATGTCTTTTTATGATGATTAATGTAAAAATAACATAATGTCATTGTGATGAAAAAATAGATACACATCTTTGTAGGTGCAGTGCTATATTTGGCCTATGTACAGGCTTTTGTCAACGGAGCAAAAAAGAGTATCAAATTCTTCCTGCAATTGGGAATATCAATATAATTATCAAATATTGATCGAATTCATAATTAATGGAATGGAAATAAAGCCTGAAGTCTCTGCGTCTTTTCGGTATCATTAAAATTATCTAATTATCTCCCTAAGTTATCTAAATTGGCTAATTTGCGAAGCACCCCTCTGCACTTTGAGTAATTTTCTATGGCTTGCAGAATAGGCCGGTATTTAGAAGTCTGTACAACGTGCAACGTTCGGTACTAGCAGGATAATTCACCGCAGGGGGCGCGGTCGTTAACGCACTCCGTGCTACGCTAGGCGCGGTAAGGAAAGGGTTAAAAAGGTGCCATGGTCCCGATACACCCCGATATAGCTATAGTTGCAACCAGCGTAATCAACCATTTTTCTTTTATAATTCCAGAAATAATGCATATATATGATTGATAATCTATCTGTAGATACAAAACATAGTATATGATATATCATAATGCTGTTTAATGAAAAAATTTGTTCCAATTTAAAGTATGAAATAATCAATTTGAGATATCTATCTATTATCAAATTTCACCATAATTGCGGAGCAGCATTATCATTATATATTCCAGATGTTCTGAAAATTTCATAATTTCATAGTGCAGTTTCTACTATCATATTCCATATTATCCCACATTTTTAACAGCAAAAAAAAAAGAAATTGAGGGGGTTTGTGTCGTCATCTACAGCTTACAAAGACACCGCTTACAACGACCCATTGAATAATGATTCATACAATAATTTTGTCACACAGAACATCCCCACAGCATTGCCAGTCACTAGGAATTGAATTCTGTCCATTCTTGCCTCTCATATAGCTCAACTTGGTGGCCCAGTGGTTAGGGCAGTTGACTTGTAGTCAGAGGTTGTTTGTCTGCATGTGTACGAATCCCAGTAGCAGCCTGACATGTTGGTTTAAGTTGGTCCAACCTCACTCACGTCACTCACGTCACTCACGTGTAGGGAGAAGGAAGTTTATGAAATTACCTTGGTGAATGTCGATATCTATTTTGTGAATGACAAAATTTATTTTCTGCAATGACAAAATTTATTTCGTCATTGACGAAAGTGATTTTGTGAATTACAAATCTTTTTTCGTGAATGAAGAAAGTCATTTCGTTAACAGTTCTAATGTCAGTTCTTCCACACTAGAATAATCTCTATTTCTTCTTTTAAATTGCTTATATTTCCGCTTTTGAATCTTACAAAGTTTATCCACTGGAATGACAGACCTATCGCATTGAGTTATCATTGACTATGAATCAAATTGGATTTGAGCATTCATTTAAGCCCTTTCTCATGCACCAGTTACAGTAGACCACCGCCTAATGGCAACCTGGTTTGCAGAACAGCGTTAACTGACAACTTTCCTCAGAACAGTTCTTTCTAATAAATATGCAAGTGCCTCCCCCTCCCCTATGTAGGCAGACACTTTGGCCCCCCTTGGAGTGTGTATGTTTACAAGGGGTTCTACTCTACTTCACATTCTGGGGCATGCAGTATAAACTGTGTACAGCACACGTGTGCAGTAATCATAGCTTACTGCAGGGCTTGGGCAGAAATAGATATCAACACATGGTCAACATGTGATGTCTTAGAATGGAGACATTAGTATTTTGACAACCTTCTACATCTATTCAGGGTAAAATACTTGTATTCTAGGGTGTATAATGAAGGCAAGAAAGCTTCAGTTTATGCATAGTTATAACAGTAAGTCGGCAGTAATTCTCTTCTGTTATCAGTATGCACAACATAAACCCACCCAGAACTTTTCTTTGTTTACAGAGTCATTGAATTTGGTTCAGGAAGTAATGAAAGTTCTACTGCACTAGTCACTTCGTAGAATAATCTCTTAGAATCAGGCAAGATAGTTTCAGGCTGTGTATACTGATATCATACTGCAGTCAAGAATTCTGTTCTGTTGCCAGTATGCACAAACTGAAGTCATCTTGTCATATTCCTTTATCACAACTTTATCACAGTACAGCACTGACACTGTTTGGAAATGACCAAGAGTATGGTTATCTTATCCCTTATCTTATCCCTTGGCTCTACTGGTATAGTCTAAGCACAGCACTGACACTGGGTGGATATGAACGGAACTAGCATTTTCATTACAGTGCCTGCCACCTGGTGTATTGTGAGGAACTAGATTTGTCCATGCATTCAGGAATCCCTGAAACATTCCCTCTACAAGTCAGTTTAAGTAGTCTAGAAGTAGAGTGTCTGCAAAAGAAACCTCATGCTGAGAGTTCAATTCCCCTCCATACAGAACCTTTCTTTTTCTTTCCTCAGTCATAAAGATTCTTTAAGGAACCAATTTTAGTTCCACTACACTAGTCACTCTATAATTTCTATTGTAAGTTGCCATTTTTCCTCTTTCTGAATTATTTCTATTTTCATTCAGAATCTTAAACAGACAGACCAACTTAACCCTTCCACATAAACCTAATATAATCCAGCATAGATTTTTAATTTTTTACTATTTTGTACTGCACCTCTGTGCACTGGCGTTTTTCCTTTTTATCTAACCCTTTCCTTACCAATGCTGCCTTAAGGCAGCACCAAGAGAATACCAATGCTGCCTCAAGGCAGCACCGTGAGAGTACCAATGCTGCCTTAAGGCAGCACCATGGGAATACCGATGCTGCCTTGAGGCAGCTGATTTATATTATTAAATATTTTATATTATATCAGTAAATAATGGACAGATTTCTTTTAAAATTCAGTATATATAGAAAATAATATTGTACTTATGATTAGAGTCGAATTCAGATGAATGGCTTACTATGGCGATGTTGATACTTGATTATATAAAGCATAAGTCTTAGCTTTAGGCCAACTATAAGACAGAGTGTGGTTGGCGCCACCTATCAGGCATATCACATTTTCATGATTTCTCCATAATATATTAATTCTAAATACAAAACAACTCCCCAGATGTGTTCTCCATGTCTTTTTATGATGATTAATGTAAAAATAACATAATGTCATTGTGATGAAAAAAAAATACACATCTTTGTAGGTGCAATGCTATATTTGGCCTATGTACAGGCTTTTGTCAACGGAGCAAAAAAGAGTATCAAATTCTTCCTGCAATTGGGAATATCAATATAATTATCAAATATTGATCGAATTCATAATTAATGGAATGGAAATAAAGCCTGAAGTCTCTGCGTCCTTTCGGTATCATTAAAATTAACTTATTATCTCCCTAAGTTATCTAAATTGGCTAATTTGCGAAGCACCCCTCTGCACTTTGAGTAATTTTCTATGGCTTGCAGAATAGGCCGGTATTTAGAAGTCTGTACAACGTGCAACGTTCGGTACTAGCGGGATAATTCACCGCAGGGGGCGCAGTTGTTAACGCACTGCGTGCTACGCTAGGCGCGGTAAGGAAAGGGTTAAAAAGGTGCCATGGTCCCGATACACCCCGATATAGCTATAGTTGCAACCAGCGTAATCAACCATTTTTCTTTTATAATTCCAGAAATAATGCATATTTATGATTGATAATCTATCTGTAGATACAAAACATAGTATATGATATATCATAATGCTGTTTAATGAAAAAATTTGTTCCAATTTAAAGTATGAAATAATCAATTTGAGATATCTATCTATTATCAAATTTCACCATAATTGCGGAGCAGCATTATCATTATATATTCCAGATGTTCTGAAAATTTCATAATTTCATAGTGCAGTTTCTAATATTATATTTCATATTATCCCACATTTTTAACAGCAAAATTAAAAAAAATTGAGGGGGTTTGGTGTCGTCATCTACAGCTTACAAAGACACCGCTTACAACGACCCATTGAATAATGATTCATACAATAATTTTGTCACACAGAACATCCCCACAGCATTGCCAGTCACTAGGAAATGAATTCTGGCCATTCTTGCCTCTCATATAGCTCAACTTGGTGGCCCAGTGGTTAGGGCAGTTGACTTGTAGTCAGAGGTTGTTTGTCTACATGGGTACGAATCCCAGTAGCAGCCTGACATGTTGGTTTAAGTTGGTCCAACCTCACTCACGTCACTCACGTGTAGGGAGAAGGAAGTTTATGAAATTACTTTGGTGAATGTCGAAATCTATTTTGTGAATGACAAAATTTATTTTCTGCAATGACAAAATTTATTTCGTGATTGACGAAAGTGATTTTGTGAATTACAAATCTTTTTTCGTGAATGAAGAAAGTCATTTCGTTAACAGTTCTAATGTCAGTTCTTCCACACTAGAATAATCTCTATTTCTTCTTTTAAATTGCTTATATTTCCGCTTTTGAATCTTACAAAGTTTATCCACTGGAATGACAGACCTATCGCATTGAGTTATCATTGACTATGAATCAAATTGGATTTGAGCATTCATTTAAGCCCTTTCTCATGCACCAGTTACAGTAGACCACCGCCTAATGGCAACCTGGTTTGCAGAACAGCGTTAACTGACAACTTTCCTCAGAACAGTTCTTTCTAATAAATATGCAAGTGCCTCCCCCTCCCCTATGTAGGCAGACACTTTGGCCCCCCTTGGAGTGTGTATGTTTACAAGGGGTTCTACTCTACTTCACATTCTGGGGCATGCAGTATAAACTGTGTACAGCACACGTGTGCAGTAATCATAGCTTACTGCAGGGCTTGGGCAGAAATAGATATCAACACATGGTCAACATGTGATGTCTTAGAATGGAGACATTAGTATTTTGACAACCTTCTACATCTATTCAGGGTAAAATACTTGTATTCTAGGGTGTATAATGAAGGCAAGAAAGCTTCAGTTTATGCATAGTTATAACAGTAAGTCGGCAGTAATTCTCTTCTGTTATCAGTATGCCCAACATAAACCCACCCAGAACTTTTCTTTGTTTACAGAGTCATTGAATTTGGTTCAGGAAGTAATGAAAGTTCTAGTGCACTAGTCACTTCGTAGAATAATCTCTTAGAATCAGGCAAGATAGTTTCAGGCTGTGTATACTGATATCATACTGCAGTCAAGAATTCTGTTCTGTTGCCAGTATGCACAAGCTGAAGTCATCTTGTCATATTCCTTTATCACAACTTTATCACAGTACAGCACTGATACTGTTTGGAAATGACCAAGAGTATGGTTATCTTATCCCTTATCTTATCCCTTGGCTCTACTGGTATAGTCTAAGCACAGCACTGACACTGGGTGGATATGAACGGAACTAGCATTTTCATTACAGTGCCTGCCACCTGGTGTATTGTGAGGAACTAGATTTGTCCATGCATTCAGGAATCCCTGAAACATTCCCTCTACAAGTCAGTTTAAGTAGTCTAGAAGTAGAGTGTCTGCAAAAGAAACCTCATGCTGAGAGTTCAATTCCCCTCCATACAGAACCTTTCTTTTTCTTTCCTCAGTCATAAAGATTCTTTAAGGAACCAATTTTAGTTCCACTACACTAGTCACTCTATAATTTCTATTGTAAGTTGCCATTTTTCCTCTTTCTGAATTATTTCTATTTTCATTCAGAATCTTAAACAGACAGACCAACTTAACCCTTCCACATAAACCTAATATAATCCAGCATAGATTTTTAATTTTTTTACTATTTTGTACTGCACCTCTCTGCACTGGCGTTTTTCCTTTTTATCTAACCCTTTCCTTACCAATGCTGCCTTAAGGCAGCACCAAGAGAATACCAATGCTGCCTCAAGGCAGCACCGTGAGAGTACCAATGCTGCCTTAAGGCAGCACCATGGGAATACCGATGCTGCCTTGAGGCAGCTGATTTATATTATTAAATATTTTATATTATATCAGTAAATAATGGACAGATTTCTTTTAAAATTCAGTATATAGAGAAAATAATATTGTACTTATGATTAGAGTCGAATTCAGATGAATGGCTTACTATGGCGATGTTGATACTTGATTATATAAAGCATAAGTCTTAGCTTTAGGCCAACTATAAGACAGAGTGCGGTTGGCGCCACCTATCAGGCATATCACATTTTCATGATTTCTCCATAATATATTAATTCTAAATACAAAACAACTCCCCAGATGTGTTCTCCATGTCTTTTTATGATGATTAATGTAAAAATAACATAATATCATTGTGATGAAAAAATAGATACACATCTTTGTAGGTGCAGTGCTATATTTGGCCTATGTACAGGCTTTTGTCAACGGAGCAAAAAAGAGTATCAAATTCTTCCTGCAATTGGGAATATCAATATAATTATCAAATATTGATCGAATTCATAATTAATGGAATGGAAATAAAGCCTGAAGTCTCTGCGTCTTTTCGGTATCATTAAAATTATCTAATTATCTCCCTAAGTTATCTAAATTGGCTAATTTGCGAAGCACCCCTCTGCACTTTGAGTAATTTTCTATGGCTTGCAGAATAGGCCGGTATTTAGAAGTCTGTACAACGTGCAACGTTCGGTACTAGCGGGATAATTCACCGCAGGGGGCGCGGTCGTTAACGCACTCCGTGCTACGCTAGGCGCGGTAAGGAAAGGGTTAAAAAGGTGCCATGGTCCCGATACACCCCGATATAGCTATAGTTGCAACCAGCGTAATCAACCATTTTTCTTTTATAATTCCAGAAATAATGCATATTTATGATTGATAATCTATCTGTAGATACAAAACATAGTATATGATATATCATAATGCTGTTTAATGAAAAAATTTGTTCCAATTTAAAGTATGAAATAATCAATTTGAGATATCTATCTATTATCAAATTTCACCATAATTGCGGAGCAGCATTATCATTATATATTCCAGATGTTCTGAAAATTTCATAATTTCATAGTGCAGTTTCTACTATCATATTCCATATTATCCCATATTTTTAACAGCAAAAAAAAAAGAAATTGAGGGGGTTTGGTGTCGTCATCTACAGCTTACAAAGACACTGCTTACAACGACCCATTGAATAATGATTCATACAATAATTTTGTCACACAGAACATCCCCACAGCATTGCCAGTCACTAGGAATTGAATTCTGTCCATTCTTGCCTCTCATATAGCTCAACTTGGTGGCCCAGTGGTTAGGGCAGTTGACTTGTAGTCAGAGGTTGCTTGTCTGCATGGGTACGAATCCCAGTAGCAGTCTGACATGTTGGTTTAAGTTGGTCCAACCTCAAACACGTCACTCACGTGTAGGGAGAAGGAAGTTTATGAAATTACTTTGGTGAATGTCGAAATCTATTTTGTGAATGACAAAATTTGTTTTCTGCAATGACAAAATTTATTTCGTGATTGACGAAAGTAATTTTGTGAATTACAAATCTTTTTTTGTGAATGAAGAAAGTCATTTCGTTAACAGTTCTAATGTCAGTTCTTCCACACTAGAATAATCTCTATTTCTTCTTTTAAATTGGTTATATTTCCGCTTTTGAATCTTACAAAGTTTATCCACTGGAATGACAGACCTATCGCATTGAGTTATCATTGACTATGAATCAAATTGGATTTGAGCATTCATTTAAGCCTTTCTCATGCACCAGTTACAGTAGACCACCGCCTAATGGCAACCTGGTTTGCAGAACAGCGTTAACTGACAACTTTCCTCAGAACAGTTCTTTCTAATAAATATGCAAGTGCCTCCCCCTCCCCTATGTAGGCAGACACTTTGGCCCCCCTTGGAGTGTGTATGTTTACAAGGGGTTCTACTCTACTTCACATTCTGGGGCATGCAGTATAAACTGTGTACAGCACACGTGTGCAGTAATCATAGCTTACTGCAGGGCTTGGGCAGAAATAGATATCAACACATGGTCACCATGTGATGTCTTAGAATGGAGACATTAATATTTTGACAACCTTCTACATCTATTCAGGGTAAAATACTTGTATTCTAGGGTGTATAATGAAGGCAAGAAAGCTTCAGTTTATGCATAGTTATAACAGTAAGTCGGCAGTAATTCTCTTCTGTTATCAGTATGCACAACATAAACCCACCCAGAACTTTTCTTTGTTTACAGAGTCATTGAATTTGGTTCAGGAAGTAATGAAAGTTCTACTGCACTAGTCACTTCGTAGAATAATCTCTTAGAATCAGGCAAGATAGTTTCAGGCTGTGTATACTGATATCATACTGCAGTCAAGAATTCTGTTCTGTTGCCAGTATGCACAAGCTGAAGTCATCTTGTCATATTCCTTTATCACAACTTTATCACAGTACAGCACTGACACTGTTTGGAAATGACCAAGAGTATGGTTATCTTATCCCTTATCTTATCCCTTGGCTCTACTGGTATAGTCTAAGCACAGCACTGACACTGGGTGGATATGAACGGAACTAGCATTTTCATTACAGTGCCTGCCACCTGGTGTATTGTGAGGAACTAGATTTGCCCATGCATTCAGGAATCCCTGAAACATTCCCTCTACAAGTCAGTTTTAGTAGTCTAGAAGTAGAGTGTCTGCAAAAGAAACCTCATGCTGAGAGTTCAATTCCCCTCCATACAGAACCTTTCTTTTTCTTTCCTCAGTCATAAAGATTCTTTAAGGAACCAATTTTAGTTCCACTACACTAGTCACTCTATAATTTCTATTGTAAGTTGCCATTTTTCCTCTTTCTGAATTATTTCTATTTTCATTCAGAATCTTAAACAGACAGACCAACTTAACCCTTCCACATAAACCTAATATAATCCAGCATAGATTTTTAATTTGTTTACTATTCTGTACTGCACCTCTCTGCACTGGCGTTTTTCCTTTTTATCTAACCCTTTCCTTACCAATGCTGCCTTAAGGCAGCACCAAGAGAATACCAATGCTGCCTCAAGGCAGCACCGTGAGAGTACCAATGCTGCCTTAAGGCAGCACCATGGGAATACCGATGCTGCCTTGAGGCAGCTGATTTATATTATTAAATATTTTATATTATATCAGTAAATAATGGACAGATTTCTTTTAAAATTCAGTATATATAGAAAATAATATTGTACTTATGATTAGAGTCGAATTCAGATGAATGGCTTACTATGGCGATGTTGATACTTGATTATATAAAGCATAAGTCTTAGCTTTAGGCCAACTATAAGACAGAGTGCGGTTGGCGCCACCTATCAGGCATATCACATTTTCATGATTTCTCCATAATATATTAATTCTAAATACAAAACAACTCCCCAGATGTGTTCTCCATGTCTTTTTATGATGATTAATGTAAAAATAACATAATGTCATTGTGATGAAAAAATAGATACACATCTTTGTAGGTGCAGTGCTATATTTGGCCTATGTACAGGCTTTTGTCAACGGAGCAAAAAAGAGTATCAAATTCTTCCTGCAATTGGGAATATCAATATAATTATCAAATATTGATCGAATTCATAATTAATGGAATGGAAATAAAGCCTGAAGTCTCTGCGTCTTTTCGGTATCATTAAAATTATCTAATTATCTCCCTAAGTTATCTAAATTGGCTAATTTGCGAAGCACCCCTCTGCACTTTGAGTAATTTTCTATGGCTTGCAGAATAGGCCGGTATTTAGAAGTCTGTACAACGTGCAACGTTCGGTACTAGCGGGATAATTCACCGCAGGGGGCGCGGTCGTTAACGCACTGCGTGCTACGCTAGGCGCGGTAAGGAAAGGGTTAAAAAGGTGCCATGGTCCCGATACACCCCGATATAGCTATAGTTGCAACCAGCGTAATCAACCATTTTTCTTTTATAATTCCAGAAATAATGCATATTTATGATTGATAATCTATCTGTAGATACAAAACATAGTATATGATATATCATAATGCTGTTTAATGAAAAAATTTGTTCCAATTTAAAGTATGAAATAATCAATTTGAGATATCTATCTATTATCAAATTTCACCATAATTGCGGAGCAGCATTATCATTATATATTCCAGATGTTCTGAAAATTTCATAATTTCATAGTGCAGTTTCTACTATCAGATCCATATTATCCCATATTTTTAATAGCAAAAAAAAAGAAATTGAGGGGGTTTGTGTCGTCATCTACAGCTTACAAAGACACCTCTTACAACGACCCATTGAATAATGATTCATACAATAATTTTGTCACACAGAACATCCCCACAGCATTGCCAGTCACTAGGAATTGAATTCTGTCCATTCTTGCCTCTCATATAGCTCAACTTGGTGGCCCAGTGGTTAGGGCAGTTGACTTGTAGTCAGAGGTTGTTTGTCTGCATGTGTACGAATCCCAGTAGCAGCCTGACATGTTGGTTTAAGTTAGTCCAACCTCACTCACGTCACTCACGTCACTCACGTGTAGGGAGAAGGAAGTTTATGAAATTACTTTGGTGAATGTCGAAATCTATTTTGTGAATGACAAAATTTATTTTCTGCAATGACAAAATTTATTTCGTCATTGACCAAAGTGATTTTGTGAATTACAAATCTTTTTTCGTGAATGAAGAAAGTCATTTCGTTAACAGTTCTAATGTCAGTTCTTCCACACTAGAATAATCTCTATTTCTTCTTTTAAATTGCTTATATTTCCGCTTTTGAATCTTACAAAATTTATCCACTGGAATGACAGACCTATTGCATTGAGTTATCATTGACTATGAATCAAATTGGATTTGAGCATTCATTTAAGCCCTTTCTCATGCACCAGTTACAGTAGACCACTGCCTAATGGCAACCTGGTTTGCAGAACAGCGTTTACTGACAACTTTCCTCAGAACAGTTCTTTCTAATAAATATGCAAGTGCCTCCCCCTCCCCTATGTAGGCAGACACTTTGGCCCCCCTTGGAGTGTGTATGTTTACAAGGGGTTCTACTCTACTTCACATTCTGGGGCATGCAGTATAAACTGTGTACAGCACACGTGTGCAGTAATCATAGCTTACTGCAGGGCTTGGGCAGAAATAGATATCAACACATGGTCAACATGTGATGTCTTAGAATGGAGACATTAGTATTTTGACAACCTTCTACATCTATTCAGGGTAAAATACTTGTATTCTAGGGTGTATAATGAAGGCAAGAAAGCTTCAGTTTATGCATAGTTATAACAGTAAGTTGGCAGTAATTCTCTTCTGTTATCAGTATGCACAACATAAACCCACCCAGAACTTTTCTTTGTTTACAGAGTCATTGAATTTGGTTCAGGAAGTAATGAAAGTTCTACTGCACTAGTCACTTCGTAGAATAATCTCTTAGAATCAGGCAAGATAGTTTCAGGCTGTGTATACTGATATCATACTGCAGTCAAGAATTCTGTTCTGTTGCCAGTATGCACAAGCTGAAGTCATCTTGTCATATTCCTTTATCACAACTTTATCACAGTAAGCACTGATACTGTTTGGAAATGACCAAGAGTATGGTTATCTTATCCCTTATCTTATCCCTTGGCTCTACTGGTATAGTCTAAGCACAGCACTGACACTGGGTGGATATGAACGGAACTAGCATTTTCATTACAGTGCCTGCCACCTGGTGTATTGTGAGGAACTAGATTTGTCCATGCATTCAGGAATCCCTGAAACATTCCCTCTACAAGTCAGTTTAAGTAGTCTAGAAGTAGAGTGTCTGCAAAAGAAACCTCATGCTGAGAGTTCAATTCCCCTCCATACAGAACCTTTCTTTTTCTTTCCTCAGTCATAAAGATTCTTTAAGGAACCAATTTTAGTTCCACTACACTAGTCACTCTATAATTTCTATTGTAAGTTGCCATTTTTCCTCTTTCTGAATTATTTCTATTTTCATTCAGAATCTTAAACAGACAGACCAACTTAACCCTTCCACATAAACCTAATATAATCCAGCATAGATTTTTAATTTTTTTACTATTTTGTACTGCACCTCTCTGCACTGGCGTTTTTCCTTTTTATCTAACCCTTTCCTTACCAATGCTGCCTTAAGGCAGCACCAAGAGAATACCAATGCTGCCTCAAAGCAGCACCGTGAGAGTACCAATGCTGCCTTAAGGCAGCACCATGGGAATACCGATGCTGCCTTGAGGCAGCTGATTTATATTATTAAATATTTTATATTATATCAGTAAATAATGGACAGATTTCTTTTAAAATTCAGTATATATAGAAAATAATATTGTACTTATGATTAGAGTCGAATTCAGATGAATGGCTTACTATGGCGATGTTGATACTTGATTATATAAAGCATAAGTCTTAGCTTTAGGCCAACTATAAGACAGAGTGCGGTTGGTGCCACCTATCAGGCATATCACATTTTCATGATTTCTCCATAATATATTAATTCTTAATACAAAACAACTCCCCAGATGTGTTCTCCATGTCTTTTTATGATGATTAATGTAAAAATAACATAATGTCATTGTGATGAAAAAATAGATACACATCTTTGTAGGTGCAGTGCTATATTTGGCCTATGTACAGGCTTTGGTCAACGGAGCAAAAAAGAGTATCAAATTCTTCCTGCAATTGGGAATATCAATATAATTATCAAATATTGATCGAATTCATAATTAATGGAATGGAAATAAAGCCTGAAGTCTCTGCGTCTTTTCGGTATCATTAAAATTATCTAATTATCTCCCTAAGTTATCTAAATTGGCTAATTTGCGAAGCACCCCTCTGCACTTTGAGTAATTTTCTATGGCTTGCAGAATAGGCCGGTATTTAGAAGTCTGTACAACGTGCAACGTTCGGTACTAGCGGGATAATTCACCGCAGGGGGCGCGGTCGTTAACGCACTCCTTGCTACGCTAGGCGCGGTAAGGAAAGGGTTAAAAAGGTGCCATGGTCCCGATACACCCCGATATAGCTATAGTTGCAACCAGCGTAATCAACCATTTTTCTTTTATAATTCCAGAAATAATGCATATTTATGATTGATAATCTATCTGTAGATACAAAACATAGTATATGATATATCATAATGCTGTTTAATGAAAAAATTTGTTCCAATTTAAAGTATGAAATAATCAATTTGAGATATCTATCTATTATCAAATTTCACCATAATTGCGGAGCAGCATTATCATTATATATTCCAGATGTTCTGAAAATTTCATAATTTCATAGTGCAGTTTCTACTATCATATTCCATATTATCCCATATTTTTAACAGCAAAAAAAAAAGAAATTGAGGGGGTTTGGTGTCGTCATCTACAGCTTACAAAGACACTGCTTACAACGACCCATTGAATAATGATTCATACAATAATTTTGTCACACAGAACATCCCCACAGCATTGCCAGTCACTAGGAATTGAATTCTGTCCATTCTTGCCTCTCATATAGCTCAACTTGGTGGCCCAGTGGTTAGGGCAGTTGACTTGTAGTCAGAGGTTGCTTGTCTGCATGGGTACGAATCCCAGTAGCAGTCTGACATGTTGGTTTAAGTTGGTCCAACCTCAAACACGTCACTCACGTGTAGGGAGAAGGAAGTTTATGAAATTACTTTGGTGAATGTCGAAATCTATTTTGTGAATGACAAAATTTATTTTCTGCAATGACAAAATTTATTTCGTGATTGACGAAAGTAATTTTGTGAATTACAAATCTTTTTTTGTGAATGAAGAAAGTCATTTCGTTAACAGTTCTAATGTCAGTTCTTCCACACTAGAATAATCTCTATTTCTTCTTTTAAATTGGTTATATTTCCGCTTTTGAATCTTACAAAGTTTATCCACTGGAATGACAGACCTATCGCATTGAGTTATCATTGACTATGAATCAAATTGGATTTGAGCATTCATTTAAGCCTTTCTCATGCACCAGTTACAGTAGACCACCGCCTAATGGCAACCTGGTTTGCAGAACAGCGTTAACTGACAACTTTCCTCAGAACAGTTCTTTCTAATAAATATGCAAGTGCCTCCCCCTCCCCTATGTAGGCAGACACTTTGGCCCCCCTTGGAGTGTGTATGTTTACAAGGGGTTCTACTCTACTTCACATTCTGGGGCATGCAGTATAAACTGTGTACAGCACACGTGTGCAGTAATCATAGCTTACTGCAGGGCTTGGGCAGAAATAGATATCAACACATGGTCACCATGTGATGTCTTAGAATGGAGACATTAATATTTTGACAACCTTCTACATCTATTCAGGGTAAAATACTTGTATTCTAGGGTGTATAATGAAGGCAAGAAAGCTTCAGTTTATGCATAGTTATAACAGTAAGTCGGCAGTAATTCTCTTCTGTTATCAGTATGCACAACATAAACCCACCCAGAACTTTTCTTTGTTTACAGAGTCATTGAATTTGGTTCAGGAAGTAATGAAAGTTCTACTGCACTAGTCACTTCGTAGAATAATCTCTTAGAATCAGGCAAGATAGTTTCAGGCTGTGTATACTGATATCATACTGCAGTCAAGAATTCTGTTCTGTTGCCAGTATGCACAAGCTGAAGTCATCTTGTCATATTCCTTTATCACAACTTTATCACAGTACAGCACTGACACTGTTTGGAAATGACCAAGAGTATGGTTATCTTATCCCTTATCTTATCCCTTGGCTCTACTGGTATAGTCTAAGCACAGCACTGACACTGGGTGGATATGAACGGAACTAGCATTTTCATTACAGTGCCTGCCACCTGGTGTATTGTGAGGAACTAGATTTGCCCATGCATTCAGGAATCCCTGAAACATTCCCTCTACAAGTCAGTTTTAGTAGTCTAGAAGTAGAGTGTCTGCAAAAGAAACCTCATGCTGAGAGTTCAATTCCCCTCCATACAGAACCTTTCTTTTTCTTTCCTCAGTCATAAAGATTCTTTAAGGAACCAATTTTAGTTCCACTACACTAGTCACTCTATAATTTCTATTGTAAGTTGCCATTTTTCCTCTTTCTGAATTATTTCTATTTTCATTCAGAATCTTAAACAGACAGACCAACTTAACCCTTCCACATAAACCTAATATAATCCAGCATAGATTTTTAATTTGTTTACTATTCTGTACTGCACCTCTCTGCACTGGCGTTTTTCCTTTTTATCTAACCCTTTCCTTACCAATGCTGCCTTAAGGCAGCACCAAGAGAATACCAATGCTGCCTCAAGGCAGCACCGTGAGAGTACCAATGCTGCCTTAAGGCAGCACCATGGGAATACCGATGCTGCCTTGAGGCAGCTGATTTATATTATTAAATATTTTATATTATATCAGTAAATAATGGACAGATTTCTTTTAAAATTCAGTATATATAGAAAATAATATTGTACTTATGATTAGAGTCGAATTCAGATGAATGGCTTACTATGGCGATGTTGATACTTGATTATATAAAGCATAAGTCTTAGCTTTAGGCCAACTATAAGACAGAGTGCGGTTGGCGCCACCTATCAGGCATATCACATTTTCATGATTTCTCCATAATATATTAATTCTAAATACAAAACAACTCCCCAGATGTGTTCTCCATGTCTTTTTATGATGATTAATGTAAAAATAACATAATGTCATTGTGATGAAAAAATAGATACACATCTTTGTAGGTGCAGTGCTATATTTGGCCTATGTACAGGCTTTTGTCAACGGAGCAAAAAAGAGTATCAAATTCTTCCTGCAATTGGGAATATCAATATAATTATCAAATATTGATCGAATTCATAATTAATGGAATGGAAATAAAGCCTGAAGTCTCTGCGTCTTTTCGGTATCATTAAAATTATCTAATTATCTCCCTAAGTTATCTAAATTGGCTAATTTGCGAAGCACCCCTCTGCACTTTGAGTAATTTTCTATGGCTTGCAGAATAGGCCGGTATTTAGAAGTCTGTACAACGTGCAACGTTCGGTACTAGCGGGATAATTCACCGCAGGGGGCGCGGTCGTTAACGCACTGCGTGCTACGCTAGGCGCGGTAAGGAAAGGGTTAAAAAGGTGCCATGGTCCCGATACACCCCAATATAGCTATAGTTGCAACCAGCGTAATCAACCATTTTTCTTTTATAATTCCAGAAATAATGCATATTTATGATTGATAATCTATCTGTAGATACAAAACATAGTATATGATATATCATAATGCTGTTTAATGAAAAAATTTGTTCCAATTTAAAGTATGAAATAATCAATTTGAGATATCTATCTATTATCAAATTTCACCATAATTGCGGAGCAGCATTATCATTATATATTCCAGATGTTCTGAAAATTTCATAATTTCATAGTGCAGTTTCTACTATCAGATCCATATTATCCCATATTTTTAATAGCAAAAAAAAAGAAATTGAGGGGGTTTGTGTCGTCATCTACAGCTTACAAAGACACCTCTTACAACGACCCATTGAATAATGATTCATACAATAATTTTGTCACACAGAACATCCCCACAGCATTGCCAGTCACTAGGAATTGAATTCTGTCCATTCTTGCCTCTCATATAGCTCAACTTGGTGGCCCAGTGGTTAGGGCAGTTGACTTGTAGTCAGAGGTTGTTTGTCTGCATGTGTACGAATCCCAGTAGCAGCCTGACATGTTGGTTTAAGTTAGTCCAACCTCACTCACGTCACTCACGTCACTCACGTGTAGGGAGAAGGAAGTTTATGAAATTACTTTGGTGAATGTCGAAATCTATTTTGTGAATGACAAAATTTATTTTCTGCAATGACAAAATTTATTTCGTCATTGACCAAAGTGATTTTGTGAATTACAAATCTTTTTTCGTGAATGAAGAAAGTCATTTCGTTAACAGTTCTAATGTCAGTTCTTCCACACTAGAATAATCTCTATTTCTTCTTTTAAATTGCTTATATTTCCGCTTTTGAATCTTACAAAATTTATCCACTGGAATGACAGACCTATTGCATTGAGTTATCATTGACTATGAATCAAATTGGATTTGAGCATTCATTTAAGCCCTTTCTCATGCACCAGTTACAGTAGACCACTGCCTAATGGCAACCTGGTTTGCAGAACAGCGTTTACTGACAACTTTCCTCAGAACAGTTCTTTCTAATAAATATGCAAGTGCCTCCCCCTCCCCTATGTAGGCAGACACTTTGGCCCCCCTTGGAGTGTGTATGTTTACAAGGGGTTCTACTCTACTTCACATTCTGGGGCATGCAGTATAAACTGTGTACAGCACACGTGTGCAGTAATCATAGCTTACTGCAGGGCTTGGGCAGAAATAGATATCAACACATGGTCAACATGTGATGTCTTAGAATGGAGACATTAGTATTTTGACAACCTTCTACATCTATTCAGGGTAAAATACTTGTATTCTAGGGTGTATAATGAAGGCAAGAAAGCTTCAGTTTATGCATAGTTATAACAGTAAGTTGGCAGTAATTCTCTTCTGTTATCAGTATGCACAACATAAACCCACCCAGAACTTTTCTTTGTTTACAGAGTCATTGAATTTGGTTCAGGAAGTAATGAAAGTTCTACTGCACTAGTCACTTCGTAGAATAATCTCTTAGAATCAGGCAAGATAGTTTCAGGCTGTGTATACTGATATCATACTGCAGTCAAGAATTCTGTTCTGTTGCCAGTATGCACAAGCTGAAGTCATCTTGTCATATTCCTTTATCACAACTTTATCACAGTAAGCACTGATACTGTTTGGAAATGACCAAGAGTATGGTTATCTTATCCCTTATCTTATCCCTTGGCTCTACTGGTATAGTCTAAGCACAGCACTGACACTGGGTGGATATGAACGGAACTAGCATTTTCATTACAGTGCCTGCCACCTGGTGTATTGTGAGGAACTAGATTTGTCCATGCATTCAGGAATCCCTGAAACATTCCCTCTACAAGTCAGTTTAAGTAGTCTAGAAGTAGAGTGTCTGCAAAAGAAACCTCATGCTGAGAGTTCAATTCCCCTCCATACAGAACCTTTCTTTTTCTTTCCTCAGTCATAAAGATTCTTTAAGGAACCAATTTTAGTTCCACTACACTAGTCACTCTATAATTTCTATTGTAAGTTGCCATTTTTCCTCTTTCTGAATTATTTCTATTTTCATTCAGAATCTTAAACAGACAGACCAACTTAACCCTTCCACATAAACCTAATATAATCCAGCATAGATTTTTAATTTTTTTACTATTTTGTACTGCACCTCTCTGCACTGGCGTTTTTCCTTTTTATCTAACCCTTTCCTTACCAATGCTGCCTTAAGGCAGCACCAAGAGAATACCAATGCTGCCTCAAAGCAGCACCGTGAGAGTACCAATGCTGCCTTAAGGCAGCACCATGGGAATACCGATGCTGCCTTGAGGCAGCTGATTTATATTATTAAATATTTTATATTATATCAGTAAATAATGGACAGATTTCTTTTAAAATTCAGTATATATAGAAAATAATATTGTACTTATGATTAGAGTCGAATTCAGATGAATGGCTTACTATGGCGATGTTGATACTTGATTATATAAAGCATAAGTCTTAGCTTTAGGCCAACTATAAGACAGAGTGCGGTTGGTGCCACCTATCAGGCATATCACATTTTCATGATTTCTCCATAATATATTAATTCTTAATACAAAACAACTCCCCAGATGTGTTCTCCATGTCTTTTTATGATGATTAATGTAAAAATAACATAATGTCATTGTGATGAAAAAATAGATACACATCTTTGTAGGTGCAGTGCTATATTTGGCCTATGTACAGGCTTTGGTCAACGGAGCAAAAAAGAGTATCAAATTCTTCCTGCAATTGGGAATATCAATATAATTATCAAATATTGATCGAATTCATAATTAATGGAATGGAAATAAAGCCTGAAGTCTCTGCGTCTTTTCGGTATCATTAAAATTATCTAATTATCTCCCTAAGTTATCTAAATTGGCTAATTTGCGAAGCACCCTCTGCACTTTGAGTAATTTTCTATGGCTTGCAGAATAGGCCGGTATTTAGAAGTCTGTACAACGTGCAACGTTCGGTACTAGCGGGATAATTCACCGCAGGGGGCGCGGTCGTTAACGCACTGCGTGCTACGCTAGGCGCGGTAAGGAAAGGGTTAAAAAGGTGCCATGGTCCCGATACACCCCGATATAGCTATAGTTGCAACCAGCGTAATCAACCATTTTTCTTTTATAATTCCAGAAATAATGCATATTTATGATTGATAATCTATCTGTAGATACAAAACATAGTATATGATATATCATAATGCTGTTTAATGAAAAAATTTGTTCCAATTTAAAGTATGAAATAATCAATTTGAGATATCTATCTATTATCAAATTTCACCATAATTGCGGAGCAGCATTATCATTATATATTCCAGATGTTCTGAAAATTTCATAATTTCATAGTGCAGTTTCTACTATCATATTCCATATTATCCCATATTTTTAACAGCAAAAAAAAAAGAAATTGAGGGGGTTTGTGTCGTCATCTACAGCTTACAAAGACACCGCTTACAACGACCCATTGAATAATGATTCATACAATAATTTTGTCACACAGAACATCCCCACAGCATTGCCAGTCACTAGGAATTGAATTCTGTCCATTCTTGCCTCTCATATAGCTCAACTTGGTGGCCCAGTGGTTAGGGCAGTTGACTTGTAGTCAGAGGTTGTTTGTCTGCATGTGTACGAATCCCAGTAGCAGCCTGACATGTTGGTTTAAGTTGGTCCAACCTCACTCACGTCACTCACGTCACTCACGTGTAGGGAGAAGGAAGTTTATGAAATTACTTTGGTGAATGTCGAAATCTATTTTGTGAATGACAAAATTTATTTTCTGCAATGACAAAATTTATTTCGTCATTGACGAAAGAGATTTTGTGAATTACAAATCTTTTTTCGTGAATGAAGAAAGTCATTTCGTTAACAGTTCTAATGTCAGTTCTTCCACACTAGAATAATCTCTATTTCTTCTTTTAAATTGCTTATATTTCCGCTTTTGAATCTTACAAAGTTTATCCACGGGAATGACAGACCTATCGCATTGAGTTATCATTGACTATGAATCAAATTGGATTTGAGCATTCATTTAAGCCCTTTCTCATGCACCAGTTACAGTAGACCACCGCCTAATGGCAACCTGGTTTGCAGAACAGCGTTAACTGACAACTTTCCTCAGAACAGTTCTTTCTAATAAATATGCAAGTGCCTCCCCCTCCCCTATGTAGGCAGACACTTTGGCCCCCCTTGGAGTGTGTATGTTTACAAGGGGTTCTACTCTACTTCACATTCTGGGGCATGCAGTATAAACTGTGTACAGCACACGTGTGCAGTAATCATAGTTTACTGCAGGGCTTGGGCAGAAATAGATATCAACACATGGTCAACATGTGATGTCTTAGAATGGAGACATTAGTATTTTGACAACCTTCTACATCTATTCAGGGTAAAATACTTGTATTCTAGGGTGTATAATGAAGGCAAGAAAGCTTCAGTTTATGCATAGTTATAACAGTAAGTCGGCAGTAATTCTCTTCTGTTATCAGTATGCACAACATAAACCTACCCAGAACTTTTCTTTGTTTACAGAGTCATTGAATTTGGTTCAGGAAGTAATGAAAGTTCTACTGCACTAGTCACTTCGTAGAATAATCTCTTAGAATCAGGCAAGATAGTTTCAGGCTGTGTATACTGATATCATACTGCAGTCAAGAATTCTGTTCTGTTGCCAGTATGCACAAGCTGAAGTCATCTTGTCATATTCCTTTATCACAACTTTATCACAGTACAGCACTGACACTGTTTGGAAATGACCAAGAGTATGGTTATCTTATCCCTTATCTTATCCCTTGGCTCTACTGGTATAGTCTAAGCACAGCACTGACACTGGGTGGATATGAACGGAACTAGCATTTTCATTACAGTGCCTGCAACCTGGTGTATTGTGAGGAACTAGATTTGTCCATGCATTCAGGAATCCCTGAAACATTCCCTCTACAAGTCAGTTTAAGTAGTCTAGAAGTAGAGTGTCTGCAAAAGAAACCTCATGCTGAGAGTTCAATTCCCCTCCATACAGAACCTTTCTTTTTCTTTCCTCAGTCATAAAGATTCTTTAAGGAACCAATTTTAGTTCCACTACACTAGTCACTCTATAATTTCTATTGTAAGTTGCCATTTTTCCTCTTTCTGAATTATTTCTATTTTCATTCAGAATCTTAAACAGACAGACCAACTTAACCCTTCCACATAAACCTAATATAATCCAGCATAGATTTTTAATTTGTTTACTATTTTGTACTGCACCTCTCTGCACTGGCGTTTTTCCTTTTTATCTAACCCTTTCCTTACCAATGCTGCCTTAAGGCAGCACCAAGAGAATACCAATGCTGCCTCAAGGCAGCACCGTGAGAGTACCAATGCTGCCTTAAGGCAGCACCATGGGAATACCGATGCTGCCTTGAGGCAGCTGATTTATATTATTAAATATTTTATATTATATCAGTAAATAATGGACAGATTTCTTTTAAAATTCAGTATATATAGAAAATAATATTGTACTTATGATTAGAGTCGAATTCAGATGAATGGCTTACTATGGCGATGTTGATACTTGATTATATAAAGCATAAGTCTTAGCTTTAGGCCAACTATAAGACAGAGTGCGGTTGGCGCCACCTATCAGGCATATCACATTTTCATGATTTCTCCATAATATATTAATTCTAAATACAAAACAACTCCCCAGATGTGTTCTCCATGTCTTTTTATGATGATTAATGTAAAAATAACATAATGTCATTGTGATGAAAAAATAGATACACATCTTTGTAGGTGCAGTGCTATATTTGGCCTATGTACAGGCTTTTGTCAACGGAGCAAAAAAGAGTATCAAATTCTTCCTGCAATTGGGAATATCAATATAATTATCAAATATTGATCGAATTCATAATTAATGGAATGGAAATAAAGCCTGAAGTCTCTGCGTCTTTTCGGTATCATTAAAATTATCTAATTATCTCCCTAAGTTATCTAAATTGGCTAATTTGCGAAGCACCCCTCTGCACTTTGAGTAATTTTCTATGGCTTGCAGAATAGGCCGGTATTTAGAAGTCTGTACAACGTGCAACGTTCTGTACTAGCGGGATAATTCACCGCAGGGGGTGCGGTCGTTAACCCTTTCTACGCCGGTAATGCCTTAAGGCATTCCCCTAGCGTGCGCCGGTAATGCCTTAAGGCATTCCCCTACTATACGCCGGTAATGCCTTAAGGCATTCCCCTAGCGTGCGCAGGTGATGCCTTAAGGCATCATTTTTCGTAAATAGGTTAGAAAGTCTTCTATTTTCGGCAAAACTTAATTTTAGACACAAAACAACTCCAGAAACGTGTTCTCCATATCTTATTATTATAAACGGGAAAAAAACATTATGTCATCGCGATGAAAAAAAAGATACAGATCTTCGTAAGTGGCACAGTGCTGTATTGAACCTACCCACAGGCTTGTGTCAATGGAGGGGGAAAAAAAGTCTTCCTGCACTTGGAAATATTAATATAATTATTGAATATCGATCTAATCAATAATTAATGGTATTGAAATAAAGCCTGAAGTCTCTTCTTTTTTTCGGTATCATTTAAATTATCTAATTATTTCTCTAAGTTATTTAAATTTGATAATTAGTAACGCACCCCTCTGGGGGTTTAGCCATTTTCTAACGCTTGCAGAATGGGCCGGCGTATGAGGGGTCAGATGTGTCAGGCATGCGGCGTTGTAACAGTGACTGCTGTAGTGGGGCGCGGCGCTTAACGACGTATACGCGCGCTAGGCCCGGCAAGGAAAGGGTTAACGCACTGCGTGCTACGCTAGGCGCGGTAAGGAAAGGGTTAAAAAGGTGCCATGGTCCCGATACACCCCAATATAGCTATAGTTGCGACCAGCGTAATCAACCATTTTTCTTTTATAATTCCAGAAATAATGCATATTTATGATTGATAATCTATCTGTAGATACAAAACATAGTATATGATATATCATAATGCTGTTTAATGAAAAAATTTGTTCCAATTTAAAGTATGAAATAATCAATTTGAGATATCTATCTATTATCAAATTTCACCATAATTGCGGAGCAGCATTATCATTATATATTCCAGATGTTCTGAAAATTTCATAATTTCATAGTGCAGTTTCTACTATCATATTCCATATTATCCCACATTTTTAACAGCAAAAAAAAAAGAAATTGAGGGGGTTTGTGTCGTCATCTACAGCTTACAAAGACACCGCTTACAACGACCCATTGAATAATGATTCATACAATAATTTTGTCACACAGAACATCCCCACAGCATTGCCAGTCACTAGGAATTGAATTCTGTCCATTCTTGCCTCTCATATAGCTCAACTTGGTGGCCCAGTGGTTAGGGCAGTTGACTTGTAGTCAGAGGTTGTTTGTCTGCATGTGTACGAATCCCAGTAGCAGCCTGACATGTTGGTTTAAGTTGATCAAACCTCACTCACGTCACTCACGTGTAGGGAGAAGGAAGTTTATGAAATTACTTTGGTGAATGTCGAAATCTATTTTGTGAATGACAAAATTTATTTTCTGCAATGACAAAATTTATTTCATCATTGACGAAAGTGATTTTGTGACTTACAAATCTTTTTTCGTGAATGAAGAAAGTCATTTCGTTAACAGTTCTAATGTCAGTTCTTCCACACTAGAATAATCTCTATTTCTTCTTTTAAATTGCCTATATTTCCGCTTTTGAATCTTACAAAGTTTATCCACTGGAATGACAGACCTATCGCATTGAGTTATCATTGACTATGAATCAAATTGGATTTGAGCATTCATTTAAGCCCTTTCTCATGCACCAGTTACAGTAGACTACCGCCTTATGGCAACCTGGTTTGCAGAACAGCGTTAACTGACAACTTTCCTCAGAACAGTTCTTTCTAATAAATATGCAAGTGCCTCCCCCTCCCCTATGTAGGCAGACACTTTGGCCCCCCTTGGAGTGTGTATGTTTACAAGGGGTTCTACTCTACTTCACATTCTGGGGCATGCAGTATAAACTGTGTACAGCACACGTGTGCAGTAATCATAGCTTACTGCAGGGCTTGGGCAGAAATAGATATCAACACATGGTCAACATGGGATGTCTTAGAATGGAGACATTAGTATTTTGACAACCTTCTACATCTATTCAGGGTAAAATACTTGTATTCTAGGGTGTATTATGAAGGCAAGAAAGCTTCAGTTTATGCATAGTTATAACAGTAAGTCGGCAGTAATTCTCTTCTGTTATCAGTATGCACAACATAAACCCACCCAGAACTTTTCTTTGTTTACAGAGTCATTGAATTTGGTTCAGGAAGTAATGAAAGTTCTTCTGCACTAGTCACTTCGTAGAATAATCTCTTAGAATCAGGCAAGATAGTTTCAGGCTGTGTATACTGATATCATACTGCAGTCAAGAATTCTGTTCTGTTGCCAGTATGCACAAGCTGAAGTCATCTTGTCATATTCCTTTATCACAACTTTATCACAGTACAGCACTGACACTGTTTGGAAATGACCAAGAGTATGGTTATCTTATCCCTTATCTTATCCCTTGGCTCTACTGGTATAGTCTAAGCACAGCACTGACACTGGGTGGATATGAACGGAACTAGCATTTTCATTACAGTGCCTGCCACCTGGTGTATTGTGAGGAACTAGATTTGTCCATGCATTCAGGAATCCCTGAAACATTCCCTCTACAAGTCAGTTTAAGTAGTCTAGAAGTAGAGTGTCTGCAAAAGAAACCTCATGCTGAGAGTTCAATTCCCCTCCATACAGAACCTTTCTTTTTCTTTCCTCAGTCATAAAGATTCTTTAAGGAACCAATTTTAGTTCCACTACACTAGTCACTCTATAATTTCTATTGTAAGTTGCCATTTTTCCTCTTTCTGAATTATTTCTATTTTCATTCAGAATCTTAAACAGACAGACCAACTTAACCCTTCCACATAAACCTAATATAATCCAGCATAGATTTTTAATTTTTTTACTATTTTGTACTGCACCTCTCTGCACTGGCGTTTTTCCTTTTTATCTAACCCTTTCCTTACCAATGCTGCCTTAAGGCAGCACCAAGAGAATACCAATGCTGCCTCAAGGCAGCACCGTGAGAGTACCAATGCTGCCTTAAGGCAGCACCATGGGAATACCGATGCTGCCTTGAGGCAGCTGATTTATATTATTAAATATTTTATATTATATCAGTAAATAATGGACAGATTTCTTTTAAAATTCAGTATATATAGAAAATAATATTGTACTTATGATTAGAGTCGAATTCAGATGAATGGCTTACTATGGCGATGTTGATACTTGATTATATAAAGCATAAGTCTTAGCTTTAGGCCAACTATAAGACAGAGTGCGGTTGGCGCCACCTATCAGGCATATCACATTTTCATGATTTCTCCATAATATATTAATTCTAAATACAAAACAACTCCCCAGATGTGTTCTCCATGTCTTTTTATGATGATTAATGTAAAAATAACATAATGTTATTGTGATGAAAAAATAGATACACATCTTTGTAGGTGCAGTGCTATATTTGGCCTATGTACAGGCTTTTGTCAACGGAGCAAAAAAGAGTATCAAATTCTTCCTGCAATTGGGAATATCAATATAATTATCAAATATTGATCGAATTCATAATGAATGGAATGGAAATAAAGCCTGAAGTCTCTGCGTCTTTTCGGTATCATTAAAATTATCTAATTATCTCCCTAAGTTATCTAAATTGGCTAATTTGCGAAGCACCCCTCTGCACTTTGAGTAATTTTCTATGGCTTGCAGAATAGGCCGGTATTTAGAAGTCTGTACAACGTGCAACGTTCCGTACTAGCGGGATAATTCACCGCAGGGGGCGCGGTCGTTAACGCACTCCGTGCTACGCTAGGCGCGGTAAGGAAAGGGTTAAAAAGGTGCCATGGTCCCGATACACCCCGATATAGCTATAGTTGCAACCAGCGTAATCAACCATTTTTCTTTTATAATTCCAGAAATAATGCATATTTATGATTGATAATCTATCTGTAGATACAAAACATAGTATATGATATATCATAATGCTGTTTAATGAAAAAATTTGTTCCAATTTAAAGTATGAAATAATCAATTTGAGATATCTATCTATTATCAAATTTCACCATAATTGCGGAGCAGCATTATCATTATATATTCCAGATGTTCTGAAAATTTCATAATTTCATAGTGCAGTTTCTACTATCATATTCCATATTATCCCATATTTTTAACAGCAAAAAAAAAAGAAATTGAGGGGGTTTGGTGTCGTCATCTACAGCTTACAAAGACACTGCTTACAACGACCCATTGAATAATGATTCATACAATAATTTTGTCACACAGAACATCCCCACAGCATTGCCAGTCACTAGGAATTGAATTCTGTCCATTCTTGCCTCTCATATAGCTCAACTTGGTGGCCCAGTGGTTAGGGCAGTTGACTTGTAGTCAGAGGTTGCTTGTCTGCATGGGTACGAATCCCAGTAGCAGTCTGACATGTTGGTTTAAGTTGGTCCAACCTCAAACACGTCACTCACGTGTAGGGAGAAGGAAGTTTATGAAATTACTTTGGTGAATGTCGAAATCTATTTTGTGAATGACAAAATTTGTTTTCTGCAATGACAAAATTTATTTCGTGATTGACGAAAGTAATTTTGTGAATTACAAATCTTTTTTTGTGAATGAAGAAAGTCATTTCGTTAACAGTTCTAATGTCAGTTCTTCCACACTAGAATAATCTCTATTTCTTCTTTTAAATTGGTTATATTTCCGCTTTTGAATCTTACAAAGTTTATCCACTGGAATGACAGACCTATCGCATTGAGTTATCATTGACTATGAATCAAATTGGATTTGAGCATTCATTTAAGCCTTTCTCATGCACCAGTTACAGTAGACCACCGCCTAATGGCAACCTGGTTTGCAGAACAGCGTTAACTGACAACTTTCCTCAGAACAGTTCTTTCTAATAAATATGCAAGTGCCTCCCCCTCCCCTATGTAGGCAGACACTTTGGCCCCCCTTGGAGTGTGTATGTTTACAAGGGGTTCTACTCTACTTCACATTCTGGGGCATGCAGTATAAACTGTGTACAGCACACGTGTGCAGTAATCATAGCTTACTGCAGGGCTTGGGCAGAAATAGATATCAACACATGGTCACCATGTGATGTCTTAGAATGGAGACATTAATATTTTGACAACCTTCTACATCTATTCAGGGTAAAATACTTGTATTCTAGGGTGTATAATGAAGGCAAGAAAGCTTCAGTTTATGCATAGTTATAACAGTAAGTCGGCAGTAATTCTCTTCTGTTATCAGTATGCACAACATAAACCCACCCAGAACTTTTCTTTGTTTACAGAGTCATTGAATTTGGTTCAGGAAGTATTGAAAGTTCTACTGCACTAGTCACTTCGTAGAATAATCTCTTAGAATCAGGCAAGATAGTTTCAGGCTGTGTATACTGATATCATACTGCAGTCAAGAATTCTGTTCTGTTGCCAGTATGCACAAGCTGAAGTCATCTTGTCATATTCCTTTATCACAACTTTATCACAGTACAGCACTGACACTGTTTGGAAATGACCAAGAGTATGGTTATCTTATCCCTTATCTTATCCCTTGGCTCTACTGGTATAGTCTAAGCACAGCACTGACACTGGGTGGATATGAACGGAACTAGCATTTTCATTACAGTGCCTGCCACCTGGTGTATTGTGAGGAACTAGATTTGCCCATGCATTCAGGAATCCCTGAAACATTCCCTCTACAAGTCAGTTTTAGTAGTCTAGAAGTAGAGTGTCTGCAAAAGAAACCTCATGCTGAGAGTTCAATTCCCCTCCATACAGAACCTTTCTTTTTCTTTCCTCAGTCATAAAGATTCTTTAAGGAACCAATTTTAGTTCCACTACACTAGTCACTCTATAATTTCTATTGTAAGTTGCCATTTTTCCTCTTTCTGAATTATTTCTATTTTCATATAGAATCTTAAACAGACAGACCAACTTAACCCTTCCACATAAACCTAATATAATCCAGCATAGATTTTTAATTTGTTTACTATTCTGTACTGCACCTCTCTGCACTGGCGTTTTTCCTTTTTATCTAACCCTTTCCTTACCAATGCTGCCTTAAGGCAGCACCAAGAGAATACCAATGCTGCCTCAAGGCAGCACCGTGAGAGTACCAATGCTGCCTTAAGGCAGCACCATGGGAATACCGATGCTGCCTTGAGGCAGCTGATTTATATTATTAAATATTTTATATTATATCAGTAAATAATGGACAGATTTCTTTTAAAATTCAGTATATATAGAAAATAATATTGTACTTATGATTAGAGTCGAATTCAGATGAATGGCTTACTATGGCGATGTTGATACTTGATTATATAAAGCATAAGTCTTAGCTTTAGGCCAACTATAAGACAGAGTGCGGTTGGCGCCACCTATCAGGCATATCACATTTTCATGATTTCTCCATAATATATTAATTCTAAATACAAAACAACTCCCCAGATGTGTTCTCCATGTCTTTTTATGATGATTAATGTAAAAATAACATAATGTCATTGTGATGAAAAAATAGATACACATCTTTGTAGGTGCAGTGCTATATTTGGCCTATGTACAGGCTTTTGTCAACGGAGCAAAAAAGAGTATCAAATTCTTCCTGCAATTGGGAATATCAATATAATTATCAAATATTGATCGAATTCATAATTAATGGAATGGAAATAAAGCCTGAAGTCTCTGCGTCTTTTCGGTATCATTAAAATTATCTAATTATCTCCCTAAGTTATCTAAATTGGCTAATTTGCGAAGCACCCCTCTGCACTTTGAGTAATTTTCTATGGCTTGCAGAATAGGCCGGTATTTAGAAGTCTGTACAACGTGCAACGTTCGGTACTAGCAGGATAATTCACCGCAGGGGGCGCGGTCGTTAACGCACTCCGTGCTACGCTAAGCGCGGTAAGGAAAGGGTTAAAAAGGTGCCATGGTCCCGATACACCCCGATATAGCTATAGTTGCAACCAGCGTAATCAACCATTTTTCTTTTATAATTCCAGAAATAATGCATATATATGATTGATAATCTATCTGTAGATACAAAACATAGTATATGATATATCATAATGCTGTTTAATGAAAAAATTTGTTCCAATTTAAAGTATGAAATAATCAATTTGAGATATCTATCTATTATCAAATTTCACCATAATTGCGGAGCAGCATTATCATTATATATTCCAGATGTTCTGAAAATTTCATAATTTCATAGTGCAGTTTCTACTATCATATTCCATATTATCCCACATTTTTAACAGCAAAAAAAAAAGAAATTGAGGGGGTTTGTGTCGTCATCTACAGCTTACAAAGACACCGCTTACAACGACCCATTGAATAATGATTCATACAATAATTTTGTCACACAGAACATCCCCACAGCATTGCCAGTCACTAGGAATTGAATTCTGTCCATTCTTGCCTCTCATATAGCTCAACTTGGTGGCCCAGTGGTTAGGGCAGTTGACTTGTAGTCAGAGGTTGTTTGTCTGCATGTGTACGAATCCCAGTAGCAGCCTGACATGTTGGTTTAAGTTGGTCCAACCTCACTCACGTCACTCACGTCACTCACGTGTAGGGAGAAGGAAGTTTATGAAATTACCTTGGTGAATGTCGATATCTATTTTGTGAATGACAAAATTTATTTTCTGCAATGACAAAATTTATTTCGTCATTGACGAAAGTGATTTTGTGAATTACAAATCTTTTTTCGTGAATGAAGAAAGTCATTTCGTTAACAGTTCTAATGTCAGTTCTTCCACACTAGAATAATCTCTATTTCTTCTTTTAAATTGCTTATATTTCCGCTTTTGAATCTTACAAAGTTTATCCACTGGAATGACAGACCTATCGCATTGAGTTATCATTGACTATGAATCAAATTGGATTTGAGCATTCATTTAAGCCCTTTCTCATGCACCAGTTACAGTAGACCACCGCCTAATGGCAACCTGGTTTGCAGAACAGCGTTAACTGACAACTTTCCTCAGAACAGTTCTTTCTAATAAATATGCAAGTGCCTCCCCCTCCCCTATGTAGGCAGACACTTTGGCCCCCCTTGGAGTGTGTATGTTTACAAGGGGTTCTACTCTACTTCACATTCTGGGGCATGCAGTATAAACTGTGTACAGCACACGTGTGCAGTAATCATAGCTTACTGCAGGGCTTGGGCAGAAATAGATATCAACACATGGTCAACATGTGATGTCTTAGAATGGAGACATTAGTATTTTGACAACCTTCTACATCTATTCAGGGTAAAATACTTGTATTCTAGGGTGTATAATGAAGGCAAGAAAGCTTCAGTTTATGCATAGTTATAACAGTAAGTCGGCAGTAATTCTCTTCTGTTATCAGTATGCACAACATAAACCCACCCAGAACTTTTCTTTGTTTACAGAGTCATTGAATTTGGTTCAGGAAGTAATGAAAGTTCTACTGCACTAGTCACTTCGTAGAATAATCTCTTAGAATCAGGCAAGATAGTTTCAGGCTGTGTATACTGATATCATACTGCAGTCAAGAATTCTGTTCTGTTGCCAGTATGCACAAACTGAAGTCATCTTGTCATATTCCTTTATCACAACTTTATCACAGTACAGCACTGACACTGTTTGGAAATGACCAAGAGTATGGTTATCTTATCCCTTATCTTATCCCTTGGCTCTACTGGTATAGTCTAAGCACAGCACTGACACTGGGTGGATATGAACGGAACTAGCATTTTCATTACAGTGCCTGCCACCTGGTGTATTGTGAGGAACTAGATTTGTCCATGCATTCAGGAATCCCTGAAACATTCCCTCTACAAGTCAGTTTAAGTAGTCTAGAAGTAGAGTGTCTGCAAAAGAAACCTCATGCTGAGAGTTCAATTCCCCTCCATACAGAACCTTTCTTTTTCTTTCCTCAGTCATAAAGATTCTTTAAGGAACCAATTTTAGTTCCACTACACTAGTCACTCTATAATTTCTATTGTAAGTTGCCATTTTTCCTCTTTCTGAATTATTTCTATTTTCATTCAGAATCTTAAACAGACAGACCAACTTAACCCTTCCACATAAACCTAATATAATCCAGCATAGATTTTTAATTTGTTTACTATTCTGTACTGCACCTCTCTGCACTGGCGTTTTTCCTTTTTATCTAACCCTTTCCTTACCAATGCTGCCTTAAGGCAGCACCAAGAGAATACCAATGCTGCCTCAAGGCAGCACCGTGAGAGTACCAATGCTGCCTTAAGGCAGCACCATGGGAATACCGATGCTGCCTTGAGGCAGCTGATTTATATTATTAAATATTTTATATTATATCAGTAAATAATGGACAGATTTCTTTTAAAATTCAGTATATATAGAAAATAATATTGTACTTATGATTAGAGTCGAATTCAGATGAATGGCTTACTATGGCGATGTTGATACTTGATTATATAAAGCATAAGTCTTAGCTTTAGGCCAACTATAAGACAGAGTGTGGTTGGCGCCACCTATCAGGCATATCACATTTTCATGATTTCTCCATAATATATTAATTCTAAATACAAAACAACTCCCCAGATGTGTTCTCCATGTCTTTTTATGATGATTAATGTAAAAATAACATAATGTCATTGTGATGAAAAAAAAATACACATCTTTGTAGGTGCAATGCTATATTTGGCCTATGTACAGGCTTTTGTCAACGGAGCAAAAAAGAGTATCAAATTCTTCCTGCAATTGGGAATATCAATATAATTATCAAATATTGATCGAATTCATAATTAATGGAATGGAAATAAAGCCTGAAGTCTCTGCGTCCTTTCGGTATCATTAAAATTAACTTATTATCTCCCTAAGTTATCTAAATTGGCTAATTTGCGAAGCACCCCTCTGCACTTTGAGTAATTTTCTATGGCTTGCAGAATAGGCCGGTATTTAGAAGTCTGTACAACGTGCAACGTTCGGTACTAGCGGGATAATTCACCGCAGGGGGCGCAGTTGTTAACGCACTGCGTGCTACGCTAGGCGCGGTAAGGAAAGGGTTAAAAAGGTGCCATGGTCCCGATACACCCCGATATAGCTATAGTTGCAACCAGCGTAATCAACCATTTTTCTTTTATAATTCCAGAAATAATGCATATTTATGATTGATAATCTATCTGTAGATACAAAACATAGTATATGATATATCATAATGCTGTTTAATGAAAAAATTTGTTCCAATTTAAAGTATGAAATAATCAATTTGAGATATCTATCTATTATCAAATTTCACCATAATTGCGGAGCAGCATTATCATTATATATTCCAGATGTTCTGAAAATTTCATAATTTCATAGTGCAGTTTCTAATATTATATTTCATATTATCCCACATTTTTAACAGCAAAATTAAAAAAAATTGAGGGGGTTTGGTGTCGTCATCTACAGCTTACAAAGACACCGCTTACAAAGACCCATTGAATAATGATTCATACAATAATTTTGTCACACAGAACATCCCCACAGCATTGCCAGTCACTAGGAAATGAATTCTGGCCATTCTTGCCTCTCATATAGCTCAACTTGGTGGCCCAGTGGTTTTTTTTTTGTTTTTTTTTGGTAAAATTTCTTTATTGAGTCAAAATTTACATTCTTGTAGTCATTCACAATACAATACTTTACTCAATAAGGAGGCGAAGGACCTCAGCCTGGTCGAGGCTGCTTTTCTTGGTCCTGCCATGACAGGATGCGTATTTTTTAATGAACAGTAGAGAAAAAAGAACAAGAAAACAAAGAAGGTCACCTTAACTCAGAAATTTGCTTATCATATAAAAGAGAAATATGCAGTATAGCATCTAGTTCATAGTCATACCATAAACTTTAAAAAGATCCAGTTATATAATCAAAGTACAATTTCACAAAAGGTCCACATGCAGCCTACACATTTACCAAGGATCGTTCTTTCATCAGAGTCTTAGTCAATGATTTGAAGTATTTAAAACTTTGAGTGTTCCTAACAAGAGAGTTTTGGTTATTCCACAACACTCCCCCATGATACATTACAGATCTCATGTAAGGAACACAGTTTGGCTTATTTACAAACAAAACCGGAGCATCGTGCAGACGAGTATATTTAACCCTGCTATCAATGTATCGTTTATCACGTGATCTCTTATACATGAAATTTAACACATGTGCCTCACGCCTGTGCACCAGATACGGTATTTTCGCTAGTTTGTGTAGCTCACCAATCGACATACGTCGTTCACTTTTGAGACATATACGCAAGGCTTTGTTTTGAAGGACTTGTAGAGCATCAGTATATTTTCCAGCAGCACCATGGTATAATATATCTCCATAATCAAAATAAGGGAGCATAGCAGTAGAGTAGATAGAAATTGCTGCACTTTGGGATAAATAACTACGCATTTTTGCCAGTTGATATAAGCGATAAGAAATGCTCTTTTTCATGGATGCAAAATGATGCTTATAATCAAGTTTTTGATCTATGACAATTCCTAAATATTTGTAGGAGAAAACACGCCTTAACTCCTTTCCATCAATAAACAGCCGGTTGCCTTCACACAAATCCTTAGTTCTTTTTGAGGGAAAGTACATAAACTTCGTTTTGGCAGTGTTAATACTCAGCTTATTTTGTAAACACCAGGTTTCTACCATATCCAAGTCAGCTTGGATGCTTTCAAATAACAAATTCACATCACCACCATGTTGGTAGACAACAGTATCATCCGCAAAGAGTATCGTCTTAGTAGTCTTTAAGACACGCATAAGGTCATTAATATACAAGAGAAACAAAAGCGGTCCCAAAATTGAACCCTGTGGTACACCATGCTTCACAGGGAGAGCAGAGGAACGCTTGTCATTAGCTTTAACACACTGTGTTCTATCCTGTAGATAACTTCTGAACCAACCCAGACACATGCCTCTGATACCATAGGTCTCCAATTTCTCAAGTAATATTCCATGATTCACCGTATCAAAAGCTTTACGAAAGTCAATATATACAGCCAAGGTACTCTTGCCAACATTTCTATTAGTGAGTATATCATCCGTTAGTATAGAAACAGCTTCAATCGTAGAATGAGATTTTCTAAAACCAAATTGATTTTTAACTAGTATATTATTTTCATCTATGAAAGCCATCACACATTTATAAACAAGTTTTTCCATCAACTTATTTACGATTGGCAATAATGATATAGGCCTTAGGTTATTTGTTTGATAAGAGTCACCTCCTTTCGGAATTGGAACAATAACCGATGCTTTCCAGCCCTTTGGAATAACATTACTTTCAAATATGCAATTAAACAAATCAACAAATTTGTCAGGCATCAAAGTTACAGCATCAATAAACACTCTTGAAGATATACCATCAAGCAGTGACTGCTTATTTGGACTTAGCTCTTTTAAAGCAGTAATTACTTGGTCTTTTGTTACCCACAGGTCCACAATTTCATTTTCACATCTTTTATCATAAGCCATCCATGGCAGCGTCATATCCGCAGCTAATTTGTCACCAATGTTTGAAAAATAGTTATTGATATAGTCTGGGACATCAGTATTTTTCACTATGACTTGGTTTTCATCTTTGAGTCTTATTTGGTCACTATCTTGATTTTCCTGAGTACCAGGGAGTATTTTACCAATTGTACGCCAAAATTTCCTACTATCATTTTTATGCCTCTCCAGTTCACCTAAAGTATAAACCTGTCTTGCCGACCTTACTAATTTATTCACATCATTCCTGGCTTTTTTGGCTCTAATCCAATCATTTTTATTCCCAGAATTTTTAGCTTCTTTGAGGAGCCGATTTTTATCCCTGATACGCTCAATAATTTCTAGTGATATCCAGGGTTCATTTGTTTCTTTGACAGTGAAAGATCTTAACTTACAATCAAGGTTCAAGTAAGACAATATGGCTTCCTTAATCTGATCCCATTTTACCTGACTACTATTGGTGTCATCAAAAGTACTCCAGTCGTGGTTTCCCAAGATATCTTTAAATCTTTCCACTGAGTAATATTTATATGAACGGCCTTGCAACCTTTCCTTCTTAGATTTTACCCGGTTTCCTTTTTTAACGGCAAAAATCATTTGATGGTCACTTAAGCTATTTGATAAAACCCCGAAATTTGATATATCATTCAGTGTGGTGAAAATCAAATCAATTGTAGAGCCTTTATCAGAATACCTGGTAGTATCCACAATTAATTGTCTTAAACCTATTTGTTCCATCTCCGTGATTAGCATATTAACATCATTCTGGTTCCTATTTGCTACATTTATATTGAAATCTCCCAACACTACAAGGTCACTTATCTTGTCTTTTTTAACAGTTTGTATGGTATCACTCAAAGTATCTACAAACGGGACATAACCACCATTATTTGGCCTATAAACATTCAAAACAGCCAGTCGCTTGGCATATGGTCTCTCAATCAAGACAATCTGGAGCTCAATATTTTTGTTGCTCAAGTTTAAATGCTGAAATCTAACAAAATCATGTTTAATATCTTTCCTGATATAAGCACATAGACCACCTCCTAATTTTGGTTTCTCATCAGTTTCATTCACCTTCCAAGTTCGATCAACACGTCTTTTCTTATAACCATTTAACAGATAAGAGTTTTCTGAGTCTAGCTCAGTAAGCCAAGTTTCTGAGGCAGTGATAATTTCCCATCTATTCTGTTGTGCCTCAACTGCAAGTGATTCATAAGAAGATCTTAAGCTCCTCAAGTTTGCATGAACAAATTTCAAACCCTTATATCTAGCTACAGTGGAACCATCATGTAACGCTGTCATAATGACCAAGGATCAAGTTCCCAGGAAAAAGCTATACCAACATTCATAAACTTCAAACATAAGGTGACAATAAGCATCAGAGTCCATTTCCTTAAAGATAAGTAGTAAGATGACCAACTGGCAGCAAACAGCTGCAACGAGTAACAGGAAAAAAATAAAAAGACAAAAATATCGGTCATTTCGACCATCTTTGTCATAGTAAGAATGAGGCAGATTTCCTACCGGTCGTTCACGGGCTCTTCCAAGGTCCATGTAAATGTACATCATCAGTAAGGGAATTCACATTTGGAATCCAGACTTACACATCAAGTAAATGCACTGGTGACCACTAGGGAGTTATCAGCCATAAGTAACAGCAGGATAACTATAGTATTTTCCAGGCTAATATTTACAGTTAGTATTATACTATGAGAATTTCAGAAATCAGGTGATGCTTAGGGCAGTTGACTTGTAGTCAGAGGTTGTTTGTCTACATGGGTACGAATCCCAGTAGCAGCCTGACATGTTGGTTTAAGTTGGTCCAACCTCACTCACGTCACTCACGTGTAGGGAGAAGGAAGTTTATGAAATTACCTTGGTGAATGTCGATATCTATTTTGTGAATGACAAAATTTATTTTCTGCAATGACAAAATTTATTTCGTCATTGACGAAAGTGATTTTGTGAATTACAAATCTTTTTTCGTGAATGAAGAAAGTCATTTCGTTAACAGTTCTAATGTCAGTTCTTCCACACTAGAATAATCTCTATTTCTTCTTTTAAATTGGTTATATTTCCGCTTTTGAATCTTACAAAGTTTATCCACTGGAATGACAGACCTATCGCATTGAGTTATCATTGACTATGAATCAAATTGGATTTGAGCATTCATTTAAGCCCTTTCTCATGCACCAGTTACAGTAGACCACCGCCTAATGGCAACCTGGTTTGCAGAACAGCGTTAACTGACAACTTTCCTCAGAACAGTTCTTTCTAATAAATATGCAAGTGCCTCCCCCTCCCCTATGTAGGCAGACACTTTGGCCCCCCTTGGAGTGTGTATGTTTACAAGGGGTTCTACTCTACTTCACATTCTGGGGCATGCAGTATAAACTGTGTACAGCACACGTGTGCAGTAATCATAGCTTACTGCAGGGCTTGGGCAGAAATAGATATCAACACATGGTCAACATGTGATGTCTTAGAATGGAGACATTAGTATTTTGACAACCTTCTACATCTATTCAGGGTAAAATACTTGTATTCTAGGGTGTATAATGAAGGCAAGAAAGCTTCAGTTTATGCATAGTTATAACAGTAAGTCGGCAGTAATTCTCTTCTGTTATCAGTATGCACAACATAAACCCACCCAGAACTTTTCTTTGTTTACAGAGTCATTGAATTTGGTTCAGGAAGTAATGAAAGTTCTACTGCACTAGTCACTTCGTAGAATAATCTCTTAGAATCAGGCAAGATAGTTTCAGGCTGTGTATACTGATATCATACTGCAGTCAAGAATTCTGTTCTGTTGCCAGTATGCACAAACTGAAGTCATCTTGTCATATTCCTTTATCACAACTTTATCACAGTACAGCACTGACACTGTTTGGAAATGACCAAGAGTATGGTTATCTTATCCCTTATCTTATCCCTTGGCTCTACTGGTATAGTCTAAGCACAGCACTGACACTGGGTGGATATGAACGGAACTAGCATTTTCATTACAGTGCCTGCCACCTGGTGTATTGTGAGGAACTAGATTTGTCCATGCATTCAGGAATCCCTGAAACATTCCCTCTACAAGTCAGTTTAAGTAGTCTAGAAGTAGAGTGTCTGCAAAAGAAACCTCATGCTGAGAGTTCAATTCCCCTCCATACAGAACCTTTCTTTTTCTTTCCTCAGTCATAAAGATTCTTTAAGGAACCAATTTTAGTTCCACTACACTAGTCACTCTATAATTTCTATTGTAAGTTGCCATTTTTCCTCTTTCTGAATTATTTCTATTTTCATTCAGAATCTTAAACAGACAGACCAACTTAACCCTTCCACATAAACCTAATATAATCCAGCATAGATTTTTAATTTTTTACTATTTTGTACTGCACCTCTGTGCACTGGCGTTTTTCCTTTTTATCTAACCCTTTCCTTACCAATGCTGCCTTAAGGCAGCACCAAGAGAATACCAATGCTGCCTCAAGGCAGCACCGTGAGAGTACCAATGCTGCCTTAAGGCAGCACCATGGGAATACCGATGCTGCCTTGAGGCAGCTGATTTATATTATTAAATATTTTATATTATATCAGTAAATAATGGACAGATTTCTTTTAAAATTCAGTATATATAGAAAATAATATTGTACTTATGATTAGAGTCGAATTCAGATGAATGGCTTACTATGGCGATGTTGATACTTGATTATATAAAGCATAAGTCTTAGCTTTAGGCCAACTATAAGACAGAGTGTGGTTGGCGCCACCTATCAGGCATATCACATTTTCATGATTTCTCCATAATATATTAATTCTAAATACAAAACAACTCCCCAGATGTGTTCTCCATGTCTTTTTATGATGATTAATGTAAAAATAACATAATGTCATTGTGATGAAAAAAAAATACACATCTTTGTAGGTGCAATGCTATATTTGGCCTATGTACAGGCTTTTGTCAACGGAGCAAAAAAGAGTATCAAATTCTTCCTGCAATTGGGAATATCAATATAATTATCAAATATTGATCGAATTCATAATTAATGGAATGGAAATAAAGCCTGAAGTCTCTGCGTCCTTTCGGTATCATTAAAATTAACTTATTATCTCCCTAAGTTATCTAAATTGGCTAATTTGCGAAGCACCCCTCTGCACTTTGAGTAATTTTCTATGGCTTGCAGAATAGGCCGGTATTTAGAAGTCTGTACAACGTGCAACGTTCGGTACTAGCGGGATAATTCACCGCAGGGGGCGCAGTTGTTAACGCACTGCGTGCTACGCTAGGCGCGGTAAGGAAAGGGTTAAAAAGGTGCCATGGTCCCGATACACCCCGATATAGCTATAGTTGCAACCAGCGTAATCAACCATTTTTCTTTTATAATTCCAGAAATAATGCATATTTATGATTGATAATCTATCTGTAGATACAAAACATAGTATATGATATATCATAATGCTGTTTAATGAAAAAATTTGTTCCAATTTAAAGTATGAAATAATCAATTTGAGATATCTATCTATTATCAAATTTCACCATAATTGCGGAGCAGCATTATCATTATATATTCCAGATGTTCTGAAAATTTCATAATTTCATAGTGCAGTTTCTACTATCATATTCCATATTATCCCACATTTTTAACAGCAAAAAAAAAAGAAATTGAGGGTGTTTGTGTCGTCATCTACAGCTTACAAAGACACCGGTTACAACGACCCATTGAATAATGATTCATACAATAATTTTGTCACACAGAACATCCCCACAGCATTGCCAGTCACTAGGAATTGAATTCTGTCCATTCTTGCCTCTCATATAGCTCAACTTGGTGGCCCAGTGGTTAGGGCAGTTGACTTGTAGTCAGAGGTTGTTTGTCTGCATGTGTACGAATCCCAGTAGCAGCCTGACATGTTGGTTTAAGTTGGTCCAACCTCACTCACGTCACTCACGTGTAGGGAGAAGGAAGTTTATGAAATTACTTTGGTGAATGTCGAAATCTATTTTGTGAATGACAAAATTTATTTTCTGCAATGACAAAATTTATTTCGTCATTGAGAAAGTGATTTTGTGAATTACAATCTTTTTTCGTGAATGAAGAAAGTCATTTCTTTAACAGTTCTAATGTCAGTTCTTCCACACTAGAATAATCTCTATTTCTTCTTTTAAATTGCTTATATTTCCGCTTTTGAATCTTACCAAATTTATCCACTGGAATGACAGACCTATTGCATTGAGTTATCATTGACTATGAATCAAATTGGATTTGAGCATTCATTTAAGCCCTTTCTCATGCACCAGTTACAGTAGACCACCGCCTAATGGCAACCTGGTTTGCAGAACAGCGTTAACTGACAACTTTCCTCAGAACAGTTCTTTCTAATAAATATGCAAGTGCCTCCCCCTCCCCTATGTAGGCAGACACTTTGGCCCCCCTTGGAGTGTGTATGTTTACAAGGGGTTCTACTCTACTTCACATTCTGGGGCATGCAGTATAAACTGTGTACAGCACACGTGTGCAGTAATCATAGCTTACTGCAGGGCTTGGGCAGAAATAGATATCAACACATGGTCAACATGTGATGGCTTAGAATGGAGACATTAGTATTTTGACAACCTTCTACATCTATTCAGGGTAAAATACTTGTATTCTAGGGTGTATAATGAAGGCAAGAAAGCTTCAGTTTATGCATAGTTATAACAGTAAGTCGGCAGTAATTCTCTTCTGTTATAAGTATGCACAACATAAACCCACCCAGAACTTTTCTTTGTTTACAGAGTCATTGAATTTGGTTCAGGAAGTAATGAAAGTTCTACTGCACTAGTCACTTCGTAGAATAATCTCTTAGAATCAGGCAAGATAGTTTCAGGCTGTGTATACTGATATCATACTGCAGTCAAGAATTCTGTTCTGTTGCCAGTATGCACAAGCTGAAGTCATCTTGTCATATTCCTTTATCACAACTTTATCACAGTACAGCACTGACACTGTTTGGAAATGACCAAGAGTATGGTTATCTTATCCCTTATCTTATCCCTTGGCTCTACTGGTATAGTCTAAGCACAGCACTGACACTGGGTGGATATGAACAGAACTAGCATTTTCATTACAGTGCCTGCCACCTGGTGTATTGTGAGGAACTAGATTTGTCCATGCATTCAGGAATCCCTGAAACATTCCCTCTACAAGTCAGTTTAAGTAGTCTAGAAGTAGAGTGTCTGCAAAAGAAACCTCATGCTGAGAGTTCAATTCCCCTCCATACAGAACCTTTCTTTTTCTTTCCTCAGTCATAAAGATTCTTTAAGGAACCAATTTTAGTTCCACTACACTAGTCACTCTATAATTTCTATTGTAAGTTGCCATTTTTCCTCTTTCTGAATTATTTCTATTTTCATTCAGAATCTTAAACAGACAGACCAACTTAACCCTTCCACATAAACCTAATATAATCCAGCATAGATTTTTAATTTTTTTACTATTTTGTACTGCACCTCTCTGCACTGGCGTTTTTCCTTTTTATCTAACCCTTTCCTTACCAATGCTGCCTTAAGGCAGCACCAAGAGAATACCAATGCTGCCTCAAGGCAGCACCGTGAGAGTACCAATGCTGCCTTAAGGCAGCACCATGGGAATACCGATGCTGCCTTGGGCAGCTGATTTATATTATTAAATATTTTATATTATATCAGTAAATAATGGACAGATTTCTTTTAAAATTCAGTATATAGAGAAAATAATATTGTACTTATGATTAGAGTCGAATTCAGATGAATGGCTTACTATGGCGATGTTGATACTTGATTATATAAAGCATAAGTCTTAGCTTTAGGCCAACTATAAGACAGAGTGCGGTTGGCGCCACCTATCAGGCATATCACATTTTCATGATTTCTCCATAATATATTAATTCTAAATACAAAACAACTCCCCAGATGTGTTCTCCATGTCTTTTTATGATGATTAATGTAAAAATAACATAATGTTATTGTGATGAAAAAATAGATACACATCTTTGTAGGTGCAGTGCTATATTTGGCCTATGTACAGGCTTTTGTCAACGGAGCCAAAAAGAGTATCAAATTCTTCCTGCAATTGGGAATATCAATATAATTATCAAACATTGATCGAATTCATAATTAATGGAATGGAAATAAAGCCTGAAGTCTCTGCGTCTTTTCGGTATCATTAAAATTATCTAATTATCTCCCTAAGTTATCTAAATTGGCTAATTTGCGAAGCACCCCTCTGCACTTTGAGTAATTTTCTATGGCTTGCAGAATAGGCCGGTATTTAGAAGTCTGTACAACGTGCAACGTTTGGTACTAGCGGGATAATTCACCGCAGGGGGCGCGGTCGTTAACGCACTGCGTGCTACGCTAGGCGCGGTAAGGAAAGGGTTAAAAAGGTGCCATGGTCCCGATACACCCCGATATAGCTATAGTTGCAACCAGCGTAATCAACCATTTTTCTTTTATAATTCCAGAAATAATGCATATTTATGATTGATAATCTATCTGTAGATACAAAACATGGTATATGATATATCATAATGCTGTTTAAGGAAAAAATTTGTTCCAATTTAAAGTATGAAATAATCAATTTGAGATATCTATCTATTATCAAATTTCACCATAATTGCGGAGCAGCATTATCATTATATATTCCAGATGTTCTGAAAATTTCATAATTTCATAGTGCAGTTTCTACTATCATATTCCATATTATCCCACATTTTTAACAGCAAAAAAAAAAGAAATTGAGGGGGTTTGTGTCGTCATCTACAGCTTACAAAGACACCGCTTACAACGACCCATTGAATAATGATTCATACAATAATTTTGTCACACAGAACATCCCCACAGCATTGCCAGTCACTAGGAATTGAATTCTGTCCATTCTTGCCTCTCATATAGCTCAACTTGGTGGCCCAGTGGTTAGGGCAGTTGACTTGTAGTCAGAGGTTGTTTGTCTGCATGTGTACGAATCCCAGTAGCAGCCTGACATGTTGGTTTAAGTTGGTCCAACCTCACTCACGTCACTCTCGTCACTCACGTGTAGGGAGAAGGAAGTTTATGAAATTACTTTGGTGAATGTCGAAATCTATTTTGTGAATGACAAAATTTATTTTCTGCAATGACAAAATTTATTTCGTCATTGACGAAAGTGATTTTGTGAATTACAAATCTTTTTTCGTGAATGAAGAAAGTCATTTCGTTAACAGTTCTAATGTCAGTTCTTCCACACTAGAATAATCTCTATTTCTTCTTTTAAATTGCTTATATTTCCGCTTTTGAATCTTACAAAGTTTATCCACTGGAATGACAGACCTATCGCATTGAGTTATCATTGACTATGAATCAAATTGGATTTGAGCATTCATTTAAGCCCTTTCTCATGCACCAGTTACAGTAGACCACCGCCTAATGGCAACCTGGTTTGCAGAACAGCGTTAACTGACAACTTTCCTCAGAACAGTTCTTTCTAATAAATATGCAAGTGCCTCCCCCTCCCCTATGTAGGCAGACACTTTGGCCCCCCTTGGAGTGTGTATGTTTACAAGGGGTTCTACTCTACTTCACATTCTGGGGCATGCAGTATAAACTGTGTACAGCACACGTGTGCAGTAATCATAGCTTACTGCAGGGCTTGGGCAGAAATAGATATCAACACATGGTCAACATGTGATGTCTTAGAATGGAGACATTAGTATTTTGACAACCTTCTACATCTATTCAGGGTAAAATACTTGTATTCTAGGGTGTATAATGAAGGCAAGAAAGCTTCAGTTTATGCATAGTTATAACAGTAAGTCGGCAGTAATTCTCTTCTGTTATCAGTATGCACAACATAAACCCACCCAGAACTTTTCTTTGTTTACAGAGTCATTGAATTTGGTTCAGGAAGTAATGAAAGTTCTACTGCACTAGTCACTTCGTAGAATAATCTCTTAGAATCAGGCAAGATAGTTTCAGGCTGTGTATACTGATATCATACTGCAGTCAAGAATTCTGTTCTGTTGCCAGTATGCACAAGCTGAAGTCATCTTGTCATATTCCTTTATCACAACTTTATCACAGTACAGCACTGACACTGTTTGGAAATGACCAAGAGTATGGTTATCTTATCCCTTATCTTATCCCTTGGCTCTACTGGTATAGTCTAAGCACAGCACTGACACTGGGTGGATATGAACGGAACTAGCATTTTCATTACAGTGCCTGCCACCTGGTGTATTGTGAGGAACTAGATTTGTCCATGCATTCAGGAATCCCTGAAACATTCCCTCTACAAGTCAGTTTAAGTAGTCTAGAAGTAGAGTGTCTGCAAAAGAAACCTCATGCTGAGAGTTCAATTCCCCTCCATACAGAACCTTTCTTTTTCTTTCCTCAGTCATAAAGATTCTTTAAGGAACCAATTTTAGTTCCACTACACTAGTCACTCTATAATTTCTATTGTAAGTTGCCATTTTTCCTCTTTCTGAATTATTTCTATTTTCATTCAGAATCTTAAACAGACAGACCAACTTAACCCTTCCACATAAACCTAATATAATCCAGCATAGATTTTTAATTTTTTTACTATTTTGTACTGCACCTCTCTGCACTGGCGTTTTTCCTTTTTATCTAACCCTTTCCTTACCAATGCTGCCTCAAGGCAGCACCAAGAGAATACCAATGCTGCCTCAAGGCAGCACCGTGAGAGTACCAATGCTGCCTTAAGGCAGCACCATGGGAATACCGATGCTGCCTTGGGCAGCTGATTTATATTATTAAATATTTTATATTATATCAGTAAATAATGGACAGATTTCTTTTAAAATTCAGTATATAGAGAAAATAATATTGTACTTATGATCAGAGTCGAATTCAGATGAATTGCTTACTATGGCGATGTTGATACTTGATTATATAAAGCATAAGTCTTAGCTTTAGGCCAACTATAAGACAGAGTGCGGTTGGCGCCACCTATCAGGCATATCACATTTTCATGATTTCTCCATAATATATTAATTCTAAATACAAAACAACTCCCCAGATGTGTTCTCCATGTCTTTTTATGATGATTAATGTAAAAATAACATAATGTCATTGTGATGAAAAAATAGATACACATCTTTGTAGGTGCAGTGCTATATTTGGCCTATGTACAGGCTTTTGTCAACGGAGCAAAAAAGAGTATCAAATTCTTCCTGCAATTGGGAATATCAATATAATTATCAAATATTGATCGAATTCATAATTAATGGAATGGAAATGTAGCCTGAAGTCTCTGCGTCTTTTCGGTATCATTAAAATTATCTAATTATCTCCCTAAGTTATCTAAATTGGCTAATTTGCGAAGCACCCCTCTGCACTTTGAGTAATTTTCTATGGCTTGCAGAATAGGCCGGTATTTAGAAGTCTGTACAACGTGCAACGTTCGGTACTAGCAGGATAATTCACCGCAGGGGGCGCGGTCGTTAACGCACTCCGTGCTACGCTAGGCGCGGTAAGGAAAGGGTTAAAAAGGTGCCATGGTCCCGATACACCCCGATATAGCTATAGTTGCAACCAGCGTAATCAACCATTTTTCTTTTATAATTCCAGAAATAATGCATATTTATGATTGATAATCTATCTGTATATACAAAACATAGTATATGATATATCATAATGCTGTTTAATGAAAAAATTTGTTCCAATTTAAAGTATGAAATAATCAATTTGAGATATCTATCTATTATCAAATTTCACCATAATTGCGGAGCAGCATTATCATTATATATTCCAGATGTTCTGAAAATTTCATAATTTCATAGTGCAGTTTCGACTATCATATTCCATATTATCCCACATTTTTAACAGCAAAAAAAAAAGAAATTGAGGGGGTTTGTGTCGTCATCTACAGCTTACAAAGACACCGCTTACAACGACCCATTGAATAATGATTCATACAATAATTTTGTCACACAGAACATCCCCACAGCATTGCCAGTCACTAGGAATTGAATTCTGTCCATTCTTGCCTCTCATATAGCTCAACTTGGTGGCCCAGTGGTTAGGGCAGTTGACTTGTAGTCAGAGGTTGTTTGTCTGCATGTGTACGAATCCCAGTAGCAGCCTGACATGTTGGTTTAAGTTGGTCCATCCTCACTCACGTCACTCGTCACTCACGTGTAGGGAGAAGGAAGTTTATGAAATTACTTTGGTGAATGTCGAAATCTATTTTGTGAATGACAAAATTTATTTTCTGCAATCACAAAATTTATTTCGTCATTGACGAAAGTGATTTTGTGAATTACAAATCTTTTTTTCGTGAATGAAGAAAGTCATTTCGTTAACAGTTCTAATGTCAGTTCTTCCACACTAGAATAATCTCTATTTCTTCTTTTAAATTGCTTATATTTCCGCTTTTGAATCTTACAAAGTTTATCCACTGGAATGACAGACCTATCGCATTGAGTTATCATTGACTATGAATCAAATTGGATTTGAGCATTCATTTAAGCCCTTTCTCATGCACCAGTTACAGTAGACCACCGCCTAATGGCAACCTGGTTTGCAGAACAGCGTTAACTGACAACTTTCCTCAGAACAGTTCTTTCTAATAAATATGCAAGTGCCTCCCCCTCCCCTATGTAGGCAGACACTTTGGCCCCCCTTGGAGTGTGTATGTTTACAAGGGGTTCTACTCTACTTCACATTCTGGGGCATGCAGTATAAACTGTGTACAGCACACGTGTGCAGTAATCATAGCTTACTGCAGGGCTTGGGCAGAAATAGATATCAACACATGGTCAACATGTGATGTCTTAGAATGGAGACATTAGTATTTTGACAACCTTCTACATCTATTCAGGGTAAAATACTTGTATTCTAGGGTGTATAATGAAGGCAAGAAAGCTTCAGTTTATGCATAGTTATAACAGTAAGTCGGCAGTAATTCTCTTCTGTTATCAGTATGCACAACATAAACCCACCCAGAACTTTTCTTTGTTTACAGAGTCATTGAATTTGGTTCAGGAAGTAATGAAAGTTCTACTGCACTAGTCACTTCGTAGAATAATCTCTTAGAATCAGGCAAGATAGTTTCAGGCTGTGTATACTGATATCATACTGCAGTCAAGAATTCTGTTCTGTTGCCAGTATGCACAAACTGAAGTCATCTTGTCATATTCCTTTATCACAACTTTATCACAGTACAGCACTGACACTGTTTGGAAATGACCAAGAGTATGGTTATCTTATCCCTTATCTTATCCCTTGGCTCTACTGGTATAGTCTAAGCACAGCACTGACACTGGGTGGATATGAACGGAACTAGCATTTTCATTACAGTGCCTGCCACCTGGTGTATTGTGAGGAACTAGATTTGTCCATGCATTCAGGAATCCCTGAAACATTCCCTCTACAAGTCAGTTTAAGTAGTCTAGAAGTAGAGTGTCTGCAAAAGAAACCTCATGCTGAGAGTTCAATTCCCCTCCATACAGAACCTTTCTTTTTCTTTCCTCAGTCATAAAGATTCTTTAAGGAACCAATTTTAGTTCCACTACACTAGTCACTCTATAATTTCTATTGTAAGTTGCCATTTTTCCTCTTTCTGAATTATTTCTATTTTCATTCAGAATCTTAAACAGACAGACCAACTTAACCCTTCCACATAAACCTAATATAATCCAGCATAGATTTTTAATTTTTTACTATTTTGTACTGCACCTCTGTGCACTGGCGTTTTTCCTTTTTATCTAACCCTTTCCTTACCAATGCTGCCTTAAGGCAGCACCAAGAGAATACCAATGCTGCCTCAAGGCAGCACCGTGAGAGTACCAATGCTGCCTTAAGGCAGCACCATGGGAATACCGATGCTGCCTTGAGGCAGCTGATTTATATTATTAAATATTTTATATTATATCAGTAAATAATGGACAGATTTCTTTTAAAATTCAGTATATATAGAAAATAATATTGTACTTATGATTAGAGTCGAATTCAGATGAATGGCTTACTATGGCGATGTTGATACTTGATTATATAAAGCATAAGTCTTAGCTTTAGGCCAACTATAAGACAGAGTGTGGTTGGCGCCACCTATCAGGCATATCACATTTTCATGATTTCTCCATAATATATTAATTCTAAATACAAAACAACTCCCCAGATGTGTTCTCCATGTCTTTTTATGATGATTAATGTAAAAATAACATAATGTCATTGTGATGAAAAAAAAATACACATCTTTGTAGGTGCAATGCTATATTTGGCCTATGTACAGGCTTTTGTCAACGGAGCAAAAAAGAGTATCAAATTCTTCCTGCAATTGGGAATATCAATATAATTATCAAATATTGATCGAATTCATAATTAATGGAATGGAAATAAAGCCTGAAGTCTCTGCGTCCTTTCGGTATCATTAAAATTAACTTATTATCTCCCTAAGTTATCTAAATTGGCTAATTTGCGAAGCACCCCTCTGCACTTTGAGTAATTTTCTATGGCTTGCAGAATAGGCCGGTATTTAGAAGTCTGTACAACGTGCAACGTTCGGTACTAGCGGGATAATTCACCGCAGGGGGCGCAGTTGTTAACGCACTGCGTGCTACGCTAGGCGCGGTAAGGAAAGGGTTAAAAAGGTGCCATGGTCCCGATACACCCCGATATAGCTATAGTTGCAACCAGCGTAATCAACCATTTTTCTTTTATAATTCCAGAAATAATGCATATTTATGATTGATAATCTATCTGTAGATACAAAACATAGTATATGATATATCATAATGCTGTTTAATGAAAAAATTTGTTCCAATTTAAAGTATGAAATAATCAATTTGAGATATCTATCTATTATCAAATTTCACCATAATTGCGGAGCAGCATTATCATTATATATTCCAGATGTTCTGAAAATTTCATAATTTCATAGTGCAGTTTCTACTATCATATTCCATATTATCCCACATTTTTAACAGCAAAAAAAAAAGAAATTGAGGGTGTTTGTGTCGTCATCTACAGCTTACAAAGACACCGGTTACAACGACCCATTGAATAATGATTCATACAATAATTTTGTCACACAGAACATCCCCACAGCATTGCCAGTCACTAGGAATTGAATTCTGTCCATTCTTGCCTCTCATATAGCTCAACTTGGTGGCCCAGTGGTTAGGGCAGTTGACTTGTAGTCAGAGGTTGTTTGTCTGCATGTGTACGAATCCCAGTAGCAGCCTGACATGTTGGTTTAAGTTGGTCCAACCTCACTCACGTCACTCACGTGTAGGGAGAAGGAAGTTTATGAAATTACTTTGGTGAATGTCGAAATCTATTTTGTGAATGACAAAATTTATTTTCTGCAATGACAAAATTTATTTCGTCATTGAGAAAGTGATTTTGTGAATTACAATCTTTTTTCGTGAATGAAGAAAGTCATTTCTTTAACAGTTCTAATGTCAGTTCTTCCACACTAGAATAATCTCTATTTCTTCTTTTAAATTGCTTATATTTCCGCTTTTGAATCTTACCAAATTTATCCACTGGAATGACAGACCTATTGCATTGAGTTATCATTGACTATGAATCAAATTGGATTTGAGCATTCATTTAAGCCCTTTCTCATGCACCAGTTACAGTAGACCACCGCCTAATGGCAACCTGGTTTGCAGAACAGCGTTAACTGACAACTTTCCTCAGAACAGTTCTTTCTAATAAATATGCAAGTGCCTCCCCCTCCCCTATGTAGGCAGACACTTTGGCCCCCCTTGGAGTGTGTATGTTTACAAGGGGTTCTACTCTACTTCACATTCTGGGGCATGCAGTATAAACTGTGTACAGCACACGTGTGCAGTAATCATAGCTTACTGCAGGGCTTGGGCAGAAATAGATATCAACACATGGTCAACATGTGATGGCTTAGAATGGAGACATTAGTATTTTGACAACCTTCTACATCTATTCAGGGTAAAATACTTGTATTCTAGGGTGTATAATGAAGGCAAGAAAGCTTCAGTTTATGCATAGTTATAACAGTAAGTCGGCAGTAATTCTCTTCTGTTATAAGTATGCACAACATAAACCCACCCAGAACTTTTCTTTGTTTACAGAGTCATTGAATTTGGTTCAGGAAGTAATGAAAGTTCTACTGCACTAGTCACTTCGTAGAATAATCTCTTAGAATCAGGCAAGATAGTTTCAGGCTGTGTATACTGATATCATACTGCAGTCAAGAATTCTGTTCTGTTGCCAGTATGCACAAGCTGAAGTCATCTTGTCATATTCCTTTATCACAACTTTATCACAGTACAGCACTGACACTGTTTGGAAATGACCAAGAGTATGGTTATCTTATCCCTTATCTTATCCCTTGGCTCTACTGGTATAGTCTAAGCACAGCACTGACACTGGGTGGATATGAACAGAACTAGCATTTTCATTACAGTGCCTGCCACCTGGTGTATTGTGAGGAACTAGATTTGTCCATGCATTCAGGAATCCCTGAAACATTCCCTCTACAAGTCAGTTTAAGTAGTCTAGAAGTAGAGTGTCTGCAAAAGAAACCTCATGCTGAGAGTTCAATTCCCCTCCATACAGAACCTTTCTTTTTCTTTCCTCAGTCATAAAGATTCTTTAAGGAACCAATTTTAGTTCCACTACACTAGTCACTCTATAATTTCTATTGTAAGTTGCCATTTTTCCTCTTTCTGAATTATTTCTATTTTCATTCAGAATCTTAAACAGACAGACCAACTTAACCCTTCCACATAAACCTAATATAATCCAGCATAGATTTTTAATTTTTTTACTATTTTGTACTGCACCTCTCTGCACTGGCGTTTTTCCTTTTTATCTAACCCTTTCCTTACCAATGCTGCCTTAAGGCAGCACCAAGAGAATACCAATGCTGCCTCAAGGCAGCACCGTGAGAGTACCAATGCTGCCTTAAGGCAGCACCATGGGAATACCGATGCTGCCTTGGGCAGCTGATTTATATTATTAAATATTTTATATTATATCAGTAAATAATGGACAGATTTCTTTTAAAATTCAGTATATAGAGAAAATAATATTGTACTTATGATTAGAGTCGAATTCAGATGAATGGCTTACTATGGCGATGTTGATACTTGATTATATAAAGCATAAGTCTTAGCTTTAGGCCAACTATAAGACAGAGTGCGGTTGGCGCCACCTATCAGGCATATCACATTTTCATGATTTCTCCATAATATATTAATTCTAAATACAAAACAACTCCCCAGATGTGTTCTCCATGTCTTTTTATGATGATTAATGTAAAAATAACATAATGTTATTGTGATGAAAAAATAGATACACATCTTTGTAGGTGCAGTGCTATATTTGGCCTATGTACAGGCTTTTGTCAACGGAGCCAAAAAGAGTATCAAATTCTTCCTGCAATTGGGAATATCAATATAATTATCAAACATTGATCGAATTCATAATTAATGGAATGGAAATAAAGCCTGAAGTCTCTGCGTCTTTTCGGTATCATTAAAATTATCTAATTATCTCCCTAAGTTATCTAAATTGGCTAATTTGCGAAGCACCCCTCTGCACTTTGAGTAATTTTCTATGGCTTGCAGAATAGGCCGGTATTTAGAAGTCTGTACAACGTGCAACGTTTGGTACTAGCGGGATAATTCACCGCAGGGGGCGCGGTCGTTAACGCACTGCGTGCTACGCTAGGCGCGGTAAGGAAAGGGTTAAAAAGGTGCCATGGTCCCGATACACCCCGATATAGCTATAGTTGCAACCAGCGTAATCAACCATTTTTCTTTTATAATTCCAGAAATAATGCATATTTATGATTGATAATCTATCTGTAGATACAAAACATGGTATATGATATATCATAATGCTGTTTAAGGAAAAAATTTGTTCCAATTTAAAGTATGAAATAATCAATTTGAGATATCTATCTATTATCAAATTTCACCATAATTGCGGAGCAGCATTATCATTATATATTCCAGATGTTCTGAAAATTTCATAATTTCATAGTGCAGTTTCTACTATCATATTCCATATTATCCCACATTTTTAACAGCAAAAAAAAAAGAAATTGAGGGGGTTTGTGTCGTCATCTACAGCTTACAAAGACACCGCTTACAACGACCCATTGAATAATGATTCATACAATAATTTTGTCACACAGAACATCCCCACAGCATTGCCAGTCACTAGGAATTGAATTCTGTCCATTCTTGCCTCTCATATAGCTCAACTTGGTGGCCCAGTGGTTAGGGCAGTTGACTTGTAGTCAGAGGTTGTTTGTCTGCATGTGTACGAATCCCAGTAGCAGCCTGACATGTTGGTTTAAGTTGGTCCAACCTCACTCACGTCACTCTCGTCACTCACGTGTAGGGAGAAGGAAGTTTATGAAATTACTTTGGTGAATGTCGAAATCTATTTTGTGAATGACAAAATTTATTTTCTGCAATGACAAAATTTATTTCGTCATTGACGAAAGTGATTTTGTGAATTACAAATCTTTTTTCGTGAATGAAGAAAGTCATTTCGTTAACAGTTCTAATGTCAGTTCTTCCACACTAGAATAATCTCTATTTCTTCTTTTAAATTGCTTATATTTCCGCTTTTGAATCTTACAAAGTTTATCCACTGGAATGACAGACCTATCGCATTGAGTTATCATTGACTATGAATCAAATTGGATTTGAGCATTCATTTAAGCCCTTTCTCATGCACCAGTTACAGTAGACCACCGCCTAATGGCAACCTGGTTTGCAGAACAGCGTTAACTGACAACTTTCCTCAGAACAGTTCTTTCTAATAAATATGCAAGTGCCTCCCCCTCCCCTATGTAGGCAGACACTTTGGCCCCCCTTGGAGTGTGTATGTTTACAAGGGGTTCTACTCTACTTCACATTCTGGGGCATGCAGTATAAACTGTGTACAGCACACGTGTGCAGTAATCATAGCTTACTGCAGGGCTTGGGCAGAAATAGATATCAACACATGGTCAACATGTGATGTCTTAGAATGGAGACATTAGTATTTTGACAACCTTCTACATCTATTCAGGGTAAAATACTTGTATTCTAGGGTGTATAATGAAGGCAAGAAAGCTTCAGTTTATGCATAGTTATAACAGTAAGTCGGCAGTAATTCTCTTCTGTTATCAGTATGCACAACATAAACCCACCCAGAACTTTTCTTTGTTTACAGAGTCATTGAATTTGGTTCAGGAAGTAATGAAAGTTCTACTGCACTAGTCACTTCGTAGAATAATCTCTTAGAATCAGGCAAGATAGTTTCAGGCTGTGTATACTGATATCATACTGCAGTCAAGAATTCTGTTCTGTTGCCAGTATGCACAAGCTGAAGTCATCTTGTCATATTCCTTTATCACAACTTTATCACAGTACAGCACTGACACTGTTTGGAAATGACCAAGAGTATGGTTATCTTATCCCTTATCTTATCCCTTGGCTCTACTGGTATAGTCTAAGCACAGCACTGACACTGGGTGGATATGAACGGAACTAGCATTTTCATTACAGTGCCTGCCACCTGGTGTATTGTGAGGAACTAGATTTGTCCATGCATTCAGGAATCCCTGAAACATTCCCTCTACAAGTCAGTTTAAGTAGTCTAGAAGTAGAGTGTCTGCAAAAGAAACCTCATGCTGAGAGTTCAATTCCCCTCCATACAGAACCTTTCTTTTTCTTTCCTCAGTCATAAAGATTCTTTAAGGAACCAATTTTAGTTCCACTACACTAGTCACTCTATAATTTCTATTGTAAGTTGCCATTTTTCCTCTTTCTGAATTATTTCTATTTTCATTCAGAATCTTAAACAGACAGACCAACTTAACCCTTCCACATAAACCTAATATAATCCAGCATAGATTTTTAATTTTTTTACTATTTTGTACTGCACCTCTCTGCACTGGCGTTTTTCCTTTTTATCTAACCCTTTCCTTACCAATGCTGCCTCAAGGCAGCACCAAGAGAATACCAATGCTGCCTCAAGGCAGCACCGTGAGAGTACCAATGCTGCCTTAAGGCAGCACCATGGGAATACCGATGCTGCCTTGGGCAGCTGATTTATATTATTAAATATTTTATATTATATCAGTAAATAATGGACAGATTTCTTTTAAAATTCAGTATATAGAGAAAATAATATTGTACTTATGATCAGAGTCGAATTCAGATGAATTGCTTACTATGGCGATGTTGATACTTGATTATATAAAGCATAAGTCTTAGCTTTAGGCCAACTATAAGACAGAGTGCGGTTGGCGCCACCTATCAGGCATATCACATTTTCATGATTTCTCCATAATATATTAATTCTAAATACAAAACAACTCCCCAGATGTGTTCTCCATGTCTTTTTATGATGATTAATGTAAAAATAACATAATGTCATTGTGATGAAAAAATAGATACACATCTTTGTAGGTGCAGTGCTATATTTGGCCTATGTACAGGCTTTTGTCAACGGAGCAAAAAAGAGTATCAAATTCTTCCTGCAATTGGGAATATCAATATAATTATCAAATATTGATCGAATTCATAATTAATGGAATGGAAATGTAGCCTGAAGTCTCTGCGTCTTTTCGGTATCATTAAAATTATCTAATTATCTCCCTAAGTTATCTAAATTGGCTAATTTGCGAAGCACCCCTCTGCACTTTGAGTAATTTTCTATGGCTTGCAGAATAGGCCGGTATTTAGAAGTCTGTACAACGTGCAACGTTCGGTACTAGCAGGATAATTCACCGCAGGGGGCGCGGTCGTTAACGCACTCCGTGCTACGCTAGGCGCGGTAAGGAAAGGGTTAAAAAGGTGCCATGGTCCCGATACACCCCGATATAGCTATAGTTGCAACCAGCGTAATCAACCATTTTTCTTTTATAATTCCAGAAATAATGCATATTTATGATTGATAATCTATCTGTATATACAAAACATAGTATATGATATATCATAATGCTGTTTAATGAAAAAATTTGTTCCAATTTAAAGTATGAAATAATCAATTTGAGATATCTATCTATTATCAAATTTCACCATAATTGCGGAGCAGCATTATCATTATATATTCCAGATGTTCTGAAAATTTCATAATTTCATAGTGCAGTTTCGACTATCATATTCCATATTATCCCACATTTTTAACAGCAAAAAAAAAAGAAATTGAGGGGGTTTGTGTCGTCATCTACAGCTTACAAAGACACCGCTTACAACGACCCATTGAATAATGATTCATACAATAATTTTGTCACACAGAACATCCCCACAGCATTGCCAGTCACTAGGAATTGAATTCTGTCCATTCTTGCCTCTCATATAGCTCAACTTGGTGGCCCAGTGGTTAGGGCAGTTGACTTGTAGTCAGAGGTTGTTTGTCTGCATGTGTACGAATCCCAGTAGCAGCCTGACATGTTGGTTTAAGTTGGTCCATCCTCACTCACGTCACTCGTCACTCACATGTAGGGAGAAGGAAGTTTATGAAATTACTTTGGTGAATGTCGAAATCTATTTTGTGAATGACAAAATTTATTTTCTGCAATCACAAAATTTATTTCGTCATTGACGAAAGTGATTTTGTGAATTACAAATCTTTTTTTCGTGAATGAAGAAAGTCATTTCGTTAACAGTTCTAATGTCAGTTCTTCCACACTAGAATAATCTCTATTTCTTCTTTTAAATTGCTTATATTTCCGCTTTTGAATCTTACAAAGTTTATCCACTGGAATGACAGACCTATCGCATTGAGTTATCATTGACTATGAATCAAATTGGATTTGAGCATTCATTTAAGCCCTTTCTCATGCACCAGTTACAGTAGACCACCGCCTAATGGCAACCTGGTTTGCAGAACAGCGTTAACTGACAACTTTCCTCAGAACAGTTCTTTCTAATAAATATGCAAGTGCCTCCCCCTCCCCTATGTAGGCAGACACTTTGGCCCCCCTTGGAGTGTGTATGTTTACAAGGGGTTCTACTCTACTTCACATTCTGGGGCATGCAGTATAAACTGTGTACAGCACACGTGTGCAGTAATCATAGCTTACTGCAGGGCTTGGGCAGAAATAGATATCAACACATGGTCAACATGTGATGTCTTAGAATGGAGACATTAGTATTTTGACAACCTTCTACATCTATTCAGGGTAAAATACTTGTATTCTAGGGTGTATAATGAAGGCAAGAAAGCTTCAGTTTATGCATAGTTATAACAGTAAGTCAGCAGTAATTCTCTTCTGTTATCAGTATGCACAACATAAACCCACCCAGAACTTTTCTTTGTTTACAGAGTCATTGAATTTGGTTCAGGAAGTAATGAAAGTTCTACTGCACTAGTCACTTCGTAGAATAATCTCTTAGAATCAGGCAAGATAGTTTCAGGCTGTGTATACTGATATCATACTGCAGTCAAGAATTCTGTTCTGTTGCCAGTATGCACAAGCTGAAGTCATCTTGTCATATTCCTTTATCACAACTTTATCACAGTACAGCACTGACACTGTTTGGAAATGACCAAGAGTATGGTTATCTTATCCCTTATCTTATCCCTTGGCTCTACTGGTATAGTCTAAGCACAGCACTGACACTGGGTGGATATGAACGGAACTAGCATTTTCATTACAGTGCCTGCCACCTGGTGTATTGTGAGGAACTAGATTTGTCCATGCATTCAGGAATCCCTGAAACATTCCCTCTACAAGTCAGTTTAAGTAGTCTAGAAGTAGAGTGTCTGCAAAAGAAACCTCATGCTGAGAGTTCAATTCCCCTCCATACAGAACCTTTCTTTTTCTTTCCTCAGTCATAAAGATTCTTTAAGGAACCAATTTTAGTTCCACTACACTAGTCACTCTATAATTTCTATTGTAAGTTGCCATTTTTCCTCTTTCTGAATTATTTCTATTTTCATTCAGAATCTTAAACAGACAGACCAACTTAACCCTTCCACATAAACCTAATATAATCCAGCATAGATTTTTAATTTTTTTACTATTTTGTACTGCACCTCTCTGCACTGGCGTTTTTCCTTTTTATCTAACCCTTTCCTTACCAATGCTGCCTTAAGGCAGCACCAAGAGAATACCAATGCTGCCTCAAGGCAGCACCGTGAGAGTACCAATGCTGCCTTAAGGCAGCACCATGGGAATACCGATGCTGCCTTGAGGCAGCTGATTTATATTATTAAATATTTTATATTATATCAGTAAATAATGGACAGATTTCTTTTAAAATTCAGTATATATAGAAAATAATATTGTACTTATGATTAGAGTCGAATTCAGATGAATGGCTTACTATGGCGATGTTGATACTTGATTATATAAAGCATAAGTCTTAGCTTTAGGCCAACTATAAGACAGAGTGCGGTTGGCGCCACCTATCAGGCATATCACATTTTCATGATTTCTCCATAATATATTAATTCTAAATACAAAACAACTCCCCAGATGTGTTCTCCATGTCTTTTTATGATGATTAATGTAAAAATAACATAATATCATTGTGATGAAAAAATAGATACACATCTTTGTAGGTGCAGTGCTATATTTGGCCTATGTACAGGCTTTTGTCAACGGAGCAAAAAAGAGTATCAAATTCTTCCTGCAATTGGGAATATCAATATAATTATCAAATATTGATCGAATTCATAATTAATGGAATGGAAATAAAGCCTGAAGTCTCTGCGTCTTTTCGGTATCATAAAAATTATCTAATTATCTCCCTTAGTTATCTAAATTGGCTAATTTGCGAAGCACCCATCTGCACTTTGAGTAATTTTCTATGGCTTGCAGAATAGGCCGGTATTTAGAAGTCTGTACAACGTGCAACGTTCGGTACTAGCGGGATAATTCACCGCAGGGGGCGCGGTCGTTAACGCACTCCGTGCTACGCTAGGCGCGGTAAGGAAAGGGTTAAAAAGGTGCCATGGTCCCGATACACCCCGATATAGCTATAGTTGCAACCAGCGTAATCAACCATTTTTCTTTTATAATTCCAGAAATAATGCATATTTATGATTGATAATCTATCTGTAGATACAAAACATAGTATATGATATATCATAATGCTGTTTAATGAAAAAATTTGTTCCAATTTAAAGTATGAAATAATCAATTTGAGATATCTATCTATTATCAAATTTCACCATAATTGCGGAGCAGCATTATCATTATATATTCCAGATGTTCTGAAAATTTCATAATTTCATAGTGCAGTTTCTACTATCATATTCCATATTATCCCACATTTTTAACAGCAAAAAAAAAAGAAATTGAGGGGGTTTGTGTCGTCATCTACAGCTTACAAAGACACCGCTTACAACGACCCATTGAATAATGATTCGTACAATAATTTTGTCACACAGAACATCCCCACAGCATTGCCAGTCACTAGGAATTGAATTCTGTCCATTCTTGCCTCTCATATAGCTCAACTTGGTGGCCCAGTGGTTAGGGCAGTTGACTTGTAGTCAGAGGTTGTTTGTCTGCATGTGTACGAATCCCAGTAGCAGCCTGACATGTTGGTTTAAGTTGGTCCAACCTCACTCACGTCACTCACGTGTAGGGAGAAGGAAGTTTATGAAATTACTTTGGTGAATGTCGAAATCTATTTTGTGAATGACAAAATTTATTTTCTGCAATCACAAAATTTATTTCGTCATTGACGAAAGTGATTTTGTGAATTACAATCTTTTTTCGTGAATGAAGAAAGTCATTTCGTTAACAGTTCTAATGTCAGTTCTTCCACACTAGAATAATCTCTATTTCTTCTTTTAAATTGCTTATATTTCCGCTTTTGAATCTTACAAAGTTTATCCACTGGAATGACAGACCTATTGCATTGAGTTATCATTGACTATGAATCAAATTGGATTTGAGCATTCATTTAAGCCCTTTCTCATGCACCAGTTACAGTAGACCACCGCCTAATGGCAACCTGGTTTGCAGAACAGCGTTAACTGACAACTTTCCTCAGAACAGTTCTTTCTAATAAATATGCAAGTGCCTCCCCCTCCCCTATGTAGGCAGACACTTTGGCCCCCCTTGGAGTGTGTATGTTTACAAGGGGTTCTACTCTACTTCACATTCTGGGGCATGCAGTATAAACTGTGTACAGCACACGTGTGCAGTAATCATAGCTTACTGCAGGGCTTGGGCAGAAATAGATATCAACACATGGTCAACATGTGATGTCTTAGAATGGAGACATTAGTATTTTGACAACCTTCTACATCTATTCAGGGTAAAATACTTGTATTCTAGGGTGTATAATGAAGGCAAGAAAGCTTCAGTTTATGCATAGTTATAACAGTAAGTCGGCAGTAATTCTCTTCTGTTATCAGTATGCACAACATAAACCCACCCAGAACTTTTCTTTGTTTACAGAGTCATTGAATTTGGTTCAGGAAGTAATGAAAGTTCTACTGCACTAGTCACTTCGTAGAATAATCTCTTAGAATCAGGCAAGATAGTTTCAGGCTGTGTATACTGATATCATACTGCAGTCAAGAATTCTGTTCTGTTGCCAGTATGCACAAGCTGAAGTCATCTTGTCATATTCCTCTATCACAACTTTATCACAGTACAGCACTGACACTGTTTGGAAATGACCAAGAGTATGGTTATCTTATCCCTTATCTTATCCCTTGGCTCTACTGGTATAGTCTAAGCACAGCACTGACACTGGGTGGATATGAACGGAACTAGCATTTTCATTACAGTGCCTGCCACCTGGTGTATTGTGAGGAACTAGATTTGTCCATGCATTCAGGAATCCCTGAAACATTCCCTCTACAAGTCAGTTTAAGTAGTCTAGAAGTAGAGTGTCTGCAAAAGAAACCTCATGCTGAGAGTTCAATTCCCCTCCATACAGAACCTTTCTTTTTCTTTCCTCAGTCATAAAGATTCTTTAAGGAACCAATTTTAGTTCCACTACACTAGTCACTCTATAATTTCTATTGTAAGTTGCCATTTTTCCTCTTTCTGAATTATTTCTATTTTCATTCAGAATCTTAAACAGACAGACCAACTTAACCCTTCCACATAAACCTAATATAATCCAGCATAGATTTTTAATTTTTTTACTATTTTGTACTGCACCTCTCTGCACTGGCGTTTTTCCTTTTTATCTAACCCTTTCCTTACCAATGCTGCCTTAAGGCAGCACCAAGAGAATACCAATGCTGCCTCAAGGCAGCACCGTGAGAGTACCAATGCTGCCTTAAGGCAGCACCATGGGAATACCGATGCTGCCTTGAGGCAGCTGATTTATATTATTAAATATTTTATATTATATCAGTAAATAATGGACAGATTTCTTTTAAAATTCAGTATATATAGAAAATAATATTGTACTTATGATTAGAGTCGAATTCAGATGAATGGCTTACTATGGCGATGTTGATACTTGATTATATAAAGCATAAGTCTTAGCTTTAGGCCAACTATAAGACAGAGTGCGGTTGGCGCCACCTATCAGGCATATCACATTTTCATGATTTCTCCATAATATATTAATTCTAAATACAAAACAACTCCCCAGATGTGTTCTCCATGTCTTTTTATGATGATTAATGTAAAAATAACATAATGTCATTGTGATGAAAAAATAGATACACATCTTTGTCGGTGCAGTGCTATATTTGGCCTATGTACAGGCTTTTGTCAACGGAGCAAAAAAGAGTATCAAATTCTTCCTGCAATTGGGAATATCAATATAATTATCAAATATTGATCGAATTCATAATTAATGGAATGGAAATAAAGCCTGAAGTCTCTGCGTCTTTTCGGTATCATTAAAATTATCTAATTATCTCCCTAAGTTATCTAAATTGGCTAATTTGCGAAGCACCCCTCTGCACTTTGAGTAATTTTCTATGGCTTGCAGAATAGGCCGGTATTTAGAAGTCTGTACAACGTGCAACGTTCGGTACTAGCAGGATAATTCACCGCAGGGGGCGCGGTCGTTAACGCACTCCGTGCTACGCTAGGCGCGGTAAGGAAAGGGTTAAAAAGGTGCCATGGTCCCGATACACCCCGATATAGCTATAGTTGCAACCAGCGTAATCAACCATTTTTCTTTTATAATTCCAGAAATAATGCATATTTATGATTGATAATCTATCTGTAGATACAAAACATAGTATATGATATATCATAATGCTGTTTAATGAAAAAATTTGTTCCAATTTAAAGTATGAAATAATCAATTTGAGATATCTATCTATTATCAAATTTCACCATAATTGCGGAGCAGCATTATCATTATATATTCCAGATGTTCTGAAAATTTCATAATTTCATAGTGCAGTTTCTACTATCATATTCCATATTATCCCACATTTTTAACAGCAAAAAAAAAAGAAATTGAGGGTGTTTGTGTCGTCATCTACAGCTTACAAAGACACCGCTTACAACGACCCATTGAATAATGATTCATACAATAATTTTGTCACACAGAACATCCCCACAGCATTGCCAGTCACTAGGAATTGAATTCTGTCCATTCTTGCCTCTCATATAGCTCAACTTGGTGGCCCAGTGGTTAGGGCAGTTGACTTGTAGTCAGAGGTTGTTTGTCTGCATGTGTACGAATCCCAGTAGCAGCCTGACATGTTGGTTTAAGTTGGTCCAACCTCACTCACGTCACTCACGTCACTCACGTGTAGGGAGAAGGAAGTTTATGAAATTACTTTGGTGAATGACAAAATTTATTTTCTGCAATGACAAAATTTATTTCGTCATTGACGAAAATGATTTTGTGAATTACAAATCTTTTTTCGTGAATGAAGAAAGTCATTTCGTTAACAGTTCTAATGTCAGTTCTTCCACACTAGAACAATCTCTATTTCTTCTTTTAAATTGCTTATATTTCCGCTTTTGAATCTTACAAAGTTTATCCACTGGAATGACAGACCTATCGCATTGAGTTATCATTGACTATGAATCAAATTGGATTTGAGCATTCATTTAAGCCCTTTCTCATGCACCAGTTACTGTAGACCACCGCCTAATGGCAACCTGGTTTGCAGAACAGCGTTAACTGACAACTTTCCTCAGAACAGTTCTTTCTAATAAATATGCAAGTGCCTCCCCCTCCCCTATGTAGGCAGACACTTTGGCCCCCCTTGGAGTGTGTATGTTTACAAGGGGTTCTACTCTACTTCACATTCTGGGGCATGCAGTATAAACTGTGTACAGCACACGTGTGCAGTAATCATAGCTTACTGCAGGGCTTGGGCAGAAATAGATATCAACACATGGTCAACATGTGATGTCTTAGAATGGAGACATTAATATTTTGACAACCTTCTACATCTATTCAGGGTAAAATACTTGTATTCTAGGGTGTATAATGAAGGCAAGAAAGCTTCAGTTTATGCATAGTTATAACAGTGAGTCGGCAGTAATTCTCTTCGGTTATCAGTATGCACAACATAAACCCACCCAGAACTTTTCTTTGTTTACAGAGTCATTGAATTTGGTTCAGGAAGTAATGAAAGTTCTACTGCACTAGTCACTTCGTAGAATAATCTCTTAGAATCAGGCAAGATAGTTTCAGGCTGTGTATACTGATATCATACTGCAGTCAAGAATTCTGTTCTGTTGCCAGTATGCACAAGCTGAAGTCATCTTGTCATATTCCTTTATCACAACTTTATCACAGTACAGCACTGACACTGTTTGGAAATGACCAAGAGTATGGTTATCTTATCCCTTATCTTATCCCTTGGCTCTACTGGTATAGTCTAAGCACAGCACTGACACTGGGTGGATATGAACAGAACTAGCATTTTCATTACAGTGCCTGCCACCTGGTGTATTGTGAGGAACTAGATTTGTCCATGCATTCAGGAATCCCTGAAACATTCCCTCTACAAGTCAGTTTAAGTAGTCTAGAAGTAGAGTGTCTGCAAAAGAAACCTCATGCTGAGAGTTCAATTCCCCTCCATACAGAACCTTTCTTTTTCTTTCCTCAGTCATAAAGATTCTTTAAGGAACCAATTTTAGTTCCACTACACTAGTCACTCTATAATTTCTATTGTAAGTTGCCATTTTTCCTCTTTCTGAATTATTTCTATTTTCATTCAGAATCTTAAACAGACAGACCAACTTAACCCTTCCACATAAACCTAATATAATCCAGCATAGATTTTTAATTTTTTTACTATTTTGTACTGCACCTCTCTGCACTGGCGTTTTTCCTTTTTATCTAACCCTTTCCTTACCAATGCTGCCTTAAGGCAGCACCAAGAGAATACCAATGCTGCCTCAAGGCAGCACCGTGAGAGTACCAATGCTGCCTTAAGGCAGCACCATGGGAATACCGATGCTGCCTTAAGGCAGCTGATTTATATTATTAAATATTTTATATTATATCAGTAAATAATGGACAGATTTCTTTTAAAATTCAGTATATATAGAAAATAATATTGTACTTATGATTAGAGTCGAATTCAGATGAATGGCTTACTATGGCGATGTTGATACTTGATTATATAAAGCATAAGTCTTAGCTTTAGGCCAACTATAAGACAGAGTGCGGTTGGCGCCACCTATCAGGCATATCACATTTTCATGATTTCTCCATAATATATTAATTCTAAATACAAAACAACTCCCCAGATGTGTTCTCCATGTCTTTTTATGATGATTAATGTAAAAATAACATAATGTCATTGTGATGAAAAAATAGATACACATCTTTGTAGGTGCAGTGCTATATTTGGCCTATGTACAGGCTTTTGTCAACGGAGCAAAAAAGAGTATCAAATTCTTCCTGCAATTGGGAATATCAATATAATTATCAAATATTGATCGAATTCATAATTAATGGAATGGAAATGTAGCCTGAAGTCTCTGCGTCTTTTCGGTATCATTAAAATTATCTAATTATCTCCCTAAGTTATCTAAATTGGCTAATTTGCGAAGCACCCCTCTGCACTTTGAGTAATTTTCTATGGCTTGCAGAATAGGCCGGTATTTAGAAGTCTGTACAACGTGCAACGTTCGGTACTAGCAGGATAATTCACCGCAGGGGGCGCGGTCGTTAACGCACTCCGTGCTACGCTAGGCGCGGTAAGGAAAGGGTTAAAAAGGTGCCATGGTCCCGATACACCCCGATATAGCTATAGTTGCAACCAGCGTAATCAACCATTTTTCTTTTATAATTCCAGAAATAATGCATATTTATGATTGATAATCTATCTGTATATACAAAACATAGTATATGATATATCATAATGCTGTTTAATGAAAAAATTTGTTCCAATTTAAAGTATGAAATAATCAATTTGAGATATCTATCTATTATCAAATTTCACCATAATTGCGGAGCAGCATTATCATTATATATTCCAGATGTTCTGAAAATTTCATAATTTCATAGTGCAGTTTCTACTATCATATTCCATATTATCCCACATTTTTAACAGCAAAAAAAAAAGAAATTGAGGGGGTTTGTGTCGTCATCTACAGCTTACAAAGACACCGCTTACAACGACCCATTGAATAATGATTCATACAATAATTTTGTCACACAGAACATCCCCACAGCATTGCCAGTCACTAGGAATTGAATTCTGTCCATTCTTGCCTCTCATATAGCTCAACTTGGTGGCCCAGTGGTTAGGGCAGTTGACTTGTAGTCAGAGGTTGTTTGTCTGCATGTGTACGAATCCCAGTAGCAGCCTGACATGTTGGTTTAAGTTGGTCCATCCTCACTCACGTCACTCGTCACTCACGTGTAGGGAGAAGGAAGTTTATGAAATTACTTTGGTGAATGTCGAAATCTATTTTGTGAATGACAAAATTTATTTTCTGCAATCACAAAATTTATTTCGTCATTGACGAAAGTGATTTTGTGAATTACAAATCTTTTTTTCGTGAATGAAGAAAGTCATTTCGTTAACAGTTCTAATGTCAGTTCTTCCACACTAGAATAATCTCTATTTCTTCTTTTAAATTGCTTATATTTCCGCTTTTGAATCTTACAAAGTTTATCCACTGGAATGACAGACCTATCGCATTGAGTTATCATTGACTATGAATCAAATTGGATTTGAGCATTCATTTAAGCCCTTTCTCATGCACCAGTTACAGTAGACCACCGCCTAATGGCAACCTGGTTTGCAGAACAGCGTTAACTGACAACTTTCCTCAGAACAGTTCTTTCTAATAAATATGCAAGTGCCTCCCCCTCCCCTATGTAGGCAGACACTTTGGCCCCCCTTGGAGTGTGTATGTTTACAAGGGGTTCTACTCTACTTCACATTCTGGGGCATGCAGTATAAACTGTGTACAGCACACGTGTGCAGTAATCATAGCTTACTGCAGGGCTTGGGCAGAAATAGATATCAACACATGGTCAACATGTGATGTCTTAGAATGGAGACATTAGTATTTTGACAACCTTCTACATCTATTCAGGGTAAAATACTTGTATTCTAGGGTGTATAATGAAGGCAAGAAAGCTTCAGTTTATGCATAGTTATAACAGTAAGTCGGCAGTAATTCTCTTCTGTTATCAGTATGCACAACATAAACCCACCCAGAACTTTTCTTTGTTTACAGAGTCATTGAATTTGGTTCAGGAAGTAATGAAAGTTCTACTGCACTAGTCACTTCGTAGAATAATCTCTTAGAATCAGGCAAGATAGTTTCAGGCTGTGTATACTGATATCATACTGCAGTCAAGAATTCTGTTCTGTTGCCAGTATGCACAAGCTGAAGTCATCTTGTCATATTCCTTTATCACAACTTTATCACAGTACAGCACTGACACTGTTTGGAAATGACCAAGAGTATGGTTATCTTATCCCTTATCTTATCCCTTGGCTCTACTGGTATAGTCTAAGCACAGCACTGACACTGGGTGGATATGAACGGAACTAGCATTTTCATTACAGTGCCTGCCACCTGGTGTATTGTGAGGAACTAGATTTGTCCATGCATTCAGGAATCCCTGAAACATTCCCTCTACAAGTCAGTTTAAGTAGTCTAGAAGTAGAGTGTCTGCAAAAGAAACCTCATGCTGAGAGTTCAATTCCCCTCCATACAGAACCTTTCTTTTTCTTTCCTCAGTCATAAAGATTCTTTAAGGAACCAATTTTAGTTCCACTACACTAGTCACTCTATAATTTCTATTGTAAGTTGCCATTTTTCCTCTTTCTGAATTATTTCTATTTTCATTCAGAATCTTAAACAGACAGACCAACTTAACCCTTCCACATAAACCTAATATAATCCAGCATAGATTTTTAATTTTTTTACTATTTTGTACTGCACCTCTCTGCACTGGCGTTTTTCCTTTTTATCTAACCCTTTCCTTACCAATGCTGCCTTAAGGCAGCACCAAGAGAATACCAATGCTGCCTCAAGGCAGCACCGTGAGAGTACCAATGCTGCCTTAAGGCAGCACCATGGGAATACCGATGCTGCCTTGAGGCAGCTGATTTATATTATTAAATATTTTATATTATATCAGTAAATAATGGACAGATTTCTTTTAAAATTCAGTATATATAGAAAATAATATTGTACTTATGATTAGAGTCGAATTCAGATGAATGGCTTACTATGGCGATGTTGATACTTGATTATATAAAGCATAAGTCTTAGCTTTAGGCCAACTATAAGACAGAGTGCGGTTGGCGCCACCTATCAGGCATATCACATTTTCATGATTTCTCCATAATATATTAATTCTAAATACAAAACAACTCCCCAGATGTGTTCTCCATGTCTTTTTATGATGATTAATGTAAAAATAACATAATATCATTGTGATGAAAAAATAGATACACATCTTTGTAGGTGCAGTGCTATATTTGGCCTATGTACAGGCTTTTGTCAACGGAGCAAAAAAGAGTATCAAATTCTTCCTGCAATTGGGAATATCAATATAATTATCAAATATTGATCGAATTCATAATTAATGGAATGGAAATAAAGCCTGAAGTCTCTGCGTCTTTTCGGTATCATAAAAATTATCTAATTATCTCCCTTAGTTATCTAAATTGGCTAATTTGCGAAGCACCCATCTGCACTTTGAGTAATTTTCTATGGCTTGCAGAATAGGCCGGTATTTAGAAGTCTGTACAACGTGCAACGTTCGGTACTAGCGGGATAATTCACCGCAGGGGGCGCGGTCGTTAACGCACTCCGTGCTACGCTAGGCGCGGTAAGGAAAGGGTTAAAAAGGTGCCATGGTCCCGATACACCCCGATATAGCTATAGTTGCAACCAGCGTAATCAACCATTTTTCTTTTATAATTCCAGAAATAATGCATATTTATGATTGATAATCTATCTGTAGATACAAAACATAGTATATGATATATCATAATGCTGTTTAATGAAAAAATTTGTTCCAATTTAAAGTATGAAATAATCAATTTGAGATATCTATCTATTATCAAATTTCACCATAATTGCGGAGCAGCATTATCATTATATATTCCAGATGTTCTGAAAATTTCATAATTTCATAGTGCAGTTTCTACTATCATATTCCATATTATCCCACATTTTTAACAGCAAAAAAAAAAGAAATTGAGGGGGTTTGTGTCGTCATCTACAGCTTACAAAGACACCGCTTACAACGACCCATTGAATAATGATTCGTACAATAATTTTGTCACACAGAACATCCCCACAGCATTGCCAGTCACTAGGAATTGAATTCTGTCCATTCTTGCCTCTCATATAGCTCAACTTGGTGGCCCAGTGGTTAGGGCAGTTGACTTGTAGTCAGAGGTTGTTTGTCTGCATGTGTACGAATCCCAGTAGCAGCCTGACATGTTGGTTTAAGTTGGTCCAACCTCACTCACGTCACTCACGTGTAGGGAGAAGGAAGTTTATGAAATTACTTTGGTGAATGTCGAAATCTATTTTGTGAATGACAAAATTTATTTTCTGCAATCACAAAATTTATTTCGTCATTGACGAAAGTGATTTTGTGAATTACAATCTTTTTTCGTGAATGAAGAAAGTCATTTCGTTAACAGTTCTAATGTCAGTTCTTCCACACTAGAATAATCTCTATTTCTTCTTTTAAATTGCTTATATTTCCGCTTTTGAATCTTACAAAGTTTATCCACTGGAATGACAGACCTATTGCATTGAGTTATCATTGACTATGAATCAAATTGGATTTGAGCATTCATTTAAGCCCTTTCTCATGCACCAGTTACAGTAGACCACCGCCTAATGGCAACCTGGTTTGCAGAACAGCGTTAACTGACAACTTTCCTCAGAACAGTTCTTTCTAATAAATATGCAAGTGCCTCCCCCTCCCCTATGTAGGCAGACACTTTGGCCCCCCTTGGAGTGTGTATGTTTACAAGGGGTTCTACTCTACTTCACATTCTGGGGCATGCAGTATAAACTGTGTACAGCACACGTGTGCAGTAATCATAGCTTACTGCAGGGCTTGGGCAGAAATAGATATCAACACATGGTCAACATGTGATGTCTTAGAATGGAGACATTAGTATTTTGACAACCTTCTACATCTATTCAGGGTAAAATACTTGTATTCTAGGGTGTATAATGAAGGCAAGAAAGCTTCAGTTTATGCATAGTTATAACAGTAAGTCGGCAGTAATTCTCTTCTGTTATCAGTATGCACAACATAAACCCACCCAGAACTTTTCTTTGTTTACAGAGTCATTGAATTTGGTTCAGGAAGTAATGAAAGTTCTACTGCACTAGTCACTTCGTAGAATAATCTCTTAGAATCAGGCAAGATAGTTTCAGGCTGTGTATACTGATATCATACTGCAGTCAAGAATTCTGTTCTGTTGCCAGTATGCACAAGCTGAAGTCATCTTGTCATATTCCTCTATCACAACTTTATCACAGTACAGCACTGACACTGTTTGGAAATGACCAAGAGTATGGTTATCTTATCCCTTATCTTATCCCTTGGCTCTACTGGTATAGTCTAAGCACAGCACTGACACTGGGTGGATATGAACGGAACTAGCATTTTCATTACAGTGCCTGCCACCTGGTGTATTGTGAGGAACTAGATTTGTCCATGCATTCAGGAATCCCTGAAACATTCCCTCTACAAGTCAGTTTAAGTAGTCTAGAAGTAGAGTGTCTGCAAAAGAAACCTCATGCTGAGAGTTCAATTCCCCTCCATACAGAACCTTTCTTTTTCTTTCCTCAGTCATAAAGATTCTTTAAGGAACCAATTTTAGTTCCACTACACTAGTCACTCTATAATTTCTATTGTAAGTTGCCATTTTTCCTCTTTCTGAATTATTTCTATTTTCATTCAGAATCTTAAACAGACAGACCAACTTAACCCTTCCACATAAACCTAATATAATCCAGCATAGATTTTTAATTTTTTTACTATTTTGTACTGCACCTCTCTGCACTGGCGTTTTTCCTTTTTATCTAACCCTTTCCTTACCAATGCTGCCTTAAGGCAGCACCAAGAGAATACCAATGCTGCCTCAAGGCAGCACCGTGAGAGTACCAATGCTGCCTTAAGGCAGCACCATGGGAATACCGATGCTGCCTTGAGGCAGCTGATTTATATTATTAAATATTTTATATTATATCAGTAAATAATGGACAGATTTCTTTTAAAATTCAGTATATATAGAAAATAATATTGTACTTATGATTAGAGTCGAATTCAGATGAATGGCTTACTATGGCGATGTTGATACTTGATTATATAAAGCATAAGTCTTAGCTTTAGGCCAACTATAAGACAGAGTGCGGTTGGCGCCACCTATCAGGCATATCACATTTTCATGATTTCTCCATAATATATTAATTCTAAATACAAAACAACTCCCCAGATGTGTTCTCCATGTCTTTTTATGATGATTAATGTAAAAATAACATAATGTCATTGTGATGAAAAAATAGATACACATCTTTGTCGGTGCAGTGCTATATTTGGCCTATGTACAGGCTTTTGTCAACGGAGCAAAAAAGAGTATCAAATTCTTCCTGCAATTGGGAATATCAATATAATTATCAAATATTGATCGAATTCATAATTAATGGAATGGAAATAAAGCCTGAAGTCTCTGCGTCTTTTCGGTATCATTAAAATTATCTAATTATCTCCCTAAGTTATCTAAATTGGCTAATTTGCGAAGCACCCCTCTGCACTTTGAGTAATTTTCTATGGCTTGCAGAATAGGCCGGTATTTAGAAGTCTGTACAACGTGCAACGTTCGGTACTAGCAGGATAATTCACCGCAGGGGGCGCGGTCGTTAACGCACTCCGTGCTACGCTAGGCGCGGTAAGGAAAGGGTTAAAAAGGTGCCATGGTCCCGATACACCCCGATATAGCTATAGTTGCAACCAGCGTAATCAACCATTTTTCTTTTATAATTCCAGAAATAATGCATATTTATGATTGATAATCTATCTGTAGATACAAAACATAGTATATGATATATCATAATGCTGTTTAATGAAAAAATTTGTTCCAATTTAAAGTATGAAATAATCAATTTGAGATATCTATCTATTATCAAATTTCACCATAATTGCGGAGCAGCATTATCATTATATATTCCAGATGTTCTGAAAATTTCATAATTTCATAGTGCAGTTTCTACTATCATATTCCATATTATCCCACATTTTTAACAGCAAAAAAAAAAGAAATTGAGGGGGTTTGTGTCGTCATCTACAGCTTACAAAGACACCGCTTACAACGACCCATTGAATAATGATTCATACAATAATTTTGTCACACAGAACATCCCCACAGCATTGCCAGTCACTAGGAATTGAATTCTGTCCATTCTTGCCTCTCATATAGCTCAACTTGGTGGCCCAGTGGTTAGGGCAGTTGACTTGTAGTCAGAGGTTGTTTGTCTGCATGTGTACGAATCCCAGTAGCAGCCTGACATGTTGGTTTAAGTTGGTCCAACCTCACTCACGTCACTCACGTCACTCACGTGTAGGGAGAAGGAAGTTTATGAAATTACTTTGGTGAATGACAAAATTTATTTTCTGCAATGACAAAATTTATTTCGTCATTGACGAAAATGATTTTGTGAATTACAAATCTTTTTTCGTGAATGAAGAAAGTCATTTCGTTAACAGTTCTAATGTCAGTTCTTCCACACTAGAATAATCTCTATTTCTTCTTTTAAATTGCTTATATTTCCGCTTTTGAATCTTACAAAGTTTATCCACTGGAATGACAGACCTATCGCATTGAGTTATCATTGACTATGAATCAAATTGGATTTGAGCATTCATTTAAGCCCTTTCTCATGCACCAGTTACTGTAGACCACCGCCTAATGGCAACCTGGTTTGCAGAACAGCGTTAACTGACAACTTTCCTCAGAACAGTTCTTTCTAATAAATATGCAAGTGCCTCCCCCTCCCCTATGTAGGCAGACACTTTGGCCCCCCTTGGAGTGTGTATGTTTACAAGGGGTTCTACTCTACTTCACATTCTGGGGCATGCAGTATAAACTGTGTACAGCACACGTGTGCAGTAATCATAGCTTACTGCAGGGCTTGGGCAGAAATAGATATCAACACATGGTCAACATGTGATGTCTTAGAATGGAGACATTAATATTTTGACAACCTTCTACATCTATTCAGGGTAAAATACTTGTATTCTAGGGTGTATAATGAAGGCAAGAAAGCTTCAGTTTATGCATAGTTATAACAGTGAGTCGGCAGTAATTCTCTTCTGTTATCAGTATGCACAACATAAACCCACCCAGAACTTTTCTTTGTTTACAGAGTCATTGAATTTGGTTCAGGAAGTAATGAAAGTTCTACTGCACTAGTCACTTCGTAGAATAATCTCTTAGAATCAGGCAAGATAGTTTCAGGCTGTGTATACTGATATCATACTGCAGTCAAGAATTCTGTTCTGTTGCCAGTATGCACAAGCTGAAGTCATCTTGTCATATTCCTTTATCACAACTTTATCACAGTACAGCACTGACACTGTTTGGAAATGACCAAGAGTATGGTTATCTTATCCCTTATCTTATCCCTTGGCTCTACTGGTATAGTCTAAGCACAGCACTGACACTGGGTGGATATGAACAGAACTAGCATTTTCATTACAGTGCCTGCCACCTGGTGTATTGTGAGGAACTAGATTTGTCCATGCATTCAGGAATCCCTGAAACATTCCCTCTACAAGTCAGTTTAAGTAGTCTAGAAGTAGAGTGTCTGCAAAAGAAACCTCATGCTGAGAGTTCAATTCCCCTCCATACAGAACCTTTCTTTTTCTTTCCTCAGTCATAAAGATTCTTTAAGGAACCAATTTTAGTTCCACTACACTAGTCACTCTATAATTTCTATTGTAAGTTGCCATTTTTCCTCTTTCTGAATTATTTCTATTTTCATTCAGAATCTTAAACAGACAGACCAACTTAACCCTTCCACATAAACCTAATATAATCCAGCATAGATTTTTAATTTTTTTACTATTTTGTACTGCACCTCTCTGCACTGGCGTTTTTCCTTTTTATCTAACCCTTTCCTTACCAATGCTGCCTTAAGGCAGCACCAAGATAATACCAATGCTGCCTCAAGGCAGCACCGTGAGAGTACCAATGCTGCCTTAAGGCAGCACCATGGGAATACCGATGCTGCCTTGAGGCAGCTGATTTATATTATTAAATATTTTATATCATAACAGTAAATAATGGACAGATTTCTTTTAAAATTCAGTATATATAGAAAATAATATTGTACTTATGATTAGAGTCGAATTCAGATGAATGGCTTACTATGGCGATGTTGATACTTGATTATATAAAGCATAAGTCTTAGCTTTAGGCCAACTATAAGACAGAGTGCGGTTGGCGCCATCTATCAGGCATATCACATTTTCATGATTTCTCCATAATATATTAATTCTAAATACAAAACAACTCCCCAGATGTGTTCTCCATGTCTTTTTATGATGATTAATGTAAAAATTACATAATGTCATTGTGATGAAAAAATAGATACACATCTTTGTAGGTGCAGTGCTATATTTGGCCTATGTACAGGCTTTTGTCAACGGAGCAAAAAAGAGTATCAAATTCTTCCTGCAATTGGGAATATCAATATAATTATCAAATATTGATCGAATTCATAATTAATGGAATGGAAATAAAGCCTGAAGTCTCTGCGTCTTTTCGGTATCATTAAAATTATCTAATTATCTCCCTAAGTTATCTAAATTGGCTAATTTGCGAAGCACCCCTCTGCACTTTGAGTAATTTTCTATGGCTTGCAGAATAGGCCGGTATTTAGAAGTCTGTACAACGTGCAACGTTCGGTACTAGCGGGATAATTCACCGCAGGGGGCGCGGTCGTTAACGCACTGCGTGCTACGCTAGGCGCGGTAAGGAAAGGGTTAAAAAGGTGCCATGGTCCCGATACACCCCGATATAGCTATAGTTGCAACCAGCGTAATCAACCATTTTTCTTTTATAATTCCAGAAATAATGCATATTTATGATTGATAATCTATCTGTAGATACAAAACATAGTATATGATATATCATAATGCTGTTTAATGAAAAAATTTGTTCCAATTTAAAGTATGAAATAATCAATTTGAGATATCTATCTATTATCAAATTTCACCATAATTGCGGAGCAGCATTATCATTATATATTCCAGATGTTCTGAAAATTTCATAATTTCATAGTGCAGTTTCTACTATCATATTCCATATTATCCCACATTTTTAACAGCAAAAAAAAAAGAAATTGAGGGGGTTTGGTGTCGTCATCTACAGCTTACAAAGACACCGCTTACAACGACCCATTGAATAATGATTCATACAATAATTTTGTCACACAGAACATCCCCACAGCATTGCCAGTCACTAGGAATTGAATTCTGTCCATTCTTGCCATTCATATAGCTCATCGTGGTGGCCCAGTGGTTAGGGCAGTTGACTTGTAGTCAGAGGTTGTTTGTCTGCACGGGTAAGAATCCCAGTAGCAGCCTGACATGTTGGTTTAAGTTGGTCCAACCTCAAACACGTCACTCATGTGTAGGGAGAAGGAAGTTTATGAAATTACTTTGGTGAATGTCGAAATCTATTTTGTGAATGACAAAATTTATTTTCTGCAATCACAAAATTTATTTCGTCATTGACGAAAGTGATTTTATGAATTACAAATCTTTTTTCGTGAATGAAGAAAGTCATTTCGTTAACAGTTCTAATGTCAGTTCTTCCACACTAGAATAATCTCTATTTCTTCTTTTAGATTACTTATATTTCCGCTTTTGAATCTTACAAAATTTATCCACTGGAATGACAGACCTATCGCATTGAGTTATCATTGACTATGAATCAAATTGGATTTGAGCATTCATTTAAGCCCTTTCTCATGCACCAGTTACAGTAGACCACCGCCTAATGGCAACCTGGTTTGCAGAACAGCGTTAACTGACAACTTTCCTCAGAACAGTTCTTTCTAATAAATATGCAAGTGCCTCCCCCTCCCCTATGAAGGCAGACACTTTGGCCCCCCTTGGAGTGTGTATGTTTACAAGGGGTTCTACTCTACTTCACATTCTGGGGCATGCAGTATAAACTGTGTACAGCACACGTGTGCAGTAATCATAGCTTACTGCAGGGCTTGGGCAGAAATAGATATCAACACATGGTCAACATGTGATGTCTTAGAATGGAGACATTAGTATTTTGACAACCTTCTACATCTATTCAGGGTAAAATACTTGTATTCTAGGGTGTATAATGAAGGCAAGAAAGCTTCAGTTTATGCATAGTTATAACAGTAAGTCGGCAGTAATTCTCTTCTGTTATCAGTATGCACAACATAAACCCACCCAGAACTTTTCTTTGTTTACAGAGTCATTGAATTTGGTTCAGGAAGTAATGAAAGTTCTACTGCACTAGTCACTTCGTAGAATAATCTCTTAGAATCAGGCAAGATAGTTTCAGGCTGTGTATACTGATATCATACTGCAGTCAAGAATTCTGTTCTGTTGCCAGTATGCACAAGCTGAAGTCATCTTGTCATATTCCTTTATCACAACTTTATCACAGTACAGCACTGACACTGTTTGGAAATGACCAAGAGTATGGTTATCTTATCCCTTATCTTATCCCTTGGCTCTACTGGTATAGTCTAAGCACAGCACTGACACTGGGTGGATATGAACAGAACTAGCATTTTCATTACAGTGCCTGCCACCTGGTGTATTGTGAGGAACTAGATTTGTCCATGCATTCAGGAATCCCTGAAACATTCCCTCTACAAGTCAGTTTAAGTAGTCTAGAAGTAGAGTGTCTGCAAAAGAAACCTCATGCTGAGAGTTCAATTCCCCTCCATACAGAACCTTTCTTTTTCTTTCCTCAGTCATAAAGATTCTTTAAGGAACCAATTTTAGTTCCACTACACTAGTCACTCTATAATTTCTATTGTAAGTTGCCATTTTTCCTCTTTCTGAATTATTTCTATTTTCATTCAGAATCTTAAACAGACAGACCAACTTAACCCTTCCACATAAACCTAATATAATCCAGCATAGATTTTTAATTTGTTTACTATTTTGTACTGCACCTCTCTGCACTGGCGTTTTTCCTTTTTATCTAACCCTTTCCTTACCAATGCTGCCTTAAGGCAGTACCAAGAGAATACCAATGCTGCCTCAAGGCAGCACCGTGAGAGTACCAATGCTGCCTTAAGGCAGCACCATGGGAATACCGATGCTGCCTTGAGGCAGCTGATTTATATTATTAAATATTTTATATTATATCAGTAAATAATGGACAGATTTCTTTTAAAATTCAGTATATATACGTCATATATAATACGCCCGATACTGTTATATTTACACCACTATCCAATAGTTTCAATCTCTGCCACTTGGGGACACTAAGTATACTGGTAGCATATTTCATTTTCTATTAACCATCCAAGTTTGTATTATATGAAAAATTCAATCTCATATTACCAATTTATTTGATAAAACCTTTATAAACCTGATTGAGTATTTAAAGTGATTAATTACACACAACAGAACCTGCATTCTTTGGTTTTTTTAATGTTCTTTTAATAGATCTTACTTTTTTCTTTTTTTTTCTATTTTTTTTATTCGAGTATATTTTTTTGACATTACACGTTCATTGGTCGCCCAACGATCCTCCACGCGGTAGTCTAATACAAAAAACAGACATCACAGTACAAAACAGGACTCTACAGGGCAACTGGTATATTGTAGTCATATATGTACAATTATTATACAATTTTCATAAGTAAATGACTATCTTCAATATAATGTACTCGTACATAACCGGACAACATTCGGTCTTTAGACCTCATTTTCAAATTTTTTCAGTCTCTTGACCGTACCATTAATTAATCTTCCATGATTTCTCCTATTTCCATTTTGATTTTGTTCTTAAAGATATACATTTCTTTTATTAGTTGTGTTTCCTTTTATAACTTATTCCAATATTTTTCTCCTATGTATAAGGGGGTATTTCGGAATTTCTCCATCTTTGGTTTAGGAATTTTTAATCTTAGTTTTTGGTCTAACCTTGTTCTTTTTTCAGGCATTTCAAATATGTGATCTTGATTTAAGGACCACCATTTTATCATCATCAGCAAATGTGTTGCTCTACGTATGCTCAGTTCTCTCATCTTACATTTTTCATGGAGTTGATTAATATGTAAATCTACTGCTCTGTGTATACCAATTGCGCATCTTAATACTTTATTTGTCATAGTTTGTAACCTGTTTCTGTTTCTTTGGGAAGTACAATAGTAAATGAAATCTGAGTATTCGATGATCGGTATAATCATTTGTTTAGCTATTTTCAATTTAGCATCGTGCGTTAATAAATGTCTTATTTTCCTAAATCTGAATAACCTCCTGTTTACTTCTCTACTTACTATTTCAACATGATCGTTAAAATTTAGCTTATCATCGATTAATACTCCCAAATATTTATATGTCCTTACTATCTTAAGTTGATTTCCCCCCATTTTTACATTTAAAGTTCGGTTTAGGTCTTTTTGGTTCCCTATCCACATTATTTTTGTTTTAGAATAATTTATCCTTAATTTATATTTTATTGTCCAATCATTAATTTCCTTAAGATCATCTTCCATTTTTCTTATTATATCAGTTTGGTTTTTACCGCTTATCATAAGACCACAATCATCAGCATATAGTATAACTTTCCCATATGAAATAACATCGATTATATTATTAATAAAGATTATAAATAACAATGGCCCCAGGACCGATCCCTGGGGCACTCCACACTTCACTACCTTTTTTTCTGATATTATATTATTTAATTTTGTCTTGCATTCTCTTCTGTTTAAGTAGTCATTTAATAATTTTATTATATTGAGGTCTAATTTTATGTCTTTTAGTCTAGTTAATAAAATTCTGTGGTTGACGCTGTCGAAAGCTTTTCGAAAATCGAGGTAGGCAACCATTATTATATTTTTTTGATTCAAGTTTCTAAATATTTCTTCCAACAAGACAAATATTGACTGCGCTGTTGAGCGTTCTGGCATGAACCCATATTGATTTGATATTATAATTTCATTTTGTTTAATATAATTTAATATTATTTTATGAATTACCTTTTCATAAATCTTCGATATCAGCGGTAAGACTGTAATCGGGCGCCAGTTACTAAATAATCGTAAATCACCATCCTTTGGTAAAGGAGTTATCAATCCATTTTTTAATACATCTGGAAAGTAATTTTTTTGTAAACTATTATTTATCAAATTTGTTAGTATGTACGGATTTATTAACAATACCTTTTTTAGGATTTCTGATCTTATATAGCTAAATCCACTTGCCTTTCCATTATCTAGTTCTTTTATTATTCTAATCACATCGCATGTCAGTACTGTGTTGTTATTTTTTTTTTACTTTCATCCTCCTCCAGATTTTCTTCATTTATATCTAAGTCTTCAGTATTATCATCAGTATCAACCATACCAATAGTACAAAAGTGCTGATTTAGATTATTTGTAATTTCTATCAGTGATTCATCCAGTTTTATTGAGTAACTTTTTGTATTCTCGCTTCCTTTCCAATATATATTTAGTGTTCTCCAAAACTTTTTTGGTGATTTTTGGTTTTGATGTAGACTCTTTTGAATCTGGGTTCCTTGGAATCTTTTGATCCCTTTTGTGATATTGTTTCTTAAGCATCTTATTTCTACAAGTATCCTTTTTTTTTCTCTAAATCATAATTATTTTTTGTTAATAACTTCAGTAGTCTCTTTCTTTTTTCAATGTTTACATTTACTTGTTTTGGTAATAATAAATTATTTTTTGTTCTTACTCCTCTTGTTTTTATTGGATATTTTTCATCAAAGATATCATTGAGATTTTTTATAAAAAATTCACATGGTTCGAATGCATCATCATTTGTGTTTGTTTTGCTTTCATCAAAGGTTAATAATTCAGGTATATCTTCTTCCTTTAATCCTTTTACATCTCTATATTTTATAAACTTTGTAGATCTAGATTCCTTTATTTTCTTACGAATAGCATAAATCATCACATGATCAGATAAATAATAGTCAACATTACCTGAACTATTTACAAACTTGCTATTGGTATAAATGTGATCGATTTTACTTGATCCAGCTGAGTGTAATGTGTATCGTTTGTTTCTAACATATTTAGGTTATGTTCTAACAAAAAGTTATTTAATTTTCTAAATTTATGACATCGCTGGGTATTTGCATTAATGTTCATGTCCCCTACTATCCAAAATTCATGCTTCCTATATTGTCTTTCTTTCAATAATCTATCTAAAAATTCAAAACAACTACTTACATTATCTCCTGGTGGTCGATAGATTGAAGTAATCACCATCTTTTTTCTGCTAGGGACCTGTACCTCCACGGTTACACACTCTATGTTCGCATCAGAAATACTATATTTTTCTACCATATTTGTATATTTGATATATTTGTTGTGCACATACAGAGCAACTCCACCTCCAATGTTGTTTCTAGTGTGATTTCTGTCGGTTCTAAAAATAGTCATATTTGGTAAGTCAAGCATATTTCTAGTATATTTCTCATTAAGCCATGTTTCACTTAGTCCTAAAAAGTCCAAATTTCCAAAAAATAGTTTAAACTCCTCAACTTTTGCATACAAACTTCGTACATTTGCACATACTATTTTCATTCCCTTTTTTTCTTCAAGCTGTTGGGGTGTTAAATAAACCATTCAAATTCACTCTATTATCAAGTCTTATCAATCTCTTTTTCCATGCTGCCCAACATTTATACGAGAACAAATATATACAAACATAAATCTCTAACCCTATCCCCAAAATATAATGATGATGGTGGGAGGTGCATCCATGTTGAACAAAAACTACACAATAATACAAACACTGCCTGTTGTCATTAATAAAACAAACAGACAGAGCCTGACTGGAGGTAATACTCCACATCAGACATAGTTGGAGGTGCATTTCTTAATAAAAAACAGATCTCTATAGAAGAGTATCTTCTCTCGGAAGAACCGTTATTGGCCAAAACCAAAACACTACTCTCATGAAGTCAAATACTTTATGTCCAGTATAACACAAGGTCTGTTCAGATACCAACATTGAAGTCCTCGCTCCCAACTCCGACTCCGACCCCGAGCCTCCCACCAGCGTCCTCTTACCCCCGCCACTTCTAACAGCGGCAGCGGGGGCGGCGGGGGGGGGGAGGGTTTCCACCTATATGTCTACCAACACTGACGGGCGACGGGCAGCGGCCGGGGTCGGCCGGGGTTGGCCGGGGTCGGCCGGGTCTTCAGGTGCGCGCTAAGTGCTGACACAACACATTTGATAATGGTGTACAGAGGAATACCAGTGAATTCGGTACCACAACAGGTTTGGTCCGGTGTTGAGTTCGCTACTGCGACAGTTTCGGTCCGGGAAATCGGTGAATTCGATACTGCCCACAGTGCGGGCCGCTACCCGCGGTGCCGGGGTCGGGTGCCGGCCGCCAGCCGCGGTCAGGGCCGGCCACACCGCTGGCCATACCCGGAATATACCCACTGCCCTGTCGGCCAGTCTGTACTTTCCCTACATTTTTTATTTAATTGTTCATACTTGGTGGCTGTACCATCCCCGATGTTCTTATATTTATATGGTATTTATTCTGTAATATATATTTAACTTACAGTCAAATAAATAACATCTCCTGACACATCCTTAACCTATCCCTAACCTTAACCTAACCCTATCCCTAACCCTAATCTATCCCTATTCCTAACCCTAACCCTAATCTATCCCTATTCCTAACCCTAACCCTAACCCTATCCCTAACCCTCTCCCTATCCCTAACCCTAACCCTCACCCTAACCCTAATCTATCCCTATTCCTAACCCTAACCCTAACCCTATCCCTAACCCTATTCCTAACCCTAACCCTAATCCTAACCCTACCCTAACCCTATACCGGAAGGACGGGCCGGCCGACCTGACCGCCACACGGGCAGGCGGGCTCGGGACCGTAGCAGTATCGAATTCACCGGTACCAAACTTGTAGCGGTAGCGAATTCACCGGTATCGAGTTCGCATGTGACCAAATTCACCGTAGACCGTAAAGAGAGCATGCCGACCCATGTAGGAGATGGGGCAGGGGGGGAGAACAGGGCTTCACTGAGAGTGTACATTTTCTATCGGTACACATCAGTACATGCCCAGCGTATATTTATCGCGCAGAGAATATTTCCTCTCATCTAACCCTATATTTTTCTTGACCTGTGAATTATGATTAACTGGGTATGGGTTTAAATACAGTTTGATATTAAAAGTAGTGTCATCCTTTATCATATTAATGCATCAGGAAATGATGTCATTTATTTGAGTTGCAATTGATTATATTAATGTATCAGGATATAATGTTATTTATTGGTTGATACCTCAAGGCATCATTCGGCCTTAAAGGGTTAATCAAATGAGAATGTAGGGAAAGGACAGATAGGCTGACAGAGCTGCGGGTATATTCCGGGTACGGCCGGCCCTGACCGATAGTCGCGGCCGGCACCGGACCCCGGCACCGCGGATGGCGGCTGGCACCGCGGGCGGTATCGAATTCACCTTTTTCGCAGATCAAAACTGTCGCGGTAGCTAATTCACTGGTATTCGTATTTCACACCACACCCGGCGAATACCAGTGAATTCGGTACCGCGACAGGTTCGGTCCGGTGGTGAGTTCGCTACTGCGACAGTTTCGGTCCGCAAAATCGGTGAATTCGATACCGCCCACAGTGCGGGCCGCTACCCGCGGTGCCGGGGTCGGGTGCCGGCCGTCATCCGCGGCCAGGACCGGCCACACCGCTGGCCATACCCGGAATATACCCACTGCCCTGTCGGCCAGTCTGTACTTTCCCTACATATTTATTTAATTATTCATACTTGGTGGCTGTACCATCCCCGATGCTCTTATATTTATATGGTATTTATTCGGTAATATATATTTAACTTACAGTCAAATAAATAACATCTCCTGACACATCCTTAACCTATCCCTAACCTTAACCTAACCCTATCCCTAACCCTAACCCTAACCCTAACCCTAATCTAACCCTAACCCTACCCTAACCCTATACCAGACGGACGGGCCAGCCGACCTGACCGCCACTTGGGCAGGCGGGCCCGGGACTGTAGCGGTATCGAATTCACCGGTACCGAACTTGTAGCGGTAGCGAATTCACCGGTATCGAGTTCGCGTGTGACCGAATTCACCGTAGACCTGAAAGAATGCCAAGACGCGTCCGTATTTAAAAGGAAACAGTCTTGTATACGCTTCATACGCTACATGAAATATGGACGTATATATGAAAACATATCAATATACGGCCGATACATGCATTTACACGATGGCGTATATAGGAATAAAGTGGTTAGTTTCAAGCAGTGTAATGATTTCTTGTCTCCAGAATCTTCTGATTTCAAATCTGCCGGGTGCAACGCAAAAATGTTTGGGCAACTCAAGTCATGAACATTTGAAAATAAAAAGTTTAAAATTAATTTTTGGATAAATAAATAAATATGGTTCAGATCAAATTATTTTCATTGCTTCAGAAGTCTATCCATCTTGAGCCCAGTCATACATTCTGTGTAGTTGACTCTAGTTTTGATTTTTGATTGAGTTTTTTTCTGGACCATGACCTACTTAAGTTGAATAATTAGGTCATATAGTAGAATTACATAATATAGCTAGCTTTAGAAAATATCTTGATAAAATTGATAAGGAATCACAAGGAATCAAAAGAAATGGGTGATGCCTTAAGGCATCATTTTCCAAGATTTATAAGATCATTCATATTTTTATCAGGGAATGATTGATCAATACACGAAACTTCCCCAGCATCTAAGTATGTCATATTTAACTCTTTAAGGATGAATGATGCCTGAAAGCAACAACTGGCCCAGGTCGAATGATGTCTCAAAGGATCATTTCCCATAGATCTATGAAATGGTTCTAAACAAGGAAATAATGGACAAATAAGCATAACAAATTCACAGTATGTAGGTATAATATCACATTTGTTATTTATAGGTCAAATAAAAATAAATATCAAGGATGATGTATCATATCATGTGATGACGCCATCAAATTATGCTTTCAGAGGACAACATGCCTGACCCCTAGTGGGATGAATTGATACTAGCATCCATCTTTCCATCCATAAAGAGTATAAGGAAAAAATGAATGATATCGAATATCTTGTGTTATGTCATGTGAATCACAAGAAAATAAAGTTGAATCTGTCATTAAAAGCAGTTAAGTTCTTGACTCATAGTAGTAGCTAGTGTCTGTGCTTGAGTTCTTACTCCCTTACTCTTAGATCTACACCTAGCTAGTCTAGGCCTCTAGGCTCTACAATGTGTCATATCACGTCATCAAATTGTCATAATCAGTGTTTGGAGTCCCATCCCTAGTGATATCGACTTATTCTAGAACATGAGCCTACATGTATGACAGCTATTGGTGCCTGCCATGAATGGGTTAACATGGTTATAATGAAGGGGTGAAAATGACTCTTCTGACTCTGAGGCTGAATCTTCTGATGATGAATATTGAAATGGTGCAAAGAAATGAGAACTATATGTGATACTGATGTATGTTATGGTTGTATGTGCACAAAATTCGTCATATGATAAAATGCTACATAAGGGCCTTGTGAAGTGTTATAATACTGCTTTTTACTGAATTTCGTGATGTAGATCATATCACCTCAATTTGAAATACATTATATTGAATTCCTAATGTTAGGTTTAGTGGGAAATGACACCTTTTTTGCCTCTCTACCTTATCTAGATCTATGTGGGTGACTGTTTTTGGCTGTCAGCGCCATCCTCGGGTGAATTGTTTAAGACATGTTATTTCAGAGTCTTCCCCTGCCTACTCAGAGGTACATAGGAGCTAAATTTTAACAAAATAGTCCCCTCCAGACAACCAAGGTGAGATATGGAGGGTCAGAAGTCACGGTAATGGGACTATTGATTTTTACCCAATTACATGTTAAGTTAGTTCAGTTAAAAATCGCTACCTTGTCATTTCTGTCAAGGATATGCGTTTGAAGAAATCTTTCTGATATGGTGACTTTACAATACCTCCTATAAACAGGGAATCCATGTCATCGGTTATCTTGAGAGGCAATAACATTCAGCGATAAACGAGTGTCAATACAAGCAACGAAAGAATGGACCGTAGGAGAATAGATACATCCGTGTTGATACTTCATTTAGGAAAGGCCACACAGGCTGCTGTAAGGAGTACCTAACTGTTGATCTTGACTTGGGAGCACTCATCTTAGTCATATTCGGTCACGGGAAGTAATTCGGTAAACACGGACGCATTTTATGTACTTATTGATGTAGTCGTCACGACAAGGAACTGAATCGTATAAAGTCGAAAAACACAGTCATGAGGGAGACTAACAAGCATGCCCGCGACTTGTTGAGGTATCTATGAACTACCAAGAAACATGCCGACAAATTTACGGTAAGTGACTGATTTTGTCCACCTATTCTGCTTCCTCTTGCACGATACTTCGTTATCTTTAATTTGTGAGCGTTAACAATATTGATGTCTGTAGGTGAATGTAGATGCTATGATTCAAAATTCCTGCATCATAGACTTGTCAGAATGTTGAATCTCATTAACTATTTTTATTTAACCTGGAGTGTTCGGTTTGGGGTGCATCACCCCTATCCTACACCATCTCCAGGGGCGACCTTCTGAGTTTACCAATGCCCAGATTATGGGCTTTGCACGGTGGCAGATGTAGTCCGAAGAAATGCTTATCTTAAACCAAGTACAGTTATCCAGAATAGAATACTGATGCATAATTTAATCAGCAGAGTACACTAATTTCCATCACCAATGTACTAAGTCTAGATCACATACACACACCCGTTAAATCAATAGAGTATAACGAAGGCTATTGAACCCTCTATTACAGGTAGGAATTTGGATTTCACATAATATGTTTCATGAGATACCTATAACTAATACGCTAGTACTATTGGGCGTGGCGGCAAAGTGGTATGCGTGTTCGCCTCGAGCATGGGAGTATGGCGTGCTGTTCTCATTTCGTCTCAAACTCATTCCGTTCACGGAATCAGTCTCAAACTCATTCCGTCCACGGAATGCCACATTGATATAGAACATCTATATATACTACTCCTTTCGTCCGCGGAAGTACACCCATATATATAGTCTATGTATTATTCCGTCCACGATATAGCTTTTTTCACGAAATTCCTTTTTTTTTTTACGAAATGACCCTTCTTCTCATAAAATGGGTTTTTTGGGGTCACGAAATGGGTTCCACCCTCACAATTTGATTTCGTCTACGAAATGAGTCTCCAAAACTGGTTTTGTCTACAATATGAGTCTCACTCATTTCGTCCACAGAATCAATCCTACCACTCATTTCATCCACGGAAGTACACCCATATATAGTCCATATATCATTCGGTCCATAAAATGTCCATTTTTCATGAAATGACATTTCTTCTCACAAAATTGGTTTTTGGTCACGAAATGTGTACTTACGTCAGGGTATTAGTGTAGTTCCTTGATGAAAGATAGAATATAGGGACAAAATCGCAATGTACTGATCGGTGGCCCATATTCGTGGGTTTTACATAAGGAGACTGGAGTGGAGGTAAACAAAGTTGTATTACTAGTAGGGCACGCGCAGTGGTAGTATGAGGTCGTAAATGTTTACGAAACCTTATTAGGACAAGGATCATAAAAGGTCATACAGTTACTGATAATGCAAACTAGATGCCCAGGATAAACACCTAGCGGGCGGTAGCTAGGATAAACAACCATTGATTATAAGATATGGTAAAGGTAAGACAGTCCATGTAAGTGCTGAGGTGCAAGTCCATGAGAGGTAGGCAAGGTGAGGCCGCCTCCCCGAGATAGGTGAGGAGAAGAAGGCAGGGGTGGGAGCTGTAGTGTTAGAGGGTGCGTCCACCAACCACGACAAGGCTGAGACAACGGCTTTCCGACAAGGTCCACGACAGCTCTACGATTGGAAGCCTTGTCGTAGCCTTGTCGTGGTTGGTGGACCACAGTTCCCGACAAGAGGCTATGACAAGGCCACGACAGGCTGCGACATGAAGCTTGTCGGGGGCCTTCTGACAAGGTTACGACAAAATCAAACATGTTCGATTTTGGAGCCGTGTCGTGGCGTGTCGTGGCGTGTCGCAGAGGTCTACGATAGAATATTTAGGTGGAGCGTGCACTTCCCGACAGGCTGCGACAATGGCTCACGACAGCTCCCCTCCTCACGACAAGGCTGCGACAAGGCATGGATCGGAAATTTCTTGTCGGCGTGTGTCGCAGCCCTGTCGTGGGCGGGCTCCCACAATGAAATTTTACCGGAAGAAACGAGTCTAGCTTTCACGATAGATCCGTTCCTTCGGATAAATATTTCATTTTTTCATCGGAACGCTTGTCGTAAGGCTATCGTAGTGTGTTGGAGGCGAAAATCGTGATAGTGGGAGCCCGCTTTAAAGGAGAGTGCATGTTGACTGCCCCCGCTCCCCTGAGCCTCGTCTCTCATTTAAACCTATATATATATATTTTATAGATCTCCAAAACTCCGGTCGGGTCATGCCAAAGACTCACACAAAAATGATACCCACTGCTCATTTAGCTTAACAGCCCCCAAATGAGGAGCAGGGGGCTCGGGTTCGAGTGAAAGAACGGCTGTATCGCCCAATTCAGTGGTTGTACACATAATATTCCCTAAATATAAAAGTCGACTTGTTTTTAGTTTTTTACGCATCCAACTCAAGAACACTTTACCATCTTTTTTCCTACAGCAGCAGGAACGGCATTCCAAAGAGATCTAGCCTTAAACTCAGCAGATGTCATGTAATTCGGTTTCATAGAATGTCAGAGTACGAAATTAAACTACTGCATCGTCGCTGTGTCGGAATGTTGAAATGTTCTGTGTTGCAGTGTCAGAATAATTGTATTAGTGTGTCGGGGGCTCAGTGGGTTCCCGGCTTTAACCACTGAACTAACTCCCAACCCCCTCATGTATGTGTAAATCAATATACTATAGGTATTTCAAATATTCTGAGCCCATGTCTTCCATCACAACTTAACCTAACTTTCGGATAGATTGTATATCTAACCGGCGATTGTATTGCCACTCTATGAGCTATTACATAGGTCAGTTCGATATGTTTTCGAATATAAGCCTGTATAACCCTAGTCACACAAAACTAGACACTGACAACTTCAATAAAGCAAAGTCTTATTTTGGTTCTTTATAACAGAGTGAGCTGCGCTATACGTTTACAGTTATAGTCCAGATTTTTGTGCCCTGACACTGGGATGTCAGGTAATACAGAAGGAGCAAGATTATGAGCCGAAACCGATAATCTTGCTCAACCACCAAGGGGGTTCGGAAAAACCTACTACCTGTGAGGCTCCAAGGGTTCCCTCTTCTCAGATAGAACACACGAAGTGACCTGCCCTCTGCTGTGAACCCGACCTTATATACAAGCCGGGTTACCTAATCTGGGCGCACTCATGGCACTTCCGTGCATGGGCTCACCCAAACCACTACACAGCAGGACTGGTGGCCCGCGACCTCCAGTGAAGAGCAAACACACAATCGCTCGACTGATCCGACCCCTACATAACGAACACATGCCACGACATAAGAGGTGCATCAGTGCAAATCTGAGAGGAACCATTATCAGTTATTGTTAAAAAATTTACTTTTTGAAACAAAAATATATCATACACTCAGATCTAAAGATCAGCTGGTGGACAGGGTCAAAGGATATATAGTATGTAGATGTATGAACACTAGGTGATATAACAATATATAATAACAGACTATTGCTGAAACCTTGAGTCTTATTAATGAAATCAAAGCTTTTTGATTCTGTAGGTGTATCAGAAAGTCCGTCGGTGAGAATTCAATCGGGGAGTAATCTCTCCAGGTGTCTTTGGTAAACAAAAAGATCGATCGATGGCGCCTGACTGCTGATTAGTGGTGAATGATCCATACACCGCATCTTCAACGACTATTTGATACCGTCTGTGGCACCACCGAAAGATCTTTAGCGGAATTCAAATAATCGGTGCAATTGAAAAATGGCTTATATATATGTAACGCCTTACTCAATGGTCCTGATGCTCGTCAACCCTGTCTACATTGGACGTGTAGTATTGTACAAATTTCGTCGACAGGAGTATATGCAACTTTACACCAGATTATAAACGATATTTAATCGGAAGGAGATATTGGGAGTTGGTGTTACCAGAAAAGAAACATAGGTATAGGTATACATCGAACTGAAGATATTGTTGGTAGATTGCATACTATTGGGAAAAATCGTGTTTACCACTGGCGACATTTTATCGGGTACTACAAATAATCATGAAGTGATGTGTAATTCGAGAATCGAAAAAAGTCGTCTTGAGTACATTTAAGCCTATAACACACTGACCTGACTGCTGTGACCGATTCTACCTTTGCCCGACAGATCCGTCGGGTCTGTGACGATCTGCGTCAATCGGGTCGATGTACGCACTTCACCGACCCGATTTTATTGCTTTTCCCTACGCGTCGGGCATTACTACCATGTCAGATATGACCGACTCTCCCCGACCTTAAGATTTCGATGTACGCACTTTCACCGACTGTTCCCGATTCTGAGTAGGCCGCTTATAATAGCGATGGTTTGAATCCCCCCATTCCATACCCAAGTATTTTATACTGATTTGTAGGGGAGACAGAGGCGATTATAGATCTAAAATCCGTTTTCTGATATTTAAAATAGAACAGAAGTTATCAAACTTTGCATTATTGGTATATAGACCTATCACCCGGCCCGGGGCCCAGCCAGGTCTGGTACCCGGCCGCTTCCTTTGATCTTATCCCGGGTAATTTACGTGGTTAAAAAAGAGGGAAGTGTGATCGGGGACAGTCATCATGTCGGTGTCTTATAGGTATAAGACATCGAAATTTCATTCCCGACTCTCACCGAGCCGATGGTCGAGATGAATCGGGAACGTATTTCGGTGTCCTATAGGCTAAAGATTCAACTGAATGGGTAGCACCGTAGTTGATGTATGGTATTGGTGGTTTTATTCCTGCATTTGTTTCGATATCCACGGACTATGCTAGTAATCCTTTAAACAAAATACCTTACCAAGATAATGTTAGAGGTGAAATACCATAAATAAAATGTGTCAATGATTCTTATATTTTGTAGAATAGTGATCTACCTGCTGTTCGCTTGCTGTATATCGTCATACTTCATGCCAGTTGCTTCAATACTGCCTTGCACAGGGTTGTCCTGTTTTCTTGGTAAATTCACACTTTTGCTGTATTTTAATTTTCCTGTAGTTGGAATTTAAGGCTGATCTTAATTATCTCATGAATAGATACAATGTATTTAAACACTGTCCTTCGATTATCCGTTATATTGAAGGAGGATTATACTGCCAATGGTTAGTTGGGGTTGATCATTTTATTGAAGTTCATTTATCATACCCTGTTAGTTTACAACACTTTATATCCATGGTTCGGAATATTTCAATCATTTTGTTCATTATTATAACAGGTTGCCGCCCATATAAACCTTTGATAAATAATGACAACTGGAAAAGACGGTACATTGTCGGCGAAAGGTTTCCAGTTCGGATTACCTGCAACAACAAATGTAAGATAGTAGAGGTCCAATGTAACCAAAATGGGTCCTGGTCAACGCCTCAATGTATGTATTAATTATCATATACTTATGTGCAAATGTCTCTCAGTGACGAAATAGTATCCATACTTTCCTCCATACCACGTGACTTGTTGTCATAGTCAGAGCAAATATAAACTAACAAAATAGCAGACGTTTTCCAGATTCGGAGGTAAACTTCTAAAATACGAAATCACCGTAAATAAACACACGAACATCCAGCTTTGTGAATACATGCCCAACAATGACATTTTCTTACTAAAATCTATTTAATATGCATCAACAAACTGCCAATAACCATGAAGATGGAGACGGATGTGTCAAAGCAAAATGTCAACAAAAGTGTCGCTGCTATTTCCGCCTAAAAGATGATCAACCGATGATGAGGCCACTTCCGGCCAGTCTACCCTTGTTTTTATCACGCCAGTGTTCCAGTCTTACCTAACTTATAATACGTGAATGCTTTTTTAACTAAGACTAAGATATATCGTAATCTTAGTTGAATAGGCATTCACGTATAGTGTGCTTCGTGGAATAAAATATATGTTCTTCAAATCAGAGACTTTTCCATGTGCAACGAGGGATAATCCCATGTGATATTTAGGATATGCTATATTATTTGACGTTGGAACGTGCACATGTTGAAAGAAAACAAAAGAGAATTATGTATATGTAGCCAAATTTAATTATCGATAAAAAAGAGCAATGCTCGTATATGATTTTTAAAAATGTCCTTCCTATGTAAACATTGACAGATTTGTAAGCCTGGTATATGGGTATGATCACTATGTTCTTCTATATTCCATATCTTTAACATGATTTATTAATCCCAATAGGTCAGCGCGTGAAGCGCAGTTTTAGACTTGGGCCGTCGAACGGCGTGGGGACGTGTTATCGCAGTAAGCTGCCTCAACCTGCAGAAAGTGAAAGACTTCAAGACAGTGAAGCCTGTTATTGCCCTGGTGGCAGTGTTGAATACACTTGTGCAGAAGGCTATCGCCATGACAGCGGATCTAAAAAATACAAATGCCTCAGAACTGGTTCCTGGACAGTGGAACAGAACAATTTAATGTGCATTGGTGAGTATGCTAATCATCATGATTTCAAAAAATTCCTAGATGCTGTCAACGGATTTATCCAGATGCAGACTCTCTAAAAAAAATTTTGTTCCTGGGAACATGGAGAAGATGCCCTTAAGGAATGGATCGATAACACAAACGATTATCACCCTAGCATAAAATTCACAGCAGAATGGTCGAAGGATAAAATAAACTTCTTAGACACCTGGATCAAAAAGGACATAACAGGCAAACTGTACACAGATCTGTATGTTAAACCGACAGACACCAACTCTTATCTCAGATATGAATCGGCACATCCATCAAGCTGCAAAAGAAGCCTGCCTGAAAGCCAATTTCTCAGACTGAAAAGAATCAGCCAGAAAGAAGAAGACTACAAAAAACATGCACAACAAAAGACAGCTGACTTCCTGGAAAGGGGGTACCCCTTGGAAATCATCACTGAAGCGAAGGAAAGGGTAGCTCAAAAAAACAGAAACGACCTACTCAAACCAAAACCCCAAAAAGAAGTAAAGGAGAGAATTTTCCTGACAACCACTTTCAGACCTGGCAAAAAACATATACAGGCAACAGTCAGAAAAAACTGGGACACTCTGGGAAAATCAGTCACAAAGAATACCATACATCGTGCGGACCTCATGATGGGGTATAAACGACCAAAAAACATACGAGACTATGTGGTCCGATCGAAACTGAACTACAAAGCAAAAGAGGGAAAAATGGAAAACAAAGAAACGGAGAATGCCAATGAATGCAAAAAAACAAACTGCAAGTACTGCAAAACTCTGGACAGAACTGGCAAGATAAAACAAAAAAGCCGAACACTCGAGTGCAAACGAAACATAAGGTGCAATAGCTCGAATGTCATCTGCTGCATCCAGTGCAAAAAATGCGGAATGAGATATGTGGGACAAACCAAAGGGAAAATAAAAGAGAGAGTCAGAGAACACATGTACGCAGTGAAAACGAAAAAAGACTCGGACATATCATACCACTACAACATGAAGCCACATGAAGGCATGACGGATATGAAGGTCTATATCCTGGACTTCATATATGAACACCCGGAGAGTGAACGAGCAAAAACACTCCGCAACATGATCGAACATAATTGGATCCATCGACTACAAACGGTAGCACCGTATGGTCTAAACACAATGGACAACAAATACGGATGAGAAGCCAACAAAGCCACGTCAACAATTTTTTTTAGAGAGTCTGGATCTGGATAAATCCGTCGACAGCATCTAGGAATTTTTTTAAATCATATTTCCCATACCTTCTCAATCCAGGCTGCCCTATATGATCAGGTAACACAGAGAGACAGACAGTATCCATAAACAAAACACTGCCATAGTCAAACTGGGTGACAGTCACACAGACACACCCACCTACAGTGATCAACCTAACATCCAGTCACATCACAACAAATCATGGTAGTGGCAAATAAATATTAATCACAGTGGGTGAAAAACACAATAAACCAACCCACCTGAGTCCGAAATGTATCTGAGGAGCCAGAGGATGGTGAAACTGCACATATTTCACTAAATCTTTTGGGATTGATCATGAAAACAAACCACCATGAAACAGGCAGGGGTCAAGGCCAACCCACAGGGTTCATATCCTGCCTCACAACCAACCAAAATCCCTGAAAGACAGTGTATACATGTAACCACAGACAACGGTGCCCCCACCCAATCAGGGAAAGACAAAACCGGAAATACGCAAATTTTTGCGCGAAATTCTGTGGTTCAAATCACTCACCTGATCATTATTGCAGTCATACCCGGACCGCTCACACGCCTTGTCAAACGATAGAGTATGCTAATCATCCTCCGATTTTGTCAGGAATTGTGGATATCTTTGTGACATTGTCAATCTTTTATCTATTAATCAATCAATTGATTTAAACGAATCTATTTGAGCAATATCTCTGATGCATCCCTTTTGTATTCTCCTTGTAAAAGGTTTATTTTATTATGCATAATAGAATAGTATATTGACCTATGACTTATCGTACCTTTTGGATTACAATAATTCATCAGCAGTTGCTTCAGAAAGTCCTCGCACATATTCAGAATAATCATAAGGATCTTCAGTGTAATTAGGAAGAACTTTCTTTGCTGCACAAGGACTGACAATATTTTCCTACTCGATTCCATTTGTACTTTATGTGATGATCGCCTTTGATTATACATTTCATTACAGAGAGTGTTGAGAGAGTAAAGATATGTACTAAATACGCGCTCATTCATGGACAAATTGATCCCATCGATAAAGACAAATTTCTTCCTGGAGAAGATATAACATACAGATGTTCAGAAAACTACAAACTTGTCGGTGATGTAAGGAGGACTTGTCGATCTGGTGGCACATGGAGCGGAATGGGGGCCATTTGTAAAGGTATCAGTTAAATATATTTACTACAGTGACTTTTATATCCTGAATACTCTCCTCTACTTACAGAAAAGTGTCCAAGCGGGGGACACCCCCTGAGGTCTGCTAGATGTTTCAAATACACGAAGAATCTTGAGCCTCATGTATCAATTTAAACATAGGAAATTTGTATATTATGGTATGTAATACAAAACGGCAGTGTTAGAAGAAAATATCTTATATATTCAGTTAGATCCGTTGATAACTAAAAATGATTAAATTTGTCACCAAAACCCCTACTATGTGGCACCACCTGCAGTTCTTAGAAACTCTCTTCCGCAGGGTACGCCAAACTGTTCTGGCAGTCTATTTGTCCTAGCCCAAGACCGAATTCACTCCATGGAGACTAATTATGCAGGATCTCTTGTTGATTAAATCTGATAATGTTAGCAATGCAACTAATTGCTATTTTTTCCCTTTCAGCCCGGACCTGTAAATCGCCTGGTTTGGTGCGTCATGGTTTTCTAAGCCCAGCACAGGTAGTTTACAATGTTACAGACACTGTGCGGTATAGTTGTTCTACAGGCTACATACTGTCAGGCAACGAGAACAGAACCTGTTTGAGGAATGAGACATGGAGTGGCCATCCACCAGTCTGTGAAGGTAATCAAGACCAGCATCTGATAATTTACAAACTAATGATTAACTCTATAGAAATTAATGCTAACAAAATGCTATATTTTTGAAACCGATGTTGCATCTTCCACTCTGTGACTATGAGAAATGGCGTCCCTAGTTCATTGACCTTCCTTTCCCCAAAAATGAGATTTATTTTGGTAGATGTTTGTGAATATTTATGTCTGAGGGCGGTACCTATGGTAAGGGACTGATACTGTACACGTATGTCAGTGGATTTCATTCTGTGTGGGGCATTGGTCATAAAACAACTTACCTTCTAAAATCCTGGTAAAAAGATAGTTACAACCTAGTTCAGAAATTATACATTGTCCAACGACAGTGTTATGAACCATAGCATTTCTTAACACTTCCAATTCCTTTTTGGATGATTGCCCCCACAAATACAATATGATTTTATCTATAGACTCCTATCTGGCAATTTAGGATTTATGGCAATTCGTCCATATTACCATAGAAAGAAGTAGATCCTCACCTCGTTATGTCATCAAAGCATTTATGAGAAGATTAATAAGGTTCCAACAGTTTTCCAATATTCCACTTTTAGAATATCATCTCTGAATCAATGTGAGGCGTGTTTTCAAACTTCATCACTGTCGTTAAGGTTAAGACATTTATCTAATATTCTATTTTTTCCTAAGAGCTTAATCATATAGATATTATGTGATATTTTTCAACAGTGATTGATTGTGGGAATCCAGATTTCACTAGGGGAAATGTTACCCTATTTCAAGGAAAAACTGCCTATCCAGCATCAGCAGTAATAAGGTAGGGCTCTCAATACGCATGTAGTTCATGCTGAAAATTGTTCCTATGATCTAACCTTTTGAGTTTGTAAGTCATGTATTTCCATATCAAGTATAGCAATGCACGAACGTTAGCGAGTGTATAACGAGGTCAACCTCGAGTGCTTTAGGCCCGGCGTCCACCTACTACGATATGGCTCCGATTTGGTCTACGATGCACCTCCCGATAAAAAATCAAAATCGCGTCGGAAGGTTACCTAATATCGGGGCAGTTGACCACGTTTCGGTGATTAGACACCGATAAAAACCCCATACAATGCGTGGTTGATTGGCTTGTCTAGACATATGTCTACGATTTTGCACCTTCCCGATATGTCTCCGATATTTACTTTTTGTATCGGTGCCATATCGGTAGGTCTAGATTTCTATCGTAGTAGATGGACGCCAGGACTTACAGAGCCGCCTCTCCATAAACCATCGAATGTTGAATATATTTTCTATCTTCTTGACTAAATTAATCCCAGGAAATTCAATATTCAATGGTATATCAGTCGGTACTATTTTATCTCCTCAGCACAAAGGGACTATTTCCCCGTATACAATAGCTTTGAGGGCGTATACCATGGATTTGAATCAGTGGCTGTGGTATATGACAGTTTTTAAACTATGGCTAGTGGTTTACTCAGTCCTCATACATTTTCACTGGGGACTTTGTATACGATGGAAAATAACTTTTTGTCATCAGTGCCTCGTCTTGGACGATGGTCTACAACTATCCATAAGTGGTAAGGGTTAGGGTAAGGTTAAGAGTAATGTTTAGGACAAGGATCAGGGATGCGGTATGGGTCAGGTTTAGGGTTACGTTAAGGGCTGGTTTTAAGGTTAAGCTCAGGTTCAGGGCTAGGTAATGTTTTATAATTTAGCTTGTAACTGAGTCTTTTTTGTCTCAAAAACAAAAGGTACTGTTATGTATATACTATTAAAAATCTATTATAACGATGCTTTATTTCGTTGAATTATAACAGATTTTAAATATGCTACCTCAAATAGATAGTTAAAAGAGTTTTCCCGCTCTTTTTTTGTCGCTGACAAGCCGGATGAAAATAAAAACCCTCCTAATACGCTACAATGGGCTACGATTATGGCCCGGCGTCCACCTACTACGTATGGCTCCGATATGGTCTACGATTCACCTCCCGATAAAAAATCAAAATTGCGTCGGTAGGTCCCCTAATTATCGTGGCAGTTGACCACGTTTCTCCGATTAGGCACCAAAAAAAAACCCGTACAATGCGTGGTGGATTGGTATGTCTAGACATATGTCTACGATTTTGCACCTTCCAGATATGTCTCCAATATTTGCTTTTTGTATTGGTGCCATATCGGTAGGTCTAAATTTCTATCGTAGTAGGTGGACACTAGGCCTTAGTTCCCGACGGCAGTGCGTGTCGCCGACGTTGTCGCCGACACGCGCTGCCGTCGGGAACTTAATTGCAGCCCGTCATAGCGCGTCGTAGTAGGTGGGAGGGCCACCTTAGTCGTAGTAGGTGGGAGGGGCCCCCAAGGGCTAGGGTGTATTTCAGTTGCTTAGTACTCTGCGGAAAAGTACACGTTGGTCCTTACTTTTGCGCAAAAAGGATGTTTAGTACACTGCAAAGAAGTTTGAAGCAAGCTTGGGTTTTGTTCGATGGTATGTTAGATCTTCCTCAGTAAAGAAGGACATCTAAAAACCGTTCGGAGCGTGCTAACTGGGATTTTCTTTAGAAAACGAAATTGGTATAAGTAGGACAAAAGCAGATGTTAAGTAGCTTGTTAAAGAAGATTTTCGCACGTTTTAACCGACGTTGTTAAGACAGAAAAAGACTCGTCTTTTCGTCCAGTGGTTGTTCTGATCAGAAATAAACAATTATTATGTAGAGCTACATAATTTAAATATCTACATTAGAAACGTCCATAACTTCCATTTCGTCTCTCTATTTATAGCTGTGATGGCACTGAACATTGGATATCCTGTAATCGTGATGGACACTGGAACCCAAGGTCCACATGCATAGATAATAGAGGTTACTTTACATCTTATGTTGTGTAATAGACTTGTCCTTTCAACTTTAAGTTAGTAGATAAAAAACAGAAACGACCTACTCAAACCAAAACCCCAAAAAGAAGTAAAGGAGAGAATTTTCCTGACAACCACTTTCAGACCTGGCAAAAAACATATACAGGCAACAGTCAGAAAAAACTGGGACACTCTGGGAAAATCAGTCACAACGAATACCATACATCGTGCGTACCTCATGATGGGGTATTAACGACCAAAAAACATACGAGACTATGTGGTCCGATCGAAACTGAACTACAAAGCAAAAGAGGGAAAAATGGAAAACAAAGAAACGGAGAATGCCAATAAATGCAAAAAAACAAACTGCAAGTACTGCAAAACTCTGGACAGAACTGGCAAGATAAAACAAAAAAGCTGAACACTCGAGTGCAAACGAAACATAAGGTGCAATAGATCGAATGTCATCTACTGCATCGAGTGCAAAAAATGCGGAATGAGATATGTGGGACAAACCAAAGGGAAAATAAAAGAGAGAGTCAGAGAACACATGTACGCAGTGAAAACGAAAAAAGACTCGGACATATCATACCACTACAACATGAAGCCACATGAAGGCATGACGGATATGAAGGTCTTTATCCTGGACTTCATATATGAACACCCGGAGAGTGAACAAGCAAAAACACTCCGCAACATGATCGAACATAATTGGATCCATCGACTACAAACGGTAGCACCGTATGGTCTAAACACAATGGACAACAAATACAGATGAGAAGCCAACAAAGCCACGTCAACAATTTTTTTAGAGAATCTGGATCTGGATAAATCCGTCGACAGCATCTAGGAATTTTTTTAAATCATATTTCCCATACCTTCTCAATCCAGGCTGCCCTATATGATCAGGAAACACAGAGAGACAGACAGTATCCATAAACAAAACACTGCCATAGTCAAACTGGGTGACAGTCACACAGACACACCCACCTACAGTGATCAACCTAACATCCAGTCACATCACAACAAATCATGGTAGTGGCAAATAAATATTAATCACAGTGGGTGAAAAACACAATAAACCAACCCACCTGAGTCCGAAATGTATCTGAGGAGCCAGAGGATGGTGAAACTGCACATATTTCACTAAATCTTTTGGGATTGATCATGAAAACAAACCACCATGAAACAGGCAGGGGTCAAGGCCAACCCACAGGGTTCATATCCTGCCTCACAACCAACCAAAATCCCTGAAAGACAGTGTATACATGTAACCACAGACAACGGTGCCCCCACCCAATCAGGGGAAGACAAAACCGGAAATACGCAAATTTTTGCGCGAAATTCTGTGGTTCAAATCACTCACCTGATCATTATTGCAGTCATACCCGGACCGCTCACACGCCTTGTCAAACGATAGAGTATGCTAATCATCCTCCGATTTTGTCAGGAATTGTGGATATCTTTGTGACATTGTCAATCTTTTATCTGTTAATCAATCAATTAATTTAAACGAATTTATTTGAGCAATATCTCTGATGCATCCCTTTTGTATTCTCCTTGTAAAAGGTTTATTTTATTATGCATAATAGAATAGTATATTGACCTACGACTTATCGTACCTTTTGGATTACAATAATTCATCAGCAGTTGCTTCAGAAAGTCCTCGCACATATTCAGAATAATCATAAGGATCTTCAGTGTAATTAGGAAGAACTTTCTTTGCTGCACAAGGACTGACAATATTTTCCTACTCGATTCCATTTGTACTTTATGTGATGATCGCCTTTGATTATACATTTCATTACAGAGAGTGTTGAGAGAGTAAAGATATGTACTAAATACGCGCTCATTCATGGACAAATTGATCCCATCGATAAAGACAAATTTCTCCCTGGAGAAGATATAACATACAGATGTTCAGAAAACTACAAACTTGTCGGTGATGTAGGGAGGACTTGTCGATCTGGTGGCACATGGAGCGGAATGGGGGCCATTTGTAAAGGTATCAGTTAAATATATTTACTACAGTGACTTTTATATCCTGAATACTCTCCTCTACTTACAGAAAAGTGTCCAAGCGGGGGACACCCCCTGAGGTCTGCTAGATGTTTCAAATACACGAAGAATCTTGAGCCTCATGTATCAATTTAAACATAGGAAATTTGTATATTATGGTATGTAATACAAAACGGCAGTGTTAGAAGAAAATATCTTAAATATTCAGTTAGATCCGTTGATAACTAAAAATGATTAAATTTGTCACCAAAACCACTACTATGTGGCACCACCTGCAGTTCTTAGAAACTCTCTTCCGCAGGGTACGCCAAACTGTTCTGGCAGTCTATTTGTCCTAGCCCAAGACCGAATTCACTCCATGGAGACTAATTATGCAGGATCTCTTGTTGATTAAATCTGATAATGTTAGCAATGCAACTAATTGCTATTTTTTCCCTTTCAGCCCGGACCTGTAAATCGCCTGGTTTGGTGCGTCATGGTTTTCTAAGCCCAGCACAGGTAGTTTACAATGTTACAGACACTGTGCGGTATAGTTGTTCTACAGGCTACATACTGTCAGGCAACGAGAACAGAACCTGTTTGAGGAATGAGACATGGAGTGGCCATCCACCAGTCTGTGAAGGTAATCAAGACCAGCATCTGATAATTTACAAACTAATGATTAACTCTATAGAAATTAATGCTAACAAAATGCTATATTCTTGAAACCGATGTTGCATCTTCCACTCTGTGACTATGAGAAATGGCGTCCCTAGTTCATTGACCTTCCTTTCCCCAAAAATGAGATTTATTTTGGTAGATGTTTGTGAATATTTATGTCTGAGGGCGGTACCTATGGTAAGGGACTGATACTGTACACGTATGTCAGTGGATTTCATTCTGTGTGGGGCATTGGTCATAAAACAACTTACCTTCTAAAATCCTGGTAAAAAGATAGTTACAACCCAGTTCAGAAATTATACATTGTCCAACGACAGTGTTATGAACCATAGCATTTCTTAACACTTCCAATTCCTTTTTGGATGATTGCCCCCACAAATACAATATGATTTTATCTATAGACTCCTATCTGGCAATTTAGGATTTATGGCAATTCGTCCATATTACCATAGAAAGAAGTAGATCCTCACCTCGTTATGTCATCAAAGCATTTATGAGAAGATTAATAAGGTTCCAACAGTTTTCCAATATTCCACTTTTAGAATATCATCTCTGAATCAATTTTCAAACTTCATCACTGTCGTTAAGGTTAAGACATTTATCTAATATTCTATTTTTTCCTAAGAGCTTAAATCATATAGATATTATGTGATATTTTTCAACAGTGATTGATTGTGGGAATCCAGATTTCACTAGGGGAAATGTTACCCTATTTCAAGGAAAAACTGCCTATCCAGCATCAGCAGTAATAAGGTAGGGCTCTCAATACGCATGTAGTTCATGCTGAAAATTGTTCCTATGATCTAACCTTTTGAGTTTGTAAGTCATGTATTTCCATATCAAGTATAGCAATGCACGAACGTTAGCGAGTGTATAACGAGGTCAGCCTCGAGTGCTTTAGGCCCAGCGTCCACCTACTACGATATGGCTCCGATTTGGTCTACGATGCACCTCCCGATAAAAAATCAAAATCGCGTCGGAAGGTTACCTAATATCGGGGCAGTTGACCACGTTTCGGTGATTAGACACCGATAAAAACCCCATACAATGCGTGGTCGATTGGCTTGTCTAGACATATGTCTACGATTTTGCACCTTCCCGATATGTCTCCGATATTTACTTTTTGTATCGGTGCCATATCGGTAGGTCTAGATTTCTATCGTAGTAGATGGACGCCAGGACTTACAGAGCCGCCTCTCCATAAACCATCGAATGTTGAATATATTTTCTATCTTCTTGACTAAATTAATCCCAGGAAATTCAATATTCAATGGTATATCAGTCGGTACTATTTTATCTCCTCAGCACAAAGGGACTATTTCCCCGTATACAATAGCTTTGGGGGCGTATTCCATGGATTTGAATCAGTGGCTGTGGTATATAACAGTTTTTAAACTATGGCTAGTGGTTTACTCAGTCCTCATACATTTTCACTGGGGACTTTGTATACGATGGAAAATAACTTTTTGTCATCAGTGCCTCGTCTTGGACGATGGTCTACAACTATCCATAAGTGGTAAGGGTTAGGGTAAGGGTAAGAGTAATGTTTAGGACAAGGATCAGGGATGCGGTATGGGTCAGGTTTAGGGTTACGTTAAGGGCTGGTTTTAAGGTTAAGCTCAGGTTCAGGGCTAGGTAAAGTTTTATAATTTAGCTTGTAACTGAGTCTTTTTTGTCTCAAAAACAAAAGGTACTGTTATGTATATACTATTAAAAATCTATTATAACGATGCTTTATTTCGTTGAATTATAACAGATTTTAAATATGCTACCTCAAATAGATAGTTAAAAGAGTTTTCCCGCTCTTTTTTTGTCGCCGACAAGCCGGATGAAAATAAAAACCCTCCTAATACGCTACGATGGGCTACGATTATGGCCCGGCGTCCACCTACTACGATATGGCTCCGATATGGTCTATGATTCACCTCCCGATAAAAAATCAAAATTGCGTCGGTAGGTCCCCTAATTATCGCGGCAGTTGACCACGTTTCTCCGATTAGGCACCAAAAAAAAACCCGTACAATGCGTGGTGGATTGGTATGTCTAGACATATGTCTACGATTTTGCACCTTCCTGATATGTCTCCAATATTTGCTTTTTGTATTGGTGCCATATCGGTAGGTCTAAATTTCTATCGTAGTAGGTGGACGCTAGGCCTTAGTTCCCGACGGCAGTGCGTGTCGCCGACGTTGTCGCCGACACGCGCTGCCGTCGGGAACTTAATTGCAGCCCGTCATAGCGCGTCGTAATAGGTGGGAGGGCCACCTTAGTCGTAGTAGGTGGGAGGGGCCCCCAAGGGCTAGGGTGTATTTCAGTTGCTTAGTACTCTGCGGAAAAGTACACGTTGGTCCTTACTTTTGCGCAAAAAGGATGTTTAGTACACTGCAAAGAAGTTTGAAGCAAGCTTGGGTTTTGTTCGATGGTATGTTAGATCTTCCTCAGTAAAGAAGGACATCTAAAAACTGTTCGGAGGGTGCTAACTGGGATTTTCTTTAGAAAACGAAATTGGTATAAGTAGGACAAAAGCAGATGTTAAGTAGCTTGTTAAAGAAGATTTTCGCACGTTTTAACCGAAGTTGTTAAGACAGAAAAAGACTCGTCTTTTCGTCCAGTGGTTGTTCTGATCAGAAATAAACAATTATTATGTAGAGCTACATAATTTAAATATCTACATTAGAAACGTCCATTTCGTCTCTCTATTTATAGCTGTGATGGCACTGAACATTGGATTTCCTGTAATCGTGATGGACACTGGAACCCAAGGCCCACATGCATAGATAATAGAGGTTACTTTACATCTTATGTTGTGTAATAGACTTGTCCTTTCAACTTTAAGTTAGTAGATATTGATATCAATATTGAGATAATTTGACAAACATAACATCACACTGCACTATGATAACCTATTGTGATATATTTTATGTTTCAACAGCTTTATTTGTATGTTGTAACCCATACAGTCTGACTGCAAATTAAAAAAATACTAAAGGACTACTGGTCCCCCAAGTACTATTCACTTAGGAAAACATTGTAAACTGACATTTGATATCTAAAATGATACATATATTATGTCATAGTAAGCGTCATGTTTTTAAACTATCATATCATTCGCTTCCTTTAGAGGAATTATAAGGTACGTTTTTAACAATCTTTGATTACTTTCTTTCTCGGAATGGCTTAGCCTTTCCACCACCCCTTCTGTTGGTCTGTATTCAACCATACATTTTGAATGTTATAATACACCCAGTAGTTATATAGATATTACCAGATGGTCACTGGACACCAAAGGCAGCAAAGGTCCTATTTCATTTCTTACGCCAACGAGAGTATTAATAAGGGGGTGCGTCCACCAACCACGACAGGGCTGCGACACGCACCGACAAGAAAGTTCCAATCGCAGCCTTGTCGCAGCCTTGTCGTGAGAAGGGGGGCTGTCGTGACCCCTTGTCGAAGCCTGTTGGGAAGTGCACGCTCCACCTAAATATTCTATTGTAGACCTCTGCGACAACCTCCCGACACGCCATGACACGCCACGACACGGCTCCAAAATCGAACATGTTCGATTTTGTCGTAACCTTGTCGGAAGGCCCCTGACAGGCCCCCGACAAGCTTCATGTCGCAGCCTGTCGTGGCCTTGTCGTAGCCTCTTGTCGGGAACTGTGGTCCACCAACCACGACAAGGCTACGACAAGGCTTTCAATCGTAGAGCTGTCGTGGACCCTGTCGGAAAGCCGTTGTCGCAGCCTTGTCGTGGTTGGTGGACGCACCCTCTTAGGAACTGCATCGAGATCCATAGCCACTGGCAATATGCCATTAGTTTTGGTTGCGGAATAATCTCACGAGGCAAAGCTCCCAGGGATGACGTGGCTCAACCTTATTCAACACTTATGGACGACCTTCCATCAACAGAACTGTCTTAGCGAACGAGCTCGAATAATATTAGACGATGACCCTTGTATGAGGTCTCCTTGTAATTTGTACGGTAGGGTGGAAGTTACCCTGTTTTCGGCGGGCTCCAGTGACCATTCTATGTATAAGTAAGTTTAGAATTTTTCCAAATATAGTATCATGCAGGCTAGCGTATCAGAACAAACAAAAGAGTATTTAGTTCTCCATCAAAGACAAAGGATTTTATTATGATACGCGGAATACCTAATGTTCTATACAGATGAGCTTATGAGGTGTATTGTCATGAGTGTAAAGTTTAGTTAATGTCGGAGGGGGTGGCGTGGGAAACAATATTTCAATATATTAGTACCTCTCTTTTTGTATAGTTTTGACGGCTGATTCCAATGATAGTCCGTCGTGAACCTTATAATGTCTATTAAATTTGAGTGAAAAGATTGTTGCAGCTGCACGTTGCTGATTCGTTTAATCTGGTTTATAAACTTTTCTTCTTTTTGTCACTATTCAGTGGCGACCTGTAAACCTCCTCGTCCGATAGCGAATGGATGGTTTACACCATGGGTATTGTATAAGGTCGGAAGGAGAGTTCACTATGGCTGTAATGAAGGCTACAACATGATTGGCCTCCAATACATAATATGTCTGCGAAATGCGAAATGGAGTCCCCAGCCGCCAGTTTGTGAAGGTTATTCGGATACAGATCTTTCTGAACTGATAATTGATTCTAAAAAAAAGGATTATAATCTTTTCAATTTGATACATGATCCGATGTAAATTCCGGTTTATAAGACTGTTCCCTTAAGCACAAAGCATAACTAGAGGTTTTCCTATCATATTAAACCGTAACAACAATCAGTAAAGTTCATGACCACTACGGTGTCATCTATTTGAAAACTGAATGAATTTATAACGTTTTATATGAAATATTTTGATTGTGGGGTGCAATTCTTAAGGGCATATGTGATAAAATGATGTTGATGTTGTCAATACATTTTTCCTCTTCCAATCAAGATATATTTATATAGGCAATAATCAATCTTTTCATAAATTTTGTCAGGTATGTCACTAGATTCAAGTATAATCAAAATGCATCACAAGAGATTAAAGTACATCCTCGTACAAGGGATATTGGAGGAAAATACTGTATGAACAAACATTAATTGAAAATATCATTTTACTGTTAACAGAGAGGCAATGCAAAAACCCAAATGTCACCGGATGCATAACAAATATCACAGGCGCTGCAGATGTCCTTTCTATTGTGGCTTTCAGGTCTGTTGGCTAGAATGGTTGCCTTTTTTCCTCCTTTTTTTATTTTATCAAAGTAGAGATGTGCACATTATATAGATTCATCTGAATGCACATTCAATGATATCATAACGCACTCCAGTTCCAGGAGGCTTTAATTAATAGTCATTGGAAAAACGGTAAAGTCATTCGCAGATCTGACGGATGCGCATAGCCAGACCTACAAAGTAAGTTGATTTCTATAGTGAACGAATAGATTTTGTTTCCAGTCATTTGAACTACAGCATCTGTATATTTTGTAGCACATGTGTAAATGCTGTCAAACCGAAGCAGTACAGGTGTTTGGCAATGTTTTATATGGACACCAAAATACTAAATACCTCCCCTGATAATTGACTATAATCATACAGATTTTTGTTTTCTTCTACTGTAGGCCTCATGCGGGGCAGTATCTCGAGGGCAATTCAAGTTCTACATGCCAAGCTAAGGGAAATTGGTTTCCTGACCTCCCTAAATGTCTCAGTGAGTATGATGATTCATGTTCCCTGAGTTTCCAGTTCAGATTTCGCCATTCTTCCATACTTTGTACAGTTTCCTATATTTTACCAGTATTCTGTCATTTTCCTCAAAGATGTGCGAAAATTCAAAGTCTGGTACTCGCTCTCACTCCTGAATCGTGGCGGTAAGACTGGCCAATGATAAATTGTTCTTTTAAACATTATTGCATAGCTATGCTAAAACAATTATGATAGGACATATATATATAGCCTACATTGCACTGCTCCACTGCCTAGCTAATTGAAATAAAAAATAGAAGAGACCGACTGGGTTGATATGGTTTATTTGTTGAATTCATTGTATATATTACCCATCGTATAAAGTGTTCCCATTGAAAATGTATGGGGAAACCACCACCAACTATCTAAAGATTTTCAGATACCATAAGCATTGAATACAGATTTCAAATCAATTGTATACAGCCTCAAAGACATTGGTTATTGTCCCTCTGTACTGTAGGGCAACAACATAGTCCCGATTGATATATGACAATTTCAGTGTTTAATTCACTCAAGAGGATGGATAGCAAATACAAAGCAATCTCTTTTTGAACAGGCAGCTCCTTTAAACACTTGAGTATTACTATGCATCAAGCTCTCGTGGTTTACGACTGCCTGCCAATAAAAGCATTGATTATTTTGATAATGAATTATTTTCTGGGTTTCACCCGTCGACAAAAGCATATATAATTTATTTGCAATACCATTTGATAGTTAGAATGAGGGACTGGGGAATATTATTGATGTACTTAGAAACGAGGTTGGTGTATGTGACATGGAAATGATGTAAACATGTATGTGGTGATGCGTTTGATTAACGTTAGGTGGTAGCAATGAATAGGTATGGGACCACCAGGACCTGACCCATCGTACCCAGAGACAATCTAGTTTAGTCTGGAGGATGTATATAACTGGGAAATTAATTTGTGTTCTGTTTTATGAAAGTATACATAGATTGTTAATTCTGATATGAACTTTCATATTTAACAGATAGTGCGGCCACCAGGAAGACAGTCAGACAGCCATTAATTGGAAATTATGCCCACAAAATGGACTGCCCTTCATGGAATCTGTTGTATCTAACTGTAACCTGGATGTTTTGTTTGTATTGATGTAACTATACAACTCGTATTTATCATTCCCACCTTGACATAAACGACTTATCATTTCAATTCAGTTCCACATTGTACATAAACATATTTCATGTTTTGATAAAAGAAATAAACTTCTCAATGAATCTTATTTTGTGTGTGTCTTTATCAATGCAATGAAATAGACAATTACCGTCTACGCAATCATAAATATAGAAGTAGAATACATAGTTGCGTCGTCTAGTAGATAATTCCAGTAGCTGGTTTGGTGGTCTGCTTTCCCATCCATTTCCTTTTTTTGTAAGTGTTTATTCATTTTTGCCGATTAGTAGATCATTCAATGATTACATAGTTCCGTTCCAGCATTTTTGCTCACATATAATAGAGACTAGGAACAAATGTTATGTTCATCATTGATGAATGAGTGTGGAATTACTTATAGAAAAAAAAGAAAATTTAAAGGTTTGAGTTTTATTCAGTCGATGGGTTTGTTTTTTTAACCCACTTGGCATCCAGCCAACCTGCATTCTTTTACAAATGCCTTTGTAGGGTCCAAATACTTCTTTTTTATCAAGGGGAACAAAATCATGTCATGGCTGCTGAGTACGACTGAGCGCTCTCTGTGCACGGAGCAGTAAAATGGATTAAATTACAGACAAGTCCAACAGTTGGATAATCTAACAACGACAGGATTGTGTGTGAACCTTTTCTGGACATGGCCAGTTATATAAATTGACGAAATATGCACTAGATGAGTGAATCTTCTCGAATCAAGTAAGTTACCGGTGCCTAGCAGCCCAACTCACGCCATTGCTTACTCATAGCGTTGACAAACGGATTGAACACCCATACATGACCGAACCTTCCGGTATAATGACTGATATAAACGAAAGTTTATTGTTGGAGGACTCTCAAGCAAATACACAAATTGACTTGGATAGATCGAGTGATGTGTTTGAATGTGAAGGAACTTCACTACCTGTAAACAGAACAGAACTTAAAATTGTAAAACGTAACATTGTTTCAACAAGGGGCAAGCGCAAATATACGAAGAGAGCACGCCAGGTCAGCGACGAGGGATTAGTTGATCACACTATAATCCAACCGCCCAAGAAACAATCGATCAAGGGACGCAAGACCAAAGCCGATAGTGTGATAAACATGAACCCTGTAAACGAACCAAATGCCCAACAAAAGGACGAAGCTCCTGGTAGTAACCTGGATAAACTTTATCAAATGATAAGTTCACAAATGACGGAAATGAATGCAAATCTAACCAAAAGGCTGGATGACAGTGATCTGAAAAGGGATACTTTTGAGTCAGGGCTAACTCAATCACTGGGCCTCGTGACCACCAGGCTAACTGCAGTCGAAAAAAACTTGAATGAAGTCACAAAAACAAATGAAAACATTGAAAAAAAGCATGCAGAGCTAAAAGATGAAATCCAGAATACAAAATATTCGATAGAAAGGAAAGGCGAAGAAACCAACAAAAATATCACTGAAGTAAAAGAGAGCCTATCTAAAGTTAATGAAAATCAAACGAAAATAGAAGAAAGGATCACAAAGATAGAAAGGGAACAAAAAGATGGAACTGGTTCAGAACAAAATAGTTCTAAGTTTGTCAAAGACAAATACATGTCACCAAAAAGGTTGAACATCTATATAGAAGGACTATATGAGCGACCAAATGAGGATGTGTACACATCAGTTCTCACCGTGTTACAAAAGATCCACCCCGGGGTACAGATAACCGATATAAACTATGCACAACGAATTAGGAGGCGCAATAACAGCAAACAAATCCCTGCGATTCTGGTATGCTTCACTACCGTTCGCTTACATGATACTGTCTTATCAAAGAAGCGAGACCTCAGAAAGCATGAAGGATATGAAAAAATATACATAAATCCCGACGAGGACCCCGAGATCAGAAAGGCAAAAACCAAGGCCAGGCAAATCGCAATCTTTTGCCGAAAACAAGGTCATACTACCATGCTGAAAGGAGAGGATGTGAGTGTAAATAATGTCTGGTATAATGGACGAAACACCGCCGATATTCCAGCAAAATATATCCCAGGAAAAGAACAAGGATGGACTCCCCGCCAGATAACTACAGAAAAGAGGGACGATAGGCCACTTTCGACATGGTCTAAAGCAAAACCTGGAAGCAGCAATAACCAAAATTATGACTGGACAACTGCGGTAGATGATGTAAATCACATGGAAGTAATTGAAGAACCTGATGTAACAAACACTATAAATGACAACCGTCAAATGACGTTGCCACCACTAGTAGACCGTACAAATGCAGCGTTCCCCGAATTACTGTCAACAATGCCTTCTACAAGTACACAACAAAGCACACCTGTAACTGCAAATCCCACCGAGGAAAAAACAGTTTATAAAGGTACACGGAAGACCAAGGCAGGGCTCCTCTTCAAAGGACATGAAACTGTACTCAGCAATTTCTTCCCTGTTGAAGTAAAATTCAATGGCACAACATATGCATCTTCGGAACAAGCATTTCAAACCGAGAAATGCAAGATAGTCGGACATCCAGAACTGATATCACAAATTGCGAAGTCTAAACAAGCACTTGCTGCCAAGCGGATTGGAGATACCTGTAAGCCTACTGCTGACTGGATAAAGTTAAAGGATGAAACGATGAATAACATCATCAAAGCAAAGTTTCATCAACATGAGAATTTGAAGCAAGAGCTGCTAGGCACCCACCCGTTCATTCTTATTGAGGGGACCAGAGACCCCTATTGGGGTGGTGGAGAAGACATATATGACGAATCATACGATCTCGGTTGCTATTACGGTAGAAATCGACTCGGTCAACTATTAATGAATCTTCGATCGGAACTGCGTAGGGAAAACAAGTAAGCACGCACGCACGTGCGCTTGTTGATGTTTACTCCTCAGGACTCGGAAGTGGTCATCAGTCACATGATCAACGGGTGCATGAATAATGCATTCGTTAAATCCCTTTGGCGGCAGATACAAATTTTCGTAGAGGACAAAATATACGGGACATACAATACTAACGTATGAACATGCAAGCGCCTGCTGTGAAATATCTGGTAGTGGGTGACTCTAGGACAGCGGGGTTAGCCTATCATCTCGGTAACTACAGGCAAAATGATTACCATGTCTTCAGTCACTCTGGTGCGCGGGTGGACCGTGTCACTAGAGAGGCGATAGGCGCCATGACATACCAGAGACAATGGAGCGACCAGTACAAAGCCGTGTACTACTTGTGTGGGATTAACAATGTTACATATAAGGACTACATCACAGGAGAGATAGGACTCTGGAATGGAAGTCTCGAGAAAACTGTGAGTAAGCTTATGAACTTATATCGAGATGCCAAAGCCGCAATACATGCGATATACCCAGGTGTGGTAGTTGTCATCTGTACACTGTATGGGGTGTCCCTCGCTCAGGCCAATCACAACAACCTGATATATGCGGACCAGCACCAATTGAATGAAACTATTAAAAGGTTGAACGAACAAATCTGTGAGTTGAACTCGAATGAAGATGTGTATACACCGTATGTAGGTCGAGAACTGCACCGCAGCCGTCCGAACCGTGATACCGTGCACCTATACTTCAGACTCCATGACGGGGTTCATCCCGATGATCCCACACAAGCTAAAATTGCAAGATTGATCTCGGACTGCATCAACAAAAATGTAGTTGGAGGTTATCACCCGTGATATTTGAAGCTGTAACTCAAGGATCATTGCAACACATAAATATGCGAGTTATATAACCGCTTTTTGGGACTTGATTAATGTGCATTTAATTATGAGTCACATGACCATAAAAGTTATTAGCTAATATACGCGTCAAATGACCGCATATCATACAAACCGTAAATATCTGTAAAAAATTAAACCGGACTGCATATAAGGATATTATATGCGTCAAATGACCGTACATCATCATATAAACTGTAAACTTCAAAAATAAGTTAAACTGGAAAAATCACCTGTTCAACTCAAGAGCATATTAAGAAGGAAACCTTATATAGAATGGGAAAGGGCCCATAATCTATCTGCATCACTGTAACTAACATACGATTATTGATTATTTTTACCTAGAAAAATCCATGATGCTAAAGACCCTACTACTATGACAACTATTGACATTATTGATAAATATTTATCATTACCTTCACCTGTAACTATACTTCGAACCAAATATGGTAAGAGGTTTGTCTGCCTTACAAAACCATGTTGGCAGATGTGTCATTTGCACAAATTTGTAATTGTCTTTGTCTGTTTATGTGTTATTGTCCATGTTCTGTCTATTGATGCGATTGCGATACAAATTTGGCTACAAATTAATAATGATATTGTAGTTTATTACTCAAGATGACTCTGTTCTCACCGGAAGATATTTTTACACGTAAAGGTGAAATCTTTATGACCTGTAATATATGGAGTATCTTCAGGAAGTTAAATGAAGTTAGGGAAATTTTTAGACTTTGTAAATATGTGACGGTTACTGAAACCTGGTTAAGGGAACAATACGATGCTGATATGTTATATATCCCAGATATGTACTTACTGCGTACCGATAGAAACTATCCTGAAAAAAAGATAGGGGGTGGGGTCGGAATTTTTATACATAATTCAAAATTCAGATTTACAGAAAAAATAGAAAAGCATTGCTATTCTACTAATAAGTTTGAAATACTGACCATAACAGTTCGAGAAACCAAACACAGACAATTGTTGATTATATCTGTATATAGGCCTCCACATAGAGATGTCTCTGCCTGTTACAATACGATCACTGAAATCTTGCTGGATGAGGCTTTTAGGGGCATGGAAATATGGATATTAGGGGACATGAATGTTAATAGTAAGGTTAAAACAAGTCCTAAATATTGTATTTTAAAAACTTTTCTGAATAAAAATAATCTAAATCAGATTAAAACAACAGATACCTACCTACATCGTAGAGGTAGTAGTCAAATAGATCATATTTACACTAATTCACTGCATGTTAAAACCGGGGGCAACCTAAATGTAATGTTTTCGGATCATATACCTATATTCGCACTACGTAAATGCAACACTAGTAAGATAATAAAACATGAAATTACAGGTCGAAACTTAAATAAACTAACGTATAATGAATTATATGCTCATATGGAAAAACTCGTATATTTAGATGATAGTTTAGAAGATGATAATGAGCAACTAATAAGTCATTTGACAAAACACTTAGATAGTGTATGTCCAGTACGAACTTACAAAATTGATACAAAGGATAACATAGAGCTCCCTAAGGAAATAAAAAACAAGATAAAAAGGCGGAGGGAAATTCTAAAAATACACAAAAGACATGGTTATCTATCAGAAATAGAATATCAAGAGATTAGACAACTAAGACGTAGTATCACAAGCGATATTAACGAACATAAAGCAAGTCTTATAAATATAAAACTTAAGAATAACGTTCACAATCCAAAGAGGTTCTGGCGAGAAATTCAAATTATATGGTCCCCTACTTCATGTCAGAAAAACACTACACAGGGTAGTGATAAGATAAAAGATGCAGAAGGTTTAAACACTTATTTTGCCACAATAGGTTCAGTCTTCGCGCTAAATTATGGGAAAACCCATCAGTTTATAGAACCAACATACGTAAATATACTTGAAAAAATGGAGATGAGTTATTGTAGTAATACCGAAGTAATACGTACTGTGAAAGAACTGGATAACGATAAAATGACAGGAGTAGATCACGTAAAGTTATCATTACTAAAAAGTATAATAGTAAAAAATCCAGACCTAATTCGCAAGATGTTTAACCGCATGTTAGACAAGTCCGAATTCCCGGATAGTCTAAAAAAGGGTACTATAACGCCACTACCCAAAAACGGGGACTTAAGTTTATACAAAAACTGGAGACCTATATGTGTACTCCCCACCATCTCGAAAGTTCTTGAAAAACTTATGCATGAAAGACTCATGAATCACATAAACGAAATGGAAATTATGAATAAACACCAATACGGCTTTATGCCACACAGATCTACCGCGCAAGCCATTTTTCATCTGGTACATTACATAACGAAAAGTCTGGACTCGAAGAATTATGTAATCTGCGCATTTGTCGACCTGTCAAAGGCATTTGACTCTGTTAGTCATATGCTAATGCATTCGTGTCTTGAAAAAATCGGTCTTGGCAAAAATACCCTGAAATTATTAAAGTCATACTTAAATAATAGACTGCAGCGTACGAAAGTGAATGGAAAACTTACCAAATACTTACCTGTAACCTATGGCTTCCCACAGGGCTCAGTAATGGGGCCGGTGCTTTTTATTCTGTTCATTAATAACATCTTTAGAGTATTTGAACATACAACAACCGTAATGTACGCCGATGACTTGGTTCTAGCAATAAGTGGTGTTGATATTGATACAATGTGTAAACGGCTTCAAGAGGACCTTGATAGAATGTATACTTGGTTTAAATCACATCTGTTAACGGTTAACATTGAAAAAACCAAAATTATGTGGTTTGTAGGTAAAAATAAAGCAATACCTAAAAACACCTGTTGTATAGGTGGAAAATCTTTAAAGATAGTATCTAACTTTAATTACCTAGGGGTGATACTAGACTCAAAGCTTAGTCAAACACTACAAATAAATAAAACAATACAAGATGTACGTCAACGACTTTTTAAATTGCGAAAATTAAGATATTTGCTTACTGAACATGCTTCGATGTCTATAGTAAAACAAATGATATTACCTAAGCTAGAATACGCAGACTTTCAACATTTCTTAGCCACAAAACAAAATCGGAAGAAGTTGCAAATTATCTTAAATGACTGTCTGAGATGTGCTCTGAAAGTTCAAAGAGGAGTAGATATGACTACTGAATCACTTATGGAGAAGAGTAAGATGCGTATGCTGTATTACAGAAGGTCTGTGCACCTTCTATGTCTGATACATTGGTGGGCAAGCGATGAGGATCATCAAATATCAAATACAACTAAAAGTACCCGTAGTGATAGTAAAATCAAACTATTAGTAAAAAGACCATGTACTGAATTTTATAAAAAAAGTCCAATGTACCAAGGCAAGTTGTTATGGGATCTATTAAGCCCAGATATTCAAAAGATTAACATGAATAAGGCCTTCTGTGCATCTGCGAAACGTTCTCTTCTTTTGCCCAACAATTATACAAAATTGACCACATAAATCTTCTGAGTCACATGACCAGAGAATATAAAATCATTTTTATAAAGCATAAACAATGTGAATTTTGCCATATTGTGTCGCATCAAACATAATTTCATGTTATATGTCCTGTAATATTATTTAATAAGTAATTTACAGAGAATGTGGTGATATGCAACCTATATACATTTCTACATAAAATATGCCTGCGTCACATGACCAGGGGTGTAACTTACTTTACATACCACCAACTTTATTCACTTGTTTGATTTGTCACTATGCACAATTTGTCTAATGTGATACTGTATTTGTATTGTCCTTCACCTGTTTGCTTGTACATGGAAGAACGCCCATATAGGCGAATGTATATTTGCTTCAATTGAATAAAAAAAAAATAATAATACAATCACCAAACAGAGGCGTTCTTCCTTGTACAGTTCAACTTACAGACCAATTTTGACATAAGATTACATATTACCCTAATCATGTTCGTAGATAATGTTTCTGATATTGTCCATCATCTTTGGTCATGTGACTCAAAGATTATAATCTCAATATTCCAGTGATTAACTACGTTATCTAGCAATATAATAGTTGTTTTATTCTACCTAATACATAAATCTCCAGTCGCTAGTGACTAGCCAAAGTCAGGTCGTCACGGGTAAGACCAAAGACTGGGACTCTGCACCCTACCAATGTCACAGAACTGGCACACAGATAATGAAGAGTTAGATTCTTGCAGCGAGCTCAGAGTCTATGTAACCTCACCAACTCCTCATACCTTTAGGCAGCGTATTTTTAGCGTGAATATCCCACGCACAAAATTAAACTAGAGATGAGATGATGTGATTGATTGGTTTACGCTTAAATACGCTGCCTAAAGGTTCGAGAGGTTTGTATTTTTGTAAAATGCTATTTCAAATTTTCTCTCTCGATAACCTTGTCTTCAGAGCGATTTCCTCTTAGTGTCAAGTGCATCTTATCTGACTGTTTTGATAACCTATACCTGAGACTCAACAAGTACAGGCCTCTTCTAACACCAAGCGATATACTAATGCAAATTAGACGGTGAACCGGACAGCGAAACACTAAAACTAATCAGAAATCCTGAACGGAAAACAGTGAGAACTAATTTAGATTCCCTGTAACAGATTGTAAAGTTCTTGTCTATACATCCCTATTGTGGTCAAGTAGTATTGGTTTTTATGAAAAGAAAGTAATCATCAAAATTACTCCTCTTTATTAGTTAACAAATTGACTGAATTCGAACAGTCACCACTGGGGCGTGTCTTCTCCTCCCTGATGTTTACAGTTCGGCTGCCATGTTTTGAATCACTCTCCCAGCAGAGATCTTGCGCTTTACTTCCTGTGGCCGCTTATATCTCTGCCCCAACCTGCCTGTTTGGGCTCAAATGTGGCCCATACGCCAGTTTCTAAAATATCCTAAATTGTTAGCGCTTTGGGGAGTATTTTGTGGTTTACTTGTAAATATAGATGTACATATCTATATGGTAAATAGTATACTCTCATTTCTGTTATTTGTTATGTCAAATCAGACACAGTCATAGGGATTACTTTCTTCAGTGGAATGCACCTCATGTGTTGCAGGGTTTTGTTTTGTCAACAATGCCATGTGCTCTTATGAAGGGGCTGTCTAATCAACTGTGGATTCCCATTATAAGATGGTTTAAGTCTGAAATAGAAACAGCTTGATTTTCTGTGAAGCTCCTTTAACAATCCCTATATTTCCATACTCATGATATGTGAGTTGTTTGACTTGCATAACTTTTCACAGTTGCCTTGTTTTGAATCTGAAAAGTTCGCTGGTCTCCTCTGTATTAGAGTAGATAACCAAGGAACAGGCTCTGGGTTGGGGCAGAGACTAAGCCAGCGCTAGCGCCGCGAAAGATCTGGGGGGAGAGTGGTTTTGAATGGCATACATTAACCCTATTATCGCTCACCTATAGTTCCTAATCCATCCTCATGGGGGCAGGGCACTCTACCAATGACACCTTGAGTTGTTCAGTGTCAAGAGCAGCCTCCTGGCATGTGCAACCGGAACGGGCACAAACCAGAAAAAAGTGGTCATCCCCTATTGGCTGTTTGTACAGCAGCCAATGAGAGCATAGAGCTCACAGATGCAAAGCCTGTCATGTCAACCCCCTGCTATGTGTATAAAAGAAGACCCACCTTGTGAATAAATCAGTTGGGTTCTTGACCCATAGAAGTACCTAGTATATTTGTGTTTGAATTCTTACTCCATTACCTTTGCGCAAGTAGGGCTCTAGATTTTACACTTTAGAGTGTTATCTGTATATGTAAAGAAAAGATCACTCCTCGTTGAACATTTTGCGTAGGCGAGAAAACTGGTTCAGGCATCATATGTGAAGGTCACCTTCATTGCTGCTGAGACCCTATATCAATGTTGGAATCAATCGCGGGTATATGGCTTATGTATACAGTAGGAAATCTAACTGGGCATTTAATCTATGAATTGTTATGAACTCACGGACTGGCAAATACTTGTACCGTTGCAGTTGGGCAAGAGTGGGGCATTTTCGATTCCATGAGTGAGTACCAGTTTGCAGATTAAATGCCTGGGCTGTTTTCCCTTTACTCTACTCCTTTAATCGATATTTCAGGTCTAAATGGGGCATGCAGAACTGGTCCATCCCTGCTGATATGCCTCGTTTTTGTATTAGTTAGGATGAGTGTCAAAGCACTGGTCAATATATCACATTCTCTACCACTGTGAAATCTGATTTATTACCCATAGACTGAGCAGAGGTCAGTAACCATAGGACAGACCTGCACAAGTGTATAACAAACGTGTATCAGTGAACCCTGGGCCTACTCATCATGTAGAGATAACATCAACAGCCAAATATGGTGACTTGCAGATTCGCCAATCGAAAACCGTTACTTCCCTGATTGTTTCCCCTAGATATATAAGTCAGTATCCTAATGTCCACCAGCATTAGGCTAAACCAAATATGTTTATAGTTACTTTGATTATGAGCTTTAGTCGACACAAAAAGATATTCCGCAATATAATTTCCCACCATTCAATAATTACATGGACTGTGGTGTTTTTTTTATGCGGGAATCTGTTGGGTGAGAAGCGGTTAGGACAATCTTGGTCAAGAGGAATTGACTCCAAGTACCAGAGAAGTGTAGCAAAAGTACCATCTCTTGAAATACAACAGATTACATATTAAAATACTTGCTTGTGCTTTCTCTTATCATATAAGTAGCCTAGGATCTTAAGTATCTACCAATAAGGTAGACGCCATACATCTTGTATGTTTGCTTGATACACGACGATCAGTTTTTTTTGGGGTGTTTATCTATACCTGTTAGTCTCTCTTGGTAAAAGCTGTTGTGACGATCAGTTTCTGAGCGGGACTCCCTACTGAAAGTAACAGGAACTATACATCAACTGGAATAATGTATACACATTTCAGGTTAGTACACCCTACCCTACGTCTAACCCTATTGTAGATTATTGTATATCTGATTTAAATGTACTGATATAACCGTAGCCTGCGGTTCAGAACAATGTCAAAGCCTTGAGGATCACAAACACGTGTTTGACAAACCATGGCTTCTAACAGCATCATTTCTGTAGGCCACATTACGACGGTATAAGTTCACAATTCCACAATAAGAACTATAATTAAGATTAATACTTTGCGACCATCATAAGATTAAAGCACAACCGTTGCAAATTGCCTTAACATGGTAAGGCATGTTCTCATTTATATCTATTGATTGATTGATCACGTAAAGAAAACTTCCATCTACACTTCATGCTTAGAAGTAACAGAAATAAAAGGTTTTAATTGGTGCGTCACAGTTTGACTCAATACACACAATGAATGGAAGCAAAAACATGTATTGTAGAAAGCACTATTTAGTCAGGGTTTGTGTATGATTTACTGGGTTTCCGTGGGGATATTGTAACCGATACATTTTCATAGAGTTCAGCACCCCTAGATTCCAAAACTTGATATTGACACATTGTCATGCCATTACTTTTCGGCCATCTTGGATTTATTTTTCAGCATGGACTACATTTTATACCTGTTAAACAGAATAGACCGACTTTTTTTCGTTATACGTGTATTTATGTAGAGGGTCTAATTTTTTCCAATATGTGTAGTTTACAATAGTCCAACGAAGCCCCATCTAACCTAAATTATCAAAATGATGAACATGATTAATTAACCGCGAAAATCATCAACTAGGTCTTTTTATATCGCTTCTGTGTCGAATTTCTAATATATATATATATATCATATATATATATATATATATATATATATATATATATATATATATATATATATATATATATATATATATATATCAAAGGATGCCATGGATATCTTGTGGATGTGGGTGAATACTTGTGAAATTATAGTATTATTCCTTCCTTTTGTAGAATCGGCATGGTACTGCTTTGTGTCTATGGAATGACATCTTTAATCACCAACGGTCAAGGTAAATATCTTAATTCTTTTCAAATGAGCCACACTTCTTTTATTAATCATGATTCACAGTGCAGTGTTTCTTTTTACATTGCAGAGTACATTACATTAACAATTGTGTGTGTTCCTGTTTTATCACCTGTTTTTATCACCAATAACTCTTGATATTTAAAGAATAGTATATATTTGATATGTGATACAATGTATGGGAAAAGAGCTAGCTCTTATACAGATCAGTCAACGACAATAGGTATGAGAATTGATAGGAAAAACTGAGTGGCCCTTATTCTTGGCCATGATGGTCGAGACTGGAGATGACAGAATCGCCGAATTTTGTCAGGGGGAACTAAGAAATATAGAAATATTTGATGGATGCTCTCATATTTGAACTATGTGGGATTGACACATGCACTGTGCGAAAACCACCAGTTTATTCCTATTCCAGTCAGTAAAGTCATCATTCTTAGCAGATGCCCCTTCAGGTGGCATGGTGGACACTATCGTTTGAATTACCATATAATATATACACCATTGCGGAACTGATTGTATCGGCTGTAAATTGACTTGTTTTCATATATATTTACGTCTATATTTCGCACCAGCGTATAAGGCGTATACAAGACTGTTTCCTCTTATATACGGATGCGTCTTGGCTGTATTTCCCACTAGGCGTATACAAAAGGAAATATGCTCTCCGCGATATATATATGCCAGGCGTATACATGATAAAAAAGGAGAAAATGAAACGCGACCCGCCACCACCCCCACACTCGTGCGTGATGGTAGAGGTTGCATCAATACTGACCTATTGGTGGTCATTAGTCGGCAGGTCTGGTCACTTCGCACAGAGGTATCACCTGACCGCAGCTCCACAGCTCCCGTCTAACCCCTGCCCAAACACTCCCTAGGGTATGTAGACGTTAGGGTCCACCACCCGAAAGTCGGGAGGTTAGGGCCCACTCATTGGGACATTAGGGCCCGCCTAAAGTAAACCTGGCGGCCCAACGATCATATGATCGACATACATCATTTAAATATCCATATTTGTCAAATCTTTAAAAATAAAAGATAAAGTATGAGAAAATCTTTAAACCATATTATTTCCGTAATGCCACACAGGTTAGGGGGTTCGGGTTAGGGTTAGGGTTAGAGATAGGGTTACGGTTACAGTTACGGTTACGGTAAGGTTTAGAGTTACTTACTTATACTTACTACCAGATATAGTATTCATTCACAGTTAAGATGCTTAAGTAGGGAAGATTTAAAACGGTTTGAGTTCGTTACGGGTCGAGTTTTTAAAATGGGTTGAGTTCAAAGCAACACTGATCAACGAGAGTAACAAGTGTAAAGCAACACTGTGTAACAAGTGTAAAGCAACACTGATCAACGAGATTGTCAGTCTACATGGATCCATCCTCTGATAACGTCAGAATAACCAGATCTTGGTCAACTTCTAGCGCAAAGAGCGATAATACAGATGGTAACCAAGGTAAACAAAGCAGTGACGTCATGAGCACCAAGAAAACAGAAGCGGCAACGCTTCAAAGCCTATTGGAATCGGTAAACTGGATGAAAGACCAGCTTACTGGAATCAGATCTGATAATGCTACTCTTCAAGGGAAAGTAGATAAACTGATCGATGACAACAAAGAGCGCAAGGAAGAAAATAAAGCACTATCCGATAAACTAAGTGCTCACATAGAGGAGTGTGACCATGGTAAACAACACATGGACTCGTTCGCGGCTGAACTCGCGAGCGTAACAAAAACCAACGATGCAGCTGCAACCCAAGCTAGACAACTAAACGTAATCTTCAGAGGTGTTGTTGAACGTGATTTGGAACAAATCCATGAAGTTATGCAGGATATTTTCACAACTATGAAATTATCATTCCCATTTGCGTTGACGCATGGGGCCTTTCGCATGGGGAAGCCACCAGCTCCGCGGAGTGGGTATATATATAAATGATAGATTTCCGACTACAGTTCTAAGTGAATACAATGAATCTAACCAAGACATTGAATCAATCTGGACAGTTACTGAACTGCCAAATCAAACTAACCAAATTGTCTGCACGGTTTATCGACCGAACCATGGTAATGTAACCAACTTTGTTAGCACGTTAACTGAACATGCCAAATTAATCAGCCAAGCATATGACAATTATAGGGGACTATAACCTTAATTTTGATGATGCGCATGACCCGGATGTTAAGAAGCTACAAGCACTTAGCACAGACCTTGGTCTAACACAACAAATAAATACTCCAACCAGACTAGGAAATACTATTGACCTAGCATTCACAAACAGCAGACATATCGAACATACAGGGACACTAAATTATAACTTAGGTGATCACTCAGCGATTTATTTCACAAAGAAAAAACCCAAAGAAGAGTATGTAACCAAACAGTTTACTGGTCGCTCCTATAGACACTATGACAAACCTGTCTACCAACAGTCTATCTTAACTCACAACTGGGATGATTTTTATAACTCAGACGACTGCAATAAAGCATGGAAGACAATGTTTACAATTATTAACTCTGAATTAAACAAGCAATGCCCTGTTAGGAAACATCAAATCCGTTGTAAAGAAGAACCATGGTTAACTGACAATGTCAAAGAATGTATAGTGGAGAAAGACTTAGCATTGAAGCATGCCAAACTAACCAACAAGCCAGACGACTGGATATATGCAAGAACAGTAAGAAACCGCACTAAAACCGTTATACACAAAGCTAAAAGGGAGTTTATCCAACACCAAGCTGGAAAAGGGGCTAAAAAATTCTGGGATGAAATAGACAAATTGTTACCCAAATCCTCTAAAGAGAAACTTATAAAACTAAGATGCCAAGACTCAAATCAAGTGATCAACGAGGCGGATACCGCCAACTATATAAACGAGTTCTTTTCGAGCATTGGAGAAAATTTAGCATCTAAATTTGACTCGGAATGGATAAACAACCTAGAACCTACCCAACACAGAATGGAAGACTTTGAGATACTGGAGGAAGAGGTTATTGAAGTATGTAGGAACATTGACACCCAAAAATCATCGGCAATTGATAATATATCGTCACAAATACTCAAGGACAGTTTTGAAGTCTTGTCTACTCAGCTCACCTTCATCTTTAATCTCTCTTTACAAACCAAGAAATTCCCAAATGCATGGAAACAAGCCAAAGTTATACCGTAACCCAAACCCAACTTCACAAACAGTGTTAACGAACTCAGACCTATTTCTCTCTTGCCCCTCCCAGGGAAGATCTTTGAACGCCTTATACACACCCACATTAGTATGTACCTAGAGTCAAACAATCTCCTAAACCCACGTCAAGGCGGTTTCCGCAAATGTCATTCCACCATATCAACAGTAGCCGACAGACTTCATCTATAACCGTACTAATAATTCAGAATACACAATAGCTACCTTTATTGATCTATCAAAGGCATTTGATACAGTTAACCACAAAATTCTTCTCAGCAAAATAATAAACCTAGGTATATCTCCCACTTTAACAGACTGGATAAACAACTACTTAACAGACCGAACGCAACAAACAATAGCAAATAATACCACATCTTCACAGTTAAACATTACTAACGGCGTTCCGCAAGGATCAATACTAGGCCCGCTGATGTTCCTAATTTACGTAAACGATATGAACCAACCAATTACTGAATGTGAAGTCCAACTATACGCGGACGACACCGTAATCTTCCTAGGAGGCAACAATCTTGACACAATGAAACAACAAATGCAAACAGACCTAAATGCGTTAAGCGGCTGGTGCGCTAACAATAAATTATCCATCAATGTTGGTAAAACCAAATTTATGCTATTCGGCCCTCGAAACAAACTCAACAAAGCTATACATCCCAATCTAACAATGAATGATACTGCACTTAATAACGTTAACAGCTATGACTACTTAGGAGTCAGGCTTGACCAAACCCTAAGCTTTGAGCAACATGTAAACCGGGCAATTTCACGAGCATCACATAAGATAAATTTACTGGCCTATATCCGTAAGTATATCACTAGACAGCAAGCTATAATGCTTTACAAAGCGAAGATTTTGCCTTATTTAGAATACGGGAATGTCCTTTATCACTGCGCCAACTCTAAAACCCGCCAAAAAATCCAAAGATGCCAAAATTGAGGTCTGAGAGTTTGCTGCAATGAAGGTAGAAGAACTGCTGTAAATCAACTACATGTTGCCAGTAAGCTAAACAAGCTCGATGAGAGAAGGGAAGCTCAGTTGTCAATGCTAGCATACGACAGGTCTCGTAAGGACTGTTACACTACCAATGGTAATAGAAATACGAGACTGTTCGACGCTCCTGTCCTTAAAGCAGCAAACCAGATTTATACCAGCCAGTATCTAAGATCTGTAGAATACAACTCTAGTATCATATGGAACAACTTACAACCTGAACACCGCTTGGTCAGCACCAAAGAAAATTTTAAACTATTACAAAAACACAAGCTCAATGAGCTCCGAGCTCAGTACTCATGATATGTACAATGTTCATTCCCTACCAGCGCTTGTAATATTTACTTAATAGTGAACCAGGGTGTGTTTAATGTTTAATATCGTTGCCCTATATATGTGCTAATATATTATTTAGATATGATAAATCTTATTATATGTTATGAGCCTCAGGAGGGATGGTTTAATCCCATGCCAAAATGTTTGAATTCCACTGTTGTTGAAGTTGCACTGTATTATTTGTTTTCTTTGTTTGTCACTAGCATTGCCATTGCCACTGTAAACCTATAAATTAGGTAAAAGGCAGAAAACCAATGTTAACTGGAGCCGTTGGAAGATGGGTGGTTATGTCCGCCCAAACGTTTCACTCCAGTATAAATAAAAGTCCTAAAAAAAAAAAAAAATTACGGGTCTAGGTGGGCCCTAACGTCTATTTATGCCACATCTCACTCCCGGCACCACAGGTGTGACCGCGGCATCGCGGTGCGGCCGAGGTGCGACTGAGGATTTCTCACCCCCGGTGTAGGGTGGGCCCTAACGTCCCGACTTTAAGGTGGTGGGCCCTAACGTCCTGCAATCCCTCCTAGCCCCCGCAGATAGGATTGAAAGTGCTGAGTGTCAAAGCCGCACTGGCAGCATATATGTGTTGGTGGCGGCCGGTGGCAGCCAGCGGCAGCCGTGATGCCGACCCCAACTGCAACCCAATCCTATAAACGTTTCTCTTTTTTCTTTCTTCTTTTTATATCTGAAACCCTACTCCGGTCAGTGCGAGACGTGGCCGTTTCGGATAGGTTTTTTTCGACTTGATTTTAAGTCGAAATCGACGCCAAACCTGAAAAGAAAAGAACAGAAAACTTGTAAGATACTGTGGATCAAAACATGATTGTCTGGTCAAACTACGATAACTGTTGTTTTTTTTTGTTTTTTTTTTGTTTTTTTTTTATGAACGCCAGACAGTTCTACTCCTGGTAGATCTTCCACTGTCGTTGGTTATAAACACGAACATTCACATTACATAAGACAGCGTGGTGATATGATGATGATGAGGTACTGCACTGTACTTGTTAAATAAGTTTTATACACACATAATTCATCTCCAGTCGTAAACAGAGTACATTCGTTTGACAATAACTTTGAACTCCTTCAGAGTAGCGCACCGCTGCACATGCTCTTCCAATTCATCCCAAAGTTTTACACCACGATACCACGGTGATTTTTGGTACAATCCAGTTTTCGGTTGCGGACTTACAAATTTCACCTTGTTCGCACTTCTAGTAAATCGTCTCATGGGCACTACATTATCATTGTTTAGAGATTGCTTATACATTAAAGTTAGCAACTGTAACCTGCGTCTTGTTACCATTAGATTGAACCCCAGACGTACATGTAAATCTACAGTCCTTGGCCTATCAGTTCTTTTGAACTGGATAATCTTTAATGCACGATTTTGCAACTTCTGCAGTGATTCAATACCCTTTTGATCTCCGCCATCCAATAGGAAACTACAGTATTCTATAGCCGGTCAAATGATTACTTTATATACTTTGCTGGCTACCCCTTCTGATATTGAACTCCTTATTTTACTTATTTTGAAAATTCTAGATGAGCAGTTCTTCACTACACTGCTTATGTGCTTGTTCAGCTTCAGTTCACTATCAATAACAATTCCCAGGTACTGGTATTTTTTAGTTTCTTGCAACTTCATAGCACCACAGTCTAGGTCAAGAGTCGGTAGGTATTTGGATCTTTTTGATGATGCTAGCCACGAGGTCTGCGTCTTGCCAGCGTTTAAAGTCATTCCATTGGTGATACACCACCTTATTACCTCATTCAGAGATGCCTGTAGGTTGTCTCTAGCCGTATTTCCTATTTGGTGCTCACTGTACAACACTAAGTCGTCAGCATACTGAATCTTAACACTACAGTTTACTGCCGAACACATATCCTTTACGTACCAAATAAACAGAAGCGGGCCTAGCACGGAGCCTTGCGGCACACCATAGTTAATATCAGCTACATCCGAGTATACACTGTTTGCCATCACTTTCTGCCTACACTCATTTAAGTAATTCTTAATCCATTTTACCAAATTCACCGGTAATTCTACGCTGTTCTGAATTTTAGCCATCAACATCTCATGAGGAACCGCGTCGAAGCCTTTTTTAGATCCATGTAACACACTGCCATAACATTACCACGATTTCTGCTTTCGTATATATCTTTAGTAAATTTTAAATTTTTTTTTTTTTAAATTGCATCTACAGTCCCTAACTTAGGCCGAAAACCAAATTGATCGTCTGTTAATATATCATTCCTCTCGAGCACTTCGTAAAGCATACCGTGTACAACTTTCTCGTGAATTTTTGAGGGTGTAGGCAACAGAGTAATTGGCCGCCAATTTCCTATTTTCCGTAGGTCACCCCCTTTGGGGATTGGTACGACTGTGCCTAATTTCCAGTCCACAGGTACAATACTGGTATGAAGCGACATCTCAAACAAATACTTAAATTCATCTATCAAAATGAGCATGGTATCTCGCATCACTCTACCCGATACATGTTCAATACCTGAGGATTTTGTTATTGTGATTTCCTTTATCAACTTTAGCAGTTCTCCTTTATCTAACTGATAGTTTATTGCATTGCTGGCCTTCGCTGTTTGTTTAAGCTGATCCAATTGCGTCTTATAACCAGTGTCATCCATAGCCATGAATAACTCACTACCAATGTTAGCAAAAAACATGTTCATGTGCATAGCTGTATCACTGTTATCAACGGAGTCGCCACTATCCTCGTCAATCAGTGAGTTATTATTTTGATCCTCTTTACCGTTCATTAAAGTATCTATATAACGCTAGAAATTTTGTGGTTTGTCTTCCACTAACCTAATTTGTTCCAATACAAACGCATTTTTGGCCTTTCGTAGATTATTTCTGATTTTATAATTTAGCAACTTGGCATTACGTATCTTAGTTATATCTTTAGTTCGTCTGTACTCTTTTATTAACTGATTACGCTCATTGATGTCATCGTAAACTTCTTCCGATACCCAAGCATCTCTTTTTACTAAATTCTTCATATTCTTCAGTGGGCAGCAACAGTCTAGGTAACTGTCAATTTTCCTATTATGAATTTCCAGAGAAAGTTGGGATCTTCACTTGCCCAGAAGTCTGTCCAATCTAAATCTGATAAGAACTCTTCTAATGACTCGTAACTGTAATACCTGTATGACCGACCGATATAGCCTACCTTTTGTTTAACCATTTTTGCTTTCTTACGAACAGCATACACTGGTAAATGGTCGCTAATCTTCCTATTATCCACTCCCGAGTTTAATACATATTTACTATTGGTGAAGATGAGATCAATAAGGGTTCCACCATGTTTATTTGGATGGGTGACTTCAGTAATTAGTTGACGGAGTATATGATCTTTTGACATGTCTAGCAGCTTTTTTACTGTAGGGTCGTTTCTATCATTTAAGTTACAGTTAAAATCCCCTAGGAGCCATATCTCGCTATTAACAACAGTTTCACTACCAAGGACGCTATCCAACTCTTGAACCACATTATTTATGTCAGTATCTGGTGGGCGATATACTGTGATTAATGTGATCTTACGAAAGTTCTCTTTCTTAATAGTTAACGTCAGTATTTCTAAGTCTTCAGTAGTTTTAGAGAATTCCCCTACTTCACTAGTGAAAGGTGCAAAAGCATCTGATATATACGCCGCTACCCCCCACCTATACGATCCCCCCTATCTTGTCTGAATAATTTGTACCCGCTCATTGCCATCATACCATCTGAATAACCTTTGTGTAGCCATGTTTCACTTAAGGTGAAGAAATCGTAGTCGTTGAATACTAACCTTGTTTGGTCAATGTTAGCAGGCAAGCTACGTATATTATAATGTCCTATTTTTAAACCTGCAGTTCTTGTGCTCATTGATGAATAGGATGAGGAGATGATTAACTAGAGTCTGGGTGGGGATTCCCAACCACACTCCAACCGATGCCAGAGGCGTGTCTGCTTTGACACCGGCAATGAAATAATAAATGTTTTACTGATAGTTTTGCAAGTTTTTAGGTGGGAGGATGGCAGCTATTGTACCCAATCACCTTCACTTATGAAAGTAACAATAACAACAACAGAAGTAATAGTTCATGTAACAACAGATAAGATTTATAAACCAAATTTAAAGTGCAGTTTACATTGTTTTACCGTCATCATCATCAGACAATTTGTTTCAGTGAAAACATTAACACTACTGGTTCATATACATTGCTTGCACTTCTTTCAGTATACATCCTTATCCTGTATTGTAACAGTGTTCAGTTCATTGTATATTAATATCATCATATACCATGGTTATTTCTGCTAACGTCATCTTCTATATAGACGCTCTCACTACAGACATCACGAATCGAGCCACTTTCAGCTCATTGCGGCTTCGTTTACTTCTAGGGCCAAATTTCTAAGTATATGACTTCTTTACAGACGTCACATAAACAAATTATACAAACAAGTATCATATACTTTTATATGCACCCCAATTACCGGCAGCTTCTTTACAGACACTGCAAACATGTGAGCGGGCTCTCTTTTTTATATCAATTCTATTTCAAGATTAACACCCATCATATAAGCGAATTATACAGCGGGTATCATATACTGTTGTATGCACCCCAACTACCGACAGCTTCTTTACAGACACTGCGAACATGTGAACAAATTCTGAGTACTATAACAGTCCGATTTCCAGATTAACACACCTCATGTCACACTATGAGTTCCCATTAAGTTTATGGCCAGTTTGCGATTGAGGTACAAACAGCTCGAAGGATAACGTTCGTCAGTTTCTGGAACCAAACTGGGGATAGATGACATCCATCAACTAGTTTATCGTGCAACAGCGATATCTTATTATTTTTTTAGTGCCTCATGTAGACGATGGTAGCTATATGGGCAGTGGCCATTCAATTCCTCTGATTATGCCATATAATCACTTCGTTTGCCCTCTGGCAGAGTAAGTCAACTGTATCTTGCATCCATGGGACGGTAGGATGGGGGTCGTATCTCTGTAAATCTACTCCAAAGTATGTGCCGTAACAGATGTGTATGTCAGCAGAGAGGTTACGGAACATGGTATCAATATTAATCAGCATTTCAGCAGTATGTTGCGCGAAGTTTTGGGTATATGATAGATACAGAAGAGCCTACAATACTTATACAAGCCACAAAACTCAATGTGAATTCATGGTTTGCACGGAACTCGGCTAAACGCCTCATTCAGTATGGACTTAACTCCCATCTTGTTTTATAGCTTGGACAGCATCGTCAGGTCGTTCTATGTATATATATATATATATATATATATATATATATATATATATATATATATATATATATATATTATCATAGTCAGCACATCCCTAAACACCATTCATATATAAGCCATATCTGAAACTAGCAGTGTCAAGTTAGATAGGTGGCAGGCAGGGAAAAGTACAACGGGGGAAATTTGTATTTGACGTTATTGTTCTGTTGCACTGAATTCATTCTTTTTTAGGTTCGCCCTGCATCAATCCAAGTCCGGTCCGAAATGGGTGGTTTAAACCTCTGCGGGTAACTTACAATATTGGAGAGACAGTATACTACACCTGTAATAATGGCTTTAGACTGCTGGGCAATTATAACAGAACCTGCTCGGGGAACGAGACATGGAGTGGCGAGTCTCCAGGCTGCAGTGGTAAGCTGGACAATATTTTAATACATATCTACCTGGTTTTCTTTATACAGATTTGTTTACAGTTTGAGGACCAATGGTTACCGAAATCCTGATAATGTACCCTATAACTATCCCAGTATAAAATAATTGATATGATATTGTATCTTTAGCTGTTGTCTGTGGAATGCCAGATAGAAGAGGAGGAAATTTGACCTTACACCAAGGAGTAACATACCGAGCATCAGCAAGAATTCGGTAGGTTTCTTAGCAATCGTTGTCCTGAATAAAGTTTAATGTACATTTTTATCATTCTTAAAGGCATATCGGACAATTTGGCTTGAAAATTCAAACCCATGTCAATTTCCTGAAAATGTAATATGATGATCGCCAAGTGTTCTGGAACATATATCTACCTTAAAAATCGGTGGTCACCGTGCTAGTTTTTGATTTATTGATCAATATGGTGATAGTTCTATATAGGAATATATAAAATTTCTAAAAAGTTTTTTTTCACATAGTAAAAAGATTTCCCAAAATTTTCCTCAAATTACCCCAGAATATAGTACATATATAGTATAACTTATTCATGTTTAAAAATTGTTTTTGAAAGAATTGAAGAAAACCATATTTTTCAGTATATTTCCCCTGTAAATCAAGTAAATGCCACCAAAAAAATTAGATTTACTCATGTAGAATTAGAATAAATCCCAAGAAACCAGTTTTGACTAACAATTGACAGTGGAGCCACCGTGAATTGTAGGATATGCCTTTAAGTTCATGGAATTGGGAGTTTGTCATCATGTTGATATGGATGTCATAGACTATTTAGTTATAGGACATCATGCATTTGTTCTAAACATTATATAAATATTAGAGACCGATCCAGACTCTACCACTCACCAAAAATAGTCCTACATCTCCTTAGAGGGCCCGAAATGTAGAAAGACTGAACATTATAAAAGAAAAAAAAGATGCGAGGAGTAAGGCAAGTGGGTAATGTGAGGTGTAATGGTCGGCCCTACAGGAGGACCAAGATTGTCACACCACTTTGACTTTCATTCTGTCATCTCTGCTACCGGCGCGCCCCAGACCATGTGATCAACCTCCGCTCCCGACTCCACTTTTAACGTGTGTGTGTGTGTGTGTGTGTGTGTGTGTGTGTGTGTGTGTGTGTGTGTCTGTGTGTCTGTGTGTCTGTGTGTCTGTGTGTCTGTGTGTCTGTGTGTCTGTGTGTCTGTGTGTCTGTGTGTCTGTGTGTGTGTGTGTGTGTGTGTGTGTTTGAAAAAGATCCATGGTTAGCAATGTTTTCCGTCCGCCTTCCTACATTTGGTCGTGACTAAGAGGCCAAATGAGAACCCACCGGGTAAAGAAAGCAGTGGCCTGTTTAATAATCCAGGATGTATCGTAGGGCTGGAGGATAAGATCTAACTCAAGATGGAGGAGGTGTGGGACGATCCACACCAAATATTGTTTCATAAACAAGATCCCTGGTGGACAGTGAAATCCATCTTGGAAATTGTCCTAAGTGTGTCGCAGAGGTCTCTTAAGGATAAGTCCCTCGAACCTAAAGCCTGAGGCCCCATAGATGTGTGACAATTTTTACGATATATCCTGGATTATCCAACAGGCTACAGGGTTCCATTTAATAATCTGGGATATATCGTACACTGCACGAAAACCACCATTTTACATATATATATACGCCATCGCGATAACGCATGTATCGGTTGTAAAGTGGCTTGTTTACATTTGTATACACCTCTTATCCGCATCTGCGTTTTGGGCGTCTACAAGACAGTTTCCATATGTAGACGCGCGCGACTTGGCTGTCTTTCACGCCTGGCGTATTTAAGATAAAACATACTCTGCGCAATATATATACGCCAGGCATATATATGATACCAAAAAAATAAATAAATTGCGACCCGCGGCCCGCCCCGTCCTGTGGGTGTTGGTAGAGGTTGTACCAACACTGACCCGCCTCCTAACTCGTCCCCCGAGAAGGACAGCTAGAGGGCAGTCCTATCCCGACAAGGGCACGGACCTCTTATATAACGGTTGCAGTCACTCTCGGCTCATCAGATCATCTCAGTTGTCATGTTCCCCCTCCACAGAGAGACGGGTATACTCATTGCAAGAACATAATGTTACTCGAAATGCTAATAAAGATTAAGGTTAAGAAACCAAATGGTAATAAATATCTGAGGTCACCATTGTATGAAGGTGTGCAATACTGGAACAATTTAACAGTAGGTACGAAAAACTTCCGAGATGGGATCTTTTCAAAGCTAAAATTAAAGAGGAACTATTACACTTGATTAATATATAATATTCGTATGCTTAGCGGTGATCTAAAGATCACAAGGTTTACAAGGCTTAGTGGTTACCTATTATACAATGTTCTTGGAGAATATATTATAATTCATATCATTAGCCAGATATATTTTGATGGTGTGATTGCTTTGTGTGTCCTGTCTACGTTTATGTATTGTCTAACGACATCTGTAAGGAAGAACGCCAATTGGCGATTGCTTTTGTCTTTAATGATTATTGAAAAAAAAAGAAAAAAAAGGGGGGGGGGTCCAAAAATCTATTTCTTAAACCAATCCCGTATATGTTCGACCATTACATTAAACTATCACAGAGTAGCCTGTTATCCTGGGGCTACATCATAGCCCTAGGCTCGTAGGAACATCAATTCCCCTTCAGTACTTAGGTAAGTACCTCGGGTAATTAACTAATAAAACCCCTCCATAACTAGAGTACCCTATATTCACAATTCTTTCATCGTTTTTAGGGCAGTTAGGAATATGTGGACTGCATCGATTTATTTTTCATATGTAGATTCACGCGTGAATTTAATGGAAATTCTCGTTATTTGGACACTGAAATTTGGATCTTCTGTAACTTTGAAGGAAAATGGAAGCCAGGCAACAACACTTGGAAAACGAAACCCAGAAGTCGTATGTATACTTTTTCCTACCCCTAATTAAAAACGCCATAGGCATAACATGGAGTAACTTTATGCGATGGGGCGTGGGCGTGGCATAAAGTGTTTTATATGCAACTAAGGTAATACAAAAATTTACCAATCAGCGAGAAGACTGTGAGCTACCAAGAAAAAAGTTCCGGTTGCACTAAAAGTGCTCATTCAAATGTTTGCTAACATGATATTGAATATCAAGAGTTATTTATGAAATCAACCACTCCTCAAACTTCTTTCTAATAACGACAATGAATACAAAGTCAAGGAAATCAAGTAATAATCACGTTATTTGCCATTCAGCCTTTGTCATGTGTAACCCGCTGAATTAAGACGACTTGACACAGTTTGGCCTAAATCTAGGCAAGATCAGCAAGCTGGAATTCAGCTAGGCCTATCTCTCAGCAGGACCGCTTGAAATTGATATCTGTTCGCAGGGGCGTCAGAACATATTGAAAGTGGGGGGGGGGGGGGGGGGGCGAACTGAAAAATTGCTGACATTTTTCTTGGTATGAAGTCAGACTCTGACATTGCCCTGTTCCACTGGATTTACTGAGTTTGACATTACCCCTTACCCTGAACACAAAAGTATGAGTCGAGAAGTGGGAATAATAAAATTTATTTTAATTTTATATACCTTCACCGACATGAATATTAATACGGTAAATATTAATATGATATAAGGTAAAATAAAGTAATTGACAGTTATATAATGACGTCAATTAATTGAAGATACATATTGGTAATTGACAGATATGATGATATGTCAATTGGTATAAGTATATATGGTTATATAAAATGAGTATATATGGTTATACAATATGAGTATAAAAACGCCCTACGGAGTAGGTAATAGAGGAAAAGGTGAGGGTGGGTGGGAAATAAAAAGTATGTGTGTACGTAGTGAAGTACAGGAACAGAATGAGGAGGAGGTCAGAGCGGCGGTTGGTCACGTGACCACGGGGTTCACGTGACCGACACCAGAGGGAAGTGCGCAGGGTGCGCTGGGGGTGTGTCAGGGGGAGCAATGACCACCCCTGACCAATGGCCATGGGTTACCCATTACCCCTTACCCTGAACACAAAAGTATGAGTCGAGAAGTGGGAATAATAAAATTTATCTTAATTTTATATACCTTCACCGACATGAATATTAATACAGTAAATATTAATATGATATAAGGTAAAATAAAGTAATTGACAGTTATATAATGATGTCAATTAATTGAAGATACATATTGATAATTGACAGATATGATGATATGTCAATTGGTATAAGTATATATGGTTATATAAAATGAGTATATATGGTTATACAACATGAGTATAAAAACGCCAAGACCAGAAAAAAGAGGCGAGGTGGGGGGGAAAAATGTTTGTGAGGAGTGGTATATTACTGGTTGAGGGACTGGATGAGGGACGCGTTGACTTCTTGTGCGTTCGAGTCCCTGATGTACTTCCTGTGTGCGTTTGAGCGCCACCCCCCGTATCGTTGTATGGATAGTTCAGATACCCCGGCCTGGAAGGCCTGAGTGGCGGCGGCCTTTCTCAGGCTGTGGAGAGTATAGGTCTTAGGGGGGTGGCCTGCTGAGGTGTTGAGCCGTTCCCACTCCTTCGACAGCGACCGCATCGTTATTAGCGACCTGTCTCCGTTCAGCAGGAACGGATCCGTTGGTAGGGTCGTAGGCACCGCAGCGATCATATTCCTCACGGCTGACACAGGGCACGACCTCGGGTCCGGGGAGGATTGTAGATTCACATGTTTTTCCTCCCCCATGCACTGGAGGTTCTTGGCGGCCTTGATGCGGACCGCCACGTGACTGGCCGTGAGCACCACGTCCCCACGTGAGAGGTGGCGCGCCGGATCGAATGCCCTGGCCGTAGGTGGGGCGACCTCGCTCTGCTGTAGTGCGGCGTAATATAGCAGGAGGAAAGCGGCCCGTAGGGTCAGGTCGAGGGGCATGTCCGACAGTTGGTCGAGGACCGCCTGGAGGGCGGCCATGGGGATCGGAGGCTTCACATTCAGTGTGTAGGCCTTGTTCCTCTTCATGGCGTCCAGGGCCCTCCTTACCCTCACGTCCTCGGTAGCCGTAACGTCCCCGCCGGAGAGCCGTAGGTGCGTCCTCACGTGTGACAGCTGGTTGGCCACGGTCGCTGGCGGGGGGGCGTGGTCCGCGAGGTATTCCAGGAAGGCCGTGATGAAACTCACGGACGGTGCCTGGGGGTCGGTCCTCATCCGTCTGCAGAAGGCGAGGTAGGTGGACACGGCGCTCTTCTGGTTCGCGACCGTGCCTGGGGCACGCGCCTCGGCCTGCCGCGCAGATGCCTTCCCTTGGAGATAGCGTAGCGCCGGATCTGCAGGACAGCCGAAGCACATGCACAAATGATGAATGATTACACAGCATGACGGACCACAGTTCATGATATTTCATAAGGCATGTAGCATTATTAAAATCCCTCGAGGACAGGTGGGCCCTACTGAGTGCGTCCGCAACCGTGTTGAGGACCCCGGGGACGTGCGTGTAGACCAGGTCGACTTGCAGCTTGGCCTGGACCATCCAGGCCTGCCGGGCACACTCGGCGAGGACGCGGTTGCGTGCCCGCCCCGATGTGAGTGCCTGGACGGTCCCCATGTTGTCACAGAAGACTTCGATCCTGGTCCCACGGTCACGGTCCCCGAGGAACGTGTGCAGAGCATAGATGGTGTTCAGGGCCTCCAGTTCTGAAATGCAGTCCCCGGGGTCATTGATGGAACAGACCTGACACGAGTATGCCCCACGGCTTTCGGTGCCCCCCATGCCCGAGAGGCAGGCGTCTACCGTGATGCACTTTGTGGGCGGCCCTCGAGGGATGAGGGCGTGTCCATTCCACCCGGCGGCAAACCTGATAAACCACTGGAGGTCCTGTCGCATGTCCGAGCTCACATTGATGTAGAACCCGTTCATCGACCGTAGGGCCTCCAGTAGTTTGCTGACGAAGGGCCTCGCCGGGCGGATACACTTGGCGACGTGCAGGATTTTTCCGAGGACGGACTGTAGTTGTCGCTTCGTGAGCGACCGCTTCTTAGCGACCGCCCCCACGTGTTCCCGCACGTCCTCCAGCTTGTCTTGAGGGATAGACAGGGACATCTCTGCCGCGTTGATGTCGATCCCTAACCAGCGCACGGTCTGGCTCGCTGCTTGAGCTTTCTCCCGAGCTTCAGGGAGGCCGAGCTCGGCGAACAGGTCTCGGGCTATGGCAAAGTCCGAGGCAGCTTTCTCCCAGGATGGTGAAAGTATGCCTCGACCCCCTTTCCGGCGAGTATCCCCACGATGGTCTCGGCCACGCACTGCATGTGGTACGAGGACGCACGGGCACCAAACGGCATGGCCGTATCACAATAGTACCCGCCCTCCCACATGAAGCACAGCAGAGGCCAGTCGAGGGGGTCGCACCTAAAGTTCTTGTAGGCTTGCGATATGTCGATGGTCGCCATGTAGCTGGAGGCCCCCGAGGCCACGAGTCGGGCGACGAATCCGTCGACCGTAGGGAGGCTGTGCTCCCTCTCCTCCCCGTACACGGCATTCTTCATCACATACGCATTGACACTACGGTCCCGGGGGAAGGTCATATCCGTTATGACGCGGCGGGCCTCGGACCCGCGCTTCTCCCGGGACATCAACGGCGAAACGTGGCACCACGGTTCGAATGGTGCCTCGGGGAACGGGCCCATGAGGTTTGAGAACCCCAGCTCCTTGTGTATAAAGTCCCCAACTTGCTAAGGGAATCCGGTCGCGCTGGGATGGTTGGGAACGTCCCGAGTGTCACTTGCTGGCCCGAGGTATCCCAGGGGGAAGCCGTACCTGATGAACCCCAGGAGTTCGCTCTTGCCCTCCATGGCCGTGAGGTACGCTTCCCACGCCCGTAGTTTCAGATCCGTCGGCAGGGTTATTTTCGAACACAGGGCGTTGGGCAGGCCCGAGGCCCGGACCGCTTCGTAGATGTGGCCGTGCGCCGGGGGTCCAGCGTCGGTGAAGCGGGGCCACTCGGCCCGCCTGTGTCCCATGAAGGCCTCCGGGTCCGTGCGGAGTCCGGGCGATGGAATTCCGGTCCGGCAAACTTCCTTTAGTTTGCCGAAATCCGGAGTGTTACTTCTATCCTCTCTATCTGGCGCGGTAACACTAACACTCGCACTACCACAGGAGCGTTGCGGTGGCCGCCCCGTGTGACTGTCATCCACGTGGCTGGCCCCGCCCCCTCCTTTGTTGTTGTTTTGGGTTGGCACCCGACCACGTGGCCGGCCGGCCTCCGTGTTGTGGTCACGTGCACCCCCCGTGTTGTCCCTGCTGCACGTGAGGGGGTGGGGGTCCGCAGGGGTTGCCGGGCCGCCCCCTTTTACGACTTCCGCCCACGTCCGGTCACCGGAAATCCTGATGGCGGTGGGAGAGATCACTTGGCCCGCTGGTGTTATGTCACGTTGATTGCACCCGGTGACCCCGGGCCCGGGGTGGGATGCACGTGTTGTGACAGCTTGCGGGTGCGCACCGCTCACTCGCGGGGCGCACCGTAACCGTTTTTTGCCCCGTGTCCTTGTTGTGGGAGCATATCCGCCCTCAGGTCGACCGCCCGGAGTGTGTGTCCGGCCTGGGGTGCGTGTCCGGCCTGGGGTGCTCGCCAGGGTGTGGGCGCAGCCTGCCCGTTGTCATATCCCATCGTGTAGCCAAGTTTCCGGTTACACGCGTGTAACGAATGTCCGCACTGCCTCCCCACGGAGTCGCAGTACGAACACACGTGCAACCATCTTACGGGTCCGTCGTCGTGGCCATTCCTGTGGCGGCACCCCTTCTCAGAGTTGAATTGCCGGCATGGCAACTCACGTCCTCGGGCCTTTCCCGCGTCTGTCCCGCTAGTGAGCGTCCCGGTCGTCATTGCGAGTCGGACTCGCTCCTCCTGGATTCGGGAGTAATCACACCAAGACAACCTCCCGGTCTCGACTTGATCAAACACGTAGTTCGACCACCTCCTCACTCCGGCCCACGGCCGGCTCTGGGCGTCGATCGAAACTTGATGCAAATGTTTAAACATGGCCTCACGGTCCACGGGGTCGACCGCACGGTCATCCCCGAGCAGGCCAATGAAGGCACTCAGGTACTCAAGGGGTCCTAGGGTCCCCCTCACTTCTAGTTTCTGTGACAACGTGTAGACCCCCTCCCTATCCACGAACATGTATGGTTTGCTAATCAGACGAGTAACGTGAATATCGGATTGAAGCTTACCAGCCGTTTTGTCGTGGCGGATGGCCTCACGGTCGAGCTCGCGTTGAATGTACGGGTCCCCAGCGTAACGGTCTCGTAGCTGGCGGGTTGAAGGCATGGCGCGGGTGGCTTGTTCCTCGGCCCAGTCCCGTGTCCGTACTTCTGCGACTGACCGAACCGTAGGGAGGGAGGCCCGTTCCGGCGACCGTTGCGTCTGCATCTGGATGAGTGCGTCCAGCTTCTTACTCATGTCGGACAGTCCCGTCTCTATGGCCACGAGGCGGGCCAACCGGAGGCTACCGGCCTGAGACGCGGATTCCACGTGGTCGCTCTCCCTCACGGTTGACTCGGAGGCCCGTGGTCGTGGAGGCGCTCGCTTGCGCGCATGTAGTTGGTGGAGCCATCCTATCTGATTCCTTTTTCACTAACTTACTTCGCCCGTATTTAGACCTTGTCTCTGCACAGTCAGACACTCGGGGAGTATCTGAGGACGGCGTGGAGAGGTGGCCAAAAGTTGGGAAAAATAAAAAGTATGTGTGTACGTAGTGAAGTACAGGAACAGAATGAGGAGGAGGTCAGAGCGGCGGTTGGTCACGTGACCGCGGGGTTCACGTGACCGACACCAGAGGGGATTGCGCAGGGTGCGCTGGGGGTGTGTCAGGGGGAGCAATGACCACCCCTGACCAACGGCCATGGGTTACCTATTTTACTACGGTGAAAAGTCAGTTCTTAGCCATCATTGGATGCTAAAAAGTCAGACTGACATTTTACCACAGTGAAAAGTCAGGGCTTAGGCATTATTGCATGCTAAAGAGTCAGACTTTGACATTTTACCACAGTGAAAAGTCAGGGCTTAGCCATCATTGCATGCTAAAATGTCAGACCATCACATTTTTTTGTGTAGGAAAGCCAAGGCCTAGCCATTGATACACACTAAATAGCTAGACTTTGACCCTATTCCACAGTGAAAAGTCAAGGCTTAGCCATAGTTGCATGCTAAAAAGTTAGATTCAGGCGGTCAGATATGTTCCTCACTACACGACCTGCCCGGGGTAGTGGCATAAACATTAGCAAGGCTACCTCGCGTTCCGTTCCTACTAATTATGTGCTTGCGCGGAGATATATACATGTACATTGCCTAAAGGTTAGAGTTCCCACATGGACTTCCAGCTTACTTTTAAAAACTATCCCTTCACTATTTGTGTGTTATTCACTGTGATATTGTGAAAGAAGCAGAGGGCCTCAGGGTCTTGGAAATGTGCCCAGCTGACCATGACCAATCACTTCAGACCGAAATGCCTCATTGACTTATTGGTGCTTGATATGTTTGGATCCTAGAATCAGGCAGTTGCAGAAAGAGAAGGGTAACTGGGTGTAAGTGGGTTCCAGAAAATAGACTGAATATGTCAAGAACATTTTAATTGTTATTCATTATGAACATAACCATTTGCTCCTTGTTTGAAGGCGATCATTTCATACGACATAGATGTCTGATGTTTATATATAGATAATAATTGATAGTTTTGTGAAGAGGCAAATGAATCAAACCACATGATTAATTTAAGGAATTGACATATTATATATTATCATTTGGGACTACTTTTTGGTCTCTTAGTATAGGTATAGCGTTAGATATACAAGAAAATAAGACACGGTATCCGATAAATTGGAATTCACACGGTGGGATTCATGTACCTTACAGGACTCAAAATATCATGAGTTTATGTTCCTCTTTAGGGGTAAATGTCGCCAATAATTGCAGGCGGGAAAACATGTCTCTACAGGGAAATGGAATCCTACAATTCAGACGAAGAAATTGTGTTCGAGTACAGAATCTCAGCAGGATTTGTCTCAGAAAAACGCCCTGTGAGGTACATGAATCCCATCGTGTGAATTCCACTTTATATTGACCGGCCTGGTGTGCCACCTACACACTGGGTGGCGTCTTAGTTGTGGTTGATATGGATGCTCTCGTCCTTCACTACCATGTTTAGGACGAGTACACGAGGATAAGTCAGTGGGAGGCCGGCGGCAATTCCGGATAACATGGGCGGCGCCCCCTCTCGGCGCGACGGGACACTACTATCCGTGACGTATCCCTATGACGTCACGCCGGCACGCGCGCCGCAGGACTTTAAAGAAAGCTTTGATCTTTTATCATCAGGAGAGAATTGTGGCCTTATTTTGGTTCTTTCCCCAAAGGCGCGCCCAGGAATGGCACAAAGACGAGCAAAGGTCGCCGGGACTTCGAAGACCGCCCCAAAATCTCCAGCGAGGGCTTCGCTGGAGATGAGGGTGGAAAAGAAGATGGGCAAATTCAAAGCGGACATCAAAGAAATCAAGATGGCGCTCGCGGCCGTTGTGAAAGCCGCCCAGCCCGCTATTTCTACCCACCGATCGCATGGAACTCGCTCAACGGCCACATGGAGGCTCCAAGGCCCCAACATCGACATGATGCTGACCATAGCAAGAAACGGGAAAATAAGCCGAGGCTTACCACACAATTTCCCCCATGCTCAAGGTACAACGGAGCGGGGGGGTGCAACCTCCCCCCCCAGCACCTCTTAGATGGAGTTACAGTCACTCACTCATGCGCTTACTGCTTCAATGTCCTCGGCCTGGCTCATTCTCACACGGATGGGGAGTGTAGGATCAGGGCCCACCATGAAGCCCTAGGGCCTCACACTTCTCAAGTCAGGCCGGCAGGCCAGCAGGCCTCAGCTCAGGCCTACTGTGAAACACAAGATCCCTTTAGGCAGTAGGCAAGGTGCTCCAACCCCTCGCCCACCCCAGTTCAACCCCCCTCTACAGGATAATTTCTGTCCGCCGGCCTCGGCAGTTACCGCGCTTGACAGATCGGATCTCACGAGTTCCAACGAAAAAACACTCGTTTCTCGTTCTGAAGCTGTTTGTTCCCCAAAATCTACTGTTGATATCTCATGTGCTGTTGTTGACCATGTTTGTGACACGGTTTTGTGCGATTGTATGTACGGTGTCGATGAAGCCACTATCGCTAGCGTTGTTGTCAAGCGCAGCTTCACAGACTCCCCGCCAGATGGCGGCACGGGCGATAATCTAGTGTCTACCGCTACCGCTAGGAACTCTTCGGAAGCCTTCACCGTAGCATGCCCCCGTTGTTCTCACGTGTTTTCACATGCTTTTTCCGCTTTAGCGAAATTGTACGAAGCCGTCGTTGCTTCAGGGAAAACTTTTTAGGGGCGCGCCTCCCCGTCCAGTCCAGCCTAAGAATAACAGCCTGGAGGCGTTTATTGCATGGGTATCATGATATATATCTGTGCGATCTTTTGGAGTTTGGGTGGCCCATTGGATACACCGTGGCCACCCCCCCCCCCCGGTTAGCGAAAACCACCGCACAGCCACCCTCGCTTTAGCAAAAATCAATGAATTTACAAAGAAGGAAGTCGCCCTGGGTGCGCTGACCGGGCCCCTCCAGGAGAGCCCGTTTGTTGAATGGTGTCAGACCTCCCCCCTCCTCACGCGGCCGAAGGGGGGCGAGGGGGGGGTTCGTGTTATACTTGACCTTTCGTTCCCCCCTGGAGAATCCGTTAACGACGGCATCCCGGGGCCGAAATATCTCGGGGCAGGACAGGGCAGCGCTTACACCCTCCCCTCCATTAACGACTTACTGGAGTTGGTCAAACATGCGGGCCCCCGCGCTTTCATCTGGAAAGCGGATCTCAGCCGCACTTACAGGCAGCTTCGCATCGACATGCAGCAGACATGCCCTTCCTCTGTTTCCGGACGAGAGAGGGGGTCTTTGTCGAGAGCTCCCCCCCTTCGGCTGTCGCACCTCATCGGTCGCCTGCCACAGAACCACGGCGGCCGTTGTGTATCTACTCAAACTACGCGGCCACGACGTATTGGCTTACCTGGACAACTTTGCCGGAGTCACGTCGTCGGAGGCCGCCGCCTTTGCAGGCTTCTTGCAGGCCGTCGAATGGTTCCTGAGCATCCCGGAGGAGAAACTGCGTGAGACGCTTACGGAGGCTCTGACGTGGGCTTCCAAGAAGTATGCGACCAAGAACCAGCTCCAGTCCCTCGCGGGGAAGCTAATCAAAATCATTCTGTGTCAACCACGCGAGGAAATTCACGGTACGCATCCTTGCTGCCTTGCGGGCATCGGTCAAAACTAAGGTCATTAGGGTAGGCCCACGCCTATTGGCTGATATCGCGTGGTTCACAGACTACGCAACATGCACTAACGGGGTCTACTTCTTCGACGAGCACGCGACAGCGGTTGTAATCACGTGCGAGTACGACACCTCCACCTTTGTGGCCGTCGGGCCGTCAGCGGCCTACGCCCTACCTCTCGCCGGCATCAACGATCTTCCCGGAAAAACGTTTCAGCGCGCGGTTCTCAACGCGGCTCTGGCTGTGGCTCTCCTGGTCGGCGACAATTACCGACACAGAGCCGTTCTCCTTCATCTTGGGGACAGTCGCGCCGTTTTCGAGCTCAACTCAGGCCGACGACTGGGTCGCGGCAGCGGCCAGGAAATTGTGGTTGGCGACCGCTGTTATCGGCTGCTCCCTCGACATCACATCTGATGGAGACGACCGCGCGTCGCGTGCGACCGTTGGTCAGGCCACGGATGCCGCACTCGCTGCACTTAAGGGCACCCCCCCCCTCGGGGCGATTGATCATCAATCCAGACCACGTTCTCAAAGTTTGCTGTTCTCTCATAAATTCCAGGACTACACGTCTGGATGGTCACCTCCTTTGTCGCAGCGATGGCCCCCGCGACGAGGCGGAACAAAGCGCGGCAGGCGACAAGATTTGTCCAGTTCTGCCGACAGGCCGGGATACCACCTCTCAGCGTGATGCCGCTGCAGGCCTGCACTTATGCTCAGGCCCTGGCTGAATCCCTTCCTCCAGCGGCCGCACGCAACTATATTTCAGGGGCTCGCTCGTGGCTCCGGGACAACTCTGGCCCGGTCGCCTCCTTCTCCATGCCTCATCTCACGGCGGTGCTTAGCGGAGCCACCCGGCTCCACCCTCATGTCACGCATCGCTCTCCACTCCTGCTTCCCCACCATGTCAAGATTATTTGCGACGCTGCTCCTTCCAAGTTGTCGCACCATCTCCTCCTCCGCACCGCGACCCTTCTGGGGTTCTTTTCCTATCTCCGAGCCTCTAATCTGCTTGGTGCGACGGCACGCTCCTGGACAGACCCGCACACCCTTCGCAGAGCCGACATCCTCCATGTGACCGGCGGGCTGCTTCTCCACGTGTCGTCCTCCAAAACTATCAGAGACCCTGCAGGAGCCGTCTCTCTTCTAGTCCCGTCAATCCCCGGCTCTTGGTATTGTCCCGTCTCAGCCTGGGACACCTACTCATCAGCCGTCCCGGCTCACCTCAACGCGCCGGCCCTCGTGGATCCCTCGGGCCGCGCCCTCACCCCTCCGACGTTGGTCGCGCATATCCGCGCGGCTTCACCGACGACAACGCTTTCACGATGCACTCCTTCCGCCGAGGCGGCGCTCATACCGGCTCCCATCTCGGAGTCCCTCTGGAGCAGATCTGCGCTCACGGAACCGGGGCCTCAGCGGCCTCAGCGGCCCCGTATCTGCCGTCACCAGCCTCTACATTCGTCCCAGAGGCACTTTCCTCGGCGTTTGGATAAAATCCGGACTCATGTTTATCTTTTTCTTGTATCCTACAGGGCGTTCAGTATATCCTATTATACTCCATGTTTAAAGTATACCTTGTTGTACTACCTGTTTACCTATACCTACCTAATAAATTTCCTAACTGCCGTCGCGCCTCTCATCTTATTTAGGACGAGTACACGAGGATAAGTCAGCGGGAGGCCGGCGGCAATTCCGGATAACATGGGCGGCGCCCCCTCTTGGCGCGACAGGACACTACTATCCGTGACGTATCCCTATGATGTCACGCTGGCACGCGCGCCGCAGGACTTAAAAGAAAGCTTTGACCCGCCCACCCACACCAATTTCTCTTGTTTGGTCCTTCGACCAGGATAAAATCCGGACTCATGTTTACTGTTTTCTTGTATCCTACAGGTCGTTCAGTATATCCTATTATACTCCATGTTCAAAGTATACCTTGTTGTACTACCTGTTTACCTATACCTACCTAATAAATTTCCTAACTGCCGTCGCGCCTCTCGTCTTATTTATACATCACACACTTTCCTGGTAATCCCGGTAGCCCCCTCCTTGTCCTCAGTGGTGCTGCTATTGTTTTGTCTTCTTAACTACTTGTCATTACCTAATATAGGAGTACACGCAGATACTCAGTTGTTATGATAATACCTGCTGTGGACAGACATCAATATGTCCAGTCAAGTTTAAGCTGACCAAACCTGTTTCATGCACACAGACAGTGCACCTTTCTCTGGTCTTCCATTGTCCTTCTTGTAGCAAGCAGATCGTGGGTGTGAGCAAGCCCCTAAAAAAATTCACCGCACTACTCTATAGTTTGCTATTCCTCAATTTTCGCCTGAAAATAATGTATTGCTTGATTCTCATTGTAGTGCATAACGCTGGACCGAGATTACCGGGTTGTACTTGCAGTGAATCACCTAAACCATCGAAGGGTGAAAGACGCCAAAATGCGAAAAATTGCTACTTTTCTGGGGGTAATGTAATATACACGTGTGCGGACGGATATAGGAATACATCTTTGGGTGGATCTAAAAAGTACATATGCAAAAACAATGGTGAATGGGAATTGCAGGAAAACAACTGGAAGTGTATTGGTAAGTCGTTGTAAACAATATTGATCTTCTCATTTAATGGATTTCAGAGACTAAAACATAAATATCCCGGACCAGAACAACATAATGCAAGTGTAGACCCTTTTCCATTGGCCGACAAACACAGTGTAGATTTTTTCTGTTCTCCTGATATGCTATAAGGAGAACACAGAAAATCTACAGCATGTTTGTCGGCCAATAGAAACGGACCTATAGACTGATTGAAGGCAGTAAGAATTACCGAATTATATTGATGCGAATTATATTGATGTTTTTCTCACAGAGTAATGAAGGAAATTAGCTTTAATCATTAATGACGCCAACGTATTTTATATTTGTCACTTCAAAACACAATATAAGGAATATTATCATGCAGGACACATATGGTTTTCAAATGTGTCAGCAGATGATATAGCTTGGTAAACCCTTTCGCGACTGGTGCTGCCATATGGCAGCACCATAGAAATACCGGTGCTGTCATATGGCAGCACCACGGGAGAACCGCTGCTGCCAAATGGCAGCACAATAGAAAAATCGTTGCTGCCAAAATAAAAATAGATAATACAGCAATATTTATGAGGTTTTCACAAAATGTAGATATGATATCATCTTTAGTATTTCTATTCATAAGAAACAAAATATTTATGATTATATATTGTTTTACGTAATTACAAACTTGAATTATGATTTTAGCCATTATGTGCCGGTCCTCTAGGGGGACAAAGGGAGTAGCTCGGTACCAGGCACCGGTATGACCATTGATGAACACTTCATCTCAGTGGTACTTGTTATTTACCACCTTCTGTTTGCCGGCGATTTTATATATCTAAGTGACTAGACAAAGCAGCATAGGCAACTACTATCATTACTGGAGGCAAATCCGAAATATTATTAATGAGGTAGATCTTACAAAGATTTCTTCCCATTTACTCCATTCTAGAAATACCAACAGCCTTCTTCTATTAACGTATAGAAAACTCAGTAGTTGGTCACTGGTAGGTAATAAAATATTAGCAAAATATTGAAATATGTTTCGTTTAGATGCATTCATAATGAAATTTGCTGAGGTCTTTCTAGAACAAGCGAAACACATGCTAATAAGCTGTAAAGGAACACAATAGTGTGCATTTCTAATGAAATATGCTTGAAGTTCTTCCAGGCGAGGTTGATGTGTAGTTTTTAATCATAGACATATAGCCTATGATCCATGGGCGCCGCCATGACGCCCCCCCCCCCCCCCCGAGTAGGTGTTCTTCACTAGTGGAGGTGAAAAAGTAGGTGTTCTTCACTAATGGAAGTGCAAAAGAAGTGAGTGATAATGGGGAAGTGTCACAACTCTAGCCTTGCTCACATATGTATATAAAGTGATCCATGTGGAAATATCCTGTCTTGGGTTTAATCATTATGTCATCCTGCTCTGGGATGGATGTAGAGAGTCAAATGAACCGTGGTAAAACATTGAAAGGCACTTTAATTTCGTAAGAACAAAGAGCCAGAATACAGGTTTTGTCCCCCAACCACCTAGTGACTGCTTCATGAACTAACAATGGCTTTGTCCCCTATAGGACTATACAAAGACACTAAATATGGTCAGAAGCAATGGGCCCTAGCCCAAAATTGGTTTTCGTAATGTTAATCAACGATTGCTATCATGTGGTCATATCTGACCAACCCAGCTACCCAACAGTGTAGCCAGGATTGAGGTTGTGTACAAGAAACAAACATCTGTATTTGGGATTCTTTAATCCTTAATCAATTAAAACCAAAGTACATCAATTGCGGATAAGTAAAGTATCTATTTTACCAACAAGCTGAATGAACCAAACTATTGATTTGTTACCCAAATACAAGATAATGTTCACCGAAAGTCTGGGTTCGTGCTGGATGCATGATCAAACCGGCTAATCACTATATTGCAATCCAGGATAAATAAAGTGGTTTTTTTAATGTATCATGTCAAACCCTGGTGTTTGTGCCATTTTTAAATATTTTCAGATTGTAGATTATATTTTGTATTTATAGAAGTTGTATGTCAGAAAGACTCATTGGCCAATGGAAATGTCGAACCTGCCAACAAGAAAATCCTCCGTCCTGGCGAAATAGCGAAATATTTCTGCTCACAAAATTACAATCTCGATGGTCATGCAAACAGGACCTGCCAGAAAGATGGTACATGGGGTGGAATTCGTCCTTATTGTAAAGGTATGAACTTATATCTGTCAGATGTGAAAACACATAGTAATGTGACACCAACTACTGATACATTATTACGATAGTAATTTAGGAATACTGTAAAGTTAAACGTGTGGTGACCACTGGGTCAGATTTTTTAAACCTGCTATATTACGGTTTCTTCCTGGGATCAGACACTCAAAAAATAATTTTAGAATAATACTTCTTTTTATATTTCATATTAGTCCCCTACCAAGTACCTTCCAGAAAAACATTATTACAACAGAATCAGACAAATGGTTCAGATTTGAGAGCCTTTTGAAATTGTTTATAATACTGCATGTTGTCCACCCCCCTAAAATATTTGAAATTTCAAGAAATGTTATAAAAGGTTATAATTTGAGAAAAACTGATATTATATGGTGACATGTTATATTTGACCCAAAACACCTCAATCACATATTAGATATGAAACAAAAGCTATGAGCATATTTAGGTGTTGGGCCACACTGGGGTGTCGGACAACACGAGGGGTGTCGGACAACACGTTTTTAAAATCACTCAGAACAATGGACAAAATAATAATTGTGGCTATAATCCTTTATATTCTTAATCAAATGATAGAAATCTTTGTTTTTCAAAGCAAACCATTCAATTATTGATAAGAAACAACCCCAAATTCATGACTTATATCAGAGCGTGTTGTCCGACACCCCGGGGTGTCGGACAACACATCTTCAGTTTTTTAACCACAAGAAGTACATTTTTTTATTTAGGAAAAAAGTAAAGTGGGTATTTATAAGTGATAGGAATACTTAACATATAGAGGGATATTTGTTATTCTATTATGTTTATTATTTCTTCTATACATCTTTTAACAGGTGTGTTGTCCTACAGCCTATTTTTTGGAAAAATATCATCATGGAATCACAATGTTTTTTATATCACAATAGATAACCCCATTGTATTCAAACTTTCAGGCATCACAGCAGAGATTTTGGTCAACATCTCACAATAAAGGAAAATTAATTTCTCATCGATATCTCATTAGTATTATGCTCTCAAAATTGGGGTGTCAGACAACATGCTCTATAGGTCTCTCTGTTGGAAAATTTAAAGGTCGTGGATAGTTTTGACCATTTTCATATTTTTTCAAACTTTTACCATTTTTCAAAACTATATTGTCTACACTTTGCATGACATATGCTTTAAACACGTTAATAAAAGCAATTGGCTCAACATTGTGCCAAATAGACTTTGGAAAAAAACTGAAAATCAGGAAAAACACTGTTTTTGTTTATTTTTGGAAGGAAATATTCCTCAGAGCTATACAAAACCCCATATTGGAATTAAAGACCATCATAAGATGCAACGAAAAATGCCATTTTTCCATCGATGAGATAGGTTTATACAATATCAGCCTTATATAACCCTGTTTTTGGTAATTTAGCAGGTTTTGAAAATCCCACCCCACTAAGATGTATGACAAAATAGTAATACAGCATGTCAAAGAACCATTAAAGAACCCATTCTTCAGTATTTCAGTTTGTTTTGGTGTGGGTGGGTGGGAGAAAAAAGATATCTGCGTGATTAGAGAATGACGAAGCACACTGAGTGGTGACATGCTGTTAAGTTCAGGTCTATATATTCCTATCATGGCCAAGTAATATTTCCTTTTATGAGGTGGAAGTAACCATCAAAATCGCCAATGATAATTAGTAAACAAGTTGATAGAATTGGAACAATCACCATTTTTATCATTCTCCTCCTCCCTCAGTTCGGTTATTGTTTTTAAATGGCGTATTTACCCCCATTATTGCTTAGCTCTAGTTAATAATCTGCCCACATGTGGGGAGGGCACTCGATCCAAGACATTCTGAGTTGTTAGTGTCAAGAGTACCCTCATAGGCCCTGTGTGACAGTCCGGAACATGGCGCTCAACTGGAGCAATTTGGTCACCCCAAATGGCAGGTTGTCGTAGCAGCCATGGAAACCAGGGAGCTTCGAGATGCTAAGCCTGCCTCAGAGCCTACCTTGTGAACTCCCTGAAGTCTGTACAAAAGAGAACCTTTCCTCTCAATAAATCATTTAGGTTCTTGACTCATAGTTGTACACTTTTTTCTCACTCACTCTCTTTTGCCTCCCTTCATCTTACCTAACCTTGGGTTAGCTGGGCCCTAAACTTAAGGGGCCCTCTGGGCCCTAAACTTAGGGGACTCAGGCGCATGTCGGCGACAACTTAGGTGACATGCGCCGCCGTCGGTAACTTAATCGTAGCCCGTCGTAGTGTATTAGGAGGGTTGCTTTTTGTACCCGGCTGGTCGGCGACAAAAAAAATAGCGGAAAAACTCTTTTAACTATCTATTAAAGGTAACATATATAAAATCTGATATAATTCAAAGAAATAAAGCATCGATATAATAGATTTCTTTTAATAGTATATACATAACAATACCATATATATTGTATTTGAGACAATAAAACCTTAGTTCCAAGCTAAACTATAAAATGATTAATTTGAGTCTCTTAACCTTTATCGAATGACACAAGATTTGCGGTGCCATATCTTTATTATATGACCCACTGGATTTCACATATAAGAGAGATTCACCAGGCCATATTTGTCGCCGACGGGCTACGACAGGCTACAAAATTCAAACTTGAATTTCGTAGACTCTCTACAATTAACGTTTTTTTGTTGTAGTTTGTCGTAGCGCGTCGGTGCGCGTCATAGAGCTTGGCGACAAAACCTGACTAATTGACAGGTTCTTCAGCGACAACTCCACGATTTTTTCGGTTTGCTGCCGACGCGGCCAAAGGGTTGATCATAGACTCAATCGTAGTAGGTGGGAGGGGCCCCTTAACATGGTATAGACGGCAGGAAAGTTTCACATGATCAGTATGATGACAGGTGTAATAGATAATGGTATACTATGATATAATATGTTGAGCCATATATATGTATATATAATGGTACATTATAATTATGAAGACTTCCATCCCGTCATGCCCGCGTTTTGTTTGTAGTTTTCAGCATAGTTAAGGCCTTGTGGCCGTGTGATCGATAAATACTGCTGTGTATTATTTGCCTTTTCTGAAACTACCTTAAAATATAACTCGCGTACTAATGGCTAGTTAACAGTTGGCATATTAGTGGATATAAGGAACGCTACCTCATGGGAAAATTGTGTGAAGTTATGCATCAAATTTATTCTACTTCAGAAAAGTGTTTTCACATACCAACAGTTACTTCTCGAGATTGAACATCTTTTCACATTTATTCTACTTCAGTCTCCACATGTATTAACCCAAGTCCAATCAACTATGGATGGTTCGAACCTCAACAGAATCCTTACAATGTTGGAGCGACAGTACACTATATATGCAATGATGGCTACAGACTGCTTCCCAACTATAACAGAACCTGTTTGGGGAATAAGACATGGAGTGGCAGGCCTCCAGTCTGTGAAGGTGATTAGGATTTCACATTTTTCAGTTTGATGAGTATTTCTTAGAAAATGTGTGATATCCTGCCTCCTTGATGTATAATTATTATATGAGTTATATGACATTGCATATTTAACTATTGACTGTGGGAATCCAGAAGTCTTGAGAGGAAATGTCACTCTACTTCAAGGAGGAACTACATATCGAGAGTCAGCAATAATTAAGTAAGTACTTAATTAATTAAGTAAGATATTGCATGTGCCATTTACCAAGTAGAGGGGTGATAACATTACATTATATGCTGTACATTCCCTTTGTTCCTTATTGCTATAAATGAAACCAAACCTCATATTGCTTCAATACTCCACCGCAAGATATAGGCGTACGTTCTTCATAAGACTACTTGTAATTCTAACAACTAGGAAAAATGGTTTGTTCATCATTGATGAGTGGGAGTGAAATTATATAGAAAATAACAATCAAATGCTTTGCGTCCTATCCATTCAATGGCTCATTTGCTGTAGCCAGCCAGCAACCCCTACTACACTTCTACTTCTGCCTTTGTTGGATCTAAATATGTCAACCACCAGTGGGTCAATGAGGTATTTCGGTCTGTATGGATTGGTCATGGTCAGCCGGACACTTTTCTAAGACACTGGTATTCTGCACCTCTCCCAATGTCACAGAGCTGGCATGCACATAGCGAAGGGTTAATGTTTGCATCATTCTGAAAGCCTCTCTAACCACGACCTAACCCTAGGCGGTGGATCTCTGGATAATCTCAGGATGTATGGAAATATTATTGATTTAAGTTCAGTATATTGCTAGGTTTATCGCCAAAAGATATATTTCAATGTATGTGATACTAATATGTTTGATGATATTTATATTTGTTCTTCTTAGATGTCAGGATGATCCGGAACCTAAATCTATCAACTGTAACAAACATGGAGAATGGAAACCAAAGATCATATGCCCTAGTATACAATTTTTATATTTAATCTGAATTTAACAACCAGTACATGGCATTAGGTGAAAGGGACACCATGTGGTTTATTTCTGGAATATAGACAATATGACCACTAGTTAGTTGTACTAGATTAAAAGGGTTTGCTATAGCAATTACCAGGGAAATATTTCGACAGGATTATATATATAACTTGAGCATACAAAGAAAGCAGTTTTATATAGGTGGTGTTCGTACTGGCCAACAGAAACCCACATCACCCTCATTGTGTTAGAAATGATATATTGTAGTCAATCATTCGTGGTGTTTCTATCAGGCGAAACCTGCCACCAAATTTGTAAATTCCTGTTGGATGAGTATTCTAATAAGATCCATGATATTAACATGGTAGTCCCGGGCTGCTGTCGTTTCACCTTCTGTCCTCAACTGGTTTGTTAATTAAGGAGACTCAAGAAATATTCATCAACTCAAATGTTTTCACTGAATCACTCAACCATAATATCATGACTTTGATGATAAAGGTTATCAATTCTCCCTACAATGCCTTCTTATCTGATATTCAATTTGTATCATGTTGTATTTTCCTATATGTCACATATTTCTAATCAATATTTTGGCTTCGATTACGTTTTGAATATTTGACTGTCACGTGCTGTCTGTTCTATAGTACGGTATGCGTAATAATCTCTTTTCAGGAAGTTGTTATAGGCCCTCAATAGGATTTTCATTTCATTATTTTTATGATGAATGGCCAATAAAAACCTTGCATGGCGCATATGGCCCATTGACTTGTACGAATGGTAGCCAATTGTTTTGCAATAATGGTTCCTGGGTTCCGTTAATTCAAGACTGTGGTGAGTTCTATGGAAATTATTCATTCTGTGATCTGTAGCGAGGTTCATGGGGGATTTGCTATATTTAGAGTAAGAATACCTATTCTGACAATTCCTTGGTAATGGGTAATAAGATGTATTTTACTGCATTGTTTACGTTAATCACTCTTCACGCCATTTCTAAGACAATGACATTTACTAGTTTTCTATATAGTAATGTTATCTTTCTTCACAATCCTCTTCTTCCATCACGTTGGGCTCTCTGAACTATAGTACAGATCGGGAGTTTCCAACTACATATGGCTAGGCAATAAAATGTGCTGTTCCTTTAACGCAGAATTTGTCATAAGGGCACATATGGAAAATGACAACAAAAAGAGCAATGATATTATTTTCAACGTGAATAATTCCGTTATTAAGAGGATATTGTGGCAGTGATTTAGAAGTGACTTAATCATGTGACATTAGCCCATTCATGGCGGGTGATGCCTGGAATTCTCACCCAATCCTGTATAGTGGTGTAGACAGATAGGGTGCTATTGTTTAAGTTATATCTTCCTTTATCAAGAGGATATTCCCATACATAATTATCAACGTTTCATCAGCCTGAACCTATACCTTCTAAACCCATATACATCTCTTTAATTATTTGACTATCAACAGGTTGGCAATGCAAGAACCCAAACGATACTGGATGTATAACAAATATTACCGAAACAGCAGACATCCTTTCTATTGTGGCTTTCTGGTGTGTTAATTAGATTCATTTTTGCCTTTTCAATATGCAAGTAGATATTCTTAACAGTATTAAATGCATTCTGTGTGATATCGTACGTATGAGTCATTTGGGATTGTTTAAAACGATTCTTGTATCAAAGCAGCATAGATATTTGCATATATATTCTATAATTTGTTAACACAGACAACCATTGAGTATTAATGAAAGCAACAATTTACTTGAATCAATTTTTTCTAATGAATGCCATGACATCACTTACTGAAACAACCATTTACTTATTTATGTTTTCTACTAAAGGCCTGACATAGGGCAGTATCTCAAAGGCAACTCAACCTCTACATGCCAATTTAATGGAACCTGGTTCCCTGAACTTCCCGAATGTTACAGTGAGTATAATAATTCAGTCCATGACCTTCAGATCCAATCTTAACACAAATCTGCCTATTCTTCAAGGACTTACTCACATTTAATACAAACAGTAATGAATGGTTAATGATTATGCAATCATATTTGATTAATATTTACTGAAAATAATTATATAATGTTATGGATATGATGCATTACGCATGACACTAAAGGAATTCAGACCCCTGTTCAGAGGGGTCTATAATATTCTATGGAAGCATATTTATCTGGCACTTTTCATAATTTTGCAGGCAAGCCTAATGAAGGCCTATCCATAAGTCAAGTCAACAAAATGGAGTCTTCGTTTTGGCTTTTAGGATCACTAATAGGATTACTCATCTATAGTTTTTGCTATGTTTGAATTGATGCACGAACATGGTTGACCTTAATTGATGTAAATGTGGTTTAAGTTTGGGGCATTTCTAAGGATTTCCAGACATTTGAGGGTGGCTGAATTACATCTCTTGTTCTCGTCTGGAATATAAACCTTGTTCTTCAAACAGATTTCATTCAGCCAACCTGAATATGTCGGATGTGTGGATATCAAGTGATGAACCCCTAGATTTACATTTAGTGTATAATATCTTTTAGGGGTGGGTGTCCACCAAGCTCCCGACAAGAACCGACGCGCCCCGATATTGCCCTCCCGATACAATATCCATATCGTAGCAAAATCGTAGAGCTTATCGGGGCAGTTGGTCAGGTTTCTACAATAACGCTACCGACGCCGCCTGACGCGCTACGACGCGCTACGACGCGAACCGACGCGAACCGACGCGAACCGACGCGAGCCGATAAAAAAACATATCGTAGAGGGTCTACGACAATCGAACATGTTTCGATTGTCGTAGCGGGTCGGGCTACGTTGGTGCGCGTCGGTATGTATAGATGACACTTTAAACGGGAAATCATATGAAATAATCAATGGAAAATTATGAAATTTTCAGAATACCTAGAATATATGATGCTAATGCGGTTCTGCAAAAATGTTGAAAGTTGATGGTAGATAAGGGTCAATTTATACTTTAACTGGGAATTGAATATTATTAGGCAATATTATATATACTATTGTTTTGTATTACAGGTATAATACCAACCATAAATATGCATTATTTCTGGAATTATAAAGGAATTTTTTTTTTAAATCAATGTTTATTAACGACAAGCATTACATTCACTTGTGCAACAAGCGATCTTCCATGTATGTGTCACATAAATCAGACAGCACAAATATCATATATATATATATACAACACAGGACAAAACACAAATTCATTCTCTCACACATACATACTCGGGGTTTTATGTCTTTTTTTTTGTCTTTTTTTTTTATTTCGCACACAATTCATCCTACAGGATGGTTTTACATTGAGGCCTTTAAATCATTGACAAGGCTGCCTTTTATGATCACATTTAAGTGTTGTCACATTTATACATATACTACATATACAATGAAATAAAGGAATGAGATGATAAGATGATAAGATGATACGACATACTACTTCTCATAGAGCACCCTATACCTTCAAGTATTGTGATCAAAGGCGCGGTCGCGACCATGATGTTGATTCGGTGGACGTGTGAGGATTATGACAAATACTATTGTCTGCGAGTTTTGTTTCGTTGAGTACAATACAACGTCATCGGCATAGAAAGTATAGTTCACGTCCTCAAACACAGTGGTAAATTGATAAATTGTATCTATCGTGCCTTTCTTCTTTCTCTTCTTTCTCATGTAATATTTCCTACTCACTGCTTTTTTGAGTCGGTCCTATATTTCCAGGACAGAGAAATGTATACTTGCAGTATAACTCGTCCCCATATGATGTTACCTTAATAATCACCAATATGCTTATAGATTGCATATAATCTATACCCGAGAACTATGTAATAACGTAATAGGAACACACGCAGTTATTATCTGATCGCCTAAATCTCACTCACTTGATATTATCTGATTACCTATTTCACTCACTACTAATACATGCAACATCGACACAACTATGGAACAATTGTTGTGTAATTGTATTTCTTCTTTTTTTTCCATTGTACATTCATTCCCTATTGGCCGAATATATACTGCCCATCTGGTAGATGAGTGGTACATATCGGACCCTCATCCCTTCTTGGCCTTATTGTGCTTTCAAGGGAATATTGTACCATTTGCCAAATTCCTGTATATATCGTATTTTGTTCTGTACCATATCATTGTTTTCCATTTATAAATGTCTGTAACATCAGAATCACTTAAAGACCAAAAAGGAATCTGCTTAGCACACCTTATTTGCCAAAGTATTTGTAACAAGAGTGAAGATGTATTCACTGCTTTAGATAGTGGACATTGCCACCCTGAGCGAGACTTGGCTTATGCAAACTACACGGATGATATGATGTATTGGCAGGGCAGGAAATTGTTTAGAGCAGATAGGGAAAATAAAATTGGGGGTGGAGTGGCCTGCTATGTCAGAGATAAAATTGCCCGATATACCGAAGAAGTCGACAAATATACTGTAATTTCTAGAAATTTGGAATCTCTAACACTTAGGAATTGTATGCCCCATCGGAAACCCTTGCTGGTAATCACGATATACATTGGTTGCCCATGGCCTATGGTCAGGGGTGGTCATTGCCCCCCCTGGTGAAACACCTCTATACTAAGCGCACCCCTGCGCCACCTCTGTACTGTCGGCCGCACTAAACATCAAAGTGTGCGTGGTCGACACTGTACTCTGCCTCATTTCCTCTTCAGGTCTCATACCCTACACACATACTTTTTCTTCTCTGTACTTTGGCTATTCCACCCGTCGTACCTCCGGTCTCCATATTCCCCTGAATATCGGCGACCGTGTACAGGCATAGCAAGACAGAGTTGAATTATTTACGGTGAACTATGTTGACCAGAAGCGGGATGGCGGCTGCATCCGTGGTCACGGAGACGGACTCGGAGGTGACCTTACGGCAGCAAGAAACGGCTACGGAGAGCGACCACGTGGACTCGGTCTCACAGCAGGGGACGAGCGCCAGCGTGCGTTCCCGGGCCTCACGGGTCACTGCTCTAGAGAACAGCCTTACGGGCGTGCGGTCGGACGTGAATGAAGTCAAGACAGACGTGAATGGAGTCAAAACCGACGTCTCAAAGATTTCCCGACAGATGGACGGCATGATGGACGCCATCATGCAGATCTCTCGGCCGGCATCGCGGAGGGGCGGCTCACGGGCGTCGTCAGCGGCCGACCGCACTCGGGACTGGGCCCAAGACCAAACCGAGCGACTGCTGCCTCCACCACGTGAGCTGAAAGAAACGTATATGTCGGAGGATCACCTTCAACGGGAGTTCGGCCGTGAGGCCATGCGTCACGATAGGACCATGGGTAAGAACTCGTTATTATCTGATCTTAATGCCCGCAGGCCGACCGCTAAGCCTTACATGTATATGGACAGGGACGGGATCTACACGCTTCACCAGAAGCTGGATTTACGGTCGGGCCTCGGGCCCCTTGAGTATAGAAGTTGCTTTGTGGGTCTGTTAAGTGACGAACGCGCCTTTACCCCCGAGGACAGGGCAGACATGTTCCGGCATCTACACCAGGTTACGGTAGATGCCCAGGCACGGCCGTGGGCCGCGGTGAGACGCTGGTCGAATTACGTATTTGACCAGGTGGAGGCCGGCAGGATGCGGTGGTCCGACCACGGCCGGATACAGGAGGAGCGCGTCCGGCTGGCCATGACCTCGACCAACACCGCTAATCCCAACAACAACACGGACACCGGACGCACTCGGGGATCTGAGGCCCCATGTCATGACTTCAATGGAGAGAGGGGGTGCCGCCACCGTAACGACCACTCAGAGGGGGGCATCCGGTGGTTGCACGTGTGCACCTTCTGTGACTCGGTCGGCAGGAAGTGCGGTCACTCGGTGCACGCCTGCAACCGCAAGCTGACGTACGCCTGCAACCGCAAGCCACGACTAAGCGAGGCGCGAAACCAAGATGAGAGGGGGGCCGGCGGCCCTGTGTGTGATGTAACGAAGCCGGCCCCCACACGTGACGTCATGCCTCACATGACTCCCCCGGCACGTGGCCGGGGAGCAGAGGTAAACAACAACAAAGGGACAGGGAATACACTCCCGCAGGAGAGGATCAACGCTTTCCCCACCCCACCGATGTCTTACAGCGTGGCCGGTGTTAGTGTTACTGCGCCGGCCGACCGCGAGGATAGTAACACTCCGGACTTCGCCGCACTAAAGGAAGTGTGCGAGACCGGAATCCATCGGGAGGGTGTTCGGACGGACCCGTTCGCCCTCCGGGACCACCGCCGGGCGACATGGCCGGACCTCACAGCCGTAGGGCCCGGCACCCATGCCGAGATATACCGGGCCGTGAGGGAGACGGGGCTACCCAACGCCCTCGCCGCAAGGATTCAGGTCCCCTCGGATTTACACCTACCGGCCTGGGACAAGTATCTAGGGGGCGTGGCAGGTGCGGAGGAGCTCCTGGGGTTCCTTCAGTACGGCTTCCCCCTAGGATACCTCGGGCCCGAGTCAGACACGAGGGGGGTGGCCAACCACCCCAGCGCGACCGGGTACCCGGAGCAGGTAGAGAAGTTCCTGGCGAAGGAGGCCACCTTCTCTAACATGATGGGGCCGTTCGAGGAACCGCCCTTCTCCCCCTGGTGTCACGTGTCGCCTCTCATGACACGGGAGAAGCGGGGGACCGAGGACAGGCACATCATCACGGATATGACCTTCCCGCAGGAGCGCAGCGTGAACTCGTTCGTGATTAAGAACTCTGTCTACGGACTGGAACGAGATCACGGCCTCCCTACGGTGGACGAGTTTGTGTCGAAACTCGTGAGGGTGGGTAACTCGTCTTATATGTCATCCATCGACGTGTCGCGTGCCTACAAGAACTTCAGGTGCGATCCACTCGATTGGCCCCTGCTGTGTTTCACGTGGGAGGGCGGGCATTACTGCGATACCGCCATGCCGTTCAGCGCCCGGGCCTCCTCGTACCACATGCAGTGTGTGGCCGAGGCCATCGTCGGGATCCTCGCCTCAAAAGGAGTCACGGCCGCGATGTACCTCGACGATCTCATTATCCTCTCCGAGGACCGAGGTAAGGCGGCCGTAGACTTCCAGATTGCACGTGACCTGTTCGTCGAGCTGGGCCTCCCCGAGGCACGCGACAAGGCTCAGGTACCTAGTCAAGTCGTCACGTGGCTAGGTATTGAGATCAACGCCCATAGGATGAGCCTCTCCATCCCTACGGCCAAGTTGGAGGAGATACGCGCTCACGTGTCGGCCGTTGCTAAACGCCGCACCCTCACCAAGAGACAACTCCAGTCAGTGTTGGGACGGATACTGCACGTCGCGAGGTGTATTAGGCCGGCACGTGCTTTCGTCTCTAAGTTACTCGAGGCCCTGAGAGGAATGACGGGGTTCTACATTAACATCAACTCCGAGATGCGCCAGGACCTCGACTGGTTTGTGAAATTTGCCGAGGGCTGGAATGGACGCGCGTTAATCCCCCAGGGCCCGCCGACCAGGCGCATCACTGTCGATGCCTGCCTCTCGGGCGTTGGAGGCACTGACGGCCGCTTCTCCTACTCCGGCCAGGTGTGCCCTGTCCTCGACCCCGTGGAGTGCATCTCAGAGCTCGAGGCTCTGAACACCATATATGCACTCCACACCTTTATCACGGACGAGGACCGTGGGTCACGGATCGAGGTATTCTGCGATAACCTCGGGACTGTGCAGACCCTCAACAGTGGGCTTGCCCGAAACCGGGTCCTGGCGGAGTGTGCCCGCCAGGCATGGATGGTGGAAGCACGCCTACAGGTGGAGTTGGTTTTCACCCACATCCCCGGGGTTCAAAACGTGATCGCAGATGCCTTGAGCAGGGCCCACCTTTCAGCATCTGATTACGATAAAGCGACATCCCTTACTCTACTCCATGAACTGTATCCGATCGTGCCATGTACACATGCCTCGTTTGTACCGATACTCCGTCTCTTCTGCAGATCCGGCGCTTCTTTTACTCCAAGCGAAAGCGTCTGCCCGACAGTCAGAGGCGCGTGCCCCAGGCACGCTCGCCAACCAGCGATCCGCAGTGGGCACATACCTGGCGTTCTGCAGAAGGATGGAGATCGACCCGAGGGCACCAACCGTGAGCCTGATGACAAGCTACATGGAGTACGTGGCCGACCACGCCCCTTCCCCCGCAGCGGTCGCGAACCATCTATCGCACATCCGTGCGCATCTGCGCCTCACGGGCGGGGACGTGAGACCGACGGAGGATCACAGAGTGAGGCAGGCACTGGAAGGCATGAAGAGGAACAAGGAATACGTCCCCAACGTGAAACCACCAGTGCCTATGGACGTATTCCGGGCCGTGCTCGACGAGCTCGCGGTATCGCCTCTCCATACGGCGATAAGGGCGGGACTGCTGTTGATATATTACGTGGCCCTACGGCAGGGCGAGGTAGCGCCGCAGTCGGCACGGGCCTTCGACCCGGCACGGCACCTAACACGAGGGGATGTGGTGCTCGGCTCACGGCACGTGAGCATCACGGTAAAAGCGGCAAAGAACTTACAACACGTGGGGCAACAGAAAGTAATGCGCCTGCAGGCCGCGGACGATGTCAGGATCTGCCCACGACACGCGATTCGAGAGCTCCTACGGGTGGCCCCTACGGCTTCGCTACGGGATCCATTCCTCACCTTGCCCGATGGAACTATCATTACCTCTCAAATGATGACAAGGGAGTGGGATCGCCTGCTGCAGGCCACAGGCCAAACCGTGAAGACTTTCACCCTCCACAGCCTCAGGAAGGCCGCTGCCACCCAGGCATTCCAGGCAGGCATACCTGAACTCAATATCCAGAGGTATGGAGGGTGGAAATCACAGGCACATCGTGCCTACATCAAGGTCTCCGACCATAGGACTGTCAATAATTCTCTTATCCAGTCCCTTTCCTTCAGAAAGTGAACTTTCCTATTTTCCCAAACCCACCTCTCCCTATAACTCATTGGCTTTTTGGCTATTTTTATCATATTTTTATTACATGTTACTCATAACTATGTAATATTACATAATAACTTCATTATGTTATCATATACTGTTCATAATTGACAAACAATATACATATGTCAATTATACACTATCCTTATTATTGATATTCACTGTATAATGTTATTAATATCAATAACAAATATATATAAAATTTAATAAAATTTTATAAGCCCACTCCGGCTTTCCTCTTGTTTCATTTGGGATCTGGGGTAATGGGTTGCCCATGGCCTATGGTCAGGGGTGGTCATTGCCCCCCCTGGTGAAACACCTCTATACTAAGCGCACCCCTGCGCCACATTTGTACTGTCGGCCGCACTAAACATCAAAGTGCGCGTGGTCGACACTGTACTCTGCCTCATTTCCTCTTCAGGTCTCATACCCTACACACGTACTTTTTCTTCCCACCCACCCTCACCTTTCTCTTTTCTACTCCTTCTCATTCGTAGAGGCTATTTTTATCATATTTTTATTACATGTTACTCAAAACTATGTAATATTACATAATAACTTCATTATGTTATCATATACTGTTCATAATTGACAAACAATATATATATGTCAATTATACACTATCCTTATTATTGATATTCACTGTATAACGTTTTCAATATCAATAACAAATATATATAAAATTTTATAAAATTTTATAAGCCCACTCCGGCTTTCCTCTTGTTTCATTTGGGATCTGGGGTAATGACACACAAAGGAAGCACTAAAGTAGCAATCGATTTTATGAGTTCTATCTTAGCAGATGAAAACTTTAAAAATGATGAGTTTTGGATCCTGGGTGATCTAAACATAAATTTTTTTATACCAAATGGCCCTGAGCAAGAGCTGGTAAGAGAGTTATTTCAAGAATTTACCCTGAAAAGACTTATAAATGAATGTACCCGCCCCAATTCAAATAATGGATCTTGCATAGATAATATTATTACAAATTGTGCGGATGTAAGCTTAAGTGGAACTATTAATTTTTATAGTAGTAACCACCTACCAGTTTTTGCTATGAGACACAAATTTAAACTAGATAGTGAGATAGTAAAGTGCCAAATCCACTAAGGCGATTTTACATGCGAATTTGGGTTCGCAGACGTTCGCAGACATTCGCACGGACATGCGAATGCCTTGCAACAATATCTAATATATTGAATATTATCGCATGGGATTCGCACAGTCGCACGGATCGCAGACGCATTCGCTTGGTCTCCTTAGTGGATTTGGCGCTTTACAGTGAAAGGAAGAATCTATAAAAATCATAACATAGACAACCTTAGAAACTGGGTCCTAAACACCGAATGGGATGACTACTGGGAAATACATGACCCCAATACCTTGTGGGAACACTTAATAGGAGTGTTAAAGAACTATCTCGACTACTACTGCCCCTTCAAACAGTGGAAAATGAAAGAAAGGAAATGTGTGGATGTCTGGAGACATAAGGTCACTAATACAGGAACGCAAACTATCTATTACCGAACACTTAAGAACTAAAACACCTGGGAGCTGTTTCAAAACCATAGACTTAACCCATGTTTTGAAACAGCTCCCAGCTTCTTTGGCAACTGCACAAAAGCTAAAACGACAGGTCCGATCGGCCATCCGAAATGCCAAATCTGAATACATCAAAACTAAGTTGGAAGAAAACATAAAAAACCCTAGGAAATTCTGGGCAGAACTAAACCGGGTTTTAAAACAGAGATTATCTGTGGACAATCCACCTTTTATCAACCCAGAAAATAACAACCAAATAGACCCAAGTCATGCACCCGATTTCTTAAACACATACTTCAGTGAAATAGGAGGGAAGTTAGCCGATGTATACGATTTGACACACACTCTGGATAACGAAACTTTTGAGCAATAGAAGAAGTATTATTAAACAAAGAAATCCTGTTTAAGCTGATAAGCGATATATCGACCGCAAAATCATCGGGATTAGAAGGAATTAGATCAAGTGTCTTAAAGGAGTAGCTGTTTCTGGTAATTGATCAATTGGAATACCTTTATAGTCAAAGTTTATCTACAGGCATCTTCCCGTCAGAATGGAAGTTAGCAGAAGTAGCCCCTCTACCAAAACCGGGTGACAGTCGCAATCCCACCAACTGGCGTCCCATCTCCTTACTCCCAGTTCCAGGGAAATTAGCGGAAAAATAGTGCATATGAATCTAATGACCCATATAGAGAATGATCGAGTATTGACAAAAAATCAAAAAGGATATAGAAAAGAGATGGGCACCATTGATGCGATATACGAACTGAGCAACATGATATACTTAGCATGAGATAACCAAGAATATGCTAGCACGATGTTTATTGATCTAAAGAAGGCGTTTGACAGTGTTCATCATGGCAGATTACTAAAACAGCTAGAATTGTTGGACTTGCCCATATCGCTTCTGGCATGGCTAAATTCATATCTGACAGACAGAAAGCAAAGATTAAGTTTTGGAGATACAAGGTCCGACTGGGCCGAGGTTTCATTTGGGGTACCACAGGGCTCAGTTCTGGGCCCCTTATTGTTTATATATTATATTAACGATGTAGTAAAAGTTTTGAATAATGTTGATTACTTGCTTTACGCGGACGATTTGGTTTTATTTAGTTCACACAAAGATATCGGAATAGTCCATGAGCGATAACAAACAGCATTAGATTATTTCACTGAATGGTGTGAAATAAATGTCCTCACATTAAATGCCAAGAAAACTAAGTACTGCTGGTTCATTCCGAAAAGTAAATATCGTAATATTCAAGACATGTCTTTTTATGTCAATCTGACAAAATTAGAAGAGGTATGTTCGTATCATTATCTAGGAATCCACATTGATGATGCGACAGTAGAAATGTTATTAAGAAAGTTTCACAAAAGCTATTCATTTTGAACAGAAATTGTCATAGCATGTCTCAGATGATAGCACTAAAGGTATATATGCAAGCGGTATTACCACTCTTTGATTATGCGTGTATTATGTCAGATGGTGCCAACAAAAAGTGGCTTAACAAGTTTCAGCGGCTCCAGAACCGGGGCCTGAGGATCGTACCGGGTGATTCTGCCATGGTGAACTCTGTCAAACAATTACATGTCAAAACAAATGTCAAATATCTAGAACGTAGATGAAAAGAAATGTTGTTATCCTATATGAGAAATTTGTACCTAAGTGAATACGGCACACTGGAGATCCCAGGAGGTAATGACGAAAATAATGATGGTCCTAGGCTCAGATCACAGAGTAAACTCCTTTTTGTGGTGAATAGACCCAGAACTGAATTCTATAAAAAATCGCCAGGCCACAGAGGTCGTCAGTTGTGGAATTCCCTCCCAGAAATCATCAAATCACAACCAACAAAAATTGCATTTAAGAGAGAGATTAAGCGTCTTAGAGAAATAAAATAAAATGAATGCCAAGTAACTCTGTAATTTCTACGAAATTTCTTTATCAATAGCTTCAGCTACAGTACCAACAGTATCCACTTAGTTTCAAAGGGCTGCACATCTAGGCCTAATGTGTTAATGTCAAGTTTCGTCCAGTCTTTTGGCTTCAGGTGTTATCATAACAATGATTTTTTACCACAGATGAATTACTCTATGTATCTAATCTACATGTGCACTTGTCTGATTCACTTCATCATATTATCATATTAACTGTGTATTGATGTTTGAAATTGGAAGATACCTTGATTATGAGGCCAACATTGTTCAACTGGCCGTAATTGAAAATCAACCAACATTGTTGAATTACGTTCAATAAACTTGATTAACAACAAAAAAATCTATCCTCTGTATATCCCCATTTAATTTATCCCATAAGCGATTTCCTACATATATCGGTGAATGCCTTTATTTTTCAAGTCTTGGTTTTGGTATTGTTAATTACGCTGGTTGCGTCGTGAGCTATATCGGGGTGTTTCAGGACCATGGTACCTTTTTCATGCACCCTCCCAACACATTACATTGTGTTCCGACATGGCCCGACGCGAACGGACGTGCTACGATATGCCTCCCAACACCCTACGAAGTGGTCATTTTGTATCGGCTTGCGTCGGCTCGCGTCGGCATTGGTGGGTGCGGGGTCTAATAGTATGGTGAAATAAAAGCAGTATGAATAAAATAAACAATCTTTTAATTCACTTATTCTAAGAGAAATGTGCTTGCCGATTGCCGATTTTATTAGAAATTAGTATCTTTGTCTACACTCTGCAAGTGAATATTTCTATGCCTATATCCTGTCCAGGGTTTGTTTAATAATATACGAACGGTTATAAGGCTGGGCTATACGACTTACAAAGCGATGAGGGACCTCAGTGACGATCCTCTGTAGATGCTGTATAATAATGATTGGCCGTGGTGGAACTACCAGACCATTCGTTTAAATGCTTGTGGTATTGACGCAGATCTTTTGTGAACGATAGGCAGTAATACCTAAGGTTGGATTCACATGATAGGATTCATGTACCTCACATGTTTCAAGAGTTCATGGGTGATCCATGGCCTTTGGTCAGGGGTGGTTATTGCCCCCTCGTGGCCCCCTCGTGGCTTTCACACGTACTGTGCAGGTACATGCTTCCCCTCTACCCTCGCCTCCCCCGCACTCCTGCTTGACCCTCCACTCAGTATGCACGTACTCTACATTTTTCTTCAAAGCCACCCTCAACGTTTTCTTATCTTCCTACTATCAAAGGGTTATTTTTATTATTATCAAATACAATCTATAATCTTTTATATAATCACTTCATTGTATTACTTAACTATATATCATTATCATAATTGACATAATACTCTATCTGTCAATTATCTATTCTATTGTTATTAAATCCTCATATTAACAATTACATTATATATATGTCGTCCAGTAAGGTCAACATAAAACTTTATCTATCATAAAATTCAATAAAATTTTATTTTCCCAAGCCACGCTTCTCTCTTTACATCCAGGGTAGGCGTAATGAGATTCTGTTTATTTTGAGGGGTAAATGTCGCCAACAAGTAAAGGGGAAAACATGTCTCAGGGAAATAGAACCCTACAATTTAGACGAAGGGATTGTGTTAGAGTGCAAAATCTCAGCAAGATTTGTCTTGAATAAACACCCTGTGAGGTACATGAATCTTATCGTGTAGATCCCACTTTTCACAGTGAAGGGTGGGGTCTGTTGAATAATATGGATGAATCAGGTTAAATATGCTCTTACGACAGTCTCGTTTAATGATGTAAGGTATCGTCCGGCAATACAGTCCTACCCGAAGATGCATGGGTAGTTTGTCGACAAGTGTTGAGAGAAATGGACTCCCATCGTCGCTAGATTTTCGTTGGCGTACAGAAAAGTGTCTCTAGGGTATTGTAAGTGAATCTGACTATCAAGAACAACAATAATTATCAATTAAATCAGCAGAAATATGTTAATTATGGACTCAAATAAAAATAGGCATTACAAGAAGGAACATGTTTGATTCATTTAGTTATATTCATTCATAACTATAAAATATAAAATAAGATACCCAAAACGCCAGTTTGCGGCACCTCTTGCTGTGAATATGAACTCTCGTTGATTCAGCAGCCAATCAGAGCGCAGAGCACACATGCCTAAAGTGTCAACCCCCTGGAGTTTATATATATAAGCTGTTTGTCAATAAAATCAATCTTCTCATGCCTCATAACTGTTCCCTTTATTTCTGTGTACAAGCTCTGAACCTTTACTCTTGGCCAGTTCGTTTGGGAAAACAGTCTTGGCCATCCATAAAGTCGTCCATAAATGTTGAATAAAGTTGACCTATACATCGTCTCTGGGTCTCCTTGGCGTACAGAAAAGGGCCTTCATGTACGACCCTATAGTATTCAACGGGCCCCTGGGTCCCTCGAATTTACAAGGTGTAGTAGGACTGGAGTGGTCAATCGAAATACCCGGGATCACAGCCACAGTTGTCCTGGGGTATATATATATAGAAAATGGTATTAAGCCAGAGTGATTTATTCATTGTTATAATGCTAAGGCTCCATTTCTTTGAATTTGATGTCGATACTATTGTAGTTGATTCATAATAATCATTGGATTACTAGTTTCTCTTCTAAATAGCAAGTTTTGAAAAATAACAGATTTATGATAGGCTACCAGATTTCAGATCGTTTTTTCCTTGGGTTTTATCTACACATGCAGATTTTACCCTCCCTTAAAGGCCTCTTCCACAGGAGACTAGTACTCCGTCCGTCCAGTTTTTCCGTCTGAAATTCAGACGGAATGAGACGGACAGCTCAGTGGAGGCGACTTGCTTGAGTAAATCCGTCTGACGGACTGCTATAAAATCGTTAAAATGGCCTCCACATACAGTCCGTCCGTCCCAATAGTTGGACGGGTTGAGACGGATTGAGACGGACGGATTAGTGGAAGTCTTCTGAACCGAATCCGTCCGTCTGTAATACCTAAAACATACTAATTTTATATATAAAACCGTCCAGACGGGGATATCCAAAAAATTAGATATTGCCGTCCGACGGATTCCCGTCCAAATTACGTCCAAATTCCGACACCGTTCCGACACGAGTCACGATATTTAACACTGCCAGCAGCCTGCAATACTCCCCCTCTATCATACTACCCCGCCATCTATACTGTCCCTCAACTATACTGTCCTTCCCCCATACTGCCCCTCCACCATACTGCCCCTCAACCATATTGCCCCTCCACCATACTGTCCCTCAACCATACTGTCCCTCCACCATACTGTCCTTCCCCCATACTGCCCCTCCACCATACTGCCCCTCAACCATATTGCCCCTCCACCATACTGTCCTTCCCCCATACTGCCCCTCCACCATACTGCCCCTCAACCATATTGCCCCTCCACCATACTGTCCCTCAACCATACTGTCCCTCCACCATACTGCCCCTCAACCATATTGCCCCTCCACCATACTGTCCCTCAACCATACTGTCCCTCCACCATACTGCCCCTCCACCATACTGCCCCTCAACCATACTGCCCCTCCAACATACTGCCTCTACACCATACTACCACGCCATCTATACTGGCCCTCCACCATACTGCCCCTCCACCATACTGTCCCTCAACCATACTGCCCCTCCACCATACTGTCCTCGTTGGAAGTATATTAAAGTGCCGCACCCACTTACTACGATTTTGCTTCCGACACGCCCCGACAAACCTTACGACACGGCTACGACACAACATCGAACATTGTGTTGTAGCCGGGCGCAACTGTACTTTGACTTCTGCGACCATACTTGCCCTAAACTGTACTGCCCCTCATAGGGGTACTATAGTGAGGGACAATGTGATTTAGGGGCAGTGTGGTTGAGGGGCAGTGTGGTGGAGGAGTACTATGGTGAGGAGCGGTATAGTGGAGGGGTATTATGGTTTAAGGGTTGCATGGTTAAGGGGCAGGGCAGTATGGTGGAGGGGCAGTATGGTAGAGGGGCAATGTGATTCAGGAGCTTTTTTTGTGAGAGGGCTAGTATGGTTAAAGGGCAGTATGGTAGAGGGGGAGTATTTTAGAGGGGGAGTATGGTGGAGGGATAGTATGGTGATGGGGCAGTATGGTGGAGGGGCAGTATGGTGGAGTGGCAGTATAGTGGAGGGACAGTATGGTAGAGGGGCAGTATTGTGGAGGGGTAGTATGCTGGATGGTAATATGGTAGAGGGGCAGTATGGTAGAGGCGTATTATTGTGGAGGGGTAGTATACTGGAGGGACAGTATGGTAAAGGGGCAGTATTGTAGAGGGGTAGTATAGGGGAGGGGCAGTATGGGTGAGGGGCAGTAAAGGTGAGGGGTAGTATGGTGGAGGGCAGTTATATATAGAGACATAGTTAGTGTGACTGAATGGAATCTGTTCAAAGATATGTAGGTATATATAGACAATAATCGATGGTTTTGTGGACAGGCGGCCGTAAACCACGAGCGGTTGACGTGTAGTAATACACGAGCGCTAGCGCGTGTATTACGAGGTTAACCTCGAGTGGTTTACAGAGCTGCCTGTCCACAAAATCATCGTTTGTTGCATTTATTATCCATCTTTCCGAATAGATTAAACCCAGTAATTGCCATATTAACGGGTATAACATTCGGAACTATTTCTTTTGCTCTATAGCAAAAGGGACTATATTTCCCGTATACCATGGTTTTGAGGCCGTATACCACAGGTTTGAATCCGTATACCACAGTTATGGTATCTGACAGGTTTTATACAATGGGTCGTGGTTTACTGAGTCCCCATACATTTTCAATGGGGACTTTGTATACGATGGATAATAAAGTAATGTGGAGGGGAGTATACTGGAGGGGCAGTATGGGTGTGGGGTAGTATGGTGGAGGGTGAATATGGTAGAGGGGCAGTATGGTGGAGGGGCAGTATGGTGGAGGGACAGTATGGTAAAGGGGCAGTATTGTAGAGGGGCAGTATGATGGAAGGGCAGTATGGTTGAGGATCAGTATGGGTGAGGGTCAGTATGGGTGTGGGTCAGTATGGTAGAGGGGCAGTATTAAAATATTTGATTATAGAATATATAAGAATTCTAAAAAAATTCACTCAGTAAAACCCCTGCCACCTTCTTCAAATTAAAAAAAAAATCATTGGTCACTGTCACCAGTTTTTAAAAAATTAAGGAAAACTGTATTTTGTCATAGCCTGTGTCGTAGCCCTTGTGCGGGAAACTAGACGGATTACCCAGACGGATTTTGAAAACGTCAGACGGAATAGTGACTAGTGGAAGTATGTTTGTCTGTCCGTCAGTAAGACAACTGTCTGGATTTCAATTTTGTAGACGGACGGACAGTGACTTGGGACGGACGGATTTGTAGTAGTCGCCTGTGGAGGAGGCCTTTAATATAACACTATTCTTCTTAAACACAGAAGTTCAGATAGTAAAAGAAAACCAATAAGTATATAAGAGGGGTTAGCATCGTTCTGATGTCCATATGAAACTTGAGCTTCTAAAGATTTGTGATCTGAACCTGTAAAACAAAAAACCAATAGTTTGTAATATGGCAACAATATCATTCACTAAGAATTCTGCAATAGAGGCTTTATAAAGAATAGACTGCCATGTGCACAATAATGGGACCCAATTTAAATGAATGAATTAGTATAAGTTTTAGATACAACGAGAAAACGCAAAACAAGATACAATTTTTCTAGATAAATGTTCTCTTTTAATTAGTAATCATTGACACCACAAACCAGCATAACAATAATATCTCGATTACTCAATACTGACATGTATTACTTGGTCCCAAAATCCATTGAAACAGGTCAATGTTCTCTTATTTTGAATATCCGAATGGTATGAACATGCTACTTTTATAGTTTCTCCATGATCATTGAGATGTTGCAGAATCTAATGATTTTGTTTATCTCAATATGAATACTACTTACAAAGTAAAGCATAATCAATTAATCATGTAACCCACCTCGAAAGCAGTTCTGAACTGCTGGAATCCAAGAACCGTTGTTGCAAAAGATTGCAGTTCTGTTTGTGCAGTTCAGTGGTCCCTGTTTCCCGTGTAGGGTATACGTTGGCCAGTGTTGATATTGCTCAGATGTCCCAGATCCATTATGAGGCCTTGTGCAGTTTCCTACAAGGAGATGTTTCATAGAGTGCATTAGCAATTAAGGTTTGGCATTCTAAAACCAGTGTTATAATTTTAACAGGCGAACATGTTCTGCATCTATGAGGGGTTACGAGGAGGAATCCTGATTTTGTTGTACTAGACATAGACACATTCATATTTCAAGACCGTTCAGGTAGTGGTTAAAATCTTTTTCATTCCGACAACAGTTAGGATATCCGTTGGAAAAAAAAATTTCCAAAAAGATTTTTCCAACGGATAACCTAACTGTTTTTGGAACGAAAAAGTTTTTAACCACATATGACTCATTTGTAGTTTGGACTGACTATACGACAAACAATAGAGAGAACCATACTGGCGAAGGTAGATCTAGTCCCGTTACCCTGAAATCACAGCCGGGGAACAAAGACCACACTACCAAAAACATGCGATCCACACCGTGCCTGACGAAACCCCACGTCGAGGGTCGAAACCATGAACAACGGAAAGGATGAAAAACTTCCCCGATAAAACTATATAACACCCGGTAAAGTTAATAAACCCTACTAGAACCACAGCGAAAAACCCACCGAGCAAAATGAAAACTTGAAAAATCAACGCTCAAATTAAAAAGGAAATGTAGGCACACTCAGTCCCTATATTGCATCTCAAATCAACAAAGGATAAACAGATCACCTTCCCTGCCTTTCACGCACAAAGCCAGTCTGACCAATGGGAAGCATCCTTACAGGGCTAGAATTGGGGGAGCGCGCAAAACAAACTCACCCAGTCCCGTTCCTCTCTATTTGTGGTCGTACAGTGGATTGGTACGGATCTATAGCCGTGTTGACATAGTATTACCGTTCAAATAGTGGACCTGACTTTGTTATAGTTATTTCTGAACAAGAGCTTTCACTGAAAATAAATAAAATTCCTTATTGCTAGAATTGTTGTAAGATTTGATATATTTCTCAATTCAATATCCCGATGAACAAATGTGAATGACAATAGAGGAATATGGGGATCTTGTTGTCCAATTTCATTTCCGAAACTTCATATCTTACTTGGACAAATGATGCTTGGTTTCCACTTTCCTTGAAAGGTACAAGCAGTCCATTGATCTTTGTGTGGTTCATTATAACATCTAGGAATGAATAATAATATATGCTAACATAATGGTTCCTCACTGGCCACCACAATTACCTTGGTATGGGTTGTCCTTTGTTATTATGCCAACTTCTGATGTTACAATCTGAGATTACATTTACAACATAATATATTTTACAGCAACATTCTTATGGGACAGTTGATAGAATTAAAATATTGAATTTCTTAAAAGTGTGGTTGATATTACGATTTATCGTTTTTTTAAATGGATTTATGTATTATTATATACCTATAAGCATATGAGACGTCTATACTACCCACTGATAGGCATATGATAATCATATAATTCAGCAAGGATGGAGCGTATTTTACCATACGTTCACAGTGTGAGCGTATTACATTGCATGCGCAGTGGGTAGGCTACGGGCAAAAACAAAATGGCTGACGGAGTACATCGATTCGATTCTCGCTAAATTCATTGACGAGTTAACGTGAACGGAGGCATGTACAAGATCGAAAAGCAGAATAAACAAACAGCGAAGGACAATGTTTACATGCAAAACTATTATAACTCATCTCAGTTTCTTTAGATTGGGGAATAATTGTCAAATTGTTTTTAATTTACCAGAGCTCAATCATGTATTTTTATCCTCTCAGAGCCACCTTTTACATTAAAGCGGGGCCGGCGGAAGGAGTAAACCGAGCACTAGCGGCATCCTACCGGGCACTAGCGGCAACACACCGAGAACTAGCGGCAACACGCGCCGGCTACCAGCGGGATCCAACTATATATACCCGGCGCTTTTCTTACCACGTCCTCACTCATCTCCGCTGCAGCTGCGACGTTTCAACATGGGCAGAAGGAAGCAAACCACGCCATGTGCTGCAACTCGCCACACGTCAGACTCAGACATAGACGATCAACATGATAGGCGAACGCAGGTAAATGCTTCTAAAAAACCCACAGTAGCGGCAAATGCATTAGTAATAGCGGAGATGGGTGAGAAAATTCAGACTTTAACAACCCTCATGCATAACTTAGTGGAGAAATTGCCGGCAGGTAAAAGCAGAGAAGACACAGATTCGGCCATGAGCGATAACGAAGTGTTTTTCAAGTCACCAACGAAATCTCGACAGGTTAGCGGGAATAGGGACACCTCGGCACCGGCCGACTTACCGGCCGGCCCGACGGCCACCGGCGACCGTTCTGCTCAGGCATGGACCGCAAGGCGTACAGCCGCCTGTGATGATCCAAACCCAGACGAACTTTCGGACAGGGTAGCGGATGTATTGAGGGATTCACTGAAAAGCAAGCTCAAAGGTAACTTTCCGCACCATCATATAGTACGGGGCGAAAAGAGAGAAAAAGCAGCCATGGGCGAACTTAGCATACCAGAGTATGTCTGGGCTATGCTACAGATCGCTGCGGCAACCAGAGAGGGAGAACAGAGAAAAGCACTAGAGTCACACATTGAGAGGGTTTTGGATATAGCAAGACACTACGAGTGGAGTAGGATAAGGACGTGGTCCGAGGAACTCTTTTCCTGGGTGGAAGAGGGCAGGCTCCGGTGGACAGACCAATACAGAATCGACAGACTCGAGACAGAAATAGCGCATTCACGGGGTAGGATCTCAGAAACCACCAACGGTAAGGAAGGCGGGAAGTTTGAAGTTCAAAATATGAAGTTGCCCAACAACATATTCAAGGCAAAACCTGGACCCCTGTGTAAGTTGTTTAATAAGGGGGCTTGTTCCCAGTCCGGGCACCATATACAGAACTCTTATAGGCAGCTCCACATATGTAGTTATTGTCTCGCTAACAAATGCATGCTTCTAAGCCACGCAGAAACTGATTATACCTCCAAGTCGGCGGGCGCAAAGGAAAAATCGGGGTTTGGGACCAACCAGCAACTGGCGAGCAACCAGCCACAGGTATAGACGCCCTACACACATCAGTAAGTAAAGAACCAGTTTCTACTACAATTTATAACCCTCAGGGTAAGCTATTACAAACTGTGGACACGCCTGGTTCCTCACTCCCGTCACACGGCCTCCCACCCCTTGCCGCAGACAATGCTGCTACATATAACACGGTCAATTACAATCACCAGAGCGGTCAGACTGGACCCAGTTCTAGTTTGCCCCCTTTGCACTTACAGAACTTGCCCAGACCCCTTCACACGCCACAGGCACTTGCGGCAGCTCTGGCCCTCATGGATATTTATAGGCGAGTCGCCGCTACCGGTCTGCCTAATTTTAGACTAGTGAAAATTAGAGTTCCTTCTAAAATAAATTGCGAGGCATGGGAGTCGGCACTTGCAGGTTACGAGGACCCCTTACTCATTGACTATTTGCGCTACGGCTGGCCCATTGGATATGAAAAGAACTCCCCGCCAGTCGCAACGTTGAAGAACCATGCTTCGGCTAGAGCCAATTCAGATCAAGTTCGGAAATTTCTAAAAAAGGAAATCGCTTATGGAGCAATGATGGGCCCCTTTGGTGATTGTCCATTTAACCCCTGGACCCAGATTTCCCCGCTATTAACAAGACCGAAGAAAGGCACCCCCGAACAACGTGTAATAGTCGACCTCAGTTTTCCCCTAGGCAATTCAGTTAATGACGGAATTACCCCGGCAGCAGGCGGCCAGATTCCTACCGCCTCCCCACGGTATGGGACATGGCGGAGAGGTTGGTAAAACTCGGCCCAACAGCATGGTTATGGAAGGCGGATCTCAAACGCGCCTATAGGCAGCTTCGGGTATGCCCCCGTGATTACCCATTCCTCGGAATTGCTTTTGAGGGCGAGTTCTATGTAGATATATGCCCCTCATTTGGTTGCCGCACGTCGGGCTCAATCCAGCAGAAGGTGTCGGACGCTCTTGTCTATCTCGCTGCCAAGGAAAACAGCTCTGAGGTTCTAGCATATGTCGATGATTTCTGCGCGCTAGCACACAGCGAGCAGCAGGCTCGTATTGACTCTGATCATTTTCATTCCTTATGTTATAGGTTGGGGATGGAGCTCGCCATCGAGAAATCGGAGGGCCCATGCAAGTCGCTCGACTGGCTTGGAATGAATATTGACGCTGGGAACATGGTTATCACGATTCCACCTGAAAAGATGACTGAACTCGAGGCAGAATGCGAGGTATGGCTAGCGAAGAAACGGGCAAGGCAAGGTAAATTTTATGGTCCAATGCATCGCTCCTGCGAGATGATTCCTGCAGCGAATACTGGTTGTTCTGCGGGCTACCCCAGTAGGAGGGACTGCTCTCTTGACGGATGACTTTAAGAGGGATGTGCTCTGGCTAAGGGACTGTGCTCGTAAGATGAATGGCAGGCGCCTCATCGCCCCTCAGAGGCCGGGGGTGGACATCGGGTGTGATGCGTGCCTGGAGGGCGGCAGAGGTTATTCAACTACCACCGGGCGCGCTTATAGCTTTGTTTTCCCTGAAACTTTTGCTGACTATCATATCTCTCAGTTAGAATGTTTGAATGTGATCATAGCGATCAAGTCGCTTATTCCTGCCGACGCCGGCCCCTTGCATGTGCATGTTACTACGGACAATTCAGCGACTGCATTTGCTCTCAATTCAGGAAAGGCCAAGGACCCCGTGATGGCCGGCTGCTCAAGGGAATTGGTTCTTCTTGAGGCCGCATATCAATGGGAGTTCACGGTCGCCCACGCCCCCGGGAGAAGCATGATCCTCAGCGACGCCTTGTCCCGCGAGAGCAAAAGCGAGCAATTCGTTAATCTGTCTTCTACTTTGATGAAGGAAAAATCTCTTAAACGAGTTCGCCCTGTATCACCTGCATACGTTCTTTCTCCTGTGTAATTTCAGAACTTGGACAAGGCCCCCTGGCGGACCAGGTTATTTCGACACTGCACGCATCTCGGGCGCTGTCCACGCGCGGCAACCTGGCAAGGCAGGCCGACGCTTATATTCGACATATGCTCTCAACGCGGGCTGATCCGCTCGCTCCTAAGGTCGGTGATGTGCTTCTCTTCGCTCAATACCTATCTAACTCCATGAAGAATGTGGCCTCAGTACGCAATTATGTCTCGGGGGCCAGAACTTTCGTTTCGGAATCATTTGGCGACGCCTCTGCATTTTCTCTGCCGCTAGTATTGGTTTTATTCAAGGGCCTTGGTAGATTATCTATGCATGAGCAGCGGCAAGCGCCCCCAATTCCGGCGGACCTCCTAGCCAGAGTCCTTGCTGGGATCCGACTTGCCTCCGGCCGCCTGACGGGGGAATACGCTTTGGTAGTGATTTCTGCTCTCTATTGCGGCAAGGACATATTGTTCACACATCGAACTCTTCCCACCTCCTTCGCAGGGCGGACGTTAGAGATGAGGGGTATCAGTTGCTTATATTGGTTAGGTCGTCAAAGACGATTCACTCACCGTCCGCCTCTTTCTCAATTCCTCTACTTTATACAGGTGCTCCGAATTGTCCAGTCGAGGCGTGGTGCCGACACGTCGATCGGGTTTCGGGGCATAGGGATCGGCTCCGGCCTTCATGGACGATGATGCGGCACCCCTCCACATCCGGCAGCTGACAGATCTTCTCTGAGCAGGACTGAGGGCGGCAGGTTTTCAGCACGCGGCGATGGTCACGCTCCACTCGCTTCGACGCTCAGGCGCGCAGACGGCAGAGGCAAGCGGTGTGGACATCAACGACATCCGGCAACTAGGGACCTGGACTTCAAACTCCATTTTTTCTTATGTGCCAAAAATTATCTCAACAAAGACCCAATCCCTCATTGTCTCTTCTCTGGCTAAGAAATCATGTAAATAATTTTATACACAGAACGCAAAAAATTACCTCGTTCTTTTAACTGCAATGATTTTACAATTACGAAGTAGAAATTAGGAATTCATACTGTAATAAATCCTATTTTATCTCCAATTGTGTGTGAGTCAATTGAGGAATAATTGTCAAATTGTTTTTAATTTACCAGAGCTCAATCATGTATTTTTATCCTCTCAGAGCCACCTTTTACATTTACTGCGGGGCCGGCCGAAGGAGTAAACCGAGCACTAGCGGCACCCTACCGGGCACTAGCGGCAACACACCGAGAACTAGCGGCAACAAGCGCCGGCTACCAGCGGGATCCAACTGTATATACCCGGCACTTTTCTTACCACGTCCTCACTCATCTCCGCTGCAGCTGCGACGTTTCTCCCACCCGCCGACCCCAGCATCTCCTTCTTACTCTAATTTTTTATAAAAAAAATAGCCACTGTAGGCTAAGAAATCATGTAAATAATTTTATACACAGAACGCAAAAAATTACCTCGTTCTTTTAACTGCAATGATTTTACAATTACGAAGTAGAAATTAGGAATTCATACTGTAATAAATCCTATTTTATCTCCAATTGTGTCTGAGTCAATTATATATTTTCACGGACCTATATCTCTTCCAAGTCCGTTATATTTTGTATTGATTCTGTCTACGTTTTTCTTTTTTATTTAAACAGAAAAAAAAGTGCTATTGGCTGCTGGGGCTCGAACACCCGACCCTCAGATGTCAAAATCACCGCTCTAACCACTACACCACAGGGCTGTTCTGAGCAATCTTCGATGTATGTGTTGTATATACATATGGTACCACTGAGGTTATTGTCAGATCTCACCAGCGTGGTATATCTTTACTATATATATATATAACCTCTCTTATGTATATATAAATTTAGCCAATGATCACCTCTCAATCAATTCACCCCGGGGCCTTAGCTACTCCTTGTCCTACTAGTCTGTCCACGCACCATGGCCAGGGCCACGGCGCTCAGGCAAGTAACCCAAAGGCGGTGTGGTGCCAAATTGGTTACCCTGCCATAAGTGGTAATTATCGCTCACTATTGTCTTTGGCACATGCACGAACATGCGCACTCTTGCAGTCCACAATTGGAAAGTGATAAATTCATCGGCCCTCGAACCACTAGTTTGTCACTCTTGAAGCAGAAATCCAGCGCTCTACTTCCTGTGGCTGTGCGCAAGCGATAGCGCCACGAAAGATCTGCTGGGAGAGTGCTAGTTTGTACATGCGCACTATTGAAGCCTAGAGTAGTCCGTGAAATCTAAGCGGTAATGGACGGGAAGAGACATGCTGGTATAGAGTGAGCGACATGCTGGTATAGAGTGGTAATGATACGGAGCATCCAAACGAGTGAGCATAGTGGTTCAAAATACGTTTCGAAAGCGGTTCTGTTTTTATCTCACCCCCAACACGGACCTTACAGTCGATTTTAAGCAATAATATAATCATGTATTGAATTGTTCAAACAATAGCATCGGAACTATTTTTTTTTCCGCGACGTTCATTGGTTGCTACGTTGCTACGTTCTCTGCCACCACCATGGCGTAGTAGTGTAACTTTACTTAGGTGAGCGTGGCGTATTTTATTTCAACGTTAACTCAATGGCACAACCTGTACCAGGGGTGGGATAATATAGTCTACTTGTCCTATGTCATTGCTTGTTTTTCAGGTGGCTGCCTGGTGACGGATGCGGTAGCTACTGGTCCCTTGGTAACCAGATTATCTTAAACGGTCATTCCGCTATCGTTTTCCTACCTGATAACACATATTTTAATCTTGCTGTTATAACTTCTTTAGTTTTGTACATCTGGATGTGTAGGACTGGGGTTTGTCCCATTGTATTTTTGAATAAACCCATTTGTTATTCAATTTTCCGCCAAACTCGTCTTCTGTCTTAATGATCTCCAAGTGTTGTGGAACACATACCTAACCATGTCATTTTCCTCAAATCTTCACAGAATATAGTACATTTAGTACAACTCATTCATGTTTTAAAAATCACAGGTCACCATCCTTGTTTTTGAAAGAATTGAAGAAAACCATATTTTTCAGTAGATTTCCTATGTAAATCAAGCAAATGCAAATTGGTCTATTTTACCTATTAAGGTTTGGATAAACTGGACAAAATGTCAAATTTACCAATGTAGAATTAGAATAAATCACAAGAAACCGGTTTTAACTAACAATTGACATCATTTAGAACTCACCAGGTGGCGCCACTGTGAATTGTAGGATATGCCTTTAAATAAGGGAGCTAGATATGATTGGAAGGTGGATGGCTCTACTGAGGCTAATGTGGCTTTTACAATTTTGATCACTTAACTTTCCCTCAAAATCTCACATATGGACCAGAAAGTTAATTCAAACCGGATACATAGAAACATAGATACATAGCTGAACAGCTATAGTGTGTGTGACAACCAATAACTATTAATTATAATTGTATTGTAATGAATTGAGGGCTTACTTTACTGTTGCTGATGATTTATACACTGTTGTTCCTTGATGTAGTGTGATGTTACCACCAATAACTTCAAGGTTTCCACAATCAATAGCTAAAGGTAAGAATGTGACAAAGTGAATAGGATTTAAATTCATATTATCTGCGGACTATGAATTTTCATATTTGAATATAAATATGTGATAAGTAAAAAAGGTGTTACGGCTAGATATACCTTTACAAATTGGTTCTTTGTCACTCCATGTATCATCCCTTAAACATGTCCTATTTTTGTTACCCATCATTATGTAACCATTGTTACATGAATATCGAATCGAATTGCCAACTATATAAGGTGGTTGTGGTTCAAACCATCCACTTGGAATTGAAACTGGTGGTGAGCATCTCAGATCTGAAGTGATATATATGTATTCCTTGTTATTTTCCTTGGTGATTGGTATAATGATTGTTATGTTATATTATCCAATCCAAAGGATACTAAAAATAATTATTGTATTTCATATATTGTATGTTCGGCTACCAACTATTTACATTCTAATAAGGGCACAAAGGTCAAAGCCAACGTCTATGTGTAATTTCACAGATTAACCCTTTAAGGGCGGATGATGCCTTAAGGCATCATTTGCTGGATATGACATATATAATATGAAATTGCTTTTGAAAAGGAAATATGTTTCCAGTAAACTTGAGATTTGCACAGAATGTCGGTATAACATCATATCTTAGAATTCTAAATAATATAAATATTAATATAATATAATAGAAATATTAAGGATTCCAAATTATATCACATTCCAATTCTGAGTTCAGAGGACAATACCCCCGTCCCCTAGAATTGTACATAGTCACTAATAGCCGTCCCCAAGTGTGTAGTTCTGCCATAGGCAGCCGTCCTTAAAGGGTTAAAAAACCAAAATAGGGGCTTTTCAAAATAAGTGTGTGTGTGAGTTTGTAATCCGCTGGAAACATATTGGTTTTGGGAACCAATGACCCTTATAACTTAATGACTTAATAAAGTTTTTCCGTTAAGAGGACAAGAAACACTTGCATTCAAATAATTCACGAATTATGCCTAAAGCTACTCTTTGCTTATAATGAATATACTTTTCTGTTTCTTTGACCTAAGGCAATACCTAAGATTTGTCAATTGATCAAAGAATATATTGACATGTAGCTATATACATGTAGCTATCTATTTACCTTCACAATAGGTAGTACTTCCACTCCATGTGCCATCTGCTTGACAGGTCCTGTTTACCTGACCAACAAGTCCATAGTTCTCTGAACATGTGTATATTATCATTTCCTTATAGCCAAAGATGTTCCTATTGACTGGTTCAATACGTCCATTCATCAGTGGTTTTTTCTCACATATAATCTCTAAAATGTACAAATAAAATACACTCTGTGAAGTGAAATCATTTCAATATCTAAAGACAGCCAGTATATGACATCCACACTGAGATCGAAACAGAATCGGGATAATAACCTGTGCCAAATGTTCCTGTCAGGGGCCAATGTCCGATTTTCAAACCATGGAAGATAATATGTATAAATATGTATGATATATCAATACACTGATTTAGGGACTAACAAGTAAATACATGCTTAGTTATCATCAATATTTCAAAAAATGAGAAGATGTGTTTATCTTCCCACAGGTTTTTAAACAACATCCAATTATGACCATATAACATGTTTAGATGTGTAGGATCAATAAATGATAACAATTTAAAATAAACAATCTTACTCTCGCATTTAAAATCGGTTCCTTCTCATAATTCCCATTGGCCATGTTTTCTACATGTATACTGCTTGCTAGAATTCAATGGTTTGTAGCCAGCTGCACATTTATATGTCACAGTGCTCCCTGATACTCTAGACACTCTTTCCTCTATGCTGACCTGACCTGAAGTATTGTCAAATTCATTATTTAAATCAAACTTTAATTTGTCAGGGCGATGTTCTTTTGATAGATATATTCAACAAACGAGAGATGTAAGGACGTCCTGACAAAGGAAATACGTTTCACTTGTATCATATATACCTAGAAAATACATGACAATATCAAATCCATATTGAGAGTGTGCTGGGAGGGCCAAAGCATTATTTATTATATACTAATGATGTATATATATCGTAGATATGCACTGCCATTTCGCCATATAACGTAAAAGTATTAGGAGAAAACTCAAGCAAGCTTAGTGAGTAGCAGTGACTAGGCTAAATGCATGACATAAGATTGCAGTGCGACAAAGCGCACCATAGTGGGCCGTAGTCGGCGAATACTACACCCCCGTGAGAGGGTCGTATTTCAGTGAAATTCACACACAGGTATGTAATAATATACTGAACAGGTTCCTTACAACAGTGTACTGAACCTATGTTCCTATATGTACTGCACATGTTGCCACATGTTGCTACATATACTGAACATGTTGACTACATGTTGCTGCATGTATTGAACATATTAAAATACCAGTATCACAGTGTATTTACAATGTTACATTATGGGGGAGAGTAGACATCGACTGAATTATGATTATTGTGGTATGTCTTGGTGAAATTCATTAATTTATGGTTATATGACGAAAATAGAACGACCAATTTAGAAGGAAGCCCACAAGATGAGAATAACTTGGCCCGTAGTCCACCGAGTTTGACTGCGAAGCAATCCACGAAGCGAAGCTGAGTGAATTAGGTAGCGGTCAAACCAGGTGGAGTGCAGACCAAGTTATTCTCATCGAGTGGGTTTCTGATTTTATCTCACCCCATATAACATCATTTATTGCTGGAATAACTCGCCAAATTAGCCATTGAGTATTGGGTACAATACTTTCACGGCCGTGGAGTATGAGTTCCTAATGTTAAGCCTATGGAGAAAAATACCGGGGTGAGATAATATGCATGCACAAGCAACAAAACTCGATGGGAATTGACATTTACTACAGATCTCGGCCAAAATAAATCACTAAATTAAGTATGTATGTATTAGTAATTATCACGCCCAATCATTTTCGAATTATTAAAAGATATTTGGACAACTTAATACATAGACAAAGGTTTGTGTATGGGTTTATGTCAGGTCATAATTACTTATGAGGCTACCTGTAGGGATGACAGGACCTGCAGATTGGGAATAAAGGTGTATGTTAGATCTCACTATGTATTCACAATATAGCAATGTCCAGATATGACAAGTGCAATCTACTTGAATTGCTCTCACCTATTTACTTCATTAATATGACCATCTATGTGGACATTGATTGGTTGCAGAATTCCAGCACCATACACAGATAGAAGTATCAACTGATAGATATAATTCACAATCCTATTGATGGGGATGGGTCTTAGTATTGATAGTTGTTGGTATCAATAGGTGCTGCTGTGGATGTTGGTGTTGCTGGGTATTGGTGTGGGTGTTGCTTTTGGTTTTTTGAGTGTTTTTTTAATTATTATTATTGGTAGGATTCGTAAGTACAAGACTTCCATCTGCCATCATACCCCAAGTGACAAGTGCATTCAGTTACTTATATAGACAAATGTTGATTTTAGTCTTTTCATGTATAGGTATAAATAGAGGACTAATGCCTCAAAAGAACAAAAGAGGTAGAAACTTGACTGTACTACAATAGTATTATAATACAATGAAGTATAAAGTAGCTTTTAATACTAAAAATTCGATGAAGTGATAGGTAGGATTTTGGAGGTAATTTGCTGTTTGACGGGTGTTGATCCTGCTTCAAGTCTGTGGGTTTCCCAGCTTATCTTAGGAACAAATCACGCTTTATCTTTTTTATTTAATTTAATTCAATTAATTCTATATGTATCATGAAGACGTAAGTCAGTTCAGTGCAAGCACCAGTGTAGATATCGTTTCTTGAGGGGGTTGTGCTGTTATGGTTGATGGTATTGGTGGCTATTGCTGTGGGTGTTGGTGTTGAATTGTGTTGTTATGGGGGTTGGGTTTGACGGGTATTGATTGTACACATATAGACAATTATGACTTGATCAAGCTGTCATGTCTATCCAAGATAGCATTTCATCACCCATTAGGAGATACTATTGCATTTTCTTTATGTTTATCTAATATGATTGTAATGATGATGGAAGATCTAGTACATGGTAGACTTTATAATAGCTGCCCCATTGAATACAGTCACTAAATGTTAAACCTATGTCTATGGAGTTTTTTTGTATTTGAAAATACATAGTATTGCTTTGAACCTTGGTGGTATCAACTAGTTTTGGCACATGACACTCATCAACAATGGTGTTTAGCAAAAGCTTATGTAAGTATACAGATATAGAAGATGTATGGCCATATAATTTGTTTATAAATGACAAAGGAAATAATTACATATTGTGGTTGTCCAGTCTCCATTCCCTGTACACAATGACCCGATGGTTGTACATGTGTCTTTACATTTATATATAACGTTGTCTCCTACTCCATATCTCCTTCGTCTTTCAATAAGTACTCCCCCACTCACTGCTGGCGGGGTGCTGCAACCTGTCATCGAGATGGAATATGTACATGCACAATTAAATTCTGTTTTGCTTATTAAGTTTTCATTTTTGCCATATTGTCCCTCCATGTTCCCATTTGTGCATCACAATTGAGTTCTTTAATACACAGTAATAATATTTGAGATATGAAAAGAGGTATATACATGCAATAAAATATGTGAGGAGGCAAGGCCATGATCTGTGGCCATTTCCCATCCTAGTTTATTTGAATTATTGAGACTATGTAAGAAACTACATAATATGTTATATTGCATTTAAATGTTTGCTATTCTATCCAAATATATTTTCTATTACATGTTCGCTTGTTATGCGAGAATTGACTAGCACAGTGGAACTCTGCGGGAATATCATTTCCATGTTAATATTCTCTTACAACAAAAATTTTATTTTCATACATATCTGTGCAGGACAGCATATTTCAGCTTACCAATTAAACAGGATATCCCTGTACATGGTCTTGTATTTCCAGTAGTGAAGTGTGATCCAAGGCACAAAAAAAAGAAAAGCAGCCATGATCTGAAAAAGAAAGAGTTGATAGACCATTGATTTAGGTACATGATAGCTTACGAGAAAAGGGATTGGTGGGGGAGGATGGAATATTTCCAACCACACTATTCACTTAGATTCTTCTTGAGTTTGTATGCGTTGACGTTGCATTGGCCGCGACTACTGAGGAAGTGACCGATTGGCTGTTCTCGCCGGTGTGGTGAGGGTACGGAAGGCTGCTGGTCTTGAAACTTAGATCCTCATTGGTCAGTTTTGTTTAATGAATATGTCTTTGCGGTTCATTGGTCGAGATCGATCGCGTCTATGGTGACATGGTCGATCCAGTCCATTGGTTTGCAGAGACTGTCTCTTTGAGCAGTTTGTGGCAGAGTGGACCCAGTGGGGTTTCAGTGCTGCCACCTTTTGGGAGTTTTGGGAGTCCTGTCCCCTGTCTACCTATACTGCTAAGCCTTGTTCCCTATGGGTGTAAGGCTGGGGGTTGTTTCAAAAGTGCTGTACCAGTTTGTTTTAAAACCGTTTGTTCTATTAGGCACATGGAGATTCCTCTGGATTCTCTATTTCTCAGTAGTTTCGATTATGAAAATCTCTTCAGGCCCTTGCCAAGGCTTAGATACTATATCTGAGATATCTTGTATCTGTTTTTTTGCAGCTTTCTTAGTTCCGGTCACTTCAGTGGTCTTATGGATAGGGCGGGCAGTGATATATGGGTTCAAAATTAGTTCAACCCACCGTTCCGCGTTTCCTCGTCCGGGGGACGTGGCGGTTCGATTATTAAAAAAAAAAATTTGACGTGGCGTTAGAGGTCGACCTATCCATATTTACTGTCCATAGTGTTTAGACCGCATGGAGCCTCGGTTGCTAGCCGGTGGATCCAATTGTATTCGATTTTGTCTCTAGGTCTGCCTGCTCCCTTGCTATCCGGGTGCTGGTAGATGAAATCCAGAATCACTGTACATCACTGATGTGTGAGTGTGATTGAATTGATCTCAAGTTTCTCTCTTTTATTTTGCGTTTGGTCTGTCCTACGTACCGCTTTCTGCATCTTTTACATTCAATGCAGTATATCACGTTCGACCTGTTGCACGTGATGTTGTGTCTCGCTTACCCGTGTTCCCTATTCGTGCTGTTAGAATGGAATGTTGCATCCCTTTTCAGCATTTTGCAATGTTTGCAGCTTATTTTTCTGCATTTGTTGTCATGAGCTGATTTCTCTTTGTCAGTTGAACCTATGGGTGCATAGTGTGTTTTGGCATGTACCACAAAGTCTTTGACGTTTTTTGGGCGTCTGTACCCTTTGACCAGTTTTTTGTGGTAAATCGCTTTGGTTGTACTTGATTTGCCAAGTATTTCCCAGTTCTTTTCTACCATCTCTGGGAGGACGTTGCACCCCTGTAGATAGGTGCTTGTCAGGAAGACCTTATCGTTTTGGTCTTTTGTGTTCATTTTGTCCTTTTTGGAGGACCTTAGATCGGTTTTGTTTATTGCGTCCATCTTTACCTTGCAATGTTGCAAGAGTTTTTTTGGGTAGCCTTTTTCTTTGAAATGCCTTATCTTCAAGGAGGCGTGTCGTTCGAAATCCAGATTATTACTGCATATTCGTTTGCTGCACATTTGTATGCTGTTCTTTTGATTTTGGGTGTGTTCCGATTCGTACCTTAGGTACGTGTTTTCATCTGTTTGTTTTGTGTACAGGTCAGTGTACACTTTGCCATTTGCCCCTTTTATCACTGTAGTGTCAAGGAAGTTCACCCTGTGAGCCGATGTCTCCATGGTGAATTTGATGGAAGGGTGTTGCTCATTGAGCCAATCCAGCCATTTTTCCATTTTTTCCTCACCGTGTTGCCAGACGAAAAATATATCGTCTATGTAGCGTAACCAGATTTTCGGTTTATGTTCTGAGTCATGGAGGAGTTTTTCCTCCAATTTCTCCATAAACAAAGTGGCATATGATGGGGCAAGTCTGGTCCCCATCGCTGTTCTACTGATCTGGAGATAATTTTCTCCATTGAACTGTATGTTGTTTAATTTCAGTACCTTCTCGAGTAGATCGACAATGTTGTCGATACTTGGTTTCGTGTTGCCTTTTATTGTTTCTGTGAGTTTTTCACGGATCGTGGTTATACCTTCGTTGTTCGGTATATTGGTATACAGGGCACCCACATCAAGGGTGCCAAGTATATCGTCCTCATCGAGATGTCCCAATTCATCTATCAAGGTTAGAAAGTGGTTGGTATCCTTGATATACAATTTTATCTTTGGAACTTCGGGTTTGAGGAAGTGATCGACAAACTGTGAGATTTTTTTGGTGGGGCAGCCATTAGTCGACACCACTGGTCTACCTGGAGGGGTTTTTTTCCCTCATGTATTTTCGGAAGAAAATAAATATGGGGATTTTTGCGCCCGTTTCTTTTTTAGGGATTCGCTCAAGCTTTCAGTTATCTCTTGATTTTTCACGATTTCGTCTACTTTGTCATTGACCTGTTTGTTATGTTCGATGGTCAGATCAGTTTAAGTTTTGACAAGACCGTTTTGTAATTGAGCTGTCTTATGGCTTCTTTTACATAGTCCCTAGTATTCATTACCACTGTGGCGCAACCTCTATCTTCATACCTTCACTGTTCAGATAAAAGAAAGGTAATTCTGCCAGTCAGTAACCATGTCCTTCACGTATCAGCTGAGTAAGGTCTGCAGGATTTTTATCATCTATCCTATACATGGAAAATGTAGGGGGACTCAGGAAACCAATACCAATTATTTATGAACTATTAGATACCATAACTATTGTATACAGATTTCCAATCTGTGGTATACAGGCGACTCTGTAAACCACTCGAGGTTGATGTCGTAGTACATTCGCTAACGCTCTTGTATCACTTCGCATCAAACATTTGTGGTTTACGGCCTCACAAAACCGTTGATTATTGTCTACACACCCCTCACCTCTTGCATCCGCAACTGGTTATCATGTATGTAAAGTGTTCACCTATATATACAATGTGTATTGGAACTTACCTTTCCATCTTGGTTTGGGCTGACATGTTTGATTCATGCATTGTCTTGACGTGATTCCTTGCCTTTGGTGTTGAGTAATACCGAGAGAGTAGATAAAAATAGACAGGACATGTAGATAACATTTGGTGTACTATATTTATTTGATGGGACTTTCACTTTCTCATCTATGTCACAAGATGCAATGTATATAGATCCTTCTTTTATGTTGCTGATCCAATGACTAAGATGGAGCACTAAGCATCAACATAGTCATAGTGATCATCCGCCAACATATAAGAAATTACCAAAATTACATTACAAACTTAGCGATGTATAAGGTCGCTTTGAACAAATTTCCACCAGCCAAACCGACATGAGGAAGTTTACTCTGGGAACTAAATGCTCTAAATTATTGAGAAGCATTGCTATTCAGTCTTCTACCCTGTGTTTTTCTTTATGACTTTTTATTGTTGGTAAAGCAACTATTCTACCAAGCCGGCGTTACCCCCAACTGGGCTCCTTGTGGTCACCTGTTGGTCGCTGGTGGGAGTTGCCGGCCCAAGTCTCGCAACAGCGGCGATAATCTGCTTGGTGGAACAGCTCTTAACATCGAATAACTTCTTCATAGCCGACGCCAATGCACATCAGCCCATCGCTGTGTCTTCAAAACCCCGTCACCCACCAGAACCAACTGTTTATGGACGCCTACCACCAGCTGGAACCAAAAGACTGAGACTAGCCGGGCATTATGAGCGCAAACTTGTAAATTGTTGTAATATTTTTCCAGAGACAGGCAAACCAGTGGCTATGTCTGAAAAAACTTTGCCTCCCATAAAGCATCCCCAGCAGAATACTGTTTCATTTGATTTCCAGCACCGGGCAGCCGGAGCCATGAGCTTTCTTGGGATCCATGCTTGCCCGCAATATACTGTGACACACAGCATCAAGATCAACTGGGCGACACCCAAGATGCGCTGAACCAGGTGCAGAGACCAAAAATTCAGACAGTTTGGGTACTCTGTGCTGAATTCTAGTACCAGAGCATGCCACACACATTCATAACATCAAGGCTAGTCTTTATTTACCTTCATTATTCAGTTTAATGTAGAATTCAGTGCAAAATTGACAAGCTATCAGCGTTCCCACACAAATGCACACATATCGAGGTGGCACACTGCTCCCCTCGATATGCAGCTTTCGGGGATCCAGAGCAGCATAGTGTATGGAGAACGGCTTGGTATGCCACCTATTGGATGATCGGGGAACTAAGCTTACGCATTAGTGTGGCCAACATCCACCAGATGACAGCAGCAAACCCATGGCATATTCATCGCCCCGCCGGGGCCGGCCAGCCGCAGTGCTTGATGGAACTGCCTGCTGGGTGCCCGCCAGGCAGTGTGTGTGCACCTTGTGGTCTTTGGCGGGCCAAAAATAAATGATTCGGTGCAACAGCTCAGAGATTAGGGGCAGCCAAGCAGCCAGGCAGCCGGCCCCTGCGAGTAAAGTTGGCTTGAGGGTAATAACCCACGTGCAGAGTGCCTGTTTGGTAGAATAGCTGCTTAATTCATACAACAGTGCTCAGTTTTGAAGCAAAGACCTAAGTGTAAGAGTTGCTATTGAATAATTCTTTAAATATCTTCGTTTGAGGAGGTGATTCATCTCCCTTGGTGATAAGTTGACATATGATATGTTATATGCATCTCTCATGCTATGTCAGGAAACCAATCATGCTAGAAAGTGTTACTTTTCCTTGGCCTAACTATTTAGACTCGCTCTGCGTGAATAATCCAGGGGAAGAAGGAAGACACTGAGTATTAGGCTAATTCACATCTTGCGATATTTTCCCTTCCGATGCCCTTGCGATAGAGGTGAAAAAGATTACAAGGGACAACAATGCAGGGAAGGGGGGAAAGTCGGCGACTTCTTCCCTTCCTCCCGTGGTCTGCACCCCGGGTGGGGGCAGAGATATCGCAGAGGGAATTCTCAATACATCTTGCGATATTTCCTTATGATATCTTCTGTTCTTCAGTGGGAAACGTCGCAAGACTGGGTTCTAGGGTCAGATCCACATAGGATATTCTTCTTGGCTCTGGTGTCACCAGTTTTCTTCATATTATAGATAAAGGAAGCAGACCAGCAGTCTTACCAGGCCCAGGGGGTTGCGCAAAAATGGTAGAATATCGCAAGGACAAATTTAGGTCGCCGACAAAGTCCCCTCAGCGGATGGGAGGGTGAAAGGAGTGTGGGGGGGGGGGGGGGGTTCAAGACCGTTTTTTTAAATGATTTTATTAGGGTTAAAGAAAATACACAAGATAGTTCGCCGGATTCGGCAACGGCCGATCTGCCATCCGACATAGTTTTTTGACAAATTTAGCAATCTTGGGTCACCTACTAATAGTTAACAACATATAATACAGTATAATATAATAACCAGTTGCAACACAATCTGATTCAAATAAACTAAACCCGGATCTAAAGAAAGATTGGTAGAACAAGCTGGGTAGTCGTGGGTTCTTTCACTGCTAATAGGTGAGGAATCACATATATGTACATACATACACAGTAGGGATACCACATAAGAGAAACTAAACACAGGTTATGCAATATATCGTGACGTAATCCTTTCTGACTAATGTCTGAGTGATGTATATAATAGGCTGCTATTACATTGATAGTTGCAAACACAATCTATCAAGAAATACTATACTGGTAATCAGAAACCATAGATATGACGCATGTGTATTAGACGGTAGATGATAGTTGCAATACAATCTATCGACAAAACTTAACTACCGGGTAAATATACTCGTTAGTTATTGTTGGTGAATGTCCTCAAGGGACCTGTATGATTTTAAACATGCTGGGTATGTCTTTTTAATAACTAACTTAAATCGGATTTTACTTTCAATGATAGTATACTCATCGTGTAAGTTGTTTCAAATGTTGATAGCTCTTACAAAGAAGCTATTGTCAAAAACCAGGTTTTGATAGGTGGTTGAATCAACCTAATTCCTTGGCTTCTTCTGGTGGGGAGATTACGGTTATCAACTAGATCAGGGAACGTTTTCAAAGTGTAAGAGTAATGAATAAGATGCACCTTCCTTCGGTCTGATAACTCAATCATTTTTGATAACTCGTGCATCTGTTTAGTGGTATATTTTGGATTAGGACCAAGTTTTACCTTGTATATAATACATAAGATTTTGTTCCGAAGGCATTGCAGTTGATGAGCAGTCTGAACGGTATTATTATCATAAACAAAGTCGCAATAGTCCAGATAAGGCAGGATAGTTGTTTTATATATTAGCAATGCTGAGTAGTCGTCAACATAGGGTCGTATTTTATTTAGAAGGTGTGTTTTATGGACTACTTGTTGAATTACCAACTTTCGGTGTTCAATCAAATTTAGTCTTTGGTCGATTTTCAGACCAAGGTAATTAAAGCACTTTACCGTCATTAAAGGTGTATTATTAAGATATATGGGGATGGCGTTGTTAGGTTTTTTATCAAAGGTCATACAATAAGTTTTGCTCTCATTAATAGTTAGGGTATTATGCTCAGACCATGATTCCACCGAGGGGATTAGTTCTTGCATGTTTTGCTTAGAGGTAGTTGTAATCACCGCATCGTCAGCATAAAGTATAATATTACAATCATGTTGATGCAAAGTACGGGTAAGATCGTTAATATATATAAGAAAAAGGGTAGGCCCCAGGACTGAGCCCTGGGGCACTCCATATGTAACAGGTAAAAAAAAGAGAGGTTCCCATCCAGATTTACTCGTTGTATACGATTACTTCAATAGCTATTAAACCAACCACATGTGGCATTGTTAAGTCCTAATTCATATAATTTTAATAATAAGGCATGATGAGAAACGGTATCAAACACCTTTTTATAATCTAGAAATAGTGATGTAAGTTCTTTATGAGTACTAACATTATCGTATATATACTGTAAATAGTTGGTAATAGCAGAGATAGTAGAGCGGTTTCTACGGAAACCGTGTTGTGAGTCAGATATTAGTAAATTACTTTCAAGATAGTCACGTAATCTGTTATTTACAATTTTTTCTAACACCTTACCAGGGAGTGGAAGGAGACTAATCGGCCAAAGATTATTAACATATCGGGTGTCACCTTTTTTCGGAATAGGAGTGATAATGGCCTTTTTCCAAGATTCTGGAAATTCACAGTGATAAAGGGACGAATTAAATAAGATGTGTAATTTTTCAGGAATTGCTTTAAATGCTATTTTTAGGACAAAACTTCTAATGTTTTTGATGGAGGAGGATTTACTGCAGTCTATTTTATTCGTGACTTTAATGATCTCTTCAATGGTAATGCCATTGTCAAACAGTGATGATTCTACATCTCTTTCAGGGAAAGGAGGTTTTAGTCTATGTTGGGGCGGTAATTTATCCGCCAGCTTTTTACCAATATTGGCAAAGAAATCATTAATATGACTTGGAATTTGTTTCCAGGGATTTCTTCCGAGGTTGATTGATCAAACATTCTGTTAATGGAGGGCAGTTATTCTTTAGGCATTAATTGGCGTATACCTAGCCAGAATTTTTTGGGGTTGCCTTTGTTTCTTTTTCATAGTTTGTTTATGTGGTGTCTCTTATTGTTGTGAATAAATGATTTAACTCGGTTCTTGTAGTATTTCGCGATTCTCCAGTCATCGTCATGCCCACTTTTATGTGCTCTGCGGTAGTAGTAATCTCTGTTTTTCATCATGGCTAATACCTCATTTGATAACCAGAGTGGCTTATTCTTTGTAACATGAATGATGCGCATAGGAGCCATATCTTTTAACGAGTTTTTAACATTTTTAAGGAAAATGTCCCAGAGTATACCAGGACGACTGTCAATACTGAAGTCGTTCCAGTCCGAATTTGTAAGTTCCTGTATAAATTTATCCTTATCGAAATTCTTATAGGTTCGCGCATCTATTTTTTGCTTAATGATCTTATTTCGGGGTGATTTATCATAAGAACTACCGGCAAGTGGTCACTCACATTCAAGTTTAAAGTTCCAGAGAAGGATACATTACTTATGTTGGTATATATATGGTCTATTAGTGTAGCCGTATGTTCAGTTATTCTTGTAGGGGTATTCACCAGTTGCCAAAGATTGTATATTTTTCCAAACCGATCGCTATAATTTATTTTCATATTTCTATCAAGATAGTCAATGTTAACATCACCCATAACTATTATGTTCCTAGTCAGACCAATATCCTCAAGGAGTTGTTCAAGCTTAGTATATAATTGAGTCGGGGTAGTATGTGGGGTTTTATAAATACATGCTGTTGGATAATTTTTACCGTGTATATCAAGTATCAGAGTAAAAAGCTCATATTCTGGAGTAATTTCAGTGAGATTTTCAAGTTTATCAAAGGATATATAGTCTTTTATATAAATTAATAGACCGCCACCAATTTTTTGTACGTATGGGCGTCGATCTAATCTGAGATTTTGGAATCCTTCGATATGTATGTTTTGTGACGGGTACTTTGGGACCAGCCATGATTCACTAATAAGAATGACATCATAGGATGTTGTGAGTAATAGTATATCTTCGAAGTGAGGGAGTACACTGCGAACATTGATGCTAACAAATTTTAATCCTTTCATTGAATTAAGCACATCGAAGTCTGTCATAATTTTAGGCACTGTCGCATATCGGAGTGCAGTACATTAAGCTCACAGAAGTAAATAATATGTATGGTAAACAAATTGATCAAGGCGAGTGAAGATAGTTTGCATGAGATGAACAAAAATGAATTCGCATGACAATCAGATAAGTCAGTCACAATCATTATATAATATGAATAGTTGAAAAAAGCGTAGCGAGCGAACAGCAGATATTAGATTGTTAATATATAACTCATTGTCTTAAGTTTGTGGGTTATGTAGCGGTTACCCTCTAGTCGCTGAAAGTGTATTACCACTCTCCGCGATCGTCAGTCGACCAGAGGTTCCGAGACTAGTCGCTACCCTGTACTTACCGTGCCAATACAGGTGGGTTCGGCTTTACCCACTGGAGAAGGGAGGGAGATACAAGATCTACCAACTACCGCTTAACCGCGAATAGAAAACCAGACTCCGGACAGTTTCAGTTCACCGTTCTTTTATTACTGGATGTAATACACAATCCTGCACGGCGATCTTCGACCGGGTTTTTACACCCGGCTTATCCGCCATTCCTCTCCTCCAGTGATCTTCGGCTGTGCAAGCAGCCAAAGATCCTGGTCACGGCACCAATAGTAGCGGTTACCCTCTAGTTGCTGAAAGTGTATTACCACTCTCCGCGATCGTCAGTCGACCAGAGGTTCCGAGACTAGTCGCTACCCTGTACTTACCGTGCCAATACAGGTGGGTTTGGCTTTACCCACTGGAGAAGGGAGGGAGATACAAGATCTACCAACTACCGCTTAACCGCGAATAGAAAACCAGACTCCGGACAGTTTCAGTTCACCGTTCTTTTATTACTGGATGTAATACACAATCCGTTGGTGCTGCGGGGCACCAACTAGCGCGGGAAGAGATACTGGTCTCTTCAACGTTGAAAGGTGTTTCAACACAACCTAACCAACTCGTGAGGCTCCAGACGTTCACTTCGTAAAGAGGCACCGTGAGAAGTCCTGTCAACCTGCTGTGGACTCGACCTTATATAGTGGCCGAGTTACGTAATGCGGGTGAACCCGTAGCATTTGCATACTGCGGGTCCGCCGGCCATACCGCACAGCAGGGATCGGCACTCGCGCCACCTAGTTCTAAAGTGAAACAACGCTGCTCGACTGCCCTGACCCCTACATTACCCCTCCCAGCTTTTACGAGGGGGGACCTGCAACCATTGTGTTGCTAAGAGGACATCCCGAAAAAGTTTAATAACTAAGTCGAGCAGTTCTGAATAAGTGTCTAACCATTCAACGTTCACAAAGAATCTTTTTAACTGATACCGATATATGATAAGGTTGAGATGGGAAAGTAAAATTCATACATTTCTAATGCTGAAAAAGGAAGACATAAGGGTGATACGGTATATAAAACGGAGTAGCCTCGCTACCACCTTGGCAATAAATATAAATGTAACAATATCACCCGTCTCGCCGATGTCGTTGGCTTCTCCCTGGCTTCCTTGAGTATCGGGCGGAGAGGACTCACCGGTTTGGACCTACAAGGGATCAGCCTTCACCAATGAGCACTCCGCCTCCCACTGTTCCGGAGTTGTAAGCCAGGGATAACGTAGTATTAGTGTCGAGCCTGGCAGACCCGTCAGCGTGGGGACCTACTCGATCCAGCCCCCTGCTTCCGGGCGCCAGGCTTCCGACTGTCTTCCTAGCACAGCTCCAGCGTAGTTAGGGGGAGCAATTCCGCGAACCCCCCCCACCTTGTTGACTTCACATGGCCCGTCCTGCAGGTCATTGTTGTGAAGAGAGTAATATGTATATAAGGAGAAAGAAAAAGATAGTCAAACACATTTTCTTCTCCGTGTAGAAGTTCCCATCTCTGTTAAAAGTTGGTATCAGCATCCTTATAGCGTGGCGCCCTATATCCATTTCTTGGAGAGGAGTTGTAAGAACCACTGAAGGCCCCAACCCCCATCCACACGGTGATTCACACTTCCCTCACTGGCAAAAGACCAAGCGAGTCCAGTGTGAATTACCCCACAGGGAACTGAAACCACTTGCCGAAGCCGGGTCTCAGCCCCATATCTCTTCTTCGCTTTCCGCGGCGTCAAACCGGAGTCTAACCCGCGGAAAGCTTCGCAGGCCGGAGTGTTTCGCAATGGGGCCCTACTACAGGGCTACCATCGAGAGACTCTTCAGCCTTCTGAAACTCAAGTTGTGCTGCGAAAATTCACCGCAGGGGTGATTCTCCACGGCCCAACCCGAGATCGCTTTTCTATTTTTGATCCCCCTGCACTACCCCTCCCAGCGACCATGGGGGCCGCTGATCGAAGCACCACTTATATGGGGGACCAAACCAGTCACCCTCTCCACCCGAAACTGAATTCAGGTGTGGGTGATCCCCAGGTAAGAACTGCTTGAGTTAATATCTGAGGAGCCGGCGGACGGACAGACACAGACAACTAAGGTTGAGTATGTCGATCCATCCTCTGTGGCAGGAGTTGTCCTGCCTCCCTCCATCCCACAGTGATACCGGGGAACCTCCGTGGGTTCTCTAGATTCAGCGTAAGATGGACAGATGCTGCCTAACTGCAGGCCCTTCAGCCAGCTGGCCTCTCGCCGGAACAACCGGGTTGTTCCTCGGCGGGGGCTTCAGCTGGAGGGCCAACTGTAGTTGACGGGGTAGCGGGCCTCGCCGCGGCAGCCTGCTGACCAACATTTGGTGGGGGACTAAGAGGGTCTGTGACCTGGAACCTAGATTTCACCGCATTCAGGTCAGCCGTACTGATGTCGTCAGCGATATCGGGAGAATCCCACGTTACCGTTGAGGTGAACGGCAACGGGGGGAACATAGTTCCAAGTTCTTCCAACTCCCGGCCAAACGGGACTTGCTGCTGCCGGGGAGGCATGCTAGCTGGTCGAGATACCGCCCCCTTCGACGTTGATGTAACAACCAGGCTGCTTCCGCAGCTGCGATGTTAGACGGTTCAATGTCGAGCATGCTCACCCCCATTACAGTGCGACACTTATAGTCGTACTCTTGCAGGGCGAGCTCTGAACGCGCCAACCGCGCCTCAACCGTCGCTAGCTTTGCAGCCATGTTTTCCAATGGCACTTGCAAAAGGCTAGACATGCGTTGATGAGCGATGACGCACTCGTACTCCGCGACCCGCATCTGTGCTACCCTAAACTTGTTAGCATTGATAATCGACTGTTTATCAATGTGATCCAAGTAGGTCTGCATATGATACGGGCACCAATCTGTCTTAGCTACAGTAGCCAGTGTCAGATGTTGCTCGCCGGAGTACACATCAACCTGTTCCCCGTGTTTACCAGGCTTAATCTCTTCCGCGGGCGGAGGTTTAGGCTGGCTCACTACCTTCGGGGCAGGGCGCAGTGGTGGGGGCAGAGAAGGGTACTCCTCTTCCTCGCCACCTTTTGCGCCACTTTCCTCGCTAGGTTTGGGGACTTTCACTTTCTTTGGGCGAGCACCAGCAGTGCTAGTCGACGCTGAAGCGTCAGACGAGACCGCTGTCTCCACAGAACCCTTAGAGGATTTCTCCTCTTTGGGTGCACTCGACCCTTTCTGGCCAGGCTTTTCCTTCGCTGGGCCCGTCTTTGAGGAATTCAGAACATCCCCCAAAGTTACAGAGCCCGGCGTCTGGCTTCGCGCTGACCGGCTCGACCTCGAGTCGTCGTCTGAGTCACGCCTGGACTTAGACGAGCTCTTAGTCTTCTTCGCAGCAGGCTTGCGGTTCGAGGAGTCTACACTCCGGTCCCGTTTCGCGCTGCTGCCACGCGCGGTGTCACGCAAGTGCTTCATCCGGTCCATATCTGTTGAGCTTATCCGCAGAGTCGCGCCGAAGCTACGATTCTGTTTCCAAGACACGGTATATTTCCCATCAATAGCCTTGCGCTTAGGTTCGACACCCTTAGCTCGGGCTTCGGAAACTAACTCTACGAACTTATTGAAAAGCAGCATTGTTCTTTCCCTACCCCGAACAGCACCGATCCCGTGTTCGTCCAACATGTGACGAATCATCCACGACCGGCGCGACAAACCCGAGTCAGCTGAGCACCTACCCGCGTTACAACGGTACCAGGGAAACTCAGCTAAATGCATCTCTACGAGATGCCACGCGTACAACCTTTTCGTGGCGTAGGCAGGTGATGTTTTCACATCCCCGCCCTGGCAACACAAAAAGACACAACGCCAAGTTCAACTTTTCCTTCTGGAGGATGTTGTACTTCTGGTTGGAGGCACTCTTGACTCCTTCCACACGGGTAATGTACCACGTGTTTGCAGAGCCCTCGTCCTGAAGCCACTCTTCGTCATCAGACACGCCATCTTCCCCTACCGGTTCCGGTAGCCAATGGAGGTCTTTGACGCGGAGGTCTTCTAGACACTTAGCTTTACGCCCAACCAGACAGCTCGGTAGCTTGTGGGCCACCTTGCGCTTCTGGGCGCGCTTAGCACCGGGAACGAAATCACCGGTATCACTGTCGGCATTGGAACCGCGGGCAAGACGCTTTGCATCGTCAAGATCCATGATCTCGCCCCAGTCTCCTACCCGACCACAGTTGTCCACCACAGCGGATTCAGATTGTTCATCTGAATCTTGTGATGCACTCTCGTGCGGCTGTCCAGTTGACGTAGACGCAGGTTTCTCCGAGCCTGAAGACCCGGCCCCCTTCGTCTCCTTGCTGCCACCAGGTTTAGGATCCGAAGATCCCTTGCCTTTAGTAACAAGCTTGCCAGCACTGGACTTACCTACTCCTTTACCCTTTCCTCCCTTGCGGGAGGAACTGGAGTTAGAGCGCTCATCGCGGGCCGCTTTGTCCGCTGCAGCTTTCGCTGCAGCAGCTTCCCTGGCCGCGCGAGTCTTGCGTTTCCCCCTACGGGCAGCAGAGCTGCTTACTGGCTTTTCAGCCGGTTTATCCTCCACGGAGGCAGGTTCCGCCAACTTTTTAGTAGGCTTCACCTTCTCCGTGGCACGCCCTTCAGCGGCCTTTGGTGCTTCCGAGGAAGTAGCCGGCTCCACTGACTCCGTGGAGGCACCAGGGGTTTTGTCAACCTCCATAGCGCTCTCCGTAGCGGCGGGCGTATCTTGGCTAGTAGCCGGGGCTGGAGGTGCTACCACCAGGGCTTCAACCCTCGAGGGGGAGACCACCGGTATAACATTCTCCGGGCCCTGACTAGCGACCCATCGATCTACTAATCCCTTCATAGCTAGAGCGCGTATGTCAGGATCAGGGATATTCTGCAATTCCCGGGTCCACCGGTCCCATGGACTGGCTGGACTACCCCCGGGAGCAGGAGGATCAGGTCTGCTAATTGGTCTCCCGCAGCCACGACCAACGGGAGTCAACTTAGCTCGCTGAGCATCTCCTTTCTTTTCCGCTGCTTTCACCGGCGTAAACATCGGTTTAGGCAAACGGGAAGCCTTGGGCTTAGCAGGAACAGTTGAAACTGGCTTCTGCCCGTACCCAGAGCTCTTCACATGGGAAAGGTCTAGTTTCCCACCTTTCACGGAAGCAACTCGCCCAGAGCTTTCAGCCGAAACTGATGTCTTAGACGAGCCGGGTCCTGCCTCTGCCACCGAAGTGGAAGGGTCGGACTCTCCGCGCTGTGTTGACTGGGTGTCGTCTGGACCGGAATCCAGAGCACCCGAGTCGCCACTGAGACTACCCCCTAGGGAATCGTCACTGCCCAGGCTGACAGACGCACTGTCTCCCGAGCTCGCAAGGCCCTCGGCCGGAGCCGAGTCCTGCGGGACCACCTCTTCCTCCGCGGGAAGGGCGGCCTCCTCTGCGCGTTGCTCAGCCAGGCTGAACGCAGCGATACACTCCAGGGGCGTCACGGGGACGCCACTTGGCCAGAGTGATCTGCGTTCCGAGAACAAGGCCTTATATACGGTCTGTTGACCCCAATTAAAAGAGGTTATGTCCTCGACCAATGAGAGGTGTTGAGACGTTCAACATCCGAGCGACTCCACGCCCCCTCGACCGCGAAGTGATCAAAGACGCCGTTACGCGTCATTTGATTCGTTCCTTCACACTCTCCCAGCGGGTACAGACACCGGCCACGCTTCACTGCGCCAAGCCGAATCTATGCCCGTTGGGGTTTCCAATTCCATCTGACCACCATTAAGCATTTCAAGAAGGTATAAGTTGATGATCGAGGGATTAAAAACCATCAAATTAGAACGTTATGGCGAATAATGCAGCCTCTGGAGGGCCCTCTACGGGGAATCCCTTCGAGCAACGTCAGGACTGCTGCCATAAGTCCGTCTTTTATCAGGTTTCAACCGTCATTGCATTCAATCAACCAACCCTAGGACTCGCAGGTTTGGTCAGCGTTTGCTTCTCGTTGTGTTCTTTTCGACAAAAATTACGCACCACTACTCTTTGTAGTTGACCGCAGCTTTGCCTCGTATTCGGGCGCTGCGGCGGGTGGTCGAATTGTTTTCCAATTCTATTTTCATTTTTACTGATCTTCCATGTTTCGTATACATAGAACGATCAGTAGGGCCTTTGTAGTCCTCCGCTTCGGGCTTCAGATCCTCCCAGTCTTTCTCTCTCAAGTCAGACGGGGGTATCTTTACCTTATGCGGACGACCCGGCTTCCGCCGTGTTAGCGGAGGGCCCTTGCAGCTCATACCGGCTTTGACCCGGGACTTCCCTGCCCTGTGAGCGGGCTTCGCTGAAAGCGGTACCGGCTGGGGCGGGGACTCCGTGTTATCAGAGCCAGCTCTATTGCACGTACAGTGCCATGCTCTCAATCGAGCAATATGCGACTTATAGCGCTTCCGTGTCCATTCGTCTTCGATGACTACTGTCATTTCTGACAGCACTTCAACTATTACAAATGGACCATCCCAGTTTGGGGCGAGTTTTACGTTCACCAAAGGGGTATGATATTGTATCACTCGGTCTCCAACCTGGAACTTTCTCTGCTTTAGTCGAACATCATGTCCCGACCTCTGCCACTCCGCGGCTTTCTCTAGGCCTCGCCTTGCTAGGTAGTAAGCCTCCACAAAGCGTTCCCGGAGTTTTTCCACGAACCCTATAGGGCAGGGTATCTCAGCGGATACTCCCGGCACCCCATAGACAATGTCTGCGGGCATCACAATCTCTTCTCCGAAGACAAGTAGATTAGGTGAACACCCCGTACTAGAATGGATAGTGCCATTGTAAGCGTGTGCTATAAATGGTGCTAACTCATCCCAGTTACTGCGGCTGTCATTGACCATAGTGCGCAAGCACTGTATCAACGTTCGGTTGAACCGCTCTACCATCCCATCTGATTGAGGACGGTATGGGTTGGTGCATGTTTTCTTTATCTCTAATATTCTACACATTTCCTGCCAGATTTGAGATTCAAATTCTCTTCCCTGGTCGGAGTGTAAAATACTCGGAGCTCCGAAACATAGCACCCAATTCTTCACAAGTGCCTCCGCGCAGGTAGCAGCTTTGTGATCTTTCATGGGATAGATCTGCACATATTTCGTGTAGTAATCCATCACCACCATCATGCATGTGTTGCCGTCATCGGACTCATCGATACCAGAGATGATATCGAGAGCAATGCGAGCAAACCAGACTCCAAATAGCTCTTGTTGTAAGGGCATCTTCCCTATGCCTTCGCCGGGCTTAACCCTACAACAGACTGGACATTCTAGAATCCATCGCTCTATGTCGGCGTTCATTCCGGGCCAGTAGTAATGTCGCTTTATTTTAGCGGCAGTCCTTTTTTTTCCGAAATGTGCCGAACTTCTATGCTCATGGCACAGAGTCAAAAGCCCAGGACGCAGTGCTATGGGTACAACCAACTGTAAATGTCTCCTTACTGGACACATTGTGGTTCTCATCCTATATAACACGTGATCCCTCACAGTCAACTCCGCCCATTGACTACAGAGTATCTGGAACTCCCGGTTCTCTATTGAGAGTTCTTTTCCTCATGGTCTATGGAGGCCATTCTTTACCAGTTTAATCAACCGGGACATATCCGGATCACTCTGTTGAGCTTCTCGGGTCTGTTCCAGTGTCCACTGATAAAACGCGGGATCAGGATTACCCATCTGGTGCAACGCAGCCAAGATAGCATCATGTTCCCCACAGTCTACACAGTCGGGTCGCCCACACTTACGCAATGGTCTCCGGGAGAGACTATCCGCGTTAATGTGTGATTTACCGGGTCTGTGCTCTATCTGGCAGTTCTTAAGTCCGAATTCGGATAAAGCTGCCAGCCATCTTCCGATCATTCCTTCGGCATCTTTAAAGTTAAAGAGCCATTTCAACAAGGAATGATCCGTACATAACGTGAAATCTCCACCTCCGAGGAAGTGTCGATATTTCCTTACGTATACTACTACAGCGAGAAGTTCTCTCTTTGTAGTACAGTAGTTCCGTTGTGCCTTATTCAAGCTATTACTTGCAAAAGTAATGGGAACCTCTACTCCGTTCTGTATCTGTGACAGTGCCGCTCCAATACTGTCATTGCTCGCGTCGATATCAAGGATGAACCGACCCTGAGGCAATGGATAATGGAGGACCGGAGTCTCTTCAAACTTTCTTTTTAGTCCCGAAAAAGCTTCCTCGGCCGCGGAATTCCATAGGATATCCTTAGACTTTCCGGCTTTGTCTTGGACTACATACTGTTGCAAAGCATGGGCAGTTTCGGAAAAACCCGGGATAAAGTCACGATAATATGAACAGAATCCGAGGAAAGATCTTACTTCTTTTATATTCCGGGGTCGAGGCCATTTGGCCACTACATCCAACTTGGATGGGTCAGCGCGGATACCATCATCCGCAACTATCCTACCCAAGTACTCCACTGATCGTTTGAACAGTTTACATTTCTGAGGTTTGAGTTTCAAGCCGTAAGACTCTATACGTTCAAAAACCTCCGCTAGGTTATTTAAACATTGTTCCATGGTTTTCCCGAAAACAATTATGTCGTCTAAATAAACCAAACATTTCTTCCACTGCAAGCCTCTCAGCATCTGATCCATCATGGATTCAAACGTAGCTGGGGCATTGCAGAGGCCAAAGGGCATTACTGTAAATTCATACAGCCCTTCGTGGGTAGTGAAGGCAGTTTTCGGCTGATCCTCACTAGCCATCTTTACCTGCCAATATCCGGATTGGAGATCCAAGGTACAAAACCATTGGTTCCCTCCGAGAGAGTCGAGACTCTCATCGATCCGTGGTATTGGATAGGCATTCATCCGGGTGATACCGTTCAGTTTTCTGTAGTCAATACAGAACCGGCAAGTACCATCCTTCTTAGTAACCATCACCACAGGGCTGGCCCAAGGGCTTTCGCTGGGTATGATCACTTCTTGAGAAAGCATTTTCCGTAACTCCTCTTCCAAAGCTTCCTGCTTTATGGGCGGTAGTCTCCGGTAGGGTAGTCTAAATGGAATGTTTCCCTCTGTATCAATGTGGTACTCTGCACGATCAGTTCTACCCAATGGGTCCCCTGGCCTGCGCAAAGATCTTATTCCACCTTCCTAGCATAACTCTTAATTCCCGTTGCTCAGCTCTCGTTAGGGCGTCTGCAGCAGTGATCAGAGTTTCTAGGGTCTCGTGCAGAACTGCAAACCCGGGATCTTTTTCCGAGTTGGTGTTCACGCACCCAATCTTCTCCTCCCTCGGGTCATTGTCGATAGATGAAATACCTAGAGGACGGACCTCCACTGTATCTACGGAGTTAGCCAATATTACTCGGCCAACAACATCACCTTTCTTCAACACTATCCTCCCCGTAGTATGGTTACTCACGGGTATAGATCCGATCCGAGCTCCACCCATAAGGGTGTCCCAAGCCTGTAATCCTTTGTCTGGAAATAACATCGGGTCAGGCTCAAACATAGCATCTGCCAACGGCAAGTCAGCTTCCCCAGCTATTAGCACATTTACCATCTGCTCAGGGGCGATGCTTACATCCTGCCTGACAGAGACCACTGAGGAAATCCGTCTACAGGAACATTCTACTTCCAGCTGTTCCGGGTGTTTAATCCGAAGCAAGCCTTGCTGGAGGTCCAATGACACTCCATACAATGCTTGGAAGTCTATTCCGATTATTCCATTCTCTTTGATATCACTGAGTATGGGACTCCACACTAATTCAGTGTTACCTACTGAGATCGGGATAATCACTTTGCCATAGCACTTCAACAGAGTACCATTAGCAGCCATTGCACTTGCTTCCGAAACTTTACATTCCGGATCAAATTCAAAAGTCTTATATAGACTGTGGTTCAACACAGAGCGGCTTGCTCCAGTATCAACCAACAAATCTACTTTCAACCCCTGAATTCTCACAGGTACATACCATCGTCTCCCTCCTAGAGGAGACGGCTGCTGAATGAACCGGGAAATACCATCGAGGGTGCCGAGGTCCCATCCACGCTGGCGTAACCATTGTAAACAGGGATGTTTCGGAGATAGATAGCGAGAACAAATTGTAGCAATCTGACTCGAAATCTCTTCCTCTCTGGTCTGAGTAAGATTCACTTTACTCGCTGGTTCTCCAGTTTGTGTACTCAGGCGTACAGTTGCTGGGGCTACTGTTTCGCCACTTACCATAGCCCTTTCTAGTTTACCGGATCCTCATGAGGGGAAGGCAATGCTAGAGGACCGTCTGTGGTTTCTACAGCAGCCAGCTTCTGGGGACATTCGGGAGAAATGTGCCCAGTCTTTCCACACTGCCAACAACGTCGAGTATCTAATTGGTTTTTCTCCAATTGCGATAACCTTTCGTTGATCTGCAGCAACAACTCCGTCACAGTAGGTGATTCCTTGGAATCTTTACCCACGGCCTGTTCTGTCATCTGAGGGTTCCCATTCCTGGGCCTCCCTGGACTCAACCGGCCACGGCCCCTACCGCGGAAACTACGGCGTCCGAGTACCATTGACCGTACTGCGGAGAGTACATCTTCCATTTCGGGGTCGCTGGTTTCTTCGGTCGTCAACTCATCCTGTTCCCAGGATGGCGTTAGCATGGCAACCCGGGTTTTACTCGCAGGTTTTCCATACTGTCCGAACAGGGCACACCTTTGTTCATAGGCGTCCACTATTTTCAACACCTGTATGAGGGTCATACCAGGCTCCCATTTCGAGACCACCTCCGTACGGATGTCCTCGTCTCTGAGACCCTTCACAAACTGAGTTTGTAGATCCTCATGCAGTGCCGGTGAGTCCAGTCGAGTACCGGGGTAAACCTCCATCAGCAATTGCTGTAAGGCTAACCCGTAAGCACGGGCGGACTCATCTTTACCTTGTATCCGACTTAGAAAAGTCGAACGAGTCGGGAGTATACGTGATCCTTAGTCACACTCTGCCAGCCTGGCGGTGGAGTCCTATACTTTAAAGCATAGTCTGCCTCTGTGCGCTGTGTGCGCGCCAATACCGCCTTTTCCTGATCCTCGGCCAAAGCAAGCTGTTCCTTCTGCACTCGCAGTGACTCAGCGGCTAGTTTGGCCCGAGAATACACATCTTGCAACATCAACTTAGCAGTCTCTTGCTCTTCGAGTAGACGCTGCTTCGATTGACGTTGCTCGGCTTCATGATTGATCCGAGAATCGATCTTAGGCCGGGTTACCGGGGTTTCCCCACGCTCAGGACCCTCCTCGGAATCGCCTATTCGGCTTACTCCTTCCAGGTCCTTTTCTTCCATGGAGTCCGCTCTAGGGGTTCCATGTGGAGCACGGTTGAGCTTAGTTGCTCAGCCACATTCCTTGCAGCCTTCTTCCGCGACTGGCTAGCAGCTTCCAGCGGAGTACGGACATCTTGTGTCTTCTCCGGGCCGGCTGCGCCTTCTGCGGCAGGACTCTGCACGGCGATCTTCGACCGGGTTTTTACACCCGGCTTATCCGCCATTCCTCTCCTCCAGTGATCTTCGGCTGTGCAAGCAGCCAAAGATCCTGGTCACGGCACCAATAGTAGCGGTTACCCTCTAGTTGCTGAAAGTGTATTACCACTCTCCGCGATCGTCAGTCGACCAGAGGTTCCGAGACTAGTCGCTACCCTGTACTTACCGTGCCAATACAGGTGGGTTTGGCTTTACCCACTGGAGAAGGGAGGGAGATACAAGATCTACCAACTACCGCTTAACCGCGAATAGAAAACCAGACTCCGGACAGTTTCAGTTCACCGTTCTTTTATTACTGGATGTAATACACAATCCGTTGGTGCTGCGGGGCACCAACTAGCGCGGGAAGAGATACTGGTCTCTTCAACGTTGAAAGGTGTTTCAACACAACCTAACTAACTCGTGAGGCTCCAGACGTTCACTCCGTAAAGAGCCACCGTGAGAAGTCCTGTCAACCTGCTGTGGACTCGACCTTATATAGTGGCCGAGTTACGTAATGCGGGTGAACCCGTAGCATTTGCATACTGCGGGTCCGCCGGCCATACCGCACAGCAGGGATCGGCACTCGCGCCACCTAGTTCTAAAGTGAAACAACACTGCTCGACTGCCCTGACCCCTACAATTATACAATAGAACATTTATACATGGATACGGATCTACATTATTTATGATGGAGTATACTCCATAAGTTATCAGAAATACATTTGTCTAGTCGATGGGCAACTGCCATGCTAGCCTCGTCATCTAAATGGCAGCCGTCATGTAGTCTCGTATAACGGTGGACAACGCGATGTTTTCCCATACATTTATGGAAGCCTGAGGCTACCCAGGGTGTGGACAAATTGTTCGTCTGGTTAAAGTTGGTTATCTGTCGATTCCGGATGGTGATGCAGTCATTAAAAGCCACCTGCTGTGGATGTTCATTGAATTGAAGATTTTCTGCTTGATGGTCGCTTGATTGGTTCCCGTTGGGGTATTCAGGTTGTCTTTTCAAACGCCTGGCATTATACCGAGCAAGATCCATACCGATAATTGGGAGGAAGATTGTCGTTGTGTTCGTTGAGCACTTTGTTTCATTATTCGATATTAGCCACATTAAGTCGGCAGTAAGCTCATTAATATCATCTTTTAATAGGAAAATTTATGTCTCTTGTCAACGTGTTTTTGTAGGTGATATCACATATGCCCGCGTAGTATACAATAAGGTCTGGATTTAGATTGTCAGCCAACCGTATTGCTTCGGGCACTAGACCAGTTATACCGCGGCCCGAGTAGGGCGATACTTGATATGATAGTGCACTATGATTGAACAGGTCCCTGGGGAGTTTATATCCACGAGAATCGGATACGATCAGTATAGACATACTGTTTATACCAGAATAGATACCAACAAATTTACTGTGAACAAGGAAAGACTTGGTAAATGCAATATTTATGATGATCTTATAGCAATTGTAACAATATTCTCATACATAGAGGCATGAAATACATGTGTCTTAGTGAAATAGTATACTTCAGAGTAACATAAATCATAAATTTGTGTATTGAACTTATGCCTGAGTGTCATTAAATACACTTTTTTGGGTAACTAAAATATGCAAAATATATCTAAATGATAACAGAGGTGTTATCTATGTCACTATAGATAAATGATACCAAAAGTCCTAGGGCATTAAATATCCCATATGAACTGATTCTAAAATGCCTCTTTTACATGAAAATATTGACCATCATACACCAAAACTGCAACAATATGATTTTCAAATAGTTAATACATAAATTCAGTTACCTTGTGGCTCCTAATACAGGTCTTGGCATGGTAATCCTTTGGATTTTGGCCTTTAGATTGTTTGTGATGTTTCTGTGGCCATTTTCCTGTGGTTCTAGTGCACCAGTTAATGTATTACTACTCAGACTATTCCTTTGTCTTTTAATTTTACAATATCTTGATTATTGACAAACTTAGCATACATAAGTATTCATCAATCAATATAACCCACATACTTAAATATCATAGAACATTCAAATACAGTGTATTTTATAAGGGACTATATTGTTGCTGGGTGTAGGGACTTCCTGTGGAGCTGCTCAGAGCTGGAATAGTTTCACCAAGTTTCCACCAGGGGGCAAGAAACTAGTCCTGGCATTGTCCACCAGAGGGCAGCACTGGGTGTCTCAGATTCCCATTTACAAATAGCGAGGCCACCCTTCCTCATAACAAAGTTTAGATATCTAGCGCGACAGCTCCTTGTAGTACATCAGTCAAATCCACAGGTAAGGGACCGTTCATTATTTACGGCAGGGGGGGATAGGCTATTGAAGGGGGGGGGGGGCAAATTATATGAGGGTATTTGCCTGGGGGGGGGGGCATTTTATTTAGAGGTATTTGCCTGGGGGGGCATCTCATTTCGCAGTATTTGCCCGGGTGGGGCGTTTCAATTTCAATGATTTACATTTTTGTGATTCACCAACATAAGAGGTTCTAGAACTGTGTATTTTGGATAATCTATACAATTTAGAGCCCAATAGTGTCTGAATTAAGAAATTTACATATATATAAGCATGGTGATTGTGGCAGAGAAGATAATAAGTGAGGTACTGTCACACCTGGCAGTGCCATGTCTGTGGATTGGGAGCTCATCATACTAAGACTTCTTGTAATCTGCCATGCAAAATGGTCTAGTATTTGCAATCTTTTAAAAACTTCAAATATATGAAAAACATGCTAGGACTATTTTCCACACAAGAAAATTGCAATGATTTTAGAGTTTGTAGGTTGTGCATGAATATGCTAAGACTATCAAAGGCAATACCGCTGTTAGGAGATTGCTCCATGACCCTATGTGGTGCAGCTCCACTGTATTAGTATCTATACTCAGTTCAATGGTTAATGTCAGGTGATCGTTGTGCAATGTAGCTTAGCACATACAAGTTGTCTTTTTGGTGCCTCCACTGTCTGAATAGAACACCCCTTAAGATAGGTCTCAGAGCAGCAGGTACATATAAGCTCCCGTGCCGGCATGTCCTGGCAGGCTAAGGGTTCACTTCCTAGATGGTGGATATCTAATCCTATAACTATGATATGCCAGTTTGTAGTCATTGCTCTTAAACCACCATTAACAGTCCACATTTCTTAAGGGCCGGATAGCTGCATATTAGAGGATTTGATTATAGATGTTTAATATTTGCATGCCAGAATTCACCTGGCTTTATTTACTTAACATTACATTATATATGTACATATACATGTATATATGAGAAAGAATTGATTTAAGGTTATTGCCTAGGGGAGGGGGGGCTTATATCAGGGTATTCTATGGATAAACGCAGCTCTGTTCTGTACGCTAACACAACCACATGTGTCGGAGGCAGGCTGCACGCGCTTGGTGTTGCGTGTGAGACCCCTGGTGTCGTTTTTTCCGCTCTCCCCATTGGTGTTGCTCTCTCATTAATATTCATGAGGGTCTCTGTGTACCCATGTCGGCTGTTTGCAGTGTGTGCTGCTGTGTGTGTGTACCTGCCTGCCTGCCACTCTCTGTTGAGTGGGTGGTGCAGGTGCTGCCATCTCAGGTTATTTCTTTGCATTTATTTTCTGGGCAGCAGGTGTTGCTGCCATCTAGAGGCTGTGGCAGTGTCTGTTAGTTTGGAGTTGGAGCATGTTTTTAGGGAGATAGGGTTATTGTTCTGACATGTGGTTTCGACAAATTATTCGTTGTCTCGTCAGGTGTGGTGCGTATTTGTCTATTTGTGGGGCCATCCAGGTTATCTGGATCCTCTGTGGGCTCACTCTGACTGGTGGTGAGTGTTGACTTGGGGGTATTGTCTGGGGGTTGTCCCAGTGTTTGCCTTTTTGGTCTCCGACATCTGTTGTCGTGTAGGGCACGCCTAGTGTGACAGATTTGGTTCTGTATTTTTTCATTCATGTGGAAAGTTGTTTTCCGGTGTTGGAAAAAAAAATTTACGTGGCATTCTGATGGGGTTTCCTAACCATACCGATTGTCCATTGTGTTTAGGCCATGTGGGGCCTGTGTTCTTAGTTTGTGAATCCAGTTGAATTCAATTTTGTTTCGTAGTCTGCTGGCTTCTCTGCTTTCCGGTTGTCGGTAGATGAAGTCTAAAATGAAGACTTCTACGTCGTGTTTGCCTGTGTGGCCGGGTCCATTGAAGTGGGTCGGTACTTCATTTTTCCCTCATTTGTGTTCTATGCTTCCTAGGTGTTCTCTGACCCGTTCTTTTATTTTTCGCTTGGTTTGTCCCACGTATTGTGTGTTGCACTGTTTGCACTGTAAGCAGTATATCAGGTTCGAGCTGTTGCATGTTATGTTGTGTTTGCTTTCAAACCGTTTGTCTCTGCTTTTCGAGGTGATGTTGCCGCTTCTGTTCAGTAGGTTGCAGTATTTGCAGTCCTTTTTGTGACACATGTTTTCTTGTTCTTCTTTCTCCTTTGGTTTGTGTCCGCTTTCTCCGGCTGGCTTGTAGTTCGTTCTGGCTTTTACCAGGTGTTCCTTTAGGTTTTTGGGTCGTGGGGTTTCCGTCTCCCCGGTAGGTTGTTATGAGGAATACTTTGTCATCCTCTCCTTTCGTGGTTGTTTTGTTTTTACCTTTGAGGAGGGTCGATCTGTCTTCATTGTCTACCCATTGTTTGCATTCCGCTAAAAGGTCGTTCGGGTATCCTTTCTCTCTGAACTCCGCCAGTTTCGTTTCAGCATTCCTCTCGTAGTCTGTTTCTTTTTCGCAGATTCTTTTTATTCTCAGAAGTTGGGAGTATGGGAGGCTCCTTCTCATGGCTGGAGGATGTGCTGATGAATAGTCCAGGTATGTATTTTCGTCTGTTGGTTTCACATATAGGTCAGTGTACAGTTTTCCCGTTGTTTTGTCCTTCCGTACCTTTGTGTCCAGGAACGGGATTTCGTGTAGCGATTTTTCCGCTGTGAATTTTATTGTGGGATGTTTTGTGTTTAGGTCATTGACACACTGGTCTAGTTCCTCATCCCCGTGTGTCCAGATTGCGAAGATGTCGTCTATGTAGCGCCACCATACTAGGGGTTTTAATGGGCTACTGTACAGAAGTTTCGCTTCTAGGGTTTCCATGAAAAGGTTGGCGTATGAGGGGACCAGCCTTGTACCCATTGCTGTTCCACTGGTTTGGAGGAAGTGTTCTCCATTGAATTGCATGTTGCTGTTTTTCAACACTATTTCTAGGAGGTCTGTTATAGTGTCGTTGCTGGAATTGAGTCTCTGGCTCCTGTGTTCTCGTAGTTTATGTTTGATTGTGTTTATCCCTTCGTCGTTTGGGATGTTGGTATACAGGGCACCAACATCTAATGTTATCAGGTGAGCATGATTCGGGATTGGTGGTAGTCTTCTTATTTTGGACACAAAGTCGTTCGTGTCCTTGATGTAGGATTTGATTTTGGGGACCAAGGGTTTCAGGAATGCGTCCACAAATGTTGAGATCTTCTCCGTGGGGCAGTTGTTGGAAGATACTACCGGTCTCCCTGGTGCTGGGAGAGTTTTTATGTGTATCTTGGGTAGGAAGTAGATGTGTGGTGCCCTTGGTTTTTTAGTTCTGAGTGCACCCACTAGCTTGCAGCTGATTTCCCCGTTTTCTGTGATTTGGGTTATTTTTTCCTCAACCTTTTGGTGTATCTCATTGGTGGGGTCTGTGTTTAGAGGCTTGTAGTTTGCCTCTGATTTTAGCTGTCTGTGTGCCTCATGAATGTAGTCTATGGTATTCATGATTACAGTGGCTCCCCCTTTGCCCGCTGGTTTCACAGTTATTTCGTTGTCTCGGCTTATGCCTCTTAGGGCTTTGAGTTCCTCATTGGTTGTGTTCGGTTTTTTCTGCGGGCTCTATGTTTGCCTGTCAGCCTTATTTCGATGAGAGCTATGAAGCCCTCTAGGTATTTTCCGCTGTTTTGTTGTTTTTGTTTCCAGGTTCGAAAAATTGTCTGAGATTTCTATGGAACTTGTCTAGTTCTAATTTTTTCCAACACCGGAAAACAACTTTCCACGTGAACGAAAAAATACAGAACCAAATTATATCAGGGTATTCGTCTGGGGGGGACGGTTTATTTTGAGCTATTTCCGAGGGGGGGGTTATTTTAGGGTATTTCCAAGGGGGGGGGGCATTTTATTTAAAGGTTTTTCCGAGGGGGGGCATTTCATTTGGAGGTATTTCCGAGGGGGGGGGGCAATTTATTTTGGCGGATTCGCCGAGCAAAACCCACACACCCCCCTGCCATAAATAATGAACGCTCCCTAACATTGCATTACCATCAGCAATAAAGTTTACGGAAGCATATACTTGGACTTCATACATTCAAACTACTATCACGTGCAATACATGTGTAGACATAAGATAGTAACACTGGCGATAGCTAGCTGGTACTTAATGTTTGCTGATCTATGACATACGATTATTTACAGCAAGATAATATATACAGCTGTTTGAGCAGAGCAAACAATTTATATATGAGGACAGATGTACTTTCGATAAGTATCATATGGGTTGTATCTAAGGCTCATTATTTTTGGCAATTTCTTTTTAAACAAATTGAATATTGTACTCAGATATAACATGTCATTTTGGAATTGATGAATAGAATAAAGTGTGCATATTATTTCCATCCACTAGATTCTTCTGGAGGACATAACCTGTTTAGTAACAACAGACTGGGCTTTTATTGTTGGTCATTGGAACTCTACAACTGTCTCAGAGTTGAAAAGTGTAGAGAACTGGAAAAGAAACCAGACACATTTAGGGAAGCGCTAGTCCTGAGTATTATGTAACATGTATTGTGAATTCCAGAAGTTTTTTGTTTTTGTTTGAATGCTTTTATTGAGAAGCTCTTGGTGATACAAAGTCCATTTTACAAGTCAATTTCTGTTAATTTCTCAATAAACAGCTGTGTTAAGGGAGCCTTATCAGCACATTTTACGTTAGCTGGTTTTCATAAGGCTACCTGGATCCTTTTTCATTGGCAAAAGTCACACTATAGTGCTAATGTATGATATTATACAAGTATGTACCCAATCTTTCGACCTCTCATAATGTTCAATAATAATAATCATTTTATCAGATGAACTAGAATTCATTAAACAAGAATTGAATTTAACATTGTTGTTTTCGTAATCTTTTTTAATTCTTTATAAGTCTGGGTTTGTCTCAACAGTACTGGTAGTTGATTCCACAGTGTTGAGCCTGTGCATATTCAACACTGTTTACATAGGCCTGGATATTTGGTTGGAAAGTTTTCAGGACCAGAGCAGCATACTGTCTAGTTATCCTATCGCCTGGTGTCACAAACCATTCATCCTGGGCCCTATGGTACATGAGATTATTCATGTGGGCAAGTCGTCTATCGCAAAGTAGGGGCATAGAAGTCCATCTATGGAGATTCTGTATACTTGTATAGCTATTTGCCCTTAATACCAATCGTAAACATTGATTCTGTGTTCTTTGTAATTTATCTAATAGATACTTTGGGGCATTGTAATATAACAAATCTCCATAATCGAAGTATGGAATAATATAACTTTTATATAATTTCAGTGCTGATTCCATGCACAAGTATGGTCTTAGCCTACTCAGCTGGTACATTCTAAAGTTAATTTTTCGTAGACATTCTTTAATGTGTGTCACAAAGTTCAGATTTTGTTCTCATTGGAACCCTAGGTATTTATAACTCTTGACATTTTGAAGCTCTGTATTTTTTTAAATTACTGAGATATGACCAGCTTGTCGACATTTATAATTTGTCCTGAATAGCATGAATTTCGTTTTGGTTGCATTTATTGATAATTTATTTTGGTCGCACCAAAGCTCAAATTTGTCTAATGATTTTTGCAATTTATAGGTGATTTGTTCGATACCCGGGGCACCAAAATAAATAATCGTATCATCTGCATACAACCTTATGTCATATTCAGGAATATAGTTAATCAAATCATTTATGTATGAAATAAACAATGTGGGGCCCAGGTTTGAACCTTGCGGGACACCGCAGACCACTCCATCCACGTCCGAAAGTTTATCATTTGCCTTGGTTATCTGTGATCTATTTGTTAACCCTTTAACGGCCGCGCCTAGCGTAGCGCGTAGTGCGTTAACCACCGCGCCCCCTATGGCGAGTATATATACTACGTCCGACGTCACATTGTAAAGTTCCTAGGCTATACCATAGCGGTTCTGCTCCTAGCGGTCGATATACGTTAAATAAGGTTTGGAGTCAACGCATAGATGTTGTAGGTAACAGAATCCAGGTAAGACTGAATGGTTCTTTAATTTGGGCCCGGGTTTATATACAATCGTAGCGCCTTTGTCTCCAGGTGGGGGACGCTTATACGGGCGGTCGTGTTAGGCGCCAGTTAGCGTCACCTTTGTAACAACGAGCGCGCCCGCATCTCCAGGAAGTTGGGTTAACAAACAACCGCCGGCCAAAGCCGGGTTCAAAGGGGGGATTATAGCTACAGCAGGAAGGACCAATTAGCCTGGCCAGTGTCGGCCATCTTGGATTCGGGGGGAAAGAATTTAGAATAGATTGAATATATATATTAATTAATAATGCTGCTTTTCCAACGCAAAAATACCACAAAGTTAGAATTATCGACTGCAGATCTTTACAAACGTCCCTCACTCTGAGTTCGAAGAGCAACGGAGAACTTTAAAAGAAAAGAAAAAGATGTGCAGTCGCTAAAACCAACCTAACCGCCTTGCTCCGTCTCAGAGCAGTCGTGCGGCTGCTGAGACCAGCGCGGGAACGGTTAGTTCGTCGAGCGAACGCGGAGGCGCCACCAGCGCGCGCTCACGATCTCTCGACCAATGAAAAGGCAGCAATTCCCAACTTCCGGTCACCACCCAGAAACAACAAAAATGGCAGCGCCCACATCTCGGCGTGCTAAACAAACGGGTCTTACGCAAACAATGGCGGCCATCGGGTCTTCAAATAAGGTAGGTTCAATCATTAACACATATAGATCACACGGGTAAAGAGTAACAGAGATGATAACAGAAGTACAGGTTATTTTTGAAAAAAATGTCACTGCGGTCCGCTCGGCGTCAGAGCTCCGACCGTGTCCGGGTTATGGGTACTCGGCTGTACAACCAGTCGCGAGTGTAGAAAATGGCCAGCGAATGTCTTTATGAAAAATAAATGCGTAGTCCATTTTGATATAAAGCTGGGATACGAGTGTCTGTATCCTGTGGCTTCAGGAGGGTGGTTATGAATTTAAAAAGATAGATCACAGGGATCTCACAGGGTATGGCGAGCGGTCTTCGGCGTCAGTGTCTCTTGGTTGACTCGCTCGCCAATCGTAGGGGTGGAGTCAATCGCGCTAAAACACACTTTAGCACGATTGACACGATTGTTACTCTTTGTAGAGGTATATACACGTAGAAACGGCCTGTCAAGTGCAGAACACACCTTTGTTCGTTGTTGACAGGCCGCCGCGACGGAACTCCGCGTCCCGGGCTACCGAAGTGCGACAGCTGGCGGTCCGAGCGTAGGCGCCAGCCCGAGACCGCCGCCCACGCGAAGCACTTCGCGGGAGGATCGGAGCCCGTCATGTCACAATCAGGTCATAAAAGGTTACAGAAAAATAGATGTGAGTCACACGTACTCAGTTGACACGTAGATTACACGTTTTCCTCAATAAAAACGGTAATTCAAACAATTTTACATATCTCAGGCTCCTCACCAGCGCACATCCCGGCAGCCATTTTGATAGTACTAAAAAAAAGAAAATATCGCCGTGAAAGGCATGACATATAAGTAGCAGCGGGGTGCTCAATGATTAAAAATAGACAATTTGGTCGCCGCTGAGGACGGTAAATATTACGATAAAATTGATAAGGCGGTAAATGACACAAAAAGGACGAGCTCCCGTAATCTTGATAAAGATTGTAGAAAATATGCTTGTGGCCGTATTATAAACATATATGTACAGGGTTATAACATATAAAAATGGGTGTTTTCAGCGTGGATCTGATCACTTCGTCAAGGCCTGGACATCGCCATTCTACGTATAGACTGCAGCTAGCGCCCGGTTTCTGGTGACGACGGGAGATCAAGCCGCGCCACCTCTATCCACCTGACGTTCGTCTGCCCCTACCCGAGTCTACTCAAGTTACCGAGGAGTGGTGAGATAACACTGTGGCCTAAACATAATAAATCGTAGAGCCCTCCCGATTAACCCCGATTTTATAGAAATTTTCAGCGGCCTAAAATATCGGCCCATCTCCAGCTATTGCATACCTGACCGATAGTAACTCACTGTATCACTATTTGTAGTCTAATTTAGAGTCTAGAAATCAAATATAAACGATATTTCTCGTTATTTAATTAAATTTTATGGTTAATTCCCGAGTAATACTTACTATTCGCACGCGGCTGGTATGCACTAGATGATTATAATTTCTTAAATTTTTGGTTTGTAACTAACATTTCTACCTGTCTCAGATCCACCTTGATACTAACCATGTCGCCTCGTTGGGCTATTCCAAAAGGACATAAAATAACCTTGAGATTACATAATAATATTAAACAATTCTGGCCAATAGACTAAGGAACCGACATTTAATTAAGAGAATCATTTTAGAATTAAGTAATACTTAGCGCAGGGCTGTGATTGTAGTATGGTCGGTTCCTTATAAAATATAAAGCATAGCATATTATATATAGGCAGGAGCTCGTCAATATAAATAATAGGTGTCATTGATATACATTGTAAATTGAAAAAAAAGAAAATAATGTCTTGCTGCGTGGCCACGTTTATGTATAGGAACAACCCAGACATATAGTCGTGCAGCGTGGCCACCTTAAATATATAAGACTCGTGCAGCGTGGTTATTAAAAAAATAGGGGGTTGTGAAGCAGCTGAGAGTGGTTCTTTCTAGAAAATTGCCAAAAATTTCAACCTGTGCCAGGGGATACGTAGGCATCATACGTACTTCACTCCCCCAACACTCTAAATTTTTGCAATACTCAAATTACTCTAAAAATAACTCAACCACTCTCGGTGCCCACCCAAGAAGAAAAATTAGCGCGGCAAAGCACGGTAAGTAACATGTTTGATATATGTAAAAAAAATTGTTTTCAGACTAGTAGGGCAGGTCCCATCATGGACTCCTCCCTGGGCGCATAGGCCCTTAAAAATCGTTCCTACGATAAACGATAAAAACACAAAACGATATCGCACACACACGATATTTACACATACACATAGACGATTAGGCTGAGCTAGGCCGGCCGACCTCTCGTGCTCCTCGTGCCTCTTCAAATCGTCGTTTCTCCACATAATCATCCTTCGGCCAAAGGGTCTGGGGCGAAGGGGCTGGCGATAAGGCCTTAAGGCCAGCCTTTGACCGCCAAACACAGGGCCAAGGTCACTTCGAATAACCAAGGCCCTTACCGATGGCCGAGCACATAAAACAAAAAACTCGTGGGTCTCAGCGAGGCTGCAAGCACCCCACGGTTTTCACCATGCTATCGGTCTTAATCATTCCAGTTTACAATCGTGGGTCAATTCCTTATCGTCAACGTGTCATTCATAAAAAAAAAGGTTTTACACGGGGGGAAGCCTGGGATATATATCTTGGGGGCGTAAGTCCGCGAAGGAGCCTGCCAACCGCTCCAGGGTTGGGCGTAGGCGGAGAGGGGGTATGGGGGCGGTCGCGGTTTCTGATCGTATAGGAATTACGGGTAGGGATTGGGGGAAGGGTTCAGTGGGGGGATCCTCGGTAACGATGGTGGGGGCAGGGAGGGACAAAAAGGGGGATGCTGGTGCTGCCTGTAGGCTCTGTAGGCTGATCTCCTCGCGTGGGCGGTCCTCTTCAGCCGACCTCGGCGGACTCCGCACGCAGATCAACCTACAACACCAGCGAGTGACGGGGATACAACAAAGCTTTTTGTATCGCACGCAACAGACCGTCAGGAGGATAAGGACTATTAGCAGGGTCACAGAGGAGGTGGACACAAAGGGGACCGAGGATAAAATAGAGGTCGGGGAGCGTAAGCCCTGTAGGCGGCCTACTTCCATCACGGGCAGGACTACGCGGGGGAGGAGTTTGAGTGGTTCGGAAAAGGTGGGAGGAAGGGTGCGGGGCCAGGATATATTGAGGGGGGAAAGCTGGAGGGGGCGCCGGAAGTGGAAATTGAGGGTATGGTGCCCAGCCGCGATGCCGTGTAGGCGCCACCCACGCGACTCCAGCGAACATCCTGGGGGTAGGTCGACGAGGGTGGGGCCGTTGACGAGCAGGTTCACGGGTGGGCGGCCGGTGCAGAGGCGTAGCACGGAGGTCGACTGGTAGGCGACTACCACAGCTTGTCGGCCTCCGGCCTCGGGCCTCGACACTACGGCCGTCGCGTTGTTCCGGGCGGTGATGGCGATGTGGCACGAGGTCGGCTTGGTCCCGCGCACGAGTGCCGACTCGCAGGACCGTTCGGTGTACACTACCGTAGGCCTACACACTCGTGGCTGCCGACCTACGCAGACATCAGGGACGAAGGACGTGGAGGACGACGAGCTCACGGCTAAACGGGGCCTACCCTGGACCGTCCGCAGGTGGGACGCGTCCAACTGCACGGGGAAGTACTGCAGCTTGTACACCAGGTAGGCCTCGCTCGTGAGCCCGGGAACAACAACACGGTAGATCAACTCCCGTCCCTCCTCCCAGATGGGGTCGATGTCCACGTAGTTGTAGTACCACATCGCCGGGAGGGTGTGGTATCCGGCGTCTCGGAGGCGGCGGAGGACCTGGAGCAGGTGTTCTCGGGGGAGAACGTCCTCGGTCAGTTGGCCCCGCTCCAGCTCCATCCGTTGATTATGGAACTGTACTCGCCGAAGTTCGTGTTGGCGCACCGTCTTCTCCAAGATCCGTAGGCCCAGCTCGATCTGCCGGGCCATCCAGACCTTGTTCACCTTTTCGTCGGCCCCGACCGCGATCGTACCTCCGGCTTCGGCGAGGTGGATCGCGCGGGCGGCCTGCTCATTTATTGTGGCGATGTTATCGGCATTCTGTAGAACGCCTCCACGAGTGGCGTTTACTACCGATACCATCTGCTCCAGGTGGTGGGCTATTTGCTGCTGCTGGACCAGCGTGTCGCGTGCGACTCCTCGCAATGATGCGACGTCGCGGTCAGTCGCCAGTCCAAACAGAGCCTTTCCAGCCCACCCCACAATATTAAGCAGGCCCCGACGCCGTCGGCCGGCCTCCGGCCTGCCGTCGGTTACTATCCGACTTGCCCTGGGTAGTTCGGACAAGCGGGTTAGCAAACGCGACAGATGCCGGCGCCAGTAGGGGACGTGATTCGGCTCCATCACGTCCGCGACAGCGTCAATGGCGACAGTTAGGTTGTGCACGAGGTCATCTACACAGGGAGGGGACGGTGGTCGGATCGTGACGGCGACAGTCCAGGCGGCCGCGACCGCACGCGCACGACCGTCCGTGTAGACCAACACGCCATCGTCCGAGAACAGGTCCGCGTCGAGGAAGGGGGCGTATAAGCATAGCAGGAATACGGGCATCCACATGATGATAACACACAGTTTGATCTACTCACTGGTTTTTAGACGTGTCGGGGGCGACAATGCTGGGCGACGGCTGCAATGCACAGTCGCTTCTCCGCTTGTATCTCGGCCTCGTCCGGTGGGTGGAGGGTTTGGCGTTTCGCAGTCTCTGCTTCCAACGACCGGGTGAATGAGCGCGTGATACGGGTGAAGTGACTGAGCGGGGCCGCCGCCCGCCTTTTAAGATCGTCCCGCGTCGCGTGGGTGGGTCGGCCCGAGAGCGGGAGGGAAGTGACCGGACCACGCACCAGTGGGGGGGGAGGGGGTGTCTCAGGTTCAGCCGCACGTTTACGATCTCGGCGGACATCAGGGGGATTAGGGACATGTGGGACGGGCGTGATGGGGTCGATTACCGGGATGGGGGTGTTTGCTCGAGGAGTGGGGGCGGCCGAGGGCGCAAGGGAGTTTGGACCTGTAGGGGGAAGTGGGGGCAGATCGATGGCCATGTTGTTGGAGGAGTTAGGCCGGGCCGGGACATCTGTGGGAGTTGATTGCATGGGAGTTGCAGAGGGGGGACGGGATGCGTCGTTGCCGGGGATTAGCTGCATGGGGGACGCGGGCCGGGTTGGTGGGATAATTGGGGTTTGAGGATTAGCGTTTACAGCTGGCACGCTGGGGTTGGGTATCCAAGCAACGCGCGTCTGGGGCTGGCGGCCGCGTGGCCGTGGTGTGGGTGGAGGCATCGCAGTCGGGGGGCGCGTCCGCTGGGCTCGGGTTAGGCGTGGGCGTAAGCCCTCCCAGTCGAGGCCCGGGTCGGCCGCCTTGACATGACTGCGATTAACCGTCCGCCGTTTGTTTGTTGGGCCCACCACGTGTACCACGTTGCCGGATGCCCGCGTCACGAGGTATCCGGGGTCCCAGCGGGGGTCCAGCGGTCCGGGCTCGTGGACTTGTAGGAACACCTTGGTACCGGGTTCTAGGGGGAGGGCGTTGGCTTGTTTGCTTAGGCGATTAACGTTAGCCTGCCTCGCTATTTCCGCGTTGTGGGCGGCCTCCTTCAAAGCACGCGAGTGCTCGTCCACACGGAGGGCGAGGCGGGCCGACGAATCCCCTAGCGGGCGATCTCGGAGGTGGGAAAAGGGGGGAGGAGGGCAACGACCAAAAAGAAGGTAGTAGGGGGAAAAGCCGGTGACGTCACTGGGGGTCGTCCGGTGGGCGAGGAGTACATCCCCGAGGTGGTCCTCCCACTCGCAAGCACGGGCGTTTACCACCTTACGCAACATATCCTTTAGCGTGCGGTGAAAACGCTCTACGCGACCGTTGGCCTGCGGGTGGTAGGGGGTGGTGTGTCGCACCTCGGTCCCGAGCTGTCGCAGGTATCCCTCCACTGTCGCGTTTTTGAACTCTAATCCGTTGTCCGTTAACACGACAGAGGGGGGGCCGTAGCGGGGGATGTACTCCCGGGATAGGGAGGAATAAACCGACTCAGCGGACTTATCTTTGAGGGGAAAACAATCTACATAGCCAGTGGCGTGGTCTATGATTGATAATAGATAACGAGCGCCGCTGCGACTCAGGGGGAGGGGGCCGGTCAGATCCATTGCGACGACTTCTCCCGGGTTTTCGGCGACAGGCATAGGGGCGGGGGTTGGACGTTCTGCACGGACGCGATTGGCTCCGCAGGGGGCGCATCGTGCAAGAACGGAAAATACCTGTCGCTTCATTCCTGGCCATTTAAAATGGTCGTGAAGTCGTCGCAAAGTTTTCCTCATACCTTGGTGGCAGACCTGTAGATGGGCGGTCTGGACCAAGTTGGCGCGAATTTCCGACGGGGGGACGAGGCGAGGGTAAGCCGCGAGACCCGAGGGCGGTTTGAGGGTAAAGAGGAGGCCATTACTGACCAGATAATCCTCCTGTTCCTCGAGACCGTACCGGAACTCAGGCATCGCTGCTTGTCGCACTTTCACCTCTGCTTCCGTCAGCCCGTACGCTTCCCACGGCAACTCCCGCTCTTCCTGGACCGAGGCGATCTGTGCGACCTCCAGCGGCAGCTCGGCCGGTGAATCGGACCGGAGGCGCGAGAGCATATCCGCCCACACATTTTTGGCACCAGCGAAGTACACGATGGGTGCGGCGTATTCCGCAAGGAGTACGGCCCACCGTTGTACTCGCGTATTTTTCATTTCGGCCAAAAATAAGCTTTTGAGGGGCTTGTGGTCGCACAGAATCTGGAAGGTCGCACCGTACAAATACGCCCGTAAGCGCGTAAGCGCAAAGACTATCGCGTAGGCCTCCTTCTCGATGACAGGGTATCGGCGTTGCACCTCCGTAAACTGACGTGAGAGAAAGTGTACGGGTCGCTCGATACCCTGGTCATCCTCTTGTACCAAGATGGCGCCGAGGCAATAATCTGAGGCGTCGGTGTATAGTTTGTACGGGCGACCGGGGTCCGGGTAAGCGAGGGTCACCGTGTTCACGAGGGCGTCGCGCAACTCCTGCCACGCGGTCTGGCACTCGGAATCCCAATGGAAGAGGGCGTATTTCTTTGTCAGTGCGACGAGGGGTCGGACAATATCGGCATATCTGGGTATGAGCTGCCGATAATAATTGGCCGACCCTAGCAGCCGTCGCACCGCCTTTACGTCCTCGGGTGGCACCATGTCACGTATGGCTTCCACTTTGTCGGGATCCGAGGAGACGCCGTCCGCGCTGACCACATAGCCAAGGAGTTTCACGCGGTCGACCCCGAAGTGGCACTTCGATTCTTTGACCACGAGGCCGTAGGAGCGCAGGGCCTCGAGGACGGCCGCGATGTGGTGGTGGTGTTCTTCCTCGGTCCGGCTGTAGATTACGAGGTCGTCGAGATAGACCATAACGAACTTACGCAGCGGGGTTATAACCTTGTTCATAAGCCTCTGGAATGCAGCTGGCGCATTGCACAAGCCAAACTGCATCCGCTTAAACTGAAAAAGGCCCCGATGCGTCGCTACGGCCGTCTTCTCGACGCTGTCAGGATGCATCGGCACCTGCCAGTATCCGGACTTTAAATCTAGGGTCGAGAACACTTTCGCACCACCTAGATTATCAACAATGTCCTGGATATGAGGCAGGGGGTATGCATCGCGACGAGTAACTGCGTTCAGTCCTCGGTAATCCACACAGAACCGGACTGAGCCGTCTTTCTTAGGGACGAGGGTGAGGGGCGAGGCCCAGGGGGAGGAACTGGGCTCGATTATGCCTTCCGCGAGCATCTTGTCCAGCTCGCGGTCGACGACCTCGCGCTTGGCGAGGGGAAGTCTGTACGGCCGTTGATTGATGGGGGGGTGATCGCCCGTATCGATCCTCATGTAGACCTCGGTAGTGCATGTGAGGGGGCGGCCGGTGACCGGGAACACATCGGGGTATTGCCGTTTCCAATACTCGGCCTCGTATACCAGCTGACCGATGTGTCCCTCGCGTCGCACCGACCGTCGCACCGCATGGCGACGACCACAGAGGGTTACAGATTTATCAGGGGAAGCATAGTCTACGATCGCGTGAGTAGCCTCCAACGCGTCGTCCCCTAATAAAAGATCGTGGGACATATCACCCACCACATTAAAGTCGCACGGCCGGCCGTACAACTTCAGGTTAACCGCCTCGCGGACGGAGATGCCGTGGCCGGTGAGGGACTTAAGTCGCGCCGGGGGTCTTGCACTCTTACCCACCGCGCCCACCTGTCGCAAGGCATCCGCCGCGGGGACGGACACCAGGGAGCAACACGCACCCGAGTCGACGAGGGCCTGCAGTGCCACGCCTCGAAGCTCGAGGTCAATGCAGGGTCGTCGGTCGGACGCGCGTTTTAGTTTCCCTGGGTCGCGGCGGCTACGACTTGATCCTGGGAGTGGGCCAACGACCGTGCCGCGTCCCTGGAGGCCTTCAGGCTGGGGCATCCAGCCACATAATGGCCTCGTTGATTACACGCGTAGCAGATGATGTCGTTTATGGGCGTCATCCGCCGACCGGAGTTACGCTGCCCCGGCGCGACGGCTGCTACAGTGGAGGCGACGGCTGGGGGCGGCGGAGCTGGGACGGTCGCAAACAGCGGCTGGGGAGCGGGAACGGGCGCGGGGGTCGGCGCGAACACAATCGTGGATTGTGGTGGCGCTGCCGCGGGCATCACAGCCGCGACCGTGTGGCCCTTATTCCCCTTTTTCGCCTTCAATTCCCCCTGGATGGACTTTATCGCCTGCTGCATCTCCTCCATCTGTCGCTGGTGGGCGGTTTGCGCGGGGTGGTTGGCGGAGCGGGCGGCCGTGGTCCTCGAGCCGACCGCGCCCACTTCCATGGCCTCCTCGACGCGAGTGTCGTCAGAGTGCGCCTCCTTCTCCACCGCCTTTGCCAACGCGTCGACCCTCGAGAGAGCCTCGGCGATTGTTTGGGGCGTGTTGAGATTGAGGTCCCAACGCAGAGGGCCTCGCGACAGAGTACTCACGAACTGTCGCATCGTCGGCCGCAGTACGAAGGGAGAGGCGAGTTCAAGGGGCGAGTAGGCTTTCTTGGCCGCCAGCCAGAAGCGCTGCGCGTACTCGGGGGCGGTCTCGTGGGCCGTCTGGGAGAAGTGCCCGAGTGCAGCGCGCAGACTCTCCATTTCCTCCATGCCGAGAAGCGTCGATGTTATCTTGCGCTCGACGGCCTCGAAGTCGGTGACGCCGTCCTCGAAGCAATCGTAGATTATCGACTTGAGGCGCCCCGCCGAGTAGGCCAGGGCCTCCGATATCAGCTTCTCGTCGGGGGCCTTGGAGACAAAGCGCGCCTGTCGCACATCGTTTAACCACGTGCGGAGGGCGGCCTTATCCTGACCGTCGACGGTCGGCAGTGCCCGAAACAGCCGGATGAGCTGCTTGACCGAGGCCAACTCATGGGTCTCGGGCCGCGACCGGGGGGCGGAGTCAATAATGATCGCACCGGCCTCGGCGAGCTGTCGCGCCGCCTCGGCGAGTTCCATGGCCTGCTGCTGGGATTCCAGAGCGTGTTGTTGAGCCCGGAGGTCGGCCTGTCGCGTAAACTCGGCGCGAAGTCGCTGTTCCAGCTCGTAGATAGCGACATCTTTTACTTCCTTACAGGTCTGGGCCAGGTACTGCTTCCACAGTTTGCCCAGCAGCTCTGTGTTGGCGACAGTAAAGTCGGTCGGAATGGTCCCCGCCAACTTCCCAGCGTTAAGCCACACCTGGAAATCCTCAGGCAACACACTGGGTTCGGCCATCCTTCCGAATTGCGTAAATAACCACACACGTTATATATACGTCAATCACCTATATGGCACGAACCTGTTGCGATTCCCACGTGCGACAGCTGCTGGTCCGCTCGGTCCGACTGTCGCTAACACAGAACTACCGGCATGCAAGTACCTTCCACGCCCACATCAAAACGTTATATCATAGCAGAATGTCACTTCCCTGCATGAGTCCGTGTCTTATGGAGTCGGTCCTTCCGCGGTCATTCGTAACTCGACCGGCAATCTGTCCTCGAATCACACTAAAAGCGTCTCGTCGTGGTCGCCAATGTAAAGTTCCTAGGCTATACCATAGCGGTTCTGCTCCTAGTGGTCGATATACGTTAAATAAGGTTTGGAGTCAACGCATAGATGTTGTAGGTAACAGAATCCAGGTAAGACTGAATGGTTCTTTAATTTGGGCCCGGGTTTATATACAATCGTAGCGCCTTTGTCTCCAGGTGGGGGACGCTTATACGGGCGGTCGTGTTAGGCGCCAGTTAGCGTCACCTTTGTAACAACGAGCGCGCCCGCATCTCCAGGAAGTTGGGTTAACAAACAACCGCCGGCCAAAGCCGGGTTCAAAGGGGGGATTATAGCTACAGCAGGAAGGACCAATTAGCCTGGCCAGTGTCGGCCATCTTGGATTCGGGGGGAAAGAATTTAGAATAGATTGAATATATATATTAATTAATAATGCTGCTTTTCCAACGCAAAAATACCACAAAGTTAGAATTATCGACTGCAGATCTTTACAACATGTTAACCAAGTGCCCTACATCCGGCGTTTGTCTAATAGGCTATAACACGGCCCAACACGCAGAGGGGTGCGTTACTAATTATCAAATTTAAATAACTTAGAAAAATAATTAGATAATTTAAATGATACCCAAAAAAAGAAGGGACTTTAGGCTTCATTTACATACCATTAATTATTAATTAGATCGATATTTAATAATTATAATAATATTTCCAAAAGCAGGAAGATATTGAGACATTTTTTTTTTGCAATTGACTCAAGGCTGTGGCTAGGCCCAATATAGCACTGCGCCTATGGAGGTTTGAATCTCTTTTTTATCGCGATGACAGCATGTTATTTTAACGTCTTTAATAATAATGGAGAACACGTTTCTGTAGTTATTTTGTGTATTATATTAATGTATTATGGAGAAATGATGAAAATGTGGTAAGCCTTATAGGTGGCGCCAACCGCGCTCTGTCTTATAGTAGGCGTAAGGCTTCGCATCATCTCTATGCTAAACCGTGTAGTGCGGAGAGTGTGACTTGTAGCAGCAGAACACGGATTATTAATATTAATCATATATATTCAACATCGCCATTACTACATGAAAATAGAAGAGACATCAGGCTTTTTCATGGTGCCATTCTTTACATATGGGATTTACGTTAGATGACGGCAAAATTCATCGGAAGTTACAGAACAAGTTTTGACAGTGTTCGCCATGTTATATGAATGGGCGTCAGGGCAACTTCAACGACGACAGTGTGCTGGTTTGGTCTATTATGAACTATTCTACCCAATGACATCAACAATGCTGGATTGGATTAATATTAGAAAAGCCTGAGGAATCTGTCTGTGGCAGTGGTTTATACGTGGTAATGATCTTTATAGCAGAAATATTAAATTTGCTTCACGCTTATCGGGGGTCGGCCGAGTGAGCTGTCACTGTCACTGTCATTGACTCCAGTCTAAAGTTAATCCAGGGAACGATCGCCGAAATAGGTCATTACGCAAATGGCTCTGTAGCATTAATACGATGATTTAAATGAAATTAAACCCAGATATGAATGATCTATGGACTTGTAGGAATCTTCCCGTATATACTTTTTAAACTTTTATTGGCCAGAAGTGGTTAAAATGGAGATTTAGACTGAACGTATTTACTACGGCGTCCCATCTCTTCTAGTGCCACCTCGACACTTGACAAAGTACTGGTTGAATCTATGTAGGGGCAGTGGATCTGTTCTTATCTGTTGTTTATATTTAAATTGATAACAATCATATAGGTTGGTCACATGAGTATAAGAAAACCCTGATGAACGTGGCTATACCATTGATTTCTATGGACAGTCAATATATTATGGAGAAAATGGGAAACTATGTCTTACCTGCTCATGTTGATGTACAGAGACTGTCACTGTCACTGTCATTATCATTGACTCCAGTCTAAAGTGAATCCAGGGAACGCTTGCCGAAATATATCATTAAGCAAATGGCCCTGTAGCATTAATGCGTTGGTTTAAATGAAACTATACCTAGATATAGATGATTTATGGACTCTTAGGAATCTTCCTGTATATATTTTGTTAGGTTTATTGGCTAGTAATGGTTTAAATTGGGATTTAGACTAAACATATTCACTACGGCGTTCCAATGACAATGACACTTATATTTTGCTTCGCATCCCAGAGAGGCCCATCAGAAAATCATTAATTAATAATATTATTACTTCGAAATTGATAACGGGAATACTACGGGAAGAAAGCCTAGACATCGGGCTATTTGACTGTACTATTATTCAGGCATTTATATTGCTCGACTAGACGGAATTTACAAAGTGGATCTGTGAAAATGTGAACACTGACACTAAAACAAGATGGAGGAGAGAGACTGAGAGTGGTTCGACATCGCTTCAAAAATAATTAATATCTCTACAACGCCTGCATGGAGTTACTTCAAATAAAAAAGAGAACCAGACAACATGTTCAGGTAAGTGAATTTCTACATTAGATAATCATTTATTATGTTTATGTATTTATTTCATCATGATAAACGCAAGGTGTAACACGCACCTGTCAATGTAAAAAAAGATTATTCTACATAGTTGACTTTCGTATGGTACAACCTGAAGCAAGGATCGACACATAGGGTGATTTTACAATTAATACATTCATATTTAGTTTGTGTTCATCGACGTTCATTACCATTTTTTTTACATTTCTCCCTACATATTTTGCAATAGGCACGTCTTTTCGTTAGCTGAATGAAACATCTAGATTTGAGTCTACTAACTGTAGGAGAGGGAGCAATAGATAAATCTGTGGATTTATTTAGCTGTTGAACTAGACCTAGCGTGAACTCAAACAGGGTTATTTTCTTGTCAATCGTAGTATTATAGATCACATGGGCGTTAGATTTGATCACCTCCAAAATGAAGAAGAACAATTTTTTAGGCCACTTCTGGCTTTTTCTCCAATATCCATAATATTGAATCATCTGGTCAGCAAGATCTAAACCTCCCATATATGAACAATAATCTTCAATGACAACAGGACAAGGTACTTCGGTCTTCTCAAATCGGCCATCTTTGTTTCTGATTGTTCGTCTAGCAGTTGACATAAGTGATCCATGTATAGTAGATAAAACACGAATGATTTTTCTGTCCAACCACAAGGTTAAAAGCATAGGTCCGCAACGGGAAAAAATAGAATCCCCCTTTTTTTTTAATGCAGGATATTTCTTGGTCATTAGTCAAGGGGGTAACTCTCTGCAATTAATACGTAAGGTTCCGCAGGCGTAGGTATTCAGTCCTGCTAACCTCTCAAAGACGGGTACACCCGTATAGTAATTGTCCATGTATATATGAAAACCACGGTTTAAAACATTGGCCCCCTTCAACAAAGACATAATAACAGATTCAGTGGTTGTTTTCTTCGATTGATCTGAACGACCAAGAAAAGGTAAAACATGCAAAACATATCCTGATAAAGATTCCACTAATACCCAACATTTGAGGCCCCACTTCGTTGGCTTGTTAGGCATGTATTGCCTATGGTGTGTCCGTCCCTTGTGCTTAATCATGGTTTCATCGATTGATAACTCAGTTCTGGGTGTATATACTTTCCTAAATAAATCATTTACATGTTGGAAAAGCCATTCTATCATTGGGGTTGGATCACGGCGGCCTGTCTTGTCAATCACAGGGGGAGTGGCAGCGGCTGCAGCTGAGGTGTCCGTAGAGGACCCTGCGTCTTTTTCGGTGTCTGAATCGTCAGCAAAATGGATATACCTGGGGGAAAAAAAGGTTTTCCTTTCAATTTTACAACTTAAATATATAAAAACATGCAAAACAGATATTAATTTCCAAGCAAAACAAGATTCCCTAAAGATTTGAGGTAGGTCTACTCTAGTTGAGGGTGTCCCCAAGGTCAGGGACACTCTGATATTTGCACTTCCGGGTTAGGCGTATGCATTTTATAGAGGTTAGAAAATGATTAAATTTACCGTAAAATGGAGAGAAATCTTGATCTTGTCATCATAAATTTCACTCCCGGTGTACAGTACTCCGATATGGACATCCAATAATTGTGGAGTGCAGGTTTTCGCATAATTCCCATCAGGAAAGTCACTGCGATAAAAGGCAGGATTTCGCTGGTTGTCACTTGACGCCATGGCACTGATTTCTTGGACGTTTTATCAGCAGCTTATCGATAAAATTAATGGAAAGAAATAACCTGACGAAATCCAAAATGGTTTTGGTTTTCTCAAGATTGATTTGGTCAGTGATCCCAGGCGTTTCTGTATTTTTTTTATGATATGGGTCTTCTCTATCCCTTTCTTCGTATGCTCCCACCGTCGACCAGCCTCAGTGGTTGCAGTGGTTATGTCAGCGATAGCCAAGTCTTCTTCTTCATCTGACGGTAAATTACCGCTTAAATCGCTGTTCTGTTCTACAATTTCAAGTTCCTCATCGAATTCATCGCCTAAACTATCAAGCAGGTTATCTGGTTTAACGGAATATCGTCTATGTCCTCCCAATCTGAGTCCGAGTTGGACATCTTGGAGGCAATTGACTCCACTGGCGCTTTTTTTTAAAGTAAGCACTATTTATAGTAGTGTATAAACATCACCATGGCGACCATTCTTTATGAATTCTGCTAATTTCGATATATAATATGGTTTTCTTTATTCAGTGAAAATATTTTCTAAATCCATGTATTAATTCCTGAGATATAATGTCTCCCATGTTTTATATCAAAATGCTGCATTTATGCAGCAGCGGTACTCCCATGGTGCTGCATTTATGCAGCCGTGGTACTTGCCTGGTGCTTCATAAATGCAGCAACGGTACTGGCCTGGTGCTGCATATATGCAGCAGCGGTAGTGAAAGGGTTAACAAATTTGTAAGTTACAGTTTGGACTCTTCCCATTAATTGGTAAGTATAAGATGAATTTTACTCCTCCTGTTTGAAGTCTATACTTGACAAGTATCGGAAGAGAAAAAAGAAATTAATTTCTAGAAATCTTTAGACTTAATCTTTGAATTGCGTTCGGAGGGACCCATGCTTCAACATAATATGCGCTTAGTTTCATCTACCCATAGCGCATTCTTAGGTTTCGGCTCAATAGGTTAGGCATCCACTTTTATGCCTTATACTTAGGGGCGATTTATTTGGATGTATGGGTACTAAGTAAATCGAAAATCAATGAGGAAAATCAAAGAGGGGGGGAGAAACAGGAAACAGACATAAGGAGACGAGAAGAGGAGAACAAATATCTATCCCCCTTTTAACAGCAAGTCTGCACACCAAGAACACAACCGGTCACAATTCAGCAATCAACAGGCATAGTCAAATTGAGCTATCTAGTTTTCAAAAAAGCCTTTTTGAACTCCCGGGCCCAGATCCCAAGTAGTTTGTTTCCTGGATGAATTCCATCCTCCTTAAGTAATTTGTAATTATGTTTAACTTTGTTTTGTTTTCTTTTGTGAATCCTTTTTTGGAGCCACGGTATTGATAGTAGGGGGGAATTTGCTACATTCAGATCACTGATTCTTTGGTTTAGGGATTCAATGGCTAGATTCAATATACTTTGACCTTCCTCATTCTTTTCTTTAGTTGCCTTTGAAATATCACTTCCTACTAGTGGACATATTATCACCTTGGTCTCCGGATTATTGTCTTTTAGCCAACAGACTCCTGCTTCAATATGTGTCCATATATGTGCTACTATATCTTCTGTATTTCCCCATTCAAAGGAGATTTTCCGTCCTTTCTTTATTGTATAGTTACATGCACCACCTAGAATATAATATGATCTCAGCGGTCGTCTGGCAGCGTAGTGGTCACAAATAACAATTAATTCATGTATTTTACAGCCCGGGAATGAGAGTACCTGTATGTCAAGATCAATTAATTCCTTGTTATTAAAAAAGTATCTTAAGTGGTGTCCTCTGGAGTCAGCTATGATTGTGCGTCCTTGTGACATCCTCAGTATTTGTTGCAATCTGTGGATGTATGTTGATTGTAGGGAACTCGGTCGCTTGTTGACGTTTTGTATATGTATGTTGATTGTAGGGAACTCGGTCAACCCACTCACAACAGTTGTCCATTTCTTCAGAGCAATTGACCCGGCAATTGTCTGGGTAGTTTAGCCTGGCGCCGGGGTAATCAAGTCCGCCTCTATCTATGTCACCTTTTATGACTCCATTGCCTCCTCCTCTCCCTCCACTCCATCCTCGGCCTCCTCCTCCTCTCCGACCCACCCATCCAGCTCCTCCTCATTCTCGTCTTCCTCCACTCCCTCCTCCTCTCTACGTAGGTCTTTCCTCAGGTCCTGTAGGAAGATACCCAGGTTGTTTGGGCCGGGGGTGTTGCCTTGTTGTATATCCTTCACCTCATTCAAGTACCGAGCACAGCCCCAGACCGGGGAGCTGTTTCACTAGAAGCTGCAAGTGTTGCTCTCTGTAATAGTGGCACCACAGCGACAGTATGCATTTCATTAGGAGGTGCACTCAAGTGTGAACGGCACTCGGGAAAGGAGCGAAACCAAAAGTGGCAGTGACCGTTTCATCAGTAAAATTGGTGTCGCTGTTAGTGTTACTGTGGACCCTCTGTAAGCGACAGGGTCTACCCTGTCGTTTGTTACGTGTATAGAATACTCTCACCCACTTGCCGTAAGAATTAAGCAATGAAATTTTTACACAAGTAAGATATACATATATCCTATCATCGTACCAAATATGGAGAAAATCGGCCAATGGTCCTGAAGTTATCGGCGTTTGAATTTTTTACTCCCTCCGTGGGTTTGCGTTGGTCGCTGTTCTTTTTCACTCCCACTGTAATGCGGCGGGGTTTTGGCTGTTCTCTTTGTCTCCCCCCAGAGGCCGACGGGAAATGCTCGCATTTGCTATGACAAAATCCAACCACTGATAACTAGGGGAAGGGGTTAAATTCCACGTCATCGCGGCCCGTCGACGAATAGATTCGAACGTCAAACGTGTGCGCATAGCGAGAGCTGTGCCAACAGTGACAGCTAGTCCCACCTCAACAGCGACAGCACTGATGAAACGCAAATTTGGGCTTGCCACTGTTGGTGCCACTGTTGGTGCCACTGTTGCGGTCTCACCTCTCACTTTCACTCCACTACTAGTGAAACAGCTCCCGGGTCCTTTGTGGCCTCATACAGATAAAGGTCTTTCATATCAATCAGTTTGCTGTGGAGATCTGCATTCAGTGTGAACTTTTCACGCAAAAGTTCTCACATTATCAGCTCGTTTTGCTGGTACCATGCCTTGGTCTTTTTGATTGTCTTGGCTACTGCAATTATCTCATATGGTGTTGTCGCTGCGCTAATCCTGTCCACATCGTTATCCACACCACAGATCTGTGCCATTAAGTGTTGATAGGCCCTTTCAAGGGAATCAAACGTGTGGCCTCTATATGCTATGGTGCAATCAAACAGGTTTTAGAGCAGTGCATACTCGCTTTGGAAGGCCACTCCGTCTGGCGTTAGTTGAGTTTTCGCCTCCTCAATGGAAATTCCTTGGAAGTCCTCTGTCATCTGATTCATTTGTGAATAGTTGTAAGACTTGTTTTCGATCGTTATTTTCAGACCCCTTACTTTTGCCTCTATGTTTTTCGACCTAGCAAGGCCTGTGATAGCCCTTAGAGTTTTTTGTTTTTCTAGTTCTTCCTGACTCAGCTCATTGTGAATAGACACTTTTTTCCAGGTTATATTTCCCTTCAACCGGTACAACTGGCGGTAAATCCTCGGTTTCACATATGCAGGGTGGGATTTTTAAAACCTGCTAAATTGCCAAAATAAGCTTATTCAAGGTTCATGTTGTATAAACGTATCTCATGAATGTAAAAATGAAATTATTTGGTGTATCTTTAGATAATCTTTCTTTCCAACATAGGGTTTTGTAGAGCTCAGAGGAATTTTTCCTTCCGAAAATCAACAAAAACTGTGTTTTTCTATTGATTTTTGCTTTGTTCAAAATCTGGGAGACACAATTTCGAGGAAATTGTATTTATTAACATGTTTAAAGTATATGTCATGAGAAGTGTAGATAATATAATTTTGAAAATTGGTAAAAGATTGAAAAAATATTAAAATGGTCAAAACTATCCAGGACCTTCAAATTTTCCAACATAGAGACCCATAGAGTATGTTGTTCAAGACCCCGACTTTCAGAGGAAAATACTAATGAGATATATAGTGAGAAATTAATTTTTCTTTATTGTACAATGTTGACCAGAATCCTGACTGTGATACCTGAAAGTTTCAACACAATCGGATTATCCATCCTGATATCAGAACATTATGATCCCATGATGATATTTTTCCAAAAACACACCTCTAAAGGATGTGTTAAAGAAAAAATAATCATAATAGAATAACAAATATCATTGGTTATGTTGAGTACCCCTACTACTCATGAATACCCAGGTTGGTTTTTTTCTAAATAAAAAATTATACTTTTTATTGTTCAAAAACTGGACACGTGTTGTCCGACACCCCGGGGTGTCGGACAACACGCTGTTTTACAAGTTATGATTTTGGGGGTGTTTTTTATCAGTAATTGAGTGGTTTGCTTTGTGAAATATAGCTTATTATCATTTCATTAAAAATATAAAGTATTATAGCCTCAAATATTATTTTTCTCATTGTTCTGAGTAATTGTATTAACGTGTTGTCCGACACCCCTCGTGTTGTCTGACACCCCTGTGTTGCCCAACACCCCAAATATGGTTTAGAGCTTTTCTTTTAAATCTAATATATGAAAAAGGTATTTTGGATAAAATATAATGTGTGTCACGGTATAATATTAGTCATTCTTAGGTTATAAGCATTTATAACATTTCTTGAAATTTCAGATATTTAGGGGGTTGGACAACATGCAGTATTATACAGAACTTCAAAAGGCTCTCAAATCTAAACCATTGATCTGATTTTGTTGGAATAATATTTTTCTGGAACGTACTTAGTAGGTGAGTAACATAAAATATAAAAAGAAGTATTATTCGGAATTTTTTTTTTGCGTGTTTTATCCCAGGTTCAAAGCTGAATTTAGCAGGTTTCAAAAATCCGACCCTACAAGGTTCCTAAAACCACTACGATGTCTCGTGGTCTGGCATTTTGGTTGAATTTCCCACGACGATAAATATTTTCAACAGGTACTTCTTCAGGGTTAAGTCCGATGTCACTTATCAACTGGAGTATCACATCTCGTGGATTCTCATCCTTCTTTTCCTCTTTTCCTGAGACTACCAGCATTTTCCGCCGTTAATCAAGGTCAACCACTTCTAGTCTTTCGTTGTGTTTTATCACTATTTGGTGGGTCTTTACCACATCTTTCTCCAAGTCCGCTATTTGGTCCGAGGTATTTGCCACGTTCGTTGATAAGCTTGTCATTTCCTTTTCGGTCTATGCAAGTCTAGTTGAAATTGAGCTTAGAAGATTTGCTGTCTTTTGTCCATTTTCTTCTGCCAGTGTCGTTCGTTTCTCAACTCTCTCTAGCATTTCTGCAGTCTTATTCGCAAGTATTTCATGATTATTGAAGCGTGCCTCCAATTCATTCACTTTATCAATCACAATTTGAAGCGTCGCATTTGCCTTTAGAGGAGGTGATGGTTTTTTACCTACCTTACCTGCCATAGCGAAATCTTTGGCGTTGTAGGTCCAGGTAAGTCTGTTCGGCTTTCCTTCGATCTCGACTCTCTTTGTTTCGTTTTTTGGCGTGTTTCTCTTGCAGGTACCGGTTCCATATGTTCAGATACAGAATCTCTGATTGTTCATGTTATTACTCATCCACAGTAAAGGGTACAATCCATTCAATAGACTAGTAATAAATCCATTTGTTGGCACAGGTCTCGGAGCACGCGTCACACACCGGTCATGCTACTTACTACTTCTACTTATGGAACATTTTGATTGTATAGGCCAATGAGTGGATCGAACCATGAATGAATCAATCGGAAACATCGTGTTAAGTAGGAAAATTGAACAAGTTGTAAAGTCCTCTACATCCTTATAGTGACCAACTATATTTTCTTGGTTGTACTGTCTACCTATTTATTCATTGACTATATTGGTTTCAATGTGAAGTGATTAATCATCAAAATTGTCCATATTTATTACCTACTATATTTAGGCACGATTTCGACAGGATCTGCTTGGAGTTGTTCCCCCACATAGGAACAGACAGAACCAGACCTATCTATGGTGACTCAAATCTGGTCTCTCCAACATGAGCAAAACAAAAAGAATAACATGGCATCAGACTAGTCAGACGTCTGAGACAGTGGGGGAAGGGATCCAGCCTTATTTTATTTGGTTCTCGTTGTTTTCGGACTGCTAAACCTTGCCTACTGAACGGACTAAGGATTGTGTTTCATTTGGTATGTAACTTTTTCTACTTCCCAGGGGGGTGACCCAACTCCTGGAGGATCCTCTGCCATTCTTTTACCATAGTCCGGGTGGTGATGGGGGACCTGTCCTCGTGCATGAGGAACGGGTCCTCAGGCCGGGCCGTAGGGGCAGCCGCCAACATATCTTGAATAGCCCGCACCGGGCAGAACCGTGGGTGGGGAGAGGCATGCAGCGTGACCGCCTTGTACTCCCCCACGTGTTGGAGGTTCTTGCCGGCTTTTATAGTTACGTTCACGTGGGTGGGCGTGGCTGTCACGTCTCTACGTGACAGGTGACGTGCCGGGTTGTAGGCCGCGACCAACACTGGAGCTACCTTGCTCTGCCTGAGAGCCGCGTAGAAAATCAGGAGGAGCCCGGCGTGGAACAAGGTGTGAAGGGGCGTGTCCGAGAGGGCCCCGAGGACCACCTGGAGGACGTCCATTGGTACGGGCGGCTTGATGTTCGGGGTGTAGCTCTTGTTGCGCTTCATCTCCTTGAGCGCCCGTTTGATGCGGAAGTCATTGGTTGGGGCCACGTCCCCCCGGACAGCCGTAGATGGGACCGTACGTGCGAGAGATGATTCGCTACGGTTGCTGGTGAGGGGTTGTGGTCCGCGACGTATTCGAGGTACGCCATGATAAAGCTCACTGTGGGTGCCTGGGGATCCGTCCCCATCTGGCGGCAGAACTCGAGGTACGTTGATACGGCCGACCTCTGGTTGGCGACCGTTCCTGCAGCACGTGCCTTGGACTGCCGCACAGACGTACTCATCTGGAGCGAGCATAGCGCCGGATCTGCAGGACAGATGGAGGACCGGCACAAATGAGGCATGGGTACAGGGAATAGTTTCAGTAAGCGAGTGGAAATTCATATACATGGAGGCTTTATCGTATTCCCTCGAGGTCAGGTGGACGCGGCTGAGTGTGTCGGTGACCGTGTTGAGGACCCCGGGGACGTGGGTGTATATGAACTCCACTTGCAGTTTTGCCTGTACCATCCAGGCTTGGCGGGCACACTCTGCGAGGACGGAGTTGCGTGCCCGGCTGGTGGTGAGTGCCTGGACATGTTGTCACAGAATACCTCCACGGTCCCAGTCTGTGAGGAAGGTATTCATGGCATAGATGGTATTGAGCGCCTCCAGCTCGGCGATGCACGACACGGGATCGGTGCCCCCGATTCCTGTGAGGCAGGCATAGACTATGAGGCACTTGGTCGGCGGGCCCCTGGGAATGAGTGCGTGACCGTTCCAGCCCTCGGCAAACTGGAGGAACCACGCGAGGTCCTGCCGCATGTCCGAGGACACGTTGACGTAGTACCCCTTCATGCCTCTCAGTGCCTCCAACAGTTTGCTAACGAACGGCCGTGCCGGCCATATACATTTTGACACGTGGAGGACTTTCTCGAGGACCGACTGCAGCTGACGCTTGGTGAGGGACCGATTGCGGGAGACGGTCCTGACGTGGTCCCCTGGCTTGGTGCCTGGGCTTTATCCTTGGCCTCGGGGAGGCTGAGCTCCCTGAACAGGTCCCGTGCCAGGTTGAAATCTGAGGCCGCCTTGTTGAGGTCCGAGAGAGTATGATCAAGTCGTCCAGGTACATTGCTGCCTCAATACCCTTGGACCCGAGGATCTGGACTATCGTCTCGGCGATACACTGCATGTGGTACAAGGAGGCACGGGCACCGAAGGGCATCGCAGTATCGCAGTAGAAGCCCTCCTCCAACTCGAAGCATAGCACTGGCCAGTCCAACATGTCGCAACAGAAGTTTTTATATGCCCTGGAGATGTTGATACTTGACATATAACTCCCCGGCCCCGAGGCCACAAGGCGCCGAACGAACCCATAGACCATGCTCGCGCTCCTATCCATACACGGAATTTTTGATGATGTAGGAGCTGACCCTTTTGTCACGAGGATATGTCATGTCCGTAATCACCCTACGGTCGCTGCTGGCCCGCTTCTCCCGTGTCATCAACGGCGACACGTGACACCAGGGGACGAAGGGGGCATGGCCGAACGGCCTTAGTAGGTTTGAGAGTGAGCCCTCCTTCTCGATGAACCTGCCGACCTCCAAGGGGAAACCCGTGGCACTGGGGTGGCTCTGGATACCCTGGATATCGGTCACGGGGCCCAGGTATCCTAGGGGGAATCCGTATCTAATGAAGTCCAGGAGCTCGGCCTTCCCGGGAAGGTTGGACAGATAGCGAATCCACGCCGCAATGTTGAGGTCTGACCCGAGGGCATTGGGTAGGCCCATGCGCCTCACCTCCTCGTATATGAACGCATGACCCGGGGGACCAGGGCCGGTGAACTAGGGCCACGTGTCCCGGCGGTGCTCGGCGAAGGCTGTGGGGTCTGTCCGGGCTCACACATTTCTTTAATGGCCGCAAAGTTGGGGGTGTTACTTTTGTCCCAAGCGGTAGAGAGAACCCCAGACGCAGTAACACTAACACTACCCGTGTCTATTGGTGGTGGTGCTTTGCGGTCATCCTTTGGAGGTGGGTCCCGCCCTTTACTGTTGTTGTTTTGGTACTCCACATGGTCTCCACCCCATCCCCACCCGTACCAGTGCGTGCACGTGAACCGGGAGGTGGAGGGTTGTCACACGCCTCGCTTACTCGTGGGGCGCGTCCGGTCCGTTTTTTAAACTGTGTTGTTTTAACTCAGTGGGCCGCACCGCGTGTTTGGCCTGGGGTGTCTTGCGAGGTGCGGGGGTCAGTGTGGGTTGACTGCTGTCATAACCGACACCCCAGGACAGATTCCTGTTACAAGCCTGTAGTGAGTGTGTGCACATCCTGTCCACCGAGTCGCAGAAGGAGCAAATATGAATCCACTTTACTCCACCGTCCTGATGGCCGTTACGGTGGCGGCAACCCCTCTCCGAATTGTAGGCGCGGCAGGGAGCCTCCTTGCTGCCGGCCTTGCTGCTGTCCAGTCCATTCTGGGCGGTCGTACCCGTCATAGCGAGCCAGACCCGCTCGTCTTGTATGCGGGTGTAGTCTCTCCAATGAAGGCGGCCTGCCTCCACCTGGTCAAGCACGTGGTTGGACCAACGGCGAACCCCGGCCCACGGTCTCGACTGCGCGTCCACGGAGACCTGGTGGAGATGGCGATACATATCGTCCCGGTCCTCCGGGTCCACGGCACAGACGTCTTGCATCAAACCCAAAAAAGCACTGATGTACTCTAATGGGCCGAGGGACCCCCTGACCTCGAGCTTTTGGGCTATGGTGTAGAAACCCTCTCGCTCGACGAACATATAAGGTTTTGAAATCAATTTGGCAACGGTTAAATCGGAAACCAGCTTACCGGCCGTGCAGTCGGTCCATTTCCCGCTGAAGATACTTGTTTGTGGTGTACCGCTACCGTAGTTGACGAGGTGGCGGCAGCATCCTCGCGGCTTGGTCCTGGGCCCAGTCCCGTGTCCGATCGTCCGCAGCCGAACGGGCACTAGCCGGCCTCGAGGTTCTGTCCGGCGACCGTTGTCGTGACATCGTCTGAAGCGCTTCCATTACGCCGTCCATTTTCTTGTAGATACTCTCCACGCTGTTTTTGACGTCCCCGGGCCCGGACTCGAGTGCAACAATCCTCAAGGTTTTAACGCTCCAGCCATGCTCCGATACCGACTCCACGTGGTCCGTACCTTTCACTGTCAACTCCGAAGCCGTATCGCCGCCAGTTTTAGAGGTGCTCGGCCCCGCATTCATCGTTGTTGGTGCCATTTCCACTTTAAACCGTAATCCTCTACTTCTCTGTATTTTTTTGCTATGGGTGGCAGCCGTATACCTAGGGGGTATGTGTCTGGCGCGGGCACGCGGTGAGCCAAAAGGACGAGAAAAGTGTAGTATGTCTGTACTGGATGAGGTGTAGAGCAGAAGTGAGAGGTAGGTCAGTGTTGAGCACACACACTTTGAAGTGTGGTGAGTGCTAAAGCCGTGAGGTGGCAGGAGGGGCGCCCGTGCGGCGCGGTGCAGAGGGGAAGCACCAGGGGGGGCAATGACCACCCCTGACCAAAGGCCATGAGTCACCAATGACCTCTGTAGGGCCTTAGAAATTGTGGTAGAGAGAAGAGATGTCCTAAGAATAGAAAGAATAAAGAACCGTGTTAGCACAGAATTCTACATCTGGCACCCAAACTCAGTCGCTCAGAGTACTCTGACATATCTATTGCACCTGATGAAACTTTATCTGATCGACGAAAGCGTGCCCTCCATTCTGATGATGGTATGTGGGTACCAGAGACGTATGAGAAATAATGCTGTGATCAATGGTGACACCCTCTATGTGAACAACACTGGTTATTCACTCTTTGAGGCTAATGACATTCCTCTTGGCTTGCTCCCCCCTGATTACAAAGAGAGACACGGTCTGAATACTGAACACAGGGTAAACAGAGTTACCAATAATAATGTTAAGGAAATGGATGAGGGTCCGCCACCACTCGAGGTGTTGCCCCAGGTAAATGCAGCTAGAAATAGATCAAACACCACTGATATTGGAACAATCAAGAAACATATTGCCGATCAGGTAGTAGGAACTGGTCCAATACGGGACTGTCCGTGTGAGATAGCCTTTTCCGGCCGGGGGGCTTACCTATATATTTGCATATATATTCTATAATTTGTTAACACAGACAACTATCGAGTATTAATGAAAGCAACAATTTACTTGAATCAATTTTTTCTAATGAATGCCATGACATGACTTACTGAAACAAGCATTTACTTATTTATGTTTTCTACTAAAGGCCCGACATAGGGCAGTATCTCAAAGGCAACTCAACCTCTACATGCCAATTTAATGGAACCTGGTTCCCTGAACTTCCGGAATGTTACAGTGTGTACAATAATTCAGTCTATGACCTTCAGATCTAATCTGCCTATTCTTCAAGGACTTACTCACATTTAACAGTAATGAATGGTTAATGATTACGCAATCATATTTGATGAATATTTACTGAAAATAATCATATAATGTCATGGATATGATTATGCATGACACTAAAGGAATTCATACCCCTGTTCAGAGGTGTCTATAATATTCTATGAAAGTATATTTATCTGGCACTTTTCATAATTTTGCAGGCAAGCCTAATGAAGGCCTATCCATAAGTCAAGTCAACAAAATGGAGTCTTCGTCTTGGCTTTTAGGATCACTAATAGGATTACTTATCTATAGTTTTTGCTATGTTTGAATTGATGCACGGACATTATTGACCGTAATTGATGTAAATGTGGTTTACGTTTGCAGCGTTTCTAAGGATTTCCAGACATTTGATAATGAAGAGACATAGTGAGGGTGGCTGAATTACATCTTTTGTTCTTGTCGGGAATATAAACCTTGTTCTTCAAACTTGGTTTGCATTTCTGGCACAAAGCAACACATAACAGATTTCATTCAGCCAACCTGAATATGTCTCCATATAATGATGATTACATTTAGTGTATAATATCTTTTATAGTATAGTGAAATAAAAGCAGTATCAATAAAATGAACGATCCTTTAATCCACTTATTCTAAGAGAAATGTACTTGCCGATTGCCGATTATATTAGAAATTGGTATCCCTGTCTACACTCTGCAAGTACATATTACTATGCCTATATCCAGTCTAGGGTTTGTTTAATTATCTACGAACGGCTATAAGGCTGGGCGATACGACTTACAAAGCGATGAGGGACCTCAGTGACGATCCTCTGTAGATGCCGTATAATAATGCTTGGCCATGGTGGACCTACCAGACCATTCGTTCAAATCCTTGTGGTATTGACGCAGATCTTTTGTGAATGATAGGCTGTAATACCTAAGGTTGGATTCACATGATAGGATTCATGTACCTCATATGTTTCAAGAGTTCATGGGTGACCCATGACCTTTGGTCAGGGGTGGTCATTGCCCCACCTGGTGTTCCTCTCTACCGTGCCTCACAGGCACCCTTCTTGCCCCCTCGTGGCTTTCACATGTACTGTGCAGGTACATGCGTCCCCTCGACCCTCACCTCACCCTCACTCCTGCTTGACCCTCCACTCAGTATGCACATACTCTACATTTTTCTTCCCAGCCACCCTCAAACTTTTCTTATCTTCCTACTATCAGAGAGCTATTTTTATTATTATCAAATACAATGTATAATCTTTTATATACTCACTTCATTGTATTACTTAACTATATATCATTATCATAATTGACATAATACTCTATCTGTCAATTATCCATTCTATTGCTATTATACCGTCATATTAACAATTGCATTATTAATATGTTGTCCAGTAAGGTCAACAGAAAAAATTTATCTATCACAAATTCAATAAAATTTTATTTTCCCAAGCCACGCTTCTCTCTTTACATCCAGGGTAGGCGTAATGAGGTTCTGTTTATTTTGAGGGGTAAATGTCACCAACAATTAAAGGGGAAAACATGTCTCAGGGAAATGGAACCCTACAATTTAGATGAAGGGATTGAGTTAGAATCTCAGCAGGATTTGTCTTGAATAAACACCCTGTGAGGTACATGAATCTCATCATGTGAACCCTGCTTTACACAGTGAAGGGTGGGGTCTGCTGATTAATATGGATGAATGAGGTTAAATATGCTCTTACGACAGTCTTGTTTAATGATGTAAGGTATCGTCCGGCAATACAGTCCTACCCGAAGATACATGGGTAGTTTGTCAACAAGTGTTGAGAGAAACGGACTCCCATTGTCGCTAGATTTTTCGTTGGCGTACAGAAAAGTGTCTCTAGGGTATTGTAAGTGAATCTGACTGACAAGAACAACCATAATTATCAATTAAATCAGCAGAAATATGTTTATTATAAAAACTGGCATTACAAGAGGAACATGTTTGATTCATTTAGTTATATTCATTCATAACTATAAAATATAAAATAAGATACCCAAAACGCCAGTTTGTGGCACCTGTTGCTGTGAGTATGAACCCTTGTTGATTCAGCAGCCAATCAGAACGCAGATCACAAATGCCTACAGTGTCAACCCCCGGAGTTTATATATATAAGCTGTCTGTCAATAAAATCAATCTTCTCATGCCTCATAACTGTTCCCTTTATTTCTGTGTACAAGCTCTGAACCCTTTCCTCTTGGCCAGTTCCATAAAGTCATCCATAAATGTTGAATAAAATTGACCTATACATCGTCTCTGGGTCTCCTTGGTGTACAGAAAAGGGCCTTCATGTACGACCCTATAGTATTCAACGGGCCCCTGGGTCCCTCAAATTTACAAGGTGTAGTGGGACTGGAGTGGTCACTCGAAATACCCGGGATCACAGCCATAGCTGTCCAGGGGTATATATATATAGAAAGTGGTATTAAGCCAGAGTGATTTATTCATGGTCATAATGCTCAGGCTCCATTTCTTTACTATTGTAGCTGATTCATAATAATCATTGAATTACTAGTTTCTCTTCTAAATAGCAAGTTTTGAAAAATAACAGATTTATGATAGGCTACCAGATTTATGATCGTTTTTTCCTTGGATTTTATCTACACATGCAGATTTTACCCTGCCTAATATAACACTATTCTTCTTAAAAGCAGAAGTTCAGATAGTAAAAGAAAACCAATAAGTATATAAGAGGGGTTAGCATCGTTCTGATATCCATATGAAACTTGAGACTCTTGAGATTTGTGATCTGAACCTGTAAAACAAAAAACCTATAGTTTGTTATATGGCAACAATATCATTCACTAAGAATTCTGCAATAGAGGCTTCATAAAGAATAGACTGCCATGTGCACAATAATGGGACCCAATTTAAATGAATGAATTAGTAAAAGTTTTAGATACAACAAGAAAATTTAGCAAAACAAGATACAATATTTTCTAGATAAATGTTCTCTTTTAATTAGTAATCATTGACACCACAAACCAGCATAACAATAATATCTCGATTACTCAATACTGACATGTATTACTTGGTCCCAAAATCCATTGAAACAGGTCAATGTTCTCTTATTGTGAATCTCTGAATGGTATGAACATGCTACTTTTATAGTTTCTCCATGATCATTGAGATGTTGCAGAATCTAATGATTTGTTTATCTCAATATGAATACTACTTACAAAGTAAAGCATAATAGTCATGTAACCCACCTCGAAAGCAGGTCTGAACTGCTGGAATCCAAGAACCTTTGTTGCAAAAGATTGCAGTTCTGTTTGTGCAGTTCAGTGGTCCCTGTTTCCCGTGTAGGGTATACGCTGGCCAGTGTTGATATTGCTCAGATGTCACAGATCCATTATGAGGCCTTGTGCAGTTTCCTACAAGGAGATGTTTCATAGAGTGCATTAGCAATTAAGGTTTGGCATTCTAAAACCAGTGTTATTATTAAACAGGGGAACATGTTCTGCATCTATGAGGAGGAGGAATGCTGATTTTGTTGTACTAGGCATAGACACATTCATATTTCAAGACCTTTTAAAGTAGCAGACCTGACTTTGTTATAGTTATTTCTGAACAAGGGCTTCCACTGAAAATGAATCAAATCCTTTATTGCTAGTATTATTGTAAGATTTGATATATTTCTCAATTCAAGATCCAGATGAACAAATGTGAATAACAGTAGGATAATATGGGGATTTTATTGTCCAGTTTCATATCCGAAACATCATATCTTACTTGGACAAATGATGTTTGGTTTCCACTTTCCTTGAAAGGTAAAAGCGGTCCATTGATCTTTGTGTGGTTCATTATAGCATCTAGGAATGAATAACAATATATGCGAACATAATGGTTCCTCACTGGCCACCACAATTACCTTGGTATGGGTTGTCCTTTGTTATTATGCCAACTTCTGATGTTACATTCTGAGATTACATTTACAACATAATATATTTTACAGCAACATTCTTATAGGACAGTTGTTAGAGTTAAAATATTGAATTTCTTAAAAGTGTGGTTGACATTACAATTTAACATTTTTTTTAATTAGATTTATATAATACTATCTGGTGAAATGTGGTATTGTTGGGGTTCTGTGCATGTCCAGGGTATTTTCAACCTTTGCCAGGGTATAATCATCAAACATTGTCCAACATGTTTTATTTCTCAGCTCTATGCAATAAAATACATATTTATATACATATATAGCATTACTTGTTTATTTTATCACTGTAATCTACTCTACTTCTGCCAATTATGATCGCTACTTGCCTGGTAGAGATAGATAATTCATAACAATAAGTGGGTAATTCTATTCTACACCTTCAATTAAGTAAGGGAGCTAGATATGATTGGAAGGTGGATGGCTCTACTGAGGCTAATGTGGCTTTTACAATTTTGATCACTTAACTTTCCCTCAAAATCTCACATATGGACCAGAAAGTTAATTCAAACCAGAAACATAGAAACAAAGATACATAGCTTAACAGCTATAGTGTGTGTGACAACCAATAACTTCAAGGTTTCCGCAATCAATAGCTAAAGGTAAGAATGTGACTAGAAAGTAAATAGGATTTAAATTCATTGCATCTGCAGACTATGAATTTTCATATTTGAATATAAATATGTGATAAGTAAAAAAGGTTTTACAGCTAGATATGCCTTTACAAATTGGTTCTTTGTCACTCCATGTATCATCCCTGAAACATGTCCTATTCTTGTTACCCATCAATATGTAACCAATGTTACATGAATATTGAATCGAATGGCCAACTGTAAAAGGTGGTTGTGGTTCAAACCATCCACTTCGAATTGAAACTGGTGGTGAGCATCTCAGATCTGAAGTGATATATGTGTATTCCTTGTTATTTTCCTTGGTGATTGTTACAATGCTTGTTATGTCATATTATCCAATCCAAAGGATACTGAAGATAATTATTGTATTTCATATATTGTATGTTCAGCTACCAACTATTTACAATCTAATAAGGGCACAAAGGTCAAAGCCAACATCTATGTGTAATTTCACAGATTAAAAAAACAAAATAGGGGCTTTTCAAAATAACTGTGTGTGTGAGTTTGTAAGTTGCTGGAAACATATTGGTTTTGGGAACCAATGACCCTATTTAACTTAATGACTTAATAAAGTTTTTCCTTTAAGAGGTCAAGAAACACTTGCATTCAAATAATTCACGAATTATGCCTAAAGCTACTCTTTGCTAATAATGAATATACTTTTCTGTTTCTTTGACCTAAGGCAATACCTAAGATTTGTCAATTGATCAATGAATATATTGACATGTAGCTATATACATATTGCTGTCTATTCACCTTCACAGTAGGGAGTACTTCCACTCCATGTGCCATCTGCTTGACAGGTCCTGTTTACCTGACCAACAAGTTCATAATTCTCTGAACATATGTATCTTATCATTTTCTTATAGCCAAAGATGTTCTTCTTGACTGGTTCAATACGTCCATTCATCAGTGTTTATTCTCACATATAATCTCTAAAATGTACGAATAAAATACACTGTGTGAAGTGAAAACATTTCAATATTTAAAGATAGCCATTATATGACATCCACACTGAGATCGAAACAGAATTGGGAAAATAACCTGTGCCAAATGTTCCTGTCAGGGCGCTAATGTCCGATTTTCAAACCATGGAAGATAATATGTATAAATATATAAGATATATCAATACACTGATTTAGGTACTAACAAGTAAATACATGCTTAGTTATCATCAATATTTAAAAAAATGAGAACATGTGTATAGATTCCCACAGGTTTTTAATTTTTTCACGCTGGGTGATGCCTTCAGGCATCAACCAGGGCTGGCCGGGTGATGCCTCAAGGCATCAACCGGGGCTGGCCGGGTGATGCCTTGAGGCATCATTTACAAAATATTCGTTTTTTAAGATAAAATTGGAAATAATGGTCCAATAAACATGAAACTTTCAGAGAATGTAGATATAACATCATATTTGATATTCCGGGCGAAATAGAAAATAGTATTAAATATCATGTGTCATGTCACGTGATACATAGATCAAAATGTTCACAATAGGCCTATATGCCCGGCCTCTAGTGGTAGTCACTGGCACTAGTACCCGGTTCCATGACTGTACCCCCTGCTGCGGGTACCCGGCGCGATAGGGTTAAACAACATCCAATTATGACCATATAACATGTTAGATGTGTAGGATCAATAAATTGATAACAATTTAAGATAAACGATCTTACTCTCGCATTTTAAATCGGTTCCTTCTGATAATTCCCATTGGCCATGTCTCCTACATGTATACTGCTTTCTAGAATTCAACGGTTTGTAGCCAGCTGCACATTTATATGTCACAGTGCTCCCTGATACTCTAGACACTCTTTCCTCTATGCTGACCTCATTTTTCATTTCTGGTAACTTCCCACAAGTTTGATCTTGTAATTCAGGTCCCACATGACATGGTCCTGCAATGAAAGGATGCCTCACAGGAACAACAACCTTAAACTGATAATAAACTACTTATTCTTTCTCTACTACATCTCATGACCAGTATTTATATAAAGGCACAGCGATAATCTTTTAAGGCATCTATCATAAACTATAATGAATGATTCATTTTGGCTGTCCACTATCTTAGATTTACACTCACTGGGATGGAACACACCCAATACCTGAAGTATTGTCAAATTTATTATTTAAATCAAACTTTAATTTGTCAGGATCATTTTCTTTTGATAGAAATATTCAGCAAACGAGAGATGTAAGGACGTCCTGACAAAGGAAATATGTTTCCCTTGTATTATGTACCTAGAAAATACATGACAATATCAAATCCATATTGAGAGTGTGCTGGGAGGGCTGAAGCATTATTTATTATATACCAATGATGTATATATATAGTAGATATGCACTGCCATTTCGCCATATAACGTAAAAGTACTAGGAGAAAACTCAAGCATGCTTAGCGAGTAGCAGGGACTAGGCTAAATGCACGATATAAGATTGCTGTGCGACAAAGCGCACCATAGTGGGCCATAGTTGGCGGATGCTACACCCCCGCGAGAGGGTCTTATTTGAGTGAAATTCACACACAGGTATGTAATAATATACTGAAGAGGTTTCTTTCAACAGTTTACTGAACCTATGTTATTATATGTACTGCATGTGTTGCCACATGTTGCTATGTATACTGAACATGTTGATTACACGTTGCTGCATGTATTGAACATATTAAAATACCAGTATCACAGTGTATTGACAATGTTACATTACGGGGGAGAGTAGACATCGCCTGAATTATGATTATTGTGGTATGTCTTGGTGGAATTCCATAATTTATGGTTATATGACGAAAATAGAACGACCTACTATGCATGCACAAGCATCACAACTCGATGGGAATTTACATTTACCACAGATCTCGGCCAAAAGAAATCACTAAATGTATGTATGTATTAGTAATTATCACGCCCAATCATTTTCGATTTATTTAAAGATATTTGGACAACTTAATACATAGACATAGGTTTATGTCAGGTCATAATTACCTATGAGGCTACCTGTAGGGATGACAGGACCTGCAGATTGGGAATAAAGGTGTATGTTGGATCTCACAATATATTCACAATATATCAATGTCCAGATATGACAAGTGTGATCTACTAGAATTGCTCTCACCTATTTATTTCATTAGTATGATCATCTAGGTTTTCATGTATAGTTATGAATAGAGGACTAATGCCTCAAAAGAACAAAAGAAGTAGAAAATAGACTGTACTACAATAGTATTATAATAAAATGAAGTATAAAGTAGCTCTTAATACTAAAAATTCGATGAAGTGATGAGCATGGTAGCAGAGGATTTTGGAGGTAATTTGCTGTTTGACCGGTGTTGATCCTGCTTCAAGTCTGTGGGTTTCCCAGCTTATCTTAGGAACTAATCACACTTACTCTTTTTAATCTAATTTAATTCAATTAGTATATGTATCATGAAGACGTAAGTCAGTTCAGTTTCTTGAAGGGGTTGTGCTGTTATGGTTGATGGTATTGGTAGGTATTGCTGTGAATCGTGTTGCTATGGGTGTTGGGATTGACGGGTATTGATTGTACACATATAGACAATTATGACTTGATCAAGCTGTCATGTCTATCCAAGATAGCATTTCATCACCCATTAGGAGAAACTATTGCATTTTCTTGATGTTTATCTAATATGATTGTAATGATGATGGAAGATCTAGTACATGGTACACTTATTAATAGCTGCCCCATTGAATACAGTCACTAAATGTTAAACCTATGCCTATGGAGTTTTTTATTTGACCATACATAATATTGCGTTGAATCTTGGTGATATCAACTAGTTTTGGCACATAACACTCATCAACAATGGTATTGAGCAAAAGCTTAGATGTAAGTATACAGATTTAGAAGATGTATGGCCATATAATTTGTTTATAAATGACAAAGGAAATAATTACATATTGGTGTTGTCCAGTCTCCATTCCTTTTACACAATGACCTGATGATTATACACGTGTCGCTACATTTATATGTAACGTTGTCTCCTACTCCATATCTCCTTCGTCTTTCAATAAGTACTCCCCCACTCACTGCTGGCGGGGTGCTGCAACCTGTCATCGAGATGGAATATGTACATGCACAATTAAATTCTGTTTTGCTTATCAAGTTTTCATTTTTGCCATATTGTCCCTCCATGTTCCCATTTGTGCATCAGAATTGAGTATCTTAATACAGAGTAATAATATTTGAGGTATGAAAAGAGATATATACATTCAACCAAATGTATGAGGAGGCAAGGTTATGATCTATGGCCATTTCCCAACCTAGTTTATTTAAATGATTGAGATTATTTAAGAAACTACATAATATGTAATACTGCATTTAAGTGTTTGCTATTATATCCAAGTATATTTTCTATTACATGTTCACTTGTTATGCGAGAATTGAATAGCATAGTGGAACTCTAAGGGGAATATCATTTTCATGTTAATGTCCCCTTACAAGAAAATTTATATTTTCATACATATCTGTGCAGGACAGCATATTTCAGTTTACCATTTAAACAGGAAATCTCTGAACACGGTCTTGTATTTCCAGTGGTGAATTGTGATCCAAGGCACAAAAACAAGAAAATCAGGCATGCTCTGAAAAAGAAAGAGTTGATAAACCATTGATTTAGGCACATTATAACTTACAAGAACAGGGATTGGTAGGGGAGGGTGGATATTTCCAACCACACTATTTTCTCAGATTCATCATGAGTTTGTAATGTAATTTTGGTCACACAGCCTTCTATATAATAGACTATTCTCATCAATCAACAGTCCTACATCTTCATACCATCACTGTTCAGATAAAAGAAAGGTAATTCTGCCAGTCAGTGCCGTGTCCTTCATGTAAGGTCTGCAGAATTTTTATTAGAGCTATCGTATACATGGAAAATGTAGGGGGACTTAGGAAACCACTACCAATTGTTTATGAACTAGTAGATATCATAACCATTGTATACAGATTTCCAATCTGTGGTATACAGGTGACTCTGTAAACCACTTGAGGTTGATGTCGTAGTTCATTCGATAACGCTTGTGTATCACTTCGCGTCAAACATTTGTGGTTTACGGCCTCCTAATCACAAAACCATTGATTATTGTCTACACACCCCTCACCTCTTGCATCCGCCACTGGTTATCATGTATGTAAAGTATTCACCTATATATACAATGTGTATTGGAACTTACCTTTCCATCTTGGTTTGGGCTGACATGTTTGATTTATGCATTTGTCTTGACGTGATTCCTTGCCTTTGGTGTTGAGTAATACAGAGAGAGTAGATAAAAATATTACGGGCTATAGGATTGCACGTTGTAATATCTATAACGATGGTTACAACTTAGATGCACAGACAGGATATATGTAGATCGATTTGGTGTACTCTATTTACAGGATGGGACATTTGCTTTCTTATCTTATCAAAATCAACCGAACAGCCACCTAATTATGTCTATAGATCATCTGGGTCAGATCCTTCTTTCATGTTTGCTGGTCCAATACTAAGAGGGAACACTAAGCATCAACATAGTCATAGTGATCATCCGCTAACAGTAAAAGGTCACTTTGAACAAATTTCCAGCAGCCAAACCGACATGAGGAAGTTTATGCTCTGAACTAAATGTTCTAAATTATTGTGAAGCATCGAGGACTCAGTAGTTACCTAACTATGCTTTCTGTAATTATTGTTTATCCTATGATGTCATATCCCTTCATGTCTATTCATTTCTGCTATTCAGTCTTCTACCCTGTGTTTTTCCTTATGACTTTTTATTGTTGGTAAAGCAGCTATTCCACCAAGCCGGCGTTACCCCCAACTGGGCTCCTTGTGGTCACCTGTTGGTCGCTGGTGGGAGTTGCCGGCCCAAGTCTCACAACGGCGGCGATAATCTTCTTGGTGGAACAGCTCTTAATGTCGAAATACTTCTTCATAGCTGATGCCAATGCACATCGGCCCATCGCCGTCACCCGCCAGAACTAGCTGTTTATGGTCGCCTACCACCAGCTGGGGCCAATAGACTGAGAACAGCCGCGCATTATGAGCGAAAACTTGTTAAATGTTGTTATATTTTTCCAGAAACAGGCAAAGCAGTGTCTATGTCTGAAAAAAAATTTGTAAAATGCCTCCCATAAAGTATCGCCAGCAGAATACTGTTTCATTTGATTTCTAGCACCGGGCAGCCGGCGCCATGAGCTTTTTCGGGATACTTTTTCGCCTCTCGCCCGCAATATACTGTGACACACACCATCAAGATCAACCGGGCCATACCCAAGATGCGCTGAACGACGAGCAGAGACCAAAATTTCAGACAGTTTGGGTACTCTGGGCTGAATTCTAGCACCAGAGCATGCTGCACACATTCATAACATCAAGGCTAATCTTTATTTACCTTCATTGTTCAGCTTAATGTAGAATTCAGTGCAAAATTGACGAGCTATCAGCGTTCCCACACAAATCCACACATATCGAGGTGGCACACTGCTCCCCTCGATATGCGGCTTTCGTGGATACAGAGCACCTATTGGATGATCGGGGAACTAGGCTTGCGCATTAGTGTGGCCAACATTCACCAGATGACAGCAGCAAACCCATGGCATGTTCATCGCCCCGCCTGGGTTGGCCAGCCGCAGTGCTTGATGGAACTGCCTGCTGGGCGCCTGCCAGGCAGTGTGTGTTCACCTTGTGGTCTTTGGTGGGCCAGAAATAAATATTTCGGTGCAACAGCTCAGAGAATTTAGAGGATTAGGGCCAGCCAAGCAGTCAGGCACATGCAGAGTGCCTGTTTGGTGGAATAGCTGCTTAATTCATACAACAGTGCTCAGTTTTGAAGCAAAGACCTAAGTGTAAGAGTTGCTATTGAATAACTCCTTAAATATCCTCATGTGAGGAGGTGATTCATCTCGCTTGGTGATAAGTTGACATATGATATGTAATATGCATCTCTCATGCTATGTCAGGAAACCGATCATGCTAGAAAGTGTTACACTCCAATTTCCCTATTGAGAAACAAGTGTGCACTTTTCCTTGGCTTGACTAATTAGACTCGCTCTGCGTGAATAATCCGGAGGAAGAAGGAAGACACTGAATATTAGGCCAATTCACACCTTGCGATATTTTCCCTTGCGATATAGGTGAAAAGGATTACAAGGGCCAACCATGCAGGGGAGGGGGGAAAGTTGTCGACTTCTTCCATTCCTCCGGCGGTCTGCACCGCGGGTGGGGGCGGAGATATCGCAGAGGGACTTCTCAACACATTTTGCGATATATTTCTTTTTTTTTGTTCAAGTTCTTTTATCGGATCATAAAGTTTACATTCCTTTCACGGGTAGTTTGCGTACAATAGTCGTTCCAATAAAAGAGATACCATAGATATCTCCTCAGCTTCAGCTCTTGGCTTGCGCTGGTTTTCAGTAGATATCAATACAGAGTGAAACACAATGATGTATTTGTGGGATACATATGCTCAAGTCCCAGCCTCAAAACATTAAAAGTCTCTTGTGAAGCAGCGAAATACAGGTTTGTCATGTTATACCAACCTAAGACGAATTTAGCAAGGGGAGGTTATGCATTGAGGCAAAATTATTTCGGTATTGATTCGTACAGAAGGGTTTTAGAAAGTCTTTTAAATTTTGGATATGTTTCAACATTTCTAACCAAGGCCGGTAATGAGTTCCAGTAATTTTGTGCTTTTTGTAATTTCTCTAACCAGTAGTTCGATGCATTATAATAGAGGAGATCACCATAATCGAAGTATGGGAGTATATATAACATTTAAAAATTCTAAGAGCAGTGGCTTTATCTAAAAAGGGTCTCAGTTTACCAATTTGGTATATTCGGTGCCCCACTTTTCTAAGTAGTTCTTTGATCAATATGCATGTCATAATTTAGTCCCTGGTCTAAAAGGTATCCTAAGTACTTGTAGTTTTTAACATTCTGTAGTTCAATTCCTTTAATAAACAGTGGTATATGGCCGATTTGTTTGCATTTATGGGCTGTACCAAAAATCATATATTTAGTTTTTGTAATATTAACAGTCAATTTGTTTTGATCAGTCCATAAATCAAATTTATCCAGCGCATATTGTAGTCTTTCCCTAATTTGGTCTGAATGGTTTCCTTCAACGAAGATAACAGTATCGTCAGCATATAATTTGATACTAATATTGGGTATACATGAAATAAGATCATTGATAAATAATAGGAATAATGATGGGCCTAAATTTGACCCTTGGGGGACACCGCAGACCACCCCATCCAGTCCTGATAATAATCCATTAACTTTGGTTTGCTGAGCTCTATTTTCGAGGTAATTTTTAAATAATAATAAATTTTCTTTTTTAATTCCGTAACACTTAAGTTTTTGGAGGAGGATGGAGTGGTCCACGGTGTCGAAGGCCTTTTTGAGGTCGATAGAAACAGTTCCTACAGCCATGCCAATATTCATTGAACGTAATACAGTGTCGGTGAAATCAGTAACAGTTTGTAAAATGGAAAAAACCTTTCCTAAAGCCACCTTGTTGGTCAGTTAATATATTACAATTTTTAACATGTTCCACTAATCTATCATTAATAATTTTTTCCATTAATTTTGCTTGTAGAGGGAGAACAGATATTGGGCGCAGGTTTGTACAGTCAGTATGGTCCCCCCTTTCGGTATGGGTGTGATAATAGCCTTTTTCCAACTATCTGGAATAGAGTCTTCTAAAAAGATCTTATTCATGAGATTAGTAAAATTGGTTTTAATAAGCATAAGGAAGTCTTTGAATATATTTGTTTTAACATTATCTATGCCTGAGGTTTCTTTTTCTTTTTCTGCTAGAATTAGTTTAGTGATTTCCTTTTCATCAGTTTTCATTTCCTTACAATATCTTCCGTTGTTCAGTGGGAAACGTCGCAAGACTGGGTTCTAGGGTCAGATCCACATAGGATATTCTTCTTGGCTCATTAAAAGTCTTTTTATCATTTTTCTAGATACATTCATTATAATAATAACTTGTTTTGGGCCCAATATGGATACTTCAATGAATTTCAGATCTGTATATTGTAATGAAGACGCGACTAGAGGAATTACCGGTTGCCCGCGCACCAACACAGAAGGGTTTATTACAGAGAAAAGGGCTACACAGCCTGCCCAGGGCTCAGTCATTCAGGTTATATCATTCAACAGTACTACACTCTTGGGCTGACAGTCCCGGACTGCCCGTACAATCAGCGGCGCTCCCTTATAAGGAGACCTATGGGGGGAGTGCATGACGTCACTTCTCACAGAGTCTCGCGGCCCCCGAGAGAGCCTACCAACCCCGGAGTGACCGGAGAAGGACATCCCGCACCTCCCCCACCGCCGCTACATTATATATGTAAGAAAAGAAAATGATCAAGGGGACAGGAGGGACCAGGAAGCAGACTGGCGGTTGGCCAGGAAGCAGACCGGCAGTCTTACCAGACCCAGGGGGTCGCGCAAAAATGTTAGAATATCGCAAGGAAAATTTTAGATATATCTGAAGTGAAAGTCGTAGGCAACTTTTGTTTTTTTGGAGGGGGAAAGGTCACCGACAAAGTCCCCTCAGCAGATGGGAGGGTGAAAGGAGTGTGTGTGGGGGGGGGGGGGGGGGGTACAAGAACGTAAGGAAAAGAGTGCAAGGCAGACAGACCATGCGATTTGTCATCCTTGTAGTGTATCACTACGGGATGAACAGTAACAGGGTCTTTATAATGATAAGCTGGCTGTGGCTCAGATATGGATAAGTTATTTTCCAATTTTCCGCAAAATTCATATGTATGGAACAATGGGTATTTTCTGACTGCTTCACAAAAGTATCAGGACGTGTTGGCAGTCCAAGTGTTCTAACAGAATAAAGTTTGATAGCACAGTTTTGGTGTTTAACAAGCAGACATTGCTATTGCAGCATGACACAGGAAGGATGTACTTGGCAGACTTGCGGATACTATAAAAGTAAGACCTGCTGACCTTTGCGTTAGGAAATTCAGTGTTGTACTCTTTATGAATAATGTACATGAATTCAGTTAGTTGTACTTTCTGCACCTTTCTCTTGTTTACTTTCACAACATCTTTTTTGCCTGGAAGAATTATGGAGTGCTCACATCTAGTAAGGAAGTCAATGACATTTTTCTTTACACCACTATATTTTCTATGTTTAATAGTAGGTCCAGGAGGACCAGATAAAACTGTTCGTCTTTCAATATCAATATCTGCTGCAAGCTGCTTCTGGGCAGGGAGAGACTTCACTTCCTCAGGGGAGGACAAAGAAGAAAGTAATGATTTTTTTACTGATACTGGACTGTTTTTTCATGTTGGAACAAAAAGTTTCATAAAGTCCAACCTTGCGCCAAACACAGGGAGATTTACTTGGGGAGATCCCCTCCTTTCTAAGGTCGCTACTAGCGATCTCGGCCACATCAAAAATGGTTGCATCAGGGACTGTGACATTATCACCTGCGGCATTTACCTGTTGTTAATCTACAATACCTGGGCATAACTCAACCACATCATTTTCAGGGACATTACCTGGAGCTAAAACAGCCGCATCATTTTCAGGAACATTGCCTGGAGCTAAAACGACCACATCCTCTTGAGGGATATTGCCTGGAGCTAAAACAACCACATCCTCTTGGGTACATTGACTGGAGCTACCTCATTGTCTGCATCCTCTTGAGCAGAGATGTCAGTTTTCCACTTTTCCGTGGAAATCCACTTTTTCATATTCAGTACATGTAATTTCTTTAACTTGCATCAAACAAAGATAGTATTGATTTAGCCTCATTTCAGCCAATAAAACAGTGGTTTGAACCTCTCCACAGACCCTCAGCGCCATGCCTTGGCCAACAAGGACAATATCTTCCAAGTTTTCCCAGTCTCTCTGAGGCAGTAAAATCCACATGAAAATATTTCCACTTTTTTCCCGGATACCAACTGACATCCCTGTCTTGAGGGACATTGCCTGGAGCTACCTTGTTGTCTGCATCTGTAGAGATGTCCTCGGCCGCATCCAAACTAGAGACATCAATATCACCATCTTGCACCTCTACTGCCTCAGGAGTAGTGCCTGGAAAACGGGAAAATGCAATCGCTAAGGAAAAATTTTAAGTCTGTTTAATGCAGTATTTCCACATGAGGAGATGTGCCTGTAAAAGAGAAAAATGCAATAACCAAAAAGAATAATCACTGAAAATTTGTATTGCATATTTTTAACTGTGGTAAAGAAAGAAGTACTTACCCAGACCAGCAAGGAAGTCCTCATATGACACCTCAACGGGTTGTTTCTGCGACTCCAGTTGTTGAAGCCGCTTATGTAGGGCCTCAACTTCCTGTTCTGCTACCACTGCACGAAAGCCACTATTCTATTTATATATACGCCATCGCAGAAGTGCATGTATTGGCTGAATATTGACTTGTTTTCACATAATTATATGTATATATTTATGCCCAGGCCTTATATATGGACGCGTTTTGGCTGTATTTCACGCCCAGCATATATGAGAGGAAATATCCTCTCCCCTCACAGCCTCCAGCCCGTTTGTGTTGGTAGAAGTACAGGTGTCCTCAGTAGGAAGCCCTCCCCCACCTCCCCCCGCCCGCTCTCAGTGAAGCCCTCTTCACTGGATGCTTATATACGCCTACAGATGAGGTGTTTACGCACGGGGATTTGGACGACCTTGTATACGTATAAAAACCTACTTATATGCTGGGTGCATCCATATGTAAAATAATGATGTTTGTGAAGTATACATGACGGGCCTCCCTCTCCAGCCGTAGTTTGTAATACAAGTGGTTCTTGCGGGGAGTACTCGACCCTTCAAAAGTGTGCAAATGAGGAAAATATTCTTTAAAGGCATATCCTACAATTCACAGTGGCACCACCTGGTGATTTTTGAATAATTCTACATGAGTAAATTTAACATTTTGTCAAGTTTATCCAATCTCAAAAGGTAAAATAGGCCAATTTGCATTTGCTTGATTCACATAGGAAATCTACTGAAAAATATGGTTTTCTTCAATTCTTTCAAAAACAAGGACGGTGACCTATGGTTTTTAAAACATAAAGAAGTAATACTATATATGTACTATATTCTGAGAAAATTTGAGGAAAATGACATGGTTTTTACTATGTGAAAAAATGCTTTTTAGAATTTCTATATATTCATATATAAAATTATTGTCATATTGATCTATAAATCAAAAACTAGTACAGTGGCCCCCAATTTTTAAGTTAGATATGTGTTCCACAACAGTTGGAGATGATCTTATTAAATTTTCAGGAAATTGACATGGGTTTTAATTTTAAGGCCAAATTGTCCGATATGCGTTTAAGAAATATTGCAGAACTGTTGTAAAGTTCAGGGGGGTCAAGTAAAAGACATTTAGTTTGGTTGAATATCAAAAATTGAGTGGTTACTGCCATTTAGTTTGTATTGGTTAAAATTTAGTTCGATTGTTTGTGTAGTTTTTGTCCATTTTGCAAGGAAGAACTATTGTACAAAAGAAATGCAGTAAAGAGTTTACAAAAAAGATAGTAAATTTTAAACATCCAATTCATTCCATTAGATTTAATTTAAAAAAGTATTCATTTTATCAGCCATTAAGGTCACTATACAAAGGCATAGCACAATTATAAATTTCCAATATAGTAGAGTAACTTTTCCTTTCATGTCAGTAGTAGTTCAGTAGTAAAACAGAAATTTACCCTTCAGCCAGTCTTTTCTCCGGAGGAACACTTTTCCATTTCACGTAGAAAAACAGTTCAGAAGAATAGTTAAAAGAAAAGAAACAATGAAATTAAATAACTCCAAACAATGGAAACAACAACTATGACGACAAGAATGACGACAACAACAACAAAAAATAATGCATATTATTTACCTTATGTCGTCAAGAAGTCACTGACACTGGTCTGAGGTTGGAGTCGATGCTACTGGCACTGAAGTCAGAGATGACTGGGAACTATGAGATGGCTGTGAAGTAAGAGATGACTGAGATGGCTGTGAAGTAAGAGATGACTGAGATGGCTGTGAAGTAAGAGAGGACTGAGAAGGCTGTAACGCTTTCCGCCCCATTCTTTCAACAGATGTATGGGGCCATCCATAAAGTATGTAGGCACTGAGGAAGGGTAGGGGGGTTACATTTTTTTGGGTATTTGGCATAGGCTCCTTCTGTAATTTATTGTGTAAAAATTAAGGTGGGGGGGGGGGTTAGTGGGGTCAAAAATTTGGGATATTCTGCGTACATACTTTATGGATGGCCCTAAAACTGGGGGGAAAAAGAGAAAATTAAAAGAATTAGCAAACTACCTATTAAATAAGATTCAAAAGGTACATTTCTTTTCGAAAATTGTGTTCTTTGTATGACTGTTGTCCAGACTTATATTTAGAATAGATATTTTGCCAACAAACTTAATGTGATGGGCAGGAAGAGCAGGTACATGAGGCTGCACAGGAAGAGCAGGTACATGAGGCTGCCCAGGAAGAGCAGGTACATGAGGCTGCACAGGAACAGCAAGAGGCAGCGCAGGATCAGCAGGTACTTGAGGCAGTGCAGGATCAGCAGGTACTTGAGGTGGTGCAGGATCAGCAGGTACTTGAGGCGGTGCAGGATCAGCAGGTACTTGAGGTGGCGCAGGATCAGCAGGCTCAGGTACGCCATTGTCGAAATCACTGGTGTCAGTGTCCTCCAGTGCAGCAGCTTTCCTTTTTCTTTAGCGTGATGCACGTGCAGCATCTAATTTGCAGTGCCAAATCTTCTCTTTGTGGGTCAACTTGGCCTTATTCTTCTTGCGCTCAATATGCTTGCGTTTAGCCTCCTTCATACGGAAACTGGCTTTTGTCATCTCCTTGTTCCTCCAGTCCTTAGAAGAGTCCTTTGGAGATTTCCTCTCATCCGGAGGTAACGCTTTCTGCCCCATTCTTTCAACAGATGTATGGGGTCGTAATTTGGCTTGAAAATAAAACTTGTTGCAGTTGGGCTAAAATAATATACATGTATCAAAAGTTGATGTATGTACAGAGTTTTCGGTCCATGTTTGGGAAGTATACCATTAAAATATATTGTCATCAGGCTATGCCAAAGTTAACCTGTTGCATTTGCTGAAAAAGCACACTTTTCATTGAAATACACCTAAAAAATTTGCAGAGCATGAGAAATAAGGGAAAATACTACTAAACAATAGCCAATATACATAAGTTCAGGAAATAAATCAATTAGGGAATATATCATAATAGTTTCCACCAAAGAAATAGTGCTAAACTTTAGAAATATCAAAAGGACATGCACTTTTTTTTTCAATTTCTGACTTTGAAAGTCCACAGATTAAAAAAATGCAGATATACCAATAAAGTAATGATTTTCTGAAAGGGCAGGGTGTTTTCTGTCCACATAGAACAAATATTCAAAAAAAAACATTTATATTGAAATGGTAGCCCATCAACCCCCAAAAAGTGTGATTTTTACCAAAAGTACATTTTCTGGTGGAATAACCCAAATAGTAGGCCCTATTGATAAAGAGCTTGTACCTGAAACTGTTCCGAGTGGAATAAAGTTCTACACTGAAGAAACCGAATATAATTTTGTCTAATCTAGAAGTCACCATCACTGGTTGTTTTTTGGGGTGTTTTTTTTTTCGAGAATTGAAGAAAACCACACTTCCCCGTCCATTTCTTACATAGACTAGGCACATGTGAATACTGGGTCCATTCTATCACGGACCTATATCTATGGATAGGAAACGCGGGTCATTGCCGTGTTTGTTCTGTGATCTGTTAGCCTCGGCTATGCTTGACTGCGTTCACGGGTCGACCGCTAGTTTCCGTTTTTTTCTGCTAGGCAGCATCACAGTCTACTGTAGTTTCAGTTCTCACCACCAGGACTTGGGTTGGGTTTCTATATCTCAGCAAGTAATAGGAGTAGAAACCTGATTTAAAATGCATATTAATCAGAATTATTATGCCTATGTGATGTTTATATAGTTTGAGTTGTGAATTATAATGGAATTAAGGTGATCAGATAAATGTTTCATCTGGTGAATGTGCAGTCAGATGGATAGGCAGTTATATGAATGGGAAGTCAGGCAAATGGGTAGATGAGTTGGCAGTCAAGTGGATGGGCAGTCAAATGAGTGGGCAATCAGATGGATGGGTAGTCAGGTGGATGGGCAGCCAAATGGATAAGCTGTCAGGTGGCTAGATTGATGAGTGGACAGTTAAGTGGGTGGCTAGATGGATGAGTGGGCAGTTTCAAAAATGTTCCCACTCAATCAGGCCTTTCTAAAGTATTTAGCTGTCTTCCCCAATATAGAACCTATGCAGAACAGTAAGAATTATATTCCTAGCCCTTCTGGGTTTTTCCAAACTAGTGGCAGAGTTTGGGTGACTTTAGCTGCGAAGCCACCGAGAAATGACTGATTTTGAAGGGTTCACCAGTGAAAAGTCAAAGTTTCCAAATTGTTCCCCCTCAATCACGCCTTTCTAAGGTATTTAGCTGTCTACCCCAATATAAAACCTACTTAGAACAGTTGAAATTACATGCCTAGCCCTTCTGGGAGTTTCCAAACTAGTGGCAGAGTTTGGGTGACTTTAGACGACGGCACCACAGAGAAATGACTGATCTTGAGGGGTTCACCGGTGAAAACTCAAAGATTCAAAAATGTTTCCACTTAATAAGGCCTTTCTAAAGTATTTAGCTGTCTCCCCTAATAAAGAACCTACTCAGAACAGTAAGAATTATATTCCTAGCCCTTCTGGGTTTTTCCAAACTAGTGGCAGAGTTTGGATGACTTTAGACGACGGCGCCACCGAGAAATGACTGATCGTGAGGGGTTCACCGGTGAAAAGTCAAAGTTTCCAAATTGTTCCCCCTCAATCACGCCTTTCTAAGGTATTTAGCTGTCTACCCCAATATAAAACCTACTTAGAACAGTTGAAATTACATGCCTAGCCCTTCTGGGAGTTTCCAAACTAGTGGCAGAGTTTGGGTGACTTTAGACGACGGCACCACAGAGAAATGACTGATCTTGAGGGGTTCACCGGTGAAAACTCAAAGATTCAAAAATGTTTCCACTTAATAAGGCCTTTCTAAAGTATTTAGCTGTCTCCCCTAATATAGAACCTACTCAGAACAGTAAGAATTATATTCCTAGCCCTTCTGGGTTTTTCCAAACTAGTGGCAGAGTTTGGGTGACTTTAGATGACGAAGCCACCGAGAAATGATTGATTTTGAGGGGTTCACCGGTGAAAAGTCAAAGTTTCAAAAAATGTTCCCACTCAATCAGGCCTTTCTAATGTATTTAGCTGTCTTCCCTAATATAGAACCTATGCAGAACAGTAAGAATTATATTCCTAGCCCTTCTGGGTTTTTCCAAACTAGTGGCAGAGTTTGGGGGACTTTAGACGACGACGCCACCGAGAAATGACTGATTTTGAGGGGTTCACCGGTGAAAAGTCAAAGTTTCAAAAATGTTCTCACTCAATCAGGCCTTTCTAATGTATTTAGCTGTCTTCCCTAATATAGAACCTACTCAGAACAGTAAGAATTATATTCCTAGCCCTTCTGGGTTTTTCCAAACTAGTGGCAGAGTTTGGGTGACTTTAGACAAAGGCGCCACCGAGAAATGACTGATTTTGAGGGGTTCATCGGTGAAAAGTCAAAGTTTCAAAAATGTTCCCACTCAATCAGGCCTTTCTAATGTATTTAGCTGTCTTCCCTAATATAGAACCTACTCAGAACAGTAAGAATTATATTCCTAGCCCTTCTGGGTTTTTCCAAACTAGTGGCAGAGTTTGGGTGACTTTAGACAAAGGCGCCACCGAGAAATGACTGATTTTGAGGGGTTCACCGGTGAAAAGTCAAAGTTTCCAAATTGTTCCCCCTCAATCACGCCTTTCTAAGGTATTTAGCTGTCTACCCTAATATAGAACCTACTCAGAACAGTAAGAATTATATTCCTAGCCCTTTTGGGAGTTTCCAAACTAGTGGCAGAGTTTTGGTGACTTTAGACGACAGCGCCACCGAGAAATGACTGATCTTGAGGGGGTTCACCAGTGAAAAGTCAAAGATTCAAAAATGTTCCCACTCAATCAGGCCTTTCTGAAGTATTTAGCTGTCTTCCCTAATATAGAACCTACTCAGAACAGTAAGAATTAAATTCCTAGCCCTTCTGGGTTTTTCCAAACTAGTGGCAGAGTTTGGGTGACTTTAGATGATGGCGCCACTGAGAAATCACTCATTTTCTAAAAGTCACCCATGAAAACTACAAAATTTGAAAAGATCCCCAATCTAGCAGGCCTCATTGAACTATTTAGCTGTGTTCCCTAATTAGAAAACTACTCAGAACAGTTGGAATTACAGTGTTATGCCTTCTGGTAGTTAAAACTACCTGCTGCTACTGTGCTGCCGCCCTGGTGGCAAAAACGGGAACTCGATAACAATAGCGAGTCAGAGAGAGATAGGCCATCAGGCCTGTGTTGCCAACCCAGGTCATTCAAGTCCGTGATTCTATCAACCATCTTTAAAGTTTAGGCCTATTTCAGATTCAGTTACACCATTAGAAGGAAACCCACAAGATGAGAATAATTTGGTCCGTACTCCACCGAGTTTGACTGCAGAGTAATCCACGAGGCGAAGCTGAGTGAATTACATAGCGGTCAAACGAGGTGGAGTAGGCCTACAGACCAAGTTATTCTCATCGAGTGGGTTTCTGATTTTATCTCACCCTGTATAACATCATTTATTGCTGGAATAACTCGCCAAATTAGCCATTGAGTATTAAGTACGATTCTTTCACGGCCGTGGAGTACGAGTTCCTAACGTTAAGTCTATGGAGAAAAATACTGGGGTGAGATAATGGACATAGATACACTGTCCATGGTTACACTGGTCCATAGTAAAAAATAGTACCGGCATGTATGAATATGATCAAAGTAGGCTACTATACGACCAAGTACGCCAGCGGCGTACACAGGCGGAACCCAGCCAACAGCATCACCTTTATCTGGAGTTTTTGTATATCGGTGTTATATATATATAGCTACCGGAAATCTCAGAGCAGCATGGGGCCTAAAACTGGGTCAACTTCAACATCGCAGGTCGCGCTATCTAGTGATAAGTATGCGAACTCGAGCGCGACTACCCCGCCGCCTGGCAGAACATTGATATAGGGCCACCCTCGATGGTGACTTCGGTAAGTAACTCTCTTAAGATCTCGCTTATTAAATCTCCTGTTCAGCTATATATCCAACATTCGACTATTGTTAGCATGCATATAGGTGGTCATCCTTTTTAGGGACAGATGGTCTCGTTGAAAGATGGTCAGTGAGCTATCATTTCTCAAGAGCGATAATAGGGGAAAGTGCCACTGTTTCCATACATTTGTGAGAGCTAAAAACAAAGATGAGCAATGACATTGTTTGCCACAGTGCTGTAATGATAGTTGCTAATATTTTGCTGGTCTCAGTCTCTTCAAATTCCACGGATTAGTTCATTGTGATAGACCTAAGCAAACTATAGAAAGGAAAGCAGCCGCCCAAAAATGTCAGTCACACTCACACCAAAGAACTATACGATACGGTTTAGAACTTAGACTAAGAGTTCACGCCACAGTGACTGCCGCAGTCGGAGAGTACCGTACTAATATTCACTGTGACTGTGGCTAGTAGTAGTAGTAGTAGTAGGTCTACTACTAGAAGTAGAACAACTTAGGAACAATAGGATATCGGGACTTGGTGACCATGGAAATCTACCATTGAGAAATCTACTTTATTCAGGATGTCATATAATAATAGAGGGAAACTATGTTCCGGTGGGAATAAGTCAAAGTTACGAGGTAAGGCTTGGAAAAATTACTGCCCAAGGCGTAGCCGCGGGCAGTAATTATTCCAAGCCTTACCGAGTAACTTTGATTTATTTCCACTGGTACGTGGTTTCCCTATTCCTATATACCTTCAATTGTCGTTTAATGTCAATAAAAACTGAATGTCTCTGAACGTCAACCTGGGCAGTAAACGTCAACCTGGGCAGTAACTTCAACCTGGGCAGTAAACAAAAGTTATTCCACCCCCAGTAGCGTTAAGTAATGATAGGTTGTTGGCTCATAGGTATATAGGAATAATATATATTCAATTTCACCTACATTTTCCATCGTCCTATACGCTGTGTCAGGGTAATATTTAACATTGGGATGTGTTACCTGGTACTGTGTTTCCGATAATGTTTGAATTTGTTTCGTTACAGATTTAAGCAGTAGATCGACACGATACAGCAAAGATGGTTTGTATAATTCTATTTCTTACACGAGTTACACAGTCAGAGGTATATATCTTACGACGGACTTGTATCCTAGTCTGTGATCTTACTGAATGACTTATTATATATCTGGTACGGTATATAAATGTATAACATCAGTTTGGGTAATCTGATAAGTGATTATAATGTTTGAGGACTAAAGGACTAAATTTTATAATTATATATTTTTTAAATACTCCGGATTGCTAACCCTTTTCAAGTGGTCTTCAAATTCTGTAAGCCAATTATATTTGTATCACATTTAATATATGTGACAATAATCCAAGAACCATTGATTATTTTTTTCTATTTTCAAATTTTATAGGGCACACCAATGAAAGACGTCGTGATTACAGATAAAGCACCAACTTCGCTGCTGCTTGATAAACACATCAACTTCATAGCTGCCTACAGTCAGAAGAAGGATGGTTATGTAAGTCATGATCTGTCTCAATCCATCAGCTTAAAGTGCTGGTTTCATCGCCGCGATTTTAATGTCTCACAGTACCTGGTTGCATATTGCTGGATTGTTTTCAGTCTTGTATGATCTGGTTGTGTAAATGAAACTGGCTCTGCTACCCTTGCAACCTCTCATGGGTGAGGTGTGGGATCGGAGGAGTGTCGTCTTCTGGAATAGCGGGTGGGGGGGGGGGGGGGTATTCGTGCAATTATTTAAAAGTCGTCCTCAAATGGAAGAATCTGGTTAATCCTGATTTTCACCTTTTATAAATTCAGCTTTTATTGCTTACTCAATATGGTAGTATTAATAAACGTCACGAAATTTCATATGATTATTTATATATCATGAGTTGTCTTTGAGAAATATACACTCTCTTTCAACAGGAATGCAAGTTTTGTCAGATGACGGAATTTCGACATTTCATATGTACACTGGCAACACTATAAAATACATAGATTCATAGCTATTCTGTTCCAAAATAATGTCATTAAAAAGATTATTTTTGATAATGTTTTAAATTTCCGATTTTTTTTTTCCCTCAGTCCCGACTTTCATCCCTGTTTCATGACCCCCACTGACATCCCTGTGATGTTGACTCTGTGTTGTAGGAATATCGGATGACGGAGTACCTGCGTCTGAGCGGCATGTACTGGGGCATCACCGTCATGGACCTGATGCACAGTCTCGACAGGATGGCTCGTGACGAGGTGCTGTCCTTTGTCCGTCAGTGTCAGCACGAGTGTGGAGGCTTCGGTGCCAGCGTCGGCCACGACCCACACATCCTCTACACACTCAGCGCCATTCAGGTGTGTATGGTGTCTCCGGTGCAATTTGTTATCTCATCTCAACCCTGGTATTTTTCTCCATAGACTGGTGGTATTTCGTTTACTTAAATTTAACAGTGATGATGCCGTGAGTGGTTTCAAAACAGGTGATCGTGTCCTAGTCGTACAAGTAAAATGTCTACATATATGCATCGGATCGGTGGGCTGATAGCTACAAATGAAAGAAGAGGAGGATAGGAATTTGCGATGAACATGTCATGTACATTGTTTAGAGCAAGGCAACTACTAAGTTTGATGTATAAGCGATCAAGGGGTGTCAGGAACATTAATGGAGTGTTCAGAGTGTTGAAGTTACTCGTCCCTGTCATCCCGTGACATTCAGGTAGTGTTCAAGTGTAGAGTTCTGGTTTATACATCCCTATCGCGGCCAATGATATTGGTTTCCATGAGAAGAAATTAATCATAAAAATTGCATCTTTATTAACAACAAGATGACTGAATTTGAGCAGTCACAATTTTGTAGTGTCTGCCTCCTGTCCTTATGCTTACAGTACAGCTAACATGAGATGAATGACATGTTTACTCTCATTATCGCTCGTACCTACCCTGCCCACATGGTGGCAGGGCGTTCTAGCTATGATACTCTTGTGATGTTAGTGTCATTAGCACCCTCATTGATTGTCTGAATTATTTAGAGCAAGGCAACTACTAAGTTTGATGTATAAGCGATCAAGGGATGTCAGGAACATTAATGGAGTGTTAAGAGGCACACACAGTGATGATAAATTGATGTTCTTGGAACACAGATTTAAATGATATCGGATCCATGCATACGAAATGAGTTGTGAGTATTATAAAGGAAATATATGAAAGTTTATGGTCAGGGCTTGTATCCCATCAAGTTTGAATACAGACTAAATACAGAATGAATAAAGCCGAGATTAAAACAAACCCAGTAATGTTGGATGACCCTGGTAAGCAAGATGATATATCATAAGATTTATTTATACAAGCTTAATCGTACCTGAAATAAATGAAGTAAAACTATTACTGTAATAACTCTCCGAACTAGAAACTGTTGAGATGGGGCCGAATGACGACTACAGTAACTACAGGTTCCTACGCGGCCTGTTTCAGCTTGTTCGACACGCAGGATTTACTTCTCCATTTAAAATTAATGTCCGCGGTATCTTCCAGATCTTAACGTTGTACGATGCTCTGGATACAGTGGATGTGGAGCGGGCGGTTTCATTTATAAAAAGTTTACAACAGGAGGACGGGAGCTTCATGGGCGACAAGTGGGGTGAGCTCACACATCTGAGATATTTTTCCTACTTTATTGTTATAGTATATACCTATGCACGAACTTCTATGAAATACTGGCTGCTGCTGGGCATGACGTATAAATAATGTTCCGGCCGACCGTCTATAAGTAAATAAAACGGCGTGGTTTTTTTCTTGGAACTTTAAGGTATAAAGTAATAAGTAACGAAGCCCGTTTTGATGCCCTTTCTCAGTCTTTTGTCCTGTAACCACAAACTTAGCCGAAAGACCTCGAACATCCATCACTACGGGCTCAGTAACTACGTTTCCTCCAATTACATAATAATTGATAATGACAATATGATTAGCTACCTTCTACAGAGACTTAGTCCTTTTTGGTAATGGTTTATTACATATATCAGCTTTTGTAAAATAAAGAAGATCTCTATAACATGTTGTTATTTTTACAGGTGAGATAGATACCCGCTTTTCGTTCTGTTCTGTGGCCAGTCTGGCTCTACTGGTAAGTTTGAACCTAATATTATGAAAATTACCTGGGTTGACAGTAGGATAGACAAGATAGGTCCAGAAGATTCTTTTATAAATTTGTGATGTGAGATAGAACAAAATCAACTTTGCCTTAAGCAGAGAGACCAGTTTATGTCCACGTCATTCTGTTGTCTGTGTAATGAAATAACACCAGCGTTGTTGTGTACTGGCTATTTCAGTTTCCTGTCAATCTTAATTTTCCTCAATGTTGTTCAAATTATTAGTAACCTTACCAAATGTGTTGGCAAATATTTTCCATCCCAATTTGGGTCACTTAGTTCCCGGTAGGGATGGGGAGGGGGGGGGGGGGGGTCCGGGCTAAGGACACTTTTTTATTTTAATTTGGTACGGGGCCATCTGGTTAGGTGAATAAAACTCCTACAAGTCTATATATGATAGTAAAAAATTTCTGAATGGAGTTGAAAGTTAGCTTAGTGGTTAAGACACTGGATTAGTAAACCCAAGATTGTAGGTTCGAGTCCCACTACAGCCACCTTTCTCCTTCATCCCCAGCTATGGTGGGCTTACTGCTATATATCAAAGTATGAATATATGTCAGTCTCTCTGACACCATGTCTATATGTTGTGGAAAATAAAAAAAGACTTTCACCTCTGTAAATGTGTAGATGTTAGATAGATTGAATCAGAGCCCTCTGGAGTAAAAGTAGTGAGAAAAGCCGAGCCTTGAGGAAGTCTGGAAAGCACCTGTAATGGTCGGCGGGACACAAAATCAAACGAGGACCAAATAGTATGTTCATCATTGGTGAATGAGATTGGAATTATAAAAAAACCCACGTTCAAACGGTTTGGGATTTATTCAGTCTAAGGTTATTTTCCCTAACCCATTTGGCACCCAACCAAGCTGCCATTTCTTCAGCTGTCTTTGTTGAGTCCAAATATATCAATCATCAGTGGGTCAATGAGATATTTCGGTCATGGTCAGCTGGGCACGCCTCTGAGACACTGAGACACTGGTCCCCTGCACCCTAACAATATCACAGAGTTGGCATGCAGACAGTGAAGTGTTATGTTTTTGCAGCAGGTTCAGAGTCTATGTGAACTCTATCCTCTTCAACTTTTAGGCAACGTATCCCCGCGTGAGTATCCCATGCTCAATAAACAAAACACTGTTTGCGATACGAGGCTGAAAGGTCTATATCCAGCAAAAAAACACCACAATAACACACTGAGTTTTTTTATCGCTGCAGGGCCGTCTGGACGTGGTGGACACAGAGAAAGCCGTGGAGTTTGTTCTCTCCTGTATGAACTTCGATGGCGGGTTCGGCTGTCGGCCTGGGAGTGAGTCACATGCTGGACAGGTCAGTCTGAGAATCATATTATTATATACCTATGGCTGAACGTCTGAAATACTACCCGCTACTAAGGGTGAGGTATAAATAATGTTCGGGGGCACTGCGCCCATAGTGAATATTCGGGCGTATTGTGCCCTTAGTGAATGTCTCAGGTCAAAATCTACAAAAATAAGTATATAAAATTATGTTTTTCTTTATATTTCAGTATGTAATAATAAGAAAACGTAGTGACTGAGCCCGTAGGGTTGCCAATCTCGGCCTTTTGGTGCCATGAATACGTATTTATGGCATCAGAAGACCTCGAATGGCCATCCCTTCGGGCTCAGTAACCACGTTTTCTCTTATCATTATATACCTGTGTGCTTACTGGCCAGCTGTACAGATTCTGTTTGTCGCAGTGTAGCGAACTATAAATAATACTACCTCCTTACCATATGACTTATTTTTGATGAGGCTGTAGTTTGCACAGGACTCCGAACATCTCACATGACTTGTTTTTAATTATTCATTAATGATTTCTAGGTACATGTATATGATAATGAGGAGACATAGTTATTCTCTCTTCCGTGTCATCTATTACAATTATAACATTTCTGAAAATTGTTCTTTTGCGGTATAAAGATGGCAAGTTTTAGAAAATGTCTTGGATTCATTTTAGTGTCATTTAAACCATTGCCTCCTTTGCCGTACAGATCTACTGCTGTGTGGGGATGTTGTCACTTCTGGACCAGCTGCATCACGTCAATGTCGACATGCTAGGCTGGTGGTTGTGTGAGCGTCAGCTTCCTTCAGGGGGGCTCAATGGTAAGTTCGGTATTCAAAATCAATAATCAAAATCTTTCAAAAAGGTGTTGAAGTTACTCGTCCCTGTCATCCCGTGACACTCAGGTAGTGTTCAAGTGTAGAGTTCTGGTTTATACATCCCTATCACGGCCAATGAAATTAATCATAAAAATTGCATCTTTATTAGCAACAAAATGAATGAATTTGAACAGTCACCATATTGTAGTGTCTCCTATCCTTATGCTTAGAGTACAGCTGCCATGAGGTGAATAGCATGTTAACACTCATTATCGCTCGTACTAGTACTTACCCTGTCCACATGGTGGCAGGGCGTTCTAGCAATGATACTCTTGAGCTGTTAGTGCCATTAGCACCCTCATTGCAGAGTTATCTCACGAAGCAGTCGTGTGAGATTAAATAGCAGACCAAAATAAATGGCATATTTTCAGAGGCTACAGATAAACTTTTGTTCAGATTTCATCTCACCCCTATTACTGACTAATTGGCTAATGTTTGTAACATCATCGCCCATTGAGTATTATACTCCATTGGCATTGAGTATGAGTTCCCTATGTTAAGCTAATGGGGGAAACTACCAGGGGTGAGATAATGAATATATTTGATTATCTCACCCCAGTATTTTTCTTCATAGGCTTAACGTTAGGAACTCATATGAAGGTAGCGTACCCAATATCCATTGATAATTTAGTCATTTATTTCATTAATGAAGAATGTTATACGGGGCGAGATAAAATCAGAAACCCACTCGATGAAAATAACTGGGTCTATACTCCACCTGGTTTGGCCGGAGACTAATTCACCCACCTTATCCTCGTGAATTACTCTGTGGTCAAACTCGATGGAGTACGGACCATGTTATTTTCATCTCGGGAGTTTCCGTCTAATTATTACATGTGGTTCTATTTCTCTGTAATTACCAGGTCGACCGGAGAAGCTGCCTGACGTCTGTTACTCGTGGTGGGTGCTCGCCGCACTTAAAATCATCGGCAGACTCCACTGGATCAACAAGGTTTGTCCTTTATCCACAAGTCATTCTCTCATTTCATTTCTTCTGACCTTGTAGTAGCTCTGTTACTGTAGGCTGAGGAATATCATAGATTCAATTTTCATAATTGACATGTTGGTATTGATTACGTTTACCTATGCGGAATGTTAAAGTAGGGATATAAAATATCGTATACAATTATCTTTAAAACGGTTACCGTGTGAATTACAGATGACAAGATCTTGTATGCCTTAATCATCTTTTACAGGAAAAGTTGGTTCGTTTTATTCTCGCTACACAAGATGATGAAACGGGTGGCTTCGCTGATAGACCAGGAGATATGGTTGGTATCCATTCAGTAAACCTCATGTTGTCTCTGCACATTACTGATTACTTTATATGGGATATTAAGAAAGGAGTTGATTAGTGTTTTGTCTGTGTTACCGTTCGCCATCGAGTTTGGAACGCGCAGTAATATGAGCGAGACAATAGCCCAGTAAATATTCTTGAGCGCTCAAAACGAGATGTTTTGTTACTAACTGGTTTTACTTGATTTATCAACTTGAACGAGCAGGATACTGTGAGAATTTGAACTAGAAATTTGATCAATTCGTAACTATCTGTTCTTGATATTTCAATTTAAGCGAGCCTGACTCAATTGATCCCAAATTTTTCCATTTTAGGGACTTATTATAACAGTAATACAGAGGAAACCTACGAAAATCTATGGTCAAAGCTTGTATCCCATCGAGTAATAATTCACAAGGCGAAGCCGCATGAATTACGTAGTGATTCAAAGGAGATAGGATCTACCTCTGACTGTAAACTTGAATAGGTTTCAGAATTTATCTCATCCCTCACATTGACTGATGGATAACCGTTGTGACATGATCCCCCATTGAGTATTTGTTCTAAATATTCCTTGGGCATTAGATACGAGTTCCCAATGTTTAGTCTATGGGGAAAAAATACCAGGGGTGATATAAAGTGGATTTTTGTCCCATTTATGGCCGCCATTTTGAATTTTAGCTTTTGAATCGAATTTCCCACACTTCCCAGAGCTTGGACCCAGATAGAATAAAAGAGGAGAAAAAACTATCCTAGAAACAATTCTCACAAATTGGTAGGCTCAAAATGATTATGGGGCTGATGGAATGACCCCCTACTATAATACTGTCCATGGTCAAATATATTTAATTTTTGTCACTACAGGTTGACCTCTTCCACACACTCTTCGGCATCGCCGGCTTGTCCTTACTCGGAGACAATCAAATCAAGCCCGTCAACCCAGTTCTCTGTATGCCCGAAGACACGATACGACGAATGGGCCTCAAGCCCCAACTACTCTAATCGTTATCACCCATTATCGCCCAGTGATTGCATAGACTTGACACTGACCGCAACGCTACTGCTGCCATCTGGTGGGAGGACGTCAAATGGAAAATGAAATGTTTCGTATTTTAATTTTGATTTTCTAAAAAGTAAATATCTTTTTTCTATGTATTTAGATTTTTAAGGTATGCCTCGATTAATTATGAGAGTGTGGCAAGCATTACATGTCCATCCCCTATGTTCTGATATCGGTAATCTCAGAGTACGCAACGTCTGTACCTCCTCGTATATTAGAAACCACATCAAGTCAAATCAGCTATAATTCTATATTTATATGGAAGACAGTTGAGGTCAGAAAAAAATAGGAGATATTCTCCATATGGAATTTTCTCAGAATATGGCGGCCGACTGTCTGTAGGTAAACTCACACCACTGTTATCGGTCTGAATGAGGCTCAATTAGTAATAGGTTTAGTATATACAAAGAAAGACAATTTTACATGCTGAAAATGAAAAGTTTATTTCCAGGGAAAAGTGGAAAACTGCCATTTGTGAATTACTAAGAGGAAAATCTATCACATAGGCAAAAATGTTTTGTGCCCGCCTGTGAACCCACTACTATCACAATGTGCTTCACATTCATGAATTCCATAGGGTCTTGCACAAAAAAAATAAAATTGTGAATTCCTGTAACTAATCTGGATTCTTTTGAAATATAGAAACGGAACTATAAGTGCCCTTTCTGATATTGTAACCTTATATACAAAAAGAAAGGGGAAGTTAAGGGAGGGAGATTTGGGCATTGTGCAAAGTGTTGAATAATGAATAATAAGGGAGGTATTCTTTTATGTATATAACTTTGTTATTTTCCACTTTAGTGAAATCGTCTACACAGTAAGTGCATGAGAAAGCAGTGGCTCGGAGTTTAGTTTTGCATCTTCCCACCAGATGTCGGAATCGTAGACTGAACCAGTGTATGTTGTAATTTATATGTTCCAAGCATCCGCGTATCAAACTGATTATATCATCTATGTAGCTGTACACATCATTTGATGTCATAAAGAGACATAATATTGTACAAACACTATTGAGGATTGTGAATTCCACAGTTTTTACCATGTACAGATACATCAAAGTACCGTATCATGTGATATTGTTTTTTTTCTCATATATGGTACTACAGCATGTTAAGCTCTGTTATGTATGCAAACGAATCAAGATGACTTAAAAATTGTTTCCTAAGATCGCTAATATCAGATAATGGAGAGACTGGCTTCGAGGTGAGCAATTCTTTATGTTTCACGGCTCTCAAGAGAACTTGAATCATTAAAAATCATAAGTTATCTAAAGGGGGTGTTCCATTGGGCTGGCTGTGAATCGACCATGTCAGACGCTGCCAAATATACTTATAGTGGACAAACCCACTGGAGACTTCAAAGGGAGAGGCTGTACCACGTCCATGTGGGCCACATTTGTTGGCGTCCGACAAAAGCTGATTTATTAGGTTTTATGGACAGTCACCTGTGACAAAGTCATTTGGACGCCGTCGTTTTGGATGCCTCCTCCACTGCACCGATTGCTATAATCACCTGACACATGGCCACCGTGTGGTCAGAGCACAAGCGCCATGTGATGTTCTCTTGTGGTTGTGCTGTCAGCCCAATGGAACACTCCCTCAAATCTGCGGTTAAAGGCATTGCATATACTAGCGTATGGGATCAAATGACGTACTCCCAGACCGTCAAATGAGTCTACTATCCAAGTATTATTGGTACGATTGCCGTTTAAGGCACTGGAAATGTGTTTTTCTCTTCGTTTTTGTCGAACGTTTTATCTGAAATTATTTTGGATTTTGTCTTCGTTTTTCCCCACTAGAACTTTACTTGATACCATAGGAGATAAAATGTACATGTCAATATAATATACTTAAACAGGGTTACTATAGGGCACATAGCTATTCTGCTATTGGGGCGGCCATCCCCCCCCCCCCCCCCCCCCCCACACACACACACACACGATGCCATCCAAAACACCAGGTGGCGGGACTAATTATCAATGGATTTTGTCAAAAATATTGTTGGGTGGCTTGCCATAGAGGAATTGTAGCCTCGTTTCAAAATTATCTATAGATTATAATAACTGATAACAGAGCCTGCCCCCCGACTACTGTGGCGCTATCTTAGAATTTCCTTGCGGATGACGGCGGAACTAGCAATCACTCTGTGCCCTATAGCTGCACTTCAAAAATCCACAGTATAGTTGTCAATTAGATAATCCCGATGCCAAAGGCAGAGGGGTAAACTTGTTGACAATTTCACGAAGAATTTTTTGACTTACAACTACAGTCAGCCTGCTTTTGTATTATATACATACCTCAAAATGGCAAAATTCTACCTTCCATCGATATTGATCGAATGTCCGTACACCGTACGTCACAGTGTGACGTTCGGCCATAAATACGGTATGGGTAGGGGCAGGTATATAAGTGGGAGATACGTCCACAGGTATATGATAATAACTCTATTGAATGATCTATGCTGTGAAAATAAGGTGCTGAATGCAAAAAGTCCTTGCGATGACTGAATGTTTAAATGTTGCGTGGAATGTGTATAGATGAAAGAAAGAGGATAAAAGGCTATTTATTCACAGAAAAAAAGACTCGGAATTCCGTAGCCTGTATGGATCTGTGCATTGCAGATATTCATTAGACAATACTTTTCCTAGCATATTTATGATATAATCGGTAAGTTCGCCTTTCAAAAGAGTTCTAATAATCTGAAATCAACATGGAAACACATCTCTGGTCCAATGGCGTTCTAAACAGGTTAACATTGTTGTAAATGTTTCTCATTGTAAATAAATCTACAATACTGAAGTATTTCAAATAAAGATGTATGTGCTGCAAGTCAGAAGTATGTCACTGTTTTCCTTGAGTATGCTAAATATGTGATCGGAAAATATCCGATGTACTTTTAAACTTTCCTTTCCGGAAATAAAATATATGAATGTAGACATTTGAATGATCAATTGTTTTACTTATTGATTCATAATTAACTAGAAACTGCAAGGACCTTGGTTGAAAATTGACCTTTCTATATTCATTCATTCTGAAGAATAATTGCAAGCTTATTTTTTTGTGGATAACCATCACAGAACCTTCATACCTTTAACAGCTGCACATTATTCACCGTGCATATATATTATATACTACGGCAGGGATCATCACAAATTATGTCTTGTACGGCAGACCTCTGTGGTGAATCTTTTAAAAATCAAATCTAAAAATAACTAATTCAGAAATCTATCTGAACCTTCTGGTATTTTTCAGAACAACAGGCAGCACTCCGCAAAATACGTCATGCAATATCTATAAGTCTACTATAATTTTTTTTAATTGCGGAGGTACAAAAAGACTGAATTGTACTGCCCTGCCCACATATGGCATTCTTTGTCCGTATCTACTGGAATGCCATATGGACTTGCCTTTTCAGAAATCAAATTATCCATCCACTTATTTACATGATTCTGCACTCTACTGGTTTGTTTTACAATGTATGTCTACTTATCTCTTATCCTCTCGTCCTTTCAACCAGTCGTATGGGGTGTAGAAACAAACTAGGAAAGCATGATGCTTGCAGAAACCGCCTTTAACCCTTTCCAGGCGAGCAGGTTTGTGGGTACCAGTAGCTGCAGGGGCATCTTAGCTTGAAATTAAGTTTGAAATTAATAGAGTGATAGGTATTATGGAATGAAACAGTAATGCATGTTCTGTTGATGTGACTCCAAATTGAGAACTGAGATTGATGTACTGAAAAAATATAGGATTATATACCTATGCCAGAAAAATCTATGGATACCAATCTCTGCTGTGGTTTTGGTATTTTATCCTCCCGACATAGTGTGCTGGGATGGGAAAATACCTCTTCTTCTCAAATGATTATCCTACCCCTAATAAAAAACGCCATAGGTTTAATATTGACTCAATGTATTTGACAGGGCGTTGAATAAAGTGTTATTTATGCACTGAGGTGAATAAAAAAACGGACCAATCAGGGACGAGATAACGAAAGTAGATCCGGCAGCATTGATAAATGTGGCCATCCTCCGATGAATGTCAACACGCTACTAACATGGATAATTACAAAATTTTCTCTGTATATCGGTGAGATGGGGTAGGATAAATACAAAACCGAACTCGAGTTAGCCGTGTCAATGTTTATGCCACTCTGGTCAGGTTTGCTACTCACTACACTCGGCATTAACTCGAGTTCGGTTTCTACTAAATATCTCGAGAGTAAATTAACCGTGTCCAGATATTGCAAAGTACCAATTCCCATACTAAATTATCAACTCTGATGTTATTAAATTTTGTTTCCCTCTATAAACACTATGGAGTTTTCAAATAAACACTACTATAAATCTGAAGGAAAAAAAATCCCGATGTTGTTGGCTTTGTGAACAATCTTCTGTAGAAAGTACTAAATATACAGACATATACAGGGACCCCTGCAGGTTTATGTGCGATGATATATGGGTTGGTGTAGACTTGCAGCTGTTGACTGAAGCTTCTGCGCCAGGTTGTCCCACTCCTAGGTCGCGACACAGATTACACATTCCTGGTCTCCCACCACCAACATGGCTTTGCACGTGTAGGTATCAATGCTACATTTTTTTTTGTAGATTTATCTATTCTTATACATGATAGCATAATTTACCTCACATGGATCTAAACTATATTCCTTACCGACATTCATATGCACCGACATTCACTATACACTATGGACCATTTTCGGTATCGCACCTTATCTGCTTGGTTATGCAATGACTTCGGCCTAACAAAGGCCTTGAAATGTATTCTTCAGAATCGGATAGCTGAATGTATGAGTGTAACACGTTTATAATACCCTTTTAGATTATTTCTAGAGAAAGTGCGGCGATTTCATCGTATTGTATATTCTAGGGCATCGGGGTGTATGGGACCAATAATTTCACCGCGTATTTTTGACGTACGAAGAGAGTAAGCCAGTTTCTGTATAGTATTCCAACTCCAATTTGGTGTCAAACACGCACATATACCACCACAGTAATCAGGGATGTCAGTTGGTGTCATGAAAAAAAGAGGATATAATTTTCATGTGGAATTTACTGCTTCAGAGAAACTGAGGAAACGTGTAAAACACCTCATTTTTTCCCCATGGAATGGATCTGGGGCGTGTGGGGAGGTTTGAACCACTGTTTATTGGAGTGAATAAGTCCCAATTTATTCTCTCTTTATTTTACAAAATATTTTTATAAACTGAAAATGAAAACAAATATTTCTTTGTTGAATGGGAAAACTCATCTCTGAGTAATACATTAGACATGGCTCAGCTGATACAGGAACACTGAACCAGGGAGCTGTTTCACTAGTAGTGGAGTGAAAGTGAGAGGTGAGACCGCAACAGTGGCGCCAACAGTGGCACCAACAGTGGCAGGCCCAAATTTGCGTTTCATCAGTGCTGTCGCTGTTGAGGTGGGACTAGCTGTCACTGTTGGCACAGCTCTCGCTATGCGCACACGTTTGACGTTCGAATCTATTCGTCTACGGGCCGCGATGACGTGGAATTTCACCCCTTCCCATAAGAACTAAGCAATGAAATTTTTACACGAGTAAGGTATATATATGACCTATAATCGTACCAAATTTGGAGAAAATCGGCCACGCCGTTCTGAAGTTATCGGCGGTTGGATTTTGTCATAGCAAACACGAGCATTTCCCGTTGGCCTCAGGGGGGAGACAGAAAGAACAGCCGAAACCCCGCCGCACTACGGTGGGAGTGAAAAAGAACAGCGACCAACACAAACCCACGGAGGGAGTAAAAAATTCAAACGCCGATAACTTCGGGACCGCTTGGCCGATTTTCTTCATATTTGGTACGATTATAGGATATATGTATATCTTACTCGTGTAAAAATTTCATTGCTTAATTCTCACGGGAAGTGGGTGAGAGTATTCTATACACGTAACAAACGACAGGGTAGACCCTGTCACTTACAGAGGCTCCACAGTGACACTAACAGCAACACCGATTTTACTGATGAAATGGTCACTGCCACTGTTGGTGTCGCTCCTTTCCCGAGTGCCATTCACGCTTGCGTGCACCTCCTAATGAAACGCATACTGTCGCTGTGGTGCCACTATTACAGAGAGCGACACTTGCAGCTTCTAGTGAAACAGCTCCCTGGATGCATAATGACGACACATTGGCGGGCCCAGCCATCATATACCCTTTTTTCCCTTAGAACGGGAGAGGATTATCATCTCTGAAGTTTAGACACCTCAGATTCATGAATGCAATGCCCTAGTCTGTCCCAGCAGTTATATTTAAAAAAGAAAAAAGAAAAAAAAGTCTTCCAATCACACCCAACGTTCAGTCTAGGTATGATTGTAGTATATCACTATAGGTATTAAGAAGGAAATTGAAGAGTGTTTGGTCTGTGTCCTCGTTCGCCATCGAGTTTGGAGTGCTCAGTAATATGAACGAGGCGATAGCCGAGTGAATATTCTGAAGCACTCCAAACGAGATAGTGAACAGGGACTCAGACCAAGCACGAATATGTTTCTGATTTTATCATAGCCTGGAAATATTCATCTCTTTATCACCCGTTGAGAACGAGATACCGTTCTCGCAAGCCTGTTGAGAACGAGTTCGTAATGCTAAGCCTATGGACGTTTATACCAGGCTATGATAAGATGCCAGAATGAGTCGTGTTTGACCGAGCGACTGCCTAACGTAGTAACGCACCATTGGGTAGCACTGAACAGTAACACACATATTGGACAATTATAATCATGTTGATCGTGATCTCTAAATGCTTCTAGCGACTGATTCAAAAACCTGCTGAAATATCGACATTGTATGTCAAGTCCATGTGTAGAGTTCCTTGTTTCTGTACTAATGATGGCAATTTGAAAATCTCAGAAAAAAAGAAGCAAACGATCTTGTTAAATATCACCAGTAAATTAATCACACATCCCAGAAGCATCTCTTCCTCTCTCATGAATATCTCAAGAGTGATTTCATAAACCATTTCCAGATTTACATCAAGGTTAAATGAAGTGCTGCTTCATAAAATAACAACTAATTGAGTCTGTTTCCAGTTGAGAAAGTTTATTGCAAAATCATCAGATACTCGAAACTGTGTTAATAAACTTCTAGACGACACACTTCATTTTAGAATAATCATTTACCTCACAATGAATTACATTCGTGATTTGAGTAACTTTATATTAACTGTATCAAACATATATAGCTCAATATACTTTCCCTGATTAATTTTATCGTTATTTATTCTCGTTCTGAAATTTCTATGATTGCTTAACAATCCCAGTCAGGCGAAAGGAATTCTATCGCCGCGCCTTCTCAACAAATTGAAAACCTTACAAGACAGATGTGTACACACACGGTTTCTGCAAGTCAATCTTATTTACAAAGATGAAGTGATCCAGTATAATTTAATCATGCAATATCCAAAAAAAATGTTGGGTGAATGAATACCACTATCAATGTGATACATAGTTTAATATCATTTTCTTTTTCAAAATTGCATATACATATATATATGAGTGTTATATGTCCTGTTGCATGGGTTTTGATAACCTCTTGATAAAAAGAAACATTTTTAAGGAACAACGGATCGACGTTAATAACAATGAGTACACACTTTATACAACTCTCGCTCAAGTCTTTATCTTATGCAATACCAAAATAGCCTATCACAGGTCTCCAGCATAGTAGTAACGAGTAAAACGTTAAATCTATGAGCCATATAAATTATCATATTAAACACACACTTGAAAAATACTCTAGCATTACAATATCGTGGCATAGAGGGATTCCTTCTTTCAATTATATCAATAGGTGGAATATAACTGCAAGATTGCAAATACCATCCATGCATAAAGATTGAAAGGGCTTGGAATATGACGGTATAAATAAGTAGACATGTATATGTAAAACGCATCTATTGATTGCTCTACAGATTTCCAATAAAAGAACGATCAACATTAAAAGAAAAAAACAGTGTAACAAGACAAAAGACTGACATTTGGTTCATCACTTGATCTTCGTTTTCCTCTAAAGCTGCCAGTATACTGCGAAGTCATATTGTAAGTTTTGTTTTCTCAAACATAAAGATGACTAGTATTCCACTGTTAGAAAATGTACTCTAAACAACATTCGTTGACATGTATAGGTATACTGATTTTTAACTTAACATAATATGGATAACTTGTCATTTCTCTGCCGCTAACTATTACATGCTCCCAACGGCAGGTTTATAAGTAAGTTATCAGGTAAATTTATAATACGATATCAGTTTGATAGTCTATCACCAGAAACTAAGCACTCAGAATTGCACCTCTTTTTGTGTTCACAAAGGTTCATTGTTTTTGTTGCTTGCCGTAATACATTTACCGATCAAATATTGAGAAGACTAATAAAAAACCATGAAGGATACCTTCAGAGACACATTCTTTGCACACTAGTATATGGTAACAAAGTTTTTTTGCTGGAAACCCTCCTACCATATATCAGTCTGAGCTAGTCTTCCCACATATATAGTCGATGTTGCTAGGTGAAGGGACCATCGGAAAATCTGATATTGCTTTAATTTGAGTCCAGGTATTCACAAACTTGAGCAAAGATATCTTCTATTGTGCCTTCTGCGTTGATCTGAAATAAAAGATAAACACTGGTCAGATATTTATATTGAAAGATGTCTAACTGAGAGACATCATATATACATTTTCCTGGTTTTGATGCTAGACGAGTAGAGCAATAAAATTGACACTGCAGAACATTAATAATATTGGCAATAGTGGCAGATATAGAATATGTTCAGCATAGGTTGGCAGGTTGGCTGGATTCTAGGTTGGATTCTGGGTGTGATTTTGTGGTAAGGGGTAACGGGCGAGATCATAGTAAAGATATTTAGCCTCTCAGCTTAATTTCTAGGGATGAAAGTCAAGACTGACAAAAAAGTCGGATATCTAAATTTCTGTAAAAAGCATGCATTTGTAACATTATTTCAGTCAGGAATATGTATACAATGTACGCATATTATATTTTTTTCTTAATTACACTGTTTGATATTTTAAGATTGATTGGGTCATTCGAATATCTTTAGTCTCAGTAGTAGTAAATAATGTATCCAAGTCCACGGACTTCCGTGCTTTGACTGATTCATTTACATATTTTTTTGTGGATTGTGTTCTAAACAACAATGTATATATCAGGGAGTGCATGCCTTTCGCAGATGGAAATTTGACGGGGTGCTGCCACTCTGTGAATATTGACGATATTTCTAATGTTTCTAATATGATATTTTCGTGAAAATCTCCAAATTTCGGATATCTGTCAATTGACGGTAAACTTGCTTCACTGAAATACCCCCTTGCGTCGCTTGTGAATTAACAGAATTAACAAAGATAAGGCGTACCTTTTTGACTTTGTTCTGTTCTGCGTAGTGCTCCACAGTGGGCTGTGTGAGGTCGTGGAAGGTTTTGAGACGCTTCTTGATGGTCTCCTCATTGTCGTCTGCTCGCCCGCTCGTTTCCGCGCGCTTCAGCAGCCGCTCAATCATCGTCTGGTCGGGCACGTCAAAGTAGAGCACGCCACTAACATTACCCACCTGTGGTGACAGAACAGTGCAAGTTAATACTACAACGCATCTGCTGAATGACACAATAATCGATCATCTTTTTGGACGGACCGCCGTAAACCAGGAGAGGTTGACGTGTAGGAACACAAAAACGTTAGCGAGTGTATTACGACGTTTGGGTTGAACAGAACAGGCCCCGACTGAGGCACAACAGACAATTCTATGTGAATTTATGGATATCTAAAACCTATTTCTAGCCAGGCAGTGCCATATGGCATTCCCATAGATATGGCCGGAGAATGCCATATGGTATTCTCGTGGATACAGCCGGAAAATGCCATATGGCATTCTTGGGAGCATGGCAGGACAATGCTGGGTTTTGTTCCTTTGCAATTTTTCAAAAGATTATCGCACAATTACAAAAATGATTCGTCATATTTGGCTGAGACCTGCCGATAATTTTGTATAAAATCAGAAAGTTCCGTATACGATTCATGAATAACTGGTAGTTTTAGATTTGCAATTTACTTTGGAAAAAAGGGGGAAAAAAGACAACATAGGTCTGCCACAGGTTGAAAATCAACTTAAAAGTGGAAGTTTGAAAGGCTGAGTAATGATATATTTTACCTCCTGTTCGAAGCGCTTGCCCTGTTCTAGCTCTCGGGGATACCCGTCGATCAGGAATCCTTTGCTGGCTGCTGCCTTCTTGAGCATTGCGTCCTTCAACATCGCCAGCACTGTTTCCTGTATGAGGAAGGTGGATTTCACTGAGTCATCATAGGTTAATTATGTAGATCGCAGTGAGAGGTCAGGTTGCTGAAGATTACTGCCCTCTGTGTACGACATTGGGCGGTCATTTTCGACAAACTAACTCTAATTGAAAAAAAAAGAAAAAAAAAGGATGTTGGGATAAAAAAAAAAATTATACATGCAGACGCTGGGCGTCAACCATGGCAGTGGGATGAGGATCTGTGGGGAAGTTGAATGAATATCATCTATGCTTTGCTCAAGGAAAAGTAATTTTATGTACCGAAAATGAAAGAGCGGATTTCCATGAAAACGTTGAAAGCTACCATCTCTGAATTACCTAAAACAAAACAAAAAATCATCATTGATCTTCGCTTACTCTTTGTGTATAATTACGTTTTAAGTAGTTTTATGAATAAAATGATGTGACAGACTGAAGTCCTTGATATCCGCTGCCTTAAATATGACATCTGAGTTGCTATGACATTGCTATAGTGCAAAATCTCATCGTGACCAATAGGAACGGGGCGATAGGTAACAATGCTTTGAATCTTTGTTCATATCTATTAATCTAGGTACAAATCACAGTTAGCGTTACACGCCCAAAAAAGGTGAATCCAAAAAAGTTAAAACTAGTCTTTTTCTTTAAAAACCCAAACAAACCCGGTGAATCTGGCATGCCAATATGAGCACACGCAGAGACTAGTGTTTATTTTGAGATGGGATGCTAGGGGTGAAGAAATAACTCGTGTAAAATAAACCTGTATAATCATCATTGAGCATCTACGTTCTTGATGTATATATTCCTGAATACCTGTGCTCAAACCTCTACGAAATACTGCCTGTGGCTAGTGACGCAGTATAAATAATGTTCGGGCCCACTGCCAGGCTGCGAGTAGAAATGCATTTTCTCACGATTTTCAGGTATATAATAACAAGGAAATATAATTACTGAGTCCGCACTGATGGCTGTTTTTGGTCTTTCATCGTGTAATGGGACGATAGACCTAAAAGGGCCATCACTATGGGCTCAGTAACTATGTTTCCTCCAATTACATTTATGATACATCTGCAGGATATTGTTCTGTGTTACTTATGTGCAGTACGTTTGGTGAACAAACCAATGACGAAGTGATCATTTTCAAAAGGAAAAATAGTTAAAAAACGTAGCAAAAACATTTCTCTACAAGCCAAAATAAATGCAAATGAAATAATATCACACCAAGAGCATCTCAACTGATGCAGCACTTACACCAATTGCGGAGTTGTTCTTTATGGTAAGAACAGTTAAATGTGTTAGTAGATGGTTGTAGAAGCATCAAGATGCTGTACATACATGTACGCATCTGAATAGATTGGAGTCAATTTCAGTAAAAAGAAACGGCCATTACTGTGTGTGTATTTGAAAGGTTCACGAGACAAAGCTGATTATTCTATCTCTGAACTTTGAATAGACATCTCTGGATACAGCAACATCCACTCTCGATTCTTAATAGATGACACAAAGCAGGCAATGAAACTCATGTATTTGTGTTTTAAACTTGAAGCTGATGTGTGGCATGTGGCATGTGTCAGTCAGTTTCTTTTGGCCTAAATAAGCATCTGCCTTCTCAATATAAAAATCAGTTTCCGTTATGACAACTCTTCTGTACAATAAACCTGGGCTTAGTTTTCATCAAAATATCATTAACTACAGCTTATTTCACTGGTGGAGAACCTAGGTAATGTCTGTAGCTGTACACCACTACAAGTAATATCACTGGTGGAGAACCAGGGCGAGGTCTGTAGTTGTACAACAATACAGCTATTATCACTGGTGGAGAACCTAGGTAATATACATGTTTGTACCTGTACACCACTCACAAGTAATAATACTAGTGGGGAACCTGGACAAGGTCTGTAGTTGTCCAACACTACAAGTAATATCAATGGTGATGAACCTGGACAAGGTCTGTAGTTGTATAACACTACAGTTAGTATCACTGGTGGAGAACCCGGGTGAGGCCTGCATCTATACCACACTGCAGCTGTAATCACTGGTGGAAAACAAGGGCATGGTCTGTAGTTGTATAACACTACAGGTAATATCATTGGTGGAAAACCCCGGTATGACCTGCAGTTGTAGAACACTAAGTAGGACTTCTTGATCTCTTTTTATCTGAGCTGAACACACTTACCAGGGGCACGAGGTCACCCTTCTCCATGATGGCGGTGAGCTCCTTCCCGCGCGCAGAACCTGAGGCCACCTCCTCCCGGAGCAAATCTCCAGTCGACAGGTGGGTGAAGCCATACTTCTCTACTATCTTATCACATTGGGTGCCTTTACCAGACCCTGGTCCTCCTGTCAAGTCAAGGGAATTATATCAATACATGAATGTCTTATGGAGATGACAGTAAAAGGTAGCTAGTCCCTGTGTTGGGAGTGGATTTCATGGATTAGCTTTTTGTTGGTCGAAAAATATTTGCATAAGATTCATGAATGAGTGGTCAGAGAAAGTACATGTCAACGACGTCAACTTCTCTTATAAGATTTGTTTCTGCCTTACAAACATAAAACTCTAATTCTGAAATAGGCCAGATATGTTCAACCAATATTTTCCTCCGCCTGCAATAATGATCTGCAACAAGACAGAGAGAGGCCCTAGACTATTTAAGATTACCTAATCATGTTTACTTCTTTGAATATTAAATGTCCAAATGTATCGTTATATCTACAAGCTGACAGTTGTGGTTTAACCTAGTTTGGCTTTACACGTCTTTACACGTCTTTGATTTTAGTTTCATAGTTAGATAAGCAGAATCTATTCATATTAGTCAGCAAGTGTTGAGAATCTCATGTCTTGATAAATTCTACTATCTCAACGATATGAGATGATGTGCGTTGCCCTAGTTGCAAATAGAAACTTGAAGATCGATAAATTCAACTTACCGAGGACAAAGATGATTTTGGCTTTTTGAAGCGCTTCTGTAAAGAATAATTAGACCGATGTTATCTTATCATTCGAAAAAGATACAAATAAACCTAGTATCAAGCAATGGAAGTTAATGTAAAAAACATGTGAATATACAATGACATGACAAAGCAAGTGAAGGATATTGCCTATAAATGATGTCGTTCTCGTGGTGATCTGTATGATATGGATGATGATTATGAGCAAGGTTCACAAGTAGGCAATTAGTATTATAGGACAAGACCAAAGTTCACTAGTAAGCAATTGACATTATAGGACAATGATTCCCAGTAAAAAGGATGAGAGCAGGAATACAGGTATGACTTTACCTTCGTCCATACGTGCAACACCGGCAGTGCTAGATACAGGGGATTGATGGGCAGGTTCAGGTGGGCTACTATCATCGTTCCCGTTACTATTGGATTTATTAAACCCTCCCTTAAAATGAACTGACTCATCCCTCTTGCTTTTGGACGCCTCTACGTCAATAACATCAAAATTTGATGCACTTGTCATTGGGCGGAGCAGCTCAGTGGACATGAGCTCCTCAAAGGGTGAGGGGTCGTAGAAGGGGCTGGGTGATTCCCTACAGTCCACCAGACCTGGTAAGAGATGATAGGGAGACTGTGATGGTGGTGGTTGGACAGTATTCTTACAGGTCTGAACTGAGCCCACTTTTTGACACTCAAGAGGTGCTACAGGCGACCCCGCCAGTTCTATACATTCCTCATGATATTCATCAACCATGTGGCTGGATTTTGAATCTAAGTTGCTCACTGGTTTCTTGTCCTCGGTCATACCCTCCTCAGGGGTTGCTGATAGCACCATGTGCAGCTGGGAGTTGGTGGTTAAGCTCACATCGGAGTGACATTGGTGGGAGTCGCCCACACGTGGGCAGGTACCTTCACTGCTTTCACACTCCTCACGCTCAACACCTATGCTTCTCACCGACTTGGATCTGCTCCCACACCTCGACACTGCCTCTACTTTATTCCTGCTGCCTGCTGGGGAATCTCCCGAGGTGTGCCTTAAGAAGTCGCTCAGTCTACTGAGCATTCTGCCAGACACAGTCTGTGTGCCGATCGTCCTGGTCCTGGCCGTGTTGATCTCCGTCTTGGTGAGGATGTACAGCGTTTGTTCAGTCTGCAGGGCGTATGTACCGTCCTTCTCCAACAGCTCACTCACCGGGAAGTGGCCTAAGCCGATCAACGCTTTGCGATGCGTCACTCGCTTTATCTCTCGGATGGTTCCTTCTGGTTCGGTTCCGTCCACAAACAGGCCCAGTCGAGGGAGAACCATCTGCACGAAGGAGTCCTCTTCGATTGAGACCAGTGGGTGGCGGCATGGGTCGAAGTTCCTGATGAAGAACCCCCCTGGCTGGATGGTGCCCGCGTCAAAGGAGATGCTCTCGAGACGTGCAGGCTTGTAGTACCACTCCTTGGCATAATACCCACAGTCGTACATGCTATGGGGCTCGGGGACAGGGATGGGGGATGCTAAGGGCAGAAACAGAGAGAGGTGTTTTATCCTACCCCTAATAAAAAACGCCATAGGCTTAACATGGGATTTGTTTATGTCACGGGTGTGACATAAAGTGTTGTTTATGCCACTACTTTCTAATACTGAAATAATTTGGAAATGGGGTAGGATAAAATCTAGAAGCCACTCGTTTGAGTTTGAGCTTATTTATGCCACTCATTTTGTTGGCTCCGTAATGTCATTCGTCTTCGACTCGTGAAATTATGGAGCCAACAAAATGGGTGGCATAAATAAATTCAGACTCAAACTCGTGACGTCTCTTCATATTATAGTAGTGATAGTTGTTGGTTAGTGACCGTTTCCGTTGCATAGTCGAACTATCATACCTGCGCATGTATGGCACAGCTATATCCAAATAGGTCTTGAACCATCTTTCAAACCAACAGATTTATGCAACACCTTGACTATGAAACACCTCTTCCCTGCATTATACAGGGATGACAGTTGGGTCATGGTAAAAAGAGGAGATACTTTTCTTGGGGAAATTTCTGCTTCAGAATGACTGAGCAAACACGGAAAACACATCAGAGTTGGCCATGGGATTAGGCTGTGGGGTGTTGGGAGATTTGAAACACTATTTACTGGTGTGAATGAGGCCCAATCTATTTTATTCTATCACCTGAAGAAGTGCTATAAGATAGCACGGAATGTCATGATCGTGTTGATACTATGGAGAAACTAAACAAGAGTTAGTCATGTTGTTGTTTATCGCACGACGGCAAGATCGTGTATTACTGCGCGAGGCAAAGCCAAGAGCAGTAATACGCGATCTTGCCGGAGTGTGATGAACAATAACACAACTAACTCGAGTTTGGTTTAGAATTTATCCTAACCCGCCCGTCTAAATTACTTCTACATTAACAAATGACATCATTTGTCAAGTGTATCCCACTAGAGCAATATTTTTCATTTTTCTGAACTCCAGACCGAATACAGTGACCCAATGTTAAGCCTATGGAGTTTTTTTATTAGGGGTAGGATAATAATAACTACACCAAAAGATTTTACTCTTGGTTGTCAATAAATCAATTTGAATGAAACTGACTGTATTTTCTTTAGATTCGACTCCAACTTTAATTTACATTATGTTTTTTACACAATAAAAGGGAGATCTATAAATTGGAAATGATAACAAGGATTACCTCAGTAAAGTGGAAAATTGTCAACTCTGCCACTGGATACAGTGCTTTTATCATAAATGTCTAAATCGTAACGTCTTTATGATGCCTAAATGATAGGCGGTCACATATCGTTTCTGAATCTATACATTTTTAATCAATTAATTAATACGTAATATTGAAGGTTTTACCCCAAATTGACAAAATATTTATTTTCATTTTAACAAAATGTCTTTCCGATGAGGCATGGGAGGGGAATAATAGAATTCATGGCTACGGATCTCACATTATACAAAGGGATGTCGGACATATTTGCTGCAAGTAATTTGCCGCCTCAGAGATAAAATATGGAGAGTTCTTTGGTGTCGGCCATGGAATGGGGCTGAGCACCTGTGGGTAGGTTCAACCAACTATTTTATTGGAGTGGACGTGGTTGAGTTAATATCATTATTTTTGTTTTACACGATCAAAAAGAATTATGAATACTGAAAATGAAAAAGTGGATTTTCATGGAAAATGGAAAACTAACATCTCTGAAATTACACGGAGAGCTCTTGGGATAATGGAACGATTAGTATGATGCATATTCACATACCGAACAATGAGATCAAATGTATTGATAAAATGATGACAATGAACAGATATCAAAGCTACAAATAATACATCATGGTTAATCCTGAAACGTGTATATAAATCATGATTGCATACATTGATTCATACTCAATGATTTATAGTTCATTCTGGTATGAACATAGAGACAAACAGGTAATAATAAAAGGCAACGTAAAACATAGTGAGATCACTTAGAAGCTGTTGTGTAAAGGTTTCTTCATTCCTCTGATGGCATTTGTTGTTGTTTACACAATCACAGATGTTTTCCACAAACGTGGCCTACATTAGCCACATCTAATACCTGCCATATTTGGACCATCTGGTCATCATGTATCTATGACCCACATCTCTACACCATTCAGTATACAAGTATCTGTATCTGGTATTTATACAGAATGACCTCACCATGCTGTACATTCTATAAAACAAGATGGGAAATCGTTGTTTTTTACGGTACTCGGCCAAGGCCTCGGTCCGTGAATATATCATCAATTCCCATAGATTTGTGTAGCATGCACACCCAAGGTAGGTTGATCTTTATCTATTATATACCCGAATCTAATATTATTTTACCAGAGGTTGGCATAGAAATCATGTTGAACTAAAAATCTACACTACGCCGATGTTTCAACGCGTTCCATATGATAGAGTATGCGAAACATGGTGCAGTACAGATTTTATACTGTGTAGGGAGCAGCAGTATGTAAATATTAAAATTACTGCATGGGTATAAATTAAAAACTAAATCATGACTGTAACCGTGCTACCATACTTTGCCCATACCTCCCTTATGTGCACGTGAATCATTGGAGTATCCCTCTCTTGGTGTACTTAAGAGACATACCAGACCTTCAAAAAGGAATGAGTAGACGTCATCAATGGCAAATATCATCACCTTTTTTTTTTATTAAGAAAACAAAAACAATCACCAATATCTGACCTATTCACAGTACATTTGAAAACCGCTATTGTTGTCAGACTGAATCGATATAAGCTACTGTGATATCCAAATAAAACCAAATTGACCAACAGTGAACAAAAACAAATATGTGGCATTTAATCGATGTGATTCTATAGATGGTGATAGTGCAAATAATGTCTAGTGTACCTATGGAGCCATCCATATACAGGTAGTACTAGGGCAATTTCCTTTAACCAGGCATGGGATTTTTTCCGGATTTGTTGACGTGCCAAAGATCATTCTTGACATCAATGTAAATCCGTGGAGAACATAAGTGAATATAGTAAAAAGGCCAGCTGAAAAAATTCAATCAGAATAGCTGAAAATGCAGGCCCCGGAACCCCCGGAAATCCATTTTCAGGATTCCTTTGGATGTTATTTTCAAATCCTATGCCTGGTTAACAATATTCCCACTGCTGTCTTATCTGTACTCATCCATGACTCTAGGATACTGCATGTACAGATGGCTATTAATGGCCTGTTGAATAATTTACGCTCGTACATAAAGACCCCTTTCTGTACGCCAATGAGACCCGGTAACGATGTGGGTCAACTTTATAAAACACTTATGAGCGACCTTCTGTTTGTTAGGACTATCTTAGCAAACGCGCTTGAATTTCATTAAACGATAACCCTCGTACCTCTTGTACCCTGTACTTTTATAGGCATAAGTTATTCAACAGGCCCTAGACTAACCCTCTCACAAAAGTGAAAAAAAATCCGATAACTTCACCCTCGTGTCTCGGTCCTACCACCAGACAGATTTTAACAAATACCTTCTTTGTCTTTGGCGGCCTTCTCTAACTCTTTCCCGTAGGCGACGTTTCCTTTGTCTCCTGTGACTATTACGGTGTCGGCCATGATCATCGATTCCAGGGCTGACAATTGGTCCGTGGGCTTTGCTACATACGTCAGATACACGCAAGTTTAGGTGGATATGTATGTAATGACACTTTGGGGAGGGTCAGATGAGGATATTAGTATAGGTCTAGTTTTAATGGAAGGTTTAAATATTGTGCTTGGATATTTCAGTGCGTCTGAAGAAAAAGGTTTCTTAGAAATTTAAAAGTATGAAAGAACACTCACACTTCACTCCAGTCTAAATTTAAACTAAAGAAAAAAAAAGGTTAATGTTGTAAAGGATCATCTTTAAGAAAAAATCCAGAAATGATATTCAGAGGGGTGATTGGCTAGACACTATCGGAATTAATCTGTTAAGAGACCCACTCGCTCTTCACAAACGTCAAAGTGCTGCTGGGACACATGCCCTGGAGCCGCTGGGGATTCCGCCAAGGTCAGGGTATGGCCAAATACAGCCAACTTATCTATATATATTTCGCTAGCGTGCTTGCCGGAGATCGTACCGAGTTCTCAACCAGTGTTACTATCGTGTGTATGGATAGTAATCTAAACGAGTGACTCCAAGACTTCGTCCCATTACAAGCTTCATTTCTGGTGTTACTGCAATGACCGCTAGCTGCGGACTGACTGGCAGTACATCCAAGTGCTGTGTAGACTGTAGTACGTCCCGTTGTCGCTAGGGCCACGGCGCTCATGCTCTCAAACTGGTAGTAACCCGAAGGCGGCGCGGTGCGTGGACGGACTAAGTGCTGTGCTATGAGGTAGCTCCGTGTTTATGCTTGGGGGCATCCATGTTGATTGTAACAAACGGACACCCCTCACAGAATATTACATGGACTTAGTGTGATTAGTTAGGCCAAGGGAAAGTGCACATATGTTTCCCAAATAAAGAAATTGGAACATAACAATAAATATGATTAGAATTCTATTGGAGTGGATTTGAAACTTTTCTTATTGGATCCGAGTTAGGGTTTATCTGGAAGCTTATCGGGTTGATGGATACACCCTCTTATTTGACCCTGGTGAAACACGCCCATAATATTGTCAGCATACTTATTACTACCATGTTCCTTGTGGGTAAAATTATTATTGTCTGTGCATCATCATTTCCCCACTTGTCTTCGTTGGAAGCCGTCTATTCGGTAAACAATGATCTTGATTATGGGGTAATATATTCTAATCTGATTATTATAACTCCAAATGACTTCCATTATCTAGCACACTGAATTGCTGTAAGTAGTCAATAATTGTCTAAACAATGCCGCTTTACATGGTTATAAGTATGGGTGATGGCAATTGAATTTGGCCATATTAGCGTACTATCAAGTAATTGACTGGTGGAAGATCAATTATTCTCACCCTCCCACATGAAATGAAATATTGTGAGTTGTATATTAAAAACGTGAATGGAGGTAAGTACTGGGTTGAAATTAGGGCGGACTTTTAGAATTTCAGTAGAATTAACAATAATTGGACAATCCACTGTCCGTCGTCCTAATAGTTTGATTTATTACATGATCTGGTCTCATATGCCGTTCAGTCAAATTTAAAAAAACAAAAACTTATCTATCAGACGTCTTTAAATTTACAACAAGAGCTAACAAGATTTTCAATAACGGACTTGTGATCTAAGCTGCGTTTCATATGCATTAGTAGTTAATGAAATCAAATGGTGGTAGAAGTTTGCCAAACCACGAGTACTTCGACTTCAGGGGATTACTAATTGCAAGGGTAGAGTGTTTTAGTAGTGTTACGGGAAACAACATGAAAGAGAACAAATCCTTTCGATCAACTCGACAAGAAATGATGACGTTTTGACGTGTAACTTAAAATCCACCCTCAAAATGGTATATAAATGTTTAATAGAGGTGACAAAACACATCTCTGTTAAGGGTGATGCTACTTTGAAAACAAATATTCAAAAACTTAATTACCTTTTCCAAGAATATAGCGGGTAAATAATTGAAATTGGCGGTTTAGAAAGAAGAAAATTTTCATGTATATAATCAAAGAACTATACGGGTTAGAGTTCTTTGATATAATAAGGAAACGTAGTAACTGAGCCCTTAGCGATAATGTTCTCAAGTCTTTTATCTTTGAAATACGGCCCTTCACCTACGGTGTGGGGCCGTATTTCAAGGATTATAAAAGATCTCGAACGTCTACTGCTACGGGCTCAGTAACCACGTTTCCTTATATCATAAATAAGTTCACCTGCGTGACAAACACGACAGAGAATCGTGAGAAGGTGGTCTTGGTAGGCATCATGGTGCCACACCTGAATACCTAAGATGGAGTCCCAGGCATTATCACACCTGTAGCCAACCCATGAGGCCTTTCATGGTCAGCCTTTACTTGTCCATGTATTGTTGATCTTACTCTAAGGGAAAGATTTACAGTATTCAACATGGCCTATTCACGTCTTCATAGAGCATCATTTCTCGTCGCGTGGATGTCAATAATTTGCATAACGATTTCGTGTGGGTGTTTACACAAAATTACACAATATCTTCACGTAGTAAAAGGTTATGTAAATCACACATGAATTATTATCTAATCTGCAGGGCCTATGAGAATGTGAAAACGAAGATGTGAAGCTATTAATTTAAACACAATAACAGCAATCTACAGAAGTCAATCTTGTACTTTTGTATTACCTCATAATTATATCTTACATCATTCCATAACTTCTTATGTATGAAGTGAAATGCACTTTCAAGGTAACACTTCAACAACTGGTAAATTATAATTTTACATTATGAAAAATCCTACGTACTTACATCAAGATAATAACGTAATCGTCGTTTCTTTTTTAAATAACACGAAATATATAGATTTGTCAAATACATATAGAATTCAGTATGTACCTGAATCAAGCTCTTTAGCATAGTGGCGGTTGCCATGTTTACCAGTCACGTTGACATCGACCATGGTAACTGGAGGCTCTTTCACTGTAAGCAGGCAGGGAGTCTTTACAGCAGAATAAATGAAATGCAAAGCATATACCATTCTAAAGGGGGTTGTCCACCAACTACGATATAGATTGAAGACCCCCCGATGTACTATTATGTACATTGCCCACATTGTAGTGCAGCCTATGATCCATATTTCCTATTGGGTGGTCATTATAGTGCATTGATGTGTATTGTAGACCACGTCAGGAAAACCTGATCCATCAATTTCACTTTTCTTTCCACCGCGATATAAGTTTTCATCGGATACCTCTATGATACTCTCCCAATGCGAAAATCATAGTAGGTGGACACCCTCCCTTTACATAGAAAAAGTGCAACTAATTTTCGTTCTCCTCACTTAGAGTTGCTACGTGATCTAATAACAAATTACTGTTCCAATGATTTTATTTCCAAATCTGATTTGTTTCTACTCATTCACAGTTCCTTCATCACTCAATAATAAAATATTTCATGGTGAAAGGTAGGCCTGCTAGCTCTCTATACGTATATACTTAATAACGTTTATAGTATTGATTTTGTTATCTCAGGAGCTCTAGAGGTATGTTATTAAACATCGTATATCAAGGGCACTTAGTCTAGATCTTATCAGTCTGGGGAGAAGAGAAGTTACTGATAGATAAAACAGCAGTAAACCAGGTTATCAGAGGGTCATCAGACTTGAAAGCAGTAAAGTGCATGTCAGGGAAGTTGGTGAGAAGATAGGAGCAGGACGTATGAATAAAACTTCATACCATGTACATTGCCTCGAGGGAAATCAGGGAACGATTGTGAACCAGGCATCATTGGTCTATACCTTATTCATCTATTCACTCACTGAAAAACGCTGGGAGACTTGCCACGATAGTGTGATGTCACTGTTGTGAAGGGTGGTTGTTATGCTTTATTGTTCTTATAACAATGTCTCCGGGGAGATCGCATAGTAACGGTTTTGGTTCTGACATGTAGATGTCATTTTTAAGGTAGCATCGGTTGTGATTAGAAGTGTCTCTGCATCGTATTCTTAACTACCTTATACTTCAGTGTTGGTGTTTTGAAGAAAGAACTTGTTATACACCTTCATGCAGGGATGTCAGTTGGGGCCAGGAGAAAAAAAGAGAATATATTTTCCATGTGGAATTCAATGCCTCAGAGACTGAAAGACATGGGAAACATATCATTGTTGGCCATGAAATAAAACAGAGGGGGGTATGTGGGGAGATTCAAACCATGTTTTATTACCGCGAATAGGTATCGATTTATATTCTATTTGTTTAAAAAAAAAAAAAAAATTATATAAACTGGAAATTAAAATAAGGATTTCCTTGGAAAAAGGGAAAACTGTCATCCCTGTTTATGAAAAGCTAAATGATAATTGAATATGCAGGGTTATCAGCTGTCAAATGCATTGTGTGTGAGAGTATCCTACTCAATATATGAAACATTCAGTTGGGCTAGCCATGAACCTGACACCTTGTACAAATCCACAGGCGAGTTCAATGGCTGATGTCGCATGTCAGCACAATGGAAGATTTCCTTTAGAAAGGCAAACTGTGAAATTCTCAATATGGAGCATTGTCTATGTTCAGAGTACAATCTGAATTACCTGTATATAATTGCAAATGGTGACCAGGTTGAATAAATGATTATCTGAATAATTAGAATGAGAAACTGATCAAACATAGTTGTCTGGTATTAATTGGATTTTTGTCCTGGTGCATGGACAAAATATGCCTTATCACTTGCCATGAATCATCAATATATACCTGAGAATTTTGATAAGTAAAGTAATTGCAGTGGCATGAACACAAAATGATTATGACATTTTCAGTTCTGACACCAAAGTATCAGGTGCTAACTTCATTTCCACCAGGTAGGGTGGATTTCAACTCCACCAGGCGTCTGCTAAATATGGAGGTAACAGGCAAAAACTATTTGATCAGTTTTTAGCAGGCTTTGGCCATACCACCACCATGCGGCGCCGCCAGTGAGCATGTGGCCTGCTCCACCACATAGGTTCTACATAATTGTCTGCTAGTCAGTAAAACGGTGCGCATAAGGCGCCTGTGTGGTGTCATTCAGTGGAACATGCCCATTAGAAGTGTTTTCTTAGTGTGGGACACGTGCAGATATGCTGCCTAGGTTAAGGGCATGCTTAACCGGGCCAGCGGTATAGCAACAAGAGAGCACCGCGAAGCCATTGCTTATAGTGTATGAACCCACCGGCCCGAAGCCAGCTAATTCTAATGTATTAGGTTTTGATGATTTTTGTCTTGGCTGGTACATGGCCAGTTCATGGCCATATTCCTGCCGCTGGCGGGTGCGCCGGGCTGATATGCTCCACCGCGCCAGTTTATTTACTGTGAGCTTGCCGCACTTTTCATGCCATCAGCCGGCCCGGTGGAACACCCACTTTAGAGAGAGGCTATAGAAACATTGAGCGTCCTGAAAACTCTATCCTTCACTTCTTCTTTTTTCAACTCTGTGGCACTGGTAAGATGCAGAGGACCAGTGTCTTAGTGTCATTGAGGACTGCCCAGCTGACCATGACCAATCACTGCAGACTGAACTACCTCATTGACACACTGGTGCTTGACATATTTGGAAGTGCTAGTTGGCTGGTTACAGCAAAGGACCCACATGCTGGAAAACCAAAAAACTTTTAAATTATTAATTTCATATAATTCTGATATAACTTACCAATGATGAACATACCATTTGTTCCAATTATAGAAATCCTCATGCTAATGCTTTAGCTTGAACAGTGTCTCTATATGGACGCCCCAATTGCCAACATCACTACAGGTAGACTTCATGTACTTGATATTATCTCGCATACCTATCTATATATCCTTCATATATTGTATGCCGCTCTGGCAAACATTGGGAGTCCTTATCACTAATTTCAATAGTGCTTGTTCCAATCTAGCCCCATCATATCCAGGTAGTGTTATCTATATGACAAATTACTTCTCCACACTGGAACATATAACATCATGGCAAGATCATCAAAGAAGGACACAGAAAGCACTATATTATTTAGAACCCTTACTACGTGTTACGATATGAATATATACCTTACAAGAAAAAATAAAAGCTCTACTGAAAAATATTTTACCTTTCTGGCCAAGTTGTATCCAGCCTTGGAATATGAATTAGCCAAAAAGGACACCTGGTTTGCGTGAGAAGAACATGCGACGTTGCAACAACTGCACTGATAGAATATCAATGGCGCTAAACAGTCTCCATGCAGACCTTCGTGGTGCTTGTGCTTACTAAACTCTGCTTCAACCCAGAGACGTCACATAAAGAAACAGGAACTGATCCTACAGTGTAACTGTCAAAAGTTGTGAAAGTCAAACAACTCATATATATCATGAGTTAGGGAAGACTGGAAGTGATGAATGAGCTCCACAGATAATTCAACCGTTTCTTCCTCAGCTCTAAAATTACGGTATAGTGCGAAGCCAAAGTTGATGAGACGGATGAGCAAATGTGTCTGGTTAGCAAAAAATAAAACCTGCAACACATGAGGCGCTTTCCACACGCAATGCCTGGTCTATGCCTGATTTGATACCGCAAACTAGAACTGACTATATGATATTTACTCTATCTATAATACGTGCATCTCTGTTTCACAAGTAGAACACAAGATCCCCCTTAAAGTGCCTGGAATTTAAGATATATGGTGAATTGGCATCAGGGGAAATTCTGCCCCAAACAGGTACTTTGGTGCAGAGATACCAGCAGGGCGCTGACCCTATGCCTGGAGAGTGAAACACTGTTATTTGAGCTCCTCGCACAGTCTCACAGACACGTAGCAGGCCGCTGCATCTTACCTGTGTGCTGAATAATACGCTATTCAATTACCACCAAGTCGATGTCAACACCCGATCATTATCCACACACGTAAAGTAAAACCGCCATTTAAACTATGGTCCACTATTTTTTACCGCTTCTGCTACAGTGGCAAATAAGAGATCTTCAGGGCGGTGAAACGAAGCAGCTTATGTTGCTTGTTGCCTAAGAACAGAGCGACTGACAAGGAGCAAGATTTGTTTACTGAGGGGATTTATTGGCTATGCTTCGTTATCCAACACTTAGATGGTATAAAATACGATAACTTTACATTACATATTGTGTCAACAACTAACTGTTCCAAAGAGATACCTACAGCTCAGGAAGTCATACTATCGATATTTGGATCCTAATATTATTTTCTGATCCGCTTTCAGGAATGGCTGAGCCTATGGCACTGTCTTACCAATTATTTGAATACTTTTACTGACTCATAGGCAGTACCAACATGCTATTATCTTAATTTCAAGTCATTCTTCTATTCTAAACTTAATCCTAATTTCATACTCTTAGTTATTCTATGTTCTTCCCGTCCTGCCAGGGACTTAACATTGGTCACAATACCTCCAGCTCTATCATTTTGTTTGTTACTTACTGGCCCCCAAGTCTATAATCTACGTTTTGTCCGCAGTACACTTCTTTCTCCCATTCATAAACCGCTTATTTTCTTTATTAACGTTAATTGATTATTAGTACCCTTTAATATTTTACGTTTATCTATTATATTTTCCGTATTATTATATATTGCATCACATTACTTTTTCTTATTGCTTGTTATTCATTCTTAGTTTCCCTATGCCCTTTACAATTAAGGTGAGCACCGACTTCACCGCTTATCCAAAATAAAATGGGTTCTCCTAAAAAAAAAAAAGACACTATAATAAGCTTAGTGATCAGTCCTCCAAAATTTACCTATGCTTTAAGAGTGGGTATTGGGTCGAAGACCCACTACCATGGCTAGCAGCGCCGTTTCTTTTCTTTAAGAACTTCTTCACCTAGAGACTATAGCAACACGGTTCAAATGAGAGGTAATCGTCATATTCGAGGTAGCGTCGGCTTTGTCGAGAGGTGCTCTAGTCACATCTTAAATTCTAAAAAGTACATTCTGTCCAGTCTTCCCTAGGAGATATATAGACAATTAATAATCGATGATTTTGTGGTCAGGCGGCCGTAAACCACGAGATGCTGATAACAATACATCTTTTATTGCATCTATCATTCATCTTCTTGAACAAATCAAACTCATCGACATATCATAGGGTATATCATTTGGAACTATTGTCTTGCTCTCCAACCATAAGCAATGCGTTGAATACATCAACAAATAGCCTAAATATGTGAATCAAGATTGTATTTTCCGTATATAATGGTTGTGAATTCCGTACACAATGGTTGCGGTATCTGAAGGTTTTTGATAATGAATAGACGTTTACTGAGTCCCCATACATTTTCAATTGGGACTTTATACATACGATGGATAATAAAAAATTAGTAATAAAAACTGCAGAAGCACTCTGCAGATTACGGTACGTAGGAAGAGGCTGAGACTCGCCTTACAAGAGACCTGCAGGGAGCTGTTTTTCAGTCGAGATGATCTCAAGTTGAGACCATTTGAAAGGTAAACTGTTTTTTAGTTGAGATGATCTCTAGGGATCTCAGGCTGAGACTGAGATGTGACCGTTTTGGGTGCTATGGGTGTTTTTCAGTTGTGACGATCTCAAGGGATCTCAGGTGAAATGATCTCCCAAACGGTCTCAACCTGAGACCAGTTGATACTTGTCATAACTTATTTTTTCACGTGCTAAAACTTATTCAAATTTGGAAATATTTAGAGAAAAGGGTACTAATAATCTGACATTCCTATATCCCAAATTTCCTAGTTTTCCTGTGGGTATGAAGACTGATAAACATTTGTCTGGAAATCTGAAAAAATGCAGGCACTGCACTTCTCAGGTAGCTTGTGTATACCTACTGTAATGCTCGATTTTATTTGAGCAGGGTGAGGTCAAGGTCATTCCATATTTGTAAATAACAACAACACCCATTAAAAAAGTAAAACATGTCTCACTTATTAAATACCCAATGGAAAATTATGAAATTATGCGATTGGATCAAATGGACATTGTCAAATATTCGCTGTAAATATGGTCCAATTTGAATAAGTATAAGTGTTTAAAATCCATAATTTCCAATTGCAGAATATTGTACCTGGCAGGAAATGATCTCTAGGGATCTCAGGTTGAGATCGTTTTAGCTGAGATCCGCTATAGCACGCTGAGACCACGACTGAAAAACACCTACAGCCATTGATCTCCCAAACGGTCTCAGGATCGCTCACAGATCTCAGCAGATCTCAGCTAGAGATCGTCACGACTGAAAAACAGGGCCTAGGATAAGGCACTACCTTTTGTTGACTACTATATCCTATCGATTCTGAATTATGTAGACCTCATCAGTACATCGCGGTTTTCCATGCTGCCACTTTCTGCCCCGTTAACCCCTTTGTAGCAAGCTGGAAGTCTATGTGACCACTCTAACCTTTAGGCACCATATATAAGGCTTTCAAGCATGCTCCGATAACTAAATAAATTAGTCAACAGCAAGCCTTCAAGCACACGTGTGCCCTTATCACCAGTTCTAACCTGTAGCTGCAACGAGAAGTCTAATTAATTATCAACAGAATGTACTCATACTACTTTTTTTGAAGAGGCGGATGTGGGAGAGAAACCGGTTGTGCTTAGTTTTACATGTCTATTTAGCACCACATACATATCCATGGCGACCCTGTGCCGGTCGTGAGTTAAGTGGGATTCACACACAGGGAGAAATGTGCTGAGACGGGTGTACACCACACCTTCACGTCCCTTGTTGTACAAGCATCTCAAAGCCATATTTTTGCTTTTACTAGTCTCAAGAAAAAATATGTATCTTGTTAGGGGTAAACGTTGCCGACAACTGCAGAGGGAAAACTTGTCTAGGAGAAATGGAACCCTATCATTCAGACGAGGAGATTTTGTTCCAGTAATGAATCTCAGTGGTATTAGTCTAAGACAAACACCCCGGGAGGTATATGAATCCCGCCATGTGAATTCCGCTTTGCTATCTCACCCCTGGTATTAACATCGGGAACTCGTATCCAACGCCCATTGAGTATTTCGAAAAAATACTCAATGAGGGATTATGTCACAAATGTAAGCCCATTAGTTAATGTGAAAGGTGAGATAAATTCAGAAACCTATTCAAGTTCAGGGTCAGAGCTGGAACCCATCTCGTTTGAATCGATTGGATCCGAGCTCTGACCCTAAACTTTGATAGGTTTCCTCTATAACATCTCTGTTGTTGTCTCTCGTGTGAGAAGTACCCATGTGGTATGCGGGTATGTGAGAGTGGCACCCTACCTTCTGAGTTCTCAGTGTCTCCGGGGATCCTCCTGTCCTCCTCACATGATGGGGTAAATGCCACATGAGTGGTTTGAGTCTCAGAGGCCCGATCCGCTCCTTTCTTGACGGGCTTAGAGCTAACATCTGAGCTGCCCACACACCCCATTGTGTGCTGTTCAGTGTCCTGTACGGTGGCACGGTGGAGATCGACTGTACACCAGCGTGACACTGTGCCACACTCGCTCTGTGAACTGGGCCTCAACGGGGACTCAGCTCCTACTTGTAACAGAGCGTCTGGTCAACTGGGCACGTTCGGAAACCCAAATTTTAATGTAGCGATTCGATCCTGGAATGGGTCACGTTCGTAAAGTACGAGAACGGTAGATATATAGCCAGTGAGGAACGCGGCAACACAGACCTGGGTGGGTTCAGAAATAGGTCGGATACCACTCCAGTATGATAATTACAGCCACCATTTTTGTTCCTTCTTTTATAAATCTTATTTTCATATCTCGCTATCGTTGTAAAAGGACTACGTAGAGTACCAGCAATTATGCCTCATTGCCACTGGAGGAAGATCACCTCATGTTTCATACATTAGTAATGCAGAGGTCAAGGCCTCCTTATATCAGCTGCTGTATAGTGTTTGTCACCTTACAGATCAATAGACTAATAAATGGCAGTGAATAGAGTGTTTTATTATCCACTAGCGATTCACCAGTTCGGCCTAGATCATGCATTCTGGTGGAATCAGCACTTAAAAGGATGCGTGATCTAAGCCGATCCAGGCTGGCTAGTTGACTGGCTATAAGTCGGGATGAATCGTGTTAGGGGCCTGGCTGGATCGCTCTAGTGAAACAACCCTGCCCAGTAGAGATAATAAGGGTTGCACAGAAAGGGACAAACACACAACTAGATCAAACACTGCCGGCCAGAAAAATTGGGTAGGTGGCACCAGCCCTTCGAGGGTGCACCCACCAACCCTGGTAAGACTTCTGATCAATCCCGATTGAACCCCGATATGAAATGTTCCCGATGAACCCCAAAAGAAATCTTATCTGGCACTACAATCTAGGCCCAGTCAAATTTTTTCAAAGGTGCACTATGATTTTGATGGATCCCGATTAACAACTCCCCTAGACTTGCCTAAGTCTTTGATTAAGGACATTATTAAGAAATAAAACTACTTTGTAACATTTGGACTTTCCCTAACGCATGACAGGCCCAGCGAGAAGGGGTGAGGTAGGTTTAAGGGGTAGCCGCAGGATGCAGGGACTGGAGCCAGTCTACAACTCCCCATGAGTGAGTCTGAAATTGTCACCAGTGATTTATGGTAGAGAAGCTACTCCCCTCGCCCCTCCCGAACACTCAGCTTGATAATGATGACATAACCCAGCGGTGTGTGGTTATCATGCGGGAGCAGCTCGGCCCTATCTGAGAGCAACTCTGTGTTAACATCATCCCCGCGACATGCTCGGGGAATCAATTATGTACACACGTGGGACGCCACTGACAGGTCATGTGACGGGTCGCCATGGTGACCAGACAACGAACCCGTCCGCACGTGAACCGCTCTATGATCGTGCATCCTGATGATATCATATTCAACACACCAAACACAACATCGCCCGATCGTATCATAACATTGCATGGCAGGGCCTATCTATATATATGCGAAAATTTAAATTTCCTTTCTTTTTCACAGTGCGTATATATATATACATTCGTGCTTTCCTTATGTAAGTAGGAACTATGATACGCTTTCACTATTGACATTATGAAATCATCAATACTATATCCTACAGGGACCTATCTTTATAGGTCTGTTTCCATCTGCCGATTTTCACCATATTTTGAGGGTTTTTTGTTTATAAATGTGCCCGACACCACCGACGGATTCCTTTTATCGTTTTGGTAAGAAGTCGGCACGTGGAAACAGGGGAAAAGAAGTCGGCGATCGATCTTATCTTTTTGGTGCCACTTCCCGACACAAGTGTCTTTCACCAATATAACACGGGTTGATCTTGTCGGGAATTGTGAGTATAACAAAATGGAACAAGACCCAGCCGGCAGGTGGAAACAGACCACCGATGAACAAAATCACTGATCTTTATCATCTTCGACTTTTGGCGCTCGCACTACCATCCCATTAATTGCATATAAGATTGTATTTCTGCGAAAAATTGCTGATCATCTTGTCGGCACATCTTGTTGGCAGGTGGAAATGGGCCTTTTGGCTATCAATATCACTTTCACTTCTGGACCATTGATCTCCATGTGATGCAGAGCCCTAGACTTTACAGATTTCACTGAAACTGCAAGTGTCCCTCTAAGACCCCCTATTGACTATAAAGATATATATATATATATATATATATACCATGACCATATATATATATATATATATTATAAGTATCAGCAGGTAATTGTCGTCATTATGTAACTATCTCCAAACTTGCTTAGTTCGTTCTTGTAGCCAAGCGAGATATACTCTGTAAGGCATGAGAGCTTGATCCTTTTCTTAGAGACGATGGGCCTCAGTATGGTGCCAAGTCTGAACCTTAGGCGGCTTTACGTCTGTACTCCTCGGTCATTGTTATAGGTACCACTCGAGAAATATGCAAGGTCCTCATGCCCAGCTGCCAATTAGTTCGCGTGCCTGTTTGTGTGGTGCCCTCATATAGCGTTAGTGCAGAATATACGGGTTCTAGGCAGGTGGCTAGTCGAGCATTACACTCATTGTACTAATATGGTTGTGGCACTTTCAGTACAAATGAATCCATGCTACACTTGAGGAGCACCTTCTCATACAGTACTGTTAAATGACGGGCAGCATGCGATATGTATGCTGCAGGACCACGGCTACAGGACCATGTGTTGTATACTATAGAGTACAGATCTAGTGTTAGTTCTTTTTAGAGCGTGCTTGCACGCACTAAAAACATCATCTAGAGGTTATAGGGGTCCATATAGACTTTCAGGGTACTGCATACAAACTATCCCTTCACTATCTGTGTGCTATTATTCACTGTGATATTGAGAACAGAACAGGGAGCCAGTGTCTCAGGGTCTTAGAGGCATGCCCAGCTGACCATGACCAATCACTCAAGACCAAAATACCTCAAGACCAATTGGTGCTTGATGTGTTTGGATCCTAGATAGGCAGTTGCAGAAATGGCAAGTTGACTGGGTGCAAGTGGGTTACAGAAAACAATCCATAGGCTAAATCTAACTCAAACCTTTTAATTGTTATTCATGTTGACTGCACGCTCATTCATATATGATGAACATACTATTAGCTCCTAGTATAAGCTATTAGAGGGCTCACTGGGAGTTCCAGACTCCAAGCAGATCATTGGTTCTTTTTGGAAGTCAAGTGGCACCAAAGAAGTGTCAGGAGAGTGGGCGAGTTCCAGCATGACCTGTGAAGACGGCGCATTGAGTCGCGGGGCAGAGTCTGTTCTCAGGTCCCACTGAGATTCATTGTAATTTGCATCCAACACCTGCTTTTGTTTAGGCGTCAGGGGCGATAATGCGGTGCCCAGGTGATAATACTTCTCTTACGTATACCTGATGAGGCTGCGACCATTGTACTCCAATCCAGATAAATACTAATATGCATTCACACCTGGCAAGGCTTCCATGCGAATGCTTCCTTTCACCACTGGTATTTTCTCTCTCCAATAAATAATTGTGAGTTTCAGCTGTATTCATTCATGTTGAATAATCGGTTTGATCGATACAAAACTTCCCAAGGTATATTTTGATGATCATTTATTGGAAGGCCTAATCCTCTATCAAAATTTATTCTTGACCGTAGAAAATATCAAAATGAGATCTAGACATCTTCAGCATTAGCAGTGTATTTGCCTCCCTACATTCCATAGCAGTACGACTTTGCACATACTAAACAGGGTTTGGACATTTTCTATTATCTCTGCTCGAGTTGGTATAAGGAGTGATAGTAATCTAAATGAAGAACAGAAGCCATAATTCCCTTCGCACGATATATTGTTGATCATCTGACAGCGCAGACATGCCATGCTGTATATTCCTCACTCCAATGATGGAGAACGGGAGTCTTGGCTCTTACGTTGTTAGGATCTCCATTCCGCTAGAGGATCAGTATGGAGCAAGCCGGTCAGTTAGTTGGGTGGAAGGTGCACACCCGTTTCCCAGTCGAGAAGTTGGAGTGTTACAATACACATCACCCAAACAGGCATTCAACTCTATGAACAATGTTTATCTAAGTAGTGGATAATGGATAATGGAATGGATAAACCTAAAGGTCATGCCTGGTCATTACCATGTATAACATGTAAAAACCATGTGACCTGTGTCAACACAGACGTTTAGTATTACAGGGACATGCCTTAAGGGTTTCTATGAGAGGCCAATCACCACCACAGACCACGAAATCCGTCTCCCTGGAAGACCAGTTAAACCAATTTGACTTTGAACACGCCTCTGTGTCCATAAGGACTATCGATCCACAGAGACGGCGGCGTCATGCCCCCTGGTGTGTCCTGCTTGAACTACCTAGTATGAAGAGCATATCAGCAGTGCATTAATATTCCAGCTGAGTCGTTCTGTTTACATATCACGATTTTAGATAATAAGTCTAAAGGGTATTTCATCTCCCACGTAGCTCTTATTAATATTGCCAAGCCAGGTGTCCAAGTAATTGGAATGTCCATGTAAACATAGTTGTGTATTGTTTCACACAGTATAGTCAGGTTAAAGTGTCTGAATGAAACAAAATACATCGATTTAATCATTGCCAGACATAAAGGAGTAACCTGGGTGTACATGTATATATTTGTCTAAATAAACTGCTTCTTATAAAACCCAAAGAGATCTTTATCCAAACGAGACATTAGGTTATCAAAGGTCGCACTATTCTAGTGCCGTATGACGTGCTAATAAAATCAATGATTGGCATAAGAATAGATAAAGGTTTTATAAGGGAGCCTCTGCTCTTTCTCTATTTATAGGCGGACTGGCCTTGGTGACAAAAGAGACACATCTAAATAGAGAGACGAACGGTGGCCAATAGAACTCCTTTACACATCGTAAATCCTGGTGTTTACCATTAAACAGGAAACACACATTTGAAGGGTAGACGTAAGATGGAAATTCACTTCTAAAGGGCTGAGAAGGGGTTAGCTTCTGTAACAACTTCTTCATATTCCCTGCCTCTGTTAAATTACAGTTTCAGTCCCGTCAGCTTCTTGAACAGCTTAACCCATAACAGTATATATAAAGTCTAAAAATGTTTTAGAGGAGATGATGTTAACTATCCGTAAAGGCCATTTGCCATGTAATGGTCGATTATTCGGCACCGATCTGCAGTCGATTTACAGAGGCCAGATCATCGATTAATTTGGTATTGCAATACATCCTGCACCTTCGATTGGTATGCTTATAGTGTGGCTGGTACTTTTTACTGAGCCTTCCCCATGCACTCAGAGAGAGGTGTCTGAATTATTTGTATTCAAAATTGGGTCATGAGGTCCTATAGGGGTTCTTAAGAAACTTCATTTTTTTTCCAAATGCTTTCAACATGGTGCCCAAAGGATATGCTGCCCTACAGTGATTATACAACCAGGTAGGCCTGGTGAAGTTCTGTCTGTAGTGGTCAGGGTGGTGGGGTTCTAATTGCTGATAATTAGGAGCAGAGAAGACCTCAGATGTCCTGTCATGGTCAGGGTGGTGGGGTTTTAATTGCTGATAATTAGGAGCAGAGAAGACCTCAGATGTCCTGTCATGGTCAGGGTGGTGGGGTTTTAATTGCTGATAATTAGGAGCAGAGAAGGCCTCAGATGTCCTGTCATCCAGAGCTACACCTCTACCTATTCTAGTCTCTCTGTTGAAATGAAATATTCACATGAATTACTGATAGATTTTCAATGGACAGCATTAGCTTATGATACTCTTGATATCTTCCTCTTCCCAATGTTAAAAGTACACTTCATCAACCCTCAAAATATGTACACATGTCTTTGTGTTTTGTTTGTAATCTGCACAGGATAAAGAAACCTCACACAACAGCTTATAATTAGAATAAACCACTACACAGATTGTTATACAGAATGAAATGAGCAACCTAGTATGAAAAGAAATCAATGCTTGGTATATAGGGAAGAAAGGTTCAACTTACTCACACCAGGTGGCTATAGGTTACGTTTGGTCAATGGTTACTCACCAGGTGTCGGCTGCAATGAAAACGAAAAGACATTTCATTAGATTATGGTCCAACTAATAGGACAGGTAGCGGGATGTTCTGAGCGACCTTGAACTTTGTATCAAGCCTCTCTCCCTCATGAGATCCCCTGAATTCTCAATTTACAAATGAATGAAAATACAAGATAAACGAGTGTTAACCTTTTATAATGTAATATATAACTTATTACAATGATTTATTAAAAGCTGAGAGTTAGACAGTAGTTCTACTAGATAAAACATTATACGGAAACTGGCATATTGTCTTCATACGTTAAAAGTATGCGGTGAAATTATTGATTAAGATATATCCCAATGCCAAAGGCAGAGTTATATATCTGCTTGATAGTTTTACCAAGTATTTTAACGTACAAAGACTATTAGCCTGTTTTCATATCATTATATACCTAAAATTGGTGAAACTTTACCTAGTTACATTATCCCATAGACCATATCCGTATGAAGACATGGGTAGCAACGGGCAGTATGTGTAGGTTATACGACTACAGGTTTATAAATGTATAATACATATGCTTATACATATATAATAACATAGACCAAAGCTACCCCCGCTACGTCGCTATGGTGTTTGCTAGGAGTAGCATGTCATTGATCATACGTCTATAGTTTTATTGACGGTTGGCGTGTCTCCACGTTTCAATCTGCCTTTGGATGTCGACAGTGTGGAACCTGTAGAAATTTGTATATCAATATATCAGTCGGTGCCGGTTTTTTTTTCAATACCGGTCAGTCAGTACCGGTCAGTTAGTACCGGTCATTCAGTACTGGTCAGCTGGTACCAACACGTCGGTATCTGGCACTAGGTATTGATCAGTCTGAATCCTATAGATCTATGATATCTGTAGGCATGAGATTTACCAGAAGGTATTTACTCTCTCATATACTGCATTTATAATGGGTATGCTCTTGTAAAAATTACAAAACATGATCATGGTGAAGTGTTATCATTTATTTTTTTGCTGCGACCTAAGCAATACATGCCACGTTTTATCTGAATTGCTGATGATCTGTTAAAGATTAAATCTGTCATAGGGGCTATCCATAAAATACGTAAATTATTTTAAAAGAAAACAGCACTGCCCTTATCCCTAGAACTGATGGTGGTGTTCTGGGTTCTCCGTACACTAAAGAGTTGTTTACAAAGATAATACGACCACATACCCTTATAAAGAGAAATATATTTGTAAATCATGTAGATTTGCAAAGTTAATCATACAGGGACTAGTAATATTTTGCACGAGTAAAAGTAAAAGACAGATACTGAGGACCTCTGACATTTCCCTGAATCACAAATTGAAGGTCAATCAAATCTGTCTCTCAATTTAATCGCGCGAGTAAGATGCTTAGATGTCTGACCTTCTGAAAGAATCTGGGTATTATTATATGCAGCGTGAACATTAGCTTTTATCTATTTTCACTGAAAAGAACAGCTTGAAAAAAAACACCCAAGGGAACAAAATTATTTGATCGAAACCCAAGGACACCTGTACAAGAAATGTCATACTGCTTGGACTTTAAGTACGGAGAAAGGGCCATTAGGTAGGTATGTGGGTGTGCATAGAATCACTAAATAACCGAGTACCAGGACACAAGCGTCATTCCTTTTACATATCCCTATCCACGACAATGCATTACCCCTCGGAATTGCTAGTAAAGATATCAAGCAATTCCATAACCTTGCATTACACGCAACTACAAAGAATGTCTAAAATGCACCAGAATAAGGACATTTCTTTTCACTACAGCAATATCTAAAATGTTTTTTTCCAACTTTGTCCCTACAGTTACTACATATTTGAGAAGATGAGATACATTTATTTAGTGTCCCCTTCCTAACCTTCACAAACGGCCCTGGGGAATAGTATGGACGGTGCCTTTAACCTTCCTATATAAGGCGTACAGCCCGACGCTGAAGGTTACATGAGCTGCCTCTCCTCCTAACCTGTTAAGAGGCCTATATAAGGTAACCGGCTGCCTGCATGTGACTTCCTCCCTCATACATTCCTGGAGACGAGGGCTCAGATAACTGGAACCTGGATGTGCTGTCGCCAGCACTGCAGGCCGCCTACACGTAGCACCAAATGTCCTTGTGTGTCCTTAAATACAGGCAGCATCATACAAATGGGAAACCCAGACGACATTTCTCTCTTCTTTTCCCGCCATTTTTTCCATCGACCATTTTCTCGTTATTTTTCAATGCACCTCTGCCATCAATGAAAGAGTAGAGGCCTTTAGATTGATTTACCACCCCTTGAGGACCACATCACTACTTACATATTTAACAGGTTAAGTGTGAAGGATTTAGGAGATGGATGAATGCCAAATTGAGCCCCACACACTAAGGTGTGGTGAGTAGTGTCTCCTTCCTACAGCTCAGGATTGTTACCCCCAATCAGCACGGGCTGGTACTTGGTGTGTCACTCTGGAAATCAATAGTCTCCTTAACTGGACACAGCGTCACACATTAAACCCCACTCGCAATATCCCCCTCTCTGTGTCTCTCTTAGATACCTTGGTAGACGACCGCTCCGACTACCCGTATCCCCTTCAGTATAAATGACCTCCAGCCATTATCCAACGGCACGTATGGTGCATGGGTAACAGTCAGACTCAGTCCTAACAAGCCTGAAATCTTAGTGTCTCTCTTTGATCCTATTATAGCACAGCTATTAATGCAGGCAATTGCAGAGCAATTCCACCAGTGTGACAAACAACGCAATGCTCTATTATAGGAATCAATATCCAACCTCAATTGAGAAACCCAACCATGCTGTACTACTATAGCTGCTGTACCACCCTGTCTCGTGTGCGCTGTGAACATGCATGCGGCGGTTGTCCTCAGAGGGAATTCAGACACGATGCAGAAAACTTACTGCCATCCTGAGTGAAGCAGTGCCTGGACCAGCGCCTGGGAGTCTGCAGTTGTTGCCGTGAGTTGATGATGCTCTGACTGAGCAGTTGCTGTATGAGCAAGTGAACCGCCACCGCCGCCGCCTCCCCAGCAGGCTGAAGCACTACAGGCGCCGGCCGGGTCCTGGCGGGGAGGTGCGAGCAGCACTGGCCGCCTACACTGGCCACCTGTGCCACCTCTGGATGCCCTTTAGCAGGGCGGAGCGTTTCCCTGGCTCGGCTGTGTGTAGGACGGAGGGAGGAGGAGGGAACAGCTACGGTTTGAGTGGGATCCAAGACAGGGCTAGGTGTAGTAGGGGGTGTGGGGGGGAGGAGGAGGGGCGACAGGTTGTATTCTGGACTCAATCCACCCTGCCATCATCCCCTGTAGGACCAGGTCCCTGGGGAATTGTAGCTAAACAACCCCTTGAAGTACACAGGGGGGTCTGGTAACATCCGGTATGGGCACTGATAACCGTGAGTCGGTCTGTTCAATAATACCGCTGAATGACATCTCGCTCCGCTGTCCAAATAACTACCAAGGTCAAATCAACCATGAAACAACTCTATTCGCATCAAGAGAATTGCCTTGCAATATGATAATAGCTGATTGTTTCAATTTGCCCCTTTAAACAGCTGAGGTCAGGATAAAAGTGGAAATATTTCTCATGTGGAATTTACTGCCCCAGAGAGGCCAAGAAAACATGAGAAAAAAAAAACACATCAGCTTTGGCTATGGAACAGGGCTGAGAGTTTGTGGGGAGTTTCAAACCACTGTTTTATTTCCGAGGATTATGGCTCAATTTATACTATCTTTATTTCTACAAAACAAATAATTCTATAAACTGGAAAGGAAAAAAATGATTTCCTTGGGAAAGTGGAAAACTGCCATCTCTAGTTAAACAACTTAAAACAGTTTCTATCATACATACGGTATCCCTCACTGATCTTTTGACTTATTTGTATGATATCATACAGATCTCAGTCATCTTCCAAGAAGGAACTGCATCGAGATGTGTAGCCACTAAAAGTATGCCATGAGTTTTAGTTGTGGAGTTATCTCATGAGGCAAAACCTTAGTTAGATCATTTAGCAAACCAAAATGAATGGTGCATTTTAAGTGGCTACAGATCGAGTGTGGTTCAGATTTGATCTCGTCTCTCTCACTGACTAATTGGCTGTTTGTGACCTCATCACCCATTGAGTTTTTTTTTTTTTTTTTAACAATACTCCATGGGCGTTGAATACGGGTTTCCAATGTTAGGTCTATGGGAAGAGAATAAATAAGCAGTAATCCACAAGAAAAGCCACACCCAGGTTCTCCTTGAATTCATTATTTAGCCAAGAATTGAATACCTTACTTCATCACTGCTCAGGTATGTCAGTTGGGATCAGGAAAAAAATGGAAATATTTTCCATCAGGAATTTATTACCTCAGAGATACCGGGAAAACATGGAAACTCATCGGCCGGCGTTGGCCATGGAGTGGGGCCGAGGGAGTGCAGCGATCTATCTTACTATTTTATACATGAAAAATAATCTTATCAATGAGAAAGGAAAATAAGGATTTCCTTGAAAAAGTGGAAAACTGCCATCCCTGGTTAAACAACTTGTTCTATCATATATACGGCATCCCTTACTGACCTTTGATCCGACGTGTATGATATCATAATATCAGTTATCCAGATAAAAAGTAACCCACAACAGGCCACACCCAAGTTCTCCTTAAATTGCTGAACACCTTACTTCATCACTAATGTCACCAGAACACCCCCCCCCCCCCCAAAAGAAACCCCCAAAAAACAACAACAAACAAACCATAAAACAAACAACAACACAAAAAACACACGCCCAAATACACACATTACAGGTCGACGTGGGGGTGGAAGGTGTTGGGGGGGGGGGGGGGTGACGAGATGATGAACCGCTCTCTAAACGTTACCATGGCAACTGCCCTGGAGGCAAATCAATAGCCGTCTCAGGCACTTGGCAAAGTCAAACCCTCTGCGATTGATCAAGGGCCCCTTGGATGGGTGTCGAGCTGACAGGGCCGCTACATGTGACGCCCGCCGCCCCACGCGCACGCCCCTCACTGGGGGATCGTGTTCGTCTCCCCTGGCCTTGTTATCGGCTCTAAACATAGGCGCCACCGTGGGCTGGCTGGCATCAGCATGCAAGCTGATACCCTGCGTAAGCGGCGATGTTTTCTATTTCAGTCTGAGAGTGATCGTATATGACATATATATCATAATATACCTATGGTCGTCCAACGACCCCCAATATCCTCCAACAGACGTCAAAACTTAGAGCAGACGTCTGTTGGAACGTCTGGCAGGAGAGCCGACGCCTGCTGAAACATCTGGTGTGTGCTTCCACCATTCAAATAGAACAGATCTGCCAGCAACCGCCATACGGGCGTTCTGTGACTTGTACAAGCATGGTTGGACGTTATATATTTACTATATACCAGAATTTTAAAAAAATCAATTTCATTTTGCTTAACAACCAATATTTTGATAAATTTGCATGGGTAGGTAGTCCGTATTTTCCTGTACGGACCACTGGTCCGTACAGTATTTTTACGTCATACGCCGAAACGGTGCGTATTTACAGTATATATGGCATGGGTGTATAGTAAAGCATAGTATGAACTATGAATCCATGACTTAGTATGTGAATAAAATGGCGATTTTTCATGGTTTTTTTTAGGTATATAATAATCAGAAAACGTAGTGAGTTAACCCGTAGCGATTCCGTTCTTTTTTTTGTCCTATACCTATGGCCCTCCACCTCTTGGTCGTTTGACTGACAACTACGGCCCTCCGCCAGCGGCGTCTGGCCGTATTTTCTTAGTCAAATGACCTGGAAAGGACATCCCTACGGGATCAGTAACTAAGTTTTCTTATAGTACTATTTACCTGTTGACAAACTTTTATGAAATACTTCCCACTGCTGGGCATCAAGTATAAATAAAGTTCCGGCCCACTGTCAGGCTGTCTAAAATGGCGTGTTTTTTTTCTTCTAATTTTCAGATAAATGATAATATGGAAACTAGTTTCCCTTTGACTAAATCTTCGATGTAATCTGCGAATTCAAAATATTACAATCCGAATCATCAGTGCCTCCATTTTTCATCACACAGGGCAAATCTGATGACAGCCACACAGAGTAGCCACTTTCTACGGTCACTTTGTCTTTAATTAATTTCTCCAGTCGGATAGTGTCAGTTACAGCAATCAATCTGAAATCAATCGAGTCTATTCTTAGTGATTGTAAGCGATACATGGCTCTCAAAATAAATCAGTCTTTGGCAGCAGAGAGCGTGTGACGTCAGAGACAACTAAGGTTTCAAGGTCAATGTCACCGGTTTCTGGACATGGTTAGCGTTTGGTGGCTCTAGTTAAGATATTTGAACCATTTGTAGAGTACCGACATTTTTTTTAAAATTTGACTTCTTTATTGAGTCAAGATGTAATATGTACACAGTACATCCAGTCAATTATTTAGGCTCAGGACCCAACAAAGCGGCAGAAGGCTGGTTTTAATGGCCAAGCCGTGGCAGAGTCAATAGTTACATTTTCCATAGGTGTTTTTTTTTTAGACATGAAAAGAAAGAGGGGGGGGGGGGGGGAGGCATCAACCAGGATTTAACAAGAGGAGTAAAATTTATTTGGCTCAATTATGATGATGAGGTTAAAAAAAATTGTACATACACCTAACACCGGTAGCAGTTGCAGAATAAGATCATAAGAACTGGGCTAGATTAGCCATATCTTGGCCTTCATGTTGGCCTTAGTCGTGTTTATATTTTGTAGATATCAAATAGGTATATGGACAATATTGTAGATATCATGTATGATGAATTAACATTTATAATATTTCTAAATGCGGCCACAAGGTTGGTCTGGTCCCATCCCTTTCGGGCCAGAGAGCTTGATACAAAGAGCTCGAAGCAGTGTACACTTTTGGGACATCATGGAATATAAGCTCTGAATACTCACTACAAAGCTAACTTAGCTAATTGATAACAAAGACCAACTTCATGGTCTCTTTATTAAAATAAACAAAAAAAAGAAAATAATAATATGGATAACGGGCTTCAAGAGTAATACAATTTCCAACCACGACCTGTTGTGTGTTGTGACAAAAGATCTGCTGAAAGAATTCAATGATTCACTCTTCCAGCAGAGATTCTGACTCTGGTAGTGAGAAGATCAGCTAGGCGAGTGCAAGTCAAGGTGGTTCAGATCGGGTTCCACCAGAGCTAACGTCGGTGTGCTCTGACGACCAGAGAAGTGGTCAATGAAGTGGAATGTTCCAGCCAGCATTGATTGGTCAGTCAGTACTGGATTCTGATTCGTCAGTTAGTGAGCCAATGATAGTCCAGGATGGCCAGGTTTAGTATTTGTAACGACCTGTCGCATTTATTTATAAATGGATAATCTATATGTGAATAAAACAATTTGTCCTAGACCTTGCTACTATATTTCAAGGGGTCTTCTTAAGTCTTCTTAATACATGCCTAGGCAGCCTGGGTTCCTAGATTTTATACATTGATTCAATCCGCAGCGTACTATATTAATTTCATCAAGGACACACAATCGATCAATCTAGTTGAGACACCCTAGAACGTTTCTGCAGAGACTCAGGTTCCAAGGTGAGCCTAGTCAAATCTAACTTAATGCCGCTAGGAAGTTCACTCCCAGAGGAATCAACTTAAGGAATATATGACATGAATTTCAGGAAGAGGTTGGAAAAATGCAAGCACATCTGGAGTTCTTGGGTAAACATATCCCTGTCTCTTCGCATACCGCAAATTAAATAGAATGATATGAACGTGGCGAATACACTTCTCGCTCAGCCAGAATTTCTTTTTTAAACTAAAAGAAAATAGAGGAACTCACCAAGGCGTCTGCAGGAATGCTGGTTATTTTCTCCATAACTTTAACCATATCCTCGAATACTTCATCTTCCGTGCGCATCGCATCTACCTGTAGAGGGCAAAAGAAATGGAATTGTAAATGTCTGAACCCTGGGCATCACTCACTTGACAAAAACTAAATATGGCGACGTGCAACATTATCAAATTCCGTCTAAATTGTTATGTGTTGTTTGTGATCTAATTCTTGTTTTTCTTATCTTGGTCTTATGTGTTCTACTCTACGGCTCTTAGATAATTGATATATATATATATATATATGTATATATATATATATATATGTATATATATATATATATATGTATATATATATATATATATATATATATATATACATATATATATATATATATACAAGTTTATGGTTTTTACACCCTATCTAATCAGAAAATAGGCAAAAATCATTCTGAGGTAATATACATTCTTATATATATATTCTACTATCATCAGTTCATTGTCAATTCAAACGTGAATAGATCAACATCTATACGGTTGGAGCAGAAAAAAAGGTTATTCAGGTTATTGTACTAGAATACTATGAAAGGGCTGTACTGTCCTGGTCCATCAAAAACTCAACGTTCTGCAGATCCAAATTAGATATCTAGATGTATTTTGATATCTTATTGAATCGAGATGTACTTTTACTTCAACTTATTGGCTTCTTCCTCTGAAATGTATTTTGCAAGAAATAAACCCTGATTTGAGAGGGAAAAAAGAGTATATCAAAATGATCAATCTGTGCTTAATGTCAGAGATCCAATTCTGGGAACCTATGAGGAAAGCACATCCATAACCCTCCTTTTTTTTTTCTTCAAAATATCATTTTAATACGTCCTCATAATTCAGGAGGAATCTTTTTTCATGATAATTCAGGTTGAAGAGGGCTGGGCCACAGTGGATCTACTCTTGCTACCAAAACACACCGATGTTAGCTCTGGTGGAATCTGAACTGAAGCACCTTGAGTTACACTCGCCTAGCTGATCTTCTTACAACCAGAGTCAGAATCTCTGCTGGAAGAGTGAATCATTCTTTCAGCAGATCTTTTGTCGGAGTAGTCTGTCACAACAGGCTATTGTCATGATCGGAGATTTTAGTGCTCTCAAAGCCCCTTATCCATATTGTTATTTTCTTTTTGTGTATTTTGATAAAGAGACTATGTAGTTATGCTAATAATGATTTGTAATGAATATTCATAGTTTATTTTCCACAATGTCCCAAAAGTGTACACTGCTTCGAGATATTTGTATTGAGCTCTCTGGCCAGAAAGCAATCGGACCAGACCAATCCCTAAGTCAGAAACAGGGGTTGGTTGTTAATCTACAGTGGACCTACTACTGAAAACCTCTACCAGATGGCATCTTTGTCAGTGACTTATTTTCAAACTAGCCACCAGATGGTGCCTCTGAGTATTGGATGCTCTTGAGAACATCACACAATGAAAGAAGTTTTTGTCCTGAGGTTGAACATAAGCAAAGGAACAAGGGCAATGTCTGTCTGCTATTTGATCATTTCAATGATCTATATAAATAAATGAATTACCATGAAGAAATATATCTTATTTTATCAATGTTATACCTATGTAATTGAGACTTACGTAGTATAAGCGGCCCATTGTGTCATAGTGGTGCAGCACGGGTAGTGTTTCCCTCTTGAAGGTCTCCAGTAGTGGTTTCTGTTGTTCTGTTAATTTAGGTAGCACATAATTCTCCTTGGCGTCAGCCACGATCACAGCGTTCAGACCTCCGACCTGCGTATGAAGAGTATGATGTTAGTTTAACTCATCCTACCCCTAATAAAAAATGGTGTAGGTTTGCGTGACTATTCCATGGGGTGTGGCATAATTTTTTATATTTTTTATGCGACTATTTATTCGATCTAAATTCATTGGAAAGGGGTAGGATAAATACTAAATTGTATTTAGCAACTCGGCCAATACTGCTACTATCTTAGCGCCGTTTCATCAATCGTTGCCCAAAACGTGTCCGCTAGGAACGTATCGTAAAACTAGTATTAGGTAAACCGGACAATAGAAATAGACCACGCGACAGTAATGTTACTGTTTGGTAACAGTTAAAAACATTTACTTCTCGGTTGAAATCTTCAATCTGCGCTTTTGAAATCGGGTAACCCTCAAGCAATATGACCTCTCCTGTACAGTCTGATAGCTCCTTCTTCACTTGATCTATGGTAATATCCTGAAAATAAAGAAAGCATAATGAGGAAATTAATTTCACTGTATAGTGTCCGGTAAACACTGAGAACCGTTTTGCAGGCTAATAATTTTCGTTGGATCACATTTTATTAGATTGATTTTATAATGAAAAGAAGGTCCTCTGAAATGTACTTTTAGTACTTATATCAATATCATATTGAAGTTCATTTCTTCGAGGAAAAAATAGTATAATTTGTTTGATGCAAGTGCCATACCAGCATTAGATGAGATAACGGTATGGTATTTTATGTTGATTTTAATTACAATATAATAGTATGATCTCTGAGAGCGAATGACAATAAATCTACTGCTGGGTCGACTGGAAATACCATTACTTTAATCATTCCGGTTAACTTCTCTCAGTTTTGGTCGCATACTTTGGTCGCATACTTACCGCCGCTGTGAGGTTCAAGTGGCTGGTGGTACTGTTCTCGGCCAGTCTCTTACACTGTGCATCTGTTCCGCTGGTTGGTGGACCTGTGGGGGGTAAGACACGAGGACAGTGAGCACGAAGATGTAAAGGATATCTCATGTAATGGATATCACTAACAATGTCTGCATGATATCCATGCATGTTAACATATTGTTTATTATCCCCCCCCCCCCCCCCCTGGTATTTTTCCACTCCACCTCATTTGACAGCTAGGTAATTCACTCAGCTTTGTGAATTGCACCACGGTCAAACTCTGTGGAGTACGCACCAGGTTATTTTCATCTCGTGAGTTTCCTTCTAATTACAAAGTCTTACATTACCATACACTTTGTAACAGACCTAATACAGTGGTCTACGATCTATACGTTCTTTATCAAGATGAAAAAAAAACTTTATATATCACAGACCACAAAGCCATGGATAACGGGCCTCAAGACGATATAGATCTATTTCACTAAATCTGGCAGCACAGTTCTAACTTCAATCTGAATCTCTATCAAGCTTGAAGGCATTACCTGTCCTCATACCCTATACAGGTCATTCACCAACACGGATCTCTTTGTAGTGAACTAGATGACTTACCTATTACCGCGACCAGGTACTTCTTTGATATGCCTGCCTCTTTCCGGCCCGAGTCTGCCGGATCCACGTTAATGATCTGGTGTGTAAACAAGTCACTCTGGATAACATACTTCAAGGTGATAAACGGCAGGAGTATTTCTAGTTTGATCTGTATGCACATCTCCTGCCTACTCTTGCAGTAACAGGAAATATACTAACGTGAGAGTTGGCCAACCTCTAAACGAGGATCTGCCAGGAGAAAGAGCAAGCCATGTTTGTCTAAGTTTCCGCTGATTATCTGTAGAAATAAATAGGTTGCTGGGCGAGTTTTATAGACCAGGCCAGCTCCTCCAAGCACATTCTTGAAACAAGACAGGAGGAAACATCTGCAGGAAGAGTGAGCAATGCGCGGCCATGCGTAGAGAGTAAACTATGTAATCATCAATGAATATGATATCAGTGAACATCAAGGCGAAAGAACAAGTAGATATAATCAACTGTTTGAGAACCATTGAGAACTATAATCATACTTTTTTTTTTAATAACTTTATTGCGTTTGACACATACAGGTCGCTCTTCCAGCAACAGCAGATACAAATGAACAAACAAAAATGAGTATGTACAGATGAGATTTCATACACGTTCTCTCATGGTAAGTATCTTAGATATATATCCCTTTACTGTAATACAATTAATAGATTGCTATATGATATTTGATATCACTTCAATCGATGTTTGTGATTGAATATTGATATGTTTGAATATAAGATACGAGTGGAGAACCAACATTATCAAACCTAAACCGCCAGTAGATCAACAAGTAATTTTTTTCCAGTGATATGATTATAATCTCCAGGTGATGTAATTTCTCCTCCAATACTCACGTTAAGTGTGGTGACAGATATGATGCATTTTAGTTTTAATTTCTTTTTTAACTTAGCTTTAAGACAACATTTATCCTATATCATTCCAGATCGGCCTACAATATGTTCAGGTGGTTGTGACACGTTTGACATTATTATGGGATGGGAATTGCTTTTTAGAAATAAAAGTCAGACTTGAGGACAAATCGGAAATTTAATACACTTATAAAATAAAAAGAATAATTCATAACATTATTTTGGAGAAGATTGGCTATGAATCAATCAATATATATCTTAACACTGTGAGTGTTCCCGATGTATATGGAATGTCGAAATACCGTCATTTTGCGGAAAACTTGCATTTCTGACAATAAGATCATGGACAGTGTATGTCCATGATAAGATGTACTTTCAGAATGTTGCATCATGGGAGAACAAATAGTAAAATCTTCTCTCTGTATTTAAGGCATTGCATTTTGTCGACCACTCATTAACTATCTAAATTTCATCAATGAGAAATATCATTTCATATTACACTGCTATGATATTGAATGTCTATTGTCGTTAATACAACGATAATGCTCCTGCAAGCGCACATCAGCGTAGAAGGTTCTACAAATATGATTTTAATACTATTTTATGGGGAACTTTGTCCCTCAATACGAAAAAAGGTATATGAGGTACTAAGTTTCCTGATTATTTATGACCAAATAACAGGAATTCAGGTAGTTATTCGAAAACTTACCGGTGGTGCCTTGACAAGGAGAGGGTAAACGACCTCATACACAAGCGGGTAAAGGTCGTTATTGCTGCAGTCTCCCTTCACCTGAAACACCAACAATCATACAGGGATATCAGTTGGGGTCAAGGAAAAAAAGACATAAGAGAAAGCATGGAAATAGAGATAAGAATTGGCCATGCAATAGGGCTGGGGGTGTGGAGAGATTAAAACAAGTTTTATTTGCGTTAATTAGGATAACATTTACTGTTTTTGTTTTATAAAAGAAAAAAAAATATTACGATGTAAATGAAAAGAATTTCACTCGAAAATTTGAAAACAGTCATCTCTGATCACTCAGTGAAAATGATAACCTAACCTAAAGCTATCTCTCATTTCATCATCAGCTTCTTCTCATTTGGTATATATGTGCCAACGTAGCAGTATATTTACGTTGATTCCCCAATTTCTTCAAATTAATTGCTGAATAAATGCCATCTATACAGCTTCTCCTAAATTGTTATTGAGGATCACGAAGAATTTCAGAAGTAATGTGGTTTTGTTCAATAAACGCATGTTTGGTAGTCACCCGATACCATCGGATACAAGGCCAGCCCAATGGCAGACCCTTACTCTATAAAATAATATCTGGAAGTGGTAAATTACCCCTAAAAACTTACTCCTTCAACAATGATCACGAAGAATTTCAGAAGTAATGTGGTTTTGTTCAATAAACGTATGTTTGGTAGTCACCCGATACCATCGAATACAAGGCCAGCCCAATGGCAGACCCTCACTCTATAAAATAATATCTGGAAGTGGTAAATTACCCCTAAAAACTTACCAGTGCGAGTGTCCGATGGTCGTCGAAGTAGCCGAGAACGGGCAGGACATTTTTACGGTAGGAATCGAGGTTGGAGATCTCATTCTCTCCCAGTTTCTGCCGCAGATAACTCTCACTGTGGTCGATTAGGACCACACGTGACATGCCGCCCACCTACATGTAGAGTTAAACACAGTGTCGGTGTCATTGAACAGTCAATAAAAGTTTGACTCATATAAACAAATTCAGGTTGTTTTTACTAGCTGCAAAAGTGACGAGAGAATTCCCGCTCGCCTTTATTTTATTCTATTTTATTACCTTTTTTTTAGGGATTTTTATCCAGGAATTACTCATCATCATGGTAAATGTAACCTTCAAGTACTACACTTTTTCTCATCCCTGGTGCTTTTTACCATGGACTTGACATTGGGAACTCGTACTCAATTCCTATGGAGTATTGTAATTTTAAAAAAGCTCAATGGGCGATGATGTCACAAACTTTATCCAACCAGTCAGTGATAGGGGTGAGAACAAATCTGAACCACACTCGATCCATATCAGCTGAAATACACCATTTGTTTTGGTTTGCTACGTAATCTCCCTCAGCTTTGCCTTGTGATATAACTCTAGAACCAAAACTTATGGCGTATTCACAGTGGCTTCGGATCTCGAAGCGGTCCCTCCTTATTTTGTTTGTTAATATTTTCTTGCACGGCAGCAATGGTATAATCAGGTACATCTGTGTATATTGATAGACGAGCCATAACATATAAACCTAATGTAAAAATTACCGCCAATATCTCTATAAGTGTACTCACCGTTTGGTTAAACTGTTCCAGTGTTTGCTTATCAGCTGGGTATCCAGTCAGCAGGACCGCCGGGTAGTTCTTGTCTGGGCTTAACTCAGCCACCAAATTCTCCATCCGGAAGTTCTGTATACAATTTTTGAAATATTGAAGGTTGACAGACATGTTCTCCAAGGAAGTACACAAGTTCATAAATTCGGAGAACAAAATTAAGAAAATACAAAAGAGCAATTAAAATGCGATTGGAGATTTCGCTTTATCAATATCATACCCGAACTTTAGTAAACAAATACTGTATCAATGGCTGTTCACTGTACTGAATACATTTTCTTTTGTATATCTACTCAACTTGTTCATACTATCAGCAAGAAAATTCAGTATTCCAAAAGGAGAATTTCCCAGACAGGATTAATTGTATTAAGTACATTTCAAGACTGCAACATTTGGTGATTTCATTTTGTATGTTTTTTTTGGTAAAACAATTTTGTACGGAATTTTACACTTCTCAATATTTAGGAGTATCTGAAGTGTTGAGATAATTAACTTGACTCACCTCGTCTATCTTAGGGACTAAAGTGCCCGGGAAATCATCCACAACCCGCTTTGCCAGGTCCTCCACGCCACTACCAGGGCCCCCTGGTGAAAGAAAGAAACACAATACGTTTATTGCATCGATTGTTCAGGTGGAGAACCAGATCATCGTCTCTACAGGTATGATCCAATAAACAGGGATGTCTGCAGGCCTTGAAGAAAATCCCTGAAATTATTTGCTAGGACCCCGGCACGCCCTACCGGACTAAAAGCTTACTGGGAACTCAAAAACGATGAAAACTGTGTCACCTGGTGAGTAAGACTGGCACTAGTCTGTACTCTCTTTTCCTTGGCTTATTGATGTTAAACTAAATATGTGCATGGGAGATTGTGCAAGGGCATTCGGGGATTTCAGCGAATTTCATCCATGCAGTATCTATTGAGTGCATGTCAGGGAAAACCCTGAAAATCATGGAAGTATTAATGCACACATTTATAGGGGAATCGAATATTTATGGGGTTCCTGAAAGAATATGGAATCTTTTTAGATAATGAGGAGATATTTCTGTGTTTTAAAAAAATTCATAATTTCAGGGATTTCACCAACAGCCGTATTTATTTCTGATATAGAAGGTAAATGGGGGAGATACAATATTTCAATTTTATTAGTTGAAATTAAATTCAATTTGTAGTAAGTTATAATGCTATGAGAACCTACACAAAGTATTTGAAAGCAACGCCTTGTATACATTGTGCCAGTGAAATACTAAATATATTCACCGATCCTTATACTAATGTTATACTCACCCATTATGGCTATGATTGGACATGTGCTGAGACCTTCCTTGCGACCTGTATCTTCATATTCCACTTTCAACCGTTCCTGGTCATGAATACAAAAATATATATATTTCTATCTTGAAAGAAAATAGTGCTAGTGTCTAGGCTTTTAATCATCATTAGCAATGGACAAGAAGTCACACAATATTCTGATAAAGGGCATGGAATTTAGATTTGTTCTTAGAATTTCTGTAAAATTTGTAAGACGGAGCAATTGACACCCCTATGGCAAGCCATGAAAAATAATTCAAAAAATTTGTGAAGACGGTTTGAAGTTAAGTTCTTGAAAATTCGGCATTACCAACTGGTATCACATTGGTATTCTCCATGGAATGGAGCTGGGGTGTGCAAGATGGCTTAAACCACTATTGGTGTTCATGAGATCCAATTTGACGGACTTGCTTGGAAAAGAGGAAAACTGCCACCTCTGTTAGTGTACATATGAGAATAGCTGAACATTACTATCAGTAGATGGTATGGTGAAAATATAGTGGAAATATTTTTCATGTAGAATTTGCTGCCTCGGAGAGATTGTTGTCAGACACAGCATGGGCCTGAGTTCCTGTGGGGAGGTTTGTGGTGTGGTTTATTTTTACACATCAGTTTAGCTTGGTACTTCGTGCCGATTTCCCTGGAAAAGGGTAAAACTCTCTGACAGGTCAGTATAAATGCGACGTACCACTGAGAGGTCCATGTTCCCGGTCTCCACAATGGGTCCGAGCGCCGTCAGCAAATCATGCAGGATGTCAGCATATTCTGGTTTTTCTCCGTTAAACTGTAAGAATAATTGCAGTTCCTATTACATTGTATAGGGTTTACATATTTTTTTCAACTTTTTTATTTGTCTCCATATTTTCCTCGAGTCAGGCATTTCATAATATTCAGCAATGAGCTTCTTGATTTACAATGTTCCATTGCTGTCATGATGAACTATGATAACATGTGAAAAACTTTTTCGTTTGCTCTCCCCTTGCGGATATCAGCATTAGGGTCCAACTCACTACACTGTGGCCGTGATAGCGGTAGGGAAAGGACTACATGCCACGTTCACCTACATATATCTAGAACCATGATAACATGACCACTTTCAATAACATCCTCATCGTCAAGTCTTTTCAGTAGCACTGCGTCAAAGCCTACTATATCAGTTCCATCAGATGCGGCTTTGGATTCACAGGCACCCTGGTAGGACACCCCCTTTTTTCTTCACTTTTATTATAGCAACTTTAAGTTTCCTTAAACATAGTACAATTAATACGAAAGAGGTTACACTTCTTTCGTATTAATTATACTGTGTTAAGGGAAAATTTAAGCTATTTTATCGTTTTACCAATGTTAAAACCGTCCCTTGCTCTATGTATGTATTTTTCTTTTCCACAAAAAAACAAGCAGCTAAGATATTAATTCCATGTATTTTTGAACTGTTAATAAACTGCTTTTTGTAAAAAAAAAAAGAAAAAAAAAAAAAGAAAATAAATAAATATGAGAGAGGTTTCCATTCTGTAGTGTTGACATGATTCTGTTATTACAGTCTGTTGAAGTATTAATCCTACTGCTTGTCTTTTTTTTATTTTGGTGATACATAGGGACTACATTCTCTGGCCGTTGTAATTACTTCTCATCTCTTATGTTGGGTTAACTTAATTATGAGTAAAGGCATTATATAGCAAACTATATAAAACAGTTGGAAACAAGAGTTGATAAGAATCCTAACTCTACAACAATTCAGTTGACTACAAACTCTGTCACGATACATGTAATCTTGTGCTGTGACTGTATAATATCCTTATACTGTACTGACTGCCCACGCCACAGTAGAAGAACTGCTTCATGTACAAGCTCTAACTCACTATCTCATAAATGCTCATCCTTTTCATCCTCATCACCTTTTGAACTCTATGTAGCATTTATCGCTGAAAACACGTATGTACCTGCTGCTGATGAGGTTGTAACTGAAAAACTCACCCTGGGAATTTACAATAAAGAAGGTACCAAGAAAAAGAATTGTAGTGTTTTGTTTCTTTGAAATTAAAAAAAAATTAGTCAGGCTACATACCCTGAGGAGTTTGAGGCATTTATCGCTGAAAACGTATGTATGTAACTGCTGCTGATGAGGTTGTAACTGAAAAACTCACCCTGGGAGTTTACAATAAAGAAAGTACAAAAAACAAAAGAAATGTAGTGTTTTGTTTCTTTGAAATTAAATTATTTTTTTTAGTCAGGCTACATACCCTGAGGAGTTTGCCGATGTCGTCAAGGTGGCCGGCCACGGGGATGGTGTGGCGCTTGAAGTACTCGATACGGTTGGTGACGACGGCGTTATCGGCTCCTGCCTCCTCCAGTAAGCGCTTCTGTAACGTCGCCTCGTTACAGTCAAGCAGCAGCGCCGACGTTAAACCTCCGATCTGTAACATTTAAAAAAAAAATTATATTCAGGTGAAAAAAGGTATAAATGGACAAATTGTATATTCGCTCATTAATATGAGCATTCTTAATACATACAAGACAAAAGACGACGATCACACATAAAGTGATCTTTAACATAATAAAAAGGGGAAAAAGACATTTGACCACGATAAGAATCACATGACCAAAAAAACTTTAACATACACCACATTCATGTTACAGTCCTAGAGAAAGCCACGTGGCTGAGACGCTGGCACTTTGGACAAACTGACCTAAGTATTATAAAATGGTTACCAATGTATTGAAAGGTTATAGTCTATCAAAATGCCATCCAAAAGTATGAAGTTGTCTTAATGTGAGCTGTGAAAGCATCCCCTTCAATGTTAGTACCCAGCTAGTCCACTAGGTGTAGTATCATCCACTCACTCGGTCACTCTCCAAGCATAACCCAGGCGGAGCTGCTCTCCACCACTGGAGATGGAGGCTGGGAATCAGGCCACACAGACCAGTGGTACTTTCAAGTAACTTTGAAGTGAAAGAGATTTCAAGAAGCTATTTTCTACCAGTGCTGTGGAAGGCACTGCGAAGTGATGTTGTATTCTTCAGGAATTTTTTCCTGTAATTTTGTTACCTGACAATGGAGCATTACATGTTCAATGCTCAGATATATGTTACATGTCTGATGTCTACATGCAACATGATAACAGATAAACTGTAACTCGGTGGTAGGTTACTCTCACCTTCTTGTTGAATGCCTCGAGCAGCTCCTGGTCATTGGGGAAGCCGTCAACTAACAGCATTTTGGCGTTAACAGTCTTCCCAACGTACTCCATCATGACATCTTCTACCATGTCCTGAAAACAATATATATGTGAGGGTTTTTTTATTTCTTTTTTTCTAAAACAAATATCTACTCTTTTGATAAGCTGTTTTTCACCAGTTTATGGAGGTATCGATGTGTTGTGATGTCAATTCTTTAAGGGGGTATTCCATTAGGCTGACAGCATGACCATAAAAGAGCATCACATGGCGCCCGCACTGCAACCTAACGGCGGCCTATTGCCAGATGTTTATAGCAGGGACTGATAAAAAGAATCGCATAATTTAAAACACTTAAAAAAAACCAGAATCATTTATAACATTATTTGGAACTGAATGGCTTTTAATTGATATATATATATATATATTCTAGTGTTACCGTATATGAAATATCAGAATTCCATCCTTTTTTCTGAAAACTTGCATCCCTGTTATATCAATATGTGTAGGGGAGGCAACACACTCGTTGGCGGCGATGGCCCATAAAACCTAATAAATTATCTTTTGTCAGATGCCTACACACATAGCCCACACAGCAGCCATGCAGCGTCGGCCTTAGACCTGCTCAAGTCTTTGATTATGAACATTCATTAAATGATTAAAGAAAATCGGAATACAATTAATTATAGTATGTGTCCTTCTCTGACTGGCCCATGAATCAAAGACTTGTCCACTCTGACCAGAATCTCCTGTTTATGACCCCAAGCCACTCCCTGTAACCCTATACCTACCCCTACCCCTCCCCCTCTCCTCCTCCAGTTCCCTGGCCGCCTGTGTTATCATAGCAATATATTTCGCCTGCTCCTGACTGTGGCTGACCAGGGGGGACATACCAAAGGTCAATCTAGCACACCGGGGGTATCAATCTCCAAGCAGATATTCTGACCAGTAGCTCAGGACCTCTGCTTCGGGAGTGTGGCGCAAAATCGCGCCAGTCTATGCAGCCGATTACGGATGAGACCAGTCCCTGTGTCACTCAGAAGGGGTGGAGGGGTAGGATACAGGGACTGAGGCCAGTCTACGTCGGCCTCTGAAGGCCACTGTAGGTTTGTACACTCTACGTATGTTTTTCATTAATGCTAGTATTACCACAGATAGAAAGATACATTAGCATCACCATCTGGCTTGAGTTTGGATTGCCAACCATCAGTCCACTCCCACCACACTCTCCCTATAGGGCACAGAGCGATTGCTGTTTCCGCCATCATCCGCCAGGATATTGTAAGATAGCGCCACTGTAGTTGGGGGGGGGGGGGGGGGGCAACCATTATCATCAGTTGTTATAATTTATAGATAATATGGAGACGTAGCTTTAATTCCTCCATGGCAAGCCCACAAAGAATAATTGGTCCCGCCACCTGGTGTTTTGGATGGCATCGGGTGGCAAGATGGCCGCTTCTATAGCACAATAGCGATGTGTCCTACATTCCTATATACCCATTGGCGAACAATTTATAGTTATATACTGCTGCTGGGGGTGCAGTAATTATAAGTTATGTAGCAAGACTGGCGTTTTCGTCCCAGGCTGACGTTTTCGTCCCTGGCTGACGTTTTTGTCCCGGGCTGACGTTTTCGTCCCGGGCTGACCACGGGATATAATTCGACGCTATTATTGGCTAACGTACTATATTAACAATAGCCACGCCCATCCATAAGATCGACGTTAGTAAGGCTGTCTTCTATTGGCTAAAAGTTTAAATCGTAGTGGAATCCAACTATTCAGGATCTAGATAACATTTGTTCCTGGAACACAAGGCTGAAGATGACCGGGACGAAACAATAGCTGTTGCAGTCACTCGATAAGGGTCGCCATTTTCTCCAGGAGTATGTACGGCAGAGAATATACACCGGTATTATCAATAAGTAGAGACGAAGGATATGCGAGCTCAAAATTACCATAGATTTCAAATGAGTGTAGACTCATTAAAAAAATAGGGTTCTCCAGATGTTACCATCCCCCCAATAATATGTAAATCAAGTTTTTATCGATATTTGAAGGTATATAGGAATATGGCAACCAAGTACCGGTATGCAAAAGTGAAAGTTACTCGGTGAGAACCGGAAAAATTACCTCCCGCGGCTGACGCCTTGGGCGGTAATTTTTCTGGTCCTCACCGAGTAACTTTGCACTTTTGCTCTCCGGAACATAGATTTCCTCTAGTATCTACCTCCATTCATCCACCATAAAAAAAAAAAAAACTATCTAAAAAAAGGGAATTTCTGAGGTGTAAAATATGGCGTATTTTGATTTACTGCACACTAAATTAAAAGAAAATCATATTAAAAGCAAGCAGATTTGTCTTACCGCGGGCGGCGGCTTGCCTGCGGTGATACACTCCTTGGCCTTGGCCCAGGCTGGTTCATTCTCGGCCTTCTCCTCGGTGCGCCGCAGCATGGTAGAGGTCATGCTGAGGTGAGCGATGCCCGGCATGTTCAGGGCCACGTCCCGGCAGAGGTCCGCTATCCGACTGCCTGGCCCACCTGGTCAAGTCACAAAGAGTCACAAGAAGCATGAATTCACACCTGTAAAATATACACCGGTATTATCTCTGTCAATAAGTAGAGACGAAGGATATGCGAGCTCAAAATTACCATAGATTTTAAATGAGTGTAGACTCATTAAAAAAATAGGGTTCTCCAGATGTTACCATCCCCCCAATAATATGTAAATCAAGTTTTTTGTCTTATCTTCTTTCCATAGTTGTGATTACCAGAATTATTTCTCTAAGCTAAATATAAAAGCTATGCCTTAGACAATTCGTAGAGACTCATCTATTCTTTTAACTCTTAACTACTAGAAATCAATATCTACCTCCCCCCCCCCCCCCCTCCAACCGGTAGCATCGTTTGGAGACAGAAGTGCTTTTCGCCACGTATTTTAAATCTAGATCATTAATTTAAAAAGAGCTATTTACCCAGAGCCAGTACGATGGCGGTCTTGGGAAGGCCTGCCACTCTCCCTACGTCGGCGTTGGCGACCACGATCTTGGGTGCCAGGTTTAGGCTGCTGTTTGGCCTGCTGTTACGACTCACCGCCCTCCGGTGAGAGCCAGGCCTACTTCCGGGACGGGCGTCGCCAGGGGGATGTGGGGCAACAGCACCGCCTGTTGGTTAAACACGGGACTTATTTGAGGGGTGTACTGCATAGATTATATTTTTGTAACCCATACAAAATTGCAAAGTATTACCAAAGAATCACGTAAAGAATTGTTTAAAAATTATGAAGAAAAAAAAAGGTCATCTGAGAACATCTATTATATCACCCCTGGTATTTTTTCCCCATAGACTTAACATTAGCAACTTGTACTCAACGCCCATGGTGTATTGTTAAGAAAGAAAAACTCAATGAGCAATGATGTACAAATCGTTAACCAATCAGTCAGTGATAGGGATGAGGTAAAATCTGAGCTGCACTAGATACGCAGCCACTGAAAATATGCCATTCATTGTGTTTTGCTACATAATCTAACTTAGCTTTGTCATGTAAGAAATCTCAACAACTAAACTGCGTGGCATATTTTCTGCAGTTACAGATCTTGATGCAGTTCCTTCATAAGATTTATTTTATTGTTACAAATTCCTTCATGAGATTTATTAATGAATTATTTCGCTAGAAAACACGCTAAAAAGTATGAATAAAAATGGGGATGCCAGTTTTCAGGGGATTTCAGGATATCAGGGATTTTCCTCACCTCTACATATATCCAAAATTTACACTAAATTGAGTTGTAAGCTATCTTAATGGCTATCTTAATGGGGTCAGCTATCTTAATGGGGTCCATTCCACCATTAAGTTCACGTCTGACACCTCCAACAAAGAGGTCCATTTTCTGGACAAAACCATCAGACTCACCCCCCAGGGAGATCTGACCACGAGTCTGTATACATACCAAACCTACGGACAAAAGTAACTACCTCCACTACAATTCCTCCCACCCCAGGCATTGTATCAAAGGTATCCCATATGGCCAATTCTTACGCATTTGTAGAATTTGCACTGACATTAACGACTTTGTCAGACACAGCATTACGAAGGGACAACACTTCGTAAGAAGAGGGTACCCATCTCCCTACATTAAAGAGGCCTTTGCCAAAGCTCTGGCCCTAAACAGGAGCACTTTGCTGACTCCGAAACAAGCGAAGGAAACTCCTAATATCCTGATCACCACATACAATCCGGGCCAAGAATTGGGACATTCTCGGTAAATCCTGTGCCACGAGGGACATACACAGGAGACACCTCATTGGAGCCTACAGGAAACCCAAAAACCTAAAGGCTCACCTGGTCAGGGCAAAACTGTCACCTGTCTCCCAGGAGACAAGAGACACAAATACCAACATCTGTTTACAACCCAACAGCTGTAGGTACTGCCCGAGACTCAACACGGATGGCAGAATCCTGTGTTCTGCATCCGGTCGGACATACATGAGTAGATACAACGTGTGCTGTTCAAGCTCCAACCTTATCTACTGTATCACCTGCAAAAGATGCGGGATCCATTATGTTGGTCAGAACAAATGTGAACTGAAAATACGCTTCGCTGCGCATTTTCACAAGATCACCCGAAACGACCCGGACAGTGAAGTGGCCAAACACTTCAACTCAACGAGGCACATAGGTCTCGATGATGTGACCATTCACATTGTAGATTTTGTCTTCGCTCGCCCCAACAGAGACAGGGCAAAACACCTTCATGACCTACTGGAGTTTAACTGGATTCAAAGACTCCACACGAACGCCCCTTGGGGCTGAATGTCATGGACCCAAACAGCCACTAACAGCCACAGGATTTTCTTAGAAGAAGTGATTGTTCTAGCCACGTCAAATTTTTTTTCCGATCAACGATCCAGTCACTTCTTCACCGAAGTCACACATGTCCGTTCGACGAGAACTGACAGAACCGTTCGAATAATATTTACACACTCCCATTGTCTGTAAACATCATTAAATGAACCCCCCCCCCCCCCCCGGTGTTTCTGACAATAACCCTATCTTACCCCATTTCAACACAGAAATGACAGACAAGTTTATTCACAGGGCCGCTTATTTGGATTCTAGATTTTTTGATATACTTATAATTTAAATCTACCAACATTAGTGCAGCCTGAAGATTCCCTAGGATGAAACCGCTGTTGTTGTCATGCCCACACCCTGACAACTTCCGACATGCCCAATTTGTCACGCACAAACCGCGATGTCAACAAATTGACACTAAGCAAATCACCACGATTCCGCTACTGTCACTATGGTCGTCACAATCGAACGGTTCCGATGACGTAGCCGATAACAGACATCGAGCTCATTCAAGCGGTAGCTGCCGAAGAGATTACACTTAGCCACGTCCTAACTAAATTGAGTTGTAAGTCTAATAGAACATATTGGACATTAAACTACCCAAACAAACTGAGGTTATTGGCGACCGCTAGCGGTGACCTGGCGGCCGCTAGCGGGGACCCGGCGGCCGCTAGCGGTGCCTGACTGGTCTTACCCTGTGAGACCAAGGGCCTTGCAGAGTCAGGGAGTCTCCCTGACTGCGCACTGCCTGTGTGGTAACCCGCCATAGGATATCAGTGACATAACTTACGATAGGGTTTAACTGAATGAGAGTAACACCTATTTAACGTGTGGCCGCAAACTGGAGTGTAATAAATGTGGGGATGAAGCGCCTCAACATCATCTCCTCACCACAGCTACACGCTAATTAAGAGACAAAACCGATTAAGAATCTGTCAAAGTACTCCAAGTTATCACTAAAGGTATCTCAAGAGGCAGTTTGATTCAATATCGGAATCCTTTCATGTATTTTCACCCCTTTTCGTTTTAAATCTTTGATACCTTTGCGAAAAGCTACGAAGTAATAATATTTTTTAAAAACTTAATCACCGATGGTTCTTTAGATAATAACTACATCTACTTGAGAAATTTACTATTTTTCAAAACTGAATTGAGAAACTTGTAGAATTAATTAATCCTCTATTAGTTATTTCTTCTATTTCTACTAGTTGCTTTTAACACAGATAAGCAAACTCCATTTATCAAAATGATTGTTTATTCCAGTAAAAGAAAATGTCATTTGTTTGATTTACGTTTCAACCTGTCCAATGATGAGTCAGCTACACTTGTAGTTTCCAATTGAACGCCTCGGTGATTTGGCCACACTTTATCTGGAGCAGCTCATACACCATCTACGTCCATGCGCCTCCTGGTGGGAGTGACTGGAACTACGGTCTCATCCACCTGACCATAAGCAAAGAATTATAACCCAAGAAGCCCGACTCCCATGTTATGACGTGACACTGCGTGGACGGTGGCGCCGCACGGTGGTTGGCCTGTATCAACTAAACGTCTAGAGTATCGGGAATCGTCGGAAGTGTGTCATATATAAAATATATCTCATGTTTTGATACTTCAAGACAGAAAACAACTTAATGATACTTAACTTGTTTATCTTTACTTCTGTTTGCCTTAGATTTTCAAATTAGTATATGCTTGACTGACAAAACTTGTGAAACAGGCATTTGCTCTGGTGACCAGTGTTCCCATGGCGTAAAATAGTCTATCTCATTCTATTGTATTTACCAATTTAAGGAGCCTATTTGCTAGACAATCATTAATAGACATATAAATAGGCTTGAGTGTGTCTATTTATGGCTATTTTGTATTTGAATCAAATTATTCAAGTTCTGAACCAGGTTATAGGTTACATGTAGTTTGGCATACTACCGTGTGCCGTTCGTGAGCGGAAGAAATGTGGTAAAATTCTTTATTTCTTTCACATACTGCAGAGAATGGGTTACATTTTGTAAAAAAAAAATTAAAGCGTATATGTGTTGAATTGGTTTCCTAATATTCAGCATTGTAACTCTATTTATACCTTTAGAATCAAACATTCTTAGAAAGTTTGATGAGCTTCAACACTCCGAAATTTTAGTTCCTAAAGGCCAACCACTGTGCGGCACCACCGTCCAGTCAGGTAACCGGTGTCCCATAGAGTTGTGCTTCTTGGTCGTATAGTTCTTTGCCATAAGTCACTGACCCAAACCCCAACCACATTAACTGTCCATGGTCTATGAATTTATCAAGAAGCATTCCACGTTATATATTTCCTCACCCCTGGTATCTCTTGGAGAATACTCTTCCAATCGATCACCTCAGTCTGAGTCAAATACCTCATGAAGAAAATATAATATCTATAAGACTTGTATTTTTCATCATGACATTTGAACAGTTTGTTCTCCTAAAATCTGCACGGTCAACATGTATACATCCCTAGTTAACATAAAGGATTTAGTATTTCTGTAACACTTACAAGAATACTAGAGAGAACTACTTATCTACACATTTACATAGTAATGTACCCTTAAAGGCATATCAGACAATTTACCTTTAAAAGTAAAGCCCATGTCAATTTCCTGGAAATCATACATGATGATCTCCAACTGTTCTAGGGTACGCAGCTAATTCAAAAAGTAGGGTTCGCCGTGCTAGTCTTGGATTTAGAGATCAACATTATGAAATTATACAAGAATATATGAAAATTCTGAAATATTGATTTTCTCATAGTAAAACCTATGTCATTTTCGTCAAACTTTCACAAACTATAGTACATGTGTAGTTCATAACACACTTAAGTTCTATAGAAAATAAGTCACTGAACTTGTTTTCGATAAAATTGAAGAAGCCCATATTTTTCAGCACATTTCCTCTGTAAATCTGGCCAGTGTAAATAGGGGCCAATTTTACCTATTGGGCTTGTATAAATTGGACAACACGTTAAATTGACTCATGTAGCTTTAGAATAGATAACAAATATCCAGTTTTGACTGATAATTTAAAATATTAAAAAATCACCAAGTGGGGCCACTATGAATTGTAGGATATGCTTTTAAGTAAACTATAATATATCACAGATGTCTAGTTAGGCAAGATGAATGACCTTTTGACATACGTCCATTTCTATGTTGTGCACTATTTACTTCATAGATTATTTTTCAGTTCTACTAGATTACCCTCCGGTATTCTCAACATGAATTATCATGAATTTCAGATGTCGCGAGTGAGGAATTCAGACTTGAGGATGAAGAGAACTTGATTTGAGTCATTATTTTCTCCTTGTAAAACTGCCTTTTGTTCATGGGGCTGAAATAGAGCAAAAGTGACGGTCATGAAAAATAAATTCTAGTGAAATGTAGAACATATTATGACTATATTAACATGAATACTATACTAGATGATTCAAAATTCAGACAGATCTACAAAAATTACTTTTCAAATACTTGTGTCAAGTACATCTGACTTAGATCTGAAGGTGGACATAGAACGCCAAAATATTGTCATTCATTGATAAATGATTAAATACAATTTGAGTTATCGGTTTATGGAATGCACTGGGTACTGCTAGTGTTAATGTCGTGTTTATTAGTTTGAAGACAAACAACAGAATCACATTATGTACTTTTTGCTGCAAACGATAACAGAACTAAAGGAAAATCCTAACTACTTCACACTGTATAAAGACAGCTATTTCTTCTGAAGATATATATTTTATATTTTTTTCATAAGTCTCTCTAAAGCACATAACTGTATTTTTTCTTTTGTGATGATATTTTATTTATCATATGTTGATATATTATTAGGATGGTAGATACTCACCTATAGAATGACGACTTCTTTGTGGAGCGTGTTCACCAACTAGTGTGTGTTGCATCGCATTTTATGGTAATTGACATTGATTTGCTAAATTATACTTTCGGATCGTCATCGACGGAATATTCGAGAATTAGTAAAGTTTTACTATTCACTTCACAAAGTACATAATGGTTCTAAAACGATCGAGTTAAGCATAAAGCACATTAACACAGGACAATACCTTTATAAAACAAAACCATAGACGTGTTGCGGAGTGTTAGTATTCAACCGGTTTACTTTCTCTGAGACAAATCAAGAGTTTTAGAAACTTTTGAAATTACAATCCCAGGTAACTCGAATGGATACGAGTGAACCACAACAAAATCTATTGATTTATTCTTCATAGTATTGCCAGATAGATATAATTAAGGAATATTTATAGAAACCTGATTATTAGGTCTTGTTAGATCAACGAGTTCTTCTGATACAACATATTGGATACTTTTGTGTCTGCTTAAACTGTTATTTCGATCGTAAGTATTTATGAATATGAAGTATTTCGGAGATAGAATGTAGGTTCATTATTGGCCTTTTAGTATATTTTCAGTAATTTATCTTAATTACGGACATCATTTAATTCATCCAAGGACCCACTACTCCCACACAAAAACATATTTGTCCATATACTACTCACAGTAGTTACACTAATTCCTCCCTCAAAATTATCAGAAATATAATTGGGGTTTTCCTTTTTGGGCTATAATTAGGAAATTGATACAAATCATCTGGAGCACAACTATCAAATCCCTTCTCGTAGAATCTTTTCCAAGTTCCATATTTTTAAAATTAACCGAACTTCACCACCAACCATTCTAAAGAATTCGAACATTGGAATTTGATATTACCATGAAACTGGCTGAATATCCTGTTTCCGCTTTACTGATTTCCTTATCAGAATTAGCCGGGATAAAGTCATACTACACAAATCTACAGTTGAATTTATTTCTCAAATACCTTAGACAGGGTTCGTACATAGATGGCCAAATAGAATTCCAGGCTTTTTCCAGGCTTTCTAGGCTCTAATATCTTTTTTTCCATGCACATCTGGTCACTGGTTTTAAAGCCATGTCTGATTCATCACCAAATTCAATTTTCTTCATCTTCCTTACTACCTGTGGAATTTCATTGGTTTGGGACAGATATCTTCAAAATTTTATTTTTCTTTACCACTTTTGAATAGGAGGCCAAATAATCAAATCCATGCTATATTATTAGCAATTAATTATACATGGTCAAATAAAGGATGTTTGGAACTATTTAATCCAAGTCACTGAAATATCATAGGCAGTCAAGTGCCGTAGTTAAGGAAAGCTAATATTGACCAGAATTTCATAGACTAAAAAAATTGTTTTTATGCAAAACTAAATTCTCCAGGCTCTACCAGGTTTTTCCAGGCTCTCTTTGAGAATTCCAGGTTTTTCCAGGCCTGGAAAACCCAAAAGCACAATTCCAGGCTTTTCCAGGTTTTCCAGGCTCTGTGCGAACCCTGCTTAGAAAACCAGAGTCTGTGAAGAAACTGCATCGAGATCCATAGCTGCTGAAAATGTGTCATTCATTTTGGTTGCGTAGTTATCTCACGAGTCAAAGCTCAGTGAGATTACATAGCAATCCAAAACGAACGGTGCATTTTCAGCGGGTATGGGTCGAGGGTGGTTCAGATCTTACTTCACCCATATCACTGACTGGATAGCTAACGTTTGTGACATCATCGCCCATTGAGTATTTTTTTACAATTCTCCATGGGCGTTGAGTATGAATTCCCAATGTCAAGTCTATGGGGAAAAATACCAGGGGTAAGATAAAATGAAATATTGACATGTGCAGATGACACAGTTTGTTAGTGCAATGAATTCACTGATAGGTAGAGTGGATATGATAAGTACTTGAATTGATTTACAGTAAGTTCTATATAGACTGTACAGTTTGGATATACAGTGGTTGTTAAGTAAGAGTAAAATGACACTCGTGCAAACCGTCGCTCAGACTTACCTGGTGTTGGAGCTTTGAAGAAGGTTCTGTCGAAAAGGTTAGAAAGATCAAAGAAGAGTTCTTCCTTGTCCCGGTCTCCATCAATCTGGATTATGAAAAACATGTTTCATGATCAAAGATGCCAGTGCTATCTCGGGAAAATAAGCCATAGAATTATCACTCCTGCTTTTCTTCATTTTTTTTTTTATCTTTAATTAGATGAAAATGTAGCATAACACAAAAATAATAGGGAAAGGAAAATACTATTCATCTGTAATTTTATGCCTCAGAGAGACTGAAAAAGACATGGAAAACACATCACTTTTGATCGTGAAATAGAGCTGAGGGTGTGTGGGGAGGTACAAACCACTGTTTACGGGCATGACTGAGGCTCAGTTTATACTAATTTGATTAAATTTTCCCATCTTCAGTATGGCGATCCTTTACGGTAGAAATAAAAAACTCTCCACCACCAGCTCAGAATTAAACTTCTATTCTCAACCGATTTTTTTATCTTTTTTTGCTGCCATTGAAAGTACACATGCGAAGTCTCACCTATTCGATAAAAAATAAATAAAATGAAATTAACTAGAAATGAAAACGGGTATTTCCTTAGAAAAGCGGAAAACTGCCATCCTTATGCCGGGGACACACCAAGCGAGTCAAGGCGGCGATCTCTGGATTCGCCAATACAAGATAGCATATATGTCAGATATTATTTCATGGGGATATCTCCCATCCATAATTTGGCATCTCAGAAGCAATAATCAGGTGAAATATGAAAAAATAGCTAACATATAGTCCATTTTGTGTTGGCGATTCTGGAAATCGCTGCATTACTCGCTTGGTATGTCTCTAGCTTTATAGCAGAACTGTGCATCTGTGTGTCTAGTGTCTGCCACTCACCACGACGAGCTTCTTCTGCACGTCGAAGGAGTGCGCCACCTCTAACGTGTTGGCCTTGAAGAAGGCGAGGCGCTTCTCGATGGCCGCCTCGTTGTCGTCTACGCGGCCCGTGTCGGCACCTCGCTGCCGTAAGCGCTGCGCCAGGTACTGCTCCTCACAGTCCAGCATCAAGACGAGGTCCACGCGCCCGATCTGTGTCCGCAGAGAGTGTATATGAGTGAGTGTGTGGGCATGGGATGACTATCAGTGAATGGTTTTTTTTTTTTTTGTTTTTTTTTAAGCAGCTTTTATTACAAAATTAATACATCGAGGTTTCCTTGGGTTCATTTTGGCGAACATCTAGATTCTTTATAGTTGATCAACTGTTACATATGTAATGCAGTGATTGCAGGGCATGAGATGATTATCAGCAAATCGTATGACATATGGTGTACATCGGTGAATACATCGGCATGGGATGATTATCAGTCAATGGTATGGCATATCAAATTTTTTTTATGAAATTTCATATGATTGCTTTTATGGCGTGAGTTGTCTTTGTGGAATGACATCATGAAAGCGGAGCTGAGTGATATCTATAGCAAAAGACAACAAATGCTATGCAAATAATCATATGAAATTGAGTGATGTTTAGATTTTATCCTATCCTGTCACCTGTTTTTAACGTAATATGTTATGTGTGGTGTATAAATATTTTATGGCATAACCGTGGCATACAGTCACACCATGTTGAGTCTATGAAGATTTATATGAGGGGTAGGATAAGGTGTTCATCGGTGGATGTATGGACATGGGATGACTCTCAGCAAAAGGTATTTTATAGCGTATATCAATGAATGTGTGGGCATGGAATGACTATCAGCAAATGGTATTTCATAGTGTACATCAATGAATGTGTGGGCATGGAATGACTATCAGCAAATGGTATTCTATAGTGTACATCAGTGAATGTATGGGCATAGAATGACTATCAGCAAAAGGTATTTTATAACGTACATCAGTGTAAGTGTGGGCATGGAACGACTATCAATAAATGTTACTTTATGGTGTACATCGGTGAATGTATGGGCATGGGATGACTATCAGCAAATGGTATAGTTATTTATGAATTATTGGGGATGTTAGTTGGGATCAGAAAATAAGAGGCGATATTTTTCATGCGGTATTTTCTGGCCTCAGAGAGACCGAGGGAAAGCGGAAAGCATATTGGTGTTAGGTACACCGAGGCGCTGCGGCTCTGTGGGGAGGTTCAGTGGGAAAGTATTATTGGCCAAAACAGGTTTAATTGTCCGAAACAACCTTTTCCAGTATGAATAAGACTGTAATGATGGCATTATGGCATAAAATGATATATTAATTTCCGTAAATTTAGCTTGGCCCTTAAGATACAAATCGTAATTTCTATGATCTGAGTACACCTTTTCTGCAACCTGTACCTTCATTCGGAGATAGTCCCCCTACCCCCCACCCCCACCTCCAATTCTTGTATTTCCTCCCTTCCCCCGCCAACCCTATCCTTCTTACCTTTTGCATTCCCTTTCCACATTTGTGGAGACCTCTGATCCTTTAATCTTTGACTTAGACTGGCCTGGTCTGCAGAGTAATATTCCCATCAGAAAATAGAATTCTGATGCTTAACAATATGATTGGATGCTCTTTTACTTCATGCGGAGCAATGGAAATGTACTTTACTTGAATTTCCTCAGAGTTAATTTGAGTCCATAAACCAGCTGGAGATTTTGAAGCGAGGTAGATTTGGATCAAGCCATTATTTGGTCTCATTATGTTAAGTGACTATCAGGAAATGAAGTGAGCATAAATATGAGGTAATTTATAGCGTAACCACGGTGAACATGAGAAGCTAATATTATGGTTGATTAAATCTTAATGTAAACTCGCCAAGAATATATTTCGCAATTACTCTTACTTCAAATTTTATACAAGAAATCAGCGTTCTTCAAGTAATTCACCAAGAATCGGAAAACTTTAGAACTTGGGTAACATGGTTTGGTATTTCTATCAAATTAAAAAAAACCCATTGTGAAACCTATTTCAAAACCTTTCCCCTTCCCTCCTCCCTTTTTTTTATAATAGCTTTATCCTCTGTTTCCTTAAGTTCTTGTAATTCTGCTCTATGACTTTAAAAGACGCCCGACGGCCACATTTTTATCTACAGAACATGCCTACTTCCACGATGTGGGTGCTTCCAATGTAGAATCAAAAAGAAAGAAAAAAGAGAAAACAAAAGTAGAATCATGATTTGAGAATATTCACAATATTGTATGTATACGTTTTTCTAATATCCTACAATTTACAGTGGCGCCCCCTTTTTCAAATAATGTTGATTATCAGTCTCATACATAGTAAGTAAATTCAACATTCTGTCGAACTTACGAAAACCCAATAGCAAAATAGGGCAAATTAACATTTTCTTGATTTACATAAGTTTGAAGAAAATTACATGGGTTTTACCATGTGAAAAAAATACTATTTATAACTGCTTTGCACTTTTTTTTCCCTATCAACATAATTTCATAATTCTATCCATAAATCAAAAACCAGCACGGTGACCCCCATATTTGAAACTAACTATGTGGTCTATAAGACTTGGAGATAATCATATTCAATTTCCAAGGGATTCTCGTGGGTTTTGCTTTTCAAGGTAATTTGTCCGATATGATCAGATTTGAGACTGCATAGTTAACGAGGTAGAAGATGAGGTTGTTGACTGACGGCATCTCACACCGGCGTGTGATGTGTGGGTGTGGGTGTTGTGTGGGTGTGGGTGAGGGAGGGGTGGGGGTGGGGGTTGAGTGAGGGGGTAACCAGGTGAAGGCGTGATCAATCACCGGTGGACAGGTGACTACAGGTAATCCCAGCCTCTGGGAAGTCCTGTCATGACAACCACCGACCACGCGTAGACTCTCTGTGATGCGCAAACAGGTTATGTAATGTATCCACAGGGAAATACGCCATCTTATTATGGGATAAACTCAAACCGCTGATGTGTGGAATTCTTTTCCAGCATGCTTCATTTGCTCTAGGAGCATCTCAGCTTTGGGTAATGAAATGATCCTTCCATTTTTGTGGAAATATAAATTTAGCGACAGATCCGAATACAGTATATTATCTCACCCCGGGATTTTCCTCCATAAGATTAACTCTTACTGCACAGCCGTGACGGTAGTGTACCCAATACGCAATGGTTATTTTGGTGACTTATTTTATTGATTACCAATGTTATATAGGGTGAGATAAAATCTAAGTAGAATCCCAATTAACGGACACCCCGCGTAAACTGACACCCCTCGTTAACGGATTATCTACATGACGATACCTCTTGATTTTTTTTTTTTTTTCAATTTCCAATTTCTTTATCCAAATTAATAGACTATTTCCAGTTTGGGGTGATATAACGCATGGATTTACGGCGGTCGGCGTCGACTTGAAGGGCCTGTCACTGGCCTGCCTGCTATTGATCGGTGACTGGACATGAAGGTCCACTTTCTCCCCTCACTGTGGATAGACCACCAGCTGATGCGGGAGACAGTGCACGACGTCCCTTATCACATTCTGCTAGACACCAATATCCCCCACATCAGCTGTGTCACTGTGTCACACAATGTGGATTTACTACTGTATAAGTGACCACCTTATTATTCATCTTATACAAGGCCCCCCTGAAAATGTATGTAAACTACTACCCATCATTTAAAAAATGTCAGATACCATAATTAGTGTTTACGGATTCAAATCTATTGTATACAGACTCCCAAGCCATTATATACGGAAAAATAGTTCCCTTGTGCTGAAGAGCAAAGAAGAATAGTCCCTATTGATATACCCGTTAATATGTTAATTCCAGAGTTTATTCCAGAAGAATTCAAAACCATGTACCAGTATGCGTCAACCTCTTATGTCCACAAAACCATCGATTATTGCTTATTTGTCTTCTATTAATACTCCACCTGTACTTTTATTATGTACCTTTCTATGTTGTACCAGATACAAGAATTACTTAAGGGTAGTGTGGTTATCAAATACCTGTGTAGGAATGTCTCAGACATACTGGTCAGCTGTACGAATTACCTTCTGCAACGAACTTTATATAGTTTGTGTATTCCATACCAAGCGACTTGTAATATTGCGTTTTTAATGACTTCTAGGTATATGACAATATGAAGACACAGTGAGTGTGCCTGATTTGTTGTACATCTGTTCCTTGTTGTTTTTGGTCGGACATAATCAACTCGTTATTCAAAACAACTGGGAACAGATCTTGTTCAGGCACGCTATCGTAAAACCGGATGAGTTTTAATCTTGGACGGCGTATGCCATGACTGGATTTTGGCATAGTGATTTTATGAGGCGAAGCCAAGTGAAGAGCGGAGCCAAAACTTCATGAGTAGAATGCGGTGGCCACGATTAAAACGAATCAGGTTTTGATTTTATCCTACCCAGTCGCCTCGATTTTGGAATATTATGTGATAACAATGTTGTATGCCACTAGTGGCATATAAAACTCCGTATGCCAGACAGTGTGGCATACGAAAACCCAATGTTAAGCCTATGGAATTTTATATTAGGGGTAGGATAATAAAGAATTCTCCATATAATGCAGTGACATAGTAATCCTTAAAACGGAATACAGTCATATGTGATTCCATTGTATGTTATTGGTGCTTACCCGTTTGAGGTATTCCTTTGCTTGGTCCATTGTTCGTGGGTAACCCTCAATGATAATGCCCTTAGCGTCGTTGTGTTTCTGGATGGCGTTTACTATTAAATCGACCGTCATTTCCTATAGTGAGAAAGTGGGAATTAAAGGTTATTGTCATATCGGTGGACCCTTGACTAGAATGATAACGTGATAAAAGCTTGTAAAAATAATATACTACATAGAATTGTCTGTAATTCTGATTAAGAGGCATGCAATGCATCGATGTAAATTCTGCAAGCAAGAGACAAAATTGTAAATGCCTCCTCATAATCTGCCTACTATTATAATCAAGGAACTACCCTGGTAAGTACATGAAATCTCAATATGATATACAACATTTGTTTTCATACCAAACGCGAAATACCTTACAACAAAGCATACGCCGTACAAAAAGAAATTCATATCAAAAGCGAACGAACCCTTAGCAAAGCGGAACTTCTGTGTGAGAGCAAAGACAAAATGTCTATCTATATTTATTTTTTAAACATACATTAGGACAAAGGAACCTTTCTAGGATTACACTTTCATTCTTAATCTAATTTGGAGTTAGAATTAATTCAGAGCTTTCCCGAGGTTAGTTTAAACATTGCAACTCGTGGACAGCAGTAATTCTAAGCCCATTCCTTCCTCACTGCAAATACCGTAAATGACATTTTTTTCTGAATACGAAATCACGGACTTGGATGACAAATTATGTAAAGAAGTTGTTGATATCGATATCCTGAATTCAATAAACACTGGATTTTAAAGTTTGAATTCATTTTCGATCTAAAATCACGATGTTGAAAGAAATGTATTGGCTAATAAGAGTATGGGTCATACTGTCGGTGGGTTAACCAATGATGCCTTATTGTTAAGGTATTCTTATCGGTCGCCATTATTCTCAGGAACTAATTAAGGATGGGGTAGGGAATTAATAAGGAACTGCATCCAGATTCATAGTCATTGAAAATATGCCATGAGCTTTGATTGTGGCGTAATCTCACAAGGCAAAGCTGTGTGAGATTACATAGCATACAAAAACAAATGGGGTATTTTCAAGTACAAGAGCTCGAGTGCAGTTCAGATTTTATCTCACCCCTATGGTAATGGACCACAGTGCTTGTTACTGTATAAAATTGTGTATGCCTGATACCGCCTGACCTCCCGATACTTTTATACCTTTATACCCTTTATGCTCTTTATATTCCAATATATTCCAATATATTCCAATCCTAATCTGGTAGTACCTTCTATAGACTGAGCATTAACCTGACGAGGAATCAAGACAGGATTCCCTGTGGGTGTTGCTTTATATGAACTATGTAAACAAGATATGAGAAGTTTATATATAGCAAGGCATAATGAATGTGAACCATTAGGGAACTTTGTATACATGTATAAGGGAAACAATCTCAGTATTACATAGAAGAGGACAATGCTAAACGACTATGACCTGTCATCATTTCTCACCCGCATCATAAATGTTGTATAATTGTTGTCATTTTTGACCACTTATAGTTAATCTAATTGTCATCTGTTTACCTGTTGCCTAGTTATACTTTCAATATACATACAAGTGACAAAGCGGTAACATGTTGATCTAAAGTTATTGAAGAAACACTGTCACAGGGTAGCGATGGCAGATCGGGGTCTTGTACCAACGAATCGAACCCAATAAAAATGTTTTAAAAAAAAAAAAAAAAATCATCACTGACTGTTTAGCTAATGTTTGTGACGTCATCTCCCATTGAGTATGTTTTATAATACTCGTTGGCCATTGAGTAAAATATCTCAAATTTAAGTATGAGTATAGGGGTGAGATAAAAGTCTTATCTTAGAGCTAACTGTCATTATAAAATCTCTAGCTCTTACATCGTTTTGAATGTACATCGATCATTCCATATATATTTCACAAGCCTAAGTTACACGTTATAGAAACTGAAAGCTGAGGTTTGGCCTAAACATTGCTTTCCCACATTGTATGTATTGGCTTTTTGTTTGTTAAACTGGTTATGGAAATATAAGCAATGAAACATATGGGGTGGTGCACAGTGTAAACTTAAGGGTGTGTTCTACCAGGCCGAAGGTATATCATGAAAATGCAGCGACTGTAGGGCGCTAGTGTTAGCTCATGCATAAACACTAGCACGGTGGAGCAGTTCACATGCCTGCCAGCGGCGTCCACGCAGGGCCAGATGACGATGAGCTGATAAAACCTAATGAATATGGTTTCCCTGTTTACCGGGTAGTTATTGGGCGATTACTTGCTGGTGTCTAGTGGCGGTGACCGGACCGGTTGGTTTGTAAACTATAGGCAATAGTCATGCAGTGCTCTTTTAATGCTGCACTGCTAGCCTGGTGGAGCATGCACTTAAAGGAAAAGGCATTACTGGCCATTCCATATTAAAAAAAATCTTCCTATTTACTAATCTGGTGCGATTTTATTATTTTCATACGGTTATATCTATGATATTCAGATACAATCTTTGATATTCACTTCCACTTTTGTGTTCAATGGATGCTCATTATAGATTCCCAGATGAGACAGGGGCCTATTAATCCAAATGATATCTTTCTAATCTTGAAGACCTAATAATCTTCTAGTTCTAATTGTGATTTACACATGGAGGCTGAGCGTGCTGTAAAAATATATTGAATCTTCTAGCGCTTACAAGTCCCGAAGTAAAATAAACCACAATGCGTATAACATGTAAGCGAATCCATTTATATCCTTACTGAACATCCTTTGTCGATTACTAGCTCAAAATCCTGTAAATGAACACATCACATCATGTTATAGACTAATGAGTAGCATCTGTATAAAGGCAGTCATGGCATTTGAAGAGTTTTGTTTTCTATGAATAATACAGACTATTTGTTAGAATTTGTAAAGAACTCATATTTTTCAATGTTTCCTTTGTTAGACATATAATCTATGTTATATGCAGAAAAAAAGACAGCTTAAAAAAATAAACACACTTTATACACTTTGATAATTGATTCAACGAAGATTTTGGTAGTTTGCTTATAATCTTCATGATTATTTTTACTGAAATGAAAGAAAAGTTAATTACCTCAGGCGCCATCTCTCCATTCTGTACTAGAGTAGACACAGTGCCCCACTTGTCACTGGCCGAGCCCTCGTTGAGGATGTGTGATCGCAGCATATCTCCCATGGAGAGGTGAACCCAGCCGGCGTACCGCTCTGTGAGCAGCTTACACTGCGTCCCCTTACCCGAGCCGGGACCGCCTGCATAAACACATTCAATCAACATTCCATCACTAACTGCCATTTTCCCATACTAAACTCGTCTCGTTTACTACTAAACTAGTCATTTAGTAGATGTTTAGTAAACTATCTAGATCTGCCCCTTCATCTTGGAACAATAAACTAGTTTTCCCTAAATCTTATCATTTTTTTAGTCGATAACATTGACATCAATGAACAAAGTTTGTAATCAAAAGTGAAATATTTTGTATCTTCGTTTTAGTCAAACACCGGGAAATCCACTTCTTATTTCCCATGGAGAGGTGAACCCAGCTAGTGTACTGTTCCCCTTACCTGAGCCGGGACCGCCTGCATGAGCACATTCAATCACATTCAATCAACAATCATTAATTGCTGTCTTGTGAGATGCCAATTATGTCTGATATAGCAATTCACAGGTTACTTTATATGTGTGCATCAGTCTTGGTGAGGAACAAATTCTCTTTAATTTCTTCAATTTTCATTAAATGTTATAAGTTTTTTTTCTCTCATAAAAAGAGGGGAAAGTATTTACACATGAAAGGCATTAAACTTCATCCCTATCTTCATTATTATTTCTTTAGTCAATAATATTGACATCAACAAAGTTAATAATCAAAAGTGAAATGTTGGGTATCTTCTTTTGAGTCAAACACCTTCATACCCAGGGAAATCCCACGGCAATATTTCTCTGGAAAAGTTGTGGTTTATGACATCATAGAAACAATGAGACATGGGTCACTGTGGCCCCATACGTTTTACTTGGAAATGGTTTATTACATCATAGAAACAATGGCTCGTGGTTCACTGTTCCCCCATACGTTTTTAATTGGTAGTTCGATTGATAATAAAAGCTGCTCACCCATAACGACGACGATGGGGCATGGTGGCAGGTCAATTGGTGGAGATGCATTCAGGTCTGCCGTGGAGGAACCGATGGGAGGAAGCGGTGTTGTCCTACTAAACGAACCCTCTGCAGATGAAACAACACAGGGAATTCATGTAGTACAACGCGGTGATGTCAGTTGGGGTTATAGGAAAAAAATGGAAATACTTTTCATACGGATTTTTCTCCCTCAATAATTCGGGAAAACTTGGATAACATGTCCTTGTCGACCATAGCATGGGTCTGTGGGTCTGTGGGGGAGGGGGGGGGGGGGATTCAAACCATTATTCTATTAACATTAATGAGACTAGATCAACATTATCATTGTTTGACACAAGAAAAAGAAATTACATTAAAATGAGTACGTATACGAACAAGTGGAAAACTAATATCTCTGATAACGAGACAACTATCAGTCTGTTTGTTTTTGTGGGGTTTTGGTGGGTTTTTTTTAAGGGGGTGCAAAACTAATTAATCAGTCCTCTCAAATTCTTTTTGATAAACATGTTTCTGGTTTAGTTGAAAAAAGTTTCTATTAATGAAAAGAATTTTAGCCAATCAAACGATCTTCTGTGACACTCCTCTGCAGTGTTTTCAAAACAAGGAGCACTGTAACAACAAAACGATGAAGAAAAAACTTATTACAGAAAATGCAGTTAGTAAATGGAGCCTTAGAACAGGTTAGATTATGGTATAGATATTGATCTTCATGTTGCATTGAACGGATGTCAACCTTTAAACCACTGTACGGCCACCACCGTTGAGCATGTTGACTACTCCACTGCACTAATTGCTATGACCACCTGAAAAACAGCAGCCATGCAGCAGCCATATTATGCTCTTTTGTGGTCATGCAGTCAGTCCAATGGAATTCCCCCTTCAATGAGCTGAAATGTATATGAAACTGCACACACAGGAAACTTCACTGTAACATGAAAAGATTCTATTAACTAGTCATATTGACCTGTCCTCTATATTCCATACCCGGAATTTTGTATCTTTTAAAACCCTATATTATTGCATCTGTGTATCTTTTATAAACACACTTTCCTTTTGCATAATCAATAGCACTTCTCTTGAATATGATTACGCCTGGGCAAAAATATTCATTCCACCTATATAATTGTGGTGGAAAGAGTGATAAGTGATTTATTCAAGTTGCTCCAGAAAGAAATGCAGTGAAATACTGACAGAATTCTAAATGTTATCCCGTCAATTTCTTAGATATAAGTTTCTATTTTGAACTCAAGTCATTACTAGATCAGTCCGCTTTCCCTCAAGGTGACAAAACAACATAGGTTTACTATGAGCTTGGGTGGGCGAGCATCACAGCCACTGACTGGAGAAGTTGTTGACATGACTTCTGCACATGCAATGAGAAGGTGAACGCAGGTGGGAGGACACGCACACCTGTGAGGTTGGGGGCCTAGGTGTCCGATAACTAGTCCTTTACCTTGTCAAGTCTCCGGGGAGGAAGCAGGAGGGAGGGGGTGAGGAACCTAATCCCAAGCTTGAGGGCTTCAGGGTGTCTCAGCTGGAATTAAGACCAGGAATTGCGTGTCTATTGTATAGGACATTGGCTGCTGATGAGCCTGGGGTATGTTGAATAACGTATGCCTCTGAAAGTACAGTGTACAAAGGGACCTCGTATGAGGGTTATAGTTTGCTAATATTCAAGGTCAGTCCCGAAGGCTGTCCAACCTGACCAAAGGTCATCCATAAGTGTTGAATTATGTTTACCCACATTGTCCCTTTAACAACATTCATCCACGAGTGTAAACAGGTTTGAACGCCTGCGTGGTATGTTATTTATGTCAAAGTATTTCTTTGAAGGTATCTCTGACAGAAAAGATTCAGAAACAAAAGTCAGGATGCAACTAATTCAATGTAGAAGATATGGTTTTGTAATGTGTGTACTTGAGTTGTTGAAACAAGTTAGATATTCCTAGCATTAAATAGATAAAAATCTGACGATGCAATTTGATGATCCTCACTGCAGAGATTTTGCAAATGCAAAGTCATTGCTATTATCTAGTTGAGGAATTTGTAACCAAGAAACTACAATACCATGGGATGTGAAGAACTTGGGGTCAAACCTGTGGATATTCTGGGACCCGTTTTTTAGATTTTATCTTAGCCTGGATATATTTATCTCTTTATCACTCATTGGGAACGAGTTACCGTTCTCGCAAGCCTGTTGAGAACGAGTTCGTAATGCTAAGCCTATGGACGTTTATTCCAGGCTAAGATAAGAGGTAATAGTTAATGGCGATTATCAAACATTCATGACTATCTTCGAGATAAATACAACACCTATTTCCTAAGGGTTCGATAGCTATCGCCAAATGTATGATAATTAGACTAGGGCCTCGCTATTAACGATTATCCCGTCTAAAAAAACGGGTCCCAGGTCCCAAATTTTATATTCTTGACAATATGAAGACGGATACAACGTATCAGGTTGTAATAAACACGTAGCAATATTCACAAAGATTCTCCCAAAAGAGATATAATTTGCAAACCCTACCTTCCACAACATCAAAAAATATCTGTAAATAAGTATGTACACTTGCAATCCATAGGAGATATCCTCCAAAGGTAGGACCAATTAAGTACCGTATATTAAGTCTGGAATGTGGCTGCAGAATTCCCAATGTGAATACATGGACTGAGAGGAAGTATGCCTGTGAAAACTTAAACTGCTTGGTAGCATGACCTGATGCATAACTTAGACAGGTGGGGAGAATAGGTGCCCCCGGTGTTCCTGAGCTGCCCTCCGCCGCCTTATTCAAATCAATAGCCGCTTGAATACCTGTAAGCAGGCATGTAAGTGCTGGTTCCACTGGCCCAAATTCTTTGGCTGGCAGGATCGAGCCATGTCTCGCAGTACCTGGCTGCATTTTGCTGGATCGTCTTAAATATTGTAAGATATGATAGTGTATCCCTGTCAGTGCGACCCTATTAATTATCATTCACTTGGGGTTTTCCACTGAAGAAATCCTGCCAAACTTGTTCGTGTGATTCATCCTGACCGACCCAGTCAACTTACGGGCAGGATCAGCTTAGATCGCGCGGCGGAACACTGCCTTTCTGTCCACTCAATATTAAACTGGAGGCTCGCTGAGACCATTTCCTCGACTGAGACCTCTTTACTATAAATACACGTTTTTAAAAATTGATATATTCAGATCCCCTACAAAGGCATTTTATCACCTCAAGCGCGATTAAAAAAAAAAATCAAGAGAATGAAGTGCGGATTCCACCAGGATGCACGGTCTAAACCGATCCTGGCTGATTTGACTGGCCGGTTGAGGATGAATCGTGTGAGCATGTCCAATTGGATCTTTCTGGTGGAAGAGCACCCCAATGAATGATAATAGAGGCTCCACTCACAGATGTAATGATCTTACATGATTTAGTATGATCCAGAAAGATGCAGCTAGACGCTGCAACACACAGCCTGACCCTGGCAGGGAGAAAAAAATCATGCCGATACAATCAGCACTTTAAAATACCAAGGATGAGATTATTTCTGTATCTTGCCTTAGTCCAGGCCCTGTTATATACATTTATCTCACCCCAGATATTTTTTCTCCATAGATTTAACATTGGAAACTCGTATCTAACACCCATTAGATATATAGGAAAAATATCCAATGGGGGATAATGTCACAAATGTTAGCCCATTAGTCAATATAAAGGGTGAGATAAATTCAGAAACCCATTCAAGTTTAGGGTCAGAGCTCGATCCCATCTCATTTGAATCACATAGCAATTCACGCTGCTTCGCCTTGTGAATTACTACGTGATTCAAACTCGATGGGATACGAGCTCAGACCCTAAACTTTCATGGGTTTCCTCTATAGTATATCACATCTCTCTTATTGCCATGTTTCAGGGACATGTATTGATTGGGACGAGAGGGTAGTAATGTAGACACAATTGATTAGCGTCACATTTATGTCAGTGTTAAAATATACTGTTATCATGTCTAGGTCTTGTAAAGAAATATCAATCGTGATATATTTTCCTTCTTCTTTTATTCGAGATCTCATCTTTTATCACTGGATATGGTTTGATTACTTAGGAGGAAACGAATGCTATACAAATTGTCAATGATTTTCTATTATTTGCTTAGGGATATATATTCAGTGGAGTAAAGGTAAGATCGAGAAGCCACCCTTGCAACTTATTCTATTACATGGAGGCCTTTAATCATCATATTCTGAACCTGAACCTAATTGTTTTATGATTATTTACTGTGACCGTACTTAAAACATTGGGACATATATACTCAGGGATGCTAGTTGGGGTCAGAAAAAATTCCTACATGGGGACTGAGGCCAGTTTATGTATCACCTAAAACGCACATGGTGTATGGGGAATCCCCATCACTCTCCTAGCAGATTCTTGGGCATATATTTTAAGCCAATCAGAAGTCAGTATTCAAGTTTGCCCTTATCCGTAGGAGCATTTCCTACAGGAATCCTACCATCCTACAGTTCTAGGTTGGAGCACTGGGATCCATAGGGCCTCTAACTGAGTGTACTCTGGGTAGCTAAATTCGGAATTTTGAAAGATTACAGAACAAGTTTATCTAAGATTTAGAATTCAGGGAACCTGGAGTCTATTTTGTTCTCAAAACATAAAATATCTTGAACTTTTCATCACTTTGAGACTAAAATGAAAATCCTACATGTAGGCAAAATCCTACAAACTGGCATCCCTGTATACTATATTGAAACTATACCTGGGCAGAAATTTAGAAATTGGTCTTTATTATATCATATTGTTGGGTTGGATTAATTTCTCTATTAGTTTTATTGAGGGTTTATTTTAAAACAGATCTTCTATCGAAACAACCAGGAGGGTGTTCTATAGTCGTTATAATCGTTAACAGAGTCCACTTAGTGACCTTTTGAGGTCATTGCGTTCTAAAGATAAACGATTATATCATAGCGATCAGTCTTATGTTCTGTGAGCTTTTGGTCACTGTTCTGCATTCCCTATTCGTGATCATTTTCAGACCATTTAGTCTAAATGATCTGCGAAACAGTGACAGGGTCAGATTTGTCATACAGGGAGCTGTTTCACTAGTAGTGGAGTGAAAGTGAGAGGTGAGGCCGCAACAGTAGCACCAACAGTGGCACCAACAGTGGCAATCCCAAATTTGCGTTTCATTAGTGCTGCCGCTGTTGAGGTGGAACTAGCTGTCACTGTTGGCACAGCTCTCGCTATGCGCACGCGTTTGACGTTCGAATCTATTCGTCGACGGGCCGCGATGACGTAGAATTCCACCCCTTCCCATAAAAACTAAGCAATGAAATTTTTACACGAGTAAGGTATATATATGACCTATAATCTTACCAAATATGAAGAAGCCGTTCACAAGTTATCGGCGTTCGAATTTTGTCATAGCAAATACTGCACTTCCTGCCGGCCTCCGGGGGGGGGGGGGGAGAAAAAGAACAGCCGAAACCCCGCCGCACTACGGTGGGAGTGAAAAAGAACAGCGACCAATGCAAACGCACGGAGAAAGTAAAAATTCCAAACGCCAGCAACTTTGGAACCGCTTGGCCAATTCTCTTCATATTTGGTACGATTATAGGATAGATGTATATCCTACTCGTGTAAAAATTTCATTGCTTAACTCTCACGGGAAGTGGGTGAGAGTATTTTATACATGTAACAAACGACAGGGTAGACCCTGTTGCTTACAGAGGCTCCACAGTGACACTAACAGCGACACCAATTTTACTGATGAAACAGTCACTGCCACTGTTGGTGCCGCTCCTTTCCTGAGGGCCGTTCACGCTTGAGTTCACCTCCTAATGAAACGCACACTGTCGCTGTGGTGCCACTATTACAGAGAGCGACACTTGCAGCTTCTAGTGAAACAGCTCCCAGGTCTGATATTCAAAATAAGATTATGAAGACGTGGCTAAAACACCTCTCAGACAAGCCGATGCTACCTTGAAAGTGACAGTTTCCTGTCAGTTTTGAACCATGTTGCTATGGTGTCTTCGTAGAATCGATTGTTCTGTTTGACAATGAGCAAACCAGCTTGGTTACAGTTCAATTGAACTGCTCCACACTCTCCAAGCACAAATCAGGGCGCTAGAGGTAAACATCAAGTTTATTTCTTATATGTCACCTAATAAACAATTATCAGGGGGGCTGGGGAGTCAAGGTTTCATCTGATTCGGACTCTTCAGGCATCTATATTTATGGCTAATTCAAGGCGTGTGACTTTGTCACTGTTTGTGGTCACCAGGTATTTTACCTGGGCCTTTACCAGTTCATTAAATTGATGAAAAGGATAAGTTTATAAGAGATTATTTACAACATAGCCCCAGTCAAGAGTTTTCTGGGCTGAGGTTGTGTCCCTTCCGGAAAGTATCTCAAGTCTACCCTATGATTCATAGGGGGGACCATTCTACTTCGGATTTTGTCTGTGAGAAAAGAAAAAAAAGAAAAAGAAAAAAAGAAAAAATTGATATTCAAAATAAAACCCAACAAAATTAAAAGATATTCGCAGGGGAGGTGTCTCTATGTATGTCATACCTTTATCCTAAATTTCATAATTCTATCTTGAGTAATATGTACATGGGATGCACTTTTTCTGTTTTTACTGGGTCTTGTTAGTGTTGCAATGCAGCCAGCTCCCACCAGATGGTGTTGTGCACGTGTCAATGCCTGTAAATGGCATGTTTATATACATTTACAGTGAACGTTCTGAAATGATCACTAAAAGTGACTAATTCATCAGTGATCATTTCAGCACAAAAGTGATCGGGTCTATGGAATGCCTTGCAATGACAATCACTAAAACGGTCTTCCAATCAGTCACTCTTTTTCCATTACCACTAAGAAAGATGTCGCTATCTAAAACAACTCCCAGATCTTTGACTATAACAGCATAGTAGAAGACAATGCAACAAGATTCAATGCTGACAAAGCAGCTCTTATATTCTGGGACCCTTTTTTTCTCAAATATATATAATAGATATATTTATAATAGGGTAATCGTTAATACCGACATAGTCTAATTATCATACATTTGGCAATAATTACGGAACTCTTGGGACCAATTGTCGTTGTATTTATCTTAAAAACCGTCTTTAATATTTGATAATCGCTATTAACGATTATTCCATCTGAAAAACGGGTCCCAGAATAGGACAAAGTAGTGGTTACATCAAGAGCGCACACATTTAGATAAGCTAGAGCCACAAAAGGCAGGAAATGGATAACATTGATCTATTAAAGAAATTAGCGAAACCAAACGCATCACCCGTCATAATCACCTGCCATAAGATGAATATAAGTGAAAAAAAGAGCTCTAGATTCTGTAAAACCTGTAAGGCTCTAATGGGATAGTACTGTAAACCATATTCATATATACCCATTATTGAAGTAACTAGAGTTACATACCGCTGCTGGGGGGTGCCTTAAAAATAAGTTATGTGTCGAGGTTGACGTTTTCGTCCCGCTCTCATGTTTTCGTCCCGCTCTGACGTTTTCGTCCCGCTCTGATCACGTGATACATACAGCAGCGGGACGAAACAATAGCTGTTGTGGTTACTCGATAAGGGTGGCTATTTGCCTCGGAAGTGTTTCAGGTAAAGAATTAAGCATTTTTATCGATATTTGAAGGTATATAGGAATAGGGAAACCAAGTACCGGTAAGCAAAAGTTAAAGTTACTCGGTAACTTTGAACTTTTGCTTACCGGAACATAGTTTCCCTCTAGTACTGCTAGAGTATTCAGGTATTCATGTGTACCATGTCTGGGATGTTTTATTCCATTAAACCTCCTTCCTGAAAAAATGCTTCTTCTATATGCTTTGATTTCAAGCTGCCGTTGGTAGGTCTACTGTATTGATTGGCCTGCGTTGTATGCACACACTCCCCACCCTCAAACCCACACAGTGAGCCCAGAGGTAGTGCAGCGAGCGATGTATATAAATTTACATCCAATATCACAAGGAAAACATTTTTCACTAAGGTGGAAGCTGTGGATCTTTATCCTACCCCTAATATAAGATCCCATAGGCTTAACATTGAGTTTCCGTATGCCACGCTGACTGGCATACGGAGTCTTATCTGCCACTAGAGGCATACAGAATTTTTATCCCGTAATATTCCAAAAAATGAGGAGACGGAGTAGGATAAAATAAAAACCTGATTTGTTTTAATCTTGGCCACCTCATGCCACTCCTGGAGTTTTGGCTCCGGACTTCACTCGGCTTCGCCTCATGAAGTCACTATGCCAAACTCCAGTCGTGGAATATGGTGGCCAAGATCAAAACTCATCCAGTTTTACAATAATATTCCTCCACATGTCCTCCTTATGTGTTTTACTTCTCAGATGAAACTCACACGGGTGAGACCTGGGTCATGCTAGGGCAAGCAACTCCGGTAATCACCACAAATAGCTAAGCCGGTAGACCAACACTGTCCGGCGGCGTATGTTCAGTGCTACCACTCTATCTCCAGTACTCACACGCATATAGCCGCTATACAGTCGGATTAACGAAACTCGACGGACAAACATGCGTGTGCGTTGCCAAGACTGATCCGATAGTGTTTAAGATTTGCGCCTGGGAAATTACACTGTCCAGCTTGCCGGTTCCCATGAAGCGAGTCTGAGGGAACTAGCAGGTGAACCAGGGATTACCAGAAGTATAATGGGGGTATGGTGTATTGGTGGATTAAGTCTGGATCTCTCGGTCGTCACTACTAAGATAAATGTGTATCGGGAAAGCAATATATGTGTTTTCAAGAAAAAAAAGTTAAAATGGAGAAAGAATGTTGGCTAAGAATTAATATGAATTTCCTAATTTTTCTTCTAGCCACCTTCACAAGCATATAATATACATGTACATGTATGTATGTTTATATATCTATTGTTGCATATTCTCTGTTCTATTATTAACTACTTCCTAGTCAGACTTGATAGAAATTATTCGTCTATATCTATATATTTATTGCAATAGCAGTAGCAATTTAGGGTTTTAGTGTGGCCTTTGTTGATTTTGAAGAGGTGTAATACTAGGTTTGACTGCACCGGCCTATCCAACGAGAAAACCTCCTATAAGATTAAATCTTATTGTCTATACTTTATTTAAATACTAAATGTGGTTTTATTCCAAATCCATGAGACTTTTTGCACCATGAATAGCGTCTCAAAACACATATAAATGGAATTCATGTCACATGTAAACATGTGGTAATAAGGCAGGGATGTCAGTCGGGGTCATTAGAAAAAGAGGAAATATTTTTCATGTGGAATTTATTGCCTCAAAGCCATGGTTATTTTCTATAATGGGGCTAGGGTTTGTGTGGAGGTTTGATCCTCTGTTTATTGGTGTGAATGAGGCCCACTTCATTATGCCTTTGTTCTATACAAAATAAAAATGCATTAACTGAAAATCAAAACAAGGATTTCCTTGGAAAATCGGAAAACTGTCATGATAATAAACAACTTCTATTAGTGATGCCCTGGTTCTGGGCTCAGGTGGCCGTTGGATATCTCTGGCTTGTTCTCAGGGAATGGCAGAGAGAGGTCTCGTTTGTCGTTGCCTAAGGCGGGGGGAGGAGGGCTTCTCTGATGTCATGGCAACTGCGTGTCTGAAGCCATCAGCCCTAGTTCACAAGGAGACACTGTTTTTATGTTACAAAAAAAAAAAAAAAAATTGTTTTTATGTTACAAGGTCAACAGGTATGTTCTGTTTCCTTTAAAGGACTGACATAGTAGGCTATAGTTCACCATCTACATGAAAACTGTGTTATCTACCGAAAGGTGATGTATTACTCATCTGAGATCCAACAGAGCTGTGGATCACTTTCTGTGTGTTTCAACTTGATGCATGTGAACTATGCGCCAGTTCTGCCTCTACAATCTTATCCGGGATATAAGTTTGGGTCAGAAAAATAGTGGGAATATTTTATATGTGGAATTTACTACCTCAATGAGAATGAGAAAAAAATGGAAAACACAGAAGTGTTGGCCATGGTTTTGTTTGTTTGGGTAGTTTAACTTTGGCCATGGAATAAGGCTGAGGGTGTGTGGGCAGGTTCAAGCTACTATTTTACCGGCATGATTAATGAAAGAAAAAAATAGTTTTATAAACTGCATATGAAAACAAGAATTTCCTTGGAAAAGCGGAAAACTGGTCAAATAAATAAGTTTATTACGGCCTAGTCTAGCCTGCTTTCCGTTTATTCTAGATGAATTTGTTTGGGGTTTTGTTTCTGTTGTTTGGAGGGTGTTATTTTGAGGTTGTTCTTTATTATTTTTTTGTGGGTGAAATTTTCTTTTTGTGTGACTCTAACCACATACTTTCTAATCTATCGGGTAGATTTTGAAGACCCATTCATCCTAGAGTAGTTATATCACCTGTATTGATGTGGTCAAATAGACCAAGCTACCTAGCTTGTTAGATCCATTTAACATCATATGGACATAGATAGACAAGGTGGGTCGCATATCATAACCTCCTGCCAATCAATCGAGCCGTGACATCGCGGGAGGCTTGTCTGATGCGACAGCGCACCGGGAAATACCAAGCACCTTGTGGTGGAGATCAAGGGCCATCATTGGTCGACTACAGGGCACCTGTGGTGGAGATAGTTAGCCGTGGTAGGAGTAGTCTGGAAGCTGATCCAAATACTCGTATTAGGTCAGGTAGTGCCTGCCATTTTGTCTAAAGGGGTTATCCATAAAGTATGTACACACTGGGGGGGGGGGGGGGGGGAGGGGGGTCAAATATTTTGGAAATTTTACAATAGTCCTTCTTAGTTCTATTGCATACAAGATTGGGAGGGGGGGGGGGGGGTCCACAATTTCAGAAATTCTGTGTACATACTTTACGGATGGCCCCTAAGCGGGTGTTCCACTGGTATGGCAGTGAATCTGACAGCGTCAGGTGTGTTTACCAAACATAATAGAGTACAGAACCATTTAAAAGGTTTTCAGTTATATTTTGACATGTTGACACTAGCTTATTATATACTCTTATTCATATCAAGCTGTGTCAGAAATATAAATCGAGTTCGAAGAACGAGGTTTGTATTTCCAATCAAAATAACAAAGAAAAGATGTAACTCAGCTGCCCTCACCAGGGTCACTTTATCATTATAGACATTGGACTGTCATTTGATGGACAAATGTTAAAGTTGGTCTGCCGTTCAAAATAAGATGAAGGAAATATCAATGGAGTATTTATGAAAATTATACTCTCTAGATGTCTTTGGCGTGTATCTTGTGAATCTGTTTATATATATATATATATTGTTAAGAACATCTTCATACATATTGGTGAATGATTTTGTCAATAATTATTTACAAACAAATAAATCACTACTCACTTGTTCATGGTCTCAACAAGACATATGGTATGGAGAGTAGTGTCATTTATATCCAGTACACTGTGGACGGAATCCGTAGAGTTGGCCAGTAAGTGAGAGACATACCTGTACAGGTATGTAATAATAGGTGACCTTCCTAAGGGAATTTTGAGCATAAAGATAATAGTAGGTACTTCCTCCGATAAATGACTATCAAGATTATGACCACAGATTACTTCAGTTAATATATGTCCATTGTTTGGATGACCTCCGGAGCTTGTTTCATTAATTCATATTCACTCATAAAGTATTGCGGCTTGTGTTTGAGGCCACATGAAAAAAGGAATTAAATTATGCTGGAGTTTGGTTGTGTAGATAGCTTAACGTCCAATATGTTCTATTAGACTTACTTTGGGTTTGATGGTGATCGAATCTATGAACTAATTCAGGCAGAAATCTCACCCCTACACATTTGCCGAGGTGAGAGTTCTTTTAATCCCCACACCTTATTATATAGACATGGTATGAGACGGACTGACCTTTGATGTAGCAGTAAATCTACCACTTCTGGGGGTGAAGGAGATGTTGCTGGAGAAATGTCACGAAAAAAACAACAACTGCATGGTGGCTCATATATTGAATTTTAACGTGCTGTCTACTTTCTCTGCTTTCCTCCTTTTTGTAGCAAGAGGGTGGTAGTAGGTAGGCATGATTTAGCAGGGCAATCCATACGCGTGCATTGTACCACTTGTAGTGTAGGAAGCAGAAGCACCACATCAATCAAACCAGATGTGTGAGGCTGAGTGCCCTCTGATCATCAAAGTCCTGTGCTCTTTCAGGTTGACTAACCCTGTGCACCTTGAGGGGTTAGATCTCCACCCAGGGGGAGTAGGGTGGAGAAAAACACCCCTTTCTATGTGACTCAGTATGGTGGAGCACATAGCGGATGTAGGTCTATATTGGTAAGCATTACACCTTCAACTCGGCAGGGAGGGTAGTGCTATTTCTAAATAACCATCTATTTAGCGGAAATGAAACACAAGGAAAGGATTAATTGAACGGTACGGGGTATGTTCATTCTATTTCCTAGAATATAACTGGAGTTTTAGCTTTTGTTCTAGTTAATGGCTGAATAAAAAACTTTTTTCAGATGTATCATCTGTTGTGAATATTGCTGTCACAACTGACAGTGTACCATGGTTACGGTGGTTACGGGCAGTTCTATAATAACTGCCATTCAAGGTAGCATCGCCCAGGGAGATCCTATTATTCATATGATGAACATGTGGGAAGTGAAGCATCTAAAACTCAAACATGCAGCTTTAACCCTTCCCTTACCCTTCATGCCTGGATGCACTCCCTTGGGTAATGCGAATGATGCCTCAAAACATTTTCCTATTTTTGTTAGCATGTCTCTCTTTTTTTTTTATAAATGTCATTTCTCAGCAGGGACCCGTTTTTTAGACGGGACAATCGTTAATAGCGACCGCTTTGAGGCTGTAGTCTAATCATCATACATTTGGCAATAATTATCGAACGCTTGGGGCCAACCGTCGTTGTATTTATCTTGAATACCGTCTTAAATATTTAATAACCGCTATTAAAGATTATACCGTCTTAAAAAAAACGGGTCCCTGATTCGCCGTGGGTATTTATGATTATTCATAAGATAATATAAAACACTATGATAGTGATAATGAATGAAGATTGTTTCGTTTGTCAACATAGAAATGTTGAAAGATAACCTTATATATGGTCTGCTATATGACACGACACTTCCATTACAGATTGCGTAACGAATTACATCAGAATGACATGACAGAAACATGCTATAGGAGCATCCTCTCGATCGGGTGCTACTCTTTTATCTCTCCCCCCAACTACAAGATAACATAGTTATAGACGCGACCCGACCTGTAAGAGTCAGTAGCGGCGGTGAAATGAATCAGAATACGTAATGTCGTTGCTGGGCGCGCTCGAGCCAAAAGTCGTCTGCTTGATCCGCGAGGTAGGTCAGTACACGCGATATATGCTGTTGGCATCAGTACCACATGGCAGTGAGAACCGTTTGTAGCACAAACACTCCTGTGTCAATGCACATGCTTTCATCTGGGATGAGTCGCATTTGTGGCAAGGGATCAACTATGAGCTTCGGTACTAAAGTGTCTCGGCCACAAAGTAAAAAGCTTCAGTAAAAGGCGAACGATTTATCATCATATACCTACGCATGAACTTCTATGAAATACTGCCCACAATGGGGCATGACATATAAATAATGTTCGGGCCCACTGTCAGGCTGTGCATAGAATGTTGTTTTATTGGTGTTTGCTTTCATCCCATAGCAATGTCCCTTAGCATACAGGCCCAGTACACCAGAATAAAATTTGAATTAATCCTAGAGTTAGGTCCAAACTTGAGAGAGCGTGAGTGTGGCACCGTCCATAAATTCGATCCCTCCTTAATAGAAAAAAAAGGCCTTTTTTTTCGAGATTAAAAAAAACCCAATAAATTATTGAGTTCTAAACAAGGCGAGTTGTCAGTCCATCAGCGTTCTAATAATATGGATTTTTCATTTGACAGTTGAAGTCTTTCATCAGCATGCATCTAACCTAGACAGACTTTAACGTTTCATTAGGCATCAGAGCCACGCTAATCTACATGGTAACCATGAGACTGTAACACCAAGCACTGCGTCGACCTTTGTGTCTATTAACCTTTAAGCCAATAGAACAATAACCACACCTACCCCGAATGAAATTTACAGGTGGTATTTACTTATTGATAAACCCTACAGATGAAAAGCTGCAGTCTCCAGTTAGCAACTCCTTCCACATGGCCCACTTTCAATTTCTTGTTATGTGTTTTTGTTTTGTTTGTTTGTGTAGTTTTACACCTCAGTACGCTAGTTACATCCTTTTGAGTTTGACTCATTGGTTGAACTATCTGGTTCTGGTGAACGAAAAGTACACAAATTCAATATGGTTCTTCTGTTTTTAGTGGTGGGACTATGCCCGCTTAATAGTGCTGCCTCACTGAAGGGCTGTACCACAGACCATGGACACAACACTCTGCCAGTCATATTATACTGACAACGGCAAACCAGTCACTGCTGTACTGGTTCGTTATGTGGCCTGCAGAGTCACACATGTACATGCTATTCAGCTATTTCATAAATTTATAATGCAAATCTGATGCATAGCAACAGTTGCCCTCAATAGGACTCTTATTTTTGAGGTGGAAGAGTTGTCAAGTGGGTCGTTTTCCTGTTGGACGAGGCTTAATTTTTTTCCCTATTAATCCATTACAAATTCAAAAATTAATTTACTTTTCATTCAAAACAGGTGCGTCCATCAGCCTACACATAAACAAAATTATTAGACTAAATGGAGCATTTCTTTTACGGAGACAAGTTTATCGTTACATAGAACCTAAACTGGTACGTATCATTACGTGTATTGTGAAATAAATATATACAGGTGTGGAAGCATTGCAACTAGGTGTACTACAAGAAGTGGGAAGGGAAAACTTCGATCGTCATTTATCTTCACTTTACCGGTCATTTCAATAAGTTGCCAATGTATTCAAGTTGTGCTATGTTCACTTATAACTGATCTCTTCACTGGAAAGCTTAATTTGCCCCTCATTAATGACAGTAGAAATGAACCGGATAAGAATCATTTAAAAGGAAGTAAAACTTGATAAGATGCCACCGACCTATAGGGTGCAGTGTGTACTGTTTCTTTAGTTATCCGTTAAAGGGCTCACTTACAGTTTTAGTCTTCCAGCAGATCCTTGGTCCCCCTAGTAAGTCAAGTGGACTAAAGGATCTGCTCAGAGTGAGGAACCTCCAGTGAAGCCTGGAAGCCTGACCTATATATTCACATATTAGACTAGGTATTGCCCGCAATTTTTCTAGTGCATTGTGGGATTGCATTGAGCTGGTACCTGACCAATACTAGTTGTTTTTTTACGCTGGTCCCCAGCCAGCGAAATATGTCAGTTTTTTTAGAAACATTCTAATAAGTTATCTTTTGAAAGGTTGCCATTTCTTTATTTTGTAGTGTCATTCATTTTAAATCAGTGTAAATAAGTTATTTGGGTGATCTTGTGAGGGCAAGAGGTTGTATTTGCAAAGTTTAAGGTTGGCTGGTTCCCCCCTCTGCTGTGAATAACCAGGAAACCAGTATATCTTCAAGGTCGCTCCAAATAAGGCGATACCTGTCCCATTATTTATTTGAACAGGGTACCAGTCTAGTTCCAGTGCATCAGTAGTCTCCTAGCACATCATTCGTGCCACTTGGATTTAACACTTAGCACCAGCAAAGGATCTCTGCCTGGAGAGTGGCGTGTCCCGGGGAAAATGTCGGCCTCAACCTGAGAGTGGCAATGTCCCCTAACACACACACAGCATAAGCGGACACCCTGCGTTAACGGACACGTTTGCTCGATAGGTTCCCAATATTAGATGTTTATCTTAATCCCGTGTAAGTGGACATCCCGTGTAAGCGGACGCTTTGGCCCAAAACGGAGGGTGTCCGCTTACGTAGGGTTCTAGTGTACATGTTTTTATCTGAGATTCTTTCCCTTTTTTGAGAGACTTTTTAGCATCATCTTAGCAGGAAGTGAAAGCAGAAGCAGCTTGTCACTGCTAAACATGCGTCTGTGTAGTATTGATAAGCATTGAAGGCCGCTTTCAGTTTATAACCACAGGTGGTTGGCAGTTTTAACTGTTACCTGTAGGGTTGCTTGAACCATTCAAGATCGAGTCCCGGAGTATTGCTCCTCACATGCCCCATTCAACCTGCACTACTTTCCAGGATATTGTCAATACAGGTGTTAACGTTCATAGCGCCTAGCGGTGCGTTGTCTAATTAAGGCCGTTACTTGGTCAAACATTGTACAACCTGGGAGCTGTTTCAAAACGTGGGTTAAGTCTATGGTTTTGAAACAGCTCCCAGGCCTCATTCACTGCCTTCACACATAGAGTGTGAATGGTCTGTATGATCTCAGGACTATTGTCTTGCAAGATAGGACAGCTAGGATAACCTAGGATATTGTTCTGACAAACTATGGACTTTATAAACACCAGAATTGATCATTTTCTCGGATTTGAATAGATGCACATAAAGCTAGGCTAATAATGGTCAGGTATGCATCATTATCTTACTACTGTTTGTTCACTATGCTTTCTACCAACCGCATGTAGTCTTTCTGTGTTGTCTTAACCGACCAAATTGAAGATGGAATACCGTAGATCACGATACAGTTACTGTATTTCCCTAGATAATTCAAATGTTGAACGCATTGCAAAAACATGCAGATAAGGCACACCACCGTGGAAAAATGTATAAACTATTCGGGTGGAATATAACATGCCGATTGATATGAATAAATAACGGTCTGTTGTCTAGCTCCCTGTCACTAACATGAATAGGTCAGAGCTCAGGAGCTGCTCAAAATAACCAATGATTAATCTTGCAGTTTTCATTCGTTTTCCAGTAAAAATGCATTCCTAAAAGCCTTTAACGACATGTGTATTTTATGTTTTCTTCATCTTGAGGAGGAGACTGATACTTGACCCCAAGGGGGGCTGTACAGAAAGATGGTATGCTTTGATCTCTTCGAAACCTAGCATCACAGGCTATTGAGTCCTTTGTGGTAACACTGTTTGCTTAGATTCCTGAATGGAGAAGTATAGATTTTCTCTGAAGTGCAAAGTTTGACCGACAGAGCCGCTCTTTGCTTTTATGTACTCCCAGATACAGTGTTGAATACGATTCCGCAGACAATATTGTCAAATACGAGAAAGGTAGGGAGAGAGATAGTTTGGAAATTTGAGGCCTCACGATATTTAAAATGTGAAAATCAAAAAGAATATCGACGTGGCTAATTAGCAAGATCGGCAGTTATTGTATGAAATAAAAAAGTAAATCCAAATTTGATTCACCTTTCCCTAAAGCTAGATGCTTGAAATTCATGGGGGTGTTTTTCAGTCGTGCCGATCGCAATCTGAGACATTTTGGAGGGCAAAGTATTTTTTCAGTTGTGACGATCTTAAGGGATCTCCGCTGGGGGCTGAGATGCGATCGTTTCGGGTGTTTTGGCCGTTTTTCAGTTGTGACAATTGCAAAGGATCACATGGGATCTCGAGTGAAATGATTTCCCAAACAGTCACAATCTGAGACCAGTTGCTACTTGTCATATTGACAGGGATAAATCATTCATATCCCCTTGACCGGGTGTGAAGATTTCATAATTTCCCGTTAATTACAAAAGATCGATAGGGATCTCAGGTTGTGATTATTTTAGCAGTGATCAGAATGAGATCCGCTATAGGGCACTGAGACCACGTCTGAAAAACACTTTCCGCCATTGATCTCACAAACGGTCTCAGGATCGCTCACTAATCTCTGCAGAACTCAGCTAGCGATTGTCACGACTGAAAAACAACCCCCAGGGCCCAGGGCCCTGTTTTTCAGTCACGGCAATCATTAGTACCGATACGTGGTACGCCCAGCGAATGTACGACAGTTTGGAAGACAAGAAATGGCTGGTGTCCTATAGACACGATTGTAGCGTGCCACAGGAGATCGGTGCCAAAAAGGTTGTTCAGAATGATTGTCTTAGGAAAACCATAGAAGTATGCATGGTGTTTTTCAGTCAAGACAATCGTTATAAGCGATGCATATAGATTGGGGAATTGGGGACCCAAATACAAGTAGAAGGTGATAGATCGATCCATGGTATGTTTCTTTCTTTGTTTGTGTAGTTTGCCATCTCAGTAGGCTAGTTACCTTTTGAGACTGACTCATTGAACCTCTAGTTAATTCTGGTGAAAGAAAAGTATACAAACTCAAGAAAGGTTTGTTTGTAGCAGTAGGACCCTATGCCTGTTTTACAGTGCTGCCTTACTGAAGGGCTGTGTTGCAGATCATTGGCACAACACTCTGCCACTCACATTATACTGACAACGGCAAACCAGTTGTTGCTCCATACCAATCAGGCCAGCAAGCTGACAAGTATAAAACTGATCCATGGTATCAATCTCGTAGTTAATGGTATAATATGATCGCTGTCGACTACTCAGAGATTATGGCTACTCGTACAAATAAACCAGGTATCTTTGTGTACTTATCATATACCCATGATACTAATCTTTGCTTAAACAAGTTGTAACTGTCAAATATTTACAGAGTTCGCATGAGAGGCCCGTATTGCAGTGTGCAATACGCCACAGATTTTACTACACAGTTTGACGTAAATATGTGTTGCTATGTGTGTTGCTATGCGACAACGTCGCGTTGAAGTCATAATGCCACATTGATATAAGCTATCTCCAACCAGATGTTCTGTTTGCCTGCTTCATACATATACTACTAAAAGTATGCTTGGGGAATGCCTCGTTTAGTATGGAGTGAGTAATCCAACTCAGCACACTTCATCTCGGCACACTTAGAAGGAAACCCACGAGATGAAAATAGCTGGGTCCGTACTCCACCGAGTTTGACTGCAGAGTAATTCACGAAGCGAAGCTGAGTGAATTACTCTGCGGTCAAACACCAGAAATGATGAACGGACAAGACACCTCCAGATCATAACATGAAGAAATGCACCTAATTGTTTAAGCTATGACGACAGCTATTTAACATTTAATCTGAAAATTGGCATTTCGATTTTCCAATTTGGAAAATGGCAAATCGATTTACTACCTTTTCCGAGTGAATCACGTTGGGTAAAATCATGTCCATATATTTTCCCCGACTATCATGTATCATTAATTCCTTTCGATATAATCAAATTAATTATCATCTGGATATTGAATCCTCACCGGCTGATGTATCAATACATTTTTGGAGAAAACTATCACATTCGTAGATGACAGTCATGAGTGTGATCCTACCTTTCTTTTCTAAATATAAGTTCCTATTATAAATGGGAAAAAAACTACATGAAAAGATACAACACAGAACACCCTTTGTTAAGATAGCTCCTCCATAGCGACCACGGTGGCTGCTGGTGCCTTGCATGCTTTAGTAAATTAGAGCAGCCTGTTGGCAACAAGCCAAGAAGCTGATCCTCTGTGACTTATATACAACGAAATTCTAAAGATTATAATGGATTAACCTGGCGACCTACATATATCTATTGACTTGTTGCGGTGGTTCCTATGAGGTATAACGACATCCCGGCTGCCGCAGTGTTCACCATTGACAGACACAGTGTGATTGGTGTAGCTGTGGGCTGTAATAAGTCCGATGAATAGTTTATGAACAACAGAGGGCGCACACTGTATCACGTGGTTAGTTACGCCAACAAAAACTTCTCCCACATCACAACACTCCCGGCTATACCGAGACTGAAAAACTAACTCAGCCACTTGTTATTCTGTGTAATTATCGGTCTGTATTAAAAGAAAAATTGGACATTTAACCGTGAGAAGTAAAAGCCATGTCAATGTCCTGAATGTTGAATGCCATGATCTCCAAGTGTTGTAGAATACAAAGCTAATTTTTAAAAATGGGGGTCACCATGGTAGTTTATGATTTAGAGATAATTATTATGCACATTAGTATGCATATTGTAAAACCTATATCATTTTCTTTAACTTTCACATAGTATAGAAAATGTGTTATACTGCACATTCAAGTGATGAAAACTAGACGTCACTGCACTTGTTTTAGAGACAATTGAAGAAATTCATATCTTTCAGTACATTTACAATGTAAATCAAGCCAGTGTATATTAGCCTATTTTACAAAATGGTTTAAGATGAATTGGACATGTTGAATTTACTCAATTGGCATTAGAATCAATCACAAGGATCGAGGTTTGACACATGATTTACTATATTTAAAAACCACCAGGTGCTCCACCGTGTATTGTAGGATATGCTTTTAAGGAAAATCATCCAAAATGCACAGCCTTGAATATCAGTGACCTATCAAATGGAATGCATTGTCAGTATAATAATAATAGACTATTCTAGTAGGCCAGATACCCTAAACTTTCCATCACAAGTATACAGCTGCCTCTTTCCTAATCTTGTTATACTATCGTCTTTAACTCTAGGTGCACATGGAAACCAACCCATCAAGCTGACTGCATTACCCCAAGATAAATATAGGTCTGACAAATATTAAAGGTGTAAGTTGCATATCCCACTGCTGTGTTGTTATATAAGATTTTTTTTCTTGAGCATATATCCTCAATGTGTTTTCTATAACATGCTTATAGGGTGAACGTGATCGCAATATATCTGATCGAGCGCTCCTCTGCTATTTCACATTTACTAAACAAACATTGATACTGTAAATAGTTTTCATGTGGAAGAAGATAAAATTTCCTTGTATGTTAATTGAACTAAAAAAAACTTCCATGTTTATTTAATGCTACTGAAAGCTTTTTTCGGACGTACGAGTGCTTCGTTTCTTAGTTCAGTAGCAACATATTACACAGTTTCCAGGTAATACCTCTTGTATCAAAGAAGATCGTATACTTATTTTGATCAATGGATATTTAGGTATTCAACTTGTATGTTACTGCCCATTGCCTTTTCAATAAGATCTACACAGTACATTGGCTTCCATTTGTAAATGGTAATGTTAGCTTATATACAGTGAGTCAGACATAATTGTTTTTTTTTTTTGTTTTTTTTCGGAACGATTGCATACTGTGACAAAACCCATAGTGCTACTACATCTAGCCTATGATGTCGATTAACTATGCTCAATATATCACTTGAGATGAATGGATCTCGCCCCTAGTTTTGTCAGTTATTATGGTCCAGGAGATACAATGGGCGGGAGTCGGTCTTATTCCTATATACCTATGAGCGAACAACCTATGATTACTTAACGCTGCTGGGGGTGGAATAACTTTTGTTTACTGCCCAGGTTGAAGTTACTGCCCAGGTTGACGTTTACTGCCCAGGTTGACGTTTACTACCCAGGTTGACGTTCAGAGACGTTCGGTTTTTATCGATATTATCCGACAATTGAAGGTATATAGGAATAGGGAAACCATGTACCAGTGGAAATAAGTCAAAGTTACTTGGTAAGGATTGGAAAAATTACTGCCCGCGGCTACGCCTTGGGCAGTAATTTTTCCAAGCCTTACCTCGTAACTTTGACTTATTCCCACTGGAACATAGTTTCCCTCTATTCTACATTATATATATTTAAGACCAGCTAGTATGGATCAATCAACCAAGGAAGTATTAGATTAATTTTAAAAGAAATCACGGTCCCATGGACTCGTCATGTAAACTGAGAGTTGTCAAAATAAAGTAACCATAAATATATCAAACAAAAAGAAATAATTTCAAAAATTTCAAATCAATATATTTCTGGAACAAATCAAACTGGGTAATTCTAATGAGATCAGCTCCCCTGTGGCTGTTATAGAAAAGGGAGACTAACAATAAAACCTGTGTGATTTATGTACGTGTCTACCACAGTGCAGGACACTGACTAGAGAAGCATTAGAACCTCAAAGACACCTCGGAGCAGCATTGGAGGAGGGCGCTGCATCACCGCCAGATGTCGCCAGGAGTTCCCGGAAGCTACGTCAGGGCACTTCCGGCAAGTTTATATCTCCGGAAATCCCCCGGAGACGAGTGTAACTCAAGACTCGGCAGGGGGAACCTCCGGAGCTCCCCAGCTCTGCCTAGCCTCCCAGAGATCGTTGGAGCCATTCAAACCACGGTATTGTTCTTTTGTCAATAAACAGCAGGCGAGTATCATACCCCCTGTTACCGAGATCTTCACTACTATTATACTTGTATATCTTCATTGGACTGTATTTGCATGAATTTGCATCTATAATAAAATGATTTAAGAATTTGGATTATCTCAGTAAAAAGGACAGTAACAAGTTAGAAATTCAAAATAGTTATCTTGATGTCTGAAATTATTAGACGTTAAAATTAGGCACGCATGCTCTATGCCAAACCCAGACCAACTAAAATTAATAGTGGGAAAGGTTACTTCAAAAGTCTTAGACAGAAAGAAGTGAATGATCTCAGAGAACAGCATCTTTTCTCTATCTACATAAAACCGAACCAAAGGAGAAATGCCACCAACTACTAAGGGGTGTAAAAGAATTGGAATCAGTCATTAGGGCCCTCTCAGGAAAAAGCCAGGTAAGTTCCAGGTAATGCTTCCATCGAGCTACGATCACACAGTCCATGAAACTTATAATTCTCCATGTAGGCTTGATTCCATTTGACTGAATTTTGTGCCAATCACCACTCAGGACTTAATCCCGGGGGGAGGGGGGGGGGCTGCATTGGGTAACTGGAATCAAGCCTTTAATTACAGGCAATCTTTCAAACAGATTATTATTATTATTATTTTTTCATTTTAGACTTCCGTTCACACATACTAAAAGGAGTGCTCCACCAGACCAGTTGTATGGCTTCATATGCGCCCAGCATGGCCATTGCTGGTCCATGGCTGTGTGGGTGAGTACCTGCCCCCTCCCACCAGTCTATATACTTAAGATAACACGGCACACTTTTCAAGCCAAACCGCTGGCCCAGTGGAACACGCCCTTTACTTATACAATCACACCCTAGAAAAAATTACAAATAGCTGTGCCTTGGATGTCACTCATTGATGTCACCAAGCTTTCGGGATGGACACAAAACTTCATTGTTAGAATGAGATAGGGGTAGTCTTGGACAGATCGAGTGTGGAGGAGTGAGGTGATTGGTCAGGTGACACGTGCTAACCTTGACGGAGGCGGCCTGGTTTGGTTACTGCCCGGTCCAACATGCTGTCGACGAGTTGACTGCTCTCTAATAACAACAGGGGTGCAGGTACAAGAAAGCTTGACTCAGTGAAAAGCGGAAAATACTTGACACATTGTGTTTTCGATTAAAAACAAGCATTTTTAAATATCTCAAAATTAAAACTATAGTGCCTCAAAATATTGTTGCAGCAAAATGACACAAGATGGACAACTTTAATGTTCGATATTAAGCTACATCCCTCCGATATTTCTTAAAGCAATAAATACATATTAAATATCTGTCCATTAAGTGACATCCCACTTTAAGCATAAGCAGGGTTTTGTTGCACATATGCAAATAATAACTAAACTTCAAGCTCTTGAGTGCAAGGGACACTTAAAAAATGTTTTTAAAAAAACCATCTATTCATGCTCGTTTGTATTCCAACAATGAAGAAAATACCTCGATGGAATGTGACTCGAAAATATCTGAATTAGTAACTAAGAACTTATAGAAGACTAAAGCAACTATTGCAAGCAAGCGGTCCTGTGATGACTTGTCTTTGATTACTGTACCCATAACGAAATTAAGCGCTCAATATTCCACACGAAATTGAGCAAATCTCAGCAAATTTGTGAGATGGCCTGCAATGATATTGCTCGTATCTTGGCGACAATACCCTTATGATCTCGATGCCACGAGGCGTCCCGCATAGAAGCTGATCTAATCTGTTTATGTTGGCAAGAGTCAGCAATGCTGTGTCCAAAGCAATGCAAAATATCTGTACATAAAGCTGAACCTTTTAGTGTTTTAACGCTCACCCTTATGCTTTCCGAGGGTAATATTTAGTCATTGTGCACAAACGTATGTCTTCACAAAATATGAATAAAATCTAGCCAGCATGTACATGTATTTGACAGTTAAGCGTGGATTCCACTGGACGAAGGGTTCGTCGGCAAGTTTCCGGTCTCTACAGAATATGTCAGAGAATATCATATAGTGATACAAATCTTTATGAATCTTCCAGACATGGTGAGTGGACATGGAGAGTAGCGCCAGAAACTATCAGAAAATATGTTGAGCCCGCTTCAACCACCAACTACGCTTATTATATATATACGATTTTTTTCAGATTTTTTTACGATCCAGTTCTCCATTTCAACAGGTTTCTGAATAGACCAGTCACTCGGTGGAACCCACGCTTAATTGTGTCACCATCCCCAACTCTTAAAAACAGTATTTGAACCAATTGAATTTGTTAACAGGAGCGTTACATGTTTTTAACTCACCTCGACTGAGTGCGCCGGCCATCCCCGACATTCTGCGGCCATTTTGACCCGTGATCGGCGGCAGCGGTGTCTTGCGGGCCTTTTCTATGAAGTGGTTCCACTTGACGGCATCTGGGCCTTCTGACTTTATCTTAGACAGGCAGTCGTGTATGTAGGTGAGGTGGTCTTCGGGGCGGTAGTACATCAACCCTGTCATCAAACTCTGGAAATAGAAATGTTTAGTGTTTTTATATACTACACAGCATAAATAATTAATAGCCACATCATCAACATACCCGATTAGATTTTGTTTCCAAATTCTTCTCAGGAATAATCACGAAATCCTGTAAAGTGATTCGAAACGATGTAATTTTCTAAAAATGAAAACTTCTCACCACATTGGGCAGAGACATCGTCTCTTGACCAGAGAGGAATAGATTGGTATCAAGTCTGCACAAGGGCTCGAAATGTGAATGAAACCTCGTAACCTGGCGAGGTTTCCACGAGCCGGCCGACTACAACCATGGAGGTACCAGTTCAGAAGCACTATATTCACCAGCTACAGTGAAATAGTAATCGTTACAGCAAAAACTCAACACTTGCTTTTATCGACGGAATTCTTCCGATCCCAGTGACCTTACTAATTTGAAATTCCAGTGTCGGTAGGTATGCATACATACCAATTGCCTATTCACTTATCATATTATTATCAATCAGAGCTTGCACTTTGAATTACAAAGTAACATTTAGGTATTCTATTTCTAATTTAAGTTAATAAAAGAAACAAAGAAACAAGCATGCGCTTTTCAGAAATAAATAAATATTTTTGCTTTATCCGCGTTGACAGTCTAGTGATGATACTTTTATGTGAGAGAACATATTGATGATACTTTTATGTGGGAGAAACTATTGTCCAAAAGATCAATTTCTGATATGTAGATTATCCGGTGACGGTAAAATTAGTCTGATAATGATCCATGGAGTGTACTTATCAGTATCAGCGATTCAAGTAAAGCAGGCATACAGTTTGTTTGGTGGCGTCCCCTGGCACCAATTGTTGACTATGAGTATGACCGACCGTTTGGCATTTCATATTTATTTCAATCCTTTTTCAACCTAACATTGAATATATGCTTATTTGATCAATCGTTTCTGAAATTTTCGAATGAAACCATTATTTTTGTATATTATTGTTGACCCAATATTGTCACGGTCTGGTTCAGACTTTCCTGTTTGTTTTTAAGCGATATTATCTTGGGAATTGAGGAAAGTTATGTGTACATATTATTATAGAGATTTGCCATACGAGCATTTATAAGCTTAGGTACTGACAAAATAATCCTACTTTTAACTCATTTCAAGATCAACAGGCACCTGTAAATAACTTAGCGATACACAAAATCGAGACGCAGCAATTCTCTTTTAGGGATATTGATAAAATAGTTGCGTCTATTGGTAGCCTTAGAAGTTAGACTCAGAGGACATAATCCACCAGGCTGGCAGTATGGCATCAAAAGAGCACCACATGGCCGTTGCTTATTAAAATTTAAATATTATACAAACCCACCAGCCAGGTCACAACCACCAGCCACAAACTGGTAACCAACGACCTCTAATTTAGTAGGTTTTGCCGGTTCTTCGCCTTGTTTCTGCCGCTGGTGGGTATCTATGCATATGGGTATGTGATCTGCTCCACCGCATCAGTCTCTATACGGTATACTTGAGATAACACTGGTGTTGCATGGGCGCTGCATATTACAATCAGCCGCATGACACTCATTTCATGCCATACTGCCAGCCCGGTGAAACACACCCTTAACCTGCTTTTGGCAGTCTCTCGTGCACAAGCCTCTAAGAGATTTAGAACTGAAACCCGCACAAATAAAACTCAAGGGTGTATTTCGCTTGATTGAAAATGGCATCAATTTTCAACATTCAAAAATTGAAGAATCCCAACAAATTAACACATTTACATATGTTATAGAGATACCCAATCTAACTTTAATAGTTTAATCATAAACAATCTAAGGGGGTGCCTGTTAGTGACGTAATAACAAGCTTCACGGCATATTATAAGACACAAACCAAGCCCATGTGTGGATAAGTATCAGATGCATGAAGCCCCATGCTGTTGCTATCATGATCTTGACTCGAGCAACATTCACTCACTCAGCAACACTGCAACAGTCAGAGACAGACTACTGTCTGTACAAAATCGCCAGCATGTCCACTTACCTCAAAGAGCTGAGGTATTTCCCGCCTCGCCAAGTAGGACTTGGCATCCTCTGTTGTCATGTTGATGGCGTTTTATCCACTGTCAGGCAGAATTAGAGATGGTAATCCACGGCACACGAGACAACTCCACATCTATGGACTCCTCGGATCATAACATGGCCTGCTTTGGAGAGCACGTCTCCAAGGAAACAAAGATGGCGCTTGCCATGGGCAGGAACATGGATATGAAATTTTGCAACATGTTCCGGTCACTCCTGACGAGTTCGCTTAACTATACTACGCGGAATGGACAACTACTCATATTCTCAACGCTACGTTACAAACGTGCCAAAACAAGAAAAATGCAACGGGCTGAGTCATGTGTTAAATTGGAAACATTTACGTAAAGTTGGGGCGTCACTCTCTAAGCATAGATCCCGCGCCATGAAAGATATGCTAGAAGAGTGTTGAGGCGACCTCTTTCTATGCTGACATCTAGCGTCAATATTGGTAACTGTCATATTCTCTCGCCCTCTATTGGAGTAATAAGTTGTTATTCTTCTTTCTTTAAGGTTATTGTAGGTTATTCATCATAGAGCTGTACTGGACCAATCAAGTGCGACTATATACTTTAAGATGGGTCCAAATCACGGTGTACATTGGACACATTACATAAGGGCCACCTGCACGAAAAATGTACAATTGGGTTTTTAGAACCAACAAAAAAAAGTTTTCCAAAATGATTTCTTTTATTTTTTTTCTGATAGAGAAGAGTCTCAAGTGTACATTCCTGAATTCCCCTCATCCTTTCTAATATGGTCGTCGCAGGAGAATTTTCTAAAGAAAGGGTTCTCAGAGCACATGTATTCACCATCACGTTCTGTCTTAATAATCTAGAATCTTCTCCATTTTAATATCCATAGCATATAGATTCGATTTTGCCATGGGTTCTAAAAGGAAACATATATGTTCTTAATGCAAACCAACTTTTGATCAACTACATATTGCATTTTTTAAGTAATTTTGATATTATCTTATGACTATTTTCAACAAATTCATGTATTTCTAGCATAGAATCTTTCAACCTGCTGTCAAAACAGATAGATAAATGGCCAGCCCTATCTAAATATATGTATAACATGGTTCAGTAACTACAGCCAATGTACTTTCAGTAGAAAAATACCACAAATACTAGTGTGGACCATGGTTCAGGCAGTGCTACATTAGGAAAGGTTAGGATTTCGTGATGGTGAATACATGTAAACCTAAATTTTGCTATTATTCCCATATATTGATAAATATGTCAAAGTCTTGGCTATTTTACTTGTTTTGTATTCCAGTATCGTTCAGTCTATTGATTTAAACTATTTTTCTTATTTAAAGATATTATGAATAACATACTATTTCATGTTGTGTCCTATGTAAGCAGAGAAGTAATATATCTATTCACATCTACAAATAATATAACTAATCATCTATAGACCATCAAAAGTAATGTTTTTATTAAGATCCCTAGCCACAGAACAGGTGCTATCATCAGACCACCAATATTGTGGCTCCAGTCAGCAAATAAGTGTGTGATGGTGAATACAGGAATAGTGATGGTGAATACTGGTTACATACATGAGTTTTATTCAATTTGTAATCCTATTGTAAAGCTTGAAAATGTTTTTAAGTTTATCATATGAACTTATACTAATAATAATAATATGCAAGCACAGAATTCTCATGAGAAATATATTTTTTCTGAAACTTCATCAGACTTACAAAAAAGTGTTTATGTCATAACAATAAAGCTGCCTTATACTAATGAATTCACTTTAAAACATCAGGAAATTAGGCTAATATCGAACCTGACATTTTCAACTTGAGAAAAGGCTATTTAAACAGAAAATATGCATCATAGTTCTATCTATAAAAATGAAAAACATCAATGTGATGGTGAATACAGGAATAATGATGGTGAATACTGACTAGACTAAATCCTTGTGTATGGACTTTTTGAACTACCAATCTCATTTCAACACATAAAAAGGTTTATATGTTCATCACATGAACTTATTTTACAAGAATAAGGCACAAAATTCTTTTGAGATTATATTGTTATAACTTTATGCAGAATTTAAAAACAGTTTTCATATCATCACAATGAAGCTGCCTGACACTAGAGGAACTCATATTGAAACAGCTAGAATCTAAATATGAGTTACTACCCACCTCATGAAGCAGTTAGACATGCAAAACCTGGTTTTTTCTGTCATTTACCTTGGATTATAGTCATAAGCTGTATTCACCATCACGCTCGTGATGGTGAATACAATGATGTTTTCCCATTTCTGTAAAAATTATCATATTTTGATTCTCTAGATTGTGTTCAAATTGTTTAGAACACTTAGCCTGATACTCTGTGTACTAAGAACTTATTATATTTAGCTCTATTTTACCTGGACTGCAATGTATTCACCATCACGCTTAACTATTACTCTAATTCTAGCCCCAAACTATTTGCTCTACTGAATTTAATACTTTATAGACAATTCTGAAATTCCAAACAGACATACACAACATGTTTAGCAAATAGAAGATATGCAACTTTGTTTTCTACTCCTTTTTATTTTATATCTTTCCTATATCTGAAGCATAGTGTGATGGTGAATACAGAATTTGGACACGGAAGTAAACAGTAACCACCTTATGAAATATTGGTCTCCTGACCAAGATTTTTATCCCAGATACTGGCCATCATGTCTATTTTATAAAAGTAACAAGAAAAACCACGACGAAAGTCAACGGAACGAAAAAAATACACTAATAACAAGAAAAAACACCTTTGATTATATTGAATATTAAAACACACCATTTTACTTTTAAAATTTCAAAAAGGACATTCATTTTTTCACTAATTTCATCATTAATTTTGCTGCCCTCTACTACTTTCTAAATTGGTCCTAGACCCCAACATATATATATGCCCAGATAGGTCTCACTCATGTCTGCCTGATTATGAGTAATATTTAAGTATTTACCTATTTTTCACAGTTTTATGGAGAAAAGACATGCATTTTATCAATTGTACAATTTTCGTGCAGGTGGCCCATAAGCGTGTAAATGTAAACCATGCTATGTGGTAGTTCAGTCTTAAATGGAATTTATGATCAACAGGTAGGCTAACCGTAGTACTGTATGGATTCAGCAGATCTAAGGTAAGAGATCTATTAATAAATATTCATTAGTAAGTATCAAATTGAGAATATCATGAGAACTTTGGAGGTCTTTGTCGGGGTTTGTAAAATAACTATACAACCTACTCAAATAGATTAACGACTCCTCATGCTGAAATCACATGCAAAAAAGTTAAAAGAGATGATTTAAAAGCAGACAATCCCTGTGATCATTAACAAACTCATAATTCCACATTCAACTTTTGTGATGTACCTCATACTGGTTTCAGAAGCTGCAAATTATTATTGACCATGCATTAAAGCCAAGTATTAGTTCTATATGATACTTGCCATGGTTAGTTAATGTGTAGCAATGTTGTTTTCTATGTACATTTACGCATTTTGGAGGATACTTTTTTTTTTTAAACGAAGTTTGTTCATGTTAATCAGTAATTCATTCTACCAGCACCTCTTATCTAAGTAACAGGGATGTACATATATGTGTAGGTTCAGTACCATTGAGTGAATATATATATTTATGGTCAACGATAAGTAATATTTCACCAAAGAACCAAAAAATTGTTAGGGTGTTCCTTTGATAGGGCCTACTACAAGTAAAGAATTGAAAGGTCATGATACATAACTCAGATATATCATTAGTTACTGAGGTTTCAACTTTATTGTGTGAAACTGAGCCCAATATCGAAAAGGCATCTATTACATTCCTTTAGATCTCCAAAAGAGAAAGCCAAACTTCCTCTCTCTCTCTCTCTGTCTCTGTCTCTCTCACTCTCTCCCTCTCTCCCTCTCTCCCTCAGTTCCAGCTGGCATTAATCTATGAAAAAACCAAAGTAATTGATTTGAATTAGATTTTGTTATTAACTTTTTGCTAATTGATTCTAGATCTGGGACATTCACCCGGATTTAGCCTACATTGTAGCAGAAAGAACTGACAACTCCGCTAAAGATATTAACCTGTATCCCGTGTTCGATCTCTCAAACCGATAGAATGTTCAGGAATCATTCGAGATTTGATAGGTTTGATCGCATTTAGATTATCATTCCTGTACTCTATGATATATATATATATATATATATTGAAACTTTGCAGTTATCATGTAGTAGCTCACTTTACGAGAGGTGATGTGTTGTAGGAATAGGGTTAAAAATCTATGTTTGATGGTTAGTAGGCCTACTGTATTTTGTATTGATTTCAAAATGATTAATTTCCAACTGTATCTAAAGTTTTGACCCGATTCCTCAAATTAGTTGTTAGAATGATATAAACGGGATTCACCACACAAAACCAGACTCGTTCAATTAAAATTAGTATCCAACAGTCTTTTAGATAGAGGAGAATGAAACACGGCCAGAATAACTGCTATCCAGAGGCCCGTTAATATACCTCTTTATCCTACCCCTAATGAAAAACTGCCATAGACTTTATATAGGGAAATTTTATGTGGCATGCAGTGACATAAAGTGTGTTTTATGCCTCTAGGGACATAAAAAGAATTGACCAATCAGCACGCATTCTAGCGACAGTATAAACAAGGAACCAGCATGTCCATTTATGCATTCTTAGCTGCATTTCAGTGAGTGTTTGCATATTTCTTAATATAATAAAGTCGTGTAGAAGGGGTAGGATAAATATGGAACCGAACTCGAGTTAGCAGGTCGTGTTGTGATGTCACTCCGGTCAGGTTTGCTACTCACTACGCTCGGCTACGCCTCACGTAGTAATTCGCTACCTGACCATCGTGACATAACAACACAACCTGCTAACTCTCGTTCAGTTCCATTTAATTATTACCCACCGATTACAGAGTCTCCATAGGAATTGTATAGGGCACCTGGAAACAACTACCCGGAGATTCTGGCATGTCAGAATGTCCTGCAGGAGATTCCAGAAAAATAGTCCTGTCCATAATGAGATCAAATCATCATGTACTTCAAAATAAGTTTCTTGAATGTTCATTCAATTTTAGTTATTTAGAAGCAGTCATAATAATCTCTTTTATCATCAGAAATCATTGTAATAATACACTTTGCATGCTAAAATTACAGGTTAATGGCGAACTATATCATTGGTGTAAGAGGCCTATTCCACCAAAATGGTAGCGTAACAGGGCGCGGCAGGCGGCCTGCGCCCGTTTTGGGAACCTCTAGCCGATGTTTGCCACCCGGTCTGTCGGCCGGCCGGCCGCACGGGAATGAGCTTGTTGTCTATGCTATTCTACCAAATGGCCTATTTCTAGCCGGCCAACTACAGATGGGTAACACACGGGCGACACAAGGCGGCCTGTCCCGCCCTGGGCCGCTATTCCACCAATTTTTTTTCCTACCCCGCTAGCCGGCTGGCTGGCCGGACCCTGCCTGCGCCAGCAAGTTGCCCATCGCGCCATCGCCAGGTCGCCATGTCGCTGGTACCCATGCTCTAGATATGTACTCAGAGCAACCAACTTGGGTTTTTGGCGCCAAACGCACATGGAGCGGTAAACAACATGGAGAACGTGGATGTTGTTGTTTGTCTCGGGGCATTAGGATGTATCGCTTTATTGGAGTATTTTTATGACGATGCCCCTGTGGAAAGGCCTCAGTATGTTTGCAGGAAACACAAGTATTGGGTGTCACCTTATCTTTTTGATAGGACAGAAAAGAAGCAGCGAAACACCCTAGCAAAACTTGAGGCTAAACTACTACGGGTAATATAAACATTTCTAGTCTCAGTATAGTAAAATACAAATATTGACATAATCATTTGCTTTACCCCTGTTACATATAATCTTAAAAGCACACATGCATTAATATAAAACCTTGGTACACTATTTGTCACGATCCGTGCAGTAGTTTTTTAGTTTCAAGCCCTGTTAAGTACTGGTAGGCGATTGGGCGAATGAAGCTTCAGAAGCTGCAAATTATTATTGACCATTAAAGCCAAGTACCGTATTAGTTCCATATGATACTTGCCATGGTTAGTTAATGTGTAGCAATGTTGTTTTCTATGTACATTTACCGTACGCATTTTGGGGATACTTTAAAAAAAACCGAGGTTTGTTCATGTTAATCAGTGATTCATTCTACCAGCACCTCTTATCTAAGTAACAGGGATCTGTAAGCTCAATACTATTGAGTGAATATAATATACTTATGGTCAACGATAAGTAATATTTCACCAGAAAATTATTAGGGTGTTCCTTTGGTAGGGCCTACTACAGGTAGGCCCTAAAGAATTGAAAGGTCATGATACGGAACTCAGATATATCATTAGTTACTGAGTTTTCAACTGTATTGTGTGAAACTGAGCCCAATCTCGAAAAGGCATCTATTATATTCCTTTAGATCTCCAAAAGAGAAAGCCCACCTTCCTCTTTCTCTTTCTCTATGATATATATATTGAAGCCATGCAGTTATCATGTAGTACCGTAGCTCACTTTACGAGAGGTAATGTGTTGTAGGATAGGGTTAAAAAAATTTTGATGGTTTGAAAAGTTTGATGGTTAGTACTATATTTTGTATTGATTTCAAAATGATTAATGTCCAACTATATCTAAACTTTTGACCCGATTCCTCAAATTAGTTGTTAGAATGATATGAACTGGATTCACCACACAAAACCAGACTCGTTCAATTAAAATTAGTATCCAACAGTCTTTTAGATAGAGGAGAATGAAACACGGCCATAACTGCTATGCAGAGGCCGGTTATTGTACCTCTATACAGTACTGAATCAAATTGTATTTCTAAATTTGAAAGATGGTATACCGCACAAAACCAGACACGCTCCAAATGCAATTAGAAGTGGTTTATTGGTGATAAGTGGATGAGTTACAGACAATCAATTAGGACCTATTCTCACCAAAACTGTGCACGGGCCAAATCGCCATTGTGCAGACCTGGGACTTTTTCCAGGGGTAATGTATGTATCTCTTTTGTTGATTATTTTATAGAACTCAATGAGATCTCGAGGGGGACACCCATTTGGAGCCCAGGGGGCTCCAAATGGTCAAAAATGGCCAAAAAATGGGTCTTGGCATGTTAACTTTGGTGGTTTCTGCTGCATTTCTAGGAAATACCTAGAAGTATGCAACTTCAACTAATTTTCCCTAGAAACCAATTGTATTGGGTCCAATTTTAGGGTGTCTAGCCCTATTTTTCACTTCTGGAGGTAAAAAAAAAACATTGGGGCAGTTTGTGTCCGCCCGAGTAACCATGACACATAATCACTTATAACAAAAATATTGAAAGCACTTAGGTTTTCATTTTTTTACCAAAATATAGTGGTATATGTGAGCCATAGAATAAAAAAGAAATTAGAGATCTACCTGTAATAGCATGGCCAGGGTGGGGGTACAGGCTTCCCTGAAGTGGGAGTCCTTCAGAGTAGCCTGTCCGCCCGAGTAACCACGAGTAACCCCATCTGGCAGATCATGGGCAAACTATTTCAAGGGTATTGTCTCTAGATATCTTTTTTGTTGTCTATCTTATAGAACTCAATGAGATCTGTAGGGGGACACCCATCTTCACAGGAATTTTTTTTTTTTTTGCCTCGCAGGGGGCTCCAAAGGGTAAAAAATGGCACAAAAATGGGTCTTGGCATGTTAACTTTGGTGGTTTCTGCTGAATTTCTAGGAAATACCTAGAGGTATGCAACTTCCACTAATTTTCCCTAGAAACCGATTGTATTGGGCCCAATTTTAGCCCAAAATAGGTCGTCTAGTCCTATTTTTCATTTCTGGAGCTCCAAAAAACCATTAGGGAAGTTTGTGTCACATTCTCCCTTTTTTGTCTGCCCGAATAACCATGATACCCCTCTATCTAGCCTACTATAGGCCATCCCACAGAATTTTGCAGTACTAAAGCTATATACCAGATGAAAGAAGAGGCTCTGGGCTATTATGTAGGAAAACTGAATAATATGGTACCATCTCCTGGTTGGATCTAGGCTGTTTGAAAAGTAAGCTAAATTTTTGTGCATGAAAATTCATATCAAATTTGAGGTGATTTTCTTTGGTTCTCCCTTCATTATGTAAAAAAAACCTGCCTAATATATAGCCCAAACTACCTAAATCATTGGAGGTGTATGTTTTCCCTATAGAAACTGCCAAAAATCTGAATTGCAACCACTATTTCTAAAAAAAAATGGCCCTAATCCAAGAAAACCCATCCTCGTTTACTCGGTCGGACACATTTGAGGGTCACTCACCTTTGGATGGTTGTCATGGGCATTTTGTGAGACACCGTACCTATCACAGCAGGATTTGTCTCAGAAAAACACCCTGCACATCAATGAGGTACATGAATCCCACTATGTAAATTCCACTTTAGGAAGCCAGCAAGCAGGATCACATGATTTTCGCACACCTCACCTCAAGGGTGTTTCACTCCCAGAGTGAGTGTTCACAGGGACTTTGTTTGAGACTATGTCTCATGTGTATCCTTCCATATGAATTTAGTTCGCCATTTTCCTTGAGACTGGCAGAAGCAATGATTGGCACCTTGACATGAAATCTTTGTACCACAGTAGAATTGTCTGAGACTAAAAGTACACCAGTCTCAGGTGCATTAATCCATACGCGTTAATCCCCTTAATGATGTGCATATTGATAACAGAATGAAGTAGGATTTTCGAGTATAGACCTGTATATAATTCATCAAATTCCCCTTTGCTCTTCTGAATTATTCATTGCAATTTTCATATGTATACATGTACATTTATTATAGATAAAGAAATGTAGAGAGGCCTACCAAGCAGTAATTACCAGTGCATTGCTTTTTAAACTTCTTCCATAACAAAAGAGGAATTTCAATAATCATGTCCTGTCGTCTTGTTCTGTGGCATAAGATTTATATAGATGCACTCGGAGCATCGGGCTGCTCCATAATCTACGATGACATGTAAATTCTAAAAATAGCCGGACTTGCATATACATCAGGGGCGAATCCAATTCAAATAGTTTTCTAATAATCTTTGTACATGTAATGTGTGATTGTGTGAAGTATGGGATATATGGCAGGATGGTGGTGGATTGATATGGCAACATTTGTTCCCATTTCTTCAAGGTACCAAGGCTATGGACACAGAGGAAGAAATATTTCACAAAGGACTGCTCATAGAAATTCCAGGTCATACATGAGAAGCCGTGAGAGTCACTCATAGATGGTAGCAGTGGTTGTATCATGTTGACAGTAACTAATGTATAGGGACTAAGCAATATACATTATCAAGATGCGATGAGGAATTAAGCAATTGAAGTAGTACATTGTCTGGGAACAATTACACATACCTACCACCTTCAAATTATTCTTATTCACCCTCCATCCCCCAAAATGAATTCATCTCTTTATTTTACTCATCCCTCATTTCATTCCACATATTACTTTATCAATCTTGTATAATTATATCAACTTCTATACTATATTAATTATCACCAATCATATCAAAATATTTTATTACATCTGTTTGATAAACTTCAACGCGTTGTCGATCCGTGGGAGGGGGTGGGGTTTGAGCAGATAAACTATTTTATTGCGTATTTCGCGTCCAACTACAATAACCTTGTTAACCAATACATGCAGTCTATATTTCAGCTACAGTATTACAGTGCCAACTCACTCCAGTAATTAAATGACTGGATAACCATTCTATTGTCAGTTGTCAATCGACTGGGATATTATTCGTACATCCTAGTTTCCGTTACCAACAAGGACCTCGTCTAGTATTCTATACCTTTTTACTCTAAGACAATGGTATGTTGTTCTTTATTTCTCATATGCCTAAAAATCATAATATCTTACCAAAATTGTGTTGTTGATTTTTTTCGTTCCATTGGCATCCTGGTGGATGTCGTGGTTGGAAAAAAATTGGCCTAGAAACCTTGATAAGTACAGCATTGAATCTTATTCTCGACATGGCTAGAAATAAATCGTAAGAGAAAAAGTACATCTGAGTATAGACCTATTAAAACGAGCAGCAGGTTTGAGGTTTTATGACAGGGACTGTAACCGGAGAGTGCATGTGTGTAAAATAATAAACAGCTATTGCCCCAATAGCCACTACAGTTATTAACATGGCATGGGGCAAGTTTGAAGCGAGAGGGACATATTCATATAGACAGGCTAGGGTGTGTTTATAGGGGACAGAGCCATTGTTGGCTCATTCTCATAGAATCAGTGCAACTGGGTATAAGGGGGTCAAAAATAAAAATCGTGGAGTATGGTAAAATTATTTATTTGGTATTATTGTCTATAGCATGGGTTAATTTTCCCTGAAATATTATTAGTTAAATATGGAAACTGTGGTTACTAGGCCTTACAGAACATTGGTACACTGAAATTATTATTATTATTTTTTTTTTAATCAAGTTTATTTTCAGACGTTACAAGCGTTCAACTGTTACCAGCTGATCTTCCACGTTGGCGTCTATACAAAATGTACAAGTACAGGACAAAACAACAGTTATTTCATTCATTCTACATTCAACCATATCAATAAACTTGACTTTCAAATAAATACTGTGTCTTCTGACATCTTTGATTCACATTTAAGTAATGAGTCTTCTGACTTCCAATTACTAGATCATATTTAATCAGCCTTATTTGTTATTATCTTAATATGTAATTTTTCACTCTATTACTTTACCAATTTCCTCCTTTATTTTCATTTTAAGGTTATCCCCTTCCAACCTCTGTGTTTTATGATTTAATCTATCCCAATAAGAGGCTCCTATATATAAGGGAGAATGTCTAAACTTTTCTAACTTTGGTTTTCTTACCTTAATTTTAATTTTATGATCAGCCCTTGTTCTCCTTATATCTTCATCAAACACATGATTTAAATCTTTCGACCACCATTTTATAAGCATCAGGAAGTGACCAGCTCTTCTATACTCAATAGAGCGCATTTTACACATATTCCAAATTTCTTCTGTACTCATACTTCTAGCCTTGTTCCAGCTTATTGCGATTCTAAGTGTCTTGTTTGCCAGTATTTGCAATTGATTTCGATTTCTCTGGGATGTGCAGTAATATACAAAGTCGGCATATTCTAATGTTGGTATTATCATCTGTTTAGCTAGTTTAATACTAGAACTAGTATTTAGTAAGTATCTCATTTTTCGGAATCTGAATATGAACGTGCAGCGTGGATTTTCACCCAAAATAAAGAAAAAATGCCAAAAAACGATTTTTTTTAATCTTATTAATATTAATCAAAGGTTAGAATCACGGAACATAAGTAGTGTACCATAATTAATTGGCTTTCAAAGCATTTAATTACATTTTTAATAGATTTTGTAGGCAGAAATCTGAATTACATATTCTTAAAAACCTTATTTTACTCTATTTGAGTAGAGTACAAAATTTTCGTTTGCTGTAGTTCTTACAAAAAAATATTTAAATAAAACGAAGTAAAGATAATATTAGTGTACCATCTCTACTTTCAATTTATTAAATTATCAATAGTGTAAAAAATTCCCATATATCCATAAAAGCTCAATAATCATACTAACCTAAATGTCCACGCTGCACGTTTTTTTTATATCAGCCCAAGTCAGTAGTTACTTAAATGTATTACTAATTTTTAGGGAATTTTTTTTTTATTTACAAATAATATTTGTACTTATATAAAGTTTTTCTTTGCAAATAATTTGGCACTATCCTCTTTGTAGCCCTTAATAGCGTTTTTTTTAACACACATTTAAGAGGGGTATGTGGGGTGTCAGTTGAATATGCATTTTGTTATTTTGGCATATACCATAAGGTCATAAATCACAGAAAGTGAGCTTAGGACCAGTAGGAGTAACTACTAAATTGTCCCTCCTCCATACTGCCCTTCCACCATACTGCCCCTCTAATATACTGTCCCTCCACCACACTGCCCCTTTACCAAACTGCTCCTCCACCATACTGCCCCTCCACCATGATACTGCCCCTCACCAATGCTGCCCCTTTACCATACTGCTCCACCACCATACTGCCCCTCAACATAACTTCCCCTCTACTATAATGCCCCTCCGCCATACTGCCCCTCTACCATACTGCCCCTCCACCATACTGCCCTTTCACCATACTGCCCTTCTACTATACTGTCCCTCCATCATACTGCCCTTTTACCATACTGCTCCTCTACCATACTGCCCCTCCACCATGATACTGTCCCTCACCAATGCTGCCCCTTTACCATACTGCTCCACCACCATTCTGCCCCTCAACATAACTTCCCCTCTACTAGACTACCCCTCCACCATACTGCCCCTCTACCATACTGCCCCTCCACCATACTGCCCTTTCACCATACGGCCCCTCTACTATACTGTTCCTCCACCATACTGCCCCTCCGCCATACTGACCCTTCACCATACTTCTTTTTTTTGTGTCTTTTTTTTTGTGTCAATCTTTATTGGAGCAATTCTTCGGTTTACAATTAGGTATGATGTGTTACATGTAGAGTTATGTTTCCAATAAAGGAATAGCCATCAGCCGAAGGCTGGTTTTCATTGGCTACTCGTTGAACCTGAGTTGTGACTATATAGCCTATGCATCCGTTATAGCTCATTACAATGTGGGGAGAGTATAAAGATAACTTACTCAATCTAACATATTTTTATACACACACAATAACTCATACGCATACATATTATATCTACTTTCGTGATTCGGGAATTTTTGGAGGCAAACTACATAATACGATCATAGAATCCAATAATACAATCAGTCTACATATCATCGTTCAAGCAATAGAGTCTAGCAAGGTCATTTTTAATGTTGGAGTTGAGTGGACTACGGCTGGTAAAGTATTCCAGTGTATACCACCATAATATTCTACAGATTTTTCAAAGTTTTCCCCATGTGCTGCCTTGTGGGCAGAACTCGTTTATCAAGGTTCGCATCCTTTTGCGCCCATTGGTACATGTAATTAGATAGGTGAGCAATTCTTCTGTCCTGTAGTAGGGGGATTTTTAGCTGTCTGTGAATCAGTATAACACTCTTCCTACTGCTTGCTTTTAAACAAATCCTCAAAGCTTTGTTTTGACTAATTTGTAGTTTAGATAGAAGTTGTTTAGAAGCTTGCATGAAGAGGACATCCCCGTAGTCGAAGTAAGGGACAATTGTTGTCTTAAATACGTCAATGGCTGCTTTTTTATTTAAGAAAGGTCTCAATTTTTTTAATTGGTAAAAATCGAAAAGATATCCTACGTAACATCTGGTTTAAGTGAAGATTATAATTTAATGCCGAGTCTAGATGTATTCCTAAATACTTATATGAGGCTACTTTCTGTAGTTTTTTTGCTTTTATTGTTAGTGATAATGGTATTAGTTTTTTTACATCTTTGGGGGGTACCTAAAATCATTAGTTTTGTTTTTTCTATGTTAATAACCAATCGGTTTTGCTCACACCATAAATCAAATGTATCAAGGGCGCCTTGTAATCTATTCTGCATATCATAACTGTTATTACCATGTACATAAATGATAGTATCATCTGCATATAATCGCATATTTATACCTGGTATACATTGTATTACATCATTTATATACGTTAAAAATAGCGTGGGTCCCAGGTTTGACCCCTGGGGGACACCGCAGACCACCCCATGCTCGTCCGAAAGTAAGTTATTTGTATTAGTTTTTTGAGTCCTTTTTTCAAAGTAGTTTCTAAAAATTTGTCTATTTCTACCCCTAATTCCATAAAAATCTAGTTTTTTGTCCAGAATGAGCTGGTCTACGGTGTCGAACGCTTTGCGCAAATCTATAAATACTGTTGCAGTGACATTGCCAATATTCATTTCTCTCTTAACATCATCAGTAAATTCCGCAACAGTAGCGGTAGTTGAGCATCCCTTTCTAAATCCAGCTTGTTTGCTTGTTAAAATATTGTTTACATCGAGGTATGACATCAATCTGGTGTTCATTATTTTTTCCATTACCTTACTTTGAAGTTGGATCACCGATATCGGTCTATAGTTATTTACACTCTTTTGGTCTCCACTCTTAAAAATGGGTGTTACAACCGCCGCTTTCCAGGAATTTGGAATTTCCCCTGTATTAAAGATTTCATTGCACAAGTCCGTAAATTGTTTAAGACAAATTAGTAGATAATCTTTTAGTACCTCTGTTTTTATGTGTTCAATTCCCAATGGTTTATTTATGTTAGACTCATTTAATAACTTTTTAACTTCTGTCTCGTTAGTACTGATATCCTCCATCTCCTTTTCACTTCTTTCCCCATAAGGCCTCCAGGGTGTGTAGTTGAACTTGGATAAGTTTGTGCCTATTTCGGTAAAATACGAGTTTATGTAGTTTGGGACATCTTGGTTTATTATGTTTTCACCATTTTGATTTTGTAGGTTTATATCTCTTTTTATTCTAGATGTATTTGTTCCGGGTAAGATCTCATTGATATGTTTCCAAAATTTGTTTGGCTCTGAAGTATGTCGTTCTTTTTGGTTTAATACATATTGTTGTCTGGCTTCCTTTATTTGTCTATTTGATTGATTTCTCACTGTCCTTGCTTTGTTCCAATCTTCTATGTTGTTGTTTTTTTTGGCTTGTTAATAATTTATTTTTGTCTTTAATTTGGTGTACAAGTTCTCCATTCATCCAGGGTTCGTTTTTTTATTTTGTTTTGATTTTTTTCTTGGGGCATTGTTTGTCCAGGTAGGTCTCTAGTTTTTTTACGAGCCAGTCCCATTTCTGTGCTGTGTTTTCAAGATTTGTGTATTCTTATCAGTCCAAGTTTTTAGTGTGGATTTCCAGTTTTTTCTTTGTATGTTTTCTATAAGTTCTGCCAATGAATGCAAGTTCTTTTAGTTTATCCGGGCTTTTTTTCCGGTTTAAAAAGATTATTTGGTGGTCGCTTATGTTATTATCTAGTGTACCTGATTTGTTTATAAAATTTGAGTTTGTAAAGATTAGGTCTATTATTGAGCTGGTGTTGTTGCGTATATCAAATCTCATAGTGTTGTTAATTAGCTGTTTTAATCCCATTTCGGCCATACCATTTATAAGTTCTTGGACATATACATCATTATTTTGTTTTACATCTATGTTCATGTCACCCATTAGGTAGATTTCGTAGTTGTAGTTTCGGGTGAGGCTCATCATTATTTCAGAGACAGTGTTGATGAATATTCTCTTATCTCCCTTTGGGGGGCGATATACATTGATTAGTATAAAAGATTTGTTATTTTCTTGTTCAAAAAAGATTGATTGTAGTTCTATATGTCTTGTGCTTGTGTTGTAGTTTTTAAATTTATGTGCATCGTATTTTAGGTTTTCTTTTATCAGGGTCATTAATCCTCCCCCTTTTTTTGGTTCCCGGTTAGTCTGGTTTTCCTTCCATTTTCTGTCAAGTCTTATATTCCTATAATTTTCTATTTGGTACGAGTCTTCTGTATCTTCCTCCCTCATCCAGCTCTCAGATATTGTAATTAGGTCTACTTTGCTATCAACTAACGCTAGTCTAAGTCGCTCGTACTTAGCTTTAAAACTCCATATGTTTGCATGTATTATAGTTAACCCTCTTGTATCTTGTAGGTCCCCCAATACCCGTATCACTTTTTCAGTCATTCTTTTTTTTCATGTCCTCTGTGTATGTTAGTAACAACAGTGACTTATTCGTAGACATATGTATACAACAATGCGTGATGTGTTGGTAACAATACAATATACGTAAGTATGATTCCTCTAGTTCGCATATAGTCCCTTTTTGAATATGAACAGATCCATTCTTACACCTAGTACAACAGTGTGTTACATATGGTTCACATATACTTATTTTCCCCAGCAAGTCATGTAAAAGGAACACTACTATATGTCTAAATATAAGCATTATATGTATATAAATTGTAGGGGGCCATACCTCTCTCCTACCTATACTCTATTAATTGTTACTCTCGTTTCCGTGGTTTGGTTACCGGGAGTTATGGTTACTTGTTGTCGCGGGTTACCGTGGTTACGGGGCCCGTGACGTAACCGACCTTCGCATTAACGGGCAGTCTGCTTATCATATCTAAACCACAAGCACGTATTTTAGTCTTTGGGCTATTACTGGTGTATATCGTTCTTAAAGATGGGGAGAAGAGGAAAAAAGGTCCCGTTGTCGTTGGATGGCGACAGCGAAGAGGTGGTCAAAGCCGATTATTGGGATACGATTGAGAAGACTGGGGGAGGAAAGATTTTCTCCTCTGCTAACACTGTTACGGTTGGCTCTCTTCCACAAGACGAAGGACAGGCTGCGTTATCGATGGGGGCTTGCGGCTCTTCAAAGGACGACTACAAAGAAGATCTCAGTAAAATGGAGAAAAGGATGTCGGGAGTGGAAGAAAGTCTCGCTACAATAGTGGAGATGCTATCGACTTCAAAAAAGTCAACTGAAAAAATCAAGACAAGCAAAGACAGTGGATCAAAGAAAAACTCTACGGATAGGCCTACGAGAATTGACATTTCTGAGAGTTCCGACTCCGATGAGAGTCGTTCCCCTGAGAGGGAATCTCGCAAGAAAAAAAAGAAACATGGGAAGTACGACCACTACCACTATCTTCAAGAAGGTGAGAAAGTGTCGACGTTTGAAAAATTGATTTTGATAAATCTGCGCATGTTGAAGGAATTACTTGATGAAGATAGGCCTGTAATTGGTTTAGTAGATCACATGATTCTTGTGTCGGAAAAGGCTGATACTAAAATTTTTGCTAACGAAGCGTTAGTAAACTATGATAAATCTGTAAAAACAAAAGCAGATAAAGAAGGTATTGATAGCATTATCGCCATAAACCCGTCAGATATAGTTAAATACTTGAGTTACGACGGTTCATTGTCTGCTAAATCGCAGAAACTCAAAAATGTGAAGGGTATTAACTCAGTAGGAAATTGCTTCAATTATAACAAGGGAGAATGCAAGTTCTCTAATTGTAAATATAGGCATATCTGCTCAAACTGTTCTTCATCGGCTCATGGTAAACAGTCTTGCCCAAAATCTATGAGTACTGTTAACAGTAAATGAAATGTTGCCGGCAGTGACACTGTGGTGGTTGACTACATGGAAACTGGAAATGGGGTCAGTAGGGCAAACGTTTTAAATGCCCTTGTTGTAAAAAGTTACGATACTTTTGATAAATGCAGTATTACTGCCGACGATACTGGTGATAAATCTATCGATTTACGGTCGGAAATTGATTTTCCTGAAAATTCAAAATTTGTTGAAAACCGTTATGATTCGAATGAGGCGGAAGTTAGCCCTAGAATCTGAAAAGCCTAAAAACAAATTCATCAATATACGAGATGTAAATATGGGTAATAACTCGGTATTATTTCGGGATAATTTATGCTATGACATGAACCGAAAATTTGAAAATGAGGTGGATAAGGTTAGGCCTATTTACAGTTTAGATTCTGTAGGCCCTATCTACATATGTGAAAGTGGTTCTGGTTTCTAAACTTGAAGATAAAATAAGCACAACCTTGTTGAAAGGGAAAGTTACCAAAAAGGAGTTGGAGTCCATAGGCGGCCTGGTATCATTCTGCTCCCAAGTAGTTAGGGGGGGCAGAACTTTTAGTCGTCGAATTTTTGATCTTTGTACACAGGCCCCAGAAAAAGGTAAAATTTATTTAAACGATGAGATTAAAGAAGATCTCAGATGGTGGAAGAATTTTTGCCAAATCTTCAATGGGAAATGCATAATCCAACAGGATCTAATTGAATATCCAATTGTATCTGATTCCTCGAATTTGGGTTTCGGGGCTTGGTTTAATAAGGATTATTTTTATGGTACCTGGTCTAACATGGAATGTGATCGAATAGAAAAACATCATAAAGAAAAAGCCCCGGAATTTGATATTGTTGAGAAAAATATAAATGTATACGAATTGTGGCCAATTTTGGTTGGTATTTATCGCTGGGGGAGTAAACACAGGAATTGTACCTTTCACATGATAACGGATAATATGCAAGTGCTTGCCATAATATACACTTTGTACACAGGCCCCAGAAAAAGGTAAAATTTATTTAAACGATGAGATTAAAGAAGATCTCAGATGGTGGAAGAATTTTTGCCAAATCTTCAATGGGAAATGCATAATCCAACAGGATCTAATTGAATATCCAATGGTATCTGATTCCTCGAATTTGGGTTTCGGGGCTTGGTTTAATAAGGATTATTTTTATGGTACCTGGTCTAACATGGAATGTGATCGAATAGAAAAACATCATAAAGAAAAAGCCCCGGAATTTGATATTGTTGAGAAAAATATAAATGTATACGAATTGTGGCCAATTTTGGTTGGTATTTATCGCTGGGGGAGTAAACACAGGAATTGTACCTTTCACATGATAACGGATAATATGCAAGTGCTTGCCATAATATACACCGGTAGATCGAAAAATAAGACTTGCATGAGTTGGTTGTGGGAGATTTTTTGGACATGCGCTATTTTTAATTTAAACTTGAAAGCTTCCTATATAAAATCAGTGGATAATGTCCTGGCCAATTATTTATCCAGGTTATTGTATGATGGCTATGTGAGTAAAACACTAGAAGTTCTTTCAGATAACAACATGTGTTGTTCCGATTTTCAGACGAGAAATTAGTGGATCTAAAAAAACGGAGAGATCACTACATCGGTTCTTCTTTGTCAGTGAACACAACAAAAACTAGACTACAACAATGGGAGTGTTACTCAAAATTTTGTGTTTTATATAAACTATCACCTTACCCTACGACTAGCGATACTTTGACTCTGTATATCACATACTTATCCGACTTCTTGTCCCCTAATTCTATAAGGAATTATATTTCCGCTGTAAACTACAAAAACAAGTATCTAGGTTTTCCAGACATGTCGTCGGATTTTAACCTTAAGGTGGTTTTAAAGGGGGTATTGCGTTGTTCAACCTTTACCCCGGTGGTAAGGTATCCTATCACCCCCTCAGACCTGTTAAAAATTTTAAAACTCATGAATCTTTCAAATTATAACGACTTGGTCATATGGTTGGCCATTGTTTTGGGTTTCAGGTCACTTTTGAGGAAGGGTCATTTTACTTTTTCTCAGCACTGTTTGCGAGTTAAAGATTTAAAACTTTTCAATGATCACCTGGTTTTATATGTCAAAACGTCTAAAACAGATCAAATGGGGACTTCCCCTCAAGTTATTACCTTAACTCGATTCTGGGCTCTCCATTCTGCTTGGTGAGTGGTTTCAGAAGGTTGTTTTCAATTCAAAGTTATTCAAATGATGATTTCATTCTAAGATTACAAAAAGGGAAAATTCTTTGCCCACTTACTTATTCCGATTTGAATTCAAAACTAAAAATCTTGGCTAAAAATGCCATGGTTGGTAATGACTACGTGTCCTGCCACTCCTTGCGCCACGGTGGCGCCTCATTTTTAAAATCCCTAGGAGTGGACTTGCAGGACATCAAGAAGAGGGGTAACTGGTCTTCCTCTGTGGTGGAAAAATATCTTCATCACCAACAATTTTCACCTGTTTTTGACTCAGTCCCCTCCTCAAAACTTCTGGGTTTGAAGTGATTACTTGTGTTTGGAGGGTTTTTGGCTTGTATTTATTGTTGATGCCTCCAAACACGTCGTTGTCTCTATTTCATGTTATGCTTCATATTAATTATTATCACTACCAATTCCCCCGTATCAATATTATGTCTAAATATAAGCATTATATGTATATAAATTGTAGGGGGCCATACCTCTCTCCTACCTATACTCTATTAATTGTTACTCTCGTTTCCGTGGTTTGGTTACCGGGAGTTATGGTTACTTGTTGTCGCGGGTTACCGTGGTTACGGGGCCCGTGACATAACCGACCTTCGCATTAACGGTCAGTCGGCTTATCATATCTAAACCACAAGCACGTATTTTAGTCTTAGTCATTTCGGTGTATTTTTGACTGTTTGTACTAGGATTTTTTATGAAGCTTTGTATTTATATATTTAATAAAGCTTGTATTTATTGTTGATGCCTCCAAACACGTCGTTGTCTCTATTTCATGTTATGCTTCATATTAATTATTATCACTACCAATTCCCCCGTATCAATATTATATACGGTATACATAGGCTTTCTCTTAGTTTCTAGTTTTTGCTTTGTATTAAACGAAGTATCAGCACTTAAGGTGCTATTGGTATTAAACCTGGGCATAGGGCCTTTCTGTGAGCAACTTCGGCATCTAAGGCCGTTGCTCATCAGTATTTTTCTCTTTTCCCGAAGCAAGGCCGTTTTGGATAGGCGAGGACAATATGTCCGCCATAGGAGGGGGGGGGGGGGTTTAGTCTGAAAATTGGGTGTCTTAGTCCGGAGGTCAGGGCAGCCCGACTGTATCACACTGTTTCAGCGACCCAGTGTGAGTGCAGACGTCTACTGGAGACCTCACAGTCCCCAACAAGTCTGGTATAACTTTATCATGGTATTTAGGTGGAATTTTGTCTGAAGGCTTTTATAAAGTCTGTCGCCCAGATTAGGAGGAGAGAGGGGGTTGGGTGTATTCCACATCTACTTAGTAGCGTATATGTGTGGATATACTTATTTCTCTTTCTTTTATGTACCCTTTTTTGTATCCAGGGGATTGTGTATTCAGGATAGTTTTTTACATTCATGTTTATAATTCGTTGGTTTAGAAGTTCTATACCTGTGTTTACCCATTCTTGTTTTTCTCCGTGCTTTTCTTTGGTCGCTATAGCTAGACATGTCCCGATTAGCGGGCAGATTATAACTCTTACATTTGGGTGATTTTCTCTTAGCCAACTTACTCCCGTCTCAATCAATACCCAAATAACATTTACCATTTACTCAGGTGATTCCCATTCATACGTAATCTTGGTTCCCTTTTTTTGGGTGATATTACACGCCCCACCTAGTATGTAGTATATATCATCAGTGTTTTTTTCAACATATGTATCACATATCACAATTAACTCTTCAATTTTTCTTCCACTAAATACAAAGACACAGGTTTGCAGGTCGTTGGCTTTTTCTATCAGTCGGGGGTATAGTCCTTTCCCTATCTCCTTTTGTCCCTTTCTTGATTGTCTCTCGCACTTTCTGTAGCAGTTCTCCTAGTTTGTTTTTCCCAGGACACTTGTCTTGAGTGATCTCCCCCAGTTGGCCGAGGTGTTTACCGCAGCCCCATTCGAGGTCACGGGTGGCCTCATACAGGAACTGTCCTTCAGTATCAACTAGGGTTCTCCCGATATCCTCATTCTGTCGATATTTGCATAGTAGGATCTGCTCCATGGTGATTTCTTTCACTTTCGCCCAGTGTGGTTTTTTTTTAACCTTTTTTGCTGCACCTATCACTTCGTATACGTCTGTCGCAATCATTATACTCTCAACCGCTTTTTCATCCTGGCATATGTCTGCCATAGTGGCCTGGTAAGCCCTCTCTGCCGAATCGTAGGTTATTCCTTCATATTTCACAGGGCATTCATACAGGTTTGACATGGGGGCGTATTTTCCCTGGAAGGCTATGCCATCCGGGGTGCGTTGAGTTTTTGCTCGTTCTATTGTGATATCTGGGAAGTCGCACTCCAAATCATCTAGGTGGGAAGCACTGTACACTCTATCCTCAATGATAATGGTCAGTCCCTTTACCTGCGCCTTAAATTGCTTTGACCTTGCAAGGGCAGATAACGATCTGAGTATCTTCTGGGACTCAAGGTCGTCTTTGGAAAGCTCGTCATGGATGGATACTTTTGCCCACTCTTTGTTCCCCTTGAGTAGGTAGAGGTTTCTGTATATTCGATACTTGGTCGCCCCCGAGTGTAGAGTAATCACTATGTCCCTGGGCCGTGCCCCTTGTATATATCGTCCACGCCTATACACGTTTTCAATTGGCACTTCGCTTGGGGTTATTTTGATGTCATTAAAGAGTTGAGATACGGTGTCTCTTGGATTTTCGTTTTTATCCTCGCTTTTACCAGAGATAATCAGTAGTTTTCTACGTTTTTCCGACTCGAGAGTGTCAATCCTGTCACAGTTTTTAAGCATTTTTAGATGTGATTTTAGCAAGTCGGCTTGGAGTGAATCGTGTTGGGTACATAGACGATTCAATGCAGCCGTTTGGTCCATTTGCTTTTTTTCCATCTCATCTAGCCTAGCCGTGACCCTGTCAAGTAGCTTAGCTGTGTTGTTTATGTTGGTTTCTGATTTTGTCATTCTTGCTTTTAGCTTGGTTATCATTTTCATTGATTTATGCGATAGTTTTTCCTGCTCTCTTAGTCTTCCTTCTATTTCGTTTATTTTCTCGATGATGCATGATAGAGAAGCAGTGGGTTTCAGAGTTGGAGTGCACTTACTGGGTGATTTCACTGTGGACGTGGCGGCACCATGTTCAGACTCGCTGCCCTTCGGGTTGCGAATCTTTTTCGTGGATTCCCTCGTCTCTCTGGTATTTACTCCTTCCGTACTCATGTTGGAGGTATCTCCGGATCTTTATGTTGGTGGTTGGTTGGTATTTTTCACCTTTTTCGCATTATGGCTACTGTTTTAACGTATTTCTTTCCCTCCGCGGACACACGCACGTCCTATCCAGTCGGCATCGGCATCGGTATGTGATACTGCCCCTCTACTATACTGTCTCTCCACCATACTGCCCTTTTACCATACTGCTCCTCCACCATACTGCCCCTCCACCATGATACTGCCCCTCACCAATGCTGCCCCTTTTTAACATGCTGCTCCTCTACAATACTGTCCCTCCACCGTACTATCCCTCTACAATACTGTCCCTCCAATGTACTATCCCTCAACAATACTGCCCCTCCACCATACTTCCCCTCTACTATAATGTCCCTCTGTCATACTACCCCTCCACCAAACTGCCCCCCCCCCCCAACATGCTGCCCCTGTACCATACTGACCCTCCACTATACTGCCCCCTTACAATACTGTCCCCCCACCATACTGCCCATCTACAATACTGCCCCTCCACCACACTGCCCCTTTACCATATTGTCCCTGTAACATACAGCCCCTCACCTATACTGCCCCTCACCCATACTGCCCCCCAACTGTACCCTACTGACCCTCCACTATACTGCCCCCTTAACAATACTGTCCCTCCACCATACTGCCCATCTACAATACTGCCCCTTTACCATACTGCCCCTCTACCATACAGCCCCTCAACTGTACTGCCCCTCACCCATACTGCCCCTCGACACCATACTTTCCCTCAGCAATACTCCCTCTCAACTCTACTGCCATTACACCAAATTGCTCCTCTACCATACTGCCTCTGAACCATACTACCCTTAATCCATACTGCCCTTAAATCATACTGCCCCTCAACCTCACTGCCCTGAACCATACTGACTCAAACCATACTGTACCTTATAGGGACATTATAGTACAGGGGAAGTATGTGGAGGGGCAGTTTTGTAGAGGGACAGTACGGTGGAGGGACAGCGTTGTAGAGGGGCAGTATGTTAAAGGGGCAGTACTGGTGAGGGACAGTATCATTTAGGGGTAGTATGCAGAGGGGCAGTATGGCTTAGGGGCAGTATGGTAGAGGGGCAGTGTTATGGAGGGGCAATATGATTCAGGAACATTCTTGGTGAGGGGCAGTATGGTTAAGGGACAGTATGGTGAGTAGCAGCATGGCCAAGGGGTGGTATGGGTGAGAGGCAGTATAGTTAGGAATAGTATGGTTGAACAACAGTATGTTTGATAGGTAATATAGTTATGGGGCAGTATAGCTTCAGGACAGTATAGCTTCGGACAGTATGGTTTAATGCAATTTGATTTATGGGCAGTATTGCAGAGGCGCAGTAAGGCTGAGGGACAGATTCTTTGAGGGCCAGTAAGATAAGGGCCAATATGGTGAGGGGTAATATGATTCAATATGCCTATCCACGAACCTACTTAGCAACCTGCCCGCTCCCCCACCCCTCAACTTACCAATCTTGCTGGCTGCCCACCCAACAATACTCCTGGTATATCCTCACTGCCCTGAACCACACTGGCACTAAACCATAATGACCATCACGTTACTGACCCTCAACTATTCTGACTCAAACCATACTACCCCTCATAAGGACATTATAGTAGAGGGGAAATATGGTGGAGGGGCAGTATTTTAGAGGGACAGTATGGTGGAGGGACAGCATTGTAGAGGGGCAGCATGTCAAAGGGGCAGCATTGGTGAGGGGCAGTATCATGGTGGAGGGGCAGTATGGTGGAGGAGCAGTATGGTAAGGGCAGTATGGTGGAGGGGCAGTATAGTAGAGGGGCAGTGTGGTGAAGGGACAGTATGGTGGATGGGGAAGTATGGTAGAGGGGCAGTATGGTGGAGGTGCAGTATGATTGAGGGGCAGCATGGTGGAGGGGCAGTGTGGTGGAGGGGCAGTGTCGTGGAGGGACAGTATGGTGGATGGGGCAGTGTGGTAGAGGGGCAGTATGGTGGATGGGGCAGTATGATTGAGGGGCAGTATGGTAGAGGTGCAGTATGGTGGAGGGGCAGTATGGTGGAGGGGCAGTATGGTTGAGGGGCAGTATGGTGTAGGTGCAGTATGTTGATGGGGCAGTATGGTAGAGGGGCAGTGTGGTAGATGGGCTCCCATATGTGAGCACTAACGTCGTAATTCTATTATTATATATCTTATAATGTATCAAAATAGTCAGAATTTACCATAATCGCCGATAGACCAACACTCACTCGACAAGACAGTGTTGCCAAAGACGTTGGGTACGTTGTGATACATGCTGGATCTGCCACCATAGGCATACATATCCACGCTGCACGTTTTAAACACGTTACAAGTAAGTTAGTACCAATAACAATGGATAGTAGTAAAATAATAACCTTGATTATGGACTCATAAGGCAGTGGCCAATGATAACTTTGAAAGTTTTCATAGTGTAGTTTGAGAGACTTGACAAATTTCATATGGTATTCTACACTTTTAGGCTGTGATTATTGTATTTTGCACGCTGCACGTTTTCCAGCAAATAAGTAAGGTAATTTGTTCTTTTGTGTGTTCCTTAAATAATACCCTTTGAAATTAATATTAGATAGCCATTTTTATTAAATATAGATATATTAATATAAAATACATACTTTACCTTGAAATAAATTGATAATATATATTAGGAATTGGAATTATAATATATTGTATGTAAGCAAGTCCACCTTGCACGTTTTGTCCACTACTGCACGCTAAGTATAATACTGTACAATTGGTAATAAATATTTAAGGTTACATGAGATTAGATTTTCTTTTTTTCTGGGAAAAATGTCTAAGATTTGTTAAGACATAAATGTGGTAAGATATAGTATACCATATAAAGCAATTCCATTAGAAAAAATGAAAAAAAAATTTAGATAAAAGGTTTTACATGTATGATTTATTAATATATATATTATTTTTTTTAATGAAAAAAAAAGTGAAAACACATTAGAGTTTATAATATTATAGTTTGAATAGTTAAATATGGTAATTATTTGTGCAAATTGCAAATTTTGAGATTTTCTGTATTTCAGGCAAAATAATACAAAAAACAGGGGTATAGGTGTCAAATATGTTTATGACCCACAATTCTTGCATTTTTTAACAAAGTGTAAAAAAAAATTTTTTGACAAACATAATTTTTTACATAATAGGTTTTTAAAAATAAATATGCTCTGAATGCAAAATTCTTAGAAAAAAATGAAGAAAACCATTTCTGGTATGGAAAAAATTTAGATATTTACAAAAAAAGGGTATTGCAGGGCATTTCTATCCTCATTTTTGGTGATATTTTACCTATTTTGACCCCCTGGAGACGAAAATATTGATATTTCATCAACAAAACCTATACTCCCCCTCGAGCACTCGGCGAGATCTATCGTTTAAAAGTGAAAAAATAAACATTAAATACCTTTTTCAAAAATTAGAATACTGGAAACGTTAAAAAATGGACTTGCACCGGTTCTATGAGAATGAACCTGTTAGTTCATGAAGCAGTCACTAGTAGGCTAGCAGTATGTCAGGCCCCTTTGGAGGGACATATCTATATTCTGGCTCTTTGTTCTTACGAAATTCAACTGCCTTTCAATTTTTTACCATGGTGCCTTGACTCTCTACACCCATCCCAGAGCAGGATGAAATAATTATCAAACCCAGGACATGATATTTTACACATGGAACACTTTATATTCATATGTGAGCAAGGCTAGAATTGTGACACTTCCCAATTATCACTCACTTCTTTTGCACCTCCATTAGTGAAGAACACCTACTTTTTCACCTCCATTAGTGAAGAACACCTACTTTGGGGGGGGGCGGCATCATGGCAGCCCCCATGGCTCATAGGCTATATGCCGTATAGGACATTGGGGTATAGGACAGAGTGGGATGGGGTATATGACATTGTCGGATGTGGGTGTAGGACAGTGGGGTGTGGTGTGTGGCAGAGTTGAGTATGGGTATGGGACATACTGGAATTTGGGTATAGGAGAGAGTGGGATGTGGGACTGATTTAGAACTGGGTCGAGATTCTTTTAAATAAACAATCTGCCCCGCGTTTGGATGCCACTGTAATCATCATCAAGGTGAAGCCAGGTAACGATTTAAGTGACCCAAAACTACTATAGAGTGCCTTCAGCCCCACCCTACAGCTGTTACCCACTTGAGATGACGTAAGCACTCGAGGGGGGTACTTGAGGGGGTACTCGAGTAGGTAGGTGAGGGGGTTTTTGACAATGGATTTAATAAAGATCATTCATCATGGTACTTGAGTGGTTCATTGTTAGTAAACATTGGACAATGGGGGAGTGTACTTGAAGATCTGAAATTAATAAAGATCATTCATCATGGTACTTGAGTGTTGTATTGTTAGTAAGCAGTGGACAATGGGGGAGTGTACTTGATGATCTGAAATTAATAAAGATCATTCATCATGGTACTGGAGTGGTTCATTGTTAGTAAACAGTGGACAATATGGGATTTTGAAGGGGTACTTGATGATCTGAATGACAGCAGATTAAGCAGTGGGGCTGTATCTCCACCCCCTTTGTGTTCACTTTCACGACCTATTGTGTTGAGTAAACCCCCACCCCTCTTGTGATCAATACTCACTATTGTGATCTCTCACTTGAGAACTGCCCCCCCTATATCAAGTTTCCATTGATGTGGGGGGAGTGCTAGTCATATAAAGAGGGAGTGATTTTCAGTCTATTCAGTACAAGGCAGCCATGGCATGATCAACACACCAAGTATCACTGAGTAACAGGCTACACATGGAGACGAGTCCAAAGGTGTTGAAATTTATTCGGACAAATGGAATTTATAAGCAGACAGTATACATTCCAAGGCATGTTGTCAACTCTAGTTTCATTCACTCAAATCTATTGGGAGATTTGAATAAGAACAAGCCAGACGAAATTGTGCTATGCACATGTGATAACTGGATAGTGTCCGTGTCCTGCATTAAAGGAAGGGGATACATGTGCTTCACAAAATTGAATCACTTTGGAATTACAGTGAGGTAAGCTATTTCACTTTTATTTATTGCAATTTCATTTTCAGTTTTATTCATTTAGTAAGCTATAGTCAAATTCATTTTTATTTTTAGTGAGCTATTTATATATATATTATTTTTTTGCAGGTGCAAGTCGCTTAATCTGGAAGAAGCTGAATTTAATCAGACGAGAAACTCTCTGACTGCTTACGAACCTGGGGAAGATGTGGACACTGTAGATTCGCCAATATCGGAGGACTGTATAGATTATTGAGACCAGAGGACTACTGTCACTAATATATATTCCAACTCGAGTAAACCTGTCTATATATATGAATAAAGAAAAACAACAAACTATTTCCTTCTTGTGTCTTTTGTGCTGCCACCTGTCTTTTGTGCTGCCACCTGGGTATATCAACATGAATACAATACAGTTCACACTCATTAATGGACGAGATGTCATTGCAAATACAACCTGTGCAATCTTCTACGGAATGGAGCGAAAGTAACCTCGACAGTATACCCTGGTGGGAGAATAACAGTTTATTACCGTTTAAGCCATGTAGTAGCATATGTGTAAGTGGTACTACGGGGTGTGGTAAAACGCAGTGGGTGTATAAGCTGTTGAAAAATGTAAAAGGCATGTTTGCACAGGATCCACCCGAGACTATATTATACTGTTATGGGACTTGGCAAGATCTTTTTGATGACATGGAAGAAAATATACCAAACATTACGTTTCACGATGGTCTACCAGATGCTGCCTTAATGAACGATGTTGCTGCGAATGGGAAACACAATCTAATAGTTTTAGATGACCTTGGTTTCGAATTAGTGAGAAGTGCAGGGATCGAATCGTTGTTTACCCAGGGGTGTCATCACAAAAGGTTTTCCGTCATATACCTTCTACAAAACTTGTATCAGAAAGGCCCACAAAGTAGAACCATTCTACTAAATACATGGTATAACGTCTTGTTTAGAAACCTTAGGGATGCATCACAAGTCAGTACTTTAGGCCGGCAAATGTTTCCCGGACGTTCGGGCATTCTGCAAGAGGCATACCAACATGCAACTGCAAGACCCTATGGCTACTTGGTCATTGACAATTCTCCTCATTGTGATCCCAAATACAGATTATGCACTAGGATCTTTCCCAACGAAGATTCGTTAGTCTATGTGCCCAGAGTATACAACCAATGTTGCAAGCTGACACAGAGTCATTACTTAAATTGTCTACAATGAGTAAACGTCTAAAGAACAACTTTAGCCTCATTAACCTGTTGTTAGATAACATTACGCTAGTCCAGTTAAAATCTATACTAAGGACTTTGTCTAAAGATCAAGTAGATACCATTAGTGAATTGGCAGCCAACATCTTGTACGGAAACATACCGATATCCAACAAGTATAAAAAATTACTCAAAAGATACAAATCAAAGATAGAATACATAGGTAATGCTAAAAAGAGCATTAATCATAGAAAGAAACTAATTACCAAAGAGCATAGTTTGATAACCCGTCTTTTACATGCTGCAAAGCCAGTACTTAAAGCCTTATTACAATGAACGTTCACAGAATGGTACTAGTTCCTGCAGAAAAATATGAACGCATAAAGTCTAGTCAAGCACCCTCTCAAAAAACCCCAGGAGTACAAATAACGGTGGAAGAAGAAGTCAAGGATTCCTCTGAACCCTCCTCCACATTGGATAAAGAGATTATACTACAGGCGATACCTAAAATGTACAAATCTAAAGGTCTCGCACTTTTGAATTGTATCGAAAAGGGAAATGTGTTATCATGGAATGATAAAGGAGAACTCGTCTTTAGAGGGAGGACCATACGAAACAGTCATATTGCAGATTTGATAAAAGGTGCAATGAGAGAGTACAAGAATTTTGACCCTGTAGGAAAGTCTGAATTTTACGAAGGTCTTGCCGAGGCAAATGTCCCTCTCTTACTAATCGACAATAGAGAAAATCGTGATTTGGTCATGAGAGGAAAGTCAGAGCCAAAGAAGAGGGCAAAGAAAAAAAAATCAGGTTCATCCTTGGATTTACATATAAATTACTATACTTTTTCCATCCATCCTTATTCGTACATGGAAGCCCTAATAGAGAGGAGGTACCAAACCCCGTCAGTTCCCGGAAGTTTTCAAGGACCCGACAAGGTATATAAGAGTGCAAAACATGACGGTATAGTGACTATGAAAAACACATTAGAAGATATATTAGGAGGTCAAGAGTCTTACACTCTCAACAGAGCGGTAGTACACAAGTTTCCGAGAAACAGAGTTGTGGTAGAAGGCATAGATTCACAATGGGACAGCGACCTAGCGGACCTCGCTCTCTTGAGCACGAAGAACGATGGCTACAAGTATCTATTAGTGATGATAGACATATTCAGTCGGTACGCCTGGGTTCGCCCTCTCAAAACAAAAACAGGCAAAGAAGTCGTCAAAGCTATGGCGTCAATCTTCAAAGAGGGTCGCAAACCAGCCATCCTGAGGACGTATGGAGGGAGAGAGTACCTGAACAATATAGTCAAGACGTACCTAGTGAGCGAAGGAATTCATCATTTCCGAACATTTAACGAGACAAAGGCCAACTTCAGCGAACGCTTGATTTGTACAATCAAGAGTAAACTGTATCGATACATGGTTGCTAACAATACCCTTCGGTACATCAATGTCGTGCAAGACGTGGTCGCGAGCTACAACAACACGATACATTCGAGTTTGGGTAGACCACCCTCTACCGTATATAAAGGGAACGAGGCAGAAGTCCGCTATGATCAGTACCTACGACGTCCCAAGCGTGAGGTCAAACTGCAGAAATTCAAATTTAAACGCGGTGACAACGTGCGTCTGTCATTGATCAAGGAAAAGTTTGATAGAGAGTATGGTCAAAGGTGGTCTGGAGAGGTCTTTGTAGTAGCAACAGCTCGTAAAAGAGAAGGCATCCCCGTATACACTGTAAAGGACTGGAACGGACGACCAGTAGTTGAAACGTTTTATCAGCAACAACTTCAAAAAGTGAATGTGGACGAAAACAGTTTGTTCAAAATTGAGAAAATACTAAAGCGAAGAAGGCAGAACGGCAGGAACCAAATTTTAGTAAAGTGGTTACATTGGGGAAAAGACTTTAATTCGTGGATAGATGCTGATACCCTAGAAAGATGAACCAGTTTTATCTGTTTCTATCCAGTACGGATTCTTCTGAATATTATACGGGCAATTGTCCGTCCAATTTCAAAGTACTCTTACCAGAACCACTACGATTAAAAGGCATGTGGACCTGTTCGCTGAGAGACATGAAATGTGTCACGACATCGGATACAGATCTATATGTCTATGCCGATATCCATGAGGATTCCCACGTCAACAACAAGAAATTACCCTTGTTACAGTATGTACCAGGGGAACAGGGCAAGATTGTGCGCCACTTTGACGGATCCATGTGTCCCAGGCTTGCAAGGCAAGACATTACTGTCATACACTTGTATATAAAAGACTTTTAAATGAAGAAGGCACCATTAACCGGAGAACGTACAACCTGTACACTACAATTTGAAAAAAAATATGAGTACCGAGAGGTGGACAGCACATTTTAAACGTATGCAAGACGGGTTAACACACCCGCAATACAATGGTACGTGGAGACTAGAATGCAGAGGGTTACCAACACCCATGGCAGCAAAGAAGACAAACCGTAGTAGTAGAGTTACTAAAAAACGGAAGGTGGCCCCTACGAAACATACAAGTCCAAAGAGGAAGCGTATAAAAACGTCCATCAAACAGAAACCTAAGCAGACAGTTGGAAAACCTCAAAAGAGCAAGACCTCCAGGAAAAGACCCATCAAAAGAAAAACAACATTCTAATGGCGGGACACAATGGAAATTTGGCCCTGTTTTATAAACCTGTTATGGATCAATGTAAACGCAAAGTGGAATGGATAGAATACAGACCCTCAGGACAACTCAACTCTGAGGGAGCCATTGAGTTCCATGTGCCGGGTAACTCTTCTAGGTACATTGACCTCAAAAACACCAAGCTCAAGATCAAGGCAAAAATCTTACAAGGCGATGGAAAGGATGTTCCAAGTTCAAGTCCCATTGAGGGCAAGGGTGTACCAACTGCCTCAAAAGTAGGTCCGGTTAACCTTTTTCTCCAATCTTTATGGAGACAAGTCGACGTTAGTTTGCAACAACAGATTGTCTCTCCAGAGGTTGCCACTCGTTACCCTTACAAAGCCTACATCGAAACGGTGCTTGGAACCGGTGATGATCCAAAAGAATCCCAGCTGGCCTCACAACTGTACTACAAAGACCAAGGTGACCCCAGTAATGCAGATCCGATAGGAGGTACAAACTCTGGACTTCTCTTGCGATCCGTGCTTACCGAAGAGAGTAAAACCGTGGACATGGAGGGCCCTTTGTTTAACGACATGCGTCAACAGGATCGTTATTTACTGGACAATGTAGCCGTCAGTGTCAAACTCTGGCCTAGCAGCAATGAATTCAGACTCATGAGTTCTAATCCGTCAGCTGACTATAAAGTCGAAATCAAGGAGGCTGTTCTCAAAGTGTGTATGGTCGAAGTGAGCCCGGAAGTGAAAGCCACCCATGCCAATACCATCAAGAGGGGACCTGCTTTGTACTACTATAACAGGACAGATGTCAAAGCCTATGCCATTGCCAAGGGCCAATTCGGCACCACCATCGAGGACATGTACCAAGGAGATGTCCCTTCTAGACTTGTCATAGGAATAACCGAATCTGCTTGGTATAACGGAGACTATAAAAAGAACTATTTCAACTTTACCAACCAGAAATGCAACTTTGTAGGATTTTACGTCGATGGCAAATCAGTCCCTGCTGCACCGCTCACACCAAACTACACCAATGCTAACTACATGTCATCATACATGACTCTGTTTCCTAATGATTACAAGGCTGGTAATACCATTACTCGTAATGAATATCCCAATGGATATTGCCTATACGTGTTTGACATTAACCAGACCCGTTGTGAAAAGTATGGTGGGCAAGTGCAAAAAGGCCACACACGTTTAGAGATTAAACTTTCTGAGGCATTGGCAGAACCGGCTACAGTTGTAGTCTATGCATTATTTCCAGGAGTCATAGAAATTGATGAAAATCGTAACATTCAGATTCGTTAATGTAATTTGTGTTTGAATAAAATGAATGAAAAGATATATAGCTTGTTCTCGTCATTTCTGACTCGATATATAATAAATAAAACATTTGAATATATTACAAGACACTATATACAGATACATCTTTTATTTACAATCAAATATATTCCACATAATATTTACAAGACACTATTTACAATCAGATATCAGAGAGGGAGCCTAGAAACCGTATGGCAAGGTATCAAAGTTTGGTTGGATTACTCGCTTTGTATATACCATCTTGTACTTTTTGGATTCTAGGGCATTGTACAACCTGTGTTGTGTTTTGTCTCTTAAAATTTTCTGGTTTCTAATTTCTAAATGATTATTGTGGTTAAAGTTTTGAATAATCTCTTTTACAGATTCGAAATTGATAACCCTAGAATTTTTATAATTTAGTGTGAATCCCCTTACCTTACATGTTTCTTTACCCAAACCCGTACGGTAGGCATAGTTTTTGGGGCCCCCTGATACAAACTCGACTTTGTGTTCCCCACTCAACTCGTCTGTCAGATCCCCTAAAAAGTCACCCAGAACCACTTCAGACTCGTTGGGCTTCGTAGTGTATATGACAGAGTCTGTATCATAATACAAGACTCTTTGTTGCAAATTATCCAACAGGTCATATAGTTTTAATTGAGCCCAACAGGTCGTGAAGGTTGCCAGAAATATGTTTGTCTTGTTATCAGCCTGAGTAAACTCCCACTTGTACCGCCAAGTGAGATGCATTATGTCTTTGGGGAGAATGTTGAAATCACAGACTTCCTTTGAAACGTCGGTAATGATATCAAAGAACCGTTTTGGTTCTGACGCATTGACGAATGTACTCTGACGATAATCAAGACGTTGAGCCCACTTACCCCAAAAACTGTTTAGGGCAAGCTTACTCAGGGAACGCAAGCCAGGGTTCCTTTCTATCTTGTCGTAATCCAAAAGAATCCCCTCCCTTTCGAAATAATCACTAATGTATTTCTGACAGTCCTGCTCCGTCTCACACCAACTGGGCCACCCACTAGCCTGCTGCTTTAGTTTCAGAAACGCATTAATGTAATTGGAAAACAGGCCTGATTTCCCATCCTCCTTGTTATACTCACTCACTGTGTCCCAATGGTAAACTTCGTATATCTTTAGAAGCTGGTATCCCTTCTCTAGAGCTTTTGTTTCCTCGGGTGTGCACCACGTCCCCTCGAGAGCTCTCTTATCATCGGTACAGGTACAAGGAGTGGTTTGCTCCCTATCCGCACACTCACGACAGAGTGGAAATTTCAACTTCCCATTGGATCTATAAGGAAGTACAGGGTGATACAAACCCCGGGGAGGGAGAATGCTGACTTTAGCCAAGCCAAAGTACTGATCCAAGTCTTTAAAGTCACCCAGTATTATTTCGGGATGACCTACTGGATACTTGCCGTACTTGTTCACGTAGGGGTAAATCTCTTGCTCTCTCTTTAAGGTGAGCTCGTGGAGCTCTCCCATTGTCTGTTTGGTGTATGGGTGGACCACTTGCTTACATTTACTGGCTTCGGGATGATGTGAGTTGAAACATTCCTGACATCCGTGATGGATGCACCCCAACATTTCAAAGACTGTTTTCGATGCGTGACAGTATCCATCAGCACTGTACCTACCAATTCTAAATTCCCCTGTCTCAGTATTTAACGCGTGTTGAATGGGTTGACCCCTGTTGGGCATGAGCCATTCCAACCACTGAATAGCTATTTTTGAATAGTTCCTCCCAGACGCATAACCCGTGGTTTGAACTTTGCCTATGGGAGAGGACACAAATTTCAGAGACTGCATTTCCCAGGATTTGTTGTTTAATTCCCCTTCAGAAACCCATTCCCCATCTAAATCGAAAGATGTAGTCCCATCTACCCAAGTAGCAGCAATTGTCTTGGTTAAGCCAGAAGAGTGCACTATGTGTGCAGTATGTTGTTCCTCCAAGTATTTGGCCTTATAGATTTGCATACACATGGAGGCGATAGTGCAGCATTTAAAGGGGTCAACACCATTAAGCTTTGTTTTCACTCCCTGTTCCCTGTCTTCTTCTTCTTCTTCTACTTCCTCCTGCTCTTCCTCAACTGAATCTACAATCTCTTTTTCAGGTTTCATTGTGACCTCTAGTGCAATCTTTCTAAAGGATAAACATGCCTCTCTCAAAATGGTAACGTCTGACTTACAGTAATCTCCCATTTCCCTACGAAAATCAAATTGAACCCCTGAAGTAATTTGCTCCTCGTACCATTTCAAAAACTCTACCCTCCCTTTGATGGACATGGAATCTACCCCATAATATTGCATGTCCAGTAGTGGTCCCACATAATTTTGATTCTCCTCTGAATTAAAGAAATGAGGAAAATAACCCTTCTTCAGCTCTCTGAGACCAAAAGCTTTTGGTAGTGCCGCCAATGCCATGGGCAGAAAGTTTAAAGAATCCAACACAGTGATGTTCAAACCTTTGGCCACTCTCATAGACATGATCTTTGCTCCGTTGTATATGATGCTTTGCGGAGTCACACCCTGTTTAATCAAGTAGGCCATGAGGAAATACCCGTCGAAAGATCTCATATTATGTGCAAAGACGGTCACATTCTTGTGATATACACTAAACAACCACTGACAAAAGTCGTTGTTGGTGTTTATGCCTTCAATTACTTTCTGCCGTTTACCACAACCATGACAGGGCTTCTGAATGTAGCGGCCAGATTTCTTATCCTTCTTACCACAGTCAGAACAACGAGTGCCACACCCCTCACAGTCTTCGGCAATAGGTAACTCGTGGCATTGATCACAAGCGGTTTCAGCTACTGCAAAGTTAGCCCTGTGTTCCTTGGAACCACAAGAATTTCTATTGCAGTTAAGACACTTGCGACACGTGATACACGGATCGTCCATACCCAAACACTTTCTACACCTTTCGTTATGTGGTGTATAACCTTGATCACAAGTGTAAGTTTCACATTGTGTTGTCTCGTAATCAAAGAACACATAGGAAAACCTACCAGTATTTGTGTGAGGCTTTGATCTTTGATAACAAAGGTGGTTCTGGTCAAGGACATATGTCCTACAGGTATTGCAATACCACTCACCATAACAATGTTTCTCTGGCTCTCTTTTCGACCGTTCTAGGACTCGTGAGCATTCCCGACATTTCCACCACAATTGACACTCTGACTTCATGACATTGGCCAAGTTTTTCCTAGGGGTCTGTACCAAGTGTCGCTGGAAACACTGCTCGTTTCTACATGTCATGTGGCAATTAGTACAAAACTTTTCTCTACCCATCAGGCATCCGTCTGTTTTGCAAATGTTGGAGTAATAGGCACACATATGTTTGCTTTTAGAACTGTATGCCTTTTTACAAGTGTGACAAAAGTAGGTGACGGAAAGAAAACCAGTTATACTTCCTATAGTGTGAAAGTATCCAATGTTTTCCATATGTTCTGATTCTATCAGATACAGATACAAGTGAGGCCAATTTTTGTTTTTACCTACCCTTATTAATCTGTTCTGATGTCTGGAACTGATAACTGATATGTTTACTTTCAAGACCTCTTCGAAAGCTGGAATATCCAACAAACTGCCTGGGCGATATGTGGGGACACCCGCTAACTTGCAAATAGCAACTGCCAATGACTTTTGGTGGTTCCTAGAACGATCTCGCATCTTGTTATAATATGATTCTGACACCTTTCCTACAGCCAAAAATCTGTCTTCATGCTCTCTGGGTATTTGGGGTAGAGATTCTTCTAATCTATTGTATCTATCTGTTTCTACCACATTTACTTTTGCTCATCCCATAGATATTGCTCTGGCTAAATACAAAACATTGTCGTTTACAATTTGGATGATCGATCTCTTTGTCTGAAGGCTATTGTTGTCCCCACAGAGGACATTCAAGTAGGCCTTACTCCCCCCACAAGGAACCTGAATTACACCAATGTCTATTCTAAAAGTGTCATCTATCCCTAAATTTTCATCGCTATTTAATGTAGTTTCTATTTTCTCCATAATTCTTTGGGGTGTCAAGTCTCGTAATTTGACAAGAGATATGATGATTGGATGATGAAGGCTACGATAACAACACGTCCCAGATCATCGGGCTGCATTCCAGCTGTCATATTTTCCAAAAGATCTTCAAACATTTCAAAAAATGCCCTATACAAATCACCAACCCTTCTCCCTTGCCATTGTTCATTGAAATTCACCTCGTAAGTGGTGTCAACCGCCCTGGTTCTAAACTCTCTCACACTCCGTATATGAAATCTATAGGGGTTCTCACCTTGTTGTTGTTGTTGCGCTGGATCCGGCTGTGCCTGATCCCTCTCTGCTAGACCCGGTTGTGCCTGATCCCCCCTCGCTGGACCTGGCTGCTGTGGACCGACTTGGGCTGGACCGGGCTGGGCTGGCTCCTCATCAGCACCATTGAGAAAATAGTCCACCACGTCCTCCGCATCCTACAATGATTAGACAATTAAGCATTAATCATAAAGATGATGAGACTTAGTGTTGCTATAAAAATGATGAGACATAGTGTTGTTATAAAAATGAGACATTATTATAATAAAAAACAAAAATACTCACATCAGCTTGCCATTGTATAGGATGGTACGTCTTTTGTCGCTTAACAGCAACTTCGTCCAGGGAACTGCTTCTTTTCATAGACTGTAAAGAGAAAAGGTTGTGCTGTAATTGTATGTACAAATTCAGATATACATATTACATTAGACTCACACATTCCTACAATTTTTTGTAAATAACTCAAATACTTACAGGGCTCTGACTGGAGGTTGCTTGTTGTAGCCCACTGGCTCCTGGCTGAGCGGTTTGCTGGGCAGGCCATTCTGTAGCATTTAGAATGCTTTGCACCTCGTCAGGACTCACCATAGGCAACTAAATACATGAAAACACTGTGTTAATGGCATCACCATCTACGGTCTATTTATAAATATATGAATTTATATATATATATCCCCAACCTTAGAATCTGGATAGTTTAACCTTATTATGTCTTTATAAACCTTACTTACTTCATCATTTTCTATGTCCTGCAACAACTGTCTCAAGGCGTCATCATCCATATAAGCCATCTAGAAAATGACAAGGATATAAATAAATAGAGGCTGACTGAGCATACATGTATGGAAATAACAGCAATGACATTTAATAGGTCAGAAAAAAGAGATACATAGACTCCTCACCTGATTCACAGCTACAGCAGAAAATCCTCAATCTATCTACACACACACACACACAGTGGTGAGTATTCAGTCTACCAGCAGTGTGCTATGTATGCAATCCTGGTCTGAACTGATGACTGTCCTCTGACCTGTACCCCCTTTTGTACCCTCCCAAACCAATCATGTTGTGACATCTGTGTCCTTTCATCTTCCCCATCAGTATTGATTATGACAACACAGTACACTTGTCAATGTGTAGCAAATCCGTTTTTTAATTAACATTAGACAACCTACAGAATCCAGTATCATCTCACAGAGTACTTGAGTACAGAAATGCCATATTGTCTGTCTGAAATTCTGTTTTTTTTAATTAATATCAGATAAACTACAGAGTACTTGAGTACAGAGTACTTGAGTACAGAAACGTCATACTGTCTGTCTACACTCATCCCATACACAGGGAGTAAGGGGGATTAAATTGAAGCTGATGTGACAGTTGGTGTTTCTTCAATATGTTAATTTTGTTTGACTGATTTAAACTGAATTTAGGACACTGATATTATTTCTTACTTATATTATATTAATTTGATATGAGGGATTAAAAAAGTGACACTGACACTAATCCCATACCCCCTATATATGCCTTAAGAGGCGCCTCTCTCTTTCCCTGCTTCATTTCCATCTCCAGTACCAGCAACTTCATTTCCATCTCCAGCACAAGCAACTTCATTTCCATCTCCACTATCAACATGGCATGTATATTTTATGACGATCTTAATGCCCCTTTCACCACATTGGCATTTGAAGAATGGGTTCGCCCTTTCTGTCAATGGATAACTGAACTTGGGTTGTTCAGTGAGGAATGTGAACACAATAAGTGGGAAGTTAATATTTTCTGTAAATCCATGAAGAGCATTTTAAGGTACTATGACACTTTGGAAAGAGATTATGGCATTAGTTATGTTGCTAAAGACTGGGAGAAGAAAGCAGCAAGAAAGATATTGAAAAAACATCATGTGCGTGCATTCCAACTGGATCTATCTAGGATGTGCAAGAAAGTAATATGCACACAACTAGAAAATGTCGCATGCAAGAAGGCTCAGGAAAGTTCACATTGCTTCATAATGTCCTCCCAGGCCAGGTTCAATGTGAACCATCTAGAGATCCCACATACACTGAAGGAATACCTGAAACGTCCTTCATATGAGTATAGATTGCAACTCCCACGACCGATATGCCTCATTATTGAATGGTTTGCAAGAGAAAATGAACATCAAGAACCCTGGGAGGACTTCATCACAAACAAGAACCTCTAACGTAAGTACATTTTAACACTATGGAATACTAGGGGGGGAGGCTTATATGAACAATAAATATATTAGCACCGAAGATTTACTAACTAAATGCAAAATCACATGTCCGGAGGTTAGACAAAAAATGCTGTTGTTGGGTATTATTAGATCGTTATATAAATTAGGAGAATTACAACTAGTTAATAATAAACCTAATAGACCACAAACAAGAGTATCAGTTAAAAACTGTATATATTTGTCGAGACCGAAAAAAGAAAAATTTAGAAAATCCGGAATCTATAAGGGCATTACATTGTGGAACACGCTATCGAAAGATGTACAGGAAACGGCTACGAAAAGTCTTTTTAAGAAGGTTGTAAGAGAGAAATTGTTAGATCAGAAGCGGTAATGTATATCAGTGAAGCAGGCACATGTTTATATTAGAATTAAGATTGGAATTTAATATGAAGTATATTCTAATTAAAGTGTATAATATGTAAATATGAGAAAATGTTGGTAAAGGAGTATTATGTATCTGTATCGTTCACATTGTAAATATCATCAATGTTGGTGCTGGTGTTCACTGTCATGTTTTGCAAGGAAGAGCGATGTAGCATGTCGAATGCAAATAAAGACATATAAAAAAAACAAAAAAACTAATAATAATCACCCAATACTACCCCCCTGTTTAGCATGTAAAGGAATCTGTATTACTATATACCAGTGCACGAATGTCTCACTTTTACGCAATAGTAGAAAAAATTCCGTTCAGCCGCACCATGGTGTAAAATATTTTTACGCCACACTGTACCACGTGATCTGTTGACACAATCGGAAGAAAAAATAAACAAACAAAATGGCGGCCGCTCCCCTCGATTCGTATCAATATCGGCCCGTGAAATCACATAAAATCGCTCGAATAAACGGTAAATACACAGGTCAACACCTACAACAGTGAGGATTCATTCAATATATAAAAACAATGACATTATCACCCGAAAATAGATGAAAAAACGCCCCATCCGTACACTTGAATTCAGAGCAAAAGTTACTATATGACGTCATTACTACCACTCACTCTCCCGGCAGATCTTTCGTTGCCCTTGCGCTTGTTTTAATCTCTGCTACAACCCCTGCTATCACTCTCCATAACAACGTTCTGACGTCATTGCTCCCGTGAACTATCCATCAAGGTGAATGTTCGGGGATTCATACCTGCCTTGCTTATTTCGGAGGTTGAAATAGGTTGATAAATTGGTTGCCCATGGCCTATGGTCAGGGGTGGTCATTGCCCCCCCTGGTGAAACCACTCTGCACTCGCGCACCCCTGCGCCACCTCTCCACACTCGGCCGCACTAGACATCAAAGTGCGCGAGTAAGACACTGTCCTCTGTCTCATTCGCTTCACTGGTCTCCTACGCTCAACACCTATTTTTTCTACCCACCCACCCACTCCTTTTTCTCTCCTACTCCTTACACTCGTAGGGCTATTTCTATTATTTTATTATTACATGTTATGTTTAACTATGTAATATCACATAATCTCCATTTATCTTATCTCAAATATTATCATAATTGACAAACACATATCTATGTCAATTTCAATATTTGTCATGTTATCACAAATCTTATCACAATTGACAAACACATATCTATGTCAATTTCTATATTTGTCTTATTATTGATACTCATGTATTCCTCTTATTCATATCAATAAGACTCATAAAATTAAATAAAATTTTATAAGCCCACTACGGCCTCCTTTCTGTTTCATTGGGGATCAGGGGTAATGAAGTACAAAAAATGGTATTTTAATCGAATTTCGGTATATAGTAATAAAAAGACATAGTGAGTGTGGCTGAATTCCTTCTGTTCCTCGATATTTTGGTCTTCGACTTCGGTGAATATTTCTGACCAAAATATCTCTGAACAGATTCCATTCGGCCACACTTACCATGTCTTTCTATATTACCAATACTGTTTCTACTGGATTGTTCCATGTATCAGTATGTTGCTCATAATCATTATTATAAAGGTCAGTTAAACATTTAGAGATACATAGCCCCATTTACATACCCACTACTTTTAATTAAAACTGGTGGAAGTGGGTGGGTGGGTGTGTGTGTGCGCCGACATAGCACATGTGTTCACCATGCATGGGGGTGGAGGGGTAGGTGGACATTGGTACGGCGTGCAAGGGGTAGGGGTAGGGGGGGTGGGGGGTAGGTGAGTGGAGGGGAGCTGTCACTAAAGACACGGCCTCCACTGAAGCATCATGTGGTTTTGTCTCTTCATCCTTTTACCCTGTGTGTTCTTGACCTGTGATGGATACAAGTGTGGAGAAAACTGTGAGTGTATCAGGGAGAGGCACCTTATTACTTGTGCCTATAGGAATTTACGGACATTTCCCCACTTCCCTAAGGACCCTGTGTTCACAAGGCTGGATTTGTCCTATAATCGGATTACACAGTACCCTGGTGTGGAACAGCTTAGACAGTTTGCCTACATTGATCTCCGTGCTAATCCCTTAAGCTGTACAAACTTAACCGCCCATATTAAGAGGGTTGTCATACAGGACTCTTGTGCTTTAGATGATGACATAGGCTTTAATACTACTGGAGTAACAAACTCTGGTAGTGCAAACAGGAAGCATGTAAAGGAATCTGTATTACCTATACTTTATCCACCATCGGCGCCATCAGCAGATTCTACACCCATAATCACTGTAGCTATATCCAGTGTATCTGGTCTTGTTGGACTTGCTGTGTTTGCCTCTATTTGCATTGGTATATATGTAAAGAAGAGGGCATGTTATGAAGACAGGGATAGTATTACCAGTTCCAATGTTTCTTTATCCTACCCCTAATAAAAAACCGCCATAGATACTATGGTGAAGGCTAACTGCTTTGGCTGTGTGAATGACAAGGACAGTCAAAGGGATCACATGGAGTTTGGCTGTTTAGATGAAAAAGATGTGTTGATAGAAATGTATGGAAACAGCTGCCATAAGGCATTGAGAGTTGCACAGTTTAAGCATGCATTCCACACCATGTGTTTAGAGTTTAAAGTTGCCAATGATTAATCAGCAGAGTCCATTGCTGACTTTTTGAAGGAAGTTAGTTATGTAGATGTGATGTACATGGACAAACCATTGGTATATGAATATAACAAGATAAATGGATTGTGATATATAATAAATTACACAAAATGTACATTTGAACAAACATTTATTGCTAATGAAACATTGAACATGATAAACTCTTGTCTTTTGAATTATCAATCATCATAAAAAAATGGATATAATTACTGTGTAGCAAATCCTATGTCTCACATTAACCGAGATATAGCCTAAAGTGTAAATACCCCTTTTAGTCTGGTTCCAGGCCGGTTTCACACCAGTTTATCATGAAGAGCACGTCTTAATTAGTATATGTCTAAAATCTGGTGCAGATCAGACCATTATTAACCGAGATATAGCCAAAAGTGTAAATACCCCTATACCCCACAGTGTAAATACCCTTTTGTCTGGTTCCAGGCTGGTTTCACACCAATTTATCATGAAGAGCACGTCTTCATTCGTATATGTCCAAAATCTGGTGCAGATCAGACCATTATTAACCGAGATATAGCCAAAAGTGTAAAAATGCCTATACCCCACAGTGACGATACCGCATCGTCGGTATCGCGACGATACCGCGACGTCGGTAGCGCACTCATTTCACACTGTTAAGGACGTCCTAGTCAAGTATTAATAGAAACATATAGACATAGCATTGACAATGATAAAGAGATTTATTAGTTCCAACTTCTGTCACCAGAGGACATCACAATCTGATTTAAAATAACTTTGATGAAAGGTGAGACAAACCTGTGAAAAACATCAATTAAAAACGATTGAAAATTATAAAACCTTTATAGATCATTGTAAAAAGTTCATGTGGTTATATCTTATTTGTTTGGAATTTAAGACAGTATTATTTTCAAAAATATCATGTAAACACTACTTTGTAGTGTATTATGTTATTCAATTTTTTTTTGAACCAATGCCAGGTACTGCTGGTCAGGTCTAATATAGAACTGTATCAAGAATTGTATAAATAGACAATACTCCACGAGTTTGGCTGGTCCGCAATCGTCATCAAGGCAAAGCCGAGTGACGATTATGGCACAGTCAAACTGCTTACTAACAATACACTACTTGAGTACCCTTCTGAATGAACTTCATTTGATCTATTGTCAAGCACCCTCTCAAGTACCTACTCGGGTACCCCCTCAAGTACCCCCTCAAGTGGTTACGTCATCTCAAGTGGGTAACAGCTGTAGGGTGGGGCTGAAGGCACTCTATAGTAGTCCCAAATGATTGGAGTATTGTTTAGTTCATGATTCAGGTGTGGCTCTGAATTTATCTCAACCCTTTGATGGACATTAGAATAGCATCGCAATATCAGAACGATTCAAATTACCTCGCAAATCTAGTTAGAAACGTTTAAATCTCCATGTTTATGTTTTGTCTTTTCTCTGAAATCTAGCTGACCGCTGATTGATCAATCACAAATGACATCATCTTGCATCACTCCGCCATGGACATGGCATAGTATTGACACTTTACCGGGGTGATTGTTTCGCCTCTTTTTAAAAATAATGTTATTGGTTACAGAAAATGACCAATAGACTGAGCATAAACCAAATCTTTAGATTGTTATGTTTGTCAATTCCATTCTCATGCATTAGTGATGAACACGCCATTTGCCTCTAGTATGCACAGGATATAACAAGTTGCCTCTGACCGTGGCCACTTGTGCCAATCTTAAGAACATTTCCTGCTTTGGGCTATGGCGTTTTTCACTCCAATTTAAATAAAATATCGATAAGGAAAAAGAAGTATAGAGTTCTTCTAGATTGAGGTAGTAGGAACATTGGAAAGTGTTGGAAAGACATCTGAGAGATAACTAAAGGCCTGTGTTGCAACCAGTTGAGTTTATAAAAAAAGGGACACTTGAACATCCATCTCACTTCCCAACTCCATAGTCCCAGTCCAGACCTATCAACCCGAGACCCCTCGCGATCGCCAGACAATTCTGTCTGCTCTCCCTGGGACCGTAGATAGCCTAGATGTGTGTCTGAGGGTCAAACTACCACCTTCCCGTGGCAGATGAACACTGAGAATGGGCGTGCTAAGCCTCGTGGGTGGGCTCGATCTCGTCAATTACCTCTGTAATAGCTACTGGCATCAAATAGGTTTTGAGGGGATGGGAACTGAGGTAGGATGGCAAAGAATCTTTCTTTGAGGCATGTGTAGCAGGGAATTGAGCTAATGGGTATCATCGTATCATTTTATTGCACTTTTCTGGCAAGGACATAATTTCCTTATTGGTAACTTTGATAACGTCACACACATTGAGCTGGGCATTATTTGACCTATAGATGCTGTTGGTTAAATCACAGAAATTCAGTTTTTTAACATGCTTTTTAAAGAAGGTTAAATCATGAATGTCTATCATCTGCAATCTGTCATTCACCTCACTGAATTGAATGTGAAATTGAAGGTGAAGGTGAAGGTCACCCAGTGCACTTCCGATTTTATGTAAGAATCATACTGATTGGTTCCCACGTAATTATGCTGACTGGTTCCCATGAATATGCAGGTTTCCGTGGTGGAGAGAGATTAGACAATATTTAGCTCCCGTTCCTCTTTTCAGGACCCGACCACACACAGGCCACAAAGCCCATAACGCCTTTTTTTTATTATAAAAAATGCATTAAAAGATTACATTTCAAGCACCTCCGAAGAAAGGTAATATTCCTCTTTCCTGCTTAGTTTCTATCCTTGTCTTTTTGAATCGAGTTTGCCTGCTGCAATGGCTTGAAACCCCACCAACTATGTCTACTGCCCGAGAAGAGTGAAGGGCACCCAATAGCATTTAAAAGCATAGTGGACAATTTACATTGAAAAGTGAATCCCATCTCAATTACCTGGAAATTATATATGATGATCTCCTAGTGTTGTGCTATAAAAGAGTGGTCTTGTATAGCAGTCTTGACTCACGCGATGTAGGGATACGCCCGTCAAGGATGGATCGTTCTGTAGTCCACCTGCACCCAGAGAAGTTCGATCACCACAAGTGAAGATAGATGAGACTGGGCAGAAACCCTCGACTCTGCCACCTGGAGGCGATTAGAGAAGATTAATCGGACAAAACGGGCCTTCCTGTACTATCTAACGCCGATCATGTTCATTCCCTCTCATTCGTGACTGTAAAACCCCGTTTCCATTACCCGATTATACGGCACCGACTGCAGTAGGGCACCACCGATCAATATTTGTGGTACACCGACGTCAGATTGGTGAATAGAAACGATACATACAGAGAATACTGAAAGATTAATTAGGTATAGATATCAAAGGGAACTAAAAAAATCTCCGCTGTTTTCATCGGCCATAGAAACGGGCTTTTAGGGTAACTCAAATAATCTTCGCCGCTCCTATATGTCTACCTAGCTGATGCATGTGTGGCCATTACACTGTCATTCCTCTTGTTATAATTTATAAGGCACCGGATCCACCAAGCCTGAGCTAGAGCTGGCAGATGACCATGTGATAGCCATGTGGTAGTCGGCTATAGTCGGCAATAATTGTCATCCAGGAATGCTAGTCGCCTGAGATTGTAACCTCGGTGGATCAGCAAATAAACCCTGCACGATAGTTGGCGCCTACCGTCGGCCCATCGTCGTGTCCCTCAAGGTCGTGTCGCCAGAGCGTTTGCTAGCGTCTGCTGACCTTCTGCTGGGTCTGTTTTGGTGGATCTTCAGAAGTCGGACACGACTAGGACACGACCACTTGTTACTGTATGCCATTCGCGGCAACATCGGCGCTAAAATTGTGCAAATGGAATTCCACCGGGATTAGATATAGGACAAGTACAGCTCTCAGTAGACTATGGGTCTGTTTAGTATTCTACGAATGACAAGGAGAAGGGTCTTACAATTGTCCCATGTGGGCAAGTGTCGTTTAATGAAGCTAAGTATCGTCCACCCTGTAGGATGCAAGAGCTATATGATGGCTAGGTTTCGATTATTCAAGTAGGTGTACTTAAAAAAACCCAATAATTTAAACATTTAATTCCTGTTGGAATCAGATCGAGTTATGAAAATAGACGTTTGTAAGATATTAACCTATGTTTATGACTTTGATTTCAACATAATTCCTGCTAGGTGGCATCATCGAGATTATAGGAATCTTTGGGTTGCATTGATGTGCGTCTTTAGCACGGAGGCAGGAGAGTGGATTCTCAAGGCTCTAAGCGTAGTTTGTTGGTATAAACACTGACTCTCATTCGGTTTCTACTAAATATGTCAAAACTGTGGTAAACATTCAAAGCCAAAGAGGTAACACTTTTAGGTTAATTTGCGAGTGAAGTACGTTTTCCAGCGCGAAATGCGTATGAAAATGAACATACGGGCCCTGTTTTTTAGTCACGACATTCGCAACTTATGACACGTATCTACCGTCAGTGTGCTAGAGAGATACGATCATAGAGTGGTTGCGACAGTTTGTGAAGATACAACACGTAGGGAGGTTAAAGGTGTGCTATAGTCACGACACTCGGTGGCCAATGGAGCGGAGATAGTGGCCATAAGTGTCTTATGTCTAAGACCACTCTGGACATGTCGTAACAAACGCGGAACTTAACTTCCCGTAGGAATTAAGCAATGAAATTTTAACACGAGTAAGGTATACATATAACCTATAATTGTACCAAATATGAAGAAAATCGGCCGGACCGTTATGAAGTTATCGACGTTTGGATTTCGTCATAGCAAATAGTGCTCTGGTGGCCAGTATAACCCTACCATCACGTGATCTAATTTATGCGGTGACCTTGACATCGACTGCGCTTACTTCACTCTCCCTGCAGAGATTTGGCATGCTATACCCCGAAAGATCTGCTTGGAGAGTGCGTGTACGATATCCGATCGATAGCCAAATGTTTCAAATTCAATCGCCGATAACTTCAGAACGGTGCGGCTGTTCTTCTTTATATTTGAAACGATTATAGGTTATATGTAGCCCTTACTTGTGTTAAAGTTTCATAGCTTAAATCGCATGGGAAGCACAGGAAATCCACAGTAACGTATTATAGAACCTAAGACAGTTCTATACTTGTCTTAACTTCAGACTAATTTTGCCAAGATCCCTTGATTCAACTTACGACCCTGTCTATAGCACACCCGCTATCTTGTGTCTTGCAAACACACGTAAAATCTTGATCCGATCTCAGGCGATCGTAGACTTGCGATATCGTGACTAAAAAACAGGGCCCCGATCTCAGCCGATCGTATACTTGCGATGTCGTGACTAAAAAACAGGGCCCTGGTCAGTTGTGCAGTCGTACCCAGACATAACACCTCGTCACAAGTCACTCTAATTTGCGAGTGCCTCTGCACCTTTTTCAGGTTTTTTTTATTGTTTTTCTTGGAGTTGTCTGTTCGACAGATGTTGCCGATCTTCAACAGGGTCCAGTTTCACATTCACAGTAGTCTGAGTCTCGTTTGTCCAGATTGTGGACGTACAGATTGAGTTCATGGTAACATCGGTCTTTTTTTTCCTTTTTTTTTTTTTTCAAACTTTCCTTTATTGACATAAATTCTACAAACATTTTCCTCTGTATGCAATATTTGGTAAGTTGTCTTACTTGCCAACAATACCAGATATATGTCAAAATATATATGGCCAGTTCATACACATAATACATCCTTTTCAAAATCCTAATTCATGAGTGGGATATAGTTTTAAAAATTTACACGCATACATTGATCTGCTACAGGTTTACAGTCGGGTAGTGTGGTATCGGTTGGGAGATACAGGATACTGTGTGCTATTAGTAATTCTGCCTTGAGATCTTGAGTCTAGCTTTCAATAATGCTTTGAACTCATCTTTGTTGTTTGTCTTTCGAAAAGCAGCATTTTCCTGATTCCTGATTTTCGATGTTTTGTATTCAATCGAGTTCATATATATATATACTTTGGATATTGTTGTTTGTGGCCAGAGTCGGGGCATCAAACAGTCTAATGTCTCCTGCTTTTCTTCAAATACTTCTCTTGTTTGGACCTTAGGAAGGCCATTGCTAATAAATGGGAATCCCTCCTTTCCACTAATTTGTTAAATTTTGCTTCTTTATGCAAGTTCAAAGTTGAACTGTCCCATTTGCCATTCATGCACACCATAAGTCCCCTGTTTTGACACCTTTGAAGTTTTGTGGTTGACTTGGTATTGTGAAATAATATATCTCCTAGTTCCAAGTAAGGTAATACTTTAGACTTATAAATCATCAGTGCTTGGTCTTTGGTAAGGTACTTTTTTATGTAAGAAAGCATATACAACATGTAGATTATGTTTCGCACGATTCAAGACTCGTTCAATGTGATTCTGATAGGTCAATCTGTTGTCAAAAGTAATCAAACTTGTCTACTTGGTCCAGTAGGACTCCATTCACCATTAGTTTGACAGGTATAGTTAGTTTTTAGGCGTTGCGATGTTCCAAAGAACATTATTTTCGTTTTGGTCACGTTGGCGGTAAGGCGGTTATTATTGCACCACTGACCTATATTGTTTAAATCACTTTGTGTAATATCTTTAAATGGTGTGATTTAGGCTATGGACATAAGACTGAACTCAGTAGCATTGCTTTCATAGAAGAAGTGTATTATCGCTCATAAACGTCTCTCACGTAGTGCGGTAACGGTGGCGCCGCCTAGTGTACAGTAGGAATACTACATTCCTCCCTCCTTAAGCTACCAAGTACATAATACAATAATGTAACACAAATACACAAATACACAAATAAATGTGTATGACATTTACCAATTTACAAATCCATTTTGACAATTGGTTTCTTAACCCTTGAACTTCTACGTGGAGGTGGAGTTGCCATTCCAGGTGATTCAATATGAGGAGGTGGAGACCTCGGTATTGGAGTTTCTGCATGAATGGGAGTTTGTAGACGGACATTGGGTGACTCAGGTACATCTTCAACAGGCTCAGGTGGTTCAATTATACCTTTATCATTGTCCATAATAGGCAGTGTATCAGTAGTTGTTACATCTATACTAGTAGATACAAACTCAGATGGATCATATTCTGGAATATTATCTTGAACATGATCAGCCAATATATGATCAATATGCACAAAACGAGTAGCCTGTCCGATTTGTGCAACATAATTACGCGGACCACATACTTTCACAATCTTACCTCTAACCCAACGATCTGAACCTTTCTTGAGACCTTTTGTATTGTATTTGATACGAACTTTATCTCCTACATCGAAATGCCTTTCTCTGATTCTACCATGATATAACTTCTGTTGCTCTTGTTTCTTTTCAACATGTTCAGCTAGATTCGGTTTCACTAAACTTAACCTTGTTCGTAACTGACGCTTATACAACAATTCAGACGGAGTCTTATCAGTAGTAGTATGAGGTGTCGTACGATATTTGAACAGAATATTTGCTAGTCGATGTTTTAATGACAACTTTTGATTCTCAAGAATATGTTTGTTCAACATCTCTTTTATCAGTCTTACAGATCTCTCTGCAGCTCCGTTCGTCGCTGCATGATATGGTGGAGAGAGAGTATGCTTTATACAATTTTTATCACAAAATGTAGAAAACATTGATGAGACAAATTGAGGACCGTTGTCCGACACTAATTCTTCGGGTAAACCGTGTCTAGCAAATATCAATCTTAATTCGTCAATAGTTCTTTCAGCAGTTGTGCTTCGCATAGGAACAACTTCAATCCACTTGGAATGTGCATCAATCATAATAAGAAAATACATATTTTCCTTCTCAAAAAAATCAATATGAATTCTTTGAAATGGACGCCTCGGCCATTTCCATGAATACAATGGAGAGGTTGCAGGAAGAGCACGGCTATCCTGACAAATACTACAGCGGTACACAGCATTTTCTAGATCCTTATCAATACCAGTCCACCAAACATGTGACCTCGCTATACGCTTCATAGCACAAATACCAGGATGCTCTGTATGCAATTCATCCATTATACCTGTACACAAACTAGTTGGAATTATTACACGAATTCCCCACAATAGACATCCGTTTTCAATGGATATTTCGGATCTTCGTATAAAGTACGGTTTCAACTCTTCTCGATTGATATTTTCAGGCCAACCATTTGCAGCATAATCATAAACAATCTTCAGTATTGAATCGGTTTTGGTTTCTTTCGCTATAATATCAGCCTTTACAGGAAGAGTATCAACAAAATTGATACTGTATATCTTACTTTCTCTACCCACCTTCGAATTTTCATGTGGTAACCTTGACAAACAATCTGCATTAGAATGGTCACATGATCTACGATATTTGATATCATAATCATATGCAGACAAAACTATTGCCCAACGCTGCATACGGGCAGCTGCTAAAGTTGGTATAGCATTTTTGGGACCTAAAATTGTCAAAAGTGGCTTATGGTCAGTTTCCAGAGTGAATTTTCTACCATACAGATATTGGTGAAATTTCTTAACACCAAATATAATAGATAAGGCTTCCTTCTCTATTTGAGCATAATTACGTTCGGATGAAGTTAGAGTACGAGATGCGTATGCAATAGGTCGCTCAGTACCATCCTCATAAATATGACTTATCACTGCACCAACACCATAACTAGATGCATCGCAAGCCAATTTGAGCGGTTTCTTCACATCATAATGTGCAAGTAATGCATCGCTACTCAATTTTGATTTCAACAAATCAAACGATTCTTGCTCAGACTTACCCCAGCTCCATTTGACTTCATTACGAAGTAATCTGTTCAATGGTGCAACAATAGTAGACATCTGTGGAATGAACTTAGAATAATACTGTACCATACCCAAGAACGATTTTAATTCACTTATATTTGTTGGAGCGGGAGCTTCTTTGATAGCTGTGACCTTGTCCTGTAATGGATGTACACCATTAGCATCAATACGATAACCCAAGTAATCAACACTTTCTTTCAAGAACTCACATTTTTCTCTTTTGAGTTTTACATTGTACTTGGCTAGTCTATTCAGAACTTTCTCTACAAGTTCAAGATGCTCTTTTTCATCTTTTGCACGGATCAATATATCATCCTGAAAACAAATAACACCATCAATACCATGTAAGATCCTGTCCATGGTGGATTGAAAAATCTTAGAAGCAGGCTTAGCACCATATGCTAACTTAGTATAACCATAGACACCCCGATGAGTATTAATAGACATCAATTTTCTACTCTCATCATCTAGATCAAGTTGAGCATATGCATGCGACAAGTCGAGTTTAGTAAAGATTTCACCACCTGTAAGAGAAGACATTAGATCTTGAACAGTAGGTAAAGCATATTTTTCATCTTCAATACATTCATTCACATGTACCTTATAGTCGCCACATATTCTGACACTACCATCGGTTTTAGGTACAATAACAATGGGCGAGGCCCATTCAGTGTCCTCAGGGTTCATGGGTGTTATAACCTTGTTCTTTTCAAGTTTATCAAGTTCTGCATTGACCTGATCATATAAGGAGTAAGGCACTGGTCTTGCTTTGGCAAAATGAGGTGTGACATTGTCTTTGACCTTGATATGCGCCTTGAATCCTGAAATGCCCTCGTAGCTATCATGGAAAATATCCTCGTGTTCACCGAGAATATCGTTGAGTGTCTTTTCCTTACTCTCGATTCCAAAAATGTCATTCCAATCCAATTTGATTGCTTCGATCCAGTTTCGGCCAAACAGAATTGGTCGATTCACACAGTTCACAACTAGGATCGGTAGTTCCTTCTTTTGACCCTTATATTCCACATCACATAGCAATTCCCCACAGACATGTATGTGAGCACCAGAATACACACGTAGCTTAACATCAGATTTTTTTAGTTTCTTACCGCGAAAGAATTTCCGAAATTTGTCGCAACCCATAACTGTGTAATCTGCAGCGGTATCCACTTGCATTTGAATAACTCGGTTGTTAACTACAACATCAACTGTGTACTTTTTCTTAGACTTATCAGAGTTAGTGGAAAACAAGTTGTGAATGCCCAGGTCATCCTCACTATCATCACTAGAACCTGGTTGCTTGTCCATAGAATGAACTTTTCCCTTACTCCCTTTCTTAGAGGATTTGGACTTGCATGAATTAGCCAAATGTCCCTTATGTTGGCATTTGTAACATGTCGCATCTTTGAACTTACAGTCATCTGGACTATGATTGCCAAAACACCTAAAACATTTTACTTTCTTGGTACTCTTGCTAAACTGCTTAGATTTGTAAACCTTATTTACATCAGAACTAGCAGCACTAGCAGATAAGCTAGACTTAAAATCCTTGGATTTTTTATGAGATTGCTCCATTTGCTGGGCAATAGTACAAGCTTTCTTAAAGTCTAGGCCTTCTGTGTTCAACAGTTTATCTTGGATAGGTTGTATATTTAGTCCGCAGACAAAACGGTCTCGTAAAGAACGGTTGAGATTATCACCAAAATTACAGTGAATTGCCAATTCTTTGAGAGCCAAAATATAGTCATTCACTGACTCACCCTCCTTTCTGTTCCTAGTACCAAAATAAAATGACTCAGCTATTTCAAGAGGTGTTGGGTTGAAATGTTCCTCTAACTTCTTCACTAAATCCTCAAATTTAGTTTCACGTGGGACTTTGGGAGAAATAAGGTTAGCAAGCGTTGTATAACATTCCGCTCCAATTTGTGACAGAAAAATGCCCCTTCTTTTTCTAGTGATAATTGCATTTTTCGCTTCCTGTGCTACTTTCACTGCATCATCACCGACAAGTTCTACAGTAACTAAATCCTCTCCATCAAAATATGCCTCCAACCTTTCACAATATGCCTTGAAAGTCTCCCTTTCTTTGATATAAGGCCCAATATTACAAGGTGTAGCCATTTTGATCAAAATTTAGTACAGTGCAGTGCTTTTAAAACAGGTTGTTCACAGTACAAAAGTTCATCAGTAGTACAGAATGATGCTGTGGGCCTAGTGTCTTCAAAAGTGCACACACTATAGTTACATTCACTGTGACTCAGTACAGTGCCAATACACACCCACATCAAAGTCATCAAAATCTGCCAAATTTTATGTCCAGCCAGTTCCACTCACCACCAATGGGTTCCTTGAAGTCAGGAAAGTATACCTGCATAGATTAACAGCCTCAGTCGCCAATGTAATATCTTTAAATGGTGTGATTTAGGCTATGGACATAAGACTGAACTCAGTAGCATTGCTTTCATAGAAGAAGTGTATTATCGCTCATAAACGTCTCTCACGTAGTGCGGTAACGGTGGCGCCGCCTAGTGTACAGTAGGAATACTACACTTTGAATGATTCTTTGTATGTCTCCCGGATTGCCCCCCCCCCTTACATAGATAACGACATCGTCTGCGTAGAGTTGGTATTTACAGTTATGGATGGCATTATTGATGTTATTGACATATACTATGAAGTACAGGGGTCTGAGAATGGATCCCTGTGGAACTCCGCAATTGATTGGGCTAGATCAGAGGCTGTGTCATTGGCTGTAGTTTTCTGAAATCTGTCAGTCAGGTAGTCAGCACTTCATTTCAGGAGTTTAGGAAAAATACCGATTTATTCTATTTTGTGTAGCAGGATAGCATGATTGGTGGTATCAAACGCCTTGGTCATGTCGAGGAAGGTTGCTAATGTCATCATACCATTGTTCATATTTCTAAGGATATCGTCAGTCAGGTCAGACGTAGTCAGCACTGTCAAGTGGTTTGCTCTAAATCCTCCTTGTCTATAGTTGAGAAGATCAAAGCCTTCTAGCTAATTTATCATTTTTGGTGGACTATTCGCTCAAGGAGTTTACTAGGCAAAACTAACAGTGACACTAGTCTTAGATTATTTACCTCTTTTTAAATTACTTTTTTTGAGCGGAATTACGTTTTCGATCTTCCAGTCTTTTGGGAATTTTCCTGATTCAATAGAGAGATTAAAGAGATGTTGTGTCTGTAAGATATGAACCTCTAGATCGACTTTCCAGACCCGTGACGAAAAACATTATATGGCAGATGATTTGTTAACATCTTATACCTTATACCTGACGTTTGCACAACCCAAGTTTTTAACAAACCGAACCTAAGACATCCACCCCCCCCCCCCCCCCAGGAATCCCCCAAAGTCTAACTGTGTCTGTTCTAGTTGATTAAATACTGCCACTCAGGCCTACTGTAGATGTAGAGCATGATAACATCTGGTATTTCAATATATAGTACCCGGAAATAGACACTCTCTCGGTACGAATACAAGTGCAATCTCTCAACGGTTGATATTGTGAATATCCACGACATATAAGTACAACATACCTACCTTTGGGTTGTTTCCATAGAAACTGTTTGTGTTCTACTCCACCGTTTCTGGCCAAAACATACTCCAGGTTATTAATGGTAATACACATACTCACAAACTCGATGAATTGAGAAAATTGTTAAACAAAGAAAAAAAACACCAGGTGTCCTTTATAATAATAACAAATCATTATTTCGTTTCAGGAAGGTTATTTCCATAGCATACACAATAGATTATAGCTGCCATAATGGACCAGGAGAGTAAAAGTAAAATTTCATATATTACATATACAAGTGTATACCATAGGTAGGGAGCCCATCTTAGCTTAATTACATAATTGACTTAGTGTAGGACAGCTGAACAGGTCAATGAATAATTAGATGAAAAGAAAACATGGACAAAGTCCATATGCCTGGTGGTAACTGCACATGTGGTATGCATTCTATGAGAAAGTGAGGTTACAAGACAGCATTTAATCCATTAAATAGGATAATGCTCAGCTCAGGGCGAAAAATGTCTTGAGGCAGCCCCAGCCCAGGATGAATAATGGTTTCAGATTGTCCCAACTCAGGACGGGTAATGCCTTGAGTTTTCCTTACAGATAGATTATTAACGTATATCAAATAAAAATGCATGTTTTCATATTAGAAGCCCTTTGAGAACCAAAATTTAGGCAGTAAGTCAAAATGATAAATATAATATAATTACCAATGATCATTCCATTTCGATCATTTCGAAACAATGAATATTGTTGACAACCACAGTGTAAATGGATGTGTGAGTATACTGTATGGAGTGCTGTATTGTAATATAACTACGGTCAATAAACACTGCCTATTAAAGAAAATTGAGTATCTTCGCTTTATTTCTATTTCAAACTCTTTCTTAAAGGCTTTATTCATTACATTTACGATATCGTTGTTTTTATTAGGAATTAATGGAACATGAAACTTGCCGAGAATATAGGTAGGATATCGTTGATATTGCTGTAACATTGAATAATGTTACATCTGACATGTAATATCACGTGATGCAACAATCAAATATGACCTCTTATGAAAATCGGCGCGTCCTCTAGTGACATGCATGGACACTAGCACCTCTCCCAACTCATGGTACTCCGGAACAGACCCTTGCCTGTAAAGGGTTAATCTTGTGTGCCATTGCCTATTCTACGAAAGGATGGCTTGTACGAGACTAGTGGCTTTACTGTTCGTTTTGTCTGCAATGCTAAAAGGCGAAGCATCAGGTAAGTTTGGTCGCTTTCAATGTACTTGGTGTATTGTGAAGATAATGCTTACTCAAAATGGTGTAGTGTAGAACATATCAATATTGCATCAAGATATCTCCTCCCGTTTCTTCTCTCACCATAGACCTCCATTCACGAGAAGGAAGAGAGGAATTTGTCCAATCAATAATGTCGTACATCGAAATCAAAATGGGACATATTTCATATATTCTGTAAGGTATTTAGGTACAAAAAGAAGGCACCAAAACGCCAATCCTATAGACAACAATATATTTGTCTGACATTGTTCCCGCGCTTAAGAAAGGAAAGGAATATATAGAAGAACCACCGTAAAACAATATTCCACATGATCTTTGGGTTATTATGTATATTGTATGCAAAGGTCCTTAATCTGAGAATAGCTTTGATTTCTGAGTTAATGTGAATTGTGTTTATGTCATGATATTATCCGTTAGCGCAGTATAAAAATTGACTTCCCGCTTTGCTTTCAGCTTCTCTAGTAGATTGTAATCTGTTCTGTTTACGTTAGAGGAACTTAACTGCGTGGAGTAGTTGCAAAGTGACAACATATCTAGGTGACACCAATTCATTTTCTCATCCACTGATAAGAAGCCATAAAACTATCTTTACGTCTCTACTTTTCCATCGTTGTACATAGTTCCTAAGTGCCCTGTTTCCGTGACTAGTCAGTTGTTTCTTAAACTAACTAGTTCCACCATTGTGGTTTTCGGTTGCTCCTGTTTTTTTTTCTTGGTTATTCATTTAATTATCATTAGGCGTACTATACAAATTAAACTATTTTTTCTACAATCCAACTTCCTATTATGTTACCTTTGACTTCTTGGCCACCCAATTACTTTTCCATTCACTTCCATTTTTTCTTTTCTATTCACTTGAGACATTATTCAGTTTTAGTCCTCTGTCTGTCATCAATATAAACATAACTATCCGTCTTCCGTGATTACACTTCCCAGATCTCCTTTGTTTTCATTCTCTTTTTTCTGTCTCTTGGATGCTTTACTAGATTATTACTCACAAAATACAATCTTAGACCTAATCACTAATTAACATACAAACTTCTCCAAAGTACAGATTACAGCGTTTTAGCATGACACAAAGGATATTCTATGAGGTAGACCTTGCACCCACCAACGCTGATTCTGGTCCCGATATGCCTCATGATTTACTTTCCGACTAGATTAAAATTTCATCTGGAGGTTATCTATCCCTGCTGCTAGGAGTGAATTCTTGGAATATAATCAAAAGGATAATGATAAGTTCGGTCTTTCATCCATGAAATACGTCCCTCTGCAGCATCGGGAAGTACTTTCGGGACGAAAGACCGCGAACGGACATCAATTCGTCCTCAGTAAGTAAGTTTCCTTATGTTTTTTTATTCGCAGAACTGCCATGTGACCGGAGCTTCATGGGAAGTTTTGGGTCTGGTGTTCTCGCCAGTCCAAACTTTCCCTTCTACGTTTCCGCCTCCACTGGTGCCTGTGTGTATCGTGTATACGGTGCAGATCCTGCCGGGTCCCAGCCGGGACAGTCAAAAGTCGTCTGCTTAACGTTCCACCGTTTCAGTCTGCATGTTGAACAGGCGCCGTGTGATACCGTCTTCTTGGAGTTCCCCGGAGGTGCCAGATACTGCAATCAGGGTCAGCTAAGTCCAGACAAGAACCACATCGAAGCACCTGCAAGTGTATTTGAGAAAGATTTCTGCTGTAGGTCTGCCTGATAAATAACGTTTATTCTGATATAGCTATATAGACGTCAAGCAGGTTTCTTCGACTTATATCCAATCTATGCTTTTATCATAGATTAGAAAATCAAAGTATGATGCAGAAAGAGATGAAAAAAAATGAAAACTTTCTCCGAGAGAAAATGAGTCAGAAAAATTCGAAATGAAAAATAAGAGATAAATAAATAGATTGTTTGTATGAATAGGGAATAGTGGAAATGGAGTCATATAGATGCAATCTTATTTCCAAACCTGGAGGTACTTCATAGTCGTGACAATAGTTGATAGTGACTGCTTAGTGACCCCTTAGAGGTCATCGCATTCTATAGATAAATTATCAAAACATAAGGATCAGTCTCAGGTGTTGTGAGCTCTTGGTCACTGTTTTGCATTCCATAGTTGTGATCATTTGGGGATCGTTTCGTCCAAATGATCTCCAAACGGTGACAGGATCAGACTTGTCATACAGATCTGATATCCATACTAAAGTTCATACTAAAACCTATTAGATATTTACAGCAATGGATTGAGTGTTGTGAATTATGTGTCATAAGATTGGACTGATTTTATAAGAAATCGAATATGACCAAATCTACTGGTTAAATCATTTCTTTAATGGATCAAGACTTCACTTCGGGATAATAATTAACGAAGAAGATAGAAAGATGAATGAGCATGTATCTGATTCTGTATTTTACAATGATTAAAGGAAATAAAGAGACCAATGCTCACTATTAAAAAAAAAAGAAAAAAAAAAGATATTTACAGCAATGGATTCTATATGTATGTCATATCTCTCTATCCCAAATTTAATAATTTTCTCTTGAGTAATATTCTTTTTGTTGGGTCTTCTTACTATTGAAATAGCCTGTAGTGCAGGCAACTTTGACCAGAGGGTCTTGTGTATGCCTCAATGCATGTTACTTGTATGTTTACATACACTTACAGTGAACGTTTTGAAATGGTCAATATCAGTGATCATTTCAGCCCAACAGTCACCAGGTATATGGAATGCATTACAAAGACGATCACCCAAATGGTCTCCCAATCAATCCCTCTTTTTCCATGATCACTAATAAAGACGTCGATGTCTATAAAACACCTCCCTGATCACAAATGCATCTACCAACTGTTGATATGCATACAGAGGAGGTCTTGCTGAACTATTTGGGGGATCATGTCCATTCTTTTTGGTGGATGTTTTTCTGTGAAAAGACTCTGAAATCCTCTTTCTGCTATTCTATCAATGAAGGGGAAATAAGATGGGAATACAGGGAGGTGTATTTTAGTCATGGCAATCGTTGATAGGGAGCGTTTCCATTGCATAGTCGAATTATCACACCTGCCCATGTATGGCACAGCTATATACAAATGGATCTTAGACCATCGGTGATCGTTTCCAGCCAACAGGTCTGTTCAACACCTAGTCTATGAAACACCTCCCAGGTATAGGGTATATTTTCTCTCGAACATGGGATGATGAATGATGGGAGGACACACAAAGCTTCGAATTACCCATTCGTGAGAAGACCCCAAATCTTTGATATGTGTTTTTCAGGTATTCACTGAATATGATTTGTATATCATATGCAACTTAGAAATACTAACCTGCCTTATTCTCCACTCGAATTTGATAAATCAGTGTTATATCATTCCCAGGGTCAATAAATTCGACATTCATGGAAATAAAATTCAGCAACCCAAGCAAGTCAATCGTTCAGGGATTCTATGCTACCTTTACAGTCTCAAACCAGACATCAGACATAACAGGTAGTGTATCCTGCTTTATTTCAAACATGCAGTTTCACTGCTAAGAATACGCAACAATACTGAAAGACATTTAATCTGATCATCTAGCATTACATGACACCCTCTCAATGTTTACAATACCTATGATACAGCAATTCTTCATATGTTAGAGCTGGGACATATTGAATAATTTAGGTTTGTAGATAAAGACTCTTCTCTGTATGCTAATGAGACCCTGTGGGTCAACTTTATTCAACACTTATGAACGACCTTTCATCAGCTAAGACTGTCATAGCAAACGAGCTTCAATATTATTAAACGATAACCTTCATACGAGGTCTCCTTGTACTTTCGTACTTTCGCAGGCATAAGTTATTCAACAGACCCCTGGTGCCGTGATACTGGAGAGTGTATTTCTGATCAACACATTTTCCAGTTTGCCCAAGTTGTGGAGTATCATATCTTAATCTACCTATAGTATCAAGTATTAACATAAAGTCAAATGTATAAAGTTCAATGTCGGGCTTGTGTCGCATTTCTTGTTTGGCCTGGCGTCCATCTACTACGATAGAAATTTAGATCTACCGATATGGCACCGATACAAAAAGCAAATATCGGAGACATATCGGGAAGGTGCAAAATCGTAGACATATGTCTAGACATGCCACTTAACCACGCATTGTATGGTTTTTTTTATCGGTGTCTAATCGCAGAAACGTGGTCAACTGCCCCGATATTAGGTTACCTTCCGACGCCATTTTGATTTTGTATCGGGAGGTGTATCGGAGACTATATCGGAGCCATATCGTAGTAGGTGGACGCCGGCCCTTATTGTATAACAGGAAAGTTTCATCCGATAATGGATTGGGACCTTTGCCATAGTACAGTGAATTGTAAAGTCCTTTCATGCCATCGCATATATAGGTAATGGAAAGGCAATATGCAGCCTTTATTCTGATGGTTGTTTTCAAGTCCTTTGTAGTTTTACAAAGCTTATATGTATAATAAATCAGCATGGTTTGATCCCCAGGCACAATTGCCCCTAAAGCTATGGAAAGCATAAAAAATACCACAGACAAAGCCGACAACACAACACGCGATGAGCTCTCCACGGTCCAGCCTACAACCATGATAGGTAGCCTGTATAACCATCTCTTCAGTAATTTGTTTCTTGTTCTTTTTAGTTCATCTTCGTAAAATAAAACTTTGTGTTATTGATAAAAGAACTTATTGGTAGTCCGGTGTCTCTCATAATAATATTTAATTGTAAATCTATTTTAGATTTTGGTCCGGACTGCCACTTCTTAATGTATCCACTATGCTAATGTTGTGTAAGCAACCACATGACCTCTCCACATACCATGTGACCCCTTAAAATCAACCTGTTCGGTCTCCACACTCGTCAGAGACAGACATATCAGACATTTTTCACCAACCCACCCACATTTTATTTTTCATACCAATTTACATGTTACCAAAAATGTCATAACAGTACTTAGCATTTTACTCCCCATTCTACATAAACTATCTCAAAGACAAATTGTTATCTGTTTCGTTCTCTGTGATACACTAACGTGTGTTAATTATTTTATCTTCTTAAAAGGTTTGTGGTATTAATAAAAGCTTTTCTTGGCAATCCGGTGTCTCTGATATTATGACATATCAGTTCTATTTTCCTCCAGAGTCAGTGACTTCTAAAAAGATAGAGAACACAACATCGGATGGACCTCATACTGATTCCACTGTCGCCGACATGACCACAACAGGTAAAGTATTTATTCTTCTTTACAAAGCCCTACATTAGAATCCTTATTTATGAGATTTCAAAGCAAGCAGAAATTGTAAAGTGAATCCTTTCATGCCATCTCACATATTGTGAGATAAGTAGTGGAAAGGCAATTGCAGCGAACTTTCATTTTAATGTTGATACCATACAGCTGGCCAGTAAGTGTGAGACATTCGTGCACAGGTATATGATATCATCTCACCCGTGGTATTTTTGTTCCATGGGCTTAACATTGGGAACTCGTTCTCCATGCCCCTACAAGTATTGCAGTCCATTCTCCATGGTCTATATCCTGTGCAACATCCCTTCTTTTAGTATTTACAGGGGTGGTATAAATACAGAAAGCAACTCGGTTTGGTCAAAGAGGTCATTTAATGCTATATGATATTCACTCGGCTATCGCCTCGTTCATATCACTCCGCATTAAACTCGTGGAGAATGATGACTTTGACCAAAACGTGTTGGTTTCTTCTTTGATATGATTATCTGTATCTACAAGGTTGGGAACCCACTGAACCCCCTTGCTCGGAAAAGGAGTTCCTCTGCTTCACTGAACGAGTATGTATCAATTCGGCACTGAAATGCAATGGGTTGTCAGACTGCAGCGATACGTCAGATGAAGACTTCAGTCACAACTGGTGTCTAGGTAAGGAGGCTTATAATCATTGTCAATCAAATTAGGATTTCTCAAGGCGAGGAGATAGTTAAGTTTCTCTGGGAACCATAAAAAGTACGGTCAGTGTAGGCAATTGATATCAAATCACGATCGAGTCTAATTTAGAGGGAATATCGTTGGACGAGGTTTGTGTTGAGTCCAGGTAGAAAACACATGTGATATATGATTCTGATTCCAAAGTACCCAGGTATGGCGATAACGTTTCGTTAAGTACGCTTGGGAATCCCAGGCAACACAGCAGTTCACTTTCTTTCTTGAGATATGTAGCTCGTGATGTGGTGCAAAATGATGATAATAATAATAATAATAATAATAATAATGATAATAATAATGATAATAATAATAGTAATTGTTATAATGATAGTAATGATGATGATGATAATAATAGTAATGATGATGATGATAATGATAATAGTAATGATGTACGGGACCTGAGGTCGTCTATTTTTGGCGCCCTGTGTGAAGTAGCAGCCGTGCTATGTGTATGCATGCTCTGCTATTTTCGGCACCTTGTTAGGACCAGTCTTAACCGGTTATTTGGCCATCTAGCAGGTACCTAGAGTATAAGCTGGTTCTGTGGTAGTGAGAAACATCCCGGCAAAGCTGATTGGTCAGCTGGGTACCAGACTCACACAGGTAAACCAGTGGGGATCCAGCAGGATTCTGCACATGCCCAGTGAGACACATCAGGTGTATATAGGAAGCTTGCTGGAGCTCAGTTGGACACACTGGGGATGGAGGTACTATGTGCGGTCCCTCTACAGGGCTCTGTCTCTGTTCTCTGCCAGGGGTAGTATGACCTTCGGTTCCCTTGTGGCGGGGTCAGAGAGTCCCAGTTCTCTGGGAGGAGGGGGTTGACCTTCGGGTCCCCTCTTTGGATGGAGTCTGGGATACCAGGATGTGAGACCTTATGGCCTGGTCTTCCCTGAGTGATCCTGCGCAGCACCGCAGTGCTGGGTGGCTATGGTAAAACATAGCTGCAGGCTCACGGGTGGGGCCAGCACCGATGGCATTCTGGACAACAACTGTGGTGGTGCTCGGGAGGAGCTTCGGCTGTACCCGACACCCAGCCACTGCAATAATGATAATAATGATAATAATAATGATAATGATAATAATAACAATATACCCGGTATGACTGCTACATGAATTATGTTATATATACAGTATTCATAGAATAAGGCCTTGCAGGTCGCAACTTCACACATTATGATATAGATACTGCACGGCTTTTTAATAGGGAAGGAGAATTACGCTGGATGCAATTTTGCATCAGACTGCCAATTTCGAGGCATCACACCTAAAAATTGGAATCGTGTCAAATCCTCTTCCTCTGGACCTGCTTCAGACCACACAGGCAATCTAATTCACGGTAAGTTCTTTGGTTCGTTATTCATCCCATTGAAATTGCGATTTTAACTGCATATGTATATATGGAAGCAAAGTGTTGAAACGTTAAATTTTCAAAATTTTGTACGTAGACCAGCTCAATAGTTACATCTTCTCCCATGAGGCGGTCCCCCATTTTGAATTTGCATACAATGATGAAGTTATAATGGAAAGTGTCTTAATTGCATAAATTCTTAGTCCATCGATGTCGCATCTTTAGGGCGATCCAACTGAGAAATCTGAACATGAGCCTTCTCTGTTATTCAATTTGGCGATGATGAATTTGCCACCATTTCTGATTGCAAATCACTGGTCTATGGTTTCAATACGAAGAGATAAATTATCAAAATTGTCTGTATTTAATAGTAGCAAAATGACTGAATTTGAACCATTTTGAAGTGTCCCCCTCCTTCCCTGATTTTCACAGTACAAAATCATTTCATCATTTATCATGAGTCTACACATTACTTATACATGCAAGATCCGATCCCCTGGGAGCTAATATTCTTGTTGTCTTACGTTATCCAAACACAGGAATTCATGGTCACTTCATGAGTGCCGTGTTTACTTCATTGGAAATCATAGAGCTGAAGAACTCTGCTGATATTCCGATACCCGTCACGCCCACACCACGCTGTTTCCGGTTCTGGTACGTCATTTCCGGTAACGCCGCGGGGCGACTCTCTGTCGTCATCAGAAGGCATTTGGCGGACATTGGTAGGTCAGTCGCTGCGCATGTCTGGTCACGTGACGGACACCAAGCGGATGTCTGGTTACCTGCTGAGTTAGATATCCCTGAGGATGTCGATGAAATCATAGAAGTAAGTCCCAATCGTTTACGTTGTTTTAGAATTATAATTATGAAGTATGTCTTAGAATGATAATTATGAATTGTAAAGGGCATAGTTAGTGTCGCTGAATGGAATTTGTTCCGTGTTGTTTTGTGCCGGAGGTAATAATGAGTTCGAAGAACGAGGTGAATATTTCCGACGAAAACAAACAAGGAACAGATTTAATTCAGACACACTCACAATGTCTTCTTATCATCATATAGCTGGAAATAATTAAAGACGTCACGGGGTACAGAAAGAGCAAACTAATGGTTCGTGCGCAGTGTGCACAAACGAGATCTGTACAGCTGAATCATATATGTGGGTCATTCCCCCACAGGTATGTAAGGAAACAATGATCCTTACATGTGAGTTAATCATACCAGTGACTTTGATATCAACTACTCCAAATTTGGAAATGTTACTGCAATAAGTCTTTACCTATATGCTCCGACTAGCTAAAATACCACCGTAGACAAGCAGGCTTGAAACGACAAATATTGTAAATCAGTCAGATAAAGATAACGAACATTGTTCTTAAACATGATGATGAAGTTGCTTTATGTAAAGTAACAATAGTTATCTTCTATGGATGTGGAGGGAAGGGACTTTTTAATACATTGTAAAAAATTCAGTATAATATACGGGAAACTGCTGTAAACATGGACGGTATATTACCGTTATCCTATCTACATATTTCTAATGCTCAATTGTAGTACTTTTTGACTTGGTGTTACTTGAGTGTCATTTTTGCCCATAGATAAAACCACGGACCGACATGACGTATATGTCTGAATCTGCTATATTTCCAGCCGAATCAAATTGTCTAAAACGTCTGTAATCTCTCTCCTAGTTAAGCTTTCAAGGCTCAAAAGGTATCATTAGTGAAGGAAGTATTGCGATTGATGACATATCAATGACAGATGGTACCTGTTATGGAGGTAGGGCAACTTCACATACATCTTACATTACAGCATGTCACAGGATAACAGTGAGAGAATCAAATAGATGGTTTATTGATGAAACTTTGTACTTTGAAATTATGTATATCAGACTTATTATAGCCATATATAGTTGTCGCCCAAAGAGAAAAAACTAAAATACACCCTTTGTAGTCTCTTTGCGCTGGAGAGCAAAACAAATAGTCAGTGCTGAAACACCATAGAACATGGCAGGATTTGTGTTTGATTTATTCGAGAAGGTGGATAATATACACAATAAGCAATGGTTTTGTGGAAAGGCGGCTCTGTAAGCTACGCTCGTATATTACTAGGGGCCAACATCTCGTGGTTCACGGCCGTTCGTCTACAGAACCATGTGTATTCATATAATGTTTTATATATGTGTATATATGATCGTATCACTGAGTAGAGTTTCAATTATCAGGTGATATTTTTCTTTCCTGTTTCAGACGACATTTCTTCAACCTTTGAGCTGGGTACAGGTGGATGGGATCTGGGAGGACTCGACTCTGATAGTTCCTGGGTACGGCGCCGGGCGACGCCACCACCGCCCTACGGACCTTCTACTGATTGTAATGGAGGTAATGTGGGATTCAGGCGTAGAGACTAATGTACATGAGTCCCCAGTCTCAGGCAACTTTCCTGTTGTACAAATATCTCATAGCAAGGTGACATTTTTTGCTTTTCCCAGTCTCAAGGAAAAATGACCGATTGGGTCCACATGCAAGAACACCTCCGACAAAACCCCTTAGCGCAGGGTAGATTTTCGTGTGAATATTCACCCTGGAACTAGAGCACCCTTGAGGTGTGAAGTGTGTGGAATATATGTGACTCTACATGCTGGTTTCCGATTGGCTAGGTTGGCAATGGGTACATTTGTCTGACCGAAATGCCCCTATGTATTTAAAGTATTATTACGATAAAAAATCTCTTGATTTTGTACCTCGTGAGGGGTAATCATCGCTGACAATTACAGGAGGAAAACCTGTCTCAGGGAAATGAAACCTTGCCATTCAGATACGGAGCACGAAGGGTTTTAGTATGTACTTTATAGGTCGTGATGATATATAACTGTGTCTACTTGTTTTATTTTTTCATAGAGAAAAATGGTTTCTACATATATTCAAATTTCTTGGATGAGAATGATATTAAAACTTCAACAATGAGCAGTCGACCAGTGTCAAATCTTGACGGCTTCCCCAAGTGGTGTTTGTCGTTCTGCTACTTCATAGACGGGCCGGGCGATGCTACATGCAAGTAAGTCCAGAAATACATGTACATATTCTAACGTTTGGCAGAGATCCCAGATAATCTCAACATGAGCGGACCCATCGATGAAGGGTCCCAATGTTAAGCGGGATGAATCCTGCTGAAAGTCGAATTCTATTCAATACTTTCATTTGCTTAGTTCCAAACTGGGGACTAACAGAATGTAACGCGTTCCAATGCTTGTTCACAGGTACTTGAAAATTCGAAGTAGAATTGGAGGAATATCAGCAATAGCACATTAAGCAAGCGCAATTTATTGTAGAGTTTGGATTTTTCGCTCACAAACACAATATTACTTGGAGCTATAACAGATTGCAGAAATTGTGAAGTCTCTTCATCCCTTTGGGCTGGATCGGAGTTGGGGTAGAATAACTGTGTATAATGGGTTGGTTGTGTTTTTCACTAAAGTCATGCAAAGAAGAACCCATATCAGAACTCATATCTGGCCGAGTGTTTTTGCATAGATATGCTCCAGTGCACCTTTCATCCAATATTACCCTTCTATGCAACTGTACTTTTAGGGTAAAGTTGAAGCTGGTGAACGGTACAGAGAGCATAGTCTCTGAGATAGCAGAGAAGACATTGATGACATGGAAAAAGCGTACACTGGAGATAGCTGGTGTAGACACACCATTTCAGGTAATATCTGTAGCTCTCATACCTACCACTCTAAGATACTCATCGGTTTGATAAAGATTATTGTTATAGGAGACTCCATCCGTCTGAGAAAAACAGTGAGCATAACAGGAATGTAAGAGGAAAACAAACTGCGCATTTAATATGATAAGTGTTATGAATTCACAGACTGGAAAATAGTTGCCCCAATGCTGTTAGCTTGGAGGGGATATTTTCGAGGCTGCGAGTTAGTAGCAACTATCAGTTTAATCACCTGCTCAGTTTTCATTTTATTATGCACACTTCCATGTGTTTTAGATAAATGGGAAATTATATGTTGTCGCCATTTTAACTCCAATTTGGGCGTGCCTACCTTGTCAGTTTTAAGCTGATACCCTCCATACATTAATGGTCAATGGGTCTCAAAGCGGGCCGTACATGCCACACTGCTTAGTACATCATATCTTTTTACCACTATGAAATATGATTTATTTACGATACATTAAGTACAGGTTAGTAACCAACGCTAAGATCGCAATTCTAAATTACTATGGTTTGTATTTCTTATAGCATCCTTTCTAATTGGTAGTGTTGGTAGTCTGCCATTAGAATTCGTAACAGAAAGTTGTGGCCTTTGAAGTCCAATGAATAACAGATATTTGATAGCAACATCCTAGTGCTCAAGATCAGTTAAGTTTGTCTATCAAAGTTGGTTGTAGTAGTTTCATAATATATTCTTTGGGCTTTTAACTTTAGCTAGTATCAATAAACCGTGTTTATACTAAGTTATGATTGTAGGTTATCTTCGAGGCAAGCAGTGAATCATTAACACAAGCGGTACAAATAGGACTGGACAATATAGAGCTGATTCCACTTGATGGACCTGCTTGTCATGGTTTGCATTTTACTTTATTTGTGCATTTGCTCAATTTAGATATATATATTATGTAGTGGTAATTCGAAATGGTCGGTGAATAACATTGCTCCTTGGTAGTTACACGTGCGGTTGTAGACTATGCTGCATGGAGTTGTCCCTATGGTTTCACTGCTGTTTAAAGCAATACAGACGGCATGGATTGACCCAGCAGCCAATGACTACATTCAGAGTAAACCACGACCTTCACCCTGACCTCCTTACATAGTGTGGAAAGCGCATTAGGACGGTTCTACAGTCTATTGTTGACCTGAATTTCTCGGGTCAAGATCTCCTCCTAAGTGCTCAATTTACACATTTACAATGAGGAAAACTCGAATAATCCTTAGTTAAGAAATATGTTGGAGCTAATTTGCATTTTCATTCATGCAAAACTCTAAAATGTCTTCATATAATGATAAATACATAGAATAAATGACCTAATATTAAATTGTTTCCCTTTACAGTCAAGGAGACACTGCCTCCACCTACTTCTACTCCTGTATCTTCAACTCAAGGTATCTAATGTTCGATAACATTTAAATTACCAAAGAAAACTAATAGGACTCTAAACTATTTGTTTCGGCGACAGAGAAAGGTATCATTGTTGTATATCCCCACCTACTGCAGTGAACAAAGTAAAGAGAAAGTATATGATTGGTTGCTTCAGGGCTTTTTGGCTCTCATGAGCCTGGCTCTTAATTTCAAATTTGAGATACAGATTTAATATTCTGGCTACATTTGATAAGTTGATCAAAAGTGCAAACTGAGGTTACATAATGTAAATCATTGAATAATTAACTTAAGATGCAAGTTTTGATACTAGGAATGTTCTGGATTCTGGTCTTTTAGATTTTGTTCCATAAGATTAATCGGCATTTGTACAACTTTGCAGGTAACAGGTCGCACAGAATGTCATTCGCACTGGCCATCGCTGTTCTATTACTAATATACCTCTAGGGCGAGGAGAAACCAAAGAAGCACACAGATATCACTGAAAGTATTTTACTTTCCTAGTGGGAATGACTCCCTCGTGTAAATGGCGGGCCTAAAACTCCAGTCACGAACTCCAAGTATATACATGATGCATACAAAAAGCCATCTAAGCCAGAGTAATTCCTCAATAATCCACTACGGATTCTGCAAATTAGTTATTGAACAAAGGTAGGCAGTGTAGCTGTTTTCATGCCTGGTACGGAGTCTCACAAGGTTCTGTTTGGGCCCTGTACTCTTGATACTCTTTTTCTCAATGATCCCTGTCATTGCCCATAAGAGGAGCTGTACTTGCTTATATATATGTATATGTATCTTGTGATTCTTCTTATATGTATTATGGAGTGTCTTGATTGTTACGAGGCGCATCGGCTTTATGTACACGTGGGACATTAGACTGTTTTCCCACGTACAAAATGATTATAAAAGATGAAAAGCATGGAATGAATGCAGGACTATTATTTACATAGATGGGTGAAGGACAATCGGACAGGGATGTCAACTTACCAATGCAAATACTAACATATCAACAATGTTACTCATTACCGTATTTGAGAAGAAGAAGAACATTCTATATGTATAACGTCTTCTATATGCATACCTATATTTCACAGTGACATTAAATATTCTAGTTGTGTACCGGACCAATCTCGATTATGGGTGTAAATATCGTCGGAGTAAAAATGTTTTCCATTACTTCGGTGTTCTCCATCCATTCACCTCCTTTGTATTTATAACCACGATTGAACAACGTTTTGTCTGCTCCATGACAGAAAATATCAAGAACAATATTTCACACATCAATAATGCGACCGAGAGAATCTGCTAAGATTTTTTTTGGTTCTTTATTGCCATTCAACAAATACAGGTCGTTCTTCCAAGCAATAGACAATGAACTTATCTTAGTTCTTAAGAACTATACATGATGAGTTGTTGTTGTTTTAAGCATATCAGTATACTGTTGTACGTTTAATTGCCTATACGTCGACAGCATTCTGACAAGATAGTTATCTTATTTAAATGAGAAATAACTATTGGGTTGTTATTAAATGCCAGATCAAAGGAGGTATTATCTTACGATCAGGACTCACCAATATAGGCCATCTCTCTCGGAATTCGAAACATGAAAAGATGATCCTCCGGTATACATACAAGATAGGTAATATCCGAGCGAATGCGAATATTACTTATAAAGTCTAGTCCGAGGAGATTACCAGTTAACATTGTATTTATCTTTCAGTTTTGCAAATTTAAGTTATCAGAGAAAGGCGATACTTACTGCCGATGATCTCAAGAACTATTTCTCATGCAAAGGGCTTTTTACCCGTAATCTCAATCTTTGAGTAGGCCAGAATTTATGACCAACCGTAATCCCTGCCCTCCATATTACACACTCCCTATAGGTTTATTATGGAGACTCAGTATTAGGTGGATAATAAAACTGTAATTGACAAAAGACGGTATACACACAAACCTTTATTTTAACTTTTTTTTTAAAATTTGTGTCTGTATTTTTATATTAGTATTTTCCTGTATTAATCCAGTTCCGCCATAATGTACTGACGGCAAAATTGTTCAGCCAAAACAAGCCAGAAATAGAATATATTACTACAAATTCTTTGTACGTGCGATATAAAATGGAAATAAAACTATTATAAAAAAAGAAATTCATATTATTCGATTCTGTAAGACTTTTTCAAAGCACAATATGCGTCGAGGGTGTTGGCTTAGTATACATTGCTTAACATTTTACATCATTTGGTCCTACAAAGGGTGTGTCGAGGGATCTGGATTCTGGGTAAGGGCCAGTATGGGTTAAGGTCCGGCCAGTATAAATCCCCAGGATTGCCCAGTTCTTGTGAACCTCAGTGGAACCCCAGAGCACTTGGAGAACGCCATTTCAGCGCCGCCGAGACACTAAGCCTGATTTTTATGGGAATTTACGACGTCTTATCGTCGTACATTGTTGAGAAGGTCTGGGCAGTTGCCTCGCACCACTCACTCTCCATTCAAAGTGAAGCTATTACGAGTGGGCCTAAACCCGGTCGCCTTCTTGTGTGTTTCACTTTTATTGGTTTTTATCACGTTGTTGTGGAGCTATAGACTGACCGCCTGCACGGCTACGAGAGTAGAGTGATAGCAGGCCTCCCGGGAGGGCCTCCGTCAACACGTCGCTATGTGTCGCCACTTACTGCGAGCTGATCCTTGGAGTATTCTATATTACGTTGATTAGTAGATAGTAGGACGAGATCTTCTTATCCATGGGTTAGTCCCCATTGAAAATGAATGGGCCCTCACTAAACATCACCTATTGTTTATCACTGGCGGCACGGACCTATACTCTATGGATAGGAAACCTAGCTTATCTCTGTGTTTGTTCTGTGATGTGTCCGACTCGGCTGCATTCAACATCTCCTAGTGGCCTTTATTGGAACTACCAGACTTCTAGTGGCGCCCCTAGTGTCAATAAAGCACAACTTTTGGTTCCCTAGTGGTAAATTTATGAACTAGCATTCTTGACACATATAGTCCAGGAGATGAGGGGGTGATTTTGTCGCGAATGAGTAGAAAAGGTCTGATGGTTGTTTCTAAAGCAGAAAATCATGCTGATTTCAAAAACCCATTTCTTACTCGCTGCAGCCCGTGGGTTGAACCTGTAAATTGACGTTATTTACAAAAAGTTGGAAAATAATTAAAAAATTAATAAATCAGTCCATAGTGTCCATTAAGGCAAAGAAAATATAAAATAATTGTAGGTATTTTTTATTGATTTTTTAATTATTTCCCAACTTTTTGTAAATAACGTCAATTTACAGGCTCAACCCACAGGCTGCGGCGAGTAAGAAAAGGGTTTTTGAAATCAGCATGATTTTCTGCTTTAGAAACAACCATCAGACCTTTCGTACTCATTCGCGACAAAATCACCCCCTCATCTCCTGGACTAATACTGTCGCTCAACAATACTGTCCCTCAACCATACTGCCCCTCCACCATACTGTCCCTCAACCATACTGCCCCTCCACTATACTTACCCTCCACCATACTGTCTCTCCACCATACTAACCCTCTACCATACAACTCCTCCACCATACTGCCCCTCCACCATACTGTCCCTCAACCATACTGCCCCTCCACCATACTGTCCCCTCTACTACACTGCCCCCCCACCATACTGCCCCTCCACCATGCTACCTCTCCACCATACTGCCCCTCTACCATGCTGCCCTTCCACCATGCTGCCCCTCCACCATACTGCCCCTCCACCATACTGCCCCTTTCCCATACTGCCCCTCTACTACACTGCCCCTCCATTATACTGCCCCTCCACCATACTGCCCCTTCGCCATACTGCCCCTCTACCATACTGCCCCTCCACTATACTTCCCTACATCCTACATCCCTACATCCTACATCCCCACATCCATACATCCCTACAGCCTACATCCCCACATCCTGACATCCTACATCCCCACATCTCCACATCCATTTATCCTACATCCCTACATCCTACTTTCCCACATCCCTATATCCCTACATCCCCACATCCTACATCCCCACATCCCTACATCCCTACATCCTACATCCCCACATCCCTAAATCACTACATCCATACATCCCCACATCCTACATCCCCACATCCCTACATCCTACATCTCCACATCCATAAATCCATACATCCCCACATCCTACTTCCCCACATCCCTACATCCCTACATCATTACATCCATACATCCCCACATCCTACTTCCCAACATCCCACATCCCACATCTCCACATCTATACATCCCCACATCTCCACATCCATACATCCCCACATTATGTGGGATACATGTATGGATATATGGATGTTGAGCATCCACCTCACATTCACCACACCACGGCCGTGGCGTAGTAGTGTCACTTTAGGGGGGTGATCGTTGAGTATTTTTTCCTAATGTTATTTCTATGGCGAAGCTTGTACAAGGGGTGAGATAAATCCTACATCCCTACATCCTACATCTCAACATCCATATATCCATACATCCCACATAATGTGGATGTAATGATGTAGAGATGTTCGGATGTGGGGAAGTAGGATGTGGGGATGTATGGATATATGGAGGTGGAGGTGTAGGATGTATAGATGTGGAGATGGTGGGATGTAGGGATGTGGGGATGTATGGATGTAATGATGTAGGGATATTGGGATGTAGTGATATAGGGATGTGGGGATGTAGGGATGTAGGATGTGGGGATGTATGGATGTAGTGATTTAGGGATGTGGGGATGTATGGATGTGGGAAAGTAGGATGTAGGGATGTGTGGATGTGGAGATGTGGGGATGTAGGATGTGGGTGAGTTTGGGTGACTTTAGATGACGGCGCCACCGAGAAATGACTGATTTTCAGGGGTTCACCGGTGAAAAGTCAAAGATTAAAAAATGTTCGCACTCAATCGGGCCTTTCTAAAGTATTTAGCTGTCTTCTCCAATATAATACCTATTCAGAACAGTTAGAATTATATTCCTAGCCCTTCTGGGTTTTTCCAAACTTATGGCAGAGTTTGGGTGATTGTAAATGACGGCGACACTGAGTTTGACTGATTTTGAGGCGTTCACCGGTGAAATGTCAAAGTTTCAAAAATGTTCCCAGTCAATCAGGCCTTTCTAAAGTATTTAGCTGTCTTGCCCAATGGGATACCTATTCAGAAGAGTTAGAATTATGGGTCATTCTCATAGAACCAGTGCAAGTAGGATTTTTTTTGGAAAAAAAAAAATTGGGGAGGAGGTTAAAAATTATTATGTGGTGCTAATCTCTACTGGGTGGGGCAACTTTCCCTGAAAAACTATTAGTTAAATATTATAAATGTGGCCATGGTGCACCTTATAACATTTGTATATGAAAAAGTGGTCTTGCAGCGTGACCGGGCACCCGAAATTAACGTAACTAATAGCAAACAAATAAATTTTCATTATTATATAATTTGAATCGTTTATAATATGAAAATTCAGTGGTATTAGTGAATTTATGGGTTTTTTCAATGGCTAAATTTCAATTTTACATACCGTACCTACCAAAATAAGAATTGTTTTACTTTTAGAAATGAGATTTATAGCAATTTCTAATATAACGATCGCTGTGGACAATAGGAAAAAAATTATTTAGATAAATCAACTCCAGTACCTTATACCTTAATAGATACACTTTCATATGAATTATTGCAAACACTTTCCAAAAATTTTTATATTTCTCTAAATCTTTATTAAAAAAGAGATAGCAAAACGGTCACTCTGCAAGATACGGTCACGCTGCAAGACCCCTTTTATACTTTTATGTAATTTTTTTTTTAATTTGGAATATTTTTTGCTGATAATAATATTTCAACAATAAACTCTTAGGAAAAAATAGAATAAACACCCTCTGGTATGGTATAAAAATAGTTAAATATAAAAACCGGCTTTTCCAAGGCATTGGTTTGTCGATTTTTGGTGATTTTTGACCTATTTTGACCACCTGGAGACTAAAATATTGGTATATTGACCAGTAAAACCTATATATCCCCCTCACCATACTGCCCCTCCACCATACTTCCCCTCTACCATAGTGCCCCTCTACTATACTGTCCCTCCACCATACTTCCCCTCCACCATACTGGCCCTCCACCATACTGCCCCTCTACCATACTGCCCCTCCACCATACTGCCACTCCCGAATACTGCCTCTCCACAATACTGCCCCTCTACCATACTGCCCCTTTACCATACTGTCCCTCTTCAATACTGCTCCTCCACCATACTGGTCCTCAACCATACTACCCCTTCACCATACTCCCCCTCCACAATACTGCCCCTCTACCATACTGCCCCTTTACCATACTGTCCCTCTACAATACTGCCCCTCCACCATACTGGTCCTCCACCATACTGGTCCTCAAGCATACTACCCCTCCACAATACTACCCCTCTACCATACTGCCCCTTTACCATATTGTCCCTCTACAATACTGCCCCTCTACCATACAGGTCCTCAACCATTCTGCCCCTCACACATACTGCTCCTCACCCATACTGCCCCTCAACCATACTACCCCTCACCCATACTTTCCTTCAACCTCCATACTGTCCCTCAACAATACTGCCTCTCAGCCATATTGCCCTTATACTATACTCCTCCTCTACCATACTGCCTCTCACTGATATTCCCCTTAATCCATACTGCATCTCTACCATCATGCTGTTCTTAATCCATATTGCCCTTAGACCATACTGCCCCCAATCTTACTGCCCCCAATCTTACTGCCTATGCTTCCCCTCTACAATACTGAACCTCCGCCATACTGCCCTTCAACCATACTGCCTCTCCATAATATAATACCCCTCTACAATACTGCCCCTCTACTATACTGCCCCTCCACCATACTGGCCCTCCACCATACTTCCCCTCAATCATGCTGCCCCTCTACAATACTACCCCTCCACCATACTGCCCCTTTACCATACTGCCCCTCTACTATACAGTCCCTCACCTATACTGCCCTTAAACCATACTGCCCCTCAACTTTACTGATCCAAACCATACTGCCCCTGATAGAGGTACTATAGTGGCAGTATGGTTTAAGGGCAGTATCATTTAGGAGCAGTATGCTGAGGGGCAGTATCGTTTAGGGGCCATTCATAAAGTATGTACGCAGCTCCTAACTACACTGCCTCTCACCCATACCAAAGTATATCAGAGGGGCAGTATGGTGGAGGGGCAGTATGTGGAGGGGCAGTATGTGGAGGGGCAGTCTGGTTGAGGGGAAATATGTTAGGACCAATTTATAATAGTATGGTCTAAGGCCAATATGGATTAAGGACAGCATGATGGTAGAGATGCAGTATGGATTAAGGGGAATATCATTGAGAGGCAGTATGGTAGAGGAGGAGTATAGTGTAAGGGCAGTATGGCTGAGAGGCAGTATTGTTGAGGGGCAGTATGGAGGTTGAAGGAAAGTATGGGTGAGGGGTAGTATGGTTGAGGGGTAGTATGGGTGAGGAGCAGTATGCGTGAGGGGCAGAATGGTTGAGGACCTGTATGGTGGAGGGGCAGTATTGTAGAGGGACAATATGGTAAAGGGACAGTATGGTAGAGGGGCAGTATTGTGGAGGGGGGTATGGTGAAGGGGTAGTATGGTTGAGGACCAGTATGGCGGAGGCGCAGTATTGTAGAGAGACAGTATGGTAAAGGGGCAGTATGGTAGAGGGGCAGTATTGTGGAGAGGCAGTATTGGGGAGTGGCAGTATAGTAGAGGGGCAGTATGGTGGAGGGTCAGTATGATTCAGGGGTAGTATGGTGGAGGGCTAGTATGGTGGAGGGGCAGTATAGTAGAGGGGCAGTATTGTAGAGGGGTTTTATATTGTGGAGAGGCAGTATGGTTGAAGGGCAGTATGGTGGAGGTTCAGTATTGTAGAGGGGAAGTATAGTAGAGGGGCAACATGGTTGAGGGACAGTATAGTAGATAAGCAGTATGGTGGAGGGACAGTATAGTAGATAGGCAGTATGGTGGGGGGACAGTATTGTAGAGGGGCAGTAAGGTAGAGGGACAGTATTGTAGAGGGGCAGTATGGTGGAGGGACAGTATGGTAGAGGGGCAGTATTGTAGAGGGGCAGTAGGTGAAGGGGCAGTATTGTAGAGGGGAAGTAGGAAGAGCGGCAGTATGGTGGAGGGGCAGTATGGTGGAAGGGCAGTATGGGTGTGGGACAGTATATCAGAGGGGCAGTATGGTGGAGGGGCAGTATGTGGAGGGGCAGTCTGGTTGAGGGCAAATATGTTAGGATCAATTTATAATAAGATTGTACCGGTTGACAATTTCATAATAGGAAAAAGTGGCATTTTAATGGTAAAAACCACTCTGTAAGAGGCAGCCATCATTTGGGGCCTCTGAATACCATTTTCGCCATATAAAAAATTATTATTACGTACAATAGTGCTGAATTTTGTATTAATTGCTAGTAGGCATGTTAGGAACAATTCTGAAAAAAAATTGTACCATTCAAAACTTGAATAAAACTGTAAAATGGCATTTTATTGGTAAAAACCACTCTGTAAGAGACAGCCATCAGTTGGAGCCACTAAATACTATGATCACCATACAAAAAATTAATAATTTACATAAAATAGTGCTGAATTTTGTAGTATTTGCTCGTATGCATGTTAGGATCAATTCATGATAAGATTTTACTGGTTGAAAATTGAATAATAGGAAAAAGTTGCATTTTAATGGTAAAAACCACTCTGTAAGACATAGCATGATAAGGGCGGTCACGTAGCAAGAGATACCAATGGTCAGAAAATTATCAGTTTGCAGCTTTTATTCAATATTTTGCTTTAACAAAGAATTTTTTATTGTTGTTTCCCGATAAAAGTACTCACAGTTCTAAATAACTATGACAGTTTGATTAGTTAAATATTGTAATTTTAAAAATCATTGCAAAATAACTGGATTTCTCTTGAATACATGAAAATACAGCCAAAAACTGGGTTTAAGTATAAATAACAAATAAAGTAAAATGGAAGAGTTTGGTTTTGGTTAAACAGTTAATTTTTTTTATCAAGAGTTACTTCTAGGCACTATCTCTTCAAAAACAGTATTCATTAAATTTCATTTTTTACCCATAATAAATAAAGAACGTTCTAATAGTCTGGTCACGCTGCAAGATAGGCAGTTTCACCAACCTTTTCCCCAATAGAACTTTTTCAAATTTTTTTAAATTTTGAATATTTTTTGCTGATAATAATATTTCAACGTAAAACTCTAGGGATAAATAGAATAAACACCCTCCAGTATGGTAAAAAATTAGCTACATATCAAAAAAGGGTTTTCCAGGGCATTATCTTGTCTATTTTTGGTGATTTTTGACCTATTTTTACCCCCTGGAGACCAAAATATTGATATTTGACCAGTAAAACCTATACTCCCCCTCGAGCACTCGGCGAGATCTATCATTTAAAACAGAAAAAATAAACATTGAAGACACTGTGCAAAAAATTGAATGCAGGAAACGACTAAAATTGGAGTTGCACTGGTTCTATGAGAATGACCCTTATATTCCTAGCCCTTCTGGGTTTTTCCAAACTAACGGCAGAGTTTGGGTGACTTTAGCTGACGGCGCCACCGAGAAATGACTGATTTTGAGGCGTTCACCGGTGAAAAGTCAAAGTTTCAAAAATGTTCCCACTCAATCGGGCCTTTCTAAAGTATTTAGCTGTCTTCCCCAATATAATACCTATTCAGAACAGTTAAAATTATATTCTTAGCCCTTCTGGGTTTTTTCCAAACTAACGGCAGAGTTTGGGTGACTTTAGATGACGGCGCCACCGAGAAATGACTGATTTTGACAGGTTTTCAAATGAAAAGTCAAAGTTTCAAAAATGGTCCCACTCAATCAGGCCTTTCTAAAGTATTAAGCTGTCTTCCCCAATATAATACCTATTCAGAACAGTTAAAGTTATATTCCTAGCCCTTCTGGGTTTTTCCAAACTAACGGCAGAGTTTGGGTCACTTTAGATGATGAAGCCACTGAAAAATGACTGATTTTGACAGGTTTTCAAGTGAAAAGTCAAAGTTTCAAAAATGTTCCCACTCAATCAGGCCTTTCTAAAGTATTTAGCTTTCTTGCCCAATGTGATAGCTACTCAGAACAGTTGAAATTACATTCCTAGCCCTTCTCGGATTTTCCAAACTAGTGGCAGAGTTTGGGTGACTTTAGATGACGGCGCCACCGAGAAATGACTGATTTTGAGGTGTTCACCAGTGAAAAGTCAAAGTTTCAAAAATGTTCCTAGTCAATCAGGCCTTTCTAAAGTATGTCTTTTTTTTTCAGTGTTTATTCCATTTCCATCCACATATACAGTGATTGATATTAGCCACATCAAATGATCTTAACAGTAATTCTATCATAATTGTGAGTGAGTGATAAAGCCACTAACACCTATTTCCGCGCGCGCGAATGTGCTAAAGTATTTAGTGTCTTCCCAAATATAAAAACCTACTGAGGACAGTTAAAATTATATTCCTAGCCCTTCTGGGTTTTTCCAAACTAATGGCAGAGTTTGGGTGACTTTAGATGACGGCGCCACCGAGAAATGACTGATTTTGATGGGTTCACCGGTGAAAAGTCAAAGTTTCAAAAATATTCCTACTGAATAAGGCCTTTCTAAAGTATGTCTTTTTTTTTCAGTGTTTATTCCATTTCCATCCACATATACAGTGATTGATATTAGCCACATCAAATGATCTTAACAGTAATTCTATCATAATTGTGAGTGAGTGATAAAGCCACTAACACTTATTTCCGCGCGCGCGAACGTGGCGCCGCCTAGTGTGAAAAAACGGAAACACGTCGGCGATTGTAGCGCCTCTCCTGGCTATAGGGAGAAGCCTGAAGACAATGCCGAGTCCAACACCTACGGGCCAGAGGCGGTCGGTTGCCAATCCATGTAATATAAGTCCGTGCTGGCGGTAAACAACAAAAATTTCCCCACCAAGAAATGATAATCAATATTTTCGTTTCAACGAGAAATGATTTTAACTAAGTAAACCACGCCCATGGTTTACGGATTTTCCAAACGCATTTTCGAATTTCTAGGAATGTAAAATGACCGTGGGTAAGAAATACAACAATCGATGGTTTTGGAACCGTTGGCTCTGTAAACCACTCAATGTTGACGACGTTATCACTCATGTATTACTACGCGTCAACCCCTCGTGGATTACGGCCGCCCATTCAAACAATCATCGGTTATTATCTATATTTATAGTGATCATAACACCTGATGTGCTCTGAAGTGCGGCTAACACTGTGACATTTGGAAAGGAGAAAAGTACCTCATTGACCCACTCGTGCTTGATACATTTTGGATCCTAGAAAGGCTGTTAACCGGGTACAAGAGAGCTACAGAAAATGAACCATACACTGAATAATTTGTTATTCATTTACAATTCCACGCTCATTCATCAAAGATGAACATACCATTTGCTTCCTAGCTTTAAATAAACCATTCTACAGCCTTACGATGTATTGTCCATATGGATCCCCATGTAAGATGCAATGCGTTCACAATATTTTATCAGGAATATTCAAATGTGTTAGGTCCGATTTCGACTTTTCCTTTTGCGAATGTATGAAATACAGACCTGATACAAAATATGAATCAGCCCATTATCCAAGGCGTATAATTTTCGAATGTTATGAACTTGTAATCCTTTCCATTAATGCGACATAAAACCAGCAAATACTGTTGATGGCACAGAAGATGAATGTACCACCCCCAAAGAGCGAGAAAGTAAAATGTAAGCATAGTTCCTGAAACAACTGATAATGAACAATGATTGTCCTCTATCATATCATGTAGTACTGCGCATTGACGCAAGGTGGAGCGACAGTGCGAGCATACCTTTCAGTAAATGATAGTTATTTCTCCAGATGCGATAGGCATTGTTCATTGTACACTGGTCAGCCTAGCATTGTGGTTATAGAATTTAGAGCAGTACACCTATATTCTGGACTGTGGGTTTCAGCGCAAGAATGTTGTTTTGGGCAAGATATGATGGCTTGGACAAACTACAAGTAAAGAACAGATAACGTCAAATGCTGTCCTATTGGTAATTTTGGGCATTTTTTCACCAGAATTTACCAAGCATTAACAAAGGATTGTTGCCGATATGGCCAAGAAAAAGGTAACGTACAGTCGGTTAGATGGAACACACCCTTTAACCCTGATAACTGTCTCGATTTTTCACTAACTCCTGTCTGCATTGTTTTGGTGTTACATATACAAGTATTACATATGTAACCCACCAGTTCGAAGCCTAAATATCATAGATTTCGATGCAACAACAGCATTTTCTCTCGCGAAAAGATTGTTGGCGACATTGACCCCTAACGAAGAAAAGATCTAATTAGAATTTGCACTATTTAAGGTACATGAATCTCACCGTGTGGATTCCACTTAGAATCAGAATCTCATGGGATTCTGTACCTCGTTAGTAGTAATTGTCGACCACAATTGCAAGGAAAGGTACTTGTACTGGGAAATGGAACCTTACTATTCAGACGAGGAGATTATGTTCCAGTAGAGAATCTCAGCAGGACTTCTCTCAGAGAAACACTCTATGAAGTATATAAATCTCACTGTGTGAATTCCACTTAAAATTCAAAGGGGAATTTTGGTGAGACAAATAAGCTAGTCTACTGCCGAGTCGCTGACTTAGTACCCACCCTAGCCTATAGGAAGCCAGCAAGGGTACGTGAGTCTCAGGGTGAGTGTTCACTAGGTCTATGTCTGAACCTATGAACCAAGTGTGTCCTTTCATGTGAATCAAATTCGCCATCTTTATTTGAGACTGGTAAAAACATGAGAATGGAGAGTTGTCTGAGACTAGGGGAAAGGTATGGAGTACACACGTTTCAGGTACATTAGTCTCTACATATGAATCCCTCTTCAGACGCAACACAATATTTATCACCCTTCTTCTGGCGCTGATAGTTGCGCACCTATATATCTACATAATGGTCTGAGCATAATCCTGAAGGAAAGAGTGGTCATAAAATAATGAAAAGTCATAGATTCCTTGTGCATGGTAGAAATATCTATGTCATTACCTGAGCAGGATATTCCAAGGCTGTCGTCCTGGACGCGTTCGGACACCTGTATATCAAATACCTCATGAGGTAGAAACACTTCTAGTCGTTGATTTTAGCATACATTCCGCTGCAGCATACTCTTCCATCAATTACTATCAGAGTACTGGTTGGCGATCCATTAGGGAACTCCCATACACAACCCTTTTTCTCTCTGTCGTACTCGGAATATCGAAACATTCTGCAATATTCTGCAACACTGGAGCTCGCGACAAATCATAACTGTTAGATGTAGCAACACATCATCAGCACATGCATTTTAAGGAAGTCCCTACAAGCCAAATGCTGCTTCTTTGCCAGCACAACACAATGCTCACGGCCCAACGAAGATGTGCTCGGAAGATGTCACGTTTTTCTATCACTTTTCCATATTGATTAATGGAGTACGTGGCATAGGAAACAAAGGTGACATGGCAAACCTAATCTACAATGTTCTACCGTATGTCAGATGGGTCTAGATACCGTAAATCACAATATAGATTTTGGCAGGAATCATAATACAGGTATTACTACCAAGCTATAACCATCTCTTATTGAAGATGTAGTAGTGAGATGAGATAAAGGTTTCAGTAGTGTAAAATACGGAAAGGTTATTCAATAATTTTAAACGAATGGCTATAAGAAAAACAGGACATTCTAAAACATGAATCTTTTCGGAATTACCATAGAAATGCATATGTAATTTTGGCCGGTATACTTCTACCATCTTTCTTCCAGATCTGCTTTGTTGCGATCTAAATGAGTTTACCAAGCAGATGAATGAATATTTGTTACATGGACGTTGTGACTGTTAAATAAAGTCCTAATTGTTGTGCTTCAAAGAAGCTGTTCATTATCCACGGGCGTTCTAAGGCCGACTTTACAGCTACCGGTTTGAGCAAGAATCTGGCACCGCTGACCGATCAGTATTATGCATTTCAGATGAAATATCGGTATGTGTTACAAACCTAAGAAGTACAGACATGGTCAACGGTTTCTTAACCCCACATTAACATTTTACCACCGACTAACTTTTGATTCCGCCGACGATTTCAAAGCGCTTTAAATAACCCTTGGATTTTGCAAAACACTCAGTCGGCAAACACCTCGTTTTTAAACATGAGCATTAAATCTCACATTAGTAATTTATCAAAACAAATATTACACAAGCTGTAATATCAACACGCTGGATATCCTCGGTGGTGATAATCGGTAGGTGTAAACTGGGCCTAACTTTCCTTCCTGCATATATATATATATGAATCCTGCTATTGCCTATATTGGAGATATTGTTTCGAATTAGGCTTAGGGAGGGTTAGTGTTGTGACAAGGAAAGATTTATTTAGTTGCAACGGTATTTTCTCAGTTACTCTCAATGCAAAAGAAATAAAATCAGTCGTCAGGTTGAAACGACGTGTATGTTTTAGAGTCGCCGATTATTAGGAAAAATAAAGATAGATTCTCAAGACCCACCACCCGTAGACGGTAATGCGTAATTCGTCGGAATGTGGAAACGCTGCACAACGAAGATTGGTTTTAACATATTTCATTAAAGAAGGTTTTTTTTATACATTTCACTCACATGGCTCATTCCCGAAGTAACTTTGAGGATTGTGTTGTATACCTTCTGTTCTCTATTCATGAAATGAATGCTTTACTTCGCGGCATCCGCCGTTTCCATCTCTAGACAACAACAAAATACTTGAAAGCTTTATTGAGAGTTTAGACAATCCTACAGTGACTACAGATGTAACGTTATTGTTATTTCCACAAATGGAATCTGATTTGAGCTACGCTGCTCATTCAAAGAGTTTAAATCAAACATTTTATCGGCCCCTTATATCAACATGAATTGGACAATGCGATTTAGTTCGTTGCAGGGACGCATTTGGAAGCTATTTAAAAATCAGCAGTAAAATCATTAAATTTATCATCCTTTTCAAAGTTGTCCGTACATCATTCAAAGGTGAGGGATTGTCTGTGAATATATGATATTCAAAGTCAGTGTTCATTGAAGATTAATTCTAGTAGCTCAAAATAAAATGGCATCAGTGATTCCCGACAGCATATTGGTGGAGAATTATCAGCCTGTGGAAAAAAGCTGTAGGTCTTGTTTATTATGCATTTTGCAGGGCCATACCGATTAAAATGTTCTTAAAAAACCTTGAGGATCACCAACAAAATCAAGGCGATTCTGTCGGTCATTGACTAGAAGTCATTTTCCATTGGCTGATGAAAACAGCCCCGATTGATGGAGTTTTCTTTAGAGTCTGTTGGTGGTGGCTCTATATAGGCTGTTTCCATTGGTCGACGAAAACGGTGTAGATTTTTTTAGTTACCCAGCAAGTCTGTCGGTGGTGCCACTGACTGTGTGTCTGTATGGTGGTAGTAGATTTCACTAAGTGGCCAAGCTTTCACTCAGTGGTAGGTGGTGCCACATTGCATAATCTAAGCAGAAAATGTCATGGGTCACTTCATGAACTTGGTTGTTTCCATTGACCGATTTTGGGTCAGCAGTGCCAAAAGTCCGTCGGTGGTTCCTGACTGCAGATCGCCGATTGGGACTCGGTCAATGGAAACGGGCCTTATGGCTTGTTCTGCCACGATTAACAGGTCCATACCCACGAAACTGTCCTCTAAATAATCATCACCAATGATTTCATAACCCTTTGATACTGTCGGGTTTGACCAAGTTAACTGGTAGTCCACCCGCCTCATTGCATAATCTATGCACAGTTAATCGGTGAACACTTCTCTGCATGTCTGTTTCTACTCACTAATCTAGCCTTGGCGGTTCCAGACTGCAGACGGGTAGTGAATAGTCGGGCAGGGGAACATAGCTTTAAGTCAGCGGATGGCACCGGCCTTATTGCCTAATCCTCACCAAATTAACCGGTGGGCATTCAAAGACCAGGCTGTTTTTATTCACCGATCTGACATCAGTACCGGTATACCAAAAAGAAATCGATCAGTGCCACTTAATTGACCTATGAAAATTGTTATAGTCTGTTGGTGGTGCCAACAACTGCATGTCGGTTTCAAATAATCCGTGAAGGTGTAGGGAATACCTGGTTAGCATTTCATATGCCAATACCAATGGGATTTCCAGGCTGAAACCTTGAGCCTCACCGATGAAATCAGAGCGTTTTGATTTTGTTGGTCATTGACCGAATCGATCAGTGGTGGATTTATTGCATAATCCTCGGCAAAACAATGGGTGAGCATTTCAGAATCCAGGCTGTTTCCATTAACCGATCTGCTGTCAGTATACTTTAAAAACATCGGTCAGTGGTTTCCAACTACAGATCGGTGCCGAATAATCGTCTTATAGAAAATGGCCTTAAGTTTCTTTGTCTCTGCTTCCTTTCTTCTGTCTTCCTCTCTCTCCCTCATTCTGTCTCGTTCTCTCTGTATCTGTCTCTGTCGCTCTCCCTCTCAACCCCAACCTCTCTCTCTCCTCTCTCTCTCTCTCTCTCTCTCTCTCTCTCTCTCTCTCTCTCTCTCTCTCTCTCTGTCCATCCCCCCTGCTCCGAGCAACTCTCCTTTCTCTTGGACCCCCTAAGTTGACGCTCTCCAAACACGATCGCCAGCTGTCCTATTGTCTCACTGATGGAGATCGTGCCAGAACCTGCTTGGTGAGTGTTGTCACACGACCCGAGTTCCGGTTCAGGAGCCCGGATGTGGGAACAGGGAAGCGTGTGGTCTGGTGGATAGGTTGGCGGTCAGATCAGACCGAAAATGTCGTCTGACAATTTGTTTACAAATGAGGAGAAGTGGGTGCGCAACAAGGCCAGCTGCTCATTTGTACCCAACGCACTATCTGTCATTTTGTAATCAAGAATGCAATATCTGTGTATGTGGTATGCTGACTTCATCTCATTTAAATTCAAGTCTGAAAAACCGTCGAATCGGTTGTTATTTTAAGTCTTTATCTATTTTCGAGGTAAATTTCCTCATTTGCATAGTATACTTTGCATGTCAATAAAGAGAAACATGTATAAAGAACCTTACTTCTGCGCACCTTTAATATCCTAGATAAAAGATACCTTTAATAGTCTGATGGCCATAGAGGTATACCTCGAACCGGCTTCTATACAATTCTTTAATTCTCTCTATAATCATTAAGAATTGAACAGTGTATGGACGCCGATGCGGGCTGAACCCCTGAAATGGGATTTGGCTATTGTACTAGTGGAATTGCCAAAGATAAAGAAACACCCTTTACCTGGCCTGTATGCTGTCATCAAATTCTAGCAGTGCCCGATAGACCTTTTCCACTAGGCCTAAATTGAGCCTGCTTCATAGGTACGCGGAAGAGTTGGCAGATAATTTACACAGCAATGTATTCTTTAGTATTGGATAACTGAGTGTATGAACGTGATACGTTTATAATACAATGTATATCTGTTTATACTAGCTCCGGAGAACATACAGTGATTATATAATATTCTATGGTATTCCAGCTCCAATCCTGTGGGTAAAACAGGCATACCATCCCGGTACTACTATAGTTTAGATAATGAACACTGAACCCACCTGGCTGTGCAATAACACAATGGTTGGCCTAGCCATCATATACGTATTTTTCTAGGGGAAACCTGGACAATTATCAACACGGAAGTTTAGAATCCTCAATGCAATACCCTGAATTGTCCCTGCAGTCATATCTTTAGTCAAAAGTCTTGCAATCACACCCACTATTCACATTCTAGGCGTGATTGCAGTGTATTATCATAGACTGGAGGCCAAGCTAAGGGTGTTTGGTTGAGTGACAGCATTAAGTAGACACTGATTAGATGACATGTGCTTTTAAGTTACCAGCTACCAGCTCTGATGCTACCTTAAATGAAGGAATATTTTATTCCAAACCATCACTCTAACCATGGTGTGCTAGAAGGCATGACATCAGTGTCACTGCCTTGGTAATTCCCCTAGTTGGTTGTTATCGATAAAAAAAAAGGTTACCCCTTGTGTACTGGATAGTAAAACTTGGTGTTGGAAACCCAAAACATTAAGTTTCTTGGATTGTAAAGAATTACTTTAATGGGGAGTGGTGAAGGTTTCCTCAGTAAAGGCTCATCAGGCATCTTAATTAGAAAACAAAACAGAGAAGGCATCACCAGATCCAAAGGGACATTGTTAACTCAACAATTCACCTCTAGTCATGCTGAACGTACTGATAATATCATCTATCACTCTCTCAGCAGATCTTTCGTGGCGCTTGTGCTTACTAAGGCCTGGCGTCCACCTACTACGATAGAAATTTAGACCTCCCGATATGGCACCGATACAAAAAGCAAATATCGGAGACATATCAGGAAGGTGCAAAATCGTAGACATATGTCTAGACATGCCAATCCACCACGCATTGTATGGGGTTTTTATCGGTGTCCAATCGCAGAAACGTGATCAACTGCCCCGATATTAGGTGACCTTCCAATGCGATTTTGATTTTGTATCGGGAGGTGCATCGTAGTATCGTAGTAGGTGGACGCCGGGCCTAATCTCTGCCTCAACCCAATGCTGGTTCCCCGGGTGTCCAGCAAAAACGGGGAACCAGCCAACGTTTCGGATTCAAAACATGGTAACTGTCAAAAGTTAAGAAACTCAAACAACTCATATATTATGCGGTGAGAAATACTGTAATTGTTAAATGAGTTTCACAGACAAAAAAGCTCTTTCGTTTTTCAGCTCTAAACCACTTTATAATGTGAATCCACTGTTGATTAGACTGTCCCTTTAAATGTATGTATTATGTTGACAAACAAAACCCTGGGGCACATGAAGTTCTTTTCACTGAAGGAAGTAATCCCTAAGACTATATCTGGTTAAATGTAACAAATAACAGAAATGAGTGTCTATTATTTACCATATGAGCATCTCTATTTAGACATAAAACACAAAATACTCCTGAAACTGTTCAGAATTTAGGATATATGAAAAAACTGGCATATGGGCCAAAACAAGGAGGATTGGTGCAGAGATACAAGCAGGCGCAGGAAGCAAAGCGCAGGATCTATGCCGGGAGAGTGATCATCTATAATGTCGCTAGATTTCTGCTTTGGCGCAAAGTCCTTGAATATTGTACAATTATGTATGATAGTGAAACCGTCGTATATGGCGCAGGTGTTCTCCATTAATTTTCTATTGCTGTCTACAGTGACTAGAGACCAAACCTTTCTCGATAGACCATTTAAAGAGACATGCTAGTCTAATCTCTTCCATATACTTGTATATAGTCATTGTGCGGAAGCCTTTATTAACATACCAATAGCAAGTTCAAATCTGTATGTATACCAATTTGCATAATTGACGTTATTCTTTTTTGGGGAATGAATTAATCTCTAAGTGGAAGAGGGATTCATAGTCCATTAGGATATAAGCTGTTATTTGCATACATACAGGATTCAACACCATTCAAATTGCATGTATAAAAAAACTTTTTTTTATTTTGTTGCACACTTATGCTAGTTTTATTTTCCAACATTTCAATTTATTTTGTTTTCCGGTCACGCCTATCTTTTATACATATCTCACAGCATTATGCCAATTAGATCAACAAATAAGCTATTCATTTCACTAGATCCTAGTATTTGTATTGCAATGTGAAATATTGTTGTGAAATGGAAACGTTTGAGTTCAGCATAATAATATTTCTTACCCCTGGTATTTTTCCCCATAGGTTTAACATTCAGAACTCGCTCTCCATGTCCCTACAAGTATTGCAATCTGTTCTCCATGGTCTATATCATGTGTGTTGTCCATTCTGTTCGTGTGTACAAGGGTGAGATGAATACGGAAAGCAACTCCTTTGAACACTCTCTTTGACAGACGGTCTCATTCCTTCCTATACTTTTCTAGATTCAGCCTACTGCTCGAAGCCCGTCCAAGATTTTTTTTTTTTTTTATTCAAGAAAACATTTTAACGACACAAGTTATTCGCCCTCATGTTGGCGATCTTCCATAACTATGTCACAGTTAACAATTGATCAAATACAGGACAAAAACAAGGACAAGACAGTCATTCATCATGCTATACAGATTCTGTCCTCGATCTTTTGATCCATTTCTACTGATCTTTTGATCTCAACTTATAGTAAATCTTCATTATTCAGTATCTGAGGCAGTACTTCTTTAATTTTCATTTTGAATGTATCACCACTGGGTAGTTTCTGTAACTCTGGAGTAAGTCTATCCCAGTAAGTTTTTCCTACGTTCAAAGGTGAGGTTCTTTACTTTTCTGTTTTTATTTTATCTACTTTCATTTTTACTTTGTTGCTCGATCGTGTTCTTCTCTCTTCATCTTCATAAATGTTATTTGGTTCTTCGGTCCAATTTTTTATCATAATTACTAAATGTAAAACTCTACGCATATTTAAAGGTCTGATTTTACATAGTTCGTATAATTTATCCCTGCTCATGTCGATCGCTCTTCTTATACCCATAGCAAGTCTCAGAGCTTTGTTAACTAATATCTGTAACTTAGTCCTCTGTACCTTTGTCATACAGTATTGTGTCACATCAGCATATTCAACGATTGGCAGCAGCATATGTTTTACGATTTTAAGGGACGCTTCTGTATTCAATAGATATCTAATTTTTCTAAATTTAAAAAGTTTCATATTAAATTCTCTAGTTATTTTTTCAAATTGGTCATTAAAGTTTAAGTTGTTATCTATTATTATACCTAAATACCTATATACTTGAACAGCCTGTAATTCTGTATCCGCAAATTTCAGAGGTTGAGTTTTTACAATATTCTTATGATTACCTAGCCACATCACCTTTGTTTTTTTACAGTTTATAAAAAGATTATTGCTATCACACCACCTACTTATTTTGTTTAGGTCGTTTTCCATACAAAACTGTGCCTCTATCTGGGTGTTACCATCTGCTATCAGTACTATGTCGTCTGCATATAATATCGGCTTAACACTAGTTAGAGTTTCAACTATGTCATTGATAAATAATAAAAAAAGCAAGGGACCTACGACGGACCCTTGTGGGACGCCACAGGTAACACTGTCTTCATCAGAAATAACCGTTCCAATTTTTGTTCTTACTATTCTATCTCTTAGGTAACTTTCTAGAATATTAACTAAATTATTGCTTAAATTTATCTTTTTTAGCTTATCCAATAGTAATTTGTGATCTACAGAGTCGAATGCTTTTCGAAAATCAATAAATGTTAATAAAATTTTTTTTTTTCTATTTAAACATCTTATAATTTCGGTGATTAATTTAAATATTGCCTGTGATGTTGAACGTTTGGGGATGAAACCATATTGCTCAGAAGTTAAGAATTCTCTTTCTTGGAGTTGGTAGAATAATCTATTATGTATAACTTTTTCATAGATTTTAGATATAAATCCTAGTACTGTTATCGGTCTCCAGTTGTTGAACTGTTGTAGGTCTCCCTCCTTGGGGAGTGGGGTTATTAAACCTATCTTTAGTATATCCGGAAAGTAATCTTCTGCATAACAAAAATTTATCAAATGAACTAGTATTATAGGGTCAGTTAGACATAGTTTTTTTAGGATTTCAGACTTTACCAGGTACAATCCCGTACTTTTCCCATTTTGCATCCCCTTTATGAATTTTACAACTTCATCTTTGTCCGTGTGTATGATGTCTCTATTTTCTTCATTGCTAATTTCATTATTTTCCATTATTTGTCTATCGTCATTTTGGTCTGAATCTCCTCTTTGTACTGGTACACCTACATTCACAAAGTATTTATTCATATCATTACTTATCTCTATTTCTGTTTTTGTCTCATGTGTAGGGATCTTGCTTTTCTTTCTATCAGATCCTAGCCATATGTTATTCAGTCCCCTCCAGAACTTTTTTGGATTGTTCCTGTTATCTTCCAGATTCTTTTGAATCTCCGTCGATTTTAGGCGTCTTATTCCTTTACGGATTTGCCATCTCAATTTTCTCGCTTCATTCAATCTTATTTTATATATCAGGTCATATGGTTCTAGTTTACTTAACTGTTTCAAAATCTTTCTTCTCCTGTCTATTTCATCACTTATGTTTTTGGGTAGAATTTGACCTTGATTTGTTCTAATTATTTTGATTTTTACAGGAAATTTTTTGTCAATTTCATTTTCTAGGTATTTCACAAAATATGCACATCTTTCTAGTGATTCATCCTTGGCTGTTTCACCATCATAGTTACCCATAATTTCCGATGCCTTGTTTTCATCTAAGTTTCTATAGTCTCTATGTGTAATTGTAATGCCTTTATTCTGTTCTCTTTTTTTCTTTCTTAATCCGAAAATCATTACGTGGTCTGATATATAGAAGTTAACATTTCCACTATTTGCTACGAATCTACTATTGGTATATATATGGTCTATGGTACTCTTTCCTCTATTGTGTAAAATGTTTCTTTTGTTGGTAATATGTCTAGATTATTTGATAGTAAGAAGTCTCTCATTATTTTATATTTGGGGCATTTGATGGCTGTACTGTTTACGTTTAAGTCTCCTAATATCCAAAACTCTGATCCGTCATATGTTTCGTCATTAATAATAGTAGTTAAAAAGTTATAACAATCATCTATTTGCTCTAATTTATCATTTGGTGGTCTGTATACGGCTACTATGATTATTTTTTTCATGTTTGGCACATTTAGTTCGCAGGTAACACATTCAATGGTTGTTGTGGATACTGTGTATTTTTGTATTAAATTAACATGATTACTATATCTTCCATGTATATACAACACTACGCCCCCCCCCCCTGATTTTTTTTTGTCTAGGATCCTGTCACTTCTATATAACAGCATGTTATTCAAATCTAACATATTTCTCGAGTAACGATCGGTCAACCAAGTCTCAGTTACTGCCAAGACATCTAGATCTACAAATTCTCTTCGAATTTCTTCCAACCTTTTGTACAAACTTCGCACATTCATAGTTGTGAACTTCATTCCCTTTAGATTACGCAGTTCACATGGTGTTATGTACTGCATGTGATTCGTTTGTACCATGTTCTGACTTTACCTTCATGTGCCTGTGCTTCCGTCAAGTTCACATCGTTGTACATTTGACAAGATAGACTTACATACGACAACACATTACACATACATTTAACAGAGGAGACATGCTTGCAGTGCAGACACAAGCGTAGACTGTAATACACAGTATACGGTTGAGCCAGGGGTTGGGAAATACCAGCCCCATGGCATAGTTTCAAGTGCATTATTCACAACAAAGAAAATCAAAAGATTGGTAGTAATTGCAGTAGTGAGGAGGAGATATAATAGTAGCTCAATTAGCATTAGTGTATTAACAGATAGAAATAACGGTAAAACAAATACATATATACCCCCGAGGCAGCAGACAAAGTGATAACTATGATTTAAATTCTCATTTATTTCCCTTTTCAATCATTTTCACAGAATTGATTTATTAACTTTGAGATTTATGATTTGATCTATATATGGTTATCACGGTGTTGCATTACGAATAAATGGTATTATATTTCTCTCAGGATTCACATGTACATAGACAGTAAAGGCACTTTCATTTACTCATTTTACTTTCAACTTGGGTATTAGTAGTTCTTTTGAACTTCGTCTAGTATGTTCTTTTGAACACTTTAGGAAACTGTTACCCATGTGCATTTCTTGCTATGTTTTTGGTCAGACAGTGGTTCAATGTTTTGACTATGTTATACTGGGTTCTAGTAGTTGGATGTATGCCGTCATACAACTTGAAATACATGTTGTTTGTAGGCATACCCGGTATATTGCGATGAATCTCTCTACCTAGATATGGAGTACTAACTCCCTTTCGACCATTTATCTCAGAGATTCCTTCATTGATTGCTTTGACAATCACTTCAAGTTCAGTTTGTTGTTGGTGTAATCAATATAGTTTACGGTTAGCTCTTTGCAGGTCCAAAGCATAGATAGAGCCAATCACTACGGAGCAGTTGGCGTCTGTTGCTTGTACAGCTAGGGTTAAATCTTCAAATAGCGCCACTGTCTCGTTGATAATAGTTGACACACTTCCCTCAAGGAGTTTGATTGACCACGGCCTCGTCGTCTTGCTTGTTAGGCTGTTTGTGCCACCGACTGTATATAGCGCCTTGTAATAGCACCCATGCCGAGATGCCATTTGGAGTTCCCGTACCGCCATAGTTGTCATTCGCTCGAGCGTGACGCCTGGGGTAAATATAACATGACAATCCATACCCCTCATCTGGTGTAGAATAGCTTGCATGTTACGAGCACGGGAATCCCCCACAATCAAGTACGAAGGCCACGCATAATCCATCTTTGCGGTTGATGTACAATACACTTCGCTCTAGTAAAGATAATAAGTCAGTCATATACAGTGTTTTGTAATATATACATACATCAGTACACTCACATAAACGATTATTTTCACAGGTATACCAGCTGGTGTTTTTGATTCTAATCTGATTCAGGCTGTTTATCCTTGTGAAGTTTTTTGGTTTCCTGTTCTCGTCTCAGGTTATCACGAATTATAGTTAGAATTTTTCCCAGTCTATTCTCCTCACTGAAGTAGCCATCGTCATAAGGGGTGTCGTTAAAGTCATGCCCTCCACCCCAATATCTATCTCTTGTTCCCTCGACCAGTATTGCTGGATGACTATCAATAAGTTTCTGGCCTAAGTCAGGATTCTGGCGGAATTTTTCATCCAGAACAAATTCCATCAAATCTTCTCGTGTTTTCAGCCATTTCATGATTAACTCACACTTATCTCCTGCATGCTTTGCCTCTAGAGGTGTTTTACAACGGATCACATTCTTAACCAGCTCCGGTTGATTGTTAATTCAACACTTTTCCGCCTGAAAGCAGTGTTCGGCACTGTCATACGGTACTCCGTTATATTTAAAAGTACATTTGTAAAAGTTACTCAGATAGGCTGTATCGCCCTTGAACACTAGACCTGCTTCAGTAGAGCGTAATCCCTTTTTTGGCCTATTCACTCTTTCGTTCTGGGATCTATTTGTAGAACCACCCTCAGTGCTAATGGTATCAGTCACTGTGTCGTTCGTTAAACACGTCTCTTCGGTCGTCTGTTCTGTTACCTCTAACTGTAAGTCCATTTTGTCTTGTTCTTGTACTGTTGGGGCTATTTGTGTTTTTTCAGGTTTAGTCGGTGTAACAGGTAATTCTTTTGAATCACTTTTAACCAATTCTTTTGAATTGTTCTCAGAGTCTATTTCAATATGAGTTTCAGTTTTTTCGTCCATATCACTGTCCCCTTTTTCTGCTTCTACATGTTGTGTTTTATTTACTTGTTCTTTTATGTCTGTACCCCTTCTTTGTTCTGTTCTGTATGTTTGGATATACGGTTGGCGTGTTTTTTTTCAGCCATCCACGGTATGAATTCCGTAGGGATATCTCTAATCTCCTTACCACTGTACCAGTCCCCACATATACATACATCTTCCCCTTTTAACTGCGTTTCGTAGCCATTTCTCCTACAGTACACTGCTATCGCTCTTGCTCTTCCCCGTGCTTGTCTCGTTTCTACCGATTCGTCAGGATTTATATAGATATTCTGATATCCCTCAACGTCTTTAAGAGTTCGTTTATTTCGTAGTATGGAGTCTCTCATACGAATTGAAGTGAGACAGACTAATAGAGCTGGATTTTCAGTACCCCGTTGATCCTTCCTCCTAACCCGTTGAGCGAAGTTTATGTCTTGTAGTGTGATGTCAGGTACTATGTTCACTAGTGTCCTAAGAGCTGTAGTGTATGGGTCTTCGTTAAACAGTTCCCGTAGCCCTTCTACATAGACATTTAGTCTTCTTGGTGAAAGATACTTCTGATCATGATTTATCCCTGTCTGTGATTGTTGTTGTAGGTAGTGTATATCTTCACCGTGTTTTTCTACATGGCTTACCACTTTGTTTATTTCACTTTGTGCTGTTGTTAAAGCTGATTTTATCTTTATTGTGATATTAGAAATTTCACTTTCTAGCTTCTCATGTTTGTGGGTTGCGGTCTGCTTGTTCTCTTCCATTTCTTTTTTCATACTAACTAACTCATTATGCAAATTAGTGTTTGCTTTTGCTGCTTTTTCATTTTCAATCTTCATGCTTTCTCTCATTTGAGTTACTGTGCTGTCTAGTTTGTTCAGTCTATCTTCTATGTTCTCTTGTGTGGTTTGCACTCTTGCACTCAAACATTTTACATCTATTGAGGTTTCTTCCACTTTGTTTGTTACTGTGTTAAGCCTTGTTTCAAGGTAATCCTTTGTACTCTGCGTACTGTATTTTACTACGTTTAGATCTTTCTGTGTTGCCTCTACTCTTAAGTTCATTTGATCTAATTTACGAGTTAACGAGTCTGACATCTCATCTAGCCTATTCGTTACTGTGTCTAGGAAGTTACCAAACATTGTTTCTGGTACTGTTATCAATTGTGGTGCCCTTGCTGTTGTTAGGCTTCTTCTATTGTGTATCTTTTGTGGTGGTTGTTCGCTTGGCGACTTTCTTAACCCCGAGTCTGTGTACTCTGTGCTGAGTGACCTGCCCCGCTTTGCCAATTTCTTTCTGATTTTCAGCGTTGTTTTAGTAGCGTTTAAGACGGTCTTTTCTACATTGTCGGTTGTACTAGAGTGTTTGCCTACTTTCGGTGTAAAAGGATACTGACTAATAGGTATGTCATCTTTATCTTTAAATCCTTCATTACTGCCTATCTCCATATCAGTGTTTTTACACTGTGAACCATGTACATTGTCATCTACACCGTCAGATCGTGTGGCTGTCCCCTGTGGATCCGTGGCGCAGCCACTGGCTGCTTTGCCTTGTTTACATTTGTCAATTTCGTTAGTTGGGCATGTTTGGTCGGTGCCATCAGCCTCTACATATAAATCACATTCAGTTGTTTTTGTTACCTTTCCATGTCCATCCACATGTATTTGAACTTCTATACTTTCAGCTTGGTGTTCACTCATTTTTGAAAAGTACAACCTTCGAGTCCGACTGCCAAGCAAGATGGCCACTGCTTGTTTACACCGGTGAGTATTCTACAAGTTTTGTTTACCTTCAATCACATGAAATAACAATCACTGAATCACAATTTCAACATCAAGTTTTTCTACCTTGGATTATACAATTGACATCCTGAATTTAGTTCACTACAATACCTTTTTCCCTGTGTTTTTCTATGTTTTTGCCGCTGCCTCGGACGTACCCAACTCACTACCTACTGCGCATGTCTCCGATGGGCTTTGGCAATATAGAAGTTACAGAATAGCTTGCTCCTATTATGGTATTTCTATAATTCATTCTTTGAACCAAGGTTTTGATAGAGTTGTGCCTTTCCTTTCCTTCAAACCTGTAACTTTTCTAACATCTTATGTTCTTTTCTAGTTTTGGCCTCCCATCCTGTGTACGTACATCGTAGCATTTTACCATCCAACGTATACAAAGTCCTAATTGAAAATGTATATATGGGGACTCAACGACACGTTTAAAAAAACAACTGTCAGATACCATAACCTTTGTGCTATCGAACAAAAATAGTTCCGATTCATTTACGCTTTGATATGGCAATTCGTGAGTTTAATTTACTCGAGAAGATGGGTAGTAAATACAACAAATGATGGCTTTGTGTAGAGATGGCTCTGTAAACCACTCTATATTGACGTTGAGATACACGAGCGTTAGGGTCAGCTCGTGTATAACGATGTCCACATCGAGTGGCTTACAGAACTGTATGTCCACGAAGCTATCAATTATGGTCTATATTAACAACTCAGTGTACTTACTATACATTATCATTGAGCTAGAACGCAGAACAAAATATAAAGAAACATGCGAGTTGGGATAAATAAGATATATTTCTTGTAATATAATTACATTTTATAAGAGAAAGTATTTCAATAATGATGCTTTTAAGACATTGAAAGATAATTGTCAAATTGTTCAATAATTTAAAGTCAACCGTTTTATTTCTTAGATCCCCTTTTACCAGGGCCTTTTAACTTGTTTTATTTCACAAACCTCTTTTACCCGTACCTGTTTTTAACATTTCACTCTCACTGCAGATCACATGGCATGTAACCACAATCACCGGGAACCAGCACCAACCTGGCACCTTTATAACGCAGGCGAAACCGGACACGGGCCTCACTCTCTCACCGGCCACACGCCAACCTATCACGCCAGCGCTGAGTTCTACCGCCCATCAACCCCTTCATCACCTTATTTTAAAAGAATCAAATTGTATAAGGCTAATAAGTCTCAGTGATGGGAAATAAGTCACACACTTTGTACACAAACGATTATCTCAGACACAATCTTTTAACTCGATGTGAATTAAACTTTTTATATAATCTTTTTATTCCATACACGTGTTGACTTTTTAATTATCAAAATAATGAATAAAATTGTATATGAGTGGATGGAAAAGAAGAGTAGATGTAGATGAAAAACTAGATACAATGGGGATGAACGGAGGTAAGAAGAAGTGTATGTTAAATGGTATGGGTGGATGGGAAAAATCAAGGTGTGATGTGGACCGGCGAGTCAGTACGTGGTGCGGTGAGGCTGACGGTATTGAGTAATGCAGTGTATGGAGGGGAGATCACACTGCCAATGCAAGCTTAATGACTCACCACTGACAAAAACCTCTGGTGAACCAATTTCAGTTATTTCATCCCTATCACTCACCGCCATCTCATTGTGTGTTTTTCATATATTTCCACACCCGCAGTTTTTGTTCATTGCCTTAGAGTCAGCATTATTGATTTGTATTTAGTGTATTATTGTTTCTTGTTTACTTAAAGAACTCCATTAATTTTCCTACATTGCTTCCTTACATTAGAACCGTCTGGTTCTGCTTCTTACTCTATCATTCAGAAGGCATTAATCTAACTTTGTGGCGCCATATTGCATACGGTGTGAAAAATCGTTGACTATTTCTGTTTCCACCTGACTATTATTGCCCGAAAGGTGTCACACAATCAGTCAGCAGCACGAAATGCCATAATCGGTGGTCATAATCAGCAGGTGGAAACTCTACATTACCTGCAGAAATTGCCTGTCACTATTCTAAAGGCCGTGCTCGACTGCAGCCGATCGTGTGAAGATTGGGTGGCAATCACTTGGTCTCTGGTCGCTCGACACCTAGTCGCCGATAGTAGAGTGGCAGTGGAGCTACGGGCGGCACTCAAACTTCTATCGGTCTCTAATTGGTCTCCATGTTTTCCTCATGGTCGGGGATGAGGCAAGAACAATCGGAGAACAGGTGAAGATTGAGGGAAGATTGTTCGGAGACCAACAATCAGCACAATGGAGCACCACCTTAACCTGTACACATCACCTCTTATTATCCTAACCTTGTCTCTCACTACTATAAGGCTAAAATCGACTATGATAGTCCTTATGATGTACCTTAAAACCGTTTACAATGCATGCTGATGTTCATAGTCTAGACGTTTGTAGAAGATAAAGAGATTCCCGATTATCTATGTTTTTTGACGTTATGTACACTGCAGTGTATCGGGAGGTTCTAAACTTAATCGTAGCAGGCGGACGCCAGGTCTAACCTCTACACATCACCCCTCAATATCCTAACCTTGCCTGTCACTCTCTAACCCAGAGCTACACACCACCTCTCATTATCCTAGCCTTGTACCTCACTAATCTAACCTGTACACATCACCCCTCCTTACCTTACCATTGTCTCGCATTACTCTAACCAACACACATCACTTCCCATTATCCTAACCTTGCTTGTCACTCTCTAACCCAGAGCTACACACCACCTCTCATTATCCTAGCCTTGTACCTCACGAATCTAACCTGTACACATCACCCCTCCTTACCTTACCATTGTCTCGCATTACTCTAACCAACACACATCACTTCCCATTATCCTAACCTTGCCTGTCACTTTCTAACCCAGAGCTACACACCACCTCTCATTATCCTAGCCTTGTACCTCACTAATCTAACCTGTACACATCACCCCTCCTTACCTTACCATTGTCTCGCATTACTCTAACCAACACACATCACTTCCCATTATCCTAACCTTGCCTGTCACTCTCTAACCCAGAGCTACACACCACATCTCATTATCCTAGCCTTGTACCTCACTAATCTAACCTGTACACATCACCCATTACCTTACCATTGTCTCGCATTACCCTAACCAACACACATCACTTCCCATTATCCTAACTTTGCCTGTCACTACTCTAAGAGCAGTGTCGGGACAGCGGTGTTGGGGCGTGTCATAGACGTTGCTGGTTGCCGTAAAAAAGGCGCCCATGGATCCGACACACTACGACAGTGATAGCGAGGAAAGCACAACACTCCACGACAAAGGTCCATTTGTAGCAAAAATCGAACATGTTCGATATTGTCGTAGCCTTGTCGGAAGGCCCCCGACAAGCTTCCAGTCGCAGCCTGTCGTGGCCTTGTCGTAGACTCTTGTCGGGAACTAGGGTCCACCAACCACGACAAGGCTACCACACGCTTTCCAATCGTAGGCTAGTCGTGGACCTTGTCGGAAAGCCATTATCGTAGCCTTGTCGTGGTTGGTGGATGCCCCCCTTAACTAACACATATCACCTCTCGTTATCCTAACCTTTTATTTTAGCCTGGTATAAATATCCATAGGCTTCACATTAGGTACCCATTCTCAATGGGCTTGCGAGTATGATAACTCATACTCAGTGGCTGATAAAGAGATAAATTTTTCCAGGATAAGGTAAAATCAGAAACATATTCGTACTTGGTCTTGGTCCCTGTTCACCATTTCGTTTGGAGTGCTTCAGAATATTCACTCGGCTATCGCCTCATTCATATTACTGTGCACTCCAACTCACATTACCCTCATTATCCTAACCTTGCCTGTCACTACTCTAACCTGTACACATCACCTGTCATTATCCTAACCTTGTCTCTCACTACTCTAACCAACTCACATTACCTCTCATTATCCTAACCTTCCCTGTCATTACTACAACCAGTATACATCACCTGTCATTATCCTAACCTTGTCTCTCACTACTCTAACCAACCCACATTACCTCTCAATATACTAACCTTCCCTGTCATTACTACAACCAGTATACATCACCTGTCATTATCCTAACCTTGTCTCTCACTACTCTAACCAACCCACATTACCTCTCATTATCCTAACCTTGTCTCTCACTACTCTAACCAACTCACATTACCTCTCATTATCCTAACCTTCCCTGTCATTACTATAACCAACACACATCACCTGTCATTATCCTAACCTTGTCTCTCACTACTCTAAGCAACACACATCACCTGTCATTATCCTAACCTTGTCTCTCATTACTCTAACCAACACACATCACCTGTCATTATCCTAACCTTTCCTGGCACTATTCTGACCTGCAGGTATCACCTTTCACAGCTGCTGCTCCATCTCCCGTTCCCGCGGGTATTGCTTGTCACTCGTCCTCCCTGCACTCCCTCCCACAACACAGGCCCATTACCCAGTGCCTTACCCGTGCGGGCGGGGCGGGGTGGGCTGACGGCGGTTACTGCCGGCTCCTGCTCCGCGCCTCCCGCCAACACTGCACCTACATAAGGCGGTCCCCGGGCCGGCCACGCCCACTCCTCCTGTGTGAACTGCAGGCGGGCCGGGCCTGCGCGCCACACGGCCTCCAGACCGCAGCCAGGTGGACACGGGGCCCTCCCTGCAGTGATCCATGACCCTGATGACTCCCGTGCACCGCACGTGTGCGGGCGGAGGGTGCCTGATGGAGCGCCTCCCTAAAGCCTGCCTGGTGTGCCTCCTGCTGGCGCTACCACTGCCCTGGAGTACTCATGTAACTGCTCAAGGAGGACATGGAGTGGGCCAGACCCATGTCCACCACGCCTCCAATGTCATCGACAGGTAAGTGGACATTTACATGTTTAAAGGTAGGAGAAGAAAGAAGTGGGGTCGTCTGAGCAAGGAGACCCAAGTACGACCTCGAGGAGATTTAAGATGCATGGAAATAAAAAGCTTTTTTCCCTTTTCCCCTTTTTTTATTTTTTATTCAGACTGGACATTCTCTAGGCTCTGCAGCTCTTTCTTCCTTTCAGCCAGTGCTACGGTGGCTGATATGTTACTGAGCATTACATTCAACTATGATTACATTCCATCAGTTGGTTCTGCTCTATGAAGTGCGTTTCTGTGGTATCAAGGGCCGCACACCAGGAGTGTTACTCACTGTCGTTATACTGAACACGTGATTTATACCACAAATATCATTTACCTTTTCGCGTTTTACACTCAAATTGCCCTTTACCTGCCGTAGATACCTGCAGTATCATTTACCGTATTGAAATATTGATAGGTAACGGATGCTTTACACTGAAGAATATTGATAGGCAAGGGGAATGGGGGTACATAGATGAAGAAGGATCTTTACTAGCGACTTTATTGGCAGTTAATGAGGACCCTATGATGATGGTGCCATCTACAATCGTTAAACTGACAATGTGATTGGGAGTTGGTGTGAGTTTGACTGTTGTTGACGAGGGTGGGCTGTTACCTTAGTGGTGAAAATTAATGGCCTCATAATTCCAAGCTTGTAGGACTTTGTGGGTTGACAAAGCAGGCACTTTTCTGCCTCGTCCCCAACCGATGGTAATTTACTGATATATCAAATGCCAGTTCTTCTCATACCATGTCTATGTGGTGTGGTGTGGTGTGTAGCCACATTTCTCCTTCATCCCCAGCAGTGGCAGAGTTATGGCGAGATCAAAGACCAGTCCTTCTCATACCATGTCTATATGGTTTCAATAGTCAAAGAACTCTCAGCTCGGTAAATGTGTAGGCGTGAGATATATACCGGAATTCATCCTTTTTTCTTCTTTTTTTTTATTCAATATGAAGTTTTACAACAAACAAAGTTCCCCATACAGGGGTGATCTTCCACTTTATAGTCACACAGACGGTTTGAGCACCATCTTTGTGTTGTAAAAGAACCTTTGGAATGTCTGGAAAGGACCTGTAATTGTTGACTAGACGTTAAATCAAACGAACAATCAATATTGTCATTGACATTCATCACATTAAGACTCTAGAGAGTAAAAGTCCACTACCACGTTTTGGCATCGGGAGCGAATTGTAGAGGTTCCCGATGAAAAACCACATCGCGCTGGAAAGAAAGGTGAAATCGTAGAAATGGATCAAGTTTTCCAGATGTATTTTAGAATGGACACCGATGCAGTATGATAAAGAAAAGGTCCATCGTAGGGTCTCTAGAATTTTCAAACATGTTTGGAAATCGTGGACTGTTCTCGTCAATTCTCGAGAGTTTGTGTCATATCATACGGTTCTACGATGCCCAAATGTCAGTGGAACAAGTTTCACTGATTCTGTCCCAACCTTCCGATGTACTACGATAAGGGCAATCTGCATTGGAGTGCATGGGGACGCCTTCAATTTCTATCGTAGTAGGTGGACACCCCCTTTAGGGTTCTTTGAAGATTTAACAACAAGCTTTTCTCTTGTTTGCCACAATGGATAAATCAAGGTGATACAAAAAGTCAATTATAGTAATTGCAGTCCAGTTATCACAAAGGTCTCGGCATTTTTCCATCCATATGCACCTCATTGGTATTGCCACTCATTTCATCTTACAGTTATGACGCACAAAAAAAGGAATTTCTTCAATCTTGTCTCAGTGAAATGCTGAGTACCGGATACTATCGTAAAACGGCCAAGATTAAAACGAATCAGGTTTTGATTTTATCCTACCCTATCTCCTCGATTTTGGAATATTACGTGATAACAATGTTGTATGCCACTAGTGACATATCAAACTCCATATGCCAGTCAGCGTGGCATACGGAAACCCAATGTTAAGCCTATGGGATTTTATATTAGGGGTAGGATAAAGGGATATATACTAAGGACGAGCTCTATCAATTGCGTGTTTTAATGGAAAACATATTGCTGCTAACAACTGTATTTGCAGTCTAACTCAATCAGGCCTGCACCCTTGCAGTTGCGTCATGCACAAGTCCTTAGCATAATTTTCAAACAACGTGCTAGAAGCCTGCACCTCTAAGCATACGACCGTGAAATGTCACATGAACTTAGCAAATATCACGATGGTGCCCAGGTCGTCCTTAGCTAAAGTATTTCATAAGTTAATTATAATGGTAGTATCTTTTTCTAAATATCATGAAAAGAATCTTGAATTAACACCATTTTAAAAATGCCTAATATTTGCCTAAAGGCATCTTCAGCATCGTTCAGGGAAATACATCCAGGCATTCTGAGGACTGACAGAGTTATAACAAACACAGATTCGTTCAACCTGATAAGACCAATACATCATTCTGACATTACAGTCAGCTATCAGTGCAATCTTCTCATAATGCCTCCTCCTCCTCACTATAAATACCTGCCATGTTTTGCTTATTCGTTGGATATTTGACATTTTTGGAATGTTGATAAAGCAACGAAATTAATTTGAACGCCATTGTTGTTTTTCTAGGAGGTGGGTATTAGTGATTTGGACCGAGTGTACACGTGTTGACTGAAATCGTGTACCGATTTTATATCGAGACTAGAAAAGTTGGGAGGTGGTGCACCCCGAAAATATATATGGACTGATAATTGGTGACAAAATCGGTTGGGTGTGCCATATAATACAATTTGGGGTTGAGAAATCGATAAATGGGTTTCGATGTTGTGCTCTTTATACTTACCGATAACATGCTGGGAATGTGTAGTAATCGGTCGGCTGTGCAGATTCTACAATCGGTGGTCGAAATTGGCAGGTGTAAACGTGTTCTCATGGATGTGACATCAAGCATACATCGGAAGAACTACAGCACATTATCAAACCGCTTTTAAATACTAGAGAACCATCTTCTTTGTAAGGATAATCATCACTGCTAAGCTTGTGATCCGATTGCTACTATAGAACTTTGTTCACCCATGAAGCCGAGTACAGTGTTGTAGCGTTGGTGGCTGGGGATGGTTCAATAGTTCAGAGACATTCAATTCAGATTTTAAAAAGTATTTGCAATTCTCAGTGATTTAAAATAAATACCATCACTGCATGCATAGGACTAGAGAGGTTAACACCCGATAATACTGGGGGGAAACCATTTTGTCCCCATCATATTTATCATTGACATCGGCATTGTCAGGGGGCAGTTCTCCACATTTGCAATAAATCTGTTGATTACAGAACAGCGACCCGAGGGCCAAACTGTTGCTCCAGATTGCGGACCGTGTCGTAGGCACATAGCTCTTTAGGTGACAGGCCATATATATAACCTCTATCTTTAATTTTTGTGGTATTTTTTCGTTCAGCGCGATCTCGCAGTGCGACGCTGTCGCTCGGACAAACAATGATTAGTGTGGTCTCGCTTCTATGGAATTTCAATGCGTTTACAACGGTTGTGTGAATGCAAGGCTGTTTTTTTTTCACAAAATAGGTTAGAAAGAAGGTAAGGTATTGTAACACCGAGTCTGGATGGACTGAACTTGATAGTTGATACTTGTCTCTGTTTCACACGTTGATAAAGCTAGGTATACAATAGCCAGGTCTACCGCTGTGTTTTTGCGCAGCCATATATGCCATATCTGAAGTATTACTGAGACCATATGTCAAATTGAAGCTGGAATACTTTTCTGGCTGCAGGCATTGCGTAACCAAACAGATAAGGTGCGAAACCAGTCTGTGGGAAAAAAGTCTATTACAGAACTAATGAGTCTTTAACCTATGTCATGCAGTATCTGTCACTGAAAATGTGGTATAACTATCATAACATAAAAATTAGCGATACAACATAAAAATGAAAATACCACACGACATGATCTGATATTCCTGGACCAACGCTTTTCCTGCATTTCTAGGAGCAACGACCGGCTAGGCCATTGATGCCACTATCACAGTTCACATTCACTTTTCTGGATCATAATAGCCGGAGAAATGATAGAAACTATGTGAATCACGGGTCTGTTTGATAAATCATGCCTACGAAATTACAGGGTACAAGGAGACCTCATACAAGGGTTATCGTTCAATAATATTCAAGATCGTCCTAGCTGACGGAAGGTCAGGTAACCTACACCATCCCTGGGTCTTTTTGGCAGACAGACAAGGGTCTTCATGTACGAGATTAAATTATTTAAACAAGCCCAAGAAATTTCTGAGTGATTATAGCCATACATATTGTGGATGATATGCTGCTTTCATTTTATAGCAGACTCTCTATTTGTGAAACGGGCGAGCAACTCAAATGTCCCCTCTGAATATTCACCGCACTTCTCCATTTCTGTCTGATCAGCAATTGCTATATTTCTATGGAAGATAGTTTAATGTTTCTGACAGAGGTATCGATTTTTATCGAGTGTTTAATCAAAGCACCCATAGCTACATTTTATAAGAGTTCGTATCATCCCTTTAAAAATAGTTATTTTTTGTATTTGATATCGGAATAGGATCAGTATTCGAAATTAATTCTCTGAACATTGATTATATTTTACCATTTACGAGGGGATTTGGCATTGTTGATATATTGCATTGTAACGTTATTGTAAAAAAGTTTATCTAAAGACATAACCCGTGCTTTTTCAGGAAAGTTTAAAAGAAAAAAAACCAACTATTTTCCTTTTCAGCCTGTCTATGGACAAAATATTTACTCGTATAGATTATTGCACTGATATTTGGTGAAGGATGATCCCTAAAAATAAGTGAGATTCCATTCCCTGTCCACCTTTAGTCTTGAAAGCTGCCGAGCTGATAAACTCAATGTGCGTGGATATGAGTCCTTGAATGTACTAGGCTGTTTCGATGAAAACAGTATTTGAACGAAGGTATGAGTTAGGCCCGGCGTCCACCTACTACGATATGGCTCCGATATGGTCTACGATACACCTCCTTATAAAAAGTCAAAAACGCGATGGAAGGTCACCTTATATGGGGGCAGTTGACCACGTTCCTGCGATAAGACACCGATAAAAACCACATACAATGCGTGGTGGATTGGAATGCCTAGACATATGCCTACGATTTTGAACCTTCACGATATGTCTCCGATATTTTCTTTTTGTATCGGTGCCACATCGGGAGGTCTAAATTTCTATCGTAGTAGGTGGACGCCAGGCCTTAACGTAATGTCACTTATAGTAGCAAACCTTTACATTCTGAGTGAATCTTGATTTTTCCATCCTACTGGCTCCATATGTCGTACCAGGTCGCTGTCCGACGAGATAGATGCTTGGTAACCCCCTAGTTGCGACACCCATTTTTTCCACGGCAGCAGTGACTGATATATCACAGCAGCTGCATGTTGTAGCGTCACACAATATTTATGCCACATCCATACAACCTGAGGTACTATGGCGTTAAGCGGAATTCAAATGGAGGGATGCATGTACATCACAGGGTGTTTGTTTGAGATAAATCCTGCTGAGATATTGTACTTGAAATGTGGAATCTCATTTCTCTGAGACTGTAGATTGATTGGGGAAACTGTCGCCGGAAGATTCTTCTCTCGAGGTGCAGAATCTCAAGAGATCTTGATTTTAAACATGTTTAATATCTATAGGGGAATTTGGGTGAGACAAATATACCGATTGCTGAGTCACCGACCCGACCTACCCAATAGGAAGCCAGCAAACATCTATTTCACCCCCATCCCCCGCCCCCTCACCGCAAAGGTACCTGATTTTGTTTGATAATATGTACCAGGTGTTTCCTTACATGTGAATTCAATTTGCTATTTTCTCTTGAAAAAAAAAAAATTATGTTTGACACATTACCATGAAATTCGTGTACCAAGAAGAATTGTCTGAGACTAGAGAAAAGGTGTGAAGCACGACCGTGCCAGGTACATTAGTCGCTGTGGATGAATTCAACTTAAAGCCTGATGCCCATCTACCGATTCAGGATTGAGCGATTAGTTCCCAAATCGTATAGGAGTCGGTCAACTTGTCGCAGGCAAATTTATGTTACCCTTCGCTCGACGGCCGGACATCGAGGAGAGGGGTTGGTGGGTATTAGTCCTAAGCAAATCAGTCTACTAATCGGTGGCTCCCCCTTGCCTAGCTGTCCTATATCTACCGACTACGGCTGACTCTGTTAGGATGCCTTGGCTGAGACAAATTACCATCCATTTGTCGCCGACAAAGGTACATGAATGTTCCAAAATCGGTAGATGGGCATTGGCCTTAAGACTAGAGAAAAGGTGTGAAGAACACCCGTCTTATGAACATTAGTCCCTATTTGGGAATCCCATTTGAGACTATGGAACGGGTGTGAAGTACACCTGTCTCGGGTACATTAATCCCTATTTGTGAATCCCCCTTAGGACTAGAGAAAAGGTGTGAAGTACACTCGTCGGAATCCCGCCTACATGCCAACGAGGAGCAGCCGTTCTTGTATGCTCAAAGAAATATATGATATAAGCAGTGGCCGTTCCATCAACTATACTTCATCAAGCCCTGTCGTTCTCAATTACGTGTTGCTTACTTGGAGGAGGCCTGAGTCCCATTCGGTCCGGTCCGCACTCGTAACTCTGAGCATAACGGCAATCATTGAGCATATTACGAATGGGAAAAGAGGGTAGTGGTAGGTCCTGAGTACCTCCCCCAGAACACAGGTGTAATGAATATAGAAAGGGACCTATCCCTAAGGCCCCATTTGGCAGGACATGGCTAGATAGTGAGCCCACACATCAATACTTACTCTCCATGATCTGATACTGACGATTGCGTGTGATCTGCCTCCCTAGGTTTGTCCTGAATAAAAATCATTCTCCACATCTCTGTATTTCAGATGATACTCAGATGAATGTATATATAGTCCCACATGATATATTGTATTAGGTGAATATTTTCTGATTTTTTTGGAATATGTGAGGGAGAAAAAGCTGTTACTATTCTGTACCTGATGGCACCTGATTAAAACCAGCAACAGGATATTCCAATGCTGACAGGCTGCCACTTTATTGGTATGTATAATGTATGCACACTTAATGTAAACGGAAAGACGTAAAAGAACTATGGATACCAAAGAAAATTTGGGGGAAAAAAATTCTTCCCCTTGCATGTCTTTCGTCCAGTTGGAGCCGGAGGGGCATGTCATTATGGTGTCCTTCTGAGATTGGGTACCGTAAGAAAAGATTTATCGTCCACGTGCGTAATATTTGTTACTTGTAAACTATGTACTATATTTCCTTTTTGTGGTCTTCACCCAAACTGCTCCCTTTCAGAGAAGAATTATGTTCTGGGCCATCGGGCATCATACAAAGGTTAAGGGGACATTTCTACAATCTGATATTTATATACTCCGATTTAACCCTATAGCTAGCTATTATCTCATCTTTTCTTCACAAAGCCACACACAGTTAGAGAGTCAAGTAATTTGTCGACAGATAAGATTCAGTTCCATTTTCCCTGATCCAAAATGACCTAAACATAGATTTGTATGGAAGTATGGAAGGGAATATTGAATATGTTATCTTTGTATTAAAGAAGTATGGAGGGATATTCACAAGGCTATTTCAAAGCACAAGTCTTGTAAAATAACAACCGGTTAATCTATCATATAAACATATTTGAAGATATCGGACTTATGATATGTTTTTCCTTTTGCCTCGGTAATCTTTAGCGGGTGGTAAAACGGAAACTTTACCATGCATCAGCACAGAGTTATATTGGAATAAAGAATGAAGGGTTATGAAAGAAGAACACTATACCCTAACTTAGAAAATGTCAGAAACTTAACCGACGGTATGAGATACTGGCTGGCTACTAACCTTTTCCGATATTCAGATTCATACTAACAATACAGGTCTACACTAATTACCCTTGTTGAAGCTTTAGCTGTTTAGATTCTGTATCCAGGTAACTCAGTCCACCAAGTTAAGAACACAATATAAATATAGATCAAAGTGACCATGTTGCATCTCGCAATACAGACTAGTGAAGCATTCGTACTGCAGAATATGTTTTCAATGGGTACATTTATGGGTAGAAATTCGATTTTATAACTGATATTAAATGAGGGCAAGATTGATAAACCTGAGCGTGGGAGCCTGGGCTGGGCTGATAGGGAAGGGCCGGGGGACAGACGGGGCACTGCAGAGGTGATATGTGGTGAATTGTGGACCTGGGGGCGACAGATCAATACAGCTCTGGCATAGCATAGACCTGTATACCCTCGTAAAACACATATTGCCTGATATTTCCAAAAAGATAGAACAAAAATATGACATGTTTGACGGCCATAATTGGGGTCGATTAGGAGTATCATTACCGAATCACAATGTATTTCAAGTAAGGCTGAGAATTTAAATCTAGATTTAGGTAGGTTAAATCTTAGTACGCATACAAACATATTTTATTTACAAATGCAAAATAGTTACCTCTTGCCTATAAAACATTTCATAGATTAATTCACAGTCGGCGGATATTTAAGTTTACAATGTCATATAACTGAGGATATGAAATTCAAAGTATCATTCGTCAATAACAGATGATGTAAAGAGCGAGACGTACCTCCCTAGAATTGTATTATCAGAAAACGTCAGTGCGTTATTCCTAATCTATACATCCACTTTTTACGTCTCCATAGGAAATGTATAGAGCACCTGGAATCGGCTATTCAGAGATTAGAGCATGTCAGAATCTCCAGCAGGAATTTCCGGGGAAAAAGTTCCATCCATAAGGAGGTCAAATTATCATATGCTTCAAAATAGGTTTCTTCAATATTCATTGAAAATTATTGATTTAGTATCAGTCATAATAATTTACCATCAGAAGTAACTGTCATAAAAGATTTTAAATGCTAAAAACGTGGAAAATAGCGAACTATATACTGGTGCAAGTATATGCCGATTTACCAGCACACCTGACAGTCCTGTGGCGTTATGGCGTGATCTGGAAATATGTAGTTGGATGATAAATACAGTATCAACTGGTTTTGTGTATGAGCTAGTGTAGTCTCCTCGTAATCCACTCGGAGATTACGGCCACTCGTACACAAAACCAGTAATTATTGTGTATATAACACCCAGAAATATAGCCACCATTTTCTCTCTGCAATGCCATGTGGTCTGTTGGCAGGAAATACAATAGGCAGAAAATACAATTTCCTCAAAGTATATTGTTTAACATATCCTCTTCCAGAATGACTATCAACAGGACCGAGAAATAGCCACTGGGAAGTCTGCTTTTTTAACCACAGTGCATCGAAACTGCTGCCATTTCCATGATTGCAGAAAACCACTCTGACAAGTACCTCCCAGGGAAATATCCCTTTTGTTAGTCCACAATCTCGGAACAAACTGAGCACTGAACATTATTCTCAAAGAAAGTCGTGTCTAAGCATATGTAGAATCTCATCTATATATAGAATGTGGTTTGAAATGATTAGGTCTGTCATCATTTTTATTGAATTGCTAACATATTCCCCGAGGTTAGGGCGAATGCAATGTTGAATATAGAATTAGCTCAGAGATTAAAATCGCCGGGTCACATGAGACTCCATCTATTCCTGATGGTTAAATTGAGCCCATTTATGAACGCCTCATGAGCTATTTCTTTATCTGATCCTAAATAGACCAAAATAGCAAGAGTATTACATGTATTCTTATCTTATATACTAAAGGAACCTACCATCTGTTTACCTCAGGCCTGGCGTCCACCTACTACGATAGAAATTTAGACCTACCGATATGGCACCGATACAAAAAAGCAAATATCGGAGACATATCGGGGAGGTGCAAAATCGTAGACATAAGTATAGACATGCCAATCCACGCATTGTATGGGGTTTTTATCGGTGTCTTATCGCAGAAACGTGGTCAGCTGCCCCGATATTGGGTGACCTTCCGACGCGATTTTGATTTTTTTATCGGGAGGTGCATCGTAGACCATATCGGAGCCATATCGTAGTATGTGGACGCCAGGCCTAAGTGACCACTACATGTATATTCCGGCGACATCCCGATATCTTGAAATGGTATTGAGAATATACATATTCCCTCGGCAGATACACCTCTCTAGATCAGATTTTGCTATATACTTACATTCTGATATATTCTTTGCATTCTTATGTTGCACCGATACTCGTTATTTCTGCACAGGATTCACAGAAGGAGTTCAAGATCATTGCTTGCCTTGTTTTATATTTCTACTGTTTTCTGCTGATTGTTGAAAACCGTTATAGGACGTCCGCATTCCAGGACGAATAATCATCATCCCAATGGTCAACAGGGACATTTGGTGTGCATCCAAGAAACAGGACTGGTGCTTAGGTGTCTGGGCTCGTCTGGTTTGGTCTCGATAAGAGCCCGTTTCCATTGGCCGACGAAAATGGCACCCATTTTCTGAGTTACCCCAAAAGTAATCGGTGAGCGCTTCTCTGCATGCCTGTTCTCATTCGCCGATCTTGTGTCGGTGATTCCCGACTGCAGATCGGTGGCGAATAGTCGGCCGATGGAAACAAGCTTTATCGCATGATACCCAGGAGGCTTTTAGGTCAGTGTGAAACAGTCGAGAACACGATCACGCACTGGGCATTCTGCCTAAGTCTCGACTACGTCCCTTTACTTTTCAATTTTATCCCTTGGAATGTTGATCTTCCCAAGAGACCTATGATACATGCGTGACATACGAACGGATCCCCCGAAGCCTCTCAGCCGTAGTGTCTAGTTGCCCACTATAGTTTGGTAAGAACTTGAGGGATATGAGAGACGGGCAGGCTTCACTGCAATCTTTTATATTATGTCAAAAAATATCTTATCAGACTTCAATTCCAGACCATTTGCGAAATGAAACTGAACTTCAAAGGCCATAATCCCAGTAGGGATTAGACCATATGGAGTTGTATTTCATTCCACCCTCCCCAGCTTCCGTTATGCTTAATGTCCAAACACGGCGTTATCCAAGACTGTGGTGCAAATGTATTCCAGAATTCTTTAATCTGTATAGCCTGTCAATAGATGATTCAATGGCTGCTGCTTCACTTCATCTACTTGCAAAGGTCAAGGTCACTGCAGACTCAAGGTCCACTGACGCCTTTGAACCACAGTACAACGTTCTAGTCTCTACATCCCTATCATGACCAACTGTATTGGTTCCTATGTGACCAACCATTAGTGCCCCCCCCCCCCCCATGCTTGAGATGCTCTTTTGTCGGCAAAGAAATGTCATTCAATGTTCCTAAATCGCTCGCCAGAAGTTTGTCAACATGTTGATATATCCAGTCGACGACAACTGAATGTTGGTAAATAGCCCCTGATTGGGTGACCGAATGGTGGAATAGTCACCATTTCTTTACTAGCTCCCTCCTGTTCTGATATTTACAGTACAGCAGCCATGTAGTGAATGACTCTAGTTCCTGGACTGTCCGCATTCGAGTAGGGCGCTCTAACAATGTCACTCATTTAGTGTCAGGAGTGACAGACCAGAACGAGACTAGCCATCCTTCATCAGTTGTTGATTCAAAAGCCAACCACAGTGTAGAGCTTGCAAGCTCAACCTGCAGCAAGGCATCCAATGTAGCTTACATAAAATCTTCTCTGGTTATAATTAAATTCATTCCTCTCTGACTAATTGTACCCTTCACTTCTGTGTTTGAGTTCATTCTGAACACTGAAGTACCTTTATCGGTGACAAAGGAATGGTAATTTGTCTCAGGTGAGGCATCCGAACAGAGTCGGCCCTAGTTGGAAGATGGAGGACAGCTAGGCAAGGCTCAGCCAACCATTAGTGACCCCCCCCCCCCCCCCCCACACATGCTTGAGATGAAGTTTGTCAACAACTTGATATATCTAGTCGACGACAACCTAATGTTGGTAAATGGCCCCTGATTGGGTGACCGATATGGGCCAAGGGGTTACGTAATTTTCCTGCGACAAGTTCACCGACTCCTATATGATTTGGGAACTAATCATTCAATCCTCAATCTGTAGATGTGTTTTGGGCTTTAAGGGGGGTGTCAACCAACCAAAAAAAGGCTACGACAATGGCTTTCCAACAAGGTCCACGACAGGCCTACGATTGGAAAGCGTGTCATAGCCTTGTCGTTGTTGGTGGACCCTAGTTCCTGACAAGAGTCTACGACAAGGCCACAACAGGCTGTGAATGGAAGCTTGTTGGGGGCCTGTTGGGGGCCTTCCGACAAGGCTACAACAATATCGAACATGTTCGATTTTTGCTACGACTGGACCTTTGTCGTGGAGTGTTGTGGTTTCCTCGATATCACTGTTGTAGTGTGTCAGAACCATGGGCGCCTTTTTTTACGGCAACCAGCAACGTCTACGACACGCCCCGACACTGCTGTCCCGACACTGCTCTTCTCACGACAAGGCTGCGACAAGGCACCGATAGGAACTTTCTTGTCTGCTCTTGTCGTAGTCTTGTCATGGTTGGTGGACGCCCCCCCCCCCCTTTACTCTAACCCCTACACCTAGCTAGACTGGGCCTCTAGACCTGACAACAGGTTCTCGTACATCATATGCACGTGCGCATGTATGATACAGGAGTAGGCGCCCTCGGCAGATCCGCGGAAAAATTGGCCATGTATCATTAGCCTTTGGTGTCGTTTTTCTAATTACTGGGCATGAGACACACTACCTGAGAGTTCATCTGCCATGGCGTAGTAATAAAACGCCAGGAAGCTGCACCAAAGTGCTCTGTTCCAACAGCGAGTGATTCGCTTTTTTACAAGAGAGCAATTAAACGAAGAAAGGTCACTGGAAAATGTGTAATGAACCGGAGGTAGGAGGTGAGCCTTCCACTTTACAATGTTCGGTGGATTCCTAATTGACGGAGCCAACAACAAGGGTATGTAAACATTTAATGGGGCTCAATAAACCACTACCCATTATTTAAAAACTCTCAGATACTATATCCGTTGTTTCCATATTTCAAATCCAGTGTATAATCAGAACCATTATATACGGAAAATACGCTTATGGATAAGATATCTAGTCTATCTCCTATACAACGCTATGCATATACTCAGAGAGCAAACATATTCCTAAATGATATACCCTATAATATGTCCATTCCTGGTTTTAATTCATTCAAGGTGATGGATCATAAATACAACAGACGATGGTTTTGTCAACAGGCGGCTCTGTGAACCACTTCTGGTTTACGGCCACCTGTCAACAAAGCCATCGATTATTGTCTATGTATCATGAGTAATATAAAAGAGGGGGAATGCTCTCGTTATTAACTATTAATCTCTTGTGTATTAAAGCTGGCGTCCACCTAACACGATGGTCTACGACACACTTCCCGATAACTATGATTTGAAATGCCCAAATCGCGACCTATCGGGAGGACCCGATTGTTTCAAATTGTTGAAATCGTAGAGCGTAGAAACGCCTTGGGAGGACCAAAACATAAACCATGGTCACGATTGGCTCACGATTCAATTGGTGATTCACAGTAGATCTCAGGCATGATTTTAATATTGATAAATACTATAATTTTGGAAACATTGAATGAATCCGAAAAATTTTCTACATCTATTTACAATATCTTATGATATTATTTTCAAACACTAAAACAATCAAATTGAACAATATAACTGTGGTAGAATAATAATTCCAATATGAAACTATTATTTTCAGACACTTAGATTTCATGAAATAATATCATATTTACATCGATTATATATCTATATGAGCCCTACCTAATTCCAGATTTTCATAATTTTCCGCTATTTATTTCATCCACAAGAGATATTTTCCTGTTAAATCACCTCCAATAGACTACAACAGTCTACAAAATGTCCAACATGTTGGAAGTTATCGGGACCTCTACGATTGGCGTTTTCAATCGCAGCCTATCGTGAGCTGTCGTAGACGGAATAGCAGAAACCTGTCCCACCTACCACGATTTTGGTTGACCTCACGATAGAATCGGAATGGTGTCGGGAAGGCCGTCGTAAGTCCAATCGGGACCGGAATCGTGGTAGGTGGGGGCCGGCTTTGATGCAATGAGACAACATGAAAGACGATTCGCCCTCCTCCAGACTAATTTCAGAGGGGGTGATAAAATGTGTGCCATATTGTGGTATAGTGCAAGGTATGCCGTGTTTTAATTTCATAGTTGAGACTCAATGTGTCAATATGAACATCAAATCGGCCAATGGAAACGGGCCTATAGGAGAACTTAAAAAAATCTCCGCTGTTTTCCTCGGCCAATGGCCAACATCAACACATACCTCGCTGCTCTGAAATTCAGATAACAAGGAACTGTTAGATAGACACCTTAGGGATATATGGAGGTATATGTGGTATAGCAGTGCTGCTACCCGACTCTACATACGGAGGATTGTATCACGTGTGACATGTGCACGGTTGCGACACTGCTGCCGGTTGGCGAGGAGGTATTACATAATAAATAGCGTGCAGGCTGCTTCTCCATGGCTGAGAGAGCTTCATGGCTGAGCAGCTCGAGACTGCAGTCCGTCCCACATCGACGCCTCTCAGACAAGCTCACTTTTTATCTGTGTCGGAACCGAGCTGTAAAATACTATCTATATACTATATCAAAACATTTTTTTCTCCAAATATACATTGTTCTGTTCTTTATTTCCCTTTACAACACTAAAGTGTTTTTTTCGGTGATGAAGACATGTACGGGATTCTTATCTCAGGTTCTAACTCGGCGTATACACTAGACGACTAAAAACGTGACGATTGTAGATCGTTTAACCAATAGTCGTCAGGTGGTGCTCGATTGTGTAATATCGGCCACAAAAGTTGTCAACCCAAGAATCTCCTCAAGCATTTACACTGGACGATCTGGAATTGCTTTCTACTGTCCACTTAAGCAGGTATTTACACTAGATGATTATAGGTGACGATTCTTGAAAGTTAATCCCGTTTGAACTACAGGTGAATATATTTATTTCCCATTAGAAAACTGAAGGTGAAAAAGATTTGACCTTGTAAAAAGTTATGATCGTGGACATAGAACACCCGTTCTGGGCCAAAACGAGAGGTGGTCGACGACTGAGATTTTACAGAATCGCCAATTGCCTACTTATGACTAATTCAAACCAGCTTGAAATATATGACTAATTCAAACTGGCTTGAAATAGTCGTCGGCTGTCAAGTAGTCTGGTAGAGCTGGATTACAGTTGGTAGTTCATAATCCTATATTTCCTGCCAGCTGTTTCTCAGATACTTTCCTGTTAAATTGGATCATAGAAATCCTGCCGCTGCCAGTGTGGAATTACCCTGCATGGTCATAAGAATTTGAAACTTACTCTCGTATGAATATAATCCAATTCAGACTAGTAATCAGTACCATAGTCTCATGGTTATCAGGCTCTACAGGGAGACTTCTCATATGGCATTTCCACCAGGCGACTAAAACCCAACCGATTATGTACACCTTGTATAAAAATCGGTCGGGGGTTCTATTTAAGAAACTATCGGTGCGCATAGCTGGTGGAGGTCAGAAAGAAACAGCTTTCTGATGAAAACTGAGGTTGTCGCCGACAGATTTTTGACACTCAAGTTCATTCTGCACCGATGAATTAAGCACAAAGACAGTGGTACAAAAATTCTGTCGGTGGTGCAAGATTATGTCTTATTGAAGACAAAAGTCTTTGACCATTTTTTATTCTGTTTATCGCACCAAAACGTACCATAATCGGTCGGCGGTGCTAAATACCATAATCGCTGGTCAAAATCGGTAGATGGAAACACAACATCAGAGTACAGAAAGAGCCAGCCTTTCGACAGGATTTTTCTCAAGTGGCAGTAATGAGCTGCCAACCCACGCCCCAACATTTGCGTCTTTCCCTTTGCCTATTACTACAAGTATTGCCTAGTAAAGCCGTGCTGGGCACATCCAGCTGCCACGCCTCTGAGACATCTTACCTCGCCGTCCCAGGACTTCGCTTTTGAGTAGTCCCCTCAGAGCATTGATCGACCATCTCCTCGAGCCTCTAGAGAGCAGTTCCCGCGCCGTACGCCTCCCAATTATTCATTTGTCGTCTGCCCAGTAGCTTCTATGAGCGGAGGAGGTCTTTGGAGCTATTCTATGATGAGCCACCACACCTAAGCCGTAAGACTGCCTCCATGACGCCATTCTATCCTACTAACATGGCTGGAGCTCGATCACTCTCAGAAACACCATACTTCTGCTAAAGTAATCTATTTTATAGCACCCGCTCCCCCTTATTGGGAGGGATCCAGACGAGGAGTCAATAGAGAAGGCATGAAATGATGATGTCGTACCTGTTTTATGAACCACTAAAGTTCCTTGATGTCTGCTTTGATAGCTAAGTACACCTATATGTGTCTCCCTAATGCCATCAGAGTAGATAAGAAAGTTATTAAAAGAGCAATTTTCCATTTATTGTTCTGTAGGAAGGCGGAACCAAGGAGATGATGAAACAAACAGGCGTAGCATAATGCTTAAAATCCCATCATAAATTACACTGCACGAACACCATCATTTTACTTATGAATGCGCCTGGCATATACACAATATTAACTGGTTTCAGATACAAGCGGCGGTAATCTTCGAGGACAAGACGCCTAGTAATCTCCGAGCGATAGCTAGGTGATTACGCAGAGTCTAGTCCGAGGAGATTACTGCAGCTTTTATCTGAAACCAGTTTATATTGTATTTATTAACCACCGATCCTTGCTAATAATTACGATACTCTTCTGAAACTTGACCGATGCGCCCTCTATCGTTAATGAAAATATTGTTCCCAAATTGTCCGTGAGGTGGCAGTTATGTATCCCTTCGCCATGTTGGTTTCATGTTGTCATTGGAGGGAGGATGCTAAAATACAGGACAAAACAAGGTACGAATTTGCTGGTAACTGTAATCGGACCGATTATAGACCGATTATAAGACACTGCCAAAGATGAATTCACCAAACTTGAAATGTAGACACTGTCGATTGCGATCTTGTGTCGTAATATCGTCTGCTGCTGTCAAACTCAAAACAACGCTCGCTAGGCCGCTAGGCTAGGGGGCCGATGACGCTTTGGGAACTATTTCTAGTAATCTCCTGCAGGAGGTTACGGGCCTCAGTAATCTCCTGGTAGCCAAATACTCGCACCCAGTGCTATTCCTATGGCGCCTCCGTATTAGGTGGTTAATAAAAGTAAGTATTTTGCGTATACAAGGTAAACCTATTCCCCGTGTGTATACGCCTCATCTGACGGCGTGTATAAGCATGGCGAGAGGTAGGAGGGGTGGTGGGGGGGGGGGGGAGTCGGGGGGAGTCGGGGGGAGGGTTTCCCATTGAGGACACCTATACTTCTACCAACACAAACGGGCGGGAGGCGGCGGGGGGAGAGGATATTTCCTCTCATATACGTCGGGTGTGAAATACAGCCAAGACGCGTCCGTATATAAACACTGAGCGTATATATATATGGAAACAACTCAATATTCAGCCAATACATGCACTTCCACGATGGCGTATATAGGAATAAACTGGTGGTTTTCGTGCAGTGTTACGAGCTAAATAACACCTGACCTTAATTGTGGGGTCATGGCGCTATGTAATTGCGGGAAGCATATTTGATACGAAACCGTCGAAATGGATTAGATGGCAGAGTGCAGTCCTGTACTGACCGACCTAGACCCGATAAAAAAACTAATTACCGAGATCTTTCAATAACCTCTATTATTAATCCAGAGATTCCTACTGAGTGGGGATAATTTACACGCGACAGGAGGGAGTAGGTGAAGTTATGAGGTGAGCCAGTATGGGCAACAATAATGCATCCTAAAGTGACGTTTCCACCTGCCCATTATTATTATTAGGGGACGATTCGCTTGTGCATTAATACAGTGCGGTCTACCATCAAACCAAAATAACAACAGTGAGGCAAAGATACAGTGCTATGTTCTCTAGAACCCCCCACCACAACTTTAAGCGACGATCAATGCTAACCCTTGTACGAGTAACGGATAAGGGTCTTCGAATTCATGTACGATCCTAGATTATTAAACGGGCCCCAGATGCGGCGATGCGATACGAGGGGGATTACCATTAACCCTCCAACGCGAATTTCCTGCAATGTAACCGATACCTGTAATGCCAATATACTGATGTACCAAAATTACTGAGATATAATGAGCACTACCAATTTCTCTGCATCAGGGACCGGTTTCACTAGTTTCGTGACATGTCTAGATCATAGATGGCGTCTAGATGGTGTGTCCGGATTTAAAAGGATTAGACATTAATCATCGTTTTGTCCGTTCTTGCTTGCACTGTTGGTGCTGCTTCTCACTAACACTTTTGTCACGAAACTAGTGAAACAGGTCCATGGGTTACTCATGGCCTTTGGTCAGGGGTAGTCATTGCCACCTCTGGTGTCCCCCTCTACCGCGCCTCCCGGGCGCCCCTCCTGCCCCCTCGCGGCTTTTTTACCTACCACGCGGTCACGTGGTACACCCCGGTCCGGACAGTACACACATACTCCACACTTTTCTCGTCTCACCCACCCTCACCTTCTCTCCTCTCTACTACTCACGTAGGCCCTTTTTTATTATCATTTACAATTATCATTGTATTATCTATCATACAATTCAACATTGTAACGTTTATTCTATAACATACTCATAATTGACTAATTTTCTAACGTCAATTATTCCATGTATTCTTACTTACTTCATAGTAATATTTCATTATAATATTTCGTCGAGTAAGGTCGACATAAAATTTTATCTACTACTTTACTACATAAAATTCAATGAAATTTTATTTTCCCAGCTACTGCTTCTCTACTTTCATCCAGGGGTAGGGTAATGACGTGTGGATTTGTCTAATTCTTATGTTTGGGGTATGTCTTTACCTAAGGGCAGCTACTTGTGTTGTCCCGAAACTAGATAACCCCAATGTCTGTATGGTGTCACAGACATGTCACGAAACTAGTGAAACAGGTCCCTGGTGTGTATTTGATAAACGTGCCTCCAAAAAACCTCATCTTCCTCTATTACTCATGTGTTAGGTGGCTCACAGAAGCCCTATCCTTCATCAACTCTAAATCAGGAATCAGGAAATAGTGTTTCTTTTTCTTGCCTTTCTTTAGTAGGCTATTAATCAATTCCTTTGGTATGATGATCGTTTTCCATTTCCTTGTATGAGCCTTCTTTCTAGTATTCATTGAAGAAATGTTTCAATATTCCTTTAAATCGCCTTAAGGTGATAATACTCGACAGTAGTTGGGTCCTCTGAGGTAACTGAGCACTCAAAACATTTAGAGGATTTATCAATATTTAGAAAAAATCTTCCATTAGAATTCCCTAGACTCTCTCTCTCTCTGATGGCGATGATCAATCCTGAGGGCCTGGTTGGGTCCAACCAGATTCCCTGATCCAGTTACCCTTTGACCCTTTGGTCGTCGATTTTCTGTTCAGTAGAGCGAAAGAAACTTTTATAACATCTGGAAGCATACCTAACCCGGCGTTTACACTAGACGATTATAGGCGGCGATTCTTGAACCTGACGACTTTCAGCAGTAAAAAGCTAGATATCGTCTAATGTAAACGCCAAGCGTGTGGCGACTGCAGATCGTCTGGTTACGTCTGGTTACGCAATATAGCACCACCTCACGACTATTAGACACGCTTTGACCTCAGCGACTATTTTAAGCAGGCTTGAATTAGTCGTCTACAGGGGGGCGATTCTGTGAAAACAGAGTCGTCGACCCTCTGCAAAACATGTGCTTTACTTCAAGACATCAGGGGATAGGGGGGGGTGGGGTGAGGGGGGGGGGGGGGCGGATAGCTCTGTGTGTGTGGGGGGGGGGGGGGGATTCAGGATAAGTTAATTTTTCTAGGTGTTTTGTGTTGGGCAAGGCAGTGATTTTTTGTATCATTTGGGCAGGAATTTATATTGGGAAAGGGGGAGTGCTTATGTTATCTTCATTTCTGCAAGGGGGGGGGGGGCCTTCTTTTATTATAAAATCATGAGATGGTGCTAATCTTTTTGGATATATTTTCAGGGGGGGGGATAAAAAAGGAACAGGGTACAATTTTATTCAGGTGCCTCGGGGGGGGGGGGGTATTATTGTATAATAAATATTGGCAGGGGACCTATTTTGGTAACTCGGGGGAGGGGAGAGGGGGGATAATTTTGCCTAATTTTTTATTTTTTACATGGGGGGATTTATACAGAAATGCCTAATATTTGATAGGGGGATTTTTAAAGAAAAACAAATTTGGGGGGAGGGGTAGGAAAAATATTTCGGTTGCTCCTGTAATGGGGCAGGGGGTAATTGTTTTTGTGGGGATTTATATTGGTAACTCTGTGATGGGGGGGGGGCGGCTTATTTCATTTCTATTTTTATATGGGGGTCTTTTTGAGGACAAGAATTTTACAGTGCACGCCCATGTATACACACACAAAAAAACTACAGGGGACAAACGAAACCCATAAACCCATAAACACCAATGCCTTTAAACGCAGTATGCTGTACAAATGTGCCTATCACTGGAATAACCTCCCGGTAGAGTATAGACAGATTCCTACTTACCCAAGGTTCAAGTACAGAGAACGCACAATTCTATTTAATAGCCGTCAAAACTATTGAATGTAACTATTAGTAAGTATCTATAGCCTGTCTGTGTTTTTGTAGGGAGCCTGTGATTGCAAATGTTCGGGGAGTTGTCTAGTTGTCTATTTTTCTCCACTTCTGTGTACTGTGTATTATACCTATGGATTAACACTAATGAGCTCCACCTTTTTATCCTACCCCTAATATAAAATCCCATAGGTTTAACATTGAGATTCCTTATGCCACGCTGACTGGCATACGGACGTTTGTATGCTACTAGGGGCATACAGAATTTTGATGATTTTCATTCATGATTTTGATATTAAAATATTGTAGAGAGGGGTAGGATAAAATCAAAACCTGATTCGTTTTAATCTTGGCTCCCGTATACCACTCCTGGAGTTTGGTTCCGGATACCACTCGGCTCCGCCTCGTGATATCACTACGCCAAACTCCAGTCGTGGCATATGGGAGCCAAGATTAAAACTCATCCGGTTTTACGATAGTATGGCACAAAGTATAATGAGCTATTTGTGATTGTTAAAAATGTCTTGAAAAATGGATGTATCATTGTAAATATCATAAACTAAAGTTAAGTATGTTAGCATGGAAGTTTGACGTGCAAGCCAAATGAAATACTATAATCAAGCCAAGTATGACTCACTGGGCCGAATTGAAAACAGGAAATTTGCCTTATTTTGTTCAGTATAAATAAACTGATTTTTTTTTTTAATTTCGAGGGGGTGGGGCAGGTACCCCTACCCCCCCCCCCCCCCTGGGTGTACCCTGATGAATGGCCATATAGACCTGTAGGTACACACGATTAATTTCCGATGTTTGTTTCCACTGAAAGTCGTCAGTGTGAACGCTCAAGTCCATTCTGAGGCTGACGACTTTTGCGGTGGACATTGCCACCACTTGGCGACTATTGGCTGACGATCTACAGTCGCCACATATTTAGTCGTCTAATGTAAACGCCGGGTTAAGGCTACCAATGAGTTGACAGGTTGTGTATTGCACTGTTGAACTATTATCATATACCTGTAGTCAAACATGTACATACTACCCGCTGCTAGGAGTGCAGCACTAATGATGTTCACGCCCTAGGGCTGTAGTGAATTACCGCTGGTATGTAAGTCATTAAGACGACTTTTTCCTCACAATACAGCCCAGGATTTCATTTGATAGCCACAAGAAAAGTTACAAGTTACTTGACCTCCCTAATCATAAGGAACGCGGCGAAAAGCTTAGCAGCAACTATACAGATTAGCAAAAACATTGCATGACACATCCATCCACTCCCTATTTAATCATATCTAGAGCCCACTACTTCATACTCTGTGTTCAATGTTTCATAACTTATACTAGAGGGTAGCAGATAGGAAACTATCATTTGCATTCACTGGCAAAAACGTTAGCTTTAACAGAGGTGATATGAGGAATTTAAGAAAAATGATGATAATGATATTGTGTTTCTATTGTAGAGGCCCGAATGTCGAGTGGAGGTGTATACATATGTTCTTTACTAGAGGCCAAGGCAGTCCCGCTCCTGTTGTTGAGTGGTACGGTCAAACCAGAGGACAGAGGTGCTATGGATTTGGCCTGGATAACATAATCTGCCTTTTATAAAAGGCTGGGTCCACGACTGGTCAGCTGGCACATGCTTCTTCAAGCTTCTCCTATGAGAAGGATCAGCTTGGCTTCTCTTGTACAAACTTCCATACTCTAGCAGTGGTTGAGACTGGGCTGCTAACTTTGGTTAAGCTGGACCTGGCTTCCCCGTTGTACTGATACTTATTGTATAGCGTTAAGGAACTGTGTTTGCCTGGGGTTGAGCTTTGGCTCTTTTGGAGAACTATGTTGATTGTGTAATAAAAGTTTGTTTTATGAAATCCTAATTCTCTGTGTTGTGTAAATAGGGTTCTTGGCATAGTTGACATACGCCATACATAAACCGACCTAAGGGTCTGGTAAATCTAGCCTGTAGGGTAGCACTTTAAACGCCGGATATTATCTATACATTGTATAGCAGTTATGGCCTATACATTTATGTTAATAGTCGGCAACCGTTACACGACCATTGTAGCGATATGGAAGTGTGACCACCTAGCCTTACATACACACACAAATATGCTATTAGAATTTGGCCTTTGGATCTCTCTCAAGCTGGGATTAGAGAGAACCTTGAGTTGAATTAACTTGGTGGGATTCATGTAGCTCACAGGGTATTTATCTGAGACAAATCCTGCTGAAATCCTGTACTGAAACACAATTTCCTGGTCGAATGATAGGGTTCCATATCCATAAGAAAGATTTCTCCCTGCAATTGCTGGCGATGATTACCCCTAATGATGTACAGAATCTCGAGAGATATTGATTTTAGATATGTTTAAAATTCATAGGGTCATTTTGGTGAGAAAAATGGAGGCATTGCTGAGTCAATGACTAAGTACCCAACCTAGCCAATAAAAGGCCAGCAAGCAGGATCAGCGGGTTTGCACACCCTCACCTGAGGGTGAGTGTTCATTGGGACTATGTGTGAGACTATGTATCTGGAGTATCCTTCCATGTGAATCAAATTCACCATTTTTCCTTGAAACTGGCAAAAGCAACTTGCCATGAGATTTTTGTGCCATAGTGCATCGTTGTCTGAGTTTAATTAGATCCCTTAATTAGTCTTTTAGATAGCTAGTAGTTCTTCCTTAAGAGCTGATCGTTAGTATTTTAATACACTGGAAGATGGGGTAAACTAACTTGCTTAGCATGGTCACAGGAACACAGTGACCTCACATCCCTGTGACCAGAGAGGGAATGAAGGGATGAACAATGGAATAAAGTTTATAAGCTTTGATATCCTGAGAGCAATCCGGAGTTATACATTCTAGGTATTTGCACACCAATCATTGACATTCGATACAAAGGTCTGCTATGGTCATAATTCAAGACATAAAACACTCATAGATATGTAGTATTGGGTAATATTGAATAACGGGTCAAGCATGATCGTACAAACCAGTTGGTTAGTCTTTCAGAATAATTTGTCCATAATTTTCCGATCAATAAATTCCTGTAAATCGTTCATTTCTCAAGATCAGTACTTTCATTCTGTTGTTCACTTATAATTCATTATACACTCCTTTGTGTTCCACTCTCTTAATATTAGTCCATTCTGTGTCCAGTTCTTATATGTCCTTAGTATCCTTTCTGTGTACTCTCCAGCGAGAGTTAGTTCCTCACACATCGGTCTGTAAGCACCAAGATGATGGCTTCAGGCGATGAAGTTTCATAGTAGGTGACTCCACTCCAGGCAGAGTGAAGCCTCCAGCGCCTAATACCAAACTGTCCTTTAATGAGGAGCGGCTTTGTTCAGTTCTCAACTAGATCTTAACCTCGTACTCAAGTGCTACTCTTTGCAGTGGCAGCAGAGGGATACTCCTCAGCTGCTTACATCAGCAAGTCACGTGATCATTCACTTCCTTATCCAGACGATCCACTCTAAACCTAACTTCCAGCTAATGCCCTATTGCTCTGCATCTACCAGTACCACTCACACCTTTTTGACTTGTATAGCCGTATCTTAACAATAACTACCGTAGAACCGTAACATAATCTTCGATGAGCATGTAGTGCAATAGTAGAATTGTCTGAGGCAAGGGGAAATGTGTGAAGTACACAGGTCTCAGGTATACATTAATCTCTGCGTGTGAATCCTGCTTTACTGATCATATCTGGATACTACAACCGGCCACATCTGACAAGATGGGTACTGACATCGTTTGAAATCTTCCTGGGAGCGTGTTAATTGGTCGTTTTTCCCAGGGTCCTTTCCACAAGGTCTGCACGTGATGACACGAATCCAATCCACCCTTTGGTAACTGAAGTTTCACTCATTACTCTTGGCTGGGGTCACATTGTCCCGGGCCCTGCATCAGAGTGGTATTCTGCATGGAAATCTGTCGATCATTTCATTTTAGGACATTATGGATTGTGTCGAAGGATGCACCAGGGTAACTGTGGTGGTTTTTATGCCAACAAAATCCGAGAACAAGGCTCGCATCCTGAATTGGACAAGCGTGTTTTTGACTAGGTGGTTTGAAATTATTTCTCTAAAAGATCCTTTTCAAACTTGAGATGACGGGTGAAGCTGTCGTTTGCGTTGACGCATGCTCCGGATGCAGTAATAAATCGGTGTTTCTTACCACTTTGGGTTGCAATCCTTTTCAATTTCGAAACTTTGATAATAAATATTTGATAAGTAATATAAGATTCAGATTAGTCAGGGACCTGAAAAGGTTTAGTGTGACACCTCATCCTTTCAGCTATCGCACTTATCAAAGCTCAGTTTAGTCAAGTTTAGGCAGCTTGGAAAGTTTGGATAATGGAATATTTTTCCTGTTGACTCTATATGAATTCATTGATTTCTTCTTCATTCTACGTATAAATACGTTCATATTTCTTAATACAGAACGGTCTGAGCTATCATTTTCTCCCGAATGTTTTACTTCCTCTTTATCTTAGGAGCCTTATATTAATAGATATTACCTTTCTTCTCTATCAATATCTTTTTGTGTACGCCAAATCTGTTAGTCTGGCCTGTCACAGAACCTTTGGCCTCCGGAAAGGAAAGGCCTCTATAAGAGATTATATTCGCAGGTGCTCTCGCGCTCATTTCAGAGAGGTGGGAAAACGGAAATTATTCACCTAAAGCGAGAAGCCAGCAGATTAAAAGCGGGCAGAATCTTTTTTTCTCGTTATAAGATATCACAAGGAACGTGGAGATTTCTTTCTTTTTCTTTTGTTTTCAGGACCAAGGTTCTTTATTCTAACTTAGGATCCTAATCCTAATAATGGACGATCTGATAATGGAAGATCTGGGAAAGATCAAGCTCAGTCCATTGCAATCTTTGAGGAGTTTTTTAACGTCAATAGGATAGACTAGGTCCTAATCCCTGATATATTAAATTACTTTTTCTCTAATGTGGGTACGTTTTTTGTTCAGCAAACTAGAAGAGGTCCAACTCCAGGGGTATGTGATTTGGTTAGGAACGAAATGATCAATGGACAGGGATCGACACAGATATAAATGCTATTGATACTGAGGTTGAAAAAATGCTAACAGACTATAGTGCCCGGAAGTCTTTCGGGATGTAATATGTAGCAACTTACATATTAAAAATTTGTTTTATTATCCCAAGTACAATTTTGCCAGCTATCACGCTCATCATTATCAACTCAAACATTTCCACAGAAATGGCAACTAGCTCAGGTGGTCCCAATACCAAAAAAAGCAGGGAAGCCGCTAGTGATGGATGATTTTTTTCTTTTTATAACTTTTATTTTGGCTGGAGGCTGGAGTAGACCAATTACTGGTATGGTGTATAGAAAAACTGTTTAATTGTTAATGTGAGAAAAAAACAAAGGCTATGAGGTTTGCTACCCAGCAAAACCTTCAAACGAGTCTGAAGATAGACTTGAAAATGGATAATGATGTAGCGGTTTCCTGTTTGCAATATACGTTTCTTGGGGTCAGTGTATAATCGGCCCTATTGTGGACAGTAAAGGCTGCTTCAATTGTGAAAACCCTAAGGTTGTTCAAACTGGGAAAGTTGCATCAATCGTTTACTTATAAAGCAGTCCAAGAAATATGTATCACAAACATCCAGGCAGTACTGGAGTACAGTTCATTTCTATATGACAGTTTAAGAACACAGGACTTAGCTATGATAAATAAGATAATGCTGTGGGGAGTCAGAATTGTACCAAACCATCGGGAAGTAGCCAAGAAGACTAGTGTCGATTCTTAAGAAGGAGAATGAAACATGTAATGCTTTTATGTTTTCTCTGAATAAAGAAGAGCGCTGCGCGTACATAAAAAAAAGAAAAAAAGACTAGTGTCGAGTTTTACGAGTTGTGTTAACATTTAAGTCACCCTCGGTGAGAAGGCATTGACAGCTCTGTACACAAAATCCTCAAAAACAGAATGGCTAGAGACCCGAGTTACGAGAGCCAGTTTTGGAGATCTCAAGTCTAAATTGCAGGTACTAACTTTGATAAAGTAGAAAGGTCACCTTTTTGGTGAGGTGTTGATGCCTGGGATAAATTGCCATAAAACGTTCAAACCTGTGTCATGGTGGGGGAATTCAAAAAGCTAGTAAAAGAATTAATTGATCCCCATGTTAGGCCCAAAATATTCACTTTCAAACCCGTGTTGTTGTTTTTTATTCCTTTTCCCCACCATAAATCTCGATGCTTGTATCGTTTACTTGAAATGGTTGTCGTTAATAGGACTGAATACTCCAACTATGTTTATAGTTTATGTGTCAGTCACCCTTTGAACTTTCTATTGCTGGCATATTCTTTGCTGGGGTCATTCTTCGGGGTGAATTTCATGAATCCGAAAACGTATCAACCACATGTCACAACCAGTCACACCAGGTGGGCCTTATTTCACCGCATCATCTCTCCCTGATTATCTATGTATCATCTATTGACCTGATCTTGGCTGACCAGTCCATCTAATCATCACACAGATCTCCAATATTGCCATTATTTACATATTCAATATCCTACCCTACATGTGCATTTTAAGTGTTCTCCTCTAGCATCCAGTCTGGGGCCTGTTGAATAGTTTAAGCTCGTACATATAGACGGTTTTCCATTAGTCAATGCGACCCAGGGATGATATATGTCAACTTTATTCAGTACTTGTGAATGACCTTCCATCGGTTAGGACTGTCGTATCTAACGAGCTATATAGCAACTCTATATGGACATACCTGGCGCAAACTGATATATTGTTTGCGCCGGGTTGCGATTAACAAGCTTTCGGAAAAATAGTGCATACAGAAAGATATTGCATTACGAAAACGAACTAATATCGGCACGCCACCAGTCATGCAAAGGTTGACACTGAATACAATATTGACAACAATATTCTTCAGAGTACAATATCCTCGCATGCATTCAGATATCACTCAGCGTCTGTTCCTCAGAGCATACTGCCGTTTTTATCTGAAACCAGTCGATGCTGTGTATATATTTCGGAGTGCGCCTCAGCCTGAATTGCCTTGTTCGGTCTGGCTGTGAAGCTTTTAGATGCTGATCCAATGGAATCCTAATTCCTGGGCCGTCTGAGCTTTCTTTTTTTAACGTCAGAATCTTTTATTGTCCACCTACTTCAACGTGTCCATAGAAAACACATGACAAATGGTGCACAACTAAAGCGATCTGACATAGACATGCCCCCTATCTGGTAAAGGTTGATAATGAATACAATATTGAGTGGTTTCAGATAAAGTGGTCATATGCTACTAGGAGGTTACTCTATGCAATATTCTTACATGCACTCGGATTTTACTACGTGTCAACTCCTCGGAGCATACAGCCGCTTGTATCTGAAACAGGTCAATATTGTGTACATCACAAAGACTGTGAGGGACATGAAGTCTGCTGATGTAGAATATCCTCGTTTTGCAACGGTCCCAGTGATAAGTTCACAATACGATTCTGATCACTTCGGAACTCTATTTACAAGATAGGGTGTGTTTTACGATGTACCCCTGCCACGGTTAGGAGATGGTTCGCGCACGTTAGCTTGCTGATTCATGTGATCATGTCTAGTTATAGTCACTTGCTTGATGGGGTATTGTGTCGAAGCAACAGCTAGGGTCATAACATGCCTCGGTTTTCTCTACCAGACGGCACACTCAGGTGTTTTATGCTGTAATTATTGAGATTGCAGAGCATTTACAGAATCCTTTAGCTTTCTTTACGAGTCTTGGCTAACTCCTACCTGCCACCGTCATTATATTTATGGGCTCTAAAAGTATAGAATAACTTTAGTTCAATATTAGACTATGAAGGAGTGGGTATTTATGATAAAACCTGATAAGACAAACTGCTTTGTCCTTCACAGCTGCTAGGTTGTCCCGAATCGAGTCAGCTATATATAGTGGCGTTTCCACCTACCAACGATGACCAGCTACTATGGCATTTCGCACCGCCGACCGATTATAAATGTGGTACTTTTGTTACAACAATCCTCTGGTGGAAACAAAAAGGTTTAACATTCCCCCCTAACATTATGTAATATAGCAGCACCGACCGGTTTTTTAGGCAACCGACTAAATGAAATCATGTTGAGTTTATGGTAGGCGGTGACCGAGAATCAAGTGGTAACAACCTTTATTTTCATTAAAAAAAACAGGTTTTTTTCTTACCGCCACAGATTTCTATATGCTAACTCTACATGCACATAATCTTCAGGCATGTCCTAAACATATTGAGCAATCGGTGCACATGGAACACATAATCGGTCTTCAGGTGAAAACAGAGTGTCTGCTTTTGGGTCAATGATTATTAGCATGGATAAATTCCCAAGGAGAACCACAGACTGATTTTGTACAGGTTGCACAGGATCGGTGTTGAATCTCTGGTCCACTGAAAAGTGTATGGAGGTATATAGTATATATAAAGATTTAAATGAAAGACGGGAGAGGGCGCAGCGGTCGACCGTTGGTGGTCATCCCCCCCTTTACCTCGCACCACTAGCCAGGGGAGACTGGACACATCCCGGCAGGAGCCATCGTGCAGCACACTCTATTACCAACAGCTCATCATCATGGTGGACAAAAACAATGAAGATTCCCAAAATCCAGGGCACGATTTTGAGTTCACCGTGTGGGCAAAATCAGAAGGCCTCAAAAGAAAGACCACATAGGTACTATCCAGCGAAGAATGCTTACATAACCTCATTAAATGATCATGTTAAATGCATCAAGGACTTACCAGGTTATATAATCTCATTGTTTAACCAATTTATAAGTACTTGTTCCTAATTGTAACAACTTGCGCAGCGCATGCCTTCGTAGTGTAATAAACTTTTTCCTCCAATGATGTCTCATCATTTAAATACATGGATATAGCAGACAAAGAAACAAGTTTTATTACATGGTTTATGATATAAATATAACGAGGATGATTGCTTTGGCTATAGTGACTTTAGTGAAACATGGTTACCTTGTTGGAACGGTCTCTCGTACCGCATTTCTTTGAATAAAAATATTACACGAACTCGCAGAACGAAAGCGATATTTTTAGCGAAAGAAATAAGGAACCGACAATAAAGAAAAATAATAAAGTTAAAACTTAGCACTAATCACTACCAACACTAATACGGAAGGTAGCAATCCTGGAAAAAATAAGGGTATTTGTAGACAGGAAGCAGTATTGACTAGCAACTTTGCAAAGGGGGATATCGAAATCGCATTCTATAATTAATAACATTGATTCACATGTCATTAGATCCGTTACTGTTGTCAAGGACATGAATTGATAGCGCCCAGCCCAATTAAGAGGATTTGTCGAGAGAATTCAGTGGCAATCCCTCATACTGCTAGGCGCGATGATTAATTATCTGCCAACATGTAACAGTGAACCGATTAATTAATCTAGCCACGCAGATCAGTGGATAACAGATGGTCTACAATGTTGTCACCTTTAATTATCTCTAGCGAGTGTTCGTGTCAATGGGTCCCAATTAGATTCAACGTAATCACTAACGAAAGTTTTAATTGTGACGGCGCATTTTCAGATATTGGCAAAAATAATATTTGCCTTGGCTCCTGAATTTGGACATTGGACGTTATCACTACAAGAGGATGATACAGACCGCCGTACCCTCCTGGGAGGATATATGAAAAGGTCGCTAAAAACAATCGCCTAGTGTGCAGAGTTGTGCAAGAGGCGTACGTACTGCCACAGTAACCCTGTTTCCGTGTACTACTATACCCTTTACGTAGTTGACTCTATGCAATATCCTTGCTCACTCTCTAAAATTGATGTGCGACAATAACGCGAAGTATATGCCTACTAGTTTCAGTACCAGGTTAATATTGTTTATGTATTTCATGGAGAATCACTTTATATTATTCATTATATTGCGTATGTCCCAGATGCTTATATAGCGTAGAATATCTCAGTATCAACCAGAGGTAAAGGCCATTTGTGACAGGACTGAGAAAATTACAAGCGTTGGCCGACGAGAATGGCAGCGATTATATGAGTTCCCCTAAGAGTCTACCTCGGTATCAAATAATCGGTGAGGATGCATTGCATGCACTGTTTCTATTATCGTTTCCTGGTTCAAACGAACTTAATTTCGACATTAAAACCTTGAGGATCACCGACGAAATCAAAGCGTTTTAATTCTGTCGGTCTGTAAGAAAATCAGTCGGTGCCTTGTTGCATAATCTTTATCAAATTAATCAGCTCGCATTTTTCTGCATGACTCGTTTCCATTCTCCGATCTGGCACCGGTACACCAAAAAAATCAATCGGTAGTTCCGGAGTGCATAGAGGTGCCGAATGATTAGCCAATGAAATCGCCGCAATAGATTCACCAATCTGCAGTATTGTCCACAGAGTCTCAGGGTGTATACCCAAGTAGTGTTCGGATAAAGATTTCCAGCTGAGAGGGTTTGGTGTGGACCGGAGTGATGTTAGTGTGGTATGAACCGTACAATCGACTGAGATCTAAGGGTAACACTTCATACTGCTCAAGGTGAGGAAACTGAGGATACTAATGTACGATGAGGGCCGTTTGGAGGGTGTAACTTTCATACTGTGCGCATTTAGTGCATCAACCCAGACGACCTTGGCGGTCATCCAAGAAATAGAAATCCTATAATCAGTCCTGTACGCAAGACCAATAGCATGTTGTAGCTAATAAGAACACACAAGTTCTTTCCCCTTTCTAGAACTTTTATTTTTCCCGGAAGCTAAGTTATGTGGCGTTTCGACCTGCCGACGAAAACCCCAAGGATTATACGACGGTAGGAAAAAAAATCTGATCGCACGTCGAAAAAGTTTTCCGGGCCATATTCAGAAGAGGAGTAAATTTCCTGCTGTGCACAGAGTTTGTTGAGTATGCCACTACGAGCTGTTCAGAGCTGGTCATAATGGAATGATGTATCGGGTTCATATTACACCATCTGCTCCATGAAGTCCCGTAAACCGTTCTTCCCCTACCACCCTTACATACAACAACGAGCCGCAATATGCCGGAAATTGTATCCACTTCTCATCCAGTAGCTGACAGAGTAGTGATATACTGTGAGACTGTGATCTTTCCAAGTTATATATACTTCCCGCCCCGACACAAGGTCCAGCATGGCCGCTGTTGCCTTGTAAGGTTAGAATCCTCTTTCTAATGCCCTTTTAACGATCATATTAAAGTTTGGTGTTGTATATCGATGATCAATCATTTTGTAAGGTCTCGGGACGCAGTCTATCTGGAGTATGGATCTTACGAGTGTGAGAGTCAGATCTTATGACACAGGCATGTATACAGGGAACAGCTTTGCGCCTGAGATGTCCAGGCTGATTTATTGACAGACCAGAGGAGTCTATATACAATCTACAGAGGGCAGCTTGCTGCAGGTTCAGCTTGTGCGCTCTGCACTGTGATTGGTCACTGAACCAGCAGCCAATGAGGGATGACCAGGGGCCCGTTTAATAATCTAGGATCGTACATATAGACCCTTTTTTTTTGTATGATATAGAAACCCAGGTATGATGTGAAACAACTCTATTCACCACTTATAGACGACTTTATGGACAGCTTATTCTGTCTTAGGGAACATACTTAAATTTTATAAAACGATAAATCTTGTTTGAGATACAGTAAAGGGTCTCCGTGTAAGATTATTAAACGGGCCCCAGTCTCCTTCTGGTCTGTCGCAATACCAGTGAGTGGGTTCCTGATACCAACATCTCAGACTTTTATTGTTAGAGTGTCCTGCCATCACGTGAGCAGGTTAGGAACTAGAACAAGTAATAATAAGGACAAACATGCTATTCACCACATGACAGCCATACTGTAAACATCATTGGAGGAGGAAGACAATCCAAGATGGTGACTGTTTAATTTCGGTTATTCTGTTATTAATAAATACAAACAATTTTGATGAGTAATCTCTGCACATAGAAACTAATATAAATAGTCATGACAGTGATGTAAAGACCAAAAAATCGCAATTTGATGAAGGCCAAATTACGGGCTATATGTATTTCACTATAAAAATGATAGTGAATTCCTTAGTGCTCGTGGATAGTGGATAGAAGCTGTTGTATTGTCAGAGAAGTACCTACACACTCCAACCATGAATATTTATGAATGTAAGCGGATCGGTAATGTTCAAAGATCGTGGTAAATTATCTAAATGGATTTTCAGATACCAATATGAAATATACAAATAGCTGTTCATACTGAGGATTATGTTATTCTGACTAGATATAAATAATGCAGCAAACAATAAGACTGGAGACCCCTTTAGGGAGTTGCTACCCGAATCGATTATGGCTTCATCATTCCTTGGTTATTTAGTGTATCCCGAGGGACTTGCACAGGTATACGTTTTAGATTCTTTACATTTACTTTGTTGATAGAAATATTGATTCATAACATATTTAATCATTGCAGCCCATGAATCATTCAAAAACAAGCTCAACCCAATACAATTTAAAAATAATTCTGATGGGAAGTTTTTAAATATGAATAGTGCGAGTTATGAATTATGTGTCAGAATTTGTACTCTAGGGAAATCCTAGAGCAGCAATGGTTAAGAAAGCAGAATCTAAAGTTTCAGTTTTTTGTTATGTTACTGTGTTAACTCACTACTGGATTTTCAGTCATGCCAGGTTTATTGCTGCCTTCCTATAACGCAATGCTTGTGTTTGTATACTTCGTTTTTTTGTTTAATTTCTTTAAAAACCCCATCAAAGCACCATTAACCCACCACTTAATAACTGTATTAGCCATCATTTGGTACAATTAGAAAACATCACGAAATCTAATCTAAGATTGTTTATATGGTATGAGTTGTCTTCATTGAATGACATCCCGAAATGGAGCTGAGTGATTTATGTAGCTGAAGACAATGAACGCCATGTAAACAATTATATAAAATTGAGCGATGGTACGTTTTTCTCCTACCCCGACACGTGTTTTCAACTTCATATTTAACGGGTGGCATACAAATATTTTATGGCATACAATCACACAATGTTAAGTCTATGGAGATCTATATGTGGGGAATTTTTATTTTTAAATGCCAGAAGTAAGCAATGTACGACTGGCTGAGGTATTCATTATATGGATCTGGGATATAATATATTTATTAGGTATCATTCGACAGTACAGAACCGCGATCTTCCATAACACCAGGTGTGGTAATCAATGACAATATCTTGTATACATTATTTGTTTTCCCCAGTTTTTGTATAAGTATATAACAGTGATGCAACAAAATGGCGGGCTTTAGTTACCCAATTATTATACAATTTACAATATATTTTTTTGGATAAACAAAGATGTAATATACACCAAGGCTTAAGACTAGTATATAGGTAATGATGAAGGATGACAATGACAATATATAAACAATATCTGTTCCATAACAATAACTCGTTACAGTAACCTCATCTCAACTAAACATATCACCTTCTATGTATTATCTGCAAGATGAATCTACTACCCGGGGTTGTTATTGCCATTTAATACAAGAAAAGGAGGGAAAAGGATAAAAAGATACAATTTCATGAACGTAATGTGGCGTATAACGATCGCCTAACTGACGAGGTATAAGCATTAGAAATCATGTAGCAACAGAGGTAAAATTCGCTTCGGCTAAAGATACCTTTAGGACATTGGAACTTGCGAAGTAAATAGTTCCACTTCTAATCCCAGACGTAATTCTTATAACAAAATCACCCAAGCCATGCCTCTTTCTTACGAAATTGGTCGTGATACCGAAGGGCTTTGATCATAACAATCCTAAAGGATATTCAGCTGTATATATCAATCTCTTTCATAGACTTCATAGATGTTATCAGACAGGGATTGTATATGGCCTTCATAGCCGAACTTTCGTTGGAAGAACTGTATTTTCATAACTGTAGACATCAATAGGGCCTTACAAACTAAAAGATAATACAGTACAGTTGTAGGGTATCCTAAGCACCCCTTTATTCTATCAACTGGAAATAAAGATGAGTTTACAAAAGCGCATTACATAGCAAGCGCCATTTCTATTCTAAAAGGATTGCTACGTAGGAAGACCCAAGCGGGGGATGCATTTCAAGCCAGGCTTTCCCTAGAGAAGAAAATAAAATTAGATAAACAAGAGGAATTCTATTAAAGAGGACGGAACTGTTAGATATGGGTCTCAGAATTAGTAATCAAGGAATGTAGTAGCGAGGCGATACCAATCTCTGATCTAGTGACGGCAGTGATGAATTTTTTATTTAAGGTGAAGTTGTAGGTCAGAGATGGGAGGCCCGACGTCCACTGAGCTTCAAATCGTCTACGATATATTACGATGTACCTAAAATCCGATTACGATGCACCCCGATGTTCCTAGTCTAGAGGTTTCTGTAAGATAAAGATTGTCGAGTATTATTGACAGTATACATTGTAGTGCATCGGGAGGTTTCAAATTGCTCTCGTAGTAGGTGGATACCGGGACTATAATAGTGTGTCAAAGCAAGGGTTATCAATCTGCAGATAGTGGAGATAGCACACATGTAAGGCCTGGCATCCACTGAGCTAAAATAGTTTGAAAACCATTAGACGTAGGCGAAAATCATCATATTTCTTCTGCAAGTATGCCCATATGTCTCTTACTTAATTCCAAAATTTCCTATAAGTATCAAACACGCGGGTGATTATCCAGGCAGAATATCCTACGATGCTCCAGATTTGTCTACGACATTTAATCATGATAAACCTATCGTAGATGTTTTTAGCTCAGTAGACGCTGGTCCTAATGAATCAAAACCCAACAAACGTAGTGCTTTTTTCACCTCTTGCTGGCATTTATATCACTGTTTGTTCCTTATTTCAGTACGATTCCTTTATTGAGGCTTTCAAATGGTAAGGACCTTGCCCAGGCAGTAGTATGTTTATTCCACAAACTACACTCTATCTACACAATTTATACACCCTGGAGATCATTCAGTACACCACAGCAGCTAGAGCCCGTAGCTCAAAGGGCCTATTTAACATGTATAGTACCAAATCAGAGTGAGGGCTGGTAGCCCGTGTGTGGAATAACTCACACGAGGTCATGCTTGGTCTGTCCCATTGAGACTTTGCGCAAATGAACGCAGGAGTCAGTGGGCACAGCAATACTAGGTCGCCATAGGACAAATCTCTGAGTTTACTCATTTATTTTTGCAATGCTGAATAGAAGAAAATACAATATAAACTGGTTTCAGAGAAAAGCGATCATAATCTCCTCGGGCTAGACTCAACGTAATATCTTCGTATTCGCTCGGATATTACTGTGCGTCTAGTCTCTTGTATCTGAAACCAGTTAATATTGTGTATATATAGGCTATGTTTTCTTTAGTTTCTTATTGGAATGCTATATTCACACATTACGTTGTATCCGCTTGTGGACAGGATTGTCCACCCGCGTATACAACGTATTATCCGTACATCCAGCCACATCAACATATTAGTTTCTAGACAAATAATAAGAATAAATAGATATATTCATGGGCAGAAACTGGCGTATATATGACGACCAATAATTGGATGATGTAAGGTGACTTTTCTGGCCCCTCGTTCCGGAGCTCTGAACTATAGCTTCTATCCAGTCGTCAATACATTCTTCCATGCGGTCGTAATTGGAAACCCATCAATTGCAGGTCATTTTCTGTGCTTTTGAAAACTCAGAGATAGCAATTAGTCTAGATTGGCAATTTGAAATTTCCCAGATGTCAATTTTGTATTGAATTTCTGAAGCGCCTATGTACACTAATGTTCAGCGACAAAGTTTGACGGAGCTAAAACCTTAGCTGTAAATATCAACAATTGGGAATACATTGTACTAGTGTGTTCACCATCTTTATCCTACCCCTAATATGAAATCCCATAGGCTTAACATTGAGATTCCGTATGCTACGCTGACTGGCATACGGACGTTTGTATGCTACTAGTGGCATACGGAATTTTGATGATTTGCATTCATGATTTTGATAGTAAAATATTGTAGAGAGGGGTAGGAGAAAATCAAAACCTGATTCGTTTTAATCTTGGCTCCCATATGCCACTCCTGGAGTTTAGTTCCGGATACCACTCGGCTCCGCCTCGTTATATCACTACGCCAAACTCCAGTCGTGGCATACGAGAGCCAAGATTAAAACTCATCCGGTTTTACGATAGGAAAGACAAGAAATATTTCCTATATCTTTGGGTTCGTTAACAGACGTTTATTACGTTTTCGTCCTAGGCTGACGTTTTCTTCCTTGGTTGCCATTTTCGTCCCTGGCTGACCACGTGATTTATATGGATGATACGATTGGCTAATGCACTGTATTAGAAATGGCCACGCCCCGCGTTCACATTGACTGACCCTCATGGCAGAAGTTAATCGAAATAACTGGAATTTGATATGCAAATACTTAATATCTACAATCGTACATAACTAAATAGAAAATAAATGAATAAGAAAACCCTAAAAGAAACTTACCAGAGATGAGGTAGCTGCGACGCAAAAAAATGCATTATATCATATATGGTTCGATCAGAGAAGTGGTCAGAGTTCTGACTAGATCTGGTCCTCTGGTTTGAGAATACTGACCGAGGCTCAGGCCTCAGGAAGTAAATTGTTCGATCTTTACCTTGTAACTTTGACACACTATCGTAAAACTGGATGAGGTTTAGTCTTGGCCACCGTATGCCACGACTGGAGTTTTGCATAGTGACTTCACGAGGCGAAGCCGAGTGAAGTCTGGGGCCAAAACTCCAGGAGTGGCATGCGGTGGCCAAGATTAAAACGAATCAGGTTTTGATTTTATCCTACCCCGTCTCCTTTATTTTGGAATATTACGTGATAACAATTCTGTATGCCACTAGTGGCATATAAAACTCTGTATGCCAGTCAGCGTGGCATACGGATACTCAGTGTTAAGCTTATAGGATTTCATATTAGGGGTAGGATAAATGTATATACTTTCACCGGGACATAGTTTCCCTCGGCAGCATCTTTGTGTCCTCATATGGTGCTGTTACTAATATAGATATGATTAGCAAATTTGGGTTTTTGTATAATATGGATAATAATACTTTAGATAGCACAGAGTATTATCACAGAATCTATACCATCTCAATTGTACGATCTGAACTAGTGAAATACAGATCATGAATGTTTGCAAACTTGAAAATTCCCAAATAGGCTATTTATTTCGTACAAGAACGTTCCCATCTCAAACAAGGTTCAGTGGCATAGGCTCCCCATGGCGGAACAGAGCAATCACAGAGTCCGTGAATGATAAATGGCTCCTTCCCATGGGGAGAGCCTGGTCACTACGGAGGCATAATACCACCAATACAGCAGGGAGATGAGCTTTATGGGTAACTATAAGGGAGCCTCAGACTGTGACCTTTACTTCTCAAGGGGAATGCAGTTGGTGGGAAAATTGTGTATACGGAGACTGAGGAAATTATGAAGGTGTTCAAAATTTGCCGCACTGGAAAGATATCCTTTACAATCACTCTATGGGGAAATCCACAGGATCTTCAGCAAGAAATGTGTATCTCAGCGTGAGCTTGTAGTTGTCTTGACTGAGGTATCTGCGGGGATAGCTACAGGATCTCTTAATCCTCTACCTTATGCTGGGTTTATCCCAAATGTCCCAGAGCGTGCATTTTCAATGAGGAGGTTTCTATGGAGTCGGCGACTAGAGAAGTTTGTGAACAAGTATAGCTGTCGTCCTGAGTTAGAGTTCCAATATTCTTTAAAAGGATGCTAGGGTTAGTAGAGGTTGGCTGTTTCTCCTCCCAGATTGAATCATTTCAAATCCAATCCAAATCTGGGTTACTATTGTCTCCCTTCTATTTCCATCACTATGGGCCGTCGCCTTCTGGCCTCTGACAAATCAATATGCAATGCCTACACCAGAGCCGTCAATTCATGTATATTCGGGCAACACACAATAACGACCACCTTAGGCATTCTACTTCTGATGCAAACGCAATGTTAACGTCCTCCAATGTTTATAAGGGTAAAAACGTATTTCATCCTTAGATGATTGTGTATAGATTTTGAATGAGAGAATTCTCTATCGGGAATATACCTATTGTGGTATGGAAGCGGCCATCTTGCCCCCCCCCCCCTCCCCCACGTTAAGCAAAACTCCAGGTGGGAGTTCCAATTAGTTTAAAGTTTTTTTTCAGGTATTTGATGATAAGGAGAAATAATCAGCGAGTCTGGATCACATATCTATTCCTTATTGGTTTGCTCGAAAATATTCACCTCGGTCTTTAAACCCAGTGAATATGTCAGACACAAAACAACACGGAACAAATCCCCTTTGGCCACACTACTATTTCTCCTTACAATATTTCAGCCGTGGCGTCTGTCTGGCGAGCAGGTATTTTCAATATGATATATTCATGGACGACCACGTCTACGGCGTTTCTTAATGCTTACTCCTGACAGCATAAAATATTTTTCCTCAGAATACCATGTATTCTAATATGATGCCACAGGCGTATACAATCTGCTTCATTATGCAAACGGAATTGAGCGCTCCACAGTGCATGGGTAAAGTAAGGATGTCGACATAGCAATGGTTTCGCCGGGTTACATTGCAGGAGACTTTAGACCATTTTCCATTGGCCGACGAAAATGGCACCGATTATATGAGTTATCCTCTCAGTCGGTGTTACTGCCGACTGTGCGTCAATATCAAATAGTCGGTGAGGATGCATGTTGTATATGCCTTGTTTCTCTTGCATCTTACAGGTCCATACCGATTTAGTTTTCATACTAATGTTTTGATTCTGTCGGTCCTTGGCCAAGTCGGTCGGTGGTGGCTTTATTGCGCAATTTTCACCAAATTAATCCGTGACTCTTTAAAATGCCAGGTTGTTTCTTTTAAGGGCCGATTCCACCGAGCCACCGATTTAACCAGAAGCTATCCTAAATTAATTTCAGAGTGTTTCGTAATGTTTCTGTCATAATCGTACAAGCGGTCTCTCGCGGTGGAAGAGACACCTATGTACAGTTTTCGGGCGCTCACGCGATTTTTGCATGCCCATTCACGTGGCCGAGAAATATCGAGAAATTTTGGGAATTTCGTATCACTGAAAATTCTTCTTCCACCCACGAAAAGGCTCCCGAAGCACACGAAATATATCGTTAAATATCTTAACAAATCGTGCAGGATATTGTTGGACTCCGGTACGCTGCAATTTTTTTCGGATAAAGTGTAAAAATTCAACCTTCCCCACCAAAACATAGGGAATATCGCCTATGCTTTGTTGTTCGGACAACCTCAGTTCAACCCTCATACGGGAATATAAAATTTGAATATTCAAATGATTCATGTCACTGTGTAGACTAATTCGATGCTGGAGAACAGGAATATGATATTTTTCTTCACTTTTTACCAACAATTAACCTGTTATCTGCTTCGTTAAATACGATAGTTTCGGGAAATTGGGAAACCCCCACGATCGCTATCCCGTGAATGACGTCACACTTCCAGCTTCATTTTGAATACGGACTCTCCGATTTTTTTCGCTGATTTTCGGTTTAGATCGGTTCACCAGCTCGCTGGAAGGGGGGATGTATGCCCAATTTATCAAAAATATGGGGAACAAAATTGCTCGATATTCTACGAAATTCTGCGAAATTCCCAGAAACTATCCGCATTTTTTTAATTTTTTTTGTGGAATCGGCATTTTACCAGATCTTGCGTCGGTGTACCAAAGATTCGATCGGTGGTTCCCGCCGATAAATGGCCCAGTGGAAAATTACTTTTATTACCCTGGTCTTTCCCTGAGCGAATTTCAGCTTCACATCGTTTGACTTGATATCCATACCCTACCTCACGCCTGGCGCATCCAACAGGTTGTCAATGTCGTGAATATTTGAACAGGTTGGGAGGGCGCGGCACCACGAAACAAACACAGAAATTCCTCCTGGTTTCTGGGCCTAATGGGCATTCCGGACCGTGGGTGCCCGTGCTTCTGCATGCTGGTACGTCTGCACTGTTTACAGCCCCATTACCAACAGCGATGTTTCTCTGCGTCGCTTTCCAGACATGTTTAACAAAACACAACAAGGGAAAAAGTGGTCCGCTGAGACCAAACCAAGCCACAGACTGTGTGGAAATCTTCGTTTTGGTCGTTTTTATCATCATAAAATGGTCGGTGTTTCTCTTTAACACACGAAAACAGAATTTACGTATTTGAGCTGATTTTACATGAGGGATTCTCTCTCTGATTCATGGATAAGTGCTGTTAAAAGTAACAGTTTTGGCAAAACTAGGAAAAGTAAATCTGTAATCTTTGGATAGACGTACTTGCAATCAGCTGAAGTATCTGTAATTTGCCACAATAAAGTCGACATTTTACTGTCTTCTTTTTAAAACGTTTCTATACATAGGGAAATGTTACATATTAGAAATGAACCATGCAATTTTTAGACTGCATTGATGCTCTTGGTTATCACAACATCTGATATCGTTCGTCCGTAGTTATCTTTATTTTGTTTATTGGATACGTTCCAACTTTACAGTCGGATTTAAAAGTTGACCACTACATTTTACAGTCTTTCAGGTTAACCTGAACCTTATAAAATATTAGCACTCTAGTGTAGAGCAAGAGTTGATCACACTAGTAATATAGATGATGAAAACAACGATGATAGTAAAGTAACAAGAGTAGTAGAGAGTGAGTGTTTTCCTTATATAATGTAATGAAGAAGTCATTCTTGCTGGTGTAAGTCCGCTATACTGCCAGACCAGGTGGTATTTGGACGAGGTGCTTTCTTATACCTGCTGAAAAATGGGGTGGTAGGTGTAGTTTTGCTAGTCTTTACTTTTTACTTTTTTTTGTTTTCGTCTGCCAATGGAACCGAGGTTTTATACACAAAGTTTCTCAAACTTTCTTTAAGCACCCCAGAGAAATTGTTACATGGAATAAGCCTTACGATATGTCTTTTTACTGAAACCCATTGAGACATCTTTAGTGGTCCAAATTACTTGAATTCTGGAAATGGTCTCAATCCATCTCTTAGTTTGTATCCAGAAATTGGGAACCTGTGCGAAAAATTGTCTCAAGGTGTCTTTAACTGAGCAGAACTTACACAGAGTTAGTTGGGATTATTATGTTTATAATGTCAGCATTATGTTTATGGCGGCTGTTCTTTCATATGATTTTGAACATTACCGTTGGTTCTTCCTTCATGGACCCTAACACGGGGCCTCTTACAAATAGACTGACTAGAAACCACATTAACTAGATGCTGCGGAGTATTCCTGTTGCATAAACGAATACACTGGCTCAGAAGTTTGCTGAGCTCTTCATTATCCAGTATTATACAAAGCTCGAAGACCGACGAGAGCGACACAAACTTTTAGAGTAACCCTAACCCGGTGTTTACACTGGACGATTCTGACCGGCGATTCTGGCATTATGCACCTCCTGGTGACTTTCAGCAGTGAAGCGATAGAAATCGTCTAGTCTAAATGCCAAGTGTGTGGCAACTGCAGATCGTCTGATTTTATTAGATTATGCAGTATAGCACAACCTTGCGACTATTGGACACGCTCTGACAACCGCGACTTTTTCTAGCCAGGTTGAATTAGTTGTCTAGACAGGCAGCGATTCTGTGAAAACTTGTACCTGTACATGTACCTCACAGGGTTCAAAATCTCATGGGATCTTGTTCCTTTTTAGGGTTAAATGTCTTAAACAAATACAAAATGGAACCCTACAGTTCTGACGTGGGGATTGTGTTCCAGTACCTAATCTCAGCAGGATTTGTCTCACAAAAACACCATGTGATGTACATGAATCCCATCGTGTGAATCTCACTTCAGCTACATTCTGAGGTCGACGACTTATGCGGTGGACGTTGCCACCACCTGACGTTATTGGCTTGACCATCTACATGGATGAAAACAGCCTGGTATTTGAAATGATCAGCCTTATTTGACGAAGGCTATGGAATAACGCCACCACCAACCGAATTGATCAACATCTGTCAGAATCAAAGCACTTTGATTTCATCAGTGAGACTCAAGATTTTACCTTGAACATTCGGTATGGACAGATGGAATCCAGTAAAAACAAGGCGGCGACTGCACCTTTCTGATTATATGATTCCTATGTATAGTCGTTGGCACGGAACACAAACCATTAAAGCTCGTTTTCATTGGTTAACGAATATGGCAACAACTTATTGAGTTACACTGAAAGGCTGTTGGTGGTGGCCACCGACTGAACATCGGTATCGAAGAATCGGTGAGGATGCAGTGTACATGCATTATTTGTACTGCATTTTGTCTGTCCACACCGATTTGATTTTCGCGCTTAGCCCTTGAGGATCATTGTTGGTGGTGTTTGTGGGATTATTGCATAATTTTCGATAAGAAAAGTCGGTGACCATATCATATCTCCGGTCGTTTCCAGGTTGTTTCCATTTACCGATCTTGTGTCGGTGGTTCCCGACTGCAGATCGGGGCTGAAAAATCAGTCAATGGAAACGGACTATCAGTGGAACAAAAATAACCGGTGTCATTTCCGTCGGTCAATGGAAAATTGCCTAGAGCGTACATCAGGACTTTTGAATGGTGATTACAGCACTGAAAAGCACGCCCAACTTAATGCCTATATATCATTTTCAGCTACTGAAATGAGGATCACAAAACCGTTGTTTGTGTTGCATCTTGGCATATTTGAATCAAATATTGATATTTGAGAAATCTTTAGATGCTCTCTTTAGAGGACTCCAGACGCTCTGGTGAAGAGGAGTACATTAATCAATGAAGCTTCTCCAGGGCTTATCATCACCAAACTTCAGCTTCAATGCACTAAAGAGAGAAATGTTGGAATACAACTGGCAGAACCTTGGTAAGAACTGGTTAGATTGAATAGTTAGTGTCATAGAATAACCGTTACAGAGAATCACAGTCACAGACATGGGAAATCATGGGACATTCTGAATTCAGTCCCCAGCTTCAAACTCCCTTATTCCTCATGCAGTGGCACTTGTGTTTTATCATTGTCACTATGAGTTAGGCAATAATGATTTCAATGTATCAAAAAGTATGAATTGTATAATCTGTGATCATAGAAATCCAATTGAAAGATTTATTCATGTATGGACAGACGGTAGATCAGTTTGTTTGTTGCCAGCGTTATTCAGATACACATTACTCGACGATCTCTATGACTTTTATCCATCATTCTAACATGAGATTTCGACTGTCGTTTCATCTCAATGTAATTTCATTGAGCTACACACGGCGTGAAATAAAGGGTAAGGAGATAGTTTGGGGAAATGAAATGTATTTTGTATTTGGCAATTCTATTAGATATGACTTTAATAGTACAGTTTGGTAATTATTTAAATGAATTTAAAGGCGGTTTTTCACGGCTTCGGACGCACTCCTACAAGGCATACGATACATTCCGTTACAGAAAATCCTGATCAGACTGGCTCTGTCGGAGTGTGCTGTTTAAACATGTTGGAGTGTGTTGGAGTGTTTCGTGAGGACTTTTCAGGGAAAGGAAATGTAGCCACAGTACCGATACACTCCGACACAACCAGTTAACATAGGAAATATACTGAAAAATATGATTTTCTTAAATTTTCTCATATCCCTGTCTCCTCTGTCTTTTTTCTATTACTTTGTTGTTGTTTTTCTAAATAGTTATCCCAGGGTAATACCAATTAATACATACAAAAAAAATGCCATCATCTTCATTATTCAAAATTCCCATTTCCTGGGCTTCACAAGAACAGTAGGTTTGGTAGCGCACACAATGAGAGGGCTACTGATTTGCACGAGCTGAGAGGTACAGTCAATGAGCTGTCTCCGCTATTCATTGGGGTCACTTTGTGTGTATTTGCGTTGCGGGCACCTCGCCGAGTTAGTATGCAGGACACTGGATACTGAGGTCACTCCTCGCCAAAGACTTTATACCGTCGGGACACAGTGACACAGGCGTAGGATAATCACCAGTAATGCCGTATGAGCACCTCTGTCAACCTGGCTGGCCTCGGGTGAGGCTGGCCAGCAGGACTACTGAGCTGCTCAATGCCAACCCATTCATCTGGTGTGCGTTATACTTCAGACTGGACCATCAGTTCCGGGTTAAACTTTCAATGCCTTATGCAGCGGACCGGTCACTTTTAGATACTCACATCTGTTCTGATCTCTCAGCAGGAGGCTTCTTCGCGATCTATTTTTTTTAATAACTAAAGTGTATTCACTATTTATGTAACTTTACGATCGATTATTGTATTTTTCCCCGCGTGTATACCTTTAGTAGAAGTATTAGAGGGAAACTATGTTCCGGTGAAAGGAAGTCAAAGTTACGAGGTAAGGCTTGGAAAAATTACTGCCCAAGGCCTTGGCCGCGGGCAGTAATTTTTCCAAGCCTTACCGAGTAATTTTGACTTCCTTTCACTGGTACTTGGTTTCCCTATTCCTATATACCTTCAAATGTGGTTTAATAAGAGACAATCTGATTGGTCTAAATGTCAACCTTGGGTAGTATACGGCAACCTTGGGTAGTATACCAACCTTGGGTAGTATCAGATAGTTACTCCACCCCCCAGAGCGTGGTGTAAGCATAGAGTGTACAGCCATAGGTATATAGGAATATCTAGTAATGTGAAAAGGCTGTATTTTCTTCATAGTTACAAAGATACAATATGAGCAGCAATATTTAGAAAGACCTGCATCAAGGTCTGTAGCCACTGAATATATGCAATAAGTTTTGATTAAGCAGTAATCACAGGAGAAAAAGGCCGCATGAGATTACCGAACCGAAGCGAATGCCCGTAACCAATCGGGAAAAGCGAGGGACGTGCTGGCGGTCATTCTGGTAGTTGGTTGATGATCATATGGACCAACGTATCTTGCCCGTCATTCTTCAAACTGTTGTGTCCTTTCCAGGGCAGGTTTTACCTGAGTACCGTGGCACAGTTCCGAGGTTGCTAGGCTAGGTGGCTCTGGGTACATTGCCCGTTACTCTCCGAGAATTCGGTGTCTAACCATAACCCACGCCATCACCCATCAAGGGTCACCATCAAGTTCGAGCTCTACAGAACCTTCGTTCGTTGCAGCTGGACTGCCCCCACAGTGCTGCAGGCTTTGCCGTCATGGTCACTTGCCAAAGACTACCATCAAGCTCAGACACTGCAGCAAAGATGTATACATATATCTTATGATCCATTTCCAGCCATTTCAAAAACGAAATTTAGTACTGTAGTTTTCAAATCTCATTTCCGTGAGATGGGTGTGAGACTTTGTCCACCAATTCAAAATGGCGCAAGTTGTGCTGGTCCCTATATCACGCCGACTTCGGACATGGCATCGCCTATGCATTTTGGATCACCACCCCTCTGCTTATGAATATTCACGACGGGATATCCCAATGTCCGCATTAGTGTGACGTCATTGTACCTACAGGCACACTGCACCGCTCCGGTATAATATTTCCCGTTTGTTGCTCGAGCGATGCAGTGTGCGTGTGGGGGCTTTCCCAACATACCCTGTAGTGCGGCCGACTTTCAGGGTGGCTTTCTTAGGCGCCTGAAGCGGTCGTGAAAGAGATTATTCCCAAAACTCTGGTGCGTTTATCAAGGCACATATAGATAGTGGGGGAACCAGCTTGGTCTATTCCCTGCAGACGACATTTGCCAAGCTTGGAGCGTGTCACCACTAGATGGCAGCACCTCAAACAATATCCAATGATGCCTTGCTAGCCCATGACGTCACGTCCTGTGGTCCATCCTGACCGCCATACCTTTCCCATGAGCGTGCCCCCTGGTGGTGGAGACGTGAGATACGGACACCGTGTATATATGGCATAGATCTATAATACAAGGCGCACTGACTGTTATGTCCACACCATGGCTTGTGCTTGGTGTCACTTGTCCGTATAGCCCGTCATGCCTCACATGAATTGTGAATGTCAACCAATTCAGCCACTGTGAATATCGCATTAGGGTGCTCTGTATTTCTGAGGGAATTCTGAGGACTGGTTTATGACGGTACTGATAATTCATGATTATTTATAAACAATATTATCTATGATCATTTATAAACAAGACGCGGTTGCACTTATTTGTACACACTTATAGACCCTCCAAAGGTTACTAACCTCCCTATTATCGCCCCGGGTAAGTAAAAGTTCAACTCCCGACTGACTGGCCACACTACGACAGCATGAACCACAGTTTTCTTATTTATAATTGGAGAAACTGAATATAATTTCGGATTTACATGTAGAAATAGCTGAAATTCTGGTATCAGAATTTCAATTTGAAGATTTCTGAAAACCGTTAAACTGCAATAATTCTGGGTTACGGGTCATGGGTCTATCACCATACAACGTCAGCAACCAGCGAACACCGGAACTTGTAAACAGACTTAATTTTGGGATACCTCAATAGGGTCTATACAGTAACTGCTACCATGGTATGGAATATAATTGTGAATGACTACCAATATCCTTTTACGATTTCCTGGCAAAGTTAAGGTAAAAAACGCATTGTTCCTTTTCGTAATACACTTTGAAAGTCATTTGCGCTGTGTTGGCGGAAGACTATTTCTCACCAAATCAACATTTGTGGGAAAACTCTTCAGTATCAGAGCTCGAAGGGTTTGTGGACAGGAGGCCGTAGGTCCGTGGCACATAGTAATACACAAGCGCCAGAGATTGTATTGACAAGTCCTAATCAATGGCTTTGAGAACCTTAATCAATGGGTTTCAAATCCGTGATCAATGGCTATAGTTTCTGACGGCTAGGTAGTGCTTTACTGTGGCGCCATACATTTTCAATGGGAGCTTTGTAATCGATGGATAATGAATGTGATAAACGTCTCAGAGTTAAACTTTCTAGGACCTGAATGAAATGCCTGCATTGAATTTATAATCCAGGAAAGCCATTTTCCATTGGCTGACGAACACAGCACCGACGAATTGAGTCCCTCTAGAAGTGTGTTGGTGGTGCTATACCTTATTGTTTCTCCTGTATTTTACATAGTGGGTGCCAAATAAATCTGTGCGCATTTTCTTCGGGTATCGTTTCCATTCACCGATCTGGCGTAGATTGGACACCCATCCCTGTCTGCGCTGAGCTACAGCTTAGGGGTCGGTATGGTGAAACTCTGGCCGTGTACACGAATTCTCACTCTCAGACCAAGTTCTTCTTTTTCTTATAATAAGTTCTGAGAGCAGAAATACTTATCGGGTAATTAACACTGCTTAACAAATCGATAATAAAATCTATCTTTATGGTTTTTTTATTCAAAATACACAGAAAGGGAAATAAAAATATCTCACTCTTTAAGCATCGTTCCAGGTCACATGATACATCTGCTGGGAGAGTAATATGAACAAACAGGTACTGGGTCAAGGTGGTCGTGTATTTAGCCCGACCAGAGCTAACGTACTGTAGCTCTGGTAGCCAGTGTACGATCTGGCGTTGGTATACCAAAGAAATCGATTAACGGTTCCCGACTGCAGGTCGCTGGCAAATATTCGCCCATTGGAAAATGGCTTTAAATGGCTTTAAATTGGGTCGGTGATGCTACCGACTGCATGTCGGTATCAAACAATCAGTTAGGTGTAGTTTATGCATTGTTTCCCTTGCATTTCACAAGTCCATACTGATTTAATGTTCATGCTCAAACCATTTTGAATATGTCGGCTGTCGACCATATCTGTCGGTGGTGACCTTAATTTTCTCCAAATTAATCTGTGGCGATATCAAATGCCAGGCTGTTTCCATTCACCGATCTGGCTTCGGTATACACAAAAACATGGATTGGTGGTTCCAGACTGCAGCTCAGTACTGAATAATCGGCCAACGGAAAATGGCTTTACATACAGATGAACATGATATCGGGTAACAAATGAAATATCTTGGAGCGAAACATGCCCTTGGGTATTATGACAGAGCCCTGTGTCCAAGAAGCGATATTTATATCTGGCGTGCAGGGCGGCAGTAGCTAAATCAATATTGAACCTGCACTGAGGTCAGAGTGCACGTTCAAGTGTAATTTAGCACGCCTACTTTAACACGGCTCTCCGATTTACAATCAGTGAGATGGGGAAGGCTTACACAACGAGAATTCTGGCATTCGTATAGCTTGCGGCCTCTCGAATTTTCAACAACCCAACATACATGTTTTCCATTATCCTATCCCACGTCCACAAGTCTAAATACACTAAGGCGTTGAATAACTATTATTTACTTACCATGATTTATATATCTCCAATTGTGAAAGTCATTTAAAACAGATCTTTATTTGGTGGTAATTGAAGCTCAATGTTTAATTAGAAGCTGAAGGATGGCTTCATATTTCATAAATGCTTTAAACAAGTCACTTATTTACATACATATCAAAAGGTGATTCCGAAGATCCTTGAATCTGTGATATAGAAGGCATACTAAACACTAGAGGTCACAGATAGTGTCAATACAAGTTCACTTGAGATATAGGAGCTATGTCTTAATCAGAGTATGTTGGGATCAGAGTATGTTGGGATTTTCCATCTTGGGGTCCGTTTAATAATCTAGGATCTTATATGAAGACCCTTTTCTGTAACCCGTACAAGGGTTATCGTTTAAGAATATATTAGTCTGTTCGCTAAGTCAATATCAGCCGTTCGTAAGGTCGTCCATAAGTGTTGAATGAATTTGGCCCACGTCGTCCCTGGGTCTCTATGGCATACACAGAAGGGTCTACATATAAAATCCTAGATTGTTAAACTGGCTCCTCGCACAGTATGCTGAGTTTTACCAAACCTGGGGAAATATTGTCAAAGTATTCGCATAATTTCATTAATAAACAGGAATAAATGAATATCGGAATTAGCGAAAATCGCCCGCGAATGTCTCAAGGCATCACAGCGGAAGGGTTAAATATATAAAATATATGAAATTTCAATACAAAAGTAGTTCTCACATACGCTATATGCGGGCAGTTTGCTTTCCATTCCTGTTCCTTTGAATTTCTACACCAGGCAGTTCTAGCCTTGGGACCTAACAGTACGATCACATCAGGCTCAAACGTCAGGCTTCTTGGTAAAGACATGTCATCAGCTAACGTTAAGGTAACAGACAACTGATGTGATACCCAATTCCGCCCTGACCACCCCCAATAAGGACCTGTCTACTCCCCAGTCCCAGGGGTAATTACCCTAAAAGCCCACCTCACCTTGTTGGGGTCCAACCCTCCACATGACAAAACCCAGTGGCTCATCACCCACAACTATGAATCGTGAGCCGGTTTCCAAATGAGGACTTTTTATTGGGAGGGGGGACACCCTCAAATACTCTGCCTAAAATTAAGGGAGATGTTGTAGAGACTTGCAGTGTGGTACAAAACCTACCCCTTCAATACAAGAAAATGGACGTACACAGTTCTTTCATCATCTTGAAAAAAATCTATATTTGTTTCTCTGGTACGAGATTCTAGTATGTTTTCTTTTTCCGGTTATTGTTCAGCATTGTAGTGAGCAAGTGTGGTATATTGGATATACAACTGTGCTTCGAAGGATTGTTCACATGTTAATACAGGATATATATGTTACTAGTTTGATTATGTACCTACTTTTCTGGAATAATAAATGGAGTTCTGCTCTCTCAACAAAATATACGAAAATGGGGTTTCGTTTTAGGTAGTGTAAATAAACTGGTTATGGTAATATATCTGTACAAAAATATATGACAGGGCTGCGCTGCATCTAACGCCACACTGCAGCCCGCAGCAACCTCATCAAATGCTGAGTTCATGGATTAGGAAAAAAAATTCCGTACTGCTCTGCATAAAACATTATGCAATGGCTACACAGTGGGTTTGCAAATTTTTAACAAATGTACTTTCAAAGTTTGGATCATCTCCCGTTTCAAGTCCATCCCCTTTGCATATGACCATATATGGCAAACTCTGGTAATGTGCCAACACTGTGACATTGGTAATGGGCACGTTACCAGCATCTCAGTGTCAAGTTTTTAATTGTCTAGTGTAAACGCCGGGTGATACAATTCTTAACAATTTCTCTTGTTTCGACTTACGCAAGCTTGCTGCCATCAGCGTGGACCGCTGCACCGCGTTGACGGCTCCATGCTTCCTCACAGGCATGAACTTTGATGGCCTAAAAGGCCCCATATATTTTGCTCAGTAGGGCCTTTGACATAGGCGTCTATGGCTAGCAATATCAAGTCAATGATCGTCTACATTTTCGGCTATATGTTAATACTTGACCAATCTTGACCAATTTTTAGGTATATACTAATCAAGACGTGCTCTTTCCATAGCTGAAAATTGCCATTGCAACCTGTACTGTGTTATGTGAGTAAGTGTCAAACTAATCTGAGACTTATGTGAGACTTTCGATTTGAAATGAATTCAATTTGCAAAATATTCAGGTTTTGGTAAATCCAATGGACAGCCATTTTGTTTACATTTGATGTTATGTTTAATTTTTAATGAAGACTTTCCAAATTGCCTCACGAAGTTTGAAAATGTCTGATCATTTCAGGTCTTGCAATCTTAAGCTCACTTACGGCAGAATACTCTCTTGTTGCTCAAGCAATCCATGTTCACCATTCGCTTTAGCAATCCAGCCAAGCTGGTTTTGTGAACATCGTCCTATTTTTTTCTTTTGCTGGGAAGACAGTAATCCGATAACATCAGCAATTAAGATCAATAGTGAATGAGGCCCAGGGAGCTGTTTCAAAACCATAGACTTAACCCACGTTTTGAAACAGCTCCCTGGTCTGGTTGCAAGGTGTGCAAATAAAGCATGGCGCCTGAAGATCCAGTAATTGTGATTTTGTTAAGGTTGAGGATGTCCTGTAAATAATCGGATATAAGAGCAGGGCACATGCTGATTGCTCAGGCGCGTGCAGGCGAGTGACTGGAAGTGGATGTCCAAGTTTGCAGCTGCCCCATGCTATGATCAAATAGTTTCCTGTAGCATATTATTCTTCGGAACACCCCAATCTATATAAGATTATCAAGAGACATCACGGGTTTGAATCTGAATTTATATATGTCATGCATTTTGTTGGCTCCGTAATTTCACGAGTAGAAGACTAGGCACATTATGGAGCCAACACAATGAGTGACATAAGTAAACTCAGACTCAAACGAGTGGCGTCTAGATTTTATTCTACCCCGTTTCCACATTTTTCTCAGTATTAGAAAGTAGTGACATAAAAAACAGAGTGTGTTCCAGATATAGGCCAGAAAGTGTAACCTGCGACTTGAGATATCTTCTAAAGTTTCTGAGATGAGCATTCATATGTTTTTACGAGAAAGAGGAAGAGGTTTTCATAACAGCAGTACAATATGAAACATGTGAATGTTTTTCTGTCTGTCCATGTCAATCACTCACTGTACTTTCCAATAAGAGGCAATCTGTCCTGGCATCAGGGATCCTATCTCATGAATGACCTATGAAGGTCAAAAGGTGAACTTCCTGGAAAAATATCAAAAGCCGGACATTCCTCATAATGGATCAACCTGATGTCCTTCACAAAACCATATCCTATGATGTATTGCCAATTACTTCGATCCTAAGGTCAAGGTCATAGGGAACGAGCCATCTGAAATGATGATAAAATCCCCACTAGGGCCCTATAGAATTTGTGTCCTGCTTCTGTTGGTTTCTGCTGTCGATCATGTTATGATAGAACGCCTTTTGATTGGTCCATGAAGCGATGGATCCCGTAGTATTATTAGCGGATACCATGCGATGAAGGTTCTCTTAACCGGACCACATCAGTCTTAGCCCAAATATTTATTGAATCATGCTTCCATCTTTGGTACTTCGGAATGATTGCTCCCTCATTGAACGACCCTATATATATTAGTAAATGTCCGTTTGCGAACTAGCAACGACATCACTGTAACGTTCAAAGAAGCTTTTATTCCTCCAATCGACTATAAAAATAAAATACTGTTCCACCAACTCAGATACGTGACTGCTGCAGATCGAGCTTTAACCAATAAACGTGAAGGAAGTACTATGTATCGATTCTATAAATCTGGAAATGGTAAAGCAGGAGTGCACATAAGCAATATTGGCTGGTTTCATATACAAGTGACTGTATCTTTCGAGAACTTGAAGTGTCGTAATATCCGAGCGCTTGCGAGGATATTGCATGGGGTCAACTCTGAGGAGCATACAACCGCTTTGGTCTGATACCAGTCTATATAGTATTTATTATCCACTTTCAATATGCGCCGTCTTTTTTGCAGACCGGAGTATACAACATATCCGTCTGCTCCGGGTATGTTCTTATAAATTCCCTATAGGTTTATTAGGGACAATTTGTATTAGGTGAAGGTCTGTAGGGCCCTGTTTACACCTGCTTACGGAAAATGAACCTGTATACTATCGTCGTTCGGTGGTGTTTCCCGAGAAACTATCAATAATGTTAATCGATGACACTGCAAGTCGTATTGGCGTTTTAACCTGACAGATTATTCATTCTATCTGCATCGATGGAGCATTTCCCGGGGCCTAAATCGTATTTTTTCAATTAGACCTTCAAGGTAGTTATCTGACATGATATGAGGGCTATTCCTTTTTTCAAATAATCTGATATGCAACATCTGTCCTCTCAGGAAAACCACCTGCCATCCAATACTGTCAAGCTCCAAATGGCATTGTGCTTGAACTCGGGTCAAGTCTATGTTATTTCCTGTCTTGATATTACACCAGGTCAAAATCTTCAACCGCTGTACAAGTATGCCCAAGTAGGAGGAAGAACCTGCTGGGAGAGTGACAACGAATCACAGTGCGCATGTGCAAGGGGTCTGTTAAATAATTAATGCCTACGACAGTACAGGTATAAATACACAATATTGACTGGTTTCAGATACAAGCGGCCGTATGCTCTGAGGAGTTGATGCATTGTATTTATTATCCACCTTTTCCTGACAAATGGCATATTCATGTTAGTTCATTTAGATACACACTAATTTTTCATATGTACTATTTTTCCGTATGCGGCAGCTTTTGCTACCTGGAGCATGCAACATATCTGTATGCTCTGGTATGCAGATACACGATCCCCATGTGTGTTTTCTATGGACACTTTAAATTAGGTAGATAATAAAACTAGTGTTCCACCGAACTGTTGATATGACACAAAAATGGCGCCCATTGAGCCACCAAATGGCTCTGGTTATAACTCAAGTATAGAGACTAGGGTGCTGGAGCAGGTCACTGCCCACCGGCATGGCCACACGGCAATGAACCGGCAAAACCGGGGTGTGTGTACCGTATAACTATGTTTGGTACACTCCCTTTTTCATGCGATACTGCCAGCCTGGTGAAGCACGCCTTCTAGACCTCTTGACGAGGGTTATCGTTTAATAATATTAACGCTTTTTTCCTAAGACAGTCCTAGCTGAAGGAAGGTCGTCCATAAGTGTTGACTCACATCATCCCCGGGTCTCGTTGGCATACAGTTTACGGTCTTCATGTACAAGCCTAAATCATTCAGCAGGCCCCTAGTTACTCGGGTTGTTTAATAATATACACGAAAGATAGAATATGATCGTCCGATTATCAACCAAAGGAGTTCAGTTAATCTTTCGAGTGAAATAAATAGTCTTGAGTCAAGACATCCCCATTTTCCTTATACAATCTTCTTTAAGACTTAAACCACCAGAAAATATAAAATTAGGGTGTTAGAGTCATATAAAAAGTCAACACTATACAGGGCATGGATGTTAACATTCTACTCATATGAATCCTTAAAATATTATCTTACGTTTGTTCATGGTTGCATTCATTACATTGTTGAAGTTATTCGAGTGTAGATCATGGTTCTCGTCCATGAAACCCCTCAGGAGTGTTGTACATTGAAACACAATACCAAAGGTCTACAGGAGCTCCAACATTGACCATGCTGCATGAGATACATAACGCATAAATAGGGAATAAACCACGTAACAGAAAGTGTTATACTGAGATTACTGGACCGATGGCACCACGGACTGATGACACCTGGACTGATGGCACCTCTTCGGACTGATGGCAACATTTTTCCTAGACCGATGGCACCACTACCTAGACTGATGGCACCACTCACTTAGACTAATGGTTATTGCCAGATTATATTGTGTTCACCACTTTTCGACTACCGAGTATATTATATTCGCATTAAGAAGAATTTACGTGATGATTTACACCCGTGGTCCCGGCCGGCCACACGGCAAACCCTGACCTTTAGCATTAACAGCTGGAGTGGATATCGTATTATAAGGAGATACCTATAAGAACAGAGGTTTATATGGTATATATCGCTTAATTAAGAGTCCCCCAGAGCCCAGGCCGTGGGCACCTTGGTACCGGTCGCGGCCGTCTCAGTACCGGTCGCGGTAGCAGCGGTGGTCTCCTGAAATCAATGATTTTTTTTCTCAGAAATTAGACAAAAAACAACCTGAAAACTAAACTAGAAACACTGTTATTACAAGACTATTGCACATTAATACTATATCTATCAAGTGGTGTCAATGTCCAGGTAAAAAATGAAGTGGTGCCATCAGTCTAGGCAAGTGGTGCCATCAGTCCAGGCACGGCTGCCATCAGTCCAGGTGAAACTGAAAAGAGGTGCCATCAGTCCAGGTGCCATCGATCCGTGGTGCCATCAGTCCAGTTACCTGTACTGCGAAGAAACTGCATCGAGATCCAGAGCCACCGAAAATATGTCATGAGTTTTGGTTTCAGAATAATCTCACGAGGCAAAGCTGAGTTGGATTATGTCGTAAACCAAAAGGAATGGCTATTTCATTGCCAACAGTTCAAGTGTGCTTCAGATTTATATCCCTATCACTGACTAATTGGCTAAAATTTGTGACATGATCACCCATTGAGTTCTTTTTTTTTTACAATACTTTATGGGCGTTGAGTACGAGTTCCTAATGTCAAGTGTATAGGGGAAATACTAGGGTGACGATCATTTTTTACAGATATGTTTTTCTCTCCAATATTACACAATATGGCAGCACTGACCGACTTTTGAGGCAACCAACGAAATCAAACCATGTTGACTATATCGATGGTGTCGACTGAAAATCGGACGGTGACAGCGTCTTTTCTCAACGTCACTGATTTCTATGTTAATTAGGGAGGGTTTATCTTCAGGCTTGTCAGATCCTATACACATGGAATAATCGCATGCCATGGCACATACTCGGTCGCCAGATGGAAATAGAGTGTGTTTTGGGGTTAACAATTGTCAGCACTGAAAGATTCTCAAGATGGACCACTGACTGACATTTGGACAGGGTGTACACAATCAGGGGGCTTTTGGTCAGCCGGTAAAACCCCAGAGTAGGCAGGTTATCGTTATGTTATTATTAAACAACCTCCAGGTGCATGGACAGACAACTCAGTTATGTGCAAAGTCAAAGGATGTTCGAAACAGCCCACCCTGCACATCATAGCCAATCTAGCAGAGATTTCATTCTAGCTTCATCTTAAATGCTAATGACGATGGGAAAACACGTACTTATAGGTTTGCGTGTTGTTATAGTATGGTTGACAGAAATGTCCGCTTCCAATGGCAGCAATTAGTATCACGCATCGCCTCTGAACATTCTACCGCCGTGTTGCCAAGGTCCCAACACCCACTCATCATTAAGTATAGAGAAATAACACCATAGCTGTTAACAGAGCATGTCACAATACTGCATCCAAAAAAATGTCAATATGTCTGTTTTCTACCGCAGCCGGTTCATTCTGGCTGCAGATCATATGACCAGGCGATAGGTCCGCGGTGTTATGGAAGCAATGTATCGGTTGTATACATATATATATATATATATATATATATATATATATATATATATATATATATATATATATACATACAAATTGCACATCATAACGGTATCCTTAGAAATTATGATAATAAGAAATCAAGAAATCAAGTTAGCAGTAGCGACATTTATCTGAGCTGTCACAACCTTCACCCGCCGTCTATTTCGTTGAAATACAGCTTTTATTATGACTGCACACCGATGATAACAGAAGCACCGACCGACTTTTGTATAGTTTCCTTACTATTGGTGGATTTTCGTCACCTGGTGGAAATGCCAAATTAGGAGAACTAAACAAATTGCCGCCATTTTCGTCTGCCAATGGAAACGAGCTTCTGGGGAAACTCATTATGACCAGTGCCATTTGTAGCGGCCAAAGGAAGATCCTTCAGTGGAAGATCTCACGCAAGTCAGAACTGATTGTGCCTGAATTCTATAAAACATTGGAAACGGGCTTTACATCTTGCAGATGGATCTAGGTGGAAGGCGAAGGTAGCTGGGAAGATTTTGCCGCTTGGCCAAAGATCTATTCCTAATACAGCGGGGTAATTAGGTGTCCTTGTAAGTAGAATTAGGGTGGACTAGTAGTCATCTAGTTCAATCAACTGTTTTAAGACGGTAATTAACATTAGCATGTAATTGGCTGATTGGACCCGGTCCCCACAACTTGAGAAACTCAGAGCACCATGAGTGGTCTGAACTAAGGCCATTTCACATTGGCCGGCGAAAACGGCGCCGATTATTTGAGTTCCTCCTAAAAAATCTGTCGGTGACGCCACCGAATATACACGTCGGTGAGGGTGCCTGTATTTCATAAGGGCCTTCCGATTAAATGTTCATAATGAAATCTTGAGTTGAGTGAACAGTCACCTATTTTGGTTTGATAGCCAATCATTGCACCCCTCTTGTCTGTCAATAAATCAGTCTAATTTTAATTCTTAAAGCTCCTTTCTATTGGCCGATGAAAATAGCTGGGATTTGTTTTAACTCTCCTAAAAGTCTGTCGGTGGTGCCACAGACTGCAGTGCACGTGATATCAAAGAAAATAGGCCCGTTCCCATAGACTGACAAGTAAGCATGTCATTGCCATCGATGAGTATTTTATCTCACCACTAGTATCTTTTCCCCATAGACTTGATATTGGGAGCTTGTACTCAACACCTATGGAATTTTGTTAATCAAAACATATTCAATGGGTGATGATGCCACAAATGTTTGCCAATCACACAGTGGTAGGGATGAGATGAAAAATGAACCCACGCCATTCATTCTATTTTGCTCACTCAGCTTTACCCCGCAACCATAACTCATGACATATTTCTAGTGGCTGCAGATCCCGATCCACTTCCTTTTTCTTATTTGATGAATTTGTCAGTAACCATCAACTGATTTCATGGCATTTTTTAGAAATATCAGTAAATAAAAACTAGCCAACCAAAGACACATCAACCGGTTTTATTACTGATGAATGCGAAATTAGTCACCACCGACCGGTAAAATACGCCACAGAAATAATCAAACTGATTGACTTTGTCGTTGAGGAAATGGGGCACGGCTCTAGATATCGGCCAGGAGGCAAGATCTCAATGATTGGAGAGTGACTACCGCTCGTCAGGGTTAGCCATTGTGGAGGTTTTTGTCAGCCAACGAAAATCACGCTTACCCCCACGTGATATCCGCGACTGTCACATGGCACGCACAAAATCTTAAGTGTTAATCAGGGTGCAGCTGAGGCTGGTAATTAACCCAAATACTTTACTCCTGAGGAAAACGTGTTCAGTTACTCTGTCACCAAAGCCCAGAGCCACCAACGGCCTGTCGCAAATCTAAAGAGAAAGTCACATTGTTAGTAGACTCTGGAAATCTGTTCCTCTTCCATTCCATGTTGATAGGCAGTTCACGATTGTTAGTCATAAGAGCACCCAATGTTCCCTGTTAGTGAAATGCTGTGTTTTCAAAAATTAGATTACACTCTCCGTTACTGCAAATTCTCTTCATCAGGAAACTTGTGAATACCATGAAAAAAATATGTACAGTCGAGGGACCTAGACTGGATAGGAGATAGATCTGAAGAGGAAGAAAGTCAGAACTCGGACATGGGAGTAGAGGGTATAATTATAGGCCTGTTCTATCGGGTGACTTTTTGTCACCGATCTGTGGTTGGGAATCACCTACGCCAGATCGGCGAATGGAAACAGACATACAGAGGGGTGTTCACTGATCAAAGACATATCGGACAATTTGGCTTGAAAATTATAACCCATGTCCTTTTTCTGAAATTCAAAAATAATTATCTCTAACTTCGTAGAACACATAGATAATTTAATAATCTGGGGTTACCGTGCTAGTTTTTGATTTAGAGATCAATATCATGATAATTTTATAAAAGAGTATATAGACATTCTAAGAAGTTACTTTTCATGTAGTAATACCCATGTCATTTTCCTCAGACTTTCACAGGATATAGATGTATAATACTATGTATCAAAACTTCAAAAACAAAAGGTCATGGTCCTTGGAGTTTGAAAGATTTAAAGGAGACCATGTTTTCAGTATATTTCCTGTGTGAATCAAAGAAATAGAAATTGGCCTATTTTACCTATTAAACTTGGATTAACTGGACAAAACATTAAATCTACTCATTTAGAATTAGGATGAACCATAAAGAACCAATTACGACCGATGATTGAAAATATTCAAAAATCAACAGGTGGCGCCCGCGAGAATTATAGGATATCCCTTTAATTGTGCATAGATTATACAATCAGGCCACAACCGAACGACTTCAGTCTGTATGGACCGGTCAAATGGTGCAGAAACAAGGACTGTACAGCATCCTCAACAATTTTTAGACCCGATGTGCAGTCGTTGGCCACCACCAACCGACAATTAGGAGAACTCAATAAATCGGTGTTGCTTCCATCGGCCAGTGGAAAATGGCTTTTAGAGTGCCCATGAATAGTAGCCCATGTGAGATTCTAAGAAGGAGCTGCATCAAGATCCGTAGCCACTGAAAATATGCCATGATTTTGCAGTTGCAGTGTAATATCAGGGAAAGCACAGTGAGATCACGTAGCAAAGCAAAACGAAAGCAAAAAAACGTTGTCAGTGGCTATGGATTGAGTGTGGTTCGGTTCAATGTCAGTAACTAATTGGCTAAAGTTTGTGACATCATCCCCTTTGAGCACACAGCAATCATATATGCGTTTCTATAGTACATGAAAACAACCCTTCTAACATTTATATTCCATGCAATTGCTAAAATTACTATTTTTGTGTAGATTAAAATAGTGCGTTTTTTTCAGGGGGGAACCGGAAATAAAACTGCATGAGGAATCATGCAGTTTGCCCAAAGTGCATGATTAATTACCGTATTGAATGACTAATAAGGTAGAACCCGGAACTCAAGGGTAAATTCCCGACTTTGTTTGAGACCAGATGGTCAACTGGACACTTATCCCATACCAATGAAGTCATTGAACTCGGAGCACCTTTCATGACTTTTGGTAAGAGGTGTACACTGTTTTCTGTCTCACACTTAATGGAGAATGCAGGCGAAAGGATTGTTGCTTGTCTGTGGTGGTAATTAAAGTTTGCTGCGCGTGGCAATTACCTCGCAATCCACCTTCAAAAAGATATATGAGTGTACGGTATGATTACTGGCTTAATTTCAATTCTCTCAATCGGAGTCTCATTAGGGCAAACGTCCTTTACAAGTTACGTAGTGTATATTATGGTAATTCATTCAATTATGGTAATATATTCAATTTTCTTCCTAGAACTGCCACCCATTTTTATACCCTTATACCCCCATGGGGAAGAGGGAGAGAAACATGTGTCACGGAAAGAATATTCATACGTTGTTCATTTTGCTGTCTGTTCCTCTTGTTTTTGAAATATCCGTTGACATATGGAGAGGAGCCCGCTTTGAACCTTTTCCTCAGAATTATCCATTTCATCCAAAAACAAAATCAATGGATTAGATTTTGTCGGAGTCATATCTTGCCCGCAAAATATCCCATTTAAGCCCGGTGTCCACCCACTATGATGAAGATTATAGTCTGTGAACGGTAAAGCCTGGGGGCGTCGGCGTGAGTTATAGTGGTTTTGGCGGTAAAATTAAAGGCGATCACGGTTCCGATACACCTCATGATATGTCACTGATGCACTATACGATGCACACTGGTGCTCTGTGACAATCTAGGCCCGGCCCCACTGGTGCGATGCGATCGTTGCACATTTTTTTTATGGCCCCATAAACACCTCGGCAGGGTTTATGACCCCAATTGCGATGGAATCATCGCACTGAATCGCAAAGAAAATCCAGGGTATGCGCTGGAATCGTCGCATCACTTTTGGTACCACCTATATATGTATATATAGGCCTTGGTGTAAAACTTAATTTCTAATATTCATTAGGTACACATATCTAGTTGTAAGTATATCAAATCTCCATGCCGATAATGGCGCGAAAATGACCTGACACACGCACGGTGCGATCGGTACATAACCTAGAAGATATATGGATTAACTCAGAAAATGTGGTCAGCTAGATGAACGAGCATGACTATGAAGGGTATGAGTCAACACAGATTGATACTTGAAAACGTCTTCTGCGTGGGATCTGCCTAAAAACATGAAGTACAGGTAAAGCTTGAGTGGTACCTAACGAAAACAATAACAAGCGCCATCTTGAATATATTAACGAGCTCAGCGAGGCAACGGAAATAAACCACTGATGTGTCGAAAATATCAACATGACAGAGCCGGACAGTAGTATATTGATTGATTCTACACAAAACAACGAATCCGATCTGACTGACGAAGTCTTTGAATGTGAAGGCACAACAACCCCGATCGATCGATCCCATCTGAACTACATAAAAAGAGGGGCAGCGTCAAATCGAGCGAAGAGGAAATACACTAAGCGAGTCAGGGCAAACAGTGACGAGACCGTCGACGCCGCCTGCAATCTACAACCCCAAAAAAGGCAAGCTACTAGAGGGAAAAAAACCGCTACCAAACAACAGAACATAATGAGTATGATTCCACCTATGGATAAAGGAAATAATAGCATGGAGCAGAATGAATCTAGAGACGAAAAACTCCTAACAAGATTCTGTGACATGATGGGGACAAAACTAACTGAACTAAAAGCAGAAGTTACTAAGAAAATCGATGCAAGTGACCAAAAAAGACTGGAGTTTGAAACATCATTGACAAGTCGAGTTGAAAATGTAAGCAGTAAAATCACCTCTTTAGAAAACAACCTAAATGAAGTCTCCAAAGTAAATGAAAATATAGAAAGAAAGCACGAAGAGTTGTGTCAAGAAATACGAGATACAAACACCAAAATCCAAAATCAGGACAAAAAAACCACAGATAATATCACAGAACTACGCGAAACTCTACTCAAAGCTAATGAAGAACTAAAACAAAGGATAGACAAAATCGAAAGAGAACCAAAAGGAAACCAAGAATCAACTGAACATCATACTAAATTCATAACAGATAGGTATATGTCACCTAAAAGGCTTAACGTCTACATCGAAGGGATGTTTGAAAGAGAAAACGAGGAAGTATATGAAACAGTACTGTACGTTCTGAAAAAAATCTACCCTGGCATAACGGTATCAGACATCAACTATGCACAAAGAGTACGGAAGAGACAGATGAACAAAAGAAATGCACCAATCTTGGTGTGCTTTACAACAGTCCGACTGCACGACACGATCCTTGCCAGGAAAAAAGACCTCAGAAAACATGATGGATTTATGAATGTATTTATAAATCCTGATGAAGAGCCCGTAGTTCGAAAATCAAAAACATTAGCAAGACAGGTGGCAATCTATTGTAGAAAAAAAGGCCATACTACAATCCTAAGAGGGGAGGATGTATGTATAGACAATACATGGTTCGACGGTCGCAAACCAGATGAAATACCAGATGGCTTTTTGCCCCCTAAACGAGGGACAGCAACACAGGAAAGTTCATCTATAGTTACCCAAAACCGGTGGAAAACAACTAAAGACACACCTCCCCACTGCCTCGACTTCCACGGACTGGATACAAGTAGTAAATAAAAAGGATAAACCGACTGCACAAACAACAAGATCAGCATCTATGGCAGCTGCTGCCCCCTTCGACTGGGCCAGTACTGTTAATGACGAAAACCACATGGATGTTGAAGAGGAGGCAGAGGTAATAAAAGAAACAACACCCGGCAAAACCAATCAAGTAACAAAAAACAGTGGAGTCAACAACTCACCACTAACAAGGGATGATTTTCCAGCACTATTATCTGCCAAGGAAGATGACGGTACAGAGAAAATAATCACTGTTGATAATGAAACCCACAACATAAAGGGAACTAGATACACAAAAAGCGGACTGCTTTTTAAAGGCAGTGAGTGTTTCCTGAGCAATTTTTACGCCTGTGATGTGAACTTTAATGGGATGGCCTTTTCATCATCAGAGCAAGCTTATCAACATGAAAGGTGTAAAATAACAGGAAGAAAGGAACTACAAGCACAAGTCCTAAAAGCAAAAAATGTCATGGCATGTAAAAGGGTCGGTGACATGTGTAAAGCAACTACTGAATGGTTTAAATTGAAAGAAGACACGATGACCAACATAGTAAAGGCCAAATTCTACCAAAACGAAACATTAAAACAAGATCTACTAGGTACCCATCCTGAGACGCTCATCGAAGGAACCCGAGATGCCTACTGGGGCGGGGGAGAAGACCAACACAGTGAAAACTACGACCTAGGATACTATTACGGACGAAACACATTAGGAAACATACTGATGAATCTCCGAAACGAGCTCCGCCGAGAAAGTAAACAGTAACATGTGCTCTGTTACATAATCAATCGATCAAAAACTGGGTCAGGTACACAGGCATGCGCAGCTGGCCTGTGGGTCGCACCGGTGACACACGGAGAATTTCAAACCACCATACAACAGCCACCACACACTGAAAAAATGGCTTTCTACCAACCAACAGCAAAAAAGTATCTACTCATAGGAGACTCACGAACAGCACACCTTGACTACCACCTAAGCAACCTGAGAGCTACGGATTATGATATACGAACTTTCCCGGGGGCAACCGTCGACAGAGTAACCAGAGAAGCAGTAAGAGCACTATCACAAAAAAGACGAGAGGGGCAGCAATACCGGGCAGTCTACCTGCTGAGCGGCATAAACAACGTGACCTACAAGGACCGCGAAACGGCTGAGATAGGTTTGAGAGAGGGAACTATCCGAGAAACTGTGAGTAGAATCATTGACTTATATGTAGATGCAAAGGCTGCCATACACTCATTATACCCGGGTGTCGTGGTGGTTGTATCCACGGTTTATGGTTTATCGTTGTCGAAAGCCAATAGAAGTATGTCGATCCATGCTGACCAAGGCAAATTGAACCAAATAATCAAGATGCTAAATGAGGAAGTATGTACCCTAAATGCGGCTGAGAACGTCTACACCCCTTATATAGCTAGGGAATTACATCGCAGCAGGCCACATAGAGAGACTATTCATCTATACGCCCGGCTATATGACGGGGTTCATCCCAACATGGAGACACAGGCAAAAATTGCCAAGCTGCTAGATGACTGCCTAAATAAAAACCTAGTAGGTGGATATCATGGCTGAAAAAACGACCCGACTTAAATAACAGTTCCTCGAGCGAGTCACATGACCGCATGAGATAAGAAAACTGTATGTTCTAACAGTTATCACTAGTCTGCAAGTCGTTGAAAGGCTTGAGTACACTATAGGACTACTTCAACAAAGCACAAACAGTACAGTAAAACTGAAAGGAATCGAACATATCCTGACCACCGGATAATATTTAGATAAAAAATATATATATATATATATTAGATATCCATTTTTTATGTGCATAAGATGCAAGACAACCTACATAAAAGAACTTATAGTAAGAAATAACTACCTCCAATGTTGGTTGACTTAATAGACTATGTATCGTTTGCACTCTTTTTTCTTCTACAGAAGTAAGATATGAAACTTCAATATATAAGTCTGGTTCTACATAACAAACTTTATGTCATATCAGACTATTTGTTTTCACTGCAAATATATGTCAGCACTGATAACTATATCTCCCATTATAGTATTGTGGAGGTTCGGTCATTATTTGAACTCTCGATTTTGACTGTGTGTATTGCACTTTATTCGTTTATGTATATATGTTTTCTTTGTCATAATGTCGCATATGACGTACTTAAGATATCAGGTGATGTAAATTATCACAGACAGACAATGGTAATACTGATAAATGTTGTTAATAACACCTAACGATTTATTCATGAAAAGGGGGGATGTATTCATGACTACCAATATTAGGAGTATATTTCGGAAGTTAAGTGAAGTAAAATCGATATTCTCAAGATGTAAATATGTAACATATGTTATATATACCTGGTATGAGACTAGTCAGAAATGATCGGAATTATGAAGTTGAAAAAATTGGGGGGGGTGTTGGTATTTACATCAAAGAGGAATTAATGAATCATGTTAACAAATACCCAGAGCATTGTTACTCTAACCCTAAATATGAAATACTTACCATCACAGTAAAAGAACCTAACCATAGGCATCTATTGATATTATCTGTTTATAGGCCACCCCATGATGATACTGTTGCATGTTACCATAAGATGAACGAAATATTAGGTGACCCATGCTTTAAAAACATGGAAATTTGGATTATGGGGGATCTCAATGTCAACAGTAGAATTACCTCTAGTAAAAAATATAGTATACTAAAAACCTTTTTAAATAAAAACAACTTAGAACAAATAAAAACACTAGACACGTATCTTCATAGTAAGGGCAGCAGTCAAATTGACCATATATACACTAACAGTAAACACATTAATATGGGGGGGAACATTAATGCAGTATTTTCAGACCATATTCCTATTTACGCACTACGCAAAGCAAAAAAATCAAAGCCTAAACAGTTATATATATACGGACGTAACTATAAAAAATTGATTCAGATGACTTGCAGCAATACTTAAAAGATCTGGATTTTAAAGACTGTACTGCATTAAGGGATGAAAACGAACTATTTATATCATATCTCGAAAGATTTCTAGATAAACACTGTCCGGTTACTAGAATACGACTTAATATAAAGGATGGACTAGAAATGCCAAAGCATATTATAAAACTTATAGATAAGCGAGCACAACTGCTAAAGGAGGCAAGAATGCATGGAGGGTTTAGTCCTTGTAACATACAAAAAATCAGAAGACTTAGAAGAGAAATAAACATGGAAATAACCAAACATAAAGCTAATGTAATCAAACAAGACCTCTTCAATAACCGGAAGAACCCAAACAGATTTTGGCGAGTACTTCATGAGGTCTGGAATCCAATGGCTAATGCCAAACTCCAAAAGAATGAAAGACCAGAAAACCCAACTGTGTTAAATGAGTACTTTGCAAAAATAGGAGAACATTTAGCTGCAGTACTAATGGATAATACCACCCTGATAGAAAATCCATATCCTGAACTAGAATATAATAAATTGAAATTTATACAGACAAATAAGACAGAAGTTAAAGAAATTATTAAAAGCCTAGACAATGATAAGAGTACCGGGGTACATCAACTAAAGCTGAAATTTTTAAAACCAACCTTACTGAAAAACCCTGAAATAGTTAAGGAAATGTTTGATAGAATGATTACGAATAATGAATTTCCTCCCTCTCTGAAATTTGGTACCATTACTCCGTTACTGAAAAAGGGAAACCTCAAGGAGTCAAAGAACTGGCGCCCCATTACAGTACTACCAACATTATCTAAAGTCCTTGAAAAACTTCTACATATACAACTGATGAGTTTCTTAGTAACACACAGGATAATACATGATAACCAATACGGTTTTATGCCGAATCGATCAACCGCTCAAGCCATTTTTCACTTAATGTATAATATTAATAATAGTTTAGATGACTCAAAAAATGTACTGTGTGCATATATCGACCTTACCAAAGCGTTCGATTCGGTGAGTCACGTTTTATTATTGTACAAGCTTCAAGAAATAGGTCTTGATAAAGGGTCTGTTGATCTTTTTAAATCGTACTTATCAACTAGATATCAACGAGTAAAGACGGAAAAATCATATACCGAATACTTACCTGTAACTTATGGAGTTCCACAGGGCTCAGTTTTGGGCCCTGTTTTGTTCATAATTTTTATTAATAGAGTTTTTCATATCTTTGAGTTTGCTGAAGCAATAATGTATGCGGACGACTTGGTCCTGTTCATAAGTGGCCCGAACAAACTATCTATAATCAAAAGAATGCAGCTAGATCTGAATAACCTTGATGTTTGGTTAAGGAAGCAACTATTGACAATAAACATAGGAAAAACCAAACTCATGTGGTTTGGTAAAAAAAAGGAAAACGAACCAGATCTAAGATGTACTATAAACAATACAGAACTAGAAAGTGTACGCTTATTCAACTACTTAGGATTGAATATAGACTGTGATTTAAAACTCAGGTATCAACTAAATTTGACTATTAGAGAAATAAGGCAGAGACTATTTAAGCTCAGAAAAATGAGAAATTTCATTAACAAAGAAACATCTCTGTCTGTCGTCAAACAAATGATCTTACCGAAGGTAGAGTATGTTGATTTTCAACATTTCTCTTATACACAACAAGACCAAAGAAAACTGCAGACTGTAGTAAACGATTGTCTAAGATGTGTGTTGAAAGTACCAAGGTATCTTAATGTTAGTACAGTTGAGTTGATGGAACAATGCAAAATGAGGCCACTCTTTTATAGAAGGGCCTGTCATGTGATAAACATGATCTACTGGTGGATTAAAAATGAAGAAAATGTATTGAAATCTAATGAAACTGAAATTAATACGAGATCGACAAGTAAAATAAAGATCAAGCTGAAAAGGCCAAGAACCCAAAAATTTTAAAAAAGTCCTATTTACATTGGTAAATATTTGTGGGACCTTTTACCATCAGAGATTCAAAGAATAGGCGACAAAAATGCATTCAAGCATAGAATTAAGCACTTTCTTATTACACCAGGAGTCTATGAAAAGTTAACATTTAGGGGTTAAATAAATCCCAAGTCACATGACCGGAACTTATTTATTTGTTCTGTTTTCTGATGTGGTGGTTTTTTTTTATTTTTACTCTCCATTCTCTATCATGTACCATTTTTCTTCTTGAATAAGGTGATAAAAATCCTGATACAAGCACCAAAAGTAAATGACTATATGTGAGATGGTCATGTTTTTTCTGTGCATTTAAGCATATGTACTGTCGTGTGTTGTTCATTTGTTGTGCTTAATTGCTCTGTATTGTCCAAACATCAAATCTCTAAAGCTAAGAATATATAAATCAATTTATCTTCCAGAGTCACATGACCTGGCATATGTAACTATAGTTTGTCATATTCATATCTAACCATAAAAGTATCGCTTGGAGAAGAGATGTACCTTGTTATGTCCTGTCTAGTTTTGTTGTTTTCCCGGATTGTACAAGGAAGAACGCCAAACTGTAGGCGATTGTATATTGTCCTTTTCTTGAAATAAAAAAAAAAAAAAAAAAAAAAAAATCTCAGCCCTCAAACTCTACATGGTATCAGAATTACACCTAGGCTATAGCCACAGCCTGCTATTTTCACAACTTTCACACCTCTTGAAACCTTGCACCGAAATGAGTGCTGTCACTAATGGGTGTGGTCGGCCCCAGGCCCCAGTGGTCAGGGTAGCCTGTTTGACTTAATGGAATCATTGAAGTTTATTTATACTGTAGTACAGTTTCTATATAAATATAATAGGAAGTATGCCATAGCTGTGCAACGGATCGGTCGCATTTTTTTTAAATTTTTTTTATTCGGCACATAATTTATTACAGCATTATTCACTTACATTTGAGCGATCTTCCATAATGGGGTCAACATGGAGAGACATCACAGTACTTGACAAGACAACACAGGACAGAGATACAATATGTACAAAATTGCCAAGTCTTACAACCAATAAACATCCTTTTTTTGTTTTTTTTAAGCATCATATCCATGATTAACGTAATTAGAAAGAATAATTTTCTTCACCGTTGTGCTAGCTACTCAATGTCTTCCATATTTACTATGTTTGGGAGCCATTCCTTCACTTTAAGTTTAAAATTATCTCCTACCGGTAGTCTTCATTCCCTTTATTTATGGGAGATTGCCTAAACTTTTCCAATCTGATTTTAGGAAGTTTTAATTTAATCTTTTCATCTAGCCTTGTTCTTTTTATTGTATTTTCAAAAATATGGTTAGCGTCTTCTGCCCACCAACGGATAATAGTAATGATATGAAGGCTCTTTGCGTTGCTGATGCCGGGGACACACCAAGCGAGTCAAGGCAGCGATCTCCATAATCGCCAACACAAAACGGTTTATATTTGGAATATTGTTTCATAGTAATATCTCTCACCAATAATTTAGCGTATCAGAAGCAATAATCCAGTAAAATATGAAAAAATAGCTCACATACACGCCATTTTGTGTTGGCGATTCCGGAAATCGCTTCGTTTCTCGCTTGGTGTGTCTCCGGTATAAGGGCCGCATTTTGCACTTTTCATAAATAACTTCTCTACTTAAGTCTTTGGCTCTTTTTACTCCTAGAGCAACTCGCATGGCATTATTTATATGAATTTGCAATTTTTGTTTTAGTTGCTTACTCATACAGAAGTGCACAACCTCTGCGTATTCTATTATGGGGACCAACATATGTTTAAGTAATTTTATACCAGTTTCTTCATTTAATAAAATGCGTAGTTTTCTGAATTTGAAAAGTTTGTGATTGAATTCTTTTGTAATTTTCTCATAATGATCCTTCATTGACAGATTACTGTCCAACATAACTCCAAGATACCTGTATACCTTCACCGCAGCTAGAGTAGTCTGTCCGATCTTGACAGTTTGAGGTTTATCTAGGTTTTGGTGATTACCAAACCACATTATTTTTGTCTTACCATAGTTAAGGTATAACTCGTTTTGTTCTGTCCACAATCTTATTTCTAATAGATCCTTTTCCATTCTTATTCAAGCTTCCTCTTGAGTATTTCCTTCCGCTATAAGCGCTATATCATCAGCGTAAAGTACTGGTTTGGCATAGTTTAAAGAAGCGATAATATCGTTTATAAAAATTAGAAAGAGCAACGGACCTATTACCGAACCTTGTGGTACCCCGCTAATTACTTTGTCTTCCCTTGAGATCTCTCCCCCTAATTTTGTTTTAACCTTTCTGTTACTTAAATAGTCGGCTATTAATTTTATCATATATGGGTTTACACGTGCCTTGGAGAGTTTATATATTAATAAGTTATGTCTTACAGAGTCGAAAGCCTTTCGAAAATCTATGTATGTTACTACTATAACCTTTCTATTATTTATTTGTGTTAAGATTTCATTAGTTAAGCTAAAAATCGCCTGGACTGTCGACCATTTCGGAAGAATCCCAAACTGTTCTGGTATAAAAAATGTCCTCTCCATTAATTCTTGATAAAGTCGAGCATGAATAATCTTTTCATATATCTTAGAAATATAGCTCAGTACAGTGATCGGGCGCCAATTATTATAATGTGCCAAATGTATCATTAACATTTCAAGAGGTGTGGTGCGACGGATCCGTCGCATCGCACACAATCGCACACGCGCGATTCCCCGGCCCCACAGGAGCGATTGTGTGCGATGCGACGGGCGTCGCCGTTTTTATTGCCCTAGGCGTCCGTTTATGACTTTTTATTGACTTGCGACAATCGCATCGCACGAGTGGGGCCGGGCCTTAAAGCTTACCTACCGACGCAATATCGATTTTGCATCGGAAAGTGAATCGTAAATCCTATCACAGTTCATCGGGAGCTAAGTGGAGGAGGGACCTAAGGTCTTGAACCCATCAATGCTGACGAATTTAGAACTCCAGATGCACTCCAACGCCCTTTCAGTTGAATGCAATTATGAGGTACAGCGCCAGATCCACTAAGGCGATTTTCCATGCGAATTTGGGTTCGCAGACGTTCGCAGACGTTCGCAGACGTTCGCATGGAGATGCGAGGGCCTTGCAACAATATTCAATATATTGAATATCATCGGATGGGATTCGCACAGTCGCATGAATCGCAGACACATTTGCTTGGTCGCCTCAGTGGATCTGGCGCTGTAGAGTAGTGTACACCGAAAGCCCACTGAACCTGATCAGCGTGCTTCTGGCTAGTATTTCATAGAGACAGCCATGAAATCGATCAGTGGCATCTGATAAATTTATCGGTTCCAAAGGTCGGCTACATGATATAGACCTTGAGACTAGAGATGAGAAAATCTACGTTACTTGCAGACCCTTTGAAATTAATCTCCTCTAAAGCCCTGAACCCACTGAGCATCGACATGGCTATGATATGGCTACAATTCAAAATCCATGCATCTTAGCAGTGTCTGAAGTTTGAAAAATTCTGTGTCAAGCGCCAGATCCACTAAGGCGACCAAGCGAATGCATCTGCGATCCATGCGACTGTGCGAATCCCATGCGATGATATTCAATATATTGAATATTGTCGCAAGGCATTCACATGTCCATTCGAACGTCTGTGAACGTTTGTGAACGCCTGCGAACGTCTGCGAACCCAAATTCGCATGGAAAATCGCCTTAGTGGATCTGGCGCTTCAGAGTAGGACTATATTCCCGCATTATTTCTGTGTTGGGGGGTTAGAACTTCTGTATCATAATGTGAAGGAAGTTCGTCGGAAGCTTGTCATAGTGTAAGGGGCTTAATGGGTTCAGGCGTTTATTCTCATTTCTTGGGTGAAGATTACGCAATAACGCAACCACCGAGCGATAGAATGAAAACATTTTGATTTAATGGGTGATCCTTACGACTTAAATGCTAAAAATAATTCGGTAAAGACAACAGAAACAATACATACACTGCACCCTCAGCGATTATATGATACCGACGTGCAGTCGATGGTAACACTGACAGACCTTTAAGGTAATTCGGTGCTATTTATGTTGACTAATGAAAACGAGCTTAAATGGTGTAGAAATATTTCTTATATCCCAATGGTCGCTCGAGAGCATTGAGACAAAGTTACTATAAAGAAAAATAATTGCTCAATTCCATGTTAGTACTCATCCTAACTTTTGCGTTATGGTGCATTAAGAAAAGCATCTGTGCCATCTTATCGTCTAAGTTCATTATAGTCTTTCCTAAAACATTATGGTCTACAGTCTCGTACAATAGGGCTTATTCAATATTAATCAAGTTTTTCTCGAAGCCTATATAGCAAGTGTGGTCTCCTGCACTAGACTCTGCCACATTAAAAGGAGCCTCTATCAACCGTAGGAAAGTCACAGGCAGTGATGTTGACGTTTATCTCTTCCACTGATGTGAGTTTCATCAGAACTGATATTTATTTCATCCAGTGTGTGTCACGTCCGAGCTTATTTTTACTTCCAGGAAAATTTATCAAGAGGTTTTCTTCCTTACGCCAGTCAGTATTATGAAGAAGATTTACGACTGGAACCACTCAGGCTTATACGATTACTGTCTTCAGTGAATGCAATAAGTTTCTGTGTTTTCACATAAAACATCAAAACAATGTACCCTTTTTCATAACTCCTGAGATTTGTATACATGTATCTGTATCATCTGCCACTTGAAAACTATGTCATTACTCATGATAACATATATATTCTTATTTAGTGGCTATACTTTTCTAGAAAAAACTAATGCGTTAAACCCTTTACATATAGTGCAAGTTAATAGCAAAAGCCTAATCACTTCATATCTGGAATGTAGCTGTTGCATGCAATGATTGTGTCTAAAAGGAATCCTGCGTTATCTCCAAATAGAAAAGACATAACTTTCAATAAGCAAACTTCCCAATATAAAAACAATGGCAGAATATATTTCCACAACAACATTGATTTCACTCGTTCTCATAACTTTCAAAAAAAAAAAATTCTAATCAAATTCCGAACGTAAAACATGGTGAATACAATACCCGATGGACTTTTAAAGTGCTTAATTTGCTTAAAAACTGAAATTGCAAATTGTTTAAAAGAGGTTGTAAGACTTTTTTCTTGGTTTTTTAAAAGGTTTTTGGTCGCAGCAATAAAATAAGGAGAAGGTGAGAGGCAAATGTGTTTGGAAAGGCAGAGGGGGTCAAAGAAATACCCGTAAAAAGAGCGAACATGTAGAAATAAACCTTGTAGATTATCAAATTCCTATCTGCTGCCTCATTGAAACTGAAGCAACATAAATGTATATTTCTAATAAAATCTACAAAGTGTTGTTTCAATCAGAGGTAATGTGGCGTTTACACCTACCGACTAAAACCCTCTAATAACTCTTACGCTGTTCAAAAGTCGGTCCGTGGTTCTCCTTATGAAACGTCGATGCAACATAACCAGTGACTTGCGGTGGACGCTGACCGACCTTTAGTAGTAAAGTGCAGACTGCAACTGATTAATTCAATTCACTTTGATTCTGTCGATGGGTGGTACCATATTGCATAAGATGGGAGAGAAAAATCGTTGACCATTTCTGTTTCAACCTTACGATAGCTGCACAGAAGGTAACAGTGTCTCCCATTCTGGAGAGTGAATATGGAGTCCGTGTACAAAGAAGATCGTCCATAAGAGCATATGCATGTCGCTTAGATCTAGAGAAATCCCTTGGATTCACTAGGTCATTGAAAGTGCGTGCAAAGTAGACTGCTACATCAGCATAGCTGTAAACTCCTACAAGCCACCCTCTCTGTATAGCTGAAAGGCCGAGCTGAAGGTGTTCTAGATGCGGGCAATGCTGGGAAGATATGGCCGAGATTATAGGGATCAGGGCTAGAGAGAACTCCACCAGACTACAGCGCGCTCCACTGTGTATCCATCAATCTTAGATACTAAATGAGCTTAACTCTTTTATTCTCAGAATGTATACACTGTAGTTCGTTAGTTTACATCATAATATGCTCATCCATATCCAGCGTTTGTCTGGTTCAGAAAAAATCACCAACAATCTTTGATCAATCTGAATATTTTCACCTTTATTGCTAATGCAATTTAAATTTTATTCATTTTCGTCCTTAGCATTAAGCAATGGAGACATCTATGATCCTGAACCAAACATTCAAACAATGTAAAAATACTTTGAAATTCTTTACTTAAAACCTATATATATAAACACCTGGTTTTGAGGCAATAATGTAATACGAGCTAGCTCTGTTTTTGTGTTTCTGTTCTTGATGTACCAGGGTATCCATCAATCTTAAGTAGTAAATGACATGCAAATTCTCTACCGACTAGATCCTGAGGACACCTGCAAAGTGATTACCATGAATTTAAGACGAACATCGTCAGTAATTAACTAGTCTCGGTACCACTAAAGCTGATTCATTTACAGTAATATGAAACGATAATGTGGATCTACTTCAAGAAAAGCCAACTGCAAGATATAAGTTCGAGCCCGGAACTCGAGACTAGTTGTTTATAATACTAATTGAACTTGTCGGTTTAGCCCTACCAAGCACGGTATCAAATGATATCAATTATTATCATAAAGTTTCAATGAAGACTGATTCATGGACCCCGGTTGAGGAATTAACATTCAAAAAAGCCTGGGACTGGGTTCAGATTGCTCCAGAGTCGCTGAAGTGCCATAATTGTGGGCAATAACTCTCTCTGATTTTCATTCAAATCTCTCTTAGTCATGATAAATGTCCTTGGTGAATTATAACTGATTAAAGATCACGTTTTTTCCCTATCGTGTGGGGATTGTTCGAGAGCGGGAGAGTTTCCCTGGAAAGCGTCACGGATTCAATTCATGAACTCACCTTTGAAGGTCACGTAGGCTTTTCTGTGCCTGTCCGCCGTGCTTTCAGGCCTTTCAGGATATTCTCTTAAAGGGACAGAACCTCATTTCCTCCTGTGGATGGGCTTCTATTTACCCCACCACTCTTTGCATATTTTGATAAGCTGTGGCTGTGGGTTATCCATCACCTTTGGCATAGAAATAAAAGCATCTATGGAAATCTTCCATTCATTTGAAAACTCCTACTCTGCAGTATTCTCCTACAATTTTATTTTGAATGTTTTATAATTTCAGAAAATGGGCAAAACATGGACACTATGTGACATCCACGGTCGAGGCGTTTTTTCCTATGATTTGATTAAAGGGTGATGGGAAAGCACAGCGAAACCGACAGCAAATAACAAACACGTTTTGTGGTAATTCAAGCCAAATCATTGTGGCACCGACGATTTTTCCCTAGTTCTAGTGCTACTTTGTGTTGCCAACAATGCGCGGAGCAATTTCTCAAAATGGTAGTGAATAAATGGTGACTGAAAAATAATTGTGTAATTAGATATCTTCGTATACGTTTGTCAATTATTCGTAAATTGCCCTTTTTCCAAAATCTTGACAATCAGAAGAAATGTAAATAGTTTCCCGTTGGTGTTTCTTATCTCACCCTTGGTATTTTGTTCCCGTAGACCTAACATTGAGAACTCGTGCTCAATGCTTATGGAGTATTGTAAGAAAGCTCAATAGGCGATAATATCACAAACCTTATCCAATCATTCAGTGATAGGGGGAGATAAAATCTGAGCCACACTCGATCCATAGCTACTGAAAATATGCCTTTCCAATTGGTTGGTTTACATCATAATCTCACTTACCCGGCGTTTACACTAGACGATTATAGACGGCAATTCTTGAACCTGACGACTTTCAGCCGTAAAAGCCTAGAAATAGTCTAATATAAACGCCAAGAGCGTGGCGACTGCAGATTGTCTGATTACATCTGATTACGCAATAAAGCACCACCTCACGACTATTGAACAGCTCTAACGCCCGCGACTATTTGAAAAAAAATCATAGTCGTCTGTGTGAACGCTCGGGTGTATTCTAACCCTGATGACTTTTGCGGTGGACATTGCCACCACCTGACGACTATTGGCTGACGATCTACAGTCGCCACGTATTTAGCCGTCTAATGCTGTTGTTTATTTTCAATACATTTTGAGTAAATTCATATACATTATACATTCTGTCTATATAAAAGTCGAATGTAATCATCTATACTATTCACCCCGGAGCTTCCGCCGTTTCTGTTGCCATTGTTACTTGTTGATAGTAGAAGTGAGGTGGTCGTTCGCAACCGCGATTTACAGCAACTGATAAAGCCCATATCCATTGGCCATTTTCTGCTTAGATTATGCGATGTGGCACGACCAATGTTTCTTTAGTTTTCTTATGTCCTTTATTTTTCCTTGATCATGAAACTATGCCCAGACAGGTGACATTTAATCCTAAAGGGCTCTACTGGATTCCATTAATTTGTCCCAGTAGTGTATTTGTATGTCTGTTTTCCATATTTTGTTGTGTCTTTGTCGTGAATATTATTCGAAGTAGGATACTTGTGATGAAAATGGATTTGGATTTGGAGGTAAAGGAGCTCTATTTGATTATGGAATGCTATTGTGTAAAAAAAAAAAGAGTGACTGTAGTAGGATTTATAAATGGATAGCATGTACATAACACTTAATGAATTAAGGAACTTAAAAGGTGAAAAATTTGTATATTTAAATATTAGAAGTTTATATAGTAAAATAGATCAATTTAGATATGCCTTAGCAAATATAGACTTTATTACGGTCACAGAAACATGGTTATCAGATAGATATTTAGAAGAAACATTAAATTTTAATGAAATGAAAATTTATAGAATGGATAGGATACATAAGACTGGTGGTGGAGTTGCATTGTATATAAATAGGAAGTATGTACCTTATGCTTGTGAAGTCAGGAAACATAGTATAACTAATGAAAAATATGATCTACTCACCTGTACGGTAAATAGACCAGGACACAAAAAAATGTTAATTGTCTCAATTTATAGAGCACCTGGAGATGAAGTTGAAAATTGTTTTAACCAAATTGAAGATATTATTAATGATGAAGATTATTATAATTTTGAGATATGGGTAATGGGTGACTTAAATGTTGACGCTAATGCAACTCGTTGTAATAAATATAAGGTTATGAAAAGTTTTTTAACACGGAATGGTTTGGATATTTTAAAAACAAAAGAGACCTTTCTTCACAATGAAGGTAAAAGTACCATTGATCATGTGTATACAAATTGTAAGTTTGTGAAACAATGTGGCAACTTGAATTATTATTTTTCAGATCATGTGGCAATATATGCTTTAAAGAAAAAATGTAGGGAGCAATATATTAGTAGTAAGGTAACATATAGAGAAAGTGGGAAACTTTCAGATGAAATATTACAAAATCTGGCAGCCAATTATGAACCGACCTTAAATAAACCCAAAAGGTTCTGGAGGTGTATAAAAGAAATCTGGAAACCGAATAATATCACAGTAAATTTTCCAGATGATCAAGATGAGGAAATATCTTTAGAAAACAGATTAAACGAATATTTTGCGAATGTTGGTACAACGGTTGTTGTTAAGAATATCTGTGATAACGACACAACACAGGAAGTAGACAATATCCAAACTGTTAATGATGACAAAATTGAATATACCGACAAAGATGAGCTCGAAAAAATTATTAAAAATTTAGATAATGATAAAGCCTCTGGTATAGATGTAATTGGAGTTAAGCATTTTAAGAAATTCCTTATAAGTGGTATTGATAAAGTAGTATTCATAATAAATGATATTTTTGACACTCTTGTTTTCCCGAAAAGTCTTGTAATAGGGACTATAACACCGATACCGAAAGAGGGAAGTCTTAAGATGTATCAGAATTGGAGACCAATTACAGTCCTTCCTACAATGGCAAAGATAATTGAAAAAGTAATACACAAAAGAATCTTATCTTATCTACAAGAGCATAATCTTTTAAACAAAAATCAGTATGGTTTTTTACCGAGGAGAAGTACATCACAGGCAATTTTTTCAGTAATTAATGAAGTATTAAATAATCTTGACAATAAAATGGTAAGTGTTTTAAGCTTTTTAGACCTGAGAAAAGCATTTGATTGTGTTAGTCATACTCTTCTGATAAATCAATTATATAAAATAGGACTTAGTGCATGTTTAATTACACTTGTAGAAACTTATCTTAGATTTAGGTTACAGAAAAACAAAAATCAACAACAGAATCTCAAGTGAAATTTGTATGGACTGTGGTGTACCCCAAGGCTCGGTATTAGGACCGTTGTTTTTTATTATATTTATTAATAATATCACGAAAAATCTAACATCTACAAAAGGGTTTTTATATGCAGACGATCTTGTACTTATTGGAACGGGGCAGTTACAATCTGAAACTGCTTTTAGAATGGAGAATGATTTGAAAATAGTTGAAAATTGGATCAGCTTAAATAAATTAGCAATAAATTATAGTAAATCTAAGATTATGTGGGTTGGTCATCATAGTAGCACAAATTATAATCTAGAGCTTAAAATAGGAAATGAAATATTTAAAACGGTGGATAGTTATAAATATCTAGGGGTAATTCTTGATAAAAACCTTAATCTAAGCCATCAAGTTGAGAAAGTTATAAAGGAAGTAAATGTTAGAAATTTTAAACTAAGAAAATTAAGCTACTACTTAAGCAAGGAGGTAGCATTACAGATAGTGAAGCACATGATTGTCCCCATTATTGAATACTGTGATTTCGTTTATTTTATGAGTACTAAGAGAAATATAGATAGATTACAAGCAACTATAAATCAATGTTTTAGGACAGCCATGAAGATAAAAAAAAACGAGGGATATAGAGGTTATACAATTACATGAACTATGTAAAACAAGAACACTTAGGTTTCGAAGATGTACTCATTTAATGTCAATTATAAGATGGTGGACAGAGAATGACTTAAACATCTATGAAAACAGAGAATCAAACACAAGGCTATCATTAAAAAAGAGACTAAAAATAAAGCGACCAAGAACCGAAAAGTATAGAAAATCCCCACTTCTGATTGGCGAAAGGATATGGAATCGTATTACTGTTGAGTCAAAAAATTTACCAAGAGGAGATACCTTTAAAGCTAGAATAAAGGAAGAACTGATGGGATTGAATCTAGATCAAGTAATGTTTTGAACATGTATGATAAATAAAGTTATAAAAAAGATTTTCGTTATCTTTAAAGTTAGAGAGATCATAAGATCTAATTTCTCAAGGTAAAAAGTAGGTTCGACTAAAAAGCATGTATGTTGATAATCTATTACTGATAAAACCAACAAGATATATTGTTTGTATGTATCGTCCTGTCCTTGTATGATGTCCTTTGAAATGTATTGTCTTTTTGTCTCCTCGTTTAGAAGACTATTGTATGGAAGAACGCTGCTTAGCGAATATAATATGTCTATTTGCTTATATCTGATTGAATAAAAAATATATATATTAAAAAAACGGGTCAATTCCCCGATTGAGAGGGAACCTAGAAGGAAAAATTTGTCGGTATAGGTCCGTTTCATTGGCCGACGAAAACGGTGTAATAGCTTATTTCTATTGTGCTTCAGCAGCGATAAAGGTCCGTCGGTGGATCCTAATTGTATATCGGTGACGGCCAATGGAAATGGGGTTTTAGGAAAAAAATTAAAATCTACACCGTGTTCGTCGGCCAATGTTAACGGGCCTTATGCGAGGCGAGTGAAAACTATTACCCTCAGCAATTATTTGATACCGACGCACAGTCGGTGGCACCACCGCCATTTTCTAGAGCCAATGGTAAACGCTTATAGCGGTCTCCCAACCATTTCCTTCTCAGCCTCCTACCTCAAGGCAAGCGTTTACCATTGCTAGTTGGATCCACTATGTAAGCGTAAGTCAGGTGGGCAGTGCAGGTGCGGTTCAATGTAAAGAAGAAATATATCCCCTTTTGTCCCACATTACTGTGAGTATGGTCATCGCTCATACCACACTAGGTTCATAATTTACACAAAGTTTTGTACCATGGGAGTCTCTTCTATCTACTTTTAGCAGGTGGGTGCATTTGCCGACTGCCTGTGTAGGGATAGCGATGTATGTCTGTCTCTGGGGCCACGGACACACAGCTGCGTCAAAAGGGAATGCTTTCAAAAGCAGGTGGTGAAATATATGTTTTAAGCTAAAGAGTTTCAAAGTGTTTTACATTGTTTGGATGTTGGTTTAGGTTTACATGTCTCATTTGCTTAAGGTTATTGATGAAAATAAGTAAAATCTGAATTGTATGAACAATGAAGGAGAAAATAATTAGATGAGGTTGATGTTTTTGATCATGGTTTTTTTTTCAAACCAGACAAACACTACTGGATATGGATGACAATGTTGAGATTAAACAAAACAGCTGCAGTATATAATCTAGAAATGAAAAAGCTAAGCTCATTTACAATAAAAAGGAAAAGAGTAAATGCTTCATTACAGTTGCTCGGCTTTGACTTTATGGTCCGGCGTCCATCTACTATGATAGAAAAGTAGGACCTGCTGATGCACTACGATGCATAATGTCAAAAATAATGGACGATAGGGAACCTATTTGTCTTATGCGGCATTTCCACTTGCCAATTATGACCACCGATCATGGCATTTCGCCCAGCCCACCAATTATGCAACACATTAGTGCAATGATCGTCTGACAGGTGGCAACAGAAATGGTCAACGATTTTTCTCTCTCACCTTATGCAATGTGGCACCACTGACTAACTTCTGCACCCACCGACGAAAACAAAGCGATGCGATCTGTGACGGTCTGTGTTTTACTACAAAAGTCGGTTGGCGTACATTGCATTTTTACAATGCAGGCCACCGATTATGTACCAAGGACCTCTCACAAATCCTGAGAACCATCGACCGACTGTTGTACAGCGTGAACATTATCGATGGGGCTTCAGTCGTCAGGTCGTGCATCATAATCGGTTTAAAGGTACATTGTACGACCTATCGTAGATGATTTGGAGCACAGCAGCATCTATACACCTGGGATTGTGAATTACAAAAGGTTTCAGAAAATATATTTTCCATTATTGTAGAGTGGGATTATGACAATGTGTCCAAACATGCCTGAGACTTTCCTTACCCATGGGGCATCATTAATGTAAGAGATAGGCAAGCAATGTGCTCATACTATACTTGTAAGCTGTATAATAAGGCTATTTTACTGAGAAGGGAAGTATTGTGTTGTCTTCTGTGCACTAGACGATTTATGATCGTCCAAATGATTCCCGTATATTCGACATCTAAAGTAATGCATTGATTCTGCCACAGACATAGTTGTCGGCAATTGACTGGACGATCTTCAGTCGTCACGTTTTAAGTTGTTTAGTGGAAACGCCGGGTTAGGGTTAGCCCTCCCTAAAGAAGAAATGGAATGTATTCCATTAGAAATTTGAAAGTGAAAAGAGGCTTAAACTAAAAATCGTCATCATAGACTTGTAAAATACCCGGCGTTTATACTATATAATTATAGGCGGCGAATCTTGAAATTAGCACTAACTGACGACTTGCAGCCGTAAAAGTCTAGAATTCGTCTAGTGTAAACGCAAAGCGCGTGGTTATATCAGATGATCTGCAGTCGGCAACCGATTCGGCTCCACCTCACGACTATCGGACATGCTCTGACACCGGCGACTATTTCAAGCCATCTTGAATTAGTCGTCTTGATGGGCGGCGATTTTGTAGAAGTCTAGTTGTCAGTGTAAACACTCGAGTATGACTTTTGTGTTGGACATTAGCCTGACTATTTACAGTCGTCACGTATTTAGTCGTCTAGTGTAAACGCCAGGTTATGGTTTGGGGCAAAAGCTGATATGAAGGATGACTTTTCTCGGCGATTAATTGAAGCCACTTTGAAATCGTCAACAGCAAATGGTAGGAATTTATTACTGTGTGTTATAGGCCTCTTAAACACTGCAAATTTGACACTGTACCCATCAAATAAAGCATATGAAAAAGAAGCGAGAATGCCGAGGTACTGGAGTACATAAATTGCTTATTTTCATGACCAGCAAATCCTTTCCTCGAAGTTCCCCATCAGACCTGTAGTTAGCTGCGACAAATACGCCTGTTATCAAAAACTGATACTATATACCCATAGATGACCACTTTATACTTACATATTGCTGCTGGGGGTATAGTAACTACAGTTTTCATACCAAGGCTGACGTTTTCATACTTTGGCTGACCATGTGGCGCCGTCTAGACCAATCAGATCAAAACCTAGAAGTATGAAGAAAGCGTAAACGTTGGAATTACTTGATAAACTTGTTTGATTGATTTGTATCAATCTTCCAAGGCGTGTAGTAATAGGGAATAGTCCCGGGAGAAAGAATATCGAAAGAATATAAGGAATTAGTTTTCACATCTCGTAACTTGGATACCCCTTCCCCTGGATCATTTTTTTATCTAAAATGAACTACCACTAATTTGATCTCATGAGCTCATGCACACTTTGTTAAACATCCATGTGATGGATCAGTTGCCACTGTCTGTGTCAGTCATTGTTCAAACCCCACAAGGGCATCCCAGCAGATCACCAACATGATGAAACGACAGCGTGTAACTTGGGAAATGTAACGTGCCAATAAAGGGTGTAAATGAGTTCCTAAAAATCAACATTGAGCTAATATTATGGGTGGATTTTGTCCAATTACTCACACAAACAGGCATTTATTGGGTGTTCCCTTTGTTATGTTTTGCAAGAAACATTCATCAACAATTTGTCAGTAGGGTCAGTGAGTTTGTTCCCTGGGAGCCAGATGGATGGTGTGTTTATTGTTTATTAATATTTCCTTCACATCTGATTTTCACGCTGAATCAAAATGAGATCATCCCTTTCATATATTTCTCTTTTTTTCCTTTTTTTATGTGAGAAAAGGATTATATTTCGTTTAATAAAGTATAGATGCGCCATAGACTTTTTCTTCGGTGTTATAGATACCAAATTCCATGTTATTCATAACCTCTGGTGATTATATTTTCTTGTTACTCAATTTCATTTAAAGACTATTACTAATCTATCTACAATCTGACTACTTGACCTCCCATTTCTGTCAATGCCACCCTTGCCTGAATATTCTTCCTTATTTACTTCCTCAGTTCTCCGCATACAATTCTTCACCTTTTCCGCAGGGCCTAGTGCTTTCATAGTTCACTAAGGCCTAGCCTCCACCTACTACGATATGGCTCCGGTATGCTCTACGATGCACCTCCCGATGAAAAATCAAAATCGCGTCGGAAGGTCAACTAATATCGGGGCAGTTGACCACATTTCTGCGATTAGACACTGATAAAAACCCCATTCAATGCGTGGTGGATTGGCATGTCTAGACATAAGTCTACGATTTTGCACCTTCCCGATATGTCTCCTCTCCGATATTTGCCTTTTGTATCGGTGCCATATCGGGAGGTCTATATTTCTATCGTAGTAGGTAGACGCCAGGCCTTATTCCTTTGTTCATAGTTCACTCCCCTTTGTCAATAGTTTTTGTGCTTTGGGTGTGTGGCCTTTTCGTTTTTTATCATTCTCACCTCCTGAAATATTTGTACAGTTGTTTTTCGGATTGGGTTTATTCTACATATTACCTGAGTTCATATTTTCCATATCACAAGACATTGCGGATCTACTACACGCAGACCAACATATCAATCGGGCTGAAATTCATACGTCTCAATGACAAAAAAATGCATAAAAACCTTTGACGCGCAAGAGCATTGTTACTGGTTTCTTCCAATTTAATGGATGCTCATGCAAATGTTTTATGGCATCAAAGGTCATAAATTGAATAGTAACTGTAGGTAGCAAAAATAGAATAAAATGTAGAAGTAGAAGTAGAAAAATGCATAAAACATTCCCACAAAATAAGACTTAGCTAAAGATAAGTCGATCATTTAAAAGCCCGATTCCATTGGCCGATTATTCGGCACCGACCTGCAGTTGGGAACCACCGATAGATTCTTTGGGTACACACACGTCAGATTAGTGAATTGAAATGAGACCTGCAGAGAATGCTCAGAGATCCATCTGGTATATACTATGTAACAAGGCCACTGCCGGCGGATTTTCTCACAGAAAATCCTTGTGTACCTGGAAAGTACAGTATAGAAACAGTAGATAAAGATATTCGGGCAATACCAACGCCAGATCGGTGAAGGAAAACAGGGATGCAGATAATTGCTCACCATTTAATTGTGTATGCACAAATTATGCAATGAGGCCCCTAAATGACTTCTGTCGGTATGGACCTGTCAAATGCAGCAGACGCAAGGCATACACTGCACCCTTAAGGCCCCTTTCCATGGGCCGATTTCCCGTCACCGATCTAAAGTCAGGAACCACCGACTGACTTTTGGCACTGTGAACCCAATAACGGTCAATGGAAACAACCAAGGTCGTGAAATGCCCCACGACCTTTTCTGCTTAGATTATGCAATGTGGCACCAACCGCCACTGAGTGAAAGCTAGGTCACTGAGTGAAATCTACTACCCTCAGCGATTTTTCTATACCGACGCATAGTCAGTGGCACCACCGACAGACTTTCTGTGTAACTCAAAAAGTTTAAGCAATTTTCGTCAGCCAATGGAAACGGGCCTTTACCGGCTTTTAGACACCGATGTGCAGTCATTGGCCACCTTTGACTGACTCAAGAAATCGGTGCCGTTTTCGTCGGCCAGTGGAAAATGGCTTATACACTGAAACATCACTGATCATTTGATACTGACGTACAGTCAGAGGTGCCATCAATAGACATTTGGAGTAACTCAAGAAATCTCCACCGTTTTCGTCGGCCAATGGAAACAAAGTTACACTGAACACTTTCCGTAGATACGCAGAATACAATATTCAAGAATGGCTCCCAAGGTGCCATTAAACAGATTCTCCTTATCAAGACATTCTAAATAGTTGTCTGTAAATGTGGCTTGAGGAGTCACATGACATTCAACCAGAGAAAGCAGCCTATGGAGTCATATGACCTATAGCCAATGGCCAGTAAACAATCATTGATAGGCAATAGTCAACAAATAATGACCAGGGACCTGTTTCACTAGACAGTGACATGTCTAGATGGCGTCTAGATGGTGTGTCCGGTTTCATAAGAACTAGACATTAGACTTCGTTTTGTCCGTGCTTGCTTGCACTGTTGGTGCCGCTTTTCATATCTGTCTAACACTTTTGTCACAGAAGTAGTGAAACAGGTCCATGATGTGTCTAGATTTGTCTAACTCTTATGTTTGGGGTCTGTATTTCCTAAGGGCAGCTACTTGTGGTGTCACGAAACTAGACAAACCCAATGTCTGTATGGTGTCACAGACATGTCACAAGACTAGTGAAACAGGTCCCAGGAATCAAGTACATTACTCCTCCTGCAAAATCTTCTCGGTTATTTATTACAGCCTCTGCTTATGCCAATTTGACATTCATCACATAAATATGACTTTACTGATCCACACCTCTGAAAATGTCTGCAGTTTTCTTTTGGTTTATTGAGAACTCTCGCCATGGCGGTTTTTTTTTCAGTTCTAATCTGTTACTGCACTTCTACAATCTACAATACGGTTTACAAAAGACAGCGGCAACAAACAGTGTTAAATCCAAGGAGAAGGATACTGGTGAGAGGCTATGACAGTTCTGTCTATAGGCCCGTTTCCATTCCGTTTCTTGACTGTAGATCGGTGATGGCCAATGGAAATGGGCTTTTAGGAGAACTAAAAAGATCTACACAGTTTTCGTCGGCCAGTGGAAACGGGCCTTATGCCTGTTTTGTCTGTGTTGTAATCGTCAACTACATGAAGAACCCCAATAAAAAGGGGAAAAGGTGGTTACTGAGCCTGTATGGATGATCGTTTGAATATTTTGTAACAAAAATACGCCCCGACGCCGGAATGGACGTATTTAAGTTACAAAAGGCCGAGAATGCCATCCCTACGGCTTAGTCACCACTTTTTCTTATTATCATATACCGCAGTAAAATCCGGACACTTTTGCTCGGAATGGACATTTTTCTGTATTAGAACTTTATCTTATCACCGCATGAGCGGAATGCGGACAGTTACTTCAGTGTAAAACGCCATTTAAGGCCCGGCGTCCACCTACTACGATAGAAATTTAGACCTACCGATATAGCACCGATACAAAAAGCGAATATCGGAGACATATCGGGAAGGTGGAAAATCGTAGACATATGTCTAGACATGCTAATCCACCACGCATTGCATGGGGTTTTTATCGGTGTCTAATCGCAGAAATGTGGTCTACTGCCCCGATATTAGGCAACCTTCCGACGCGATTTTGATTTTGTATCGGGAGGTGCATCGTATAGGGCATATCGGTACCATATCGTAGTAGGTGGACGCCGGGCCTAACCCTGCGAAAAGGACACCTAGAATGGGCGCTCTATGAAATGTTGTTGGGCAGTGTGGGGACAAAACTCAAATGTCAGGTAACTGACTGGACATTTATTTAAAACCTTAATCATTTTTACTTACGATTTCCTTGATTTAGAGCCTGTTGAACCAATGTTGATCCTTATTCACTATGCGCAGAATGTATCCGAACCTTTTTTTCTTTTATTTTCAAGTATCTTATTGCATCTCTCAGTGTTGCTTTTTCTATACTGCACCCCTAGCAGCGGGTAGTATGTTATAAATGTTTGTCCATAGATATATAATAATGATAATAATAATGATAATGCTAATAATAATGATGACGACGACGACGGCGGCGATAATGATGATGATAATAATAATAATAATAATGATAATGCCTATATTAGAGACCAATACACATGGATGATCGGATCAAAAGTTTTGTATCATAGATAAGTTACCGCTTCACTATCTTTTTGCACCCAGATTCACCATCTAGATTATTCAAATACAATCTAGCGTACAATGGGATTTTCCTATACATTTCATTTTTTATCAGAAAACGGGACTCCTGTTTACCTGAACCATGTAAAGGCATTTTAAAGTGTGGGAAGTCCACCACGTCATCATCGAAATTGAATACATCTCTCCCAAATGTCTGCATAACGACGGAGTTTTAGAATTACAATTTGAAATAAATGCATTTCAAGATACTGATTGTGGCTATTAAGCTTTCTTTGCTTTTCCACCAACATCCACCAAAACAAAAAACACACTTCTGAAGTCAGCAGAGCAAGCTGGAAAATGCAAGACTCTATCAGGAATTCTTGTTTTACGAACCAATATCGGCATTTTGGATTAAACCTAGTTCGATTAGTCTGTTTGAAGTGAGAGACATGTTTGAGGTTGCAGACGCAAATGAGGATGGCTAAGAGCTCCGAAGCAGACGACATTTGCATTATCAGCCTCTCCTCTCCTCAGGCACCAGACGAAATCCAAAGATCTTCTATTGTGCTTTTTCGGGATCTTCAATCAACAGACTTTGAGGGCAGATTCAATCGATATGCGCACTGTCTTCAGCATCGATATTGAATAATTAAATGCGTTATGACTGTATAAACAATGTTTTATGTAGTTCAATTCAAAATAACATCGCACTTTGATTCTTATTCAGCTGCAATACGCCTTCATTCTGAATGGGATATCAAATATACAATATCCTCAGGAAGCAATGGCATTAAAACAAACCTTTCTTTGTAAATTGTTCTTATTGACTTTGGTGTTGCATTTCCTAGTAATTGCATACGTAAAAGCCTTATTAATGCCAAGTAGGGACGAGGGTGTCAGTTACATCATATTGGTAATTGGTCTTCTTTACCTGGCCCAGACGTTTCTTTGTTGTTTATATGGTTGTTTTAGTGTTACCATTCTTGTTAATTACTCTGTTGCCTTATTTAATATAGTTCAGAAATCCACAGCCTGGGTTCTTTCGTCTTTTCATGTTCAGTGTCGGCTCTCATGGTTTGTCCGACGAATAATCCTTAATTACTAACAAGTCTTCTAATTGGAATTTTGTACGGTGTCCTTTGCAAAATATTTCTTATCTATTATCCTAAATAGTCTAGGCATTAGATGACGTTGTATTCATATTATATGTCTCAAAAAAGCGTCGTCGCAAGAGACACCTCGAATGATAATCTCTAGCTTCATGTGAGGCAATTTCTGGTTCAACAGATCGTTCCTTACAATGTTTCTCATCATCAACAAAATCACTGAAATAAATGTTTGATTTCGAAGTAAATATTTCCGTTTTTCTGGGCAAGGCAATATTATAATGATTATGAGAGTATGAGATATCATATTGCGGTGTGTCATGTGGCTTTGCATTCCATTTTATTGCTTCCTCGAAATTGCATCCTTTGCAGAACTCTCCGAAGATTGCCATTGAGAACAAAGGCATGCCTTGAGGTTATGCTTGATAGAATTGTGTCTGATAGGGTGCTACAGAGTACAATCCCATAGATGCTATCAAAGTGGATTGTTCTACATTTGGTAAGTATCACAACTAGAAGGCATACTGACTCCCCAGCCTTCTCTTCGTTATCATCCTTTCTAATGTAGGGTGTCTTTCTAATATTACTACTCATGCTGTTTAAATCCCACCAATGCCTAAGCTGGAACAAAGAGACATAAACATGTGTAAGTCTCGAGATACATACCAATGATTTTGGATATAGCGTTCCCCAGTTGATGGAATCCCAGACGATTCTGGGACACGATTCTTGAATTCAGCATCACCTGATGTCTGATTACTGATTGATTACTCAGTAGTAAAAGGTTAGAAAGCAGCTAGTGTACACACTAAACGAGTGACGACTACAGATTGTCTGATTACATCAGATTTTATAATTTGGCATCACCTTTGGCAGACGATTTGAAGCTGACGACTATTTCAAAGCAGTATATTTCCATGAAACGTCATCTAGTGTAAATCTTAGAGGAAATTCTTAGGTAGATAATGTTCAATTGCGGCCGATGTTGCGCAATCGAGCATCACCTGCCGACATCTACAGTCGTCACGATCTTAGTCGGCTAGCATACACGCCGGGTTGATAGATTAATACCAACAGAACAGGGATAGACATACATAGAATGAGAGATTGTTTCCTAACAAACAGTGATGAAATTTGATCAAATTTAGTAATTAACAAAATTAAAACTGGAAATGTTAACCAAGATCAATCAACTTGCTTCTGATGCCGTCGCATGCCGGCTGATGTCTCCCAGCAATTTGTTAATGTCTCCAAGCGCATCGATTCCAACCACGATAAAGGGAACATCTGCTGTCGTCCTAATAAAACTTTGACTGCTTTGAATTCACTTTCGGCCTCGAATGGATCTAGATTTTCGAAACCGGCCTGTATCCCCATACGAGACAATGAAATTGGGGGATCAACCAAATACACCAGTACTGACATGTGATCCGGAGTATATTCTAGAATCAATAATTTTATATGGCAGAGAGGCATCTATGGCATCACTCCAGGGTAAATATAAGCTTACAGAAATAAAAGTCTCCCCGTCTAAATGAGGATGTCCCATTTCTCTGAGACTGGAAATAGAAACAGGCAATAAATGCCTACGAATTCCCTCCCAAGGTGCATAATCTAGAGAGATTCTATTTTTAAACATGTTTGAAATTTCGGGGGGTGGGGAATTTTCTGAGAAACAACTCTCAGGTGTGAATCTCGCTTTAGCAAACGTGGAGATGCTAGTAGCTGATAGAGAGGTAAAATCCTAAATTCAATTCTTTCCATCCATATAGGGCCTATAGATGCCTCCAGACATTTTGTGAAGTGTTATTTCAAATGAAAAATAAGTGCATATCTAAATAGAAAATAATCTCTTCATTTTTATTATTCTTTCACAAAGTATAGAAGGCAATATTACCGTTCTAATTCACAGTCGGTTAGAATATTGAAGTCAATGAAACCCTGGGTTCCATGGTTATATTTGTAATATTTGTGACCCAAGTGCAGATAGGTTCAGGACTCTGTTCAGGACAAATGTGATGCAAGTGTTATGTTACAGGAGAGAATGAGATAAAGGAAATCCACAACCACTGGAAGGAGGATGAATCAATATAAAACTCAATCTGTACTATGAAATAAATAAGGGCGACACTTGGACGAATCTGAAACAATTCCATATGAATTATATATTTGTTGATGAGATTTGAAATATTGCATGATGTTTCAGAATCGAATCAGACACCTGTTCAGGTTTGATGAATGAAGGCGACCATGCCCAAAGTGACGCACCGTGAGATTTTAGGCACCGATGATTTTAAAGCACTTTGAATTGGTCAGAGGCTTCAAAAGTCGGTTGGTGATACCATGTTACGCATTTTGGGTTTGAGAAATCGTTGACCATTTCTTTAGTTTACACTTACCAATATTTTGTCGGGAACGTGTAATAATCGGCCAACGGTGCCAGATTATAGACTCAGTGGTAATAATCGGTAGGTGTAAACTGGACCTTACTTTCTCTGAAAGGTGGAGGTGTTTGCTGGCTGGGTATTTCATTCAACGCGTTTAGAATAGAATAGAAATCGTTGACCAGGTTTTGACATTTTCATCGGGAACCTGTAATTCATCGGGAACCTGTAATTATCGGTCGGCACCGCCATTTTCTATAATCGGTGGTCAGAATCGGTGTACATAAATTGCGCCTAATTTGGTGATTCCAACTACCGATTATGACATTTAGCACCGCCGACTGATTATGTCCCACTTCGTGTGGAATAACCGTCAACTGGAATCAAAATGGGACAACAATTGCTTAATACGTAATAGCACTACCAACAAACCTTTTGTACCATCTTACAAACCTTTTGTCTTCTTACTGTAAAAATCAGTCGGCGAATACCACAACTTTCTGGAAAAAACAACAATCATTCTAACTACTACCGATTATGCGCACCGATAGTTTCTGAAATATAACAACCGACCGACCGTTGAGTAGTTTGCGTATGAGCGGTGGCTTTATCGTAGGCACTCAGTTTCAACTTTCAGCCTATCAGCCCTTTAATGAGTGCCATATGCACCCACTGCACTGTGGAGCCTAATCAGGGGTCACGCCTCGTTTTGGTGTGATATAATGGACGCCATTACAAGATGGCGCGAGGGTGAAAGGGGTCTATCAGGTGGGGAGAGTCTCAGGTGTCCTTTGGCGTTCGTCGTTTAGCTGAAGAGATATTGTCAGCAATAGACAGCGCTGTCCGTTTATTCTCAATGCACAACAGGATATATGAAATAGATGGAATTCACTGAACAAAAGCAACTGATAATGGATTAGCTTCCTTTCAGAGACAGCGCAGTTTCTTTTTAATATAAGCCTGGATTTGCTAATGTTGCTGAGATATGCTCCTACACTTCTCTAGTATTATATTAAGAATAACTCAGGTATTATCGTAATTCAATTTCGTATGAAAGATTGTCCAATTATATGTCTCAGATTTAATTGAATTTACACTGCTTGCTGATTAAGGACTTGCAAGAGAGAATAAGCGGTCTGATGATTGTTTAGACAGATAATTAAATCACCAGTGCACAGAGAATAATAGCGTGTGAGCCAGCAATTAGAGACACCTTCAATTTTGGAGAATCAACTCATATCCCGAAGACATGGGAATATAAAAACAAAACACATATTTGCAATGACTGACTGACGTCAGACTGGAGGAGAAATAACATTTATTTCGACTTGTGAAAGTGAACAGATGTAATCAGATGTGATCAGCATAGTAGCAGAAATACTTGGTGGATGGCGTGGTGGATGTGGCAGGAAGTCTGACGTTACCACCATTACAACTCACCCAGTCCCTCACAATATGCGAAAACGTTTTGCCATAGTCAAATGCATTCACCAATTGATTTTGAGCGTGTGACACAGAAATTGATCCACAGACGATCCACAGAATCCATACGTTTTAATTCGTTTTTTATGGGTTTTTTTTATAATTCAATGCTCAGTTATCAATGATGAATATATCATTTGTTTCTAGCTCTATCTAATATAGAAATGATTATTTTTCTTTGTCTATTTCCAATCAACTTATACTACCTGGTACCTAGTTCACATCTGATAAAAATATCTCACTTCAAGGTTGAATATAACAAAATCGGACTGCCCTTAAAATGTTTATTTACGACTAGAGAAACATTTTAATATACGGCCCATGTACAGAAACGTTAAAAGAAATAAATAAGAGTAAGAATCCACATAGGATGTGTCATGATAAAATTAACAAATACATTATTAAGACAACGATCATGTGATAATAGTCAGATGAGATGAGATCATAGTGTATCAGTATATCAGAGGTGATAATACATAGAATCACAAGGAAAAAATACAATTTGGTGTGGGTGGGTGGGAAGAAATAGTACGACTGACCCAGTGAGAATTGTGATGTGGACTAATGAGGTGACACAGTCACGTGAGAGATGGCGCGAAATTGTTCTGTTTTAGGGCCTTAAAGATGTTACTTAAGACCTGGCAACTGCTATTAGTTGAATCGTACAAAGATCCTAAATCTCTCAGTGAAATCTCTCGTAATATTTTCGTAGATCTGCTTGCTGTGAATCAGCCATAGATGCATAGTAACCACACACATCTACGACCAGAGGCACATAAAACGAACAATGAAATCTTATTAACTTACTTTAATGAACTGAGTCAATCCACACAAAGCTATGATTAGTTAATCATGTAATTCAGCAACATTACAATTACAAACTGCCCTCAATAATAAATTTCCATGATAATTGTACTCTTGAGGTTTTCTCCTTTCGAACACACATTAGTTACATTAGGTTAGTCTACGAGGCGTATGGAGTGCGCTCACTAAGCTAGGTTAGACTACGAGGCATATGGAGTGTGCATTAGTTACATTGTCCCAATAATCCAATTCCAAAGAACATATATAATCAAATCGGGCTATCATCTTGTCACACCTACTAACCACTTGTATAATAATAAGACTTTCATCGCACTGTCATTTCATTGTCCCATAATCTAACTAATCCAATGTGTGAGTCTATCATTCAGGTTTCATTTCTCAATTTCTCCTCATTAACAGTTCAGTCCAATATTATTCCATAACCTTATTCTGACAGTGTTCTGAGTCCTGGCAAGTTCGCTCCGTCTGCTCTCCCTATGAGAGCCTGTTTCACGAATGTCGGTTTTCCAGGCACTCACAGAGTTGAACTATATTCACTCAATCACTGTCTGTCGAGGCGACCTCACTCCATGTAGACTGAGGCCTCTGGTGCCCACTGACTTGTTGCAGCAAAGCAGCAAGCTCCTCCGTTTCACTTGTCAGAACATCACGTGACCAACCAATCTCCTTATAGGGAATACCTGTGGTTCTTATACCTTTCTACGACCGCAATGTCCTATCATCGTCTTTCAACTTTGTACTTTTCTCGTACATATTAACTACAAATACCTTAGTGATTTTCGTACCAGCACATGTGCAAAATGAAGCCCCCCCCCCCCCCCCCATCTACTACAATTAAGTCTACGATTAACCCTTTGACCTCGTCGCCAACAAACTGAAAAATTGTGGAGGTGCTGGTGACAAAGCTGTCAATTATTCAGGTTTTGTCGCCAAGCTCCACTACGCGCGCCAACGCGCTACAACAAAAAAGTGGTAATCGTAGAGGGTCTATGAAATTCAGAGATGTTTGAATTCCACAGCCCGTCATAGCCAGTTGGCGACAAATACGGCCGGGTAAATCTCTCTTATGTGTGAAGTACTTGACCAAAAATTATGAAATTTGCAGATACGATGGACTGTATAATGAATATTCTGCATTGCAAATATGGAGGCATTCGTTAAAGGCGAAGAGTCTCAAATCAATCATTTTATAGTTTAGCTTGGAACTGAGTTTTTTTTGTCTCAAAAACAATATGGTATTGTTATGTTTAAAATCTTTTATAACAATCATTTCTTTGAATTATAACATATTTTACATATGCTACCTCAAATAGATAGTTAAAAGAGTTTTCCCAGTCTTTTTTTGTCGCCGACCAGCCGGGTAAAAAAAGCAACCCTTCTACGATTAAGACCCGACACGCGGCTAGGATTAAGACCCGACACCCGCCACCATCGGGAACTTAATTGTAGTGCGTCGTAGCCCGTCGTAGTATGTGGGAGGGCCCCCTAAAGGTTAAACTATCATCCACTCATATCTCATATGACCCATGCCCTACCAATCAACACCAAACACCATGACGGTAATCTGTTGCAACCGATGGTTTCTTCCACATCATCAATCAGGAAAGTGTTTCCATTATTGAAATGAAAGTCGCTTTTACAAGATCAGATCTCTGCCAGTGAGCAATGTCAAAAACGATCCACCCACGGTTAATTATTTTTGCCACTAGCGACAGTTCCAACATCAAAGAAGCGGGAAACAGGGACTATTAAATTTGTTGGTTCCTTCATGCTCGTGACGAATTAAGACCACAATGAATAATGAAGGGATAGACGTGCGATCTGCTTAAGCGAATTTTTCTAAATAACGTACGGTCGAACACACCCCCGCCCGGGAAAGCGAGACGAAAACGTTACGCAGAAAGGTTTTTGATCCCACAATGAATAATGACTTCAAGAAGGAAATTAATGTGACCAAAGAACAGTTCTTTTCTCATTTTCACGTTACACCTGTTAAAGGTACTCATGGTAGGGACTTTTAGTACTGCACCGTAGTGGGGGTGTTATTAGTGACCCTTACGTAGTTGTGTAGGTAGCTAGCTCAGTATCTTAAGTCCCTTGTGGTTCCTTAGATTAAGTCAGAATATTAGGTAGAACTACTTGCTACCAAGACATGGTGACTTCACATCTCGATGATTTGAGAGGAGGAATGACGAATAATGCAAGTAAACTTAATCTTTTAATCTCCTGAGAGCAATCTGTAGTTCACATGTTACATGGATTATTAATCAATGCGATTTTATTTATTTTTTATTAGCATTTTTTTAACATTTTTTATTAGCATATTTACACTTCAAGATGTATTAATCTTGTCAACTGTGTTGGTACAAACCGTATTATAAATTTCAGCTTATTGTCCACAAGTATCCAATGTCTAATTCAATCGATCTTAGTTTACATTCTCCTTTGCAGTTGTTCACTTCAGTTCCTATTGTTTCAGTTGGATTCCATCTGTGAGTCCTAGTGCTCCTGATTTTATCCTAATAGTTCAGTCCACACGTTCTGTGTACTCTTTACTAAGAGTCAGTTACCCGCGCGTCGGTCTGTAGGCAACTCACAGAACCGATGGATTCACACCTTGAATGTTCATATTAGGCAACTTCACTCCTCACGGGATGAATCCTCCGGCGCCTAATCCTACTCCAGCGGGAGCAGGCTTGCTTAGTTCAGCTAGATCTTACTCCTCGTACCTTAGTGCTGCCTCTTCCAGCCACAGCGGAGGTATACTCCTTTGGTGCTTACATCAGCAGGTCACATGACCATTCATTCCCTTATACAGGTGGTCGCTCTAGAAGCTACCTCCTTTTTAGTCTTTGCCACTATGCATTCGTATGTTTCCACTATTTCTTTATGATGTTAATTTGATAGATGTAACATAATCTCGGACAAGAGCGTAGTGCAGTATGCTTTAGATATAAATGTCCATACATCTGTGTCTTCTACAATAGAATCACTGTTCTTTTAGAATAGTCTTTACAATGTAATACACTGGTCTGTGAAAGGTATGAAAATTTACCTAAACTTTGGAAGGTTTTGTTTTGATGTCTTTTTTTTCATTCGAAGAAAGGGACATCATAAAATTATCATGTAATGGCGTTCTTCTGAGTAATCGTCAAAATTAGTGCATGAAAATACTATCTTAGACGGCTCTGTATAAGTAACAATCATACCAAAAATAAATGGCTGTAATAATTGGTATTCACATTTAGTGTAAGCAACTGAAATTTAAACAGAAAATGTAACAGAAAGAGCACATGAACATCAACGTTAGATAGTACACATGTAGCATTGAGGGATAGTCAAATGTAACTCTGGCCACCTCAACAGATTCTAAATACAAACAAAAGACCTTCGCTCATATTTTTTTTTTAAAAGACATCCCTGCTAACAAACCCTGATGACTATTGCGACTAATCCAAATGTATCATTGTCTTTTACTGAGTAAATGTCGATCATAAAACTCTGCAATTCTCATTTATCCTTTTTAAGTTGGTTAGTCGAATTATTGATTATACAGTTTGTTGAGACGTATTATGTGTCGCTCAACAACTACCACAAGGACACCATATATGTTCCCAGTACATCACAATAAGATAAGCTGACAATACAGTACAACACAATACAATGAAAAAAAAATGGGAGAAAAAAAAATGTCTGCCATGTTGTAAAATCACAGAGAATAAAACTGGAAGGAACCGATTCACTCATTCAAGACATTCAAATGCGATCTGAATTTCAAAAGATTTAGAGAATGTTTGAATCAAGAACAACCTGTATAATCATATCTATGCCACCCTTCACTCGCTTAACCTCAGGGCAATTTGTCGTTGCTAGATTATCATCGTTACATAATTCATAGTTGCTACTAAAGCCGAAAATCCTTAACCCAGGCTTGCTGTGCTTAGATACATCATTTTGAGATTTTACCTTTTTAAGTTGGGAAAGTAGGTGTAGAGAGCATAGTAGAGGTTTCAGGGAACTGTGTATGAAGTTGGGCAGGTGGCAGCTAGGGGCCTTTTAAGTACACTATCTTAAATAATTGACTAAATTGCCTGATGAAGTCCCATCAATAGGGACGAAACGTTGCAAAGAATCCTAAGAAATTTCCCTCCCCATTTCGATGTCCAACGAATCCCACAATAAAGATGTATTACCCAAATCAGCTAGTCTGGTTTTTTGTGGAATTAATATTTATTTGATTATCTTAAATAATCCAACAGATGTAGGAGTGAAGGTGACTGTCAGATGCGTTGTAGGTTACTTAAGATTACATCAGACTCTTACTGGAAGGGAGAATTACTAATCGCGGGGGAATTACTAATCGCCACGCCGATCTGCTTGCCTTACTGTAACTGGTAAAAGACAAACACACATGGCCCTGCGCTCATCCGTCTGTGATGTAAACCCTATCCGCTCACGGGGGATGAAGCAAAGAGGGACACTACCTGTGGGGTACCCTGGCGATGATACTAATAATTTACTGGTAATTATATAAGTGAAACGGTTATGACGTGGCTTCCTTCACCCTGCAGGCGTCCTGGCTACGTCTCCATCGGAAAGCCCAGATTTGGTCTGCTACCATGATCCTATACAGCAGATAAGTGATAAGAGATTTACAATGGATAAATATATTGAGTTACTTTTTACAGTAGAAAATAATGAGAGAAATTTAGGAGTCATTATGAGTTCAGGAATAATTCGTGATTAACTCTTGAGATAGCTCCAGCGAGTAGAGTATGTAATAGATTTAGATGAGAGAAAGTTTTTGTAGGGTGTGTTGTATCCAAATTCGCTGGTGGTCTGGGAGAGAGTAGCCGAGGGTAGGGAGGCCGCTTTAAGGTCTGCGTCCCCATGTGACCGGTGCAGACATGTGACTGGGCATCCTTGGTTACTGGCTACTCATCTGTTCCAAATTACCGCCAACTTCCTGGGTAGCCCTAGTGTTGCATGGGAATCACCAGTTTGCCCCCAAGTAGGTGTCTTTACTGCTAGAGGTGAAAAGTAGGTGTTCTTCACTACTGGAGGTGCAAAAGTAAGTGAGTGATAATAGGTCACAATTCTAGCCTTTCTCACATAGATATATGGAGCCTATCCTGTAAAAACAAATATTTCCTGGGTATAATTGTTAGTCATCTTAAGCTGGAGTAGGTGTAGAATGACAAGGGAGGCATTGTCAAACTTAAAGTCAAGTGATTGTGGTGCCATACGCTCGGCCACTAGGTGACTACTTCATGAATTGACAATGGCTCTTTATCCTATATGAAGTGTCCAAGCTAGCCAGAGTTACTATAGAGAGCTAGGCAACTCACCGCATATAAAATGAACAAACGATGCCTATATTGTATGCAATATGGAGTCTTTTGAACTTAAAATAAACAACCGTAATATAGTAAGGAAAACCTGAATTAAATTCTTTTGTCAGGATATGATATATTCGAGGTGATCAAAAGATGGCAGCTGGGGGGAAAGGACAAAAAAGACTAGTTTAGGTAAACTATCACCAGAACATAAAGAGAATGAGATGGATGAAACAAACTATGTTAAATTTATCTATGTATAAATATATTCTGAGTTTTTTTTTTAGTTTTTTTTTTCCATCACATCGTAGAACGCTCTCACATTGATTGGATAACATTTCCCCAGTATTCATGACCTCACCAGAATATCAATCTTAGATAGATCTATAGCGTGTGGCATCTAGTACTTGTAAATACGTCATGTCTAACTTGAGAAACGTTGAGAACAAAGTTTGCCATGGCTAAATATCTTTTCTATTTCTATTGAAGAGATTTCCGAAACAAATGCAGGCACTTTCCTTTGAAATGTAGTGTTGTACCTAAATGGCTACATAAAGGACTGAACAAGGAAGCGATTACACGATTTAAAATCCATGGCACTAGGCATGCTACGATTCTGTAAGAAAAGAAATCGCTAACCAAAATATCCGATAGATGCTCAGATATTCCAGCAGTTGATAAAGAGTGCAGTTTAGTTTCGTAAATGAACATTGATCGGTTTCCTTTCCATAGTTGATCATTAAACCTAATATCAATCTAGCCCAACAGGGAAAACAAGTATGTGCAGTGGATATATATGTCTCCCGGGCCATGCTTACAAAGACTAACATTTGTCAGCATGGTAAATCACTATGGAGCCTCACGTGAATAAACTAATGGACGATGTAGGAAAAAATTCTTTTATCTCCTATATGTATAATTCATTTCCCTCTTTGCAGTGAGTCAGAAGATCCCACAGACTTTTTTCATTTACAAATTATGAAAGATTGGGTCTCTACCATCACTGGCAGGGCTTCTCATATTTGAATTCCCCAGCTTTGTGAATTTCCCTGATAGATGAACACTCATCTTTTCTCACTGGCTGTTACGATACATCATACACACAGAATTCCCAAATGCATCTCCAAGCGGACTAACGTATGCTATATTATGGCAATAGATGAGCAACCTAAGCAAAGGAATGAGATGGAGAGTGTCAAATGAGAGATTCCCAGTATGGGATTATGCAGTAGCACCAGTTGGAAAATACTCATAATGCAAATATATGGATTGTCAGCGGTAGACAAGGTGGTATGCAGGAGTGAGACATCACTCATGCACAGCTATGGCCATATGGGGTGCCATCTGGTTTATGTCTGATGTGCCCTGAATACTAAATCTGCACAAATTGATGGCAAAGACAAGCCGCATACAATTATCAAGAATATTTGTGGATTCTGTATTCAACAATACTCTTTATTATACACCTTTGCACATTTTATCATATACTTAATGACCCCTGCTTCTTATGTCGTAGAAATAATGTACGGTCTTCTGTGCCAAATGCTGACCAAATATGGATCAGCTCTATGTGCACAATTAGACGTTGAATGGCAATTAAAGGTAAATTCTTAGGAATTTGAAATATTTCAAGGTGTACAATAGAGGGAAAATAGACCAGGCATTCAATCTGTGAATTGATATCCACAAAGGAACTCGGAAGATATGCTCCTCCTGCTTAATGGCATCGGAGCATGTATTTTCCGGCCCATGAATTCGTAGCAATTCACAGATGAAATCGCTAGTCGGCTTTCCCACTGTATGAATATGACAAAGCGATGAAACCATTGGTGGTTTGGTCCTCTAGTCGTGTCTTAAGGCCTTTCTCCACTGTGCGGCTTGGCGTACCGCGTGCCGCTCGGATCGCAAGGTATCGTCGATTCTGTGTGAAGACAACCCCGCTTGCGACTGGAGCGCTTGCGATTCTAGGTACATAGTGTACGCCTAGTCTCAGACTGGGCGTACCAAATATCAAACATGTTTGATATTTAAAAACGCTTGCGATCCTGGGTATATGCGGTACGCCCAGTCTCAGACTGGGTGTACCGGTACGCCCAGTCTGAGACTGGAGGGAAACTTGCTGTCTCCACTGCGCGTTTTGCCGCGTTGCGATCCTAAAGTCTGAGATCTGGTGTCTGAGACTGGGCGTACCTATGTACCTCGGATCGCACAGTGGAGACAGGGCATTAACAAGGACAATTCTCATGTCGTGTTCCATCTTTTGACCAGAACCGATAAACTCTATTCTGTCTAGACTGCTGACGACATTTTATCATTATCCAATTGTCTCCAATTTCCGTCTCTGCGTTGTTGATGCGTACAGCAATGCCTCATTTACATCCACTATGTAGAGTATGTAGAGTATGAAATACCCAAACAATTTAAAGGAATGCACAACTGAGAATATAATTGAATGATTCGTGCTGAAAATTCCGACAAAAGCATGCCTATCACTTCCAGTCTGATAGAGACATGCATACAACATTCATGAATTAACAACAGCTTATTATGAACCTGGCAGACTCATCTATAAATCTATAAATGTCCACGAGTCAACAAACACGGCTAATTATTCTGATGTTGCACAAGATCCGCATCCTATTCAAAAGTCAAATGCAAAATAGATTCCCATTGTGGGAGAGTATAGATGATGTTAACTCGTAATGAGTGGAGAAATTGTTATCTCCTCGCAGACAATACACGAATTAAAACCACATGGAGGAGGCCGTTGCTTGGTCCTTCTTCTTCGTCGTTATGATTATGATCACCCAAGTCATTAGTCTAATGTGGTGTAAAAACATCCAATTTCCATTCCTTGTGTTAATTGCTTGGCCGTTAGCCCAGCTCACAAAGTAGTTGGGACTTTCTGATACCAAAGTCACATCACCCCGTGGTATGTTTTCATTTGATAACTACGATAATGAAGTGAAGGGAATTTAAGTTACTTTACTTTGTCTAATCTCATTGACCCTGCCTAATTGCTATTATTGTTTTGTAACTTCATTCAACTTCATCAGTTGAAATATTTATCTCGCGCCACCTGCCTTAATCAGGTTTGCGGGGTCAGGCAGTGCAAAGTGAGGAAACTCAAGGTCCATATCAAGTCGAATGATAACCAGTTTCATTGCTAGTGATGCATAAACAATATTGCCCGGTTTCAGATACAAGCGGCTGAGTTGACGCTTAGTAATATCGGAGTGCATGTGAGGATATTGTGTCAGGTTAACTACGAGGAACACACAAACGCTTCTATCTGAAACCAGTCTATACTGTATTTATTATCCGCCTCTTCTGGATTGCCGAGGTGGAGTGCTGATAGTAGTTCACTTTAGGTATCCACTTTTTTCAGTATGCACTATTTTTCAGTATGCATGCTTTATCGCAACCCAGCACATAGAGGATATTTGTATGTTTGTAGGTTTACTATGGACACTTTTTGTAAAAATCGAAAGCAATAATAAAATGTTCAAAAATCTTTTTTTTTAAATGGACACTTTGTATTAGATGGATAACAAACACTAAAGTTTATGATATGTCCGTCATCTGACTAAATTACAATAATTGCAAAACAGAGATCTTAGGTTATATACCAGTACTGCAAAAAGTTTATAAAATGTGATTTCTTTGCACTGTGACTGTAATGTGCAGCTGCTTGAAAAGCATAGACAGTATTTGTTGCTAGTCTGTATGTACAAATATTCTAAGAACCTAGAACATGTCTCAAATCCACATATTCGAGGAGATCAAAAGAAGATCATGAAGCTTCATAGACCAAGATCGACTTTCTTCAGGAAAAGTCCAATATACAGAGGGATGAATGCATGGAACGACCTTGATTGTGATACTCAATACAGTAATATTGGTCCATATAAGAAAAGACTGAAACTGAATCTATATATGAAAGGATACTCGGCCCTTATCCATTGGCATGTTGAGTACGGACCAAGCTATTTCCATCTCGTGGGTTTCCTTCTAATAACTCTATGGAACAAATTATCAGTGTTATTGAGGTAGACCCCAACATATAAAGAGTTCAAAAAGATAACCAAGATGACGATGTTAAGCTCAATTCCTATTTGATATTATCTAATGTTATAGTAAATTAACTACTATTATTATTGTAATAAGAGAAAGGTCAGTTGATGTATGAACTATTGTGATAATGATCGCAACTCAACTTTTGCAAAACTCAATGCTTTCGAAGCTGCCTTATGAAAACCAGCTAACGTATACATGCTGATAAGGCTCCCTTAATCCTGCTTTGATTGAGTTTATTCACCGATGGACAACAAATGTAAAATGGCACCAAATGGTATAAGCACTGACAAAAGGCCATTGTGGGAATGCCGTGTGGGTGCAGTGTGATGCTCTCTTGTGGTCATGTTCTCAGCCCAATGGAACATTCCCTGTACTTATGATTCCCCATGTAAGCTTCTGTCTCCAATGTCAAAAGCCAATGCAATTAGAATTTGATCAATGGTCCTAAGAGGACGGAGCTTAAAAAGGCCATTGTTTTGGTGGTGCCCTGCATCATGAGACGGGTTTGTCCCACATGTACTTCCCGTCAGAACTTGACTTGCATTAGGAGGCACTTTATAATCTACCTAAAGTGTGGTTAGCGAACCTATAGGGCTGGAGCTAAGAAAACAGGCGTTCTCCACTACTGGAGGTACAAAAGGCACTGTCACAATTCTAGTCTCTCTCACATGCATACGTCAAGTGTATAGAGCCCCTCATGAGACAACATATAGTTTCATCTTTAACCCTTTCCCTGCAGCACCCAATTCCTCTGATCACCATTGTACAGCAGGCATTGCCTGCATAAACGACCCTTCTACGGCAGGCACCTTTTTTGGAAAATAGCAATGTCACATGATGTGTCATGTGATTTGAGTAATTTAGCTTGGCAGCTGAAGATATTTTGTTATAGCAAATCAAAGGTCAATATGCTCTTCCTACTATGTCAAAATTTCTTTCAATTCAAAAATTATTTTTGTATTTATTGAAAATTGTACATAAGTATCAATGATGCCTCTATGATGCCTGGAGGCATCATGCTGCGGTAGCCAGGGAAATGCCTGGAGGCATCATGCTGCTGTAGCCAGGGGAATGCCTGGAGGCATCATGCTGCTGTTAAAGGGTTAAGTCCTCTTTAACTAGGATGGGTGTAGAGAGACCCAAGAAGCATTGTGAAAGTCAGTTGAATTTCGTAAGAACAAAGAGCGACAGTATAGGAACTGTCCATTGAATGGCTGCGTATCCTATTCCCCAATGTAAATGCTAAAGCTGTGCATTATTTCATCAGGAACGGTCCTTCCCGATCAATACATATAGTATACATGTACATATTAGTAAAATCTACAAAAGTATAACACATATGATAATGAAATCTAATAGAGTAGTTCTTATCAAAGTCTTCTGTAGGTGCATCAAGGGCAAGTACGTATTTGCGCCATTGCTTGTACATCCCTGTCTTTCTCGTATAGATGGCAACTGTTTGTATTTATAGGTGCTGACTTGGCTTCAGATAAACAGTAATGTAACTCCATTAGACAGTTAAGCCTCGAGGCTTTCTTATACTGTTGGCTGTATGCAGGGAAGGTGTTCACAGGGCCCGTCTCCATGGCATGTCAAGTAAATGAATATCATTTGTTCGGATTTTCACCTGCCGATCATTTTGTCGGCAGGTGGAAATAGTGCTATTCTGCGCAGAATGAGATCAGCCCGGTGGTTGTTACCTTGGTCCTGTCACTCACATAGTGTAGTGGTTTTCCCTGTTCAAGAATAAAGTGGGATTCATGTACTTCACAGGGCTAAAACTCTCATGAGATTCTGTTCCTTTTTAGGGGTTAATATCGCCAATGATTGCAGGGGAAAAAACATGATTCCAGGAAATGGGCACCCTACAATTTAGAGATTGTGTTCGAGTACAGAATCTCAGCAGGATTCGTCTCTGATAAATTGAGAGGGAGGCTTCCTTTGGTGACTGTGACTAGATTATTTTGATTCAGCTAGCTGTACCAGTCTCACCCCGAGGTACCTAGCCTCGGCTAGGGTACAAAAGCTGGGATCAAGCTTCAGCCCTCACGAATAGGTTTCACCTTTTGTAAACCTGAATGACCTATTGTTTATCTTTACTTGCATGTTTTAGTCTTTGTGTGAGTAGGAATCTAAGCTCTCCTGCTCTTCCAACCTCGAACTAACCTGAGGTTCGGCTATGTAAGAGGGTAGCTTTTATTGATATCTGCTCAGTTTGAGCTTATTGGCCATTTCGCAAAACCCAGCAACCACTACACTATTTTGCCTCCGAATTTTCTTTTCTCAAATGAGCTTAGCTCTCTGTATTCTTACTTTGGGTTGTGAATGGGTTCAAAAATTGTTTTGGATGGCAATTACATATTTGTGAAAAGGCATCACATGTCACAAATTTTGGCATGCTATTTTCAATGATACCAACATTTATGTTCAAGAATGAAACCCTACAAACGACATGGTTTTAATGATAATGCGTCATGGATCCTTAAGCTAATAGTCCGAAGTTGCCAACCAGGATCTAGTTGGTAAACATGTTTCATCTTTTGTTAGCTCAGCATGAGCGTTTATTTGCTTGTATTTATTCATTTCTTTAAATGATAGTTTGCTCTTTTTTAAATATTATTTGTAGGATATGTATAGACAAAACATCCAATGAATTTGTCAGCCACCATGAACCAAAGGATGTTTTGTCATTTTTGTATATGGAGTCGGCAAGCGGAAACAGGGGAAGAAGTCGGCGTCTGATTTAATATTCCGATTTTGGGCGGTTTTTTTAGACCACTTCGCGACAAAAGTGTCATCAGTCAATTCAAAATGGGTTGATTTTGTCAGGAATTGTGAGATTTGTTACCTTCGCCTGTCACTCACATGAGAGTAGTCTTTCCCTGTTCAAAGCTTATGTATGTAACCTGGCATTTCCTGGTATTAGAAGTACGTATGTAAATACCTTTTGTTTTGGGACAATACCATCAGTACTTATTCAAACAAAAGAGACAAACCTCATCACAATTTCCTTTTTTTCCCTTTGAATTTCGACTTTTGTCAAACATAATGAAAGAATCAACTTGGCTAGAGCCAAAACGAATTTGATCCATTTTTCTGTCAGGCGTAATGAAGTTTTCTATCTGAGGTAATTCGAGAGCAATTTAACCCACCTAAGCTTGTATCAAACTATATGTAATTGATCGATCTCCTTCCACATGTATTCCCCACAAAGGTAGTAATTCTATGAACTTTGTGTCTCTCTCAATATAACAGCAGGTCTATGTTCATCTGGTATTGATTTCCTTTCCTTAGTCTTTATCTGAAGGATGAATGCCTCTGGAAGGTATCATTTGACCACAGGGACAAATAAATGATGTCATCCATTCAAATATCATATCCACCTTCTAGAGATAGTACATGGATACTTGGTTAGTGTGCTCGAACCGAATCTGTTCAGAGGAAATTTTGGTCGGAAATATTCACTGAACTCAAAGAACGAGGCGAATATGTCCGCCCAAAATATCGAGGAACAGGTATAACTCAGGCACACTCACTATATCCCCTTAGCATTATATACCTTTAAATCATTAAAAACGCCATTTTACAATGGTCACGTGGTAGGAAGGAATGTGAATAATATTTCGTCACTCAGTGATGAACAGAATCCGCACTCCTGGTGAGTAAAATCGAGTCATTGGCCCATAGGCATGTAAAAGTAATCTGTTTCCGTAGGGTTTCTGCTTCGTGGGAAATGTAAACAACGTTAGGTAATACGGCCGCCATAGATCCTAAGTAGCATTGTCGCCACAATAGATGCACATTTTGAGAAAGAAAAGCCTATGCACCTTTAAACTACGAGTCTGAAAGACATGCATTTTACATTAGAGATGAATAAAGATAAGTGGGAATTAACCACTCACACAGATACGAAAGGGAACTAGCATTAGTAGGATAGGCTGGCCATACTAGAGATTTCTCAAAGCTGAGGGTATTGTGATGTGGCATTCCTTTTATTCCCTACAAAGGAGGAAGAAAGGGAAACTGGGGTCTGTTGAATAACTTATGCCTGTGAGAATACAGGGTACAAGGAGACCTCATACTAGTTCCTAGCCGACAGAAGGTCGTGGATAAGCGATGAATGAAGGTGATCCTCATCGTCCCTGGGTCTTCTGGCGTTTACAAAAGTATGTTCATGTGCGCGCCTAAATTATTCAACAAGCCCCTGGTTCCTAGTGGAAGAATCCCAAAGTTACTTGGCGAGGATCCGTAAAGTTATTTACTGAATCTCTAGCTGAGGCAAATAGTATTAAGCATCCTCACCAGGTAAGTTCAGGATTTTTTCACCTGTAGGATGTCTCTCTTTGTCTATCTCGAATTATTGATAAAAATGGCCTTTATCCATGACCACCACTAATGGGTAACTTCAACTTAAACGTTTTCTTCGCGCACTTGGGAGGGTTTCCCACTGTGGACACCGATACTTCTACCAACACAAACGGGCGGGAGGCAAGGGAGGGAGAAGTTATTTCCTCTCATATACACCGGGTGTGAAACACAGCCAAGACGCGTCCGTATGTAAACCCTGGGCGTATATATATGAAAACAAATCAATATTCAGCCAGTACATGCACTTCCGCGATGGCGTATATATGAATAAAATGGTGGTTTTCGTGCAGTGTATATCCCCAGCAGCGGTATGTAGGTATAGAGCGTTCGTATATAGGTATATATGAGAAGAAGATACTTTTGATTACTTGACTGACCTCGCATGTACATGTATTTGCTGAAGTTACTGCAGATCATCTTTTTACAAATTTCCTACTCGGAACAGACTTAGATTAAGCGTTAAAACGCCCTTTTATGATTGGATACATGTATCCTTGTCATGACTACACACGAATTGCTTCTATTCGGTATCACCAGAGGTACGATGAGACTCCACAGACATCATGGGACATCACCAGAACGGTTGTGGCAATTGAGATAAACCCAGAGATCTGTAGTGTGTTTTATTTCAGTAACCGTCTCATTCTTCTGTGCCGTATACGAATCTTTCTCACCCATGCCATAGATGTAACATTGGGAATTCTTACTTAACGCCTATGGAGTATTGTAAAGATACATTCAATGGGTGGTAATGTCACAAACGTTAGCCAATCAGCTAGTTATAGGGGAGATTTAGAATCTGAACAGCACTTGATCCATAGCTATACTGCAGATATACGATTTGATTTGGCTACTTACATAAACTCACTCTTCGATGCAGTTTCTTTGTATGATTTCCCTTTACAGGCTATTATTGTCTCAATATATTATCTGTGGCAGATACCAAGCGATCTTTCTTCTTTTAGGTTTTCTGTTATCTATGCTGGAGGATATGAAACATGATAGAGCATGTCGCCATATTCAAAAGGACAATCATATACTACTAAGAGAAAAACGTAGTTTGTGAGCCCGTAGTGATCATTGTTCGAGGTCTCCGGCGTCGGGCCGTATTTAGAGGACAAAAGGCCAAAAACTGAATTGTTACGGATTCACTGACTGTTTTTCCTCGTTATTTCAAACCGAAAATCAGGGGGGAAATTATTTCATTCATTAAAGCCGGGCACCCACTGCTTGCGATATGACTCCGACATGGCTACGACAGGCTTTGAATCCAAGTTTGTGCATCATAGCCTTGTCAGAATGTTGAAAATTACGGTCTCATAGAATCCCAGAGTTCCAAGATAAATTACTGCATCGTTACTGTGTCGGATTGTTAAAACATTCTGTGTTACAGTGTGTCGAAATGTCGTAATCACTGCACGAAACTAACGCTATCGCGTAAATGTATGAATCGGATGTATATTGACATGTTTTCATATGTATACGCCCGTATTTCACACCAGCGTATGAGGCGTATACAAGAGTGTTTCCTTTTGCATACGGACGAGTCTTGGCTGTATTTCACACCAGGCGTATACGAGAGGAAATATCCTTTACGCGATATATATATATATGTTTATCTCACCCCGATATTTTTTCTCCATAGACTTTACATTGGGAACTCGTATCTAACGCCCATTAGATATTTAGGAAAAATATCCTATGGGGGATAATGTCACACATTATAGCCCATTAATCCATGTTAAGGGTGAGATAAATTCAGAAACCCATTCGAGTTTAGTGTCAGAGCTCGATCCCATCTCGTTTGAATCACTACGTAATTCACGCGGCTTCGCCTTGTGAATTACTACATGATTCAAACTCGATGGGGTACGAGCTCAGACCCTAAACTCTCATAGGTTTCCTTTATAATATATATATACGGGCGAATATGTGTACCGATAGAAAATAAAAAATAGGTCAACTTGTATACGCAATTTTAAGCATACATATATTTACGCCGTTCGCATATATATATATATATATATATATATATATATATATATATATATATATATATATATATATATATATGTAAAGTGGTTAGTTTCGCGCAGTGAAGGTGCCGGGGGCTCCGTGTGTTTCCGGGCTTAATGATTTGTTGATTCATAGCTCATTCACTATGTCTCAGTGAGCCCGAACTTAATTCATACTATACCCGTAGCAGCGGGCAGTATTTCATATACATTCGCACACATGTGTAGGCCTATAATAATTTGATATAATGTCCAAATAGATAAACGAGGTATACATGGTTTCCACAGCCTGGATAACTCAGTGGAGCAGTGACAAAGCCTTTTTAGGCTGGACATTGGTGGTGATTTGTTGTGAAACCCGCTGGCACCCACAAATAGCATTATCAATGTTGCCTGATGATGAGTGGATTTATTCATACCCTAGTCACAGAACACATTCCTTAAGTATGCTACGATTCGATAAGGTTACAGTGGAACTGAGAAGAAAAAAAACACAGTATAGGCATATTGTGACAAAACGAGGAAACTGCCGTGTGCTTTAACTGCAGTCACCTAGCTCTCACCCAGCTCGCCGGTACACAATAATAGACCTGTCAACTGAGCCCGGGAGATCCCTTCCGTGTGCCGCTGAAGGCAGACACAAGCGGATGTTCAGTGTATGGCAAAAATCAGCTGGCTGAATACAGCAGTGAAAGGGTGGGGGGGGGGGGGTATGTTTATGGCGTGTGGCTTGGGTTGACTGAATTTGTCATAGTTCATACCAAATTTACTACATTCACAGACACTAACAGATAAAGAGTCATCATGACCCCTAGGAATTGCCGGTCGTTTTTTTATGAGCTTAGCCCTTTTGTTTTCAGAATGTATACAATATAGTGTTCATAGTATATTCGTTTACATTACAATTTTCAAAGGAGGTATATGAACCTAAAGTTCAGATACTTTTAACCAAACATCTTAATAATTCAACGACAGGTTAACATGAATTGAACATATTTTGCTTGATAACCGTTATAAATATATTCACTTGCTTTTGAGGCAATAATGGAATTAAATAGAACTGAATGAGAGTTATTATGACTGATTTCTATGGTATTACTATGCTCAGCCTTCACCTCTTGTAGTGAAGAGTGACCCTGGCTGGAGTGGCTTAAAAATTCATCAGACTAACTCGACTATTGTTCAGTATCTATCCTCTCCACAACTAAAGAATATTAGAAAATATGTGTACACCACTGCACGAAACCTACGGCTTTACATATGTATGCGAAACGCGTCTAACAGTAGGATTTTGCTTCTAGAAGTTAGACCTGTTATCCGTCTCGTAGACGCCTTATCTAGTGGCGTATATACATGTCCATGGTGCGGTCTTATATACGTCATATATACGCCTGATTCTGTTTATTTACGCCACTATCCAATAATTCCAACCTCTGCCACTTGGGGACATCAGTGGTAGCATATTTCATTTGCCATTAACCATCCAAGTCTGTTTTATATGAAAAATGCAATCTTATATTACCAATTTATTTTATAAAACCTTTATGAAACCTGATTGAGTATAAATTGAATAATTACATACAATAAACCCTGCATTCTGTTGGTTTTTATACCGGGTTTTTTTTATAGATTTTACTTTGAAAACCCCACTCTCCTGTTGGGTTCTAGGTATTCCATTATATAACCCTGACTGAGAGTATAGGTATTGACTTGAGAGACAACCATCAACCCCTATACCGACTCCTACCCTCCCCCCCCCCCCACCCCCCACCCTCTGCCCGCTGCCCACTTAAGCTCACCGAGGATACTTCTACCAACATAGAAGCACAGAGAGGGTGGCTGTGAGGGTGGATGTGAAGGTGGCTGCGGACTTCCGCACACTGAGAGCAGGCCCGGGGCAGCCCAGCGGCTGGTAATCCGTCTACAGACACTGCAGGGAGGCGGGGGTTGTGTACTAGGGCTTCAGTGTAGGGTGTTGGATGTTGGCGGGGGCGGGGGGGCGGGAGGGGGTGGTGTTGGGAGGTCGCGGGTGGCGGGTCAGTGTTGGTGCATCCTCTACCAACAGCCACAGGACGGGGCGGGCCGCGGGTCGCAATGGTTTTTTTTTTTGGTATCATATATATACGCCTGGCGTATATATATCGCACAGAGCATGTTTTATCTTGGATACGCCAGGCGTGAAAGACAGCCAAGTCGCGCGCGTCTACATATGGAAACTACCTCGTAGACGCCCGAAACGTAGACGCGGATAAGAGGTGTATACAAATGAAAACAAGTTTATATTCAGCCAATACGTGCGTTATCGCGATGGCGTATATATATGTAAAATGGTGGTTTTCGTGCAGTGCACTCACTGAAACCCAGTTACGAATGCTTAATTCGCCATTTTATTTCCTCTTATTTCATCATGGCGTCTACAAGTATAGCCGTTTCAATGCCAGCGCCACTGCAGCCATCCATCCTTCCGCATTGCAGCAAGAATATAGTGTGCTATGTTTTCACTGCAGTTATTAAAATTTTGATATTTTAAAGTAAATGAATAGCTTGATATTAACATATAAAAAGGGAAACTAATGATTAATTCAGCTGTCGATCCTCTATTCCGATGTCATGTAAACGATGTTGCTAAGGCTATGAGTAAAAAGGTTAGTATTCTGGCCTCATCTTAGCTATGTCGTGCTATGAGATGAAGCCATAAATACACAATATTACCATGATTTGGATCTGCGTGGTCGTATTCTCCGAGTAGTTGGCGGGTAGTAATACTCCGAGCGATAGCGAGGTGTAATGCGTAGCGTCAACTACGAGGAGAATACGACCACGCAGATCCAAATCATGGTAATATTGTATTTATTACCCACATTTAAGCAATAAATATGATCGTCAGAAAATTTTTCACCGTAGTTAAGAAGTTATGTTTACTGTCATCTCAAAAATCCGTATCCTCCTAGGAGATTCCGTAGGTCCGTATTCTACTCAGTAGCGATATGTAGGCTACATAGGTTTAGTATGGAGACTCCATATTAGGTGGGTAATAAAACAGGAGCTAACACGCATGCTGAATGATTAACTGCCACGTTCAACTACTAATCTTACTCTGAATGGGAGATGAACCGATTTTCACGTTGATGCTGCCAGCGGTATTCAATTGATGCATCCCAGCAATAGACTGCAAATTACGATGTCGAAAATTAGGATCGGCCAACGTGCTGTCACTGTGGACACGGGTCTCAGCCACTGTTTGCCATCATCAAACAGCGTTGTCGAGCCTGCTTCAGTGACGCTATTTTCATATTTGTAATTATATGAATAACCGATATGATTTAGGAAAATCTATCAAATGCATAGTGGGATCAGGATTGTATAATACAATCATTAGTCCGACAGTAGGGCCTACTTCTATGTGCCAGAATTGAAATAGTTATACCAGGTATAAGGTTCAGGAGGGCAATTATCATATATAAGTAGTTTTCGGAGGATATTTCGGGTATCTGTATGACCACTGTGTAGGTATGAGATCCATCGTGGATCCAGCGCTTAAAGCCCTGAAGGAGATATTGATAGACCAATTCCCCGTCTGGGATAAGCATTGATAGCACTCCATCACGACTGTGTAAGCCCATCATCCGCAGACCTCTCAGTGTGCATCATTATTTTCTCCTGTGGATCCAGCAACACTTCGCTCCCCTTTTCAAATGAATCGGATTGAATTCCAGTGGTCCTTAATCAGAGATTATTTGGAAATGCTTTTTCACCGCCCATACCCGGCGTTTACACTAGACGATTCAACACGTGACGACTGTAGATCGTTTACGATATGTGGTGTTTCGGGAGAAAAAATGTTACAAATGTTCCACCTGCCGACCAAAGCCCTACTGATGTATATGTACGCTGTACAAAGTCGGTCGGTGGTCCTCCTTTAAAAATTTCCCGTGCTAATAGTCGTTGAGCCCATATTACATACTCTGTTTCCACCTGACGACCGGTTTTGTGTTCCCTCTGCACCGATTATTTGATAGGACCTGCCCAGCCTCCAATATGTGGAGGCGAAAAAAACGTTGTTTTTAGACTGAAAAGGAGGTGGTCACCAACCGATTTTGGTTACCACCACTGATTAATTCAACCTGGTATGATTTCATCTGTGGCCTCAGAAGTCAGTCTGTACCAGTATAAGACCCCATTGAATATATTTTGATTAATTACATACAATAAACCCAGCATTCTTTTGTTTTTAATATCGTTTTTTAATAGATTTTACTTTCAAAACACCACTCATCTGTAAGGTTCTGATCATTCCCCCTTATAAGGTTTTCATGGACGAGGGCTTCAGTGTTGGTGCAGGTACCCTACCACGATAACAGCTGCCACACAAACGCCGCTGCCGCCACTGCCACCGCCACCGCCAAAGCCGCCGCCACCAACACCTCATATGCCATCGCCATTTTCACAACCGCCGCTTTCACACCCATCGCCACACAGACATACACCTGCCGACCCATGGAAAATACTCTGATATTTGTATAGGCAGAGGACTTCCATCCACATACACTAGGGGAGGCAGTGAGGAGCTGGAGGGGAGGGGGGCTGTATACCAGGTGGTCAGTGGTCAGAAATGGAAGGGGGGGGGAGGCAGGGTGGTGGTTATATCGGTGTACATACATGTATATACGCCAAACGTATATACCAAATATACAACCTGCGTATATACATCCCGCACAGTATATTTCTCTTCATATATGCTTGGCGGCAAATGCAGAAATTACGCTCCCTTATAGACACATAAACTGTATTATATATGCCACATACGCTGGCGTGAAATGTTGACATATATATATATATATATATATATATATATATATATATATATATATAAGATCCTGATGTACATCAGATACATGCAATTACGCAGTGGCTTATATATGAATTAAGTGGGGTTTTTCGTGCAGTGGTGGTGCTATATTGTATAATGTTGGAGAGAAAAGTCGTTGATCGTTTTTGTTTCTACCTGACGATTATTGAACAAAAGACGTCACATAGTCGGTCCGCGGTGCTAAATGCCATAATCACTGATCATAATCGGCAGGTGGAAACGCCAAATACCCAGCTTTATCATACCCTTCATATAAATGCAGACTTAACATGGTGTGACTGTTTGTCACGGTTATGCCATACACTATTTATGTGGTGACATATGAAGTTAAAAACAAGTGACGGGGTAGGATAAAATCTAAACGTCACTCAATTTCATATAATTGTTTATATGGCGAAAGTTGCCTTTGCGAAATGATATCACGAAGCGAAGTAGAGTGATACCTGCAGCGGAAAACAACTCGCGCCATATAAACAATCATATGAAATCTCGTAACATATACGAACATATACGTAACATAAAAAACAGGACGCACACAGTGAGCGTCCCTTGAATCCGAATCTGTTTGATTGTATTGGCATCCCTTCAACAAGTATATAATTGATTGGTTCTACAGCTGCTGCCTAAATTGCTGGGATTTTTATTGCCAGCCGTGGAGTGATAAAAGAGTATGAGTGCATTCAGAAGAGAAGATCTGAACCTCATTATTTGTATTATGCATTGGAAGGACAGACTTCAATTAATGGAGCGGTTGGAAAATAAAGACCATCTTATAGTCGCCATATATAGAGTGTACTGATACTATTTCTTTTATTTCGACCAAAGTTTTATGATAACGATTATGACTTGGCTTTCTATTCTTCCTGCAAGCCAATCCTGCTATAAATTCTTAGCCTCTGGGACAATAAAGATAAGTGTTTTTATCAAGGTCTGAGTTATTGTTTTCAGACACACGTCATTTGGTCTTTGTTGATGCCTGTGGACAGGCAGCCGTTGGCAGCCTTGGATTAAGATATTTGATATTGATGTGAAATCAGGCGAACTCGAGGCAAATAATGACAAGGGTCCCCTAAGGGAATTCTGAATCAATTCAGCTGACCACAGTTAATATGTAGTAAGAGGAAGGTCGGAATAAGGCTGAAGATTTGCAGGATTTACAATTTAAATTGTTGTTATTGTTACATATACATACACATCTATCAATTATCATATTCCCTAGAACTTTATAGATTAAGGAACAGGATCTTTTCTCATTTCAAATATTTCAGATTTATATATTGCGCACTATAACACAAAGAGAAATTGCAGAGTGAAAGAAAGTGTAGAGGCCATTTTCCATTGGTCGTATATTCGCCACGGATCTGCAGTCGGAAACCACCCATCGATTTTTTTAGAACACCCATGTCAGATCGGTGACTGGAAACAGCCTTGCATTTGAAATAGTTACTGATTAATTTGGCGAGGATTAACGCAATAAGGCCGGACGGAGTTGTAGAATGCAGGAGAAACAATGCACACAATGCAACCTAATGTGGTGTTTCCACCCGCCGATTATGACCACCGATTATGGCATTTAGCACTGTCGCCCGATGGATTGATACTTTTGGAACAAAAATCGTCAGGTGGAAACTAAAACGGTCAAAGATGTTTCTAACCAACATTGTTCAATATTTCACCACAGAACGACTTTTGAGGCCACCGAAGAAACCACATCAGATGGAAACTCCCCATGGCCGGCTACTTGATACCGATAACCACTCGTTAGTACCACCGACAGACTTTTATAGGAACTCAATTAATCGGTGCGATTGTCTTCAGCTAATGGAAAATGACCTTATGTTAGGGAAAATTCAAACCCTAGTTTTATCAAATAATTTTGTTTTCATTTTTTTATTTACACATCAGAATCACGGCAACAGATATGATAAGGTGGCTCTAAAGAAGTATATTTTTGTGTGAACAGCCCCAAACCATATTCAGAAATATTTTCCAAATGTTGGAATCTTGTTCTATTCTCGGATGTTTAAAACTGTTTAGCGGAGTACCCCTTTCTACAGCAAATACCAGCATTTGTGGGTAGTTCCTATTCTCAAGAGCACAACGCCATATCCTGCCCTCTCCATCCCGCAGTGTTCAGTCACTCCCAGCACACCCGGCCGTCTCCCTAGATGGCGCTAAAACCGCACGGTCGCTCACATCCGGTTTTACTGAATAGCAGCAGCTCGCTCGGACATCCTCCTAGTTTCACAGTCTGCCGCCACGTGGCCGCAGCAAATTGGCATCCTGGTGGACTGAATGCGCACTATATGGTCGGCCGAGGGCAGGGTGGAAGTGGAACTGCACAAAAGGTCATTGATGTACGGTGTTTATGTGGTTTCTGGGATAGAGATATGTGACGTAACATACCATTGGTCAGAGAATAGACGGAAATTCAGTGATTGTTACTTTTATAGCATATAGTATATAATGCGGCATAAGCCCATTTCCCATTGGCCGATTATTCACCACCGATCGATCTTTTGTATACACCGACGCGGATGTAATTTCACCACCAACCACCGACTGAATCAAAACTCTTTGATTTCATTGGTTGGACGCATGTTTCAGCTTGAACACATATCGTGGTTGACCTGTAGAATTCAGGAGAAACAAAGCATTCACTGAACCCTCACCGACTATACCAACTGAATGCAATCTCGCAATGCGCTATAAAATTGGCGGGCATTACCTGGTTTAATATGTGCGGATGACATGAATCAGGGCCCTGTTTTTCAGTCAAGACATAATCGCCCAACGATACCCTAAGACATCTCTGCGATTGGAAGACAATTTGGAAGACACAAAGTGGCGGGTGTCCTATAGACAGTGTCTCAGCGCGGCACATTCGATCGCCGCTAAAAGTGTCCTTGTCTGAGACAGGTATAGAACTTCTTAGGTTCTATAAAACCTCACTGTGCGTATATAGAGGATTTTCCTTGCTTCCCATATTAATTAAGCGATGAAATTTAGGACGAGTAAGGCATATGTATCACCTATAATCGTACCAAGAATGAAGAAGATCTGCTTCTCCAATCCGGGCTATGGTCTAAGAGGCTGGTCTCAAAGTAAAGGGATCAGAAAACTACAGTTCTAAATTATGTTTTCAATATGGCTAGAAAAATATCATAAGAGAAGAACCACACCTGAGTCTAGACCTACAAAAATGAAGAGCAGGTTTGAGTTTATCTATCCACGGGATTCCCACTCTCGTGGCAATTCACTCTTCATTCATAGTTCTAGTTCTGTCTATCTCTATGTGGGATAGCAACTCCAAGTGGATCCGAAAGTTTACTAACGTTTTATATGTGGTGGGTAAAAAGACTCTGTCTAGAATGCTCCTGTAAGTGCGATCTACAAGCATCTTCGTCCACTGAGAAAGAAGCATTTATATGCAGCGGCATATAGCTGTATAAATATTCGATTAGACTAAAGCCTGTAGTTGTTTGTCACGCCTGCCGTCGCAAGCTTTGATTTGAGGTAGAGTCTCAGATGTAGCTGGATTCGTGCTGTGAACAGACCAGACAGCTGTCACGTACATTAGGAAAACAGACTGGGCATTTCATTTGATAATCGTTTCGAACTCACGGACCGGCAAATACTTGCCCAAACGCTGTATTCTCGTGTCTGTGAATAACAAGATATTGTCGGTATCAAATTGGAGAGGGTACATTGTATGAAATGTTTCTACTGTATTCACCAGGTACACACCGATTTGATTTACACATTTAAACCGTGAGGATAATTGACATAATCAAAGCATTTTGATTCTGTCAGTCTGTGAGAAAATCAGTCGGTGGTGGTCTTGTTGCATACCAAACAAATTAGTACGCAGTCTCTGCATGTCTCGTTTCCATTCACCGATTTGGTGTCGGTATACCACAAAAATAGATGGGCGGTTCCTGCTGCAGATCGGTGCTGAATAGTCGGCCGATTGAAAATGGTCTTAACTGAATTAGGTTGATACTTGGCGATAGGATTAGATGACATCGCATGGCCTTACACAGGGAAGTTATGGCGTTTCCACCTGCCAACTAAAAACCTGCCAATAATTTCCATGCTGTCCAAAAGTCAGTGCGCGATTCTCCTTGTGAAAGGTCGGAGGTACATAATCAGAAAAATCGTTGATCATTTCTGTTTCCACGATTATTTCACTGAATGTGCGGCCTAAGTGGTCGGCCGTGTGAAATGTCATGATCGGTGTTCATTATCGGGAGGTAGATACGCCGCATAAAATGTTTGTTCATCCGAGGTCAGTGGCCTCCGGTGGGTCATTAAGCTTAGCAGGGTAACCCTCCAACACACACACACACACGCACCCAACACTGCACCATTCCTTTCAATTCAGGAAAAAAAGACGTATAAATCATCCGATTAGGGCGTTTTGTAATATAGCTATTGATGCATCTACATCAGGTAGTTCATAGAAGAGGCATATATACATATACTTATATATATATATATATATATATATATATATATATATATATATATATATATATATATATATATATATATATGGGCGGGATAACTTGGACAACAGCAGGAAGTTATCCAGGTAAAGACTGGCGCATGCGGCACCACCGCGTCACTTTACAACCTTCGTCACTTCAACCCAGACGTTTATCCTACCCCTCATATAAATGTCCATAGACTTAACATGGTGTGACTGTATGCCACGGTTATGCCATATAAGATTTATATGCCACGGATGACATATGCAATTAAAAACATGTGACAGGGTAGGATAAAATCTAAACGTCACTCAATTTCATATAATCGTTTACATGGCGTTCATTGTCTTCTGCTACAGATATCACTCAGCTTCGCTCCGTGATATCATTCCGCAAAGACAACTCACTCCATATAAACAATCATAGGAAATTTCGTGACGTTTCTTGATAGTATGTACATGTATGTATGTATGTATGTATGTATGTATGTATGTATGTATGTATGTATGTATGTATGTATGTATGTATGTATGTATGTATGTATGGCACTTTATACAGGACGATGCAATACGTTATACAGGATTGTACACAGATACTGATGAGGGTGGGGGTGGGCAGCAGACCAGGCTGTATAATAGCTGGTTATGCTATATCAAGGTGGAGAGTGCACTGTATGTTTGATATAAAATACTTTACAAACATTTTGAAGAAAGCGTTGTTGCCAATCTTCTGTACTTTAAGGGCAACTGATCCCATAGTTTTTTTTCCCTAAGGTGGGATCTATAGGTAGAGACTGATGTACATAAGGCGGGTATGCTACACACCTTTCAGACAATTCACCCGTGGTAAAAAATTCTCATGGGAAGGTGCTTTTAGCAGTCTCAAGGAAAAACGGCGAATCTGATTCACATGGAAGGATGCACAATACAGTCCGGGATCTCAGCAGGATTTGTCTAAGACAGTCACCCTGCGAGGTACGTGAATCGCCTGTGAATTCCACTAAAGTATAACGTCTATTGTTCGAACTGTATGCGTCGCGGATTATCCACAATAAATTGTAACTTTTGTTGTAGTTTCATTCTATTCGTGGTCGTTTTTGTATGTGTCGGATTGTCATCGGGAGGTGCAGGCCTCTCCTTTATCCTACCCCTAATAAAAAACTCCATAGGCTTAACATTGGCTCACTGTATTCGGTTTGGAGTTCAGAAAAATGAAAAATATCGACCTAGTGGGATACATTTGACAAATGACGTCATTTGTTAATGTAGAAGTAATTTAGACGGGCAGGGTAGGATAAATTCTAAACCAAACTCAAGTTAGTCATGTTATTGTTCATCGCACTCCGGCAAGATCGCATATTACTGCTCTCGGCTTCGCCTCGCACAGTAATATGTGATCTTGCCGTCGTGCGATAAACAACAACAGAGTAACTCTTGTTTGGTTTCTTCATATTATCTCACCCCTGATGTTTTATTCACAATAGACTTAACGTTGGGAACTTGTACTCACCGCCCATTGATTCTTTCGAAAAAAAATGCTCAATGAAGGATTTAGTCACAAATGTTAACCAATCAATCAATGTATGGTGTGAAGTAAATTCAGAAACCTATTCAAGGTTACAGTCAAAGCTCTATCCCTTCTTGTTTGAGTCGCTACGTAATTTACGTGGATTCGCCCTGTGAATTACTATGCTATTCAAACCCGATGGGATACGAGCTCTGACCGTAAACTTTCATAGGTTTCTTCTACAATATCCTAAATGCCTATAACACTATATTGCTTTCAAGACTTCATTGCATATTTGTATATGTCCGATTGATATACAAGTTTACATTTAAAGTTTAGAATATCCCTCATCCCTCAACTCCTATGGTGGCTCGTATTCAGTGCTTTTGTGACATCTATTTGTAGTTGGATACTTTTTAGGGGGTTCCCGGCTGTTCTGTACAGTTTGTGGTCGGTGTTTACCTGGTGGTTACTTTTGTTCACATACCTCACCTCGAATCACCCCCACGCCGAATATGAATCTCATGACATTTGTCGCATTTATTTCATCATTATATGTTCTGCATATATTCAAAAATCGATTTTCCATTTTGACAAAATATATCAAAAACTAACATTTTTATCTACCAATTTAAATGAATTTGTATCCCCAAACTGCAACTCTCTCTTTTTCGCTTTCTGCGTTGTAGCTTGAGAATCAAATTTCAGCAATATTAGTCATATCTATGACGAACCTTGGGTTCTTTTGGGCTGTTTGGTAATGGGCTTAGCTCTTTTATTTGAAGAATGTATGTATACACTGTAGTTTGTTGGTTTACATCATACTCTGCTTATCCGGTTCGAAAAAACATCGACATGATCAAAAGCATTAATATTTGAAAAATCAAATTATTTTCACAATCATTGCTAATGCAGTTCAAACTTTACTCATATCTGTTCTTAGCATTAATCGAAGGAGAAATATAAAATTCAACTAAACATCCAAACAATGCAAAAACACTTTGAACTTCTTTGGCTTAACACTATTTAGACAATAATATAATATGAACTAGCTCTGTTTCAGTGTTTTCCTTTTTGGTATACTAGACCACAGGCTTCTGATTTAAGGAAGTGTGTCCCCTGGCCAGGGTTAAGAGGAAGATGATGTCATATCGTTCCTTTTACGGTAAGAAGCCCTGGAGGCCTGCCGTATATCACAGACAGAGTGTCGCCCTTTTCTCTCACCAGGAGAAGCCCCGAGTAGGTCGCATGTCACTGTGGAGACAGCGCGCGCGGGACAAAACTGATGAATCAGTAATAAATACATTTCACACAGTGGCTGAGAGCTATTTTCAGTTCTGAGCTTGATCTATATTACATATCCGTCTTGGTGTGTTTCTATTATCTCTATTGTGTTCCGGACCAGCGCCATTTTTTTCATTCAACGTAGATGGAATACATTCTCCAGAAGCAGGCATTTTAAGTTGTATGCATCAGGTTTGCTACGTTGCGGTACGTTATTTTGAGATTTTCATAGAGTATTGAATTGGAGTTAGGAGTAGAGAGCGAAGTAGAGGTTTCAGGGAACAGTTTGAAAAGTTAAATTAATGGCAGTGGGGTCCTTTTATGTACGTAATCATACGGCCCTGTGCTTATCCATCTGTGATGGAAATTCCATCAGCTCCTTGTTAAATGCTACATAGCACGTTTGCCATTTATATAGGACTGGATCAAGAATCATATAAATAAATAATGCTCCACAAGTAATCGTAATTAAGGCGGGCGTCCACCAACCACGACAAGGCTACAACAATGGCTTTCCGACAAATAAGATATGTAATAATGATAGGTTTAGGAAAACGGAATTGTGGATAATGGGGGATATCAACTTAGATGCAAAAAATAGAGGGGATTGTAGAAACAAGGACTTAATGACCATACTGAGAAAACACAACTTAAAAAGGCTAATAACAACAATAACTCACCCAAATATTGGTAATAGCACCAGCATTGATGCAATATTCACAAATGCTCCTTTTGTACTGAAATCAGGAACACTTGATTTATATTATAGTGACCATTTGATCGTATTCGTAGTAAAAAAGAAGAAGAAAACTAAATATGAGATCCGGGAAGAAAGTATACGGAATTATTCTAAAGTCATACCAAATGAATTGGACAAAAAAATAGAAGAAACAGTGGGGGTAAAATGTAATGGGGAGTTCACTGCAAATGGTTTATGGGACTTATGGCATGAAGAACTGAAGAACTATTTGGATGAGAAGGCTCCGATGAAACCGAAACGATTTAGGATGAAACCTGACTCACCAAAACTACCACCGGAAATAGAAAACGACCTGAGAACAAAACGCAGACTGTGCAGACAACTGGTAAGAAGAAAGAAGACTATGGGACAGGAAAAACTTGATAGAATTGTAAATAAGATGAATGTATTAAAAAGGAGAATAAAATTTAAATTAAACAAATTCAAAAAGGACAAGATCGCAGAAAAGTTAGAGGTTTGCAAGGGAAATCCAAAAAAATATTGGAACGAGATTAATAAGTTAATAAAACCAGACAGTAACAAACCAGTGATAACCTTCAAGGACGATGATGGAAACATAGTAGATAAAGATAGTAGTGCTTCATTTATTAATAGAATTTTTTGTAGTATAGGTAAGAAACTGAATGAGAATTTAAATTTAGAAATAATGTTGAGATCAGTGGCAAGAAATAATGGCCAAGGTTTTGAAATAAATGAACGTGAAATAGATTCGAACAATGTGTGTAAAATAATTAGTAAAATAGATATCGATAAGTCATCGGGCATGGAAAATACGAATTGTGAATTACTAAAAAATCATCTTCATAAAAGTAAACTTGTTCTAGTTCAACTATTAAAGCGATGCATATCATGTAGCATATTTCCTGATAAATGGAAGGATGGAAGAATATCTCCTCTACCAAAACAGGGTGATTTATCTTCAATCAACAATTGGAGACCAGTTTGCGTGTTACCAATAGTGGGTAAGATACTTGAGCGGATAGTCCACACTCAATTGTATAGTTTTTTGGAAAGTACAGAATATTTTAATCGTAATCAATATGGATTTAGAAAAAATAGGAGTACGGGAGGGGCCATTTTTAAATTAGTACAAAATTTACTGGAGGGAGAAAATAATGGGTACATAACAATAGCACTTTATATTGATATTAAGAAAGCTTTTGACTGCGTAAATCACCATATTTTAGTACAGAAATTATCAGATGCCGGAATAGGCCCACGTTTATTAAAATGGTTCGAAAGTTACTTAATTAACAGGGTATGCTATACAAAATACGACGGACAATGCTCAACAAAAGAAACTGTTACACTAGGAGTACCTCAGGGTTCCATACTGGGCCCTCTGCTATTCTTAGTATATATAAACGATTTACCACAATGTATTCCAAACATTTTTAATATACTGTATGCCGATGATCTGGTAGTATTATGTAGGGGGAAAACTTTATTGGAAGCTGAAAGATGTGTTCGAAATACCCTTGTTAAATTGTATAATTGGTATACAGCCAATAGGCTAACTATGAACCTTAGTAAAACAAAGATGGTATATCATGGACCAAGGGTGAAAATTAAAAACAATTTGAGGGGTTTAATAGAAATTGATGGTATTGTTATAGAGGTCAAGGATCATATGAATTATTTAGGGGTAATTGTGGGAAGTGAGTTAAACTTTAAGAAACATTGCGAAAAGCTGTTAAGACTGCTGCAAGATAAGTGTAATATTTTTAAGCGTTTAAGACGATTCCTGGAGAAAAAAACTGCGTTGAATATACTACGGACATGTCTATTACCAATTGTAGATCACGGGTCATTTTTACTAGAAGGTACAAATATGGGAACGAAAGAAAAACTAAATAGGGGGATTTATAGAGGATTACGAATAGCATTGGGGAGAGAGGCGTATATGGGAGATAAATACATAAGAACTGAAGATTTGCTAGCAATTTGTAAAGTTATTAGTCCAGATGTTCGAAGAAAAATGCTACTAGTAGGAATAATAAGAGGATTATATAAACTAGGAGAATTACAACTCAAGGAAAATGAAAATGAAAGACCACAAACAAGGAGATCGATTAAAAAATTGATTTATTTATCTAGACCAAAAAAAGAGAAATTCAGAAAATCATGTATTTATAAGGGTATTGAGATCTGGAATGCCTTACCTATTGAAGCACAAGAAACAATGACAAAAGCTCAGTTTAAGAAAACATTATTGGGAAAATTATTAGAATAAGATGACAAAATGATGAAATGTAATAGGCACATTGTATATGTAAATATTGTATGTTCTTTTGAAATATTCCACTGTAGAATTCATATGTAAATAAGAAAGGTAACGGATGAAGAAATCCTCATTAATTATCATTTTCATTGTATAAACCATTGTTAGTTAAGTCGGTGTCGGTTCCTTTGTCGTATTTGCAAGGAAGAGCGATGTTTTACATTGAATGCAATAAAGACATTTATAAAAAAAAAAAAAAAAAGGTCCACGACAGTCCTACGATTGGAAAGCGTGTCGTAGCCTTGTCGTGGTTGGTGGACCCTAGTTCCCGACAAGAGTCTACGACAAGGCCACGACAGGCTGCGACTGTAAGCTTGCCGGGGGCCTGTCGGGGGCCTTCCGACAAGGCTATGACATTATCGAACATGTTCAATTTTCCCACGACTGGACCTTTGTCGTGGAGTGTTGTGGTTTCCTCGATATCACTGTTGTAGTGTGTCGATACCAAGGACGCCTTTTTTACGGCATCCAGCGAAGTCTACGACATGACCCGACAACGCTGTCGCAGAGCTTCCCCTCTCAAGACAAGGCTGCTACAAGGCTGCGATTGGAACTTTCACACATCCAAATGAGTGGCGTTTTCTTTATTTATATGATTCGAGTGGAGTTTTTTGTCCCACCCATTTCACAGACATTAGAATTTTTTTTTTTTTTTTTTTTGTGTTAATGTTTATTCTGGAGTTTTCTACTAGGGCATGTAGCTACCCTATTTTCAGTAGGCTCCAGGGCCATGATACAGTTTCGTAATGGTTCGGTAATATAAATACAAAGAGAAAGTCACAGGTAAGTGCAGGGTGTATACTGCTTAGAAGCATTGAAGATTACTGGTATACATTTGCTTTTCGATTGATAGTACAAAACAACAACTAATACTATTCTTATATACATACTTAGCTAATTCATATAATATTTATGATTGTTAGTGATATTGATATAATGTTTGGAGTATGGTTTCGGGGACCGGAGATTTCAATGTTCAGTATGTTAGTCTTAGGGCAGTGAGGTTTCCTTTAGTATACCTTTTAAAACTTTCATTGGTGTCAATTTGTCTGGTATCATTACACAAGCTGTTCCAGGCTACACCAGTTTTGTAACTTATGCTTCTCCTATATGATTCTAGGGTGAAGTTGTTTACGGTCATTACTGGTGCCATTCCTAGTCTGGTTTTGCGTACGCTGTGATCAACATATTTATCCTTTTTTATCCTACGATGAGCGAAGTTAAGGATATGGGCATGCCTTCTATCCGTTAGGAAGTTTATATCACATAACTTGTGTATGCCGTTTGTTTCTGTGCGAGGAGGGACTTGCAGGCATATCTTAAGTGCTCTGTTTTGAATTTTCTGTAATTTTTGTAGTTTGCTGTGAGAGCAGTTGTGGATGAGTATGTCTCCATACTCCATTATCGGTAGTACCTTAGCTTTGTAGATTCTTATTGCTTGTTTTGTGGTTAGGTACTTTTTGATTTGAGATAGCATATAAGTTTTGTGGCTCGCTTTAGAGATAAGATTGTTAATGTGTTTTCCAAAATTTAACTGTTGGTCTAATTTTACACCCAGGTAATTAAAACTTTCAACCTCTTCGACTGGTGTTCCGTTCAGGATGATAGGTTCCGTATCACTTTTTTGTAGTCTATGGGTTGTTCCAAATTTCATTACTTTGGTTTTCCCTACATTTATTGTCATCTTATTGTTTTTACACCATAGTTCTAGGTTGTTTATGTCATTTTGCAGGTCGTTGTGGGCATTAGTTGGGTTTTTGTTACTCATGAAAATTACTGCATCATCTGCATATAGTTTTATTTGGCTATTTATGATTGAGTCGGTTATGTCATTTATATATAGGAGGAATAATAGGGGGCCTAGGGTTGAGCCCTGTGGGACTCCATGTGTTATTTTTTTGGTTTGAGATCTTATTTGATTTGTATAGGTATATTGGGTTCTATTAGATAGGTAGTCATTTAGCTAAGGTTAATATTAGGGGGTAGTCCATACATAGATAGTTTCTTTTTTAGTATTTCATGGTCTATGGTATCAAAGGCTTTTGTGTAGTCAATGAATATAGCTATGGTAGTTTTATGTTTGTCCATGTTTAGGAAAATGTTATCCGTGAATTCTGCTATTGTATTTATGGTTGACTTTCCTGGGAGGAAGCCTCCTTGGTGTTCGGTTAGAAGTTTATGTTGGGATAAGTGGGTTAGTATGTATTTATGTACCAGTTTTTCGAGTATTTTGCCCGGTAGTGGGAGTTCTGATATGGGTCTTAGGTCACCTACTAATAAGCTGTTTTCTTTTTTGGGTAGTGGGGTTATTTTTCCTGTTTTCCATTTTTCGGGAAAAGTATGTGTTTCGGTACTTAATTGGAATAGATATGTAAGCTGTTTACTTAGTACTAGAAAACTGTCCTTTAGGATTTTACTGGAAAGGTGTTCGATTGCAGAAGATTTATTTTTATTTATTTGTTTTATGAGATCTAATACATCACTTTCTCTTATCTGGAAGTCTGGTGCCTTTTCCTGGGCGTCTGTTAGAGTGTTTGTCCACTCATCAGGGAATTTTTCGGCAAGTTTTGCACCAATTGTTGAGAAAAAATTGTTTATGTAATCTGATGTTTCATTTGTCGGTATTCGTTCTTTTGTGGCTTCGTCTTCTAGTACTATGTTTTTTGTATTATTTTTCTTTGGCACTAGGTTATTCATTTTTTCCCAGAATTTCTTTGGTTCTTCATTTTCATTACCCAATATGTATGATCTTTTTGCATTGATGATACTTTGCTTACACTCGTTTCTTGCTAGACAGTAGGCAGTTTGGTTTTCATTATTATGGTTTTTTGTAAGTTTTTTCCAGGCTCTATCTTTTTCCACTATTTTTTCAATTATTTCCTGCGTGACCCATGGATTGTCTTGATGTTTATATTGTAGGTTCTTTACTGGACACGTTTCCGATAAGGTTTGGTTTATTGTATTGTACATGCGTTCCCAGCAGTCATTTGGTTCTTCACATTTGTAAAACTCATCCCAGTTAGAGTTTATCAGTTTATTTTGAAAGTCTTCTTTATTGTAGTTTTTGTATGATCTACCTTTGATTTGTTTAGTCATATATTTTTCTTTAGGCTTTTTTTTTGTGATGAATATACCCTTATGGTCTCCCATTGCAAATGGCAGGGTTCCGCTGTTATTAATATTCTTTTGGTTAGAGAAAGCCAGATCAATCATGTTTTCTTTTCTGGTGGGTTCTGTTATATATTGAAGTAATCCTATGGTATCTTCAATTTGCTTTAGGATTTTAGTCTCGGGGTGTAGTTTATCTTTATAATTAACATTAAAATCGCCAATGAGTGTTATCTCATGATCTTTGTATTGTTCAATTATACTTTCAAGGGTTTCAGTGATGTATTCAGTCGCTTCTTGCGGATGTTTATCAGGGGGTCTATATATTATCCCTATAATGGTTTTTTTCTGTTCCGCTGGTTCTAGTTTAAGCCATAAACATTCGATTATTTCTGTACTTTTATTATATATTTCAAGGTCTCCACTGGTGTTTATTATGTCATCTTTTATATATGCACATATACCTCCTCCCACCTTTAAATCGCCCTTATCATTTAATGTTTTTCTATCCAGTCTCATGTTATGATAGTTTTGTACTTGAAGTAGCTCACTTGGGTATTGAGGGGTTAACCATGTTTCAGAAATAGAATAAATATTTGCATTTGAAAGTTCTACATGCATTTTCACAACATCTAGCTTCCCTTTCATACTACAGACGTTTTGGTGGACAATATGGAAGCCTTTACCCGGCACTTTCAGTTCTTCAACCATTTTTGATTAGACGTTGCTCCATCCCCTTTTTTACCACACTCCATGTTCTTCTATCATTTCTTATGAATGTTTTACGTCTTATACATAGACAAAAATATATACAGTATCGCTGTTTCCCGTACCAATCATAATCGATAGCCTGATGCATGCCACAAAAACATAAGAAGTTTTAACGTTTAGTAGGTGTGTTTTATTCAAATTATTGATAGAGGTGTTTAAATATAGGTTCTGTTTTCGTTGCTATTTTAAGATATATACATTTATTACAAGGTTTCACCTATATTGTGTTTTTCCACAATATCCGCAACTTATGTGTTTTTCCACATTTATATCAGGTGAAAAAGGATTTGTCGCAATTTGGGGTAGTTTTAGTAGGATATTATAATTATAACTTGTGTATTTCCACAGTTATTAAGGTAAGTACTTTTGTTACAAGGTTTGTCGTGTGTTTCTCCACACTATTAACGTATATATAGGCTTTAGATGAACTGTGCATTCCACAGTCCATCACCTGGGTTTGATCAGGTTGACTGTATCGTCACTTTATGTTACTGTGTTTTAGTATGACTGTTTGTGGATACTGAGTTCGTTCAAGGTGTGGTCTATGTTAGGTTTCATCGCGGTCACCATTCCTTTTCGGTTTAGATTATTCCACTCAGTTGCAGGTGCAGTGCAAGTTATCATAAAAGGTGTAAACTAAGTTTCTGGCAAACTTTGCTTTTGTTGCACCCGTGAAGTGGATGCCATCAGTCGTTGTGGAGAGATACCTGTGCGATATATGGTGTTTTGGCCTTGGCTTGTGCACATGTTGTAGAAAGTGTGGCGTGCTTGCAGATCGCATTGAGTTTAAACAGTTTATTGCAGTTGCAGCATCAAAGATTGCTTCATCAAGTTGTTTTTGTTCAGGTAAAAATTGGGCTTGTGCGATATTATATAACTGAAAGTTCATGCCGATAACTTCGCAGATAACCACCAATTTCCCATGTGTTTCTAGTTTTTCACGAGATGTAGCAAGTTCTTTGGTGAGGTGTGTTATGATGCGGTCGCTTGTGTCAAAAGCTGGCGATACGTTTCTATACCCGTGGAGTATAGAGAGGTCATTTACTCCTGCTGCAATATATATCACATCGTAGCACCGTCGGTATTGTATAATATCAATAGCCTTTTCAGTCACTGATGCTATTGTACCTCCTGGGAAATACAATAAATCAAAATGGATATCGTTCATTTCATGTAATAGTAGTTCGTTTACCACCAGGGATCGTGTGCCTCTTGCTCTAGAGTCGGCTATCAGAAGGATCCGGAATTTGAGCATTTTTGATATTTATCACACAGGTATCAGTATAGTGTTATAGTGAGTGATACTTATCTGGGTGATGGCGTTGGTTTCACTGTTTCTTGCTGGTGAGTTCTTGTGCAATTTCACTTAATATGCTTCCCATGCGGTTCTGGCAGTGCGGCTTGGTAGTGGGTGGTTCCTTGCTGCGAGTGACGTCCGCTAGCTGGTGGCCACATCCATATGTTGTATCACGTGTGGCCTCGAAAAAATACTTCGCTTTTGAATCGACAATTTTGTTTGCTAGGGCGGAGTTTTGGTCAAATTTTGCCCATACTATTTATTTTAGGGTTTCCTGCTCTTCTGCTTTCCACTGATCTGATTTGGTTATACGTCTAGCTAGTGCTTTTATTTTATATGGGTTGTTTTCCCTCCTAGCGAGGCTGGCTGTAATTTCGTCTCGGTGCGCTTTTGCTAGTTTGATTGTGTACACCTGCTCTACTGACGAGCCGGTGTACCCCAGTTCTTGGTCATGTATTTCGCACTTGAACAGATTGCTATACGGACTCATGTGACCCTGGAAATACAGGTATTCACCGTGCTGGATTGTTGCGCACGCCTCTTGAGTATACCCCTCAGGTAGGTTATTGAAGTTATTTTGCCCATAGGTACTTCCTCTTAACTCGACTTTAGCATCACAATATCATAATAACTCAAATTACTTATGCAAATCCAGTTATGAACGTAAACATCTCCATTTGATGTCTTATCTACTTTCTCAAATCTGGGCTGCTGATTGGCCAGTCGATTACAACATCATCTCACATCACATTGTTACTTTATATGATTGATTGTTGCATATAATTTGTCAATGTTATTCTTATAGCTAAACTTGTACTGGGGTTGAGATAAATATCAAATATTTGTAAGTGGTGACAAACACCAGTATACAAGACCACAAGATCATGGTATAGTATGACACATACTGATTGAAACGGGAAAGTGGTAGACCGAGTATGATTGTATGCGAACGTACCCAATAAGAAAAATTAACATAGAGAAGGAAAAAACTGAAGAATCATGACGACTATCAATATTTTTATAACTTAGTCACAAATCTCTCATAATATTTTGGATATGAACCCAAACATTAAATGTTTCATCATAGGTGCAATTCTTTTTCTGATAGACGGATAAAATATTAGTAGCTAAAGATCCAAGTAATTGTATTGTCCATGATTTCTATAACCCAGTCAGTCAATCACAAGAATACTTGCATTCCAGGCATCTTATAAAGTAATAACAATATAGATAGCAATATCATTTTTCATCAGTGTTAGAAAACACCTCTTACCTCATTAATTACATGGTCGAGACATTGCGTCGAATCATCCTACACCGGTTTTAATCTCCATATAGTGATGTATCGTCTTACCTTATCAATCTAACTTCTTTTTTTTCTGACAACAATATCAGCTGCCACCGAATCTATTGCAAAATTAACATCTATCTGCCTATATCCGCAGTAACAAATATGGGTATGTAATATATCCCAGTTGACTAATCCTGTTGGTGTACGATAAAAACGAAGAAGACATCGTATGTATAGAACGTAATGTGCCAGCTGTACCATTGAGTACCACAGATCACTGGGCAGGCTGTCATGCTATCAGTGTAGGGTATCTGCAGAGCGATCGAACCCCAATTTGCGGGGAACCCACCATGGCAAGCCTTATTTCTGTACACTTTCTATGCAGCAGATCGCCTAATTAGGGGATAGAATGGCGTTTGGGGGACACCAGGGATTCTCAATGGGGTATAGGCCCACCAATGCACTGTAATCCCAGTGGATTTCCCGTAAACAGGAAGCTACAAATTATATGCATGGTAAGGGGCCCCCTCGCTGTTCATTTTTATTTAGGAACATGAATACACAATTGCAACCACCATGTAGATACTGTACATGGCAAGTCATTATGTACTGCTTAAAGGTTCCTGAGGGTAACAGGCCTGACATAAATCTCCATGATCTGTTTTCTCACACTGTTGTTTCGAGGTTTCAGATTAGGTTTACAACTATTTTATAACGAGTTGTGAAGGGTTGTTATACTTTTCATTTTACTAAATCACTTAGCTATTTTGAAGCTATCATACAGACATTACATTCTATAATAACATATTTTCTATAATCAATTGCAAAATATGCATGTATATGTTTAAGGATGAAATTGTATGTGGACTTCTATTCCTATAAGAATAAAACTAGAACAAAGAAACGCATATATATATATTTGAAAACTGCCTCAATTACCTGTCTTATTCAGTACATTCATATATGTGTGTATATATATGAATATGCATATGCATTCATAGCTCTATATTTCTCAAACTCAACCAATTCCTATATATACAATGTAATCTTTTATAATATAGTTTTCTCTTACTTTCCCTTTTTCATATCTATTTATCACTCGTTTCATATTGGTTACTCTTTTTGCATGTTCCCCGTCGTCCAATCCATTAGGGTCACAGTATCGTGACACTTAGTGAACATTAGAAAACGATTCCAGTTTCTCCTTAGCGTCAGGTGTAATCCGCAATACGTCGTGATAACGTTTGTCATATTGCCTTGTACCTAGTGTTCAGCATAGCGGACTCGGCACTAGACTTAAAGGCAACTGCGATGGCAGCTTATAGAAATCAATCTTAAAGTCTCTTACATTTGGCTGCCTTGGGGATATATCCATCTTAAGCTGTGGAGACCTTGGTGTGGTGTGTGATGTGGGACTGGGAGTGTGAGATATGATTGTTGTAGGAGAATGTGCTTATGGGAGAGGTCTGAGGCGTACACACTGCTGTACATAAGGCGCAGGCCCAGTTTACACCCACCGACGGAAAATGTGCCAAGAAATTATCGGGAAGAATATCATCAGTTTTCATCGGAAAATAGCATTTTTGCTAACCACCAATTATGCGCACCAGTATCTTTTCAAATAGAACCACCAACTGACTTTTGCACAGGTTGCATAAAATCGGTGGCGCTTTCGTGGATAGGTGGAAACGATTCATAAACTGCAGCTAAATGTATTTATTTCCCAATACACAATGCGAGGGCTCCTCTGTATGAAAAATGGTTACAACGAAAATCGCTGTCAGTGATGTGAAGGCCTTGTTTTCTATGAAAAGCAGAGGTACTTGCCTATCGGGCGTTTTGAGAAAAAAAACTCATTAATGATTTCAAAACGCTTTTAAATCATCGGTGGCTTCAAGATTCAGTCGATGGTGGTATACACGTAATTTGGTGTTGAGAAATCATTGAGCGTGTTTCGAATTTTACTGTTTAGACAGATATTCTATCGGGAACATGTAATAATCGGTCGAAGGTGCCACATTCTATAATTAGTAGTCATAATCGGTAGGTGTAAACTGGGCGGCAGTATCCAGTGACAGAGCAGCCCTTCCAGCAGTCTCCCAAGCTGCTTGTGTGTCTCATGCCCATTGATCTGTTAGAAGCTCGCCACATTCAACACTAATGGTCACGCGCGGCCACCAACATTAGCTTCATATATCCGCAACAGGGTTCTCAGTGAAGATAATGTCTAACACGGATTACAGAAGAAACAAACAAGTTTTAGTCAAAGTCGTCATTCTCCACGAGTTGCGGAGTGATATGAACGTAGCTACAGCTGAGTGAATATCACGTAGCATTCACATAAGTTGGAAAATGATTTCTTTGACCAAATAATATTTAGTTTTTATCACACTCCCTGTACACACTAAAAGAATGGATGATGCAAAGGATATAGACCATGGAGAACGGTCTGCAATACTCTTAGGGACATGGATAGCGAGTTCCCAGTGTTAAGCCTATGGGACAATGGGGTAAAAAGCCATTTACCACTGGCCGATGAAATTGCACCAATTAATTGAGTTCTCCTAAAGCCTGTTAGTGGTGGCCAACGACTCCATGTCGTTATCTAAAAATCGGGGAGGGTGTAAGGTATGCCTTGTTGCTGCTGCATTTAACAGGTTCATACCAACAGAACTCTCCTCCAAACACAATGCGTATGGCAGTGGTGGTCAATTGCATAATTTATGCCCAATTTATTGGTGAACACTTCTCTGCATGTCTGTATCCATTGACTGATCTGGTGTCGGTGGTTCCCAACTGCAGATCGGTGGTGAATAGTCGGCCAGTGGAAAGTGGCCTAGATATTTGAAGGTTTATTGAAAATGTCTGAGGAATATATTACGAGCAATGTAGTTGAAGGAATGGTCCATTGTCCCTGGATTACTGCGTAATGACGCCCCACAAGTGAGAGTAGGGAAGGATTTGAGTAAATAATGTTCTTGTAGGGTAGATGGGTGAAAAGGTTTTTCTTCTGTTAGTCCATTGACGAAGATAATTGAACAATGACTTCTTTGACCAAAACGAGTTGCTTTCTTGATTTATCTCACCCCTGTCAAAACTCGGTCAATGACTACCTCAATTTTCATCGGAAACTAGCATTTTTGCTGACCACCAATTATGCGCACCAATATCTTGTCAAATAGAAGCACCAACCGACTTTTGTACAGGTTGTATATAATGGCGTTTTGTCAGCAGGTAGAAACGGTACATGAACTACAGCTGAATGTATTTATTTCCCAATGCACAATACGAGGGCTCATCTATATATATGAAAAATGGTTATAACAAAAATTGTTGTCAGTGATGTGAAGGTCTTGTTTTCTATGAAAAGCAGAGGTAATTGCCGATCGAGCGTTTTGAGAAATAAAATTTCCTTAATAATTCCAAAACGAATGATTCAAGAATCTGTCGGTGCTATGTCACGTAATTTGGGGTTGTCCCCGGATGACTGCGTAATGACCCTACAAGTGAGAGTAGGGAAGGATTTGAGTAAATAATGTTCTTGTAGGGTGGATGGGTGGAAAGGTTTTTCTTCTGTTAGTCCATTGGAGAAGATGATTGGAAAATGCAGGTCATGTGCTGATTGGAGAGTGGGGAGGAGAGTGTAACCCTCTCCTGTGCGCATTACCTCTAACAAATTAGCCACAATATATATCTGTTTTCTTCCCATATGTTTTCGTCATCTGTGATTCAATCATCGTACTTATTACATTTCTCTTGCATGAGATATCATATGAAGGACTATGTATCAAAGAACATGTATATTGATTACTATATGGAAAAAAAATACATGTGTTTTGCTGTTATGCAGTGATCCTGCCCCTTCAGTAGTATCATGCCATTGGTCGGATAAACATTATTTTCCCGTGGTTCTTTCATTATTTCCATTATAAAGATGATCTAGATTATACATCAGTCTGACAGGAGAAGCGTTCCTGTGGCAAGGCAAGTCGAATTACAACACAGGCATGGTCACTGATTTATCCTACCCCTAATATAAAATCCCATAGGCTTAACATTGAGTTTCCGTATGCCACGCTAACTTGCATACAGAGTTTTATATGCCACAAGTGGCATACAGCATTGTTATCACATAATATTCCAAAATCGAGGAGACAGGGTAGGATAAAATCAATACCTGATTCGTTTTAATCTTGGCCATCGCATTCCACTCCTGAAGTTTTGGCTCCGGACTTCACTCGGCTTTGCCTCATGAAGTCCCTTTGCCAAACTCCAGTCGTGGAATACGGTGGACAAGATTAAACCTCATCCAATTTTACAATAGAATTAAACAGTGTTATAGGAAACGATCTATATCTTCCCAGACGGGAATGTGACGTAAAGCCCTATCACATTAGCTTCTAGATCTACTGGATATCCAAGAGATGACACGAGTGAACATTCACCACTCTACTTAGGACATTGCGCTTTTCTTTTGTTATGTAGAATTCTTTGAAGAAAATGTATCCATCCCCAAAACTGGAGAATCTTTTCAAATGATCATTACAGATGGGCTTTCGGTTCATCTTGAGAGAATATTTCATCAAACATGAAACAACAACCAGCTCTAGGGGCCAATGATTTTAGGATGTATAGAACATACTACATCTATTCAACTACATTTATTCAAAATGTACCCATAGAGTGGTGGGTGGTTTTTTTCTGAAGGAAAGAAATCATATATGTTTTTGGTCAGCAATATGTTTATTTCATTCGATATTTCCAGAGTGTCATCGGCATACAGTGTTGTCTTTCTCATAGCAGCATTTATCTATCTTGAGGGTTGAATTACATCGAGATATCATGATGGTAATTCAGCAAACTTTTTCCAAGATATTTAAGCAAGAACGGTTGATAACAACTACCCCTGTTAATTTTCAGGATAAGTAGGAGGACAGATACGGGTATGGGGTGTACAAAACATAGTTTGAACAAGCCATACAGGAGAGGTGAGGATCCATTCAACAACAAAACAGGAAAAGGGGACAAAAGTGGAAGTGTGAATACTTTCTTTTAAGAAAGGAGGTGGGCAACATATTCAGATAACATACGTTTCACCAGCAGGTTCCACTTTTGAAATTTCTCAAGTATACTTACAAATATATTTTTAATATGGAGAGTACGACAAACTACATAATTATCAATATTAGAAAATTCGTGAAAAGGTTTATTTTCGGGAGAAGAAGTATATTTATCAAATTTGGGTTTTCTAAACATTACTTTGAACACTTTTATTTCTTTTCTTATACCTTATATACCACGATTGTATCCAGTCTTCACAGGACCAGCACACGTTGAATAGCGATAACAGGAATGATAATAGCTCAGCAGTTCAGCTGACTTTCCATCTTAGCCCGAGTGAGATAATATATCTCGGCCACAATTACCGTGAAGCTCACACAGCTCAGCTTGACAAGTCAGCGACGGGCCTTCTCATAGTAAGTCTTCAGAGTCCCGAGAATCCGATGGAACGTGTTGGACTCTTTAATTCCCAGGGAATCCTCCAGAGTCAAGGTGGGATCTGTAGCATCTGATCTACACCCGTGAGATCGATCTGATCCTCCCAGGCTAGTTGGAGATTGGTCGGCATTAAGCGAGACTTGATGGTGCCTGCTGTTCGCTACGCTTACATCGGCTTAGCTGACCCTCTGGCTCTTGCATATAAAGTGTCTGGCAGAATGTAGATCCTACTTGGACTAAGACTGCTGAGTTCTATAGCTCCTGAAAATATGTGTTTATAGGTTTATGCCTGAACTAACAATAACCATGATCGTAAGTTAGTTGCTCAAGTTAAAGCTGAATTATTGCACTATCAAGAAATACACGCTTATGCCTGAACTAACAATAAACATGATCGTAAGTCAGTTACTCATGTTAAAGCTGAATCAATGCACTATCAAGAAATAAAAGCCGCCAAAGGGAGAATTCGGGGTTCTTATGCGTCAACAACCATTTAAGAGCCACACATTATTCACAGTGCGCTCTTTATTCACTTTTGTTGTGACAACAGTTCTTCCAGTGAGGAGATACATCGAAATTAATCCTCAGGCATTACATAGTTGAGAAAAAGTAATGGGTTGATGAGGGATTGAGGTGTTAGTAATAATTTATGTTCACTTCATTGTTTTTTGCTTTGCTCCTGTACCGTTCTATACAATCTTAGCTCCCTTTTGAAGTCTTCTTTATCTTTAGCCTTTTGAATATGTTGTGGTAGCAGGTTCCATTACATACACAATATTGACTGGTTTCAGATACAAGCGGCTGTCTGCTCTGAGGACTTCACGCATAGTAATATCCGAGCGTACGTGAGGACATTTGGTAGAGTCAGCTCCGAGTGTCATACGACAGTTTTTATTTTAAACCGGTGTATATTGTATTTATCATATACCTTTTCCAGATAGATGGCGTGCCGATATTAGTTCGCATTATTTTTTCAGTACGCATTATTTTTCTGTATACGTGCTTTATAGCAACCCAGAGCTTACAATATATTTGTATGTACCGGGAATGTAGTAACACTCTCCCTATGTGTATTCAATGGATACTTTGTATGGTAAATACTACGGTTGGCAGCGTAACTAATTTTTGCAGTTCTCTGTGGTTTTCTCAAAAATGTTCAAATTCTAAACTTTCTATCTGAACTTTCTGATATCTTATAGAATTACTTACAGCAGTCAGCCAGATTTGGGCATTTGTCAAATTCTGTGACAATATTTTCGGAATACTGCAAAGGAATTTTAAAAAAACAGCATTGTCCTGCTATGCCAATGAGAATGCCATTTGGCATTCACCGACCATATCCACGGGAATGCCATTGTGCATTGAATTGCCGGATAAGGACTAATAGGATTGAGAATCCATCTGGGGATTACAATGCTGAAAGGAAGTCAACCAAGGATCTTTACGACCATCGTAAGCTTGAACGGCTGTGGAAGTAGGGCAAGAAAAAGACTTTATTGGTGGTGATCAAGAATTCTAATGACCATGACTGGCGCAGGCAGAGCAGGAATATTCCTTGTTATCTCTTCCTAAAAGCAATGCCAACCAGCGAAGCCTGTAATGGCATGGGGTAGATGAATGTCATCAGCTTCAATCAACATGCCAACCAAGTCTAACATCCAAGTTTAAAACGAATGTTAATATTGTGTATATACCCTAAAAATTATTCACTATTACTAGCGATATTTGTCACTGACTTCCCTGAGTCCATGGGGCCATGGCCTTTTTGGGACGAGTCCATTCAACACCACTTGTGCCATCGCCTTTCATTTCATAGTAGGGATTCCATCAGTCTTCACTTGTCTCCTGTCACTGGCAGTTTCCAAGAAATCTTTAGAAATTTGGAAAAGCCCGAAGGAGGAATTGAAGATTTCTAGAAATTAATTGTAGTGGTATGCTTAAAGATGACACTTTGTCTCAGATAAAAGTCCACCCTGGCACATGATAGCCATGTGTGTAGTGTTCTTTCTATACTTGGGTAAGTAGTATATATAAAGTGTCCAAACACCCGAAGTAGTACACGGAAAAGGACGTTAGAAGCAGGTCCAGCTATGGAGGGTGGTTGTGGCCCATTAGATTTTAGGTCAACTCTCGACTGTAGAAGTGTCCGAAGGCGCTATAAATATCATGTAAGGAGGTCAGGGTGAAGGTCGTGGTTTGCTCCGAATGCAGTCATTGGCTACTGGGACTACTCTATTCCTTATATGGTAGAGAGGGACAACTCCTTGCAGTATGTGGCGTTTCCACCTGCCAACGAAAAATCCATCGATTATATGCAACCTGGACAAAAGTCGGTAAGTGTTTCTGCTTGAAATAGTTTTGGTGCACAAAATCGGCGGCGGCCAGAATAAACACTGTTTTTCAAAAAAATTATGGTAGTCTCGGTCCATTTTTGACGCTGAAGTTCATTTAGCCACTGACTCTTTTATTCAATCAAGACGTGTTTATTGGCATAAACCTAGTTTAGTACACAGATCTTCCATGACAAAATATCCTTATAACAAGTATATATACTGGATACATACAGGACCAACCAAGACAAACAGAACTTGTAAACCTTAAAAAGGTTATAGACAAACAAATACCACGATCAGGATCTTCCGATAAAATACCTTCCATTTTCTTGAGATTAGCTTGGACTAATTTATCATCGAGACATTTTGTCGCAGGTACAAACAGTCTTTCTGGGTTTTTTGTTTGTTTTTTTCTTTTGGACGTTTATTTAGACTGGTTTCGGCTCAGCTATCAGACGGCTGCTTTAAATGCTTGGCTAGTGTTTTATGATATTATGCAATATTGGAGAAAAAGATTGTGGACCCTTTTTTCCACCTGACAATTATTAGTGTTCCCCTGTGAATAATATGCAAATTACAACATGGCTGCCATAAGCAATAGGAGGGAAGCCATGGGTTACAGAATTACCTTAGGCCCGCCGTCCACTGAGCTCGTGATTCGGGGTGCAACCTGGGGTGCATCAGCTACGGAATAAAGCTGACTTTCCAACGCGATATCGATTTTGTGATGCATCACAAGCCTATCGTAGTGTATCGGAAGATCAGTAGGACGCCGCACCTTAATCATTGATTATACCTGAAGGATTGTGTTAGGAAAAAGTATGCAGGTCTGTTCTTAGAACACCATGCCATCAGACCAGATAAGATGAGTACAATGGGATTTTAACCAGGCAAAGGATACCCCTTGTGGCACCTCATTGCACGTCAGTAGCCAATCTTCTCATGCCCAGTCAGCTCCAATCCGATAGAGAGATAAAACCGGAAAAGTGCAGTGGATGAGAACTGGAAATCACCATCCTAAAGTTATAATAACAAGCTGTGAAATTACTGTAAAGCTTGTCCTGATGAGAGACTTCACCGGTCGGCGGTGGAGGAGTCTCGATCTCATAACAGAGCTGTCCTTACCATTCCGGGATGTTCTCGCATCGTTAAGCTTGCTATATATTGGTTTCTGTGCCTTACTGCCGCCTGCCTCAGGCTATAGCCACTCGCCGGGGAGCTCCTATTAATGCTTTTTGCATGTCATAATCTGCCTCCCGCCGGTGTTTTCAGTCTGCTACAGCCATTAGTGCAGTATTGGCTGCAGTGGTGTCCTCTCAAAGGCTGGCAGTGGACGATACCTGGGGGCCAATTGCCAGGCTATGTTGTATGGTTATGATCGTCGATGATTATCTATAGGGAGCTGCATATGTCTAGAAACATAGCCGTGACCTTCATGGTTTATTTTTGTTTATCTGCATGTCCAACGGACTGTACAAAGTTCGGGGTTTTTTTTAACCAAGGCTAAAACATGTGGTTCTCTGCATTAAAAGACTTTATTTCTCCTTTTTTAATTTGTATGTCTTTTGACCTTTGTTCCATCACAATTCTCTTTTTTTTGCATTTGGCATAGGTACATGGTCGTTCTCCAAAGCAAATATTCTTGAGCTCTATGATATCTCTGGCATGCGATGAAAGCATTTATCACATTTACCTGTCTAATAGGTGAAATCATATGCCGTGTTTATTCATAAGATAATGCTGCAGCCAAACCACAAACTCTGGTTTTTGGAACTTTTCCTGATTGCTGTATAATTATTGCACAGCCAATGTGGCTGCAGGAAGATCCTCTCAAGGCTGACAGTAGGGATAATGGTGACAATAGCTGAGAGGCCAGTCGTAAACTGCTGGAGTAGGTTAGGACGAAGACGAACCGCTCTGTATGAGGCTTAGAGATAGACTATTATCCTACCCCTAATAAAAAACCGCCATAGACTTAACAAAGGGAAATTTTATGTGGCAGGCCGTGACATAAAGTGTTTTTTATGCCACTAGAGTAATAACAATATTGACCAATCAGAGAGCATGATGTCAGCTACTATGAAAAAAAGTTCTGTTGGTCATTGACTCAATATTTATCTTTTAGTAATACAAAAGCATAGACGAGGTAGGATAAATACGAAACCGAACGAGAGTTAGACATTGACATGTCTAACTCTCGTTCGGTTTCTACTAATTCCCCCACGCGTCTGGGATGCCGGGCGTGGTTAATTAGCATATTAGCATGTACAATTAGCATACTCAGCCACGCCTCTCTGGCGGTCTCCACGTAGATTCTCTGAGTCTCTGTGCTCCTGGAACTACTCTATACCATACACTCTAGGCTGGCTTCAACACAGGCTGGATTCAAGTTCATAATGTAAAATCATGCACATTTTACACAATATGCAGGCTGTTATACAGTTATGATGGTTTATGATTCTTTATAAGTGCACTTCATATGTCTAGAAACATAACTGTGACCTTTACGGTTAGTTTTTGTTTATATTATTTCCAACATACTGTACAAGGTTGGGTTTCTTAAACCAGGGTCAAAACATGTTGTTAACAGCATTAAATGATCTTGTTTTCTTTTACCTTTTATGGGTTTTTTTTTACTTTTGTTCCCTCACAACTCCTTGGCATTTGGTAAAAGCAAGAGTCGTTTGTTTGATATAATGTAGAGCTTCTGATAAAATCTCCCATACTATTCCAAAGAGAAAGACTGATCTCCTGAAAGCATTTGTGTCAAATTTACCTGCCTCATAATAGGCGATATTGCATGTGGTATATATAATATTAATGAGTTAGTGCTGCAGACGAACCCCAGACTTTGTCATTTGGATTTAAATAAGGCTCTCTTTATTTGTCTAATAAAATACATATAGTATTCTTCGCTTGGTTTAAATATAAAATCCTCATTAATATAGTATATAGCTTACTTCAAGATAAATTGCTTTCATATTTCAGTTGATCAAGTGATTAGTGCATTTGTTACGATCGATATGATATTGCATATGCCAATCATAGAATACAATTATTTTGAACCTAACCAGTAGTGCGCATGTTCTCATTTCATATTTTGTTTGTGTGTGACTGGGGAAGGGTGAGGCCAAATACCTTTTTATATGGAAAGAAAGACTAGGGACTTTATTTACCATAACATAGTTGTTGCATGTAGGTCAGCATTATTGTAGTAATCTTTAACTTTTTATATTCCTAACATACACATGTGGAATTTCTCATGATGAAGGAGACGGTTTTTCATATTTCCATCAACATTAGTGTATCAATATACTGACATAGAATACTTGTTTTGATTTGTTACTAATACATGTAGAAATAAAGCATATATTTCAAATATCAGGACTGGATATGTTGTGCTTCCCAGCAACCCAAACTGGGTATTTTCTGTTTCCTAGTAACTTGAGAAATTCTGTATTTCTATATGCTATGAGTTAAAAATGGTAATAGAAGCTTTGTTATTCTTGACAGAGCTGAAGTTACTTTTTATTCGACCCTGTTTGCAGTCATCTATTGTGTTGGTTGAGAGTATCGACATCCATACAGTAGCGACCAGAGCGTCCAGGGTATCTCCCGCATTATAAACAAGCCTCGGTAGCATATAACGTTAGCTCGTGTTAGCTGGGCAGACTAATATGGGTAACACATAAAATAGGTTCAGGATGTGCGAAGGTTACAAATCCTATTCCAGGTGGATCACATAGGAATAAAGGGAAACTGGTCCCGGGTGAAAAAATAATTAAATAATTAATCTAACTAGGCTTCTATATCCATACCGAGTATTTTTGATATTCTTTCTACTGGGACTTGTTTCCCAATTTCGCTATATTTTCAAATATTGAGAAAAATGGTGATTCTTTGACCCGTGATTGATGGGGTAGTCATCTTCACCCTTTTCGAATTCAACGTGTTTGTGTTCTTTATGTTTCTAAGCTTCGATCTGATTGGTCTAGACAGCGTCACCTTGGTATGAAAACGTCAGCCTTATTATAATAACTGTAGTTAAGACACCTCCAGCAACTACAGAGTGTTCGTCTATAGGAATAACTCCTTGTGATACATAACCTTTGTTATTTGTCTATTGTATGACCTTGAAATCAAATAGTTTGTATTCTATTGTTGTTTTTCGTTTAACGTTTACACTAAACGCCGCCAAATTACATATTTATAAATTCCATTCTGACTAGATTGCTCTTGCTTGAGTTAGCCTACGTCCTTGACGTATGTGTACTCAGGCTAATGTGTGGCCAGGTGGACCAGATTAACCTGTTTCTGATACTAGTGAGGGCATCTTCCACGTAGTTGACGCGTTGTATTATCTAAACATAAGATATTACGTAGAGTCAACTGTTAGCAGGATTTCACCACTAGTATGAAAAACACGTTGATATTGTATCTATTATTTCGCATTGCAAATTTAAGTTTTAAAGGAAAGACAAAATGACTGTGGATCTTCTAATGCATTCCTTTGCACGTCAGGGACCTTTTTGTAATCTCAACTCTATGTAGGACAGTGATTATGAACCAGGTAACCTCTGCCTCTTGAATTACACACTGCCGAAGGTTTTCTATGAAGGCCTCGTATTAGGTGGATAATAAATACAATGAAATACCGCTTAAGGGAAACTTAACGTGTTAGGGGAAGCTTTGCTTGGAATAGAAATATTTCCTTGAGTGTTTATTTTAACCCCGTGTAAAGTGCCGAAGTGTAACCGGAACCACGCGTTAAAGGACAGTTATTTCATTGCGGAAACCGGGAAAGGCTGCTTAACCTCGTGTAAGGTGACACATTGGACGGACACCTCATCTGAGCATTGGAATATCTTAATTGATTGTTTATGATGGTTATGTATGGAGGATAGACTGTTGTCTGGACGGTAGGCGTTTGTATAGGTAATATCAAAAGACGTCACGAGTTTGAGTCTGAGTTTATTTATGCCACGCATTTTTTTGGCTCTGTAATTTCACAAGTCGAAGACGAGTGACATTGCAAAGCCAACAAAATGACTGGCATAAATAAGCTCAAACTCAAACGAGTGGCGTCTAGATTTTATCCTACCCCGTTTCCATATTCTTTCCGTATTAGAAAGTAGTGGCATAAACAACACTTTATGTCACACCCGTGACATAAACAAATCCCATGTTAAGCCTATGGCGTTTTTGTATACACATCCTGTATACACATTAATAGTATAACCACACATACCTATCAGAGATAGTAAGACTGGATATGATCTCACCCCTGGTATTTTTTGCGCATAAACTTGACTTTGGGAACTCGTACTCAACGCCCATGGATTATTGTAAGAAAATACTCAATGGGGGATGGTGTCAAGAATGCTAGCTAATTAGTCAGTGATAGGGGTGAGATACAATATGAACCGCACTCGATCCATAGCTTATGAAAATATGCCATTCATTTTGGTTTGCTACATAATCACACATGGATTTGCCTCATGAGATTACTCCATTACCAAGACTCATATCATATTTCCAGATTCTATGGATATCAATGTAGTTCATTCTGAGAAATTATAGCAGGGGCTTAAAATACTTTGTAAGGGAAATTCCGCCTTAGCGGACAATACACCTTTTTCCATAGTCTGGTGATGCGCCTTTGTCAAACGAGCCAAACAACTTTGCTTGTAATAAACCTTTAGATTATCCCAGAGAAAAGCAGTGAGAGTATCGTACGCTATGATATTTCAGCTCCAATTTGATCGGTTATATATACATGTTGCTTCAATAATATCCCAGATATGGTTCAAACAAAACGATGCACAAGGGAATAAGAGATACACTGGCACAGGTCTGCCCATCATAGGCTTATCTTCTTTTATGGAAAAAAATAAAACAATTTAGTTAACAATTAACTCTGAAGTTTAGACATCCGAAAGTTACTGTAACAAGGCTCTACATTTTATCCCAGCAGTCCTATCTTGTTGGAAACAACAGCCTTGCGCTAACGCCCACCGTTCACACTGACATTGACATTGCAGAGAGCCACACTGTACAGTGTTTGATCGAGCGAGGTCTAGTTACGCTAATCAATGCTAGGCTGCGCTGAAAAAATAAAACAACAATTTGCTAGGAACGGAGGGTGCCAAAAGAAAGCAGGGTTTACTGTAATAGGATTAGGAGCACAGGAAGAAAGTAGAGCCACAGTGGTTAGCTGGCGTAAAGGCATCTCGGACTGAAAGTTGGATATATATGATGATGTCAAGCTGTTGTAGAGCATATATCTAATTCAAAAGTTGGGGGTCGCCGTGCTAGTTTTTGATTTAGAAATTGATATGGTGATGTTTTTCACCTAGTAAAACCAATGTCATTTTCTTCAAACTTTCTCAGGATCTAGCAAATATGAAGTTCTAGAAATGTGAGTCTTAGAAACTAAAGGTCACCTTCCTTGTTGTCCAGAGACTTTAAGAAAACTATTTTTTCAGCACATTTCCGATATAGTTCAATTTTTAATTTACATATTGGATTAGGTCAAACCCGGTTTGAATTTATAATTGCCTGTACATGTATTTGAAAATGACCAGGTGGCGCCACTGTGTATTGTAGGATATGCCTTTAAATGCAATTTGGTGGGAACCCCCAAACTGATTATGCCAATCATCCTCTGAATGATTGAAAGTCTATCACCTTGTCTTATGTAAATTATAATAAATGTAGCATCAACCTTCTGAGAGATAATTTCTCCACCGCCTTTTTCATAAATCTCATATATTCCGACCATTAAATTCACATTTTGATTCATTTTGCACCGAAATAGAATAAATGCTACAGGGAAGTTAGGACCAATTCGCAGACTGTGGTGTTGGTGAAATTGTCAGAAATATGGGCAAATTTAATTCCGGCTTTTCTATGCATACAGACAGGAAAGCGGTGGGTCGGATGATTAAAAAGGATTAGAGTAGTTTGAGTCAGACCAGCGAGATTTCTCGAACTTCAACTCAGGCGGCAATGGACATGTCCGGAATGTATCTAAAAAAAATAATAATAACATGAAATAAAAACACTTCAAAGTGAAGTTCTTGCATGGCGGTAAAAGCTTGTTTTGGGGTGGGATGCGGACTTGCTGGAAATTAGGCAGGAGTTGTTTTATTGGCAAAACATAGGGAAGGGGTAAAAGTGTGAAATGAGATCTACGGGAGCTGTATTCGGAGCTTGATCAACATATATGGTTGTGTGTAAAGATTCACATTTATCCAATCCCCACCATTATATTTTTTCTACTTTCCAGGAAGGTGTTTTTCTGCATATGAGGATCTAATTCCCCATAATACATCCCCCGACCCAAGGGATTGCTTTTCCTAGTGGAAAGGTTTTGAAAAGCTGGATGTGAATCTACTTGCAGAATGAAGTTTCAATCCCGGGGAAAAATAGTCCGTCAAGAGGACCAATGTGTGAGGGGAGTTTCAGAATCATAATCACTTTGTGTCTCCTTGGAATGCAGAAAAGAAGGAATTCCGTTCATATTACATATTCAATGTGTCGTTTGGAGTATAATATGCATTAACGCTGTAAAACGTGGTTCTGTGTTAGAACAAAGCAAACAAATTAGAGGATGAAAGAAATAATGAGTTTAGCATAATCCATGCAATTTTCATGGAAATTGATATTTTATATAGATGCCTAGGAGTCTTCGATTCAACTATCAATCCTCCAGAGGGTCCTTTCCTCTATTAATGTTATTCCTGTATGGTACCCACATACCATCACATAATGAAAAAAAGAAATATCTGTTTGAGGAAGTTAATAGGTGGTAGAAAGGGCTTATGTCTGTTGGTAAGGTAATTAGCTCAAGCGCTTTACGATGTAATAGCACTTTATTACGTTGGGATTTCATAATTCTCGTTACATATGCTGAGAAACTGGACCATATTGAACGTTGAATGTTGCTGCAACACCCACTAGCTGAAAAAAATTACCAATGCTCCTTCTTACATATCCTCGATTATTTCATTCAAAATAATCAGGATTTGATACAATCATAACTAATGGACGCTCTTCCTTGCACCGATCCAAAAGAAACATGATATAAGTGTAAAAAGACTCACAAAGCACAGTGTGCAGGACAGGTAACCTGCAATATATTTTTGTATCATTCGAGTCCAGCTATATACTTATATAGTTCATATCACTATAGGGTGTTATATTGTAGGTAATTTGACTTTACATCTATGAGAAAATATAAGAAAATGAAGGATTTAGTAGTATATTCACCATGGTGTAACATACATAAATGAGAGGCATCATGCTTCGGTTAAAGGGATTAAGGATTTCATATTCCCCCGAGCACTTTTAGGGTTAACAGCATCACGAAGTACTCAAACCGTTTGAGTAGAACACTTTAGATCCACGATGACTTCCTTATCCTCTGTTTTAGATTGTTGGATTGCACTTTATTATATAAATGACTCTCAAGCGTTTGACTTTGAGGAACGGTGGTTCAAGGTATCAAGAGTTTTCAAGTCAAACTTAAAGATAGAAATATTCGTAAACAAGGCTAGATTATAACAGTTTAAGGTCACCCTATTATCAATTAAGGATTTGATTATCTCATTTGCTGCTTAGAGACCTGGAAAGGAGCAGTGTCAATTTTTGTTAAAGGCATGCTCAAATATAATGGTGTTTCTTGAACTAATGCTGTCTTCTGTCCTAAACAACATTCTCATATATATCTATGTTGAGAAGTTTATACTGTACAAAATTACAGAATTATGATATATGAGGCAGGTTCACACAAGAGATCTTATCATGGCACACGCTAGATGAATAAACTGGATGCAAATAATGACTGCTTTATGCATATTTATGGAAGAATAGGGGACGTTAAAGGCCTCGTCCTTCGCCGAAAGGTTGCATCAGTCTCTATAGGATTGTGTTCTCCTGTAAAACATGCGAGACAATAATTACGCGCTTATTTCAGGAACCCAAGGGTGTTATGTCGCTATAAGAAATATGATCAGTAAAAACTGAAGTAAATATCGATCCAGCAAACCACTATAATACACATCCGTAAGAATAAAAGATTGACTGTAAAGCTGAAGCCGGACATTTCTTCTCGAAAAACAGGTCTGAGAAATTCGCGGAGGCGCATTGTTAAACAAGACCGTGAGTCAATTTTCTCTGTCAATTCTGTTCCCAAGTGGTGCTTGGAGATGTCTCACTGTTAAGTGTTTTCGGCTGATGGATCATGGTTCATGAAACACATCCTTTCTTACCGTTATCAGAGTGCCATCTCCGTCAAGTGGCGTTTACACCTGCCGACGAATTGGGACGCGATTGTGGAATTTGGCACCAACCGCCGACTATTTGATACTTTTCGATGGACGACATAAATCTCCAGTATAGTACAGTCGTGCTTCTAGCAATTCCCCATTAACTATGTGTATTTTGACAATCATTAATATGTGGTTATCATTTATTGTTTTTTCTTAGCATAATCAAGATTGTGTTACTCTCTTCATCTTGTGTTACTATCTTCAGTTACTGAAATTGAAGCCAGTCTACCCTTGGGTCTATCAGTATCATTCTGTTAGATCCATCTCTTAGTCCTTGTGGCTTTTTACGTTTACTTGATTTGTCCCTTGGGATAGATTTAGCATTGGGAAAAAAACTTTCGTTCTAAATATAGACCTTTCAGGATTTCCGCAAAGAGAGCTACTTTCATGAAAGTAGGCATTGATTTTCCTCAGACAGTTTCCGAAGTCGATGTGACCTATATTTTACGTTCTTCTTTTTACACTATCCTGTTGTGATCTGCAAATCAGAGGTTACTTTAGCCAGACGAGCCGCCTGCCGCCTGCCGCCTGCATTTCTAGTCTGAAGTCCTTTATATTGGCAGCTGCACGGCAATCAGTGCTGGAAAGCTGACTCTATCATTTTACTAATGGTCGACCTCTTAGTTTCTTATTAAAATCGCCAGGTCACAGCTTCTCTGTCGGGAGGCTTTTCACAACCTGCCATTTCCATATGATAGCACCACGTGTGAGAGCGCTGACGAAGTATTGCGCCTAGATTGGCCGCCACCTCTGTCTCCACTGTGTTCTGACGAAGAGGTTCACTGTAAAAAATTTCCTGGGAATTTTACGGTATTTCCCAGGCAACTGGGGTGCCAGGGAAATACCGTAAATTGTATGGGTGACCGTAATATATTTTTGACCGTAAATTATAACTGTCCTAGACTGTATTTTCCTAACGGTTTAAACCTGTAATATATTTCAGACCATGAATTTTCACTGTAATAAACTGTATTTTGAAAACGGTTCAGACCTGTAAATACAGAGGAGCAAAGCTGTATGAAATATACTATATGCACAGCCCTTCGTTATACATAAACCAGAAATCTTGTTATTGAGGTTCTTGAGAATTGTTATATGTAGAGGGCCACCTATAGAGTATGTGTACAGAATTTCTGAAATTTCAAACCTCCAACCCCTCCTCCCAAATTTTTATGCAATTGATCAAAGAAAGAGCATATATGCAGAATATCCTAAATCCTTGACCCTCCAATCCCCCCCCCCCCCCCTCAGTGCACATGGCATTTCATGAATGGCCCCTAGGAGATTATGAATATAAAAGTGAAAATTTTGTATTGGCTACCATCATATATTCTCTATCGGCCTATTGGCTTATCAGTATCATTTTTTTTTTTTTTTTAGTAAGTTTATTATTCTGGATATCCTACTAGGGTTCATGTACAACCCTATTTTCAGTAGGCTCCAGGGCCATTTTCCTTTCTCTCATTGTGTATGCTATAAGATCAAGAGTAACATATATACAAAATAAGATAGTTTTAATCTTACATACATTATATCAGTAAGCTGGACATTGATATAATTATTAACAGTTATGAGATATATACAATGATGTGTGAGATGTCAATGTCATTACCATGATTCACCATACTATGAGTGTGGGTGGGGGGTTTTGGCTGGGGATCCCTAGAAAGAAACCAGATACGCTTATTTCAGTAGGTTAGTCTTAAGGCAAGGAGACCTTCTTTGGTGTACTGCTTGAAATTATCATAGTTATCTATTTCCCTCTTATCTGATGGTAGTTGGTTCCATATATATGTTGTTTTGTAGTCAGCACTTCTTCTATATGATTCTAGTTTAAATCTCTTCTCAGTTAGTCTCGGCCCCTGGCCCCCTCTGGTTATTCTTTCGGTCTTATCTAAATTTTCCTCATCTTGGCTAAGTTTGTAGGCATAGTTAGCAATATGTGCTTCCCTTCTTTCACATAGAAGATTGATTTTGCATTCACTATGGATTCTCTTCGTGTTTGTTCTGAGTGGTACTCGAAGGCATGTTTTAAGTGCCTTGTTTTGGATTACTTGCATCTTTTGAAGTAAGTCTCCTTTACAGTGGTGTGTGAAGATATCCCCATATTCCAGAAAGGGTAGGACTTTGGCTTTATAAATTTTGATTGCCTGTTCTTTTCCTAGATATTTCCTGATTTGGCCTAATAAGTATGTTTTGTGCCCTGCTTTCGATATTTGATTATTAATGTGGTCTTCGAATGTTAAATTTTGATCCAGTTTCACCCCCAGATAGTTAAAGCATTTTACTTCCTCTAAGTTCCTATTGTTCATTAGTATTGCTGGGGCATTATGCATTGAGAGCTTTTGATAGGTGCCGAAATTCATTAATTTGGTTTTTTGGACATTTACTGTTAATTTGTTATTCACACACCACCTCTGTAAGTTTGTGATGTCTTCTTGGAGTTATTATCAATGATATTTCAACATTTAAGTTTTTCAACTCTAATTTTATTAGTTCAAACTATTTTACAGGAATACTCATCAGAATCTGACAGTACAAGGCTGCATTTGATATAGTAAGATGAAGTCAATCCTACATATGTTTTAGAAATATCCTATGAAAGTGGTGTCTAATCCCCTTTATGATATTGATGTCATGACAACTTGAGAATAAATGTGCTTTAAATGGCAGGAACTTCACAGGAGATCGATGAATATCTATTACACATTTTGATGAAGTTAACTCTTGCATTTTATTTTCCACTTTGATTTGTTGCTGATATTGGAGTTAATCTAAGTGTATCTAATATGTCCATATTTACAGATTTATACTGTAAACTGACCGTAGATTGGATATTGAATATTTTTACAGTTGAATACCGTTTTTTGGTATCAAATATATACGGTATGGAACTGTGAGTAAGATTACAGTGATATACCGTCAATGTTTACGGAAGTATACTGTATATTTTACGGAAGCATTTTTTTATCAAGAAATATTCACAGCCCACCAAATTGATAATAAATTTTATCATTATGGTTACTTTATTCAAAATAAACACAGAAGGAAACAATGATATGTAAAAATAGCTTCTAGAGTAAGAAATATCACACTCTCCAATTATAAGTCCAGGTCAGATGAAAGTTCTGCAGAGAGAGGGACAGACACTTACAGATTATGGGTGAAGGTGGCCGTGGATTTAACCCAACCAGAGCTGATGTAATGTAGCTCTGGTGGCCAGTGTAGATTTCACCGAGGGTCAAGCGGAGCAAGATAGTAACTTGGAGCAAATGGCATGTCTATCATCGACGAATGAGTATGGAAATATAAATAACAATTAAAATGTTTGCCTAATATTTCTTCGTTTGATCATTTTCTGTAACCCACTTGCATCCCGTCAATTTGGCATTTCTGCAACTGACTAGGGTCCAAATAGATCAAACACCAGTGGGTGAATAGAGTGTTTCGGTCTCAAGTGATCGGTCATGGTCATTTGGGCACACCTCTAGGACACTGAGACACTGGCCTTCTAATCCTTTCCCAATATCGCCGTGCACGCAGATGGTGAATGGTTAGGGTTTTTTTCCAGTGCTCAAGCTCAAAGTCTATATGACCACTTTAATCTTTGTTCAGAGTATATGAGCGTGTGGCACACACTAAAAACAGAGGCGAGTTTGTGACGTTGTGAGTTTGTTACCAATAAATCATCCGTTCTTCTCTTAAGCGGACATATCTTGTAACGATCATGTAGGTCTTGTACTGATAATGCTCTAGGACCTTCCCTATGAGCTATTCTTACCCCTCTATTTTGTAGTCTTTGCAATTTATCTTTTTATTTCACTGTGCTTGAGTCATGTAATAAAGATGTATAATAAAAAAAAATTAAAATAAAAAAACAGAGGCGAACATACTCATATACTCTTAACATCTCCTCAATTATTACACCAGGGGTAATGATAGGTACATGACCTGTAGTTTGATATGTTTAGATCAATAGTCATTAGTAGTTACTGTAGTTACTGAGCCCGTCGTGACATCCATCCGAAGTCTTTCATACGGCCCAACGAAGGCCAAGATGAGCGATTCCAGTTTAAAGCACAGAAATACTTTCTACGTTCTGAAAACTATGCTTGGTACCTCTACACATTCTTACCACCCCTTTTCTTCATGTCACTTAACTCCTGCTCCTCCAATTTGATTGCTTATTTTTCCAGGAAAGTGCTTCCAATCCATTTCATGTCTCAGAAAGCCCCATCCCCTTTTACCCTACGATTGATTTATTTAGGTTGACTCTTTCCGACAGTGTGGTTCTTTCTGGAAATCGTTGTGTCTTTTATAGTCTGATTTTCCATTAGATAATTTTTCTAATTTTCAATGAGGGATTACATCTTTCTCAATCGTGGCTGATAAACATGTGGCTGAGGAAATTATCTCCCATCTCCCTTCTAGCAGAATTACCTTTTTCTGCAGGAGTCAGTATTTCTGTAATAAGTTTATGATATCACTCCCTGTAGTAATACTTCTACCAGAATCGATGAAAATTAGAGTTATTGTTTTTCTTTTCTTTTCAGGTTTATTGACTAGAATATTATTGCATTAAGTAACGGTCTTCTGTGTGACTAGTCCTTACAAAACAAGTGGACATTTAACATAATGCAGACATTACAAGGCAGTACGTCAATACATGTAACATGAAATATACATTACAAAGACAATACATCTGACAATGCTCAAGGCAAAACAATTGCTTCTTATACACCACATACATACAAACTGAATTTTCATCTTATATTTCCATATTTCTTTCATCAAAACGTAAAGGACATGGCTACTTAAACCATAGTTTTGGAAGCCGTTTCCTGTAAGTCCATAATGTGGACAAAGTCGTAGAATCCCATTTTCTCGATTACAGAATATACAAAGTATCACCATGATTTTAATTTGCATGGTCGTATTCTCTGCGTAATTAACGCATCATAATATCCGGGCGAATGCTAGAATATCACGTATTGTCAACTACGAAGAGAATATGATCATGCAGATCAAAATCATGGTAATGCTGTTTTTTAAATAAAAGTTATCAAATGAAAGTAGCCGCCGATCATCTCGCGCACTACTTTGCAGGATAGGGACTTTTTCCCCATATCCTCCTCAGGAGAATATGGGTTTCAATCTTCTACTCATAAGGTTTAGTATGGAGATTCCGTATTAGGTGAATGATGAATCGAAATACCGCAAGTAGATCCATGGATAAACTGCACCTGATTCACAATGAACAATGTAAGAGGGGTATAGAGGGGTCAGAAATCATTCTCTTATTTACCTTGTCATCTTCCCCATCTGCCACTTCCTCCCATTAGTCCCTCTGCTTTACACTTGCTTTCCAACCCACCCCACCAGTGCTCACTTGACCCATTTCCCCTTCATCCTGATTGTTTACCACAAGAGAAGTGAGCAACTACTCCAGTACACTGCTCTGCGAATTTGTTCTCCTGATACCCATAAACATCTTCTTCACCCCACCCCGGTCATGTATCATTTATCATACGACCTTACTACCCTCTGCCTTCTCCTAGTGGTGTGTACAGAAACCCCATTCAGCGGCTTATAAATCTGTGTGCCTCGTGCATCTCAGGTGACCTTCTGGCCCACTCTCCATACAGATCCCCTGTTACCCTACATTAGGCGAGGCATGGACTAAGCATGTACAGGGAGATAGATCCTCGAGTCCCAGAGATGCCGCCAAGTAAAAGCTCCCCGGCCACCACTTCGTCCGTGAGGTCATGAGCATGATGTAAGAAAGCATTTATTCACCCCCCTGATAGCCCCTCTTTTTCTCTAATTACCATATGTATCCAACTCCATGTATCCCACCATGTCCTGCCTCAACTGCCAGACATTTCTTCATTTCTTTTTAAGCTGCTCGACCTAAGCACCCACAAATGTTTATTTCTCGCCACGTGGTCTGTTGGTACTAGTGTTTAAGGGCTGGAACATCCACCAACGCCGACGCATAATTCTAACCTCTCGACCACCTCTCGTTTTTGCCAAAACGGGTGTTCTGTTTCCACCAGCATAACTTTTTACTTAAACCTTTTCCACCTGCGGTTTTCTATTGAGAAATAAATACATTAAACTTCAGTTTAAACATGGTTAAGCCTACATAATCAAGCACCACCTGATGACTATTGATAAGACGATCTACAGTCGTCATCTAGTGTAAACGTCGGGATGAACTCTACTCAACGCCCATGGAGTTTTTCCGGGTTTTTTTTAAACTAGATGAAAAATGAACGTTAGCCATCCAAACATGATTTGACTCATTTTAGGAAATGGAAATACTACTTTAAATGATTTTACTGCAAAGCAGTTTCTTATTTCCTTTTAGAGATTTGACTGGCGCAAACGTTGAGAGAACGTGAGAACATGACATTACTAACTCCCCCCGCGACCCTTGTTGTATTGCTTTAGGATCGCATTCTGTCAAAACAGCTTGCATTCAATACTGTTTCGCATTCCTCGTTCATCTGGCATCTCGAATATGAGTCTCATGGATCGGAATAAGTTCTTTGCTAAGGGAACGGACAGTCTGAAGGCATCTCTGGAAAAATTGCGTTCATGCCCTTTAGTATTGAACTTTATGGCATTGGCAGCGACTTAGAAGTTGGCAGGAAGGCACATTTAAGGCAGTCCCAGCTCGATACATATTTTGTGTATTTGGTGGGAAGTAAGTCTGCCAGACCTGTAAGTCAAAGTTCGCGAAGTTTCCAGACATAAGGTTTTACTTGGTTTAGTACAATGTGCGGTATTGCAATATGTATAGGAAAGAGAAATAGAAGCAATAGAAACTAAGAATTGTTATAGAAGAAAATTTATATATAACAATCATATAACGAAAGAATTGTTTGCCCTGAAGATGTCTGAATCGAAGAGAGTTGCACAAGTGGACAAGCCCATAACAATATAATCATCTTTTTAATGTTATGGGGAGCTAAAAGATTATAAAAGAGCTAAGAACATTGCTTTTGGTGTAGGTTTTAGGTTCAAGGTTTCTATAGTTTGGGTGTATTCATGCTGGTTGCCTCCGCTATCTCCATGCATCTCCAGCGCAGTGCTACAGTGCTAACGGTCAAGGTCACAGTAGTTGCTACTGGTTTATTTAATATTTTGCCACATTGCAGACATATCCGGGAATGGTTCAGAACAATGCTGTTTATTTGGATATATGAGTACATAAACACACGTAGAAGCACCACTCCCGAGATTCTTTATAAAAAAAGATCGGCCACCAATTTCATTGCCTCAGGGGCTTCCTTTTTCTAAAGAGTTAGATAGATATAGATACTACTTGAATGTTCCATTGTATGGTGAACAAATTGTCAAAATCCACTAATTTCCAGTGGCGCGAATCACACCAGGAAGAAGCATGCAATACAACCATCACTACACATCTACGCACTGTGGCGGTTACAAAGCCCCAAAGTCCCTCAATACTCCCAGAGTACTTTAATATCCACCGATTACAAGTCTCCATACTTAACCTATAAGGACTGTGTAATTCACCTAGTGGAGATTACGAGTGCTTGTAATCTCGGCCCCACACAGAACGAAGATACCGAAAAAAGTCTCTTGTGTACAAAATAACGCGGTTGAATATCAGTGTTTATTTAGCCTTCTCTTTGATAACTTAAATTTGCAATGCTAAATAATAAATTCAATATAAACAGGTTTGAGATACAAGGTGTCATAATCTCCTAGGACTAGACTCCTTGTAATATCTCCGCATTCGCTCGGATATTACTATGCGTCTATTCCTCGGAGAGTACAGCCGTTTGTACCTGAAACCAGTTAGGAGTGTGTCTGTATAGATCTGCACTAATCATACGCGATGGGAGAAGTACGGGCAAATAATCTATTAAGACTAGATTATTTGCAAAAGGTCTTCCAAAGATAACATAATTCATAGTACATTAAGCTGGTCAGACTTTATGGAAGACATTTAGTCGTTAGTATCAAGCCTCAGTCCAGCAAGTTAAGATCTTATTTAACTTTTGAGTGTTGGAGTGTGTCGTGCGTACCATATTTGGACCCTACAAAAGCAGAACTTTGTAGAAGTGGATAGTTGACGAAGTGGATTTCATAGACAATAGTCATTTGTTGTATTTATTATCCTTCTTCTCTTTAATTTTAACCCAGACATTTCCAAATTATCGGGTATATCATTGGAGACTATATTTTGCTTTCCAACACAAATGGACAATTGCTGTAGCTGAGATTTCAACGTAAAAAGGTATTGATGAAACATGAGTGTGAGATAAACACAACTGTTATATCTGATACAATAGATTAACTAAACGCGATATTTCTGTTAGAGAATAAGACACTTATGGAAAGAAGACTTTGTTAGGAAATAAGATCTAATGTGAAATAAAACTTACTCTATAAAAAAATATAAAAAATTAAAGTTTTGAAATTTAGACTGCAAACGTTACATACAATTATAGTGAGAGTTGGTGTTCATTCAGCTCGGCCACACCTCCGGTCGCCTCTCCTTCCATACACTTCTCTCAGGGTCAAGTGGACAGGCTGGAGACAGAGATGTTTCTACCGCGTGTCCACAAGCTTTATGGTGTTAACAGCTGGCCACGATGCCCATCCTTTATTTCTATTGATTTCTAGTCCCGGGAACGCCCAACACTGACATCAGCTGGAGCATTCTCCGACTTTCGGCCGGTTCAACAGGCCACAGCGCCTGCTTAGGAACGCCACCTGCAGAGGGCGCTAGGGTTCCCACCGCTGGGCATTGTGGGAGGTTGTCGTTTTATGGGCCAACTCACTTATGACTGCCCCATTCCCTCAGTCGCCATCAACTGACATTTGGACATTGCTAAAGGCCTACTGTTCATCACTTTGTTTTTGTCTACCTTTCCCTTTTCTATCTTCCTTTTTTTGTAATCCCATTAGCTTCTAATTTGTATAACATGCTTAGGTTTTATAACAAGCCTCCATTTTGTTATCCTCTTGATGTATATTTATTTTCCTTTGGCTATCCTATTGGTACTGTGTTTCCATTTCCTCTGATTCTCTCAGTGCATCTTTTATTCTGCGCCACTCAGAAACACACATTTCCCATCGCTTCTTCTCATTCCATCTCTAGCTCTGTGTAGGTGTGTCGATTTTGTGGGACCCTACTGTACGTACCCTTAGTGAAACTAGTCGTATATAAGCCTACTTCAGCAAGGGTTTCTTGTTAAAGGTTGCTAGTCCCAGTAGGTTGCTAGAGGACCCGCTGCCAAGTCTCCCACTTGTGTGCTGCTGCCTCAGTATTCCTGATGGCACTTAGAATACAGTTTCTGTCTGTCAGTCTCCCACTGTAACATTACTGCTCGTCATAACACACCACAGACCTCTCCTGGCTCTTCCTCCGCCTTGCTTCTTATAAAAGCCCCAATAGAGTTGCCATTGTGAGACCTGAGTTTAGGTAATCCCCATTGAGGGCGCCACTCAGCCCTTTGTTGTTGATAAAAGGAAAATGCCAGCGTCCAGCTGCGGCAAAGGAGGAATACTTAAGATGTACCCCTCCAGCTGTCATTGGTCCAAGCCGGCTTGTTAGCTCAGGGTGTATCAATGTGCATGAATCTGCATCAGATAAATTCCCCTATGGCCATAGCATCCATGTACCCTTTTGAAGAGGCTACTCAGAAGTTCGCCAATAAGGAAGTTAAACCCAGTAATCTGATACTGAGAGACTGTGACATGTCAAGTAACTCCATTCCTGTATCCCTCCAGTTATTCCTGAAGGAACACTAGCACGTTGCTCTAATATGTGGCGTTTTCACCTGCCGACGTAAACCCCACCGATAAACCGATACAAAAGTCGGTTGGTGTTGTTTGACGAGGCTTAGCATCAGATTTTTTTTACCAACCACGGTGTTTTAACAAATCCTAATTGTACATAATCTATGACTGCACTGCAAAAACGTGGTTGATGCTCACTGACTTTCGGCAGTTAAATGTAGAGCATCACTCAGTGAGCTTTGATTTCGTTGATTGGTGCAGAATCGGTCAGTGGTGCTACATTGCATCAGGCAGGTGGAAAAAGGCGTTGACCATTTCTGTTTCCACCTGATGGTTATGCACTTAATCTGTCGCATAGTCAGTCAGTGGTGCGAAATGCCATAATCGGTGGTCATTATCGGCAGGTGAAAACGTCACATTACAGTAAGGATGTCTGGACACAGGAGTACAGGGTGCAACTATAAGCAAGCAAATACTGATTTTATTGATGAACACGGTGGCTTCTATTATAAAAATTCCAGGGGTAAGGACTGCAAGCTTGGCTTTTTCACCCTGTGCTGTGATTGGCTGCTGAACCATCAGCCAATAGGGGATGACCAGTCTCATGCTTATGGTAGTGCTGATGACAATAACATATAAAAGTGCCATTAAGAGCGCCCTGCCATGATGTAGGAATTAAAGCGAGTGATAATGGGGGTAATGTGCCATTCAAAATATTGCAACTGCAAACACTAGGGAAGCAGGAAAATAATCCAGCTTGGTGACTGTTCGAATTCAGACATTTTGTTTACTAATAAATACAGGCAATTTTGGTGATTACTTTCTTCTCATAGAGACCAATATCACTTGCCTACAATAGGGATGTATAGACCTGAGTTTTACAACTGCTTCATAATGGGAAGGGGCAAGGCCTAGGCGTGTGCCTCTTCATCATCCATAGGTTCCAGGGTCAGGTCAGGTTCACAGTTCAATAGGGAGCACGACCCGGGAGTGAATGTCATTTCTGGGTTTTGTCTCTGTAGATCAATAGCAATATGGAACGAAAGTCGCATAGAACTTCACCTAAAAGTGTCCTGGTCTGTATATTAACTGATTAATTGTTGAAAGGTGAATTTCAAAAGGTTCTCAGATGATTAATTATATGTATGGTGTGTGTGTTATATGCTGTCATAGATAGATGACCAGAGACGTTTAGTGGTAGACGATTATAAAACTTTCCATAAATGATGTCCTGGTATTATATCAGAATGATTACGTGTGAATGAATACACACTCCTATCCTCCGCATGGTTAACACGTAATAATCTCCGAGAGTGTGTGAGGATATTGCGTAGAGTCATCTACGAGGAGGATACACACACACTTGTATCAAAAACAGGTTCTTATTGTATTTATCATTCAGCATTACAAATGACAGCATTGTACAGGGTGGATGATATAGGAGATATGCTTCCTTTTATTCTCTAAATCATATTTGATGTAACAAAAGATTGAGCTTATATGCTTCAGAGAATGTCAGCTAATACTAGCATGTAGAGTTGTATGGAACTATATGGCACATATTCTCCGGGCTTATTTATCTACTTCCCCCACCTTCGTCAATTATTTAACCGCAGTCAGGACACATGATTCCTTAAGACATCGTTTCTTGATTGTACAATAAGAATATCTTTGAATAAATAATCCTCGGAGTCTTATAAAAATTTAGGAGACATGTTGAAACAAAATATATATGAATAGGGTAGATGTAAAGAAATAATGTGGCTGCCAGTCTATCCAGTTTACCCAGTCACAAGTCATCCTTATAGGATTAAAACATGACGATTAAGTATTTCCACTAAACCTTATTTATGATAGACTCTCGACACTGTGGAATTCATGTGATTCACAGGGTGTTTGTCTGAGGCAAATCCTGTTGGGATTCTCTACTGGAACACAATACCTTTGTCTGAATTATAGGGATCCATTTCCCTAAGACAGGTTTCTCCCCTGCAGTTGACGGCGACGATTACCTCTAACGAGGTAGAGAATCCCAAGAGATTTTAATTCTTAACACATTTAATATTTATTGGGGGATTTTGTGGAGACAAGTGTACCCACAGCTGACTAAGTACCCAACCCTAGCCAATAGGAGGCCAGCAAGCAGGATCATATGTCTTTTTCACACACCTAATGTCACCTCATCTTAGACTCATGTGTCCTCAAGTAAAATCCCACTTAAGAACAAAATTACAGAAATTATTTTGGCTAAGTTTTGGGGTTTGTGTTTTTTTAATTCGAACTGCCCTCTTTCTCTATTCATCCTCATTATCAGTTACATGTTAATTCTTTTTCAGATATGAATTCGTCATACTTTTACTACATATAGAAATTGTTGCTATCATAAAATCTACACGATCCTGCGATGAACAATGGAATATCCTTTTAGTTACAAGTGTTTTTGACTGAATTTTAAAGTGTGTGATAAATCTCCACAGAAAGACATCCTACCAGAATTTGATACAGCATCTAAGGATTATATGTAAATATCACTTTGACTATTCCTGTGCCGCCTTCTATATGGACATACGGCCTTCACTACAGATTATTCACATTATCTTTGGTGTGACTATCATCTGATGTTTCCACCAGCCAACGAATAGGGCACCGATAATTTGGCTATTGTGCAAAAGTCTGCAAGTGGTGGCACTTGAGGAGTCTAATAATCGGCGACACTGATAAACACGCCATTTCCACGATTGATTTCCCTACCTTAGCAAAGATTGAAGACCTGACAATTAACCCTTCCTATACCACAGCCGAGTGTATACTTCAAATAGATACACTGGCCGGGTTCCTTTATGTGCAGAGAGGGTTAACGTGAAAATCATCGTCAGTAACAGAAAGGCTCTGTTTTGCAGGTAAAAAGTGGAGGTGGATGATTGAGCCAGAGTAGGAATCATCTGCCTGCCACAAATCAAATGTACCCCGCTTTAATTCAAGTTATCAGTGATGGAATGGTTGATGCCAATTTGCGTAATCATCAACCTGGAAATTGAAATTTAGGCCGCGCACTCACTGCTTCGGACACCCTCCAACATGGCTACGACATGGCTAAAAATCAAAATGCATGCATCTTAGCAGTGTTAGAAGGTTGAACATTTCTGTGTCGCAGTGTGTCAGAGGACTTCACTGAATTCCCAGATGGGACCCATGGCGAAAGGTTGACAGTTCATTGTCATAGTGTGTTGGTGTGTGTCGGAACGCTTGTCTTAGTGTGTCGAAAGTTCTATGGATTCAGGTAAAGGTGGCAAAAAGTTGGCGCGTGGTGCCAAAACCCAAGAATCTTTTTGATAATCCTTTTCTCTCGAGACCAAGAGACGATTTTCGGCTAACTTTATATAACACTTATAAACGACCTTTTGCCAGGTAGAATAGCCTTAGCTGAACGGGTTTGAATATTATTAAACGAAAACGCTCATCCAAGGTATCCTTGTACAGTAGAAGACATAAGTTATTAAACAGGCCCCAGAATCGTCAGGTGGAAACGCAGCATTAGTTGTCATCTGTTTCCCATCAAGACTGTAGCAGGGTTTTCTTGGATCATTGTTTATTCATCAGTTAGGACTGTACGGTGGACTTTCCGTCAGGGCCATGCCGTTGCTCGCCTGTTTCTAAAGAGATCATTTATTACCGAAGGTCTTGACTGAGTACAGACGAGACTTCTGGGAGCACACATTAGCTACCGCAATAAATACAAGCAGAGACTGATTTCCCAAGGTTCATCAATTTCTCGGCTTAGAAAAAACGCCCAGGTTCCTTCCCCTGTGCCTGTGTTCCTTGAGAGTAATTAATTCTTCTTCATAAAATTACCACTGTCCAACTGCTTCATCCATCATAGCAAAAATACCATGCTTTACTACAGTCTGGCTTCGTGGAACCTAATTTGCCAAAGTCCTAAAGCCTGCCTTAATGGATGCTATAGCAACCATCAAACGAGTTGATTACATCCTTAAATCTGAAGTTCAATGGGTTGAGAATCAGGAATGTTCAGAAAACCTGGATAATGTACAGTGATACATAATATACAGAATACCATAAAATAAATTTCCTGGGGTGAAATGGTTCTATGGAACTCTGGGAGCTCTAAAGAAGGAACTGCATCGAAATTCCTAGCCACTGAAAATACGCCATGACTTTTGGTTGCGGCATAATCTCACGAGGTATGAGATAAACACCTCTTACCTCTAAGGTCTCCCAGTTTATCGGAACCACAGTCACAGTTATATTTATAAAAGGAGTGTAAAATACCAATGATCTAGCCGCTGGAATGCTTTACCTATAGAGACGAGAAGTAAGATTTATAATGTATGAAATTGGCAATACATGCCATTAGGAAGTATAGAAGGAAAGTTCTACGGTACCAAAATGACTTGGGGCACTTTGAGACTCTAATGGGTTCAGTGTACCCTAGGATAGATAAAAGTATTTTTTTATATTTAAGCTGAGCCATCTTTATTGTCAGTATTTTTCCATAGATTCTATAATACATGTGAATATCCCTCGTAGTTAACGTGCATCAATTCCACATTGTTCAATTATTACACTGCACGAGAACCACCACTTTACATACATATGCACCCGGCGTATATAGGTATGCTTTTGCGTATACAAGGTTGTCCTATGTGTATACGCCTTATCTGTAGGCGCCTGATTCATATACACACCTTATACATATGGTATTATAGCCAATATTAATGTAAAGATATCTTAATATAGATACATATAACCAGAGTGGCAAGTTTGGCGGAAAATATCAATAAAAACAGGGTTTATTCAATAATATATTGGGACTTACCCCTGGCTACACATCAAAATATACATAGGCTAAGATTAAAATAATTAATTATATAACGAGGTAAGATTAAAACATGTGTAAAAAGTACAAGGTTTAGCAGCGAAATGAACTGTTATCCAGGTGTTCGTTACCATGTTACCTTTAGTTACCGCATCAGATACCTAGATACATAACAATGACGTGAGCTGATGCGAGCTGCTCTTTTACCGCAGTGAATAAATATGTGTACCTCATTGGCTTAATTTATATATACATAAGCGAAGTTATATAATAATTTATTACCCACCTAATACGGAGTCTCCATGCTAAGCCTATGGAGCCTACAGATCGCTACTGAGTAGAATACAGACCTCCTGAATTTCCTAGGAGAATACCGCTTTTTGGGCCACCTGACGGGCATTATGGGAACTAATGTATATAAACAATACAATGGCGCTTGGGTCGAATTTCTAATTATTTACAAGATATTTTTCCTTTCAATTACTCGAAAGGTGAGCAATAAGTACAACATTACCACAATTTCGATCTGAGTGGCCGAATTCTCCTTGTAGTTGACACTACGTAATACCCCGTGATATCGCTCGGAGTTTTACTTCGCGTTAACTACGCGGAGGATACGGCCACTCAGATCGAAATCGTGATAATATTGTGTATATATATATACGCCTGATTCTGTTGTATTTGCACCACTATCCATTAGTTCCGATTTCTGCTACTTGGGGACACCACTGGTAGCATATTTCATTTCCCATTAACCATCCAAGTCTGCATTTTATGAAAAACGCAATCTTATTTTACCAATTTATTTCATAAAACCTTTACAAAACCTTATTGAGTATAAATTGATTAATTACACATAGTAAACCCTGCATTATGTGGGGTTTTTTTACTGTTTTTCTAATAGATTTTACTTTCAAACCCCACTCCTCTACATCTACATACCAGGGGGGGTACCTTTTTTTATCAGTATACATATATGCCAAACGTATATAAAGTGTATATGCCTGGCGTATGCATGTTGCACAGAGGATATTTCCTCTCGTATACGCCTTGTGTGAAATACAGCCATGACGCGTCTGTATTTAAAAGGAAACAGTCTTGTATACGCTTCATATGCTGGCATGAATTATGGGCGTATATATATGAAAGCAAGTCAATTTACAGCCGATACATGCACTTCCGCGATTGCGTATATAGGAATAAACTGGTGGTATTCACGCAGTGTTAGATCATCCAATACAGTTCAAATAAAAAGTCTAGCTAAGTTTTTAATATGATAATAAACTAGGATTGCCTATTATCATTGTAAATGTTATTGAACCTTCAACTGGCTTTATGTAGACCTTTTTGCTTAATTACTCGCCCGTTGATTTGCCATCAATTAACTAATGAAGGCATTCAATCACTATAGAATATGTATATGATTGCCATCATTTCAATTGGTATTCATAGTAGTAATGTGTCCCTTCTGTATGTAGCGCCAGAGAAATGAGCAGGGTGGCGTACTTCAGCCTATGTCTGGCCTTTAGGGAAATACAGAGTACGTCATCATCGTGACGTCATTATCGTGACGCAAGCTATCCCATGATGCAACTCCCTGAGCTGTCCCGACGCGATGTACATGTACTTGGCATCGGACCACAGAAACTTCGGGAAGTTATAGCAGTGATACAAAATTATGAAATATATGTTCGATTGAATTTATCTTTGAATGATAAATTTCTGGCAGCCTTTCAAGATCCTTTGTGGGCGATTAGTAAGATATGGGAATTATGTAATCGTGGAAAGTTCTGTAAGGATCTCATTGTGGGTAAAGGGAGAGACGGGGTTTGGAATTTACGCGGGAGATCAAACCAGATTAAAGTTATTTCTTTAGAAAAATCATAAACTACTTCAGGGTTATGTGCTGAAATTCGTCAGATTATCTCAATTAATTATAACTCTTAGAAGATGTCAACGAGAATATTATATACCCCCCTTTCATTATATGTCATACTATATGTATACATGCATTTAATCTATATAGACGGTCGATAGTAATTTTCACAATTTCCTGAAGGGATTATATGTAACCATCAGATGCCACCTTGACTATTCCACTCGATTTTTCACTTTGGCTTTGGTGTCAGAGCGAGCATGAAGTGCATACATCATCAGGAATTTCTGTAGTGATGGATTATTGTAGATTTAATATTCCTGGCATGGCCTTTGCATGGGCCTGTCTGTCTCTCTGTCGCTCTGTATGTGTGTCTGACCGTCTTATACAAGATTACGAGGTACAATTTCAAATTTCCAATAAGAGAAACTGTAAGATTGTCTGCAGCACCTTTCACCAAAGCAATGTCTCCACCTTCCATCTTCGTATGGAGATCTTCAATGGGTTTATTTGTTTTGGGCAAGATTTGTAATGTGCATTCATGGCTACTATTCTGAGTCGAGGAAACTTGTGATTCCAAGTAAAACCCTGTATAATGTAGGAATACGACCTTGAAATTAGAATATACGAAAATATTGTTCCTTTGTAGTAAGGATTGATTGATTGATAAATCACCTCAGTACAATGATGAGACCAAAGAGACGTATTTCTCTTTCGGATACTTGCTGTGTAAATAAATCTTTTTTAAGCATCAAATGTGATGATATATATTGTGGTTACACTGAGAGTCAAAAAAAGGCAGAGCTTGCCGCCATCAGGATTCTCCCGCCATGCAGGTAGATGAGGATGAAGAATGAAACTAACATTGAGACAATTTCTTCATGAATGGAGAGAAGTTATATCCAATGACAATGTACAGGGCCCTGTTGAATAAGAAAATTATCGCTTTCAAGGTTCAGCGAGTGAGCGGGTGAGCGTACTGGACATATATATATATAGTGGTGGTACATAAGTACCTGATGATAATGGATATATATATATATATATATATATATATATATATATATATATATATATATATATATATATGTATATGATGATACATATGTTATCAAATAGTGTCAGAATGTAAATAAATTTCAGTAGACTTCGGTGGTCTTACATACTTGTGTACACTGGTATGGAGTTTGATACAGCGATTAACAGAATGTTAGCTTAGATACAAGCACAGTAGTTCCTCAGGATATTGGGTTCAATTATCCGAGTCATTAACTTTTTTTCTAATATGTGATTTAAGTATACGTTTCGATTCCATTTTTTTGGAGGTCACAGTCAAGTGAGTTCCATGGTTGTGTTGCTCTGTAGAATGGGGATTTTCTATATTTTTCATTTGTTGGTAATCATTGGCCATGTTAAAATATTTGTATATGTTATAATGCGAATCATCTTACTTTTTTTATTCAATGAAAAACAAATACAAATCACCCTCAGTATGAGTGTTCTTCCTCCTACTTGTAAGAGAAATAAACTGAAAAACAAGACAAGGAATCATTCTCTATTGTGGTTGGACAGAGGCGGATATACCTTCTTTCTCTAGGTGTTCATTTTCTCATATGTATAGAATACTTCGCTGAAAATATCATTAAAATTGAATGAGATTTAGAGCACAAAAAACAAGAATTTCGATCACTGTTTTGACCAAAGCGATAGGGTCTAACCTATCGCTTTTGAACAGCTCAGTGAGCGAAAAAAGCGACCCCTGAGTGATTATTCTTATCCTACACTTTTTCTCGCTTTTTTTATCAGTCGGCAGAAAATTTATAGGTGACTCTTAGCTGTATTGATCTTCAGTCTCAGAGAAATAATATCAAACTTTTAGACAAGGAGGTTGTATTCCAGTACAGAATCTCAGCAGGATTTGTCTCAGATATATGCTCTGTGAGGTATAGGAATCCCCCCGTGTGAATTCCACTTCAAGACAACATGACGTGGGTTTACATCAACATTTAGCATATTAATCAAATTCATCAAAAAGTAGCGTTAATGTAAGGATTTCTGCGCGCCAAATGTTCAACCAGCCTATTTCATGTTACACTTCAGGGAACTAAACCATTTCTTGTATTTTCCATGTTCCATGACGTCACAGTAACGAGAACGTGACGTTGTCGGAGGAGAAGCTGTTGTTACGTCATCTGATACGTCGCTATGAGGTGGTCGGGAAGGGCGGCCGACCGGTGACGAACATGTCCCAGTCTATCCGAGTGGAGTTCGGGCTGGGCCTCATACAGATGGAGCTGGACGAGAAGAGTAAGGTGTTCACCACCTCCATGTGGACACGACTGGTGAGTGCTACACACATTTTTAAGTATTATCCTTTTTAAGCGTGGACTACACGCTGATATACGCTGCCTAATGACGGGGACACAGTGAATCGAGGTGAAGTCGTCAAGACGAAATAGCATGTGTGTTCACGACCTATTATTTCGTAGTAATATCTGCCTGTGGTGTATTTGGGTGAAAGATGGCTTCAGTTAACTCTGATTATACAGACAACAACAACCTGTAACTGCTCTTATGGATCGCCGACTCCATGTGCTGCTCAGCGTTTTATTTCAGGTCTCACTACACAGAATATATATTTAAGGTCTCACAACACAGAGTATATATATAATACTCCTCCCTTTTTAGTTGTTTCTTTGTATACCTTTACAACTCAAATAATGGGCAATACTCTGTTACAGTAGGTATAGTTAAAACTTCATGAGTAGCTTGCTTTTTGCGTTCACTGATAGTCACAGAAACTATATTTGTAGATACACACAATGTTAACTACATTGACTCAATGTTTCTTTACCTGACTCATAACCATACTCAACATTTTATAAATTCAGTTTCTCTGGTGGTTTACTTAGTCTGGTTGACTTTCGAATAGTGGGAGTCAAAACTGGAGCTGTCTTTTGAGTTGTTTTGTTTGGTGTAGGAGGCAGAAGATTAGGTGTAGGAGGCACATCGCTGTCTTGCTGATTAGCCTTATGGTCAGTTGATGAAATACTGGGGGTAGGCATGGCAGCAGGGCCTCTGGCCATCGGTGGTGGGTGTGCAATGGAAGTAGGCACTGGAGTAGCATCCACATCGTTGTTGTTCTCACGATAATGTGGCTCCGTAGGTACTCGGACACGAATGTGGTCAATGTGCCTTTTCCACAGTCGTCCATCCTCGAGATGTACTGTATAGGTAACAGGACCTAATTTCGATTCTAATACTCCGGGCATCCATTTGGGCATACCAGCAAAGTTCACTACCCATACTGCATCTCCAACATAGAATTCACGCTTGGTGGACTGGTGATTCTTAATTGCAGCTGATTGTCTCTCTAACACCTTTGCTGATACTGAGGGCCTCAGTACATCTAGTAAGAAACGTGGCTTTCGTTTCATCAAAAGTTCAGCTGGTGTTTGTCCAGTGGTGGTCTGTGGTGTGACTCTATACCTTGCTAGAAAACGATATACTCTAGCCTCAAGTTCTTCTCCCGGTGTTTTTCTTAGTCCTCCCTTGAGCGTCTGCACAGCTCTCTCGGCCAAACCATTACTTGCCGGGTGATATGGTGATGTACATACATGTTTGATAGCATTCTGTTTGCAGAAGTCTTTAAATTCTGAACTGGTGAAACAGGTACCATTATCGCTGACAAGCATCACCGGAAGACCATGAGTGGCAAAAGTCTGTCTTAATTTGTTGATAGTTGCTTTCGATGTGGAGGTATTCATCACATGTGCATCAATGTATTTGGAATGTGCATCCACAATTACCAAAATCATTTTTCCTTCAAAAGGACCTGCATAGTCCACATGGACTCTATGCCATGGTTTTCCTGGCCACTCCCATGGATGTAGTTGGGAAGGTGGTGGAGACTTTGATTGTATTTGGCATTGCTGACATTCTTTCACTTTTCGTTCAATCTCAGCATCAATACCTGGCCACCATACATAGCTGCGAGCCAAAGATTTCATTCTTACAATTCCTGGATGTGATTCATGTAATTCCTCGAGAACCCTGTCGCGTGCTTGAGGCGGAATAATAACTCTAGCGCCCCACAACAGGCACCCTTGTTCCGAAGATAGTTCTTCCCTCCTGCGATAGTAAGGAGATATCTCTTCCCTTACTTCGTAAGGCCAACCTTGTACAACATGCTGGTGTACTGATGACAGGATTGGGTCTTTAGCAGTCCAGGCAGCCACCTGTGGGGCAGTCACCATGCTAGATCCCAGGACCTCAAAAGAGAGTATGATCTCTGCAGGCACAGGTACCGATGATGGCGGCATGGCTACCGGTAAACGACTAAGTCCATCAGCATTTCCGTGGTACTTGCCTGGCTTGTACTCTAGTTTATATTGGTAATTTGACATAATCAATGACCAGCGTTGCAGCCTTGCCGTTGACATCGGGCTGATAAGTTTGTCTTCCTTGAGTGGACCCAACAGCGGTTTATGGTCTGTTTCAATGACAAACTCTCGTCCATAGATGTACTTATGGAATTTGCTTACCCCAAAGATGATAGCCAGTCCCTCGCGTTCAATTTGGGCATAGTTCTTCTCTGCCGGCGCCAGAGATCTGGATGCAAACGCGATAGGTTTGTCTGAACCATCAGACATTCGATGAGAGAGTACCGCACCTACACCATACGGCGATGCATCACAGCCCAAAACCAGGGGCAATGACGGATTGTACGGCACCAGAACCTGCGACGAAAGCAGCAGTTGTTTCGATTTGATGAAAGCTTGTTCTTGGTCTGGTCCCCATTTCCAGATAACTTCCTTCTGTAATAGTTGGTTCAGGGGTGCGAGTGTGGAACTAAGATCCCTAAGGAACTTGTGATAATAGTTCACCATCCCCAGGTAACTGCGGAGTTCACTCACATTGGTAGGTCTCGGAGCCTTCTGTAGTGCTTCTACCTTTTCTGTAGTCGGGTGGATTCCTTGAGCATCCAGCTTGTGACCTAGATAGACAACGGAATCTCGGAGAAAAACACACTTCTCACCTCTTAGGCGAAGCCCTGCCTGCTGCAGTCGACCCAGTACAGTCGTCAAGTTTTGATGTGCCTCCTCCCTTGTCCTGCCCGACACCAAAATATCATCCAGATAGACCGTCACCATGGGTATACCCTGCAATAATTGTTCCAGGATTCTCTGAAAGATACCTGGTGCTGAAGATACCCCAAAACACAGACGCGTATACTGGAATAAACCTTTGGTTGTATTGATTGTAGTGAGCTCACGAGATTCCTCACTCAGGACTACTTGTTGGTATGCATGACTAAGATCTAGTTTAGAAAAACACACACCTCCAGCTAGTTTCTGATACAAGTCATCAATGTTGGGAATTGGATACTTATCAACCTTAGCAGCTTTGTTTACAGTTAGTTTGTAGTCCCCACATATACGCACTTCCCCATTTGGTTTCAAAATTGGGACAATAGGTGCATGCCAATCTGCAAATTCAACCTTTTTGATAACACCATCACATTCAAGACGATCTAACTCAGCTTCAACTTTGCTTTTGAATGACCAAGGTAGAGGCCTAGCTCGAAATTGTTGTGGTTTAGCATCACGGTCAATGTACAGTTTCGCTTCATAACCTTTCAACTTACCAAGGCCTGGTTTGAATAGTTCTGGAAACAACTTCTTGTAGTCTACCTCAGAGAGTACATGCACAGATGACCAATCTAGACGTAACTGTTCAATCCAATCACGACCTAGTAGACATGGTCCATACCCTTCAACCACCAATGCATCAAGTTGTAATGACTGACCTGCATGCTGTACATTCAATGTCACACGACCAAGTGGAAGAAGACTTGCACCTGAAAACATCTTAAGTACAGGTAAGTTAGTTTTACATACATTTTCAAATTGAACACCATTCAAAATTGTTACCCCAGAACCTGTATCAATTTCCATGTTCGTAGAAACACCATTTAGATCTACACATACCGTATACGGTTTGACCTTTTTACTACCAGCTGTGTGATATAGGTTATACTGATACTCGACATCATCATCTGGCTGCGATGCCATTGCACCCTGTTCAGCCTGAACAAAGTTAGTTCCAGATTGCTGACACACATTACGAAAATGATTGAAACGAGAACATTTATGGCATTTCTTTCCCCATGCGGGACAGTCATTCGCTCTTTTCTGATGAGGAGTGCCCCCACAGCCAGGACACGATGTCTTCTTGTTAGAGGATGTTTCTTTAGACCTTGGTGCATACTGTCTATTTTTACCTCGTCCCCTTGACATGTGAGGCCTTGACGTCACTTTGTTGACCTTCGACTCAGCCGTCGCTGCAGTAGTAGTTGTCGCAGTAGGCATCGATTGGGCCATCACTTTACCTTGCCTACTTGTAGATTCCACAGTACATGCAAACTTCATAAGAGCTGTCAGCTGCATATCTGGCTCAGTAAGTCCTTTTTGGTGAACCTTCTCCACCTGGCACTTCTGAATAATCTGCGATTTGATTTCAGCTTCAACATCATGAAACTCACAGTTTTTGGATAGACTGATAAGTCTGGTATGAAACTGATCAATAGTCTCATTTGCTTCTTGGTATGCTTGCCTAAACAGATAAACTTCATACTCCTTGTTACGCTTTGGTGCAAAGTAATCAGTGAGTCTAGTTCTTGCAGTGGCAAACATTGTAGTTTCATCAATGCCTAGGGATGTGGCAACATCCAATGCATCATCTGCCAAATGCAGTATCAATACTGATGTCTTTTTGTTTTCATCAGTGATACCCTTGTACACCAGGAAATGAGGAAATTTTAAGAGCCATCTTTCCCACCGCTTAGCCGCGGACTCTAGAGGTTGTAATTGGAATGGCGGTAGAACAAAGTCACTTATTTTTGCTAAATGCACAATTCACTCAAGAATGTCCAAACAATGTAGATTTGAGAGTACTGACAGTGATGACCAGTTTACCACAACACACAAGTTGGCTAGATCTACTTGGCTAGATCCAGAGTGTGACAGTCTGAAGTGGTAAATAAACTGTAGTTGAGTAAGTGACCAGATGAGTATCACAGATTGAGTTACTCAAACTGCACTTCTGTCTCAATACAAATATGATGGTTCACACAATGTCTCAAAAGTTCTGCCAGAATTATGGGTTTGTCCTACCTATTTTCCTTCCATTTGGTACTGCTGACACAAACTAGTACATTACCTCTGCTTGGGAGCACATGGTGAGCAGTCTGCAGTTGTTGTCAAGAGTTTGCCAAATTTATCTTCTTATTCCCCCATTGCCAGAGAAAACAGTCAATATTTGAAGTCCATGTAGGTTCATTTAAGTCCTCGTCGCCATTTATGTGGTGTATTTGGGTGAAAGATGGCTTCAGTTAACTCTGATTATACAGACAACAACAACCTGTAACTGCTCTTATGGATCGCCGACTCCATGTGCTGCTCAGCGTTTTATTTCAGGTCTCACTACACAGAATATATATTTAAGGTCTCACAACACAGAGTATATATATAATACTGCCATTGTTAACTTAGCGTTTCAGAAGCAATAATCAGGTGAAATATGAAAAAGAATAGTTCACATACACGATATTTTGAATTGACGATTCCAGAAATCGCTGCGTTTCTCGCTAGGTATGCCTCTGGCTTATACCGGAGACACACCAACTAGAAATGCAGCGATTTTCAGAATCGCCAACACAAAATACCCAATGTGTGACCTACTATTTCATATTTCATCGGATTATTGCTTCTTATATGCTAAATTACCAGTGGGAGAGAGTATTATAAAAAGTTATCTCACATACATGGCATTTCGTGTTGGCGATTCTGGAGATCCCTGCCTTGATTCGCTTGGTGTGTCTCCGGCTTTACCTAGAGGTTGGAGTGGCCACATACATTCTAAGCTTGCTGCAGAAAGATTACCCTTTACCATCTGCGAGCTGTTATCCCGGGGACACACCAAGCAAGGAACGAAGCAGTTTCCAGAATTGCCAACATATGGCGTGTATTTGAGCTGTTATCCCATATTTCACCTGATTATTGCTTCTAATGCGCTATATCATCAGTGGGACATGTTACTAAGAAATTATATCTCAGATATATACCATTTGTTTGTTGGCGATTCCGGAAATCGCAGCATTTCTCGCTCGATGTGTCCCCAGCATAATGACATACCCAGGCGAATCAAGGCGGTGATCTCTATAATTGCCAACACAAAATGACTAGTATCACCCATTGATGATTTAGCATCTCAGAAGCAATGATCAGGTGATATAAAGTAATAACTCACATATAAGCTATTTGTGTAAGCGATTCTGTAAATCGCTGCTTTTCTCCCTCACTTTGTCTCTGGCCAAATGCGGGGGACAATCAATTGCCTTTTCTTTGACAATTTATATTTACAATGCTGAATTATAAAAACAACATAAACCGGTTTCAAATAAAAGTGGTCGTAATCTCCTTTGATGGAGTAATATCCTCATATTCATTCAGATATTACTAAAAAGACTTTAGTACTGATCCGGTAGGCAGGTTTACGTTTATGTGTCCATTTGAATTTCTATCAGAAGTTAGACGTCATCAAACTACAGAGGTTTTGAAACTGAGACACATGTCCGAGTTCATTTCTCAAATTTCTTAGATAGTTGGCACAAGGATTGAAACACCATGGAGTTATCAGCTGCTGTCACCATCTTGATTTTTATCAAGGTCAAGTTCACCAAATGGAATGTTTCCACCCAAACTTTCCGAATATTTCCTAATAGGACGATAACTTGTGATTAGTGGACCATTCACAGATTTTATCAGTGTGTGGGTCGAGCGAGGGGTTACGTAATTTGCCTGCGACAAGGTGACCGACTCCTATACGATTTGGGAACTAATCGTTCAACCCTAAATCGGTAGATGGGCATCCGGCTTTAGCAACGGTGTAATGGTAGTCCTCCGACCATGCACCATTAAGTCACAGCGAGGTCAAAGGTCAATGTATCTGACCATACAAATAACCAGCACTGTCCCCCAACCTGTCTGACGGGCTTTTTGTCCTAGCCGATGATCGAATTCGCTTACACGAGACTGCCGCGATTTTTTTGTTTTGTCTTGCAGGGTGCTCTTCCACTGGAATGATCCTGCCAGGCATGTGCACAAAATGCATCCCGACCTCTCCAGTCAACTAGCTAGCCATAGTCGGCTTAGATCACGCCTTTCCATAGCGGGTCTTCGGCTTGCCATAATTGACGAAGTCACTTACTTGTTCTTTACAATTGGAAAGCATTCGTGAAATAATCAGTCAAGCTCGTATTGTTTTAGTAGAGAATAATTACCCTAGTGCCCAGTTGTCAAGAATTGTCCTTAAAAGCAAAAAGCGTGTTTCTTCTGTCGCAGCTTTTATAGAAGCTTCTCTTTGGATATTCATTTGTTATGTCCAGCATTTTGATCACAACATAAACATTTTCGATCACATTTATCGCAGAGAATCATTGTCAGAAATCTCACATTGATAACTGCACGTGACTCTCATTTATGTTTTATGTGTTGGTTTGAGATGATTACTATTGGTGGGCCTGATTTCGTGTTTTCTCGCCTACACGCAAATTCTTATGCTGATTGCAGTAGTTGGCAATATCGGATTAACCAGCTTCGTGTTCTAATTGCCGTATGGGAATTTTATATCAGGTTCTATTCTAATCTACTAAAGTCTTCTTTCTAAACATAGAGGCTGTGGACAATAATTTAGGTCGCTGTAATGAGGCATCGGATCTGAAGATTTAGATCAGCCTATGTGCAGGCTTATATGGGGAGTAGAGGGGAAATGTGTGTTTCAACGTTGCTTATTGTCGAGCTTATCGTCGAGCCATTTCAACTCCATTTCAATGAAAAAGGTTTATCAAAATAATAGAGAGAAACTGGTTTCGGGTGAAAGAATTCCGAAGTTACGTGATGGGGATGCCTTACCACGAGACGTAAACACGAGACGATTATATGCGGCGGAAATTCTTGGGTTGGTGTTGGTGATACAGATGACGACTATATGCTAGATGAACTACAGTCGTTTTAGTCGTCTAGTGTGAACGCCGGGTTAGTTATTTTACTTTTTAGAGCGTGCTTGCACGCCCTAAATACATCATATAGAGACCTAAAGGTTAGAGTGGTCACATATATACACTTTCAGCGTGCTGCCAGAAAACTATCCCTTCACTCTCTGCATGCTATCCACTGTGATAATGTGAAAGGAGCAGGGTGCCAGTGTCTCAGGGTCTTAGAAGCATGCTCAGCTGACAGTGACCAATCACTAGAGACCGAAATACCTCATTGACCCATTGGTGCTTGACCTTGATATTTTTTTATCCTATACTCAGGTGGTTGCAGAAATAGCACGCTCTTTCATCAATGATGAACATTCTATTTGCTCCTAGTTGAGCGCGGAAAATCGCGCTCATATAGTCATCGAGAGGTTAGAATGCTCACACAGGGTTTCAGCTTACTGCAGAGAATCTAACACTTCACTATCAATGTCCCAACTATAAAGGCCTGGTTAAATGAGCAGGGGTCCACTATCCCAGTATCCCGTATCCCTGCCCCACTACTGACTTGGTTTCTTTTAATGGAACATTCATGGCTGAGTGACCATGTGAATGTGTGTGCAGTGTGGTGAAGCAAATCAACAGAAATCACATATCAATGGACAAGAATCACATATCAATGGACCATGATATATATTAATGGGTCTATTTTTCAAAACCTGCATTTTTGGTAAAAATCCATTTTCCAAGGATACCACTCTTGATATTCAACTTACAATTATAATTTTCATATCAATAGACGTGTCTTAACGAGATCTATCATTCCAATATAGGTTTTCCATATGTTCGCATGGGTTTTGTTGATGAAAATTTAGAAAAACTGTTTTTCCCTCCTAGTTTTCCCATTCTTTATTGTTATTACTGATGAACAAAGTGTTGACATAAATTTATAAAGTAATGTAGTAGAAAAACTGATTTACCAAAATATCCTATAGCATAAAGGTTTCGGGAAATATTATAAAAGAAGGAAAAATAGAAATATTTCTGAGAGTCATATGGTTGGAAAATTTTCCAAATGAAAATGTTACGTCCATGACCCCTTTGTTGAAATATCTGAAACAATTATAATTAAAAGATCAAGTACACCTTGTTTGCCTTTAAATTGTGTGGAAACATGTTTCTTTACAATGGTTAAAGTTTAAACTTGATTGCATCAAATTAAGTGTGTGATATCCACAATTTGGTTGTTCAAACTGAAATTCCAAAAAAGAGGGGTCATGGACGTAACAGTTACATAAAACATAATTATAGTTCCTGTAACCATTTCTTCAAAAGCAAACCTCATCTATTTGTTACTACTATATGTGGGCTTTAAGGCCCGATAAGATTTTTTCAAAAATCCTTTCATCTACACCTCTTAGGACACAAAATGCATTTGTTACGTCCGACACCCCATGTTACGTCCGACACCCCACTGTATGATAGACAGCAAAGAAAATGCTTTTGGCAGGTCATATTGTTTATATACAATGTCAGCATGTCTACTAGTTGGGATAGCCATATATACACACTTTTTTCAAGTGTTTTTGATGGAATTCTATCCCTGTGTGGTTACATCCACGACCCCTATATCTGATCTATGTGTATGATATATTGTTCCATAGTTACTGATTTATTATTGAAGTAACATGTTTCAGATATGCTTACTCCCTTCAAATAATGTACTCCTGTAGATATCATTTTTCTACTCCTGTATACATGGATGTTTTCATTTCATCTTTAAAAGTGTTACGTCCGATACCCCTCAAGGAATCACCTGTTCAGACATCCTAGACTTGAATAGATCCATTAATAGTATAATTCCTTTCCTAAACTATTTCATATATATACCTAATATTTTCAAATGCTGTTATTTCTATTGGCATCTATTAGTTTAGTCCCACTATAAGTCCCCTTTTCAATTTTCTTGAACGTGTTACGTCCGATACCCCTCTCAGGAATCACCAGCACTCATAAAAAAACATTTGTGAATGTGGTTAGTTCCTTTCATGTAGGATTCATTATGTTTAAAATAGTTCTTCTAGATTTTTTAAAGCAGATGATATCAATTATCATGTCTACAAGCTGGTTTTTGTAGTGCTGTAATTAAGGAAATAATGTTACGTCCGACACCCCTGTTTTACCACTTAGAAATATAGTTATAGATACTGCAAGAGTATTTAAGCCTTTTCTACATTTTCCAGGAAATTCAAAAAGATATACAGGTGCTTAGTTTTGATCATTTCATCTTTATACAAGCAACATATATATGTGTGTTTTCTTGAACAACTGAGTCAAATGAAGAAAAAGGTTAATAATTTGATACTATTAAGACTAACATGTCATAACCATATTTTTCTTGAGGAAATTGTGCTTATATAATTGGGTAGTGATATTGAAAGGACTTATAAACTTATTATGATTAAAAAGCCTTTATTTTCTATATTTCATGCTATTTGAGTACTGAAATTGTAAATTTGTTACGTCCGACACCCCTAAAAGGCATGTCTCTTCCTGACAGATAAGCATATTATAAAGGTTGTACATGAACAATTTTATCATTTTCTCTAAAGCAATGCATAAGATTAGCAAAATATCATGTGTGTGTTTCTGAAGCTATCAAGTAAAAAGAAAGGCTATATGTATAATTAGTTCTATGAAAGTACACAAAACAGCTAGGCATTTTGCTTACTTGGACAAAAATCAAGCCCTTGTCATAGATTTTCTGACATATCTACATTTGTGGTTTGTGGATGTTATATAGGTGTATATATAAGCTTCCTTGTTTTAAATTTTGGTATTGGTTTGACCAGTTAGTACTGCTAACTAAGTAATTCCAAAAAACTCTGACTTCTAAGGGGTATCGGACGTAACACATTAAGCATGGTTCTCATTAATTTAGCATAAAATCATGACATCTACTCAGAAGTTATTGGAATAAATTGCCTGTGATAGGTAAATATCTATAGGTAATAGAAATATATGAATTTAGGAGTTATTGTGAAGTTTTTATTTTGGTGTAATTTTCATCCCTGGGGCAGGGAAAATGCAGGTTTTGAAAAATAGACCCGATAATAGTGCTGAATATATTTTAGAAGTAGAAGGAAAACATATGACAAATATGTTAGTAAGAGGACTACCAAGGGCACTAGCAGTACTCCAAATGAAGTAGCCTCATGCCAAACAAACATAAGTGCATCAAGAGCTAAGGGGCTATTAGAGAGTGAACTGAGTGGCATAGCTGACCTATTAGCCAGAGAAATAGGGCAGTTGACCAAGACCCTGAATGAAAAATTCAGTCACAACCGCAAGTTGAATGGGATCCGTGGTATGCTAGACCAGGCACAAGTCAATGTTAGCTAACAAATGACAAACACCTCAAAAGATGTAGATGTCTATACCATAATACATATTCCTGTTGATGATACTTGAGAACAACTATTAAATCTATTCGCTGGGTTTATTGAAGCATTCTTGATACTTTCAAATATAAATCGCTTACTGATCAATAATTTCCTATGATAATCTCGTACTTTTATTTAATGAGATTTTGGTATATCGCGCTCTTCCATTATGAATGGAAATAACATTTGCTCCTAGTATGTATAATGGTGCCTTGTTCCCTAGAGGGTACATATGTCTCAAGGGTACAGGTGTCTCATAGAGTGCGTTCACATGGAGAGAGTCATTGCGTTTGAGACACTGTAACTTGGCATGGGCGCTTTGTCTGAGACTATTTACCAGGCGTGTCATTGTATGTGAATCCAATCCACCATTTTTCTTTGAAACTGGGAAAAATGTCTGAGGCTGGTGAAAACCTATGAAGTAAGGTTCATTGTATCCCTTTGCGCGAATCTTGTTAATACCTATTCTTATTCCTACTGGTGCAAAGTATGAAGTTAAAGGTCTTTAACAGAGTGGCCTAAAAGAATGATCAAATATGAAAGAAGAGGCCAGACTTTGGGGATAGCTGGGTGTTTACCACGCTGGAAGCAAACGCCTCTACCGTCCCATAGGATTAGCTCAGGTACAGTGCTCTGGAAGTTTTGAGGGCACTTGAGGGGCGTTGTAACCGCCAGGGTAGGTGTGTACGTCATTCTCCAAGCAAAGATCCTATGCCCTGATTGTATTAGTGAGCCAAGAGCCATGAAAGTTCTCCATGGAAAGTATGTGTGCAGTGGTAGCTGTTCTTTACGTTACTTCCTCATGTGCTTCGCGCGACTGAGTGATTAGACTGGATCCCTGTCCAAACAAGGAGCAAGTTTGTATATATATATATATATATATATATAGAGAGAGAGAGAGAGAGAGAGACAGAGACAGAGACAGAGACAGAGACAGAGACAGAGAGAGACAGAGAGAGACAGAGAGACAGAGACAGAGACAGAGACAGAGAGACAGAGAGACAGAGAGAGAGACAGAGACAGAGAGACAGAGACAGAGACAGAGAGATCCGTCTTTGACGGTACTAGCGGCTTCGTCGCTAGTGCCACCCTACAGGCCTCCAGAGCAAAGGCTAGGATGTTGAACGGGATACACATACTGCCGTGTCCCCTCGAGGATGACCGCCTGTAGCAAAGCCAATTTTCATCGTTCATATGCTCTAGTGACGAAGTCGCAATTGCGAGGGAAATAAACCAGTGGGAGCGTGGTTAAAGGAATCTGTAGTTCTCAACAGGGTATTATTTCGCGTGACTCAGATTTTCCCGACAACCAGCACAGTCCTGAATGGGCTATTATTATTGGGCATGACAGAGGCATAATCTAGTATGTGGCATACACGTATGTGGCCGAATTCACACGTTTTATATGTGGGAGGTAACAACCCCGGTAGTTAAAGGTTGTTTCTACATTTTTTTTAACTAACTTTTACAACACTCACACCACGTGAAACCGATCTGTTGACACAGATCTGGGCACTGCTGATACACCCGCCGATTAAATCCCGTCGGCATATCAGTTCTCAGCCTAACTAGCTCAAGAGAACAGTCACCTAGCACCTTCTCTATCGGTTCCACTGCGGGTTTATTACAGCCTCTAAAAGGCCACTGCTCTTTAGTGGGAAGGGCACATTTCCTTTATCGACTAAGTGACGTGATGTTGATGCCAAATGCTGAAAAGTCACCCATGAAAACCCCCTGTTATGTCGGGATTTGCCGACACTTTGGATCTATGCTTCTTCTCTCTCCCCTTCTAATCAGCACATATTTTGTTCCTATAACCTTTACAGATCTAATATAAAATATACCACATAGAACGTGTTGCATTAAAGGTGATACTCCCGGCCCTTCATAAGTGCATTACAGGACAGTAGACCCCCCAAAAACATATTATGTACGCCGGTTTAAAATGAATGACAATACAAAATAAAGGATCAAAGATAACTTATCAATATGTTTACCTACCATATATGAAAAACTAGAATTCTGTCGGATCCGCTTGAGGTTTTCGTGCAGAGATAAACACAAACCTGTACTTCTTCATGGGATCTCTTTACTAATTTTCCGAATTCTTTACTCTTTACTCATTTTTCGAATTCTAACTTGTGAAACTGGATATAATTCGGCATATCAATATAGAAATACCTGGCATCGGATTTCCAATTTGAAGAGATAAAAAAATGTTTGGACCGGCAATGCGCAGCAGGGCGTCCGTCCGTGTATCAGAACGAACCCATTTCCACTGTGCTACCATAAAAATGGCACAGACAGCAACCCGTCAACACCAGACCCTGTACCCGCAAGGAATTATCGTAAAACTGGATGAGGTTTAATCTTGGCCACCGTATTCCACGACTGGAGTTTGGCAAAGTGACTTCATGAGGCGAAGCCGAGTGAAGTCCGGAGCCAAAACTTCAGGAGTGGAATGCGGTGGCCAAGATTAAAACGAATCTGGTTTTGATTTTATCCTACCCTATCTCCTCGATTTTGGAATATTACGTGATAACAATGCTGTATGCCACTAGTGGCATATAAAACTCCGTATGCCAGTCAGCGTGGCATACGGAAACCCAATGTTAAGCCTATGGGATTTTATATTAGGGGTAGGATAAAATGGGCTACCTCATTATGGTCTATTGTATTGACCAGGCAACCAGCTCAGCGTAATCCCCAAACGCACTAGAAAGATGGTAGTTACCTGGCCTAATATGTAAGTACATGTGTGAGTACATATCAAAAGAACCAGTTTAGTGTTTACCCACACTACAATTTCCTCCTAATTGGGGGGTCGTTCCTCCACAGTTTGCGGATCCCAGAATACCAATCAGAGGTCGAAATCATTGCTCCAGATCTTTGGCGGAGCGCATCATAACTATGTCACCATCTATATTCAATTGGGCTAACTGAAGAATTGGCGGTAATGCGTACCAGAGTACGGTCATCAAGGACTCACTCTGACTCACGTGGTTCCGGTCACGTGGTTCCGGTCACGTGACCACCCCACTCTCCAACCTGCCTGCATCCACTTCAAACCTGGGACGCCAACGAGAAGGAACCACCCACCAACTCTTCAATCTCATCTTCTCAATTTCTCCGAGATTATGTTACGGTTTTAAAATCATAGGTTGTTATTGTTCAAATATGATGATACAAAACAATATGGCGTTAGCTGGAAGCTGTGTTTAGAGTGGATCATCTGTATAATGGAATGAATGGTCACGTGACCTGCTGATGTAAGCAGCTGAGGAGCATACCTCTGCTGCCGCTGCAGAGAACAGCACTTGAGTACGAGAATTCAGATCTAGAAGAGAACTGAGCAAAGCGGCTCCTCGCTGGAGTAAGGTTTGAGATTAAGTGCCGGAGGCTTCACCCTATGTGGAGTGGAGTCGTATACTATGAACATTCACTGTGTGAAGCCATCATCTCTGTTAGTTGCCTACAGACTGACGTGTGGGTAACTGACTCTCACTGGAGAGTACACAGAATGGATACTAGGGACATATAAGATCTGAACACGGAACAAACTAACATCATGAACTGGAACAACAGGAGTATATATGAGGATATATGAGTGAACAATAGGAAGGACTAATTAGGAGAAACGATTACCTACTATAATTTATTATTGAACAATGATGGACACATTAACTTGAAAGACTAACTAAAACGGGTTTGTACCAATGCGTATGACATACTATACTAAAATACAAATGTTTATATTTAAGAGTGGAGTATGATGAAACCACGAGTCACTAGATCTATGAATCGGATGGCATTGAATACAATGCATATACCATGATTGTCAACCACGGATTGCTCTCAGGAGATTAAAACTTATAAACTTTATTTACATTGTTCATCTTTCCTCCTTTCTGGTCACAGGGATGTGAGGTCACCGTGTCCCTGTGACCACGCTAAGCCAGTGAATCTAGCCCATAGTTAATGCAGTATGATAGTAAGATCTACAACTGTACGACAACATCTAGTAACCTAAAGACTAATTAAGGGATGTAATCAACCGACAACGGTGCACTAGCTCGTGAATTCTACCTTAATTATGTATTATTATGGACCTATAAAATTATCTTGTATCGCAAGACTACTCAATAAATGTTATGTCCTTACCCGTGCTCTGTGTGAATCATTAGACATCTGATGAATCTGTCACCTATGTCACTGAGAATGTGGTGTTCTAAAAGGTAGCGATACAACATGAAAATAACGATACTACATGACACGATCCAATATTACCTGGGCAACGCTTTCCCAACATTTCTAGGAGTTATGAGGAGGTTCTGTTTGTTGCAGAGAATCAAGACAGAGCTGTGCATTTCTGGGTACTTGGTCTTTTATTCTCTTACATCGTGTCAGAGCTCATTTTTTAGTCTGATTTCTCCTAAACCGCCAATCGCAGTATCCCAGACAGGTTTTCCTAATAATTCATGTTCCGATTCTCCAAAATGATAACCGACATGTAAAACTGGAACAAAGTATTTTATTAAAGCCTAATTTATTTATTTTTATTTTTCAGAGATGGCGCGATATGTATTTGACTTGGAATCCAGGCGACTTCGGTAATGTGACTTCGGTGAGAATGGAAGCTCAGCAGGTGTGGATTCCCGATATCATGTTATATAATACGTGAGTTCACAGCCATTCTAGTCTTTATCAATGCTTAAAGGTTCTGAAAATACCATTATCAAAATATACAGGGACAATAAGTGGTCGTAAACCACAAGAGGCTGACGCGTAATAACACAAACATTAGCGAGTGTATTACGAGGTCAACTTTGAGTGGTTTACAGAGCCGCCTGTCCACAAAACCATCGTTTTTCTATTCATTATCCATCTTCACGAATAGATTAAGAATCCTAAAAGGGTCGTGTCAGAGATAGAATGTCAAAATATATAGAATATACATACATAGCTGCTCTTAATGAACAATCAATTAAACGTATCTCATTAAGTGTTTAGGTCTGGCGACCTTTGCAACCTTGCGTCGTGTATGAGTGCGATGTGTAAGGCCCGGCGTCTACCTACTACGATAGAATCGTAGACCTTCCGATATGGCACCGATACAAGATGTCAAAATCGGTGTCATATCGTGAAGGTGCAAAATCGTAGACATATGTCTAGATCCACCATGACAATCCACCATGCAGTGTTTTTATCAGTGTCTAATCGCAGAAACGTGGTCAACTGCCCCGATATTAGGGGACCTTCCGACGCGATTTTGATTTTGTATCTGCAGGTGCATCGTAGACCATATCGGAGCCATATCGTAGTAGGTGGACGCCGGGCCTAATTCTACAGAACAGGCTGGCTTGTCCCAAAGTCGGGACATCGGCAGTACCCCGAGCTCCACCATATAAGGGCAGAGAATCAGCTTGGGGATCAACTCATGTATGGCATATTGTATAAGATTTACCTTCCATGGCCCACCTGTAGGTTCCAGGGTCTCACGCTCTGAACTGACCACCATTGCCTGGCTGGCTGGCTCCTATATATATACCCCACACAGCGCTGACTGCGATATGGGGACAGGGTGAGCGGCGTGTGTCAGGTGCACGCTACTACACACAGGCTGCCCTCTCACTGTGTGAGAGAGCGGCGCTATATTTTTCAAAATTATCATTAAGAGTACTTCCTGTATCTCAGCTTTCACCGGGGTTGAAATAAACACTTAATAGAGAGAAAAATTTCCGTTTCGAGCAAATTGTCCGTTAACGCCGGGTGTCCGCTTGCGCGGTTCCCCACTTACCAGGGGTTAAACTAAACACTAAAAGCAGAGATTCTGTTCCGCGGAAATTATCCGTTAACGCGGGATGTTCCCGTTGGTGGGGTTTCAATGTAATCATGCTCCACCGTAGTAGCAATAGCAAAGCAGATGATGATCCAGTTTATGGGATCATATCATGCTGCGATAACTCTTTCCATTCAAGGCAATAGCATGTTAGCCTTTATGCTTTAAGAATATCACAACATTGATGGTTTTAATAAAGCATGATCGATAAATGTTCAGACGAAAAAATAATGTGGATCGATTGGGATGGGCTTAGGCGGAAGAATATTGATGTATGGGTTTTACAGCGGCAACAGTTTAACGAAATAAGCATCTACGTAATGTGATCCTGTCCGTATGCAGTTGCTGCTTTTCAGGACAAGAGGTCCATCAGCAGACTTAATAAGATTGCCCTTCTCCATGTGTGCCCTGACAGGCAGATCATCTTCTCATATGATATGAGAAGTAGATCAGACGAGCATGTGACAGGGTGGAGCAATACCGATCTTGTTTAATGGAGTAATTTTTCCCACGCGATCGATTTCACGGAAGAGCACCCATTCTTATGATGACCTTATCTTACATGATTTCTTAACCCTTTCTCTGCAGCACCCAATACAGATGTTGCCGTTCAGCGCCGCCTAATGGCCCACTGCCTAGTTACGCGGCCACTCGGACAAACCTGGCCGAGTCTGGCTATATGTTTATAGAGAACACAGCAATCACACCTAAAGTGTGAACCGTGGATGTGATTACAGGAGTGTTGATTTTGGACAGATTGGACTGCCAGAACAATTAAAGGCATTGTATCAACCAGTCTGGACTATCAAAACTTTATAGTTGATAATTGTTTTGGTTTTAATTTGGAGAAAGATAAGCACATAATAGCTAGGCCTGCCAATGTATTAATGTATATTCAATTTCTGTGATCCTGTGTTATCTAAGCTATATCTAAAGTATCATTGATGTGATATGCATGTATGATACATCAAATTGTAGCTGGAATACCATAGATTACGATGCAATCGCTTTTATCTCTATGGAAATAATGTGCATGGGTATTATAAACGTATTACGCTCATACACTCAGTCCTCCAATGATTAAGAATACGTTGCCAGGTGAATGTTTGGCTTCAGCTGTGGCGTAACTAAGCAGATAAGGTGCGACACCGGACTACGGAAAAAGGCCTATTCCCTTCTATAGTATTACATCACAGGCAGAGCCTGCAGAAACATCCCTCTTACAGCAGGCGCCGTATTTCCGAAACAGTAATATTATGACACGTGATTTGAATACGTTACCATCGTAACTGACTAAATTAGAGTCCCGTATGCCACTTGTACTTTGTCAAAGTTTCTTAGAATTCAAACAATCATTTCTGATTCTGTATATATCAATGATACCTCTACAATACCTGGAGGCATCATACTGCAATAACCATGGGAATGTTTGGAGGCATTATTATGCTGCAGTAGCCACGGGAATGCCTGGAGGCATCATGCTGTGGTTAAAGGGTCAAAGCATAATGTTAGACTCCGGGTATTGGCATGCGGGTTCAGGGTAATGAGATTGCCATGAGCCGCTTCGTAGTAGATGAATTATAGATTATGTATCACCTTAAGAAATGGTCTCCAATAGCTATAATAACCCAATACTGAAAAGATAACCATTCACCACGATATAAGGATAATACCTCATGAAACAAACCAGCGTGAAAAATCCTAAACCTGGCAAAAGGGGATAATTCTAAATCAAGAATAAAAGATAAAGATGTATGTCTAATGGGGAGTTAGGGAGGTTTGCGCATGGATTTCACTAGAAAAGTTCATAGGGTTCATAGAAAAGTTTCCGGTCTCTTCGGAATATATCGACGAATATCATTACGAATCTTAACAAATCTTTCGAACATGATGAGTAACGCAGGAAACTATTAGAAAGTATTTGGGCGCGCTTCCATCAACAGCTAAAATTCTAGATAAGATTTATTTTTAAATGTATGATCTCGCCAGTTCTCCATTTTGGTAGGTTTCGATCTGTAGCTCGGTGGATTCCAAGCATTAAGTGTGTCATACCCTGGAATGTACCTGCTACTTCCTTATCTGCCCAATGACCTTCATGAAAAGACTATTTGCCTCCTCCAAATATGGGTATTACCTAAACTTATAAAGGTGTATGAAAATAGGATCTGGTGTTTTGAAAAATGGTTGTGGGAGAGACACTTGGTTATTGCCTGGAAGAGCGGTTGTAAAATATCGAATGCAATAAAGACACTTTAAAAGAAAGTGTCGCTCAGTTATAGAGTGTAGTGTCTTGGAATCGAATGAAGGTTTTAACAGCCAGAAGTAAGAAGTAACTGCATAGAGGCCGTAGTGGCTGAAAATATCCCATGAGTTTTGGTTATGGAGTAATCTTACGAGGCAAAGCTGAGTGGGATTATGTATCACGCCGAAACCAGAGAGTGTACTCAATTTTCTATGCATAGCAAAAGGTTCTCTATGTATGAGAAAAATACAGATCCGATGGGAAACCGGCAGACATTCCTCTTTCCTTAGGAGGAACAAATTTTAAAGTATATCACTTGCCTGAAACGACACGAGTGGTAGGTAAGATCACGGGCCACTGTAGGTTTGTTAAAGGTTTCACGCTGTTGTAGGATTTATGGTTAAGTATTTCTGGCATTCAGGGACAAAATTGATATCAATTATGATTAAATTAATCACCAATCATAGACTTCTCATTTTTAAATTTTACTTTAATGAATAACTTTAAGGAAATCCTCGGATTCTCATAAAATCTGGAAAACGTGCTGAATAAAAGATACGATTTAGGCACATGTATATGTGAAGAAATAATGTGGCTGCCCATAGCTGCCTGTACTTCTGATTATATAAACATGATATCCGTATGGCACACCATGACAACTGGCATCATCCCTAAGGAAGTTACCTAGACTGTCCTCAGTTACTGTATCCTACCCCTCCGCCTCTTCCTCCCTGTCTACTGCCACCCCCCCCCCCCCCCCCCCACACACACACACACACACACACACACACACACACACACCCTACTCCCCACGTGGGCCTACATGTTGCAATGCATTTCATATTGATTTATTTCAATAATTAAATGAATGTCCATAATCAAAAACTTCAGCAAGTCTAAAAGTTACCCGTTCGTCCTCATAGGGTTAAAGTACTAAATAAGCCTCGTAGCATAAGTCCCCCCTCACGGATTGCGGATAGCGTCACATGTCTGCCGTAATCGGAGTACGTTAAGCCCTCTGCAATCCTCCTCAGGGTAACTCCGCCGCCCCCAATACCGCGAGATGGCGCGGCTCAGCTCTGTGAGAAACACATCAAACCGCATGCGCGGGATTTACCTGCATGGTTTCCACTCTCCAAGCATAGATCGTTTACCCTGCTTGTATCCCTGCGTCGGCCTGCCTGCTTGGGGAAAAATCTGACCCATTCGCTGATCTGGTCCGGAAGTGGGTGGCGCTATCATCTGCCGCCGAGGTATGGTGGCCGCCATCTTGCTGAAACAACTTCGTAATGCTAAACCTATGGGCCGAATCGGGTGTTTATTTCTGATAGTTCTTAATGTGTAGCGATCATAAGATAAATCTCAAGCTTTTCCCTTGCCAATATCTTTATTCTCTTGCAGTTTCAGATCAAATGGTTTAAGTTCAGCGCTATGTTAATGAATCATCGAAACAAGCGATTTTCTTCGAGTTGGCACATTCAAATCAAGATTGGATAATGTATGCATTTATCCCCTCAACAACTACCTCGATGTGTGTTGTTGTCACTAGCAAGATGTCGGATTGAAGTGTTGTCAGGGCCCTGTGTAGGATCTCACATGACTGGGTGTTTCAGCCGGATTGGCGAATATGCCAAAATTGCATCTCTTAATATCTGAGCTATTTGAACAGTACTTTATGGTCTGTTTATGAGAGACTATACACATAGTCCTGTTGTATAAATTGTCTCCTGGACCTCTTTCTTGAGTGGTGAACACCTCATGTGTTACAGGGTTCTGTTTGTTCAGCAAGAGATACGTGCCCATTCGGAGGGACAGTCTCATGGTCTGTGAAGCTCATTGAATACTTACAGTTTTCCTACTCATATTATATCAACTATTTAGATTTTATATCTATTTGATAGAGCTGCAGTTCTGATGCAGTATTGGAGCAGAGACTAGTAAGCCAAGTGCCACGAAAGATTTGCGGGGAGAGTGCCTGCCCTCTCGAGATTTCCGTCTGACACCGACGACCACTGGCGCCACCCAGTGGAAGCCAAGGAGGCAAATATCTCTGTGTAAAGAGAGACACACTCTAGCTTATCAAATTATACCTATGGCAGAACTTATATGAAATACTACCTGCTGCTAAGGGTGCTGTACAATAGTTGGCAGGTGGTGCATTTGGGGATTTATCCTAGTGCACTATCATCAACCCCATCAACAGACCATTTCCACCTAATTGCTCAGCATTTACTTCATTGGTTGGGGAGTATGATTTTCATCTCACAGAGAAACCTGAAGATAATCCCTTCCTAAGCTACAGCTGAGTACATATTTTCAATAGACAAACTGGTGGGGTTCCTATATATGTGAATAGGGTTATGGTAGAAATCATCATCACATAGAGAAAGGCTCTCTTTTTCATGAGTTGACACCTGAAGAATTGAGAGTGTGAAACTGCAGTCTGCCACTGATAAAATGTATCTGGATACATTTAATTGGCGAGCTAAAATATCCTCAGGTGGTGCCATTATATACATATTGCTTAACCCTTTCCTTACCAGCCTCCCATGGGGTTATCTGGTAAAAATATGTCTCTAGTTTGGAAGTTTGTTATTTCATAATGCTGTGTTAGATTCTTTTCAAACTTGGGCTTCTATTCTTACGGGATATGTAAATTCTATCTGTAGTCTGGTGGGTTTTTTCTTACATTTTTCAGTTGCCATGGCAACCAATTTAATTCTTTTTGACAACAAATTGAATTTCTAAACAGTTTTTCAAGGAAATGGCAGTCATTTGATAATACTATCATATGTTTTGGCTATAATGGTCAGGATACTAAGTTCGGACAATCCACTGCTGATGCACACCACTTTGGAGCCTTAGTTTGCTAAAGAAACTGAAATACTCAACACAACATTTTCATCCAATACCTAGCAAGAGAGGAAGTGTCAAGTTCGGAAGTTCATTATTCTGTGCTGCCTTATTAGATTCTTTTGAAACCTGGGATTCTATTCTCATATGGTCGAAAATCACGAAAAAATGAAATGAAAAAATGAAATCTGAGAGGATCATTTATTCCTTTTGCAAATATTATCTCTATATATTAAAGGACTTATGTGCGAAATTGGGAACGCTAACTACCATAAATAGCTTTAGCACAGGGCTAATATGAATATAAAAACGTCACGTTACGACCCCCCCCCCCCCCACCTGACCCCCCCCCCCCCCCCCCCAGATCAGGTAATATTCATTGGCTATGCCTATACCCCACCAGGGACTGGGCTGACACAGGAGAAATGGATTTATCAAAAGAAAATGCATTGCTATAATTTTTTTGCTTTCCCTGGCTTTTCATTCACAAGGGGTCGTAACATGACAGGGGTCATAACGTGACGGGGGTCGTAACGTGACGCAAAAATATGTAGGGCCTCATACATTTTTTCTAGTAAAGACAATGACTTCATTCTTTCGCCATTTTATAGGTATATATGTACCTAACACATAACCAAAATTTTTACCTTTTTCCTGACCCCACGTGACCCACTGAGGGTCATAACGTGACGGGGTCGTAACGTGACGGGGTCATAACGTGACGGGGTCGTAACGTGACGGGGTCGTAACGTGACGGGGTCGTAACATGACGGGGTCGTAACGTGACGAAAAAATATGATAGGGCTGATAACTTTTTTTCTAGTAAAGATAAAGACTTAATTTTTTCACCATATTGTGGGTATATCTCGAACTTATCATACCGCAAAAGAGGGATGTCGTAACGTGACTGCCTAAACTACACCAAAAAAGCCCAAATTGAGTTTTATATGAAGAAAGCTATGTAGGCCTATCATTTTATGCTGGGAAGATACATATATGAGAGTAATTGAAAACTGTGAAAACTATTCGATTCTATCTCTTTTTAATTTTAATTTATGCATGATTTTATGCTGGTGTCGTAACGTGACGCCCTCACATTTTTAGCCATAATTTGTCTAAATATTAGAGTAATATGATATTTATGGTTCTAAACTCTGCCTTACAATGCCCTAGATGCATTCGAACTGTTTAAACTATTCCCTAAAAAGAACTTTTAAAAATATTCAAAATATGGTCTATTTGCTGCAATTTCGTGATTTTCGACCATATGATAAATAGAATCTGTAGTCTGTCTTTTACATTTTTGGTTGCCATGGCAACCAATATCATTCTTTTTGATGAAAAACTGAATTCTTTAAATGTATTTTAAATGTATCGCAAAGGGAGTGGTTCACATACATATTTGTGTGTACCTTGCTACTGGGCTTACCTACAGTTTCAAGCATGGTACCTCTACAGTCAGGTAACAGCTCACAAGCTTTCCCACACAGCATGACCTACATAGATCTGTTATCTAGTTTACCAAAATAGGTCAGCTTGCTTTCTCAATCCAGAGTGTGTGGGTTCAAATCTAACATCTGTACTGTATAAATTACCTTGATCTAAAAATTATTTTCTTTGAATATAAATCAATGGCCAGTTATAGAGAGAATGTGATTTTTTTCTATAATAGTTAAGTTTTAATCAAAATCATATATTAGATCAAGAACCCTTAGGCTCTACATGAGCTGCTCCTGGTGACGTTTGACAATGTCCTTTAACATTTTCCAAAAATATTAGTAATTTTATGTAAATAGAAAAAACACAACTGCAGGTTTACTATCATATCATGTTATACACCTTTTGATCACTTGCACTTGATCACTTCATTGTGCATCTAACCTTTTAACTTATTTCATTGCTGATACACGATGGCACAATAAAGTAGGCCTATTTACTTTGTCCATTCAACTTCTATATCTGACCTTTGCCCCAATCTAGAATGTTAAAATGACCAATTCAGAATATTCTAAGGGGGTTACAGTGAGAAATATCATATCTGAATCTATAGTTAAAAAATATTAGAATACAGAAGTAAAATTCATAGACAAAATATAATTCTATCTATAGATTACCAAAAGTGGTTTTGTTGTTTTACAGCTTGAACAATTTCGCAGAAATTTAAAAAATGGGATGTGAAAACACACTACGGAGTGTATGTTATGTTTTAGCTACTTATAGCCCCATATCCTTTCAATATCCTATTCAACAAACACATGCAGATCCTATTCAGGAAGAAAAACATCATGATTTCCACTTCCTAAAATGCCTAAGTGTAACCGCAGCCACTCCCTATAGCTCTCCTTTTACCAGTACCCCTCCCCCCTTCCAGTTCCCTGGATGCTATGTTATCATAGCAATAGATCCTGCCTGTGGCCGAACTTTGGACTGGGAGACCAGCCTATGATGTCTGGGTTTTACAAAATAATATCATAAAGCTAATTCTATTTCCCCTTAATATTGATCATTCCCTTAGTTACTTGGCCTTATGGCCTAATTACTATCTGAGGAAACATTTTCTGTAGCCTTCCTTCAGAGCTAGTTTCTTTTTTATCTTTTTCCCCATTTTTATCCTTCCCTTCCCCCACCCCATTTATCCATCTGAGTTTTTATCAATCTGATGAATAGATATGCCTACAAAAACTAATCGTGTCCGGAAAATAGTATCTCAATAATCTGAGTTTAATCATCTACCCCCTCTCCCACCTTAATTCAACATTTCCAGTTTCAAACAACTAGAAAGAGAGATTGCTGATTGGGGGATATCTACTAGATAGAGGTCATCCTAGCAGATTTTCTAATAAGTTGCTAGGACCTCTCCAGCGAGAGTGCCGGGCATGTGTGGCACTACGTCACACCAGAAACCAGACACTATTACAGATTTTACCAGTCCCTGGGGTAGGTGGAGGGGTACAGGGACTGAAACCAGCCTACTTTGATCCCTAAAAATCACCACAAAAAGGGTAATTAGAACAGTAATTGAAGTGTGCTATGTACCCTTCCCTTGAACAATAAATTGAATATCATAGTTTAGATCTACATATTTTATGATAACCTGCTTAAAGTTTCCACAATGGATTTCATGGGGTAACTGGTTCCATATTAACATACCTTTATATACAGGTGATGTCTTAAATTGTTCAGTACAGGGTTTCTTTTTCATTGGAGTACAGGGTTTCTTTTTCATTAGAGATGCCCACCATATTCCTACTGTAATGCATGAACAATTATTTAGAATCATTTGAATATCATCTTGTTTCTTCCCGTTTAGGGCATAATAAATAATATCACTGCATTCTAGTTTTGTTGATATGATCTGCTTTACTAGTTTTATGGCAACATACTTAGGGATCAGATATCTGATATATCTAAGATGTAACTAAGAAATCATTGACCTGAGATTGTTATCCCCTATCACACCTATTATCTGCCCAAAAGTGTCAAATAGTCAGTGGGTAGTGCTAGATACCATAATCAGCCAAAATCAGGTGTAAATGTGGTAATAAGCAACTTGAATCCCTTGCAGAAACCTGTCCTCATTGATCAGAAACAGGAACTCTTTCTAATGTAACAGCACTCTAAGCAGTCACACTTAACCACTTGTAGCACATGTACTGACTTCCCTTGATCTTGACATTCTCCTATTTGGCTGCCTTTTTCCTAAGGTGTTTGACAATTTCAGTGGATTTGTGTATGCAACAGGATATCCATCCATAACTGCTTATTATCACACTTTTTGCAACACCTTTCCAGCATGGGCAAAGTTGCCACTAAATTATTGGAAAGTTGCCTCTAAAGTCTCAGAATTAGGTAATGCATGTTCTGTCACACAACTCTGGACACCCCCCCCCCCCCTAAGATTTTTGGGCTGTGTCACACTTTTCAATATACCCCCTCACCCCCCTAAGTGTTACATAAATTATGGACAGCCCCTTATGTAGGTATATGATAATAGGTAAACATAGTGATTGAACCCATAGGGATGCCATTCTCAGCCTTTTGGTACATAAGTACATCCATCCACCTCTGATATCAGGACGTATTTTGTGTTACAACAAACCTGGAACGACCATCCCTATGGGCTCACTATCCACCCACGTTTTCTATAATTATCATTATTATTATAATCATTATTTTTATTATGCGGCGCGTATAGACCGGGTAGGGGGCACGGGGGAAGCGCATGTACTTGTCGTAGAGTTTTCTTTACCTCTTGTTCTTCTCCCACCGTGCATTCATGTCTGATTCGTAGCAGGAAGTCCGGGTCCTACAGAGTTAGTGAATATTTCATGTTACGCCGTCATAACGTCGCCTTCAGATGCCCCTTTACGGCAGCGATAAATGATGTTATGTGAGCATCTATTTTTATCATGGGCATTCAGCTAACAACCCATATCACTCTTTCTATTCAAACATGACGTGGGGTATTACTCATACGGCTATATCCATATGCATGAATATTTATAATGCCCTGGTGATGGCCGTCTGTAACCTTTTTCGACATCGATATGAGGAGCATAAACATCATTCCTTGCCTTGTTTGAATGGAGCCTTTCATTCACAATCGCACATTCTTATCCCGAGTTGACTTACATTTGAAGCGCCACATGTTCAATTATAGATTAGTCACTGTGTGTTTTTATTACTTTAGTAAGCTTCTGTAAAGGGTCCAAAAAGGGTATGAAAGGGTGATTTGTGGTGCAATATCGCGGTTTTATTCGCTGTCTTTAATGAAACATACATCGGATGAAATACCCTTAAGACATGGAGAACCTATTCAGGATCTATCAGTCACGTGTCCGTTATACATGCTGATTCTGATCCCTTTCCTGGTCAAAGAAAAGAACAATATAGCAGCAGACAAGATACCTTTGCAGTAGAGTATCAACTACACAATTCAATACATTTCTAAGGGACACGGTGGGCAATACGTTTTCTTCACGAGTTTATTTTTTGTAAATGAGCTGAGCTCTTTTATTTTCCCAATGTATCCATGGCCAGTAGTGTTTGTCAGGTTCGGAAAAAAACATTAACATGATCAAGAACATTAACCTTTTATAAATAAAATCATTTTCACCTTTATTGCTGATGCGATTCAAATTTTACTCATTTTCGTCCTTAGCATTAAGCAAAAGAGACATAACCCTGAACCAAACATCCAAACGATGCGAAAACACTTTGAAACTCTTTGAAACTGCTCAACGACGCACAATTGCATTGAACTTAATGTGCGTCGAAGTGCATCATGAAGTCTGTATTCATGCGTGTACATATGTGTATAGTTCTGGGGGTGCAGCCGGATGCTTAAGGCTTGGAACCCAACAATGCCAACGCAGAAATTCAGATCTCCCGATGCACCTCTATGCCCACTCAATAAAATCCAATTATGCTTTGTAGGGCGCGTCGGCGTGCACCGGCCGTCCGGTGGGTTCGGGGTTCAAGCTCTGGTTAAAGTGTGTGGCTTTTAAAGGATTAAACGCTGACAGTTTCAAGCACGTTCAAAGAATTTCAATAACAGAAGGGAAGGATGTGGAAAGAAGCATGTAAAAGCTGCCACCTGCTGTTCCTACAACTCTTATCACCCCCGTGCCGCCTATTACCGTCATCAGGCAAGAACCCACAACATGTTACGGCAATTAGTTTTGATCACAGGATGAGGGTAGATCCAAATAAATGGGACGGGAATTCATTATTACACACTTTGTACTTCAAACCTCATCACAATTACATTAATCATATTGATGGGAAACAGAGAATTGATAAAAAGGAGATCTGACTTGATGAATGGGAATGTGAAAGCACATTCTTGGGGAAATCGTGCAAATGGTTATACAAGCACCAAATTTGATACAGTGATTCTTTTTAGTATACTAAGTAATTCTATCGGAAGACAAGATTGAAAATCCAAGATGGCGGCCGTTCTCAAGATGGCTGCCAAAGTGACCTGCTAAGAATGAAGATCCTCACAGAAAAGCATATGTGGTGAATGGCATGCTCACCCTCATTATTGCTTGCTCTAGTTCCTGGTCTGTCCACATAGGGGTACGATACTCTAATAATGACACTCTGAGTTGTTTCTTTTAAGGATCATTTATGCAGACTGGTCATACTAGTTCTGTGTCACGCACCATACGCCACGTACAGACTTGTATAATTGTTTAGTGATTGAAACATTATTTTATATCTTTTATTTTTCAAACGCAAATAACTTGAGTTGCCCAAACATTCCAGTGTTGCACCTGGCAGATGTGAAATCAGAATATTCTGAAGATCAATAATCATCATCGCCACTCGAGGTTTACATCGTAAAACACTCGCTAGTGCTCGTATATTACAGCGTTTCAACCGTTCGAGGTTTACTGCCGCCTGTCCACAAAAAACATCGTTTATTGTCTATATACACAATGGCGTATACTACGGACTTGAATCTGCATACCTTGTTTATGGTACCTGACAGTTTTTAATCAATAGGTAGTATTTAATGAGGCCCCTTACATCTTCAAGTGGGTATTTTGTATAAGATGGATGATAAAACACAAACGCTCTTGTCCTGATAGCTCCTGTAAGGTGTCTTTGGTGTCGTACAGGGCGGATCCGGAGGGTGCAGCACGCAATGCGCTTGTCGTGGTGGGATACGACGGAACCATGCAGTGGGTCCCGCATCAAATATTCAAGTCCTCCTGCTCCATTGATGTCACCAACTTCCCCTTCGATCGGCAACAGGTGAGAAGGTTATACACATCTCAACTGAACCTAAGGTATCTTATTATCTGTATTTATACTGGAAAGTGTAACCACCAAAACCAAAGCTAACTCTATACATATATGTGCTGTATATAATATATTTGTTATTTTGTATGTATGCATGTTTGTATGTATGTATGCATGTTTATATGTATGTATGTATGTATGCATGTTTGTATGTATGTATGTATGTATGTATGTATGTATGTATGTTTGTATGTATGTATGTATGTATGTATGTATGTTTGTATGTATGTATGTATGAATGTACAGCTGTAAGTGTGCTAAAACATCTATTGAACATGGGAAACACATTCAAATACTCTGCTTAAGTAGGGAAAAGGTTGTTTAGACTTGCAGAGTGTTGTACAAACTATTCCTTCACAACCTGCGTGCTAACACTGTGTCATTGGTAGCGTGCAGAGGGCCAGTGTCTCAGATGAATGTGCAGCTGACCATGACCAACCAATCAGTACATACTGAAGTACCTCAGTGACCCCCTGTTGCTTGACACTTCTAAAGCAGTAAAAGAAGTAGCTGGTTGTCATCTGGGTTACAGCAAATTACCCACAGACTATGCAAATGCCAAACCTTTTTGGGTTATTCTTATTCCATGCTCATTCATCAGCGATGAACATTTGGTGCTAGTTATAAGACAAGCGATAAAATACCTATTTGGAATTACAGAACTTAGATAGGATTTTTCGCACTTTTCACTTACCCACTCCCTGCATGAAGAAGTCGTAAGTTAGTCAACCCCGCAAGTCATAGTGGTCTACGACATGGCGGAACCTGACATCATCTGAAAGCGGTCTATGGATTCCGATGCACTAAATAAGCAGTTAAAATCTGCTCTTAGTGCAGCCACCTAGTTCTATAGCGTGACACCTCGGGGACTGGTCCTTTGGCACTAGGAATATCAGAATACTTGATTGCATGGTAAAACGGATTACATGTCTTAATCCGCATCGCCTGTTGTCTGTGATATATGAAATTTATACATCTTGCCTGGCATTTCCATCTTATGGAATAATTTAATTGTATTTAATCTAGCATCTTTACTTCAGGAAGCCAGTCCTTCATCAGGAGATGGTCGGATCATTAAAGACGACTAAATATGTTCATAAAGATACGTCTGGTCTATGATACATATAACCTCTACAAATACCACTAGTATTAAAAGCATATCGGACAATTTGCCTTGAAAACCCATGCCAATTACCTGAAGGTTGAATATGATAACCTCAAAGTATTGTAGAACACATATCTAACACATTTCTACCGGTGGAAGAACTGCTCATTGTAGCAGAACTAGCAGGAATAAACAGAAAAAAACTTTAAATTGAAGGTCACCATGTTAGTTTTTGATCTAGAGGCATTGAGAATAGTACGATATGCCTTTAGGTCTCCAACCCCTTTTTTCGCTTGGAAGATGATATCCACAACGTGAGCCAAGACAGGCAATTAAAAAGGGAAGTTGGTTTCCCAATTGAGTTTGTTCTCACTAAATTGATATTCTCTCTATGAGTTGGTTAATGGTGTGGGTCGAATACAACATGATTTAAGGAGGATTGAAGCAGGTCCTTTATTCAGGACTAATTGTTCACTGAAGCTGGAATCAGCACCATCTACACGAGCTGTCAACTTTTAACTGATATCATATCACGAGACCGGGATTTTAATTATGTCTACCATCTACCTACTAGAATGCGAGCGAACTGTTAATGAATCCTCCATTAAAGTACGCCTTCTTCCCCACGGTTTTAAATTACACAGAGATGTAGTTTTACAGTCGATATTACGCCACGGTTATAAGATCAGCATCTATGCCCAGATTGTCAATCAAAGATGATAAATCTTCAGGCCCTGGTTTCACGATAGATGGTGTAAGTGTGTAGCCATCAGGTTAACTCGGCCAGAAATGTAATTAAGGAGTCGTTGTGGTACGTGTCAGAAAAGATCACACGTGGAGTGAAAACGCCTGCTGTACTTTGAAAGACTTGTGTTTTTATCTTAGGATCAAACAAGAAAGTCCTTTTTCTGTTAACCTACCCCTACCTAAAACAAATTTACCCCATTTGAAAATACTTTTGTATCAAAGGAGTAAGTAAAAAGATTCAGTTCGAGATAGCGGAAGGGAGAAATGTAGAGAACAAACCTGATGCAAAATAAAAAATTGAATTCAATAAGGCAATGTGAATTATTTTCATAGAGAACAACATATATTTAGTCAGTTCTAGCGTGATTAATACCTAAAGTTACTATTTCAGATATTAAAAACTAGTAAAAGCAGCTATGTAATCAGGTCAAACACCTTTTATTGAGCTTGGGTCACATGCTCATATACGCTGCCCAAGGTTAGGTAGAAGTATATAGATCTTCAGCTTGCTGTGAGAACTATCCTTTCAATATATGCGTGCCAACCATGTGACATTGGGAAAGGAGCAGTAAGCCAGTGTCTCAGTGTTTTAGAGTACTGCCCAGCTGACGCAGAGGCCGAAATTCCTTATTGACCCACTGTGCTTGAGATATCTGGATCTTAGAAAGGCATTTGTAGAAATGACAATTTGACTGGGTGCAAGTGGGTCACAGAAACTGACCCATAGACTGAATATGACCTTTTGATTGTAATTTTTTATAATTCCGCGATGATTCATCAATGATGAACATACCATTAGTTCCTAGTCATGGTATGCATAATCCAGAGTGGGCGGAATTGAATCACTATTATTACCCACCTGATACGGAGTCTCCATACTAAGCCTATGGAGATTACAGATCGCTACTGAGTAGGATACAGACCTGCGGAATCTCCTAGGAGGATACAGATTTTTGAGATGAAAGTAGTCCCAAACATAAATTCTTAACTACGTTGAAAAGTTTTCTAACGATCATATTTATTGCTTAAATCTAAATATAAGTGAGTAATAAATACAACATTATCATGATTTCGATCGGTGTGGCCATATTCTCCTTGTAGTTGACACTACGCAATACGCGTCAACTACGCGGAGAATACGGCCACTCAGATCGAAATTATGGTAATATTGTGTATGTATCACCAAGGTCAATGTTTGTAGCCTCAGATCATGACCTGCAGAAGAAAGCATCTCTTACACCACCAGTATTTCGGAAGAGTGAAACTCCAGATTCAGATCAAAAGTTAGTCCATCAGGTTCTCTGTAAGTACCTGTTAATGTTTCAGTTTTGCCACAATGAGCATCGTACAGACATGTATTTATCATCAAGAACGGCCAGACTCTCATTAAATATTTTGATGGGGGCACTGGTCATCACTGCACCGTTGGTATGGATCTAATTAAGGTTCAAATGACTATTGTGGGAAGCTAGTCAGGTATCTTCAGAATCTGGTTGATTTTAGCCTTGAACAGCTCTAATGCATGGTAGACTAACTCTCTCCTGGCATGGTCACAGCGACACGGGACCTCACATCCCTGTAACCCGAGGAATAAGGATGGAATATGGAGTACAGTTTAGGAACTTTAATTTCCTGAGAAACAATCCGTAAACATTCTGCAGTGTAGCAACACCTTCATGGTGCTCACTTATCTTCACACAGTTCTACATGAAACTCATAGTAAAGATACAGACCCAAGTCTAGACTATGATCAGCGTCATGGTACAACTTCAAGTATATCAGAGCATGGCTGGATTGTCATTCAATCTTAACAGTGTCCATAAACTCTTGAGTAATGATTTCCTGGTTATTGTCTATTATCCATGTCCGTCCTCAATGTAGTGCTCAATGTTCACAATATTTTGAAGTTAATCCAGTAGATGTGCAGTTCTTATGAGTCCTATTTATCCTCTGTGTTCTCGCCAATGAGAGGTAGTACCTTACACGTCGGTTTGTAGGTTACTCGCAGAGGCGGTAGCGTCACACAATGATCGTTCACTATAGGCGACTCCACTCCATGTCGAGTGAAGCCTCTGGCGCCTAGAGTCAAACCCGTCTCTCAGGACTGAAAGGGTAAAAAAGCAGATTCGAACTATCATCTAATAAGTTAGATCACAAATTATAACAGCTAGAAAAGCACACAATCCATCATACAATTCAGTATCAGTTCCAAAGAGACGTGCCCTGACATGCTCCCCTGCAAAAAATACCAAACCTTCCTTCCTGCACCACAACTGGCCCAGACCGGAGAACGCTTTAAACATATGAGCAAGGTCCTTAGCACTGAAACTGAAAATTATTGAAAATGGAGAAGAGAAACATTGAAAAAAAATTGCAACAGGGGAAAAAATAAACAACAAGTAGGTGATAGGACTAGGAAGAGAGAAAATGAGCAAACATAAGTGAAAGCGCAGAAGATGGTAAGGAAACGTGTTATAAAGGAAAAGAAACAAACAGCAACAGTCAATGAGAGTGGCAATAAGAGCAAAGTGAGAATGATAAAAAGGAGACCTTGCCTCACTCTTCAAATTGCTCGAACTTCTATGAAATACTGCCCGCTGCTGGGTATGGTGTGATAATGCTGTTGGGGCCCACTGTCAGACTGTGCATAATACGGAGTGATATTCAAGTATATAATGATAAGGAACAAGCAGAAAGACTTCAGACGCCCATCACCAGGGGCTCAGTAACTGCGTTTTCTCATATTGTCAATACACCTGTGCGAAAATGTCCCACAATTACTGGCCAGCTGTACGGATTCTGCTCCTCACAGTGGGACGAAATATAAATAATGATACTCTCCGTACCACGTGACTTGTTGAAGTGGGTAGTAAAGTATCAATACTAACGATATCATCCAATCCTAAGGCCTGGCGTCCACCTACTACGATAGAAATTTAGACCTACCGATATGGCACCGATACAAAGAGGCAAATATCAGAGACATATCAGGAACGTGCAATATCGAAGACATATGTCTAGACATGCCAATCCACCATGCATCTCAATGGATATTATTCGGTGTCTAATCGCAGAAACGTGGTCAACTGCCCCGATATTAGGTAACCTTCCGACGCGATTTTGATTTTGTATCGGGAGGTGCATCGTAGACCTTATGGGTGCCATATCGTAGTAGGCGGACGCCGGACCTAACTCTACGGAAATTGTCAGTGAATAATATATATATATGCTGGAAATACTGAGACCCTCACCTACTGCATCTTACAAAATGTGTTATGTCATTCCCCTTTAAATATCTACTATGAATGTATACCAAAAACTCAATTTTTATATCAGAGCCGCGCAAAATCGAGCTAACTATACATTAAGTGGGAGGACTGACACATGGATCTTTTATTCAAGGTTTTGCCTCTACATTTCGAATCGGTGGGGTTGCTATCAGGCTGATACTCGATAATAGACGCGACACCTGACGAGATACATTGTCAGGGCATCCTGGTAATTGTAGACGGTATCTGTCACTTAGAGCAAGATACATCATGTTACACTGCAGTGTGCCCACGCGATGTACTAGAATCCTAGATAACCAGGGAATAAGAGTTGTCAATGCTGCTTCAGGGAAATGTCAGAAAATCCATGGATTTTCAGTTATAAGCTGATTATTGAAAGCCTAGATTAGGTGCTTACACCCAGGGCTCACTAGGTGAGAATGAATGCTATGAATTCTGTGAGCCCTTGACTGTGTGGAGGGATCCCGTACATGGTAACTGTGCAGGCGGACACTTGAACTGGACAGATCTGCCACGTAACAGCAATCAATGTTCAGACGTGTCATCGGTACACAAGCTTCCAAATCCATGAATTTCAAGAATTGTGATTGAAAAGTACAAATTATCATTCTAGGTGAGGAAACATACTTACTGTGGGCAAGTAGAAGTATGTTCATTTGTGACCTAACACAAATGACCTTGGATCTGCCTTTGTTTGATTTTCCTTTTGTTATTGCACAAGTAAAGCATACTTTTCCTAACTGAAGCTATATCATACGCTATGACTTCCGCTTATTTTGTTTGTTTGTTGTTAAGTTACTTTATTGGCTGAAGTCGTTTAAATCTTCTTTGACTAGGCCATAATCTGATTTTATCTCTTCTCTTTTTTTAATAAAAGCATGGCTCTTTTTTATCATGCTGTCTTTGATTTGCTAAATGTAGATTATAAGTGTACTTCCAACTCTGTTATGCATTTGATCATCCACAACTAGTTTAAATATGTGCCACAATCCAATACTGATTTACACTTATTCATCCATCTTAGTGCTTAAATGCCTATGATCATGCCATTGCAAAACTGCGTACATTTATATGGGGGGCAAAAAATCTAAATGATACATTCTAAGGATGGATATATTTTCTATGTTTTCTCGTCAACTCTGAGTGATTTTATGACTTCCGGTTATCAGAGTAATTGGCTCCCCCCCCCCCCTCCCCCGACATCTAGCTGCCCGATCTGGTGGACACAAGACTCAGAGATGCTTCTACCTCTGGAACCTGACATTAGATGGAACGGCTGGCCACCTGCACAAAGACTTCTGTGTCTGTATAGAAACTGCCACTATGCGCCCTACCCTGTCGTCTTTTATAACAATCCCTTCTACTGGCCTTCCATCTTCATACCCCCCTCATTCTTATGCTTCCTGTTGCCTCCGTCACCTCCAAAGAGGTGCTTCCCGGCAGCGGTGTCTATTTTCCTTCTTTTTTTTCTGTAAGAGGCTGGTTTCTTGCCTTCAGTTCATGGCAGCTGGGAATCATGAGGGGATAGTGAGTGCTGAGTGGCAACCCGCAGAGATCAATAATGTGGGTAGAAAGGAACCCCTGGATGGTTCCTATTTTTGTATATATATTTATAGGCCAATATCCTGGGATGTATGATACAGTACATTGCACAATACCGCTTGGTGCAGAATTTTCTCAATGGAAATTCGGTATTTTTTGGTACTCAAAACTGCTAATTACTAGAAGAAACCTCCCCCATTTTTACAATAATTGTTCAGCGTGATAGGGACAGATGAGCTTCTGACTCTAAAACTGCAATATTATTTCATAATATATTATTTGTATATTATCTAAGGTATGAAGACGAGATAAGTCAATAACCTCGCTACGATATCGACCTTGGACTATATGTAGTTGTATAAAATTGTATAGTATGACAGTACTATTGTGCACGAGGATATTGGTTAAAGGATGGAATGGTCATACCTGTCATATGTAACTGTACATAGAAGTAAATATTTTGGTAAACATTGAATGTATACGCAACATTTCCCGCTTGGAAGAACAAAATGCAATTTTGAATGAGAGAAATAAAAACCTTTAAAAGATTACAATGAAAGAAGACCTCTGGTCTCAAACACCAGACTTTGATTGTTCTATGTATTTTATCTCACCCCTGGTATTTTTTATACATAGACTTAACATCGGGAGCTCATATTCAGCGCCCATGGAGTATTGTAAAAAAAAACCATCCTTCCCGTTTTCGTTATAAGATCTATCAAGCTGCGATTTTTTCTTCTTCTTTTCCTAATAATTTCCTATTGATGGTTAGGATCGGTGATTATGATATGCTTTAAAATAATGTTGATGTTGCTATCATAATCCGCTCGGCCTAAGTGCAGGCAATATTATATTATATATCATTATATGTATATTACACAGTCACATATTGTCATTTCAGTGTCACATGTGGTTCGGGTCATGGACACATCCTGGAGAGGAGATTGACTTGACCTTAGCCTTTCCCACTGGGATTGATCTTTCAACGTTCAAGTCAGATTACAAGGTCAGTTAATGCATAGTTCACACACTCATTATACCAAGAATCATATGATGTGTACTTTGATTCAATTGTTATTGCTTACTAGAGATAGATAATGATTTTTTTGTAAATACAGGCAAATGCTATTGAATCGTCTTATGTACACAAATCGTCAAATGTATCATTGAAATTGATAAAACCTTTCTTTTCTTTCCAATATTACGTAATATAGCACCACCAACAGACTTTCGAGGTCACTGATGAAATCTATCCAGGTTGTATTTATCAGCTGCGGTTATCAAAAATTGATTGGTGACCACCTTCATTTTTCTCAAAAACCAACGTTTTTCTCAGTACCACCGATTTCCGTGTACCTACACTCACATTTAGGTATATATTGAACAATCGGCGCAAATGGAGCAGATAAGCAGTCGTCAGCTGGAATCATGGTAGTTGCTTTTTGGTGTCAACGATTATTAACACGGATAAATTCTCAAGGAGAAACACCGCCCGATTTTCAGTTTACACTAGACGACTAAATTTGTGGCGATCGTAGATTGTCGGGCCAATAGTCGTCAGGTGGTGCTCAATTAGGCAATCTCCTCCGCAAAAGTCGTCAACCCCAGAATGTACTCAGGCGTTTACACTGGACGAGTTTTGCACAGAATCGCCACCCATCTAGATGATTGATTCAAGCTGTCTAGAAATAGACGCAGGCGTCAGAGCATCTCATATAGTCGTCAAATTGCGTAATGTGATATAATCAGACGATCTGAAGACGCCACGTGCTTGGCGTTTAGCCGATTTCTACCATTTTACTGCTGAAAGTCGTCAGGCGGTGCAAAATGCCTGAATCGCCGGCCATGATCGTCTAGTGTAAACGCCGGGTGAGGGTTAAAACTATGGTCCCGGTGCCTTTAAGATATTCCCCGTCGGAGTTGTTGGAGTGAGGATTGAGTGACTGTCACATCCGACATGCCCCCCGCTCGCCGCCTCTCCTCGCCGGCTGGTAGGCTGGTCAGGCCCCGCGCCATATTCCGCCAATGACACAGTATAATGGGGCCTTGTTGACGCCCAGCATCCAGTTACTGGATTATAGATGGCAGAAGCCAGACCAAACTACAATGACGGCTAGATGTAGAGAGGTGGAGTAAGGCGGACGGCTAACAAGCACAGCCATTTCCAGACACCAAAAATATCAAATAGCAATGAGAATTAATTCCATACCATCAACTGACTTTTATCATCTTTGAAATATTACCATATGATTTTTGATTTTTTTTGAAACATTTATTTACCCTGGGTCAGGTTCAATCCGAGGATTGGTTTCAATATCCGCCCAGCTCAGTACATATACATTACTGTTTCCAATATTCCATAGTTTTGTAGCAACATATATACAACATGATTTACAAAATAAATAGGTAGACTATCAATGACAGTTTCTTTAGGAAGTCCAGGGGTTCTGTGGCTTTTCCAGGCCTATGCCCTGCTATAAGTAGGTCCAATGAGAAACATAAATCATGACAGTGCGGAGGAAAGAAAATTTTTGCTTCAGAAAATCTCTCTAAATATCAAGGTACAGTGATCAAGGTACTTTTAGGTGTAAATAAGCCTTCTGAGATTTCTTAAAGTCAGTTATATTGTCTATATTCCTTGTGTTTGATGGCAGTGAGTTCCACAAGATTGCTCCATGATACATTACATGTTCCTTTTATAAGTGTCTGTACGGGGTAGATTAACTTTAAACGTTGGAGCCATACTCGCTCGTGCATGTCGAGTATGTTCTTGAAGCAGTACATTTTCATTCAGTTTTGTATACATATAACACAATACATGCATTTGACGTCGGTCATTCAAATAAGGTAGTTCGGCAGATCGATGCAACGTGATTATGTGAGTACGAGGGTGGGCATGATATCTGGCTATATCTTATATGTTTAACGTGGAGTATAATCAAGGAAAATAGCAATATGAAAAGTATGAATTATGATATGGATATCATTTGGTGGTTTCAATATACTAACGATGCCCTAATCCAACCATGATTGCTCAGGTCATACGTTGACTAACATTTTACATATTTTTTTGTTTTTCACTTTGTAATTTTATCAAAATTTTTGTTGTAATATATATTCCTCGGCCACAAAGCCACTGTGTCGCAATTATTTGTGATCAGGGATCATACACATATTATTAGATATATATTTGGAATTTTGTTCCTTCAATTTATGGATGAGATGTTTGTTGACTATGTTTATTGATTAGATTGACAACATCAATATATGGTATATCTTAGCGGTCAGCTTCATAATGTTGCAAACGGGAAAGGAAGCTCGCAGGTAGATAGTAAAGAGGGACAAATATAGTGTTTGAAGTTTCTAAATTCCTAGATAAATGGTTGCGAATAAAGATCTGCTCTCATTTTGTCTAAAATAATGGATCATAAATGTGAAATGCAGTATCTACTGCCAGGTTCCTGTATGCTGCAACAATATTGGTTATAGCCTCTCCATAATCATATTTATAATCATTATCATTACCATAATCAAACAATCCTTTGTGTTTAAGTGGTGGGCATTATACTTGTTATTTTTCCATCTCTCCTTTCTTGATACGCAATAATAACAAAGATGACCGATCGTAGAACCAATGTAATCCAAAGGCAGCGTTAAATAATTACAGCCGCGGGGGCACAGTTTTCAGGGGGCGCACTTTTTATTTGGTATTCAAAGGGGGCCAAATTTGTTTTGGGCAATCCAGGGGGGGCACAACTTTTTGAGGCGTATTCCAAAGGGGTGGTAACTTCCTTTTAACCGATTGATGTTGGCAAAGGCTGTGCCCCTGCCCACAATTAATGAAGCTCCTCTGGAAGAACATCTATGTGATGAATTATGCCTCCCAAAAAAATGTAAACGTGAGCTTAAGGCCCGGCGTCCACCTACTACGATATGGCACCGATATGGTCTACGATGCACCTCCCGATAAAAAATTAAAATCGCATCAGAAGGTTCCCTGATATCAGGGCAGTTGACCACGTTTCTGCGATTAGACACCGATAAAAAACCCATACAACGCATGGCGGATTGGCTTGTCTAGACATATGTCTACGATTTTGCACCTTCCCGATATGGCACCGATTTTGACATTTTGTATCGGTGCCATATCGGGAGGTCTACGATTCTATCGTAGTAGGTGGACACCGGGCCTAAGCAAGTAATTAACAGGCAACATGAGGCTCCTTGGAAAAAGTCAAGAGGCTTAAACGTATCTTTGTCTTCAGGACTCCTGTGAATGGGAGATCGTCGACCCTCAAGCGGAAAGGAAGCTACTGCCGGAAAACGACCCTAATCCCATCGCCGTGCTGACCTTCACCTTGCACCTCGAGCGGAAACTTGTCTTCTCCAGTTACATTCTGACCTTGCCTTGCGTATTTTTGGCGTCCTTGACCTTGGTTGTCTTCTGGCTTCCTCCGGATAGACCGGATAGAACCAGTTTAGGTCGGTTATTCATTTCAACTACGTCAACATCGTAGAATACTTATCTAAATGAAATACAAGCTTATCGATATCTATCTCTATATGAACAAGAGATTTATATGTGAATATTCGCAGAAAAATATTTTCTTCATATGTTCCTAATGGATGTCTCTGAAAGTAATTCGTTTTAAAAGATAGAAAATGAATGTTATTCTTCATTTCCATCTCACTCCTATCGGCAATAATCACATTACTAAGCCTGTCGTATATAATCTAACCATATAGTAAATATAGACTTTCTCATGATATTTTGAGACAAAGCCTTGCAGACCAAATAGCACTGGTTAACGTTACAGTATGACTTCTGCCAGATAGAAATGTCGTCTGCCTTGCCTGACTCCTAACATTTACTTGGTCATGTCGACTCCGTTTTGTATACTGATAGAAAAGAGAAACAGAGAAGACAAACCTAATAAATCATCATCGTGGTGTAATTCGTTTCCTGAATGTAATTCCCTATTTTCTTGTTTCAGCCATGTCGCTTTTCGCCTCATTTTTGGTACTGCTTTTGATCCTGGTGGAGGCTGCACCCCCGACGGCTAGTTCTGTCCCTACCCTAGGTGAGATCATCCGTATTATAAATCTTACAATTACAGAGATAGCAGATTTCCATCTTTTCATGGGAAATCTACTTTAAAATTTTCATTATATAGAAGTCTGTGTTCTTGTATAAATCAAAGATGATATTAATTTAGCCTCAATCACACCATAAAACAGTATTCTTAAACTCCCCACAGACCCTCAGTCCCACTGCCATGGATGACACTAACATAATTTCTATTTTTCACCTTTTCCCTGACACCAGCCGACATCCCTGCAATTTGACCCTTTTCCACAGGCCAGGAGTAAGAAGGGACTGCATCAAGGACCGTAGCCACTGAAAATAGGCCTTGAGTTTTGGCTGTGGAGTAATCTCACGTGGCAAAGCCCAGTGAGATTATGTAGCACACCAAAATGTATGGCATATTTTCAGCGGTTTATATGGATCGAGTGCAGTTCAGATTTTATATCACCCCTATCACTGACTAATTGACTAACGTTTGTGACGTCATCACCCATTGAGTATATCTTATAATACTCCATGGGCATTGAGTACGAGTTCCCAATGTAAGTCTATGGGGGGAAATAACAGGGGTGAGATAATGCACCTTATTTACTGTGTTATGAAGCACGTTCGGCCATGTACCTTCCTATAATAACGTACTCGTAAGCATTATGGAACTTAATTTATGAGCGTAATACAATGGTATTCGACTGAGTGACGGCCCTAACTAAACAATGCACTGCTAGGTGCGCTGAACGGGTAATGTATTGAGAAGGAAAGGAGAAACAAGAAGCGGATTCTATTATATATACAGTGAAATAACGCGATATGCATTTTTCAAAATGTTCATGCTACCATTTATATTTCGAAGGCTATGTGTCTTAGAGGTTCAGAATATTAACAATGATGATATTGATGTATGTCAAATAATGTCTTACAAACTGTCTTAGACCTAAGACATCTTCACTTCCGCCGCACCGTTCCGCCGTTATTTGCGTTTGTCATAGCAATCGTCTACTCTGGTGGCCAGTGTCTATCTCCCATGTCCCAGACCATCAGAGCACGCCTCCGCTAATTTATGCGGCAATCTTGACACAAGTTTCATCACTAAATTCGTATGGGAAGCACGGGAAATCATCTATATACGCACAGTGAGGTTGATAGAACCTAAGAATTGATATTTGTCTTAGACAGGGACATTTTTAGCGGCGATTGAACGTGCCGCGCTGAGACACTGTCTATAGTACACCCGCCATTTTGTGTCTTGCAAATTGTCTTACATTCGCAGAGATGTCTTAGGGTATCGTTGGCCGATTATGTCGTGACTGAAAAACAGGGCCCAGGGTATTGCATTTGATTCAGCAAATACATATGCCATTAATTTACCCCGTCCCTCTCTCTGCTCCGTCATATTCAGGGGTTTACTACTGCCTCAACATGGTGGTCATTATGATGTCCATCTTCCTCTCGTCCATGGTGGTCAACATACATCGTGGAGGAGAGAACAAACAAACAGCGCCGACATGGCTGCGAGTTGTGAGTAGACATTTGTATAGAAACTCGGAACTTTTACGTATAGTGTTGAAAGTCTAATGTTGAATCATCAAACTCTACCGAGATGAACCAACTTTTACAGAGGAAACCTATGAAAGTTTAGGGTCAGAGCTCGTATCCTATCGAGTTTGAATCGCGTAGTAATTCAAAAGGCGAAGCTGCGTGAATTGCATAGCGATTCAAACTAGATGGGATCGAGCTCTGAATGTAAACTTTAATAGGTTTCTGACTTTATCTCACCCCTCACATTGACTAATAATCTAACATTTGTGATATAATCCTCCATTGAATATTTTCCTGAATATCTCATGGGCGTTGGATAGGAGTTTCCAATGTTAAGTCTATGGAGAATAAAATATAAGGGGTGAGATAATAACCTTTCACTTACCCGCCCGGTAGCAAACACGTCATGCTTGATACCATAATGCCGATTTCACTCCCTATGTGGGCAACATGTACTTCAGTTTCATTCCTGACACCCACTAGCCTGGAAGCCTGGCCTATGTGCTTACTGATATTAGCGCCTTCCATTTTTTTGTGCACTATGGGTAACAGCTCCATTTTTTTGGCGCATCATGGGTAACAGTGTTCAGCTAGTACTATACTAGTTTTTAGAGAAGAATTCTGATAAATTATCTTTTATCTTTGGAAAGGTTGCCATTACTTGATTTTTGTATTATCCTTTATTAGAGCGTGCTTGCCCAAACTATATACATCATCTAGAGGTTAGAGGGGTTCATATAGACTTTCAGGGTACGGTATACAAACTATCCCTTCACTATCTGTGTGCAATTCACTGTGATATTGAGAATAGAGCAGGGACCCAGTGTCACAGTCTCTCAGAAGCGTGCCCAGCCGACCATGAAATAGACAATATCGATGGTTTTGTGAACAGGCGGTTGACGCGTATTAATACACAGGCGTTAGCGAGTGTATTACGAAGGTAATGATGAAGGGTTTACAAAGCCGCCTATCCACAAATTCATCGTTGTATCTATTAGGCCACTTAAAAAAAAAACTTGTTTCTCATCACCGCGCGCGTCAGCAAAAACGTTTTTAGACAAGGCTACGACAACAGCTCTACGATTGGAAGCCTTGTCGTAGCCTTGTCGTGGTTGGTGGACTTTAGAGTAAAAACCCACTCCTGGGACACCCCACACGCTCCCGACACGCCATGACACTGCTGTGTTGGTGGACCCCAGTTCCCAACAAGAGGCTACAACAAGGCCATGACAGGCTGCGACATGAAGCTTGTCGTGGGCCTTCCTACAAGGCTACGACAATATCGAACATGTTCGATTTTTGCTACGACTAGACCTTTGTCGTGAAGTGTTGTGGATTCCTCTATATCACTGTCGTAGTGTGTCAGAACCATGGGCGCCTTTTAAATGGCAACCAGTAACATCTACAACACGCCCGCCACGCTGTCCCGACACTGCTCTTCTCACGACAAGGCTGAGACAAGGCTGCGATTGGAACTTTCATGTCGGCACTTGTTGTAGCCTTGTCATGGTTGGTGGACGCCCCCCTTTAGAGTAAAACCCCGCTCCTGGGACACCCCACACGCTCCTGACATGCCATGACACTCCACGACAAAGGTCCAGTTGTAGAAAAAATCGAACATGTTCGATTTTATCATAGCCTTGTCGGAGGGCCCCTGTCATGGCCTGTCATGGCCTTGTCGTAGACTCTTGTCGGGAACTGGGGTCCACCAACCACGACAAGGCTACGACAAGTCCAACAATCGTAGGCCTGTCGTGGACCTTGTCGGAATGCCATTGTCGTAGCCTTGTCGTAGTTGGTAGATGCCCGCCTTTAGCCCTTGTCGGAAGCCTGCCTCCGCTAGTGCAGCATGCTACGATAGCCTTTTGACACACTCCGACACACTCCAACATGTCGGAAGCCTGCCGACACACTCCAACAATTCCACCATGTTGGAATTATCGTAAGCGTGTTGGGAGGCCTCCGACAGTCAGGAAGGTGTCTGTGGGTGTCTGTGTGGTTATAACAGTATCTCCATGCCAGAGTATGGCCTGTATGAAGTAGCCTAACCATGGGGGGAACCATCCCGCTTAAGGGGATAGTTTGCTTGGAACAGAGACTGTCCCCTTAACCCCATCAGTCCGAGCAATGCCTTGAGGCGCTCCCAGGCAGGGACGATGAATGTCTCAAGGCACTCCCATGCAGGGGAGGAGGAATGCGACAAAATTCATAGACTTTCTAAATTTTTTCAAAATAATTGGAAAGATGTGCGGAAAAAATATGTAGGAATTTATCTCACCCTTCACATTGACTATTGGGCTAACATCTGTGACATAATCTCCCATTACACACAGTAAAATGAGTGAGATATTAGAAACTTACAGTGAGACTGCAAGATATGACCTAAATAAGTGTCTGAAGTCCATATTATTACACTTCAAAAGCCATCTCCGACCCAGCAAAAAAAAAAAAGCGCCCTCGTCATATTTTTCATGGCTTGGTGATGAGAAACAATTTTTTTTTTGGAGTGGCCTTATCCATCTTCTTTTATACATTAAAGCCAGGAATTGACATGTTATGGGTATAGCAATTTGGGCTATTTCCTCGCTCTCCAACGGTACGATTCAAATTCTATCTCGCCCATATCGCTTACTAATTGGCTAGATCTGTGACATCATCTCCCATTAAATATTTTCTATACAACACTCCATGGGCATTGAGTACGAGTTCCCAATGTTAAGTCTGTGGGGAAAAATACTAGGGGTGAGATAATGGCTGCTCCATTAACAAAACAGGGGAGGATTTGGTCTCTCTGGCCTCCACCACGGAAACCTGCGTATTCATGGGAACCAATCAGCATGATTCTTACACCGTGGGAACCAATCAGCATGATTCTTACAAAAAAAATCGGAAGTGCACTGAGTGACCTTCATCTTCAATTTCACATTCAATTCAGTGTCCCACGAATATATATATATGCACGTTTCGGCTCTCCCAGGCCTCCTCTGGGTACAATACTCAGGACCCTGAGTTCACTGACAGCAGTATTTTTTGTGTGAACATTGCAGGTGGCGCTGGAGATTCTTGGTCGCATTTTCTGCGTGCGGGGATCAGAAACCATCTGCGGCAAGAGGCGCTACGCCAAGTCACGCATCGTCGACGATGACGACGGCGCACTCAACCGGAACAGTCTGCAGCACCACCACCAGATGTCTCTGATACCTCGCAAGTCGACAGACACCTGGCGGAGGGTGCAGGAATCACACATCACACAGAACCACCCCATTGGCCAGCATCAGTCGTGTGACCTCCACCTGGGCCTACGCAATCTTGAACGCTCCTGTGAGCATTTGGAAACTCAGTTGGAAGATGTACGTAAAATGCTGGAGAGAGTGGTGATGACCGCGCACCAAAAAGATGTTCTTAAGATGGAGTACAGGGAAATTGTTCAGGAGTGGAAGCTGGTGGCTTCAGCGTTAGATCGCTTCTTTTTCGTCTTGTATTTGGGGATTATTATTGTGTCACTGCTGACCATGTTTCCACGTCCGCCATTTATCAAATCTTGACGGAGATGTTGTGAACAGATTTCGATCAGCTCACACTTCAGGGAGGTGATGGGGTGCCGATGTGTGGTTGTATCATGGGGAGTTGTACTGACTGTGTCGCGTATGTCTGACAAACAGTTGGTCTTTAGAGCTTGAGAAATACAACAAGATCTACAATGCATTAGTTAGCAATATCAACAATACAGTAGTACCCCGCTTAATGGAGACACTCTCCGTTCCGAGGAAATTGTGTACGCGCTTACGCGGGGTTCCCATTACACGGGGTGAAATCAGGCATAATATAAGGAACCATTCTACCAAGGTGTTCCCTTACATAGGGTGCCTTTTAAGCGTGGTTCCACTGTACCTTTAATTTGTGCAGTTGAAAACGTTCTCTTCGAAATGCTGATGATGCAAAATTACACGGTTATTTTCTATTTAAGTCTTTAGCTGGAGTAAGTTGATCTACAATATAAACGAAAACGTTTCAGAAACAACGGAAACTAGACGTGTAGGTCACATTTCTGGTGGTGTTTGCTGTCTGCTGTATTTAATGGCATGCTCCACCGGGCCGGCGATTTTTGACAGCCGGGTACATGCCAAACATGTTTATATTGTAAAAACCCACTAGTCCTATGACTTTTGCCGGCTGCCAAGCAGTAAAAGCCAGTGGGATGTGGCCTGGGACCCATTTCACTAGTTTGGGGGGCAAAAGGGAATGGCAATTCCAACGGCACTAATAGTGGAAACTATACAGTCTCGTTTCATAAATGGCATCGCTGTTGAGATCCCAGTTCCGTTCGCTATGCCAGCATAGATAACGGATTATCTAATATATCAATATTTGATGAATAATTTGATAAATCCAAATTATTCCACATTTCATTTTTTTTATTAGGCGCCTCTACGTGAATTTGTGTAAGCCTATGGTCGGATGATGCAGTGAGAAATCAGGCGAGTGGTGCAGTTACCACAGTTTTTGGTTCGAATAGTATAATGGTTTTCACAAACGAGTTATAACCATTAGAGAAACATGGAAACCAAGATATGGGCAAAAGATACATATGAAATTGTTTGGAGTATAATTTTCTTTACTTATATATCCTATAATATCTGATGAAATAGGTTTTGAAATTGTTGTTTTGTTTAGTACGTGAGGGTAGACCCTCTCTTGAACAGTGGCAGTAACAGCGAACGGAGATCTAGTTCTGAAACGGTTACTGCCAGTGTTGATGCCGCCCATGTTCAAAGTGCCACTCGCTGTTGGGTCCATAAAGTAGTGAAACGCAAACTGCCATCGCGGTGCATCTGAGTCCAACAACGAACAGAATATCAGCTATTTCAACGAGTCCTTGGTCTCTATCCTTAACCCTTTAAGGACGGCCGCCTATGGCAGAACTCCACACTTGGGAACGGCAACTAGTGACTATGTACAGTTCTAGGGGACGGGGGCATTTTTCTCTGAACTCAAAATTCGAAGGTTTATCACATGATAAAATTTGTTATCCTTTATATTTCTATTTCCATTATTTAGAATTCTAAAATATGAAGTTATACCTACATTCTGTGCAAATTTCAAGTTAATTGATAAAATATTTCCTTTTCAAAAGCAAAAATACATAATTTCATAAATACCCAGCAAATGATGCCTTAACGCATCATCCGCCCCCGCCCGGGTGATGCCATAAGGCATCATCTGCCCCCAGCCGGGTGATGCTTTAAGGCATCATCCGCCCTTAAAGGGTAAAGGGCCTAACACTGGCACCATGCAGTCACAGCATGGGGGCCATGCGGCGGTCACACGGCGCACTCTTCATGCCATATCGCCGGCCTGGTGGAGCACACCCTTTAATGCACATCTTCCTGCCAATTGTCTACCCTGTATTTTGGAGAATGAGTTGAGGACGTCAAATTGACAGGAAGTGTTCAGCAATCGCATGCCGGAAGTGGTGAATGGAATGAAAAGATCTCATCATTGTGAGGGTGTTGCAAAAATACTAACAAGTATGAAAAGGAAGCTGTATATTTAGGGACCATGCAGTGTATTTCATTACTGTCTGATTGTCATTTGTTTGTGGTTTTGTTACTGCAGATATCAGTATAATATACATGGAGGATAAGAAGGTATCTAAGTAACTAAAGGCATATTGTATGTCACCAATACAATAATTGTCAAAACATAATTATACCAAAATCATAACGGGCAACATGACCTTGCAGCGATACCTGAATGAATGTCTTTAAAGGAAATGCCACTTCATCGCGAAAAATCATATGCTCATGATTGAAATAATCAGGGAATACATATGAGAATGATGAAAAGATCTCATCGCAAGACAAATTACCTTCACACTTGTACTGCATGCAAACAGGTAGAATTCGATTGTTTCCAGAACAACACACATCAAGATCAATATGGAGTACCCATGCTATAGCGGCGACAGCTACATTTCTTTTGGTATCAAAGCAGTTTGTTATCACCTTGTAGTAGTACATCGAGATGTTCGTGTATCGATATCCTTTGATGACTGCTGGTATTAAAGCTCCTTAACTTGACTAGCTAAAACAATGTCACTGTCTGTGTCTATTTCTGTTCTGGTTTTTTTGGGGTTTTTTTTTTTGTCTTTTCAGAAATCTTTTTTATGAAGCATTCATTATTCAAGACATCGACATGCCGACTCTTACTGATCACACCTCTTCCATGCATAGCCTTGTACAGTGGACCGACTGACAACAAAGGGTATCACTGGGGCTGGGCTTCGGTGCGGGTGGCAGGCATTTTTACACAATATAATAAGACATCGACATTTTCTTCTCGATTCTCCCCGAGCCGATGGTCCGGACGATTTGGGAACAGATGTCGATGTTTTGTGGGCTTACTAAACGTGGTAAGGCCACAAGTATTCAATGGTTATTTATATCTTAAGGTGATGAGTGTCTTCTATGTCTTAAATTCAAAGTATGTATGAGAGAAATATTTCGAAACGTACACTATCTTGCAGCTTTTTCCTTAATATTTTATTACGGGTGTTAGTTTGAATGAGCTACTCATTCATAGCCTTTATTCCTTCACAGTCTTTTACATTTGTGCAATTGGTACTATGGCCAAAGGGTAATTTCATACATCAATTGTTGGGGTTCCGGGGGTGTTCACAGGTAGTTAAAGATATTCGGTCGGTTATATGCATGAATCTAATTTGAATACCATTTGAAATGTTATGTGTTTGGTAAATTAACTTATGTTTATCCAGAATAAGATATATATTTCTAGAAGTTAATCAGAGAATGCACAGTGACAACGGTTATTTGAGATATTTCATGTCATCTTAAAATCTGACCTCGTTTATTCAATGAAGGTATATCAGGTTCAAAGCCACAATTGGACATTTTGTCTTGCTCATTTTTGTCAAACTGAAAACTCTATTACTTCATTGTGTGTTTAGAAACAGTACATTCTTCCATTGTTTTCAGTTGTGCCAATTGAGGTGCCTTTTGTTTTGCTCCATAACCAAAAGCAACCGAGGTAAGCGATGCTTCTTGGTTTTTGTCTTGCAATAAGGTTCCGTCTGGGAAAAAGGTCATTGTATAATGAGTTCCCAACATATCCTAGTTCCGGAAATGTCAGCGCAAGGTACCCACTGAGTGATTAAACAGGGTAAAAATAACCTCGGTGTGTGCGAAACATGCCATTAATCATGATGGATATTACCAGGAGCAAAAAGAGACAGCTACTTAATTAAAGCCATCTTTCATACCAAGGTTTTTCCGCTGTTTGCATATCAAGAAAGATATACAAAGGAAGGCATTTGCGGGTGGCTTCACGTTTACTTTCTGAGGTATAGCTAAACTTCTTATGATGAATGTGAAAGATATTACTTCCGTAAACGTTCTTTACAATTATGTCTTACAGCCTACCGCTACATTGGAAATATATATTAAAGATAGAATCACTTGCAGTAAAAAAATACTAAATTGATTGGTTCTTTCATGATGCCATATCACTAGCTATAGTCATGTCGTTGTCTGAAGTAAGAAAAATGTGAATGGTGTTCTGCTAATATGAGTTATGTCGTTTGTCCAAATCTTGATATACTTTGTCTGTCGTTGACACAATCTAAACAATCATCACCCACATCCTGTGGTTGACATTGCTCCAGGTATCATTGTACAGACAATGTCAAACTATTTAATTTTGTACCACAATACTCAATGAGAATGTGAACGCCAGTGTTTATTAAAGTCTTTGGCTTTTATTGGACCTATTGGTATCACTTATTATGACATTGGATGAGAATTCTCTGATAGAAATTAGTATGATTTCTGAGTGCATCTTTTTGTGGGTTTTGAAAGAATGTCCTCCAGCTTGGTCTGAGCTAGACTTGAGGTATTCCCCGCATACGTCTCAGTGATAAACCCGTTAATTATAGACACATCAAAAAGATGAATTTGATGCAAAATGTGTGTGAATTGTTAAAAAAAAAAATTTGAAATAGTAACTGACAATAAATGTATAAAGCTACTTTAAAGCCAGTGGTTATGTTCTGAAATTTTCCATTTTCACTTATAAGATGACGCCCAGACGGTGGAGAGTTGTATCCCCTACTGATGAATTTTTAAAGGATTTGTTAACACCAATGCCTGTGGATTAACTTAGCACTGTAATTTCATAATGCCAACTGAGTATTTGCCTCTTCTGCTGCAATAATCGTCAGGTGGAAACAAAAAGGGTCACCGGATATCTGACTAGGCGACCAGAAGGATAAATATTGAAACTTGTCTTCCCTTCAGTCCTACCTCAAGAACTCAGTGTCCCATAATGTAAAATGTGATATCGCACTGGATACATACATATTTCTTTTTCTACTTCCCTTTTTTTAGCAAAGACTTTTATTCAGTTCCTAGTTACAGAGATATAGTTCCAACATTTTCTTTTCTTTTGACGAGTTCCCTTACCCGTGGCAACAGATGCCTGAACACAAAACTAAACACTAGAAAGTAGTGGTCTTATTCTTGCTACCTTCTGTTTAAACTTTAAATATATGCGTATATCCTTTATAGAATTACAACTTTCTGGTGGAGAAAATACTATGTTGGAGTAACATAGCCGCTGTCTCCTGGGGGACGTCTGGCTCGATCCTTTCTTACATACTACTGTGGCGAGATTTCATATTGCATACAAATTCCCTGAGACCCTACATTCCCTCCACAGGTCCTTCCCGTGCCGTATATAAAAGAGCGCCGTATATAAATGATCATTTGGCACGTGGGGCTCCCGCTGTGACTTCTTCTAACACCTCGTGAAGTATCCAGACGACAGGGTCAGACGTACACGGAGTTCTGCTCCATCTTACCCATGTCCTTCAGGGAGTACTTGTCCCGGTTTTTCTGTGAGCAGCTCTCTAGCTGGGTGATGGAGGAGTTGAAGGCTGCCCACACGGCAGGCAGGTGGGAGCAGACGGTGCCACCAGCCCGATGTGCCTGCTCCTCCTACAAAGGCAACATAAAACATACCCTTCACTAATAACTTCATGAATTATTGGGGTGAAGCCCTTCCTAAATACAGCTGTGCCCAATTATTGCCCATCGATTGCCAGGAGACAGAGCAAGTAGCTTCAGGAGAGATGTACTACAGCATATGACGCTCAGAAAACTAATACTCTGGAGCATGTTACGGGTTTCCCTCAATGTTGATGTTTTATTTGTTCGTTGGTTCGGTTTAACGTCCTGTCAACCATTCAAGACTTTCTCTTGTACCACAAGGGTGGTGAATCTGAGTGATGAATTCAGGTGAAATTTCACCGCTGCATATTTACCGAGTTGAGTTATTTTACTTACCACACTCTATGGTATGAGAAGGATAAAGCATTAAATCTTCCACTGCTGGGGGAGGGGGGAAAAGGTCCCACAACCTTTGGCTTACGACTCCAGTGCTCTTAACCACTGAGCTAACTCCCCACCCTCAGTGTTAATGAAGCATTACTAAACGAGTTGTGCATTGTGACAGATTCTTCTAACAGAAGGTATAAATGACCTAATTTGACAATACTAAGGACGCATTATGCCTCAAGGCTTCATTTTGTCAATTTTACAATAATGAAATTTATAATAAAATAGTCATCAGATTTTAACATGATTTGTACTTTGTTGAAAACGGCATATGTTAAGATATATATGACAAAAGATAATATGGTTCTTCAGAGCAACGTGTATATATTTATGACGATAGAAATGTGACGTACATTAGACTTAGTACAAATACACCATCCCCTAGAGCCACACTGTGGTAACTAGCCCCGTCCATAAGGATGTTACCTGACCTCAGACGGTCGTCCATATAGTGTTAACACTAAAACCGTATAAAAACAGCATTATGCATCATTAGTTAATGTAACGTTGATATGGAAGAAATATCAATGGGGAAATGGTATTTTTAATGATTCTATATCTTTTGCTATACTAACCTATATGACAGTGCTCACATCATTTCAGTCTAAATAAAGAATATCTTTTTTTTTAAAAGAAAACCAGATAAGTGTATAGATTGACTGTCACGAGTTATATTGTATTCTAGTAGGGTCTCTGTTCCGTATTCTGACAAAAATAGAATGCTGTAGTAACCATACCAAACGTGTTCTAATGTAAATAACGTTCTATCCTGGAGGACCAAGTCCGTGCTTGTCGGCTTATGTTTATCTGTTGATGAGTGAGCGACATGAGAAAATGTTTTTCTGTCCCAATTCACCATGGGAGCCGACATGAAGCAGTGCCATGGTTTGATCTCGAATAACTCTTCCTGGTGACTACAGCAAGATCAAATCACCAGTCTCTGTGGTTGTTTTATCATCCACCTTAAAGGCATTTCGGTCAATTTGTCTTGAAAATTAGAACCCATGTCAATTTCCTGTAAATTGAATATGATGATCTCCGAAAGTTATGGAACACATGGCTAACATAAAAATTGGGGATCGCCGTGCTAGTTTCTGATCTAGAGATTCATATTATGATAATAATTATAATGTAATATATATAGAAACTTTAAAATGTTAGTTTTTATATAGTAAACCCTATATAGTTTTCTTCAAAACTTCACAGAATGTAGTAAATTTATACTACTACACAATTAGATTTTAACAACTATAGATCACCGTCTTTTTTGAAAGAATTGAAGAAACCCAATTTTTTCAGTACATTCCCTATATGAATCAAGCAAAAGAAAATGGGCCCATTTTACCTATTGGGCTAGGTCAAACTAGACAAAACTTAGATTTTGCTCATTTGGTTTGGGAAAATGCAACAAAGAACCAATTTAGATTGAAAAAAAACATAGATCAAAAATCACCATGTGAAGCCACTGCGAATAGGCCTTTTTCCACTGGCCAGTGTCGCACCTTATCTGCATAGTTACGCCATGGCTGATGCCAAACATTCACCTGGCAACGTATTCTTTAGTATTGTATCACTGAGTCTGTGGGGGTAATACGTTCATAATATCAAAGTACATAATTTCCCGAGAAATAACGGGGATTGCATCGTATTCTATGGTATTACAGCACAAATCTTGTATGTCATACAGCCAAATAGCCTCAATAACACTTTAGATATAGAATATATATCAAAGGATCACCAAAATTGGATACGCAATGATACATGACAGGTCTAGCTATAATATGCTTATCTTTCTCCAAGTCAAAACAAAAAACAATTATCAACTATAAAGTTTTGATGCCCTTGATTGTTCCAGCTGTCTTATCTATCTATAACCAACACTCCTACAATCACACCCACCGCTCACACTCTAGCTGTGAATGTTGTATATCTCTATAGGCATGTGGCCAGATTCAGCCGTGTTTGTCCAAACGCCGGCTTAACTAAGGAACTCATCGTTCGGTGGCGTTGAACAGAAACACCTGGGGCCTGTTGAATAACATAAGATCGTACATGAAGACCCCTTTCTGTGCCCAGTACAAGAGCTGTCGTTTAATGGATTGTAAGTTATTTCGCTAAAACAATCATAGCAGTCCATAAGGTTTCCTAGTGGTGAATAAAATTGTCCCACATCATCCCTTGATCTCCTTGGCGTACAGAAAAGGGTCTTCATGTATGATCATAGATTATTCAACGGGCCCTTGTATTGTAGGATATGCCTTTAATATGATCGCTGAAGTCAGTCCCTAGCATGATGTTAGGAGGATGACATTTACTGGTACCATATGAATGTAGTACACTGACCGCACGATTGATGTCCCCGATGCAGACCCACTGTTTCTCCGCCGTCACTCCCCACTTAGAGTGGTCCTTGGTCTCCTTAAAGTCCACGTCTTTCATCTTCATATGCTTGATGTTCAACACCTGAAACAGGATGCAGTAGTATGAGGACACATACTTACAGTGGGCCAGTTGATGTCCGTTCTAGGCATGCGGCACCGTGATCCATTTCCGGGACAAAAGACCATGAATGGCATTGACCTCACTGTACATGCGTTTCCTTATTATCATATACCTGAAAACAATCTTTTTCTAAAACGCCATTTTAATTATTTACATGCAAATTAATCAATGAATCATAAATACATTTCACATGGGTGATAGGTATGAATGGCATACACTGCCAAATAGACAATAGATGATATCGTCAAATAGTAGAAGTAACCCAAACCTTTCTGTTCTGTTAATTGTGTACATATCAACAGTACATTTAGACTCATCCATCAAGACCAAATTGACAAAAAGAAGGAAAAAATCTTGTTTAGAAAATACTTGAGAAAACAGGTAAGTTTGTAACCTTGTACTTCGCAGAACAGTTGGAGTGTAGTTTTCCGCGGCCATTCTGCCATGTTTCCGTGAACATCTCTGTTTGAAAGTAAGGCGCCAGCCAGGCATCGTAGAGATCTGAAAGACGAACGGAAGAATGGCTTCATCATACATCTGTGCACGTCGTTCTTCAATTTACTGATATCTACTCCCTATATTGTAAGAATCACGTATGACGTACTGTGCCGTAGGCTATTATACGGACCAGCTCTGCGTGCCCCAATTAGATGATTATGGTATATATAATCAACAATCGATGGTTTTGTGGACAGGCGGCCGTAAACCACGAGGTTTTGACGCGTGGTAATACACGAGTGGTTTACAGAGCCGCCTGTCGACAAAATCATAGTTTGTTGCATTTATCATCCATCTTTTAGAATAAGTTAAACGCAGTAATTGCCATATTAAAGGGTGTAACAATAGGAACTATTTCTTTGCTATATAGTACAAAGGGACTATTTTTCACGTATACCATAGTTTTGAGGCAGTATACCACAAATTTGAATCCGTAAACCAGAGTTATGGTATTTAACAGGTTTATGGGTTGTGGTGTACTGAGTCCCCATATATTTTCAAGGCATGCGGCACCGTGATCCATTTCCGGGACAAAAGACCATGAATGGCATTGACCTCACAGTACATGCGTTTCCTTATCATCATATACCTGAAAACAATCTTTTTCTAAAACGCCATTTTAATTATTTACATGCAAATTAATCAATGAATCATAAATACATTTCAATTTGTATACGATGGATAATAAGACAGTTTTCCCCATATATTTTCAATGGGGACTTTATGTACGATGGAAAATATATACAACTATCATCATATGATATGATATTGTGGGATCTTTATTACTTCAGGCAGACACCAACCGGCATTCCATTCTACGTATTTGGCGAAGCTGATGAAAGTAGTTCCGGCTTGTGAGACTAGTTCAGCGCGATGGTTCCAGGGGGCCGCCTCCACATGTTGAGCTTTGGTGGCCTTTTCTATGTTGGGGTTGACCTTGGCGAGGTCAGCCGGAAGGTTAAAGTCATATACCAACGGATAGTTATACAGCAACTGGATGCCTGAATAAGAGCCGGGGAAATGAAGAGATACAATCAATGATTACATATTGTTATATACCTGTGTGCGAATGTCTATCAAATACTGCCCGCTGCTAGGGGTGCAGTGATGATAATGCTCATGCCCGCTGTGAAATGTGACTTAATAAGTCATTAAAATGGCATTGTTTCATCGATTTGAGGTATGTAATAATAAGCAAACGTCCTTACTGCGGACGAAATTGTTCTCGTTCTCGGTCAGTCGTCAATTTTCTTCTGCCTGACGCCTCTGGCATCAGGCAGTATGAAATCGGTGACTGACTTCGAACAGGAAACATTTTGTCAACAGTTAGGACGTTTCCTAATAATACTGGCCCATTAATGTCCCATTGGACCGCTCTGTTTAATAAAAGATAATAACAAAACTCTTTTTTAAATGATTAAAAATCGTTTTATTAATAAAATATTTCTGTTTATCACAACCCTATGCTGGTAAGTCATAAGGATTCCAACCTCTGGTATGGTATTGCTATTATTGTCATACCGAACAGTATGCTGGTATGGAAACAAATACGCTCCTGATGCCAAATTTGTAGTAGGTGGACACTGCCTTTAGAACTCACATATCTGGGACATGTTTCAGTAGTTTCGTGACATGTCTAGGTGGCGTCTGTGACACCATACGGACAGATCAACACAAGTTGCGGCACTTAGGACAAAACAGACCCCAAACAGGGTGTGTCTGGTTTCAAAAGTATTAGACTTATAATCGTTCTAAATATGGAGAAAATTGGCTACTCCGATCCGCTGATATCTAATGTCACGAAACTACTGAAACAGGTCCCAGGTAGAGTGGGTAGGTGGACAGCCCTCTTTAGAACTCACCTATCTGGTCAAAATACTTGGCGGCGTAGGTCACACAGAGGAAGGTCTGGCCGTAGGGCAGCCCGCTGTGGGGATAACCGTACGACTCGTTGGATTTGGGCGGGAAGTGTGGCAGACTGTGAACCAACCAGAAACCGCTCTCAGCGTCGAACACTACGTCCCCTGCAAAACATTGCTTTATTTATATAACATGTACAAATTTGTGTTGCGTATACTTTTCTTTTCATTTTATTGCACTAAATTCGCCAAGGTTGGCGATCTTAAATATTGCTCCTTGAGTGCATTACGAAAGAGTGTTTTCAATCACCTTTTTATATTTAGTAGTAATATAAGTGAACATTATGCATTGTTGGGTATAAACCATACAGTGAAGAGATGATTTATCAATTATATGATATCTTATTAGATAACATTTTTGGTAGCATACATAATGATATAGACGAATTTAAGGTTAGTTTAGTTGCAGCTAATTATTAACGATCGATGTCTACGTATCTTAGGTAGGGATGAGTTTTCTAGTGCTTGGTTTTGCTTTTGGTTTATATCCCCAGTGTTTTCGTGGGACCATAGATGTTCACATTGTTGTTCTTCCACCCTGGCATGTATGGCCTCCGCATATTTACCCTCACTGCAAGATTGCATATGTGTGAAACCAAAGGTGAATCCAGGAATGAATCACAATATTTATTACCCACCTAATACGGAGTCTCCATGCTAAGCCTATGGAGCCTACAGATCGCCAATGAGTTACTCAGATCGAAATTATGGTAATATTGTTTATATATTCTCCTACTGACTGTACCTACATCGTAGACTCATGATACATATGAACACTACTGTTATCTTGCTTTCAGGGCTTGTTTATAGTCCACTGGGCTCGGTGGGGGTATTCGCCGCAAGTACTATTACTGGTAAATGTTTCCCTGAGAATATCCTTCACAAAGCTGAGAAGAATGGTTCCTTTTACAAAGGTATGCTACTGAGGCTATATTGTAAGTCAGGGTACTTACCCTTGGAATGGCCGTGAGTAAACGTGGTTGGTTCCTTTGGTGGCTCGTCGTTATACAGCAAGTAGGCAACATCCTGATGAATGGACATACAGGGTGAATATATCATCGTAATCGGCAATCAGACAATATCTATATGGGTTATATCATACCTTTTAAATTGCTGAGTAATTATATAGAACGTCCTGACCATGCTGTACAAGTCACAGAACGAGATGGTAATTTACGGTTTGTATTGAATGAGGCAATTATGCCTAGTTCCGTCCAAACGGTTAATTATCATCGAGTTCTGTGACTTGTAGAAGCATGGTTGGACGTTATATATTTACTATATGCCCGAAAAAAAATTTAAATCATTAATCTAATTTTTAACAACCGATATGTCAATAAACGTTTATGGCAAGGTGGTCCGTATTTTATTGTACGGACCAGTGGTCCGTACAGTATTTATACGTCATATTTGCGTATTTACAGTATATACGGCATGGGTATATAGTAAATGATAGATCGGTATGCCCATGTAAAGAGATGCATTGGGAGTGTCGTGAATATAGATATTTGGAGAAAGAGCCATTTACATATATTCTAGCTCAGGCAGCAATTGCAGAGAAAAAACATGTCTCAGGGAAATGTAACCTGACAAAAAAATGAACAGATTGTGTTCAAGTATATGGAATTTCAGTAGGATTTGTCTCGGACAAACACCCTGTGAGGTACATTTTTTTTTTTTTTATTCAAGGAAGCAAAAAACATTCACCCTGATGGGCGTTTTTACATGCAGTTGCGTCAACAATATATACAGGAATTTACTCATTAAGCAAATTGTACAACAATAAACAATTGGTACAGGACAATACAAGACAGACAAGACGAAAACAGAAAAAACTGAAAAACAGGAAAAACAGACAGACAGATGGACCATTGCGTCTTCTGGTGAGTATACATTCAACAATGGACAAAACGGATTGAACCGGACTGACTGGCTGGACTATAAGTGATCCCCATGTTTTACCAAAGGTGGTCATTTATCAAAAGATATTTCTTCAATACTATTTTAAAATGGGTTTTGTCTGGAGTTGTTTGGAGGTCATTTGATAGTTCATTCCATGGTGTGAATCCCGCTTTATGCTAAATAGTAAAGGTAGTCAATGTCTAGTGATTATATAATTGTTGAGAAATATGAGTATATACATATATAGAACTATAAAGAGTCAAGAATATATAGTAATTAGTAAGTAATAAGGTATCGCTATATAAATACTTCATCAGACTACCGGAATGTTAATCAACTAATTGGGTACCAGTGGCGCCACTACCGGACAGGTAGAGCAATCCATACCTCACCGGGTCCCATTTGCCTCTGAAATTTTTTTAATTTTTATTTGATGAATGAATGTTGAAAATCAAAGACTTGAGCAAGTCTAACGTGTAGGTTGAAAGGGGTCAGTCACATGCTTACCTTTGACTGGTAGTTTTTGTAGACTTGCTGCATCGTGTTGTAAATGGCGTGGCCGGAGCCGTTCAGTGATTTATCGCTCAGACTCCACTGCTGGTTGTTCACGTCCATGTAGAAGTGGCCCAACCCTTTTGCCACCAGGGGGTGCGCACTGTTGTAGATGCGCGGCAGTTTGTACGCAATGAACCTGCAAAACATCGCGCGTTATTTCTCTCTCTCTTATCTCACCCCTGGTATCTTTTTGATACACCGAATCACTGCCAATCTTGACAGTGCTGTGGTGTCTGGAACTAAATGGCTTACAAAAACTTTTTGATTGCAATAGACTTGTTATTAATCTAGTAGGTGGGTAATAAATACAATAACGACTGGTTTTGTATACGAGTGACCGTAAGCTCCTCGTAGTTGACGCGTCAAGTACTTGGAGATTACGGCCACTCGTACATACACAATAATGATAACATGTGACAAAAGAAATTGGTTTGCAGATAATTTGATATTTCCATGAGTACATCCGGTAACTGGAGGATTACAGTGATATCCATCAGATAGAGTATTAAGTGAAATAGTTTTCGATACTGTTACATCGTTCTTCAATTCAATCGTGGTTTTGTATGTGTAATTCTCAGTCAACAAAGGAATATGTTCAATTCTAATGACACAATATAGCAATATTCTGTACATGACATAGAGAATTATTCCATATATATATAGAATGTTACCTTTTTCATTTCTTTTACAGTATTTAGCATTTGCATATTACGTGATAGATTGTGTGTGGTGCATTATATCTATATGTATACATATAAATGTGTTTGTGGAGAGAGAGAGAGAGAGAGAGAGAGAGAGAGAGAGAGAGAGAGAGAGAGAGAGAGAGAGAGAGAGAGAGAGAGAGAGAGAGGATACATCCACCTGCCACCGCAGGGGGTATATCTGAGTATAAAGTGGAATTCACAAAGGGGATTAATGTACTTCACAGGGTTCAAAATCTCATGTCGTCAACAGTTACAAGGGAAGAACATGTCTCAGGGAAATGGAACCCTACAATTTAGACGAAGAGATTGTGTCGAGAACAGCTTGGGCCCGTTTAATAATCTATGATAGTACATGAAGACCCTTTTCTGTATGCCATAGCTACCCAGGGACGATGTGGGTCAACTTTATTCAACACTTATAGACGACCTTATGGACGGCTAATACTGTCTAGGCGAACAGACTTAGATATTATTGAACGATAGTCCTTGTGCGAGGTACAGATAAGGGTCTTCATGTATGATCCTATGTTATAAAACTGAATCTCAGCAGGATTTGTCTCAGACAAACACTATGTGAGGAACACTCAGATGTCGAGCAAGTAGGAAAAACTTTACAAGAAGGTCTAGATGGACAGACACTAATCTATTGACAATTAACACAAGTAAAACAAAAATAGTTTGGTACGGTTCTAAGTTAAAGTTAAGAAAAAAGCCCCTACCCAAAATTTATGTAGGAATGGAGGAGGTAATGCGGGTCATGGACTATAATTACCTAGGAGTCATAATTGATGCTAATTTGACCTTTGATAAAAAAATAAAGGACTGGTAAAGAAAAGACTGAATCACAAAATATTCCAACTGTCAAATATACGTAGAAGTCTTAGTAAAGAATGGCTATAAGGATCTATAAGCAGACTATCATGTCCATTACAGACTATGCGTCACTAATACATGACTGCAGCCAAAAGAAGGAGCTATGAAAATTACAACGAATCGAGAACCGTGGTTTAAGAATATGTCTTTTTTCTAAATTCGACCAACATAGCATATCAGACTTACATGACATGACTAAAATACCTCATTTCAAATGCAGAAGAGACGAAATATTAGCAACATACATGCGTAGAAAAGCAATAAACCAAGACTTATTCAAAATCAATATAGATGAGGAGAATAGAAAAGATACGCCAACACATCTGCATATGTCCACTAGAACAAATAAGAAAATCAGGTTTGAACTACCTAAACCCAGAACTGAATTTTTTTAAAGAGCCCACTATATAGGGGATATAAATTGTGGAACTACCTACCAGAGAATATTAAAATGATGGAGAGTAAAGCGACCTTTAAAAAGCATAAAACAACTGAGAGACCTATACGAATTAATACCAAAGGGCTAATTGCAACTGCATATAGACTAATATATACTGTATAAATAAGAACCCCTGAATATAGATAAGGACGATGGACACATCGGTCCAACACACACTGAGAACTTATACACAATCACTTACAAAGGCATGGATGTGATGTATGTATTAAGAATATCACAGGGTGCTTCCTAACAGGTCCTCGCTCTAGATAGAGGTTAAGGCCTAACCGTTTGGACTGCCACCCCCAGTGTTTGAACCATCCCCTGTCTTCGTTTGGACTGACCCCCTGATAGGGTATATAAGGAAGCAGATTTCAACTCACAGCTGACTTGGAACCCAGACACGGTGGCGTCAACATCTCCATGCTACTCAGCATTACTACCACTGCAGTGTCAGGCTTGAGACACCATAGGACTCTATGCTACAGAGGCCTTTACTGAGGATTGGGCTTCTCCATAAGCTACTATCACCCCAGCACTGGAGGAAAAGACACTGATGACTGCTACCACTACTTGGATCATATATATCCACAAGTCAAGGAGACATTGAACAATAACTGAAAGTGATAGACTGTGAGTACTGCTTAGACCAAGAGGACTTATATCATATGTACACTACAGAAGTGTATATGATTTTGTATGTTGATGAGAATTGTTATGTAACTGTATACTTTGTTATAATATATGTTATTAATACATATCTGTGTATGGTTATCTGTCTTCTTCATTTAGTATAGAAGATATTCTGAATTCTCTTTTCTTGTCACTGGGTTAGCTAGTCTATAGGATTAGGCCTTAGCTACTGTATGTGACAATGGACAATATTATCATAAAACTGGATGAGGTTTAATCTTGTCCACCGTATTCCACGACTGGAGTTTGGCAATGTGACTTCATGAAACTCTGTATGCCAGTCAGCGTGGCATACGGAAACCCAATGTTAAGCCTATGGGATTTTATATTAGGGGTAGGATAAATATACATATTGGTCCGACCTGTCACCCTGGCGATAAACTGACCAGACCAACCAACCCGGCTAAAGTATAGACGATGGCTATATCAGTCAAGTAAATGTGTAGACGATGGATACATGGGTCTATTTGAACCTAAACAGTTGAAAACAGAAAGAAAGGTACATAAAAAACTGGACCTGGAACTGTTCCATTGATATATTCTGTTATATTATACTATAACACATTATGTAAATGAGAAATGAGAAATATGTGATTATCTAGATTTTGGTACAACTATATGTTTATAATATATCTCATATGTACTCCATATTTAAATTGTTACAAATGTGTAGTGTTCTTCAGCAGAAATAAGGTGGTGATGATGTTAGACCGCATTGTATTGTTACAGGCGAATCATTTCCAATATAAAAAAAAAAAATTTTAAACAAAAAAACATGAATCCCATCGAGTGAATCACGCTCAAGCGAGAACGGGACATTGAGGGAGCGCATGTCGATAGAGATAGTACGGAGGATCGCGGAAGACAAGAACCTCACTCCCGTTGGATCCCCAGCCGAGAGCAGACTTGGCTTTCCATCGCACTGCACCTCACTGCACCTCGTGGCACCAGCACTGGTATATTAGGCATACTCACACGGTCACAATGCCTGAAAGGTTGGTGATTTTTTCCGACGACGGTAATTCGCATAGGCCTAGAGGCCCTTTCTTTAAATTACTTCAATCATCCTGGACTGTATAAGGCACAATTGCGTGTTTTCTATCTATACCAACTGTAGTAATTGAGCAGAACTACAAATCCCTATACGGCTAGCTTTGATGATAGAAAAAATAAGAATAAAAGATAGATGAAATAACGTAATTGGCAAAAAGTGAATACAGTAAAACCACGCGTAAGCGGACACCCTCCGTTCCGGGCAAAAGTGGCCGCTTACGCGGGGTGTCCGCTTACGCGGGGTGTTCAGGTTTCCTCCCGCCCAATATGAATGTGTTATATACCGATAAATAGGGAAGACAGTGATAATAGATCTGAAATCCATTTTCTGATATCTTAATTGGGTCCGAAGTTATTAAACCTTGAATTACAAAATGTGTTTTCTATGAATATACCCACACACACTGATAAAAAGGACAGATTTATCTATTTTTGGTAGGGTGTCCGTCGGAGGTGTCCGCTTACACAGGTTTTTAGGGCTTTTCGTACTGAAATAACTGTCCGCTTACGCGGGGTTAAAATAAACATCTAATAGAGGGGAAAAATTCTGTTCCGAGCAAAAGTGTTCTCTGACGCGGGGTCTACGCTTACGCGGGGTGTCCATTAGGCGGGGTTCTACTGTACATGTATTTCTAGACCAACCATCATAAATGCCTCTTTTTAGTCAGTTATAGGTATTTCAGTCTCAAGTGATTGATCATGGTCAGCTGGACACATATCTAAGACACTGAGACACTGGCTCACTGCACCTATCCCGATGACACAGTGTCGGCAAGCAGATAGTGAAGGGGTAGTCTTTGCAGCACGCTGAAAGCCTATATAACCTCTCCCTAATCTAGGCATCACATGAGCCTGTGGCCCACACTCAACTAGTAAAGGAGTAAATGCAATATCCTTTTTCAATGGAAGACATATACTCAAATTACCTCTAAGGACTTTTTTGCTCACACTCATTGTAGTAGAATGAGAAGGAATGCATGTATTTGTGTGTCTTTTGCGCTTCGTGGCTTGTACTAGGAAAAACGCCAACTAAGGCGAATGAACTGTCATATTTTCTCTCACCAGAATTTTATAAAAAACAGTATTCCAAAAGTAATGTGTAGAACATCAGTACCAGCTTGACAATACATGAAAAGAACAAATATACTATTGCAGTTTTGCTGGTGAGGTAGGTGGGTGGATGGTTGGGCGAGTTGTCGGATGGGTGGACAAGTTGGAAGATAGTCAAGCTGGTGATTGGGTAAGTGGGTGAGTGGTTAGGCAGGTTATAAGATAGGCAGGTTAGTAGATACGTAGGTTTGTTGATGGGTGGGCAAGTTGATGGGTGGGTGGGCAGGTTATTATGTGGGTCGATGAGTGGTAGCAGGGGTGAGCAGGTTTGGGAGGGGGTAGGAAGGTAAGTGGATGGGTGGGCAGGTTTGTAGATGGGCAGGTTGGTTACACTGTAAAACAGTGTTTACCATTCACACACGAGTGTTTAGAAGTTAAAAACTTACTTAAACACTTTCTTGTCCCACTTTTTAAACACTTTTTTGTTAATCACGAATTCTAAACGCATTCAGGTAGAACGTGTTTAATTTCCAAAAGTGTTTAATTATCAAGCATTTTGTTTCCTAGAGTTTAGCTTTTGCAAGTGTATATATTCCTAGTGTTTAGCTTTTGTAAGCATTTGGATATATATAGTGGTTAGCTTTTGGAAATGTTCAGATACAAAGCGTTTAGTCTAAGGAGAAGATCAGCAGAATATTCCTCTAACATACAGTTTTTCAAATACTTTATTGAATTAAGAAACATTTGCAGTAGAGAGTGCTTCACATGTATTACATTTTTACTTTCAATATTTCATAATTTCATAATGATAATCGCATCAGTTTACTTCGTATTCAAAACAGTATTGGAAGATGTTAATTTCCCATAGGCATCTAGTGTTCTATAATTAGTGCTGGCCCTCGGACGACCCTCCGAAAATAGAAAATAAAAAGACGACCCTCAGAAAATAGAAAATAAAAGGTTTATGTCAGATTAGCCAATTCAGTGTATTTATAGCACACGATCCTGTTACATGTCAGGAGTTATTTACCTAAATATAATTCATAGGGAATAAAACTTCCTGAAATGACAAGGCTTTATCAATAACGCAGATGATTTGTATCATCTTGGATGTTCTAGAGATTCATGACATTATTTGATGATTTGTGAAAGCAAATGGGGGATTTTTTTTTTTTTATAGTTTTTCTGAGGATTTGGTCTATTAAATAACAATGAAATTATATTCATGACATGTAATTCATTAGCTTTTCACCTTCTATGTTAATAAGGGTTTCTCTTGTTATCTATGGTTGTTTCACCCAAGTAGAAGTAATATGTTAAGTATAGTGGTGATATGTTAAGTCTGATTGTGAAATGTTTTAAGAGATTGTAGTCTTTGTAATTGGAACTGCAGCTCACAGCAAATCAGTGAGGAACATTTACTTTAGGAATCATATGCATGAATATTCAATTGATTCAAGATATATGCCTTTGATATCTATCTTTCCTACTTCTAGAATAATCAAAATGGAAAAATGTGTACCGGCATTTTAGGGAGTAGAAATCATATTCTGAGAACCGATGTTTTCTTCCTAAACAGGATCTGCCCTTTAGACCATGTATGTGTTTGCTAGCTGATTGGGATATTGGGGTCGTAAGTTACTTAAGCATGGCATTACGTAGTGTGTTTTCACTTCCCATATCTTAAATTTCTGAGAAAATGATCAAGCTGTAAAATAATATAAACCGCTATTGGTATTCTAGAATGATGTTATGTATATGGATTTACTTCTGTATTCTAATATTTCACCAATATACAACAATTATACTTCTGTCGCATATGTTAAGTAAGACTAATGCGTTTTAGTAAAGTGGAAAAGTGCGCTATATACATGTACTGTATTAGGGACCTTTGTATCAATTAATTATCTCTTCACATAATGTTAACTCTGGTTTATCCAAATATTGGCTTTCTGATAGGGACTGGCCATTTATTATCCACCTCATATGAACCTGTCATTACAAATGTAAATTTTTGAAATTGTTCCAAAGAGAATATAAATGTTGCCTAATTTAGATCTTCAATAGTTAATGATAGATATAATAGTTAACTGCTTCTGATGCTAGTGCATGTATCATCCTTGCAGTTGACTCTACGAAATACCCTCCTCATGCTCAGATACTCTGCCCTCGGAATAGGGTGAAAGAGGGAGAGGACCATCCACCCAATCTTTTGCCAACAAAGTCTGCAGTTTCAAATCATCTGGAAGGAAATATTATTTTCATGATGCTAATAACACAAACCGAGAAACACCGATTTCCGGGATCGTGTTTACTACTCACACACACACTAGTGTTTAGAAATTAAAAACTTATTCACTTTCTTTCTTGTCCCACTTTCCTAAACGCTTTTTTGGGTATAAATTGTTTAATTTCTGAATGTGTTTATTTATGAAGCGTTTATCTTAATAGTGTTCCAGTTTGGGAATGTTTGTAATATTCATAGTGTTTTTTATTTGGAGGTGTTTGAATACCACGTTTTTAGCATTAGGAAGTGTTTTGATATAAAGTGTTTAACTTCAAGAAGTGTTTAGAGAATCGTATTCTAGATTATCTGTGGATAATCATTTCAGCTAAACATGCTGTATCGAAACCATGACAAAGATACTTTGTTTCATATGTAGATTCTATTGCCAACACCATGATCACGACTGCCAACCACAAAGAAGGCTATATAAGGGACATTCATGGGCGGTGGCACTCATACGTTAATGGGTACATATTGGTGGGTGGGCAGGTTAGTTGGTGGACAGGTTAGTGTTGGGGGTGGGCAGGCTAATGTGTGGGCAGGTTGGAAAGTGTGCAGTTAAGTAACTTTGCAGGTTGGTGGGTCCACAGGTTGGTGGGTCCACAGGTTGGTGGGGCACAGGTTGGTCCCCCCCCCCCCCCCCCCCAAGTGTTGAATACTGTCTGTTCGGTCCGCCTGCTCTAACTGCAATGTTCATTCCCTCCTTATATGTACATGCAATCAACTTTTCTTAGAACCTTATCAAAGAATCAGGGAATCGTTTGGGTTATATCGGGGAGGCTGATCTTCTTCATATTTGAAATGTTTATAGGTTATCTATTTCCCTAAGTCGTTTTAAGGTTTCATGTCTTAATGTGAAAACACCTGGACAGGACTGCTCCCAACGATGTGCTGTCTGAGACCTATGCGACACCTCCACTAATTCATGCGGCGACCTTAACATTTACTGCGCTTGTTCTCATTCGCTGATTCCCCAGTCATCCACTAGTTGGATCGGCGGAATTAGTCTCTGACATTCTGTCTGCTACGAACCGGAAGTTGCGCAGGATATGCGCGTTGCACATGCGTGAGAATATGTAAATTAAGCCTCCTCTCGCCTAGCGAATGTTTGGTCGCTATTTGGTTAGCGTGCAGTTAACAGAAAATGCAATTGGAGAGCGGTACATTACGCACGTTAGGGGGGGGGGGGGGGGTGTGTATCGCAATACGACGTCATTTGCCATGTTGTTTTTGGTCGCAATGACGTCAATTACACATGCTTATCGAATAGCAGAGACTAGGCTAGAAGCACAATATAAGATTGCAGTGCGACGAAGCGCACCATAGTGGGTCATAGTCGCAATATACTAGACCCCCATGAGAGAGTCATATTTGAATGACATTCACACATAGATATCGGTATGTAATAATATATGTATTTGACTTGTTATACTTATGAGTTACAGTTTGTTGTGAACTAATGTAACCATCTAATGTGAGCATGAGTTAAGCACGACTGTAGTGCTCCAACTAAATAATATATCAGCGGATTGCTTCTCAGGATATCAAAGTTACATAACAAGATTTCATTGTTCGTCCTTATTACTTCGGACGACAGTGATGTGAGGTCACCGTGTCACTGTGGAAAGGGGAAGGGATGGCAGAAAGGGAAGAAAAAGGAAGGAAAAGAGCAAAAAGAAGAGCTACAGTAAATTATCTGATCTCAAAGTAAAGTACCTGTCATTGATTGGATTACATGAACTGACTGGCTTGCAAGATGATTTAGATGATATAAGAACAATGTAGGAAGTTGGATTTTAGAATTGATTTAGCAGGCTGATTAGGTCATCATAAGGTTAAATAGCAATATGGGAACTTAGGTTTTTGGAAGAAAAAAAGAGGTCACCATCAGGTTTAGGATTCCGCTCACTCACTAATGAATGTGTATAATTTACAGGATAAGAAACCTTCAGGGATATTCTTTACTAAATACATAAAATGCTGATTCATCCTTATTTTTTCAGAAATTGTGCAACGATGGAGAGTACACATATTGCCTAAGAGATACACCATTATGCTACTTGGAGTGTTCACATGTTTAAGAAAGATTTAAGATTTAAGATTCATACCGTCAGTGAATTGAAACTGTATTCCGCTTTGTGATCAATAAAGAGAACATAGCTCATACATATAAAAAAATTTGCTAGGAGCTGTAAATAAACGTCATATGTGTCATCCACACGTGACGCACACGTGACGTGCACGTGGCGTGACAGAGTTAGACGCACAACGAGAACATTATAGACAACATTTGAACACGGTCAGCCACATTGAGAGTTCACAAAAGACTAGCCCATAGGTATTGAGACTGGAGTATAGATTCAGCAGCCATTGATGAAATGAGAGACATTTGTTACCCATGGGTTACAAAGTCCCCATTGAAAATGTATCGGGCCCCAGTCCCTGCTAGATCAAAAGAAAATGGCGGAGGTTGGTGACGCTATCACTCGTGTATTACTACGCATCAACACTCGTGCTTTATGGCCGCCATTGGTGTGTATTAGAGCATATATATATATTTATATATATATATATATATATATATATATATATATATATATATATATATATATATATATATATATATATATATATATATATATATATATGCGCGCTATAGGCCTGAATTTCCAGAGTATTTTTAAATTCTACATCAATATATACATCAAAAATATAGCCAAGCCTGTTGCAAGTTTAGCCGGCACTCACGTGAGTCACAGGAAGTTTAGTCCAACTGAACCCACCGCCGTTAAGTCTACCAGCAAAACAACAACAAAGAACATGCGTGAATTAGAAAGGCAACAAGGCAACCTACCAGTCCACTGGCTGACCGGCATTGTCTCTGCATGTGACGGCAGCTGTGCTTAATGTCGCACATATAGTCACGATTAGGAGAACACCGAACATTCCCATCATGTTGTGTGACTGACTGGTTGACTGACTGATGGAGAAGAGGTTGTACCAGGGAGAATCGAGTTGAGGGCAACTGGGGCGTGACCCCCAGTTGACCCAGTTTATTCGTGTACATAGTCCCACCCATGGGATATCACCTAGTGAAGTCACTGCACAGTTCACTGTATGTATTGTTGTAGGACAGGACTTGTTATAGGGTATTGTTGCTAGACTTGAAGCAAGTGCAATATCTGTTTTCAATGGAAGAGCGCGGTGTTCCTCTAAAGATATTGCTCTTCCTCTGTCAATCAAAAAGGATATGGCACTTGTTCCTGATATTGTGAGAGAAGCAGCTGAACTAATTTTAGACTTGTGCCGTTTGATATCTGAAGGGATTCCCCTGGGACTATAATAGGATAGTCCACTTTAGATATATGTATATGAATTGACCTTGCAAATGACAGAGAGAAGGATGGACATCTATATACATGAAGTGGGACTTTTCCCAAACGTATTTATGTGAACTAACCCCAGTTGCCATAGTAAATCTAAGAGGATAGACTGGTTTTAGCCCCTGTCTCAGAACTGTGTTTGACCATCCACCAACCCCATCCCTCTTCCTGGGCCTGTCCGGCCTTAGGGGAAGTCCAAATGTTTCAAAGTACAACAAGCGGGGACGAGGCGTTAGGAGTCCTAACCTAATTTTTTTAGAATATCAGGGCAGCCAGTTGTACACAAATACCACATTTGAAACAAAACCCCGAACTCTAAAAAGAATTGGAAAAACAAATGTTTCAAAGTAGTTTCATTTTTTAATTATGTCCATAATCAAAGAATTGAGTAATTCTGGTAAGAAGACTGCAGTGGTTAGATGAGACTAAGACAACCTGGGAAGATCTGTAGGTTCCAAAGGCAGAACACTTCCTGGGGGTCCAGAGGGCAAAACCCCAAGAGGTATTTGGATTCCACAGATTATACATGCTGTTCCCAGGATTTTCTTTCAGGGAGGGGGTGTTAAAAACCTCATGGGAGTCTAGGGGTGAAAACCCTAGAAGCTAGGATTTTGGTTCAGGAGAGGGAATGATTACTCACATTAGACTACCTGGGAAGAATGCATGGGGTCCAGTGGGAAAGTGTCTCTTTGGGGGTCCCCTAAAGTGCTTGATTTTCATAGATCGGATTTTAGGTGGCATAAATGTTTTAATGAATGACAATCTAACAAAGGGGTTCAGATGAATCTGTCTTTTAAGAGCATGCTTGCACGGCCTATATACGTTGCCTAAAGGTTATGAGAGGTTGGAATGTTCACATATAGGCTTCCAGCGTACTGCTAAAACTCCATCCCTTCACTATTTGTGTGCTACCCACTGTGATACTGGCAAATGAGCAGGGTGCCAATGTCTCAGAATATCAGAAACGTGCCCAACTAACCATGACCAATCGCTCAAGACCAAAATACCTAATTGACTTACTGGTGCTTAACATATTTAGATCCTTGACTCAGGCAGTTGAAATAATGGCAAGTTGACTGGGTGCAACTGGGTTAAGCCTATAAGCAATTGACATTTGTTCCCGATTCATCCCGACCATCGGCTCGGTGAGAGTTTTTTTGTTCTTTTATGTTGATATTTATTCTGGAGTTAACTACTAGGATATATATATATATGGTATCCTATTTTCAGTAGGCTCCAGGGCGGGAACAAATGACGATGTCTTATACCTATAAGACAGTGCAGCCAGGCCAGTTTGGGGTAGGCTTGGTCTTGTCGGTTGGATCGAACCATATAGGATGGTTCAGGCTGGTTGGGTCAGGTTGGTTCAGGCTGGTTGGGTCAGGTTGGTCGGGTCTTGCTTGTTGGATGGGGATGGCTCGGTTGGGTCAGTGGGCTAATAATGATAAATCTGAAAACCCTTTCCTGATATTTTGATTGAACTGGAAGTTATTAAACTTTCCATTATCTTTGAAGGCCTACTAGGTACTACATACCCAAGCTCAGCCTGACCCAGCCCAAATGGATCTCTTTGATCTCAATGGGGTCACTGTGCAAGGCCATAAATGGAATAGGTGCAATCTGGAACAATTAGTATGTCAATTTCATATTGGCATAAGACATTGATATTCTATTCCCAACTCTCACCAGGCTGATGATCAGGATGAATTAGGAACAAAATACTTAAGGATAGTTATTGACCACTTTCAGGTTCAAACATCAATTAAAAGACATCAACACGATTAATGGTCAGGATGAAAATCTTGCCAATGAATATCTAGTGCGAAAGAATCATTTTCCAAACTGACAACTATGAGTTGAAGCCAGTATGGTGAATGGGTGCCTAACACTAACAAATGTTAACGTCACTACTTAAGGATAGTTATTGACCACTTTCAGATTCAAACATCTATTAAAAGACACTAACATGAGTGACGATGGGTGATTATTCAGCAATGAATTCCTTCTTTCATTTTCTTATTGTACTAACATTGATGGTATATTACTTATCGAATAACACTAAATGATAAGTAGATAAGATACATGATAATATATATATATATATAAGGATAACACGACAGATAAATATTGGCGATTTTCAAAGCACAACACCGTGCCAGCCTGGCAGTGTTGGATCTATGGCGGCGCGGTAACACCCAGCGCCCCCAGCGTTAGAATAAGGGAGTAGAAACAGTGTTGCCCTCTGGTGTATTCGGAGGGAAATATATAAACCTTACTAGAGTATTAAGGTACACATATTACTTATCGAATAACACTAAATGATAAGTAGATAAGATACATGATAATATATATATATATATATAAGGATAACACGACAGATAAATACTTTTTGCGTTTTACTCGTGGCTAATGATTTAACTCACGGCAAGCCAATCTAATTATATTTAGTTAACTCTTTAGCAATCGAGTAATCCCGTTCTATTTTATGATCCATGGTGTCCTTCAGGTAAAGAAGTACACTCCATGAGCGCCAATCGCCCATGTCTTTAATCTCATGGAGGGGCACACCTATTGATGACAGGAAGGTTGCCCCACTTCTCCTCAGGCTGTGAGGGGTGAATTTTCCCCTCAGTCCGATTTTTGCACACTCAAATTTCAGACGATTGTAAAAACGCCTATAAGTATAAGGAGAGACATTGCTAGAGTGGAAATCATCAGGGATCAGGGGATCCATAGGTGAGGGAAAATAACGTTTTGAAATGATTTCCCATAATAAAACCGGACATAAACATGAATCTGAGCGAACAATAGGAATACTCATAACCCGTTCTTTGAACTGAATGGTCTTTGAAGACCTTATAGATAATTTGAGACCGTAATCCGTCAGTCTCAGGTCTGAGAATAAAAGAGTGTGGGGGGATGATGTAACATGTGATTTCCTAAGTAGACATCTAAACGATAAACATACAGCAAACCAGAAAATCAAATCATGGTCAATATCAAAAGACAAGTTGTGATAAATAAGCGAAAATCTGGCGGGAGTATTGCCTAGTTTTCGCTTTAAACCCCTCATGGTCATTTTAATCTGAAATGATGATTTTGGTACATGTTGGACATCGAAAAAATCATGGAAAGACCAAATAGCGCTAACGTAGTTAGCGATTGAGGAATATGATAATACCTCGGATAAATGTGCGATATACAGGCATACTGTTTCAGTAGTAGCCGGTAAAGGTGAAAGTTCATATTCTTCGCAAAAGTTCACAAAACGTCGCCATTGCGACTTTTTGGTGATCCATGTTGAGTCCGCCCAACCACTCATTTTGAGATCCCTCGATTTCCTCTCAAGATTGATTTTCCGATCTGAAAAAGCAACATGGTATCGTGTACTCGTTTACAACTTTTTTCACAATACTAACTTGATATTGGGAATTCAGTCCGGATAGAGCATCCGCAAAGATGTTCTCCGATGTAGGAATATAATGAGGTACAATACGGATATTGTAAAGGGCTGACATCCAATACAGTTCTCTCAACCACCTCATGGCTGAAACATTAGCACTTTTGCCCGTCCGTAACATTGATTTTACTTGCGTATTGTCAGTATATACATGTACCACTTTGTTTGAAAATCTACTAAACCATCTGGAAAATGATTTTATAACCGGCCAGAGTTCAAGAACTGTGATTATTTTGTCGAAATCGTCCATGGTGGGAGAACTTTCAGTGTGGGTACAATTGGGAGTACCATTATCCCATGATCCGAACATAAAATCGTTATCAACAAAAGATCCGAACCCATACATCGATGCATCCGTAACTAGGAAATCTGATTCATTTTGCTTAACGATCATCAATTTCCCGTTAAAGATTCCAATAAAGGAGGACCACCATCACAAGTCGGCGATAACCTCGTCTGAAAGTATAAAACGTCTATGATTTTTGTGTGTTTTCAGAAATTCGTAACATGCCTGCATATAGGTACGACTACCATAAATGATAGTCGCGCAGTGAGCCAGGTAGCCTACCATTCGCTCAAAACTCTTATAAGATACCCATTTCTTTGCTAAGCATTCCTGTAGTTCGTTCCTAGCCCTTTCTACTTTTTCCTGTGGGAGAGAAAATTCCATCTTGGTGGTATCGATGTCAATACCTAGAAATGTTACTCGTTGACTCGGTCTGACTAATTTCTTTTGATTAATCTCAAAACCCAGAAAACATAAAGTGTAATTCAAAACATTTTGACTTTCTAGAGCCATTTCTTGAGTAGGACCTGTAACGAAAAAATCATCTAGGTAGTTTATACAGTTTGTATAACCTTTTCCTGCGTAATACTCCACCACAAAGTCTGAGATGCAATTGAAGATAAAGGGGCTGCTTTTCGCGCCAAAACATAAGCGATTATCAGAAAAAACGAGTCGTTCTCCATCTGGGAAAACCCAAGAAAAACCTTGAAATGTCCTATGTGATGGGGCAATGTGAACCGCCCGATAAGCATCCTTTATATCTGTTAAACCGCAGAAACCTTTGCGAGTTATTAACTCTCCTGCCATATCTACGTTTTTGAACCTAAAACGTGATACTACGGTATCCATACTGGTATTGATACTTCTCCCTATGGGGCGTTTGCAATCTGTAATGGGGCGTAGGGACCCATCCTTTTTTGTTACAGCACCTAGCGAATGTACACATTCTGGGGTATGATCCGCTATCGATACCTTGCCGACAGCGAGTTCATTTCGAATTTTATCGCACATTTCCCCATAAAATGGTTCAGATTCAATGGAGTTGTAATTGCTACAATTGTAACCCACTTGTCCATCTGGATCCAAGATTTCAAAACCTCTACACACCCCTGAAAGGACAAAATAAGCATTTTCAGACGGTTTGTCTAGTGATATTACCGCAGCAGCAAATCTACAGGGAAGTAATTGGATTGGTTCTCCGTTGAGAACATAAGTACAACTACAAACACCTTCGACACATGAGTCATAGACCGGGTAATGAATGCCATGGCCTATGTTTATGCAAAAACAATAATTGTCAACCTGTGATACACTTTTACAGGAGTTTGTCATACAACCATAACTGATGCTGACATTAGTTGATTTTTCATCCGATCTACCACAAACACAGAAGTGAACTACGTTTTTGGATCCTATCCCTGAATCCGAGTCGGCAATAAGATGAGAAAAACAAGCATTTCCTATACTACTACCATGTGTACAACAATCGGATCCAGTAACTTGTGAATCTCCGCCATTTTCAACAATACCATCCATTGTCTGGTATTGATGACTGTGATCTAGTATTTCCTTGAAAAGACCTTCACAAGAGACATTCGTTTCGCATTGAGAAACACATTTGTCATCATGACAAAATTCGTTTTTTGATACAACGTCCGTGACACCAAATATCGAGGGGGCATCGGTTCATTTAGAACTTTTCAGTCTCTTGATGGCATCGCATTCTGATTTGGGGTGCTCGGCATCACATGCCGCACACCTATGGTCGTACTTGCAGTTTTTGAAAGAGCAAGACCCTTCTTGGTAGTTAATACACAATAACGGTTTACCGTCCTTTCCCTTGACCTTTGTCGACACTTTCTTGGTCGCACTTGGGACTTTCTTCTTAGCTACATCATGAGTCGCCTCCATACCCAGAAATCGTGTGGATAGTCCCTGATCCCCTGATGTGAAGGCTGACGAGCCTTCTTTCACTGCCTTCCTTCTTACCTCTGAGTCGTACTTCACCAGTGCCGCTGTAGTGTAGGTACGTGTGTCGGCTTTTCCGTTAGAAAGGCCACATGACTCAGGAGGCCTTTGACATCTTTATCCTCTTCTAGCAATTCTATAGACAATTGAGTGAGAAGATTCACCCACAACTCAAATGTCATTGGTTTAGAACGTTCTTCTTTGCTTAAAAAACGTTTCAGATCGTACTTGCGTTCTTTCCTCTTCCTGCGTCGTTTGGCATCTCGTGATGCACCGTATCCATGTTTGGATTTGTGTCGATGCCTCCTTTCTTCCTCGGAACTTGATTCTGAGGTATATCCTGTTGAATCTGTATCTGAAGACCATTCGCGCAAATTTCTGGATTTAGAGCGAGACTGGCGACTAGCTCGTGTCTGTTTCCTAGTCGCCCTCTGGGACGTTCCTTCATCATTGGAGTCGTCCGAAGCGACAACTTTAGGCAAATGTTCACTTTTGCGATTACTGGACACCGTAGCCGTCTTTGGGTCAACCTTGTTAGATTTCAATGCTGTGGCACTCTCGTGTTCACTCACCCGCGACCGCTGTTGATCCGTTTTCACAACCGGTGGTTGGCCCTCTTTGCTGCTGGACGGTTGAAGTTGTCCCTCAACTTTAGTCGACCTCTTGCCTATACCCTTCTCCTTTGGTACCAGAGTATTGGCAATAGACTGGATAGATTCCTCTAGACTACTCATGCGGCTGGCCATATTAGAGTAGACGCCCAACATCTCATCCCTCAGAGACTGCCCCTCATGGCGGCCGCTGTGCTTTGATCCTCTGTCCGAACCACTGTCATACCTCCATAATGACGGTCATTTAGCTCCTGTCGGTTTGTAGTGTTTCGTTTTGCACGTCGCACAATACCTCAGCCTGGACGCCATTGGAAATAACGTTGGATGGTTTCATATACCGTGGATAATTCCGGATGCAAAAAATTTTCAAAGCACAACACCGTGCCAGCCTGGCAGTGTTGGATCTATGGCAGCGCAGTAACACCCAGCGCCCCCCCAGCGTTAGAATAAGGGAGTAGAAACAGTGTTGCCCTCTGGTGTATTCGGAGGGAAATATATAAACCTTACTAGAGTATTAAGGTACACATTCACAATGATTATATGAGAGTATTTACATTAATATGTGATAGATGATTTCTGCAATGATTAGATGACTAACTCTTTAGCTGCTGGTTTTTCTCAAGTAGGGTAGAGTATTCTAAGAATATTGCCACTGTAATATACAAAACAAGGAAATTGGGTTGGTACTGAAATTAAGAAAATGTCCACGATTTACTGCAGTGATATAACAACGGCAGAAATATATAAACATAGTTTTCTTAACTTTATGCACTGGTGCAAATATGAGGGAAAGTGGGTTCATACATGTTTAAGTGCAGAAAGTGATTTAAATACGAAAGCCATTTAGTTGGCTGATATTTCGGCTCAGGGCCTATGTTTATGGAGAAGTTAAATACAAGGATATGAGGAGAGTTCATCCTGTGAATACTGATTACTTTCCATTGTAAGCATTAGCAAATAGTTCTAAGATAGTATATTCAAACTTGTCTTTATTTCTTTATTTCAGGAGCACATTAACAAATACATGGATGATATCTCCTAGAACGGATATGCCAAGTCCGTGGCCCATTTGGATAGTCCCTATACTGGGGATGGTCATAGGAATGGTGTCTTCAGATTCATCTCAGTCTCCATCAGGAACAATTTATTACCAAAAGCACCTTGTACATCCTACAGCTTCATACTACCTGGAGGTACTTGACATTCCAGCATCCAACAGAGTTGAGATCAAATACAGGATTACACTTCAGACTCAAAAGTGCTGTCCCATGATTGTCTTTTCATCAACAATTGGCGATATTGGTCGACAAGGGTACACACATTCCTGTGGCGGCTCTACTGCAAAAAGATACATGGACCTTGCCTTCTACAGCAAAACACATATATATCTGAATGTAGACTTGCCAGGTTGTGAGCGCAGAGAAAGCACTTATGTGTGTACTGGCAGTAGCATTAAGTCATATCGTGGTACCCTCTATTTCGATGTTTCCTATCCATGTGACAAACGAAAGGCACTTAACATTTCTTTAGAGATGGAGATAAAATATTTTACAAATTACGAATTTACATGTGAACCCCTACTAAATCAGGAATGTAGGGACCTATATGGATATGATCATACAGTGTTTCCCAATTTATTCAACCAGGTGACTCAGGATCAAGCAATAGAATTCATGAATGTCGCTACCTTGTTAAAATCATGGTTTGGATGTCACCAGCACACCATGCGCCTGTTGTGTATGGCTGCATTCCCTCCGTGTAAAAATGGGAATGTAACTGTCCCATGTCCAAAAATGTGTAACGAAGTTGTCGATGGGTGCAAGGACCTCCTTTCACGGATAGAAGAAGATTTTGGTTGTGAAAGTATAGGATCCGTTTCATACTCCAGAACATGCTTGTATCTGCCTGTGGAATGCCCCAAACTAAAACAACCTCGGTTTGGTTCAGTCATCACTAAAGGCCACAGCCTATATAACATCAGTCTGTATTCTTGTGATGCAGGCTATGAAATCATTGGGTCTTTAGTGAGGCAATGTGAGGCAAGTGGAAAGTGGAATTCTACCGACCCTGTCTGTAAACCACACAAGTTCTTAGTTTCTAACATTCCTCTGCATGCGATGCTGACTGCTACTCTCATACCAGCGGTGGGTCTCTTGTCTGTGCTTATTGCGGGCATATATTATAGACACAGAATAAGATGCTGGATGCCATGCTGCATGTATAAGCAAGCTACACAAAAAACAAAGAGGCTGTTTGTCACATACAGTAGTTTAGATAGTGACATAGTCACCCAGGACTTTCTGCCACAGCTGAAGAAACAACTGCCAGACTGGACCATAGTTACATACCAGGAGGACTTCCTACCTGACCAGCGCATATTGGATTGTATCCAAGAAGGTGTGTGGGGTAGTCAAGCTGTGCTGGTTCTTTTGACAGAAAACTTCATCAGCAGCACTTGGTGCAAACATGAGTTTTCAGAAGCTGAGGCACGATCAGTACTTGAAAACACCTTTAAATTGATCATCATACTCTTCACTGAGAACCAACAGCCAGATGGTCTTCCAGACAATCTCAGAGAGTACCTAAGGACCCGTGTCTATCTATCAATAAAGGACAAGGATTTGTGGCTGAACCTTCAGAAGGCATTGCCATACAAGAACAATAATTCATACGGTGATGGCCGGGTGAAGCCTTGAAGCATCATTTATGAAATATTTTTGAATAAACTTTAAAATAATGGCTCAATAAACATGAAACTTTCGCAGAATGTAGATATAACACCATATTTGATATTTCTAGGTGACCTTTATACCCAGCCTCTAGCTGAATATATTGATACTAGCCTGGCTCCAGGACAGTATTCCTGCAGCGGGTACCTGCCACGATAGGGATAAACTGGCAAAATGACGGACAAAACGATTTACATTGTCCCACCTTAAAGTCCTTTTAAAAGTCATAGATAAAGTTATTATTTTTACCATAAAACAAGTCAACATAGGTGATATTTAAGCAGTGGTCACTTGAAAATTGTATGCTTGCCTTATGCCCGTAATCAAGCAAAGTTTAGCTCGCATCACGCCCATGATTTTCAACATCTCTGAATGCTCTCTTTCTTGGCGGGAGGGTAATTGCATAGAAAAGGAGGTTACCCAGTTTCTCTATGCATGCCCACACCTTCATCCCTGAAAACCGACGCGAGAACGTCCATAAAAGAAAAGCCAAAATATTCTTGTTTGTAGCATGTTGGAGGTGGCTCAAAGTGAACATTCTGTATTTGAAGGTGCATGGGTCATGAGGAACCACTTTTAAATACTTAATAGAAGTGGAATATAGAAAATCAGTCTGAAAGGTCAAAACAATATGGCAGGAGAGAAGAGAATGCGACCAATTCTTGAGTGAGTTTTAGACACCTTTGACTTGAAGGTAATGAAGCTGACACGCCCAAAAATGAAATTCTTGTTTCTTAAAAAAAAACCGAAGAGTAATATTTTTGGTATGGAAATGCATATAATTCACGTTGTTTGTGTAAACAAATGTTTTATCTAGGATTATAGGACTTCCCTTTGTTTGGGAGAAGTGCTACCCTGTCCAATTTGATTATTGGACGAAATCTAGCAAAATATTTGTCAGAATTTCCATTATAAGAGGCTGTTGCCTAAAGAATGTAAGGTCATGAATTACAACTTGTATTTTAGATGAAAGACAATATCCAATAATTGAATGGAAAAATCTGCAAGTGGAAATTTAGGTGATTTCTGATAAAATGATTGCCGTTTGTATTTTCTGCAACATATCCAGCATTTAGGAGTATTGGACGTTACACAAATCCTGTAATCATAAATCATGATTAAAACGCTGCTATGTGATATTTATAGTATGCAGTTTATCATTTCAAGTTCATTTAATCTTTCTGTTTTCTATTGATACGTCTATTTTGTTTCCATTCTCTTCTCAGCTGTGACTCATAAACCTTGTAGTGACTGCTGAACATACATACAGTGCAGACAAAAATTTCATTGCCTGAAGAAGTCTGATTAATCAAACGAAACGTCACAACAATCCCAATCCACCACCCCCTATCTCGATGTATATTTATTCCCCAATAAATCAACTTTAGTTTAAAAATCAGCTTCTCTGGTTTTCTATGGAATTTTCTATCTACTAATTTTAAAAAGAATGTGGCATGGAAAGGTGACAAGGATCCAATGAACAAAGACAACAGAATTTGAAAATTTGGAAAAGAAAGTTCAACTTTTGGTGATTTTCACAGTTTTCCAGCTATTTTTCTACCTTTCACATGCTTCTGATATTTTTTAAGTGGCTGGTAAGTATTATCAATGTTAGCCTCATATAATGAATGACTAAATACAAAAATCAAAAATCATATGAAACTGACAGTAAACCAATTTCCAATGAAATATCCAGAATATGCATAACTTAAGACCATCAGAACGAATTTCACCTTGACATTAAAGCCCTATTTACCCAATAACAATGACATCTATGATTAAAAAACCATGTGCAGTGATTGGTCATTTAGTGATGATACACTAAAACATGTAGACATGAAATAAAACTCTGTGTATCACTCAGAGGATGTTCATACTAAATGCATATCGGTAGTACACCTGTAACAGATCTTTATTAAACATGGGATACTCACAATCAGATACGCTGCCTAAAGATTAGAGAGATTGGAGAGGGAGACTGAGCAGGATACAAAAACCTAACCATTCATTATCTGCATTCCAATCTTGTTTCCATTGTTAGGGTGCAGAGGACCAGTGTTTAGGTCTTAGAGGCGTGCCCAGCTGACCATGACCAGTCACCAGAGACTGAACTGCCCCAATGACCCACTGGGGCGTTATATATTTGGCATGTTGGTGCCAAGTGGGTGCCAAGTGGGTGAGAAGTGGGTTACAACGAATGAGCCACCGACTGAATACTAAGAGTAACGAGTATCAAATGGTATGTTCATCATTGATAAATGAGCATAGAATCTGAAAGTAAAATGAAAGATTTGGGATAGATTCAGTCGATGGGTCATTTTCTGTGAATCATTTGCACCAAGTGAACTTGCCATTTCTACAACTGCCTTTCTAGGATCTATATATCAAGCACAAGTGGGTCTATGAGGTATTTCACGTTATAATAGTGATTGGCCTTGGTCAGCTGAGCACGCCTCTAAGGCACTGAGACACTGGCTATCTGCACCTTTTCCAATGTCTCCCTAACCTAGGTGGCGTATATATATCAGCATGTTGCCCATACTAAAATAAACAAAATCTTTTCATTGTCTTTTTTATCATATATGATTCCACGTCCATTCATCAAGGATGAACATACCATTTGTTCCTAGTTGTCGTAGTTAGTCTAGTGAAATTGGGATTTGTGTGTGATTCAGGATCTGTTGGTGAACGATCGCAGTAACTGACGCGCTGCTGCTGCCACCTGCTGGTAGTCAACGTCAACCAAAGTCTCGCAACCACCACGTGACGCGATACCATGGTAACGCAGCCCCAGCACATGAGCAGTCCACTGGTAGCACATGTTGACGTGAGGCGGGTTGCACACCCCTTCAATCACCAATGTCCCTGGCTTGCAGTAGACAAGGTTGGAGAGCCCTGCGCCATGCGGGCCGACCACTAACATGGCTCTGTTAAACATCACCATCGCAGTCTGCATGGACGGGGAGGGATTGTCAATAAACAACTCAAAATCGAGATCAAACTCCATCGCCACTGTCTCGAGTTCTTCACGAATGCGCAGATGTTGGGTAAAACGCCGACTTCCGGAACGCCGTATGAGCAGCAGCGTCCGCTTCCGGGCCGGAAGTGGAGGAGATAACCCCTGCAAAAAGTTCCGGTAACGGAGCGCAAGGATCTGTATGCTAGGTAGATGTGCAAAGCCGCATGGTGTGGCCTGGGGCAGGAAGACCCTACGCGCTCGTACTGTTCCTTTGATGAGCCTAGTTCGGTTAAGACCGAGAAGTTCAATTGACTTCGCCGTATACCCATCAGTGGATTGGGCATGAATCAATACACCTGGGTTTGCCTTGAGGAATTCTAAATAGGGTGTAATGCGAGGAAGATTTTCTATCATTAAATGAAAGAAGCTAGCTCCCCAATACTGCCCCATGATGAACACTTCATCATACAGAGGCGACAGCTGGAATTTCGGAGGTGGAGACACCCCAACATCTTGACTACAAGAATACGGTACCAATTTTAAATTCCCACTAATGACGTCACCAAGTGACGTCACAACAGCGTCTTCTATGATGTGCATGTACATGACCTGGGGAGGTGTGGTGGTGTAGAAGTACCTGGGATAACTCATTCCATGGTGGGGCCAATAGTGGTTTTTATTTATTGGCTTCCCGTGTAAGTATACGGGTTCTAAATGGTAATGTTTTGCCGTTGGTTCCTGAAGTAGTAACTTACAGGTTCTATTATAGACCGCATCCCAACGTGCCTTTGTCAGTCCAGCTGTGCGCACCCAGCGGCATAGACTCTCAGAGCCAGTCCAACCAAAATAACTCTGCAGCAGAATATTGTCTCTATCGGCGGATGAATCCCATTGCACCGAGTCTTTATCAGAAGACACCTTTGAATGCCATACAAGGGAGATGGTTTTCACCAGAGGGTATTTCCCTAGCTCATTCTGAAAATCATCCCTGTTACACCATAGAGATTCTATCGGACCAGATAAGGGCTGCCATTCCTTGCCCCCTCTCGCCGAGATAAGCTCTTTCCGTATCTGGTGGATAGCTGCATTGAAGTTGGTCACACGTTGGAGAAATGAACCATTTGTATGGATCCAGAATGCTCTGTAGGTACCGCTGCCAGAATCTTGATTCTCTCCATATTTGATGGAGACATTCCCAGAGACTATGATATCATCAAGAATGGTATGAGCAGTAGTTGTTCGAGTTTTTTCCGTGTGTGGGGCTAAACCATTCAATGATTTTGTATTTTTCGGGATGGTCACAATAGGGTTATCGTTCTGACGATCAGGCAATGTCTTCTTGTTCCCAATCATTTCGGTTTTTTCATCATGGTGCACTATTGGTATTTCCTCTGTATGAGACACAACTTTATCCCGAGACTGAAAATCTGATAATCTATTCCTAGTTTGATCAGCAACATTACTTTCCTTTCCTCTAATGTCATCATTGTTATCTTTAAGTAATTCACCAACTGTATTCTCCCTCCCATTGGGTTGTCTAGATTGTCCATCGGAGTCATGGTTGACTCTGATATTTGTTTCTACATTTTCATTTATTCTCTTCTGGGCTCTTAATGTGTTAGTGAACTCACGGATTAGCTCCAAATGTTTCTTTTGTTGAGCTTTTTGTTTACGTTCAAACACATCAATTGAAATGTCCACTTGTGCATCCTTGACAGTCCTGTTATAGGTTACCACCATAACTCCTATATAGAAAAGGCTAAATGCTAGAGCCACAAGCAGAAAGCATAGACACTTTGAGTAGGATCTACTTTTCTTCATTTTAAAACCTCTACTGCTAACTTCAGCACAAAGTTAGTCGTGGCAAACGTGTTAGGTATGCTTTTAAATGAGGTACAGCACCCATGATGGAGACTCCTGTTTTCACTTCTGTATGATGTATCCAAGAGTCCTGGTAATCAGTTCACTTTGAAGTGAAGTTTCCGGGGGAAATCTGCAGATGAAAAATAAAAGTTATTATAAGATATGAAGATTGACGCTATACGTTACTCTTTCCACAGAAGAAGTAATCCAGCACCAAGCCTTAATTATATTTTCATACCTGAAGACATTAATCCAATAAAATCCGAAAATTGAATACCCCCACCTAGGAAAAAAGAGGAAAAAGAAGGATTATATCTTCCTTAAGACAGGAACAAGCAGAGGCTGTGGAATGTTTTGAAAGATGAGATATCATTTTCAAATATGGTTCCCTAAATGATATATATTCTCATATGACATGTAAAGCCGTGTGAACTGAATTGCTTTCATTAAGGTTACACTAATAAAGACGCCAAGGATTTATCATTCCACACTCGGCAGGGTGGTGGGTAGGCAGGTTGGTGGATAGGTAGGTTGATAGGTGGGCAGCGTGGTGGGTAGGAACTAGCGGCAGGGTGATGGGTAGGCAGGTTGGTGGGTAGGCAGTTTTGTGAATAGGTAGGTTACCAGATGGGCTTGGTGGTGGGTAGGTAGGTCAGAAGGTGGGCAGGGTAGTGGGTTTGAAGGCTGATTATTGAACAGGATGGTGATTGGGTAGGTTTGTATGTCGGTAGGTTGGTGGATAGGGATTACTGAGTGGACAGGTTCGTTCAGGGGCAAGTTGACTACAGGGTAGGTAGGCAGTTTGGTGGGTCAGATGGTTGATATGTGAATAGGTTGGTGGATGGGCAGGTTAATATGTAGGTAGGTTGGTGGGTAGGTAGGTTAGTAAGTTGGAAGTCAGTGGTATAGGTAGGTTGGTAGATGGTTAGGCAGGTTGATAGGTAAGCAGGCTGCTGTCTGAGCAGGTTGGATGGTATAGGTCGGTTGGTAGATAGGTACCGGGTAAGTTGGTAAGTAGGTAGGTAGGTCAGCAGATAGGTAGGTTGATGGGTCAGAAGGTTGATTTGTGAACTGGTATGTATGGAGGTTGGACAGTGGGCAGGTTAATAGATGGGCAGGTCGGTGGGGGTGGTGGCAGGTTGGTGGATAGATAGTTGGTTAGGTAGGCAGACTGGTTGGAAGGTAGGTCGGCAAGTTGGTGGATAGGCAAGCTTGTGGTGTGTATGGACTTATACCCCCAAAAAAGACCTAAATGACTTATAATATAAGTTATACCCCCCAAAAAGACCTAAATGTAATGTGTACAGTTCCCCCTAAAACTGTATCCAAAGAAATATACAGCTGTACCCACTGCTTCCTAGAACAACACCCAACATGGAGAAATATAGTGTATGGATTCGTTTAAATGCTCAACTTTCCCAGTTTGCTCTAGTTTAGATCGAGTACCGTAGGCCATATCCAATGAAACAAAGCCCAAGCCAAGTGCATTTGTAACTTGTAAGTGACTGTTTTGATTTAAGAAATCGATGAACAATATCGGATCTATGCTGGTGCAATTACACTCTTTGGCACTGATATACAGTCATGAACAATTCTGAATTTAAATGCTTTGCATCTTTTTTTAGAATCTAATGCTTTAAAATCACGACGAGCGGAATGACAGCAGTTTGTGAATTTCCAAGTGTTGACATTCTCTGACAGGGTTTTCTTGACAAGTCGCTTACCGGTCTGAGGGTTCTCTCGCGTGTCTTTGTGGTATCTTTCTGTTCTGGGTCATGTATTCATACTCTCTACACTTCTATAAAGCCCGTCCTGGTTGTACAGAGTCGAGAAATCTTGATTAATCGTAGATTCACGGACGCACATGGAGTTGTTGTTGCACACCTACCTTCAACCGCAGGTGAGCGAACGAAGTGGGTCACATAAATAGGTCAAACGAGGTCAAAGGTTGATAGATGTGTTCCCATCGTAGACTTGCCAGTTTGTCGTGTACATCATTGTCTAATTCCGCCGAGCCCGGATTTTTGAAACCTGCTAAATTACGCTTTCATCCTGGGATCAGACCCACAGTAAGTAGTTTTAGAATGATAACTTCTTTTTTATATTTTATATTAGTCATTGACTAAGTACCTTCCAGAAAAATTTGATTCCAACAAAATTAGATGAATGGTATGTGAGAGCCTTTTGATATTGTGTATCTACTGCATGTTGTCCAACCGCTTAAAATATTGTAGTACAGAACGACTAGGACACGCACAGGTACAGTTCAATAGTTTATTCACAGGCACTCTCAACGGAGGCTGGTAGACAAGCTTGACAGGTACGTACCTCCGGCACGTTAAGCGTAATATGTAACCAACGTAATCACCCACTTAGGGGGGAACTCTCAGGTACTCCGACCAGGTAAGTAACCGTGGAGGGTGCCAGACAGGAGGTTCGCAGGGAGCCTTCCGGAGGTGGTTCGGGCCCAGTCTCACGACGGACTCCCGTCCGGAGGGCATCCGGAGACTTATATAATAAGTCGGCCGGATGTCCCCCGACGTCACTTCCGGGACCAGGGCGACCCCTGGTGGGCCCGCGGGGTGTCACCGAGGCAACACTCCGGAACCCCTCCGAACCCTCCGGAACTCCGGAGGCGCCTCCGGACCGGAGGCGCCCCTCCGGAAGGCTCACCACACTCTCCCCCCCCGACTGACACCCATCCGCTCTGAAACCAGAAAAATTGACTCGAAAAAGTTGACTCGAAACCTACCCCTTTGGTAAACAACCCCCCCCCAAACATCAACGTCCACGTGATTAACCTGTATACTAATAACAACACTCGCTGGCCTCAGGCCCAAAAGTTCAACGTAACACAACGGTGTCCCAGCGGTCCCTGGGTCCGGAGAGACCCTATCCTCCGCTCGTCGCGCTGGGTCGGCTATTCTCTCGCTGTTAGGGGGGTTCCCTGGCGACGTCGTCCTCCCCGCGCCGTCACGAGCTTGACTCTCCCGGTCCTCTGGTACCGCCTGGTACTGCAACGGCAGCTCCTGACTCCGGTCCCCGTCTGTCCACCGGCCTCTGCGACTAACCCGGCGGCCTGGCCCACCGCCCTCCGGGAGTTCCGCCTCTGGTCCGGCCCAGTCCCCCGTCACTGCCCTCCCGTCGCCTAGGAGAAACCAACACCCTCCGATTACTCGAGTGACACAACAGATCAACCAACACATAATTGCGAGAGGCAAATCGACTGCGTTCATGGCTAACTGTCAACTATCAGGGAAAATGTGTGTACTCACCGGAGGAGGCATCTTCCGGTAGATCGTCGCCGTCGTAGTGACCATCCTGTAGAGGCCGTCGCCCACGATTTCTACTCTGGAATCGCGGTGGCCTCCGACTGCGGTGTAGCCCGCGCCCAACTCGGGGGCCTGGAGGTACGTGGACCAGCGGCCCAGGCGGTCAGGATTGGGGCCCGGGGCCCACGGCACCCACACCGGTCCTTCCGGGTACCCATCACAGCGGTGGGTGGCTGGCTGGGTTGGCCCCCTCGCGGCCTCCGGGCCAGGCGGGGGGGGCGGCTGTGTCGGCTCCGGACCAGGCGGGGGTGGCGGCTGCGTCGGCCCCCTCGCGGCCTCCGGGCCAGGCGGCGGCGGTGGTGGCGGCGGCGTTGAAGGGGGAGTGGCGGCTGACTTCTTCCCCTTGCTCTTGCCCTTACCCTTCCGTAGGGGAGCTGTCTCCGCAGGCGGCTCCGGTCGGCTGCCCGGCTGGGTCGCCTGACCCGTGCGGCTGGCTGCCGGCGGCGAGCTGGCCCGACTCGGGGGCCGGTCCACGTTGGCTTGTCGGAGGCCCGCCCGCTGGAAGGCCTGGGGGCCCTCCGGGGACGCCTGGAGGAACAGCTCCCCATCCTCCCGGAGTGTGCCCAACAGGGGCACCGGGGTTCCTGGCGGCATCACCACAGATTTATCAAAGTTCAAGGCCGTAACAACAGCAAGCTCGGGGAGGAGGGGGCCCACTTCCTCCGGCCCGTCACCTCCTGCCCAGGAGGGGCCCTGGAGGGGGTCCTCCTCCGTCCCCGGTAGGTCTTTGGCCTGGACGATCCGGGTGGGGCTGGCCGGGTGGCGCTCAGTCCTGGCTTTCTTCATCTTGGGTCGGGGGAGGTCTGACCTGGCGCGGCTGGACTCTCCGGAGCGTGCGGCGACCCGGGGGGAACGCCGGACACTCGTCCCTGCCTGGGGCTCCTCGGTGCACAGCGCCTCTAGGTTCCTCGCGGCTTCCACCAGTTCCTCGTCCTCACCCAGCACCACTCCGGGGGTCCCTAGAGATGACTCCACCGATGAAGGGGGGTCCTTGCTCCTCGCCGGGGGGTCCTTGCTCTTCACCCTACCACCGGCCTCCAGGGTAACCATCCGTGGCGAGGGGATGTCCGCCGGGTGGGTATGCCACCGGTGCTCTGGGTGCTTCCCCCTCAGATGGATCTGCAGGTCGTGCTTTCTATCTTTCGCATACACTTGGCGACATCCCTCCGCAGGACACGACCACCCTGGAGTAGTGCGGGCGGAGTGGCAACGCTGGTGCCTCCGCATGTTATCACGTCGCGAAAATGTCATCTCACATTGAGCACAGGTGTAACTTTTACTATCCTTCCCCATCTCGCAGTCGGAGGGTGACGATGGCGTACCAAATAGCTGCCTGGATAGCTCGTCTCTGTTACGCGTGCCTGGAGAGACTGGCTTCCTCCGGGGTGACGTGCGCAATGCAGCGCGATGACGAGGGTAACCTCGCTCTCGCTCAGTGGCTTCCCTACGGGCTGCCCCGAAGCGAGGGCGAGAGCCCCCCCACCGGTCCCCCCCTCTCCAGCGCCTCTCGTTACGCCTCCGATTGCGAATCTTTTTAGCAGCATCCGACCGCCCACTTACCCTGGTGGTCTCCAGCATCTCCCTCCTGGCTGACTTGGCCCTTTCGAGGGCGTGGCCCTCATCCCCTCCACTCTCTCGTATCACCCTAGCTATCTCACTCCGCATCGTGGATGGACTGCCAGCAGAATGTAAACATTCGCTGGTGCCCACCCCTCTCCGGTCCGTGACGCGCCCAATCGTCGGGAACCAGCTGCAGCGCTGCTGTTCCCGCCTCCTCCCTCCTCGAACATGACCACCCTTCCCTGAGTGCCTACGGCCGAACCTCTCCGTGTGACGGTGGTTAACCTCTCCGATAGGCCTCCGCACTTCGTCTCGTTGATCCCCAGGGGGTAACACCGTGGTTCGCAAGCCACAAGGCTCTCCCTGGTGCAGACGACCACCTTGATTCGAACGAAAGTGGCGGCTGTTCTGCTCTACGGAGGCCCCCCCGCCTGACCAAATCAGCGCGCGTCGTGCCGGGAACAGGCTCCGGACCGGCTGTTCCCCCTTACTCCCCCTGGCCTGTGACGGATGCGTCGCGTGGAGAGCAGAAGCTCTGTTAAGTCGCTTGTGCCCTCTCCAGCCTCCGATACGCGTTAATGGCACTCCCCTCAGCCCTCCGCCGGTCTTCAGTAATGGCCGCCGGCAAGTAGCGGCCCCCCTACGACCAATAACGGCTGCCTGGGCCCCAGAGCCGAGCAGAGCACGGCTGTTCCCGCCACCGGAGGCCCCCCCCAGTAGCATCGCACGGCACCGTGTTGTCCGCCTCCGCAGGCCTTGCTCTCCCGTTAAGGGGCGCGGACAGTCCTGGGGGCCGACCGAGCGGCGCCCCCTCCCCAGATCGACCCCGGGAGGGGGCCGGCAGTCACTTCCCCCCTCCGTGGCCGGTGGAACACCGGCCTCCCCGACGGCCGGCCCCACGTAAGGGCGGGGGGGAAGCCCCCCTGGCCCCCCTCCCAGGGCCAGCCGTCGTACGCGATCCCCTACGGGGGGAGCAGATTCAGGGGCGACGGTGTCCGGAGGCCGACGTGGGCCAGGCTTCAGCAGATCCCCATGCACAATCCTCGTTTTTCGCCCCTGTCGAATCTGATATACTACCCCTCCGATGCGCGTGATCACTGTCCAGGGGCCCGTCCAGAACTGCTGAATCTTCGGGCACCGCCCTGGTTTACGGAGGGGGTGAAAGAAATATACTTCACTCCCCTCGGCAAACTGAGAACCCGCTACCCGGGCGTCGTAGCTACGAGCCTGCCTCCGCACGCATCCGAGTGAATGGGCTCGCGCGTATTCGTGACTCCGTGCCAGCCGCCGCTGTAGCCTGGCCACATATTCATCCTCCGAGAGAGGGTCAGACTCCGGGTATAAGACTGCGAGGGGGCCGGCCACCTCCCTACCCAGCATCAGGGCATTCGGAGTCTGGTCCGTGGACCGCTGGACCGAACTCCGATAAGCTGCCATCACCAGAGGTAGATGGAGGTCCCAGTCCCCCTGTGATTCGTCCACCACCGTGGTCAGGAGGGCCTTGATGGTCCGATTCATCCGTTCCACCAGCCCATCACTCCGGGGGTTAAACGGGCAGGTCCGGGTCTTGGTGATACCCAGTATGCGGAGGGTCTCCTGAAACACCTTACTCTCAAAATTCCGCCCCTGATCGGAGTGAATCACCAACGGGTAGCCATACCGACAAATAAACTCCGATACTAGCACCCGGGCGATAACTACCGCCTCCTGAGTGGGGACCGCGAACGCCTCCGACCACCGCGTAAAATAATCCGCGATCACCACTATATACCGGTTGCCCCGTTCCGTGACCGGCAGGGGGCCCATCACGTCCAGGGCCACCCTCTCCAATGGGGCTCCGGCCCCAACGTGTCCCATCGGGGCTCGGCGCTTCCGTGGAGGGTCCTTACTCCGGAGACACGCGGGGCACGAGGCACACCAGTCTATCACGTCAGCCCTATAACCAGGCCAATAATATGCAGCCTGACAGCGTCGTAGTGTCCGCGCGGTCCCGAAGTGCCCCGACAGGTGGGACCCGTGAAGCTCATGGAGGACCATCCGCCGGTCCCCAACAGGCACCGCTACCTGGAACTGGGTATCGCCCCCTGGTTCCACCCAGGGCCGGCCCAAAACTCCCTCGCACAGTTGAAGGCGATCGAACTGGGACTTCCAGGCCCGGACCTCGCGGGAGTCCGCCTCCACCAAGGGGGGGGGGCGACCGGCCCTTATCCCCTCAATCAATTGCTGCAAGACGGGGTCTTCTTGCTGAGCCGGGCCCCAGCCCCGCCCTCGTGGCTGCTCCGGCCGAGGGCGGCCCTGGGGGCCGCCAGCCACTACCGCCCGTCGCCTGGTGGTAATGCGTCGACAGAAACCCCCTGCCTCCCAACCGCACTGGCCACAGGGTCGCCTAGACAACCCGTCCGCATTTCCGTGTTGCTTGCCCGGCCGGTGCTCGATCTTAAAATCGTACGTGTCCAAAACCTGTACCCATCGGGCTACTTGCCCCTCCGGTTCCTTAAACTGGGTGACCCACTTTAAGGCGGCATGGTCTGTCCTGATACGGATAGGCCGGCCCACTAAGTAGTGACGGAATCTTTTAAGGCCAAAGATAACGGCGAGGAACTCCCTCCGGGTGACACAATAGTTCCGCTCGGCCCGGTTTAGGGTACGGCTAGCATACGCTAATACCCGTTCGCGCCCCTCCGAGTGCTGGGACAGTACCGCGCCCAACCCGACATCGCTAGCGTCCGTGTCCAAGATCAGGTCCCCGTCCTCCTGAGGATAGGCCAGCACTGGGGCGTCGATGAGGGCCGCCCGGAGAGCTCGAAACGCCTCTCGGCACTCGGATGAGAACTTAAACGGGCCCTTCGCCTTCTCAGATAGTGCAGTTAGGGGCTTGGCCACTGTCGCGAAGTTGGGTACGAACGACCTGTAATAACCGGCCAACCCGAGGAAACTGCGAACTTCGTGCACATCCCCTGGCTCGGGCCAGTCCCGCACAGCGGCTACTTTCTGTGGGTCGGTGGCAATACCGGCCCCCGACACGACATGGCCCAAGAATTCCACCTGTCTACGCAACAGGTGACACTTCTTAGCCTTCAATTTTAGTCCGGCGTCCTCCAGGCGCCGAAGGACCTCGTCCAGGCGGCCAAGGTGTTCCTCCCTTGTCGGTGCGAACACGATCACGTCGTCCAAATACACCAGGCATGTTTGCCACTGCAGGCCCCTCAGAGCCAGTTCCATCAATCTCTCGAAGGTCCCTGGTGCGTTACACAATCCGAAAGGCATCACGCGGAACTGATACAGCCCATGATGTGTTGTGAACGCGGTCTTGGCTCGATCATCGGCCGCTACCTCCACCTGCCAATATCCAGAGGCCAGGTCCAGGGTGCTGAACCATTGGGCCCCCGCCATTGAATCCAGGGAGTCATCGATTCGGGGAAGGGGGTATGCATCTTTGACCGTGCATGCGTTCACCCGACGATAGTCCACACAGAACCTAGCGGTACCGTCTTTCTTCCGTACCAGCACGACCGGGGAGGCCCAGGGGCTCTCGGCCGGCTCAATCACGCCTTGTCGTAGCATGTCCTGGACCTGCTGGGTCACTACGTCCCTTCGATGGGGAGCTAACCGCCGAGGCGGCTGCTTGACCGGCCTGGCTTCCCCCGTGGGGATAGAGTGCTGCACTAAGTCCGTTCGTCCCATGTCCTGTCCGTCTCGCTGGAACGCATTCACATGGCGTTGTAAGACCGTGGTCAGTGGGGCCTGATCTTCTAGGGCCACTCCGGTCAACAGCTCCGCCAGTACCTCGGGTGGTAGCGTGGTGAGTCGGCGGCACTGTTGACCCGCCTCTGGTGGGCCCCTTTCGGGGGCCAAGGCCTCCACATGCCCCAACGTGGTTCCTTGATATACCGACAGCGTGTCAGCCCCGGGGTTCAAGACCCTGATGGGTACCTGTCCATCCTCAGGAAAGAATACCGCCCTCCCTACTCGAAAAGGGTTGTTACTGGTAGCCTGGGGCTCCAGTAGAGCGGCCTCTCCGTCTCTCCAGGCCCCTATCACCTCTCCATCTACTATCACTTCTCCTTGCCCCCGGATCTGAGTAGTGTGGCGGCAGACTACCCTACATCGCTCTCGCGACTCTGGCCACTCCAGATGCCCCTGGCGCAGGTCCACGGAGACCCCGTGGGACCGAAGGAATCCAGCTCCTAGAATGGCATCCGAGTCTACATCCGCTAACGCCATTTCAATCGTCACCTCCCTTTCCCCTAGTCGGAGCGGAACTTGCAACTTCCCTTCCAGCGCTAATGGCCTTCCGTCCGCGCAGTAGATGGGCTGCGTGGACGCAGTCACCTCCCCCGGTTGCTGGTGCTTCCTCCACCAGTTCTGAGATAGGATATTAATTCCAGCCCCAGTGTCCACCAGCAGCTGTATGGTCTGTCCCCATATTGTCCCGGTTACCACGAGCCCTGACCCTTGCGCCTCCTGCTGCCCGCGTATCAATCCTGACTTCGGCCTCTGATCCGTCTGCGGAGCGACCCCTGCCCGACCGGCAGCCGGGGTCGCTTCTAGTTTTCCGCCGGTTCCGGGGTCCTGGGACTCCTCTCTCTCCGGCCTCGTTGAGGACAATCCCGTTTGAAATGCCCTACCTGGTGACATAGAAAACACCTTCGTTCTGAGGGCTGCTGTATCTGTGGTTGTTGTACCGCAGATGTTAGTTCCGCCAGTTTACGGTTAACAGTTTCCAATTCTTCCGCCATGCTCCGTCCGGCCGCCCGAATCCGTGCCGGGTTTTCCCTCTCTACTGACAGGTAGGCTTCGGCTTCTACCGCCGTGGTGACTGCCTCCTCCAGTGTCCGGGGCTTACTTTGGTAAACCCAGTGTTTTAATTGCGTGTCCCCGATGGCATCGAGGAACCTGTCCCGCCCCATGGAGTCTAGGGTCTGGCCATCCGCCTCCGGGTAGGCGAGCCGTATCATCCTCCAGACCTCCTCTGCCAGACTTTGTAGGCTCTCCCCGGCCTGTCTGCTTCGTACACGCAGGGCCGCCTTGTAACTTTCCGTCTGGTTACGAGGGGCGAACCTTTGTTGGAGTGCGCTCCGGAGTCGAAGGTAGCCGGCCTCGGTATCTGGCCGGACTCCCGCCAACAATCGTCGGGCCACTCCGGTCAGGGAGAGTCCCAGAAACATTCCGGCCTCCGGGGCAGGCCACCCGTTGACCTTGGCGCACAGGTCAAAGTGAGCCAGGTATTCATCCAAGTCGGACGCCCCGTCAAATTTAGCTGGCATTACCACGGGCTTAGTGGCCTTCTTGGCCGCTGTGCCGTCGCCTCCCCCGCTCACTGGGTCGCGCCCTTCCTTCGACGCTAGACCTTCCGTTACGGTGGGCGCCCAAAAGGTTGTGGGTAGCGGTTTTACTTCCGGCGGGGGCGAGGCGACATAGGGGTTCCTGCGCCGAACGGGGGCCTCCGGTCCGGCCTCTCCCGATTCCCCCTCTAGCTCGGCTTTTACCCCGTCGCCTACCAGTACTCCGCCCGTGGTTTTCTCTAAGTCCCGTCTCCTCCAGGAGATATCACGATCCACGCATTCCCTCACCCGGCCCCCAGGGCTGGTGAACCTAGATCCCGGGGCCCACGCCGCCCGGGTAGCCTCGGGCACGCCGGGGGCAGCTTCCGCCACCCGAGCCTCCGGCGCCAGCATCCATGGCCACGAGGCTATCCCGGCGCGCGGTCCCCAGGCCAGCCCCGGGAACAGGCCCGGAGGAGGCTGCCAAGCCGTTCCCCCTTTTCCTTCCCCCGCAGGCGGGGTCGTCCCTAGGGAAGAAAGACGCCCCTCCGGCCTCTCCGGACTCTCCGGACCCTCCGGTCCTTCGGAGGTCTCCGATCGATGACTTTGAGGCGTGCCCGGCGTCTCCTGCAGGGTAGGCCCCTCACCTGTCCCAGCTCCTCCCTCGCTTAGGAGGGAGGCGGCTCCGGAGTCATTCTGTGTTGGGTTCATCTCCTTACTGATTAAAGAATCCCACCGCTGCCACCAATGTAGTACAGAACGACTAGGACACGCACAGGTACAGTTCAATAGTTTATTCACAGGCACTCTCAACGGAGGCTGGTAGACAAGCTTGACAGGTACGTACCTCCGGCACGTTAAGCGTAATATGTAACCAACGTAATCACCCACTTAGGGGGGAACTCTCAGGTACTCCGACCAGGTAAGTAACCGTGGAGGGTGCCAGACAGGAGGTTCGCAGGGAGCCTTCCGGAGGTGGTTCGGGCCCAGTCTCACGACGGACTCCCGTCCGGAGGGCATCCGGAGACTTATATAATAAGTCGGCCGGATGTCCCCCGACGTCACTTCCGGGACCAGGGCGACCCCTGGTGGGCCCGCGGGGTGTCACCGAGGCAACACTCCGGAACCCCTCCGAACCCTCCGGAACTCCGGAGGCGCCTCCGGACCGGAGGCGCCCCTCCGGAAGGCTCACCACAATATCTTACATTTCAAGAAACATTATAAATTCTTATTATTTGAGAAAAACTAATATTAATACATGGTGACACATGTTTTATTTGACCCAAAATACCTTTATCATACATAAGATTTGAAATAAAAGGTTGTGTGATGCTAAGTGAGCACTTTGAAGGTGCGGCTATGCTGCAGAATATTTACGAATTGTTCCTCTATGAACAAATATCAGAGTCAACCATGCAGTGGCGATTGGACGATTTGCAGTAAATGTTTTGCATTGAGCACGCGGATGATTTGCTGTGATATTTTCACATTTCCGTCCGCAATTATTGTAAAGATTAATTATAAGATTTTGCTAATGGATGTGTATGGTAAATAATACTTTTCGTGAATCACAATATAAACTTACCCACTGTTTGCCGCTTGTCTTTAGCTGTTTATCAGTTTTTATCTGGTGCTTCTACATTAATCATTCACAGACTTATGCCCTATGAGACATAAATCCAGTAAACCAATGAATATATTTACCATACAAATACAAAGTCTCAGCTTTCTAACAAGTAACAATGTTTTAATTGTAAAAATCAGCCGTTTATTAGTGTTGGCTTCACTCTAACATTCTTCACTTTGCACAGCAAAACGTCCACCACGGCCCCCGGGGAATGTCACAGCAAAACGTCCAAATCCCCCCGCAAATCGTCCACTGCAAATTGGTAGTCAACGCAAATCGTCTAGGTACCATTGCAGATATCGGGGAGCTGAGGCACTCACTTCATGTCGAAGAGTATGTAGTCCGTGTTCATTCAAATGATAATTTATTCTTTTGAATTACAACACACCTAACATATATATTCCGAGAGTTGACTCGAGATTACAATTGGGGATTTTCCTACTATGATCAAATCTAAAACAATACCATTTTCTTCATAAGCTGCTATATTTAAGGATTTTCATACTTTTCCATGCGCCTATAGCTTAAGAGTATTTTTTTCTGTGCACTTCCCGTGTATCAAACGCAAAGGCCCTAGATGGGTTTTGAAATATGAGGATTCCAAATTACAAAGACAGTGCCGAATTCCAAATGATATTACGTAATACCTAATAAACAGTTCCCCGGAAACTAAATTTTCCTCGAAATCAGAAAACAACGAAAATATTGGCATTTTCTTAATGGATTTATTTTTATATATTTGTATCAATCTGTTAACATTTGAGGTATTTACATACGATATTGTCAATTATAAACGTTATAGCTATAAAAAGCGTTTAATAACATATCTACACATTTCTTTACTATTTACATATCTAACAGCAAAGGTCTATGCTTCAATCACTTATTTTGCTTATATTCACATTGTGGTACATACGCTCCATGAATAGCAGAGATTAACCTTTTGCTACATCCTCGGGAAAACATGGGATTATAGGACGGATTTCATATGATAAATGATTAAATATACTACTGCTGGTGTGCACCCTTATGACCTCTCAGAAATAGCAATATTAGTATCACTATTTCAGTACTTTAATGAAAATACATATACCTTAATGACAATATATACCTATATGACATGAGAACTTGGTTTACAGAAATAATATTGGCAGTATCAGCTGCTCTGCCTGCGATGATCAATTCTCTGACTCCATAATACATTGATCATATTTTTTCTACATTAAAAAACATTATTTCAACAAGTTTAGCTTCAACTACCGTTAACTACACATGGATTATTAACTAGTCTGGTAACAAAGTAATCTACTGTAGTGTAGCAGATTCGCTAATCCTAAAAAGTACGATAATACTGCTGACTCCAAATTGATATGATATCATTCATATAAATAGTTTTGGTGCATGCATTCAGTATCTCAAATATAGTAATCTAGTGTGTACTATCCAATGTACACACATGTCATCTTCAATGCATCTATGATGAATAATAACTTATGATACAGGTATTTTTTGTTTTGGCTAACAGGATGATGATAGCTTGTTTGCAAAAACTAATTACAGGCTGCATTAACATGTGTTGTATCACAAAATAAACAAGTAATACTTCAATATATACTATAAATTCATGTATATTCACGTTTACAGTTTTCCCCCTTCATCTCTTATATTTTAATTGTCTAACATCTCATATTTTACTGTTAACAAAGTCTCTTCTGAAGATCTCATACAACATCAAATACAAGCGTTAAAGCTAATATGATTGAATGAAAACATACAAATATATATGTCAGGAAATAGAAACACATTACCAAAAGCGGACATAAGATCAATTATGTGGCAAGGCTCGATGGTGGTTCTGACATTCTGGTTTGCACAATCAATGTAGAAGGCACCTTTATATCCACTCTAAGTGTATACAATTTGATTGTTATATCGCCTTTCATAGTTTTACAGAGAATCTGTTTGGAGACTGACGTGTTGCATGGTGATGAGTGATAAAAAGAGACATCCTCTATGTACATGGTGTGGACGTTTCTTTTTTCCAGGTATGTCAGTTGGGGTCATGAAAAAAAGACGGAAATATTTTTCATGTGGAATTACTACCTCAGACAGACTTAGAAAACATGGAAAACACATCGTTATATGCAATGAAATAGGGCAGGGGGTGCCGGGACTCTTCTCGCCGTCACTGGATACTTTTGAGATATATATATATACATGAATATAGAGACCACTTTGCCACGTACTGCCATTCACTGAATTGAACAGCGTGGAGAAATGTAAAGAAAAACATTAGATCTTCTAAATCTATGCAGTTACAGGTATGGCTGTAAAGCATGGATTCCGTAAGATTAATTTATAATATCTTTAGGGGCCATCCATAAACTACGTAAGCACTCAGGGGGTGGGGGGTAAATAATTTCGGAAATTTTGCGTATGCTCCTTCTTTGTTCCATTGCGTACAAAATCGGGAGGGGGCGGGGGGGGGGGGGGTTCAAAAATTTAGGAATTTCTGCGTACGTACTTTATGGATGGCCCCTTACGAATCTTTAAGAAGCTTTCAGACATGGTGAATATACTCGAATGAATCGTATTAGTGCCTGAATCTATCAGAATAAATTTGGGTGCTCTTCCACCGCCAGCTATGCTTTTATGATTTTTTAAAGATTATTTACGATTCTCCCCCTTCTCCGGCATAGATCGGTTTCTTGGTGGAATCCACGTTTGAATTACACAAATCTTTTAGCCGTAAATCTCAGCATAACACTCCTTGACAGAGCATTATCTCCGTGGTCAAATTACCCATATGGGAAAGTTGATTATAACAAACTGATAACACTTAAGTACAGCCCTATCACGTCAAAGGGTACATATGTAATAAATACAAAACTCGACAACTGAGTGACACCAAACAACGCATTTACACGAGTATTTCTGTTTTATAAGTTAATACATAACCGATATCGCGTCTTCTTCCGTTTTCTTACCCATGGATTACCAAGTCCCCATTAAAATTGTATGGGGCCACAGTAAACCACTACCAATTGTTTATCAGTGGCCGTAAACCACACGCATGGCTTACAGCTTTTCCAAACCCATTTTCGGATTTCCAGGAATTAAAGTTATTATTAATGACCATGGCTAAGAATATAACAATCGATATTTTTTACGGTTAGCTCTATAAATCACTCGAGGTTGACGACGTAATACACTCATTATCGCTCGTGTATTACTACCAATATACGTCAACCTCTAGTGGTTTACGGCCGCCCGTCAAAGAAATCATCGATCGTCGTCCATTTCATCACTACCAACGACCCTTTACGTGTCTCTCTCTAAAAATACAACGGCCATCGACCACGGTCACTGTTAAAAAGTATATGTTAAAAAATCCATCGTAGACTGAGGTGTAGGTTAGTTTTATGAAAATATAACTAAATGGTGTACATCTGCGTGGTTTAACAATAAATTTTCAGTGTTAAAAAGGTATTGCGCTATTTATTTATCTATGGATATAGATATAGTGATGTCAGTTCGTGGTCAAGGAAAAAACATATACTATCTTTGTTTTACACAAGAAAAAAGTTTTATGAACTGGAAATGAAAAGAAAGATTCCCTAGGAAAAGTGAAAAAAGGCCAAATCTGTAGGAAATGTTCACATTAGATTAGTCATAAACTCCTTTGGAAGACAAACTAAAAAAAAGATGAAAGTAATGTGGCTTACCAAACAAATTGCCGATATATTTCTTTATTTTTGCCATTACTTTATTTCCATTGTCTTCTTTCTCAGCCGAGAAATCAGCGGGTCTTTTTTTTAACTATCCAATACCTACAAAGACTTTACTTCATGATAATCAGATGGGATATACTGTCTCCAAGACCAATGGCTACTCTCCGTGGTTATTTCACCAGGAAAAGCCAAAATGATATTAAGTAGCAAACAAAAATTAATGGCATATTTTCATTGGCTATGGATCGAGTATGGTTCAAATTTCATCTCACCGCTATAACTGATTAATTGGCTAACATTTGTGACATCATCCCATCATAGGGTTTGTTCTGTTTAAGCAATACTCCATGGGCGGTGAGTATAATGATAAGTCTATGATGGAAAATACCAGGGGTGAGATAAAACAATCAAACATGGAGAATAGGAACACAGGCATCCCCACACATACATCCCCGTAGGGTGACCAGTATTCGTCTAGATCCAATAGGAGCGGTCCGTGGCATAGCTTGGCAGTACGGCAAAGGACCCATTTCAATGACATATTAAAGTTGGCACCCTTGGCTTTGGCTTGTTAGTAAGGCAGATGTGTCACGTGAACGACAATATAAAAAAATTTCCGAACCTCGAAGCACACACTCCAGCGGAACGGTAGAAATTAAACAGACAATACAAGTCTGGGTTTGGTAGTGAGGCAGAGGAGACATTTTAAGGATAATTTATGGTTGGCACTTGTGAAATTTGGCTGGCTCTATGGCAGATCGAGCATGATCATGTCTCGCTGGATGGCTGTTTCAGGATCACGCTCTTTGAAGTCCATGTCATCAGACGAACTGTCATAACAATCATCATCTTGTCTCGAGTCTTCGACACTACAGAAATGGTGAGAAAAACGAAGTTGTCGTGATCAATTTGTTAAAACTTATCACAAACACACATCCTTAATCCAACTGTGTAATAAAAACTAAGCATATATATATACAGTAAAACCTCGCTTAATGGGACACCCTCTGTTCCGAGCAAAGTGTCTCCTTAAGCGGGATTAAAAGAAACTAAATAAAAATTTCTGTTCTGAGCAAATTGTTCCCTTAACCCTTTCACGCCGGGCACCTATGACAAAGCAATGTTTGTAAGGCCGGGTATGGTGTTAGTATATACCGCCAGGGGACCGGTCTTTTCAAGCCAATTTGATAATTTTATTGTTTCATCACATGATAAAACATGTGATCTTTAATATTATTTTATGAATATTTCAAAATCGTAAGCATAATGTTATACCAACATTCTGTGAAAAATTCATCATCATTGATGAATTATTTACAAAGTTATTATATATAAACTATGATTTTGTAAGTCTTAGAAAATGATGCCTTAAGGCATCATCCGGCCACGTGCGGCGATGCCTTAAGGCATCACCCGGTGCCAAAGGGTTAAGCGGGGTGTCGCCTTAAGCGAGATGTCACAGAAGCGGGGTTTTTACTTTATATTGCAATGGTGTTTTTTTTTTACAGTTCTGTCGCCAAGGTCGCTATGGTAGTGACTGGTCTGACTATAAATAATATGGTTGGTTGACTCTAAAATTCGAGCACCATAAGATGCCCAAGCGTTAGGGATATTGTATTCAGTTTTTTTGTTTTTTTGGGTTTTTTTTACAGATCACTGTAGAGACTCCAGGGATACGGTTGTTGACACCATGATGTCACAGCCGCGAGTGCACTGTGGTTAACGGTGGTTAGGGGCAGTTCTATAAACTGCCACTCAAGGTAGCATCGCTAGGGGAGAAGGACGTCGCCTCGTCCTACATGGATATTGTATTCAGGTAAAGAGGTGCAGGAGTAACTCTACGGGTAACCCCCAGAGCAATCAGCAGTCCTGACTATGCTAACGTTAATGCTGGATAAGTGTAAAAGCGGGCGGGGACCGGGAAAGGGCTGAGCTCAGTCACCATCATGCATCGCAGCTAGGTTGACCTGCACCAGAGCAGCAGCCGTCCTATCATATTTCTATTCTATTATAATATCATCATAATGTTTATCTCTAAATCATAAACTAGCAGAATGACTACCATTTTGAAAAAAAAATTAGCAATGTGTTCTAGAATACCTGGAGATCGTCATACCCAATTTCCTTGGAAATTAACGTGGGTTTTACTTTTCAAGGTACATGGTGCACCCCTCTCATAAGATCTCACACTCTCTAAGTGGTATTCTGTACAAAGTTTTCACTACGCTCTATGAGAGAAGAATTCTTAACGATCTAGGCTTAGAGTCTTGAGAATCCATTGGCACACAGTATTCCCGCTAGGTGGCATCATTGGGATTATAGGAATCTTTGGGTTGCATTGATGTACGTCTTTAGCACGGGAGGCCTAGTCCGTTAAGAATTCTTCTCCTATACAGGGTTCGTACATGGACAGCCCAACAAAATTCCAGGCTTTTTCCAGGCTTTTCTAGGCTCTGATATCTTTTTTCCGGGCACACCTGGTCACTGTTTAAAAAACCATTTCTGATTCATCACCAAATTCGGTTCAAATTGTCTTCAGCTTCCTTACTACCTGTGAAATTTCAGTGGTTTGGGATAGATATCTTCAAAAATATATTTTTGCCACTTTAGATATGAAGACATATAATCAAATCCATGCTATATTATTTGCAATTTGCTATACATGGTCAAATAAAGGCTTTTTGGAACTATTTAATACTAATCACTGTTATTTCATAGGCAGTCAGGTACCATAGTTAAGAAGAGCTACTAATGACCAACATTTCATAGACAAAAATATTGTTTTTATGCAAAACTAAATTTTCCAGGCTCTTTCAGGTTTTTCCAGGCTCTCTGTGAGAATTCCAGGCTTTTCCAGGCCTGGACAACACGTAAGCCTAATTCCAGGCTTTTCCAGGTTTTCCAGGCTGTGTACGAACCCTTTATCCTACCCCTAATATAAAATCCCATAGGCTTAACATTGACTTTCCGTATGCGCCAGTATGTCGCATACGGATAAAAAATCGCTCCTATGAGCGTACAAAAAATGGACCAATCAGAGATCAGCAGCTGAAAGTAGTTCCAAGCGCCTTCAGAGCAGCGAGGAGAGCTATATGGAGGACTTCAGATAGTTTTTATCGTGTTTTTTGTTATTATCCTCACATAAAAATATCGTTCACAGGGGGTAGGATAAAATCAAAACCTTATTCGTTTTAATCTGGGCTCCCGTATGCGACTCCTGGAGTTTTGGCTTCGGATATCACTACACCTAACTCCAGTCGTCGCATACGGGAGCCCAGATTAAAACTCATCCGGTTTTACGATAGTCTATAGAGCGTAGTGAGGGTACAGAATACCACTTAGAGAGTGTGAGATCTTATGAGAGGGGTGCTATTGTGCGCTATGGCTGTAAAACTGTGTAGATCTCACCTCTGATTGCTGAAGGTGGCGGCCTGTGCCTCCATCTGGGAGGCCACCATGTTGGCCCGTTGTGAAAGACGGTGGATCATCTGGGACACTTGGACAGACCCGTTATTATTTTCCGTCGGCTGGCTTGCGTGCGCGACCACTGAATAATCAATACAAGGTATCTAATAAACACTCATATTATTTCTAGCTTAGAGAAAATGAAACTGAAATACTACAAACCGGATGATGAATTCTATTTAGTTTTTCGGGAACCGCCTAATAATACGTAGAAATGATATAACTATTTTTTAGTTTATGCAAGCCTATCCTTGCATAAGAAGAATTCATACTGATAAGAAGAGTCAAAGATAAGAAAATGAGAAATGTATGTATTCAATCAATTATTACTCATATCGCAATACATTTTTCCGTTTCAAAAGGAGGATGTAAAGTATTCTTTGCAACTTCGGAAAGACTTGAAATAATATTTGTAAAATAAAAATAAAAGAATACCGAGTATAAGAATGTCAGTATTGGGAAAGTTTGGAAACATGTTCATCCAGGGACTCGTCTGTTTAAGCGATGTAAGATTTACCTCAAATGGGGAGGAACTGGCACACATCCCTGTTTAGTCAGTGCTATGCTCCAGATTTATTTATGAACTTTTTTTCTACACATTTTTTTTAAACTATTTTTTTCACATTTGCTATATCATACATTATACTATTTTTGTCAAACTTTTAATTGCTATGGACCTGTATAAACTGAGTCTGAAATAAAGATATTAAACTGAATTGACAACTCACTCTGGGTCTGTACCGGTTGTTCTGTGCCTGTGATGGCAGTCTTCAGGTTACGTTTACTGCTTACTCCATGAGCACCATCAGCAGAGGGCTTAATCACCAACAGGTTCTCCACAGAGGAAGGTGCGCTGTCCTCCTGCTGCTGCCCCGCAGCAAGAATGTCCAGTGAGAGCATCCCCTGAGAGCGTGCAAACATGGTCTGCTGGCCTCCAAGCAGGTCCTGATGTGAGATGCCAGCTCCATAGGACAATCCTGCAGTGAGGAGGCTGGGGTCAGCATGCTCATTCATGGCGTACGAGTCAGACACGGGCCGGCTGACTGGGATGGAGGTGGCCTTCGGGCGGAGCAGGCTGCTGCTCGCACTGGTCAGATTGGAGGCGGAGCGCGAGACCGACTGAAGCGAGCCCTGCGAAGCGGGGTTCCCACCCCACGTAGTACGCCCATCAGAGAACAACCGGCTTCGGATGGCCTTCATGTTGGCTGAGCTTGCTGGGGTCACAGCACTGGCAGTGTTGTTCTGATTAAGGTTATAATACATCTGGTTTACCTGTTTCAGCATGCTTTCGAAACTGTCCGATTCTCGATCATTCCCACCACCTAACTCATTACCAATCGGCCTCGGGTTCATCCTGAAACTACTCGCACTGGTCCCCATGTTCAGGACCTCATCCGCAGAAGCCGCAGAGTTAGTGGACCGGGGACTGTCCATGGATCGCTGGCTGGTGTCGGGGTCGGAGCTGTTCAACATGGCCGCTACCCTGGAGGAGGAGACTGGGTAGGACAGACTGAGGTCCGAGGAGCTCCTCTGCACCTGCCGCTGCTGATGTTGACTCACCAGCTTGAGGGACTTCTGCAGGGAGGCCCGCGGCTGGACCATGCTGCTCTCTGAGGACGACCTATGGGTTGGGTTAATGGAGGCGCCCTGGTTCGCCTGTCGCTCAGCATTGCGCAGGTTGGTTCTCTCGTAGCCGTGTATCTTAGCTTCGAGCCTGGCGATGTGAGCTTCCTACAAACACAAACAGCAATTTTTGGGGGATTTATTTGTTAATATGATTTAACATCAAGTTCACCATTACAGGTCCTTTCCAGACTTTCTCAAGGTTCTTTTACACCAAGGGTGCTGATCGAATCTATGTGATGAATTCAGGTAGTAATCTCAACCCTACACATTTACCAAAGTGAGGTTCTTTTACTTCTCACACCGCCAATAATTTAATGAGACGTATTCACCTTGCTGGGACGTCCTCACCTACTACATTTCTTTCAAAAAGAATAATGAATGAGCTCTTAAAACAAGTTGATTATTTCTTTCAAAAGATATATGGTACACCAGGACATCCCAACAAGATAAATAGGTCTTATTTGTATTATAAACTTTAAATACTGATAATTAATTGACCTAAATAATTGCCAAAACATTACAATGTCAAGCTGGAGTCCAGAGTGTGCTAGGAGGACCGAAGCATACGAAAGGCCAAATCATAGTATGTTGGGATTGAAAAATCCCGCCACAGTATTTTAGAATGGATAAAATACCAACACTTTAGCAGAGGTTGGTATCCATAGGTATACAATACATAATAGTGATGCCTGCTTTGGCAACATGGTTTAATGCGATATAGGAGGACTGATGGTAAAAACCCTGACGAGATACCAATGTAGAAATGAAACTTGAATGAAGGGAGCTGTAGTGTCATCATAATCGAAGGGCCGTAGTGATGGGACCGTACGGAAGAACGCCCAATACTACAGGCTCAGTAACTACGTTACAAACACAGCCGAGCAGGAAAAATAGTGTTAACCGACGTTGTATGGTCGACTTTTGCAGAGATCCGACAACAATTAAATAGATTTAGATTTCCAAAAATTCAGTCAGCAGTATTGTTTTGATTCTAACTAATTACAAAAGCTTCAAGCTCAGTAACTACATTTCCTCATATTACTACATGCCAACTCCTCTGAGAACACAACCACTAGTATCAGAAATCAGTTCATATTGCGTAGAATACGCACCTTCAGCACGATAGTCTCATTGGCGGCCTGAATGACGTCTTTACAGGCAAACAGGTCGCCCTCGAGGCTGGCCACCTCTGACCGGGCCCGCTCCACCTCGTCTATCAGCGCCTCCTGGTGGTGAGCTGCCTCGCGACCAGCGGCTCGCAGCGCACTCGTCTCCTGATCCTTGGCTGTCGTCAGCTGTGACTGCGCATCCCTCAGCTCTGTAACCTGTACACAAATTTGTAAGACGTGGCTATAACACCTCTGTAATAAGCCGATGCTACCTTGATAATGACAATCTCCTGTCACCTTTGAACCAGGTTGCAATGATATCTCCAGGCTATAAAAAAAAAAGATAATAAAAAAAAAAAAAAATTGTAACCTATACACACACCATTATCATGAAACATCACGAAATTTTATATGATTGTTTATATGGTGTGAGTTATCTTCGCAGAATGATATCACGAAGCAGAGCTGAACAAAACAGCTCACCAGGCATCATTAGAGGCGGGGGGATGCATCAATGGGGCATTAAGTGTAAATAGTGTATTGAACACGGTGCGGTACATAGAAAACCATCGTTTGTTATTACCCATCTTTTCGAAAAAATTAACCAAGGAATTGCCATATTAAAGATTATAACAACAGGGACTATTTCTTTGCTCTGTAGCACGAACAGACTATTTCCCCATAAACCATACCTTTGAGGCCGTATACCACAGATTTGAGTCAGTATACCACAGTTATGATACTTGACAGGTTTTATATGATGGGTTGTGGTTTACTGAGTCCCCATACATTTTCAATGGGGTCTTTGTATACCATGGATAATAAAGTAGTATACTATATGGCCCAGGATGGCGAGGTTCACGCTTCGACATCCTTCTACATCTATTTTTGGTAAACTAATTCTATCATAGGGTGTACATAATAAAGACCGTTTAAGGCTGTGCATCATGATCCTGAAGTTGTCTTGTAATAAAAGATTGCTAGTAGGAGAAACATGATAATACTTAGTATTTCGTACATACAATTCTTGCCTTCAAAGAATCTTCGTTTAAAAGAATATCGCCTCGACTCTAGAAACAATGTCAGTGTGAAACCTACCTCCTGACGATGCTTCTCTTTCAATAATTCCATCTCTCGATTAAGTTTGCGAATATCTGAGTTATTTTTCGTCTCCAGCTGAGCTTCGTTGACCTTGGCCTTGCTGAGTTTGTCCGACAACTCTCTGACCTCGTCTTCCTTTGCCTAAATCATTGATCGAAGGAATGAATGAGAGATATCAGTTTTAGATGAGTACATGAGGAAGTGTAAATATCACATGGAATTAGTCGAGAGACACACATGTACCCGAGTCTCTTAATGGGATAAACATCCTTAGTCCTTTCCCTGCAGCACCCAGTTTCCCTGTTCACCTCTACACGGCAGGATCCTTTTTTGGGATATAGCAATGTCATGTGATGTGTCAAGTGATTTAAGTAATTTACATATCATATTTTATTATACCAAATCAAAGGTCAATATGCCTATCATAAAATGCCAAAATTTCTTTTAAATCAAACAATTATGTTTTTATCTATTGAATTTTGTGTATAAGTATCAATGATTTCTCTAAGATGCCTTGAGGCATCTATCTGCCGTAGCCAGGGGAATGCCTGGAGGCATCTTCCTGCCGTAGCCAGGGAAATGCCTGGAGGCATCTTCCTGCTGTTGAAGGGTTAAATTAGGGGCAAAATAGTTTGATAAAAGCAAAGTTATTTCCTCTTTACAGATATGACCTTGATTAATCAGCAGTGCCATAGACATAGTATACTCTCTCAGTATTCACTTGATGAGGCACATTCCCACCCTTAGATTTGGCATGGTATTGTTAAAAATAATCTATTGAGAAATGAACTTAAACTTTCCCTTGGCCTAAATGGCCAAGCTCGTTCCGCGTAATACTCCACGAGAGGCCTCCCTAAGTAACAATCGATAGAGATGCCCCCATGCGTAAATACTAGTAACTATAAAGCATGGCATCTGAGAGTGTCGCAGGTCAGTCGGCAGCTACTGGTCGTTGCAGTACCATCAGCAAAAGAAGCTCAATGGGAACGTGGACTTGGACTCATTCAGTTTACTGTCTTACCATCTCAGAGAGTCACACTGGTGGAGAACCTCTAAGACACCATCTCAGATAGTAACAACATACGGCTTTGTCTCACTCATTCACAAGATATTTGAAAATACTATAATTTGATTAAGATCTATAAACGTGGTTAGGGTTTCACTTGCTCGAGCTACCGCATCAAAGTGACGGAGCAGTCGTCTGCTCGCGTTATTCATACTCAGACCACTCGCTTAAAAACAACAACAACAAAAACTATAATTTGATTAAGTCCGTCTTATGAATATGATTGAGAGGTTGATTTCTTTTAAATATTTAGGTTGAAAGCTGATAAGCCACAGTGGATGACCAAAAAACTAGTGCTACTCTTTGGCAGGTAGCCAACCAACCTAGGTTTTCAACATTCTAGCCAATCATATGGCTGGAAATATTCAGTGGCAAGAGCACATTTGCTGAGATGTGCACATTTCCAACCTATTAGCCGGAAGTTTATGTTAGACAATGCATGTCTTTAATGTAGCTGAACAACCCTCAGTCTAATGACTTAATCAATATCTAAGGTGATTTATGAACGTTTCTGGTATATTTGGGTAAGAATGGTTGTTTTATCAATAAAATCTACCTTAATTATATACAGTTTCTAACTTCTGGACACATTCCCAAACACAGAGCATTAAGGCAATTCAAGCGATATCTGCATGAACGATCTACACAATCTCTTCACCGGTAGTAAAAGGAAACGTAGTTACTGAGCCCGTAGTGAAGGTCGTTCAAGGTCCGTAGGCAAAGGGCCCTATTTAGAGATCGAAAGACTAAGAACGGCATTACTCCAAGGCCGTTCCCACGTTTACTTATTATTACATATATATATATACCTCAGAATCATGAAAAAACAGCGTTTTATTTACCCCTCCATGCTCGTGGTCATGCACTACGGACCTAGGGCGTGAACGTTATTTGTACTTCATGCAAAGCAGCGAGCATTTTTTCCTATCTCACCCCGATATTTTTCTCCATAGGCTTAACGTTAAGAACTCATACTCCGGGGCCGTGAAGGTAGTGTACCCAATACTCAATGGCTAATTGGGTGATTCATTTCGTTGGTTAATAAGGTTATTGGGTGAGACAAAATCAGAACCCCACTGAATGTCATCTCGTGAGTTTGCTTCTAAATATCGGTTGGTGCACAGGAATATAATAGTATGACTTTGTTATCTGCGTACCTCTACCTCGTTGTTGGCGTCCTCCAGCTCATGAGTGACTCTGTCTAGCTCGCGCTGTGTCAGTGCCGCGTCACGCTTCAACTCAGTCAGCTCCAGATGCACCTTCTGCTGCGCCTCCCTGAAGTATGAGGTGAAATATTTTTACTTAACTTTATTGATTCTATAAAGATTACAGGGAAACAGGTTCCGGGTGAAAGAATTACGAGGGGAAGATCTCGAAAATTACCTAACGAGGCCTTGGTTGAGTTAAGTCATTTTCAGAAACTCAACGTGTACTTTTGGCATTTTTGCACCCGTTACTTGTTTTCCTAGTCCTATATACCTTGAAATATTGATAAAAATGATGATGGGTTGACCTTCGGTGAGTGGAATAGACATGTCCACCCTTACCGAGTAACTTCAACTTGTATGTTTTCTTCACCCATCTAATCTTCGATCTGATTGGTCTAGAGCGAGTCACGTCGGAAACTTTGGTATGAAAACGGTAGCCTTGGTATGAAAACCTCCACCAGCGGTATGTAACTCTTTTGTTAAAGAAATGAAAATTCAAATGAAATTCTTATCCCTGTGGAGCACAAATATGTCTTCTGATAGTTCCGTGTGTTTATGCAAGTTATTGCCGGAATATATTCGCCATACCCGAAAGATTCATAAAGATATACTTTATATTATACTATATATTATTCTTTGATATATTCCGAAGAGACCTGACACTTTCCGATGAAACCTGGTGGAATCCACGCTTTATTGATATATGGTATCGAAAGCAAGGTCAGCGCTATGCACAGGCAGGTTAAAGGATGAAAATGCCAGTCTTTGAATGCTCATGGGTTTAACATAAAGCAGCATACAAGATACCATGGGTACGTTCTTTTGGTGGCCGTGCAGCGGTAGGGAATGAAAGAGATGCACAGCTCTGGAAATGTTGCGGAGGTCTGTGAGTATATTCTCATCTATTTAAGATTTGCTTACAACTTCTCAGACAATTCTCGTCATACTATCTGATGTATGCTTTATGCCTCATCTCTATTGACTCACTAGCATGATGTGTTGAAACCATAATGAAGGTTGTGATTATTGTAAAAGACTGAGGAAATATCGTTTCTGAGTCCGTAGGGATGGTCGTGCGAGGTCTTTCATCCTGTAACTATGGCCCAACGCCGTAGTCTGAGGGCTATAGTTACTGGATGAAATACGGAGAACAGCCAACAATACAGGCTCAGTGACTACCTTTCCTTATTATCATATATCTGAAAACCACGAAAAACGCCATTTATGCAGTCTAACAGTGGGCCCGAACACTATTACAGTAGAAAATTAGAAAATTTCTAAGCACTCTATGGAAAACTCCATACCTAATCTATAAACTGTTTTCTGGATAGCAATTACCATGTTGAGATTTCCTCTTACTGCGTGAAGTGTTTTGTGGGGATGCGTGTGTGATCGACAGTGTCGGGGACATATTTTGTCATTTTGTTTACTGTGTTACTTGTTATTATCCTATGTCGGTGATGGTGCTTCTTATGATGATGCATATGTAATCTGTATATCTCAATCAACAACCGCTATGCGTGTTATACTTTATGGATATCGGTAACCTACAGCCATTATTTCATGTTAGTTATATGATTGGGAATAGCCGTCATGGTACCGTATTTCCTGGTATTTCTTGGTTAATAGCAACCGTAATGATTATAACTTCCTATCAAATATGGAATGAGAAGATGACTCGTGGATCTTCTGGGCTATAGTTAGTTACGTATACTGTATTTTTTTTCTTCAAAGGGCTACTGGCCCGGGCAATGAAAACCAGCTCCTGTTTGAGCTGATGCCTATGGCCTCTTTTGTTGTATGTCATGTAACATAAACTACGACCAGTTCTTAACTGGAGCTCAGACCAAAGAATTTTATGTAAAACTAATAGACTACAATAAAATAAACGTTTACAAAAAAAAAAAAGTAGTGGGCAGAATTTCATAGAAGTTTGTGGACAGGTATAGAATAATTACAGTATACGACCCTCTACTTGATCCGTACCTGGCAAGTCGCAGTTGCTGAGTGACCTCCAATCCGTCCTCTTTGGCACTCTCCAGGGATGTCCGTGAGGCGCCGTAGAGCTGCAGATCACAGGCACTCATTTAACACTCATTCAACACTCACAAACTTAACATTAACTTTACATTAACTTGGTACGAGATTTCACTCATTCGAAGTCCAATTTGGGTACATCAATCAACCTGGGCTATACACGATTTGTACCATATGGGAAGCAGAGGTCAGTAAGCTTAAGAACGATGTGCACAGGTGTATAATAAACCCTATTTACATTAGGATGAAAGCCGGTACTTGGGGGGAAAAAAATCAGGAAATCGAAAACGTTCAAAAAAACCTTCCCCACAGTCTGTTAGGGGAATAAATGGGCTATATGTGAACATGGCCTAATTAAACAAATGTATGTTATTTTCATCAAAATTTCGGATATCCGTCATTTGTCAAAAAAAAAACTTGCATCCCTGCATTTACTTCTTTTACTCTCTATTAGATGGGAGTAGGTGAAGCACTTAAGCGTCATGAGTATGGCAGGATTGAAGCAATGGCGATATACAACAAAGGGTAAATATAGTGGGTAAAACAACACGAGAACAGGGAATAAGGACGCATTGCCGATAATTAAACCACATATCCAGTAAACTCCCCGGTAATATAACCAACTGCAGATTGGTCAGTTTTTTTAACTCACCCCTGGTGTTTTTCCCAATAGCCTTAACAAGGTATTTGTATATCGCACTCAATGCCCATGGAATATCGTAAAAAAAAAAAATTTTAAATTAAAACTCAATGGGCGATGACTTCACAAATACCAGCTGATTAGTCAGTAATAGGGGTGAGATAAAATCTGAATCACACTTAATCTCTAGACACTAAAAATGTGCCATTTGTTTTGGTGTGCTATATGATCTCACTCACCAATGCCTCTTGAGATTACTCTGCAACCAAAACACATGGCATATTTTCAGTGACTACGGATCTCAATGCAGTTCCTTCTTAGTATGTAGATGGGTGTTGTGGATGTGAGTGTGCCTCAGGCATTGTACATGTCTGCCATGTCCGATACCGAGATGGGTGGTGTGGATGTGACCGTGTGTCTTAGTCATCCTACATATCTGCCATGTTTGATACAGAGATGGGTGGTGTAGGTGTAACTGAGTATTTATCTCAGCCTGATATAAATGTCCATAGGCTTAACATTAGGAACTGGGTCTCAACAGGCATGCGAGTACCGTAACTCATACACAATGGGCCAAGGTAAAATCAGAAACACATTTGTGTTTTGCCTGTGTCCCCAATAGCCATCTCGTTTAAGGCGCTTCAGAATATTCACTCGGCTATCGCTTCATTCATATCCCTAAGAGCTCCAAACTCCATGACACACAGGGAGACAGACCAAACACTCATCAGTTTCTTTCTTAGTCTCAGGCATCGTACACGTCTGCCACGTCCGATATAGAGATGGGTGTTGTGGGTGTGACCGAGCGTGTCTCAGGCATCACACACATTTGAATATCTGATACAGAGATGGGTGTTGTGGGTGTTGTGGGTGTGACTGACCTGCTCCAGCTCCTGCAGTTTGGCCGCCTTGCTGTCCAGCTCAGTACGCTGTTGGCGGGCCATGCTGTCCACCTGCTGTAACTGAGTCATCTTGTCGCGCACCTCCTCCTGTAAGTTCAGCACGTGCTGGTCCAGGTCTGCAATCTGTCACAAAGTCAATCATCAGAACCTTCACAGACTCTCACCAATGGGCCATGGAGGCTGGTCAAGTAAAGAAGTCTGTCTGTAAAAAGACTGAAATTTTTACATAGGCTGGGGTCTGTTGAATAATTTACACCAATGAAAGTACAGAGTACAAGGAGACCTCGTACAAGTATTATCGTTTAACAATGTTCAAGTGTGTTTCTAAGACAGTCCTAGCCATTGGAATGTCATCCATAAGTTGACCAACATCGTCCCTGGGTCTCGTTGGTGTACAGATAAGGGTCTTCATGTATGAGCCTAAATTATTCAACAGGCCCCTGGATCCCTACCAGACAGCTCTACTTAGTCTTCGTATCTATCCCAGTTTCAGTTGCATCGTCTGTATTGTACTTGTTATTTTCCTTTTTTTGTGTTGATATTTTCTTCACTTGAGACATATAACATTATATAACCGCGACAATAAGTCTTACACCTTTTTGAGAAGGTATAATCCCTGAAGTCGGTCCTTTACTAGAAAATAGATAATGCCTTAAATGCAACTCTATACAACTCTATTTTTATATGATGAGTGATGAGGTAAGTTAATTTACCTGTTTGTTTTTTTGTTGCAGCTCTATTTGTGTCTTTTTTAACGCCCCCTCCAGACGAATGATGTGCTGCTCCATGTCAGCACGGTGCTCCTTGATCGTCATGTCCAGCTGAGTCACCTGTCAGCACAAACATGATATGAGAAAACGTAGTTACTCAGCCTGTAGTGATGGCCGTTCGAGACATTCCATTGCCCAAAATTGCAGCCCAACACTGTAGGTGAAGGGCAGTAATCAACTATGCTTGTTGTGTATTGTCACACTCCAACTTCGCTACTGAGAAACAGGTGTGCACCATCCCCTGGCCTAACTGACCGGCTCACTCCGAGTTGATCCTTCAGCAGGAGGAAGACCTTAACTAACGTCTGAAGGGAATACAGGTCTACATGGCTCAGAATAATGAATAAAGTGTTATACAAGTACAGCCAAAGAATATATATTTTAATCATTAATATTTTCGTACCTGCTGCGCATGTTTGTGTTACTGATGTTACAGTTAATAACATTAGTGATATTGTCACTCTTTTTGCCCTCTTCTACCTTATGTTACCTCAAGTACTTTGTATGGTGTTTGTATTACTGATGTTACTGTATGGATTGTGTATGATGTTTGTGTTACTGGTGTTACTGTATGGACTGTGTATGGTGTTTGTGTTACTGGTGTTACTGTATGGACTGTGTATGGTGTTTGTGTTACTGGTGTTACTGTATGGACTGTGTATGGTGTTTGTGTTACTGGTGTTACTGTATGGATTGTGTATGGTGTTTGTATTATTGTATAGACAGTGCATGTTACTGTATGGATTGTGTTTGTTGTTTGTGTTACTCATGTTGCTATATACATTGTGTACATTGTACTACATGTTTGTTTGGTATGTGGTCACTCTGTTTGCTGTTTTACCTGAGCTGCCCGTTGCTGCAGCTCCCACTGCCGTTCCTTGAGTGCTTCATCAAGTTCTTCTACTTCTCTGCTCCGTGACCTTAGGTCATCTTGGTTTCGCCTAAAACAGAAAATATTGATCTTGTGGTGAATATGAGCTTAAAGATTTTAGTCCATAATATCCTTTCTAGTCTATCTCCATTCCGACAAGATTCACACCAGTAGAGTACAGAAGTAAGATGAAGAAAATTCACCTGTGGTCGATCATCTATGAAATACTAGCTGCTGCTAGGGTGCAGTATTTATGATGTTCGCGCCCTAGGACCATAGTGAATGACTGCTCGTATATAAGTAATAAAAAATTATGTTTCTTCATGATTCCAGGTATGTACAGTAATAAGGAAATGACGTGACTGTTGATGAAAAGGTTTCCATTCCCAGTCTATCATCAGGCCTATTGTGTTGGTCTGTATAGACCTGATTATAGTCTACGAACAGAGACCGTTCCGTAAAAAGTAAACCCGGGATAAGGGGACATCCTGCTTAAGGGGATACTTTGCTCGGAAGGGAGGCTTCCCCCTTAGGCGGGGTTTTTACTGTACCATAAAACAGGAGGGACAATGTAGCTCTAACCTGATGCTCTGTTTGAGGCCCTTCACGAGTTCATCCCGCTGCTCCAGCTCTGCGCGGGCTTCCTCCAGCTGACGGTGGGCCTCGTCCACCTGCGCAGACAGGTACTCCACATCACCCTCCGCCTTGGTGAGCTCGCGGTCCAGGGATGTCACGCGCTTCTCACGCTCGGCTACATCATCCTGCAGCCGCTGCACCTGGTCGTCTTGCTCCTCAACTGTGGCGAGACAAGAAGATATATAATGTTTTCAGGAATTTCAGTTGGAAAAACTAGGAAATATTGGAATTTACTGCCTCGTGACTGAGAAAACATGAAAAACACTTCGTCGTTGACGATGGAATGCAGCTGGGGTGTGTGGGGAGGTTTGGACTACCACCAATGCTGATCTTGTTAGTATCAAATCATGAAGTTGAAATCTTCTTGTCATACCTTGCCTTATTCCAATCACTATGATTATATATGCGAATTGTCTCTGTCGTGTCCGGTCTGTCGTGTATCAATTAAAGACCTCAGTGTGGAAGATCGCTCATGAGAGCGAACATTGGTGTCTATAAGCCTTGTTCTCTGAATTTAAAAAAAAGAAGATAAATAAATGAGTTTCTCGGCGTACCTTGCTCTATCTTCTCGTTGAGGTGAGCCCGCAGTTCGCGCAGCTCCGACTCGAGTTTGTGAGTCTGAGAGCTCCACGAGTCTGCGTCTCGTCGCTCCTGGTGAAGACGCCGCTCCAGGTCGTTCACCTCCTCCGTCAGCGACTTCTTCTCAGCCGAGAGGTCCCTGAACAACAAAGGTCAGGTGTGAGTGTCCACTAAAAACTACGGGTATATTCATTAGTGGGGATGTCAGTTGGGGTAATGAAAAATTTAGGAAGTATTTTTCATGTGAAATTTACTGCCTCAGAGACTCGGAAAACAGGGAAAACACATCGTTATTGGCAAAGGAATGGGGCTGAGGGGTGTGTGGAGGTTTGAACCACTGTTTATTGGTGTGAATGAAGTTCAATTTATTCTCTTTTGGTACACAAGAAAAAAAATGAAAATAAAAACAGGATTACCTTGGAAAAGAAGAAATATGTGACATTTTAGTAAACGAGGCACAAGCCTTTTATCTGCAGCCGAAAAAACACACGAATAATTGATCATATAATATATGTCATATAAAAAATATTTTGTATACCTCGTACCACCTGTCATAAATTTGATGATATCAAGCGTCCATTACACTTATTGCTGTTACAAAATTAACTGATGATATTTGCCACCTGGCAAGTATCTATTATACTGTAGCGAGAACATAGTGTTGGCACACTGGTTAGTCCAGGAAGTAGTGAACTCACCACTGGCCTAAAACGGTCGCGGTATCGAATTCACTGGTATTATATACTTTTTTTTTTTTTTTTTTTTTTGGGGGGGGGGGGGGGGGGGTTAGAAGTGTTCATGCCACGTTTTCTAAATCTGGTACTATATACATAACTCTTACTAAGAGTAAGGCACCTACTTGATGGTGTCTGCCATCTCGTGGGTCTGTGTGGTGCGGTGCTCCAGCTCTATGCACGCCTGCTGTAACTTCTTCTCCATGGCCGACACCTCCGTCTGCCACGTGCCCTGTTCCCGGTGCAGCTCCTCCTCCAGGTTACTCACCTGGAGCACATTACAGACACATTGTGGATCATCTTAAAGCAGCCGCCCTGACAGGGCACCAAGAGACACCCCATGTAAGGCGGCACCACTTGTATGGAGAAACTTATTTTAGGAACGGTTCCCTCTATCAGTTGAGTATTCCATTTACATACTTAGTGGCGATCGTGTTTGTGGCATGTTCATCCCAATTATGTGAAATCTGGTAAAAGTGAAATACTTTTCATTTAATCATCAATACCTATCTAGGAGAGTTAAAAAATAAAATGGACCTTTGTGAATAATTCGATAAAATACACTGATTGTGAAAGTTTCCAAAATGATATTTTCAAAAACGTGTTTAAATGTGCTTTGATTACTACATAATGCAACGAAGCGACGGCATTACTCTATATTATTTACATGTTGTATAGACTTTTTATTTCGAGGCATCACCTCGAGTGAGGTGTGTTTTGCCACGTGTTAGAATTTCTTTACCGTCCAGGTTCCTCCTTACCTGGGCCTCGAGCGTGGTCTGGAGGTCCTCAAGCTCGCCGATCCGCGAATTGGACGACTGGAGCATGTTCTGTCGCTCCTCCAGGGCGGAGAGGAGCTCCGACACCTGGCCGTCCTTCTCCTCCACGGCCGTCTTCAGGTGGCTCACCTCCATCTCCAGGCGCTGAATCTGATCACCAATAACTCCAATTTATTTTTGTTTGAAAGAACGAATGTATTTTCGAAGGAGAAAATAAAAATCTTTAAAAAAGAAAATAAAAATCCACATGATACACCAGGTCAGGGAGCGGCTGGCGCTGGACGGTTTATTATTTCACCCCTGGTATGTAATTTTTCCCACAGACTTAACATTGGCAATTTGTACTCAACGCCCATAGGGTATTGTAAAAAAAACACCTCAGTTGGCGATGATGTCGCAAACCGCCAATTAGTCAGTGATAGGGGTGAGATAAAATCTGAACCGCACTCGATCCGTAGCCATTGGAAATACGTCATTCAATTTGGTTTGCTACATGATATCATTCGGCATTGCCTCGTGAGATTACGCCGTATCCAGAACTCATGGTGTATTTTCAATGGCTATGGATCTTGATGCTCTAGAATATGCTCTATGATGCATAAATTGATATCGCAGCAGAATCATATACATGTTTCTATGATGCAACCTACGTTGCACACTGATGCACTACGATATGCTACCGAAGTGATCACGATAAAAAAAGACTTATTGTGATGTCTCTCCGACAATCGAACATATATCAGAAAAAATCAGTAGCACATTCGGTCGAGAAAATGTCTCATACATGTGAAATACTCCAATGCTGATACCCAATGGGGAGAGCAAACGAAATGATTTTTCAAACTACATGTGAAATACTCAACAGAAAATCATGAAATTCATATATTACCTAATACATATGTTAATAATTCTCGGTCCAATTTAAAATCACTGAGATTGTACAATGTAACTCTGAGGTTCGCCATGCTGTAATTCCAGTAATAAAGGCAATCGAGGTAGGTGGTTGTTAATTCCCGCCAAACTACATTGACTCGATCGTCTAGTCGTTTGCATTGTCTTACGTTAATTGTTGACATATCATAACATATATAAATGTAATGCTCGTCTCACCTGGTCGTCTCTGGAGGCCACGGCCAGGTCATTCTGGTCCTTGCTCTCCTCTAACTGCTCCAGGTACACACGCACCTCCTCCTTACACACCAGCAGAGCGCCCTCCAGGTGGCGGCACCGCTCCGTGCCCTCAGCCACCTGGCGCTGGAGCCCGGCGAGCGTCACTTCCTGCTGGTCATTGTACTGCTGTACCTCCTGTGGAAGTGAGAGCAGACGACAATTAGTCACTCACCAGTATTATGTATTTATATAGAACTGCACCGAGAATCATATAAATACACAATACTCCATCAGTTTGGATGGGCCGTAATCGTCACTCGGCTTCGCCTTGATGACCCCTTTCACTGACATTGAATAGCATCACAATATCAGAATAATTCAAATTACTTCGCAAATCCAGTTGGTTAAAAGTGAATGACATCATCTCATATTCACTCCGCCACGACTGTGGCATAGTATTGTCACTTTACTGGGGTGATCGTTTGAGGGGTTTTTTTCTAATGTTATTCCTATGGCTAAATTTGTACAAAGGGTGAAATGATATTATATACCTGTGCATGAAATTATGCCCGCTGCTGGGCTTGATATATGAATAATGGTCGGGCGCACTGTCACTAAGTACATAAATGTTAGCCGATCAGTCAGTGATAGAGGTGAGATAAAATCTGAACTGCACTCGATCCGTGGCCACTGAAAATTAGTAGAAACCAAACGAGAGTTAGCCTTGTCAATGTTTATGCCACGATGGGCAGGTTGTGTATTACTACACGAGGTCTTAGCCGAGTTTAGTGAGTAGCAGACCTGACCAGAGTGGTATAAACATAGAGAAGGCTAACTCGAGTTCAGTTTCGTATTTATCCTACCCCATCTCACCGATATACAGAGAATATTTGTAATTATCCATGTTAGTAGTTATCAATGCTGCCGGATCTACTTTCGTTATCTCGTCCCTGATTGGTCCGGTTTTTTTTTCACCTTGGTGCATAAATAGCACTTTATTCAGCGCTCTGTCAAATACATTGAGTCAATGTTAAACCTATGGCGTTTTTTATAAGGGGTAGGATAATAGGCATTTCATTTGGTCAGCTACAAAAACTCACTCAGCTTTGCCTCGTGAGATAACTCCGCAACCAAAACTTATGGCATATTTTCAGCAGCTATGGATCTCCTCAGTGAGTAGGTACGGGATCACTTAGTATTAATGTGAGCTGTTTGAAAGATGTTACCACTGCAGGAAAAGTACACAGTTTATGATTATCTGAGCGACATGCGTGCAGTCTGAAATTCAACAATAAAAGTTAGCCTATGTAAACCTAGGATGTGAGTGGCTTCTGATGGCTAGGGCGGCGGTGGTGATGGTCTAACACCCGGTGCGTCCCGCTGGTGAGTGTTGCTTTTGTATAAATATTGTTGATGTTTTTGGCGCTTTCTAAAATTATGAATGAAAATCTCGAAATTTCGGATTTCTGTTCATGTAGAAAACATGCTAGGTGTGAATGCTAAGGCTGATGTCATAAGTGGCATATAATGAATGAATATTGTGAGAACTATCCATTCAGTATCTAGATATGAATCTGGGGGTTGATATAGAAATATCTATCCTCTAATATGCATGTGCAGATTATATATTAGTTGAGATCTAAGGCGTACCTTTTTGGTTTCTTCTAGACAGGCGTCCTTGGCTGCTACTTCCTGCCGTAACGATGTGGCTTCTTTCTTGTATGCCTTGAGCTGATTCTGTCCCTCCTCCCACTTGTGTTCCAACTGTAACATACAAAACGCAATTTGAATTTCGTTTTTTCGTGACTCTTGCATAGAAAAATCCAAACTAAATATAAATATACCGAAATAATTGTCCCCTTAAGCAAGGAGCCCCCTTTAGCGGGATGGCCCTTAAGCGGGGTTAAATTTAACTCTTAATAGAGGGACAAATTTCCATTCCAAGCAAATTAGGCCCTTAAGTGGGGTGTCCCAGAAGCAGGGTTTTACTGCACTCATTTATCTCTGTTCCTGCACAACTGAGAGCTGTATCTTGATCCCTCCCCACTTTAAATACTCACAATCTCTATCTGTTTCTCCATTTCCTCCATCTGCTCCTTGTGCACCTCGTGATGCTTGTTGGCCGAACCTTTACACGTGGAGAGCTCGCGCTTCTTGCCCTCCAGCTCGGCCCGGAGTTTCTCCGTCTGAGCTCGCTGCTGGGCCAGCTCCTCCTCCTGGTCCGTCACCTTGGACACCTGGTCCGTCACCTCCGACACCTTGTCGTCCAGCTGCCGCCCCAGGCTCTGAATCTGTGAACACTTCTTACGTACCTGCAAAAAGTTACCGCCATGAGATGATATTTGATGGGACATGTTAGGTCAATGTTCCTATTATTATTAAGGTGGAATTCCATATACATGATTTAGCGGCAATCATGTTTGCGGCATGGTAATCCCAATTTCCCGTCCTGCTCTTCTCTCATTTATGGCTGTCAATCTACCCATTCCATGGTATGGAATCCATACCGCCTGCTACTTAATTTTGTATTATAACCTACTTTTAGTTGTCATCCAAACCGGAAATTATAACTATATAGGACTAATATGTATTATAAAACTATCCACTAGTATTTTATTTTATGGAAGCCATATGTACCCTATGGGGCCATGCCTGCAACTACATGTAGTTGACTGTCTCAAGATCACGCATTGTTCAATGCTAAATTTGTTTGGGAGCTGATGGAAACCAGCGTTTTTCTCGCTGAACAGCGAGCCCACTTTATGTAACTGGGATCTCAAAGGACTGATGTAATATTACAAAGATTCAAGAAAGTTGTCAAGAAAAAAAAAATTCGATGTATGTGTAGCCATTCCACTGTCACCCTACTTGCACGACTGCGACACCATCACCTGTTTTTACACCACTCGCGGCATTATCAACACTAAATTTGTGTAAATGGAACACCACCTTTACTGTTCTAGCATGTAGATATTTCAACTTTGAAAATATGTTAATAACCGTTAATAAATCTTTATCAATGAGGTTTTTGGGTTGTCTCACAAAATTTATCGTCACTAAGATTGCGGGATAAACCTGTCAGTAGCGTGCGGATCACAAAGTCTAAGGTTTGAGGCTCAACTATGCCACTGAGTTTCCTGCTTGTCTGTCTTCTTCATCTCATAGATTTTATTTCGTTATGATCTAACCCTGGCAGTTGCTACGGCGTAGGACGCCATCAGCCAACAAATCTCTTAAGATTGTGCATGTTAAAATAATAGTTACTTACCACATATAAAACGTTAGAATTTTGTCGGACCCGCTTGGAGTTGCTCCCACACATAGAGACATAGTAAACCAGACCTAGGCCTGGAGACTGAAGGGCCACGAGAGTGAGATTCTCGTGTAGCAATAAACTCAAACTTGCGATTCGTTTTTGAATGTCTCTAATGAGACATATTTCTATCCTTAGGATTCATTTCTTTCCATACTTAGAACATAATTTAGAACTGTAGTCTTCCGATCTCATTGTCCAGAGAGGGCAATGAGATTTTAAAGGTTAAGCTGGTGCCTTTGCACACAACTCTGAACGCAGATAATCAGCTTATGTACCTGTGCCATGCCAAATAATATCGCTATGCTGGTTCTCCAATAATCCGCTAGGAGGCACGTGCAAAGCCAATAGGGGGAGTTACCTGCAACTGCTGCAAAATTCTATGAGATGGTGTGTTAAGGTGAAATTAAACCTTAGTGTCTCTGCTGAAGCAGAGGTGGGCAGGGAGGCACCAACTATGATGCGACCAAGTCGGTAGTTCTCTTTCAAAATCTTTAGGTCCCTGGTTTTAGATAAAGATCCAATTCCAGAGTATCTAGAAATTCTCCACATGCCCCGTCACGCGATATAAAATGATAGTTCTAGCTTACCTCTCTCTCTAAACTTGTGACCTGATTGGACTTCTCTGTGACTTCTTTTTGAAGTTCTGTGACCTGAGTGTTCCTCTGAGACAGGCGGGAGTCCAGTGACGACGTCATCATCTGTGTAAAAAGTTTGATACGTTGAGGTTCGGTCATATCGATCAAATATCTTATAAATCGGTTCTTGGACAAAATGCCATCATTACCTAGAAATGAATGTCAATTGGAGCTAACCCTTTCGCTACAATTTAATGCCTGGAGGCATTCCTGGGTGTAGCATGCTATTATGCCTAGAGGTATCATTTACGAAATTTTAATAATCGTTATTTTTAATGAAATAGTGCGAATAATTTGATATTTGTCCCAACTATGTAAATCTATATTACGGTTGATATCGTTAATATTTACTGGAATCCTAATTATTTGGGTTACCATGGAGCTGTGATGTAAGGAAATCATGCTGAGCATTGTGAAAAGCGCAGGCATACTACAAGGGTTAAAATGATATGGCTAATTCCAAGGTGTGTGTTTGGTACTATCCAGCGTAGTAGTAAAAAGGGTTTAAAGCTTTCGGACACTACGAGTAACCAGTCTGAGACTGCCTCTCTTAGACAAATCTCCACACGTAATTCTAACAAATACCTCCATATCTGCAGTTTTCTCCTCTAAATGGATGATGTGCGTCACATGTTTGGTTCTCTCCTCTTCAAGGTGAGCAATCATTCGCTCGAGCTCAGTCGCCCGTTTGTCAGCTGAAGATGGATATTAAAACCAATTAATAAACTGAATCTTAATATGATGACACTTAACAGGGTTTTTCACTGCTTACATTACCTCATATTATTGAGTCACCGTGATTTGACCCTGATAGATGCTAAGGTTTAAATTCCACCAAGTGATTCATTTGAGTAAATATAACATTTTCTTCAGTTTATCTAATACCAACAAGTACAATTGGCCTATTCAAATTGTCTGTACTGAAAAATACAGTTGTCTTCAATTCTCACAAAAACCAGTACGGTGACCTATACTATTTAGTACTTAAATGCGTAAAACTACACATTGACCATATTCTGTGAAAGCTCGAAGAAAATGACATGGGTTTAACTATATGAAAAACAAGCTTTTCTAGAATTTCTATATATTCTATTATAATATTACTATAATATCTGTCTCTAAATAAAAAAACTAGCATGGTGACCCCCATTTAAAAAAATTAACAATGTGTTCTATAACACTTCGAAATCAACATTCAATATCCAGGAAAGTGACATGAATTTTATTTTTCTGATACGCTTTTAAAGGGCTACATTGATTACACACCTATAGAATTCCTGTCTAGTGCGGCCTGTAGCTCCATCCTTAGACTGTCGACAACCACGGTCCGCGACGATCGCTCAGTCAACGTGTCCACTTCAGCCCTCAGCTGCTGTAACTCCGCCTCCTTGTTGGCGATCTGTTGTCTGCGAAAAATACACAAACCGTAAAATTCACACACAGGCTATGATTTTAGTGTTACGTTCCAATTTCTATATTGAGAAGAGTGTGAGCTTTCCCTTGGCCTTACAGACTTAGGAAATGCAATATGTGTGAAAAGCTCTCAAACCCACCATTGATATAAAGCATACATGTAAGCAGCGAAGTGATTCTGGAAATGTTGTCCCTTCTTTAATCCTTTGTGTACAAAATGAAGGTGGGGGTGGAGGTAAATCTTTCAGAAATCGTGCCTATGTACTTTAACCGTTTCTAGGCGAGGAGGTTGCTGGGTAGCAGTAGCTACAGCGGCAAGGATACCCCAGAGCGTATGTCCCTGGACATTCAGTAAAGGTTCACTTGTCACGTTACATAATGAATCTCGTCATTGCCATCCATGAATATTTTGATATACTATAGGTATAATGATTTTCACAGATATATTCCCATGTAGTATACAAACACTTTTGTTTTCCCTGTAGTTATTGAAAGGAGGCCAGAGTTTATTGTGATAACCTGTATATAATTTTGCCCCCCACGCAAATAATACCTGTAGGCATAATGACCCTGATTGTGTTTTGGGTAGCGCAATATTTGGATAATTATGTACAATCTTAACTAGTCTAAGCCGATCGTCGCCCGATTCACAGGTGTTTTGAGCTGAGTTAAAACCAGTGACCTTCCTACCTGAGGTCAGCCACCAGTGACCCTGGCGCACTTGACCCGTGCGCGCCGTCCTTGACCTGCAGCGTCTCCAGGTAACTTCCGTTCAGGTCCACCTCTCCGTCCGACTCGTCGTCCCCCTGGTGGCCATCCTGAGAAACACTCTGTGCCTTACACGTGCTCACGCCGCTGTCACTGCCCGCCATCTGGTGGTGTATAGGTTGGAGACAGGTTTATTGTGATATTCACGAATTACCATCTGCACCACGATGGATAGGGTAAACCTCAATGTAATGATGATTGTTTAATTTCTGTAATTATTGCTGAATTTTAAGAAATGAATCAAAATAGTTGGTTTGAATTGGCAAAGCCTCTTAGATATTATACAATGAAACCTATAAATATGAGTAAAACGTATCAAAAGTGTACATATAGCAGGTCACCATAGAGAATAACTATTGATGTAATTAATATGGTATATAATTTCATTATAGTATGAACAATGTGGAGTTATATAAGGGGCCATCACGTACTATATAGGTCCGTGGGGTCATCCATGTAGTATGTACGTAGTGAGGGGGTGGGGTGTCAACAGTTTTAGAAATTTGGCGTACATACTTTATGGACGGCTCCTAAGATATACTAAGTACAGTAAGGTCAAAGTTCCAGGAGTCACAAAGAATCTGAAAGAGTCTGGAGGAATCACATCAGATTGGAGGAGTCATGTTAACTCACACTGTGAGTGTTGCTGACTGAGTCCCCAGCACGCAAAGTGAGGCGCGAGGCCACCTCCTCGAGGCGGATGAGGTGCGCGTGACTCTCGCCCACCTCGCGCTGCGCTTGTTCCAACTGGGCACGCTGCTGGTCAACGAGACGTCGTAAGGCACCATTCTCCTGACGGATCAAGGCAGCATCCTGCAGCTCACCCTCCAGTCGGGCTGTGAAAACAAGGGCGTTATACAGTATGAATACAGTGTGACGTGATGCTACAGAGATGGTACAGTATAAGACTTTGGTCTATATTACACCTCACCCTCCAGTCGGGCTGTGAAAACGAAGGCTTTATATAGTAAAAATAAAGTGTGATGTGACGCAACAGACCTGGTATAGTATGGTGTGATACTACAGTCTATGTTACAGCTCATCTTCCAGTCGTGCTGTGAGAACAAGGGGTATTGTACCTTATCTCACCCCGGGTATGTTTTTCCCCAGAAACTTAACGTTGGGAACTCGTTCTCAACACCCATGGAGTAATTTTTTTTTAAAACACACTCGACGGGCAATGAGGACACAAAAGTTAGCTGATAAATCAGTGATAGGGCTGAGATAAAATCTGAACCGCACTCAATCCGTAGTCACTGAAAGTACACCATTTGTTTTGATTTGCTACATAAACTCGTGAGATTACTCCACAACCAGAATTCATACCGTATTTTCAACCTCCACGGATCTCGATGCAGCTCTTTCTTATTGTCAATAGTAATGTAGTGTATTGCAACAATACAGTTTAGGTGGAGTGAAAATGGCTGCACTGTACTCAGAACGTTCTAGAAATAACCAGCACAAATCTGCACGCTGTGTTCACATTTATTTGTCCACCCTCATCCACTAAAGCCCAGGAATATTCTATATCTTGTATAAACAAATACTATTACTTCCAGGATGATGAGTTTCCTTATGAAAATAAGCCCAGGTTAAGCGGGTAGGGGCAGGCAATTACGTAGTTGTTTAAACACCGCATACATAACACATTGTGTATGCTGAATCACGGACCTATACTCTATGGATAGGAAACCTAGCTTATCTCTGTGTTTGTTCTGTGATGTGTCCGACTCGGCTGCATTCAACATCTCCTAGTGGCCTTTATTGGAACTACCAGACTTCTAGTGGCGCCCCTAGTGTCAATGAAGCACAACTTTTGGTTCCCTAGTGGTAAATTTATGAACTAGCATTGTTGACACATACTGTCGCTCAACAATACTGTCCCTCAACCATACTGTCCCTCAACCATACTGTCCCTCAACCATACTGCCCCTCCACTATACTTACCCTCCACCATACTGTCCCTCCACCATACTGTCTCTCCACCATACTAACCCACTACCATACAACCCCTCCACCATACTGTCGCTCAACAATACTGTCCCTCAACCATACTGTCCCTCAACCATACTGCCCCTCCACTATACTTACCCTCCACCATACTGTCCCTCCACCATACTGTCTCTCCACCATACTAACCCACTACCATGCAACCCCTCCACCATACTGCCCCTCCACCATACTGTCCCTCAACCATACTGCCCCTCCACCATACTGTCCCCTCTACTATACTGCCCCTCTACTACACTGCCCCTCCACCATACTGCCCCTCCACCATGCTACCTCTCCACCATACTGCCCCTCTACCATGCTGCCCTTCCACCATGCTGCCCCTCCATCATACTGCCCCTCCACTATACTACCCTACATCCTACATCCCTACATCCTACATCCCCACATCCATACATCCCTACAGCCTACATCCCCACATCCCGACATCCTACATCCCCACATCTCCACATCCATTTATCCTACATCCCTACATCCTACTTTCCCACATCCCTACATCCCCACATCCCTACATACCCACATCCTACATCCCCACATCCTACATCCCTAAATCACTACATCCATACATCCCCACATCCTACATCCCTACATCCTACATCTCCACATCCATATATCCATACATCCCCACATCCTACTTCCCCACATCCCTACATCCCTACATCATTACATCCATACATCCCCACATCCTACTTCCCAACATCCCACATCCCACATCTCCACATCTATACATCCCCACATCTCCACATCCATACATCCCCACATTATGTGAGATACATGTATGGATATATGGATGTTGAGCATCCACCTCACATTCACTACGCCACGGCCGTGGTGTAGTAGTGTCACTTTAGGGGGGTGATCATTGAGTATTTTTTCCTAATGTTATTTCTATGGCGAAGCTTGTACAAGGGGTGAGATAAATCCTACATCCCTACATCCTACATCCTACATCCCAACATCCATATATCCATACATCCCACATAATGGATGTGGGATGTGGGATGTTGGGAAGTAGGATGTGGGGATGTATGGATGTAATGATGTAGAGATGTTCGGATGTGGGGATGTATGGATATATGGATGTGGAGATGTAGGATGTAGGGATATAGGATGTATGGATGTGGAGATGTACGATGTATAGATGTGGAGATGGTGGGATGTAGGGATGTGGCGATGTGGGAAGTAGGATGTGGGGATGTATGGATGTAATGATGTAGGGATATTGGGATGTAGTGATTTAGGGACGTGGGGATGTAGGATGTAGGGATGTAGGATGTGGGGATGTATGGATGTAGTGATTTAGGGATGTGGGGATGTATGGATGTGGGAAAGTAAGATGGATGGATGTGTGGATGTGGAGATGTGGGGATGTAGGATGTGGGTGAGTTTGGGTGAGTTTGGTGACGGTGCCACAGAGAAATGACTGATTTTCAGGGGTTCACCTGTGAAAAGTCAAAGATTCAAAAATGTTCCCACTCAATCAGGCCTTTCTAAAGTATTTAGCTGTCTTCCCCAATATAATACCTATTCAGAACAGTTAAAATTATATTCCTAGCCCTTCTGGGTTTTTCCAAACTAGTGGCAGAGTTTGGGTGACTTTAGATGACGGCGCCACTGAGAAATGACTGATTTTGAGGGGTTCACCGCTGAAAAGTCGAAGTTTCAAAAACGTTCCAACTCATTGAGGCCTTTCTAAAGTATTTAGCTGTCTTCCCCAATATAATACCTATTCAGAACAGTTAAAATTATATTCCTAGCCCTTCTGGGTTTTTCCAAACTAGTGGCAGAGTTTGGGTGACTTTAGATGACGGCGCCACTGAGAAATGACTGATTTTGAGGGGTTCACCGCTGAAAAGTCGAAGTTTCAAAAACGTTCCAACTCATTGAGGCCTTTCTAAAGTATTTAGCTGTCTTCCCCAATATAATACCTATCCAGAACAGTTAAAATTATATTCCTAGCACTTCTGGGTTTTTCCAAACTTATGGCAGAGTTTGGGTGACTTTAAATGGCGGCGCCACTGAGTTTTGACTGATTTTGAGGTGTTCACCAGTGAATTGTCAAAGTTTCAAAAATGTTCCCACTCAACCAAGCCTTTCTAAAGTATTTAGCTGTCTACCCCAATATAAAACCTACTCAGAACAGTTAAAATTATATTCCTAGCCCTTCTGGGTTTTTCCAAACTAACGGCAGAGTTTGGGTGACTTTAGATGACGGCGCCACTGAGAAATGACTGATTTTGAGGGGTTCACCGCTGAAAAGTCGAAGTTTCAAAAACGTTCCAACTCATTGAGGCCTTTCTAAAGTATTTAGCTGTCTTCCCCAATATAATACCTATTCAGAACAGTTAAAATTATATTCCTAGCCCTTCTGGGTTTTTCCAAACTAACGGCAGAGTTTGGGTGACTTTAGATGACGGCGCCACCAAGAAATGACTGATTTTGAGAGGTTTTCAAGTGAAAAGTCAAAGTTTCAAAAATGTTCCCACTCAATGAGGCCTTTCTAAAGTATTTAGCTGTCTTCCCCAATATAATACCTATTCAGAACAGTTAAAATTATATTCCTAGCCCTTCTGGGTTTTTCCAAACTAACGGCAGAGTTTGGGTGACTTTAGATGACGGCGCCACCAAGAAATGACTGATTTTGACAGGTTTTCAAGTGAAAAGTCAAAGTTTCGAAAATGTTCCCACTCAATGAGGCCTTTCTAAAGTATTTAGCTGTCTTCCCCAATATTATACCTATTCAGCACAGTTAAAGTTATATTCCTAGCCCTTCTGGGTTTTTCCAAACTAACGGCAGAGTTTGGGTGACTTTAGATGACGGCGCCACCGAGAAATGACTGATTTTGACAGGTTTTCAAGTGAAAAGTCAAAGTTTCGAAAATGTTCCCACTCAATGAGGCCTTTCTAAAGTATTTAGCTGTCTTCCCCAATATAATACCTATTCAGAACAGTTAAAGTTAAATTCCTGGCCCTTCTGGGTTTTTCCAAACTAACGGCAGAGTTTGGGTGACTTTAGATGACGGCGCCACCAAGAAATGACTGATTTTGACAGGTTTTCAAGTGAAAAGTCAAAGTTTCAAAAATGTTCCCACTCAATGAGGCCTTTCTAAAGTATTTAGCTGTCTTCTCCAATATAATACCTATTCAGAACAGTTAAAATTATATTCCTAGCCCTTCTGGGTTTTTCCAAACTAACGGCAGAGTTTGGGTAACTTTAGATGACGACGCCACTGAAAAATGACTGATTTTGAGAGGTTTTCAAGTGAAAAGTCAAAGTTTCAAAAATGTTCCCACTCAATGAGGCCTTTCTAAAGTATTTAGCTGTCTTCCCCAATATAATACCTATTCAGAACAGTTAAAATTATATTCCTAGCCCTTCTGGGTTTTTCCAAACTAACGGCAGAGTTTGGGTAACTTTAGATGACGGGGCCACTGAGAAATGACTGATTTTGACAGGTTTTCAAGTGAAAAGTCAAAGTTTCGAAAATGTTCCCACTCAATGAGGCCATTCTAAAGTATTTAGCTGTCTTCCCCAATATAATACCTATTCAGAACAGTTAAAATTATATTCCTAGCCCTTCTGGGTTTTTCCAAACTAACGGCAGAGTTTGGGTGACTTTAGATGACGGCGCCACCAAGAAATGACTGATTTTGACAGGTTTTCAAGTGAAAAGTCAAAGTTTCGAAAATGTTCCCACTCAATGAGGCCTTTCTAAAGTATTTAGCTGTCTTCCCCAATATTATACCTATTCAGCACAGTTAAAGTTATATTCCTAGCCCTTCTGGGTTTTTCCAAACTAACGGCAGAGTTTGGGTGACTTTAGATGACGGCGCCACCGAGAAATGACTGATTTTGACAGGTTTTCAAGTGAAAAGTCAAAGTTTCGAAAATGTTCCCACTCAATGAGGCCTTTCTAAAGTATTTAGCTGTCTTCCCCAATATAATACCTATTCAGAACAGTTAAAGTTAAATTCCTGGCCCTTCTGGGTTTTTCCAAACTAACGGCAGAGTTTGGGTAACTTTAGATGACGGGGCCACTGAGAAATGACTGATTTTGACAGGTTTTCAAGTGAAAAGTCAAAGTTTCGAAAATGTTCCCACTCAATGAGGCCATTCTAAAGTATTTAGCTGTCTTCCCCAATATAATACCTATTCAGAACAGTTAAAATTATATTCCTAGCCCTTCTGGGTTTTTCCAAACTAACGGCAGAGTTTGGGTGACTTTAGATGACGGCGCCACTGAGAAATGACTGATTTTGAGGGGTTCACCGCTGAAAAGTCGAAGTTTCAAAAACGTTCCAACTCATTGAGGCCTTTCTAAAGTATTTAGCTGTCTTCCCCAATATAATACCTATTCAGAACAGTTAAAATTATATTCCTAGCCCTTCTGGGATTTTCCAAACTAACGGCAGAGTTTGGGTCACTTTAGATGACGGCGCCACTGAAAAAAGACTGATTTTGACAGGTTCGCCAGTGAAAAGTCAAAGTTTCAAAAATGTTCTCACTCAATCAGGCCTTTCAAAAGTATTTAGCTGTCTTCCCCAATATAATACCTATTCAGAACAGTTAAAATTATATTCCTAGCCCTTCTGGGTTTTTCCAAACTAACGGCAGAGTTTGGGTGACTTTAGATGACGGCGCCACCGAGAAATGACTGATTTTGACAGGTTTTCAAGTGAAAAGTCAAAGTTTCAAAAATGTTCCCACTCAATGAGGCCTTTCTAAAGTATTTAGCTGTCTTCCCCAATATAATACCTATTCAGAACAGTTAAAATTATATTCCTAGCCCTTCTGGGTTTTTCCAAACTAACGGCAGAGTTTGGGTGACTTTAGATGACGGCGCCACCAAGAAATGACTGATTTTGAGAGGTTTTCAAGTGAAAAGTCAAAGTTTCAAAAATGTTCCCACTCAATGAGGCCTTTCTAAAGTATTTAGCTGTCTTCCCCAATATAATACCTATTCAGAACAGTTAAAATTATATTCCTAGCCCTTCTGGGTTTTTCCAAACTAACGGCAGAGTTTGGGTGACTTTAGATGACGGCGCCACCAAGAAATGACTGATTTTGACAGGTTTTCAAGTGAAAAGTCAAAGTTTCGAAAATGTTCCCACTCAATGAGGCCTTTCTAAAGTATTTAGCTGTCTTCACCAATATTATACCTATTCAGCACAGTTAAAGTTATATTCCTAGCCCTTCTGGGTTTTTCCAAACTAACGGCAGAGTTTGGGTGACTTTAGATGACGGCGCCACCGAGAAATGACTGATTTTGACAGGTTTTCAAGTGAAAAGTCAAAGTTTCGAAAATGTTCCCACTCAATGAGGCCTTTCTAAAGTATTTAGCTGTCTTCCCCAATATAATACCTATTCAGAACAGTTAAAGTTAAATTCCTGGCCCTTCTGGGTTTTTCCAAACTAACGGCAGAGTTTGGGTGACTTTAGATGACGGCGCCACTGAGAAATGACTGATTTTGACAGGTTTTCAAGTGAAAAGTCAAAGTTTCGAAAATGTTCCCACTCAATGAGGCCTTTCTAAAGTATTTAGCTGTCTTCCCCAATATAATACCTATTCAGAACAGTTAAAGTTAAATTCCTGGCCCTTCTGGGTTTTTCCAAACTAACGGCAGAGTTTGGGTGACTTTAGATGACGGCGCCACCAAGAAATGACTGATTTTGACAGGTTTTCAAGTGAAAAGTCAAAGTTTCAAAAATGTTCCCACTCAATGAGGCCTTTCTAAAGTATTTAGCTGTCTTCTCCAATATAATACCTATTCAGAACAGTTAAAATTATATTCCTAGCCCTTCTGGGTTTTTCCAAACTAACGGCAGAGTTTGGGTAACTTTAGATGACGACGCCACTGAAAAATGACTGATTTTGAGAGGTTTTCAAGTGAAAAGTCAAAGTTTCAAAAATGTTCCCACTCAATGAGGCCTTTCTAAAGTATTTAGCTGTCTTCCCCAATATAATACCTATTCAGAACAGTTAAAATTATATTCCTAGCCCTTCTGGGTTTTTCCAAACTAACGGCAGAGTTTGGGTGACTTTAGATGACGGCGCCACCAAGAAATGACTGATTTTGACAGGTTTTCAAGTGAAAAGTCAAAGTTTCAAAAATGTTCCCACTCAATGAGGCCTTTCTAAAGTATTTAGCTGTCTTCCCCAATATAATACCTATTCAGAACAGTTAAAATTATATTCCTAGCCCTTCTGGGTTTTTCCAAACTAACGGCAGAGTTTGGGTGACTTTAGATGACGGCGCCACCAAGAAATGACTGATTTTGACAGGTTTTCAAGTGAAAAGTCAAAGTTTCGAAAATGTTCCCACTCAATGTGGCCTTTCTAAAGTATTTAGCTGTCTTCCCCAATATAATACCTATTCAGAACAGTTAAAGTTATATTCCTAGCCCTTCTGGGTTTTTCCAAACTAACGGCAGAGTTTGGGTGACTTTAGATGACGGCGCCACCGAGAAATGACTGATTTTGACAGGTTTTCAAGTGAAAAGTCAAAGTTTCGAAAATGTTCCCACTCAATGAGGCCTTTCTAAAGTATTTAGCTGTCTTCCCCAATATAATACCTATTCAGAACAGTTAAAGTTAAATTCCTGGCCCTTCTGGGTTTTTCCAAACTAACGGCAGAGTTTGGGTAACTTTAGATGACGGGGCCACTGAGAAATGACTGATTTTGACAGGTTTTCAAGTGAAAAGTCAAAGTTTCGAAAATGTTCCCACTCAATGAGGCCATTCTAAAGTATTTAGCTGTCTTCCCCAATATAATACCTATTCAGAACAGTTAAAATTATATTCCTAGCCCTTCTGGGTTTTTCCAAACTAACGGCAGAGTTTGGGTGACTTTAGATGACGGCGCCACCGAGAAATGACTGATTTTGACAGGTTTTCAAGTGAAAAGTCAAAGTTTCGAAAATGTTCCCACTCAATGAGGCCTTTCTAAAGTATTTAGCTGTCTTCCCCAATATAATACCTATTCAGAACAGTTAAAGTTAAATTCCTGGCCCTTCTGGGTTTTTCCAAACTAACGGCAGAGTTTGGGTAACTTTAGATGACGGGGCCACTGAGAAATGACTGATTTTGACAGGTTTTCAAGTGAAAAGTCAAAGTTTCGAAAATGTTCCCACTCAATGAGGCCATTCTAAAGTATTTAGCTGTCTTCCCCAATATAATACCTATTCAGAACAGTTAAAATTATATTCCTAGCCCTTCTGGGTTTTTCCAAACTAACGGCAGAGTTTGGGTGACTTTAGATGACGGCGCCACCAAGAAATGACTGATTTTGACAGGTTTTCAAGTGAAAAGTCAAAGTTTCAAAAATGTTCCAACTCAATGAGGCCTTTCTAAAGTATTTAGCTGTCTACCCCAATATAATACCTATTCAGAACAGTTAAAATTATATTCCTAGCCCTTCTGGGTTTTTCCAAACTAACTGCAGAGTTTAGGTGACTTTAGATGATGGCGCTACTGAGAAATGTCTGATTTTGGGGGGGGGGAGTTTGCCGGTGAAAAGTCAAAGTTTCCAAAATGTTCCCACTCAACCAGGCCTTTCTAAAGTATTTAGCTGTTTTGCCCTATGTGATACCTACTCAGAACAGTTGAAATTACATTCCTAGCCCTTCTGGGAGTTTCCAAACTAATGGCAGAGAATGGGTGACTTTAGATGACTTATTTCCGCGCGCGCGAACGTGGCGCCGCATGGTGTAAAAAAACGGCAACACGTCGGCGACTATAGCGCCGACTTCTGGCTATAGGGAGAACCCTGAAGACAATGCCGAGTCCGACACCTACGGGCCATAGGCGGCCGGTTGCCAATCCATGTAATACAAGTCCGTGGCTGAATGTTTCACCCGTATCCCGAATATTTCAACCCTTATGTATGTGGAATAGTCCAACCCTTTAATTTACCTTCAGATTATTCTTTTCCTCATTTTACCTCATTTACTCAGAGTTTTATCGGCAGTGTTTGATGGGGAAATCTGTCCGCCTTTGGAAAACAAAATTATAAGTTTTTTCTATAAAAATATTAATTCATCTTTTATTTAACTTTTCGGGTTCCATGAGGCTACTCCCATAACACAGATTGCATCCTCTCTGAGGATACCTGTAACATCAGCACTGTAAAATGTGGTATTAATCCACAAGATGATAAGAGTAAAGCCATAATGCGCCCAATAGTTGTACCTTATGTTCTTCCAGGATTTTCAATGATTTTTTGCAGTCCATCTTGGTCCACCAGTGTAAGGTTGCTCTACCTTCTGTAAGGTTTTATCAAATACTGTCAAATGCCTTGAATTAGCCGAACACTAAGATGCCTGAAGAGTATATAATTCGGACGAAACCTTCTTTCCCACCCAATATTGTATATTAATGCAATATGTGTGAATATGCGGCTAGTGTTTTAACTGTTGGAGCTACCGCATCAAAGAAAAAATTAACAGATAAAAAAATAATGCAATATGTGAACCAAAAATCTGCTTATTTCACTCCACTTTCTCCGCTACAACTTACATGCGTATCATCTTTTTTTATCATGAAGCTTGACATTAACTGGCAGAACTAGTGGCAATAAACAAAAAAAAACAAAAAAAACTGAACACTTAGAACAGACCCGGCAAATATCATCATACCCATTGAACCTGAAATTCTTATTTCCCCTCGCAGTCCAGAAACTTGTCTATTTTGGCTCCTACCAACACCAACCTTTGTTGATGTTGTCGATATTATATTCCCAGTGGAGGCCTTTCAGAAGCAGCTCTGACGCAATCTCTGACATCATAGCACGCAGTGGTTACCGCGGTTATGCACAGTTTGGAAACTGTCATTCAAGGTGGTATTGCCAACGGGCTTTGACAATAAATGAAGGTTTTTCTTTCAGATTTTCTTTCTATTAATACTAGATTTCTAAGTACAGAAAGTATACATTTCAAAGGGTTGGTCTACGTAAAGAGGAATTTGGCTGATACACATACTAAAAAGAATCTCATTGAGATATGTAAGGCCACTAAAAAAAAACTTGTTTCTCATCACCAACCCATGAAAACAATGACGAGGGCGCTTTTTTTTGTTGCTTTTTTTTTGTTGTTGTTGCGATATCAAAGATGGCAGACATACAGTAAAACCCCGCATAAGCAGACACCCTCCGATCCGGGCCAAAGTGGCTGCTTACGCGGGGTGTCTGCTTACGCGGGGTTTCCAGATTTTTACTGGCTATACATTTAATGCATCCCTGACATCATAAGCTTTAATTTGATACTAAATACACATACCTTTCATAATTTCTATCAAGGTTCATCTATTTAAAAAAAAAAAAAAATCTTCAAAAATCGTTTTTTCTGATGCGCGCGGTGATGAGAAACAAGTTGGTTTTTTTTAGTGGTCTAACCACAGAAAATATGCCATAAGTTTGGGTTGCGGAGTAATCCTACAAGACAAAGCCGAATGAGATTAAATAGCAGACCAAAACGAATGGCATATTTTCAGTAGATATGGATCGAGCGCAGTCCAGATTTTATCTCATTCCTATCACTGACTGATTGGTTCACATATGTGACGTCATCGCATATTGAGTTTTTTTAATGATATTCAATGGGCGTTGAGTACTAGGTCCCAATGTTAAATCTATGGGGGTAAAATACCAGGGGTGAGATAAATGCGCAATATTGACTGGCTTCAGTTATAAGCAGCTGTATGCTCCGAGGAGTTGATGCGTAGTAATATCCGAGCGCATGCGAGGATATTGCGCAGAGTCAACTTCGAGGAGCATACAAGCGCTTCTATCTGAAACCAGTCTATATTGTATCTATTTTCCACATTTCCCTGACAAGTGGCATAGCGGCATTAGTTCATCTAGGTATGGACTATTTTTAAGTACGCAATAATCTTTCGTGTGCGCACTGTATAAGAACCCAGTGCATACAACTATGTGTATGGTGATACACACTCCCTATGCGTTCTTTTTGTATCGGGTGGATAATAAAATGACATATGCCGGGAGTGACTGGTATGGGTGCATCTGGCCCTGATTGAATAACTGTTAAGTGTGTAGATCGGTAGAGGTATAACTCAATCTCGGTGAACGCACTTAACTCCTTGTTAAAAATAATGTGAATACGATGAGTCTGACCACTGTTTTAACCCTTAAAGGACGAATGATGCATTGAGGCATCAACCGGCCTAAGCCAATCAAGGGGAGACGTCTTATTTACACTCTAGCTGGAACCAATCTGTAAAGGGTTAACCAATTTTTAAGAACTCAATATGTCGACGTTTTGATGCGACAAACCTCTTCCTCAGGATATGAACTGTGAATAAACTACTAAAGACATGAATGATAATATTACGAAATGGGAAGGTCCAAATTATAATTCTGTAAAGTTTGGTTTTTTTTGCTCGAGGTTTATTTGTAGATCCTTCACATTAACGCCATGATTGGCTCACGTTACAAATAGGCTATTGATGAATTACAACCATAAATAGTCACGTTTCTCTTGGAAAGGAAAGCATACCATTGGTTAAGACTGACGAGGCCTTTCAAAAGATGTATTCCTAAAATAATGTGATTTAGATTCAGGGATGCCAGTTGGGATCATGAGAAATAGAGAAAATATTTTTCATGTGGAATATACTGCCTCAAAAAGACCGAGAAAACATCGTTATTGGCCATGGAATGGGGCTGGGGTGTGTGTGGGGAGGTTTGAACCACTGTTTTTTAGTGTGGATGGGGCACAATATATTCTCTCTTTGGGTTTTTTTCATCTTTGTTTAAAAAAAACTGAAAAAAAATAAAAACTGAAAATGAAGACAAGGATTTACTTGGAAAATAGGAAAACTGCGGTCTGTAGAGTTAATCTTCGAGTGTATGGTGTGGCGTGAGTAAACATGCCTATAAATCTTTGGGTCTACCCCTAATCCTTGAGGCACAAGTTCCCCATTACCAGTATTAACTAGAGAGGGGTCACCTGTCCAGCTGCTTATTTAACGAACATTTTTACCGTAATTACTATATACCCATGCCGTATATACTGTAAATACGCACCGTTTCGGTATATGACGTAAAAATACTGTACGGACCAGTGGTCCGTACACCAAAATACGGACTACCTACCCATACACATTTATTAAAATTTTGGTTGTTAAGAAAAATTAAATTAATTTTTCTTTTAATTTTGGGTATATAGTAAATATATAACGTCCAACCATGCTTGTACAAGTCACGGAACTCGATGATAATTTACCGTTTGTACGGAACTCGGCGTAAACGCCTCGGTCCGTACAAACCATAAATTAACATCTCGTTCTGTCACTTATACAGCATGGTCAGGACGTTCTATATAAATACCTGCCATATTTCAGAAACTTTATTGCAAATTTAGAAAAAAGGAATTATTACAACACACTCATCACCACGTCATACCGGATTCAAATGATAACATCATGAGATGAAACTGGTTACCTTAATTACTATCCAGGGCAGTGAGCTTTGAAATTCAATATATTTTCTCTAATGTATGCATTCTATTGTTACTGACTTCAAAACAGAGATCTCAAATACAAACTATACGATTTCTTTAATAGGTACTAATTTTGTATACCAATATTTTGCTGAAACAAAGCAACATCTGGCATTGAAAAAAGACATACATAGAATTGATGGTGAATAGATTTGTGTATCTTTTCTACCTATAAATCACCACAAAGGGCTAGATATTTTGCAATTTGATAAATTATTTCAGATCAAATGATGAGCATTCTCATGACGCGTTGTTATATGAATATACAATGTATTTATAGGAATAATTATGTCTATGTTAAACCTCATTGGCTGAACTTCGGTATTTATTGAAATACTGGGCTTTCCGGTATTCTTGGCCTTATCACCACCCCACTATGCTGGTTCCCGGCAGTGACTACATCCTGTTTACACAGGCAGTACTTTACATCTGGAAGCAGCGAGACCTATGATGCTTACTCTGACAGGGCTCTCAGTGCAAATGTCATGACGTGTCAACAAGATCTCGCCGAATCTCGTCCAGCTGTCACGTGGCCGCCACCTGATAACTCAACTGTCTAATTGCCGGTGTCTTAAGTGCTGATTCCATCTGCACGTTTCTTTTTTCTTTTTTTTTGGCCCCAGCAGGATTGGGCCGTGTCTCATTGCATCTGATTGCATCTTGCTGGATCGTATTAACTCTTGCAAGATCATTACCTCTGTGTATGGAGCCCCTATTATCACTCACAGGGAGCTCTGCCACCACTGAGATCCAACTAGACATGCTCACATGATTCATCCTGACCTAGCGAGTCAACAGATCGGCTTAGATCACACCTCCTGGTGGAATCCGCACTTTAGAGTTACAGAATGCGAACATGTGGAGAGCATGTTTTAGGTACCAGCCCTAGCATGATCCCACTTCTTGTTTAAGTTCTAGGAATTTAAGAGTCACTTCTAGAGAAATACCTAGGAAGTTTCTTTTCCAATGGAATTCCCATTTTACACCTTATCACCCTTCTATTCTATTCTAAAGGATGCAGTCTAAACTAGCACTAGCAATGCGCATATTCGGAAAAAAACTTATTCTCCAGCAGCCCACCAAATTTATGCATCTTTTATCTAGAACTTTATTTTGCTGAATATTTTGGATAACACGTTCCACATTTCAAAATGTTCACCTACATTTAGAACTAGTGCGGAATTTTTCAATAATACAACAAACATTTTGCCTGGAGATTCTTTTGCAAACATTCTACAGAGATTAAGCGGTGATGTACAGTTCCAAACCAGAGATCTAAGAAGCTAATTCTCCTTCCCACATTCTTGTTCAGATTAGTGATTTGACGCATAGAATTGCTGAAGAGCGAGGTATGGTGTAATATTGACGATTCTCAAAGTAAGGATCAAATCATCCAAAGACGAGTGCGAGGCTAAACTCTCGTCCAATACTCAATTTTATCCTACTGTGTGAGTCCTACAGAAATATTCAAGAAAAGAAGTAACAACCAGGTATTTCTATTTCAAATTATGCATGGTAACCAAAATGTCTACCGAAATGATTGTAAATTATTACTCTAGGACCATGCAAAAGACAGGCTTTGATAAAACATCCCATACTTTCATGACGTAAAAGAGGTTGTGTACAGGCGAAGGAAGCCAGGAGCGTACAAGCTCGACATTCCAGTAACTTGTTTTTATACGCCACTTGACTGTCGCAACAGCTACTCATCAACACTTCTTCCAGATGTTTGCCAGTGAAACAATTCTACACACTTTGCTCATGCTGAGGGTGGTGGGGTGATGTGAGGTGTCAGTATACAGCCTCTGTGTTGCTGTGTGGTGATGGGAGCCATTACTCAGTCCATGTCTGCTGCTTGGCAGGAGGACACAGCTTTGCACAGGTTTGCAGCACTTAGGGACGTGATCTTAGGAGTTTTTAAGTGGGAAAGTAGGTATACACTGAACTAGACGGGTATAGGGAACTGCATAAAGTACAGGGTGCGACTTTGATGCAGGCCTGTGGCAGTGGTCAGGAGGGGAGGGGACCCTTAGGCACACCGGAGGATACTATATAATATATAGGGATGAAAATCAGGAATGAGGAAAAGATTGGAAATATAGAATGTGTTTGTAGACGAGGCGTAACGTATGAGATGTCAAAAAAAATTTATTCTGACCATGGACTACTATCGAGTCCGTTGGAACCGAAAAAATTATATCACAAAGATTGGAAATATAGAAAGATTATAAAAATAATCATTTATAAAATTGATTATGGAACAGAATGGCTGTGAATTGATATACATTCTTACACTAAGAGTGTTGCCGATGTATAAGAATTGTTGGAATTCCGACTACAATTTTTCTACTACAGTAATTTCAACTCATGACCCCTACACTTATCCATCTGTGACTGGAACTTTATCTGCTGCTTGTCATCTAGAGCTTGACGGTTGAAGTCCAGGTTGGTATTAGTTAAGGTCGACATTGTGTATTGCAATTGCTTGAGTTCTAGCTTGTGTGTTGACACTGGGTCAGGGCTGTATTATCATTGGCTCGGATCTGGTTATGTATTGATGTTGATTGAGGTCTGGGTTGTGTACTGACAATGGTTGAGGTCTGTGTTGTGATATCTTTGGTTGATCTCTAGGTCAAGTGTTGTCTTTGGTGGAGGTTTCGGTCGTGTTCTCCTTGTGTAACGTTCTGGTCTATACATCCCTATCGTGGCCAAGTAATACTGTTTTTTTCAGAAGAAAGTAATTATCTAAATTTCCCCTAACTAGTAAGGAACAAATTGACAGAATTGAAACAGTAACCCTTTTGGATAGTAACCTCCTCCCTGATGTTTACAGTACAGCTGCCATGCATATAATACCCCTATTTTCGCTCAGCTCTAGTCCCCGCTATGTCCACATGAGGGCAGGGCACTCTACCAATGACACTTTGAGTTGTTTAGTGTCATGAGCGGCCTCCTGACATGTGCAACAGACTGGAATGGGTGCTCAACCTGAGCGATTTGGTCATCCCCTATTGGCTGTTGGAACAACAGCCAATGAGAGCCCAGAGCTCACAGATGCCAAGCCTGTCATGTCAACCCCCTGCTAAGGGTATAAAACAAGGACCCTTTCTTGTCAATTAACAGTTAAGTTCTTAACACATAGTAGTACATAGCACCTCTGTGTCCATGTTCTAACTCTCTTCTCTTAAGGTCTACTCCTTATGCAAGTAGGGCTCATGACTTTACAATTGGTTGATTTCTGGGTTGTGTTATTATTGGTTGAGAATGGGTTAGGTTACATTTGGTTGTGGTCTGGGTCATGTTACAACTGGTAGTGGTCTGGGTCGTGTTACGATTGGTTGATGTCTGGGTTGTGTTATCATTGGTTGATGTATGGGTTGTGTTATTGTTGGTTGAGATGTGGTTGGGTTACAATTGGTTGAGGTCTGGCTCGTGTTACAATTGGTTGAGGTCTGGCTCATGTTACAATTGGTTGTGGTCTGGGATATGATATTATTGGTTGATGTCTAGGTTTGTTATCGTTGGTTGATTTCTGGGTCATGTTATCTAGTGCTACTATCATGTGTACGGATAGTAATCTAAAAGAATTACTTCGTTCCATTACAATAGCACTTTATATTGACATTAAAAAGGCATTTGACTGTGTAAACCATTACATTTTGCTTCAAAAGTTATCTGATGCAGGGGTGGGGGTGTCACTGCTTAAATGGTTCGAAAGTTATCTTGTCGGTAGAAAATGTTATACGAAATATAATGGATTGTGTTCAAAGCAGGAGGGTGTAGAACTAGGAGTACCTCAGGGTTCCATACTGGGCCCTCTGCTATTTCTGGTTTACATCAATGACCTGCCGGATTGCATAAGGGAGTATTCTAGTATTATGTACGCGGACGACTTGGTGGTGATGATTAGAGGAAAAACCCTGCAGGAAGCAGAGACAAATGTACAATTTGTAATAGAACGATTGCTTAACCCTATCGCGCCGGGTACTCACAGCAGGGCTACAGTCATGGAGCCGGGTACTAGTGCCAGTGAATGCCGCTAGAGGCCGGGTACATAGGCCTATTGTGAAAATTTTGTTTTGGGATCACGTGACATGACACGTGCTACTTATCATTATTTTTTATTTCACTAAGGAAAAATCAAATACGATGTTGTATCTACATTCTCCGAAAGTTTCATGTTTATTTATTAAGCCATTATTTTAAATTTTATTAAAAAAACTTTTATTTTGCAAATGATGCCTCAAGGCATCACCCGGCCAGCCCTGGTTGATGCCTCAAGGCATCACCTGGCTTGAATGGGTTAATTGGTATACAGCCAATAGGCTGTCCATGAATCTGAGAAAAACAAGGGTGGTGTACCACGGGCCGAAAGCAAAGATCAAAAGTGAGTTAAGGACTAAAATAAGCGTAAAGGGAAAACTCATAGACTCCTGTAAAGAAATGAACTATTTAGGTGCTCAAATAGATAGTGAGTTAAAATTTGATAAACATGGAGACAAATTACTGGGCCTGATTCAAAACAAATGCAATATTCTTAGTAGGTTGAGAAAATTTGTAAACAAAGAACACGCATTAAACATCCTGCGTACCTGCTTGCTCCCCGTGGTAGACCACTGCTCATTTCTGTTAGTCGGTTCAAATTTGTCTGTTAAAAATAAGGTTAATAAGGGTATTTTTCGCGGCATGCGGATTGCCTTGGGAAGGGAAGCTTACAACGGAGTACACAAGAATTGTTAAGTAAATGTAAGGTACAATGTCCAGAGTTGAGAAGGAAAGTATTATTATTGGGCATAATTAGATCACTATTTAAGATTGACGGGATACAAATGAAAAAGGATGGGAACGAAAGACCAGGACCACAAACTCGAACAGCATCCAAGAGAAACATCTACTTGTAAAGGCCAAAGAAGGACAAATATAAAAAGTCAAGCGTTTACAACGGGATCATGATCTGGAATTCCTTGCCAAGAGAAATTCAAGTCTCTACATCCAAGAAAAACTTTAAAAATGAGGTTATCAAGAAAATAACAATGTAAACTTGTGGGACACACTGTGTAAGCGGTTGTGGGAAACTATGTAACTTGTATAGCTAGTGTTAAGATTTGTATCATATAAGATCTGAGCAAGCACATAACACGAGCGGTCAGGAAGAGCTTAGCTCCTCATAACACAGCCGTGGAAAGCATCCAAGAAATTGGACTCATTGTAAATATCATCTTACTTCAAATGTTAGCATAAGTTTCATACCATGTCAACTGTTGCGAGGAAGAACGATTGTATAAATCGAATGCAATAAAGACGCTTATAAAAAAAAAAAATTATAAAAAAAAAGCTTTATTGCAGGGTGTTACTGCAATGACCGCTAGCTGTGGACTGACTAGCGATACCTCTAACTCATGCCTATGGCCTGGCTCTGTGTTTACCACATGGGGGTGACCATGTTGATCATATAACCAAGGGTCGCCTCCAGCAGAGTGTTACGCAGAGCCAGCATGACTAGTTTGGCCAAGGGAAAGTGCACATATGTTTTACGTATAGAGAAATTAGAACGTAACACTATCCCCAGGCAAAACGGAAAACTGACTCCGATGAGTTATTTAAGATATAAACTTATGAGAAAATGGAATTATGTGATTGCATATTAGTTAATTGCAGTAGAGACATTATGTTCTTTGCGAGTGAGAGATTGTTGAGTTCAAAAGTTGAGTGACAATCATGAGTTATAAAAGGAGAGAAAACTGTGCAACAGAGACAGTGTAAAGCACATTTCTACAATCTACAATCATTGTTATAGGGCTGTCCATGCAAAGACTCGGTTACTAAAAACCTCGGTTATAACAAAATAATTTCTCCTGTCCCTAGAACTCTCTTATAACGAAGTTGTACTGTAGTTGGTTGTGCTAAGTGTAGGCAGACAGGGGCAGTCGAGTACCTAGAATTGCGGAAGTTAATGTTCAGCCCACGTGTCCAGTGCTGTTCCAGTGCGACTTTTTAATGGCCGTGAATCGATTTCCAGTTGGACTCACAACTCTAAATCTCCAACAAGGAGCCAGCGTCGAGGCCGTTAATGCTCCGGTTTGTTATGACCAGTCAAGGCGGTCAATGACCTCCTGGTTCTTGGCTAAGGTTCGGCGAGCAGGAGGCACATGAGAGTCTGATCTATTCCAGCTGCTCCTGGTATTACAAAATGTTTACAGCTGGAGGAGGGATTGCAGCCTGCTAAACCCGACATAGCTACACGCGTAGTCCTTGTTTTTCAGTAGGATAGAGATTTACATGTCTAACGAGCGGACTCGTCCAAAAGGGCCATCATAAAGCATGTACGCAGAATTTCCGAAATTGTTCACCCCCATCCCCCTCCCTATCTTGTTCGCAATAGAACACAGGAGGAGCATACACATGATTTCCGAAATCCCCCCCCCCCCCCCCCCCACTTAGTGCGTACATACTTTATGGATGGCCCCAAGCCCCTTTGATCAATGGACTTTTCACATTGTACCCAGACTGGCTTCAATCGCTGTACCCCTCCGCCAACCCCACCCTTGTTTGCCATGATTCTTGAGCCAGCCAGGGATTAGACTAATTTTGTTAAATGATATAATGAAAATTCATAACCGAAGACTTGAACACGTCTACATCGTACTATTTATGGGACTAATGGCTATACATTAATAATGGCACTTTCAGAAAACATATAAGAATGAAACATTTAAAATATCCAGAGCTATAGATATACTCTCTGACCTATAACAAAGATTGCGTTCCCTATAAACACAGATTGTATTTTCCTGGTCGGCCTAATATATATAGAGCACATTGTGGCTGCAATTCCAGCCATCATCCACCAGGAAATTGAACGAGTCTAAGTGCGATTTTTTAAATTTATCTGTATATTTGGGTAGTTTAACGTCCAATATGTCCCGTGATGAAGGCCCTACTGCACTTAGGGGACAACTACATTAGACTCACTGGCTGTTGAACCAACAGCCAATAAGGAATGACCGGTCTCGTTCCGACCTGTCACACATATCAGGGATGCCGCTCCCGACATTTTTTTTTTTTTTAAAGGATTTTATTTATACTGTAATGATCCTTGGGTGTACTAGACTCCCGTCTTTCAGCAGCTCCAATTCAAACAGTCAAGCGCCTTTGCCTAGCTAATAGGCGTACAGCTCAGAGTGGATTGTCAGAGCGCCGTCCCCCCATGTGGACAGTCCAGGAACTACAGCAAGCAATAATGAGGGTAGATATACTATTTACTATACAGCTGCCATACTGTGTAACTTTAAACCTGAAGCTGCTACAAAACGACGACTGTCACTTTTTTTTTACGAATAAATACAAATAATTTTGATGATTAATCTCTTCGCATAGAAACCAATATAATTGGTCACGATTGGGATGTAGAGACCAGAACTTTACCACCTGTTACAGGAATGAAATTCGGGCCTGAGGAAAAATGGGGAAATTTAAAACCCTTAAAAACAGGGATGTCAGTTAAGGTCATGAAAAAGAGATGATTTTTTTTAGGTGGAATTTACTGGCTCACAGAGAAAACATGGAAAACACATTGTTATTGGTTATGGGGTGGGGTTGGGTGTGTGTGGAGGTTTGGAACACTGTTTATTGGTGTGAATGAAACCCAATGTATTCTCTCTTTGTTACAGACAAGAAGAAAATCGTATAAACTGAGAATGAAAACAAGGATTTCCTTGGAAAGAGGAAAACTGTTATCTCTGTAAAAATAAAAGAACCATTCATAACCATATGTCGATAGAGCTGCAGTGAACAGATAGTCCAAAGCGCAGAAAGTATCACAGATAAATATCACTAAAGACCTGATGAATAAAACTGAAGAAACTTACCGATTTTCTGTGTAAGTCTGGCAAGTTGTGAACGTAAATCCAGATTCTGATGCTCAAACTCTGACTTCATCTCTTTCGCAGACACGTTTTCCTCATGTAGTTGCCTGTAAAACCATGGGGTAAATTATGTTTCAGAGGATTAAGTCTGACTGTACCGAAGCCTTGTTATACGTAAACAAACAAAAAATTAACCAATCTTTTTCTACCTCCTCGCTTTGTAGATTAGAGGAAACAGTACTTTGAACTTTCATATTATAAGGTAACAAAAAGTATATATCAAAAAAGTACCATACATTCCTCTTGTGATGTGGAATTTGTAAAAATAGCTTAAAAGAGGCGAGAGAAAATTCTTTGTGATAAATACTCTCAAAGTCACAACACAAACCGATGTAAGGCGTGGTTGTTCGGTAAAACATATTCCTGAGTTCAATTCATTCGAAAAGATGGATGGTTTTAAAAAATACTATAAACGATGGGGGGTTTTACAGGTGGCTTTGTAAACCACTCGAGGTTGACTTCATGATACACAAGCGTACACGACAACCTGTCGTGGTTTACGGTCACCTATTCACAATACCATGGATTATTTTCTATCATAGATCGTATACAAAGACCCCATTGAAAAGGTATGGGGACTCAGTAAACCACGGCCCATTATACAAAACCTGTCAGATACCATAACTATAGTATACGGATTCAAATCTGTGGTATAAGGCCTCAAAGCCATGGTGTACGGGGAAAACAGTTCCTTTATACTATAGAGCAAAGAAATAGTCCCTATTGTTATACCCTTTAATATGGCAATTACCGGGTTTAATTTATTCGAAAAGATGGATAATAAATGCAACAACAAAAATGAATAAATAAATAAATAAATCAACAAACGATGGTAATGTGGATAGGCGACTCTGTAAACCACTCATGGTTGACGTCGTAATACACGTCAACCTCCAGTCGTTTACGACTATCTGTCCACAAAACTATCGATTATTTCCTATGTATACTAAGAAAGAAATTGATGAGAACGAGTTACCGTTCTCGCAAGCCTGTTGAGCACGAGTTCGTAATGCTAAGCCTATGGACGTTCATACCAGGCTAAGATCAAATGTTTTATTAAATGTGGCTATGGCAGAACTGAGGTGAGCTGACCTGAGCTCCTCCTGCAGGTCGTCGAGCTGTACGTGCAGGTTGGTGTTCTTGTCGAGCAGCTCCTCACGCTCATGGTCCGCGTGTCGTAAACTCTCCTTCAGGTGCTCCTCGCTCGTCTGATACTGTGGAGATAAGAAGTAGATAGCAGAGATATAAGTTGAGGAGAGGGATAAAAGTGGACATATTTTTCATCTAGAATTTAGTGCTTCAGTGAGATTGTGACAACATAGAAAACACATCAGTGTTGCCAAGGAAAGGGCTGGGGGTCTGTGGGGGACGTTCAAACCACCGTTTTATTGGCATGAATGATTGGCTCAACTTACACTATCTTTGTTTCATACAAGAAAAATAAATTCTTCAACTGGAAATGAAAAAGTGGATTTCCATGGAAAACCCGAAAACTGTCATCACTGCAAATAGTTACAGCCAGCAGTTACAAGTTAACTCGTCTTCTGCCAACTCATCCCCACTCAACTCATCCCCTAGCCATGGTCAGGTTGTTCTATATAATTAATCTTTTCTTTGGTCTGTAATACGTGCAGATTACAAACCAAAGGTAGTAAATCAGAGCGATATCTGCAGCCATCTCTCTAGTGTTCAGCTTCATTTTATATATTGGGGTTCTGGTGTGCCACTGTAAGTTTGGCATTAAGCGCCATATTGGCCGGTGGGATACAGAGCCCAGGAGGTTCTAAAAGACTGGGTTTTTTAATTCCAAATAAAACGACAGACTGATATACGTGAGTTTACATGGAGTGCCCAAGTGTCTGAGGAGAAGCTCGACAGTGTCTATACTGCTGATATTTTTTCCTTTCAACTAGACCCCCTAACCAAGTCGACCCCCTCCCCTTCCTCATCCTTATATCAATTTTATTTTCAAATACTGCAAGGCGTTTAAGCTGGTAGGTAGATTAAGGCTGACGTTCATACACCTATATAAGTGTTTGAGAATAGATACGGAGCTATATTTACCTTTTTTAACTTCTCCTTAGATTTCCGTTGAACCTCATCCAGTGAATCTTGGAGTTCTTCTACATTTTGTAAGGCGACGTCTCTTTCATGATCAGCTCTGTTTAGAATATAAAAAAATCAGCATTATTCAGGAGTAATCGACCGGGGTTTCTATTTTATTAGAATAGTGAGATGTACAGACAATACTATATCTTAGGACATGTGTAAGAATAACCAACTGGTATTTTCAAATTATTCTCATTCTGTTTTACAAAAGAAGAAATGTGTAATAATCTGAAAATGAAAACAAGGATTTCCTTGGAAAATAGGAAAACTGCCATCTCTGGACAGAGATTTCCGTGGAAAAGTGGTCTGAAAACCCTGGTCGAGGGAACACGCTAAATACACTATTGCAATACCATTTTCACCCTGTAGTACGCTGGTACTTTTCACAATATCCACAATGACGTCATTACATCACACCTCCATGGTAATCCAAAAATAATTAGGATTCTATATAATAGTGTAGTGGATGGGTGTCGGGTCCAGCCGAAGCTCCTCCCGAGCACCACTACAGTTTTGGTCCAAGATGCCATCTCGGTGCTGGTCCCACCCGCTAACCCGCAGCTGTGTTTTACCACAACCACCCAGCACCATGGTTCTGCCCTCGAGGATCACAGGGGGGTCAAGTCACCTTCACAGAGCGGAAAATACACAAAACGCCCTGGTCAGTGGACACCACCCTGATCGCTTGTCTTGGGATCCCAGAACTCTATCCAGAGAAGGGACCCACAGGTCCGACCCTCTCCTCCTAGAGAACCGGGGTACTCTGACTCCACAATCTAGGGGACCCGAATCGGTCAACAGCTAGTCCGGAGAGCTAGCTCCCATCGGTGGAGCACAGAGACAGAGCCCTGCAGAGAGACCGCACGTAGTCTCTCCACACCCCAGTGTGTCTCAGTAAGCCACAGCAGGCTGCTTATATACAGCCATGTCCTGACTGAGCATGTGCAAGAATCCCGCTGGTTCTCCAAAGGGGTATTCTGAGTCAGCCTGGTCACTAGCAACCTAGTGGTTCACGCTAGTTCCCTGCCCAACTACCCAGGATCAATCCTCACTGCTGGTTCTCAACCTGACAGCTGAGAAACCAGTCTGGACTGGTCCCAACACGGTGTCTGTAATAGCCAGCGGCGGGTGGCCTACTCTAAAACCGCGGGAAAACAAGTCTAATCGACCTGTCCAACGGCTTGCTCGGCTGTCCCGGCCGCGGCTATACTTAGAAGGGCGTAGTAGACGTGCCAAGCCTTAGTAGACTTGCACGGGTCCCCTACAATAGTATTGATATTAACTATAATATAGTTTTACATAGGTCGGGAAAATATTATCAAAATATTCACATAATTTCATAAAAAAAAATAGAAATTACTTAAATTTCGGAAATGATGCCTTAAGGCATCATAAGGTACTACGCCTGGTAATGCCTCCAGGCATCACAGTGTACTATACCCGGGAATGCCTCCAGGCATCACAGTGTACTATACCCGGGAATGCCTCCAGGCATCACAGTGTACTATACCCGGGAATGCCTTCAGGCATCACAGTGTACTATACCCGGGAATGCCTCCAGGCATCACAGTGTACTATAGGGGACAGAGCCGTTGTTAGTTCATGAAGCAGTCACTAGGTGGTCGGGGGACAAACCTGTATTCTGGCTCTTTGTTCTTACGAAATTCAACTGGCTTTCAATATTTTACCATGTTTCCCTTGACTCTCTACACACATCCCAAAGCAGGATGACATAATGATTAAACCCAAGACATGATGTTTTCCATATGGAATACTTTATATAAATATTTGAGCAAGGCTAAAGTTGTGACATTTCCCAATTATCACTCACTTCTTTTCCACCTCCTTCAGTGACGAACACTTACTTTTGCACCTCCATTAGTGAAGAACACCTACTCGGGGGGCGTCATGGCGGCGCCCATGAAGCATAGGCTATATGCCGTATACCCGGGAATGCCTCCAGGCATCACAGTGTACTATACCCGGGAATGCCTCCAGGCATCACAGTGTACTATACCCGGGAATGCCTCCAGGCATCACAGTGTACTACGCCTGGTAATGCCTCCAGGCATCACAGTGTACTATACCCGGGAATGCCTCCAGGCATCATAGCGTGGCTAAAGGGTTAAGCGGGGTTTTACTGTATCTACCTCTTGCGGATCTTGCGCTCCTGGTTGAGCTCCTCGCGGGCCGCCTTGAGCTGCTCCCGGCAGTGTTTGAGCTGGTTGTCGAGCTCGTCCAGGTGGCGCTGACTGTCCTCAAAACGCGCCTCCGCGTCTCTGCAATCAACAACAAGTGCTAAGTGTGTGGTTGTAGGAAGGACAGATTCGTGGGCACTTTCTTCCGAAAAAGGCTAAATCTGAAAATCTTGGTCATCTTGACACCCAAGGAATGTCAGTTGCGGTGATGGAAATATTTTTCATGTGGAATGAAAATGGGAAAACATGGAAAACACATCAGTGTTGCCATGGGAAGGGGCCGAGGGTCTGTTTGTGTGTGTGTGTGTGGGGGGGGGGGAGGGGGTCAAACTATTGATCTATTGGGGTGAATGAAGCTCAATTCATACTATCTTTGTTTTATACATGAAAAAAGGACAACGCAGTATCATTGTCTTCTCTTTGATATCTTTTTTAATGCTTAATAATAAATACAATATCAACTGGTTTCAGATGAAAGCGGATTAGACTTTACGTAATATTACTACGCGTCTAGTCCTCGGAGATTTAGGCCGCTTGTATCTGAAACCAGTTAATATTGTGTAGTTATTCGTGAGCTGGGAGAGTTACCTGAGAGTGTTCTCTTGAGTCTCGTTCTCCGCCTCGAGCGTCAGAACTCGCTCCTCGATCTCCGGGATGCGCTCCGCGTAGTCCTGGTTCTCCTGTGTCAGGTACGCGATCTGCAAAATACAGTGTTGTCGAAAAATTCACAGATCTGCAAAATAATACACTACATATATTTACCTAAATTGGTGAAGAACGACTAACTCCAAGAATGCTCAATGAAGAAGACTACTCTAAGTGATTCAATGACATTAACTTTTATTCTAGTACAAGGTCAACGTTTCGGTCCTTTCGGACCTTCTTCAGGACCAAGAATAAATACACATTAAAAAAAAAAGCTTTTTTATACTCCATATATTTACCTAGTATGGAGTCTCCATACTAAACCTAAATGGTTTCTAATTTACCGGGTGGAGATCACGGATGGTCGTAATCTCTACCCTACACAGAGTGGAGATAACGGGAAAAAAGTCCACCGGACTAGACTTTATATAATCTCCTAGCATTCGCTTGGATATTGCTAACTGTTTAATCCTCGGAGATAACAGCTTAAACCAGTTAATATTGTGTAATAATTATTCACTTAATACGAACCTGTTTTTATAAACGTATAGTCTCGAGATCGCTACCGAGAAGATTACGGATAGTCATAATCGGATAGTCGTAATCTCTTAGGGGATTACGAAAAAAAAAAAACCTTAAGAAAGTTTCTGATATAAATATCCACCATACTAATAAAAATGTAACCCGATGATATCATTCCTTTCTATCCTCACATTGTTCAAGTCTTATTCAATTGTCTTTATGATACCCTTATATCCAATTATCTTCTGTGACATTATCACGATCCTAAGTTTACTTTCAGTAAAGTGGGTGTTCCATTGAGACGGTGGAGGCGTCGAACAGACGACTTCCCTTCACCAGACAACGCCGGCTACTGTGTCCGGTATACAGTGGAGCAGTGTTATAGGAAGTCGGCGAAGACCAGCCGACGTCGGTATCACAAGCAGTAGTCCTGTCATATCAATGCGCGACCTAACCACACATTCTCTCGTCATTGCCATTTTGAATTGATTCTTGCGCAGAAAATAGTCTGAGTTTGTTTCACATATTCATGAAGATTTTAGAAGGTAGTATGTAAGTATAAAATCTAGGTAAATGTAGAATTACCTTTTATGATTATCTAAAATAGAAACAATACTACAAATTCAATTCTAAAAGATGAAAATCTAATAAATCAGTTTTCTTCTGATCTCTTCAAAAGTCGACCATACGACTTTGGTTGACACTATCACGGACATACAACTCAACATCATACATCGGATCCAGATCAGCCCAATGGACTACCCCTTTATAGCAGGCCATGGAGGAAGTTAACTTTACCTTGGCATTGTGGTGGTGGAGCTGGTAAGTGGCTGTTTCCAGCTGAGTCAGCAGTTTATGGTTCTGGCTGACCAGCTTGGCGTTCTCTTCTCTCACCAGGTGGAGCTTCCGGCGCAGAGTCTCGTTTTCGACCTGCGTGACGCTCTGGCCTGCTGCCAAGTCCAGCGGCTGAGGCAACACCGCCTTCGAATTCTGAAACCAAATAGAGTATATATATAGAGACAGAGTGAGTGGTGTGTGAACAAAAAGGGTATTACTATAGACCGTTGGGCGAATGTCTCACTTTTACAGACCAGGAGTACAAGATTTTTCACACGTCCCTCCGTACCACGTGACCATTATCATTCTGCTATTTAGTGAATCTTAAAATGGCGTTTTTAGTTATTTCCAGGTATATAATGATAAAGAGACAAAGTGAGTGTGACTGACTGATACCTCTTCCTTGTTGTTTTGGTTGGAAATAGTCAGCCCCACTAACCATGTCTCCATTTATTACTTACTATGTCTCCTTATTATTATTGAATACCTATCGCTGAACATCTATGAAATACTACCTGCTGCTAGGGGTGAAATATAAATAATGTTTGGGTGTATTGTGACGTGGTGAATGAGCCCGTAGTGAACGACTTCTAAGTACATAAAATGGCGGGTTCTTTTGTGGGGTATATATAACGAAAACACGGTGACTGAGCCTATAGGGCTGCCATTCTCGACTTTTCGTCCAATGAAATATTTTATGAGACAAAAGACCTCGAACAGCCATCCCTGTGGACTCAGTAACCACGTTTTCTCTTTTTATATACCTGGAATTCTTTGAATATGCCATTTTACAAGTTGCTTTATCAGTGTCTCAATAAGTCACATGGTGCAGGTGGTAGTACCATGAGAGAGTAGACAACATAACGAGAGCGAATGCTCTGAAAAAGAGCAAAAAGGAGGAATCACATGGGGACGAAAAAGTCTTCCTCATAAGTACATTCCGCCAGGGATACAAAACCCTACCATCGATCGTACAGAAAAATTGGGAGATACTCGGAAAATCGAGTTCCACCAAGAATCTATACGGATCCAGATTGATCAAAGGCTTCAGGAGACCAAAAAACTTGAGGGATCACCTAGTACGGGCAAGAACGGTATACCATCCGGACAAACCCGAAAAAACAAAAGAGGTATGGGACAATAAATGCACCAAGAAAGACTGCAAATATTGCCCATACATCAACAAGAGCAAGACCCTAGAGTCGAAAACCAAAGGCACCAAACACCGATGCAAAGATGAGGCAACGTGCAAAAGCTCGAATCTCATCTATTGCATTGAGTGCAAAAAATGTGGAGCACAATATGTGGGCCAAACAAAACGCAAGCTCAAAGACAGACTTGCGGAACACCTCAGGTTCATACGAAAAAAGGCGGGGACGAATGATGTCCCCAAACACTTCAACATGACAGGACATGATGGAGTGGAGGATGTACAAATATATGTGGTAGACTACATATACGAACATCCAGAGAGCAAACGTGCAAGCACCCTAAGAGACAAGATTGAGTACAACTGGATTCACCGTCTGAAGTGCCAAGCACCCAGGGGGCTCAACACAATGGATAGCAAATATGGATAAGAACTAACAATGCCATGTCAAAAAAATTTTCACTGATTTGACGTCTCCCCAATAGACCCGCAGAGGGTTGACGGGAGAAAACCCAACTCAGAAGAGGAAATTTTACACGATAATTACCACCTCTAGTTCACATATATCCATAGACGACTACCAGTGACCGATAATAGAACCAAGAACATGGCACAGCCTAAAAGAATCCACAATTAAGTTTGTGAATGGAGCAAACTGCCACATAGTGGAAGCCCCATACCCATTTGGCCGCCAACGGACGCTGTAAACACGCCTGACGAGACATATTCTGTCGAAACTAACGAGTAAGAACGGAGAACACCCAAAAAGATGCTCTCTGTAGATTCTATATACTTCAGAAGAACTCCTTCCTCCCACCACAGAGGGCAGGATCAGCAGGGAAAGTTAGTTCACTTTTTACACACTAGATGGCCGCACCGCTCTACCACAGAGTGGTGACGCCACCGCAAGTGTCAACAAAAGCCTGGAATAACAACTGCAAGGATTGGTTAACATACAGGTTCAAGTGCCTTTGTCTGTGTAAACAGCCAAAGAAAACGCTAGAACCAGGTCATCTGACCACCACCAACCAACCACGGTCAAGATCTGAAGAAGTCCGACGATATTTCGCAGGAACACGGCTGAAATCCGCGTTCGAATCGGTCACTTACTCGCTAGTCGCGTACAGCCCTGTCACGCAACCGTAGTACCATGTATAGTTTGTCAGACTGCGACGAACGGAATCCATACAGCTAGACAGTAAATGGAAGCGTCTATAGATAAGACACAGTTTACATACCAACCTACCAGAAATTCCAAAATCATATGCTTACATCTGCTTACATATAAAACGTGAAAAAAAAAATTTTAAATGGAAACATTTTTTCTTATCAGAAGTAGTTTATGAATCACCAATGCCTGCAGCCACTTGAAAACAGGCACAACTTGGGGCCTACAGTTGACCTCCAAGAGAAATAAAAGCTTTATTAGAAATCAAAAAGTCATGCTACAAGGAGAAGGTTGGCTGGAGGTGGCCGTTTGTTACTCACCCGCTTGGTGGGCGTGCTGGCGTAGGACGGGCCCGGGATACTAGACTCGGTGAGGTAGGACGGGTTACTACTACTCGACTGATTACTCCTCCCCGCCATGCCTCTCATGGCGCCCTCGTTACCATGGTGACGCGTGCTGCCCTTCTTTCTGCGACTACGCTGGCTGCCGCTGGAGGGCGACAGGTCGTCCAGGTTGAGAGGGGGCATGCACTCAGAGGTGGTGGAGGCCACGTCGGAGATGACATCCTCCCGCACCCTGCAACAACAGAGAAAAACAAGTTAACCCTATAACGGCAGCATGATGCCTCCAGGCATTCCTGTGACTACCACAGCACGATGCATCTAGGCATTCCTGTGGCTACTGCAGCATGATGCCTCCAGAAGTGGCTACTGCAGCATTATGCCCCAGGCATTTCTGTGGCTAGCGCGGCATGGTGTCTCTAGGTATTGCGGTGGCTACTGCAGAATGATGCCTCCAGGCATTCCTGTTGCTACTGCAGCATGGTGCCCCTAGGTATTTCTGTGGCTACCGCAGCATGATACCTCCAGGCATTATTGATGCATCACTGATACTCATATACAAAATTTGATAGAATAAAATTGTCTGAATTCTAAATTATTTGGAAAATGCATGAGGGGCATATGGGACTTTCATTTAGTCAAACAAAACATCATCAGTTACTCGGGTAGATTCCTCAAATCACATAACAAATCACGTGACATTTACTGCTTGCGGTGTAATGATGTGCAGGGGAATTGGGTGTTGCAGTGAAAGGGTAAACAAACACAGTAGAACTCTCAATCTAGGAAACCACAAAGTCTCCTGCTGTGAGCTGCACCTCTACATAAACAGAAGAGAGGCTTGTTTTCAGAACTGATCAGGGAGAAATCCCCACTCACGTGCATTGAGATGCCGGTCACCTGGTAAATTGAATGAGCCGACGTCTGCCAGACCCTATTTTCAGAGGAGTGAGCAGGTATGAGCACGTGGCCACACGCAGACCCGAGCCTTGTTGGACAGCAACGCTTTGAGATTATTGACACCCTGTTTCAAGATTATACAAGGACATTCACACATCTAGATTAAAAGTGATGGCTAGTGTTGTCCTAGGAATTAAAGTCGGGACAGAGGGGAAAAACGGAAATAAAAAGTTTTAAAAAAAAAGGCATTTGTATAATAATGTCATAACAGAAAAGTCAGAAATCAGTATCTATCCCAATTTCCCGTGATTGCCTATGTAGATAAAGCTAATGTTTGTTTGTTTGAGGTTTAACTTCCTAGGGGACCCTGAGGGTATATAGGGACCACAAAGCTAATGTCAATTGGCCTATTCATCTATTGGGTTTGGATAAATTAGACAAAATATTACATCTACTCATTTGGCATTAGAATGGATCACAGGGATCCAGTTTTTACTGGTAATTTACAATATTCAAAAAGATACCAGGTGGCACACCCTGAATTGTTCGATTGTATGAACCAGGAACAGTTTTTGTTATTTTGTTTGGGTACTTTAACGTCCAATATGTTCTATTGGACTTACATTGGGTTTGACCAAATCTATGAGATGAATTTAGGTAGGAATCTCACCCCTACATATTTACCAAGATGAGACTTCATTTACTTCCCACACCACATAGTCAAGGTATGAGAAGGATTGGCTTTTGATATAGAAGTAAATCTACCAATGTTGGAGGTGAATCAGAAAAGTGGCTGCAGTGGGACTCAAATTCACAAGTCTGATATCCTTGTGATTACAAGTCCAGTGCTCTTTACCAATTAGCTAACTCCCCATCCTGGTGCATGCAAGCATATCTGGCCTGCACCACACGGAGACAAGGCAACCAAGTGGGTGAACAGTTTGTACTTCTATTTGCCAGTCCAAACAGCTCTGGACAAAAGCTGTCCAAACAGCTCAAAAGTCCCCTGTGTCCATTGGCTTGCTTTACCACTGAGTAACTACCGCCACAGTGGACCACAGGTCAAAAGCAACATCCTAGCAAACCTACTGCACTTCCCTTTACTCTCTGCCGATGCTCCAGGATCGGCAAATACTTATCCCGACGTCACTAGGGGGAGGGGTGTATTTACAAATCAGGGTGTTAGTAGCAATTATCAGATTAGATGCCAGGTCGGTTTTCCCTTTAACACATATAGTTGTACACTTTTTTTTTTGGGCGTGAGTCCTACCGCACATATAGTTGTACACCTTCAGATATTTTAGATTAATAAAAAGATTACCTGTAATCACCATTCGAAGTACAATTTGGACAGGCAGAGCTCGGCCATACAACAGTATGGCACACAGTGCGGTACATCAGTTTTACGATATAGGGAGCAGACTTCAGTAAGTATAAGAACAATGAACACAGGTGTATAATAAACTATAATGCGAACTAATATTCCTCCACCCTAAACCTGTTTTCTGATAATACTTCATGATTTTTAACAAACCCTTCTCTTTACTAAATCATTCTTCAAACAAACACCTGAGAGGTGTAGGGACTACATTCCTTTACTGAATCTTATCTCTTACAGTATCTTGCTCGAGCAAGCTATCAACAGAAGGTCTAAGGTTTAACCACTGGCACGTGCACTCTCACAGTATGATAGAGGCTTCCATACATCACACCCAGTCGCCATGTGAAAACATGGCAGACAGTTGGTGTAATCACAGCAAGCTTCTCGGCGCCTCACGGTGGGATACAGGACATCATACGCCACGAGTAACGAGTTCCGGGTCCAGTCACCAGAGGCCGCCACCTGTAGGAAATTACTATGCACAGTTCATAACGAGGCTCCCACGTGGGCGTGAGTCCTAACGCCGACAGGTGGCGCCTGAATCAACTGGCCTCACTAAGCTGGGCCCTGGCGTGTTGGTATAGTGTTGTAAATAAACACATTATGAGGCTGGGTACCAGTCTGGTATAGAGATGCTCAGGAGACGCTCTTCAGTCCGATGAATGCTCGACCACACGAATATACACCTTGCACAGCTTGGTAAACAAGTCTGTATAAACGCAAAAAGAATGAGACCTCCTACATAGAGTAAACACGCTTATAAATCTATTTCGAGAGCACGCCTGGGAAGCAAGAGCCTTCTGAGCACAGCCGAAAAACGATACACGCTTTATAAACTCTAATCGAAATATATGTGACTAGAATAATAAACCATGACTAACTATTTATAAAATCAGAAAATCCTTCATTATCTCATAAAACCGATACTATGTTGATAATATTTTTCAACCCATGTGAACCTTAATGTTATACTTCCATTTTTAGACTACTGGTATTGTGTCTACATGCCTGGTATGAAGAAGCATTAAATTATTCACAACTCTATAGTAAGTAGGCATGGAGATCTGTAGCCGCTAAAAATATGCCATTAGATTTGGCTGTGGAGTAATTTCGCAAATTATCAAAGCCAAGTGTGATTACATAGCAGACCAAAACGAATACCACATTTTCAGCGACTACGGATCAAGCGAAATTCAGATTTTATCTCGTCCCTATCAATGACTGATTAGCTAACTTTTGTGACGTCATCGCCCATTGACTATATATTTTTTTTTTTACAACAGGCCTACTCCATGGGCGTTGAGTACGAGTTTCCAATGTTAAGTCTATGTGGGAAAAGTCCAGGGGTGAGACATTGAGAAGGTGGGCCAACTAACCCAGATGACTGGTAGATCAATTATGAAATATAAATCTGCAACTCAGATGTACACGCACACAACTCACAAACTAAATAAGTCAAATAAGTACATACTTATCAAAACACAGACCTTCACTAATTAGGCCCACTTAGGGGAACAACTAAAATAATTTCTTCACGACCTTACTTTTCTTTACACCTCTACTCATTAAACATGATAACAATCCTGATGAAAATAAAATGCCTGGTCTTGCGTGAATCTTTGCACTCACTTCGGACTGCATTAACTCAATGAGTGCCCCTTGAACTCTGTAAGACTGTCCGGTTTTTGTCCGTGTCTTTTGGTATGTACAGGCCGCCTTATTGCGCTGACTGTCTAAGCGGGATGGGGTACAAATGGACGGTGACAGTTCAATCTATTCGTACCACGCCACAGATAATAATAACACTAGGCCAGGCATCTGGTGTCTCACGAGGACGTCCTCACCCATAGGTCACGTCCTACACCTACCTACCAACGTGCAATTAGGGGATCCAGATGTGCACGATACCAGTGGGTTTGGAAATTGAGAATACATCTACTCATGAGTAAGGTTATGTAGGTGTTATCATGAGAATTAGGATTAGGATTATCATTATTGTTATTATGACTATTGTGATTATTATTATATCAAATGTTGTTATTATCATTATCATTAAACACAAAACGGGAAATTGGATACCATTGGGTTTGGAAAGTGAAAACACATTTATTTATGATAAATAAGGTTTATGCTATTGTTTGCATTACCATTAATATCAATATTATATTGAATACAACTACTATTATCATTATAATCATTATCACTATTACTATCAAACATAAAAAAATTAAAGGTGACTCTAGTCAATATCAATTCGACTAAATATACAAATATATTTACAAACAAATCTTACCGATCAGAATGAATGAGAACTCCAATAGAGTTGACATTCCGGAGGTGTTGCTCAGAGCTACTCTCACTATCAGTACACTATCTACACGGGTGACTCACGGTGAGATAACATGCAAACGCCCAACACTCCATAGAAACTACATCATCCAACATCTGCAAATCTAGATACCATCTTGCGCAAAGTATTCTTTAACATTGCCACTGTAAACTTTCTTTTTTGGGGGTGGGGGAATGAAGGACAAAGTCTCATAGCTCACTCTTATTGAGGATTTTAGTTGGCGTGAGAGAGGTTTAATGTATAACTTTGTTTTATATGAGATAGATAATATCATACACTGGAAATGAAAAAAAAGGATTTCAATGGAAAAGTGGAAAAGTGATATCCCTGGTTATAGAGGTATTCCTTGATATTTAATTCACTATTTGCTGTTACTTGAAATTTGGATATCAGACTTGCCAGTGAGGTTTAGGGGGAAAACCCCGGAAAATGTCTGAATCCTGATTATATTCACTATCTCTAATGTGATCAAGATTTATTATTCTAGCATCCCCCCGTATCTCCGGAGATAACCGGAAAAATCACACCTCTGAGAAATACACCTATGATTTGAAATAAATATGAAGACATATATAGTCTCATATGAAGATCTCATTTCGAGAAAACCAATCTGTATTTATTCTGAACGTTGACAGCAACAGGCCTGTCTATCCCCCTGACTGGCCACAGATGCTGTCAGTCAGCCTGCAAATGTCGAGAGAGTAGAGGTTAAATGGAGGTCATTGCCGCCTCCTGAAGCGTAAGACATAAAACCGTTGACCTCTCAAGCTTGGCAAATTGACCACCCAGTGAACCTCCTCAAATAGGTTTATTTACTCATAGTTTTGTCCTCTTTCATTACTCTTTAATGTGGACGTTTACATGTACATTGTGGCATCAACATAAGAACGCTACCTAACATAAAATGACTTAATTCCTGTTTGATATTGAACGTTCGAAACTTCTATGTATCATAGTATCTAGCTCTAGTATTTTTACTTTCTGACTATCACAAAACACTTAACTCTCTCGTTCCCCGGGAGTCATTTAATCGAGTAAATAATGGTATGCAAAGAAAAATTCAGTCAATGTGATTTTGCATGACATATAACTCAGTTGACACTCTCTGCTTCTGTTAAAAAAAGTGCAAATTTGTGTAACTCCTTGACAGCTACTCAGCCGGCTCCTATTTGAGGTTACTTTGTTGTGCATACAATTCCAGCCTGTGGCAACATGGAAATGGGCACAGCTTAAGCCTACTGTTTACCTCCAGCTTAAATAAAGGCTTTTGAAAAAATCGAATTAGTTCAAGACAAAATAATCCAATATATGAGTGGGTTTAGTTTGTTAAAACGTGTATTCCCGCTTTAGCACTGTTTACGTCTTTTTCTGACAAAAGATGCCCTGGGTATTGTGTATTTTCGTTCACATAAAAAAAAACAGTATTTATACCGAACGGGTTACTAGTTTTGATTTGTTTGCTGGACGAGGCTGAAATGTCTCCAGGAAGATGCTTCCTTGAAGTGAGAGCGAAAAACGTCCTCAACCATCGCCGTAACCATGGCGTGCTCATAACTGTGAGCTCACTGAAAGTATGGTGACAGCTATAGTTACAACAACAAAAATAGTTTTGATTTGTTGTGCTGTTTTTATCCGGGGATGGGCAGGTTCTTGTTGTTTTTTAAGGGGGTCGGGGGAGGGGGTTGATGGAGGCGGGAGGCCCGCGCCACATTCGGTGAGGGGTGTTAAAAAGTGTGGCCCGTATTTGAGTGGTAACCAGCTGTAGGTAGCTCACCACTGCGTAACAGCTAACAGACAGCTTTGTAACAGCTCACATCTGCTGTTACAGTCCCTCCACACTGTTACTTGTATTTTTTACGTGCAGAAATCTTTCCAGATTGATGATGCCCTTGATGAAAAGAAGTTACTGGGTGAAATGACAATCAACAAGTCACTGTGTCTTGTAATCCCGAGGATATCAACAATTTTACCACGAAATCTATGGAAAATATATGCAATCCCATTCCATTATCGTATCCCTGATACACCATAGGCTTAATATTATATTAATTTGAGTAAAATGTTTTTATGCAACTTTTTATCCAGTCTAAAATTGTGGGGATGGAGTAAGGTAGAAACTATACGAACCTTGGTGAGAATCAACTCGGTCAGCACTGATACTGTCTTTACTCTTAATATCCATGGTATACAAATTACCCATTGAGGATGTCTGGGGACTCAGTAAACCACTACTCATTATTTAAAAACTGTTAGATACCATAACAATGGTATATGGATTAAAATCCGTAGTATACGACCTGAAAGCCATTGTATATCATTAGTATATGGAAAAATAGTTCAATTGTAATATAGAGCAAAAAAGGCTCGAGGTTGACGCTGACGCTCGTGTATTACGATGCGTCAACCTCTCACGGTTTACGGCCGCCTATCGACAAAACCATCGATTATTGTCTATAGCTACCGCCTCGTGAAGATCACTTCATGAACGGGCCTTGTTGAATAAATCTTAATTGATTCTCATCTAGGGCTGTTCTACTACTTATTTCATCTACTAACGCTGCACATGATGCTTACTCACCCAATCTCTTGCCGGGATGTGGCCAGCAATACGCAATTAAAGATATTCCACACACTAAGTACTGCACCTGCCCAGAACTCAAAGGTCCGGTCTAGCGAATATCGCTGAAGATTATTGTTACTATAGCAACACTATCTGGATCCAAGAGATCTCACCATGGCAACGGGCACTTCAGGCTTTCTCCACTGAGCTCTGGCCAGCAGGAAGTTCCTACAATGCACGCCCTTCTCCTTATGCAGTAAATATTTAAACGTACGATCCCAACGCTCAGTTACCATAGCGACGATACATTCGTCATGGCATATTTCTACCACTACCAGGCACGGTGGCATATATCCTATCTCAGAAGCTGTGCGTTTGTTTGTTTGCTTCGTTTTATCAGGGAAAACAGCGGCGGGCGCCCTGAGAACACGTCCCAGATGCGTCGACAGTCATGCGGGGAGGTGAAGGGATCTGTACAGAGATCGGTACAGACAGCAAACCTTGTCTAGGGTTCCCGGCGGCACGAAACACACCCTCACAGAACTATAACTCGGCATGCCCCACTTTACACCGTGATTCTCCCAAGTCCCGCCTGTGCACTCCCCTACTCCGTTGCCATAGAAACAAAGGGGGTGAGGAAAAAACAACACAAGTAAATGTGTTCCAGGTTTGCAGTAATGAACTTACTGTTAGATCCAGCGCAGCTGTTGGTGTATGAGGTAGTCCAGTTAAGTGTATGTGTACATATACCTGTAGAAGAGCTCGAGGTCCCTGCATGGAGCAATAACTGGGAGCTAGTCTGAGCGGCTCCGAGCTGCTCGCGATAAGTGGAGTCGGGGCGGCCGGACGGGAGAGCTACTCGTGTGGGTGATGGTGGTGTGGGGGAGGCGAAGGCGGGGCGGGGTTGAGTGGGCAGGCCCTTGGCTAACACTCACAGAACGTTGAAGGACCAAGGCGTGATTTGGACTTGAGCAAGTCCCGCCCACCGCTACCCGCAACCCCAGTTCGACCCACACCTGGCTCACACACGTCCACTCCACCCTGGAGGAGACGTTACAGGCACGCGTAGTGATGGGGGGGGGGGGGGGGTAGAGCTACTCTCCCAGCAGAGTTTGCAGCAACTTTGATACATTTTTTTTCCTTTTTGGTGATCTGTCAAGGACTGAACCCACTGAGCTCTCAACACACTACAACAAGCCTTCTGATGAATCATCACAGGATTTTTCAACTTTCCGATACAGCGACAATGCGGTTATTTAGTTTCACGCTCTGACACTCTATGACACTGAATTTTTCAACCTTCCGACAAAGCTAAGATGTGGGAATTTTTATTCACAGGTATGTCATAACCATGTCAGAGTGTGTCGTAAGCAGTGGGTGCCCGGCTTCATTCAACAAATAGTGGCAACTGAGTTTGCAGAAGCTTTGATATATAATTTTGTCTATCTTCCTGGTGATCTGTCAAGCCAGCATAATCAGGGATGTCAGTTGGGGTCATGAAAAAAATAAGAAATATTTTTCATGTGCAATTTACTGCCTCAGAAATACTGAGAAAACATTTAAAAAAAACATCGTTATTTGCCTTGGAATGGGGATGTGGGGTATGGGGACAAACTGTTAATTTGTATGAATGAGGCCCGATTTATACTCTTCGTTTTACACACACACAAATAATTTTTAAACTGAAAACGAAAACAATGACTCCCTTGGAAAAGAGGAAAACTGCCATCTCTGTATAATTCATCAAATTGCAGCAGCTGAATAACACAGTCATCGCAAAACAGTATTCATAAGACAGGTCCACCATTTCAGGGATGTCAGTTAGAGTGAAAGAATAGTTGAAATATTTTCCATGTGCTATTTCTTGCCTCTGAGAGACTAAGAAAACGTGGAAAATATGTCAGTGTTAGCTCCGGTGTGGGACTGAGGGTCTGTGGGGACCTCTAATGATATTGTACCACATGTAAGGTGCTGGATTGTGGGCACGGGTTGGACCTAAAATAAACCAGATTGTTCAAACCACTGTTTTATTGATGTGAATGAGGCTCAGTTGACATCATCTTTGTTTTACATAAGGAAAATATTTTTTGTACTGAAAATGAAAAGGTGGATGTCCATGGAAAAATGGAAAAGGGTTAGCTCTGATATTCCCATCCACCATATGTGCAACCCCTTGGTCAGCACTATAAGTCAACAACCCTTACTGATGCTCGGCCGACTAGGTTAGCTCACCAACTTACGCTAGAACCCATAATTTAGTGTAATTTCCACCAGAACATCTGCACACTAGTGATTACTAGTGTGGACTCAATATAATCCATGGGTTTATCTCATCTACGAGGCTCTAAATATATCTGGTCTACCAGTTTTCCTTAAGGGTCCTTCCTTAATGAAAGATCGATAAAGGTGATATACATTGCTGTTGTCGCTTGTGTCATTCTAACCAGTCGAGCACTCCCGCTTCCAGGTAGCTTTTACTCAGTGACATGGTCGAGACTTGTGATTAGATACCTTGTACTAAACAGGAGTGGGATGCTATGTTGTTGAAAGTGTGAGGCACACTGTGGGAACTTCGATATTTCCTGTCCAATGACTCCAGGAGTGACTGCCTGAAGAGCAGCCTCCACTCAACTTTGCTCCAGACCATCAAACTAAACTTTTCTCAGGGATTTTTTTATTGGCCATGGAATATGGCTGGGGTGTATGGGGAGGTTTGAACGGTTAGATTAGTTCTATCGTTAGATCACATACAAAAACACAACAAAAAAAAGCAAAATGAAGCAGACCACGATGAACATATAAATGAACTTGTTGATAGAAGGAAAAGTGACTCATGTAATCCTAATATGTATATGAAGTGAATAAAACGTATGAGTGGTTTGAGGTCACCTTAACATGATTTCAGATCATAATGATTCTCTTGGTAGATATTTAAACTCGATAACCTTGATTAAGTCCATGTGAATGACGAAACGTCGCTTCTTATGATAAAGCCACCACTGATAAGATATCCTTGGTAGCTGTGCTGTTTTCTACTCATCTATACATATGTTTCTGTGATATAGAAATTCCTCGTAATGATTAAAGCCCCTACTGGTGAGCAGTAGTCTCACCTACCAGTGGCTATTTCCTGGAGGTTGTTGGTAAATTTCCAGGCAGTTCAGCTGGGCCTGGCACCTAGCATCTCTTACTCTAGGCGAGCATCAAGTCGGCCCACACTCCTTGTCTATGCCCCAGCCTTCCCTCCGCTAAGTGCCCCTTTTAAGGAGGGCTCTGGCCTCGGGAACGACTTGGGGGATGTGTGCGCTGCCAGGCCCTCCTGTCATGGCCAAGTGCGCGGTAGAGTTGCCAGACGCCTGAGATATGAAGGGTTACCCAAATAAGTGTGTTGAACCCTTTCATGGTGAGTGCCTGCTGCATGCTCACACTCACATGGCCGAGCATTAGTGTCAGTGATTTCTGCTAATGACCGATGCTTCACCAGTCAACTGTAACAACTATATGTCACTGTCACGTGACTTGACACGTAATGCCTTGATCATTGGTACTATTTTTCATTGCGCCTACAATTTCTTTGTTCTTCATAAAAATGATGTTATACCTACTTTCAGGGGAATTTTCATGTTTGTTGATCCATCATTTCTTAGTCTATTACATCAATACAATGGTTATGTAAATCTATGAAAATGATGCAGCCAGGCATCTTTCGGTATTCCAGTGGGAATGCCATCAAGCATCACTCGGGCTGATAGGGTTAAACGATGTTGATCTGTGCATATTCAAAGAGCAGTAACTATGCCGCTATACAACAAAGTCATGGTTATAATATGAGATATGAGTAGGTGATCACAGAAACGTTATCTTATATCTGTGCCGTGTAATTTTAGTGAAGGAGCCCAGCTACTAACGTTATCAATGATTTATACGAGCTATAATATATTATCTCCTTTTTGGGTTATTTTTATCATTGAGAGGTACTTATCCTACTAAGGATTTGTTTGATAATATGACCATTTTTTCTCGTCTTCTATTCTTCAAGCTTACTGCCTGATGTAAGTTATTCTAGGCTCTCGGAACCAAAGACATCTTCCGAAATCCAGGATTTAATTTCTTTGTTCTAGAATCTGTTTCAGGTGATCTAATTTTTAAACGCCTCAAACAGTTGGTAAATATCGACAACACCCACTTGTTTCAAAAGAAAAGAGGCCAATTAGTGTATTGATATGATATAATTCAGAAGCCAATAGTTAACAGGATGGTAAAAAGGGAACGCCCACATAATTCATTGGAGATTCTATATTGATTATTTGTTTAAAATGCCACTGTCTTAATGATAAATATTCCAGAACTTCAGTTTCCTTTTAGTGAGCAGACAGCTAGTCCCACCACAATAGGCCCAGGTCTGCACACCGGCTGGTAATTCTACTGTTTACAGCTTTATTTATAAAGTAAACACTAAATAACCAAGGTAATTCATGACCTCACAGATAAGGGAGCGTTCATTATATATGACAGGTAAGGGGCGTGGGTTTTTCTCGGCGAATCCTTGAAAATGAAGTGCCCCCCCCCCCCCTCCTCCTCATGAATACCCCAAAACGAAATCCCCTCCCCCCAAAGCAAATACTCCCACATGAACCCCCCCCCCCCCCCTCCCGGTTGTAACTAATGAACAATCTCTAATAATATTCTATTAACATTTTAGGTAATACTTAAGGTATGCTCGTTCGAGAAACACTAGTTGTACTAAAATGCAAACACAAGATCAATATTCATATCTGTATATGTATGGCAAACTAGGGTCTGGACTTTACCAATCGGGTCAAATATTTGCAAAGACTTATCCGCTTTCGACATCCTCGACCAGGGTCCCCACCTGGCCACAGGTGTCGGGGGCTCATCAGTGCCCTCCTGCTGCTTGTGTATATAACATCGTTAAGCCAAGCGTTCCCGCCAGGGTTAAATAGCCAAACCAACCTGTCTGCCAAACGTGCTGCTATTGTAGCAGTGGTCTGGCGCCGTGTTAAGTCTCAGTAATTTTCACTCAGTTTGGGAGTAAATACTATAGAGGAAAACTAAGAAAGTTTACGGTCAAAGCTCGTAGCCCATCGAGTTTGAATAGCGTAGTAATTCACAAGGCAAAGCCGCGTGAATTATGGAGCGAATGAAATAAGATGGGATCAAGCTCTGACTATGAGCTTAAATTGGTTTCTGAATGTATCTCACCCCTCAAATTGAGTAATTGGCAAACACTTGTGACATAATCCCCATTTGAGGTGGGTTTTTTTTTTTAAATACTCCATTGGCATTGAGTACGAGTTAAAATCTGAAGTCTAGGGGGAAAGAATACCAGGGCTGATATATACACATTTATCTAACCCCTGGTACTTTTTCCATAGACCCAACATTGGGAAGTTGTCATAAACATTAGCCAATTAGACAGTGATAGCAGTTAGATAAAATCTGAACTGCACTCGATCTATAGCCACTAGAAATATGCCATTCGTTTTGGTTTGCTACATAATCTTACTCGGCTTTGCCTTGTGAGATTATTCCACAACCAAAACTCATGGCATATTTTCAGTGACATTGACATGCCGACTCTGCCTGATTACACCCTTGCCTGGCGAATCCATTGGAACGGTGAGAATCGGGGATATATTTGTTGATGTACGCACTTCATAGACCAGATCACACCTGTTCCCGATGATTGTTTGTCTGGGTAGTTTAATGTCTAATATATGTTCTATTAGACTTACTGTGGGTTTGACCGAATCTATGAGATGAATTCAGGTAGAAATCTCACTCCATTGATAATTGGACATTACTAGGATTTTTTCGGGGGAAATCGGTGAAATCGGCGAAAATCGGCCGCGGTTTCCCAGAAGGGAGAAGTTTTTTTTCCATATTACTAGCATGGGGGTAATGACCGATTATAATCGGCATCAATGTTCCGATTATAACCACTGATCGGATCGGTTAGAATCGGTGACATATGTCGATGTCTTTTAATCTGTTGGTGTATATATATCAACTATTCCTGGTGTTAACCACCGGAACTAACAATTCCAATTTCTACAAAAGCAGTTCCTCCATTTGGCCATGGATAATGTTATGATTACCTGAAGAATCCAAAAGATTAAAACAATCACTATAGATGAGTTTCTTTAGACCAAACAAGCGTTTTCTCTTTGAAATCTCACCTACCCCAACCCCTTTCTCTAGCACTTGGAGTTGGACAGCTTCTAGGGGACACCCCCCTCCCCCTCCCGATTTCTGATACTAATCCATGCAGATTATTTTGTGCGTCTTGTTGACAACATTTTTAAAATCAAAACTTTTGCCGTGTAGAATCAGCCTTGAAGTATGCCAACCCAAGATGACATGATCCTTACATCATGGATGGAATAGGTCTGGTGGAACTTTATTGGGCCGTCTTACCGTGATATGATAAAACATTATATTATATTATAACTGGTGGAACTTTATTGGGCCGTCTCACCGGAACGATCCAACACAGCCTTCCTCTTATTCCTCATGACCATCATCATCCTTCTATTTTGTACTTACTGATTACCATTTACTCTTTTACACCATTTGTATGTCAATCAGTTAATCAATTAATTAATTAGCTCTAATTATTATCACCTCTTGTAATTTACATGTGATTTGGTTATTGACTATATTGACTTTGTAAACAGTCCGGATTTTGTATTATACTTATAATGGAAGACCACCTACTTTAAGGTGAATTATAGGTGAAATAAAAAAAATATATATAAAAAAAAAAGGAAACGCGATTCATCGCGATCTAGCGAGCCACTGACCTCATGTACTTAATATATATGGAACAGAGCTAATATTGTTAGTTCATCAAAAAGTCACCACTATTTGTTGGTCAATCCTAGGACTCTGGCCTTAGTGCAAGGCTGTTGTTATGCACAAGATATGACTGCTCGGTGATACTAGGGTATTGTAATAACGACCCTGAGCTCGATAGTTGGTCTATGTCTCTCTCTTTTTCTACAGATAGAGATAGGTGTGTGATGCCATGCTTGCTAATGTGTTATTGTATAGCCGTTTGTGGTATTACAACAACCTAAAACGTATTTAGAGTATACTGAGGCAATATATGTGTAACCCACCAAATATAAGCTGGAATACAATAGAATACGATGCAATTGCTGAACTTCCTCTGAAGATAATCTAAACAGTATTATAAATGAAATGAACTCCATCATCGAATGATCGAATGTTAAAGAAACGTTGCTATGAAATTGTTTGACCAACTCGGCCACGGTATCTATGATCATGAAGCCAGATTCACTTCAAGCAAAGCAGAAAGAGTCTATTCACACCCCCAACTCAAGATTACAGTAAAATGTCTGCTGTAAATCGGAATGAAGAGTTTCCCTCAATTATTAAGTTGAACGTTAATGTATTTGTAGTCGTTACTTCACAATTGGGCCTAATCATTTTATAAATATGTGCCTGTGTCCTCAGAAAGACACAGGCTGATCGCAAATGTCTATTTTGTAACCAAATAAATGTTTCCCTCTGGGTTATATGGTCAAAAACACTAAATGAGTCATGTCATAAGTGTTTGATGGAGACAAATGTAAGCGAGGCGACTCAGGCGAGTTACTCGCGATGAAGCTCGACTGAAGACCTATCTTAGTATCTAGATCTAGATCTATATCATCTATACTGTAGTCTTCCTATACCGGTATGCAATCACAATGTTCACATTAAAGTTGGTTTAACTTACCCATTTTCAAAAGCGTGCAGACTTTGCAAGTTTTGTTGTGTTTGTTGAAGTCTTTTTCTGAGATCCTGAACGTTCTTGAAGAGAAGGTCTTCCTCTCTACCTGACATGTCTGAGCTTTGTGTTGTCCCAGGAAGCACCCTTGCTCTCACAAGTCTGTTGTCAGTGGTGGCCTGTGACTCGCTGCACCAAATTTGGCTCGAGACCCGAGACAGTACTCATTCATGAACTCGCGGGTGCAGCGTCCGATTCTAACATACGTTCTCAATACCATTACTAGCCAAAAAGATGATCTAGGACTTAAAAGAACCCATAATATAATGTTTTATCACATCTGAATTTATCTTTTAACACTTTTATCACCCGAAGAAGTGAGTCTCTGACAAGTTCTGCTCACGATCGGGCATGTTGTTGATGTGTACCGCCAATCGTGGCGATTGAACAAAGTTTTGTCGCAAATTTGAGAATGGTTATTCTTTTTATTCAATTCTTTAGAATTTTCTATAAAATCTTTCTGATATATTTAATATGGTGCAAATTGATTGTCCTAATGAAAAGTAAAAGTTATTTGCAAACAAAATGTCGTAAAATTTTGACTACCGTGATTCGGCAACGAGAAAGGGTCTTTTCCGGTGTAGAAGTCAACCCCTAGCCGAGGCTATCAAGGAGAGGACGGAAAGTCCAAAATAATTTACAATGGTAAGTCCTAACAAGCTAAAATAACAAATGGATTCAATGGATAACTTATTTTTCTACAGGTTACAATTATAATTAAACCGATGTTGTGCACCAATTACTCAGATGATACTTGATTTTAGGAGGCATGTCAACCGACAAGTGATGTGATGGCCGGCTGAGTTGTCAGTCCTTCCGGATGTTGTGTCCGCTCTGTGTTTACTGTTTGAAATCTATTCATTCCCGTCCAGAGCATTAGTATTAAATCATACATAAATTGAATTGTACATCAATAGTTATGGTATTTGCTACGTCCATACTTTAACAACATTCTTAATGGGAGTGGTTTCTGTAATGACACTGTTGACAGCTGTCACAACGATGACAACTCTAGCCTGTTTGGGACTACAACACGTGCAAATCCCATGTCTCCGGTGGATATTCATTATTCGACAAAATGCCAGCATATTTTTGATTATCCCTTGATCTCCTATTATCGTTCATGATGTCAAATGCAAAATATTTACCCAGTATCTCCCTGTTGTGCCTTAGTGGCAGGGCGGGTTTTACTGGCTATGAGTGAAATGTGACTGAGGGTTTTTGGCTGCAAACCGCAGAAGTCCCAACACGTACACAATGTACATGTTACGTTTCGAGCAGATCTACGTTTCATCTTGGTATTCCTCTTGCATTTATGACAAACCTATGGAACTAATGTAATAGACCTATCCAGTTAAATTATGCATCATGTCCAGCCAATAAACCAAAATATGTCGTCAATACACCAAAATATAACGTGAAATAACCAATGATATTTTATTGTTGTAGGGGTTCGTTAAAGTTGTGAAGAACAAGGCATACTTCAAGAGATTCCAGGTGAAGTTCAGGAGGAGGCGTGGTAAGTTATTGTTTCTTATACTTTATAATAGCTTTGGATTCCATTGATTTGAAAATGTTACACGTATATGAATTGGCTTTGTTTTTTAAGTTAAGTATTTTAGCATCTGATCTGACTCTTTAACCAAAATTAATTGGTAAGGTGAGCCAATTTGGATTCATGCATCAAGGCCTGATCTTCGCAAGCTGGGAGTTGAGCAAAGGCTAGCAGTTCAGGTTAAATCACTTAAATCCAACATGATTCTCAGAGGGGGCCTTTCAGATTTTTAGAAGGAAACACTAGTTGCAAAACATTTTATGCCATAACCCCTTGAATAGTCACTCGATGGCGTCATTTTTTATTAGGGGTCGGATAAATAACTAACTGCTCAGTATTTGGAGGAAATAAAACAGCCATAGACTGAATTCTAAATCTAATCACCCATGTATGTATACATGTCTGATGTTTGACTTGTCGACTTTCCAGAGGGTAAAACTGACTACTATGCACGCAAACGCCTGGTTGCCCAAGACAAAAACAAATACAACACCCCAAAATACAGGTTGATCGTCCGCTTCACAAACAAGGACATCACCTGTCAGATAGCGTACGCAACGCTGGAGGGAGACATAATCATTTGCGCTGCTTATGCTCATGAGCTTCCCCGCTATGGCGTGAAGGTCGGGCTGACAAACTACGCCGCTGCTTACTGCACAGGACTTCTGATTGCCCGTAGAGTAAGTATACAATACTCAATATATGACCATATTCCGTAAGGTTACTTCCTAATTATCGAGGGTACTGCTTTTTTATGCGTTAATTCATGTGGATAAAAACAATATTCATCTTTGTAGAGTATAGCTGTAGGGAAGTAGTCTCTACGCTGAAGAAGCTGTTATGATCTTTTTACAGTTATAACGTAAAAACCTTCCATATTCTATTACATATAATGCGTGTCTTAATTTGGTCCTTAGTAGTTTCTTCCTCTTCGGACTATGTGTACGGCACGAACAGTAACCTTTTAGGCTTGCTGGTAGTTTTTGTGTGTTAACACAAGGAATAGCAACCTTGAAGGACAGTTTTTATGAAACTTGTTAAATTATAGAACGTGTATTGGAAAATGAAGGGAAAATAATACCTTTTCAAAATTAGCCTTTCACAGTCTCTTTCCAAACCCCACCCCACCCCCTCCAGTTTTAGATATGGATATTGGTCTCCATCATCCTTCAAAACGTTGAACGTGTCTTAATTTGGTCCTTAGTAGTTTCTTCCTCTTCGGACTATGTGTACGGCACGAACAGTAACCTTTTAGGCTTGCTGGTAGTCTTTGTGTGTTAACACAAGGAATAGCAACCTTGAAGGACAGTTTTTATGAAACTTGTTAAATTATAGAAACATGTATTGGAAACTGAAGGAAAAATAATACTAACTTTTCAAAATTGGCCTTTCATAGTCTCTCTCTCTCTTTCCCCCTCCCCCCCCCCCCCCCCCCCTCCAGTTTTAATTTAATATTGGTCTCCATCCTTCAATACTTTGAACGTGTCTTAATTTGGTCCTTAGTAGTTTCTCCTACTTTGGACTATGTGTACGGCACAAACAGTAACCTTTTGGGCTTGCTGGTAATCTTGCTGTGTTAATGCAAGGAATAGCAACCTTGAAGAACAGTTTTTATAAAACATTAAATTCTTGAAAAATATATAGGAAACGGGAGGAAGGCCCATTTTACTCGAAATTGGTCTTGATTAGTCCTCTTACTTGGGACTTGGATGAAATTCAACGGTTTGAAACGTATATTTTCCGTAATTGTATCATTACAAGTCTGATGATTGTGAACTGTACTAACGTAAATTAAAATTAAACAAACTGACGTAAATTGGATTGGGAAAAGTAGAGAAACATTAACACAATATATGTTTATATCCAGTAGGCTACAAGGTGTGATTGGTTTGATGAATGTCTTCGAATCCCTGATGTATTTCCCCGAGTAATTGTATTTATCAAATCAAGGGCTTAGAGACGCACGAGGAATATCGTTTGTCCATCCAGTCATTCATGTGAAATGCCACAATATTCTTCCATGTGTATCTCCGTCCTTCAGTTGCGTGTGCATATTACAACACTTATACTTGGTAGGATGTGCCCAAGAAGAACTGCAATTATGACAGGGATGCAAGTTCGCCGACAATTAACGGAAATCAGAAATTTCTACATCTTGAAATATGATCATTAACAAAGTATGAAAATCATAAAATAAAACTGAATTCCTAGAAGTGACAGGCAGCAGGCTCTCACCAATGGCCTATAAACCTCCAGTCACTGAGTCAGTACTTTGGCGGCAGATAAACGCGCCAAGGGCCGTTGACACTGCCGTCAAGTGCCGAAATTTGTTTGACGGCAGGGGGGGGGGGGGGGTTCCACACCCCCCCCCCCCCCCCCCCCCCCGAATACGCCCCAGTTTTTTTTGTGTTTTTGTTTCCGACTTCTTCATCAGTCCCAACTTTCATCCCTGTTATGAAAGCAGTGGAAAATTTAAGACCACCACGTTCTACGTACGATAAGCACATTAGACTCGTAGCTATTGAATATTGACAATATGATATTTCTTTTCTGGCAGATCTTGCAAAAGTTCAAGCTGGATACCATATATGAAGGACAGAAAGAGGTCGACGGTGACAGCTACTACGTTGAGGATGAGAAGGACCAACCAGGTGTCTTCCGTTGTTATCTAGATGTGGGTCTTGCCCGTACAAGTACTGGTGCCCGTGTCTTTGGTGTCCTTAAGGGTGCTGTTGACGGAGGTCTTGATATCCCTCACAGGTAAGACGAGGCTTTGATAACCTTTCGCTTAGTGATTGGTATGATCAGTGCTCTCATGTATTCCTATTGGCGTTCCAGACAATAGTCTTAATCTGGAAGGATCTGACACACTGCTAATGTTCTTTTTGCTAACTGCCTATTCTGTGAGGGTTGAGGGAAGTACAGGGGTACCTATTCATTTGTCTAACATAAACCATGCTCCAACTAATCTAGGAAATCCTTAACAAAAATTGATTGTCCAACATTGACATCCCGGTGACTTGGGTTCCGCCCTCGTCTGCTAGGCTCTGTCTGTGTGGCATGTGGGAGCTGAATGTTTCGAAAGGAACTTGAGGTATATTCCCTTTCCACCATGTTGGAGACTAAATATGTCCCCAGTTTCGACTGGTGAGGGCTGAACTCTGTATATTCCATCACCTTCTCTGAGTCACTAGCTGACTATGACTGAGGAGAAAAACCATACAGAGTACATTTCTTTTACAGCAAAGAGAATCCTTGATGTACTAGGTTACTTTTTTGCCTTTCATAATTATAGTTTAACTATTTGGCCTGGTTTTGTCTTTTTAATTGACCATGCAAATTATGGCAGCAAGACTCACTGAATAAAACATTGATGGGAAAGAATTGACAAAAATATGCCTAGCAACTTGAAAAAACTTGGATATTCGAAAGGTCACAATATCAGGGATCAAAGTTTTCCAACAAATGACATTTCATATACATCTGCAACATTTGCAGTGTTAGAATTGTTACAATCAGTTGTGAATAGTAAGCCGAGATATATGTCAATTCATAGCTATTCTGTTCGAAAATAGTGTTATTAATGATTCTTTTTTCATAAGCATTTTGAATTTACTTCTTTCTTTCCTCAGTCTTGACTCATCCCTGCTATATACCCTCAAGGTCCCCTAGGATGTTATATCACATGTAAATGTTTAAGTCACAGATTTAGTTTGACTCTAATCTAGGAATGTGTCGTTGATGAAATCTTCAAATTTCAACATTGACATCCCGGTGACTTGGGTACCGCCCTCGTCTGCTAGGCTCTGTCTGTGTGGCATGTGGGAGCTGAATGTTTCGAAAGGAACTTGAGGTATATTCCCTTTCCACCATGTTGGAGACTAAATATGTCCCCAGTTTCTACTGGTGAGGGCTGAACTCTGTATATTCCATCACCTTCTCTGAGTCACTAGCTGACTATGACTGAGGAGAAAAACCATACAGAGTACATTTCTTCAAGAGAAAAGATGAATAGACCATGTCTAATACCATTAGATACTATGATATTCATGGACAATACATTAATAACAAATCATCCCAGAAAATATGGAAATAGTTGTTAGACAACCATATTATATATCTATGCCAAACACTCAATAGTTAATATATGGCTGCTGGAATTTCAATCAGCATCTCAAAAAGGATGTGTGAATTGCCCTGCTGGCCTTGTGGCAATTTTCAGGTTTTTTCACCTCAAGGGGTTTGAAGTTATTGCAAATTTAGAATTAGCTGTTTTGAATTTGGTTACATCACAGATTGAAGATACTTATGATCCTTCACAAAAATTGATTGTCCAACATTGACATCCCGGTGACTTGGGTCCCACCCTCGTCTGCTAGGCTCTGTCTGTGTGGCATGTGGGAGCTGAATGTTCCGAAAGGAACTTGAGGTATATTCCCTTTCCACCATGTTGGAGACTAAATATGTCCCCAGTTTCGACTGGTGAGGGCTGAACTCTGTATATTCCATCACCTTCTCTGAGTCACTAGCTGACTTTGACTGAGGAGAAAAACCATACAGAGTACATTTCTTCAAGAGAAAAGATAAATAAACCATGTCTAATACCATTAGATACTATGATATTCATGGACAATACATTAATAACAAATCATCCCAGAAAATATGGAAATAGTTGTTAGACAACCATATTATATATCTATGCCAAACACTCAATAGTTAATATATGGCTGCTGGAATTTCAATCAGCATCTCAAAAAGGATGTGTGAATTGCCCTGCTGGCCTTGTGGCAATTATCAGGTATTTTCACCTCAAGGGGTTTGAAGTTATTGCAAATTTAGAATTAGCTGTTTTGAATTTGGTTACATCACAGATTGAAGATACTTGTCTGGATCTCATTTTAGGTTGAGTTTGATCCTTCACAAAAATTGATTGTCCAACATTGACATCCCGGTGACTTGGGTCCCACCCTTGTCTGCTAGGCTCTGTCTGTGTGGCATGTGGGAGCTGAATGTTCCGAAAGGAACTTGAGGTATATTCCCTTTCCACCATGTTGGAGACTAAATATGTCCCCAGTTTCGACTGGTGAGGGCTGAGCTCTGTATATTCCATCACCTTCTCTGAGTTACTATGCAACTCTGACTGAGGAGAAAAACCATACAGAGTACATTCTCTAACAGCAAAGAGAATCCCTGGTGTACTTACTCAGTTTGCTCTAGTTGTTATCAGTTGATTTATGTTGTAGATATAGATTATTGTCATACTAAATTAGCTATTTGACTTGTGTCTTTTTTAAAAATTGACCATGCCAATTGTGGCCGAAAAACTTGCTGCCTAAAACAGTGATGGAAATGAATTGACTGAATACACTTACAAAAGTGGAACAAGTTTTAATATTTGATGGTCCCAATATGCCCTCAAGGTTCCCTGGCATGTTACATCACAAACAAGTGTTACGGTCTAGTTTTAGTTTGACTAAATCATAGTATCATGATAAATTCCTCAATTTCCAACATTGACATCCCGGTGACTTGGGTTCCACCCTCGTCTGCTAGGCTCTGTCTGTGTGGCATGTGGGAGCTGAATGTTCCGAAAGGAACTTGAGGTATATTCCCTTTCCACCATGTTGGAGACTAAATATGTCCCCAGTTTCGACTGGTGAGGGCTGAACTCTGTATATTCCATCACCTTCTCTGAGTCACTAGCTGACTATGACTGAGGAGAAAAACCATACAGAGTACATTTCTTTAAAAAAAAATATGGGTGTAGTCTGGTTAACTATCTGGTTCAGTTACTATGTCTGTGCATAATACTATCATAGCTACTCCTAGCTTTCACTTGTAGTTGTGAACTTGATTGCACTTTGTAAGAGAAAAATTATCATTTGTTTATTTGTATATTTTCAGTGAAAAGCGATTCCCAGGATATGATGGTGAAAGCGGCGAATTCAATGCTGATATCCACCGTAACCACATCTTTGGACAACATGTAGCGAACTACATGAAGCAGTTGGAGGATGAGGATGAGGACGCTTACAAACGCCAATTCTCTCGCTTCATCAAGATGGGCGTCCAAGCTGACAAAGTAAGATCCGTTAAATAAGAAATAATATGGTATAAGCTTGAGATACGCTTTTCTTCTACCTTCACAATATCTACAGCCAGAATTTAGTTTGTTCCATAAATTTCTCTTGAGCCTCTCTGTAAAGTGTGGTTGTGGAGTGCATTGTCAAAGATGCCAATTGTCCTCTTTTCCAAAGAAATCTGTGCTCGTTTTTTTGTTTGCTTTCTTGTGTAAATTAAGAATCAATCTGGCCTCCTTCACACCAGCAGTGATTCAAACCTCCATACACACCCAGCCCCATTCCATTGCCAACAACGATGTGTATGCCCCGTTTTCTCGGTCTCTCTGAAGCAGTAAATTCAATATGAATGTTTCCTTTTATTCTTCATGATCTAACATCACTGGTACATGGTATTAGTGATGTGATCTAATCAAATTAGTATCATCTGTTGGCATATAGGTAAAAAGAAAAAAATACCCGTGTTTTCAGCAATTTGTACGCGGTACATGGGTCTCAGATCTATTTGTGTGTTACTGCTGTTTTATGTAGACTTTGTCAGAAATTTGCTGTCGGTTGTAATATAACCTCCTAATTGTCCTAGTGTAAACGACATTCAAGTAAAATTCCAAGATCCATCACTAATCATATTGGTTGACTCGTTTCTGCAGTTGGAAGACATGTACAAGAAGTGCCACTCTGCCATCCGTGCCGATCCATCAATCAAGGCCAAGACCAAGAAGGAGGTCAAGGTTAAGAGGTAAGAATCCCAAACCTCCAGTGATTAACCGAGTACTATTCGTGACAAATAATAACTAGTGAGCGTTCTTCCATAATACATAACCAATGGGAAGCAATTTTAAACGGAATCTAGGATAGTGCCGACATTTTTCCGTTACCTCTAATATCACTAACCGTCCCGGAGAAAAACTGATGTTAAACATTTGGTGAAGGTAACATTCAGGGAACTAGGACCTAAAATGGGAAATTATTTACAAAATTGAAAAAGATAACTGTCTCATGCTTGTTCCTTTTTCTGTTCTAGGTGGAACCGGGCTAAGATGTCCTATGCCCAGCGCCACGACCGCGTCAAGCAGAAGAAGGCCGCCTTCCTGAAGAAGGTTCTCGAGTCTCAGGAATAAGAATTGATAGGTAAGTTATAACAGTTAAGGAACAGTGATAAAGTGAAATATCCCATATCCATCACTAACGGAAGGTTTTTCAGGGATGTTAGCGTTCAGGGAGACTCCTGAAATCAGGGATTTTTATAATGCAGAAATATTTTTCTCATTGTTTAAAAGCCTTTATATAGTATACTCTGGCATATAGGGTTCTAAATGCCTGACTTCTCTGTAAATATGTGCATTATGACGTCCATGATCTGTAACATATTCCCTTTTTTTTCTTAATTTTTATGTTACCGTTTTAGTAACCTTTTTTTATGTAAACCCTGGGGACATTTTTTCACCCCCTGGGGCCCGTGCTAAGAGGATTGTCAATTTCACAGTAAACAACATGAGGAATATCAAATGTAGTATACAATCATGGGATTTCTTCCTGTAAATCCGGACTTTTTGCCCTCCCAAGGCTCATTCGTAAGATGAATGTTAATCTGAGAAGAGAATTAGGGAGTGGGGTGTCGTGAAGCTCGTGACTTTGTTTTGTGCTATTAAGTTAGTAAGTTGACAATTTTAAAAAAGTCGAACATTGCAGCTCTCAGATGGGACCTGAAATTAAGTGAATAGCTAAAAAATCTAGGGAATCTTAATTACCAGAATCCTTTTTTCCGGTAATTCTACGTTCCGTGCCTGAATTTAAGAATATTGTACAAGCCTATAGAATTTTCAGTGCCTTGTTGAAAGATTTAAAAATGAAGTTTGTTTTAATTGTTTTTTCTTTTCTTTGCAGGTGGAATTTAGTCACATTAGTTGCATTTTTATGCTACGATGCCCTCAGACTCGATACCTGGATGTATTTATGGAGACCTGTACTCGTGCTACTCGTCAGTTATTCTACAGATTCAAAAAATAAAAATCGACTTTTGTGACACAAATGAAATATATTGCGTTTTGTTGTGTATGATATCGTACACTAATTCATTGAAGTGATGAATATGAGATTGCCGTCAGTGGCAGCAATAGGCCTGAAATTGTGCTTATTTTTTATGACAGTAACTGGCGCCTTTTGGTGAAGGTAAGGGGCCATCCATAAAGTATGTACGCTGAGATTTCAGTCCCACCCCACTCATATCTCGTGCGCAGTATAGCGTAGGAGGAGCATCCGCAAAATTTCCTAAATCTTTTACCCCCCACCTTCCACAGTGCGTACGTGCTTCAAGGATGGCCCCTTAATTTCTTAATCTGGTCAGAATTAGTTGAGGGATATCGGACAATTTATCCTGAAAAATTTTATACGAAACCTTAAATATCCGGGAGGGATAAATTTTAATGAAGATCAATATGGAATATGTAGACATTCTAAAAGATTTTTGTATACCGGGGTATGATAAAAAATCTAAACAGTAAATGCAATATTTAAGTTTTAAAAACTACGGTTACTATCCATGTATTATTAAGATAATTTTGGTTATGGAATTACCATGAAGAACCAATTTAAATGATTAATGTGAATATTTATATTTTAAAATTTTGTAGGATATCCTACAATAAACTGGTTCCACCTTGTACCGTTGTGAATGTATTAGCAAGGTTGTGAAGGTATTAGCAAGACTATTCTTGGTATCCCAGACACTGTGGGAACGTTTCTAATAGCAGACAAAATATTATTAACATTAAAATGCTTTTATCAACATGTACTGCATGTTATGAATACCTCTGGCGAATTCTAAAACAATGAGAGGTGATATCACATTCCCCTGCTGCAGTCTTATCTGATGATATGTAAACATTAACTGCTCATGCGCATTGGCCCATTTTCTATGTGGAGACTTGAATATATACTGGAATAAAGAGGAGGCTTTTGGTCTTCGGATGTGAATGGGACTAGATGTGTCTTGTCTTCTTAAACTCGGGTTTTATGTCACCCCTACCGGCTACCATAATGACGGCGGGACATATTTTTGGCGACCACGACGAGACATCTAAATAGAAGGACAAGACCTCTGGATAAAAGGACAACACCTCAAATGGAGGAAACACCTGAATGTAGGACAGGCATGTCTGATTTAGTTGTCAATTCTGGGCACTGATATAACTGTTTTGGGCGCTGCAGTATTGAGTTTTGATACTCCCATGAATTAGTTATTCAGTTAAACAGAACTGACAAGATGGATGGGCAAAATCCACAAGATGGGATTGATGGTCGGGCCATACAAAAACTAATGGAACATCATGCTAAACGTATCGGTGTACAGGATGGTGTAAACAAGACTGCCCTACGGGAATGGGTAGAGGAAATATCCAGTGCTAAGGAATGGTGTGCTGCTAACCATCAGGTAACATTAGCCACAGTTGGTTATTTGGTGAAAGGAAGGTTGGATGTGGCAGTGCGCAGATGGATAAGAGAATATGATGAAGAAAATGGGCGCCGACAACCAGCTGACCAGGAACCCATTACATGGGAGCGCATTAGGAAACGAATCGAGCAAGAGTTTCTGGGTGCTGACGAAAATGAATATCTCAGGAAAGCCGTAGATGAAATGAAACAGGGGGTCCTGCAAGATGTACGAGAATATGCCCGCGACTTCGACCAAGCAGTACATCGGGCATATACGGATGCGGAGTTAGGGGTGGAGGTGGTTTTGGAAAGACTGACTCGTACCTTCATTGCTGGTATTCAGTCAAGTGAAACTCGCATCCAGGTTCATGCTACCCGACCACTCACTATGGAGGCAGCTTACGAACGTGCCATGACCATGGATAGGGCACGAAACCTTGCCGGTGTGATGCGAAAGGAGGAGCCAATGGAAATAGGTGCCCTGAAAAATCCGGTGAGTGTAAATCAAGTAGCTTCCAGTACTGGTCTCCAGCAAATGATGGATACTGTACAGAAGTTAGAGAGTCAAATGGCTGAGATGCAGAAACAGCTGGATAAGAAACGCCGAGGTCGCGGTAAAGGGCCACAAAAATTAAAGGAAAAGGGGATTCCTGCCTGGACAACAGACGGCCAACCTGTCTGTTATAATTGTTGCCAAGCCGGACACATGGCCAAGGATAAGGCTTGTAGCCAGTACAAAGCTTCTGGTAAGGGAAACGGCCAGTAGCCGTACTCGATGGCCGACTTCGAGTAGTGGTAGATGTCAGCGGAAAAGAAGCCACTGCTCTGGTTGACACGGGTGCGGCGTGTACCCTGATGAGACAATCATTCTGGCTAGCGTTGTGTGACAAAACTAGACGAGTTCCTTTGCTAGAACCAGTTGTTGAAAATCTGGTTACCCTATCAGGTGAGAGTCTCCCTGTGAAAGGCAGAACTGTTGTTAACTTGATGGAGGAAAGAATTGATGTCATTATAACGGACAACATTAAACACGATCTGTTACTGGGCCAGGACACGTTGAAGAAACTAAAGGCGGTGATAGACTGTGAAAAAGGGAAAGTATTCTTTAATGGTGTACTATATGAGAGTTCCTTGCCAGAAGTAAGTGACCTTGAACTTGGTGAGACTGAACTCTCTAGATGGACAAAGGCATTTCCTAAGGTGTTTCAAAGTGAAATAGGGTGTTCTAATGGAGTACACATCAACATTGATACCGGTGATCATCCTCCTATCCGTCAGAGGGCATATCGTTTGCCACTGACCAAGAGAAAAGTGGTAGAAGAAGAAATCCAAAAGATGTTAGAAAAAGGGGTGATACGTCCATCCCAATCACCCTGGGCATCACCTGTGACTCTAGTTCCCAAGAAGGACGGAAGTATTCGCTTTTGCATAGATTATCGCAAATTAAATAGTATAACTCGCAAAGACGCCCATCCTTTGCCGCGAATACAAGATATATTCGATAACCTCACAGGAGCATCATGGTTCACCACCCTCGACCTAAAATCTGGATATTGGCAAATTCCGGTAGAGGAATGTGATATTCCAAAGACTGCTTTTGTTACACACAATGGCCTGTACGAGTGGGTACGTATGCCCTTTGGACTTACAAATGCGCCCGCTGTGTTTCAACGAGAAATGCAAAGGGTTTTGGGAAATGCTATAGGTCGCTGCGCAATGGTATATATTGATGACATAGTGATTTACAGCAAGACACAGGAAGAACATGAGGAACATGTCCAGGAAGTGCTAGCCCGTCTGGAGGCGGAAGGACTAGTTGTTAAAAAGGAGAAATGTCAATTCAAACAGCGGCAGCTACCTCTGCTAGGATATATAGTGTCTGGGGATGGTATTGCTGCCGATTCCGAGAAGACATGTGCCATCAATGATCTACACCCTCCAACCAATGTGTCTGAGTTGCGCCGGTTCCTAGGAATGGCTGGGTACTATCGTCAATTGATCTGTCGGTATGCTGCCATTGCAGAACCGTTACAGTACCTGACGAAGAAAGGTGTACCCTGGATTTGGACAGAACAATGCCAGGAGGCCTTCAATCAACTAAAAATGGCACTAGTTTCGAGTGATGTTATGGCACATCCGTCTATCGGGGACCCATATATTCTCTACACTGATGCCTCGGACAAGGCAATAGGGGCTATATTAGTGCAAAAAGACAACAACGGTGTAGAGAGGCCGATCCAATATGTATCACGCACTTTGCGAGGTTCTGAACTTAAGTGGAGTACCATTGAGAAAGAGGCCTATGCTATTGTTCATGCATTAAAGACTCTTAGGCCTTATCTTTATGGGGCAGAACTGGTTATCGTGACAGATCAAAAGCCCCTTAAGGCCCTGTTTTTAGGTGAGGTCAAGAATACAAAGGTACAACGTTGGGCCTCCCTGATTGCCGAGTATGGAGCACCCATACTGCACCGAGCTGGAAAAAACAATGTAAGGGCTGATATGCTCTCACGGATTGTACCCTCAACTCAGGATGAGGAATGGTATGAGGTAGGTGCATATATGCTCGCCCGTAACCCGTGCCTTGAAGTAGGAGAATGCAATACAACAGACTGGGTTGACATTGAAGCAAATCCCGCGCAGGAAGTGCCCTGGCGTTGGGATGGACTGAACAAAGATGAGGTACGTGAAAAACAACATGAAATGGATGAGTGGGACTTGGCAGATAATGAAGGTAGTTACTATCATCGGCATGATGGTTTATTGTGGTGTACAAAAGAATTACCTGATCAATTGCCATACCCACGGCTTGTGCTGCCAATAGACTACCGTCGTGACATCACTGTGAAGGCTCATATGGAGGTGGGACATCAAGGACAAACAAAAACCTTGCAACGGATCCGAGAGTTATATTATTGGCCGAAACAAAGAGATACAGTAAGGTCAACAATATTTCACCGTCCAACGTGTCGAATGAACGAATCACGTACGACACGGCCAGCACCAGTAGGTATGCCTACTGCGACTTATGCTGGAGAAATAGTTGGAATAGATCTGGTTGGTCCACTGGCTAAATCGGTAGAGGGCAATGTGTACCTATTAACTTTAATAGATCACGCAACAGGGTGGGCTGAGGCCTATCCCATTTCCAACAGAACTGGAGAAGCGGTTGTACAAAAACTCTCCAGGGATTATATTCCTAGACATGGTGTTCCTGCCATTATCATCCATGATAACGGTACTGAGTTCACCAATGCCACGTTGCAAGACTATTTACATCAATTAGGAGTGGAAGTGCGACGTACTACACCATATCACCCACAAACTAATGGGAAGTTGGAGAGATGGCATCGCAGTCTAAAGGACATTTTACGGAAGTTGGTAAACAATAACATATCAACATGGGAGGAGCATCTTGGGTCTGCGTTGTTAGCATACCGACAGTCTGTGTCTGAAACTACAGGTTATTCGCCATTCTACCTCCTATATGGTAGACGGGCTCGGTATCCTTCCAATCGAGCTCCTGAATCAACAACTGTCTTGGGTCAACGGCTTGAGAGGATGGGAGATGCTTTGCATGATGCCTGTAAAAACACACAAAAATCAAAAGAACGTTATATCACTGAAGCTACGAAACGGGCTAATGCATTACCACTTAAGGTAGGAGATCGAGTGTTACCAAAGGCGTATGAGCGGGCACCTTTTGACTCAAAATGGGACATGCCGAAAGAGGTGACAAGAATACGAGGAAATGTGGTGTGGTGCAAGTCTATCAATGGGGGAGAAAGAACAAAGGTATACAATCGTGACAAACTACAGCATATTGACACAGACGGTGACTGGATATCAATTAGACCAAGAGTCACACGGTACTACAGAACTCGACCCCAGAAATTAAAAACAGCTCCTAAACCAGCCCCATCAACAAAGGAGCCTCAGACAAAACATTCCGACGCAGTGACACCACCTGCTTCAGATGCGCCACCGCCAACTATTGCGCATTTACCTACTCCTGTTGCACCATCCACTCATGACACCACTCAGTTGACAGACGGTATTGAGGAGTCAATGGACATTGATGTGCCAGCTGAGTCTGCGAGTCACGGAATTCGGAGGTCTAATAGGAAAAGACCTTGGGCTATTGATTATACTGGTCCTAAACGACCAAGATGTACGCAGTTATAGGACTTACCTTCTACATGCTTGTCTCTGTTGAAGCTGATGTTGTACGGAAACCGATTACGAATGGAGTCATTGCTGAAAAGATTGGTGAGGCTGGAGTTATGAAAGCGGAATGGACGGCAGTCATTACTATCCATGCTCCAGTACAACCCCCCATGCCGGCGTGGGTTCAGGAGGTCCGAACGCATGTTAGTTCTGACAGGAAGTGGTTGGCTGAAGGTGATCTCAACCACACTATGGGAAGACTTGATCGACTTGACATCAACTTTAGTGGCCATAAAGTTGAGTTGTCAACATCTACAACATCTTATATTGGTGGAAATAGGAAACTTCTCGGTCTCATCGATCTGATTGGTGATGTAGGACACTCATTGTTTGGGCTCGCTACTGATGCTGAAGTGGACGCACTGAAGGCTGAGGTGGACGAGGCAGTAAAGAGTGTTGACACTGTTTATCATAATCAACAGGAGCTGTTGAGTGTTGTGAACTTAACTCGTAAGTACTCCATGGAAAATCGACAGGACATTAAGCGACTTCAGAAGCATGCAGAGAAAGTGACTGGACGGTTAAACCAAATGACAGAAAACACGGACCATCTTCGTAGAGCAGTAATCCAGGTCAGAGTGGCGCGTCACTTTGATCGGTGGATTTCTGCATTGGAGTTAGCTGCAGATAAATATGAAAAGGAACACTCACACTTTAAGCTTGCTAGGAGAGTGTTGGAGTATGGTCAGTTGTCAGAGGACATACTATCTACCACTCATCTAAGTGAAATATTGCATCACTTGTCTAAACATGGTAAAGTTCAGGATCTGGTTTGGTATTATCAGAATACTAATGTGGAATTAGTTGTTGCTGAACCACGTAGACTTATCTATAAAGTATGTTTATGGGCTTCTGAACCTTCTATTTACTACTTATGGCGGTTTGTAACATTTCCTATAGTTAAGCATGATTATGCTGAAAAACTTTTGCCTCAAAATGAAGTAGCTATAAACACTCAACGGACACAAATGTTTATACCTGAAAAGTGTAAAGGTAGATCTTTCAAAATATGTGAAGTTAGAGTGTTGGAACAAAATGGATGTGAACTTGATTTATTAGGTGAGTCGGTTCCCGCTTGTCCTATTGAAGTTACTAAAGTAGCACATAACCTTGTTGTTCATCCCTGGGCTAGAAATAAGTATATTATGCAATCTCTAGTTACAAATAGTGTTAAGGTTTATTGTAATAGTGGTAAGACTTTCTCGTATACTATTCAAGGAATTGAATTATGGCACTTGAGAGAAGGGTGTAACCTGCATTCTTCAGATATTATTACATATCAAGCTCGTACCTTTACTTCTAAGCTAGACCAGCGTTATCATGTCATAACGTTCCCAAATGTGACTTACCGAATACCGCATGAATTTCATAGCAAGTTACTGGAACATCTGAAGGTAGTTGATCGTGCTACTATCCATTCAGTGAAGATGACACTTGACCCACTGCCTACTCGTACAGTTTGGCACCAAACTTATAGACAGTCATTGATGTGGGGTATGATTTTTATTGTTGGAATCTTGAGTATAATTGTGTGCTATGCACGGAAGTTCATTATAGGAAAATGCCGGAAACTTAAGATTAAGAGAAACAATGATATTGAAGTAGGAACGAAGGACTGTAAGGAAGAAGTTCTGAGACCTGTTGAAGTGGGTATGAAGAGAACAGCGTTCCAAAGTTTTGCAGAATGTGGTTAAGGTATTGATAAATGAGATAATTTCTAACTTTTATATAATAAAAGTTAAAATAAGTTGGTGGGGTAATGTACCGTTGTGAATGTATTAGCAAGGTTGTGAAGGTATTAGCAAGACTATTCTTGGTATCCCAGACACTGTGGGAACGTTTCTAATAGCAGACAAAATATTATTAACATTAAAATGCTTTTATCAACATGTACTGCATGTTATGAATACCTCTGGCGAATTCTAAAACAATGAGAGGTGATATCACATTCCCCTGCTGCAGTCTTATCTGATGATATGTAAACATTAACTGCTCATGCGCATTGGCCCATTTTCTATGTGGAGACTTGAATATATACTGGAATAAAGAGGAGGCTTTTGGTCTTCGGATGTGAATGGGACTAGATGTGTCTTGTCTTCTTAAACTCGGGTTTTATGTCACCCCTACCGGCTACCATAATGACGGCGGGACAACCTGTAATTTTCAGTTACCTTATATCCCCAGGCTTATTCTTATACCAAACGTGTAATGTATAACAGATAAAGGAGTTTGACCTTACCCAATAGTTGAATCAAGCCAATTTACATTTTAATGATTTTATATAGGGAATGCACTGAAAGATATAGTTTTCTTTTGATTTTTTTTTCAAAAACAAGGACCGTGACCGTGGGTTTTTAAAACCTAAATATGTAGTACTAGAAATGTACTATATTCCGTGAAAGATCAGAGAAATTTACATGTTTTTTTAATTAAGATTAATCTTTATTCTGGAGGTCATGTAGGCTCAAATAGTGCCTATTTCCACAGTGCTCCAGCCTGGAAATTTACATGCACTACTATTGCCTATATTTTCCGTTAAAATACAAAATACAGAGACAGCATTTAGCCCAAGTGAAACACAAGTCCTTTACATCAGTAGACTGTAGTCTCACCGTATACCAAGGACAATAGTACATAATCTAGATTACCAAATACCATGAGCAATAGGCCTTTTTCCACAGGCCGGTGACGCACCTTATCTGCCCGGTTACGCAATGCGTGCGGTCAAACCAACACCTGGGTGGGATTTTTAAAACCTGCTAAATTGCCAAAATAAGCTTATTCAAGGTTCATGTTGTATAAACGTATCTCATGAATGTAAAAATGAAATTATTTGGTGTATCTTTTGATAATCTTTCTTTCCAACATAGGGTTTTGTAGAGCTCTGATGAATTTTTCCTTCCGAAAATCAACAAAAACTGTGATTTTCTATTGATTTTTGCTTTGTTCAAAATCTGGGAGACACAATTTCGAGCAAATTGTATTTATTAACATGTTTAAAGCATTTGTCATGAGAAGTGTAGACAATATAATTTTGAAAATTGGTAAGAGATTGAAAAAATATTAAAATGGTAAAAACTATCCAGGACCTTCAAATTTTCCAACATAGAGACCCATAGAGTATGTTGTTAAAGACCCCGACTTTCAGAGGAAAATACTAATGAGATATATAGTGAGAAATTAATTTATCTTTATTGTACAATGTTGACCAGAACCTGACTGTGATACCTGAAAGTTTCGACACAATCGGATTATCCATCCTGATATCAGAACATTATGATCCCATGATGATATTTTTCCAAAAACATGGGTTGTTGGACAACACACCTCTAAAAGATGTGTAAAAGAAAAAATAATCATAATAGAATAACAAATATCATTGGTTATGTTAAGTACCCCTACCACTCATAAATACCCAGGTTGTTTTTTTTCTAAATAAAAAAATATACTTTTTATTGTTCAAAAACTGAACATGTGTTGTCCGACACCCTGGGGTGTCGGACAACACGCTGTTTTACAAGTTATGATTTTGGGGTTGTTTTTTATCAGTAATTGAGTGGTTTGCTTTGTGAAATATAGCTTATTATCATTTCATTAAAAATATAAAGTATTATAGCCTCAAATATTATTTTTCTCATTGTTCTGAGTAATTCTATTAACGTGTTGTCCGACACCCCTCGTGTTTTCCGACATCCCTGTGTTGCCCAACACCCCAAATATGGTTTAAAGCTTTTCTTTTAGATCTAATATATGAAAAAGGTATTTTGGATAAAATATAATGTGTGTCACCGTATAATATTAGTCATTCTTAAGTTATAAGCATTTATAACATTTCTTGAAATTTCAGATATTTAGGGGGTTGGACAACAAACAGTATTATACACAACTTCAAAAGGCTCTCAAATCTAAACCATTGATCTGATTTTGTTGGAATAATATTTTTCTGGAACGTACTTAGTAGGTGAGTAACATAAAATATAAAAAGAAGTATTATTCGGAAATTTTATTTTGAGTGTTTTATCCCAGGTTCAAAGCTGAATTTAGCAGGTTTCAAAAATCCGACCCACCTAGTGATGTATTCTTTAGCATTGGAAGACTGAGTGTATAGGCGTTAAACATTTGTATAATACATTTATATTAACTTTAGGGACAATACATTGATTGTATCGTGTTCTTTAGTATTCCAGCTATAATTTGGTGAGTTTAGCATATATATTGTCTCAATAATAATGAAGTTATTGTTTAGATAAGCTCCTTTATAGAAGAAATACCATCACCCTTGCATATGAAATTCTACCAATATATACCTCTGATCACATCGGGAATGTCATATATGTAATGTACATGTATGTTTATACATAAATATACAATACCTATGTATATGTAGTGTGTGTATTTATGTATATATGTGTATAAATACAAATATATACATATATATACACATATATATCTATATGAATATATGTATTCATTAGATATAGGAAAAATGGCTCTGTACTATGCCTTAAATTAAAATGATCAGAAATATGTGTAATATATATATAAGAGCAATACAGCAATAATAGAAATGGCTAAAATGTGCACATATAATCTTTAGGGAAATATCTTTTTTTCATTTACAATAAGATCATTATATATATATATATATATATATATATATATATATATATATATATATATATATATATTCATGCCTATAAAGCAGTGTTTCCAACCTCCTACAGCCCTAATCCATGGTCAACATTGAGGTGTCATAATGTATGATATTGTGCAAGCTCTGTATGAAACTAACTATGTCTAAATCTGAGACATTAATGAATTCTTAAGTGTGGACAACCTGCCTTTGTTTTGAGAGTGTCCTCACTTGTTCTAACACCCCTATCTGGAAGAATACAACACCTCTGTACTCATACCCGCCACTCACACCCTATGTGTGAATGCATAGGCGGGCACTCGGACAGCGCAATGTTTGGCCGAACGGCCCCGTTGCCATGCAACATGACCGCGTGGCGGCGCTGAACGGAAAAACGGCTATTACCGGTTGTGTCATTAATAGACTGATTCCTACAAACTCTAATTTATATAAAAGGAAGGTGATCTCTTCTGATGTCTGTTCATATTGCACTGAAAAAGATACCCTAGAACATTTTTTCCTCATCTGCCCAAAAGTTAAAACATTCTGGGATAGTGTTAAAAAATGGTTGTTTAAGGTTTTAGGGATGTCTGGTCCCTGGTCAAAGGAGAACATTTTGCTGGGTTTCCCTGGCAGGGGTCCAGAGATACAAAAACTTAATTTCATAAATGTAAGCTTGAAATTTTATATCTATCGACAGAGACTCTTCCATGATAATAAGCTTCTCTTGTACAACTGGTCATTAGAATTTAGAGAGAAACTTCGCATGAAACAATATATGAGTCAACTCGAAAATCAGCCAAATAAATTTAAGAAATGGCTCGGAATATACAAGAAAATTGTATAGGGGAAAGGTATATATATATATATATATATATATATATATATATATATATATATATATATATATATATATATATATATATATATATATGTATATATATATGCTGACACCCCACCCCCCCTGTGCATGAATAATTCTCCCCAGTTTTGTCCTAGAGTATGTCCTGTAAACCTGTGTTATGTATCTAGTCTCCGTCCTGTCCTGTTGTATACTATATCTGTCCTAATTTCTGTCTTGTCATGTTTTGTATGGGTTACACCAATTGAGATCAAGTATCATTGTTTAGAAGAATTTACAAACACTGTTTCCCATGATTCAATAAATAAGATGTAGGATTGTCACATGTATCATATAAAAAAAAATATTAAAAAAAATGTAGTGTCTGGTAGAAGTGTCTAACCTGTAAATTTGTCGACTCAATAGAAGGTTACAAAGTCAAGATTGAAACATCGCTAAGATTAATTGATGATGCTACCATTAACTGTATATGTCAACGGAAATTTGAATAAACACTGCAATATAAAAAAATATAAAAATCTTACAAGCATTTTCAGTTTTGAGAGTTGAGCGGTTTACAGCTAATTAAATTCAAACAGTAGGTGAGTGGGCATGTTAGAACTACCAGTTTCCAACTTAATATGTGACCAATAAATGAGAATCTGATGGGTTTGCTAGTTCACTTTCTTCACAACATTTACTAATTTAGTAATAATAGTCAGAGTAATTAGGGTGTCTCCCACACATCCATACTTAGTCCCCTTTCTCATCAGACGTTGTACAATGATCTTTGTCTAATCTGAATATTCTTAATCTGAGCTTTGTTTGTGTCACTTATCTATATTTCTAAAGTCAACATCCTGCTCATTCCAAATTTGTGCAGATTTAAATAAAACCTATTGTTAGATATTTCATAACTTAATAATACTCTCCCTTCATGAAATCTGGTGTCTCTCAATGGTTGTAAGAGATATTTATTTGATGAATTACAGTCATAAGCAACCCTTAGCAGATGAGCTTTCCTACACTTCTCTAACAGCTTCAGTTTAAAGTACTGGTGTACTTGATTTGTGGAAGTCCTTCTGGGTACATTTAAGCATATCTTGAATGCACTGTTTTGGCATTTTTCAAGTTTTTTAGTTAAGCGCTCAACTGCTCCATCAAACAGTACAACCCCATATTCAATATAAGACAAGATCTTAGATTTATATAATGTAATAGACTTCACGTAATGAGACTTACGGAAACCCTTGATTCTCATTTGGAATGTAATTTGTTTAAAAATACGATTCTATTCTCTTATGTACTAATTTTTGTTAGGAGTTTCCCTTCGATTGAGAGAAGCGACACCAGTCTTAGGTTAGTTACTTTTGATTTATCACCTGTTTTTTGCAAAGGAACAATGGTTGCAACTTTCCACTTGAGATCGATTTGTTATATAGATATGTGAACTCCGGAATTAAAATTGACATACTTTCTTTGAAAACTCTAGAAGAAATAAGTTCTATTGCCGATGATTTATCTACATTGACCATTTTGCAGACTCACTACTTTGTCCTGAGAAAAATATTCTAGATCCATCTCTTTAGTCAACAGCTTGATTATCCTCTATCCATTCATTATCAAATTTCCTCGCTAGATTTTCGCCAATCGCTATAAAAAATTATTTATAAATGAAGTATCCTCTGGTGTCATCTGTTCATTATTAGTACGGCCTATCATATGTATTTGACTAGACTTCGGTTTGTTGGGCGACAAGAATTACATCTTGTCCAAAAATGTCTTACTATCCTGATCAATGTTGTCTTGAATAAACTCTCTTTTGGCCACACGTATTTTGTGTTTAGCTTGATTTCTCAGACGCTTTGCTAAGGGTTTACTGTGTGAAAAACAAGTTTATAGAATTTCTATATATTCTATTACATATTGATCGCTAAATCAAAAACTTGGAGCTCATATCAAATTTCCAGAAAATTGGCACGGCTTTCAATTTACAAAGTAAATTGTCCGATATGCTTTTTATATAGTGAGTAATAGGTATATTACTCTACAAGTCAATAGAAGATCGGAACAAGAAAAGTTGCGAGTGTAAACTGAGTGTTTGGCTAGAATAACCAGAAATCCTTATCAGTGTACTCATTTGATGGAATCAGGAAATAGGTCAGGCGCTTAATCACGAACCTGGAAAAAATATAAGGAGGGATAAACAAAACTCATAAAATCATCCTCTTTCGCTAGCTCGCTCTACCTACAGAACTGCAAATAAGCATTACCGTTTGCTCGCTCTAGGTCATTCTCAGATCGGACAACAACACTGATATGTATGACCAGATATTATTCAAGCCTTTTATTGTTTTGGATCCAAAGCATTCCAAAAGAATGGTGTTTCATGCATTATGCACTGGATTTCATTCCAAACATTGGAAGACAAATTGTCGAGTGAAATCTGAAACCTGGGTGTGTGTTAAGAGTCAACATGTATACAATCTGACCACAAAGAATTTACATAGTATTTAAAGTTCGGTCGCGCCAGATCTAATTATACTATTTGTTGAGGCAGATTTCTACATGTTTTATTCTCTTTTATTCTCTCACTAATCATTGTTAAGTAATCTCAACAGGATGTCTACAATAAGTTAACATGTGTTACATCGTGTCGGACTCTGCATTAATAAAGGTAGTTGATATAATTAGTAGGAATGATTTAATTAACAAGGAATAATCTGTACATCAACAATTTTGATGCAACGCTCTTTATACTTCATATTTCTTTCTCCATAATGAGAAATCTAATTTTACATTGACATATAGTATATCTTTTGTCACACTTCACGATGGGCATTTTCTTAAACAGTTCCTTTATTGCGTCCATTGTCCACTTACAATCATCCATAGGTATAGGTCAGTACCAGTTTTGACTCAAATAAATGGACAATTGCCTCAATTTGCACATCAAATGGATTTTCATGGTAATGCCTTACATGGAGAAATCCACATTGATAACACATTTGTGATTTGTGACACTTGTGACACATTTGTGATTAAAGCTCCAATACCTACAGTGGCTAATCATCACAAGGTGATATTCAAGTGCCATACATGGGATAAGAATGCTTTCAAATGAAACCAGAAAAATACACTGACAACACCATACCCTTAACTCAACAGTAGTATATATACTCTTCAAGTGATTCATTGCCAACAACATAATCAAGCATTTTACATTCATTCAAATGATACAGCTCCCAATCAAATGAACATGTACATATCCTATTCAAAACAGTGTCGCATATAATTATCTAATGAATTAATGGAATGTTTTAAACACACATGACGAAAATCTGTCATTTTGTGTAATTCGTTTTAATATCACAGTTTGATATTGCCATTTTGTTTTATTCTTGCCGGAGGAAATTATTTTAGAGCAGACGACATTTAGGGTGACTTTGTAGAGTGAAACAGAATGGATTGGGACTGATAAGCATAACCTACTTGAAATGTGGACGGATAGCTCTCAACTCTGTTATCCATCTCAATTATCTAGATAATTTGGCACCATGTATGACAAACTCTAGCTTGGAAGGCAAAATCGGATGGAACCAACTGACTTGACTTTCATCTGAGGCACCGTCACCAAATGGGTGATTCCATATGAGCTCGGCACGTTATTGACCCAAGCTTAACACATATTAATATTGGTTATCAGCTTCGTTCACATAAGATCAGGGACGGGAATCACGGAGTGGTTGGCATTTTTACTGATGTGGCATTTATTGCCCAAGAAACTGCAGTGAAATAGTACATTACTACAAAAAAATATATGTACATGTATATTGGAAAATGCACGGGAATCTTTAGTATTCTAGATTCATTTTGTAAGCACATTGTACGATACTGGTTTTGATCATGTCACAACCATACCAATATTTTGATTCCAAGAACGAAGTTATCAATTTCAAGTAGTTTCATATCTGAACATTACCTGTAGTTTTTACAGGTATGAGACCATGTCAACATCTTATTTGACAAAGATTTAAACAGGCTCAACTAATATCAGCAAGAATTTTGTCATTTCACTTGATTTTGAGAAACGTCATAAATTTTGTTCAGAATAGATGTATATTTGTTTTTTTTTAATTCGGAGTCAACTCTGCGGGAAAGGGAAAATATTGTTACATGATTAAAGAAAATGGCATATATAATTGTGTTTTAACGCGTATGCTACTATTAGAGCCTTTAACATAAAAGCCAATCGATAACATAATTCCACATAATGAAAGCGGTTGTATAATCGAAATTGATCTCACGATATGTCAATATCTAGAATAATAACAAACAGTATCCCCACAGAACTTTAATGAATGACATTCTTTGAGTTATAACGAAAGCTAACCCTTTTTTCGTAGCAACACTGAAAGAATTTGAAAGATAAACAGTATTACTGTCAAGAGAATCTCATATTATCAAAACATCAATATCGGTATTTCATTCAAAATTGAGGGTACAATCCTTCATTCAACAAAAAATCACAGCAGTATCACCCATGTGTTACTGTACAAAATGTTACCTTAGCTCCTTAAATATACATCTCTTGCAAACTACTTTCCCCCAAATGCGTCTCAAAAAGTCTGTTCTCGTCTGAGACAAATGTAACGATGATGAGCATACAAGGCAAAGGCAACTGTTCACTTTGACTGCTACCGTATGACTGCTAAATCTTTGCATAGTCGGCTGCGCTGTCGTAATTGAACATGTAGCCTGGTGACGTTATGTCACACTGACAGCATCGCCATGGTAGCGGTGTGGTTATCGCACGTTGGCAGGGTGTTCAAACAGTATCAACACGTTTTGAGGCACTCTGCAGGTCAAAATACATACGAAAAAGACCAGCACGGTTTCAATAAGTGTCTCCTCATGAGTAAGTAACGCAGATGGCCCCTGATCACATAAGAATTGAGACAAATATAACAGTCACTGGGACATGCAGACAACAATGTAATAATAGTTTGTACTATTTGTGGCTCACAGCTTTGGTACATAGATCTCGCACAAATCTGTTGAAATTCAGACAGTAGAAAGAGTGCCAAACAGATTTCTTATCATTCATGCACATCTTTTTCTACTATTTAAAGAAAATCCCGCTATTTCGACTCTCCCATCAGGTATCTGCCCCATCTGCTTTTATATGACGTTGATGTAATATCTGTCCTTCACAAGTATTGTCCGGATGTTTATAGCTCAAAATAAGTCCTCTTTTGATCGAAGATGGGGTCATAGCTTTGAATTCGCCACATCGACACCTACAAAATGTATAACATTTGTAACAGGAATTATTTACCTTGGGAACCATGGTAACTTACCCAAAACCATTTAGAAATACAGGATATTCAATCCAACAATTCCAGAAATTGCATTTCAGAAATGTTTGATCGAAGAAGAACCATGCAATACATTCTAAAAAGCCATAATTCATTTGATGCAATATGGCAGTCCTTTTTGTTCTACAACCTCTAACCTTGCCACGGATTAGATACGTGGAATATTTAGTCGGACTTTTTGGGGGGTGAAGTCTGAATGAGGAAGTTGTAGAGCAGTTTGTGCCATTCGTCAGGTCGCTCCCGAACACAGGCGTGGCCCGCCTTCTCCATGGGGAAAATCTCGTTGTTGGCGAGGTTCCGCAGGTCGCCCACGGAGTATAGTCCCAGCTTGGTGTCCTTTGTCCCATACACAATCATGGAAGGTACCTGCAGACAAAAGAAAATAGTCGGATTGATATAGATTATTACCATTAAAAAGGTAACGTCATCGTTGACAACTCGCTTTCTAGGAAAAAATATTATAGTATTTTACATACAATTAAAGTAGAACCCCGCCTAACGGACACCCCGCGTAAGCGGAAATACCGCGTTAACGGACACCTTTGCTCGGAACGGTCCCCTCTATTATATGTTTATTTCAACCTCGCCTAAGCACTTTGGCTCGGAACGAAGGCTGTCCGCTTACGCGGGGTTCTACTGTATATATTACATTATATGGTAAATTGGCGTATCATATTCAATTATATGTTATACTATATTATGTCGGAGCGTATTTAGTAGCTCATACATACATGGATGTCAGTTGGGGTATGGAAGAAAGTGGGAAAAGGAGATACGAGATATCGCGACACTGTAAGATATAGCAAGATATACCGCAGCAAATCCATCGCGTTGGTGGAAAAAGCCCTTGAGGCATAATTTACCCGCTACCAGGGCCTGGTACCTCCAGGCATCTGTGAACAGTTAACTGGTCGATATACCTTAGGCTGATATCGATACAGCCAGTGCATTTATCAATGGAATAGTCCACATGGTTCATGACTCCATAAACACCTACTTTAGTGAAAAATACTTACTTCGTTGGGACGTTTTTATGTACCGCGGTATTTTTTTCGATAAAAATAATCAACAAGCTCGTAGAGTGAGTTAATTATTTTTGTCAGAAAAACAAGGTACCTGAGGACGTCTCGACAAGGTAATTATGTCTCACTTGAATTATATACCTATGAATAATAATACAAATTTTTACCAAAACATGACGATATCGACCCGCTATCCAGAGTGTGCTGGAAGGGCCGACGTATGCAATAGGCCAAAACAAAGTATGCTGGAAGTATGCTGCAACGCCGCCTGGAGTTAATTTCTGTAGGGGTCACCACGATTACTGACTGATAAATACTATATTTGATGGATGTCAGTTGGGGAAAAATGTTCATGTGTAATTTATTGCCTCAGAGAGACCCGAAAATATGGAAAAAAACATAGTTATTAGCCATGGAATGGGACTGGGGTGTGTGGAGGATTGAACCATAGTTTATTGGTGTGAATGACAATTTTTTTAAACTTAAAATGATAACAAGCATTTCCTTGAAAAATATGAAAACTGACAGATAAGAAATATATTTGCAAGACTTACATTATATCTGTGGTAACTGAAAAATAAGAAATCTATTTGCAAGACTTACATAACATCTGTGGTAAGCTGCCGGCTTGTACTTGTCTGTTCCAACTATGGCTATTGGCACGAAGCCTGCCACACGGGAGTCGCACGAGGAGGCGCGAGGTTCCATCAGGTACGGCAGAGCGTACATCCCGCCCATAGAGGCCGCCACCAGCACGGGCTGCCTTATTCCTAACTCCTGACATAAAGCCGCCAGGAAAGCACCTGGGTTCTCCACCGAGTGGGTTTTTGTTTTTCCCCAGCCTGCAAAGAGAAATATATCTGTTTATGTATCATACGTCTAGATGGTCAGTTTCCAGACTTTTTTTCATCACAGATAGGTTTTGCATTCCAATGCATGGATCAGGCATCTTATCCATGTAATGCATGTTAGGAGATGTTTTTGTTGCCCAGTAATTTTCCCAAACAATTTGAATAACCCAAATAAAAACGAAATCTTCATACACCAGACTCACGTAACTCACCACCAATATACTGTTGCAGAGAGACACACAACGAGAACGAGAATACACATATATATACAAGTGCACAAGCATGAATGAGATTTATTGACTCTAAGTCTTGTCTTCATACAGGTAGCGTTCCGAGATTCTCTGGAAAGTGCCCTTAATTAAAGCAAGGTAAGGTCAGACAGGGCTGGGCAAGGCTAGGTCAGATGAGGTCAGGTCCATGCTCCGTGAGCTGGAGCCCATAATATAAAGAGACATCACGAGTTTGAGTCTGAGTTTATTTATGTCACGCATTTTGTGGGCCCTATAATTTCACGAGTCGAAGACGAGTGACATTATGGAGCCAACAAAATGAGTGACCTCAGAAGAGGCAGTTGAGATGCGCTTCCACCAACTAGATTTTTTCAGGCGATATCCCAACCGATACTCCAATAAACCTCCAAGAGACAGAATTTCCCCATCTGGCGAAAAACTGAGCGATTAGAATTTTATCGGCTGGAATTGAGCATCTGGTCGATGCATTTGAAGACTACGACACCCGCCCGCGGGCTCTGCCGGGAGATGCGGCGAGGGAACGCCGCCAACATAGTGTGAGCGATACCGGCGATACCCGAATCCGCGAACAGGCATCGAAAACTCCGAACCTTCGGCAAAATTCTAGCACCATAGCGTGCAATACATACTCATAACATCAATCCTTATCTTTATTTACCTTCATTGTTCGATTTAATGTGTATTTCCGCGGTTATTTGACGAGCTATCGGTGCTCCCGTACATTTCCCGACACGGCGATACACTGCTCCGCTTGATACACGGCTTTCCCGGGTTCGGAGCGTCGCAGTGTATCGCCGCACGTCGCGCCGCCTATCGGAGAACTCAATTACTACGTAAAACGCGGCCAACGTCCACCAGTCGGCACCACGGCAGGGGCGTCGGCTAGGATCTGCTGGAATTTTGAACCCACCAGACGCTCGTATGGCGCCCAAATGAACGTCTGTTGGGGGTTTCGGTGGAGCAACAACGCATTTTGAGGCCATTTTCCGAGACGTTTCAACCGACGTCGGCTGAAAGGTCGGCTGGAACGTCTGTTGACGTTGAAAAAGTGGTTGTTTGGTGGAATACCGCCTTTAGATGAAGTTCACAGTAAAACCTTGTTATAGCAAAGTTCTCGGGACTGGGGAAATTGTTGTTGGGGCAGAGGTTTGTTCCAACCAAGTTTGGCATGGACAACTTTCAAACTACTTGATAAACTAACAAAAGCTCTCTCCCCTATACCATGGACATTGTACTCACTGCCCATGCCTATACTAACAATGTAAGCACCAATTAAAAGGCAATGAGTCGGGTTTAGGATATTTATGGTAAACTATTTACCTGGTAAGTCAAGACCGAATACGTGATATCCTGCCGCGGAGAGAAGCTGGAAGGTGCCAATATTCTCCCACCACTCAGAAGTATCTCCCGCGCCATGCAGCAGTATCACTATCTGTGACTTCTCATTTTTGTCCCATGGCATGGACTCTCGGTAAAATATCTTCAACTGAAAGAAAAGGCAAATTGCACAGATGAACGTCAAGATAGGTTCAACTAGACAATATTTAGATATCGTATGAAATATTGGTTCACAGAACCAATGAATATATTTTTACTTCATTCTTTACATTCAAGACCAGAAGATGTCTAGTTCTTGTGACAAATACTTTATGAACAATATCAAATTAGAAGAATGTGTATATTACTTCAGAAGTGTACAACGTTTTACATATTGATATACAACAAAGAAGTCAATGTTATTTTAAGGTTGGTTTATCTTTCAGAACTTGAAGACATCCAATGGCACACATGGAAGAAGTAATCATGATATGCCATAGTCACAAGGCATATATCAAGTTCTGTCAGTAGTAACTTTGGATTGAAAGAGGAGACAAATTTATACATTATAGGCTCACAATCAATTTCTATGGAAAGGTCTGAGGTTCATGCTTGTAGTTTAAAGACCGGCTGGTTATTCTTTGTGAATGAGGTGTGGAATTATATGTTTCTAAATTCTTAGATAACTGTTACTAGTTGGTCTAAAAAGGTGTGGAATTATAGATTTAAACTGTGGATGGCTGTATTGATTTCAACGTTTTTGATAATAAGGAGACACAGTGAGTGTCTCTGAATTACATGTTTCGAACTTGGTGAATATACCTGAATATCACACTGTCACTGCAGTTGCTCGGTTAGGTATTCGGCCCTCTCTTCAATTGGGTTAGGGGGTGGGTGTGGGTAGGTTGGCACTGGCAGTAGCACATCCAGGCCAGCCCTAGCTCAAGTGAGCCTGTCAGTCTGTGAGACTCGGATTAGCCTGTAGATAGGTAAAGTATTCACCCCTGATCTCCATTCAGGGGTGAACAGCTGTCCTATGTGAATAGGCGAGACACTTTGCAGTTTGGGAACCAGCGAGGAAGACTGAACGAAATGGCTGGACTTGGGAACCAGCCAAGCTCTACCGTAAAACTACCTCTAAATACACAATTATAGCATAAGAGACAGCTGTTTTGGAGGTTGGCAAAGACAAATGGTTATAATATAAACTTATCGATTCGATTTTTTTCCCAGATATGTCAGTGTGTGCAGTATGAAATAACAACCCCGGTGGAGGGCTCTATGGCAGAGGAACCCGCCCTGTACAGGGCCGGGTAAACTGTAGGATCACACGGGCGACGCTCGTTTGTGCGCGTCCGTATCTATCACAGTGCTAAACTGTTCTTGTTGATATTAAGACTTATCTTATGCAGAATTTTATTCTGATCATTTCTGATCCGATGCCTAGAAAAGGAGATACGGCCACATTTCTGACAGGTCTGATGTGCAGGAATGACAGATTTTGAGCTGCACTGACTCCACAATAAATGGATTTTCTCAGGAATTTGTTGACCAATCAGCATTGTTCTGACCATTTTCTGTATGGCTACATCCCCACTCTCCAAATACAGCAAAAATAAGTGGCAAAATCAAGCAGATTTGTTAAAAATGAGCACTATTTTCACTTTGATTGACATTTTCAGAATGTTATTTTGCATCACTCTTTCTCACACTTTCCCCAAATGTGGATAGATGTGTTTGATAGGCTATGTTGAGAGTAGCCAGTGTAAAGGGATAACACACTAAAATTCAATATTTACCTAACTTCATTCATGCATACATTTCCTGAAAGCCCTGGTCATGGGAAAGACAAATCTGTTTTTTTTTAAGTGTCCATCACCAAAAATCATAGACACTTAGGAAAAACAGATTTGTCTTTCCCATGATCTAAGCTTTCAGGAAATGTATACATTAATGGGGATTATACCATTAAAAAACGGGTTTCATTATAAAATTATATCTGACAGAAATTCTCGATTATTTTTATTTTTCAAAAATTCAGTAAAGATTTAATTTTGGTGATAGACATTTAAGGAAACCAGATTTGTCTTTCACATGACCTAAGCTTTCAGGAAATGTATTCATGATTGAAGTTAGGTGAATATTGAATTTTAGGGTGTTACCCTATAAACTGGCTAGTCTGTAGGAATCCTATGGCAACTTACCCGTTTATCGCCCATCATAAACGATACTTCCATCTCTGTAACAACTGCCTTATCTGTCCTCTTTCTCACCTCTGTCGGAATGTCTGTGAAGGATTTTGTTTTCCATGTCTGGTGAGAGGTTGCTCTATGCATATGGTTCACAAATATAAATGAAGATATATCAACAGTGTACAAAACGTAAATACACAACGCAAGGCCGCCCAAACCCCAGAGGATGGCACGTCGATTCAGTTCAATTCCTGATCTACCCATTGCCATCTTCGATGTAGTATATTTCGTGCAGTCCTCCACCTTAAATGCAGAGAATCTAATCCCGTGAGAGTGGAGTGGGTTTATTTATGCTTATCCGACAGCTCGCTTGACGTTTAAAAGACACCTGTCAGTACTTCAGTGGGCTGGTTCCCCGAGTTTGCCGTAGGTTGCTCTAGCGCTGCAGGTACCGTACCCACTGCCATGCCCCCTAGCTGATGACTGTGGAAGCAGCGTGGTTATACAACAACAACAACCGATTTCGCGGCCTCACCAAGTACAAGGACGGAGGGCAACAGCGTGCCGTAACTTGGATGCTTTCAGATCTTTTAGATAGATACTCGTGATGGGTCTGGATCTTTACAATGGTTGGCTTGGAACAACAAGCATGGTCGTCGAAAAACTACGACCCTACAGCAGAGATGGATAGGAACAACTACAAACAGGAGCAGGGACCGAGTAGCCTACGGGACTTTACCTTGGCTTGGCGGACTCGGACGCGAGGACCGGCCGCCTACAAACCGCGGTCAGGGCCCACGTATACGCCAATGCCTTCCGCTGTGGATACGTAAAACCCAGCCAGCTGACAAATCTAGTGACAGCGACAAAATGGGGGAAACAGAAGATATCATGGCCGAGACTAAGACTAAACTGGATAAACAGTTGTTTGCCTGTGATGTATGTAAAGGTATCTGGAATGATCCCGTAACGGTCGCCTGTGGGCACTCGTTTTGTAGGACATGTCTAGTGAAAACTCGGCAAACCTGTAAAAAGTGTGTGCCCATTCATAACTCCACACAGTTCTCCAATCCCAGGACAAATGTTTTGCTATCATCTATTGTAAATAAATGGTTTTCAGATGAAGTACAAGCAGCAAAATTGAAAGTGAAGGGAAATGAATTGTTCTCAGGTCGGAAATACAAGGAAGCGATTGAAGTATACACAAAAGCGTTCAACCTCGGTATGTATCTTTCATAACTTGATAAATCTATTTATAATAATAGTAACTCTATTTATTGATATGCTGTTATGAAACTTTGTTCTTGTCATAGAATTTTGATAAAGTAATGATGTAGTTTGTTGATGAAAACATAGGTACCCCCGGTATTGTATCATAATGTTTCTGTATAGTTATAATCAACACAACTGGGTGTACAGACGAACGACAGCAGCAGACGGCAAGTTATGCAACCTGTATTAAACAAGTGTACAGACACCTGAAGGGGCAGTATGGAGCTGAAGACATACACTGGCCACCCGAGCTACACTACGTTAGCGCCATGGTCACGTTAAATTGAGAGGGGCCTTGACATGGCGTGGTAGCGGGTATCTAATGCCATAGCAGTGGGTAAAGGAACTTCACTTTAGCTATTTTTAGGTTGGGCGTTAGGGCTTTAGGATTTGGTATCTATTTTTACTCTGTGTATCTATTTTTACTCTGTGGTCCGACCACTCTCTGGCCATGCCCCCTGACCCTGCCATGACCCACATTCTTACCCTAGAAGTAACTTTTCCATGTTCTCACCTGCTTTTAATGTGTATTTTTTTAAAAAATTGCAACAGAGATAAGGTTCTTTATCCATTTATTAACATATAGATATTGTTTTACAAGTATTTGGAATATCAAAGTCCATGGAGAACAAAATGGTTTGGTCCGAGAGTGAGAATCCGTGGACACGTCCATGCATTAACGTTACCAACCTCTTAGTTGGAACGTAGTGTAGACAGAGGTGGCGGCCAATCTACTGAAGACATTGATTATATTGACCCTAGGTGGCAGCAGCCTAGTTAGTTCTCAAATATAACACACTGTACAGGGGCGTCAGAACGTTTTGAAAGTGGGGGGGGGGGGGGCGAAGTAAAAATTGCTGACTTTGTCCTTGGTATGGAGTCAGACTTTGAGATTGACCTGTCCGATTGGATTTACCATAAATCTTTAAAATGTCTGAGAAAAGTCAGGTCGTTACCTTCATTAAATCTGAAAAAGTCAGACTTTGACATTTTTCCTCAGGGAAACAGGGATGCAAGTTCGCCGACAATTGACGGAAATCAGAAATTTCCAGATCTTGAAATTTGATCATTAACAAAGTATGAAAAGCAGGCTCTCACCAACGGTGAATAAACCTCGATAGGCCGTTAGCATTGACGCACATGCCGGGGAAACCGGCAGTCAGTACTTTGGCGGCAGTTAAACACGCAAAGGGCCGTTGACACTGCTGTCAGAGTTCCGTCAAGTGCCGAAATTGTGTTTGACGGCACGGGGGGGGGGGGGGGGGGGGGCGCCCCCCCCCCCGAATACGCCCCAGTTTTTTTTGTGTTTTTGTTTCCGACTTTTTCATCAGTCCCGACTTTCATCCCTGGGGAAAAGTCAGTGCTTAGCCATTGTTGCATGCCAATAAGTCAGACTTTGACATTTTCCACTGGGAAAAGTCAGGCTTAGCCATCATTGCATAGTAACAGGTCAGACTTTGACACTTTTCCACGGTGGAAAGTCATGTCTTAGCCATCATTGCACGCTAAAAAGTCTGACTTTGACATTTTTCCTCGGTGAAAAGTCAGAGCTTAGCCATCATTCCATGGTAAAATGTCATACTTCCACACTTTTCCACGGTGAAAAGTCAGGGTTTAGCCATCATTGCATGCTAAAGAGTCAGACTTTGATATATTACCACGGGGAAAAGTCAGGGCTTAGCCATCATTGCATGCTAATAAGTCAGACTTTGACACTTTCTACTGTGAAAAGTCAGGGCTTATAGCCATCATTGCATGGTAAAAGGTCAGACTTTGACACTTTCCACAGTGAAAAGTCAGGGCTTAGCTATATTTGCATGCTAAAGAGTCAGACTTTGATATTTTACCATGGTGAAAAGCCAGAGCTTAGCCATCATTGCACAGTAAAAGGTCAGACTTTGACACTTTCCCACTGAAAAAAGTAAGGGCTTAGCCATCATTGCACGGTAAAAGGTTAGACTTTGACACTTTTCCTCACTGCTCACTGAAAAAACAGAGTTTAGCAATCATTGCACGCTAAAAAGTCAGACTTCAATATTTTTCCATGGTGAAAAGTTAGGGCTTAGCAATCATTGCACGCTAAAAAGTCAGACTTTACCACTTTCCACAGTAAAAAGTCAAGGCTTAGCCATAGTTTCATGCTAAAAAGTTAGATTTAGACATTTTTCGATGTTGAAAAATCAAGACAGTTTTTACACTTGATTGAGTTAAATTTGAAGGTAATGACTTATTTTAGGCTTGAAAAAGTGGGGGGGGGGGGCCGCCCCCCCCTGCCCGCCCCCCCTATTCTGACGCCACTGACTGTAGTAGAAGTCTGCTAAAGGATTACAGTTTTTACTAGCGCGTTCGACACCAGGCCTCACCTAGCACCAATCAGGGAAAACAGATCACTGAAGCTGCCAGTTGTCCCTTCCCCTTGGACACACAGAAAACATAGTCCCCCCCCCCCCCCCCCCCCCCAAAAAAAGTTGGTCCTCCATGATAATACCGATAATAATTGCCCCCCCCCCCACACACACACACACACACATAAAAGGTGCCCCTTATTTTTTTTTTTGTAAAGGCTTTATTGCGTTCGATTACAGGTGAATTGCTCTTCCAGCAACAGCAGATGATACAATATAGAAAACAATGAGGATGAAAAATGTACAATGAAACACTCCACATTTTGGGTGTTATATACTTAGCTAATTTTGTTAACAATCGAAGCATATACAGAAAGGCATGTTACAGAAACCTTCCCTGCTTTAGAGTCGCCCATTATGGACTGCACCTGTTAAGTGGATGTCCTCTACATATGAATAATTCTTAAGTAACATATATACAATATACCACGTTTTTGTTGCATTTGGGGGTCAGACAGTATGTGCCTTGATTAACCACATCAGTATAGTAACCACAAAATTTGCATATACAACATGCTATAGTATATTAATAAAGTCTGCATATGCCTATAGTCATTTAATCTTTGGATAAAATGTCCAGGACTCCCTTTTTGAACATCGGTTTCGAACAATTGTATTGTAAATGTGCAGGCAAGGTGTTCCAGAGACTGATACCCACGTATACAGCTGATTTTTTGAATTTTTCTTTTCTTGGACGAGGTAAAGCTAACATACACTTCGCTATTGACCTGGTTTGTATTCGATCTCTTGATACGCTGGCCTTTTAAATCAAGGCTAAGCTATTCAGATTCCTGATTATACCTTCCAATGATAACCGCCTCCTTGTTACAGGCTGTCTAACTTTACATTTTGTTAATAGATCTTCTGTTGGTATGAATTTCCCATCCCTAAATGCTTCATTTCTCAATGCAATTCTTAAAGCCCTATAAACACCCCGGTCTATTTTCGTTTTGACCTCTTTAGTGCATCCCTCTACTAAAAACGAACAATGGTCAACTAGCGGTAGCAAGGAAGATGTGACAATCTTTAAGGAGGTTTCTTTATCTATGAACTTTCTTACCCTGCGAAACACAGCGCACTTATCGTTTAACATTCCCAGTAGCTTCATGGCATGTTTCTTAAAGTTTAACTCCTGGTCAATTATAGCCCCTAAATAGTTAATCTCCTCCACTGACTCTAATATCATATCCCCTAGCAGAATACACCCTCTATTTTCCGGTTTGATTTTCGTTTTACTTCCGTGATACATTAACTTTGTTTTTTTTACATTGATGGTTAATTTGCTGGCCTTGTACCATATGCTTAGTTTGTTCACCACATATTGGATTTTGGATTCAGTCCCTGGAAGGTTTGTGTCGCTGACCACGACCACCAAGTCATCTGCATACATACTCACAAAACAATCTTCAGGTAAACTAGTGGGCAGGTCATTGACATAAATAAGGAATAGCAAAGGGCCCAGTATGGAACCCTGAGGTACCCCAAATTTTACATCTCGTCGATCTGACTGCCCCTCACCGTACCTAGTAAAGCATGACCTTCCATGTAAATAGCTTTCGAACCAGCGAATAGTATTCTGCCCAAGTCCTGCCTCCGACAACTTATGAATTAGAACCGGGTGATCGACACAATCGAAGGCTTTCTTTACGTCTGTATATATGGCTATGGATATATTTTTATCATTATCGTTCTCTGCCAAATACTGCACAAGTTTAAACACCGCACCACCCGTGCCTCTTTTCTTTCGAAACCCGAATTGATTCTTAAAGAAGTAATTTTGATCTTCTAAATATGCATACAGCTGAGAGTGCACTGCCCGCACCAGGAGCTTTCCTGGGATGGGCAGTACACACACAGGCCTCCAGTTCCCAATATCGGACAGATCTCCAGATTTTGATAGCGGGGCGATTCTCCCCTCCTTCCACCCTGGGGGGAATTCTCCCTCTTTTACTAATTGTCGCAGGACTTGGGCGAATATGTCGGAACAAGCCAGTAAGGAATTTCTAAGCAGACTACATTTTATGCCTTCCATTCCGGATGACTTGTCAATCTGGATTTTTTTAATAAGCTTTACCACTTCCTCATTTGTGATTCCCTCCCTGTTGATTTCCCATCCCTCATGATTCATCCGGTTAGCATATCTCAATAAACATGATCCATCAAGGTCTTCGCTCAGGACTCTGCCTATCGAACAAAAAAAATCGTTAGCATGGTCCGCACATTTACTTAGTGGGAGTATCTCGCCATCACTACTCTTGTAACATACTTCTGTTTTTCCACCCTTTGGCTTAAACAATTGGTTCAACTCTTTCCAATACTTTTGGGGATTTCCAGTATATTCCTTCAACTTTTTCTTTATATAAACCCTCTTACTGTTAGTGATATTTCTTCTAATACGTTTACTCAGTTCTTTCATTTCATGGGTCCAACCCTCCCTTTCGAGTTGTGTGTATTTATTCTTTCCCTTACAGATTTTTCTGCACAACCTCCTTTTATTGATTATGTCCTTTTTGATAGACCTAGACAGCCATGGTTCTTCTGCAAAGCTATTGATGCGTTCCCTATATGGGGCGTTTCCATCCAAATACCTATTTAGTTCTGTTACCCACGTTAGCCAAAGTGCTTTCCCGTCTACATTGCCCAAATCTTCCTCACATTTTGATTTCAGTTTATAATTTAGTTCATTTTGTTTAACCTTTCCATAATTTCTTACTCTTATCTTCTTCTGTATGTGGGTGTTTCTATCCTGTTTTTTCCTCGCAAAGACTATCAGGTGGTCGCTAAAGTATAAGTCCAGGGTACCCCACTCCCTAACATTTTCCGCGTTTGTCAGTATTGTGTCAATGCTTGTTGAATTACCAATCCCAATTCTTGTTATTGTGTTAATTAGCCTTTTAATACCGAAGATCTGCAGAGTATCCATCAAATTTCTATTCCTAGGATCTCTCCGTGCCCTCGCGTCCAGATTAACATCCCCAATAAACTATAGCTCTGTTTTTCTGAATCGCTCATCCATGCAAATTTGTTCAATGAAACCAAGGAGGTTATTCACATTGTACCCAGGCGGCCTATACAAGTTTATTACAGTAAATACTCTGTGTCCTGGTTTGTTTACCTTGACCACTATTGATTCCAAGTCCGGATCCATACGGTTTACATCGTTATATACATTGGCATGCAATGCCCATCTTTCATGCAAATAAAGTCCCACTCCACCCCCCTTGCCTATGTTCCTATCATTTCTGAAGAAACGAAAGTTTCCAATACTAACATGGTGAGATGAGATATTCCGTTTTAATAAAGTTTCAGAGATACCTATTACATCGAAAGAAACCATTGCACTCTTTAGGTGCACAACCTTACTAAATAAGCTATGAATTCTAGTGGGCGATCTTAAAGCCCTTCTGACCTGAGACTATTTTTGTGCTATGTGTCATTTAAATATACATTTAATCAAAGTGACCCTGATATATATAGTAAATCTGTAATCCCACCAGAAACGTGCAACGTTGGTATATATCAACATGGTACAGCAACGAACAAACAAACAACGAAAATATACAGACGAGATGGGTCCGCGTGCTTTTAAGCTGGGGGACCCCGAAGATAGCCGGCACATGCTACGCAGTGCCATTGACTACCCTGAAGTAATTTGTGAACATATGCATTCTGAAACGCTATTTCCGCTAAGTTCTTGTCCAGATGATCTCAAGAGAAAATATAAACCGTTACTCACAGTTCGTGTCCTTATAAGCGAAGCATACTTTGACATTTATCCACAGGTACATCATCACCTCGCTTCGTGGCCTCGAGAGTCATTTTCGGGTGTGCGTTATGATTTAAGTCCAGGTAGTAGAATGTGCAGGTTTCAAACGGTAGTAAACAAAGAAGAAAATGAAATATGTAACGTATGAAGAGAAGAAAAATAAAAAACATCGTCGTACAAACAGTCCATACCCTGAGCATCCGTTTAGGCAACACAATAAAGTATAACATCTGGTTTAGATAAAATAATCAAGTACCAATTATAACAAGTAAGCAACTTCACCACAACCAAGCCATGTCAAAAAGGTAAGGTATTCTTACGAATTTTTCTTATAACTAAAGTAAGTTTGTGTCCTATCTTTCTTTTCAGAAATTTTTTTCACTCATACACTACAAAAACCTTAACTAGCCCTGTATGGAACCAGCGGTTAGGTGAGTGAGAGAATCATTACAGTCTGTTTCTCGGTCCCCTTATTATTCTCGTCAGTTCGTGTCTTCTCACTAATATTTATAAAGATAGCAATTTGAGAGGGTCATTGGCCCGGTATGGAACCAACTCCCCTCCCCGAGAGAGCACAGCAACAACAGCCCTTAGGGCTCTATCTTATAGATGGACCCCGTTCCTTTGGTTCTTCGTGAAGGCTTTATCAGTTCCTTAGCAATTTTCGTCTGTGCTTGGGGAGTCGGGTGGATTCCATCCCTTAGAAATTCGAATCTCGGAGGTTTCTTACCGCCCTTGTTTTTGGGCTGGACTATGTGATCAATGCGGGGGGTGACCTTATTTGTAGACCAGTTTATTTCGTCTATGGCGACATTCAAATCAATCGTTGACTTGTACACGCTAGCTTGATCAGCATTCAGTTCTGGATAGGGAATTCCATGGTTACTGAGAATGAGTGACACAGTATAAACACTAGCGATTACAACTTGAGTGTCAGGGGAGTACTCTTCGACTTTGGCGATGAGATATTGATAATCTACGGTAAGTTTCTGAATTATCGATCCATCCCTCGTGGATGCAGAGGCGGTTATTCTGCCGGTCATGCTATTTTTTGAGGTAATGTCATTTATCCCTACAGCCACATATATAGTTGCTATGCCAGTAGATTCCGATAGGATATCGATAAGTTTAGAAGTTACCCTCTTTGTTGTTGCGCCTGGTAGAAAAACACATTCACTGAGTTCTGGTATCTTGTCCTCCAATAATTCGCCAAGGCCGCGAATACGGGAATCCCGATGAGTATACAGCTTTTCATCCTGTCTTTGTTTGTGTGTTACTCGGCTCGGCTTCAATTTCTGCGGGATTCTTTGCACTGGATCTTAACTCCATCAACAGATGTCCAAGCTGGTTGCGGCCTCTATAGCTGTCTGTGTCATACTGCCGGCTGTTGCGGGGAGCACCACCACCCCAAAAGTGGTTCTCCGTCGTCTTGCCCCCGTCGTTTCCACAAGAATTTTCATTAGTTGCGGGTTTTGTGAGAATTTTTCTTCAAGTAGAGTTTTCATCAAATCCACTTTGTCGGCATCCCATCCCGGCGAGGGTTTATCACTGGCGATCGTTTTTCCTATTTTTTTTATCGAAAACGGCTTATCCATACCTAGAACCTTTTCGCCTAGGTCTTTCTCTTCGAAGTATTGGCATTTGTGGAACACATATGCCTTTTCAACTGAGCGAAAATTATACTGGGCACCATTTACTAGCCCTACCAGGTCGCAGATATACATGTTAGACAAGGGGCATTGGTCCCCGTTGAAAAGGATGCCTGCGTGCGATCTTTTTGCACCGGGCGGCACTACCCCCTCGTCGCACTCCTTTTTGTTCTCAGCAACAGTCTTCTCATTATCCATTACGGTGGGTGTGTTTGAAACATCCATGTTTTCCTCCATGGCAATTTTGCGTAGTCGATCACCTATGGCCACCTCTACATTCAGTGTTACTTTATCTTTCTTCTCTGTAAGGGTCGAAGCAACTCTATGCTGTGATTCATTGTCCCCACCTAGTTCCCGCATAACCGATTCAATGCTAGTGAACTGGCCTCCTATGATTGCTCCTTCAGAAGTCGGCCTCGCCGTGACACCCCTTTGTCTTGCTTCTCTCACTGCAACCCTGAGTTTGTACCTGGCCTCTCGAAATGCTTTCGGCTCAGCCCTCTCCACCCAAACACCTTGTGCTCGACCGACGCTCCTCAAATGTTTCTTATTATGCATAATACGCTCTACAAGCGGGACATCGCTTAGGCACACTTCGATGGGACGGGGCTTGTTGCTACCAGTCCTTCTGGTACCTGATCTCCTAACTGCAGTTATATTGCCATTCATTAAACTGATTCCCATATCAGAACAAATTTCGTTCACGATGACACTAAGATCTTCTCTTTCTTGCTCTTTTATGCCTATAATAAAGATCTTATATTTATTCTGGTCCAGTTTCTGAAATTGGTTGTTATTCACACCTAGAGAGGCGGCATATGACTGCGTGCCTTCCTGCTTTGCCGCTAGTTGACGGAATTCGGCTCTTAAGCTTCTGTTTTCGGCCGCTAAACTTTCTACCTTTTTACTCAAGTTTTCGATATCTGTGCCATGATTTTCCAGGCTTTTCGATGCTTTTTCTGTGAAAGTGTTGACTTTCTCATTCAACTCTTTAATAGATGTTACTACTGATTTTTCTAGTTTTTCCTCTAACCTAGCAGTGTCTTTACTCATTGCTGTTAGCTTTGTCATTACATCTGACAGAGACGGGGAGTTAATCGTCTGCTCAACTTCGGACATTTGAGACATTTGAGAAAGGGCATCTCTTTCAATGATCAGGCTAGTATTTGCATCCTCCCTACCCATGCGTATGAACGTGGTTGGGTGTCGTTTCGGATCTGCTTGTCTGCTCTCAGGACTTAAAACATCAGAAGAGGGGGATAATAGTCTTTTGTTACCTGATAGTTTGTCCTTTCCATCCGGAGTGTCCTTACTAGTTAACTTTCCAGGCTTTTGCGGTACTGGGGTCGAGGTTGCTCCGAGTTGTATGACTTGGTCACTCGCGCCTCCCTGCACCGGGCACAGTGCGGGGGCGGCCATGTTGTTCATGTTCCTACACACAGTGATTGCCGTGTCTTCCAACACCAAAATATCCCTTTCGCGAAACTGTATACGATTTTCCCGTGCACAGTTAGTGTCCTGAGACGTTCTCAGAGTTGATCATCCTGGATCGGTGCCAGTATTCCCAGTTATGCTCAAGTTTTTCTCTTGTTTTAGCGGAGCGCCTTCACCGTGCGTGCTAGTGTTTACATGATGTCACACAGGCTTATCAAGGCTTATGGAATATCCCCTCTCCTCATCACAAAAAATGGCCCTGCTTGGAAATGCTTAAAGAAATTGTTCGCACCATATGACCCTCTCCCCTTTTACAGACTCCCCCCACCCCTAAAAAAAAATGTTTGGCCCCCTCAACAATAAAAATAAAAGTGGGTGTTTATGGAATTTGCCCCATTGGAGTTATAAAAAAAAAACCAACCTTCCCCCCCCCCCAAAAAAAAAATAAAAATAAAAGAAGTTGCCCCTCACCATTTTTACAACTAAAAAAAGTAAGCCTTATGGAAATACAACAGAAATGTCTTACAGATGCCCCCCCCCCCCCCGCCCACCCGTCCCAAAAAGGCTGGCCCCTCATGTTAATATAATAAAAGAGTTGGCCTCCTGAAAAAAAGTGTCCCCATCCCCCAAGCAAATCTGTCACCCCTTCATGTTAAGAGAAGTTGGGCCAAAACACCCAAAACTGTTGTCCCCCTACAAATACTGAAAAAACCTCCTCCCCCGCCACCTACACACAGAAATTCAAAATATGTGTTGGCCCCCTATAGAACCTCCTCCCCCCCCCCCCCCCAAGAATCCCACTCCCCTAAAAGTTGGGCACACACTTGAACACAAAAAAGAGTTGGGCTCCCATTGAAATTAAAAGAAAAATTTCCTCCTTGAAAATACTGGGGAAAAAAGTCTGGAAATCACCCCCCCCCCCTCCCCATCGCCCTGAAAAAAAAAAGAAATACCAAAAAAGTGTTAGCCTCCTTTGGGCATACTAAAAATACGCTCCCTGCAGACCTCCCCACCCCCCCCCCCCCCCCCCCCACCCCTACCCCAAAAAGTTGGGCCCCACATAAACACCAACTGGTATAAAAGTTGGCTACCTATTCAGATACAAAAAACAATTTCACTCCTTGTAATTCCTGAAAAAGGTTCCCACCCTGTACCCCCTCCCCCCCTCCCCCACCACCAAAAAATAAGAAGTAGGGCCCCTGAAAAAAGTCCCCCATGGAACACCCCCCCCTCCCCCCCCCCCCAGAAGAAACCAGTAGGACCCACATTGAAACAAAAAAAGGTCCCCCCTCAAAGTACTGAAACAAAACATGCCTCCCCACACATAAACCCCCCCCCCCCCCCCCAGCCACACACACATGCAAATATCAAATTTAATACCAAATTCCTCGCATATGAATACAAAACAAAAAATGTTGGCACCTCATGGAAATAGCCTCAAATTTGCCACAGAACAGAAAAACATAAAGCTGCCTCCCCCCCCCCCCTCCACAGAAATACCCCTGGGCCCTCATGGAAATACAACCTCTCTCCCCCCCCCCCCCCTTGCCACACATACACATGGAAAAATCAAATTCACTGGTAATCTCGGAAATGATGGTACTCTAGCATCACATATCAGAAAACTGGCAAAACATGTTTACCTACATTAAGATCCGACTTTTTAGAATTCTAACGTTTTATATATGGTAGGTTAAAATTATTGTTGGGGATGGGAGTCGGCAGGTCGTGAGAGAGTGAAAGGTAGTCTGGCCTCAGTGTCACTTCATTCTACCTGCCCAGAGGAGACTCTCCCAGCAGATCTTTTGCGGCGCTAGAAGGGATATCCAGTATGGATTCTCCAAGGAGCCAAGTTCTGTGAACAGTTGTGGAAACTCAGCTTGGAAGTCTGGTGATCCATCTACTTTGTAGACTGACTCTGCAGGTTGCAAGAGCTTTACCCTCTGGCAGGCTGACTTGCTCTGCAGGTTGTGTCTTTAGCCCTGCATGACCTCGATGATAGCATGACTGTCCATTTTGAGATGGGCCTTAGGGATATGTCCTATGACACGGTCCGTAAGGCCAACGCTCACGGCTCCACAGAACTGTCGTCAGTTAGGTTGTGGAGGGAATTTCACCAGCCATGAGGTATGGTGACCTATGATTGTAACGCCTGCACCACGGTCAACATTAAAGGTTTTAGGTTGTTTGTTGGGTGACATGCAGGTCAACCTTCCAGAAGTTGCCTGTAGGCCTGTAGAATCCTTACATGGTCCTTTATGTCAGCTTCTGTCAGCACAGGCAAGCTTTTCTTGATTTTCTGGCAATCAGTATTCCAAATTATGCAAAGTGTTGCAGCAACTAGGTATTTCTCTTCTGAATTTGCAGAGCCTACCTTCTTTACTAGTTGCTTATGGAGCTATGTCTCATTGTAGTAATAGCCCCAGCTACTCTCAAAGTCCTTCAAGTTTTCTAGTTAACCAATGCCTCCTTGAAAAAAAGCACTTAATACTCGCAAAGAACTCGCAGGTAACTTACTGGTAAACACCAGTAAAAGAAGTTGGATCAAACACATTGAACCCCCCACCCCCAATAGACAGTATTGTGTAGCCTGAGTCTGTTCCTCACTTTCCATATACTACTCACAAAGAATTTCAGCCAGGAGTTGCTAGACAGGAATTTCGGTGTTTACTGACACTATCAAAGAACATGTGCACAAATTGCAGGGTCAAACTTCAATTTTCAATAGTTTTCAGCAGGTTCTATCTTAAAAATTGGTCTATAATGCTCCAAATCTGAGTTTTCTGGCCATATGCTTCTCCTGTCCTTTGTTCTCAGTCTGTGGGTATGAGTGGGACTGAGCAGTACCCAACCTTTCCTCTAAAGAATCCTGAGCAGATGGGCTCTGCATTCTTGTTCTCGAAGAGTCTTGAATTGCTCATGGATCTACCTGACTAGTTTTGAAAGTATTACTTAGCTTTAGTTAGGTGTAGATCCCACCACTACCACCATGTAATATCAGACACAGACACAGAAGCAGTATGGGGTTGAAGATATTTATTTTATTGAACCTAGGTGGCAGCATGGCAGCAGCCTAGATGTAGTTTTCAAATTTGACACAAGGTAGCAGTATTGCCACACAACCCTAACCTCATGCAGCTTTGCCATGGGAACTGTGTCGGCTTTGCTGTCCTCACACCATACAGGAACCTGAAAAAGGCCTTACACAGCAGAAGTAGTATCTTCACCGCTGAGGCTAGTGCTATACTGCAGTCACTAGCTTGGATGAAGGTGTCCAACCATCAGAAGTTCATTGTCTTCTTGGACTCCAAATCCTGCTTGCAGGCTATTGGCCAACACAACCCAAAGAACCCAATCATAAAGGACATCAGGCAGTCCTAATCAGAACTGAGGAGAGACCGTGGTAAAGAGCTAGTTATTTGCTGGCTCCTAAGCAATATCGGAATTGAGGGAAATGAAGCTGCAGATCATGCAGCTAAGAAGGCACTGAGCAGACAATATGGATCTGATATAGGACCATTTACTAATCTGCAACCAATGATGAACAAGTTTTTGCAAAAAAGCTGGCAGAGTGCCTGGAATGGCACTAGAATTAACAAACTACGGGAGATGATACCATCTATCAACCAAACTTTCAGACAAGGAAACCTGACAAGATCGGAACATGTGAAACTGACCTGTCTGCGGACTGGTCACACCAGGCTGACACATGGATACCTCTTGAGAGGTGAATTAGCACCTGTGTGCCAACCATGCAACACTCTTTTGAGTGTAAAACATCTCATGCTACAATGTCAGCTAACTAAAAAAAATCCTGAAAAATGCAACATCAATGCACATTGTGTTCCACAACACTGGCAAGAAAGAAATTCTTGGATTCCTTGGGGAGTCCAAGATTTTTGAAAAGTAGTACATTGCCTGGTCCTTCCAGTCTAAAGACCCTACACTTCAGTTAGTGTCTACTTAGAAAAGTATCAACCACAGCAGTCTAATAACAGTTAATTATGATTATCGGACGTTTAATCAACCAAACCAAACCAAACTGAGGGGAAATATACATTTCAATGTGAGACAAGGCGATGTCCTTCTCCCCTAGCGATGCTACCTTGAGTGGCAGTTTATAGAACTGCCCCTAACCACCGTAACCATAGTGCACTCGCGGCTGTGACATCATGGTGTCAACAACCGTATCCCTGGAGTCTCTACAGTGATATGTTGAGACTTGTGACAGTAAATACTGTTATTACTTATGAGGTGTGAAAAAGGGATCAAGAGATTTGTCAACTGGGATATTTAGGTCAAGGTTTCGCCGTTGAACGGCTCATCAGGCATCTTAGCAAGCTTTTGGGTATCAAGGTGATCAGACTAACAAATTGTACAATGTCTGAGCTTAATTAATCAACAATCCAGATTTATTTAGTGAATATTAAGTCAGGATTGGGGAAGCCTTTTCTTTATCAAGATGGAAATGTTGATTATGTGCAAAGGTTAAAAATCTCCGTGTGCCGGAGATCGATCACCGAAAGGTCTACATCAGGGTTTGTTGATCAACCGTATACATACAATTTTTTGGACGAGGCGAAGGTGTATGATCGCACCCCTTAATGGGGAGCCGTTTGGTATATAGGTGTGTCTATGAGGTTCATCCCCTTTGGGATTTGGGTTCGTAAACAATGTATCCAGTTTTTCTCGATCTTGTTTCTCAATGCGATCGAGTGTTTGCTCTCTTGGTTGGACTGTATGAAGTCTATTATATGGATCCTCATATCTACCAGACCATGGTGGTCTGGCGTGTTAAAATGTTTTCCGATGTCGGTATCCATACGGTGATGGGTAACCTTATGGAAGTAGTCCTGGAAACGATCCATGAGGCGTCGTTTCGTCTGGCCCACATACTGTATTTTGCACCTAGAGCAAGTTATGTAATAGATCAAATTGGAACTTTGGCATGTCACATTGTGTTTTGAGATGTATTGGCGGCCCGTCGTGGAGGACTTAATGTGGCCTGCAGTGTCTAATCTAGTGCAGTATCGACAGTTTGTTCTGTCGCAGATATTGTAGGTGCGCCCTGTGAGCGCTGCCTTGTGTAGGGTTTTCTGGTCTGGGTGGTAGTCGAGTTTGGCTCGGACCAGGCTTTGTCGTAGTGTAATCACCGGCCTGTTGGCATGTATTTGTTTTGTCCTGTTGGAGGAGGCAAGTATGGACCAATTGGTCTTCAACCAAATGGCAATATACATTTCAGTATGCAGCTGGCTCAACAGCCGTCGACCTAGACATTTTTATTTGAGCAGCTATTATATGGCAGAGAAAGGAGGGAAGCACAGCACATAATCACTCAACTGGCTCTGTCACAGTGTCAGTAGCCCATGTACGCGATATGCCAACACTGTACAATCATCAATCCAAATCGTCACTCAGCTCCAGTGTGGTGGACCTTCAGGTCGTTCATCCTGGAGTCAGTGTACAGATGGAGTGGGTGTAAAGGGGGAGATGTATTCTAGAGTTATAAATATACCAATTTGTGTCCTCTTAAAGCAAAGAAACAAAGGCTCCAGTGTTGTGTTTAGTGTGTACTATAATGTGTTTTGTAGATCATGTTTCTCCCCACCAATATATATGTTTACACTTTTTGAAATGCAGATTATCTGGTATTCCTTATCTAACAAAATAATTGTCACTTTCCTTATTTTATTTCGTGGTCGCAACGTGGTGGGAGAAGGAGATACTCTTGCTACGCCTCGTCTACATACACTTTCCTTATTTTAACCCAAATACTTTTTCAATTCCACAGCACCAACAGACCACCTTCTCACAAGCAATAGGTCGTTTGCTTATGCTTCACTCAAAAGATATGAGGAAGCCCTTTGCGATGCAGAATCCACCATCCGAATATGTCCTGATTGGGCCAAGGTAATTCAATACAGACATATGAAATACAGTAAAACCTCTCTTAAGGGGTCACCCTCCGTTCCAGGCCAACTGTCCCCTTAAGCGGGGTGTCCCCTTAAGCGGGGTGTTCCCTTAAGCGGGGTTTTCAGTCTGCCAATGGTTATACAATAGAGAATACGTACATAAATGAAGAAAACGATGGTTATTAGGTTAAAAGGTTTATTAATAATATATAATAATATATATTAATAATATATAAATAATATATATTAATGATATAAGCAAATACATATAAATTATACAATATAAATGAATATAAATTAAAAATAAATAGATAATACATGTAAATGTACAGTACAATGTATATACAGTTTCGCAGTCCCAGGAAGGCATCGAGGGTTGACTGCACTTTCGGTGGACGAGCAGCTTTATTCCTGTTAACAGTAGTTAACAGTAGTTAACAGCCGCCAGCCCGTCCTGAACCGCCCACCGCTAACCTGTAAGCGGGCCTCTAACCCCCTGCCTTCAACGGGTGCGAAAGTCGCTCATACTAATATCCACTCACAGTCGCCCGCCCAGACCCGCTAGAGATGTGGTTATTACCGTGAAAACACACACTCCGGCCGCCTGGACCCACACGGGAATATTCAGTCTATTGTTCTGTGTTTTTGATATGATGTTCCACCAAAACTGTCCCCTTAAGCGGGGTTTTTAAGCATTTCTGTACCGAAAAACTGTCCCCTAAAGCGGGGTGTCCCCTTAAGCGAGGTGTTCCCTTAAGCGGGGTTAAAATAAACTCTTAATAGAGGGAAAAATTTCCGTTCCGAGCAAATTTTCCCCTGAAGCGGGGTATCCCCTTAAGCGGGGTGTCCCGGAAGAGGGGTTTTACTGTACTAGTTTTGTCAGGGGAAGTGCCATGTTACATGAATGGCAAGCATTGCCTGGTCATTGGAATGGATGGGGGTGGTGGGCACCTACCTGCTATTTCACACAGTTATTGCCGTGTATGGCCTAACTATGAAGCAGTATCTTTATAGTTTACACTGAAATAACTGAACACTTTTATTTCCGATTGCTAGACCATGGGGAATCTTGGAGCACTACGCCTACTTCACGTCAATATCTTAACTCTGTATATTGCAGATCTGAGTCATTGGTGGTATGTGATATATGTGATACTGGTAATGGTTTATTTGATGCTCCCAAGGTTTTATGTACTGTAAGCACTTGTCTTTGTGCTGTGTCCTTATTTATATCCTAAGATCATATGTGCCTGTAAAAAATATCTGAGGTCTCTTATACCACATTTCATGGATAATCTGTTTTAACAGAATGAAATAAAATAAATTTTAAAAACAATGTACAGTGATCCTATACAAATTTAAGGAAACACATGTTGGGGGGTGTCTACAGTGCAATATTCTATATTATGCCAGTAAGTCACAATCCGACCATGATGTTTCAAGTTAATTATTTGTACATTAGTCGAAACATAGAACAAACCTACCATTTTTGATTATCAGACAAGACTAGATAAGGCTTGACATTATCTACAGTATGAGGCTGTGTGGTTTCCATAAATAACGCCAATATCATCAAGTATGTATGATTATAATATGTTAATTGTTCTATAACTTACTTTGACGTTAACATGACTTAACATTAACATGACTTAACATCTTACTTTCAATTTGCATGTAGAAGCAAAGTCGCCAGTTCGATAAACTGTATGGCACTCTGCAATGAACACAATCTATAGTCATAGTTATAATGACATCAGAATAATGACAATATATGAAAGTGATGAAATATGAAACATCACCCTCAGCTGGCTGCTCTTAAAATTTCTACATGTTTTTGAAGCATAAATACGGTCAATTCATCTGATGGTCATATTATACTTACCCATTTTGTTTTTGTTATATCCACATAACTCGATATTTCTATTTGAATCCTCCCATTTTGCAGGGATATTACCGTAAAGCAAGTGCCTTGAGCGCCTTAGGCTTTCATGAGAAAGCTGCCTTGGCCCTTCTCCAGTGTCTGACATTAGATGGAACAATCACCTCTGCTCGCACTGCTCTGGCCCAGGTACAGAACGTTTTATTTATGGGTTGTCTAACATCAGATATAGACTCCATTCTCTAAGTTTGCACAATTTCTACTATGGCAAAGCACTACAATTTCTTATACAAACATTTGCACTTTTCAAAATTATTGGCCATTCCAGACCTCTTGGAGTGATATTCGCTTTTATTCTCATAAGTATTAGATGACCCCAAAGGTTTCCATGTCATGCAACCTTATTAATGTCAAAGCTAAAGACAAAATAAAAAAAAATATATATTAAATTAATTAGGTACATTGTTGTATTGCTAGACAACAAATCTACTTTGGGAAACCATGCATAGCAATTGTTTGCCTACATAGACTGAAAGAAATAGAAAGTTTTCATAATATTGTCTATGAAATTATTATACTTAAGTTAACCCCTTCGCAGCAGGTGATGCCATATGGCATCAACTGAGCTTGGACAGGTGATGCCATATGGCATCAATCATGCTGGGGCAGGTGATGCCAAAAGCCATCATTTTCAGAAATTTGTCAAATTTTGTTCATATGAAATAAAATTGGAAAATATTGGATAAATAATCATGAAATATTCACAGAATATAGATATATCACCCAGGTGAAGATTCTACGTTAAATATATAATGAGATTATTGATTGCATATTTTACAACGTCCTTAAGTTATAGAATTATAACAATTGGCCTGAGACCTCCCACACTCTGTCGGTATACATTAGCACTTGTACCCACCTAGACTGGCCCCAGTCCTTGTATCCCTCCACCTACACCAACCCTCCTCTCCTCGATACAGGGACTGGTCAAATCGGTAATAGTGTCCGATTTCTGGCGCTGTTTAACGCCAGGCTTGTCCAGCACTCTCCATGCAAAGTTTCTTGTTACTTGTCAGGATATCTGCTTGGAGATAGATATCTGGGATCGTCAAGTTTTACCTCTGGCTTCAGTCCCCCTACCACTCCACCTACTCCTCACGGGGGTTTTGATTGTTAACACAGTCCAAAAGTCGTCCATAGGCGGGATTTATTGCTCTGATAACATAGCACCCAGGGAACCGGAGGAGGGAGAGGGGGAGGTGTAGGAGGAGGGGTAGTGTTACAGGGGGTGGCTGGGGTTGCAATCTACAGGAGGTTTCGTTCTTAATGGGCAAGTCTTTGATTGCTGGACCAGTCACACCGCAACATACTTTTTGTGTAATCACGAATGTCCATAATCAAAGACTTAAGCAAGTCTAGTACCCACCCTTACCCAGATACTGTTGCCACAGGTCTCTGCCCTGAAAGGGTCAAAGTATACATCAACAATTTTTGGATACAATGTATAAAGAATAAGGACGAGGCTAGTGACTAGATGGGCTTATTCTAATAACAATATCTTGATACAGTGTTTGCATGGTGAAGATGTGGATTGATTATATTCTACAATTTTATCCTCCCCCAGACACTCCACAAGGTGCTTAGTTCTCACTCTATGGAGGATGTTAAGGTAGTAGGACTGCAGTCAGTGTTAACTGCATCAATACCCATACCCTTCGCTGCACAATCTTACGCCAGTGCAGACAGTGGTGCCCCTTTCTCGGGTGTCAGTGACGACCTTCTGGAACAAATTAAGGTGCGGCTAAGAGAAACCCTGGTGCAAAGGGGGCTGGTCCCAGGCGTAACACAAAAAGAAGTAAGTTCCATTATATTTCTGTCATAACTTTTCTGGAATGGTTATCATCACATCCCAACATGGTATGTGATATACATATTTACTAGAGTGGAAGGTTGAGTTAGAATAAAATAAATTGGATAGTCAAATCAGTGATAATGCTACACACTGTACTCTCTTAACTTAAGGTGTGTATGGCTTGTATAACCCAGTTGCGAAATAACTATCATTATATCCTGCACATGAACCTGCATTGTGTCACACTAAACCCAGTTTTCAAAAACTTTTGATTTTGTAGCGTGGAGAAACTAGTTGTTTTGCATTGCCTCGTTTCAGTAGCGTCCCAGCAGGTTAAGTATGCCAAATCGAATTGAATATCAATGTATTGGAAATGCCATAGTTATAGAAGCAGTTATCTAACCTGTGTCTGCACTGCATGACTTAAATTGTACCGTTGAGGGGCACTTGTGATGATGGTATTATTACACCTGTAGAATGCATCCGTATGAGGAAGATTATTGTGGACTATTTAATGATTCAGTGATCCTATGATGATACTTCTGATGTCTACCCATAACACATTGGGGAAGAGACTAGCTTGTATCTTGATTATGTTTACAAGTTTATAATAGGTAATTAACCGATTACTTACCTTGGTAAAAGTATGGAGGAGAATTAAGGTTCTTGCGAGCCTAGGGACACTATTGAGTGCCCTAGAGAAAGTCTTCAGAAAGTCGGTAAAGAACCTGTAATGGTTAACCGGACGTTAAATCAAACCAACCAACCGACCAACCAAATGCAAGAAACTTACAAAAGACAGCACTTAGGTATCTCACACAACAGGGAAGAAACATTACTCCGAGACCAACATCACTTGGAATAGCTCCAACGTGATCTATTGCATAAACTGCAAAGTATGTCAGACGCAATACGTCTGACATACCAAATGCAAAATTAAGGAAAGGATTAGGGAACACATTTGGACTGTAAACACCAAAAACAGACCAGCGATGTCCCAAAGCACTTCAAGAATATCGGCCGACACGGTGAGACCGACTTGGAATTCGCTATAATGGACTTAGTATACAAACACCCAGATAGCAAAAGGGCAACAGATCTGAGACAAAAATACTGAATACACGTCTCAAGACACACGCCCCAGTTAGCCATGGACAGTAGGTACGGGTAATGAAAGACACACCAGTGCCACATCAAAAAAAGTTTCCAAGCATTAGCTTGGGGAGTAGATGTCGCATCGTCTTATTTTCTACTCTGGATAGAGGTTCTGGTCTTGTCTGCCACTGTCATATATGAACAGTGCACATTTTACATACTTACATAGTGTCCTCTCTCCCACCCAAACCCTTTCACCTTGGATTACAGATTGTCCCATTACTAAATATTTGTTTGTTTCCACATCGAAATAAGTATTGATCCTTACCGCATGTCATATATATTTTTATTTGGGCATATTTGTAATCCAGAATTTGCTGAAGAATAGTGAGCTATAACTTATATATATATATATATATGATTGATAGTTTTATAACCCGTGGTATGACCTTTTATTTTACAGAATCAGCCTGGAGAGAGTTTTCCTAGCAAGTTCACTCAAACATACAGAATATGTGAAACATTAGAGTGTAAGTTGAAGTTTGGGTTAAATGCATATCCTACAAGTTACAGTGGAGCCATCTAGTGATTTTCAAATATTGTCAATTACCAGTCAAATCTGGTTCTTTGTGATTCATTCTAATTTTAGATGAGTAAATATATTGTTTTGTACAGTTTATCCAATCTTAACTGGCAAAATATGCCAATTTACATTTGCTTGATTTAAATGTTAAAAAATTACTGAAAAATGGTTTTCTTCAATTCTTTCAAAAACAAGAACGATTTTTATGATTCCATAAATAACGCCAATATCATCTGTGTTCTACGCACTTAGACACCATCATATTCAATTTTCAGGAAAATGACATGGGTTTTAATTTTCAAGCCAAATTGCCCGATATGTCTTCAATGCACACAGTGCAGGATTATCTCTATAAATATTGAAAGTTGAAATACATGTTCCTATGTATTTGTTATGGAAAAAAGGTCGAGTACTAATATAAAGGAGGTAAAGCAATTTGAATAGAGAAATCTGCCACAATTCCACACAGGTTTTGGTTTGCTTCTTACAGGTAATTCTGAACCGATTTCAAGACCAGCTTCCCCACAAACTTTGGTTCTGACTGGTTCCTTAACATCTATGTCACAGGAGTGTAAATCAAGGCTCACCGGGAAACGATCTTCCAATGACATCAGTAGAGATGATGACATGCCAATGAAAGTTTGCGATGACACGAGCACCGAAAGTTGCTCACATAAAAAGGCAGCCCGTAAGTTTCTTTTTGCTAGGTTATTATATTATTTTTCAGGTCAGGGGTCATGGTGATGAGGTTGGGGGGGGGGGGGGGGGGTACAGCAACAGCCCAGACGTTTCCATTTTGTTCACCTTTGTCAGTTAAATTGAATCTGCTGCTTTATCCTATCCCTAATAAAAAACGCCGTAGGCTTAACATGGGATTCCTTTATGTCACTGGTGTGACATAAAAGTGTTGTTTATGCCACTACTTTCCAATACTGAAAAAATGTGGAAACGGGGTAGGATAAAATCTAGACGCCACTCGTTTGAGTTTGAGTTTACTTATGTCACTCATTTTGTGGGCTCTGCAATATCACTCATCTTCGACTTGTGAAATTATGGACCCCACAAAATGCGTGACATAAATAAACCCAGACTCAAACTCGTGACGTCTCTTCATACTATCATAGGGATCTTAATGAATTTCATGGCCATGGTCCTAGTCTATCTAAATCAAATAATCTAATCTAGATTGTTACGCTAAACATGGAATTACAATTTGTTCTTGCTTCCAGTCTTTCACATATCAGGTACTGATTTGAAATTAACCAAACAAGGGCCCGAGTAATGCAGTCTCTTTGATACAGACAATATATTATTATTGTTGGTGTACATCAGCTGCATGAATTTCATGATTGCAGATATGTATGACTATGTCTACATATTCTTTTAATTTCCTAATAGGATCGTCACTAACCGATAAACAAAGACGACAGGTTGAACCAGAACTCCTGCACAAAGAAGACTTTGAATGCTCTTTATGTTATAGGTAAGTGATTTTTCTTTCTTAGTTGTGGTAATTTGTAGTTGAAATTTGTCTGACATACCAGGCTGAATTTCATTAGTCTCTTTCAGATATGCTCCTAAACACCTACATGTTAAAATGTGTTATCCATTACTGTTGGTTAATTTCATGTTATTCATATCATTTTGCTGCAGTGCATGAAGTATGTCTCTTTTCCTTTCTAGACTTCTATACAACCCTGTTACAACTCCCTGCGGCCATTCATACTGCAGACAATGTCTAGATCGTTCATTGGATCATAATTCCAATTGCCCTCTTTGCAAAAGTTCACTTGCGGAGGTAAGGATATTTTGTTATCAATAAGTTGATATAGCAAGGAAAAAATTAGAAATTAAAATTCAATCAGTTCTAATCCGCCTTAGATCTTCAACTTAGGATTTACCACTGAACCGATTGCATAGTCTCTCAGTCAGTGTGTATATTAAAGCAATATGTAAAGTTTTGAAGCCGTAGTAGTAGAGATTAATTATTGTGGAATGTGAAGTGTAGTGAATTTATTCCTATTGTGTAATAATTTCTTATTAATGGTAATTTCAGTACCTTGCTGAAAGGAGACAGGCTACTACAGAAGCGATAGAAGTTATCATACATACCTACTTTCCTGAAGACTTCAAAGAACGGAAAGTGATACATGAAGAGGAATTAGCAGATTTTGCACGGTAGGCATCCAGTCATTTCTCTTTGATTATCATAAATGGAAAAATGTCTACAGTTTATTTGAACACACATGCCACATATTTGCATCCTTTTGTTTTGGTCAAAAATCATGAAATGACAGCAATTGCCAAAAAAATTCAAAACTAAGACGATCATTGATTCCGTTTGCCAATATTATCTTGAGATATTTCAGGACTCGTGTGCAAAATTGGGAACACTAACCACCACTACCTACTTTTATCCCTGTTATTTTGCTACTCAATTTGGAGGTACATATATTATAAAGAGATAACTGGAAAATGCATTTTTATTGTTTTTTTCCCTTGACTCTATTGACATTCCTGGACTGTTATCCACCAGGAGTCGTAACATGAAGAGGGTTGTAACGTTATGGGAGTCGTAACGTGATGAAAATTATGTAGGGTAGATGACATTTTTCTTTTAAAGATTGAGTCTTCATTCTAAAGCCAATCTCTGTGGCTATATCTACCCAGCACATAAATGATATATATATATTTTTTTATTATTATTATTATTTTTTTCCATAAATGATATTTATGCCTTTTCCCTGACCCCAACTGACATCCATGCGCTTATATCCACTGTGGGTCGAAACGTGACGGGGTCGTAACGTAATGAAAAAAATGTCAGGACTGATAACCTTTTTCCTAGTAAAGACTTCTTCCATAAGTTATAGTTATGTATCTACCCTTAGTTAACACAAAATACCTACTACTGATAATGATGCATAAATGTGCATACTATGCTTCGCCCTGGAAGCTGGTAGGCTCCGACCGGTAGGCCCAGGCACCCAAGTTTTCTGTAGGATCTGCCACTCATGGCAGCTCCACCCCATGGTTAACACTTACTGCGGGGTAAGCGGGGGCACCAACCTAACATTGCTGCAGCGATCCCAGGCCGCGACAACGAAGCAGCAGCAACACCACCAACTGCTCCATCCGGCGTCAAGGTGCAGCCAGTTTAATCCTCTCGGGCAGGGTCTTCAAGGTCTTAGTGTTCCAGTAGGCGGGGGTTGACACCTACCCCATCGCGGCCTCCTCGGGTTTGTCTGCTAGTCTCACCTTGGGGCTTAGAGTGGGAGTCACCGCCATCGCCGTTCTGTGAGCAGTTGGCATGTACGGTTTCTTGGGATCCCGCGTCATTTGTGTGCTCCTTTCCCTTCCTCTCCCCCTGGGGGTGTCATGTCCCAGGACGGCCCTGGTGATAATAATCCTCAGTAGTGTCTACCAACAGTTGGACGGGTCTGCCCATCAGACAACCGTCCCCCATCATTCCCTGAACCCTGCGCTGCCACCGTCCCCTCACTTCCCCTTCCTTGTTTGAGACAGTTGAGGGCCCGTAGTTGGAGCGTCACGGCAGGTAGGGGGTATGCTGCTGGGGGCACCCTCTCCTTCTTTACCAAGGGGCAGTCCTGCTTAAAATGATTATCATCCCCACCATGGTAACAGCTCTGGGACCGGGGTGCCACTGCCTTGGTCAGCTCCATCTTGAAGGAGGTCAACTCCTTCCGCCATCGAGGAATCAGCTGTTATCTCACCCCTGGAATAAATGCCCATAGGCTTAACATTGGGATTTTTTTTAGATAAACTGGAAATGGATCTTCATCCACTACCAACAATCTAGAGAATTCGAAATAACATTGGGAACTCGTTCTCCACGCCCCTATGGGTATTGCGGTCCGTTCTCCATGGTCTATATCCTGTGTGTCATCCTTTCTTTTAATGTGTATAGGAGTGAGATAAATACAGAAAGCAACTCGTTTTTGGTAAAAAAAGTCATTCTGCAACTCGTTTGAATGCTACATGATATTCACTCGGCTGTCGCCTCGTTCATATCACCCCGCATCAAACTCGTGGAGAACGACGACTTTGACCAAAACTTGTTGGTTTCTTCTTTACTCTCACTCGACCTCCCACCCTAGTAGGTAGGTAGGTCGTAGGTAGGCCTCCACCCCTAGCGTAGCTGCTGGGCCGACCAGGCTCCACTGCCGCCAACACCCTGCAGGCCAGGCCTATCAGACTTACCCAGAGGAATGTGCCTACTTGGGTCTCAGTCCACCCCTAGGCAGCATGGGACAGAGCGAAATGAGCCATGTACTCATCCTTCCCGAGCATGACTATGGGCTTTAAGGCCACTGCCGAGTCGGGCTTGACTTCCAGGGCTCTCGGCGTGGCCTAGACACATGTACAGAAGTAGACATACAGAGTAGTGATACAATCAGTCGTGTTATATATTTAACCCACTAGGATTTACTACTGTAAAACCAAAATGGCATATGACAGTTGCCCCGTTCTGGAATATGGAATTAATTGTAATTTTATATTTGAATTTCAGGATGGATTCAGATCAGAGAGAGATCCCAATCTTCGTAAGCACGCTGAGCTTTCCAACCATGACCTGCCCACTACACATATTTGAACCACGCTACCGACTCATGATCCGACAGTGTATGGAGACAGGCACCCGGCAGTTTGGCATGTGCATCCCCCAAAGTAATGAAGAGTAAGTTTCCACTTGGCTGATACATGTATGCCTAGTTCCAGAACGATATTGACCATTCCTGACATTGTTTTAGAATATTTGCCTGTGCTTCTGTGAGCTAAGAGAATACAGAACCTGATAACAAGCGGTAAAGGTGAAAGGGGCATAAAGGAGGTAATAGAGTAAAAGATTCTTCATGTTCAAGATGGATAGACAGTAAAGGAGTCAGTCACTGTTGATGATAATTGTACTGGTGCTACCCTCTCGAGTGGTGTTCCATGTAGACGATGAAAACCATTTGATTTATACCAATAGAGGAGTTAAAAGAGCAACTTACAGTGAATAGTAAATCCGTATCGGTGTTATAAGGACCAGAAATAGGTAATCTTTGGAATGTGCTTGTGCACAGCATGATAGGATTGTTGAGGGCCAGACATCGTTGCCACTGTAGTGTTTTGAATTGAATGTCTAAGACAATATAGTTCATATGCTGCAGTTTATTGATGACTGCCCATAAACATTGTTTGTTTGTATAGTTTGACATTCAATTTGTTCAATTCGACTTACTTTGGTTTACTTTACTAAAATTTGCTCATCCTGTCAGAATAACAAGGTATGCTGCCTGGTTGATCCAGGCATCTTACTCCGCTCGATTATATCATATTGAAAATCTTACATTCCCTGAAGATGTCAAGAATTTCTCTCTTCACAGTATTATAGAAAACACTGCACATTCCTGTTGCATTCTTTAGGAATTTCTTCCTGCTCTTTTTTGTGGCCTGACAGTGAAGCATGAGATGTTTCACACTCAACAGAGTGTTGCATGTTTGGCACACAGGCGCTAAATCACCTCTCAGGAGGTGCCCATGTGTCAGTTTGATGTGACCCGTCCGTAGATGGGTCAGTATCACCTGCTCATTTCATGTCAGGTTTTCTTTCCTAAGGGTTGCCCATAAACTATGTCCTCTATACATGTTGCGTGTGACAGTTGGTTGGATAATTGTATTTCCAGTAACATCTTTTCTGATATCGGGACGATGCTGGAGGTGCAAAATGTCCAGTACTTCCCTGATGGTCGCTCTGTCGTAGACACTGTTGGTGGCCGCCGCTTCAAGGTCATTAGTAGAGGTCACCGGGATGGGTATAACACTGCCAAGGTGGAATTCCTTAAAGATAAAGAGGTCGTGGATGGGCACGAAATCGAAGGTCAGCAGCAGTTCAAACAAGTCTGAATTCAAAAGATACGAAGGAGATTCACTTCTTAACATTCTGATTTTCAAAAGAGCAACAATGTCTGCAAAATTCAGAAAATGAATGCCTTAGTATAGATAATCTTTCAATTACCTACACAGAAAATCCCCTTTGGTAAATATAATTGAAAATTTTTCATTAGAGATTACCCTACATTTCCGGGGTTTATACATGCACTGTTTGTAGCTGTTTGTAACTATTGTATATTTTAAGTTCTGTCTCAACCTCATGAATTGGGTAGTAATACTTCATTGCTGCTTTGATTTGATGCTTCCAAATTTATAATTAGGGATCTTTAATTCACAAAGTCCATGGAGTATTTTGGTATTGAATCAAGATTAACTGAAGATGTAAGCGATGCTAATACTGTACTATTTTGTCGCACAGAGTTGAGGAAACTCCTGACAGAGGTGCATGACGAAGCCTGGGACTGGTACACCTCCCTCTCTGGGCCCAACAAACAGCGCATCCACAGGCACTTTGGCAACTTCCCACAGCTGGAGCCAGACCAGCTGGGCCTGGACCAGGGCCCAGCATGGCTCTGGTGGGTGACGGCCATCATGCCGCTGGAGCAGCATGCACAGCTCACCGTATTGGCCATGACTAGTCTCCATGAGAGGCTCACATCCGTGCGGCGTATGCTTGCCTACATGCGGCGTTAGTGCTGACTGACCACCTGTCAGCTACTCAGCAGCAAACGGCTGCCCTATCTGCTGGCTACACCCTCCTGCATGCATTAAGCACCTACCTCTACAGAAGCAACTACAGTGACCACCAGCCACCTACTTAGATAGACTCATAGTAGCAGCAACGAACAATTATGGACGATTAAGTTTTAATTAAGTTGTACAAGGTGGTTGCCATAGAAGGCAATGTTGAATGGGAGCTCTAAAGCTCCATCGAGTGCCGGCACTTCTATAGAAGTCTGTCCGGGGTGCCATCTACTTTGAAAGTGACACTTGTGAAATCGTCTGTATTTCGACTAATACTGAGGTGCTGGCCATAAACATCAACGTTGAAAAGGAAACTCCAAAGCTCTATCGGTCTGTGGTATTGATATGGAGTTATTACATAGTTGCTCGACATAGACGGCATGGTTAGAAGAGGGAGTTTTTTTTCTCATTTTTAACTATGGAACTGGTGTTGGGGGGGGGGGGGTGAAGCCCTATGCCAAGGCCAATACAGGTGTTTCCGATCAACGTCACCTAAGGTGAGTTCCTTCTTTAGGCCGGCGCTCGGACAAACACGGCAGAGTCCGCCCACATACGTAAAGAGATATACAGCAATCACAGCTAGAGTGTGAACGGTGGGTGTGATTGCAGGAGTATTGGTTTTGGACAGATTGGACTGCGGGAACAATCAAGGGCATTGTATCAACGAGTCTAGACTATCTAAACTTTATAGTTAATAATTGTTTTGGTTTTAACTTGGAGAAAGATAAGCATAGCTAGGCCTGCTAATGTATTAATGTGTATTCAATTTCCGTGATCCTATGTTATTTATGCTATATCTAAAGTATTAGTGAGACAATATTCATGTATGGCATACCAGATTTGAGCTGGAATACCATAGAATACGAGGGAATCGTTATTATTTCTCCAGAATGTATGAGGATATTACGAACGTATTACGCTCATACACTCTGTGATCCAATGCTAAAGAATACGTTGCCAGGTGAATGTTTTGCTTAAGGCATGGCGTAACTAAGCAGATAATGTGCGACACCAACCAATGGAAAAAGGCCTATTGTTTGCCTGAGATTTGCATAGGCGCACCTCTTGTATCGTGGCGTGTGTCAGTACCATGGTCTTCTCTTTACCTCCGCTAAACCTCTTCTGACATACTGCAACACACACCGACACACTTACAGAGTCCTTCATAGCTCTGCGATTGGAATTCTTTTTTATCGTTGCTAAGTTGTAGAACTTATTGTAGTGTGTTGGGACAGTGGGAGCCCAGCTTAACGGATTTCACCTTGATATGGGCAGCCACACTTATCTTTTCATATATTTTTATACCATAATCATGTTTAGTTTTCAAACAAAATTTCAAAATTTTATCAAATGAGGTGATTATTTCTTCATAAGAATTAATACTTAAAAATTTGACAAATGGATACTTCAAGGCATCATGCATCCTTATTGTAGTGATGCCTCGAGGCATCATGCGTCGATGACATGGAGAAGCCCTGGGGCATCATGAATCCTTAAAAGCTTTAGTACATGTAGTCCATGAATGTATTATGTATGTGCCTGACAACCAAATATTTCCCTAGTACTTTTCGCCACTACTAGATTGCTGTTCATCATTACGCCTGGGTGCACAAGCATTAAATGTTTATTCGATAGACAGAGGCTAGACCGGATCAATCAATATGGTTCAGTGGAAAATAACTTTCATATAGAAGGGCCGTGCTTCGAGAACCTGCACAAACTCCAGAGTAGAAACCAGAGTGCCTTCGGAGAGGTCTGTGTGTGATTATCAATGTACAAATAGGAGGGAAGTTACAAATAATTGTGACTGATTATTATTTTTTTTATTAGGGTAGGCATCTTTATAGAATTCACGGGCTTATAATTACGAGAGAATTGAACGAAGTAATTAAATCTCAGATATATACGCTGAGCTTGTAATGATAACCCAGGTACGTTGCCCAACGGCCAATGGCAAAGATATTCAGGGGAGTGGACGCACGTGAAAAGCAAGAATTGTAAAAAGTATCCTAGATAAGTGCCGTTGTGAATAAAGACAAGACGTTAGTATCAAACTTCATCAGTTGTGAGCTTTATTGAGTACCTTCTGAAATGTACAACCTGGCTACAGATCCTTATTAATTCAAATGCTTTGTCGAAAACAGTGATGTTAAATGCACAGAAAAGAAAAATACAACAACAAAGCAACCAATACCAACAAATTTAATAAATGACAAGCATTGTAACTGTCCCTAAGCACCCCGTGTAGTATCTAAGGATATCATTTGAAAAAAGCTATATGCTTTTTCACACGATGATCTACATGTACACCCATTTAGTGTCAGCAATTGACTTGTATCAAATAAATTGTTCTTACAATACCTTCAAAAGGTGGCAAATTCGAGTCAATGGTGTTGTGGATTCAATATTCTACTAGATGTACTAAATCTACAAGCTGATACCACTCTTCGACACACGTTTTACATGAAATTCTATGCAATACAATTTCTACAATCCCTACATATATTACCCTACTATAAATATGATACCCACATGGCATAGATCAAATATATATTGTACATATATTCAGAAGTTTTGACCTTTAAGGCAGTGAATGGTAAAATGTCACAGATATCATAATGGCACTGAATAGTATCACATAATATGAATGAAGTACACATACAGTGTTGATTTGTCGTATTTAAGAATGTGATCAGATTCATAATCTCACCACCTTAAGATATCCTAATGTTAATCTACTGTGTGAGCATTATGCATTTTGATGTGGTCGCCAAATAATATCACTATACAATAGAGCCCTAACAAAGTCAACAAATATATTGGTGATTTAAACAAAATGTAAACAGGCATGTTTTTCCCTTTTCAACTCTGGATAAATAAATTGATGTAAAGAAGAATTTTTAGAAATGGCAGTCACTTGGACTTCACCAACGTTGCAAGTCTTCACACTCGAACGCAGCTTCCAACGCCACATGCTACGTGACACCCGATGTGCTGCATGTGAAACGGGGCACTCATCCACTACTTTCCTCTGTCTCGAATTAATTAACAGGATTCTTAAAACTCGTTTATACCTCCTGGGTTGACCTCCACTTCCCAAATCCTCAACACTTGTGAACACATTGTATCAATAGCAACAGGAACAGAGAATGGTTCAGCTTTGTATTTTACAACGAAAAGGAATGTTATCTAAGCCTTATCAGGCCATACTAAAGTCTCATCTGCACCAAACAAACTTAGTTTATCCATGCCCCATCTCGTTTACCAAAGAATTATTATGATGAAGATATACACGTACATAATTCTTGAAATGGTCCCTCCAGTTCAGCCCCTGTTAGCAGGTATGTCAGTTGGGGTCACAAAAAAAAGATAGGAAATATTTTTCACGTGGAATCGACTGCCTCAGGGAGACTGAGAAAACATGAAAAACCCGCATCGTTGTTGGCCATGGAATGCGGCTAGGGTGTGTGGAGGCTTAAACCAGTGGATAATGGGAATGAGGCTCTATTTATTCTCTCAATTTTACTCAAGAGAAAGGTTTTATAAACTGAAAATGAAAACAAGGATTGCCTTGGAAAATAGGAAAACTGCCATTTCTGATAAAAGAGGACACATTTTTACCGGCTACCCATGATTTGCTCGATATAGAGATTATTAGAAAAAGAAAGACAAGCGTTACAGAGAATCCGCATGTTGGGAGTCCGACTTTACAGCCATACTCAAGTTCGATTAGGCTTAAGGACGACGTAGCGTCACCATTCTTGCGAATATTCTACACCAACAAGATTATCATTTCTCCAGTCTTTATAAAAGACTACACCAATATCAGTACCTCTCCAGTATTTAAGACTCGATGTCGGATATCACTCTTTGAGCCAACGGATATATACACACGCCGGGAGATCTATTTACCAAATATCAACTTACAATTCAATAACGCACCTTCCCATTATCGAGAATATCGAAACATCTTGCTTATAGCAAGAAGTCCGCATGTAAAAAGAACAAAAACATCACATTTGGATGTAAAATATTACATAATATATATGGGTTACTTACGTTTCTCATCCCTAGTCACTGTATTGTCCCAGCCAGCAGTAAATATTATATTAATTTCACACATCTATTACTCGTTATAATAATTTGATGCATATTATTGAGAACCAAACCAGTTTTTAACATCTCCATCTCAAACATACTATTCTATCACATCAGTTTTATAAAACTATATTCACGATATAAGGACCACTCCATAGTTTCGACTTTCACTTCTCTCAAAAATATCAAATGGAATGACTGAAATTAGTTCTCTCAGTATTCAATCATGCATAAGGAAAGGTTTTGTTACATGATATCTGAACTATTCAACTACAAATGTACATGTAGTACCTAAGGGAAAATATTGAAAGATAGGTGATCACATGAGATTGTATACCTTGGAATGTAGAGTATTATCCTTCCCTTTGTTTTCCAACTCGACTAAGAAATGGGGAAAAATAATAATACTCAAAACATAATTAGGAGCCTGGGTTTCCTAAAAAAGAAAGTGCTGCCAATGGGAAGACACTTTACTACCAGACAGTTTGATTCAAGTGCAAAACTAATCTCTTTATGGTTACGTAATAACCCCTGCCATATCCTTACAAGTATTTGCTCCCTTGGTTACAAATTGTTTACAATATACCAGAATTAATCCCCTTTGAGCATACTGCTCTATAACATCTAAATCAAATAAGCAGTCCTGTTAGCTTTACATAACTTGGTTGTTACATTAAGTGACCTATTTTATCTCACCTCTGTTTTTTCCCCTCGTAGACTTAACATTGGGAACTCGTACTCAGTGCCCATGGAGTATTGTAAAAAAAACAACTCAGTTAGTGATAGGGGTGAGATAAAATCTGAACCGCACTTAATCCATAGCTGCTGGAAATATGCCATTCGTTTTGGTATGCTACATAACATCACTTAGCTTTGCTTCGTGAGATTGCTCCGAAACCAAAATTCATGGGTTTTGTTTCAGTGGCTACGGACCTCGATTCAATTGCTTGCAGCGCTCAGGCCTTGGTGTACAGCTGAAGGAAGCTGGTGAGAACCGTGTGCCACTCGTCAGGCTTCTCCATGTACACGGCGTGTCCTCCTTCATTGATCACGTGAACATGGCTGTTGGAAAACTGCTTAAGGTGTTTTGCACCTTCCACTCCTAGTTGTAAATCTTTACCTCCGTACATTATCAGCACAGGCACCTGATAACGGAGAACATGACAACTATTACGTATGCAATGTAATTACAAGCGTTTTGAACAAATTTCTACAATAGAGGTATTTTTTCTGTTGTTTAGTTGGTCTGATTTAATGTCCGTTTAACCATTACAGGTTCTTAACAGACTTTCTCAAGGTTCTTTTACACCACAAGGGTGGTGATCGAAACCATTTGATGAATTTAGGTAGAAATCTCACCCCTACATATTTACCGAGGTGAGAGATATAAGGGCCATTAGCTACCTAGATTCATGGTATGAGTGGGGACCGTCATACGAAGGACCAACTAGAAAGTCAAAATATTGAAGGTATGGATGACTGGTAAACCATCCATCCATGTCAGCAGTCTTCATTATTCTATGGTTAATTTTTTATGAAAAAAATGTGTTTCCCTCTAAGTTTATAAGAATACAAGACACCGCGCTTCGTAACCAGCAAGCCTCGAACACTACACATCGTAAATTAGATGCTATGCTTTGTATTTTTTAGATGACTGTAATTTGTAGAGAACGAATAGTCTAATTTTTGACAAAGTTACCTTAGCGGTCTTGTACTCAGCCGGCGTGTGCTTGTCAGTCGTTACGGGGGCGATGGGCAGGAAGCCGCTTGCTTTGTGCGTGTACTTGCCCAGAACAAAGGGTAACGAGTAGAAGCCACTCATTGAGGGGCTCACTATGATGGGGCTCCCGAGCCGCACAGCCCCAATGAACAAGTCCAGGAAGGCCCCTTTGTCTGAGACGGCCTTAACACCAGAGGACTTTCCGTATCCTGAAAAACAAACAGTTACGTGTAAATAAGATTTCATTTTGATGATACGAGGCTGAGGGCTTCTAGGCGCAGTCAGAAAAATTGTTATTCTGTTTCACACAAATTCAAAGTTTCCCGAAGTATATAGAATTTAGGTATGTTAGTTAGAGTCAGGAAAAAAAGTGGAAACATTTTTCATCTGGATTTTTCTGCCTCACACAGACCCGAAAAACTTAGATAACATGTTTTTGTTGGCTATGGCATGGGACTGAGGGTCTGTGGGGAGACTGAAACCACTATTTTATTAGCTTGAATGGGGCTAACTCAATATTATCTTTATTTGACACAAGGAAAAGCAATTACATATACTGAATACGAAAAAGTGGATTTTCACAGAAAAATGGAAAACTGACATCTCTAATATTAGATGTATTCTGATTCTTTTCTAATAGGTCTTCAAACTTTATACGACCCTCGTTAACATTTATCCTATTGAGGACACCGAGATAAGGTGCGGTTACTTCGTTATGTTCATATTCTGGTCACCATAATGGGATAGCCGTCTTTTTTCTGTCAAACCATTATTCGTCATTTATTCCTGTCTTGAGGAATGTAATAAAATTTGTATTGTCAAATCTTGGAGAGGACATCCGTTTGTACATTGCCCTAGAGTTAGACAGGACTTCATTGTATTTCTGGTCTTCTAAAAATCATAGCATTGGTTAGTAAATTTATCATACTAACTGTTCCTACCTTTACTATATACCCATGCCGTATATACTGTAAATACGTACTGTTTCGGTATATGACGTAAAAATACTGTACGGACCAGTGGTCCGTACACCAAAATACGGACTACCTACCCATACACATTTATTAAAATTTTGGTTATTAAGAAAAATTTAATTGATTTTTTTTTTAATTTCGGGTATATAGTAAATATATAACGTCCAACCATGCTTGTACAAGTCACAGATCTCGTTGCTAATTTACCGTTTGTACGGAACTCGGCATAAACGCCTCGGTCCGTACATACCGTAAATTAGCATCTCGTTCTGTGACTTGTACGGCATGGTCAGGACGTTCTATATAAGTATTTTCTTTATATAAATGATTATGTTCACCTAGGCATTTCGATGACGATAAAAAGTGTTTTCTATAATTTGATGGGTAATTGTTGTTTTCAGTTGACAGCTCTAGAGGTGCTGTATTTAAAGGACTAAGGCCACTAAAAAAATAGGTTAACCTTGATATAAATTATGAAAGGTATGTGTATTTAGTATCAAATTAAAGGTCCTGATGTCAAGGATGCATTAAATGTATAGCCAATAAAGATCTGGACACCCTTTGTAAGCAGACACCCCGCGTAAGCGGTCACTTTGGCCCAGATCGGAGGGTGTTCGCTTATGCGGGGGTTTTACTGTACCGGTATGTCTGAAGCCCATTTTATGGCACTTAAAAAGCCATCTTTAATATAGCAACAACAAAAAAAAACCTGGTCATATTTTTCATTTCTTGGTGATGAGAAACAAGTTTGGTTTTTTTTAGTGGCCTAAATACTAACCTGGCAGGTCGACTGCTATGACGCGGTGTCCTAATCGGGAGGCTATTTGTATGGTCTGGATTTCAGCCCAGTTTGCCGATGAGAATTTCATACCATGAAGTAAAAGAATAGGTACTTTGTCTGGACCGCCATCTGCCTCTCGGTAGAATATTGACATCGGTTTCTGGCAAATAGAATTGTAGACATCAAAAATTGTCCTGCCCACATCAATTATCTGGTGGTAATTGATATTGCAAATAATTCTACAAATCAATACCATTCGACTGATTCCTAGAACATAGCTGTGAACCATTTAGACTTATTTTTGTATGTAAATATCCTAATAAATCATACTCATACAGCTGCTGCCTTCCCCCTCACATTATGAGATTTGACAAAAATATGTGAAAGCACAACAAATATGCTTCATCTAAATAACTACACTTCCTATGGTGTAAGCAACTGTTAGTGCCACTTATGGAGCTGCTAAATGTAATACCAATGCTCAATGTAAATCAATATCGTGTGAACATCTGTTTTAGTAGGCCTATTTCACCCAAAATCCCTAACAATTTTAACAAGTACATGAATATCTCAGCAAATAGATTCCACTTCCCAGCAACTGTTTTTTTATTCTCTTTCAAATGGGGCATATCATATTGAGAATGAGATTGAGCCAGTTTAAGGGGTAGAAATATGTTTGTATAGGAGTTCTTAAAATGGACCTGTGACTCAAAAGTCCCTCCCCCCCAAAAAAAATTTAAAAAAAAAAAACGAGAAAAAAAACCCCACTGAAATCTCTTCTTTAAAAAAAAAATACAAGTCAAAATGTCTAAAACTGTAAGATATCGTATGGCCATAAAAAGCTGTCAGAAGTCATATTCCTATTTGTACTTCTCTCAAGTCACCTAGGCTAGTGACTCTATAAGCAGGCGTACGCCAGTAGGCTGTAGCCATAGCCTATAAGATCAACCGTCCACCCGCCAATAAGAAGATATATTATAAATAAAAAAAGACAGAAAGGAGTGAGTGTCAGTCACCAATCAATGCATACTTGATTCCCAATCTGTAGTTTTATCTCTTTTTCTTGGATCTTCACAGCGCTGTTTTTAGCTTTATCCAAAAGATCCCCCGTCAATGTTTTCTTTAACTCAAACTTTGAGGCTAATACATTGTAGGTCGTTTTTGTAGCGACAGCTGCAGCTGCGGCACCACCCTTCGTTGACGCAGGAAGTTTGCCATCTCCACCTGTGGCTTTGCCTTTAGCGTCGTTGGCACCGGTCCCGACTTGACTCACGCTCTTCGCACTTGCGTCTGTAGAACCTCCAGAAGGCCACATCATGTTATATCCTGCATAGAGAATGACGACTCCTGTGAGAGTAGCGACTGCAATTGTTCTAATGTTTAACTGCATAGTTCTTGTCAGGTTCTGATTCTTTGGCTCTTGTCACAAAAATACAATTCTATTTGTCAAGGTTTGTGAGTATCACTCTTCAATCAGATTTCCCGCTTATCAGAGAGGTAGAGAGCGCGGGAGGCCAAAACTAAACCTCTGCTTAGAGCGATTTCTTATCTGAACCGGAAGTTCACATACTTATTTCATTTTCGAATAAAGCTACGCCTGCCCATATCATAAGGATTTATATCATTCATTCAGTACAGTCATATCATCTAAATTTACAATCTACGTTCAAGCAAAGATAGTTCTTTGGTTCAAGTGAGTCATATCTATTTTTAGAGTTTACTCACAAACAACCTTGACCTTGCGACGAAACTGGTACCCAGCAGAAATGTTATATACTGTTTAGGCCGACCAGCTACAAGCTGTTAGCGTATTGAACTGGTTTCCTCATCTGCCTAAATAACTATCTGAGACGGACGAAGGACCAGCATAGTTGCAAAATGGCGAGCTTGACGACAGAGACCTCTCATTCAGAGACACAAATTAACCCTGACATCGATATTAAGAAAGCTGGAGTCACTGACAAACTAAAAAAACGTGAAGATGTTCGTATCGCAGAACTACAGAAGCGTAAAGAAGAGAAGGATAATGTGAGTGCCCTAAATGAAAGTGCAGACTTTTTCCTTTCCAACTTCAGTAAGATCAAAAAGGAAATAGACGATGCTTTGAATGATGCAGAAAAGTTAAGTAAAGACAAACTTCCTGATCACTTTGCTACCTTGAATAAACAATATCAGTCACTTCAGAAGTTCACAACAGATACGGCCATGTTTCTCCCACCTTATGAGATTCAAAAGGCACAAGAAATTGTTGGGAAACTTCAAAGGGATATTCAAGAAAGGAAAGACGTACTCATCCCGAAGAAGAAATTTGCGTTCAAATCGAAAAAGAAAATTGCAACCGAAGCAGCTACCCAAGAGAAGCTAAAGCAGGAGGTGATTATGAAGAAAGATATCAACATGGAGATCACAGATTGCAGTTTCTCTGATATCTCGTCACAAACCCTAGAAAAAAGTGCGGTGGAAACAAACGACATTGATGTTGCCCTCGCTCGCCTTACCGACTGCGTGGTCAAGCTGTTTGGCTCCCCACGCGCTGTTCATATTGACAAACTGGTTAATTGCCGGGTTTTTATTGGACCTGTGTCAGGATCCATCTTCATTGATCACTGTGAGAACTGTACGTTTGTGATGGCCTGTCAGCAGCTAAGGACTCACCACACAACTAAATCGCACTTCTATATTCACGTGACAAGTAAGGCAATCATTGAGGACTGTTCGAGCGTGCAGTTTGCGCCCTTTAATTGGCAGTACGAGGGTCTGGATGACAGCTACAAACTTTCAGGATTAGATCAGTCTATCAACAACTGGGACGACGTGGATGATTTTAATTGGTTAGCCAGCGACGCACACTCGCCAAATTGGAATATACTAGAAGAGAGTAAACGCGTTAAGAACTGGGACCTGTGATATATTATATTATCATTATGTTTCAAAAATATGAGAGTTTCTATTGCAATGATTGATATTTTAATGAAACGTTATTCACGATTTATTATTGGCCATAATTCCTTGTCATATCCGAGGAGAGTAAGTCTAATACTCTTTTTCTAAAACAAATTGTTAAGGCACTTCTATTTTAAATCTTTAGATGTTTAGTTACCTTCTTTGTGATCCATCTCTCTTTAACGATAGCTCTTCCACCCGCGGGATGTTGCGTGCTTATGCATGTCCTGTGACATAGACGCATATATACACCCATTAAATGTCCTATATTCTGCTTATCAATTTAGGATGTGGCTAGATCAGTATCTACACTCTAGGAGCAGCCACTGCGATCTGAGTCATATATTTTGGTCATCTATAGATAATAATTGAGGCATAGAAAGAACCGCTGTTTATATTAAAAATATAGAAATATTATTTTGTGTCACTATTTATTTTGATTGATACGGCTTCCTTCTAAAATAAAATATTCACCTCGATGTGACCCCCAAGTCCTTTGCTACAACAAATAAGCGAAGTTGTTATGTATAGCTGGTGATCTGAAAAAAAGAAAAGAAAAAAATGCTACATGATTAAGAGACCTGAATGTTAAATATAACGGAACAATACTAGCAGTAAATGGGTAACCGAATTATTCTATGACTTTCTACAGGGAAGCACGACTGACTGACTGACTATGGTCGCCAGTATGGTGGCCATGTAAGAAATGTATGTGATAGCAGAATAAGATATAGGGAAATGATTTGTAACACATTCAAAGCTCTCTGTACACAATTTTACTCCTTAATGACTTGGTAAAATGTTGGCCAGATCAAAAGTAAACTTCTTTGATGTGTAAATAATATTAAACAACTCCTACGAAATATTCATGATATGCCTGTAAGTTTCAGTTCGAGGCGGATGCCAGTCTAAAAATGTATCTCCACTTCATATGGTTATTTCATAAACCATATATACTTGTACTGATGAGTCTGACCATACAGAAAGATATCTTCACATTAATATGAAGGTTGAATACAAACCATCAACTTTGATATCATGCAGAAGCGAGTATGTTCGGTGATTCCAGAGTCCAAGTGATAACGCTCACTGTATGACAGCCTCTCATAGATAGGGCTGATGGGGATCAGAGTGTTGATAACTAAATATAGGCTACCTCGTGTTCTCATGAATGTTAAATCTTTAAAGGATGTTAATGTGTATAACTGTATGTTAATGAATTATGTATTAGCGATCTATTGTGGGAGTCTAAAATAAATTTCTAGATGGAAACATTCAAACTGTCTGATTATAAAAAAGGATTGACTCGGATGTGGAGAGATGGCTACAGGTAGTGTTCTTTGATTTCAATCAGGTCGATGTACAAGAACATCATACATTGAACCGATTGTTCACTCCGGCTATCGGGTTACAGTAAGTCGGGATAAAATTCTGCTGTTTATAAGAATAATAGGATATATTTATCCTACCCCTAATGTAAAATCCCATAGGCTAAACATTGAGTTTCTGTACGCCATGCTGACTGGCATACAAAGTTTTATATGCCACTAGGGGCATACAGAATTGTTATTACGTAGTATTCCAAAATTTAGGAGACGGGGTAGGATAAAATCAAAACCTCATTTGTTTTAATCTTGACCACCGCATGCCACTCCTGGAGTTTTGGCTCCGGACTTCACTCGGCTTTGCCTCGTGAAGTCACTATGCCAAATTCCAGTCATTGCACACGGTGGCCAAGATTAAATCTCATCCAGTTTTATGATAGTACTTCACAGACTGTTCCAGATTTTCTGGAGGCTTCTTAATAAGTTTTAGGATGTATCCATCTGTTCAATATACACGTACATGTGTAAACAGTAGACCAAGGGGTAAAGAAACACCCTTTGTGTTCAGCAAAACTGTCCTCTTACACGAGGTGAATTTAGACATTTGATAGAGGGAACCGTTCTGAGTAAACGTGTTCCCTTACATGAGGTCCCTTCGTACACAGGATATCCCTTAAAGCTGATATAATATATATCGGACGAGGCTAGATCTTGATCTGCACCTTAGGAAAAAAATCTTAAAGCTGATATGAGGCAAAATCCAAAAGAGTAAGCCCAGCCCACGACACCACTTAGCGGAGTCAGGGTATTACACATTGAAGAAAAATGACACTGCAACATCCTGACCATCAGCTCACTGAGGATCGAGGATATCTGTGAGTGTGTGACGGGCATGTGCAGGTAGATGCCGTCAGGATGTAATTTGGTGGCAATTTGGCGTCTGCCGGGCGTTTATACACGCGTGTAAAAAGTCTACCTGTTCCATCCTGGCCAGCATCTGGCGCCCTGCTTTTGTAGATAAATGACGCCATGCTCCAGGCGGGGGGGGGGGGGGGGGGGGGGGGCTGTGGATTCCAGTTGACATGACCCAGCATGATAAGCGGAGAGGCGGGAGGTGCACTGGGCATATTATTTAAACTTAATTTGTGGCACCAGTCCTACACGCCATGGGCCGATGTAAACTGTTTTATCAGGCTGCCGGCAACTGCAAGCCTGCACCTCTCCAGTCAAGAAATATGGCAGAATTTAAATGATAACGGGTTGGAGAAACACATATTTGTGATTTTCTTTGGGGTCACATTATCTCAGACAGCGTCCCAGATTGAAAAATATTATCACAGGTAACACCTGATTTGAAAATCTTAAAAACATCCTCTGTATTACAAAGTAGAACCCTGCCTAACAGACACCACGCGCTGACCGACCATTTTTTGAATACGAAAAGCCATTGAACCCTATGTAAACGGTCACTTTAGAGGGACACCATATCTGTTTGGTGGAGTGTGTGGAGCGGGTAGACTGTCGGCCTATTTAGGCTCCTGTATACATCAGGTAAGCGGCCATCCATAAAGTATGTTCCAGAATTTCCGAAACTTTTGGGTAGTTGTCAAGCGGGCCTTGGCAGGCTTAGGGTGAGCCTCCGGGAGCAGAGTCGGGGGTGAGCCACAGACTTTTGGTGTGTATTTATAGAAAATAATTCAGTGGTCGATAACTCCGGATCCAATTAACATATCGGGAAACGGTTCTCAGAATCATCATCACCTCTGTCTCCCCTACACATTGATATGAACCCTTTGTCAGCAGTCACCCCACGGAAGTGGACACTGGACCGGAACGCTTATGCAGGGTTCTACTGTAGTTTATATAATAGGCCTTTCTGGAACACTTCTGGAAAAATTCAAATAATGTTTTATTCCTCATACTGTTTTATGACAGTTCTTCCATGAGGAAAATATAAAGATACAGGCTAGTTTACTCAAACAGTGATGGGTACCATATATGTGAGGTGAATTATGAAAGATAATAACATAATAAACACACTGGTCAGAATTATATATTGTTATAGATACGAGGCAAGGACACTTCTTTACACAACCGATGCACAACAAACAAAAGAAGAAGAAGAATTATATATTGTGGCGAGAACGGAGTCGGAGGAGTTGGTGCACCGGCTCCCCGGACACGGTCCGGGGGATCCTGCGAGGAGATCTCATACTAGATACATACTATAATGAACTTTATTCTGATTTTGATTAATCATTCAATGAATGTTCATAATCAATGACTTGAGCAATTCTAGTAGTGTAGCTCTGGCGGCCAGTGTAGTTCTCCCATACCTCTATTCTAACATGTATGGCTGCGAGGTAGCAGCACCTTATCTTGAGCTACCAGATGGTGATATCAGTATCAGACAAGTTACACTGACGGCCAGAGCTACACCCTGGATAGGCTGGGTTCCGCCTGTGTACGCCACTTGCTACTATCTCCGCCGAGCCCCCTAGTGGATACCCCGGGAACCCTGGAGCTTCACTACGTAACACACAGAGGTGGTGGCCAATCTACAGACAAGTGGTCCCTGACTAGTTCTCTAAAGAAATACCGCTATCATACTGCTATACATGTACCATATGCTTTATAGTCGGAACTTATACCTTTCATTGTTTCAACATTTGAAATAAGCGTTAAATTTGAAACAATTTGAAATTAGGGAGCGTTCATTAATTATCGCCCAGGGGGGCACAGTTTTTCTAACATCGATTGGTCAAAAAAAAGTTGGCCCCCCCATGGGAATACCCAAAAAAAGTTGGCCCCCCCCCCTTGGAATCCCTAAAAAAAACATCGCCCCCCCCCCCCCCCCATTGGAATAGGGTAAAAGCACAGGGGAGGCCTAATTGATGTGGCATTTTTTCCATAAGGCTTTCCTTCTTTGCTTTAGAACAAACCCAGCAACAGTCAGTCATTTGTCAAATTTTTGACCAATCTCAGTAGCTAAGTGGCAGGGGTGTTCACCTTAAGCATGGTAGGTCATGGCATCAAACCCTGGTCGGGTTATACCAATTACTTACACAGTACCTACTGCTCATTTGGCTTGACACCTGTCATTAGAATGAGGAGTAAGGGGCTACTGCCCGAGTGGGAGAATGGCTGTACCACCAAATTTGGTGAATGTACACACAATATTCACTTCATAAAAATTGCTCAAAAAAGAAAATAGCTGTTGTTGACGGAACAGCACTGATGCAAAAAAGATGGGGGAGTCTTGAGCAGGACTGGAACACACACCATGTGGAGGCCAGTTTCAATGTCAGTCATTGCCATCTGGAGTCAACTCTGTTGGAGAGGTGCTCGCAGTTGCACCACTGGCAGTCAATAGCAGATAATGTCAGCCCTTAGGTATTCCTTGGCCAGTTTTACAGGAGAGTCCCTGGAGAGCCTATATATGAGAGGTTTCTGTGTCCTGCTTTTAACATATGAACTTGAATCATATACCTGATTTGAATTATAAGATTCTGTAAGAATCATATACATGATTTGAATTGTAAGATTCTGCTAATGTTCTAACCCGAAATCAGTGAATCAACCCCTGCCAAATTGAGGCTGTAGTTGGCAGCTAGCAGTCTTGCTGGAAGCCCCCATCTCTCCTGTACCCATATAATCAATCACAAAGCTTGACTACCTAGAACCTAATTCTCAATGAAGTCCCTTATTGAGACTTGGTTGTTCACATTCAAATATCCAGCAGCAACTGCTTTCTTGATTTGTGCCATCAATTCATAGTCATCAGGCTCCCTTGCAGAATCTCAAAGGACCTTCACTGTTTCTTGTAGCAGTATCATTGACATGCAAATACAGATGTTCTGGCAATTTGTCATAGTCTGGCATGGCGTGAGGGATCTTTGGAATGAGTGGATCAATCTATGGTGTGGCCCTCAGAAGGAAGTCCCATTTTCTTGCATGCAGAACCCCTTTAAGTACTCAATGCTCTTCCATAAATATGGCAATCTTATTGAAATAAGCAGCAACAGGGGCATTTTGTAGTACTTGATGTTGTTGTAAATGCTCTTAATTCATCAATGTTGAAGAAAAAAACTAATGATCTTGTGAGACTGCATTGATTCTGGGACAAATGTTAGTGTTTGTCCATTGTTGTCTTCCCCCACATAAGTCTGTCAGACTGAGGGAGGGTGGACACCCATCTTGAATTGGCAAACAGGACTGTGACCATAGAAACTGAACTCCAGGGAGTGAGACAACTATAGTTACCTTGTGCATTAATCATTATTATAGTTGTACAACTAAGCTGATTTCTTGTGATATGATATAAATGCATTTCATAACATCAATTTTTGTCATTGAACACAAATATGGGAGTTTGCCTTCATGTTTAGCTGAAAACGTCGACCCCACAACAGAATTAGTGGAAAATTTTGGCCCCCCCCCCCCCCCCCATGGAAATACCCCCAAAAAAGTTGCCCCCCCCCCCCCCATTGGAATACCAAAAAAAAAGTTGCCCCCCCCCCCCCTGGGAATGCCCAAAAAAAAGTTGCCCCCCCCCCTAAAAACTGTGCCCCCCCCCCCCCTGGGCCATAATTATTGTACGCTCCCTTAGCGAAAATCGCTCATAGTCATAGAAAATTGTTTCTAATCCAACATAGTCGTGGGCGACCCAAACAGTACGTTTCCCGTATTTACTATTATTATATACCTGTGCAAAAACAATCTACACATACTGCCCTCTCCTACCCATGTCGTATTTATATCCGTACGGCACAGTGTGCCGTACGGGGTGTGTGATCACGTGACTAGATAAAATATCGCCATTTTTAGGTATACAATAATACGAAAACGGGCTGACTATCTTCGTACGTCAAAATACTTGGTAAAATTATTGATAACATACATCCCTCTGCCTAGGGCATCGGGATGTATGTGATCAATAATTTCACGGCGTATTTTTGACGTACGAAGATAGTAAGCCAGTTTCCGTATAATACGTACCAGTAATAATACTAGTGTATAGGGTCGGACTCGTCTCACTAAACAAACACGAGCACGTGTCGGTGTTTACAGCTGACAAAAAGGTGGGTTTATTGGCATCAATGACAGACTCCCGGGAACCAGCTCCTGTAAATAGCGCTTCCGGTTGAAATAATACCAAAACACAGCAAAAGTATTTGCGCACTGACGTCGCCCAGAGCGTCCCCGGTCAAAACTTATAAGCAGAGATTGAGGAATGTCAATTGTTCGTTCCGATTCGCATCACCTGATTTGTACGTAAGTTCAGAGAACTGGTTCTTTAATAAGTTATAGGAATTATTGTGGATTCTTTATTATGGGCGATAATATAGCAATAATGGGGGGAAGCAACACAAATGGATATGCCAAGGACGCATCAACAGACAGAGCCAATGTGGTAAAAGCGCAGATCCGGGGCCTCTAGCTTATAGCATAGGGATGCACCGGGTAGCCTACGATCTTTCGGCGTTTTGCGAACCAAACCATGTATTTTAACCGGGAAATAGGCCAGAATCTGAAACTCCACATATTAATAATTGCCAAATTACGATGTTATTTACCTGTAAATAACAGTTTTTTCCGCCGGGATGGGTTGGAGAACATTATCATTAGTAAGTTTGTTTTCATTTTGAAAAGGCCGGATCTATTTGCATTTAAGCTGGTTCCTGGCAAAACCTCTGTTTTGCCTTTTTCCCCATTAGGGTTAGGATTAAGGCTAACCCTAAACCTAACCCTATTTTAGGGTTAGGATTAAGGCTAACCCTAAACCTAACCCTATTTTAGGGTAGGGTTAGGGTTAGGGTTAGGGTTAGGGTTAGGTTTTAGTAGTAGCCAGCCCTGTCCACAATTGAGATGAGGGGGTGAATATTTGTCCTGCAGTACACATTGACAGTATACACAGACTGCAGCATAACAGACACTTGCCAATCAGATCCTTCAAAAGACAAGAACTAGACAGTTCTGAATTGAAGAAATCATACTCACAGAATATACAAACAAACAAAAAACATCAAACAGAAAACTCCAACCCAGCCCTAAAGAGGCTGTTCCACCAACCAGGCGATAGCGTCGGCCAGGGGCTGTAGGGGGTTGCCAGCAAATTTGGCAAGATGCAGGTGACGACCGGCTTGGTGGAACAGAGTGGAAGGTGCCCCCGGCGTCGCTGGATCCTCATTTCGGGTAAAATATACCTCAGGTGGTGCCTTGAGGCACACAGCCTGGCTGCAATGGCCACATATTGGCAAAAACCCTGCTCCGCCACAGAAAAAGCCAGCATGCTGGTATAAAATTTATAAACATTTAAAATACAGGGCGAAATACACTTCTAATCCCAACTGGGAAAAAAATTGAATAAAATTTATGAACGAATGTCCACACCAAATTATACAGTGCAGCCTGGAAAGGATCGCAGACAAAAACGATTAATTAGCTTTTGCCAGCTCTGAGCCACAGATGGCCAGTAGGTTTGATGTCAGTACCACTCTGACGCTGACTGCTTCTCCACCTACACCTCAACGGAGGCGGTTAGGGATGCAGTAGCTTGAACAGGTGGTACCCTAGTTATAAGTAGTACAACGTTGTGTCCATTTGCACTCCTCATAGACGTCCTTACAGACATAGGAAAACTTTGAGATTCTTTGCGAACCAAACTGGTTCGCACAATAACGTTTGCAAAGGAAGTGTCATGAAATAAAAAACAGTTTAATTCAACAACCTACATCACAATCTTCAGTCTCACATCATATGAGCATCAGATGTTATCTTTTTCTTTATCAAATCCTCCTTTGAATCTCTGAATCTGGAGCCTTTCAATTAACCATCCGCCATTTTTAATAATAGAATTTTGAATTGAGCTGGTTACCAGCCGAAACTTCAGTAGTTTGTGGAGAAATTTAGCACCAGAGTGTGCTATACACATTCATAACATCAATGCATGTCTTTATTTACCTTTGATAGTTGATTAACAGCAGTATTCAGCATAAGATTTAAGAGCTTTCATTGATCTGTACAAATCCCAAAATGGCGGAAATAGCCTAATTCTGTGGATCCACATCCGAAATGCCCCCTATCGAATGAACGGAGAACTCGCCTAGAGTTTTAATGCGACCAAAGTCCACCAGACGGCGTGGAGTTAGTATGGTGGGTACCAGCGACCAGGCACAGTGGCTGGTGGACTGGTTCCCTGCCCTAATGAAATAAGGGACAGGTAACGGGTTCCACAGGCACGACCTTCAACCACGCTACTGTGTGATTCAACTTTGGCTAGTTCCCGCCTGTGACTAGCTTATTCCCTGGGAACCAGCGTTGTGGTTTGGCTGGTATCTCTCTACTCTGTGCTGGTATCCACCTGTTATAAACCTAATTCCGCCGAGCCCTCTAGTGGATGAGCGGGGAACCAGGAGGCGTTACCAATAATGCACCATAAAAATGGAACCCATTACCTGGCCTATAGTCTAACTAGGCCAGGCTGCCAGGCTAAGTGGCTGGCTGAGCCAGGTTGCTGGATGAGGTACCAGTCGCTGTCCAGAAAAAGGAGTTTCTGTGGAAGAGCACATATTTCAAGTTCAATCCCAATTCACAAAACTGAAGGTACTCATCCTAGGCAGCTCTAATTCCATCCCAATAGCCTAGACACTATCAACACAACAAACTATCTGTAAAACACAGGGAAATATACACAACACAAGGACTACACGACACATCAACCCAACAGTCACAACGTACAAACCAAAGCAGACCACATCATAATATTCACAGGCACAAATGACTTAAGGCAAAAGCACACCTTACAACAGATACACAATAGACTAGACACAGCAGTCACGAACATACAAGCCAGCACATACGCCACCATCATTATACCACCAAATATAGGGACAACACAAAACAATCCAATGGCTCCTTCAAATGGTAATAAACAAAAGATCAAAGCACATCAACATATTCACAGACATAGAATTACACCCAGACAGCTCCCATGTGGACCACATCACCCTCGGCACTACCATGCAGACTCTCACAGACTACCTCGTAAGACCCAAAACACCTAGCCAACGACACTTGAAGCACCCGATCAAACAATCACCAACACCACCAAACACCAAATGAAAGAAACCCCCTTGGAAAACACCCCAAAGAACCTGAACCCAACACAGTACATGCACCCAAAACACAACAACACACCACCCGACAGGACTACCAAAACAACCTAAAGCAAACAACAAGGAAAGCCAAAACGATAAGACTCATAAAAATAACAGACATGGAAGACCAGAACAAAAACAACAAGGACAGAACAGGAAAGATACAAAGACCAAGAAACAAACCACTAACACCAAAAACTAAGAACAACAAAAACAACTAACAAGGAAAATCACAAAGAAAAACTCTGCTTGCAAACATCACATGTTCAAGCTTGAGCGACCTTACAACCCGGAGAAGTGCACGAGAGAGAGAGAAGAAGGCAGTCCACCTCCAGAGACAAGCTGACACATGGGCACCTCATGCAATGCGAAGTACAACCTATGTGCCAGCAATGTCACATAGTTCTCTCAGTAAACCACTTGATGATCTCTTGTCAGGCAACAAAAAGGTCTAGGGACAAGTATCTGAAAGGTACAACGTCTATATTTAGTGTATTTCAAAACACTGATAAGAAGGAAATTCTGGCCTTCCTCAGGGAAACCAAGATTTTCAAAAAAGTATATCCGAAGGAATGTCTTATGATTAGAACTCCTTGCTCCTCCAAGGAGCACTTGAAAATCATTGTAGAAATCCATGGTTGCAAACACTTAAGGCAATGAGGAAGTCTGGAATGGACCTGTAATGGTTGACCAGACGTAAAACCATTCAAACAAATAAAACAAAATTCACCCCATTATCTCCTCATTGATACCTATTGGGGCAGGGCTGGTTACACTGACTATACTGTCACGACCTCTAAAAAGAGCCTTTGATAATTTGAGTCGTTAAGTGTCAAGGAGTCTACTTGCCTGCTTGCAGCTTTCAATGAACAAAAGTAGTGTAAGCGTAGTCCATAGGTTCTTTCATCGAGTTGTGAATGTAGCCATTATCATTCATATTTCCATTCAGAAATGTTCAAAATTCTGATAAGATAATGTTATGATATAAGGGGCTGTCAATAAATGACATCGTGTTATTTTTGACACCCCACTCTCCTTGTCATCTTTGTCACACATGTTTAGTCCTGGGGACTGGAAACCCCCCCCCCCCCCCCCCCCACTCCCCCAGTTGCATGACGTCATTTATAGACGGTCCCCAAATTATTCTTTATATTTTAAATTTTTATAAATATTGTAAAATTGAATATGAAAGGTGGATGTGATGAAAAAATACTGTAGAAATATACCCATGATTGTATGTAAGAGGCTGATAAGCCCTAGGCATGTGTAAAATGTTCGATAGGGGAAGTAAAAAAAAATAACAATTGATGAGTGTAGACCATTGACTGAGTAGTCTAGGGCATTATATATGAACCAAAGCACTCATTAGAGTAAAAATTGTACTTAGAACCAATGAAGCCTGATCTACAATCAACACTGTAAAGGGGACTATAGGTATACAGGTGAACAACAAAACGACTAATGAATGCGAATAATCTTTTATGAACTTCATAAAAAAAAAATCATAAGAAGAAAATGCCATCTTGAGATAACATGAAAGCAGCGATAACTACTCCGCATACATGTAATAAATTTTAAGACTGAAAGAATGAATGTACAAGAGAGGGAACAAGCGGCAGAACGGCCAAGGCCGAGCTTGTATATCATGTAGTAAAATGATTTACCCTAATAAAATCTTCAACAACAACAACAAAAAATTAAAAGCGTTTTAAATTTCTGAATTTTTCCTCAGTCTCGACTTTCATCCTTGTGTAATTAAAATATAAATCTAGGTCTAGGTCTTGAAGGATGACAGCGTTCAAGAACAATATTTAATTATTTTGCAGACGACGGAGGCACGACTCTTAGCGCACAGATATGAGTCTGGTTGGCCGCTCTGTCCGCCAGGTGTTGGGCGGGCGGTGGTCTGTGCGGGCAGCCATGTTGTCAGCGTGTCGTGACGCTCACCGACATGCAAGGCCCGCCGTTATCTTGGAGACGGGGAACGTGAGCCCGCAGCGCGCGGTGCCGGCACACATCGTACCCCCGCCGTACGCACAGAAGGGCTGGCTCCACGCCCTACGGCACAGGCTCGCCGACGTGCCGAGCAGCGTAGAGATCAAGACTGAGCGACAGATCCAAGGTGGGCTACTAAGACGGATCTAAGATTTAATTAGTGCTGTTCACATTAAACCAAAATACTTAGATAACACATGTATAGTATTATATTCTCTGAATAGCAAAGCAAGTACTCTGCATCAATAACTACGATATTTGGAACTTGTATTAAATCAACGCCCATGGAGTATTGTAAATATATATATATATATATATATATATATATATATATATATATATATATATATATATATATATATATATATATATATATATATAAAGATATACTCAATTTACCAGTCAGTGATAAGGTTAACATAAAATCTGGAACTCACTCTATCTAAAATTGCTGAAAACATGCCATTCATTCTGGGCTGCTCAATAATCTTACTCGGCTTTGCCTTATCTGATAACTCCGCAACCCAAACGCATGGCATATTTTCAGCAGCTATGGATCTCAATGCAGTGCCTTCGTAGAACATATTGGTACAGAATACCCTCTGTAGTGATATCAATCTGAGATGGGTAAGAAAGTGTGTTAACCCCAAATGTGCTCTTACTGATTAAATGTTGGAAAGCTTACCATAAGAACAATCAAGGGCCATCCATAAAGTATACATGTACGCAAATTTTCCAAAAATATTGCCCTTCCCCCCCCCCCTTAATCTTGTATGCACTAGAACAAAAAGGAGCCTATACACAAATTTCAAAAAAAAGTTGTTTACCCTCCTCCCCCTCAATGCGTATGTTATTTACGGATGGCCCCTATACTGTGGAAAACCGAACTAACGAATGCGTTCTCCCATGCTGACAGGTATGCGGGAGGCGTGCCGGGTGGCCCGCACCGTCCTTGACGCTGCCGGGGCCGCCGTCAAACCCGGGATCACCACCGAGCACATCGACGCCATGGTGCACGCTGAGTGCACCGAGGTACACGGAGCCTACCCGTCCACACTCGGCTACAAGAACTTCCCCAAGTCCATCTGTACGTCCGTCAACAACGTCGCCTGCCACGGTATCCCTGACGACCGGCCGCTCCGAGACGGCGACGTCGTCAATATTGACGTTACAGTGAGTATATGGCACGTAGCTATTGTGTTATGGAGGCGGCCATCTTGCTCCCGACCTTAAAGCAAAATTCTAGATGCGGGTGAAGTTCTCGATGGGTTTAGATAAAAGAAAAGTAAGCCTAACTGGTGGCATATGGAAACCAGCAATTGTGTTGTTGAGTGTCGTCAGGATAAATAAATGTCTAAAAAAAAGAAAAGCTGGCCATAGAGAAGTTTAAGCCTCGATTTAATTGATCTTCAATGGATTTCAAAAGATTATCGAAAAAAGGGGTCAAAACAAAATGAATTCGTTGTTTTATGAGCCGAACCATTTCCTATAATCTAACTTCATAATTCGATATTCTCTATCACATGATCTACACATGTATTTTTTCTGGTCCCTATATATCCTCAGGGTCCCCTGGGACGTTAAACGACAAGTTTAAACTTTATACAAACAAACAAACACATGTATTTGAAAATTCAAATACCGTGGAGATGTATTTAGTTTTAAAGCTTTTTAATGCTGATAAGTACAATTATTTGCATGTACATTCTTACTATATGTGGGTAAGTTTTCTCCGTTCGTGTAACCTCGTGTGAGGTTTGCGTTGGGAGAAGATTCCATGTGGGCTACAACCGAACAGACCACAATGGGAGAAGTGATGTACAGGTACATATATTGGACTACATCTTCAGACACCCAAACAGCAACGAAGCAAGCAGACTAAGGAACAAAATAGAATTCAACTGGATTCACAAACTAAAAACACAAGCACCAGAAGGACTAAACACAATGGATAACAGATACGGATAAAAGGATAAAACAAAGGCCATGACATACAAGATGGATCAACCTACAGCCACCACACATAAATCTTCTCCCAACGCAAACCTCACACGAGGTTACACGAACGGAGAAAAATGGCTGGATGTAGAGAGAGAAGAACGGGAACAATCCCCCTCCCTGTAGAACAAACGGGGAGGAAAGACCACTAGCCATCAACACCAACGAATAACCACACTATCGCACGATGCCTAATGAGACCCGCCGAGGTCGAAACCACAGAGTAAAATATATTCCCATAATCATAATAAATTTAGGACGAGGCTAAGTGTTTTCTCTATGGCAGCTACCGCTTAAATGAGCTTGATGTCTGTTATCGGCTACTTCATCGGAACCGTTCGATTGTGACGTCCATAGTGACAGTAGCGGAATCGTGGTGATTTGCTTAGTGTCAAGTTGTTGACATCGCGGTTTGTGAGTCACAAATTGGGCATGTCGGATGTTGTCAGGATGTGGGCATGACAACCACAGCGGTTTCATCCTAGGGAATCTTCAGGCTGCACTGATGTTTTTAGATTTGAATGATAGGTATATCAAGGGGAAAAAAAAACAACAAAAAAACAAAACAAAAAAAAACCATAATCATAATAAACAAAAAAATTCAAAGGTTGGCCTCCGCCAGAGAGACCAATAGAAAAGGATCAACTAATCATCTAAAATGTGTGTCAAACAACGACTACGAACCAAGTGTTGGCCTCCGGCAAGTTGACCACACGAAATAAACAAAAAAAGTAAGGCTACAAAGCACCAGAAATCACAGAAAGGATAGAGAACGCTGTTCTCTACCCCAAAAATCAACATCAAAAACGAACGATGAACGACAACAAAGTAATAGTGCCAAATGCCATTTGACACTATAACCAAGAAGAAACAATAACCCAAAACCTAACACAAACCCAACCGACCAACTAACACCTAACCACCCCACAACCAAACAACAGAATCAAACCAACAGAAGGAAGAGAAACGCCATCCTGCAACTGCACTACACACAAAACCCAAGGAATCACAAACAAGAAACGGTTTTACACACATTACGACGTGCCCGACTTGCCATAATCAACCACACACGCACCCGCCGGCCTACGGGGGGGGGTGCAAAAATAACAGCGACGAGATCGACGGAAGAGCCTCTGACGTCGACCAATGGGAATCGAGGAATCGGGGTTGTCAACAAATAAGCGCGAATTCCAGTCCGCCAAACCCGTACACTCTCTACATTGTGGTCGTAAATGCGATAGGGGTAGCACCTAAACCGCCACGTCTTACCCTATACATTCTTACTATATTTTCAGGTATACTACAATGGTTATCATGGTGACGTTTCTGAGACGTATCTGGTGGGTGACGTAGACGACGCGGGGCGACGCCTGGTGGAGAATGCTAGGCAGTGTTGTGACGCCGCTGTCTCCATTTGCGCCCCCGGCGTACCCTTCCATCATCTAGGACATCTCATCGAGTAAATATCATTTTAGATTTTATTTATTATTCATTGAAATTTCACGACAACGACATGCACCGTTTGTGGCGATCTTCCATGCTGGAGTTGAACATATATATGAATACTGACAAGACAGGACAGGAGGTACACATCAAGAAGTTTTCATTATGTAGAAGAGATACTGAGCCCGTATGGATGGCTGTTCTAGGTCTTTCGAATCAAAAATGTGGCGCAACGCTGCAGGGCCGTATTTTGGAGTCAAAAGATCAAGAACGGCCATCCCTACAGGCTCAGTAACTATGTTTCCTTATTAGCAGGTGGACTGTTGGTCTTTAGGTTATGGCTATAGCCTACTGTAGTACACATGCTTGTAAAGTCATTAGGTGACCTGACCATATTTTTGCTTTTTATAGCTCACTAAGTAGAGATAGGAATATGATTTCTGTTTTGGACAGGTTTTATGGTGGTACAATGCCTCACAGTTTATAAAACTTAGTATTTTGGAATGAATTCGAAAAAAAAGTGAATTCAGTTGGGGGGGGACTTTGCTAATCACAGGTCCATTTTTTAAGAACTCCTTTATGGACATATTTCTACCCCTTAAACTGGTTGAATCAGAATATTATATGCCTCATTTGAAAGAGAATAAAAAGCAGTAGGTGCTAGGAAGTGGAATTTTCTAAGTAGATTCTATATTTGCTGAGATATTCAAGTATTTGTTGAAAGTGAGGGGGATTTTCAGTGAAATGGGCATGCCCAAACATATGTTTACTCAATATTGATTTACAGTGAGCATTGTTGTAACATTTACCATCTCCATAAGTGGCACTGACAGTTGCTTACACTCTAGGAAGTGTCATTATTTAGGTGAAATGTATATTTGATGTGCTATTCATGTATTTTTGCCAAATCTCATAATAGGATGGGGGGGGGGGGGGGGGGGGGGAAAGGCATGAGGTGTATGGGAGGATGGTTTATTCAGCATATTTACACATAAACAGAAGTCAAAATGGTTCATAACTTTGTTGTAGGAATCAGTCAAGACCTAGTCAAATGATATTGGTTTGTAAAATTATTTGCAATATCATTTACTACCAGATATTAGCTTGACCTACTTTACATAGAAACAAAGTTGTGTTCCCCACATGGCTAGGGAGCATGCAGACAGGTCTGTGTGCACTCATCCATGAATGATCACCATGAAGCATACGTTTTATATATAGATAGGTTTTATATATTTGTGTGCATTGAGCCATGACCTGCTGACTTCACAGAGGAGTAGGGCTTTAAATATCCAATCAATGCAGGCCCTTCCCTATTCATGGGTGCCCTCCCTCCCTCCCTCCCTCCCTCCCTCCCTCCCTCCCTCCCTCCCTCCCTCCCTCCCTCCCTCCCTCCCTCCCTCCCTCCCTCCCTCCCTCCCTCCCTCCCTCCCTCCCTCCCTCCCTCCCTCCCTCCCTCCCTCCCTCCCTCCCTCCCTCCCTCCCTCCCTCCCTCCCTCCCTCCCCTCCCTCCCTCCCTCCCTCCCTCCCTCCCTCCCTCCCTCCCTCCCTCCCTCCCTCCCTCCCTCCCTCCCTCCCTCCCTCCCTCCCTCCCTCCCTCCCTCCCTCCCTCCCTCCCTCCCTCCCTCCCTCCCTCCCTCCCTCCCTCCCTCCCTCCCTCCCTCCCTCCCTCCCTCCCTCCCTCCCTCCCTCCCTCCCTCCCTCCCTCCCTCCCTCCCTCCCTCCCTCCCTCCCTCCCTCCCTCCCTCCCTCCCTCCCTCCCTCTCTCCCTCCCTCCCTCCCTCCCTCCCTCCCTCCCTCCCTCCCTCCCTCCCTCCCTCCCTCCCTCCCTCCCTCCCTCCCTCCCTCCCTCCCTCCCTCCCTCCCTCCCTCCCTCCCTGTCACGCGACAGAGCGTTGACGTCATTGTTTACTCGCTATCAAACAGTTCCCTTGTCGATCATTGCGTTTCTAGGCAAATAGCTAAGTTGATCCTTTATCGTCAGCCCTGGCCGTGATGTCACTGTTTTGGGGGCGTGGATTGTTGTTAGAGCAATGGCTATTGTCAACAAATAACGTTTTTATCTCTGGGAATCTTCAGGCTGCTTATGTTTTAATGTCAGAGGCTGGGTATGACACTGAGTAGTGTCAGAGGCTGTCTGACAGGCGGTATCCCACTAATTATGGGCAAAATAAATGTGACTCAATACTCCCGAGTGGTCTGGAGGCATGTCTCAGTCCTTGGTCTATGAAACTTTGTTTTATTTTTGTATCACCACGAGTCCTGTTTATTCCAACATCAAAAATATGTATATGATTGTGACTCATTTATCTCACTCCTGGTATTCTTTCCATAGACTTAACATAGGGAACTGATACCCAACGCCCATGTATTAAAAAAAGATCCCCAATGGGGGTATTTTGTTACAAATATTAGTCAATTAGTCAATGATAGGGGTGAGATCAAATCTAAACTGCATTCGAGCCATAGCCACTAAAATATGTCATTTGTTTTTAGCAGGTGGTGGACGGTTGGTCTTTAGGTTATGGCTATCGCCTAATGTAGTACACATGCTTGTAGACTCACTAGGCAACCTGACCACATTTTTGCTTTTTATAGCTCACTAAGTAGAGATAGGAATATGATTTCTGTTTTGGACAGAAGGTTTTATGGTCATACAATATCTTAGTTTTAGTATTTAGTATTGTATTTAGAAAACGAGGCGAAAGCACTTCTATACTCAACCGATTGAAAAGAAAAAAAGAAAAAAAAGAAAAAAGTATTTAGTATTGTGACATGGATTTTCAGAAAAAAGAGATTTCAGTTGGGGGGAGACCTTTGTAGTCACAGGTCCATTTTTAAGAACTCCTTTATGGACATATTTGTATCTGTAATCTGGTTTAATCATAATATAATATGCACTGACAGTTGCTTACATCATAGGAAGTGTCATTATTTAGGTAAAATACATATTTGATGTGCTATTCATGTATTTTTTCAAAATCTCATAATGTGAGGGGGGAAGGCAGCAGGTGTATGAATGGATGGTTTATTCAGGATATTTACACACAAATAGAAGTCAAAATGGTTCATAACTTTGTTCTAGGAATCAGTCAAGACCAAGTCAAATGATATTTGTTTGTAAAATTATTTGCAATATCATTTACCACCAGATATTGGCTTGACCTACTTTATTGGTGTACATAGAAACAAAGTTTTGTCCCCCACATGGCTAGGGAGCATGCAGGGAGCTGTTTCACTAGTAGAGGGGTGAAAGTGAGAGGTGAGACCACAACAGTGGCAGCAACAGTGGCAGCAACAGTGTCAATCCCAAATTCGCGTTTCATCAGTAGTCTCGCTGTTGAGGTGAGAACAACTCTCACTATTGGCACAGGTCTCGCTATGCACACATGTTTGACATTCAAATTTATTCGTCGACGGGCCGGAACAACGTGGAATTTCACCCCTTCCCATAGGAATTAAGCAATGACATTTTTATATGAGTAAGGTATACAAATAAACTAGCTTTCTAAATATGAAGAAGATCAGAAGTAGCGTTATAAAGTTATCGGCGTTTGAATTTCGTCATAGCAAACGTCTGCTCTGGTGGCCATTGCACCCTCCCACCTCCCCTGCGCAGTGAATGTCCAGGTCACTGAATAAATTAGGGTCACGTGAGCATAGGGCTACACTGGCCACCAGAGCAGAGATTGCTATGACGAAATTCAAACACCGATATCTTCAGAACGGCGCGGCGGACTTTCTCCATATTTGGTGCGATTATAAGTTATTTAGATACCTTACTTGTGTAAAAATTTCATTGCTTAATTCTCACGGGAAGTGGGTGAGAGTATTCTATACACGTAACAAACGACAGGGTAGACCCTGTCGCTTACAGAGGCTCCACAGTGACACTAACAGCGACACCAATTTTACTGATGAAATGGTCACTGCCACTGTTGGTGTCGCTCCTTTCCCGAGTGCCATTCACGCTTGAGTGCACCTCCTAATGAAACGCACACTGTCGCTGTGGTGTCACTATTACAGAGAGCGACACTTGCAGCTTCTGGTGAAACAGCTCCCAGGCAGGTCTGTGTGCACTCATCCATGAAGCTATCACCATGAAGCTATCTGAAAACGTCTCCTATGTACTCAGAGAATTGCTAATTGCCAGTTGAAATCTCCCTCAGGTAGCTTTATATATGTGTGCATTGAGCCATGACCTGCTGAGTTCACAGAGGAGTAGGGCTTTAAATATCCAATCAATGCAGGCCCTTCTCTATTCATGGGTGCCTTCCCTCCCTCCCTCCCTCCCTCCCTCCCTTTCTCCCTCCCTCCCTCCCTCCATTCATTCATTCATTCATTCATTCATTAGAATTAAGATATCAAAATATTTTCATTCAACAATTTTAAACATGTGTTTGTCATTCAACAATTTTAAACATGCGTCCACCTGCTTATTTGGCCTTTTAAAGGCCAATGATTCTATATGACTATGCATACTTAGCTCTTGTTTATATCTCCTTTGGCATCATGGTATTTATAGTGATCAATACTATACATTTTTATCGTTATCTAACTATCTTTTTTCTTTATATAGGTTCACTTCTGAGGAGGCCGGGTACAAGGTTATCCCCAATTTCTGTGGTCATGGTATTGGGAGCTACTTCCATGGTCCTCCAGATATCCTGCACTTTGGTAAGGCATTGTTTCTGTAAACATAATGAAAATGTCATTTTGAAGCTTAGCTAACGATACCGATAAATGATACAGGTCAAAATCTTTACTCTTTAAATCATTCTTTTGTTGGAAATTTCGAAAAAATAATTCATATTTCTTTTATCTTTACAATAGCTTTTATTACGTTTATCATTCATTTGCCTATTGTCGAAAGATATAGAGCGTTTATGCTAAAATCAGTACATGTTATAAAAAATCACTCTTAGAATATAAGTTAGTAAAAAAAAGTAGTCAATAATGGTACAGCAATTGGAATTTACTTTTCTTTGAACAACATGTAATTTTGATTTACAGCCAACGATGAACCCGGGGAAATGCAAGAAGGAATGGTTTTTACAATCGGTAAGCAAATATATTGATAATACTAATTGAAAGTAGGTTTTTAGAAAAAAGTATCAATACCACATATAGAGTTCACAGCCTCGTACGACATAAATATTCTACACAAATGTTATGCATTAGAATAGTACTCAAATTGAGGGGGGGGGGCACAGAACAAAGGGTGGCCCCTTAAGCAAGGTTCCAAATTTATCTACATGCTTATATATTTACCAGGAACGAGTCAGGATCGACTAGGATTTAATTAGTTAGCAAGCCTTCTTCGAAATCTTTAAAGAATGATGATATATTTTTAATTGATATTTACATTTGTAAATATTTCAGAACCGATCTTGACGGAGGGGGATCCTGCCATTTCGATCCTGGCTGATGGCTGGACGGCTGTGAGTGGTGATGGCAGTCGGTCGGCACAGTTTGAGCACACTGTGCTGATAACACCAACAGGCCATGAAGTCCTGACTGAAAAACCACTATAGACTATCTTCTCTCAGAGTTCTCTTAGGTGATGTCACATCAAAAATAGATTCGAACAACTTTTTTTTTTTTTTATTAGGGTGTCCCATATGTTTGGTGTCCCATTCTGGACAGGTTGTCCCCAGGGAAACAAAATACTGAAGACAACGTCTTACCACAACTTTTCTCATAAAAAATAACTAGAATTCCCGAGTATGTCAATTATTGATAAGCTTAATATTGATGAAAAATGTACCAATGTGCCGTGGTGGCATAACGTTATTGAAGTTGAGATCTATCTGAAGAGGTTCGATAGAATGGATTTGTGACATGATTTCTAGTCATGGTGTATATATTGTAGATAAATATGATAATGAGAAGAACACTTCGTTTCGATACTTGATAATAAATGCTATTTTCTAAAGTATGTTCCATCACAGGTTTGTTATTTCCCTTTGTCGGACATATATTTGATATTAGTGTTATTAAAGCCTGTAAGATTCCACCTTTGCCCGACGTATCTGTCGATGAGAATCGGCATCATTTTAGTTGATGTTCGCACTTCACCAACCCCATTTTATTACCTTTCCCGACGCGTTGGGCTTTATTAGGGTGAGGGTAATGACCGACTGTCCCTGACCTTACGATTATCGATCTATGCACCTTATTCACCAACTGTTACCGATTCTGAGCAGGTCGTTTTGATAGCAATGTTACCTATCCCGAAGTCGGATTTAAGTGCTTATTTCACCAACATACAAGATGTAGCGAGATTAGTCCCGATTTGGTTGTCTTGCTAAATCGGGCTAGGTTTGAATAATCGCGTGCCTATTTGTCGCAATGTTTCTTGAGGTGTCGCAGTGATAGCACCAAAACATACACACAACACTGCACGGCTACGTTTTGTGGCATAGGAGATACAACATATCCCGACACTGTAATGTGTAACAAGATGCACCAAGACATACCACGGCAAATCCATCGTGTTGGTGGAACCAGCCCTTTAAGGCAGTGCTCCACTGCAGCCGACCCTGTGGAGATTGGGTGGAGACTGATAATTAGGGGCGATCATTTTGTCGTTGGTTGATCAGTGCTCAGTCTCCAGTAGTGGAACTGTAGTAGTTAGGAGAAACCAAACGAGAGTTAGTCGTGTTGTTGTTTATCGCACGACGGCAATGTCCCATATTACTGCGCGAGGCGAAGCCAAGTGCAGTGATATACGACATTGCCGGAGTGTGATAAACAACATGACTAACTCGAGTTTGGTTTAGAATTTATCCTACCCCGTCTGAATTACTTCAGCAAATTAAAAAGTGACATAAAAATCACCGATAATCAGTAATAATCATTAGTCGCTTTTCAAATGACGTCATTTGACAACTGTATCCCACTAGAGCGATAAATTTAATTTTCCTGCACTGTAGACCAAATACAGTCCGCTAATGTTAAGCCTATGGGCTTTTTTATTAGGGGTAGGATAAAGCTACAGCCGCGATCATTGGCACCCTATCTCAGTAGAATCTCCACTGATTTTTGACTAGTTCTTTCACTGGTCGCACTAACATCAACACATTCAGAGGCGACTCCCCTGTTCTTCACACTCAGAATGCAGGGGAGAATGGCTAGCGACATCATTAGATATTTCAGATGTTGCGCCCTCTCAAACAAGGTTCACTGGCTAAACTGCAAGGGAGGCAACCAGTGATCCCGAAGGCTACCCAGGAACTGCATACATCCATGAGCTTTCCCTGAAACACAAATAAACGCCATATTTGGCGGAATCTGGCCGTAAAAGAGAAAAAAATTTGATTCAGTCACTGATTAGTGTGGCCTGTCTTCTGTCACTTCAAGGCGTTCACACTGAAGGTGGAATTCCATTTAAACGAATTTAGCCGTGATGTTGCCACGAGTAGCGTAAGTACGAATATTTTTGTCCGAGTCGGGTCGGTGGAATACACGCTTACACAGTCTGCCATAGGTGTGTTTTAGAACGAAGTCGGTCATGATGGAAATGAAACAAATGCTTGTGCGGGTGTTTCGATACGGGAGAACTCTTAGATTCTTTTAAGACTATGTTCCTGTAATGCTGGTAATTTTCTGTTATGTTGAACATAGTAGAACATGACTGTAAGAATGGGAATATGGTAAGAAATAAAGATGTCATTTCATAATTGGATCTTATACAGGGATGTCAAAAGTTTGTTTACATTTGGTGATTTGACAGCTTGTATATGTATAAAACAGCAACATCTTACTCTGACTCTCACCGAGCGGTTGGTTGGGATGAATTTGGAACAAATGTCGATGTCTTATAGGCTTTATGCTTTCTTTTGGGTAACATTTCTTCAAAGGAATTATCATGTCTTTTCTATAGAACCAAAAGTATAGCATGCGTTAAATACCTCATAATTGAGATAATGAATAAGAAAGGCGATAGCAAGAAAGAATATTCACCATAATTTTTTTAAAACTCATATCTATGTGCTATAACGAAAAATAAGTTGTTTTGAATTTTGAAAGAATTGTTTATTCAAGTAAGGAATTTTTATACGTAGAGACCTTGGCCCGACAAGTCACATATTTATTGATGACTAGGCTACTTGTAATGATTGGAAGTAGATGCTGACGTGATATTCGCAGGTTACAAAACTGGTGTCACAAGAAGAAACAAGTCTGAAGGTATCTTGTCTTTGAGAAGATACCGTATATATGCTTTAGATTTCGAACAATGTTCGAAATACTTAGGACAAGCCAGGAGAGTTGAGGACGAGGTAGAAGTAGTATGACACAGACATGAGAAACAAAATCTTTCTCGCCTCTGTTCTGTATGCCTACTATATGGAAACTGGCTTGCTGTTTTCGTATGTCAAAAATATGTGGTAAAATTATTGATCCGATATAAACTAATGCTATAGGCAGAGGGATATGTCTGATCACGGACTTGTCATCTAAGTCTGTGATCTGATCAATAATTTTACCAAGTATTTTGATCAATGTTGTAGAGAAGGCCTATCAAACTCACACTTCCCGTAAAAAGATGGATGTCCAATCCAGCTTTTATAAATTAACACTTTATTCCTAAGGTTGTCAATGTTTTGACTCTCACGAGTCTTCTTCAGGACAAGGAATGATTCAACGAGATAAAGATACCACTATTTATAACATTTGTGAGGTCATCTTATTATGGTACAAACATAATAAAGTAAACGTCAGAGCCGGTTATGAACAACAATTTAGTAATCAGATCATCAGAACCTGTTTGTGTATCATTATATGCCTATAAATGGCGAAAGTTTACATTCTCATATGATCACATACTCCATAGGGCAGAGTGACACGTACAGCCATAAATATGACATGAGTGGGTGGTATATATAGATATATGGGCACAGGTATGATAAAAGGATATGTCTTTTGTGTCATGTCACCGCAGTCATCACTCAGATTGAAATATAATTCCTGTACACCATCATGTTATTTCAATGACTGACTCATTTTGTGACCTTTGTAATGAATCCTATATTGACTACAAAAGGTGATTGTGCGACATGTTTTGGTCACAGTCTGAATTCATAGTAGCAGCAGCGTGTGAGACTTGAACTGGTCACCAGTCTCTTGCACTCTTAGCCCATAGATGAGCGGGTTTGCAATACCAGTAAATACCATCATGGTAGCAGAAATAGCCATTGCTATGTTCATGTCAACATAATTGGTTTCTTTGTCTGGGGTGGCTCTGGTAAATCTTTCGTAGGACACCATGAAGAATGTTGGTACCACGCCAAGTAGAACAACAATCAACATCACAAAAACCATCAATGTAGATTTCAGCTGCCGCCATATAGGATGCCGTGCAGCTGGGGTATTATACAAAATCAAAGGTATATGCAGAGATATAGCCACAGCTATATAATACAAGCTTTGTTATATTGCACAGCAGTCATCACTCAGATTGAAAAGTAGTTCCAGCCCATCATTACATTCTTTATAATGGCTACATCATGTTCTTTATAATGGCTGACTCATTTCATGACCATTGTAATTAATTGTATTGACTACAAAAGGTGATGGTGCGACATGGTTTGGTCTTGGTCTGAATCTATGGCAGCAGCAGCGTGTGAGACTTCTGAACTGGTCACCAATCTCTCGCACTCTGAGCCCATAGATGAGTGGGTTTGCAATACCAGTAAATACCATCATGGTAGCAGAAATAGCCGTCGCTATGTTCACATCATCATAATTGATTTCTTTGTCTGGGGTGGCAGTGGTAAATGTTACATAGGAAACCATGAAGAATGTTGGTGCCACTCCGACTAGAACAACAATCAACGTCACGAAGGCCATCAATGTAGATTTCAGCTGCCGCCATGTTGGACGCCGTGCAGCTGGGGTATTGTACAAATAAAGAGGTATCACTTTCCGAACGTGCTTCTGTGCCAGGAAATAGATCCTTATATAAACTATGATGATAGTGATGAGCAATGGGTACCAAATCAATGTAATGATGATGAGGGAATGAAGCGGTGCAATAGAGAAATAATCACATGAAGCGATCGCCCTTTCAGCTCGTATATAGAAAGGGAAGAAACCGCAGCATATGGCCACAGCCCATGTCAGAACACAGGAGAGGCGCACATGTTTACGTGTCACAATGAGTTTGTATCGGAAGGGCCTTTCCAGGATGATTAATCTGTCTATTGATAACAGAGTGACTGTTATCAGATCGGCGAGCATCAAGGTTGTAAAGAAGGCATATCCAGTCATACACAGGAGCTTGTGCCCAAGTGTCAGGTTGGTGATCCAGTCGCTGTAGCAGCTATCATAAATTGTAAAAACACCCTTGAGAAGATCAGAAAAAGCAAGACTGCAGACAAAATAGCGAATGGATGGCTGCAGACCATAAACCCCCAGAACAACGTGAATGACTATGGCGTTGATGGCTATGATGAAGATTGAGACGGGAACTTGAATGAGAAGAAACACAATGTTGATAGCCACAGACGACATGGTTTGTTACAAAATTGCAGCTAAGATTTAAATATTGTCATTTTCATGTGTTATATTTCAATGGTGGTTATGGATAATCACTCCTCAAAAGCACAGTGTAAATTACAGTTTGATATGTGTAGAATCCATTTTTATAATCCGAACCAGACAGCAACAGAGCTGTAATTATAGTATCAAAAATTTATAATAGAAAACTGTGCAACGGCATCAGTGGCATACTCGTGCAGGTCACAGGGTTTAATCTTCTCAGAAGCATAATCGTATAACTTCACTTCTGTTGTATGATTCATTGGACATTTAAGCTAATCCTCTAAGGATATTGACACCCTCAGTTATTCCTGTATGAGTACCGGTATGGTTAACCGCATAACTGTACTTGTTCTTGGATATCAAAATTATTGATATAAAATCGCAAGATTTCTGGGTCCACGGATGTAATCCTATGATGAATTATGAACCATCGCTGATGTCAATAACTAGTGTGTGTATTTCCTGGCAGGCGTGATTACTTTGGTCATTTGGGTATCATTTTATAGACTGCGATCTAACTTGAGTTGATTGTGGGCTAGGTCGTTCTGATGAAAACGTCGTCAGTCCTTCTGAAAATTAAATAAAATGTAGACCCTAAGTATGGTATTTGCGACAGAGTTTAACACTACATGGCCTGATAATAGATGTAAAAATCTTTATATGGTGGCAAATATAAATATGATCTTATTGATTCAAGATTCTGAAACTTGAATTTTCATCGGATAGGGATAGTCCAAACTGTGAAAAATACTACGAAAATATTTAATTTATAGAGTATGCAGTCATGCAAGATAAGGTCATAGAATGAGGTCAGATCCACCATAGCTCACCTGAACTAGAATGAAAAACTTAATACAATCAGCCTATGTTGTTTCTTTTTGTATTTTAGTGTGTTATTCTTCTACAAAAGCTGGTATATTCATCTTTAATCTACAAGCAGGAAACTCCTTAGAATTTTACGCATAATGTAGGTAAATGTAAACGTACACAGATTTATGATATCAAAATTTAGATACAGTCACACGTAATATGATGATGTACCATATACATTGAAGTATTTAGTCCGAGAAACTCTGACTGCCTATGAAGTATTATACGGAAACTGGCTTACTCTCTTCGTACGTCAAAATATGCGGTAAAAGCATTGATCATTTACATCCCGATGCCATAGGTAGAGGTATATGTAATCAAAATATTTTACCAAGTATGTTTTCGTATTATCATATATTATAAAAAGGGGAAATTTCTATGTTGGTTTGATGACTGTACGCCGTAACATTACAGTGTGATGTACAGTCATAAATACGACATGGGTTGGAGCAGGTAGTATACGGACGACAGACGGCCACAGGTATATACACAATATTACCATGATTTCGATCTGAGTGGCCGTATTCTCCGCGTAGTTGACGCGTAGTAATACTCAGAGCGATAGCGAGGAGTATAACTACACGTCAACTACAAGGAGAATACGGCCACACAGATCGAAATCATGGTAATGTTGTATTTATTACTCACTTATTTTTAGATTTAAGAAAACTTTTCAACATAGTTAAGAAGTTATGTTTGGGACTACTTTCATCTCAATGGGACTACTTTCATCTAAAAAAAATCTGTATCCTCCTAGGAGGGTACGCAGCTCTGATCCTACTCAGTAGCGATCTGTAAGCTACATAGGCTTAGTATGGAGACTCCGTATCAGGTGGGTAATAAATAATATTATCCTACCCCTCATATAAATCTCCATAGATTTAACATGGTGTGACTGTATGCTACGGTTAGCCAAAAAGTATTTATATGACATATGAATTTAAAAATACATGATGGGGTAGGATAAAATCTAAACATCACTCAATTTCATATACCCATAATTGTTTACATGCCGTTCATTGTCTTCCACTACAGATAGCACTCAGCTCCGCTTCATGCTATCATTCCGCAAAGACAACTCATGTGAAATTTTGTGATATTTCATGATAATATGAATTACGGAATATGGTATTTACCTAAGTTTTTTTTCCGTCTGGTAAGGCGATCATCGGCAGGACCAATACACCAGCTATCGCAGGTGCTTCAGATAAGTTCCTGGGTCCTCTATAAAACACCGTCTTCAAATGATGCCCTGAGTACATACATCGTAGGCCATGAGAACTACTCTCTCTCTCTCTCTCTCTCTCTCCTCTGTATCTGGTATAAAGTGTTTCTTCCTTTAGAACCTGTCGCCTCCTGTGGCCGTGATAATTGGACTTCCTGGGTTGATAATGAGGTGTTGCTGATAACAAGGCTGCACGAGGTGTGCACATAGTTTCTGGTGCCATGTTTAAGGGAGCGTTCCACCAGTCCAGAGAAATGACGCCGTTTTGCCAACAAACTGAGCCCAATCTGACCACCAAACGGCATCGGTTATATCTCAAGTATAGAGACCGAGGTAGTGGAAGAGTTCACAGAAATAAACCGGCGATAAACCGGTGAAACCTAATACAATTGATACATTCTTGAAAAAAAGCCTTTAATTTTGTTCCCGTTTTCATTACCCATAGACCTCGATGGCATACCTGTTCTAGGAATGCTTGAAGAGACATTGTCAACTATTAGAAGTTGTTGATTTGCTAATCAATAGTATAAAGATATGAATGATATGCTAAGCAGTCTCCATGGCCCAGGAGCGTTCATTTGGATGGGATGACTAGTAGTATATGATTGTCGGATTGTATATGGACATTATCCATTGTATCCCAGGTCAGAGGAAAAAAAGTATACTAGAAATAAGAATAATAGGCTTGGCAAATTTGATCGTTCAACATTTTACTTAATTGACTTGTAATTTTTCCTAGAAGTGCTCATTTTGAATTCACTGTTTTTACAGGGATGCTGCTCATGTGGTTTTTTTTGTTTTAAAAAAAAATCTTTTTACAAGAACTGGAAGTACTCTTCCTCCCCACAGATTATAATGATGTAATCAACCCATTCGAAACATAAAAGTATATTTAAGTATTTATCCCAAGACAATATATATGCATGTGCCATAGCCCTACATAAATCAACTACATTTACATGTGTGTGTGCTAAATTTGATTCCTCTCGTCCTATAAACAGATATCGTCTGTATCAATTTATCATATTTCCTAATTACTTTATTTATCAAATGCTCATAGACAGACCATTCAAATCGTCAGGGTGTATGTTATAAGTGTTAGGTTAAGCGTCCATATCTTTGATATGTAGCTCAACAGAGATGTTTATTACGGCCTAGTAGAACTGCTAAGGGAATGTCGTTGTCGTGGTAACGGATTCTTTGTCAAAACATCCTGCTCATTGTCAGCTGTGCTCAGGATGTTATATAAAAAAAAATGGCGGGGATTTCTTTGGTATCCATTTAGGAAAGAAATGCTATTCGTATGACAATCATTAAAGGAAGGTCAGTTCCTCGTATATGAACCGGATTGACAACGAAAAAGACGAAAGTTGTAGGTCCCAAAAACTATTATAAATGATTGTTACAAGTTTGCCATTATGTGTTCAATTATCATATTCAAAATTCGTAGATACTCAGTAAGAACAAGCCAGTTCAACTCAAGGAAAACGTCTGGAATAAAGGATAAAGTGCAACTTTCTGTTTTTTCCGATAAAGAGTTTTACCTGTGTCATAAATATCACCAGGCAACAAGTAGGCCTAGTTGGTCAGTGCGAGTAAATAGACAAGGTGATAATAAATGTTGGGCAAGGTCTCAGACAACCAGCTTCATTTTGACTGCACTATGCGTGGTTCCCAACAAGTCGTTCGCAAACATATTACCTGGTAGCGTTGATATTCACATCCTTGCAATTAGGGCGCCTTTTCGCTGCAGCATGGTGCCTCGAGCGTTCCCTCGGCTACCGAAGCATGCCTCGAGGCATTCCCTCAGCTACCGAAGTATGATGCCTCGAGGTATTCTCTCAGCTACCGAAGCATGATGCCTCTAGGCATTCCCCTGTCTACCGCAGCAGGTAGGAGGGACGTTTCTGCAGGCAATGCCTTCGGTGTGAGGCTGTGTTAGGAATTGGGTGCTGCAGGGAAAGGGGTAAGAGTGTGGTCCACCGGACCGACGGTATAGCCACAAAAGAACACCGTGCGGAGGCCGTGTTAGCTCCAGTAATAGAAACGATTGTGGTGGAGCAGGTCACATGCTCACCGGCGGCAGCCACACGGCAATGAAATGATAAAACTTCATAAATTAGCATTTGGCAGTAATCAGCTGGCACCGTACGGACGGCCGCCGTTGGCGAATGATTTCCAATGGCTTTTAATCCAATTGATATATCGACAAGAGGTTTTCAATTCAAACGGTCCTGTCAATCTATGGTAAATAAAGTATGCAGAATCTATGGGTTTTCTGCCAATGCTGGTTTCACGGGCAGACTCATTTTTAGCCCGTATTAGCGACCTGCGTTTGTATATTGTGTAAGGCCGGACCAATATCCCTGCCTAGTTGGGTTTTGTTGGGAATTTAATATACTGATCTCGGCTTGGTGAAACAAGAAATAACTTTGCAAAACGAGAATCATTCATGAATTGGTGGAATTAGATAAGTGTGCAAAATGTGCAAAAGGGGCAATACCCGAATAAAACAAGAAATAAGAATGAAATTCTGCCCTGTTTGTTGGTGATGGTTTTAACGCTACTTTGGTTGATTACGTAAAGGCTTTTCATCATGAGATAACTCCACGCAATCCAAACTCATGGCGTATTCTCAGCAGCTAAGGAGCTTGATGCAGTTCCTTTTTATTATGCACTGGCTAAATATTCCCCAGCCCACCAACTCCGCTCTCTACCTTGGCCAGGTCGGTCAGATAAAACCATATACAGCCCACTGTCAAGGCAAGCCGTAATACAGCCATTAAGAGGGTACATATTTTCTGAGCCCATGCTGATGGCCGTTTCTTTCTCTTGAGTAAAATTGCAAGAATAACAGAGACAATTCTGATTCAAATAAGCAAGTTTATTATTCTTTTTATCTTGACATTTTCGTTCAGCACCTCTGGTACTTTTTCAAAACAGTAAGCCAGTGCGTTTAGAACAAGTACATGCATAATATTAAGAAAAAAACGTGGTTACTGAGCCCGTATGGATGGCCGTTCGAGGTCTTTTGTATAACATAAAGTACGTCCCTTAATACGTATTTATGTCGCAAAAGGCCAAGAACAACGACTCTATGGCTCGGTCACTACGTTTTCTCATTATAATATATATATATAACTAAAAAAAAAGTCAATTTATTCACTTATTAAATCATCGATTCATAGCTCATTTACTAGGTCTCAGTGACCCGATCATTATTTATACTGCACCCAGCGGGTACTTCATAGAGGTTCGGCCATAGGTATATAATGTATGGAAACTGGCTTACGGTCTTCGTATGTCAAAAATGTGTGGTGAAATTATTGATCAGATACATCCCCATGCCATAGGCAGAGGGATGTATCTAATCAATAACTTTACCATATATTTTGACGTACTAAGACAGTTAGCCTGTATAAGTATTATCATATACCTAAAATGACGATATTTTACCTTGCCACATGATCAAATACCTCGTACGTCATAGTGCGACGTACTGGTATAAATACGCCATGGGTAGGAGTGGGCAGTATACGTAGTTGATACAGCCATAGGTATATAATAATACAAGCTTTGGATTTCTTACTGAGAAACATCTTAACCATAATTCTTCACAAAAGTTACACCGTTCATATTAGAAAAATGTCTTATTTGAATACAAAACTATACGCATTATCCTTTATGACAAAAACAATTGAAATACATACTTTATTTATCTAAATTATTTCATTTACCTTTCTCAAAAAAAAATCTCACCGATTACCTATATCACAGAGCAAGAACTTCTCATGCAGGTTATTTCCTGCAACCCTATATCATTTTGACAATCCAACAAGGAATTTAACCCTAGAAAAAGATATATTATCATATATCTCTGCACGAATGTCTCACACTTACTGGTCAGCAGTACGGATTTAATTCTGCGCAGAACTAATAATTCGTGCTCTTCGTACTACCATGTGATTTTTTGAAAAATGGTGTTTTTAATTATTTCCAGGTATATGATGATAAGGAGACGTAGTGATGGTGTCTGAATTATATCCGTTCATTGTTGTTTTTGGTCGGAAATATTCACCTCATCCTTCGTACTCAGTGAATATTTCCGACTGAAACAACAAAAGAAACAGATTCTATTTAGGCACACTAACCATGTCTCCATATAAAAAAAAGTAAAACAGAAGAGAAGTATATTGAATCACTATTGTGCTACTAATGCTGAGTGAAATACAACGTTTCCCATTCAGAAGGAATACTGGGCTTGAGCTGATGGTGCAGTGTTAATAAACGTCTTGGCTGCATCGTAGTATACACTATTTTAGAATAGGAGGACACAGCATGAAGAATTGAATTATATCTCACCCCTGGTGTTTTTTTACCCATAAACTTAACATTGGGAACTCATACTCCATGCCCATGGAGTATTGTAACAAATACTCAATGGGCGATGACAGCGCAAACATGGGCCAATAAGTCCGTGATAGCGGTAAGATAAAATCTGAACACCACTCGATCTGTAGCCGCTGAAAATATGCCATTCGTTTTAGTTTGCTATGTAATCTCACTCTACTTTGCCTCGTGAGATAACTCCGCAACCAAAACTCATGGGGTACTTTGCGCATCTTTGGATCTTGATGCAGTTCCTTCTTAGATTTACGACAGTTTAACAAACTGGACCTAAAGGCGAGAGGCTGTAATCAGAGACAAATCAATAGCAAGGTATTGACTGAAATATTACAAACACCTTGGGGATTTGTAGGTATATGATAGGATTCCCGTATGACATTTGCCAAATACATTTTACAGGATATTACAAAATAAAACGTTGCAAGTTGCCCTTGATCGTTTAAAGCATAATCTTAGCCAGAGGTTAAAGTATTCAAATGACGAAATACCGATTGGATTGACTGAAAACAATAACATGTACAAAATTAACTTAAGGGGTTCATCCATGAGGCAAATATGCAGTGGGAGGGTGGGGGTGGGGTGGAGTGTAAAAGATTTGGGAAATTTTGCGTATTAAAGTCCTCTTTTTAACCTATTGAATACAATATGGCAAGTGGGTGTGGGTCAAAATGTTCTTAAGTTTTAGGTATATTCCCTGTGGGTAACCCTAAATTTACCCCTTAAACAAGAGCAATACCAGGAAACTTGTAACAAATATTAAATAAAACTACAAAAGATCCGTGTAAATAATCCACCAGCTGATTATGGAAGACAATGTGGACATTTAATGATACCAAGCGTCAAAAGATACCCCAGCCTCGTACTGCTAGGAACTAGTTTTGGAAGAATCTAAACTTGCATAAGCACGTACACTACAGAATGATTTCAACTTGTACAAGGTTGAATAAATTCAGAACCTTTTTCTTGTTTTTCACTCCCCAGTGACAATAAAGTGGGGGGTTGAAATGACTTTGGCAATAAGTGAACACATATCTTCATTATTCTTTGGAATTTACAGCACACACACACTACTTTTATTTCCAGATTATACATCGTTTGATAACTGACAATAACAATCTAAACCCGCTCTTAAGGAATCCTCTCTTTGGTTCCCTAAACAGTAGTGTCACAAAAAGCTTGAGTGTAACCAACAACAGGGGCCTCTTGAATAATTTAAGCTCGTACATGAAGACCCTTTTCTGTTCCCCAATGAGACCCACGGACAATGTGGGTCAACTTTATTCAACACTTATGGACCACTTTCTGTCGGCTAGGACTGTCTTAGCACACGAGCTTGAATAACATTAAATGATAACCCTCATACAAGGTCTCTTGTACCCTGTACTTTGGCAGGCATAAGTTATCAAAACAGACCCCAGGTTCATTACATTCATTCTTCTTGCTAATATAGGCACGAACTCTGTGTAAGCTTATGGATACTAACCAGCCCTGGCCTGCATTATGGATCTCACTCATCTCAATCTCTCATCATTCTACCAAATACTTGAAAATGGATTTGACGCCACTTAATAAATTGCCCAGTTTAATAACCAAGCTTCTTTATGGATGAGAATATATTACGTACATTCATCATTTCAAAATATATATAATAACAACTTATCTTACATATGTACATAACTCATGAACTCCAGTTTTAAACAGCGATATTGGCACCAATTCAGAACTGAAAATGATATATAACGTATATTCCTTAAGATAGCATCTCAAAGGATTTAACTCACCATCCAAGTCCTGCTAAAGAGAGTGTTCCATTGGGCTGGCTGTGAATCCGATCCATCGGGCATCTGCCAAACATGCTGATAGTGTACAAACCCACAGGTTGATTCAAAGGCTGATGTCGCACAGTCGCTGAGTGGGCTACGTTTATCGCCATCCGACAAAAGCTGTTTTATTTGGTTTTATGAGCACTCACCCATTACACCGCTGTGGGGTCACCTCCATGTTGCCTCCTCCACTAGACTATTTGCTATAACCCCTTGATGGCTGCTGAACAATGCTCTTTTGGGGCTGTGCAGTCAGCCCAATGGAACACACCCTTATTCTAGTCCCTGGACAGCCTCCAGAATGTAATCCAGATGGATTACTGAAAAAATGCAAACAGTTTACTTATTACTGATTCCTCCGTCTGAGGGAGTCAATAAAATAACTAACGAGAACTGACAGCATTTCTCCAGTCCCTCAGAGTATAGGGAACTGGTACGTAAACCAATGGACGCCACCATCAGCCTCTACACCACACTAAACACCAGGTGGCAGGTGCGCCCATGTGGCAACGACTGGAATATCACAGAGGTTGGCCCAGACTGGTGGTGCCATCTCACGGCACACACTGGATTTCCCCCATTCTAATGGCATACCCTTCGTACTACTTGCAAGCTATAAAGCGGCACGAAGTTTCTGCTGGGAGACAAACGGTTAGCCAGGGTAGCAGGGTAGGTTCTGTGCTGTATAGGAAACATACATTTGAACCCAAATGGGTCTGACTGAAATAATCATTCTAACATAGTGACTAAGTGGTCTACAGATCACAGACAAAGACGTTTCTTTGGAGGATGCTACAACATTACAATGTGCAATGTGAGTGTTATCTTATATTTTTTTCTCATGTGGGCAGAATACATAAATGGCAAGTTGGGTCCAACGCGACTACTTACGGTGGCGCGTATCAGCTCTCTTTCCCTGATACGGATTCGACCAACTTTTGTTCCTGGTATGACTTGAAGGCAGAGTCGCTGTGAGTTTTGAAGGATCTCGTTTCCTCGGGCGTGTTTAACCTTGATGACATCAGTGTGACGTCTCGAGACATCGGTGACGTCAGCGCGGTGCTGCCCCCTGGTGAGGTGGTCCGCCTGTCGCATTGAGGAGATAATTTGGAGGCTAAGTCTGCTTTTCGAGGAGTTTCCAAACTCGATGGTTCGCCTGGATATGATAAAAATATAGATTACGAAACAACTTCCAAATTACTAAAGAAAGAGAGGACAATGCATTTTAATGCATAATACAAATATACATCTACGAGGTCAAATTAGAAAAACTGGTTTCGAAGATCCAAGTTTTGCGTGTTTGTTTGATTTCGCGTCCAGTCAACTATTACAGCTCCGTTCCCGACTTTCTCTAGGTTCAGTTTTTCTCACAGCTTTTATAATATAAGGGTGGTGATCAAATCTATGTGATGAATTCAGGTAGACATCCTACATCTATACATTTACTGAGGCGAGTTTTTACTTCACACACCACATAGACATAGTATGAGACGGATTGGCCTTTGATATAGCAGTAAATAAAAGTATCCAAATATATGTACATTCAATAATATTACATTTTCATTGGTATCCTACTTAGATTTTTGACCTATTAAGTACAGCACTTGAAGAGTGGATTTCAGACTATAGACAATTCCTTGATGGATGCACACGTAGAACTTTTGCTAGGGCAGTAGAGGATAGCAGATATAACACGAATACGTGACAATCATCTACTTAAGATATAGAAATCACAGATTTTCAACACGCCTGTCCGTTCAGGTGTTCACTGAGAATTTGCTAAGGCAAGCCCCTTTGATTTTAGAGGGTGTCCCCAAACCACAATATACATACAGAAAAATCAAGTCCTCAATTAAAAATATTTAAAAATATTGATGGGCTAAAGGGGAGTAATGTCCGAGCGTGAGCGAGGATATTGAGTCGAATACATACACAATATTACGACGATTTCGATCTGAGTGGCCGTATTCTGCTTGTAGTTGACACGAAGTAAAACTGCGAGCTATCGCTCGGAGTATTACGTAGTGTCAACTACAAGCAGAATACGGCCACTCAGATCGAAATCGTGGTAATGTTTATTACTCACCTTTCGAGTAATTATTAGAGAAAATATCTTGTAAATAATTAGAAATTCGTCCCAAGCGCCATGCATTGTTTATATACATTAGTTCCCATAATGCCCGTCAGCTGGCTCAAAAAGCCGTATTCTCCTAGGAGATTCGGGAGGTCCGTATTCTACTCAGTAGCGATCTGTAGGCTTCATAGGCTTAGCATGGAGACTCCGTATTAGGTGGGTAATAAAAGGATATAAACACTAGTATCAGAAGCAGGGTATATAATGCATTCCTTTTTCAGCACTGAAAATCTAAATCAAAAAAGAAAAGACAAAATGGTTGCTGATATTCTCAAGGACTATTTTGCATGCAAGGGACTTTAATTCTGTAATCTCCGCTCTGTGCAGGGTTGCGATTACGACCATCCTGGTAATCTTTGCCTGGATAATTACACCTTCTATAGGTTTTCAATGGAGGCTTCATATTAACGAGGTGCTACACTGCACCGACGGTCACTGATTTGATGGCCAGACACTAGCTGATCCATATCAAACGCCCCAGAGTTGCTCAAGCCAAGGTGGAGCCAATTGAGTACCATCTATCAGGTGAAAATTTGGCCTGGTGGAGCGTGCCCTTAGATGGATAACTATGAGCAAGTGCAATGTCCATTTTCAATAGAAAGAGCATGTGGATGCCACTTGTGAGTGGGCTGCCAAGGACATGGTCCCTACACTCTAACTGGCCAACAACTCTCCATTTCCAGTTGATGACGTCGGAGGTAGATTCAGCTAAAACGGTGACCCTGGGCTTCAGCGCCACCCATTGTAAGTCATTGTAAAAGTGAACACTGAATTACCTCGTGGACGTATGACTAGGCACCGTGTATAAATCATCAGAACATGCGCTAATACAACATACGATTAGTGTAAATTTGATCTTGCGAGTTGGGATTCCTCCCGTCAACTCTCTGCGAGTATTCTTTTTATATTACAACATACGTCGTGTGTGAGACTTACTTGTTGTGTCTGCCGTGTCGGCTCGGGCTGGAGCAGGAATCTGCCCGTAGAGATCTAAGATCTGCGCGTGAAGCCCGAGCTGGATCTTCTTCTGAGCGCGATATTTATCCTCCAGGGCCTGCCAGGAGCAGTCAGTTTAGTTTAGCATCACTTATATGTACATTTAAAAGCAATGTAAGGTTTATAAAACAAAAAGAAAAAGATTGTACGCGCCTTTCGGGTAAGACTAATAAAGATTAGGTCAAAAATCTTCTTGACCAACCCAATAGTTATCTTTAAGATGACACCACTAAACAAGAGACAAAGGTATTACAGCTATACGTGGCTGTAAATGTTAGCAGATAAGTCATGTGCAAATGAGGGCAGAACAGTAAATATGACATTAATACAAGAGCACATGGTAAACTAACAAGAAAGGAATCTTTTATTCAAAATCTTGATTCGTCCTTGACTGCAAATTATACATATGAATATATCCCAAATTAAGGCTTTATGTTGAATATAGCAATTAATGATCATCAACAATCCAACATCTTAACTTTAAAAGAGTAAGACTAATGGGAGAAAGTATTTTTATCTACACTTAACATATATTTTGGAAATGTCGAAACATACCTGCAATTCTCCCTTATGGTGTGCCCTTAGCTGATCCATCAACTTTTTGTCTTCATTCAACATCAGTTCCTGTATGAGTAATAAAGTCCAAATAGTTATAAAAAGTTGAAGCGCCAGTTATGTGGCTACTTATCCTACCCCCATAAAAAAAGCCATAGGCTTAACATTCAGTGACTATTCGATTTGGCATGGCACAAAATGTTTTATTGCAATTAGTCATTCAATATAAAATTCCTTGAGAGCGGGTAGGATAAATACTAGACCACGGTCAGTGAGCATCGATGAATGGCTAATTTAATAGTTTGGTTTGACTTCACGTCCAATCACCACTTTACCAAGGTGAGAATTCTTTTACTTCCCACACCACATAGACTAATCTTATAGCGATACACTTTTCAAGGGTTTAAAAAAATTTACTGTTCACCAAGAATTGTGTTTGGTTAACAGTCAAATGTTATGTCTCCAAGCAGCGATACTGAACATAGATTTGGGTTGAGATCATGTCAGTATCATTATAAGTGCATTTGTATCATCCAGGGATGGAAGTATTAGAAATAAAATACTGAAAAAATAGAGGGGAAGTCTACTATAGAGGAAACCCATAAAAATTTAGGGTCTGAGCTCATATCCCATCGAGTTTGAATCACGTAGTAATTCACAAGGCGAAGCCACGTGAATTGCTATGTGATTCAAATGAGATGGGATCGAGCTCTGACCCTAAACTTGAATGGGTTTCTGAATTTATCTCACCCTTAATATTGACTAATGGGCTAACATTTGTGACATTATCCCCATTGGATATTTTTCCTAAATATCTAATGGGTGTTAGATACGAGTTTCCAATGATAAGTCTATGGAGAAAAAATATCTGGGGTGAGATAATAGACAGTTACAGACTGGTCGTGAAACAAGCTCAGGATGTGTGAATACATACGTAGATCATTTAAGGAGAGTAACTACTTTCCTTCAATTACAAAATTTTGGCACCTTTTGGCGGTCTATCAGTGGCCTGTACAGGCCCAGGGTCTGTTGAATATCTTATGCCTATGGAAGTGCACAAGGAGACCCTGTATGAGGGTTATCGTTTAATAATATTCAAGCTCTTTCGCCAAGACAGTCATAGCCGACCAAAGGTCATCAAAAAGTGTTGAATATGGTTGACCTATATCATCCCTGGGTCTCTTTGGTATACATTGTACAGAAAACAGTCTTCATGTGTGAGCCTAAATTATTAAACAGGTCCAAGGGTTCGGTCGGGGTAGATATCACGATATTTTTTATCATTATAAATGGAACCTATACGGCATATAGTCTATGATCCATGAGCGCCGCCATGACGCCCCCCGAATAGGTGTTCTTCACTAATGGAGGTAAAAAAGTAGGTGTTCTTCACTAATGGAGGTGCAAAAGAAGTGAGTGGTGATTGGGAAGTATCACAACTCTAGCCTTGCTCACATATTCATATAAAGTGTTCCATGTGGAAAATATCATGTCTTGGGTTTAATCATTATGTCATCCTGCTTTGGGATGAGTGTAGGGAGTCAAAAGAACCATGGTAAAGTATTGGAAGGCAGTTGAATTTCGTATGAACAAAGAGCCAGAATACAGGTTTTGTCCCCCGACCACCTAGTGACTGCTTCGTGAACTAACAATGGCTCTGTCCCCTATAAGATATCTCTAATTCATCGGAATACTTGCATCCCTGACCATCCACAGTGAAATACTCAGTGCCTTACCTTTTGTTTGACTTGGTCCTCAGCCTCAGTTAGTCGGGCTTTCGTTGTCTCAAGTAGTGTATTTTTCTGATCAAGACACAGTCGCACAGCTGACAAACCAAAAAAGTGCTTCATCAATAATTGACACGCCCGAGTGCATCATGATATAGTAAGAAGGAAAATCAAGACCTGTAGCTGCTGAAAGTATACCATGGATTTTGGTTGTGTAGCAAACTAAAAAGTATGGCATATTTTCAGCTCAAGTGCAGTTAAGATCTTATCTCACCCCTATCACTGACTGACTGGCTAATGTTTGTAACTTCATTGCCCATTGAGCATATTTTACAATATTCATGGACATTGAGTACGAGTTTCAATTATCAAGTCTATGTGGAAAATATACCAGAAGTGAAACCCTGAGGTTAAGACAAAGCGATGTGGCAATTGACAAAGTCAAAAGGAAAATAGTAAAAGAATTGGAATGTATCACCCCTAAATCTGCACATACAAGACAAATCAAATCGCACAATTTAGAAATACGATCGAGCTATTTTAAAACATCAATAACAAAATAATCGCGCTGGTAATAATTGTTCTATAGCATCAAGATGCATTACCTTTTAGAAAAGTCCATTCTAGTGTCACCCTTTTCAACTATCGATATTACTGCCAATATTCATTTCTAATGTACACCCTACAATTTAAGTGAATCAAATTAGAAGATACGTTTTCCACCGGTGTATATTCAGATATATGTTTATTTATTACATAAGTATTAATGAAACATTAGAAAATATTGTTAGAATATTAGAAAATCTTTTCTGATTGAAACTAATCTAATGCTTATTTTTGGAAAACTTGAAATGTTCCGCTATAGAATGAGGTAAAGACGTACATGCTAACTCGGCCTTGTAGGAGTCGAGCACGAACTGGGTTTCTGGTTTGGAGTTGTGGCTGTTGGTGACGGCGACCAGGCGCTGCTGGTATTTCTGCTGTAACTCGCCCATCAGCAGCAGCTCCTTAGTGAGCCGCGTCACCTGGCGACCAAACCACAACCAACACGTGAATAATCCCCGATGGACAATATTCCAGTTACGTGAATTTATTTCCCTTTTGACATTTGAAAAAAAACCCTTTATTTCTTCAGGGCTAGATCTAGGTTTGTGAATAGGTGGGTGCTTGCTTTCAAGGATAAAGATTTAAGATGTCGCTTCAAGCCATTGCATCGTCTTCTTCATATCAATATTCGATTTGCCTTTTTTTTCTCTCTCTCTTTGCTTTGCACAAGAAAATGAAATTTATAAACAGAATATAAATACAAGGATTTTCTTGGAAACTAGGAAAACTGCCATTTCTGATTTAATACTTATCTAATTAGGCAATAAAGTCAAGCCTTCACCTCATTTTGTAGCTCGTCCGTGTGTCCCACTCTGGTCTGTACTGCTTTGAGCTCCTGCTCCAGGCTGAACAAACTCGACTGTGCCCGTTTCAACTCCTACAACAAGAATGCATTATAGATGTAATAAAGTCAAATAAGGTTCTGAAAAAATGTTACGGGTCGAGCTCGTTCCTGGTCGAAATTTTTTTACGGGTCGGGTTCGTCTTGGGTCGAGTTCTCCAGTATTCGACCAGGGTGACACTGGTCATTACAGGAATGGGGGTAACAACTACAGCGGGTTCATCTGTGAGAATCTTCAGGCTTTATCCTACCCCTAATAAAAACTCCATAGGCTTAACATTAGCGGACTGTATTTGGTCTACGGTGCAGGAAAATGAAATTTATTGCTCTTGTGGGATACAGTTGTCAAATGACGTCATTTGAAAAGCAACCAATGATTATCACTGATTATCGGTGAGTGTTATGTTATTTCTTAATTTGCTGAAGTAATTTAGACAGGGTAGGATAAATTCTAAACCTAACTCGAGTTAGACGTGTTGTTTATTGCACTCTGGCAAAGTCACGTATCACTGCACTCGGCTTCGCCTTGCGCAGTAATATGTGACTTTGCCGTCATGCAATAAACAACAACATGATTAACTCTCGTTTGGTTTCTCCTAAGTACTGAGAGGGTAGGCATCAACCCGGCAGTGATGTCAGAGTGACGGACTAGCCCAAAAAGCTGCCCTGCCACTAGTAGTAAACTTGACTTGCATTTCTGTGTTGAATTAGGGTGTCGTACTGGCTTTCGTCTATATTTGATAACGGAGGGGGGGGGGGGCACCTAGCAATGAACATGATAATATACTTTACAGGAATGTGTATCCACTAAAATAGTCCTGTAGTTTCGTTAGTACGAGGCTAGGGCCTCCCTGTAACAGCCGATGCAGCAAAAATGAAAATAAAAAAGATATGTAGTGACGACTGGCCATCAAAGGAATCACTTACTGTGCAGAGTCGATTGTTCTCTTCTTTCTGCGCTCTTAATTCACTCTGAAGAACTTCTTTGCCTTGTCGTAGAGTCGCCACCTCTTCTTTGTGAGACCTAAAGCACAGAAACACAACGATAAAGAGGATCCATAGAGATTTAGCATCATTTGCTAAGTATTTTACGAAAGAGGGAATAGACTTTATTGCTTTTCTATGTGGTCACGCAGATCTACCACCAATACAAACAACTTAGAATTAAAAAAGTAAAAATTATGAATTTAAAACAAAACAACTTAAGGGACCGTTCATTATTTACGGCAGGGGGGGTTAACCTATTGGAGGCGGGGGGGGGGGGCAAATTATATGAGGGTATTTTCCGGGGGGGGGGGGGGGGGGCATTTTATTTAGAGGTATTTGCCGGGGGGGGGGGGGGGGGGCATTTCATTTCGCGGTATTTGCCTGAGGGGGGGGGGGGGGGGTTCATTTCGCGGTATTTGCTTGGGTGGGGCGTTTCAATTTCAATGATTTACGTTTTTGTAATTCACCCACATAAGAGGCTCTAGAAATGTATTTTGGATAATATATACTATTTAGAGGCCAATAGTGTCTGATCTCTTCTAGCAGAATTAAGAAATTTACATATATATAAAGCATGGTGATTGTGGCAGAGAAGATAATAAGTGAGGCACTGTGACACTTGGCAGTGCCATGTCTGTGGAGTGGGAGCTCATCATACTAAGACGTCTTGTAATCTGCCATGCAAAATGGTCTAGTATTCGCAATCTTTTAAAAACTTCAAATATATGAAAAACAAGCCAGGACTATTTTCTGAATAAGAAAACTGCAATGATTTTAGAGTTTGTAGGTTGTGCATAAATATGCAAAGGCATCAAAGGCAATACCGCTGTTAGGAGATTGCTCCATGACCCTATGCGGTGCAGCTCCATTGTATTAGTATCTATACTCATTTCAATGGTCAATGTCAGGTGATCACCGTACATACGTATCACCATACAAGTTGTCCTTTTGGTGCCTCCACTGTCTCAATAGAACACCCCTTTAAGATAGGTCTCAGAGCAGCAGGTACATAAGCTCCCGTGTCAGCATGTCCTGACAGGCTAAGGGTTCACTTCCTAGATGGTGGATATCTAATCCTGTAACTATGATATGCCAGTTTGCAGTCATTGCTCTTAAACCATCATTAAACGTCCACATTTCTCAAGGGCCGGATAGCTGCATATTAGAGGATTTGATTATAGATGTTTAAAATTTGTATGCCAGAATTCACCTGGCTTTATTTATTTAACATTACATTATATGTATATATGAGAAAGAATCGATTTAAGGCTATTGCCTAGGAGAGGGAGGGGCATATATCAGGGTATTTGACTGGGGGGGGGGGGGGGGGGGGCGGGCAGTTTATTTTGAGGTATTTCTGAGGGGGGGGGGGGGGGGGTTATTTTAGGGTGTTTCCGAGGGGGGGGGGGCATTTTATTTTGAGGTATTTCCGAGTGGGGGGGGGGGGGGGGGCATTTCATTTGGAGGTATTTCCGAGGGGGGGGGGCAATTTATTTTGGAGGATTCACCGAGCAAAACCCACCCCCCTGCCATAAATAATGAACGCTCCCTAAAAAATGATTTTTTAAGGAAAAACAAAACAACTGGATATCCTTGCAGGCCACCATATTAGCTGAATATATCTTTCTTTGAAATAGTCTCAAACGCAGTAGTGGGAAACTTACTTTTGCAACACTTGGCGATCACAGGTGTGTTTGTCGTTGGCGGCTCGTAGGTCTCCAGCCAACTGCTGCTGCAGACGCAACGACTCACTCAAATTCTGAATTTCATTCTCCTGAAGTCGCAGCTGATCTTGCTGTAATCAGAAATGACAGGGATGTCAGTTGGTGTCAGGAAAAAAAAGTGGTAATATTTTTCGAGTAGAATTTACTACCTCAGAGAGACTAAGAAAACATGGACATTTTGGTGGGGCTAAGGGTCTGTGGGGAGGTTCACAGTACTGTTTTATTAGCTATGATGATCCTCAATCAATATCATTTTTCTTCACACAATTTTATAAACTGGAAATGAAAACAAGGATTTGCTTCCACTTCAATAAGTAATGCTCTTCTCTATAATGTAAAAAAAAGACAGAAGAAGATGCGGGAAAAGACACCTCACTTGCTCAAAAAAATTATTTTAAAAAGTTTCTACTCACTATTGTAGGTGACAAAATCATTTTTTTAAAAGACACCCGTTTCTGCTCTATATTCCAGGTGAATATAATACATCAAGACTGACAACGTAAAAAAAAACTAACAAAAAAGACCGACACCTGTCAAATCCTGTATCAGTCATAATTGAAAACCGGCTAATCCTGTTGAATTGTGACCAATCAAAAACGCTAAAACCCTCACCATGGCTGCGTTCTGCTCCTCGAGCGCGGCCGTCTTCACGGTGCGGCCGAGCAGGCGGCGGTTGCGCTTGGCGTGCAGCTCCGACTTGTGTCGCTCGAACATGAGCTGCGTGTGGAGCAGCAGCAGCTGGCCGCTGAGAATGTTGACCTCGTCGGCGGGCGGCGCGCCTACAACGTGCAGCACCACAGCGTGATAACAGTTTGTTCGTTTGTGGATTAACGTCCCAGGGACCAGCAATGATCAAAACTTTTCACTTTCGTAGACTTCTTCTCAATCAATTCTTTTCAATGTTTTCAAATATTTCATAAATAATCAAAGAGATTTGTCTCTTTCAAAAACCTAATGACATCTTTCTTTGGAATAGTTTCAAACAACAGTTTCATGTTGTTACTGTTTTTCAAGTACTTTCTTCTATTTTCTTGTACCCTTTGACAGTTCAGCAGGACACACTGAATGGTTATGGGTACATTGCATGCTTGGCATACTGGGGGATTTTTCCCTTTCAGGAGGTATTCTTGTGTAAGTCTACGTATTTTCAAATGGGTCAACCTCACTTGTTCACTACGACTTAATCCCCCATAGTTTCTCTTCCCATTCACAGTTGAATGAATGGTATGCAGTTTGTTTCTTATCTACTTGTTGCAGTCAAATTGCCATTTGTTCATTGTCAAAACACGTGATAACAGATGGCGTACAGTGACACGCACCCAGTGTGGTGTGTACAGTCAGGTGTTAACCACGAGAGGTGGACACGTCGTAATACACAAGTGAGTGTATTATGGAGTCAACCTTGAGTGGGGTACAGAGCCTCCTCTCCACAGAAGCATCATTTGTTGTATTTATTTATCATTATTACACCGGAAAATCCCCATCTCTATTAAATACCCATCTTCTTGAATAAAATAATCCAAGGAATTGCCATATCATAGGGTATATCATTAGGGACTATTTTTTGGCCTCCAGCAGAGAAGGATTTTTTTCACGTTATCAACGGCCTTGAGGCAGTAATCAATGTGGTCCCATACATTTTCAATTGAGACATTGTTATCGATGGATGATAATATACAGGGATTCAGACACCCCTGGATGTGTCTCCTTAAATTCGGTAAATAGTGTGGGAATTTTTAATTATCATGTTTCAAGATCCTATGGTATGTAGGTCCAATGCCTCTGATTATAATATACAGCAAAACCCCGCTTACGGCAACACCCTCCGTTCTGAGCAATTTGTCCCCTGACGCGGAGTGACCCTTAAACAGGGATTCACTGTACTTTTCAAATGAATGAAGAGCCAAGCTGTCATTAGCATGGGCGATTACTATTCCATCGGCATACGAGATACTAACAGGGAAGTTCTTGTTTAAGTATATGTAACTAACCACTCAAGTTCAGGCTAAAATTCAAAAGTGTCTACTCTACAATATGTACTAATCTAGTGAAAACTCTATAACTGACGTATCATACCATGCTAGAGAGCATATGACTTGTGATGTTGTTAAATAAACTATATTTACAGCCACACGTATTACACAATCCAGTTAAAAAACACAAACCTGGATTAAGCTTTCGCATAATTAATCAATATCCAATAAGCACACAGGGTTCAACAAAAGCTCTATGAAAGTGAAAACTGGAGAAACCGACAAGCGATAGTCTACCTTGAGCCTCAGCTGTTTCAGATCATCATGTGAAAAAAGGTAGGATTGTTCAAAACCACACAGGCTGAGATGGGTATTATTCAAATACATATTCTATTTATGATATACACACACTGAAATAATACATTAGGATATATTCATCTCATAGCTTCATAGCATAACGATTAGGACTTTTGAAAACTGACAGAAATCTTCTGATTGACTAGTTTGAACTATTATAAAGAAACTGCTGTCTACCAACTTGACAATTTTACAAAGAAAGTATACAGTTATAGTACATAATATTTGCAATACATAATACAGGGATGTCAGTTGGGGTCATAATAGGAAATATTTGTCATGTGTAATTACTACCTCAGAGAGACTGAGAAAACATGGAAACACATCGTTAGTCTCCATGGCTAGGGTCTGGGGTGTGTTTGGGATGTTTTAAACATTGTTCATTGGTGTGGATGAGGTCAAATATATTCTTTGTTTTACACAAGGGACAAAAAAATATTAACTATGAATGAAAACAAGGGTTTCCTTGGAAAATAGGAAAACTACTATCTCTGAACAGGGTAGGAGTAGGACACAAATTTTGAAAATTCACCTGGCTGACTGGGGAACCATCCTTTATTACTGGTTCCCTAGTCAACTGCTAGTTAGAGGTGGGGTACTAGGAAACTTAGATTTCCCCATTATAGCCAATCACATATCTGGAAATATTCAGTGCGAAGAGTGGACTTGCTGAAATATGCATGGTCTCAACCTATTAGCTGAAAGATTAGGTTGAAAAAACCTGTTCTCTACTGGGGCCAGTCTAAGGAAATCTATGGAAATCTAAGGTACTAACATATGAATATTTCTGGAAGATTTGGGTAACAATAGTTGCTTGATCTAATAAAGTTTATTTTGATTACATAGTTTGTAGAAAAGTTGAAGGTGAAAGGTTGAAAATCAACTGAAAAGTGGAAGTCTGTAAACTCTGTTGAACCCCTGGATATGGAAAGACGACCCACCTCCGAAGTGCGTCCAGCTGACGTTGTTCTGCGAGGTGAGCGGGATGCGCGACAGCTCCTGGGCATGCACCTCGCCGCCCAGCAGGATGTGACGATCGAGCATCTCGGGCGGCGACATGGTGGTGTAGATGGGCACGCCCCCTGGTGAGGGCAGGGGCGTCGGTCTACTAGGCCAGCCTGAGCAACACACAAAGTGTGATATGTGAATGTATGATGACAGGCAATTTTTGTAAACTACAAGGTTATACTTTTTTTCTTTTTTTTTTAAGACAAAACGATCTTAATTTTATGTGAAACTCTAAGTTTGACATCAACCCCACATAACAGTTCTTCAACACTTAACATGACGAACTCAATCATTGGGAACACGTTTATTTTCCAATCCATTTGACACATATCATCTCCAGGCTGTCACTTGTCAACCGTTTTGGTACATGTCATAAAATCAGTTTTCCTGAAATTGATTGCCGCGCTCCAACAAGAGCAATCTATTAGCTCTTAATGGTCAAAGCAGCCTGAAGATTCTCATAGATGAAACCGCTTCACTTAGAAAATCCCAACTCTGAGTTTTTCTGCTTCGTTAGGGCCAGAAACCACTTGTTGACACTGTTGTCAACATGAATTCGAAACCCTACGAAAACAATAACAAACCGCTGTCACCGCAATGATGAGAGCGCTCTGATTGGCCGAAAGGGGTCACATGGTACTCGACTATAAAAGGCGATGACAGCTCAAACTGTCACCCATTCCGCGGTTGCTGCAAACAAGAACAGACTCAGATCTAGCCTCGTCCCATATATATAACTACAAGGTTATACGTTTGAAATAATATCCTTAATTATACAATTCTGCTCATCGTTCTGACCTGTGCTTACTATATTATAAAAATGGTGTACGGACCACCGAGACGTATGATGTTATAGAGCCCAGGTTTGCGTGCCCAAATTGAACATCAAATTGCGATCAAACTAAGTTCTTATGAGTTTGTAACAATTTTCAAATTCAACGCCGTCTGACGACAGGCAGCTGTTAACCATGAGGGGTTGACCTCGTAATACACGAGCATCAGCGAGGTTCTTGTTTCTCTGGGTAGTCTAACGTCCAATGTGTTCTATGAGATTTATTTTGGGTTTGATGACGATCGAATCTATGAGATGAATTTAGGTAGGAATCTCATCCCAGCACATTTACCGAGGTGAGAGCTCTTTTAGTTCCCACACAACGTAGACATGGTATGAGAATGATTGGCATCAGCGAATGTATTATTATATATCTATGCACGAACTTCTATGAAATACGACCCACTGCTAGGGGTGTAGCATAAATAATGTTCGGGCATACTGTGCCCGTATTGAATGTTCGGGCGCACAGTGCTAGTAGTGAATGCCTCGGCTCAGCAGGCCGTGAAGTAATGACTTTGCAAGTACATAAAATGATATTTAAGTATCAAAATTATATTTAGGCATCAAAAGTCCTCGAATAGCCATCCTTACAGCCTCAGTAAACACGTTTTCTCTTATTATCATTATGCATTAACCGCTCATGGTTTATGGCCGCCTGTCCACAAAAACGTCGAGTATTTTCTAGATAAGTATACAAATTATTCTCTAAAGAAATATAAAGAAGGATACAATCTGTATCTCTATTGTTTGGGATGGAGGTCAATAAATAGGTTTAAATACCTATAGTGTTACTCTTCTTGTCACTGGTCGGTAACTGCTGCTTGCTGCATGTCGTGCCATCACTCTCCGTCACACCCTGTGCCTCACGAGCCCTGCACTTCTCACACGATGAAGACTGGGGCAGGAGAATTCCCATCAGGTAGCGGTAGAACCTCTCCGCTTCCGTTTCCGGTCGCTGCGGCGTTTCCGGTTGATGCGATGACGTAGGCGCTGACGTCACGGCCTTGGCTTGCTTTTCACTGCCGACCGATGACGTCGACACCACAGACGTCTGCGTCTGGATGGTTGTTGTTACCTTGGTAACATGCGTCATGTGGACGTCAGCGGTGGGGAGCATCCCTGATGACGTCACTGAGTTGGTATTACTAGGGGTGCTGCTGTCAGCAGACGCTGTGACGTCACGGGAGTGGTCATCGTCATCATGCGGGAGGTCTTCCGTAGCCTCATCAATCTCGGCTGCCTTGTCCTTCAAGTTGGGGCAGGAGCTTGAGCGTGAGAAGGATTTTTCCTTCGGTTGCTTTTCCTGGTTGACATTCATGCTGTTGAAGCGGATTCGGTTGACCTTCTTCATGAAGGCGGCCACAGACTCGGCGGTCATCTGCACATTGGCGGGGAGGTGTGAGGGCACGCCCACGTCCGACTCCGAGTTACTGTCCTCCTCCGGTACCTCCTGGGTCAGCTCCGACACCTCCTTGTCTTCTTCTGTAAGCAAAATCAACAATTACCAGTTACCATATGTGTACTACTTTTAACGAGGGATTCTGCAATCTGCACATTACCTCATCCAGTGCTTCCTGCTAAATCTGGTCTCAATTTCAAGCGATGTCTTTGAATGATGTGAGAATAGGTCCTTACAAATTTACCTGTGACACATTCTCACAAATTTATGTGCCACAAATTGAACGTCACTTACCAGATGGTAAAAATAGCAGGAAGTATGATTACCAACCACTAACAATAAAGCATGGATTTCACGGAGCGGCTGATCTATGCAGAAACCTGCCGAAGTGGAGATTGGGCGAGGTAGGGAAAAAGCATATAAGCATAGATGGCAGTGGAACCGCTATTTTTTTTTCTGATAGTCTTGGGCACTCATGTAATTTATAGCGCGAGTACATTCACCATGTAAAGATATTATGATATTCTTTGCTATAATGTAGAGACAAAAAAAAATCCTATGAAATCTTATTCTGTTGGAATCAACACTCAAGAATCCTGGACTTTCATGAATAAACCTATAATACGCTATAATTTCATTGATAATCAATTCACTAAATGTAATATAAAACATTCTCATTCATTCTCATGACCACGATTCATCTTACTGCACTATAAGATCACTAGATTTTGGCCTGAAACCATCAACGAGCTTTATTAGTCACTCACTGTATTATTACATAAACTCGCACAAAGCATTTTATTCATCCAAACTTGCCAATCGTGAATATGCAGTACTTTGTGCTGGCTGTAAGGAAGACAAGCCTTGAACAAGTACAGAATAAACAATTGAAATAAAACCATTGAGGTGGCTCACCCTCTAGTTTGTCCTGGGAGGCGGCGGTGGCGTCGAGACTGTCGATGAACTGTGGTAGCTGGAGGACGGAGGGCATGGAGGAGGAGGCCGGGGCGTGCGGCTTCACTTCGCCGACCCTCTCTGCAGACTCCGGATCTACCGCGCCCGATGACCCGGGCTGTACCACAATAAACATAATCATTAAACAGAGAGTTGGGGCTGAGCTGGAAACTTTGAAAAAACAGAAGTACTTCGGTCACTGTAAGTCTAAGATGTCAGTGGCCTGTGATGGCTAGGGCCGCGGTGGTGACGGTCTAACACAGGGCGCCTCCCGCTCGTGAGTGCCGCTGTTTTGGAAGTAATGCTGAATTTTTACGTTTAAAAAAAATCATGAATGGAAATTTCGAAATTTCAGATTTCCTTCATATGTCGGCCAACTTGCATCTCTGATTAAAAACAACCGGGGACTTTAACACAAATGTAAACAGAATTATACAGGTTTCAACGACCATCCTGGTACCGCGAATCTACAACTGGAGATTCTATTGGTTTTACCCTATACCAAGGGCATTTCAAAACTTTACATTTATTCTTATTGATCGATGAAGATTTATTTTTTCTATGTGTATATAGGTTTCTCTCAATAAAGACTGCATAAATTATTATATGGAGAGGAATACCAGGTTTCCACATGCTGTATTCTACATGCACCAAAAGAGGGTGGGGAAATAAGCGTTATACAAATAGGAAATTATTGAAGGAAACTACATTAGATTTACCAACATCGTCAGGGGATTGTAACTCCAAGATCATTTGGCTTCAAAGCCCGACGCCGTCATTATAGTACATATTTTCAAAATTACCAAGACATGCCAAAATATCTGTTTTGGAAACATACGTAATTTGAAAATTCTTTGTGGAGGTGAGAGGTATTTCTGTTCAAACTTACTTGATGACAATGCCCACTGAGTTCATACTTATATAGAACTGGATCGAGAAACGTATAAATAAGAAATACTCCACTCCTTTGGAGGCGCCGCAATCGTCGTCAAGGTGAAGCAGAGTGACGATTATGGCGCATCCAAAGGAGTGGAATATTGTTTATTTTACGATTCAAGTTCGGTTCTGGATTCATCTCACTCAATTCACGGACAATAGAATACCATCAAAATATCAGAATAATTCAAATTAATTCGCAAATCCAGTTAGGACTGTATAAACCTCAAAGTTGATATCTTGTCTGTTCTCTGAAATCCTGGCCAATGATTGGCCAATCGATTATGACATCATCTCATATCACTACACCACGACCATGGTTTAGTATTGACACTTTACGAGAGTGATCGTTGCATATAATCTGTCAATGTTATTCCTATGGCTAAACATGAATAAGTGACTTTCTTATTCAACCATTCAAAGAAGAATTGTTATATGAAAATATGACAATACAGCATACTTTTAAAAGTTAATGTAATATGTGTAATAACTATGATTCTCTTAACACACAAGCCTTAAAACGTAGTATTGTGCGACCATCTTATACTTAATACTCTTTAAATACTTGTGAGAGTTTTCCAGATACCGTTTAGCAAGACATAATGTTACTTTAAAGGACACACATTTAAACTATATTGGACGAAGGTGTAATATGAAATTGGGACTTAAATCTAAGGACTTGCATATAATTTTCTTCCTTTCGAAACGTATATGAATCAATCAAGGAAGTTGTTTTATCTTGTAATTTTTTTAACACATATCGAATCTCTAGAGACTTGTTTGAATAATCAGCCATGTAGGAATCTACCTAGATGAGGAAAACAATACATACTCTTTCATAAATTCAATTTGATCAACAGCTGATACTGCAAAAACTATTAACTCTATGTCCAGTGGAGTATACCTTCAGTGCCTCATCGGCTTTGACCCGGTTGGTGGCCGTGGTCAGGATATCCTCGGTGGCCTCCTCGGCGGGCGTAACAGCTGTTGCCGGCTTGTCCTCTGACCGCTGCCTGATGACGGTACCCAGACTCTGCGGCCCGAAGGCCTGTGGTGTGACTTCACCTGGCCCGCCGTCAAAGTTGATCTTGCGGATGGCGCGCATTGAGTGGACGTGGAACGGGGGTTCAGAAGTGAAGTCGGGTTTAAGCGGGGAGGGGGGGACGGTGGTGGTGGTGGTAGTGGTGGTGTAGGTCTCCCCGCTGGCCTGCATCATCTGCACGGCGAGGTGGGTGTTGAGTAAAGCCAGACGTCTCTGTCCAACGCCAACATCCAACCAACAAAACCAAAGGGGAACTCAAGTCAGCCAGTCGTACAGGCACAACACATGCATACACTTAAAGGATACATTCAGCATGAACCTATTACCTCCCAGAATTATATACTCAGGGCACCAGGGTAAAGCCTATAAAATACCGACATATATCACCAATTCTCACCGACCACTGCTTATATAATAGGAAACAGTTGGGAACAATGATATCAATGTATGAAGGTACCCGACTCTCACCGATTGTAATCGGGCATAACCCCCATGTTAGTCATACCTGATTCTCATCGGGAAGAGCTGTGATGGGTCAGTGAAGTGCGTACATTGACAAATATATCACTGATTTTCACCGACCCAAACGGATCGGTTGGACAGAGGTGTGATCGGGCAGAGTTGGCATGTCAATGTCTTATAGGCTATAATGAGACCTCAGCATATACAGTACCACACTCCTATGACTAGGTATCTTATTTGCATTGTTTTCTAAAAGAAATTCGTTCGTGTAGGTTTCCCTATGTGAATTTTTCTTTCAACGCCACACTTTTTTCACATCTAATCTGTATTGATTTGTTGGCTGGCTCATTATCTTATATGATTCTATCTTATTGTAATATCAAAATTTGGAGACTATTGGGATTTCCATGACATCTTTGGCGTTTTCAAACAATTGCTGTTTGGAACCTCCCTCTTCTAAATTTCTATGTAGAATATAGAAGAGTTCAATAACTTTGATCTAGATGTAAGACGAGGCTAAGTCTGTCCCCTAGCTTGATGCTACCTTGAATAACAGTTAAGAACTGTACCTAACCACCGTAACCATGTACACTGGTGGGTGTGACATCATCAAATGATGTCATACCTGGCCCCCTGTGGTTGCATGGCAGGACGCACGGCAACCCTATGTCCTACCAACAGATATTTGGATTCAGACAGTGAAAGACACACCAAAAGGGTGATAATGTAGAGAAACTCTCTGGGGAAAGGGGCTTTTTGCAAATGAGGTCAAGGTTTCGCCAGGATCGGCTCTTCAGGCATCTTAGGAAAGCTTTTAGAGGTTGACAAGGTGATCAAGATATCTTGAACTTTTGTATAAAATGGGAAAGTGAATCCAGATTGGTATTTACTCCATGAATTCCAGTGTGTGGTTACAAACCTACCCGAAAAGGGTAGATTGATCATATTAGCAGGATTCTAAAGTTAAATTAATTTAGATACCCCAAAACCTGAAAGTATGCATGTACCGGTAGATGTAAAAAAAATAATTTAAAAAACAACAACTTTGATCTAATTAAGATACCGGGAACCGGTTTTCAAATTCGATAATTCAATTTGGTTTATAAGGTGTGCAGATAACATTTTTAACATCCACATAGCGCTGTACATAGCTTTCCTTTGTGGGCGAAACTGCCGAGAGATCTTAGGGTTTCTCAAACAGTGCGACTATCTTAGATGATGCGTCAGTAATCTGAATGAAGGAAGTCCAAGACTATGTTCCCATTACAAGCTTTATTGCTGATGTTACTGAAATGACGGCCTGCTGCAGACTAAGTCGGCAATTAGCAAAACTGTAGAATAATTGCTAATACAGCCAGATGCCATGATATATATTTACTACTGAAACATGGGGGTGACCTCATTGATTGTTGCTATGGGTCGCCCCTCGTGGAGGAATAAAGGGAACATAGTTTCCCTATTCCTATATACCTTCAATTGTCGGCTAATATCGATAAAAACCGAATGTCTCTGAACGTCAACCTGGGCAATAAACATCAACCTGGGCAGTAAACGTCAACATGGGCAGTAAACGTCAACATGGGCAGTAACTTCAACCTGGGCAGTAAACAAAAGTTATTCAACCCCCAGCAGCGTTAAGAAATCATAGGTTGTTCGCTCATAGGTATATAGGAATAGCGCAGAACAAGCTTGGCCGGCTAGGTCAAGGGAAAGTTCAAGTTTGTTTCTCAACAGAGAAGTGAATCCCCAGTAAAGAGATTCAGTCTCACACCCCACTTACTGCACCACATCCCATCCCTGTTATTACTTTACCACTTCCATATTTGTCGTCTAACATTAATGAAAGTGAATGTTTCTCCGCAACTTCTTAAATGTTTCAAATATAGCGCTGCCATAGATAAGTGTGGGACTGCTATTTGCTGTGTCTCAAATCCAAATGGATCAGTGGCTAAACTTGCATTTAGTGTACATGCAAAATTTACTTGGAGGTTGACCAGGTTGCCATGGTTGGTGTTAAAAGTATAATTAAAAACTAACATACGAAGGCCTGGCTAGGGAAGTAAATGAATCTAGTTGTCTTAGGTCAAACGATGGAAAATAGATGTAATAAGCTCTCACTTAATTTCAGGACTGGAGTTCATAGCAAAATATGTGACTTATCGTGTTAAACTTACCCTTTCTGTTTCATCATGAGGAAGTGGAGAGTCAACGTGCGACGTCAAACAAGGTAAAGGTGTCAATGGTCCTTTAAATTTAAAACAAAATAGTTCAGAGATTTAATTTTAGAGTATAGAAATACGCCAATAAACAGTAGCTAGCCACAGGATGTACATACTAATATACTATCTAGTTCGGATTTTCTTTATCGTTTACTATTTTTATTTACATTTTTGGTATCTAGATTTTGACCATATACTGCACAAGTTGTGAATTATTGATTCGAAATTCTTTTGTTCGACGGGAGCGTGAAGACGCCCGTTTTCTTGTACGGAAATCACTTGTGGTAGCGTCAAGCACTACAAAGCACCGTCTTTGACTTTCTACAAGTTTTGAATTATTGCTATTTTTGAAAATCTTTCAACTTAGGTTTTTAAGTTTGAATATGAACAAAAATGTCATGATATTTCATTGTTGATGTGGCAAAGTTTAGGCACTGTTAACTTTTCTCGGTCGACCTGAATACACGTGGACACAAGTTCATACGGTGGTGGTACCATGAGAATTAACAAGGATTATATCATAAAAATCAAAGGTTATCATAGAGATTTCCGTAAAATAATATTGTAGTGTTGTCAGCTTCTTTGATGCTCTAGATCGTATAGGAAATGAGCCAGCTGTGCCTCCCCGCAGGCGAATTACACCCGAGGCCCCGGTTCGACTGGGATTACTCGGATAGCTTTGCACGATCGTCATATTACCACTTCACAAACGGACAAAGACAGGAGTTTTACTTTTATCAAAACAACATCTAACCATATGGTCTTCAATCAGGAATTCCAAAGCTGTTCGGGGGGGATCTACATATAGCAATGTAGTTTCTGACTGCATCGCTTATACAGGTTCTGTCGAGCTCCTAGAGGGGGAGTCATCCCAGCGGCTAAAAGCTGGCGGGATAACTCAACCACTAAGTTGGCAGCCTTAGGCTGATCTTTCTCTGAAGAGATTTCCCAGCAGAGTGTGTTCCTTGCCCGGAACCCCTTTATATAGGGCATATAGTTATTGTGTTATAGAGACGGCCATCTTGCCCCCGACTCCACACAAAACACCAGGTGGCGGGTGCAGTAATCAATGGATTAAAAAAGAATTAAATTTCGATTTGCCTTGTCTCATAATTATCCATTGATATTGTTGCATTATGAAAATAAGTAACGGAAAAGATTTTAAATTTCAGTTGATAATGAATGTCATCAAATGTTCGATAGTCGGAAGCCAATCAACCTCATCAGACTTAAGTTGCAGAGGGCTAGTTTAAAATGTGACCAGTACTGCATAGTACTGCCACTCTCAGTGCAGTTACACAGGGGAGAATACAACCAGGCCAATAATGTTAAATAATCAGTTAAGCTTTAAGCTTTGTTATGAGAGGAAGCACCTCAGATATTGTGTTACCCTGCATGTACGAACTGTTCATCGAAGTATTTTCTTTTTAAATGTACACGTTAACCCTTTCAGTCCTGAATGCCTGGAGGTATTCCCCTGGCGGACCCTAAAGATGCCAAAATGGTTTTTTGGGGCGTCTTTAAAAAATTTTGAGGAGAAATAATCTATATAGTTTCATAATTTTACCAGGAAAAATGGAAAACAATATTATCATTCTAATTAACTGTGGGTTAGAATATGGTAGCGGACCATGGCGACATTAGCCAAGTGTATATGACTCTATACAGTCGGATATATAGAACATAGGTGCAGGCTTCTTGCAGGTCGATTCAAAATTATATACAGGGGACCTATGGAAACTTAGGGTTAGGGTTAGGCTTGTATCCCTTCGAGTTTGAATCGCATAGTAATTCATAAGGCGGAGCTGCATGAATTATGTAGCGATTCAAACAAGATGTGTTCAAGCTCTGACCCTAAACTTGAATGAGTTTCTGAATTTATGTCACCCTTCACATTCATTAATGGGCTAACCTTTGTGACATAATCCCCCATTGGATATTTTTCCTAAATATCTCATGGGTGTTGGATACGAGTTCCCAATGTTAAGTCTATGGAGAAAGAATACCAGGGGTGAGATAATGATCAGGACTTGTGCATGACAGAACTGCTATGGTGCAGGGCTGATTGAGTTAATTTATTAGACAAAGCCTGGAGGCCAGTAAAATCAAACTTGCAAGTTAACATCCGCTTGGGACTAATAAAGCAAGAAGCCATCAATGATGCAAATAACTGTGAATGTTTGATGCCCAGAAGAACACAAATACTTACCGATTAATAGCGTAGGGAAGATGGGGGCACCATCTTAATCGATACAAAATAGTCAATCAGAAAAAAACCCACAAAACTTGCGCGCTTATATAAACATGAATTTGGTTACACTCTATCATTGTAAAGGGCCTGCTCCCTCGGGCCACAATATAGCCGCAAAATAAGCTGCACCGCCGTCATACTGCTGCCATCTTAACTTGGGCATAGACATTGGTCTGGTGGAGCGGGTCTCATGCTCAACGGCAGCGACCAAACGATGGTGGACCTATAAAACCTAATAAATTAGCTTTTGTCAGGTGCTTGTAAATTCACCCGAATGGCTACCATCCAACATCGAATGCGGAACAGGCCTGTGTGTTTGTACACTTTATCATCCATGGGATACAAAGTTCCCATTGAAAATGTATGGGGACTCAGTTAACCATGACGACACAATACACTCGCTAGCTCAAGGTTGATGTCCTAATCCACTCGCTAAAGCTCGTTTATTACTACGTGTCAACCACTCGTGATTTATGAATGCCTTTCCACAAAAAAATCGTATAAACATGTTTGGAAGTTGCCTGAAGACAAAGGCTCCATGGTAAATACAGTGGAACAGGCCCTCAATACAGAATAGAAAGTATTCAGTAATACATGTAATACACAAAACATACAACCATGAAGCGTATTAGCCTCCAGGCCATCCATAAAGCACACAAGCCCTGAGGGGGCAGGAGGGGGGCAGGGTGAAATATTTTGGAAATTTTGCATCTGCTTTTCCTTGATTAAGATTGAGAGGGGGATGTGGGTAAAGAAATTCAGAAATTTTGCATACAAACGTAACGGTTACTGAATGAATGGCAGCTGGAGAGTAACTCCTACACCTACCTGTAGTGAGGGGCGGCAGGTCGGCGGCGCCGGGGGTGACGCCCGGGGTGGCGCTCGGGGTGGCGCCGGGCGTGACGGGCGGCGGGGTGGAGAGGCCGCACACCGAGGACGGCGACCACAGCGGGTCCTGCGCCGCCAGCGCCGGCGGCAGCGGCTGCGTGTTCGCCGAGTCGACGACGGGCAGCAGCGCCGGGCCCGCCTCTCGTTCTGCGCACACAGAGAGCGTGTCAACATTTATATAGAACAACCTGACCATACTGTACATGCTGCAAAACGAGATGGGGTTTGACGGTTATTCACGGAACTTGGCCACAGGCCTCATTCCGTGAATAATATCAAACCAAATCGAGCATGGTGGATTTTTCTCTATTCATTATCTACATTTATGTACCCGAAATTAACATTTTGATTTCTTATCCATGGGTTACGAAGTACCCCTTGAAAATGTATAGGGCCCCTACTATTGTTTATTAGTGGCCATAAACCATGTTTACGGCTTTTCCAAACCCATCATTGAATTTCTAGGATTGCAAATTATTGATGACTATGGATATGGATGACCGTGCTTTACAGCCAGCCATAAAAATGTCTAATCCTAAGCGTCATCTGTTCGCCATACTATGTATTCCATATTCACAGCAGGCAGAGCTTCAACCAGATATTTAGTGTTCTCAGGCATGTGTCAATGGTTGGAGAGTAATAGGAACCAAAGAGCCCACATAACTATGCCTACGCTGGTTCCCCGTTCATCCGCTAGAGGGCTCGGCGGAATTAGTACCCTGTACACAGGCGGATCCCAGCCTATGTCATGTGTTTTCAAAGATAGCCAATGAGGTGCTATACATAAGCATCCGATGGCTTGGGATATTATATCGTTTGTATCTGAAACGAGTCAATATTGTGTATGTGCTCACCTTGTATAGAGGGTTGTGAGGTCACTCCCATCTCAGGGACTACGAGTGGTATACGCGGCACCTGGCTGAGAACAGGACCCAGCGACTCCTCACTCCACCCTTCTATCGGGTCCAGGGACATCTTGGCGCACTCCACCATGATGTCATGTACTTCCTTGTGGCGCCACCTACAGGTAAGGGGAAACCAAATTCAGGGTTGTCAGTTGGGGTCAAGAAAAACAGTGGAACTATTTTTCATGTGGAATGTACTACCTCAGAGAGACTGAGAAATAAGGTTGAGGGTGTGTGAGGAGGTTCAATCCGCTGTTTCATTGGCATAAATGAGGCTCAATTTATACTATCTTTGTTTTATGAATAATATATTTTTGTAAATACACTAGAAATGAAAAACAGGGGAAAGGAGAGACATATGGGGTAAGGTGGGTGTGGGGGATGGGTTTACAGTATAGCTATAAATAAATATATTTGGAATTATTACTAGCATCAACTGGTCATTATACACTATTCTGTAAACATCAGTAGTGCATTGTTTGTGCATGTATTTGTAAAGTATTGCATGATTAATTTGAATCAAAAGAAAAATTTCAATGATTATAAAATTCATTTCATAGTTTCAGCACGAGGAAAGCAAAAAGAAAATCCTGTCACATACCTCTCCATGGCCAGTTCTTTGTCCTTTGAAGCAGTCACAAGTAATGGATGCATTCTCACTCGTTCTAGCATTGGCTACAATAAAAATGCACTCTATTGTTAGATTAGGTAAAAAAACATATCAGCTGGTCTTTGTGTCAGAAACTGAGTGCAGTGATCAGGAACTCTCCCTCAGCCATTAGACATTAGACAAAGCCCCTGTTGTTGTCATTTCGGTAAGTCTTAAGGGGGTGCTCCACTGGAATGACTGCACAACTACAGAAAAGCATCATGCGGCTGCCGCAATTGGTTTTAAGCATGATATGGGAAAATTTTTGACTGAGCACTTGAAGGTGAGCTTTAGGAGGATACCCGATAACACAAAGTAGCCCCAACTGGTTTTTCTCAAATCAAACTGGATTCTTGTGACTTATTCTAATACTAAATGAGCAAAATTCAACATTTTTTCGAGTTTGACTTATCCAAATAGCCAAAACAGGCCTATTAACATTTGATTGATTCAATTAGGAAGGAAATGTACTGAAAATTTTTTTTTTTTCAATTCTTTCGAAAACAGCTCAATATTATATGTGCTATGAAATCAGCCTATTACAAAAATCTCTCTTAACTGATGCAAAGGGTTATATGATAGTACCACTTAATATATGGAGACATGGTTTGTGTGCCTGAATGAAATCTGTTCCGAGATGTTTTGGTCGGAGTTCTTCTTCGAATTCGGTGAATATTTCCGACCAAAACAACAAGGAATAGATGTAATTCAGACACACTACCTATGTTTCCTTATCATTGTATAACTGGACGCCATTTTATAACAAGTCCTGTGGTATGGATACAGAACTTTAAGTTCGTGTAGAGTGTGCAGAACGGAATTCGTACAGCTAATCAATACGTGTGAGGCATTCGTTAACAGATATATAATAATATTCTATATGAAGAGCATGCCTTACCTTAATCAGGTCTTCAAAGATCTGCCTGTTTTCCGGCTTGGAGTAGTTGGCACGCAGGTAGGTGAGGAAGTTACACGGGTACATGCCGTACAGGCGATGAAACAAGGCGTACACTCCCACCTGGAGGTGCAGCAGGTAAACGTCGGGCACATTACCTGCAAGAATCGAGTGGTAAATGCTTAACCTGCACGGGCATCTGAGAATCTCAGCTTAGTCATGTGATGACACTAGCCATCATTCATCCACAGAACTTTATAAGACAAAAGAAAATTATTTTAGAAATACTTCTTACATATAACCAGGGATGTCAGTTCGGGTGAGAAATAAGAGAGGATATATTTTCATGTGAAATTTACTGCCTCAGTGAGATCGAGGAAACATGGAAACACAATGTTGGCCATGGAATAGGGCTGAGGGTATGTGGGGAGGAACTATCAAGAGACGTCACAAGTTTGAGTCTGAGTTTATTTATGCCACGCATTTTGTTGGCTCCATAATTTCACGAGTCGAAGACGAGTGACATTACGGAGCCAACAAAATAAGTGGCATGAATAAGCTCAAACTCAAACGAGTGGCGTCTAGATTTTATCCTACCCCGTTTCCATATTTTTTCAGTATCAGAAAGTAGTGGCATAAACAACACTTTATGTCACTACCCGTGACATAAACAAATCCCATGTTAAGCAGGGTGCTCATTGAAAAAATGTGACAACATTTTGTTGTCTCTGTTATGTCACTCGTCTTTAACTCGTGAATTTATGGAGCCAACAAAATGTGTGACATAAATAAACTCAGACTCAAACACTAACTATGTGGAGACATAGTTAGTGTGGCCTATTCATGTTCCATCTTGTTTTGTTAGACATTTTCACCAGGATTGAAGAAGGCGAATATTTCTCACAAAAAAAACAATCCAAAAAACACAAACAAGAAACAGTTGTAATTCAGACATACTCACTATGTCTCCTTATCATTACAGAACTGGAAATCATTAAAAACGCAAAAAGTCACATGGTACGGATTGTACAAACTATCAGTTCATGCACAGTGCGCAGAACAGAATCCGTACCAGTAAGTGTGAGACATCCACGCCTAGGTACACAATAATTAACTTTAGAGAAGAGTTACCTGGTTTTCTCAGGTTGAAGGTCACAAGTCGACTGAACGCCTCGAAGATGTCGTGGAGGTGCTGCGTGATGGCGACCGGGATGACTGGAGTGATGGAGGCCACAATGAGCACCCCGCACATGAGCACTGGTACGTCAGTGTCCGTCTGAAACACACACCAACAGCATTTCTCAAAATCAACTAACAATTTCACAGATAAGACTTAAACCTTCCTGGCGCAACCGATACTACATTGAGAAGCATACTTCGTGTCATCTTTTTCTTTCAAATTTAATAATAAATGAAAAAAAAAATCTCAAAATTAACTAACACTGTCTTTATCTTTGCTATTCTTCCACACCCACAGAAATATTCCTTTTGGATCAAATAAGACAGTTCTTTCTTAAAGGTTTTTCTATCAGAAATTTCATCATTTCATTATTTTAGGAGAGGTAGAGGAGGATTTATATATTCAGAATGTGGTATTAGGAATCAGTAATAATTTATTGTGTTTTTAGGTAGGTTGTGTGTTGTAACGTCAAATGTAGTATTCTATCAGCTTGGATATCCTATGATTATCTATAATTGCTATTTTTGTCTGTAAGTCGCTTAATGCATTATACTTAAGACATATTGGAATATAACGAGCTTCAACGTTTCAAATGCACCCAAATGCTAACCTGGTGTTCTATCTTCAATATATATTGACTTGTCGGTAGTGTTCCAGTAATATTAATAAGATGACCTCAATAGCAAGCAAAGTGACCCTCTTCCCTGGCGCATAGATTATCTAATAAGGTAATAATTTCATTTTGCTTCATTGTATAATTCATAATCATAGATCGTTTATTGGACGATGGAAAGTGAGAGACAACATTGTCATTGTATTGACTTCTCCCAGTGATATAAGGGAGCAGTATTTAAGACCGCAAGTATTGGCGAATTTTGTTCAATAAATACAAAATTTAAAAATTCAACATTGTAACTTACTTTGAGGGTCTTTGTGATGGTTGACATGAGCGAGTGCCGTGCCACCTGGTAGAGCCAAGGTGGCTGTTTGCGGACGATGAACGCAAACAAAGTCAGGGCTTGAAGTCGGTTGGCGCTCGTCCCTTTAATGTGTTCTACTATACGATCCATCAAATGCTAGAAAAGGAAAAAGTATCTATATAGTTCAATCTTGTAAATGCATTTTGAACTACTGTTGATATAATTTGTTTTAAGTTACTTGCTCCATCCACATTTTACTTCCCATACCACATAGATATGGTATAAAAAAAATTAAAAAACAAAGGTAAGTGTACCTTGTCGTGTGGCTCCTGCACGGTGGCCAGGATCTGCATGCAGCGCTTTGACTGGGACACCATGTACGAGTCCACCATACCGTTCAGCAGCCATGGCTCCCGACCTGAAATTTTAAATACAACAGAAGTAATTTCAAATGTAAAGTTCGTAAATCACCAAAATAAAAACATACTAGGGAGATTGATTCAGGGATGGAAGTCGGCACTGGGGAAAAAGTAGGAAATTATAAATAGAAAAAGTAGGAAATTATAGATAGAAATCCAACCACAGTTGTTAAAAGTGTGTGCTTGATAATCACAATTGGAAATTTGGCTTCTAATGCCATCTCATGAAATAGCAGCTTACTGGATTGCAGGTTTTCCTTGATAAGTGACTCGATCTCTGCGCCAACGTTCAGCTCCTGAGACTCGAGCAGTCGCAGCAGATCGGCCGCGTCCACTTGCTGGGCCGACATGGCGAGTGGCGAGTTCCCTGAAGAAGTGGATGACCAATGTTTTACCAATAGTAACAAGAACAAGAACAACATTGTGCTTGCACAGAGATATTGCAGAATACAGATCTTTATCTCACCCCTGGTATTTTTTCCCAATAGACTTAACATTGGAAACTCGTACTCAACGCCCGTGGTCGTGGAGTATTGTTGAAAAATACTCAATAGGGGATGATGTCACATATTTAAGCCTAGTAGTCAGTGATAGGGGTGAGATAAAATCTGAACCGCACTCGATCCATAGCCACTGATAATATGCAATTCATTTTGGTTTGCTTCATAATCTCACTCGGCTTTGCCTCGTGAGATTACTCTGCAAACAAAACTCATGGCATATTGTCAGTGGCTATGGATCTCGATGCAGTTCCTTATTTGTATTTAGTATAAGGAATACAAAGGTGATTTTGAATTTGAACGATAATTGACACCTTTCACCGGAGCATGATACCTTCAAGAATCCCCGTAGATACCTCAGAATGATACTTCCAGGCATTACCATGGATACCATAGCATAATGCCTCCAGATTCCAGGCATCATAGAGGCATCATTGATACTTGAATTCAAATTATACAAAATATATGCTTTAATTCTAAAAAAACGTTGACAAAGTACAAATGGCATATAGGATTTTGATTTAGCCCAATAAAGGAGAAAGGAACATTCATTTTCCGAAATCGTACAGTGTGTTATGGCAAGACTGTGGGGAGCCAAAGGCGAGTTGGAATAAAGATTATAATAGTATTATACCTTCCGGGAGCAGCTCAGAGGGCTAGGGCACAAAAGAGTATATATCCTTATGTCCGATACATCTACGATATTTCACCATTTTTGTGAGTAAATCTTCCTTGTTAGGGTGGTGTTCCATTGGGCTGGCCATGAATCATACATCGCTTGATGACTGCCAAACATGCTTTTACTGTAACAACCCACAGGGAACTTCAAAGACTGACACCGCATGAAACCTATGGGGTCTTTTGTTTGTGTATTTCCATAGTACATCAGTGGGATAACCCCTGTCTTTTTAATAGATTTGGGTTCATAGAGCAATAAGGGGGCATTAGGCTTCAATCCTACATGGATTGGTATTCTAGCCTTCACCATACAGTTGTCTTTCACTCTTTGTTTCAACCATGTTACGATAAACATTCAGTCCCCTGTGGTGCTGGTACATATTTTGAAGAGACAATTAAGGATAGGATCTGTAAGGATAGGACAAAAGCTAATCTATTAAGTTTTATGGACCGTCACCTGTGACACTGCTATTAGGCCGCCATCGATGAGTGTGTTGCCAGCTCCATTACAGTTTACACCGATTGCTATAGCTAGACCCTATTGAGGTATCCCGTAATTCAGTCTGTTGACCAAGTTCCGGGTTTCGCTGGTTACCGACGTAGTATGGTGATAGACTGCTTACTCGTAAACCAGAATTAATGCAGTTTAACGGTTTTCAGACATCCTCAAATTGAAATTCTGATGTCAGAAATAGAAATTTCAGCTATTTCTACATGGGAATCCGAAATTATATTCAGTTTCTCCAATTATAAATCAGCAAACTGTGATTCATTTTATCGTAGTGTGCCAAGTCTATCGGGAGCGGAACTTTGCTTTACCCGGGGCGATATCATCATCATTCACGTGCACTTTCCTGGATTGCCAGGTCGCTCAAGCCCATAATTGTGTCAGTCCCGATAATCGGGAGTTTAGTAACCTCTGGAGGCTCTATAGGCACCTGACATAAGGCCACTATTATCATCAGTTAATCAAAATTTTGTTTGGATTAAATATATTAGGAACAGACTCAATGAGTCTGGTCCGACATATGTGTGGCAAGAACAGCATGAAATATTTAGAAATTTTATTCATGATATGCTATATTTGCATCTCGTTCTTTTGCCTATATTTGATGAATTTGCTATAAAATTGCTGTAATTTACTATGTAATCCCCATACTGTATGAAACAGTCTGAGTTAAATAAATTGAATTGAGAACGTCAAAGCAAAAAATAACAAAATGCTAGTAGAAAATTTAGCGTCTGTTTCGTGTTGTTATTATCATTAATGTCAAAATCTCACATAACAGTACTCCAGGCACTGAAAACACATTGTTGTTTTGAAGTTGCTTTGAAGTTGCAATCACTCAGTCACAAGTGACACAGGGAGGTCTAGATTTCGAGCTAGGCTGAGCGGTCTTGCATGCACATTAAGTAAGATTACTAGAGTTATCCAAAGTTTCCATGCATTAATGTCATAACCCATATTGCTGTCTCGGTGCAGCATACTGATTTCGTCCAATACACATGATATATCAGTCAAGATTAGGTATTTTGTGACTTACCAGAGTCCAGTTACGTTCTGCTTTCTGTACATCCGGTCCAGGGTTGTAAGTAAAAGTTCAATCCCTCATGTGTATAACTAGAAAAAATGCGAATCAAAATTATTACTAAACCAAAAAAATGCTATGTCACGCGTTTCAGTTATAGAATTATAATCATAACGTGAATATAAACTCAGTACTAATGATTTTGCGAGCTTTATGATCAATTTTTGTATTACTTCCTCTACTCCCTTCGCTTACAATTTTACTAGCAACCCAATCAACCGCTCACTCTCATAGCAGAGATACTGAAGCCCTAATCCCAGGATCGATGCAAAAGCCCCATTGAGAATCCGCTTGGAGACAGTATACAGCTGTCAAAAGCAAATTTTGCGGGAAAAGCGAAAATGGAGTCGATGGAAGTTGACGATGTTACCTCTGTCAGTAAGTCAGATGTAGAACAACCGGTAGAAAAGAAAGCACGATCTACAGCTTACGAATTGCCATGGTAAGTTAGATAATGCCGTTTCTGAACTGTAACAATGAACATTTTCGACGAACATTGTATACGAGTTTCACATATTATCGCTCATGCATCCGATTTGCAGTATAGCCTATATATATATGCGTCGGAACCTAGATCTAGATCTAGATTTACTGCTGCTGTATAAATATATATCTAGATATTGCCCTAATCTGTTAGTTTGTCTGCAGTGCAGATATTGGTTGTTAGTTATGCTATACACGAGTCATCCCAGGCTCATTAAGAATGTTATTTACTGGCCAGTGTCAATGACGATGACGTCAATCGATAGCTTTTCTCTTCAATTTATTCAACTACATCTGACATGTAAATAATTAAACTCTGAGCCAAGTTTCACCACGATTTGTCATAAAGTTCAAGCTCTGCTTGATCACCTTGTTAACCCCAAAGCGCTATAAGATGCCCGATGAGCCAATCACGGCGAAACCTTGACCTTTGTTCTTGACAGATAATCTTATCTGTCCTATTTGCCAGTTTTCCTGGCTTATTTGTGTAATTTACAATCAAATTTGGTGATCATACAGTGGTTTCCTGGTCATCATCCACCAGGAAATTGTGAGATAGCGCCACTGTAGTCGGGGGACAACCACTATTTTCTGCTTTCATAATCTATAGATAATCTTGAGAAGAGGCTAAAACCCCTTTATGGTAAACCCAAACAATATGTGTTTTTAATCAAAATCCATTGATAACTGGACCTGCCAACTGGTGTTTTGTTTAGCGTTGGGGGCAAGATGGCGTCTTCCATAATACAATAGCTATGTGCCCTATATAGCGACCTTCATTCCTGCGACTAGATTCAGATCTAGCAGTTGATCTGATGGAAGAAGTTCAAGTGGTTCTCATAGATGCGTTTGATTATTTTTTCCAGGGTTGAAAAATACAGACCAATAAAATTGAAAGACATTGTCGGCAACGAAGAGACCGTCAGCCGATTGTCGGTGTTTGCACGGGATGGAAATGTGCCAAATATAATCATAGCAGTAAGTAATGATTTAGATATTGTCTTATAGAGACTGGGCTTTTATTTCAAATGTTATATCTTCTATAAAAACTATATTATCAAGATTATACGGGACAGAATGTGACTAGATGTTCAGAAGATAGATCTGTTAACCATCATAACAGGGATGGCAGTTTCCCTTTTTTCCATGTAAATCCTTATGTTCGTGATAAGATCTTTCTCTGTGTCTCGAAGAGGCCCTACACCGCTTTCCCCATGGGGGTGTGGGAGGTGGGCCTGTGACTTCTGAGTCAGAATTTTTTTTAAAATTTTTTTTTTATATATACCAGCAGTCGCTCAACCTGATCGAACGTCTTGCAATTAAATCCTTATGTTCATTTGCAGTTTATGAAATTATTTTACTTGTATAAAACAAAGATAGTATGAAATGAGCCTCATTCACGCCAATAAAACAGTACTTTGAACCTCCCCAGATACCCTCGACCCTATGCCAACACTCATGTGTTTTTCATGTTATCTCAGTCTCTCTGAGGAAGTAAGTTCCAGATGACAAATATGTTCCCTTTATTTTTTTCTGACATCCACATAGGTGTCCCCGCCATTAAACTAGCAGCTATGTTTACATAATGATTCCAAGCTGTGTATTATGTGGTCTGAATGGTAAGGAATTATCCAGGATTTTGTGTTTTTCTTTAGGGGGGGGGGGGCACACTTGGGTCTACTTGGGAAGATCGCCGGGGTCTAGGAGCAAAGCCCCTGGGGGTCTAGGATTTGAGCCCCCAGGAAACACTTTTATAGATGATAGTGTGTTTTTACATGCGTGACCAGGTTTTTATTTCGAGGGAGTTGGGAGGGGGGCACACATTTTTGTCCAACCCCTACTGTAATACCTGCTATTTGAGGAGGGGCTTACCTATGCATGTGTCCCAGGTGCCTCCCCTTAAATATGCTTTGATAATATCAGAATTTTTCCATCATGAAAATGGCCCATTTTTGTATGTATCAATTTATTTATATTTACGCTTTAACCAAGAATAATAGATACAGAATTCAAAAAGGGTATTTACTGTCGGAACAGACCGTCTTTAGCAAAAATCATGAACATTAAACATTTGAGAATTGCAATGCGCATCATTGTAGCGAATATATGTAACTTTATTGACATGTTTTCTAGGGACCGCCCGGTACTGGGAAAACGACGAGCATACTGTGTCTGGCCAGGGCATTGTTGGGAACCTCTTTCAAGGATGCGGTGCTAGAGTTAAACGCTTCCAATGACAGGCAAGTGCATGAAGATTTGTGTATCTTATAAAAGGTGATATATACCTTTGTATATATGCTGCCCATCAATATCTGTGATTCTTGTGTACTAATTCTTTAAAATCAATATATAAGTATTCTGAAAAATGATTGAGTTGATTGATGGTCTACTTTTATAGAAAGGACTACGGAGAAATAAAATGAAATGTTGGATTTTTTATATATAGATAACTGATGTGTTCATGAGTAATTAAGTCTATTTAAACAAATTGGAAGTTAAACTACCCAAACAAACAATCACGTTTCCAATCTGGAATTTAGTGAAAAAGATAATATCTGGAAAGGTGGTTACTGAGCCCGTAGTGATAGATGCTTGGGGTATTTCATTCTTGAAATGCGGCCCAACGCGAGTATTTCATAAATGTTCGACTACATAGTTCGACTATGATGATAGACAGAACTGCTGTGGTTCCTATAAGGGTTTCCTGGGAAGCTGAAAGTTATGGCTCTTCATGACATAAGGCTGTCCTATATAATAATATAATAGTATATGACACAAAACAATTATACTTATATATTTTGTTATTCACCAGGAAAAAAGTTTATACAATACATTCTTTATTCGAATATCTTTAAAATGTTCAACCTGTTTTATTGCAAATGGCCTAGTGATATCTTATGAATTTGTATTTCAGAGGAATTGATGTCGTCCGAAACAAAATCAAAATGTTTGCACAGCAAAAAGTCACACTCCCAAAAGGCAGACAAAAAATTATAATTCTGGATGAAGCAGACAGGTAAATATACTTTGAACAAAATCTTTATTCCTACAGCACCAAGTCCCAATTACATCAGAGGTTAATGCAATCGTGGTTTTATGAGTCCTATTGGTCAGTAAGAACTGATTTCCCTTTTATATTGGTACCAACAAGAAGGGAAAAACAGGGATACTTTAACAAATTGGATAGTTCGTATTTACCATGAATCAGTTTCTCATTATAATATATTAAAATTATAAAATTATACAGAAATAGTACTTCTCAAATAGGTAACATACACCTATTTTTTACATTGTAACATTTAAGTTCCTAATCATGGCATGTTCTGATGGGTTTTATGATGCGAATAGTAGCGATACATAACAAAACTTTTTTTCACAAATTATCGGGAGTCCGATGATATTGTGGAAAATACACCATGATCTCCAATGACTGATTCTATACATTGATAATATATTGGAGAATTTAATTTGCTTTCAGTATGACAGATGGCGCTCAACAAGCCCTACGAAGAACGATGGAAATTTATTCAAAAACCACCCGGTTTGCCTTAGCATGCAATGCATCAGATAAGATTATAGGTGAGCAAGTTTTTACATATCAAAATTTTTACATTCCAAAATGAAGTTAATTACAGTCTCTCCTTCTCCAGATTGATATTTAGAGTCTGCTTGCATGTAATGCTGATCTCAAAATTATTTTTTTTATATGATCAAGATTTAAAATACATGGCGAATTAGACTTCTGGAAAATAAGCTCCCATAGAATACACATCTAGCCACGTATTTAACAGTGATGATGGTTTTTGACAACATAGAAACAATGGGTGTTTTTTTACTGTGGAACTAGACCGTTTCAATTGACACTTTGTAATAGATGGAAAATGAAACCCCATTTGAAATTCCGGTATGAATTTTCAGTCATGGTGGTACTCACCATACCGGCACAGTATGGTAGTACTTGCCAACTACCACTTCTATAGCAGAGGTTGGTTTTTCCAGTATTTTCTGGCATAGGTATATAATACTACAGCACGCTAACGGTGTCTTCACACAGAGCCCATTCAGTCGCGCTGCGCCGTGCTGCGCTACAGTAAGCTGAGCGACGCGCAGTTACTGGAGCGACTGACGGCCGTGTGTGAGATGGAGAACGTGAGTTACACGGACGACGGCATGGAGGCCATCATCTTCACGGCGCAGGGCGACATGCGACAAGGCATCAATAACATGCAGTCCACCTTCCAAGGCTTCAGCCACGTCAACAGCGAAAACGTCTTCAAGGTACGTCAATCTGAGATGGCAGTTTTCCTATTTACCGAGTAAATCCTCGTTTTCATTTTCTGTACAGTAGAACTCAGCGTAAACGACGACCCTCCGTTCCGGGCCAGTGCCCGCTTACGCGGGGTGACCGCTTACGGGAGGTTGAAATAGACATGATAGAGGGAACCGTTCCGAGCAAAGGCGTCTGTTGACGCGGGGTGCCCGTTAACGCGGGATGTTCGCTTACGCGGGGTGTCCGTTAGACGGGGTTCTACAGTATATACAATTCTTGTTCTTGTGTTAAACAAAGATAGTAAGTTGGGCCTTATTCACACCACTAAACAGTGGTTGAAACCTTCCCGCACACCCCAGCCCCATTCCATTGCATATAACGATGTGTTTTCGATGTTTTCTCACTTCCGCTGAGGCACGATATTCCACAAGGAACATATTTCCTCTGTTTTTCATGACCCCAAGTGAAATCCCTGTAATGCATAGGGCACAGAGTGATTCCTAATTCGAACATCATCCACCAAGAAATTGTAGGAGAGCGCCACTCCAATCGGGGGTCAAGCAGTATTGTCTGCTGTCATAATCTGGATAATCGTAAGACATAGCTCTAATCCCACTATAACGACCCCCAGAAAATATTTTTGACAAACCGGACCCAACAACTGGTGTTTTGTTTGGCATTGGGGGCAAGATGGCCTTCTTTGTAACATAATGTCTATGTGCCTTATAAAGTGTGTGTCTCTGTAGGTGTGTGACGAGCCGCACCCGCTGTTAGTGAAGGACATGATTGAACACTGCGTACACGGCAACGTGGACGAGGCCTACAAGGTGATGGCACACCTGTGGGGCCTGGGCTACTCACCTGAAGACATCATCACCATCGTGTTCCGCGTGGCCAAGAGCCACACCATGCCCGAGTTCCTCAAGCTCGAGTTCATCAAGGTCAGTTTCTGTATACGTGGAGTATTTAGAATGCCTTAAATCACGGGAGCCTTATTTGTTTTTAAAGCAAAACTTATATTCCTTTTATTTCTCATTTGTGGTACATATAGTTCATTGGTTTCTTGATCGTAAACATTTGAAGTACAGTATGCATCAGAGTTGCTTGCCATACGTTAGGGGATAATCATGGAAACTTTAATTTTTTCAAGGTCAGGGAATTTGGAAATTTGCCAGGGCAAACTGAAATTTTGTAAAATGTCAGGGAATTGACTTTTGTTAGGGAAAATTAAAATTTCCAGGTCTCTTAATCCGTATCCAATGTTTCAAATGTTAAGGGCATTACGGTTATCTGGCACCGTCGACTTGGATAAAGATGTTGAAGGGAAAGCCTTATAACGACGTACCAAATGGTGTTTTGAAAGTCTGGTCCAAAAATCACTAAATCAATGGGTGACAAGGATGACTATGGATATTTAACAAACAGATTTCCACGTTTTATTTGCGAAGGAAAAAACAAATTCACTAAGAAAAAGTCAGGAATATGTCAGGGAATTTAAAAATTTAGGTTAACGTTGATTCCCTCTCCGTTTCACACAACTGGAATGGCGAGCCCGCTTGTAATGTTCCTCAATCAGACTGGCGTAAAATCGGGCGTTTTTCCGTTTACGTTCGTCTACGTATATGTAAATCTACTTACGTATACGTTGCAATATGCGGGAAAACCCGGATATAAGTAAACGTAAGTCTGATTGCGTAAAGGCTATATACGTATGAGACCTGCTGGAGTTAAAATATATTCAGTTTCTCCACACCAGTGTCCCTGAATGACTCAGTGTCATGGATCCCAACCGGAAAAACGCAATTCATATCAATAATTAATTGGCATAACTTATATAACAGGTGATCGGTCGGTAATACTGCCCTAATGCGATTTTACATGGGAGGCGCTGTTATCATATAAGTAGCTTAAATCGACAGTTAGTTATTTCTACCTGAGGCTTCTTTGTTCAGAAAAGATTTTTACTTTTTCATGACGTCCTGGTTTTCGTTTCCTCTTCTCTTACCTCTCTCTTTTTTCGGTTGGCATCGGTTGTGATGAGAAGAGTTTTTGCCTGGTATTCTAAACCTTTTTTTCATTTCCAGTTCATAAAATTATTCATCTTGTATAAAACAACAACCACCATTTATTCCTCACCCCAACTCAAATCCCTGGATATTGGTATTCAACGTAACTTCTATGATTAATTATGTGCTGCATGTATAACTAGAATATGTTAAAATAGGATGCAAATGTGTCCAATCCCACATTCCCATATGAAAACCCTTTTCGCTATATACTACTGACAGTCTAACCTCAAGCGATTAACACTGCTGCTGTAAATGTAGCTTAGGGGGCCTTAATATAAAACTGCAACTAGTTCGATATCGCAATGCACCCCAACGCTAAAATCTGAGACGCCATGTCATTATAGCCATGTGATAATATTACAGTTTATTGTCCACCTAATACGGAGCCTTCATATTGTACATATGGCGTGTAATTCACCGGGCGTAATCTCCTCTATCCTCCATTACCGAGAATATATTTTCTTTGTTTTCTTATTCCCATTTACCATTCATTAGATATTGGTTAGGAATAAGCAGGCTATTATCGTCCTCCTGTTACGATTAAGAATTAGGGATGCACGTCTTCTAACAAATGACAGATTTCCGAATTTTCTAGAATTGAATTTATAAATACAATAAGACGTTAGAATATGGTAATATTCAAACGGGTTTCAATACATCACTTCCTCATACACCAAGGATTACTGTATTCTGGTGTTATAGGTCAGTGCAAAAAAGACGCATGTACATTCCATGCATATGGCAAGTTGATATCGATGAGGACAACAAATATATTGATTCATAGCCATTCTCTTTTTTTAAATTTTTTTTTTATTAAATATCACAAATGCTTCGCTATTTAGAATTTATTAATTTCCGATACTTTTTACCCTGACCCGACTTTTATCTCTGAAGAATGCTGATAACTGTTTTTCTTCTTTCCTCAGGAGATCGGCTACACACACATGCGGCTTGTGGAGGGCGTGAACTCTCTCCTGCAGATGTCCGGCATGCTCGCCCGTCTCTGCCGCAAATCAGCTGAACCTCAGGCTCAAAACCCGTGATCTATCATAACGCCCGCCATACACATTATCCTCACCACTTAAAATATGCACTATGCTGCCGCTGCCCCGTATTACAGAGATACCAGTTTTCCACATTCCCAAAGAAATCCTTTTTTTTATTTCGAGTTTTTGAAATTACCGTTTTGTTGTATAAAACAAGGCTAATTCATAACAATAAAACTGGTTCGAATCTCATACACACCTTCAGCCCCATTTCATGACCAACACTGATGTGTTTTCCATGTTTTCTAAATCTGTTTGAGATATTAAATTTCACCGAGAAGTATCCCAATTTTCCCCCTGACCCCAACTGACATCCCAGCAATATATATGGTACTTGAACCTCTGTCACTGAGTAGACCGGAATGAATTGTTGGTTGATTTATTTTCTTATTATATGTTATTCACCGTGAAGAATGGTCTTTCATTGATGCTCAAAAACTAAATCATAATTCACGACAACTGTCATTACATCCAATATCAGGTACAGATATTACTTAATGCGACGAGGAATTCATAGGAATAACACTGGTTATAATTGTAAGGACATTCCCTCCACCATAATTTGATATATAATGAAATGAGCTGATATGATACCGATGAGATGTTTAAAAGATATTTAAAAAAAGAAAAAGAAATATGCTATGAATCAGAATTCGTTAGGAGTTGTATAGACAGGCACCTTTTACATTGTGTAACGAGTGTTGCAATAATGTGTAACGAGTGTTGCAATAATAAAGATAAATTGTACATAAATAACAATGCTTTGATTATTTCTTAATGTAATTCGGTTCAATAGGTTATCATCCATTCTTTTTCATAATGGAAAGAGTTACTGGCAACACTTACTCCAATATGTCCTTTATTTTTTTTGATTCTTTGTTAACTTTTTTAAAAAAAATTGCGATGGAACAAAATCGAACATTGTCCTGCGATCCCCACGGGAATGGAATATGACATTCTTCTGCCGTATAAATGTGGGAAAGCCATATGGCATTCTCTGGACGTATATGAGAATGCCATATAGCATTTACATGCCAGGAAAGGGTTGATAAGTGGCGGTTAGAGCAGAAATCTGATTGGTCCATTATTAAGCCTTTAACAGCAGGAAGATGCCTCCAGGCATTCTCCTGGCTATGGCAGGGAGATGCCTTCAGGCATTCCCCTCGCTACTGCAGGAAGATGCCTCCAGGCATCTTAGAGGCATCATTGAAACTTGAATACAAAATTCAATAGATAAAAAGATAATTGATTTAAAAGAAATTTTGACAATCTATGAGAGCCATATGTAACATGTTAACCTAGCCAGTATACCCGGCCCTGTCCCCAAACAGGGCCGGGTGCTGACTCCATACACCCCAACCCTGCCTTGTCATTCAAGAATGGCCACAGTCTGACATATATGAAAAAAATATTGAATCGGTAAATATATACCCATTTGTCTTCGCCAACCTTCAAAATAGCTCTTGCTTACTTTATAACTGTGTTTTAGAGCTAGTTTTCCATTAGATCTTGGCTGGTTCTTAAATCCTGCCATTTTGTTCAGTCTTCCTCGCTGGTTCTCTAACTGCAAAGAGCCTCGCCTACTTTACCTACATGTTAACCGTGCCGCTGTGCTCGTTATTCCTATCTCAGATTCTTACCATGTTGTGACCCTGGCTGATTCCATAGACCCTGCAGATGTTACTAATCTCCCTATTATCGCCCCGGGTAAGATAAGGTTCCACTCCCGATTGGCTGGCAATACCACGACTACATGAACCAGATTTATAATTGGAGAAACTGAATATAATTTACATGTAGAAATAGCTGAAATTTCCATTTCTGGCATCGGATTTTCAATTTGAAGATTCATGAAAACTGTTTAACTGCAATAATTGTGGGTTATGGGTCAAGGGTCTGTCACCATACAACGGCAGCAATTAGTGAACACTGGATCCTGTAAACAAACTAAATTATGGGATACCTCAATAGGGTCTATGGCATAATCAATATCAGTCAACTAGCCTACCTGATTTCCTTGAGGGATAGACATTTAGCATGACTTCAGCATCATACAAACAAACAGACAAAGAGAACTAGAGAATAGTTTGTATTTCAATGCAAATTACATAGGATTTACTTGCAGTTTCCGACTGCACAATGAGCAGCAGGTTCCATATCGTAAGTCATGCTGTCCATGCAGCACATGTAAAGAGGGTTATCCTTTTAATAGGAGATTCCAAACATTTATTGTTATTATTATTATTACATGTATATAGACAATAATCCTTGGTGATTTATAATTGGGATCACTTTCAGGAAGCTCTTCCTTGTGTTAACAGTATACTCAGGGATACAAGATGGAATTATCGGGAAACAGCCGTTCTTTGTCTTTCATCCTATAACTACGGCCCGACACCATAAGCAAAGGGCTGTAGTTATGGGGCAAATGACTAAGAACAGCCATCACTACAGGCCCAGTAGTTATGTTTCCTTATTATCATATCCCCGAAAATCAATCAAGTATATAAATCATCCATGGTATACATAGTACCCATTGTGAATGTATGGGGACTCAGTAAACCACTACCCATTATTTAAAACATTAAAGTTGGAGTTACTTGATATTGGGTGACATGGCTATACCCCACCAATCAGAGGTCAACAAATAACCATTTTTATCAATATTTCAAGGTATACAGGAATAGACAAACAAGTCCCCGGTGAAAGAATCTCGAAATTACTGCCTGAAATTATTTACTTCTGCTAAAGCCTCAGTAAATAACTTAAGCCATCCTCATCTGGTAACTTCTGGATTCTTTCACCAGGAACTAGTTTCCCTCTATTTCTTCTGATGGCAGGCATTGTTATTCGGAATCAGGAGTAACTTCCACCTGTCTCCGGAAAAACACAAGGACAGAGATGGGATAGAAGAGGAAACACAAAATAGCTAGAGGAATGAGAACATCTAGTACAATTGGCAGAAGTAGAAGATGGGCATTAAAGATTAATGTCAACCCAATGTACACCATCGAGGCACTAATATAGTATGCACCGGAGGAGGTAATAGCAGTGCCATCCTCGGAGACATTATTAGGATACAATAACGAGATCAGGGGCATTGCAGTCAAAGCCTGCCATAGAAGGATCAGCGGTATCATCCAGGGTGTAGTCAGTCCAAAGAAAACCTTCTTCAGATTTGGCATCTGATTCATACCCTCGAGCCGTTTCTTCGTCTTCGAGCTCTTAGAGATAGCAAGGTTTGTTGCGTCCGAGACTGTGTGGCCATACTTCTCGCGGAGCTTCTTCTGGAATTCCTCATCAGTAGACACACGGAGATTGATTGTCATGAAGATGGTGAGAACCCAGAAGGAGTTGGTGAGCAGGAACAGAAGAATACTGTATATAGGAAGAACAATGAGGGACACCACCATGACACCAGATCTCCAGGACATTAAGTACAGCTCCCCACGATCCACGTTATCTGTATGCTCTTGTATGCCTAGCAGGATGACTAGATACACCATAAGTATCGTATTCCCCACTGTTGTTATGTATGCTCGCCGCAGGATATGTCCAGGGGAGTGCAGACCAGCCCCTGATGCGTTCTCTTCATCACTTGCAAGCAGGCCATGAATATCTTTCATAAATCTATGGATCATGAACATCCGAGTGCCCTGAGCCCACATCAGGTTAACCATATCAACCACAAGTAGGCAAAGCTGGAAGATCTTGAAGAATTCAGTCCCGGGGTTATATAACTGGTCTGTTGCAAATCCTACCACGCTCACAATGATGATGGGGTATAAAAGAAGTTCATGCAGGCCATTTTCAATGTATTGCTGTGTCTTCTGGCCATACTCTGGATCTGTTTTCCTTTTTTTTCTGTAATAGATCCACAGAACCCCAAGTCCTGCCTGTTCAATAACACCAAGGATTAATGCCGGGACCTTGAAGTAAAGAGGGTTGTAGCTTAGAATGATATCAGCAATGGCTGAACCAATATTTGCTAAGAAAAACACTACCATAAAGGTCTGAGTAACCTTGTGCCAGATTGGTCCCAGTGGAATCTTAGTAACTTTGTTTGCAATTTTGAGCGCATTCTGTGCTTGTTCTTTGTTGTCCTTGCTAGTCAATCTCTTAGCGTGCTGAAAGTTCCCCAAAGCAATCACTTTTCCCATCAGAGTCCTCTTGTCAAGAATTGAGGTGCTCACTGGGATGTTGAATAGATTTCCAACAGACTCGTACTGTTCTTCTTCATCATCGTACTGCGAGTAAAACGCCTGGTAGTCTTCCGGTGGGGCTCCGTGAATAATAACATCATCATCTTCCTCCAAGATAAAATGCTCTTCAGGAGCATCGGTGAATACATGGTCGTGGCCATCCGGGGGTGCTTCGTCATATTGGACAACATCGGCATCACCACTCTCTATCTCCTCCATGAGATCTGAGGCACTTACGGGGGTCAGCCCCAATGCGAATTCACCCCCAGACCCTTCTGGAATCTCCTCACTGTCGGCATATGACATCTGAGGACTCTCTTCATAAGACTCAATCTCCGCTTCTTCATCACCATTCTCTTCCTCTTCTACAATGTCAGAGAGTCCCTCATCAGCATCCACTAAGCTCGAACCCCCGTCGTCAGAAGGTATGTCCAGATCCTCGCTGACGAAATCTTCAGGATCGAGATCTTCAAAATCCCATCCTTCAGAATCTGCACTGTCTTCTGATTCAGGATCATCCTCGGTACCAGGTTTTCCGTCATTGGAGGGGCTGGCCATCGTTCACCGTTCCCAATGCCTGTAAATGTTAGGGTTTGATTTTCATATAGGCATACTATTTTTCACGGTGGTGACACCTGGTGATTTTTAAATATTGTGAACTATGATTCAAAACTGGTTTCGTGTGATTCATCCTGATGCCAAATGAGTATATTTACCATTTTATCTATTTCATCTACTTGATAAGACTTACCCGAACATTTTGAAAGCTTAGCCAAAACCATAAATGTGTTGTATGTTCCAGTACTATCCTTCGTCTCCCTATTTCTCGCACTTGGAGAAAGACACCACCGTGTGTATGAATTTATCTCGGAGAAACTCACGTTCGTTTAAAAAACAGAAAAGGGTGGTGTTGTCCTAAGATGGATCACGATATAGATATTCATTTTGTGGGTGTAATTTTCTCTTTCCAATGGGCTCCTCTTTTTTCATAACAAATAAACTGATTAGAGTAGAGGAATGTACAAATCTTTATCCAGGTCCTGTTAAATTGTTCCAAATAAAACTGCGACCATTTTAGGGACCTTAAATTGTTCATGACTGAGGTGAAAAATAGTTATTCTGAAGTAAAAAGCATGAAATGGTATCTACTTACCCTAAGGTTCACACACATGTGATTTGATTTGATCTCTACAAGCTCAGCAGTCACGGGTGGATGAATGTCTCGATATGCTGTTAATATCGGTAACATCACAATATGGTATATCCGTGCCAGCTTTGTCTGCATGAAGTAATTAACCCTTTCAATCCTGGGAATGCTTGAAAGCAGTCCCCATTGTGGATCCTGAAGATTCCTCCAGGCATTCCCTGGTGGATCCTCAACATTCCTCCAGAAACCCCCCTGGAGAGTCCTGAACATGCTTCCAGGAATTTCTTGGGTATTAATTTCTAAAATGTAAATTTTCAGAAGATATGATTTCTATAGTTTCTTGATTTGTTTTGAGGATATTAAGTTGAAACGTGACGGTATTGAACATAACCTTCACCAACCGCTTTGCGACCATCATCCTTGTTCTAAGGATATATATATATATATATATATATATATATATATATATATATATATATATATATATATATATATATATATATATATATATATATATATATATATAAATTCTCAATCGAAGAGAAAGGAGGGTTAATGGGTGTTTAGCGGTGCCTGATATCAGACTATATCATATGTAAACACCTATTAGCACAAAGTCCGTCCTCTGTACGTCTTAGAGGTGTTCCTTTGTCATAGTTTGGTACATCATGGTCCATTGGCTATGAATATTACATTCTATTCATATCGTAATGGCATGTTGAGTCCTCTGTATACCTAACATACTACACCAGACAGTGCAAGACATCATACGACACGTCAGTGATCCAGAGATATATGCTATAGGGAATGGTTATAGATATGACGTTGGCTTTTTAATAAAAGATCATTTGGGCACGAGGATATGGCTTTAACTTGCAGTATCGGCTTGTTAAATGGTTATAGAACAAAGTTTGTTTGGAAGAAACCTTGAGTATAATTCATTTTAAGAACACGATAACTGTTGTTAATAACAATCATTCAATACTACAAAGGTCGGAATGGAGATCATCTGATATCCTCATCTATTGAAATTATGCAATCTAATAATCCCGAGAAAACCTTTAAAATGATGGAATGAATGCTGTATATGTCTTGATGAAGATTGGTAAACTTTTATTGAATGTCACACATTTAGAACTCTATGATGGTAAACTAATCATCTGTATTGTACGAATAAACAGCAGGATAGACAGGATGTTTGTAACAGTTATTAGGAATAAGACAAAATACATGTAGTTAACTAATATTAAAATATATATATCAATATCAGAGTGGGACAGTGATTAATAACATTGTGTACTTATGAATTCCCACTCACAGTACTCTATAAAAACACATGGTAAATAAAACAATTATTGGGAAACATAAGACCTGTAATAATTAACCTACTAACAGCTTTAATTCATAACTCATAGTAAAAGGTCATTCGCCATTTATACCCACACACAATTTTTAAACATAGATGAGCAATGAAAAATGCAATACAATGTACAGGGGCAAACCGAGCAATCAACAAACCCTGAGTAGACTGTATACAGAGACACAGGAAGTATAGAGCCTTTGCTTTTGCCACTATACAGCCTCTCCTGCAGCAGCTGGTGAGCAGATAGCGCTGGCAGCATTAGGTGGAGTTGCTGCTGCTGATCGCCTACTGTTGCTGTGGCTGCTGCTCCAGTGGCTGCTCGGAGGGGCCGTGGAGGTCTGAACGGCGAAGGGCCTTTACCAGGTCTGGCAGCACCTCATATGGACACCAGTAACGACTGCCAAAGCCACCAGCGCCGGCGACAGCACCATGGAGGACATGAAACGCCATCCTGACCATTCCCCAACAACAACAGCACAGGAGGGCACCAGTGAGACGCCCTCCAGTGTCCAGGACATAGGACACAGCGACAGCCATGGAGGCTGTCAGCCTTGACGGGGAATGAGGGTTATAGACACAGGAGGTTCCCTGTGCCTCTACTGCTGCGACCAACGGCTGCAGGAGTGAGGTGTCAGCTGTGTGTTATAAGCGTCGACTGGCGCGCTTTAAGCGCCATCACGGTCTGAGTACGTGGATTTTGATGTCGCACCAGGTTGAAGGAGACGGCTTGGCGCTCAGAGAGTACAGAGGCTGAGGGCGTTGTTGTCAGACAGCTCAAGGCGCTGTCCCGTAACTGTTATTGAACGTATGACGAGGTGTACCCCGTCTGAGCTACATCGATGTGCTACGACTGGCTCCTGTTAGTATTCCATTGAATCGGTATCAACGCAAAGGCAAGACACTGAGAAGACGTTGCTATTTAATTATTTGACACTATTATTGGCCTGGCTGTGTCATGCATATTTTCTAGCCGAATATTGTATAAAGCGACAGATTTCGTCATAACTATACAAGGCATGTGTTATGGGAACGATATCATCTCGCCATGTAATCCGAAAACGAATCTCGATATTGCAATGATGTCCAACATTAGCAAGCAGTATATTTGTATATGAAATCTTTATATAGGTGTCTTATAGGTATTTCCAAAAGAAAAAGAATATGCCCTAGGAGTCTAAAATCCAGTGGAGTCGAGTCAAGATTGTGATTTATGACAGTTGGATGTTTTTTGTCGGTAGCAGAGGTCCATATACCTAATTATAACCCAGGATTCAACAATTCTATAGGGAATTCATCAACTGGTTGACAAGACAAGCTGAAAGCCCGTGACTTTGTCGAATTAGGCCTACGTGCAGACCGTGCTCACAAGTACGAAATGGAAGTTGTAAATGGTTTAGATATGGAGGCAACGAGGGATCCAGATAATGTCACCATGGGAACAGGTGCCTCCCAATTCAATCTATCAATAGGATGGGGCACAATTATTCCAACTGGTGGCGATATATACCAGACGGGACCCCTATCTACCGCCCAGCGCGTCCTCGTTACCATGGTGATATCCCTGCTTATCCTGTTCATAACTCTAGGCAACATGGCAACTATTGTAGCCGTGTGCATATACAAACGTCTGCGTTCAGTCAGCAATCTCTACCTGGCATCGTTAGCGACAGCCGATCTTCTGGTGGGACTTCCTGTCATGACCTTCATGTTGCTGTACACAGTGACGTTAAACGGACGCTGGGTGTTCGGTGACGTCATCTGTGACGTATGGACGTATTTGGACTACGTCTCTTGCACTACATCATTGACGAACGTCTGCGCCATAGCCGGGGATAGATTTATAACTCTTGCACAGCCTCTGAAGTCCATTCGTAAACGCACAAAGAAAAGAGTCCTGAAGGTCATCCTCGGTGTGTGGCTCTTACCGATGGCTTTCTGGCTGGGCGTCATTGTGACGTTACGCGTTAATAACGGGCGTCCTGCCAATGGTACATGTCACCTGATCTGGAGGCCAGATCTACTCGCCATCATGTCTGTAGTCGTCATTGTGTATCTACCATTGACCGTCATCCTGGTGTTGTTTATCTCCATCCTGTGTTTGCTGAAACACCACATGGGGTCCATGAACCGCCGACTCCGGCGCTCAGCCTCCTCCAAGGACTCCTTCCGGGATGACCGAGACGACGTGACGGCTGAGCGAGCTGGAGGGATCTCCTTTAATCCCAGGTTCTCCAAACCGCACAATGAGGACGGACAGAACAAGGATCACAATATCCCCCTAGAAACTATCAAAGGCCAGTCGTGCCCAAATCTGGGGCACTTCGTTAGCACAGCCGTCGGACCTGACGCTAACCCAATGTGTGGTAATGAGGAGGAACTGTACATATTACGAGGCCGGAAATTCAGGACTGTAGGCACCAGCACCAGCCCTGAGCGCTTTGGGCTCGTGCGGACGATTGGGACTAATACGTCACCGTCCCTACAGAGACGCGACGTAGGATGCAGCTCCAGCGTTCCCGATGTCGCCAACGTGGGGCAGTCGTTAATGGAGGCCGCGTCCATCATGTCGGCGTCTGTGTCGGCATCCGTGGGTGTGGTGAGCGTGGCAACGGAACTACGCTCAGACGAATCAGACACGGACACCATCAAGACCTTCTCCACCTGCTCCAGCTCCACCAGCCGCGAGTCGCGCACGGACGACAGCGAGTTGACCCTCGTCCGACTCCGCACCAAGATGAGGCGCCATTACGCGACATTACTGCGCTCGGAGCGCGAGAGCTCCTTGGAGAGGACGAGGCTGAAGCAGCAGATTCGGGCAGCACGGATTCTTGGCACCATCATGGGGTTTCTGCTGCTCTGCTGGCTGCCATTCGCCATTCTGTGGCCACTCCGCACATTCTGTCCCGAGTGTATCTCACAGAGTCTGTTTGAGCTCAGTATTTGGACTAATTATGTCAATAGCGGGATTAATCCTATCATTTATTGTCTGTACAACCCTAGCTTCCGCAGAGCATTTAAAAAGCTCTTTTTGAATAGATGTCCCTGTCGGATCATATGCAAAATGCGACGCACTTAATATAGTTTAATCTTAACTATATAGGAAGCTTTTGTGGCAGGAAGAGCCGGTAGGCCTGGTAAAATTGATATTAGTTCCAATGGTAGAATGTAAAATGTTTTAAAATCTGCATATCATAGATCAACATATCTAGACTAGACACTCGGTGTGCATGAGCATTCCACCTGCTTTTGCTAACCAGTTTAGAGTATATGGAAAGGAACCGAAAAGTCAGGTGGTGCTCTAAGTCAATACATAGTTTAATCTCATCTGTGTTGGTCATTTTCCTATATCCAATAGTAGGGAGGAGGTATATATGACCGAAAATCACGAGTGGTGATCATTTGGGCTGGAGGAGAGATAAAAAAAAACATAGGAGTATCACTGAAACCTTTTGTGTGTACATACTACAGGGAGTGATTGTGAAAAACTTTTCGTTTGCTCTCCCCAGTTAGGTAACAGCGTTGGAAAAAAGACATCTGCCACGTTCACCTACATACTACAGGGAGTGGGCCATATACCAGATATATGAGGGTAGGTTAAATATTAATAATAAATGTACAGTACAGCACCAAAGTTGGGATGTTGATATATTGTGTAGAAACGACTGATCCCTTTCCATAGATGCATAGAATAGAATACTGATGTATTACACAGCATTTCTCCTTGAATTTATCTATTATAAATAAAGTTAAGACCCTAGGCTAGATTGGGAATGACATAATATGTTAGTATATCAAAGTTTTTTAAATTTTTGTTGTTGAGACAACATGTTGTTGTGATTGAAATTGTCTGCAGAGTTAGCATTACTTGTTTTCACATAGTATATCTCTGTGCAAATATGACTTAAGTTATTTTCTTCTACCTAAAAGGTCAGATAAGATCCATACCTACAGTATGGTACATAGAAGTTGGGGTCAAAAGTCATAATCTGCATGCTATTAGGTCTGGAAAAGGGATCAGTCATTTCTACACATATACCAGAAAGGCCTATTTAAGGCCAGTGGGAGTTAATTATTGATGTATATACATATATATTTTCTGGGTTAGACAAGTTTAAGTGCATTTTATAAGGTATCAATAAGATACATTGTTTTTCTCAGTGATTATGAGCAAAATATGAAATATTCACTATATAATTCATTTTATTGTACATTTATTTGTTCCTAGCACATACTGTAGTGTTTTCTCCACATTCAATAGGTTGGGGGATGCCTACTGTAGCTGCTCAATTCAAATCTGGGTGTTGGAATGAATCTTTAAGGCTGGGGAGATTACTATGTCAGGGATCAGTCGTTTCTACAGGGATCAGTCGTTTCTACAGGGATCAGTTGTTTCTACACAAAAAGTAACTATACATTCAGTTCTGATTTCTATAGTGTTTCAACACTACTGGGAGTTAATTATTGATACATGAATATATATACACTGTTTTTTATCGACTTAAGTGAATATTGCATGGTAATAATAAGACATATTCTTCTTGTTGGTGTTTGTGAGTGAGAAATGTATTATATTATTGATCTTATTTTATATTTATTCCTGGCACATACTGTGGTGCATTCTCTCCATTCAGTATGTTGGGGCATGACTGCTGCATGCTGCTGACCTGAAATCTGGGTGTTAGGTTCAATGTATAAGACTGGAGAGGTGGCAAAGAGGTATTTAAGTCAGGGATCAGTCGTTTCTACAAGGATCAGTCGTTTCTACAATTGTATATATGTCCACATTACTCAAAGTTGAAATGGAGTAGAATAATGGTACTACCCTGATGTCTTCCTATGATATCATGGTATATTAACAACATATATAAAATAGTTAAATATAATACATATTGGAGCTATGCATGTGAACAGGGGATCAGTCGTTTCTACAAAAAAACTTCCCCTGGCTTCATCTGGTGTCCCATAGGGTGTAATAATGGCCATCAATTGAATTTTTTTTAATATATGACATTGGTATAGGTGACGTATCCCCATGCCATAGCAAGTGACTCAGGATATTATATTCATTTATGTGTAGCATGCCTCTACAAAAGGATCAGTCGTTTCTATGGAAAAACTTCCCCAATGAAAACAGGCCCACAGGAGATTGATAATTCTAGCTATATGTGCCAAAATGGCCCTATACCTTCCTTAGATTCTTGTGAACCATCTGAGATGAAGAATTATTACATAGCTGCATCAGTTTTCTATTACATAAGTTTGACAAAATGATATCAACATATTTTTGCAAAAAAATGGGTATATTTGGGTGGTTTTTCGGCCATAGCCTCCTTATTATGCCTCAGACATAGGCAAAACTAGGGTACCCCTTGATGCCCAAGATGAGACCGATGTGAAAACATGAGAAAATCATATGTATATGTTATTTGCAACACTTCATAGGCTGTAGAACGAAAATTATCCAAATGATCACCACTCATGATTTTCGGTCGTATTCCAGATATTCTGAAAATTTCATAATTTTTCAGAATGGTGACATTGATTATTTCATATGATTTCCCATTCAAAGTGTCACTGATATCTTCTGACACGCACCGATGAGCAAAGACGGGCCATTTTCAATTTCAGACCATGAAAATTAATTATCTTTAAAATGTGATAAATCATTTTAAAGCCAATTCCGCCTCCTCATATTTAGTTAGGTACAGTGCAGTTTCTACTATCATATTCCATATTAACCCACATTTTTAACAGCAAAAAAAAAAAAATTGAGGGGGTTTGGTGTCGTCATCTACAGCTTACAAAGACACCGCTTACAACGACCCATTCAATAATGATTCATACAATAATTTTGTCACACAAAACATCCCCGCAGCATTTGCAGTCACTAAGAATTGAATACTGTCTATTCTTGCCTCTCATATAACTCATCGTGGTGGCCCAGTGGTTAGGGCAGTTGACTTGTAGTCAGAGGTTGTTTGTCTGCATGGGTACGAATCCCAGTAGCAGCCTTACATGATGGTTTAAGTTGGCCACTCACGCCACTCACGCCACTCACGCCACTCACGCCACTCACGCCACTCACGCCACTCACGCCACTCACGCCACTCACGCCACTCACGCCACTCACGCCACTCACGCCACTCACGCCACTCACGCCACTCACGCCACTCACGCCACTCACGCCACTCACGCCACTCACGCCACTCACGCCACTCACGCCACTCACGCCACTCACGCCACTCACGCCACTCACGCCACTCACGCCACTCACGCCACTCACGCCACTCACGCCACTCACGCCACTCACGCCACTCACGCCACTCACGCCACTCACGCCACTCACGCCACTCACGCCACTCACGCCACTCACGCCACTCACGCCACTCACGTTAATTGTTTATTAAAAAAAATGTGGGAATTTTATGTAAGTGATTTTTCTCTGCATGGAGTCAAAGTCTATTTTTGTGTAAACGACCTCTTTAAAAAGGGAAAATAAAAAACTATAGCCAGGGAAGTCCAGGGATCGAACCCCAGACCTTCAGATTAAAAAGCAGCACCATAACCATAACCACCAACTACTTATATGATTGCCATGAGCAATTACAGAATATATAGTTAAAGTATCGTGCCGGCACCGGTTTTCAGTATGCACAAGCTGAAGTCATCTTGTCATATTCCTTTATCACAACTTTATCACAGAACAGCACTGACACTGTTTGGAAATGACCAAAAGTATGGTTATCTTATCCCTAATCGTATAATTGCTATTGTAAGTTGTCATTTTTTCCACTGCACGAAACTAACCACTTTACATATATATGCGAACGGCATATACCGGTATGCTTTTCAGTATACGAGGTGGTCCTATTGCCCGTGTGTAAACGCCTTATCTATTGTAGTATATACATGTCAATGGTGCGGTCATATATACATCATATAGACGCCTGATTCTGTCATATTTAAGCCTCTATCAAATAGTTCCGATGTCTGCCACTTGGGGACACCACTTGTAGCATATTTCATTTACCATTAGTCATTAAGTCCTTGGTATATGGGAAATCCAATGTTATATTATCAATTTTGATTATAAAATTGTTCCAAAACCCTATTTATTATCTTTTTATTAAATACATAGAATAAACCAAGCGTTTTGCTGTTGTTTTAAACGTTTTTAAAGTTTTTCAAAATACCACTCTTCTGATGTCATACTTTGGGTACTGTATATATAACACAAGGTCTGGTTAGATATCAACCTATCCCCCCAAGCCGCCACACATTTGCTGCCGACGCTGCTTTGACACCCATAGCCATGGACCGCCCGCCCAGAGACAATAGGGGAACAGGGCTTCACTGAGAGCTCCCACCTAAAGGGCGAAAGCAACACACTGATAAACCGCGGGGTAGGAGGACTTCCTTTTTTATTTTCTATCGAGACATGTAAACGCCGGGCGTTTACATGTCGCACAGAGGATATTTCCTTTTGTATACGCCTGGTGTGAAATACAGCCAAGTTGCGTCCGTATTTAAAAAGAAACAGTCTTGTAGATGCCTCATACCCTGGTACAGATTACAGGCGTTTACAAATGAAAACAAGTCGATTTACAGCCGCTACGTGCGATGCCGTCATGCCGCATATATGAATAAAGGTGTTAGTTTCGTGCAGTGTTCTCTTTCTGAATTATTTCTATTTTCGTTCAGAATCTTACAGAGACAGACCGACTTAAACATTCCTTCTTCATGTCTTTTCTGTAGTCTAAAGGTAGGAAACCCTAAGCTTGAGAGTTTAAATCCCCTCAATCCAGTGCTTTTTTCTTTTTTGAAAGTAATAAATATTCTTTGAACAAATAATGTCAGTTCTTCCACACTAGAATAATCTCTATTTCTCCTTTTAAGTTGCTTATATTCCCGCTTTTGAATCTTACAAAATTTATCCACTGGAATGACAGACCTATTGCATTGAGTTATCATTGACTATGAATCAAATTGGATTTGAGCATTCATTTAAGCCCTTTCTCATGCACCAGTTACAGTAGACCACCGCCTAATGGCAACCTGGGTTGCAGAACATTGTTAACTGATACCTTTCCTCAGAACAGTTCTTTCTAATAAATAGGCAAGTGCCTCCCCCTCCCCTATGTAGGCAGACACTTTGGCCCCAATTGGAGGGTGTATGTTTACAAGGGGTTCTACTCTACTTCACATTCTGGGGCATGCAGTATAAACTGTGTACCACTGCACGAAACTTACCACTTTACATATGTATGCGAAACGCGTCTAACAGTAGGATTTTGCGTCTAGAAGTTAGACCTGTTATCCGTCTCGTAGACGCCTTATCTAGTGGCGTATATACATGTCCATGGTGCGGTCTCATATACGTCATATATATACGCCTGATTCCGTATATACACCAACATCCAATAGTTCCGATCTTTGCAACTTGGGGACACTACTGGTAGCATATTCATGCTAAATAAGTCTGTATTATATGAAAAATACAATCTTATATTACCAATTTATTTTATAAACCTTTATAAAACCTGATTGAATATAAATTGATTAATTACATATAATAAACCCTGCATTCTTGGTTTTTTTACCGTTTTTTTAATAGATGTTGCCTTGAAAACACCATCCTTCTGTCATATTCTGGGTATTCCCATATAAAAGCCTTTAAGAGGTTAACACCATAGGCATTGAGTCCCCAAGAACGGGCGGCAGGCAGCGGCGGGCACCGGAGGGCGGCGAGGGGTGGGGGAGGGTATCTCACTGAGGCAACCTGTACAACCGCGGCTGGCGGCGGGCGGCGGGCGGTGGGCGGCGGGCAGCGGGGGGTGGGGTGGGGTGGTGGGGGGGGGGGCATCCTACAAATGCCGAGCGGTCGCTAATCCATCTACACACAGTGCAGGGAGGTGGGGGTTGTGTACCAGGGCTTCACTGTGGGTAGAATGAGTGTAGGGTGGTGGGGTGGTGGGGTGTCGGGGGGGCGGTAGAGGGTGGGGTTGGGAGGTCGCGGGTGGTGGGTCAGTGTTGGTGCAACCTCTACCAACACCCACAGGAAGGGGCGGGTCGCGGGTCGCAATTTTGTTTTTTTTTGGTATCATATATACGCCTGGCGTATATATATGTTGCGCAGAGTATATTTTATCTTAAATACGCCAGTCGTGAAAGACAGCCAAGTCGCGCGCGTCTACATATGGAAACTACCTCGTAGACGCCCGGAACGCAGACGCGTATAAGAGGTGTATACAAGTATAAACAAGCCACGATACAGCCGATACGTGCGTTATCCCAATGGCGTATATATATATATATATATATATGTAAATTAGTGGTTTTCGTGCAGTGTACAGCACACGTGTGCAGTAATCATAGCTTACTGCAGGGCTTGGGCAGAAATAGATATCAACACATGGTCAACATGTGATGTCTTAGAATGGAGACATAAGTATTTTGACAGCCTTCTACATCTATTCAGGGTAAAATACCGGTATTCTAGGGTGTATAATGAAGGCAGGAAAGCTTCTGTTTATGCATAGTTATAACAGTAAGTCGGCAGTAATTCTCTTCTGTTATCAGTATACACAACATAAACCCATCCAGAACTTGTCTTTGTTTACAAAGTCATTGAATTTGGTTCGGGAAGTAATGAAAGTTCTACTGCACTAGTCACTTCATAGAATAATCTCTTAGAATCAGGCAAGATAGTTTCAGGCTGTGTATACTGATATCATAATGCAGTCAAGAATTCTGTTCTGTTGCCAGTATGCACAAGCTGAAGTGATCTTGTCATATTCCTTTATCACAACTTTATCACAGTACAGCACTGACAATGTTTGGAAATGACCAAAAGTATGGTTATCTTATCACTCGTCTTATCCCTTGGCTCTATTGGTATAGTCTAAGCACAGCACTGACACTGGGTGGATATGAACAGAACTAGCATTTTCATTACAGTGCCTGCCACCTGGTGTATTGTGAGGAACTAGATTTGTCCATGCATTCAGGAATCCCTGAAACGTTCACTCTACAAGTCAGTTTAAGTAGTCTAGAAGTAGAGTGTCTGCAAGAGAAACCTTAAGCTGAGAGTTCAATTCCCCTCCATGCAGAACCTTTCTTTTTCTTTCCTCAGTCATAAAGATTCTTTTAGGAACCAATTTTAGTTCCACTACAGCAGTCACTCTATAATTTCTATTGTAAGTTGCCATTTTTCCTCTTTCTGAATTGTTTCTATTTTCATTCAGAATCTTAAAGAGACAGACCAACTTAGCCCTTTCACATAAACCTAATATAATCCAGCATAGATTTTAAATTTGTTTACCTATTTTGTACTGCACCTCTCTGCACTGGCGTTTTTCCTTTTTATTTAACCCTTTCCTTACCAATGCTGCCTTAAGGCAGCACCAAGGGAATACCGATGCTGCCTCAAGGCAGCACCGTGAGAGTACCAATGCTGCCTTAAGGCAGCACCATGGGAATACCAATGCTGCGTTGAGGCAGCTGATTTATATTATTAAATATTTTATATTATTTCAATAAATAATGGACAGATTTCTTTTAAAATTCAGTATATATAGAAAATAATATTATACTTATGATTATTATTAACACACTGATAAACCACGGGGGAGGAGGACTTCCTTTTTTATTTTCTATCGAGACATGTAAACGCCGGGCGTTTACATGTCGCACAGAGGATATTTCCTATTGTATACGCCTGGTGTGAAATACAGCCAAGTTGCATCCGTATTTAAAAGGAAACAGTCTTGTAGACGCCTCATACGCTGGTACGGATTACAGGCGTTTACAACCTGTACAACCTCTACCAACACCCACAGGACGGGGCGGGCAGCGGGTCGCAATTTTGTTTTTTTTTGGTATCATATATACGCCTGGCGTATATATATGTTGCGCAGAGTATATTTTATCTTAAATACGCCAGTTGTGAAAGACAGCCAAGTCGCACGCGTCTACATATGGAAACTACCTCGTAGACGCCCGGAACGCAGACGCGTATAAGAGGTGTATACAAGTATAAACAAGCCACGATACAGCCGATACGTGCGTTATCCCAATGGCGTATATATATATATATATATATATGTAAATTAGTGGTTTTCGTGCAGTGTACAGCACACGTGTGCAGTAATCATAGCTTACTGCAGGGCTTGGGCAGAAATAGATATCAACACATGGTCAACATGTGATGTCTTAGAATGGAGACATAAGTATTTTGACAGCCTTCTACATCTATTCAGGGTAAAATACCGGTATTCTAGGGTGTATAATGAAGGCAGGAAAGCTTCTGTTTATGCATAGTTATAACAGTAAGTCGGCAGTAATTCTCTTCTGTTATCAGTATACACAACATAAACCCATCCAGAACTTGTCTTTGTTTACAAAGTCATTGAATTTGGTTCGGGAAGTAATGAAAGTTCTACTGCACTAGTCACTTCATAGAATAATCTCTTAGAATCAGGCAAGATAGTTTCAGGCTGTGTATACTGATATCATAATGCAGTCAAGAATTCTGTTCTGTTGCCAGTATGCACAAGCTGAAGTGATCTTGTCATATTCCTTTATCACAACTTTATCACAGTACAGCACTGACAATGTTTGGAAATGACCAAAAGTATGGTTATCTTATCACTCGTCTTATCCCTTGGCTCTATTGGTATAGTCTAAGCACAGCACTGACACTGGGTGGATATGAACAGAACTAGCATTTTCATTACAGTGCCTGCCACCTGGTGTATTGTGAGGAACTAGATTTGTCCATGCATTCAGGAATCCCTGAAACGTTCACTCTACAAGTCAGTTTAAGTAGTCTAGAAGTAGAGTGTCTGCAAGAGAAACCTTAAGCTGAGAGTTCAATTCCCCTCCATGCAGAACCTTTCTTTTTCTTTCCTCAGTCATAAAGATTCTTTTAGGAACCAATTTTAGTTCCACTACAGCAGTCACTCTATAATTTCTATTGTAAGTTGCCATTTTTCCTCTTTCTGAATTGTTTCTATTTTCATTCAGAATCTTAAAGAGACAGACCAACTTAGCCCTTTCACATAAACCTAATATAATCCAGCATAGATTTTAAATTTGTTTACCTATTTTGTACTGCACCTCTCTGCACTGGCGTTTTTCCTTTTTATTTAACCCTTTCCTTACCAATGCTGCCTTAAGGCAGCACCAAGGGAATACCGATGCTGCCTCAAGGCAGCACCGTGAGAGTACCAATGCTGCCTTAAGGCAGCACCATGGGAATACCAATGCTGCGTTGAGGCAGCTGATTTATATTATTAAATATTTTATATTATTTCAATAAATAATGGACAGATTTCTTTTAAAATTCAGTATATATAGAAAATAATATTATACTTATGATTATTATTAACACACTGATAAACCACGGGGGAGGAGGACTTCCTTTTTTATTTTCTATCGAGACATGTAAACGCCGGGCGTTTACATGTCGCACAGAGGATATTTCCTATTGTATACGCCTGGTGTGAAATACAGCCAAGTTGCATCCGTATTTAAAAGGAAACAGTCTTGTAGACGCCTCATACGCTGGTACGGATTACAGGCGTTTACAACCTGTACAACCTCTACCAACACCCACAGGACGGGGCGGGCAGCGGGTCGCAATTTTGTTTTTTTTTGGTATCATATATACGCCTGGCGTATATATATGTTGCGCAGAGTATATTTTATCTTAAATACGCCAGTTGTGAAAGACAGCCAAGTCGCACGCGTCTACATATGGAAACTACCTCGTAGACGCCCGGAACGCAGACGCGTATAAGAGGTGTATACAAGTATAAACAAGCCACGATACAGCCGATACGTGCGTTATCCCAATGGCGTATATATATATATATGTAAATTAGTGGTTTTCGTGCAGTGTACAGCACACGTGTGCAGTAATCATAGCTTACTGCAGGGCTTGGGCAGAAATAGATATCAACACATGGTCAACATGTGATGTCTTAGAATGGAGACATAAGTATTTTGACAGCCTTCTACATCTATTCAGGGTAAAATACCTGTATTCTAGGGTGTATAATGAAGGCAGGAAAGCTTCTGTTTATGCATAGTTATAACAGTAAGTCGGCAGTAATTCTCTTCTGTTATCAGTATACACAACATAAACCCATCCAGAACTTGTCTTTGTTTACAAAGTCATTGAATTTGGTTCGGGAAGTAATGAAAGTTCTACTGCACTAGTCACTTCATAGAATAATCTCTTAGAATCAGGCAAGATAGTTTCAGGCTGTGTATACTGATATCATAATGCAGTCAAGAATTCTGTTCTGTTGCCAGTATGCACAAGCTGAAGTGATCTTGTCATATTCCTTTATCACAACTTTATCACAGTACAGCACTGACAATGTTTGGAAATGACCAAAAGTATGGTTATCTTATCACTCGTCTTATCCCTTGGCTCTATTGGTATAGTCTAAGCACAGCACTGACACTGGGTGGATATGAACAGAACTAGCATTTTCATTACAGTGCCTGCCACCTGGTGTATTGTGAGGAACTAGATTTGTCCATGCATTCAGGAATCCCTGAAACGTTCACTCTACAAGTCAGTTTAAGTAGTCTAGAAGTAGAGTGTCTGCAAGAGAAACCTTAAGCTGAGAGTTCAATTCCCCTCCATGCAGAACCTTTCTTTTTCTTTCCTCAGTCATAAAGATTCTTTTAGGAACCAATTTTAGTTCCACTACAGCAGTCACTCTATAATTTCTATTGTAAGTTGCCATTTTTCCTCTTTCTGAATTGTTTCTATTTAAATTCAGAATCTTAAAGAGACAGACCAACTTAGCCCTTTCACATAAACCTAATATAATCCAGCATAGATTTTAAATTTGTTTACCTATTTTGTACTGCACCTTTCTGCACTGGCGTTTTTCCTTTTTATTTAACCCTTTCCTTACCAACGCTGCCTTAAGGCAGCACCAAGGGAATACCGATGCTGCCTCAAAGTTGCACCGTGAGAGTACCAATGCTGCCTTAAGGCAGCACCATGGGAATACCAATGCTGCGTTGAGGCAGCTGATTTATATTATTAAATATTTTATATTATTTCAGTAAATAATGGACAGATTTCTTTTAAAATTCAGTATATATAGAAAATAATATTATACTTATGATTAGAGTCGAATTCAGATGAATTGCTTACTATGGAGATGTTGATACTTGATTATATAAAGCATAAGTCTTAGCTTTAGGCGAACTATAAGACAGAGTGCGGTTGGCGCCACCTGTCAGGCATATCACATTTTCATGATTTCTCCATAATTTATTGATTCTAAATACAAAACAACTCCCCAGATGTGTTCTCCATGTTTTTTTATAATTATTAATGTAAAAAAAACATAATGTCATCGCGATGAAAAAAAAGATACACATCTTTGTAGGTGCAGTGCTATATTTGGCCTATGTACAGGCTTTTGTCAATGGAGCAAAAAAGAGTATCAAATTCTTCCTCCATTTGGGAATATTAATATAAGTATCAAATATTGATCAAATTCATAATAAATGGTATGAAAATAAAGCCTGAAGTCTCTTCGTTTTTTCGGTATCATTAAAATTATCTAATTATCTCCCTAAGTTATCTAAATTGGCTAATTTGTGAAGCACCCCTCTGCTCTTTGAGTCATTTTCTATGGCTTGCAGAATAGGCCGGTATTTAGACGTCTGTACAACGTGCGACGTGCGGTACTAGCGGGATAGTTCACTGCGTGCTACGCTAGGCGTGGTAAGGAAAGGGTTAAAAAGGCGCCATGGTCCCGATACACCCCGATATAGCTCTAGTTGCAACCAGCGTAATCAACCATTTTTCTTTTATAATTCCAGAAATAATGCATATTTATGATTGATAATTTATCTGTAGATACAAAACATAGTATATGATATTTCATAATGCTATTTAATGAAAAAATTAGTTCCAATTTAAAGTATGAATGATCAATTTGAGACCTTTATCTATTATCAAATTTCACCATAATTGCGGAGCAGCATTATCATTATATATTCCAGATATTCTGAAAATTTCATAATTTTCAGAATGGTGACATTGATTATTTCATATGATTTCCCATTCAAAGTGTCACTGATATCTTCTGACACACACCGATGAGCAAAGACGGGCCATTTTCAATTTCAGACCATGAAAATTAATTATCTTTAAAATGTGATAAATAATTTTAAAGCCAATTCCGCCTACTCATATTTAGTTAGGTACAGTGCAGTTTCTACTATCATATTCCATATTATCCCACATTTTTAACAGCAAAAAAAAAAGAATTGAGGGGGTTTGGTGTCGTCATCTACAGCTTACAAAGACACCGCTTACAACGACCCATTCAATAATGATTCATACAATAATTTTGTCACACAAAACATCCCCGCAGCATTTGCAGTCACTAAGAATTGAATACTGTCTATTCTTGCCTCTCATATAACTCATCGTGGTGGCCCAGTGGTTAGGGCAGTTGACTTGTAGTCAGAGGTTGTTTGTCTGCATGGGTACGAATCCCAGTAGCAGCCTAACATGATGGTTTAAGTTGGTCACTCCCGTCACTCCCGTCACTCCCGTCACTCCCGTCACTCCCGTCACTCCCGTCACTTGTTTATTAAAAAGCAGCACCATAACCACTACACCACCAACTACTTATATGATTGCCTTGAGCAATTACAGAATATATAGTTAAAGTATCGTGCCGGCACCGGTTTTCAGTATGCACAAGCTGAAGTCATCTTGTCATATTCCTTTATCACAACTTTATCACAGTACAGCACTGACACTGTTTGGAAATGACCAAAAGTATGGTTATCTTATCCCTAATCGTATAATTGCTATTGTAAGTTGTCATTTTTTCTACTGCACGAAACTAACCACTTTACATATATATGCGAACGGCATATACCGGTGTGCTTTTCAGTATACAAGGTGGTCCTATTGTCCGTGTGTAAACGCCTTATCTATTGGTGTATATATATACATGTCCATGGTGCGGTCATATATACATCATATAGACGCCTGATTCTGTCATATTTAAGCCTCTATCAAATAGTTTCGATGTCTGCCACTTGGGGACACCACTGGTAGCATATTTCATTTACCATTAGTCATTAAGTCCTTGGTATATGGGAAATCCAATGTTATATTATCAATTTTGATTATAAAATTGTTCTAAAACCCTATTTATTATCTTTTTATTAAATACATAGAATAAACCAAGCGTTTTGTTGTTGTTTTAAATGTTTTTAAAGTTTTTCAAAACACCACTCTTCTGATGTCATACTTTGGGTACTGTATATATAACACAAGGTCTGGTTAGATATCAACCTATCCCCCCAAGCCGCCACACATCTCCTGCCGACGCTGTTTTGACACCCATAGCCATGGACCGCCCGCCCAGAAACAATAGGGGAACAGGGCTTCACTGAGAGCTCCCCCCTAAAGGGCGAAAGCAACACACTGATAAACCGCGGGGGAGGAGGACTTCCTTTTTTATTTTCTATCGAGACATGTAAACGCCGGGCGTTTACATGTCGCACAGAGGATATCTCCTATTGTATACGCCTGGTGTGAAATACAGCCAAGTTGCGTCCGTATTTAAAAGGAAACAGTCTTGTAGACGCCTCATACGCTGGTACGGATTACAGGTGTTTACAAATGAAAACAAGTCGATTTACAGCCGCTACGTGCGATGCCGCCATGCCGCATATATGAACAAAGGCGTTAGTTTCGTGCAGTGTTCTCTTTCTGAATTATTTCTATATTCGTTCAGAATCTTACAGAGACAGACCGACTTAAACATTCCTTCTTCATGTCTTTTCTGTAGTCTAAAGGTAGGAAACCCTAAGCTTGAGAGTTTAAATCCCCTCAATCCAGTGCTTTTTTCTTTTTTGAAAGTAATAAATATTCTTTGAACAAATAATGTCAGTTCTTCCACACTAGAATAATCTCTATTTCTCCTTTTAAGTTGCTTATATTCCCGCTTTTGAATCTTACAAAATTTATCCACTGGAATGACAGACCTATTGCATTGAGTTATCATTGACTATGAATCAAATTGGATTTGAGCATTCATTTAAGCCCTTTCTCATGCACCAGTTACAGTAGACCACTGCCTAATGGCAACCTGGGTTGCAGAACATTGTTAACTGATACCTTTCCTCAGAACAGTTCTTTCTAATAAATAGGCAAGTGCCTCCCCCTCCCCTATGTAGGCAGACACTTTGGCCCCAATTGGAGGGTGTATGTTTACAAGGGGTTCTACTCTACTTCACATTCTGGGGCATGCAGTATAAACTGTGTACCACTGCACGAAACTTACCGCTTTACATATGTATGCGAAACGCGTCTAACAGTAGGATTTTGCATCTAGAAGTTAGACCTGTTATCCGTCTCGTAGACGCCTTATCTAGTGGCGTATATACATGTCCATGGTGCGGTCTCATATACGTCATATATATACGCCTGATTCCGTTGTGTATACACCAACATCCAATAGTTCCGATCTTTGCAACTTGGGGACACTACTGGTAGCATATTCATGCTAAATAAGTCTGTATCATATGAAAAATACAATCTTATATTACCAATTTATTTTATAAAACCTTTATAAATCCTGATTGAATATAAATTGATTAATTACATATAATAAACCCTGCATTCTTGGTTTTTTTACCGTTTATCTAATAGATGTTGCCTTGAAAACACCATCCTTCTGTCATATTCTGGGTATTCCCATATAAAAGCCTTTAAGAGGTTAACACCATAGACATTGAGTCCCCAAGAACGGGCGGCGGGCAGGGGCGGGCACCGGAGGGCGGCGAGGGGTGGGGGAGGGTATCTCACTGAGGCAACCTGTACAAACGCGGCTGGCGGCAGGCGGCGGGCGGTGGGCGGCGGGCAACGGGGGGCTTCTCACTGAGGCTGGCTGGGGGTGGGGCGGGGTGGTGGGGGGGGGCATCCTACCAACGCCGAGCGGTCGCTAATCCATCTACACACAGTGCAGGGAGGTAGGGGTTGTGTACCAGGGCTTCACTGTGGGTAGATAGAGTGTAGGGTGGTGGGGTGTCGGGGGGGGGCGGTAGAGGGTGGGGTTGGGAGGTCGCGGGTGGTGGGTCAGTGTTGGTGCAACCTCTACCAACACCCACAGGACGGGGCGGGCCGCGGGTCGCAATTTTGGGGTTTTTTGGTATCATATATACGCCTGGCGTATATATATGTTGCGCAGAGTATATTTTATCTTAAATACGCCAGGCTTGAAAGACAGCCAAGTCGCGCGCGTCTACATATGGAAACTACCTCGTAGACGCCCGGAACGCAGACGCGTATAAGAGGTGTATACAAGTATAAACAAGCCACGATACAGCCGATACGTGCGTTATCCCAATGGCGTATATATATATGTAAATTAGTGGTTTTCGTGCAGTGTACAGCACACGTGTGCAGTAATCAAAGCTTACTGCAGGGCTTTGGCAGAAATAGATATCAACACATGGTCAACATGTGATGTCTTAGAATGGAGACATTAGTATTTTGACAGCCTTCTACATCTATTCAGGGTAAAATACCTGTATTCTAGGGTGTATAATGAAGGCAGGAAAGCTTCAGTTTATGCACAGTTATAACAGTAAGTCGGCAGTAATTCTCTTCTGTTATCAGTATACACAACATAAACCCATCCAGAACTTGTCTTTGTTTACAAAGTCATTGAATTAGGTTCAGGAAGTAATGAAAGTTCTACTGCACTAGTCACTTCATAGAATAATCTCTTAGAATCAGGCAAGATAGTTTCAGGCTGTGTATACTGATATCATAATGCAGTCAAGAATTCTGTTCTGTTGCCAGTATGCACAAGCTGAAGTGATCTTGTCATATTCCTTTATCACAACTTTATCACAGTACAGCACTGACAATGTTTGAAAATGACCAAAAGTATGGTTATCTTATCACTCATCTTATCCCTTGGCTCTATTGGTATAGTCTAAGCACAGCACTGACACTGGGTGGATATGAACAGAACTAGCATTTTCATTACAGTGCCTGCCACCTGGTGTATTGTGAGGAACTAGATTTGTCCATGCATTCAGGAATCCCTGAAACGTTCACTCTACAAGTCAGTTTAAGTAGTCTAGAAGTAGAGTGTCTGCAAGAGAAACCTTAAGCTGAGAGTTCAATTCCCCTCCATGCAGAACCTTTCTTTTTCTTTCCTCAGTCATAAAGATTCTTTTAGGAACCAATTTTAGTTCCACTACACCAGTCACTCTATAATTACTATTGTAAGTTGCCATTTTTCCTCTTTCTGAATTGTTTCTATTTTCATTCAGAATCTTAAAGAGACAGACCAACTTAGCCCTTTCACATAAACCTAATATAATCCAGCATAGATTTTAAATTTGTTTACCTATTTTGTACTGCACCTCTCTGCACTGGCGTTTTTCCTTTTTATTTAACCCTTTCCTTACCAATGCTGCCTTAAGGCAGCACCAAGGGAATACCGATGCTGCCTCAAGGCAGCACCGTGAGAGTACCAATGCTGCCTTAAGGCAGCACCATGGGAATACCAATGCTGCGTTGAGGCAGCTGATTTATATTATTAAATATTTTATATTATTTCAGTAAATAATGGACAGATTTCTTTTAAAATTCAGTATATATAGAAAATAATATTATACTAATGATTATTATTAACACACTGATAAACCGCGGGGGAGGAGGACTTCCTTTTTTATTTTCTATCGAGACATGTAAACGCCGGGCGTTTACATGTCGCACAGAGGATATTTCCTATTGTATACGCCTGGTGTGAAATACAGCCAAGTTGCGTCCGTATTTAAAAGGAAACAGTCTTGTAGACGCCTCATACGCTGGTACGGATTACAGGCGTTTACAAATGAAAACAAGTCGATTTACAGCCGCTACGTGCGATGCCGCCATGCCGCATATATGAATAAAGGCGTTAGTTTCGTGCAGTGTTCTCTTTCTGAATTATTTCTATTTTCGTTCAGAATCTTACAGAGACAGACCGACTTAAACATTTCTTCTTCATGTCTTTTCTGTAGTCTAAAGGTAGGAAACCCTAAGCTTAAGAGTTTAAATCCCCTCAATCCAGTGCTTTTTTCTTTTTTGAAAGTAATAAATATTCTTTGAACAAATAATGTCAGTTCTTCCACACTAGAATAATCTCTATTTCTCCTTTTAAATTGCTTATATTCCCGCTTTTGAGTCTTACAAAATTTATCCACTGGAATGACAGACCTATTGCATTGAGTTATCATTGACTATGAATCAAATTGGATTTGAGCATTCATTTAAGCCCTTTCTCATGCACCAGTTACAGTAGACCACTGCCTAATGGCAACCTGGGTTGCAGAACATTGTTAACTGATACCTTTCCTCAGAACAGTTCTTTCTAATAAATAGGCAAGTGCCTCCCCCTCCCCTATGTAGGCAGACACTTTGGCCCCAATTGGAGGGTGTATGTTTACAAGGGGTTCTACTCTACTTCACATTCTGGGGCATGCAGTATAAACTGTGTACCACTGCACGAAACTTACCGCTTTACATATGTATGCGAAACGCGTCTAACAGTAGGATTTTGCGTCTAGAAGTTAGACCTGTTATCCGTCTCGTAGACGCCTTATCTAGTGGCGTATATACATGTCCATGGTGCAGTCTCATATACGTCATATATATACGCCTGATTCCGTTGTGTATACACCAACATCCAATAGTTCCGATCTTTGCAACTTGGGGACACTACTGGTAGCATATTCATGCTAAATAAGTCTGTATTATATGAAAAATACAATCTTATATTACCAATTTATTTTATAAACCTTTATAAAACCTGATTGAATATAAATTGATTAAATACATATAATAAACCCTGCATTCTTGGTTTTTTTACCGTTTTTCTAATAGATGTTGCTTTGAAAACACCATCCTTCTGTCATATTCTGGGTATTCCCATATAAAAGCCTTTAAGAGGTTAACACCATAGACATTGAGTCCCCAAGAACGGGCGGCGGGCAGCGGCGGGCACCGGAGGGCGGCGAGGGGTGGGGGAGGGTATCTCACTGAGGCAACCTGTACAAACGCGGGTGGCGGCGGGCGGCGGGCGGCGGGCGATGGGCGGCGGGCAGCGGGGGGCTTCTCACTGAGGCTGGCTGGGGATGGGGCGGGGTGGTGGGGGGGGCATCCTACAAACGCCGAGCGGTCGCTAATCCATCTACACACAGTGCAGGGAGGTGGGGGTTGTGTACCAGGGCTTTACTGTGGGTAGAATGAGTGTAGGGTGGTGGGGTGGTGGGGTGTCGGGGGGGCGGTAGAGGGTGGGGTTGGGAGGTCGCGGGTGGTGGGTCAGTGTTGGTGCAACCTCTACCAACACCCACAGGACGGGGCGGGCTGCGGGTCGCAATTTTGTTTTTTTTGGTATCATATATACGCCTGGCGTATATATATGTTGCGCAGAGTATATTTTATCTTAAATACGCCAGGCGTGAAAGACAGCCAAGTCGCGCGCGTCTACATATGGAAACTACCTCGTAGACGCCCGGAACGCAGACGCGTATAAGAGGTGTATACAAGTATAAACAAGCCACGATACAGCCGATACGTGCGTTATCCCAATGGCGTATATATATATGTAAATTAGTGGTTTTCGTGCAGTGTACAGCACACGTGTGCAGTAATCAAAGCTTACTGCAGGGCTTTGGCAGAAATAGATATCAACACATGGTCAACATGTGATGTCTTACAATGGAGACATTAGTATTTTGACAGCCTTCTACATCTATTCAGGGTAAAATACCTGTATTCTAGGGTGTATAATGAAGGCAGGAAAGCTTCAGTTTATGCACAGTTATAACAGTAAGTCGGCAGTAATTCTCTTCTGTTATCAGTATACACAACATAAACCCATCCAGAACTTGTCTTTGTTTACAAAGTCATTGAATTAGGTTCAGGAAGTAATGAAAGTTCTACTGCACTAGTCACTTCATAGAATAATCTCTTAGAATCAGGCAAGATAGTTTCAGGCTGTGTATACTGATATCATAATGCAGTCAAGAATTCTGTTCTGTTGCCAGTATGCACAAGCTGAAGTGATCTTGTCATATTCCTTTATCACAACTTTATCACAGTACAGCACTGACAATGTTTGGAAATGACCAAAAGTATGGTTATCTTATCACTCATCTTATCCCTTGGCTCTATTGGTATAGTCTAAGCACAGCACTGACACTGGGTGGATATGAACAGAACTAGCATTTTCATTACAGTGCCTGCCACCTGGTGTATTGTGAGGAACTAGATTTGTCCATGCATTCAGGAATCCCTGAAACGTTCACTCTACAAGTCAGTTTAAGTAGTCTAGAAGTAGAGTGTCTGCAAGAGAAACCTTAAGCTGAGAGTTCAATTCCCCTCCATGCAGAACCTTTCTTTTTCTTTCCTCAGTCATAAAGATTCTTTTAGGAACCAATTTTAGTTCCACTACACCAGTCACTCTATAATTACTATTGTAAGTTGCCATTTTTCCTCTTTCTGAATTGTTTCTATTTTCATTCAGAATCTTAAAGAGACAGACCAACTTAGCCCTTTCACATAAACCTAATATAATCCAGCATAGATTTTAAATTTGTTTACCTATTTTGTACTGCACCTCTCTGCACTGGCGTTTTTCCTTTTTATTTAACCCTTTCCTTACCAATGCTGCCTTAAGGCAGCACCAAGGGAATACCGATGCTGCCTCAAGGCAGCACCGTGAGAGTACCAATGCTGCCTTAAGGCAGCACCATGGGAATACCAATGCTGCGTTGAGGCAGCTGATTTATATTATTAAATATTTTATATTATTTCAGTAAATAATGGACAGATTTCTTTTAAAATTCAGTATATATAGAAAATAATATTATACTAATGATTATTATTAACACACTGATAAACCGCGGGGGAGGAGGACTTCCTTTTTTATTTTCTATCGAGACATGTAAACGCCGGGCGTTTACATGTCGCACAGAGGATATTTCCTATTGTATACGCCTGGTGTGAAATACAGCCAAGTTGCGTCCGTATTTAAAAGGAAACAGTCTTGTAGACGCCTCATACGCTGGTACGGATTACAGGCGTTTACAAATGAAAACAAGTCGATTTACAGCCGCTACGTGCGATGCCGCCATGCCGCATATATGAATAAAGGCGTTAGTTTCTTGCAGTGTTCTCTTTCTGAATTATTTCTATTTTCGTTCAGAATCTTACAGAGACAGACCGACTTAAACATTCCTTCTTCATGTCTTTTCTGTAGTCTAAAGGTAGGAAACCCTAAGCTTAAGAGTTTAAATCCCCTCAATCCAGTGCTTTTTTCTTTTTTGAAAGTAATAAATATTCTTTGAACAAATAATGTCAGTTCTTCCACACTAGAATAATCTCTATTTCTCCTTTTAAATTGCTTATATTCCCGCTTTTGAGTCTTACAAAATTTATCCACTGGAATGACAGACCTATTGCATTGAGTTATCATTGACTATGAATCAAATTGGATTTGAGCATTCATTTAAGCCCTTTCTCATGCACCAGTTACAGTAGACCACTGCCTAATGGCAACCTGGGTTGCAGAACATTGTTAACTGATACCTTTCCTCAGAACAGTTCTTTCTAATAAATAGGCAAGTGCCTCCCCCTCCCCTATGTAGGCAGACACTTTGGCCCCAATTGGAGGGTGTATGTTTACAAGGGGTTCTACTCTACTTCACATTCTGGGGCATGCAGTATAAACTGTGTACCACTGCACGAAACTTACCGCTTTACATATGTATGCGAAACGCGTCTAACAGTAGGATTTTGCGTCTAGAAGTTAGACCTGTTATCCGTCTCGTAGACGCCTTATCTAGTGGCGTATATACATGTCCATGGTGCGGTCTCATATACGTCATATATATACGCCTGATTCCGTTGTGTATACACCAACATCCAATAGTTCCGATCTTTGCAACTTGGGGACACTACTGGTAGCATATTCATGCTAAATAAGTCTGTATTATATGAAAAATACAATCTTATATTACCAATTTATTTTATAAACCTTTATAAAACCTGATTGAATATAAATTGATTAAATACATATAATAAACCCTGCATTCTTGGTTTTTTTACCGTTTTTCTAATAGATGTTGCTTTGAAAACACCATCCTTCTGTCATATTCTGGGTATTCCCATATAAAAGCCTTTAAGAGGTTAACACCATAGACATTGAGTCCCCAAGAACGGGCGGCGGGCAGCGGCGGGCACCGGAGGGCGGCGAGGGGTGGGGGAGGGTATCTCACTGAGGCAACCTGTACAAACGCGGGTGGCGGCGGGCGGCGGGCGGTGGGCGGCGGGCAGCGGGGGGCTTCTCACTGAGGCTGGCTGGGGACGGGGCGGGGTGGTGGGGGGGGGCATCCTACCAACGCCGAGCGGTCGCTAATCCATCTACACACAGTGCAGGGAGGTGGGGGTTGTGTACCAGGGCTTTACTGTGGGTAGAATGAGTGTAGGGTGGTGGGGTGGTGGGGTGTCGGGGGGGCGGTAGAGGGTGGGGTTGGGAGGTCGCGGGTGGTGGGTCAGTGTTGGTGCAACCTCTACCAACACCCACAGGACGGGGCGGGCTGCGGGTCGCAATTTTGTTTTTTTTTGGTATCATATATACGCCTGGCGTATATATATGTTGCGCAGAGTATATTTTATCTTAAATACGCCAGGCGTGAAAGACAGCCAAGTCGCGCGCGTCTACATATGGAAACTACCTCGTAGACGCCCGGAACGCAGACGCGTATAAGAGGTGTATACAAGTATAAACAAGCCACGATACAGCCGATACGTGCGTTATCGCAATGGCGTATATATATATATGTAAATTAGTGGTTTTCGTGCAGTGTACAGCACACGTGTGCAGTAATCATAGCTTACTGCAGGGCTTGGGCAGAAATAGATATCAACACATGGTCAACATGTGATGTCTTAGAATGGAGACATTAGTATTTTGACAGCCTTCTACATCTATTCAGGGTAAAATACCTGTATTCTAGGGTGTATAATGAAGGCAGGAAAGCTTCAGTTTATGCATAGTTATAACAGTAAGTCGGCAGTAATTCTCTTCTGTTATCAGTATACACAACATAAACCCATCCAGAACTCGTCTTTGTTTACAAAGTCATTGAATTAGGTTCAGGAAGTAATGAAAGTTCTACTGCACTAGTCACTTCATAGAATAATCTCTTAGAATCAGGCAAGATAGTTTCAGGCTGTGTATACTGATATCATAATGCAGTCAAAAATTCTGTTCTGTTGCCAGTATGCACAAGCTGAAGTGATCTTGTCATATTCCTTTATCACAACTTTATCACAGTACAGCACTGACAATGTTTGGAAATGACCAAAAGTATGGTTATCTTATCACTCATCTTATCCCTTGGCTCTATTGGTATAGTCTAAGCACAGCACTGACACTGGGTGGATATGAACAGAACTAGCATTTTCATTACAGTGCCTGCCACCTGGTGTATTGTGAGGAACTAGATGTGTCCATGCATTCAGGAATCCCTGAAACGTTCACTCTACAAGTCAGTTTAAGTAGTCTAGAAGTAGAGTGTCTGCAAGAGAAACCTTAAGCTGAGAGTTCAATTCCCCTCCATGCAGAACCTTTCTTTTTCTTTCCTCAGTCATAAAGATTCTTTTAGGAACCAATTTTAGTTCCACTACACCAGTCACTCTATAATTTCTATTGTAAGTTGCCATTTTTCCTCTTTCTGAATTGTTTCTATTTAAATTCAGAATCTTAAAGAGACAGACCAACTTAGCCCTTTCACATAAACCTAATATAATCCAGCATAGATTTTAAATTTGTTTACCTATTTTGTACTGCACCTTTCTGCACTGGCGTTTTTCCTTTTTATTTAACCCTTTCCTTACCAATGCTGCCTTAAGGCAGCACCAAGGGAATACCGATGCTGCCTCAAAGTTGCACCGTGAGAGTACCAATGCTGCCTTAAGGCAGCACCATGGGAATACCAATGCTGCGTTGAGGCAGCTGATTTATATTATTAAATATTTTATATTATTTCAGTAAATAATGGACAGATTTCTTTTAAAATTCAGTATATATAGAAAATAATATTATACTTATGATTAGAGTCGAATTCAGATGAATTGCTTACTATGGAGATGTTGATACTTGATTATATAAAGCATAAGTCTTAGCTTTAGGCGAACTATAAGACAGAGTGCGGTTGGCGCCACCTGTCAGGCATATCACATTTTCATGATTTCTCCATAATTTATTGATTCTAAATACAAAACAACTCCCCAGATGTGTTCTCCATGTTTTTTTTATAATTATTAATGTAAAAAAAACATAATGTCATCGCGATGAAAAAAAAGATACACATCTTTGTAGGTGCAGTGCTATATTTGGCCTATGTACAGGCTTTTGTCAATGGAGCAAAAAAGAGTATCAAATTCTTCCTCCAATTGGGAATATTAATATAAGTATCAAATATTGATCAAATTCATAATAAATGGTATGAAAATAAAGCCTGAAGTCTCTTCGTTTTTTCGGTATCATTAAAATTATCTAATTATCTCCCTAAGTTATCTAAATTGGCTAATTTGTGAAGCACCCCTCTGCTCTTTGAGTCATTTTCTATGGCTTGCAGAATAGGCCGGTATTTAGACGTCTGTACAACGTGCGACGTGCGGTACTAGCGGGATAGTTCACTGCGTGCTATGCTAGGCGCGGTAAGGAAAGGGTTAAAAAGGCGCCATGGTCCCGATACACCCCAATATAGCTCTAGTTGCAACCAGCGTAATCAACCATTTTTCTTTTATAATTCCAGAAATAATGCATATTTATGATTGATAATTTATCTGTAGATACAAAATATAGTATATGATATTTCATAATGCTATTTAATGAAAAAATTAGTTCCAATTTAAAGTATGAAATGATCAATTTGAGACCTTTATCTATTATCAAATTTCACCATAATTGCGGAGCAGCATTATCATTATATATTCCAGATATTCTGAAAATTTCATAATTTTCAGAATGGTGACATTGAATATTTCATATGATTTCCCATTCAAAGTGTCACTGATATCTTCTGACACGCACCGATGAGCAAAGACGGGCCATTTTCAATTTCAGACCATGAAAATTAATTATCTTTAAAATGTGATAAATCATTTTAAAGCCAATTCCGCCTACTCATATTTAGTTAGGTACAGTGCAGTTTCTACTATCATATTCCATATCATCCCACATTTTTAACAGCAAAAAAATAATAATTGAGGGGGCTTGGTGTCGTCATCTACAGCTTACAAAGACACCGCTTACAACGACCCATTCAATAATGATTCATACAATAATTTTGTCACACAAAACATCCCAGCAGCATTTGCAGTCACTAAGAATTGAATACTGTCAATTCTTGCCTCTCATATAACTCATCGTGGTGGCCCAGTGGTTAGGGCAGTTGACTTGTAGTCAGAGGTTGTTTGTCTGCATGGGTACGAATCCCAGTAGCAGCCTTACATGATGGTTTAAGTTGGTCACTCCCGTCACTCCCGTCACTCCCGTCACTCCCGTCACTCCCGTCACTCCCGTCACTCCCGTCACTCCCGTCACTCCCGTCACTCCCGTCACTCCCGTCACTCCCGTCACTCCCGTCACTCCCGTCACTCCCGTCACTCCCGTCACTCCCGTCACTCCCGTCACTCCCGTCACTCCCGTCACTCCCGTCACTCCCGTCACTCCCGTCACTCCCGTCACTCCCGTCACTCCCGTCACTCCCGTCACTCCCGTCACTCCCGTCACTCCCGTCACTCCCGTCACTCCCGTCACTCCCGTCACTCCCGTCACTCCCGTCACTCCCGTCACTCCCGTCACTCCCGTCACTCCCGTCAATTGTTTATAAAAAAACGTGGGAATTTTTTCCGAACAATGTAAGTGATTTTCCTCTGCATGGAGTCAAAGTCTATTTTTGTGTAACCGGCCTATTTAAAAAGGGAAAATAAAAAACTATAGCAGAGTCCAGGGATCGAACCCCAGACCTTCAGATTAAAAAGCAGCACCATAACCACTACACCACCAACTACTTAAAGATTGCCTTGAGCAATTACAGAATATATAGTTAAAGTATCGTGCCGGCACCGGTTTTCAGTATGCACAAGCTGAAGTCATCTTGTCATATTCCTTTATCACAACTTTATCACAGTACAGCACTGACACTGTTTGGAAATGACCAAAAGTATGGTTATCTTATCCCTAATCGTATAATTGCTATTGTAAGTTGTCATTTTTTCCACTGCACGAAACTAACCACTTTACATATATATGCGAACGGCATATACCGGTATGCATTTCAGTATACAAGGTGGTCCTATTGCCCGTGTGTAAACGCCTTATCTATTGTAGTATATACATGTCAATGGTGCGGTCATATATACATCATATAGACGCCTGATTCTGTCATATTTAAGCCTCTATCAAATAGTTCCGATGTCTGCCACTTGGGGACACCACTGGTAGCATATTTCATTTACCATTAGTCATTAAGTCCTTGGTATATGGGAAATCCAATGTTATATTATCAATTTTGATTATAAAATTGTTCTAAAACCCTATTTATTATCTTTTTATCAAATACATAGAATAAACCAAGCGTTTTGTTGTTGTTTTAAACGTTTTTAAAGTTTTTCAAAACACCACTCTTCTGATGTCATACTTTGGGTACTGTATATATAACACAAGGTCTGGTTAGATATCAACCTACCCCCCCAAGCCGCCACACATCTGCTGCCGACGCTGCTTTGACACCCAAAGCCATGGACCGCCCGCCCAGAAACAATAGGGGAACAGGGCTTCACTGAGAGCTCCCACCTAAAGGGCGAAAGCAACACACTGATAAACCGCGGGGGAGGAGGACTTCCTTTTTTATTTTCTATCGAGACATGTAAATGCCTCCCCCTCCCCTATGTAGGCAGACACTTTGGCCCCAATTGGAGGGTGTATGTTTACAAGGGGTTCTACTCTACTTCACATTCTGGGGCATGCAGTATAAACTGTGTACCACTGCACGAAACTTACCGCTTTACATATGTATGCGAAACGCGTCTAACAGTAGGATTTTGCGTCTAGAAGTTAGACCTGTTATCCGTCTCGTAGACGCCTTATCTAGTGGCGTATATACATGTCCATGGTGCGGTCTCATATACGTCATATATATACGCCTGATTCCGTTGTGTATACACCAACATCCAATAGTTCCGATCTTTGCAACTTGGGGACACTACTGGTAGCATATTCATGCTAAATAAGTCTGTATTATATGAAAAATACAATCTTATATTACCAATTTATTTTATAAACCTTTATAAAACCTGATTGAATATAAATTGATTAAATACATATAATAAACCCTGCATTCTTGGTTTTTTTACCGTTTTTCTAATAGATGTTGCTTTGAAAACACCATCCTTCTGTCATATTCTGGGTATTCCCATATAAAAGCCTTTAAGAGGTTAACACCATAGACATTGAGTCCCCAAGAACGGGCGGCGGGCAGCGGCGGGCACCGGAGGGCGGCGAGGGGTGGGGGAGGGTATCTCACTGAGGCAACCTGTACAAACGCGGGTGGCGGCGGGCGGCGGGCGGTGGGCGGCGGGCAGCGGGGGGCTTCTCACTGAGGCTGGCTGGGGACGGGGCGGGGTGGTGGGGGGGGGGCATCCTACCAACGCCGAGCGGTCGCTAATCCATCTACACACAGTGCAGGGAGGTGGGGGTTGTGTACCAGGGCTTTACTGTGGGTAGAATGAGTGTAGGGTGGTGGGGTGGTGGGGTGTCGGGGGGGCGGTAGAGGGTGGGGTTGGGAGGTCGCGGGTGGTGGGTCAGTGTTGGTGCAACCTCTACCAACACCCACAGGACGGGGCGGGCTGCGGGTCGCAATTTTGTTTTTTTTTGGTATCATATATACGCCTGGCGTATATATATGTTGCGCAGAGTATATTTTATCTTAAATACGCCAGGCGTGAAAGACAGCCAAGTCGCGCGCGTCTACATATGGAAACTACCTCGTAGACGCCCGGAACGCAGACGCGTATAAGAGGTGTATACAAGTATAAACAAGCCACGATACAGCCGATACGTGCGTTATCGCAATGGCGTATATATATATATGTAAATTAGTGGTTTTCGTGCAGTGTACAGCACACGTGTGCAGTAATCATAGCTTACTGCAGGGCTTGGGCAGAAATAGATATCAACACATGGTCAACATGTGATGTCTTAGAATGGAGACATTAGTATTTTGACAGCCTTCTACATCTATTCAGGGTAAAAATACCTGTATTCTAGGGTGTATAATGAAGGCAGGAAAGCTTCAGTTTATGCATAGTTATAACAGTAAGTCGGCAGTAATTCTCTTCTGTTATCAGTATACACAACATAAACCCATCCAGAACTCGTCTTTGTTTACAAAGTCATTGAATTAGGTTCAGGAAGTAATGAAAGTTCTACTGCACTAGTCACTTCATAGAATAATCTCTTAGAATCAGGCAAGATAGTTTCAGGCTGTGTATACTGATATCATAATGCAGTCAAAAATTCTGTTCTGTTGCCAGTATGCACAAGCTGAAGTGATCTTGTCATATTCCTTTATCACAACTTTATCACAGTACAGCACTGACAATGTTTGGAAATGACCAAAAGTATGGTTATCTTATCACTCATCTTATCCCTTGGCTCTATTGGTATAGTCTAAGCACAGCACTGACACTGGGTGGATATGAACAGAACTAGCATTTTCATTACAGTGCCTGCCACCTGGTGTATTGTGAGGAACTAGATGTGTCCATGCATTCAGGAATCCCTGAAACGTTCACTCTACAAGTCAGTTTAAGTAGTCTAGAAGTAGAGTGTCTGCAAGAGAAACCTTAAGCTGAGAGTTCAATTCCCCTCCATGCAGAACCTTTCTTTTTCTTTCCTCAGTCATAAAGATTCTTTTAGGAACCAATTTTAGTTCCACTACACCAGTCACTCTATAATTTCTATTGTAAGTTGCCATTTTTCCTCTTTCTGAATTGTTTCTATTTAAATTCAGAATCTTAAAGAGACAGACCAACTTAGCCCTTTCACATAAACCTAATATAATCCAGCATAGATTTTAAATTTGTTTACCTATTTTGTACTGCACCTTTCTGCACTGGCGTTTTTCCTTTTTATTTAACCCTTTCCTTACCAATGCTGCCTTAAGGCAGCACCAAGGGAATACCGATGCTGCCTCAAAGTTGCACCGTGAGAGTACCAATGCTGCCTTAAGGCAGCACCATGGGAATACCAATGCTGCGTTGAGGCAGCTGATTTATATTATTAAATATTTTATATTATTTCAGTAAATAATGGACAGATTTCTTTTAAAATTCAGTATATATAGAAAATAATATTATACTTATGATTAGAGTCGAATTCAGATGAATTGCTTACTATGGAGATGTTGATACTTGATTATATAAAGCATAAGTCTTAGCTTTAGGCGAACTATAAGACAGAGTGCGGTTGGCGCCACCTGTCAGGCATATCACATTTTCATGATTTCTCCATAATTTATTGATTCTAAATACAAAACAACTCCCCAGATGTGTTCTCCATGTTTTTTTTATAATTATTAATGTAAAAAAAACATAATGTCATCGCGATGAAAAAAAAGATACACATCTTTGTAGGTGCAGTGCTATATTTGGCCTATGTACAGGCTTTTGTCAATGGAGCAAAAAAGAGTATCAAATTCTTCCTCCAATTGGGAATATTAATATAAGTATCAAATATTGATCAAATTCATAATAAATGGTATGAAAATAAAGCCTGAAGTCTCTTCGTTTTTTCGGTATCATTAAAATTATCTAATTATCTCCCTAAGTTATCTAAATTGGCTAATTTGTGAAGCACCCCTCTGCTCTTTGAGTCATTTTCTATGGCTTGCAGAATAGGCCGGTATTTAGACGTCTGTACAACGTGCGACGTGCGGTACTAGCGGGATAGTTCACTGCGTGCTATGCTAGGCGCGGTAAGGAAAGGGTTAAAAAGGCGCCATGGTCCCGATACACCCCAATATAGCTCTAGTTGCAACCAGCGTAATCAACCATTTTTCTTTTATAATTCCAGAAATAATGCATATTTATGATTGATAATTTATCTGTAGATACAAAATATAGTATATGATATTTCATAATGCTATTTAATGAAAAAATTAGTTCCAATTTAAAGTATGAAATGATCAATTTGAGACCTTTATCTATTATCAAATTTCACCATAATTGCGGAGCAGCATTATCATTATATATTCCAGATATTCTGAAAATTTCATAATTTTCAGAATGGTGACATTGAATATTTCATATGATTTCCCATTCAAAGTGTCACTGATATCTTCTGACACGCACCGATGAGCAAAGACGGGCCATTTTCAATTTCAGACCATGAAAATTAATTATCTTTAAAATGTGATAAATCATTTTAAAGCCAATTCCGCCTACTCATATTTAGTTAGGTACAGTGCAGTTTCTACTATCATATTCCATATCATCCCACATTTTTAACAGCAAAAAAATAATAATTGAGGGGGCTTGGTGTCGTCATCTACAGCTTACAAAGACACCGCTTACAACGACCCATTCAATAATGATTCATACAATAATTTTGTCACACAAAACATCCCAGCAGCATTTGCAGTCACTAAGAATTGAATACTGTCAATTCTTGCCTCTCATATAACTCATCGTGGTGGCCCAGTGGTTAGGGCAGTTGACTTGTAGTCAGAGGTTGTTTGTCTGCATGGGTACGAATCCCAGTAGCAGCCTAACATGATGGTTTAAGTTGGTCACTCCCGTCCCTCCCGTCCCTCCCGTCCCTCCCGTCCCTCCCGTCCCTCCCGTCCCTCCCGTCCCTCCCGTCCCTCCCGTCCCTCCCGTCCCTCCCGTCCCTCCCGTCCCTCCCGTCCCTCCCGTCCCTCCCGTCCCTCCCGTCCCTCCCGTCCCTCCCGTCCCTCCCGTCCCTCCCGTCCCTCCCGTCCCTCCCGTCCCTCCCGTCCCTCCCGTCCCTCCCGTCCCTCCCGTCCCTCCCGTCCCTCCCGTCCCTCCCGTCCCTCCCGTCCCTCCCGTCCCTCCCGTCCCTCCCGTCCCTCCCGTCCCTCCCGTCCCTCCCGTCCCTCCCGTCCCTCCCGTCCCTCCCGTCCCTCCCGTCCCTCCCGTCCCTCCCGTCCCTCCCGTCCCTCCCGTCCCTCCCGTCCCTCCCGTCCCTCCCGTCCCTCCCGTCCCTCCCGTCCCTCCCGTCCCTCCCGTCCCTCCCGTCCCTCCCGTCCCTCCCGTCCCTCCCGTCCCTCCCGTCCCTCCCGTCCCTCCCGTCCCTCCCGTCCCTCCCGTCCCTCCCGTCCCTCCCGTCCCTCCCGTCCCTCCCGTCCCTCCCGTCCCTCCCGTCCCTCCCGTCCCTCCCGTCCCTCCCGTCCCTCCCGTCCCTCCCGTCCCTCCCGTCCCTCCCGTCCCTCCCGTCCCTCCCGTCCCTCCCGTCCCTCCCGTCCCTCCCGTCCCTCCCGTCCCTCCCGTCCCTCCCGTCCCTCCCGTCCCTCCCGTCCCTCCCGTCCCTCCCGTCACTTGTTTATAAAAAAACGTGGGAATTTTTTCCGAACAATGTAAGTGATTTTCCTCATTTTCCTCTGCATGGAGTCAAAGTCTATTTTTGTGTAACCGGCCTATTTAAAAAGGGAAAATAAAAAACTATAGCAGAGTCCAGGGATCGAACCCCAGACCTTCAGATTAAAAAGCAGCACCATAACCACTACACCACCAACTACTTAAAGATTGCCTTGAGCAATTACAGAATATATAGTTAAAGTATCGTGCCGGCACCGGTTTTCAGTATGCACAAGCTGAAGTCATCTTGTCATATTCCTTTATCACAACTTTATCACAGTACAGCACTGACACTGTTTGGAAATGACCAAAAGTATGGTTATCTTATCCCTAATCGTATAATTGCTATTGTAAGTTGTCATTTTTTCCACTGCACGAAACTAACCACTTTACATATATATGCGAACGGCATATACCGGTATGCATTTCAGTATACAAGGTGGTCCTATTGCCCGTGTGTAAACGCCTTATCTATTGTAGTATATACATGTCAATGGTGCGGTCATATATACATCATATAGACGCCTGATTCTGTCATATTTAAGCCTCTATCAAATAGTTCCGATGTCTGCCACTTGGGGACACCACTGGTAGCATATTTCATTTACCATTAGTCATTAAGTCCTTGGTATATGGGAAATCCAATGTTATATTATCAATTTTGATTATAAAATTGTTCTAAAACCCTATTTATTATCTTTTTATCAAATACATAGAATAAACCAAGCGTTTTGTTGTTGTTTTAAACGTTTTTAAAGTTTTTCAAAACACCACTCTTCTGATGTCATACTTTGGGTACTGTATATATAACACAAGGTCTGGTTAGATATCAACCTACCCCCCCAAGCCGCCACACATCTGCTGCCGACGCTGCTTTGACACCCAAAGCCATGGACCGCCCGCCCAGAAACAATAGGGGAACAGGGCTTCACTGAGAGCTCCCACCTAAAGGGCGAAAGCAACACACTGATAAACCGCGGGGGAGGAGGACTTCCTTTTTTATTTTCTATCGAGACATGTAAATGCCTCCCCCTCCCCTATGTAGGCAGACACTTTGGCCCCAATTGGAGGGTGTATGTTTACAAGGGGTTCTACTCTACTTCACATTCTGGGGCATGCAGTATAAACTGTGTACCACTGCACGAAACTTACCGCTTTACATATGTATGCGAAACGCGTCTAACAGTAGGATTTTGCGTCTAGAAGTTAGACCTGTTATCCGTCTCGTAGACGCCTTATCTAGTGGCGTATATACATGTCCATGGTGCGGTCTCATATACGTCATATATATACGCCTGATTCCGTTGTGTATACACCAACATCCAATAGTTCCGATCTTTGCAACTTGGGGACACTACTGGTAGCATATTCATGCTAAATAAGTCTGTATTATATGAAAAATACAATCTTATATTACCAATTTATTTTATAAACCTTTATAAAACCTGATTGAATATAAATTGATTAAATACATATAATAAACCCTGCATTCTTGGTTTTTTTACCGTTTTTCTAATAGATGTTGCTTTGAAAACACCATCCTTCTGTCATATTCTGGGTATTCCCATATAAAAGCCTTTAAGAGGTTAACACCATAGACATTGAGTCCCCAAGAACGGGCGGCGGGCAGCGGCGGGCACCGGAGGGCGGCGAGGGGTGGGGGAGGGTATCTCACTGAGGCAACCTGTACAAACGCGGGTGGCGGCGGGCGGCGGGCGGTGGGCGGCGGGCAGCGGGGGGCTTCTCACTGAGGCTGGCTGGGGACGGGGCGGGGTGGTGGGGGGGGGCATCCTACCAACGCCGAGCGGTCGCTAATCCATCTACACACAGTGCAGGGAGGTGGGGGTTGTGTACCAGGGCTTTACTGTGGGTAGAATGAGTGTAGGGTGGTGGGGTGGTGGGGTGTCGGGGGGGCGGTAGAGGGTGGGGTTGGGAGGTCGCGGGTGGTGGGTCAGTGTTGGTGCAACCTCTACCAACACCCACAGGACGGGGCGGGCTGCGGGTCGCAATTTTGTTTTTTTTTGGTATCATATATACGCCTGGCGTATATATATGTTGCGCAGAGTATATTTTATCTTAAATACGCCAGGCGTGAAAGACAGCCAAGTCGCGCGCGTCTACATATGGAAACTACCTCGTAGACGCCCGGAACGCAGACGCGTATAAGAGGTGTATACAAGTATAAACAAGCCACGATACAGCCGATACGTGCGTTATCGCAATGGCGTATATATATATATGTAAATTAGTGGTTTTCGTGCAGTGTACAGCACACGTGTGCAGTAATCATAGCTTACTGCAGGGCTTGGGCAGAAATAGATATCAACACATGGTCAACATGTGATGTCTTAGAATGGAGACATTAGTATTTTGACAGCCTTCTACATCTATTCAGGGTAAAATACCTGTATTCTAGGGTGTATAATGAAGGCAGGAAAGCTTCAGTTTATGCATAGTTATAACAGTAAGTCGGCAGTAATTCTCTTCTGTTATCAGTATACACAACATAAACCCATCCAGAACTCGTCTTTGTTTACAAAGTCATTGAATTAGGTTCAGGAAGTAATGAAAGTTCTACTGCACTAGTCACTTCATAGAATAATCTCTTAGAATCAGGCAAGATAGTTTCAGGCTGTGTATACTGATATCATAATGCAGTCAAAAATTCTGTTCTGTTGCCAGTATGCACAAGCTGAAGTGATCTTGTCATATTCCTTTATCACAACTTTATCACAGTACAGCACTGACAATGTTTGGAAATGACCAAAAGTATGGTTATCTTATCACTCATCTTATCCCTTGGCTCTATTGGTATAGTCTAAGCACAGCACTGACACTGGGTGGATATGAACAGAACTAGCATTTTCATTACAGTGCCTGCCACCTGGTGTATTGTGAGGAACTAGATGTGTCCATGCATTCAGGAATCCCTGAAACGTTCACTCTACAAGTCAGTTTAAGTAGTCTAGAAGTAGAGTGTCTGCAAGAGAAACCTTAAGCTGAGAGTTCAATTCCCCTCCATGCAGAACCTTTCTTTTTCTTTCCTCAGTCATAAAGATTCTTTTAGGAACCAATTTTAGTTCCACTACACCAGTCACTCTATAATTTCTATTGTAAGTTGCCATTTTTCCTCTTTCTGAATTGTTTCTATTTAAATTCAGAATCTTAAAGAGACAGACCAACTTAGCCCTTTCACATAAACCTAATATAATCCAGCATAGATTTTAAATTTGTTTACCTATTTTGTACTGCACCTTTCTGCACTGGCGTTTTTCCTTTTTATTTAACCCTTTCCTTACCAATGCTGCCTTAAGGCAGCACCAAGGGAATACCGATGCTGCCTCAAAGTTGCACCGTGAGAGTACCAATGCTGCCTTAAGGCAGCACCATGGGAATACCAATGCTGCGTTGAGGCAGCTGATTTATATTATTAAATATTTTATATTATTTCAGTAAATAATGGACAGATTTCTTTTAAAATTCAGTATATATAGAAAATAATATTATACTTATGATTAGAGTCGAATTCAGATGAATTGCTTACTATGGAGATGTTGATACTTGATTATATAAAGCATAAGTCTTAGCTTTAGGCGAACTATAAGACAGAGTGCGGTTGGCGCCACCTGTCAGGCATATCACATTTTCATGATTTCTCCATAATTTATTGATTCTAAATACAAAACAACTCCCCAGATGTGTTCTCCATGTTTTTTTTATAATTATTAATGTAAAAAAAACATAATGTCATCGCGATGAAAAAAAAGATACACATCTTTGTAGGTGCAGTGCTATATTTGGCCTATGTACAGGCTTTTGTCAATGGAGCAAAAAAGAGTATCAAATTCTTCCTCCAATTGGGAATATTAATATAAGTATCAAATATTGATCAAATTCATAATAAATGGTATGAAAATAAAGCCTGAAGTCTCTTCGTTTTTTCGGTATCATTAAAATTATCTAATTATCTCCCTAAGTTATCTAAATTGGCTAATTTGTGAAGCACCCCTCTGCTCTTTGAGTCATTTTCTATGGCTTGCAGAATAGGCCGGTATTTAGACGTCTGTACAACGTGCGACGTGCGGTACTAGCGGGATAGTTCACTGCGTGCTATGCTAGGCGCGGTAAGGAAAGGGTTAAAAAGGCGCCATGGTCCCGATACACCCCAATATAGCTCTAGTTGCAACCAGCGTAATCAACCATTTTTCTTTTATAATTCCAGAAATAATGCATATTTATGATTGATAATTTATCTGTAGATACAAAATATAGTATATGATATTTCATAATGCTATTTAATGAAAAAATTAGTTCCAATTTAAAGTATGAAATGATCAATTTGAGACCTTTATCTATTATCAAATTTCACCATAATTGCGGAGCAGCATTATCATTATATATTCCAGATATTCTGAAAATTTCATAATTTTCAGAATGGTGACATTGAATATTTCATATGATTTCCCATTCAAAGTGTCACTGATATCTTCTGACACGCACCGATGAGCAAAGACGGGCCATTTTCAATTTCAGACCATGAAAATTAATTATCTTTAAAATGTGATAAATCATTTTAAAGCCAATTCCGCCTACTCATATTTAGTTAGGTACAGTGCAGTTTCTACTATCATATTCCATATCATCCCACATTTTTAACAGCAAAAAAATAATAATTGAGGGGGCTTGGTGTCGTCATCTACAGCTTACAAAGACACCGCTTACAACGACCCATTCAATAATGATTCATACAATAATTTTGTCACACAAAACATCCCAGCAGCATTTGCAGTCACTAAGAATTGAATACTGTCAATTCTTGCCTCTCATATAACTCATCGTGGTGGCCCAGTGGTTAGGGCAGTTGACTTGTAGTCAGAGGTTGTTTGTCTGCATGGGTACGAATCCCAGTAGCAGCCTAACATGATGGTTTAAGTTGGTCACTCCCGTCACTCCCGTCACTCCCGTCACTCCCGTCACTCCCGTCACTCCCGTCACTCCCGTCACTCCCGTCACTCCCGTCACTCCCGTCACTCCCGTCACTCCCGTCACTCCCGTCACTCCCGTCACTCCCGTCACTCCCGTCACTCCCGTCACTCCCGTCACTCCCGTCACTCCCGTCACTCCCGTCACTCCCGTCACTCCCGTCACTCCCGTCACTCCCGTCACTCCCGTCACTCCCGTCACTCCCGTCACTCCCGTCACTCCCGTCACTCCCGTCACTCCCGTCACTCCCGTCACTCCCGTCACTCCCGTCACTCCCGTCACTCCCGTCACTCCCGTCACTCCCGTCACTCCCGTCACTCCCGTCACTCCCGTCACTCCCGTCACTCCCGTCACTCCCGTCACTCCCGTCACTCCCGTCACTCCCGTCACTCCCGTCACTCCCGTCACTCCCGTCACTCCCGTCACTCCCGTCACTCCCGTCACTCCCGTCACTCCCGTCACTCCCGTCAATTGTTTATAAAAAAACGTGGGAATTTTTTCCGAACAATGTAAGTGATTTTCCTCTGCATGGAGTCAAAGTCTATTTTTGTGTAACCGGCCTATTTAAAAAGGGAAAATAAAAAACTATAGCAGAGTCCAGGGATCGAACCCCAGACCTTCAGATTAAAAAGCAGCACCATAACCACTACACCACCAACTACTTAAAGATTGCCTTGAGCAATTACAGAATATATAGTTAAAGTATCGTGCCGGCACCGGTTTTCAGTATGCACAAGCTGAAGTCATCTTGTCATATTCCTTTATCACAACTTTATCACAGTACAGCACTGACACTGTTTGGAAATGACCAAAAGTATGGTTATCTTATCCCTAATCGTATAATTGCTATTGTAAGTTGTCATTTTTTCCACTGCACGAAACTAACCACTTTACATATATATGCGAACGGCATATACCGGTATGCATTTCAGTATACAAGGTGGTCCTATTGCCCGTGTGTAAACGCCTTATCTATTGTAGTATATACATGTCAATGGTGCGGTCATATATACATCATATAGACGCCTGATTCTGTCATATTTAAGCCTCTATCAAATAGTCCCGATGTCTGCCACTTGGGGACACCACTGGTAGCATATTTCATTTACCATTAGTCATTAAGTCCTTGGTATATGGGAAATCCAATGTTATATTATCAATTTTGATTATAAAATTGTTCTAAAACCCTATTTATTATCTTTTTATCAAATACATAGAATAAACCAAGCGTTTTGTTGTTGTTTTAAACGTTTTTAAAGTTTTTCAAAACACCACTCTTCTGATGTCATACTTTGGGTACTGTATATATAACACAAGGTCTGGTTAGATATCAACCTACCCCCCCAAGCCGCCACACATCTGCTGCCGACGCTGCTTTGACACCCAAAGCCATGGACCGCCCGCCCAGAAACAATAGGGGAACAGGGCTTCACTGAGAGCTCCCACCTAAAGGGCGAAAGCAACACACTGATAAACCGCGGGGGAGGAGGACTTCCTTTTTTATTTTCTATCGAGACATGTAAATGCCTCCCCCTCCCCTATGTAGGCAGACACTTTGGCCCCAATTGGAGGGTGTATGTTTACAAGGGGTTCTACTCTACTTCACATTCTGGGGCATGCAGTATAAACTGTGTACCACTGCACGAAACTTACCGCTTTACATATGTATGCGAAACGCGTCTAACAGTAGGATTTTGCGTCTAGAAGTTAGACCTGTTATCCGTCTCGTAGACGCCTTATCTAGTGGCGTATATACATGTCCATGGTGCGGTCTCATATACGTCATATATATACGCCTGATTCCGTTGTGTATACACCAACATCCAATAGTTCCGATCTTTGCAACTTGGGGACACTACTGGTAGCATATTCATGCTAAATAAGTCTGTATTATATGAAAAATACAATCTTATATTACCAATTTATTTTATAAACCTTTATAAAACCTGATTGAATATAAATTGATTAAATACATATAATAAACCCTGCATTCTTGGTTTTTTTACCGTTTTTCTAATAGATGTTGCTTTGAAAACACCATCCTTCTGTCATATTCTGGGTATTCCCATATAAAAGCCTTTAAGAGGTTAACACCATAGACATTGAGTCCCCAAGAACGGGCGGCGGGCAGCGGCGGGCACCGGAGGGCGGCGAGGGGTGGGGGAGGGTATCTCACTGAGGCAACCTGTACAAACGCGGGTGGCGGCGGGCGGCGGGCGGTGGGCGGCGGGCAGCGGGGGGCTTCTCACTGAGGCTGGCTGGGGACGGGGCGGGGTGGTGGGGGGGGGCATCCTACCAACGCCGAGCGGTCGCTAATCCATCTACACACAGTGCAGGGAGGTGGGGGTTGTGTACCAGGGCTTTACTGTGGGTAGAATGAGTGTAGGGTGGTGGGGTGGTGGGGTGTCGGGGGGGCGGTAGAGGGTGGGGTTGGGAGGTCGCGGGTGGTGGGTCAGTGTTGGTGCAACCTCTACCAACACCCACAGGACGGGGCGGGCTGCGGGTCGCAATTTTGTTTTTTTTTGGTATCATATATACGCCTGGCGTATATATATGTTGCGCAGAGTATATTTTATCTTAAATACGCCAGGCGTGAAAGACAGCCAAGTCGCGCGCGTCTACATATGGAAACTACCTCGTAGACGCCCGGAACGCAGACGCGTATAAGAGGTGTATACAAGTATAAACAAGCCACGATACAGCCGATACGTGCGTTATCGCAATGGCGTATATATATATATGTAAATTAGTGGTTTTCGTGCAGTGTACAGCACACGTGTGCAGTAATCATAGCTTACTGCAGGGCTTGGGCAGAAATAGATATCAACACATGGTCAACATGTGATGTCTTAGAATGGAGACATTAGTATTTTGACAGCCTTCTACATCTATTCAGGGTAAAATACCTGTATTCTAGGGTGTATAATGAAGGCAGGAAAGCTTCAGTTTATGCATAGTTATAACAGTAAGTCGGCAGTAATTCTCTTCTGTTATCAGTATACACAACATAAACCCATCCAGAACTTGTCTTTGTTTACAAAGTCATTGAATTAGGTTCAGGAAGTAATGAAAGTTCTACTGCACTAGTCACTTCATAGAATAATCTCTTAGAATCAGGCAAGATAGTTTCAGGCTGTGTATACTGATATCATAATGCAGTCAAAAATTCTGTTCTGTTGCCAGTATGCACAAGCTGAAGTGATCTTGTCATATTCCTTTATCACAACTTTATCACAGTACAGCACTGACAATGTTTGGAAATGACCAAAAGTATGGTTATCTTATCACTCATCTTATCCCTTGGCTCTATTGGTATAGTCTAAGCACAGCACTGACACTGGGTGGATATGAACAGAACTAGCATTTTCATTACAGTGCCTGCCACCTGGTGTATTGTGAGGAACTAGATGTGTCCATGCATTCAGGAATCCCTGAAACGTTCACTCTACAAGTCAGTTTAAGTAGTCTAGAAGTAGAGTGTCTGCAAGAGAAACCTTAAGCTGAGAGTTCAATTCCCCTCCATGCAGAACCTTTCTTTTTCTTTCCTCAGTCATAAAGATTCTTTTAGGAACCAATTTTAGTTCCACTACACCAGTCACTCTATAATTACTATTGTAAGTTGCCATTTTTCCTCTTTCTGAATTGTTTCTATTTTCATTCAGAATCTTAAAGAGACAGACCAACTTAGCCCTTTCACATAAACCTAATATAATCCAGCATAGATTTTAAATTTGTTTACCTATTTTGTACTGCACCTCTCTGCACTGGCGTTTTTCCTTTTTATTTAACCCTTTCCTTACCAATGCTGCCTTAAGGCAGCACCAAGGGAATACCGATGCTGCCTCAAGGCAGCACCGTGAGAGTACCAATGCTGCCTTAAGGCAGCACCATGGGAATACCAATGCTGCGTTGAGGCAGCTGATTTATATTATTAAATATTTTATATTATTTCAGTAAATAATGGACAGATTTCTTTTAAAATTCAGTATATATAGAAAATAATATTATACTTATGATTAGAGTCGAATTCAGATGAATTGCTTACTATGGAGATGTTGATACTTGATTATATAAAGTATAAGTCTTAGCTTTAGGCGAACTAAAGGACAGAGTGCGGTTGGCGTCAACTGTCAGGCATATCACATTTTCATGATTTCTCCATAATATATTGATTCTAAATACAAAACAACTCCCCAGATGTGTTCTCCATGTTTTTTTATAATTATTAATGTAAAAAAAACATAATGTCATCGCGATGAAAAAAAAGATACACATCTTTGTAGGTGCAGTGCTATATTTGGCCTATGTACAGGCTTTTGTCAATGGAGCAAAAAAGAGTATCAAATTCTTCCTCCATTTGGGAATATTAATATAAGTATCAAATATTGATCAAATTCATAATAAATGGTATGAAAATAAAGCCTGAAGTCTCTTCGTTTTTTCGGTATCATTAAAATTATCTAATTATCTCCCTAAGTTATCTAAATTGGCTAATTTGCGAAGCACCCCTCTGCTCTTTGAGTCATTTTCTATGGCTTGCAGAATAGGCCGGTATTTAGACGTCTGTACAACGTGCGATGTGCGGTACTAGCGGGATAGTTCACTGTGTGCTACGCTAGGCGCGGTAAGGAAAGGGTTAAAAAGGCGCCATGGTCCCGATACACCCCGATATAGCTCTAGTTGCAAACAGCGTAATCAACCATTTTTCTTTTATAATTCCAGAAATAATGCATATTTATGATTGATAATTTATCTGTAGATACAAAACATAGTATATGATATTTCATAATGCTATTTAATGAAAAAATGAGTTCCAATTTAAAGTATGACATTTTTTTTTTTTTAGATCATTTTATTTATCCTGGCATTAACAAGGCAAAACTATGCCTGTTTTCAGTCAAAACCAGCAGTGGTTGCTTCGATACATAGTTCAATTTTTGGTTGTATAATGCATGGCTTGCTAGCTAACTTGCATCATTGTGAATGACATGATTAAGTTGCAAAGTGAAAAGCACAGAGGTAGTGTGTTGCTCAATGACTTACTCTCATAGTACTTCTCCTAATAGTTAAGTCAATTACAGTAGGCTAACATAGTAATAGATATGATTATAGTTATCATTCATTGCATCTGAATGGTATGTGACTTACAACATAGTCGTTTATGTCAAGCACCTTATATCTAACATGTATGTACATACAAATAACATACAATTAGAGACAGAAAATATTCCAATGATGATGATATCATAGTACATAATATATAGTAAATTGCTCCTTAGTTGCGATAAGATTTGTTGTGACTGAGGTACACGTTGGGGTCAATTTATAATAAGGTTTAGTACTTTGTCAATAGTTTTGACGGCTATTTCTGAGGAAAGTTTTTTCTTTTCGCTTAAATAGGGGGTATGTGGGGATCAATCTATAATCGGTTGGGAGCTGATTCCATAGTTGTGGGCATTTGTACTTCATGCTTCTTTTAAAGAGAGATAGTTTTTCTGGTACGGTTGCCATCACTGGTGCGTCATGCAGTCTCGTATTTCTAGCTACTGGGACTAGGTATTTCTGATGTCTGCTTCTAATGAATGCCATTTTGCGTGCCGCAGAGAGTCTTCTCTTGCTAAGGTAGTTGAGATTCGCTTCGGTGTGCAATTGGGTTGTGTTGGTTCGTGGGGGTAGTTTTAGAGCTATTCGAAGTGCTTTATTTTGTAGCTTTTGTAATTTATCTAGGGTATTCTGATTTGAGTTAATGATTAGTGGGTTTCCGTATTCTGCATAGGGGAGAATTTTAGTTTTGTAGATCGTTACTGCTTGTTTTTTACTTAGGAACTGTCTTATTTTGGCAAATATATATATTTTATGTGCTAGTTTCCGAGCCATTTCCCTTTTGTGCAATTTGTAGGTAAGTTTCTGATCTAGTTTTATGCCTAGATAATCAAACTGGGTTGCGTATTTGATTTCCTCATCATCTAGAGTTAGTTTGTTGGGGTTATGTAGTTTTCGTAGCATATTTCTACTTGAAAAAATCATGGATTTAGTTTTTTTAGTATTTATGGTGAGTTTGTTTTGTTTTGCCCATATGTTTAGTCTATTTAGATCCTCTTGTACAATGTTAGTTGCAGTATTAATGTTCGCTGAGGTGGCATATATGACAGTGTCATCCGCATAGAGGTTCGTACATGCAGTTGATAGTACATCACTTATGTCGTTAACGTAAACCAGAAACAATAGTGGCCCCAGGATTGATCCCTGGGGCACACCACACAAGGATTCTCTTGGGTCCGACAGTTTTCCATTAACTCTAGTTATATGTGTTCGTTGTTGCAAGTAACTTGTCAGCCAGGTTATAACATGATCGTGGATACCATAGGCTCTACATTTCTTTAGAAGAATAGTATGCGACACCGTGTCAAACGCTTTTGACAAATCGATAAAGGTTGCGGCTGTGTACATTTTGTTATTTAGTCCCGAAAAAATATTATCAGTTAATGTAGCTACTGTCAAGATCGTAGAGTACCCTTTTCTGAAGCCGCCCTGGTTACTGTCGAGTATGTCGTTTGATTCTAAAAAGTTTGAGATTTGGGCATGTATGATCTTCTCGAGTAGCTTCCCGGGCAGTGGGAGCAGTGATACTGGTCTAAGGTTGGATGCGTTATGTTCGTCACCTGTTTTCTTTAGTGGGATTATCTGTGCCCTCTTCCATGCGTCAGGAAAGACACCCTGATTTATAGAACAGTTGAAGACATGTGTCATTTGATTCGGAATTGCCATGAAACCATCTTTTAGTACTCTAGAGGAGATGTCCTTTATTGATGATGCTTTATTAGTATTAATATCTTTAATAAGTTTTAGGACATCTTCAACTGTGGTCGTGGAATAGGTCATCTCTCTATCTATAACTCTCTTGCCATGGAAGTGCCAAATGTCTGTGAATTTATTTGCCAAGGATGGGCCTATATCGGCGAAGAAATCGTTTACCAAGTTCGGTAATTCATCCTCTGGTATTAGTTTGTCTGTGGTTTGATCTTTTAGATTTATTAGTGAATTTGTATTTTTATTGGGGATGATTTCTTTGAGTTTGTCCCAGAATTTGTTCGGGTGATTCTCCATATTTTCCTGGATAAAGGCGGATTTTGCTTTCCTGATCAGGGATTTAGTGTCGTTTCTTATTTTACGTGCAATTGTCCAATCTGCATTTAGTTTTGATTTTTTTGCTTTCTTAAGGGCTTCATCTTTGAGTTTTATCTTAGAGATTATTTCGTCTGTCATCCATTGTGACCCCCTATCCTTCAACGACATGTTTTTCAGTGGACAGACCTCGTCTAGGTAAAGACTTATTTCCTTTTCTATAATACTCCAAGCTAGGTCGGGATCTTCGGTGTCATATAACTCATCCCAATTTTTGTTTTGTAAGTGAGTATTTAGGGAGTCTTTGGAGTAGTTTTTGTATGATCTTCCCTTGGTTTTAATTTGAGTATACATCTCTTTTTTTTTTTTAGTAAGGTATAAATAAGAAGGTGGTCACTAACACTTTGGTCTCCTACTCCACTGTATAGGACTTTGTCGCTGTTTGTGAAAACAAGATCAATAAGATTATTGATTCTGGTTGGCTCCGTAATCAGTTGTTTGAGATTACAAATGGCTTCAAATTGTTTAATTGCCTTAAAGTCGGTTGATTTTTTGTCTAGGTAATTTAAGTTAAAGTCGCCCATAATCATTAAATCCGCTTTATGTTGTGTTTGAAGTGCTGATGTAATGTCTGTTAGTTCATTTAGAAAGTTTTGCGTAGACGCTCCTCTTGGCTTGTAAATGGTGCCAAGTATCATTACCCCTACCCTGGATAAAAGGAGAGAAGCAGGGGCTTGGGAACATAAAATTTTATTGAATTTTATATGGGTAAAATTTTATGCCGACCTTATTGGACGACATATGAATATGATATTAATATGAGTAATAAGGTAAATGTAATTGACAAATAGAGTAACGGTCAATTATGATAAGAAAATATGATATACAATATAAATGTTAATTGTACGTGATACAATACATGATAAATTGTATATTGTAAATAAAAATGGCCTACGTGAGTAGGAAAAGGATAAAAAAGGGGCCTACGTGAGTAGGAAAAAGTAGTGAGGTTGAGGGTGGGTGGGACGAGAAAGACTGGAGTAGGTGTGTACTGCAGTACAGCTGGAGAAGAAGTGAGACCGGGACCGATGGCGTGGCCGCGCTCGTGACTGCGCAGTACGTGTGAAAGCCGCTAGGGGGCAGGAGGGGCGCTCGTGTCGCGCGAGAGGGGGGAACACCAGGGGGAGCAATGACCACCCCTGACCAACGGCCATGGGTAACCCATTACCCCTACCCTGGATAAAAGGAGAGAAGCAGGGGCTTGGGAACATAAAATTTTATTGAATTTTATATGGGTAAAATTTTATGCCGACCTTATTGGACGACATATGAATATGATATTAATATGAGTAATAAGGTAAATGTAATTGACAAATAGAGTAACGGTCAATTATGATAAGAAAATATGATATACAATATAAATGTTAATTGTACGTGATACAATACATGATAAATTGTATATTGTAAATAAAAATGCCAAAGATCCATTAAACAAGGAGAGGGTGGGAGGGAGTAATTTAAGAGTTTTTGTTGAGTAGGGACTGTACCAATGCACGGTTGACAGAGTCGGCGTCATTGTTCGTTATGTACGTCCTATGGGCGTTAGACCTCCAGCCGCCATACCTCTGGATGGAGAGTTCTGGCATACCGGCCTGGTATGCCTGGGTAGCTGCGGCCTTGCGAAGTCCATGCAGCGTAAAGGTAGGCGGCTGTTGGGCCACTTGTAGGAGGGCTTTCCACTCTTTAGTGAGGATCCTGGTCGTAACGGTCGCTCCGTGTACGTGCTGGAGGAACGGGTCCTCGGGGCTGGCCGTAGGGGACGCCACCAGCATCTGGCGTGTAGCACGTACCGGGCAGAACCGTGGATCAGGTGACTCCTGCAGCGTGACCGTTTTCTCCTCCCCCACGTGCTGCATGTTTTTGGCGGCTTTCACCCGGACGGTCACGTGTCGACGGCCGACCACCACATCCCGGCGCGACAGGTGTCGTGCCGCGTCGTACCTCGAGGCCGTCGGGGGCGCTACTTCGCTCTGCCTCAGATCAATAAGATTATTGATTCTGGTTGGCTCCGTAATCAGTTGTTTGAGATTACAAATGGCTTCAAATTGTTTAATTGCCTTAAAGTCGGTTGATTTTTTGTCTAGGTAATTTAAGTTAAAGTCGCCCATAATCATTAAATCCGCTTTATGTTGTGTTTGAAGTGCTGATGTAATGTCTGTTAGTTCATTTAGAAAGTTTTGCGTAGACGCTCCTCTTGGCTTGTAAATGGTGCCAAGTATCATTACCCCTACCCTGGATAAAAGGAGAGAAGCAGGGGCTTGGGAACATAAAATTTTATTGAATTTTATATGGGTAAAATTTTATGCCGACCTTATTGGACGACATATGAATATGATATTAATATGAGTAATAAGGTAAATGTAATTGACAAATAGAGTAACGGTCAATTATGATAAGAAAATATGATATACAATATAAATGTTAATTGTACGTGATACAATACATGATAAATTGTATATTGTAAATAAAAATGGCCTACGTGAGTAGGAAACGGATAAAAAAGGGGCCTACGTGAGTAGGAAAAAGTAGTGAGGTTGAGGATGGGTGGGACGAGAAAGACTGGAGTAGGTGTGTACTGCAGTACAGCTGGAGAAGAAGTGAGACCGGGACCGATGGCGTGGCCGCGCTCGTGACTGCGCAGTACGTGTGAAAGCCGCTAGGGGGCAGGAGGGGCGCTCGTGTCGCGCGAGAGGGGGGAACACCAGGGGGAGCAATGACCACCCCTGACCAACGGCCATGGGTAACCCATTACCCCTACCCTGGATAAAAGGAGAGAAGCAGGGGCTTGGGAACATAAAATTTTATTGAATTTTATATGGGTAAAATTTTATGCCGACCTTATTGGACGACATATGAATATGATATTAATATGAGTAATAAGGTAAATGTAATTGACAAATAGAGTAACGGTCAATTATGATAAGAAAATATGATATACAATATAAATGTTAATTGTACGTGATACAATACATGATAAATTGTATATTGTAAATAAAAATGCCAAAGATCCATTAAACAAGGAGAGGGTGGGAGGGAGTAATTTAAGAGTTTTTGTTGAGTAGGGACTGTACCAATGCACGGTTGACAGAGTCGGCGTCATTGTTCGTTATGTACGTCCTATGGGCGTTAGACCTCCAGCCGCCATACCTCTTGATGGAGAGTTCTGGCATACCGGCCTGGTATGCCTGGGTAGCTGCGGCCTTGCGAAGTCCATGCAGCGTAAAGGTAGGCGGCTGTTGGGCCACTTGTAGGAGGGCTTTCCACTCTTTAGTGAGGATCCTGGTCGTAACGGTCGCTCCGTGTACGTGCTGGAGGAACGGGTCCTGGGGGCTGGCCGTAGGGGACGCCACCAGCATCTGGCGTGTAGCACGTACCGGGCAGAACCGTGGATCGGGTGACTCCTGCAGCGTGACCGTTTTCTCCTCCCCCACGTGCTGCATGTTTTTGGCGGCTTTCACCCGGACGGTCACGTGTCGACGGCCGACCACCACATCCCGGCGCGACAGGTGTCGTGCCGCGTCGTACCTCGAGGCCGTCGGGGGCGCTACTTCGCTCTGCCTCAGAGCCGCGTAGTAAATGATCAGGATAGCGGCCCGTAGAGCAAGGTGAATTGGTGAGTCCGTAAGGGCCGCGAGGACGGCTCGGATCACGGCCAACGGCACTGGAGGTTTCACGTTGGGCTGATACGTCTTGTTTCGCCGCATCGCCTCGAGGGCCCGCCTGATCCGGAAGTCCTCCGTGGGTGCGACATCCCCTCCCGTCAGTCGCAGGTGCGACCGCACGTGTGAGAGGTGATTCGCGACTGTGGCCGGCGAGGGGGCGTGGTCCGCGACGTATTCGAGGTACGCCGTGGTAAAGCTCACCGTGGGCCTCTGCGGGTCGGCCCCCATCCGCCGGCAGAACGCGAGGTAGGTCGCGACGGCGCTCCGCTGGTTCGCGACCGTTCCGGGGGCACGTGCCTCTGATTGGCGAGCAGATGCCCTCGTCTGGAGACAGCGTAGCGCCGGATCTGCACGTGAGACGTAAGACAGGAATAAATGCCGCGTGAGTACATGGGGTAACTTCAGTGAGGGAATGAAATTTGGTGAAGGTGGCCGCTTTGTCAAATTCCCTCGAGGTCAGGTGAGCACGGCTGAGGGCATCCGCCACGGTGTTGAGTGCCCCCGGAACGTGCGTGTAGATGAAGTCGATCTGTAATTTTGCCTGGACCATCCAGGCTTGACGGGCACACTCCGCAAGGACTGAGTTCCTTGCCCGTCCGGATGTGAGTGCCTGGACGGTGCCCAGGTTATCACAGAAGACTTCTACTCGCGTGCCTCGATCCCGGTCGGTGAGGAACGTATTCATCGCGAATATGGTGTTAAGTGCCTCGAGCTCGGCGATACAGTCGACGGGGTCGCTGACAGGGCACACCTGCCCGGAGTACGAGTACTTCCCGTCTGTACCTCCGATGCCCGAGAGGCACGCATCGACGATGATACACTTGGTAGGCGGGCCGCGAGGTATGAGGGCGTGGCCGTTCCAGCCCTCAGCGAGGCGGAGGAACCATTGCAAGTCCTGCCGCATCTCGGCGTTGATATTCACGTAGAAGCCGGACATCCTCCGTAGGGCCTCAAGCAATTTACTCACGAACGGCCGGGCCGGCCGTATGCGCTTCGACACGTGAAGTATTTTGCCGAGGACCGACTGGAGTTGGCGTTTCGTCAGTGATCGTTTAGCGGCGACCGCCCTCACATGCGCCCGTACGTCCAGCAGCTTGTCCTCGGGGATGGTGAGGGACATCTCCGGGGCATTGATGACGATGCCCAGCCACGTAACGACCGGCGCAGGGGTCTGTGCCTTCTCTCGTGCCTCCGGGAGCCCGAGTTCTTTGAAAAGCTCACGGGCGATGTTAAAGTCGGCGGTCGCCTTGGCCCGGCTCGGGGACAGGATGATCAGGTCGTCCAGGTACATACATGCCTCGACCCCCTTCTGGCCGAGGATACCCACGATGCAGTCTGCCACGCACTGCATGTGGTACGAGGAGGCACGGGCACCAAACGGCATGGCCGTATCACAGAAGTACCCGTCCTCCCATGCAAAGCATAACAACGGCCAGTCGAGGGGGTCGCACCTGAAATTCTTATAGGCCCTGGCGATGTCGATGGTGGACATATAGCTACCGGGCCCGGAGGCCACCAGGCGGCCGACGAAGCTGTCGACGGTCGGGAGGCAGTGGTCGCGCTCCTGCCCGTAGACTGAGGTTTTGATGATATACCCATTGACACTTTGCTCCTAAGGGTACGTCATATCCGTAATGACACGTCGGTCGTTGGAGGCCCGTTTTTCGCGTGTCATTAACGGCGACACGTGGCACCAGGGTGAGAACGGGGGTTCCTGGAATGGTCCCAGTAGGTTACTGTGCCCGCGTTCCTTCTTAATGAACTCTCTGATGTGCTCTGGGTACCCCGTGGCGCTGGGGTGATTGGGTACCCCTCGGGTGTCGCTGGTCGGCCCGATGTACCCCAGAGGGAACCCGTAGCGCACAAAGTCCAGTAGCTCCCTCCTCTCCGGTGCCTCCCCGAGGTAACGTACCCAGGCCGGTACGTTGAGATCGGATGGGAGCTCGATCCCCCAGCGCGTTGGGCAGCCCGGTTTGCCGCACCTCCGAGTAGATGTATGCGTGTCCCGGCGGCCCGGGCCCGGCGAAGTCCGGCCAGTGGGCCCGCCTGTGGTCTGCAAACGCCCCGGGGTCCGTCCGGATGCCGGGGGAGGGGACACCGGTCTCACAGACCTCCCTGATGGCCGAGAAGTCTGGTGGAGCGGCTGTGTCCATTTCTCCCCGGGGCAATTGCCGAGGCAATTGCTCGCTGTACACGCTATCACCGATAATACTGGGAGTGGATTCAGTGGGCGTGTCGTAAGCGTCCTTTGTGTTCGCCACGTGTCCGGCGGGAGGTGTTGTTGACACGTGGGGTGTTGCGTCACCCCTGATGCACCCTTTGATCGTTAAGCCCCCCTTCCGCTGTGGTGCGGACGTACTGGGCGGGGGGGGCGAGCGACGCGCCTCGCTCACTCGCGGGGCGCGTCCGGTCCGTTTTTTTAACTCTGTTGTGGGAGTGCTTTGGTGTCGGCGGCGCGAACCGAGTGTTCGGCGTGGTGCGTCCGGTGTGGTGTGGGTGTTGGTGTGGGCAGAGTACTGTCGTACCCCACGCCGTACGATAGCTTGCGGTTACAGGCGTGGATGGAGTGTGTGCACATCCTGCCGACCGAGTCGCAGAAGGAGCACACATGTAACCATTTAATTCCCCGCTCCTGGTGGCCGTTGCGCTGCCGACACCCCCTCTCCGAGTTGTATGCCCGGCATGGCAGCTCGTGCCCTCCGGACTTCTCTCCTCCTTGACTCGCACCGTTTCCAGCCGTAGGGGTCATGGCCAGACGAACCCGTTCATCCTGGATTCGTACATGATCCGACCAATAAATACGTCCTGCCTCCACCTGGTCAAAAATGAAGTTGGACCAACGGCGCACGCCGGCCCACGGCCGTGCCTGCGCGTCCACGGAGACCTGATGGAGGTGGCGATACATATCCTTACGGTCACACTCCTGGGTAGCACGGTCGTCCTCCATGAGAGCCAGGAAAGCACTGATGTACTCGAGGGGGCCCAGCGTACCCCTGACCTCGAGTTTCTGACTGAGGGTATATATGCCCTCACGGTCCACAAACATGAACGGCTTGGAAATTAAACGAGAGGTGGTCAAATCTGAGGCCAACTTACCAGCCGTTCTCTCATGTCGTAGGGCCTCACGGTCGAGCTCCCTTTGTAGCAAATCCTCCGGCACGTACTGCTCCCGCAGCTGCCTCGGTGGTGGTAGCCGTGCGGTCTGCTCGTTCGCCCATTCCCTGGTCCGGGCCTCCACGGCTGTCGGTTCCGTCGGCGGCCTCGACCTCGAAGCCCGGGACGAGGATCGTTGGCGAGACATTCTGTTGATTGCCTCCATCATGGTATCCATCTTGTTCTCCAGGGCGGTCATCCTCGAGGACTTAACGGTCGACCCGTTGTCGGAGACCGACGCCACGTGGTCCGTGCCCGTTTGTCTCGAGTCTGAGACCGTACCTTCTGTGTCTGGTCCTTGGGATGGTCCAGCGACGGGATTACTGCGCGTATTCGGTGGACCCATGTTGGTCTCTTCTCCTCACTCGTGATGCGTGTTCCTCGTGATAGAATGGACGTGCCGGCCTGTACTCGTGGAGTATGAGGCTGCGAGCACGTGGCCAAAAAGACGAGAAAGACTGGAGTAGGTGTGTACTGCAGTACAGCTGGAGAAGAAGTGAGACCGGGACCGATGGCGTGGCCGCGCTCGTGACTGCGCAGTACGTGTGAAAGCCGCTAGGGGGCAGGAGGGGCGCTCGTGTCGCGCGAGAGGGGGGAACACCAGGGGGAGCAATGACCACCCCTGACCAACGGCCATGGGTAACCAATATTCTTCTGTTCATGTAAGTTTAACTTTACCCATAGGCATTCTATATCCTTTTCACTACGATTATGACAAGAGAGTTCTTTTGACGAGCAGATGATTCTATCTTTGACATAGAGACCTATACCCCCGCCTGTTTTCCGATTACCAGTAATTGGGTCAATCCAATTTTTGTCGTTGCGAATGCAGTTGTAGCCAGGTATGTTAATCAGGTTGGTTGGGATATTATCATGTAACCAAGATTCTGAAAAGGTGAATATATTAAAGTCATCAGACTTCAGATAATACTTTACTAGGTCAAACTTGGCCATCAAGCTTTAGACGTTCAGGTGGGCAAAGTATAAACCCTTTCCCATCCCCTTTTCTGTTCTTCTATTTTCCATCTATTTTATTATGTTTAATCAAGGCCCCTTCCGAGAATCCCTCAGTCAGTATCTTACCCTTGTTTATTGTATCAACATGGGAATAAATAAGTGTAATGATATTATAAGATACACATGCAAATAACTGTACAACAAAGTAATGGAGGCCCTCCATGCACGTTCTGCGCGGGCCTTATTCAAATGAGAAATGCATAAAGTTTTCATAAAAGATCACCTAGGTATCTGCATGTGTAGTAAGGATCTGGACTTTGACTGTGGGCAATATAGGATGGACCAACTATGACTGGCGTGTAGGCCCCACCATTAAATTATGAGATGTCTAGTTTAATGAATGAAATTGTATACGTGTGGTCACGACTATATTGTCCGAATAGGGTCAACCTAGTGTGATGAAAATCTTACCGTAAATAACATGATTGGTTAAATAAGTACATTACCTGATCTGGAGCTACTCAGTTTTCTGTATAGAAAAATAGAAATAACATTAGTCGGTGATCGCAGTATAATATAGAAGTTGCGGTTATATAATTTCTTAAGTGCTATATGCGTTAACAACTCTGGGATTTGAATAAATGTTGTGAATAATTCATAGACATGGGTAACAATGAAATGATCAATTTGAGACCTTTATCTATTATCAAATTTCACCATAATTGCGGAGCAGCATTATCATTATATATTCCAGATATTCTGAAAATTTCATAATTTTCAGAATGGTGACATTGATTATTTCATATGATTTCCCATTCAAAGTGTCACTGATATCTTCTGACATGCACCGATGAGCAAAGACGGGCCATTTTCAATTTCAGACCATGAAAATTAATTATCTTTAAAATGTGATAAATCATTTTAAAGCCAATTCCGCCTCCTCATATTTAGTTAGGTACAGTACAGTTTCTACTATCATATTCCATATTATCCCACATTTTTAACAGCAAAAAAAAAAGAATTGAGGGGGTTTGGTGTCGTCATCTACAGCTTACAAAGACACCGCTTACAACGACCCATTCAATAATGATTCATACAATAATTTTGTCACACAAAACATCCCCGCAGCATTTGCAGTCACTAAGAATTGAATACTGTCTATTCTTGCCTCTCATATAACTCATCGTGGTGGCCCAGTGGTTAGGGCAGTTGACTTGTAGTCAGAGGTTGTTTGTCTGCATGGGTACGAATCCCAGTAGCAGCCTAACATGATGGTTTAAGTTGGTCACTCCCGTCACTCCAGTCACTTGTTTATAAAAAAAATGTGGGAATTTATTACGAACAATGTAAGTGATTTTTCTCTGCATGGAGTCAAAGTCTATTTTTGTGTAAACGGCTTCTTTAAAAAGGGAAAATAAAAAACTATAGCCGAGTCCAGGGATCGAACCCCAGACCTTCAGATTAAAAAAAAGCACCATAACCACTACACCACCAACTACTTATATGATTGCCTTAAGCAATTACAGAATATATAGTTAAAGTATCGTGCCGGCACCGGTTTTCAGTATGCACAAGCTGAAGTCATCTTGTCATATTCCTTTATCACAACTTTATCACAGTACAGCACTGACACTGTTTGGAAATGACCAAAAGTATGGTTATCTTATCCCTAATCGTATAATTGCTATTGTAAGTTGTCATTTTTTCCACTGCACGAAACTAACCACTTTACATATATATGCGAACGGCATTTACCGGTGTGCTTTTCAGTATACAAGGTGGTCCTATTGCCCGTGTGTAAACGCCTTATCTATTGGTGTATATATATACATGTCCATGGTGTGGTCATATATACATCATATAGACGCCTGATTCTGTCATATTTAAGCCTCTATCAAATAGTTCCGATGTCTGCCACTTGGGGACACCACTGGTAGCATATTTCATTTACCATTAGTCATTAAGTCCTTGGTATATGGGAAATCCAATGTTATATTATCAATTTTGATTATAAAATTGTTCTAAAACCCTATTTATTATCTTTTTATTAAATACATAGAATAAACCAAGCGTTTTGTTGTTGTTTTAAACGTTTTTAAAGTTTTTCAAAACACCACTCTTCTGATGTCATACTTTGGGTACTGTATATATAACACAAGGTCTGGTTAGATATCAACCTACCCCCCCAAGGCGCCACACATCTGCTGCCGACGCTGCTTTGACACCCATAGCCATGGACCGCCCGCCCAGAGACAATAGGGGAACAGGGCTTCACTGAGAGCTCCCGCCTAAAGGGTGAAAGCAACACACTGATAAACCGCGGGGGAGGAGGACTTCCTTTTTTATTTTCTATCGAGACATGTAAACGCCGGGCGTTTACATGTCGCACAGAGGATATTTCCTATTGTATACGCCTGGTGTGAAATACAGCCAAGTTGCGTCCGTATTTAAAAGGAAACAGTCTTGTAGACGCCTCATACGCTGGTACGGATTACAGGCGTTTACAAATGAAAACAAGTCGATTTACAGCCGCTACGTGCGATGCCACCATGCCGCATATATGAATAAAGGCATTAGTTTCGTGCAGTGTTCTCTTTCTGAATTATTTCTATTTTCGTTCAGAATCTTACAGAGACAGACCGACTTAAACATTCCTTCTTCATGTCTTTTCTGTAGTCTAAAGGTAGGAAACCCTAAGCTTGAGAGTTTAAATCCCCTCAATCCAGTGCTTTTTTCTTTTTTGAAAGTAATAAATATTCTTTGAACAAATAATGTCAGTTCTTCCACACTAGAATAATCTCTATTTCTCCTTTTAAATTGCTTATATTCCCGCTTTTGAATCTTACAAAATTTATCCACTGGAATGACAGACCTATTGCATTGAGTTATCATTGACTATGAATAAAATTGGATTTGAGCATTCATTTAAGCCCTTTCTCATGCACCAGTTACAGTAGACCACCGCCTAATGGCAACCTGGGTTGCAGAACATTGTTAACTGATACCTTTCCTCAGAACAGTTCTTTCTAATAAATAGGCAAGTGCCTCCCCCTCCCCTATGTAGGCAGACACTTTGGCCCCAATTGGAGGGTGTATGTTTACAAGGGGTTCTACTCTACTTCACATTCTGGGGCATGCAGTATAAACTGTGTACCACTGCACGAAACTTACCGCTTTACATATGTATGCGAAACGCGTCTAACAGTAGGATTTTGCATCTAGAAGTTAGACCTGTTATCCTTCTCGTAGACGCCTTATCTAGTGGCGTATATACATGTCCATGGTGCGGTCTCATATACGTCATATATATACGCCTGATTCCGTTGTGTATACACCAACATCCAATAGTTCCGATCTTTGCAACTTGGGGACACTACTGGTAGCATATTCATGCTAAATAAGTCTGTATTATATGAAAAATACAATCTTATATTACCAATTTATTTTATAAAACCTTTATAAATCCTGATTGAATATAAATTGATTAATTACATATAATAAACCCTGCATTCTTGGTTTTTTTACCGTTTTTTTAATAGATGTTGCCTTGAAAACACCATACTTCTGTCATATGTTGGGTATTCCCACATAAAAGCCTTTAAGAGGTTAACACCATAGACATTGAGTCCCCAAGAACGGGCGGCGGGCAGGGGCGGGCACCGGAGGGCGGCGAGGGGTGGGGGATGGTATCTCACTGAGGCAACCTGTACAAACGCGGCTGGCGGCAGGCGGCGGGCGGTGGGTGGCGGGCAACGGGGGGCTTCTCACTGAGGCTGGCTGGGGGTGGGGCGGGGTGGTGGGGGGGGCATCCTACAAACGCCGAGCGGTCGCTAATCCATCTACACACAGTGCAGGGAGGTAGGGGTTGTGTACCAGGGCTTCACTGTGGGTAGAATGAGTGTAGGGTGGTGGGGTGGTGGGGTGTCGGGGGGGGGGGGGGCGGTAGAGGGTGGGGTTGGGAGGTCGCGGGTGGTGGGTCAGTGTTGGTGCAACCTCTACCAACACCCACAGGACGGGGGCGGGCCGCGGGTCGCAATTTTGTTTTTTTTTTGTATCATATATACGCCTGGCGTATATATATGTTGCGCAGAGTATATTTTATCTTAAATACGCCAGGCTTGAAAGACAGCCAAGTCGCGCGCGTCTACATATGGAAACTACCTCGTAGACGCCCGGAACGCAGACGCGTATAAGAGGTGTATACAAGTATAAACAAGCCACGATACAGCCGATACGTGCGTTATCCCAATGGTGTATATATATATGTAAATTAGTGGTTTTCGTGCAGTGTACAGCACACGTGTGCAGTAATCAAAGCTTACTGCAGGGCTTTGGCAGAAATAGATATCAACACATGGTCAACATGTGATGTCTTAGAATGGAGACATTAGTATTTTGACAGCCTTCTACATCTATTCAGGGTAAAATACCTGTATTCTAGGGTGTATAATGAAGGCAGGAAAGCTTCAGTTTATGCACAGTTATAACAGTAAGTCGGCAGTAATTCTCTTCTGTTATCAGTATACACAACATAAACCCATCCAGAACTTGTCTTTGTTTACAAAGTCATTGAATTTGGTTCAGGAAGTAATGAAAGTTCTACTGCACTAGTCACTTCATAGAATAATCTCTTAGAATCAGGCAAGATAGTTTCAGGCTGTGTATACTGATATCATAATGCAGTCAAGAATTCTGTTCTGTTGCCAGTATGCACAAGCTGAAGGCATCTTGTCATATTCCTTTATCACAACTTTATCACAGTACAGCACTGACAATGTTTGAAAATGACCAAAAGTATGGTTATCTTATCACTCATCTTATCCCTTGGCTCTATTGGTATAGTCTAAGCACAGCACTGACACTGGGTGGATATGAACAGAACTAGCATTTTCATTACAGTGCCTGCCACCTGGTGTATTGTGAGGAACTAGATTTGTCCATGCATTCAGGAATCCCTGAAACGTTCACTCTACAAGTCAGTTTAAGTAGTCTAGAAGTAGAGTATCTGCAAGAGAAACCTTAAGCTGAGAGTTCAATTCCCCTCCATGCAGAACCTTTCTTTTTCTTTCCTCAGTCATAAAGATTCTTTTAGGAACCAATTCCACTACACCAGTCACTCTATAATTACTATTGTAAGTTGCCATTTTTCCTCTTTCTGAATTGTTTCTATTTTCATTCAGAATCTTAAAGAGACAGACCAACTTAGCCCTTTCACATAAACCTAATATAATCCAGCATAGATTTTAAATTTGTTTACCTATTTTGTACTGCACCTCTCTGCACTGGCGTTTTTCCTTTTTATTTAACCCTTTCCTTACCAATGCTGCCTTAAGGCGGCACCAAGGGAATACCGATGCTGCCTCAAGGCAGCACCGTGAGAGTACCAATGCTGCCTTAAGGCAGCACCATGGGAATACCAATGCTGCGTTGAGGCAGCTGATTTATATTTTTAAATATTTTATATTATTTCAGTAAATAATGGACAGATTTCTTTTAAAATTCAGTATATATAGAAAATAATATTATACTTATGATTAGAGTCGAATTCAGATGAATTGCTTACTATGGAGATGTTGATACCTGATTATATAAAGCATAAGTCTTAGCTTTAGGCAAACTAAAGGACAGAGTGCGGTTGGCGCCACCTGTCAGGCATATCACATTTTCATGATTTCTCCATAATATATTGATTCTAAATACAAAACAACTCCCCAGATGTGTTCTCCATGTTTTTTTTATAATTATTGATGTAAAAAAAACATTATGTCATCGCGATGAAAAAAAAGATACACATCTTTGTAGGTGCAGTGCTATATTTGGCCTACGTACAGGCTTTTGTCAATGGAGCAAAAAAGAGTATCAAATTCTTCCTCCATTTGGGAATATTAATATAAGTATCAAATATTGATCAAATTCATAATAAATGGTATGAAAATAAAGCCTGAAGTCTCTTCGTTTTTTCGGTATCATTAAAATTATCTAATTATCTCCCTAAGTTATCTAAATTGGCTAATTTGCGAAGCACCCCTCTGCTCTTTGAGTCATTTTCTATGGCTTGCAGAATAGGCCGGTATTTAGACGTCTGTACAACGTGCGATGTGCGGTACTAGCGGGATAGTTCACTGTGTGCTACGCTAGGCGCGGTAAGGAAAGGGTTAAAAAGGCGCCATGGTCCCGATACACCCCGATATAGCTCTAGTTGCAAACAGCGTAATCAACCATTTTTCTTTTATAATTCCAGAAATAATGCATATTTATGATTGATAATTTATCTGTAGATACAAAACATAGTATATGATATTTCATAATGCTATTTAATGAAAAAATGAGTTCCAATTTAAAGTATGACATTTTTTTTTTTTTAGATCATTTTATTTATCCTGGCATTAACAAGGCAAAACTATGCCTGTTTTCAGTCAAAACCAGCAGTGGTTGCTTCGATACATAGTTCAATTTTTGGTTGTATAATGCATGGCTTGCTAGCTAACTTGCATCATTGTGAATGACATGATTAAGTTGCAAAGTGAAAAGCACAGAGGTAGTGTGTTGCTCAATGACTTACTCTCATAGTACTTCTCCTAATAGTTAAGTCAATTACAGTAGGCTAACATAGTAATAGATATGATTATAGTTATCATTCATTGCATCTGAATGGTATGTGACTTACAACATAGTCGTTTATGTCAAGCACCTTATATCTAACATGTATGTACATACAAATAACATACAATTAGAGACAGAAAATATTCCAATGATGATGATATCATAGTACATAATATATAGTAAATTGCTCCTTAGTTGCGATAAGATTTGTTGTGACTGAGGTACACGTTGGGGTCAATTTATAATAAGGTTTAGTACTTTGTCAATAGTTTTGACGGCTATTTCTGAGGAAAGTTTTTTCTTTTCGCTTAAATAGGGGGTATGTGGGGATCAATCTATAATCGGTTGGGAGCTGATTCCATAGTTGTGGGCATTTGTACTTCATGCTTCTTTTAAAGAGAGATAGTTTTTCTGGTACGGTTGCCATCACTGGTGCGTCATGCAGTCTCGTATTTCTAGCTACTGGGACTAGGTATTTCTGATGTCTGCTTCTAATGAATGCCATTTTGCGTGCCGCAGAGAGTCTTCTCTTGCTAAGGTAGTTGAGATTCGCTTCGGTGTGCAATTGGGTTGTGTTGGTTCGTGGGGGTAGTTTTAGAGCTATTCGAAGTGCTTTATTTTGTAGCTTTTGTAATTTATCTAGGGTATTCTGATTTGAGTTAATGATTAGTGGGTTTCCGTATTCTGCATAGGGGAGAATTTTAGTTTTGTAGATCGTTACTGCTTGTTTTTTACTTAGGAACTGTCTTATTTTGGCAAATATATATATTTTATGTGCTAGTTTCCGAGCCATTTCCCTTTTGTGCAATTTGTAGGTAAGTTTCTGATCTAGTTTTATGCCTAGATAATCAAACTGGGTTGCGTATTTGATTTCCTCATCATCTAGAGTTAGTTTGTTGGGGTTATGTAGTTTTCGTAGCATATTTCTACTTGAAAAAATCATGGATTTAGTTTTTTTAGTATTTATGGTGAGTTTGTTTTGTTTTGCCCATATGTTTAGTCTATTTAGATCCTCTTGTACAATGTTAGTTGCAGTATTAATGTTCGCTGAGGTGGCATATATGACAGTGTCATCCGCATAGAGGTTCGTACATGCAGTTTATAGTACATCACTTATGTCGTTAACGTAAACCAGAAACAATAGTGGCCCCAGGATTCTCTTGGGTCCGACAGTTTTCCATTAACTCTAGTTATATGTGTTCGTTGTTGCAAGTAACTTGTCAGCCAGGTTATAACATGATCGTGGATACCATAGGCTCTACATTTCTTTAGAAGAATAGTATGCGACACCGTGTCAAACGCTTTTGACAAATCGATAAAGGTTGCGGCTGTGTACATTTTGTTATTTAGTCCCGAAAAAATATTATCAGTTAATGTAGCTACTGTCAAGATCGTAGAGTACCCTTTTCTGAAGCCGCCCTGGTTACTGTCGAGTATGTCGTTTGATTCTAAAAAGTTTGAGATTTGGGCATGTATGATCTTCTCGAGTAGCTTCCCGGGCAGTGGGAGCAGTGATACTGGTCTAAGGTTGGATGCGTTATGTTCGTCACCTGTTTTCTTTAGTGGGATTATCTGTGCCCTCTTCCATGCGTCAGGAAAGACACCCTGATTTATAGAACAGTTGAAGACATGTGTCATTTGATTCGGAATTGCCATGAAACCATCTTTTAGTACTCTAGAGGAGATGTCCTTTATTGATGATGCTTTATTAGTATTAATATCTTTAATAAGTTTTAGGACATCTTCAACTGTGGTCGTGGAATAGGTCATCTCTCTATCTATAACTCTCTTGCCATGGAAGTGCCAAATGTCTGTGAATTTATTTGCCAAGGATGGGCCTATATCGGCGAAGAAATCGTTTACCAAGTTCGGTAATTCATCCTCTGGTATTAGTTTGTCTGTGGTTTGATCTTTTAGATTTATTAGTGAATTTGTATTTTTATTGGGGATGATTTCTTTGAGTTTGTCCCAGAATTTGTTCGGGTGATTCTCCATATTTTCCTGGATAAAGGCGGATTTTGCTTTCCTGATCAGGGATTTAGTGTCGTTTCTTATTTTACGTGCAATTGTCCAATCTGCATTTAGTTTTGATTTTTTTGCTTTCTTAAGGGCTTCATCTTTGAGTTTTATCTTAGAGATTATTTCGTCTGTCATCCATTGTGACCCCCTATCCTTCAACGACATGTTTTTCAGTGGACAGACCTCGTCTAGGTAAAGACTTATTTCCTTTTCTATAATACTCCAAGCTAGGTCGGGATCTTCGGTGTCATATAACTCATCCCAATTTTTGTTTTGTAAGTGAGTATTTAGGGAGTCTTTGGAGTAGTTTTTGTATGATCTTCCCTTGGTTTTAATTTGAGTATACATCTCTTTTTTTTTTTTAGTAAGGTATAAATAAGAAGGTGGTCACTAACACTTTGGTCTCCTACTCCACTGTATAGGACTTTGTCGCTGTTTGTGAAAACAAGATCAATAAGATTATTGATTCTGGTTGGCTCCGTAATCAGTTGTTTGAGATTACAAATGGCTTCAAATTGTTTAATTGCCTTAAAGTCGGTTGATTTTTTGTCTAGGTAATTTAAGTTAAAGTCGCCCATAATCATTAAATCCGCTTTATGTTGTGTTTGAAGTGCTGATGTAATGTCTGTTAGTTCATTTAGAAAGTTTTGCGTAGACGCTCCTCTTGGCTTGTAAATGGTGCCAAGTATCATTACCCCTACCCTGGATAAAAGGAGAGAAGCAGGGGCTTGGGAACATAAAATTTTATTGAATTTTATATGGGTAAAATTTTATGCCGACCTTATTGGACGACATATGAATATGATATTAATATGAGTAATAAGGTAAATGTAATTGACAAATAGAGTAACGGTCAATTATGATAAGAAAATATGATATACAATATAAATGTTAATTGTACGTGATACAATACATGATAAATTGTATATTGTAAATAAAAATGGCCTACGTGAGTAGGAAAAGGATAAAAAAGGGGCCTACGTGAGTAGGAAAAAGTAGTGAGGTTGAGGGTGGGTGGGACGAGAAAGACTGGAGTAGGTGTGTACTGCAGTACAGCTGGAGAAGAAGTGAGACCGGGACCGATGGCGTGGCCGCGCTCGTGACTGCGCAGTACGTGTGAAAGCCGCTAGGGGGCAGGAGGGGCGCTCATGTCGCGCGAGAGGGGGGAACACCAGGGGGAGCAATGACCACCCCTGACCAACGGCCATGGGTAACCCATTACCCCTACCCTGGATAAAAGGAGAGAAGCAGGGGCTTGGGAACATAAAATTTTATTGAATTTTATATGGGTAAAATTTTATGCCGACCTTATTGGACGACATATGAATATGATATTAATATGAGTAATAAGGTAAATGTAATTGACAAATAGAGTAACGGTCAATTATGATAAGAAAATATGATATACAATATAAATGTTAATTGTACGTGATACAATACATGATAAATTGTATATTGTAAATAAAAATGCCAAAGATCCATTAAACAAGGAGAGGGTGGGAGGGAGTAATTTAAGAGTTTTTGTTGAGTAGGGACTGTACCAATGCACGGTTGACAGAGTCGGCGTCATTGTTCGTTATGTACGTCCTATGGGCGTTAGACCTCCAGCCGCCATACCTCTGGATGGAGAGTTCTGGCATACCGGCCTGGTATGCCTGGGTAGCTGCGGCCTTGCGAAGTCCATGCAGCGTAAAGGTAGGCGGCTGTTGGGCCACTTGTAGGAGGGCTTTCCACTCTTTAGTGAGGATCCTGGTCGTAACGGTCGCTCCGTGTACGTGCTGGAGGAACGGGTCCTCGGGGCTGGCCGTAGGGGACGCCACCAGCATCTGGCGTGTAGCACGTACCGGGCAGAACCGTGGATCAGGTGACTCCTGCAGCGTGACCGTTTTCTCCTCCCCCACGTGCTGCATGTTTTTGGCGGCTTTCACCCGGACGGTCACGTGTCGACGGCCGACCACCACATCCCGGCGCGACAGGTGTCGTGCCGCGTCGTACCTCGAGGCCGTCGGGGGCGCTACTTCGCTCTGCCTCAGATCAATAAGATTATTGATTCTGGTTGGCTCCGTAATCAGTTGTTTGAGATTACAAATGGCTTCAAATTGTTTAATTGCCTTAAAGTCGGTTGATTTTTTGTCTAGGTAATTTAAGTTAAAGTCGCCCATAATCATTAAATCCGCTTTATGTTGTGTTTGAAGTGCTGATGTAATGTCTGTTAGTTCATTTAGAAAGTTTTGCGTAGACGCTCCTCTTGGCTTGTAAATGGTGCCAAGTATCATTACCCCTACCCTGGATAAAAGGAGAGAAGCAGGGGCTTGGGAACATAAAATTTTATTGAATTTTATATGGGTAAAATTTTATGCCGACCTTATTGGACGACATATGAATATGATATTAATATGAGTAATAAGGTAAATGTAATTGACAAATAGAGTAACGGTCAATTATGATAAGAAAATATGATATACAATATAAATGTTAATTGTACGTGATACAATACATGATAAATTGTATATTGTAAATAAAAATGGCCTACGTGAGTAGGAAACGGATAAAAAAGGGGCCTACGTGAGTAGGAAAAAGTAGTGAGGTTGAGGATGGGTGGGACGAGAAAGACTGGAGTAGGTGTGTACTGCAGTACAGCTGGAGAAGAAGTGAGACCGGGACCGATGGCGTGGCCGCGCTCGTGACTGCGCAGTACGTGTGAAAGCCGCTAGGGGGCAGGAGGGGCGCTCGTGTCGCGCGAGAGGGGGGAACACCAGGGGGAGCAATGACCACCCCTGACCAACGGCCATGGGTAACCCATTACCCCTACCCTGGATAAAAGGAGAGAAGCAGGGGCTTGGGAACATAAAATTTTATTGAATTTTATATGGGTAAAATTTTATGCCGACCTTATTGGACGACATATGAATATGATATTAATATGAGTAATAAGGTAAATGTAATTGACAAATAGAGTAACGGTCAATTATGATAAGAAAATATGATATACAATATAAATGTTAATTGTACGTGATACAATACATGATAAATTGTATATTGTAAATAAAAATGCCAAAGATCCATTAAACAAGGAGAGGGTGGGAGGGAGTAATTTAAGAGTTTTTGTTGAGTAGGGACTGTACCAATGCACGGTTGACAGAGTCGGCGTCATTGTTCGTTATGTACGTCCTATGGGCGTTAGACCTCCAGCCGCCATACCTCTTGATGGAGAGTTCTGGCATACCGGCCTGGTATGCCTGGGTAGCTGCGGCCTTGCGAAGTCCATGCAGCGTAAAGGTAGGCGGCTGTTGGGCCACTTGTAGGAGGGCTTTCCACTCTTTAGTGAGGATCCTGGTCGTAACGGTCGCTCCGTGTACGTGCTGGAGGAACGGGTCCTGGGGGCTGGCCGTAGGGGACGCCACCAGCATCTGGCGTGTAGCACGTACCGGGCAGAACCGTGGATCGGGTGACTCCTGCAGCGTGACCGTTTTCTCCTCCCCCACGTGCTGCATGTTTTTGGCGGCTTTCACCCGGACGGTCACGTGTCGACGGCCGACCACCACATCCCGGCGCGACAGGTGTCGTGCCGCGTCATACCTCGAGGCCGTCGGGGGCGCTACTTCGCTCTGCCTCAGAGCCGCGTAGTAAATGATCAGGATAGCGGCCCGTAGAGCAAGGTGAATTGGTGAGTCCGTAAGGGCCGCGAGGACGGCTCGGATCACGGCCAACGGCACTGGAGGTTTCACGTTGGGCTGATACGTCTTGTTTCGCCGCATCGCCTCGAGGGCCCGCCTGATCCGGAAGTCCTCCGTGGGTGCGACATCCCCTCCCGTCAGTCGCAGGTGCGACCGCACGTGTGAGAGGTGATTCGCGACCGTGGCCGGCGAGGGGGCGTGGTCCGCGACGTATTCGAGGTACGCCGTGGTAAAGCTCACCGTGGGCCTCTGCGGGTCGGCCCCCATCCGCCGGCAGAACGCGAGGTAGGTCGCGACGGCGCTCCGCTGGTTCGCGACCGTTCCGGGGGCACGTGCCTCTGATTGGCGAGCAGATGCCCTCGTCTGGAGACAGCGTAGCGCCAGATCTGCACGTGAGACGTAAGACAGGAATAAATGCCGCGTGAGTACATGGGGTAACTTCAGTGAGGGAATGAAATTTGGTGAAGGTGGCCGCTTTGTCAAATTCCCTCGAGGTCAGGTGAGCACGGCTGAGGGCATCCGCCACGGTGTTGAGTGCCCCCGGAACGTGCGTGTAGATGAAGTCGATCTGTAATTTTGCCTGGACCATCCAGGCTTGACGGGCACACTCCGCAAGGACTGAGTTCCTTGCCCGTCCGGATGTGAGTGCCTGGACGGTGCCCAGGTTATCACAGAAGACTTCTACTCGCGTGCCTCGATCCCGGTCGGTGAGGAACGTATTCATCGCGAATATGGTGTTAAGTGCCTCGAGCTCGGCGATACAGTCGACGGGGTCGCTGACAGGGCACACCTGCCCGGAGTACGAGTACTTCCCGTCTGTACCTCCGATGCCCGAGAGGCACGCATCGACGATGATACACTTGGTAGGCGGGCCGCGAGGTATGAGGGCGTGGCCGTTCCAGCCCTCAGCGAGGCGGAGGAACCATTGCAAGTCCTGCCGCATCTCGGCGTTGATATTCACGTAGAAGCCGGACATCCTCCGTAGGGCCTCAAGCAATTTACTCACGAACGGCCGGGCCGGCCGTATGCGCTTCGACACGTGAAGTATTTTGCCGAGGACCGACTGGAGTTGGCGTTTCGTCGGTGATCGTTTAGCGGCGACCGCCCTCACATGCGCCCGTACGTCCAGCAGCTTGTCCTCGGGGATGGTGAGGGACATCTCCGGGGCATTGATGACGATGCCCAGCCACGTAACGACCGGCGCCGGGGTCTGTGCCTTCTCTCGTGCCTCCGGGAGCCCGAGTTCTTTGAAAAGCTCACGGGCGATGTTAAAGTCGGCGGTCGCCTTGGCCCGGCTCGGGGACAGGATGATCAGGTCGTCCAGGTACATACATGCCTCGACCCCCTTCTGGCCGAGGATACCCACGATGCAGTCTGCCACGCACTGCATGTGGTACGAGGAGGCACGGGCACCAAACGGCATGGCCGTATCACAGAAGTACCCGTCCTCCCATGCAAAGCATAACAACGGCCAGTCGAGGGGGTCGCACCTGAAATTCTTATAGGCCCTGGCGATGTCGATGGTGGACATATAGCTACCGGGCCCGGAGGCCACCAGGCGGCCGACGAAGCTGTCGACGGTCGGGAGGCAGTGGTCGCGCTCCTGCCCGTAGACTGAGGTTTTGATGATATACCCATTGACACTTTGCTCCTAAGGGTACGTCATATCCGTAATGACACGTCGGTCGTTGGAGGCCCGTTTTCCGCGTGTCATTAACGGCGACACGTGGCACCAGGGTGAGAACGGGGGTTCCTGGAATGGTCCCAGTAGGTTACTGTGCCCGCGTTCCTTCTTAATGAACTCTCTGATGTGCTCTGGGTACCCCGTGGCGCTGGGGTGATTGGGTACCCCTCGGGTGTCGCTGGTCGGCCCGATGTACCCCAGAGGGAACCCGTAGCGCACGAAGTCCAGTAGCTCCCTCCTCTCCGGTGCCTCCCCGAGGTAACGTACCCAGGCCGGTACGTTGAGATCGGATGGGAGCTCGATCCCCCAGCGCGTTGGGCAGCCCGGTTTGCCGCACCTCCGAGTAGATGTATGCGTGTCCCGGCGGCCCGGGCCCGGCGAAGTCCGGCCAGTGGGCCCGCCTGTGGTCGGCAAACGCCCCGGGGTCCGTCCGGATGCCGGGGGAGGGGACACCGGTCTCACAGACCTCCCTGATGGCCGAGAAGTCTGGTGGAGCGGCTGTGTCCATTTCTCCCCGGGGCAATTGCCGAGGCAATTGCTCGCTGTACACGCTATCACCGATAATACTGGGAGTGGATTCAGTGGGCGTGTCGTAAGCGTCCTTTGTGTTCGCCACGTGTCCGGCGGGAGGTGTTGTTGACACGTGGGGTGTTGCGTCACCCCTGATGCACCCTTTGATCGTTAAGCCCCCCTTCCGCTGTGGTGCGGACGTACTGGGCGGGGGGGGCGAGCGACGCGCCTCGCTCACTCGCGGGGCGCGTCCGGTCCGTTTTTTTAACTCTGTTGTGGGAGTGCTTTGGTGTCGGCGGCGCGAACCGAGTGTTCGGCGTGGTGCGTCCGGTGTGGTGTGGGTGTTGGTGTGGGCAGAGTACTGTCGTACCCCACGCCGTACGATAGCTTGCGGTTACAGGCGTGGATGGAGTGTGTGCACATCCTGCCGACCGAGTCGCAGAAGGAGCACACATGTAACCATTTAATTCCCCGCTCCTGGTGGCCGTTGCGCTGCCGACACCCCCTCTCCGAGTTGTATGCCCGGCATGGCAGCTCGTGCCCTCCGGACTTCTCTCCTCCTTGACTCGCACCGTTTCCAGCCGTAGGGGTCATGGCCAGACGAACCCGTTCATCCTGGATTCGTACATGATCCGACCAATAAATACGTCCTGCCTCCACCTGGTCAAAAATGAAGTTGGACCAACGGCGCACGCCGGCCCACGGCCGTGCCTGCGCGTCCACGGAGACCTGATGGAGGTGGCGATACATATCCTTACGGTCACACTCCTGGGTAGCACGGTCGTCCTCCATGAGAGCCAGGAAAGCACTGATGTACTCGAGGGGGCCCAGCGTACCCCTGACCTCGAGTTTCTGACTGAGGGTATATATGCCCTCACGGTCCACAAACATGAACGGCTTGGAAATTAAACGAGAGGTGGTCAAATCTGAGGCCAACTTACCAGCCGTTCTCTCATGTCGTAGGGCCTCACGGTCGAGCTCCCTTTGTAGCAAATCCTCCGGCACGTACTGCTCCCGCAGCTGCCTCGGTGGTGGTAGCCGTGCGGTCTGCTCGTTCGCCCATTCCCTGGTCCGGGCCTCCACGGCTGTCGGTTCCGTCGGCGGCCTCGACCTCGAAGCCCGGGACGAGGATCGTTGGCGAGACATTCTGTTGATTGCCTCCATCATGGTATCCATCTTGTTCTCCAGGGCGGTCATCCTCGAGGACTTAACGGTCGACCCGTTGTCGGAGACCGACGCCACGTGGTCCGTGCCCGTTTGTCTCGAGTCTGAGACCGTACCTTCTGTGTCTGGTCCTTGGGATGGTCCAGCGACGGGATTACTGCGCGTATTCGGTGGACCCATGTTGGTCTCTTCTCCTCACTCGTGATGCGTGTTCCTCGTGATAGAATGGACGTGCCGGCCTGTACTCGTGGAGTATGAGGCTGCGAGCACGTGGCCAAAAAGACGAGAAAGACTGGAGTAGGTGTGTACTGCAGTACAGCTGGAGAAGAAGTGAGACCGGGACCGATGGCGTGGCCGCGCTCGTGACTGCGCAGTACGTGTGAAAGCCGCTAGGGGGCAGGAGGGGCGCTCGTGTCGCGCGAGAGGGGGGAACACCAGGGGGAGCAATGACCACCCCTGACCAACGGCCATGGGTAACCAATATTCTTCTGTTCATGTAAGTTTAACTTTACCCATAGGCATTCTATATCCTTTTCACTACGATTATGACAAGAGAGTTCTTTTGACGAGCAGATGATTCTATCTTTGACATAGAGACCTATACCCCCGCCTGTTTTCCGATTACCAGTAATTGGGTCAATCCAATTTTTGTCGTTGCGAATGCAGTTGTAGCCAGGTATGTTAATCAGGTTGGTTGGGATATTATCATGTAACCAAGATTCTGAAAAGGTGAATATATTAAAGTCATCAGACTTCAGATAATACTTTACTAGGTCAAACTTGGCCATCAAGCTTTAGACGTTCAGGTGGGCAAAGTATAAACCCTTTCCCATCCCCTTTTCTGTTCTTCTATTTTCCATCTATTTTATTATGTTTAATCAAGGCCCCTTCCGAGAATCCCTCAGTCAGTATCTTACCCTTGTTTATTGTATCAACATGGGAATAAATAAGTGTAATGATATTATAAGATACACATGCAAATAACTGTACAACAAAGTAATGGAGGCCCTCCATGCACGTTCTGCGCGGGCCTTATTCAAATGAGAAATGCATAAAGTTTTCATAAAAGATCACCTAGGTATCTGCATGTGTAGTAAGGATCTGGACTTTGACTGTGGGCAATATAGGATGGACCAACTATGACTGGCGTGTAGGCCCCACCATTAAATTATGAGATGTCTAGTTTAATGAATGAAATTGTATACGTGTGGTCACGACTATATTGTCCGAATAGGGTCAACCTAGTGTGATGAAAATCTTACCGTAAATAACATGATTGGTTAAATAAGTACATTACCTGATCTGGAGCTACTCAGTTTTCTGTATAGAAAAATAGAAATAACATTAGTCGGTGATCGCAGTATAATATAGAAGTTGCGGTTATATAATTTCTTAAGTGCTATATGCGTTAACAACTCTGGGATTTGAATAAATGTTGTGAATAATTCATAGACATGGGTAACAATGAAATGATCAATTTGAGACCTTTATCTATTATCAAATTTCACCATAATTGCGGAGCAGCATTATCATTATATATTCCAGATATTCTGAAAATTTCATAATTTTCAGAATGGTGACATTGATTATTTCATATGATTTCCCATTCAAAGTGTCACTGATATCTTCTGACATGCACCGATGAGCAAAGACGGGCCATTTTCAATTTCAGACCATGAAAATTAATTATCTTTAAAATGTGATAAATCATTTTAAAGCCAATTCCGCCTCCTCATATTTAGTTAGGTGCAGTACAGTTTCTACTATCATATTCCATATTATCCCACATTTTTAACAGCAAAAAAAAAAGAATTGAGGGGGTTTGGTGTCGTCATCTACAGCTTACAAAGACACCGCTTACAACGACCCATTCAATAATGATTCATACAATAATTTTGTCACACAAAACATCCCCGCAGCATTTGCAGTCACTAAGAATTGAATACTGTCTATTCTTGCCTCTCATATAACTCATCGTGGTGGCCCAGTGGTTAGGGCAGTTGACTTGTAGTCAGAGGTTGTTTGTCTGCATGGGTACGAATCCCAGTAGCAGCCTAACATGATGGTTTAAGTTGGTCACTCCCGTCACTCCAGTCACTTGTTTATAAAAAAAATGTGGGAATTTATTACGAACAATGTAAGTGATTTTTCTCTGCATGGAGTCAAAGTCTATTTTTGTGTAAACGGCTTCTTTAAAAAGGGAAAATAAAAAACTATAGCCGAGTCCAGGGATCGAACCCCAGACCTTCAGATTAAAAAAAAGCACCATAACCACTACACCACCAACTACTTATATGATTGCCTTAAGCAATTACAGAATATATAGTTAAAGTATCGTGCCGGCACCGGTTTTCAGTATGCACAAGCTGAAGTCATCTTGTCATATTCCTTTATCACAACTTTATCACAGTACAGCACTGACACTGTTTGGAAATGACCAAAAGTATGGTTATCTTATCCCTAATCGTATAATTGCTATTGTAAGTTGTCATTTTTTCCACTGCACGAAACTAACCACTTTACATATATATGCGAACGGCATTTACCGGTGTGCTTTTCAGTATACAAGGTGGTCCTATTGCCCGTGTGTAAACGCCTTATCTATTGGTGTATATATATACATGTCCATGGTGTGGTCATATATACATCATATAGACGCCTGATTCTGTCATATTTAAGCCTCTATCAAATAGTTCCGATGTCTGCCACTTGGGGACACCACTGGTAGCATATTTCATTTACCATTAGTCATTAAGTCCTTGGTATATGGGAAATCCAATGTTATATTATCAATTTTGATTATAAAATTGTTCTAAAACCCTATTTATTATCTTTTTATTAAATACATAGAATAAACCAAGCGTTTTGTTGTTGTTTTAAACGTTTTTAAAGTTTTTCAAAACACCACTCTTCTGATGTCATACTTTGGGTACTGTATATATAACACAAGGTCTGGTTAGATATCAACCTACCCCCCCAAGGCGCCACACATCTGCTGCCGACGCTGCTTTGACACCCATAGCCATGGACCGCCCGCCCAGAGACAATAGGGGAACAGGGCTTCACTGAGAGCTCCCGCCTAAAGGGTGAAAGCAACACACTGATAAACCGCGGGGGAGGAGGACTTCCTTTTTTATTTTCTATCGAGACATGTAAACGCCGGGCGTTTACATGTCGCACAGAGGATATTTCCTATTGTATACGCCTGGTGTGAAATACAGCCAAGTTGCGTCCGTATTTAAAAGGAAACAGTCTTGTAGACGCCTCATACGCTGGTACGGATTACAGGCATTTACAAATGAAAACAAGTCGATTTACAGCCGCTACGTGCGATGCCACCATGCCGCATATATGAATAAAGGCGTTAGTTTCGTGCAGTGTTCTCTTTCTGAATTATTTCTATTTTCGTTCAGAATCTTACAGAGACAGACCAACTTAAACATTCCTTCTTCATGTCTTTTCTGTAGTCTAAAGGTAGGAAACCCTAAGCTTGAGAGTTTAAATCCCCTCAATCCAGTGCTTTTTTCTTTTTTGAAAGTAATAAATATTCTTTGAACAAATAATGTCAGTTCTTCCACACTAGAATAATCTCTATTTCTCCTTTTAAATTGCTTATATTCCCGCTTTTGAATCTTGCAAAATTTATCCACTGGAATGACAGACCTATTGCATTGAGTTATCATTGACTATGAATCAAATTGGATTTGAGCATTCATTTAAGCCCTTTCTCATGCACCAGTTACAGTAGACCACCGCCTAATGGCAACCTGGGTTGCAGAACATTGTTAACTGATACCTTTCCTCAGAACAGTTCTTTCTAATAAATAGGCAAGTGCCTCCCCCTCCCCTATGTAGGCAGACACTTTGGCCCCAATTGGAGGGTGTATGTTTACAAGGGGTTCTACTCTACTTCACATTCTGGGGCATGCAGTATAAACTGTGTACCACTGCACGAAACTTACCGCTTTACATATGTATGCGAAACGCGTCTAACAGTAGGATTTTGCATCTAGAAGTTAGACCTGTTATCCTTCTCGTAGACGCCTTATCTAGTGGCGTATATACATGTCCATGGTGCGGTCTCATATACGTCATATATATACGCCTGATTCCGTTGTGTATACACCAACATCCAATAGTTCCGATCTTTGCAACTTGGGGACACTACTGGTAGCATATTCATGCTAAATAAGTCTGTATTATATGAAAAATACAATCTTATATTACCAATTTATTTTATAAAACCTTTATAAATCCTGATTGAATATAAATTGATTAATTACATATAATAAACCCTGCATTCTTGGTTTTTTTACCGTTTTTTTAATAGATGTTGCCTTGAAAACACCATACTTCTGTCATATGTTGGGTATTCCCACATAAAAGCCTTTAAGAGGTTAACACCATAGACATTGAGTCCCCAAGAACGGGCGGCGGGCAGGGGCGGGCACCGGAGGGCGGCGAGGGGTGGGGGATGGTATCTCACTGAGGCAACCTGTACAAACGCGGCTGGCGGCAGGCGGCGGGCGGTGGGCGGCGGGCAACGGGGGGCTTCTCACTGAGGCTGGCTGGGGGTGGGGCGGAGTGGTGGGGGGGGCATCCTACAAACGCCGAGCAGTCGCTAATCCATCTACACACAGTGCAGGGAGGTAGGGGTTGTGTACCAGGGCTTCACTGTGGGTAGAATGAGTGTAGGGTGGTGGGGTGGTGGGGTGTCGGGGGGGGGCGGTAGAGGGTGGGGTTGGGAGGTCGCGGGTGGTGGGTCAGTGTTGGTGCAACCTCTACCAACACCCACAGGACGGGGGCGGGCCGCGGGTCGCAATTTTGTTTTTTTTTGTATCATATATACGTCTGGCGTATATATATGTTGCGCAGAGTATATTTTATCTTAAATACGCCAGGCTTGAAAGACAGCCAAGTCGCGCGCGTCTACATATGGAAACTACCTCGTAGACGCCCGGAACGCAGACGCGTATAAGAGGTGTATACAAGTATAAACAAGCCACGATACAGCCGATACGTGCGTTATCCCAATGGTGTATATATATATGTAAATTAGTGGTTTTCGTGCAGTGTACAGCACACGTGTGCAGTAATCAAAGCTTACTGCAGGGCTTTGGCAGAAATAGATATCAACACATGGTCAACATGTGATGTCTTAGAATGGAGACATTAGTATTTTGACAGCCTTCTACATCTATTCAGGGTAAAATACCTGTATTCTAGGGTGTATAATGAAGGCAGGAAAGCTTCAGTTTATGCACAGTTATAACAGTAAGTCGGCAGTAATTCTCTTCTGTTATCAGTATACACAACATAAACCCATCCAGAACTTGTCTTTGTTTACAAAGTCATTGAATTTGGTTCAGGAAGTAATGAAAGTTCTACTGCACTAGTCACTTCATAGAATAATCTCTTAGAATCAGGCAAGATAGTTTCAGGCTGTGTATACTGATATCATAATGCAGTCAAGAATTCTGTTCTGTTGCCAGTATGCACAAGCTGAAGGCATCTTGTCATATTCCTTTATCACAACTTTATCACAGTACAGCACTGACAATGTTTGAAAATGACCAAAAGTATGGTTATCTTATCACTCATCTTATCCCTTGGCTCTATTGGTATAGTCTAAGCACAGCACTGACACTGGGTGGATATGAACAGAACTAGCATTTTCATTACAGTGCCTGCCACCTGGTGTATTGTGAGGAACTAGATTTGTCCATGCATTCAGGAATCCCTGAAACGTTCACTCTACAAGTCAGTTTAAGTAGTCTAGAAGTAGAGTATCTGCAAGAGAAACCTTAAGCTGAGAGTTCAATTCCCCTCCATGCAGAACCTTTCTTTTTCTTTCCTCAGTCATAAAGATTCTTTTAGGAACCAATTTTAGTTCCACTACACCAGTCACTCTATAATTACTATTGTAAGTTGCCATTTTTCCTCTTTCTGAATTGTTTCTATTTTCATTCAGAATCTTAAAGAGACAGACCAACTTAGCCCTTTCACATAAACCTAATATAATCCAGCATAGATTTTAAATTTGTTTACCTATTTTGTACTGCACCTCTCTGCACTGGCGTTTTTCCTTTTTATTTAACCCTTTCCTTACCAATGCTGCCTTAAGGCGGCACCAAGGGAATACCGATGCTGCCTCAAGGCAGCACCGTGAGAGTACCAATGCTGCCTTAAGGCAGCACCATGGGAATACCAATGCTGCGTTGAGGCAGCTGATTTATATTTTTAAATATTTTATATTATTTCAGTAAATAATGGACAGATTTCTTTTAAAATTCAGTATATATAGAAAATAATATTATACTTATGATTAGAGTCGAATTCAGATGAATTGCTTACTATGGAGATGTTGATACCTGATTATATAAAGCATAAGTCTTAGCTTTAGGCAAACTAAAGGACAGAGTGCGGTTGGCGCCACCTGTCAGGCATATCACATTTTCATGATTTCTCCATAATATATTGATTCTAAATACAAAACAACTCCCCAGATGTGTTCTCCATGTTTTTTTTATAATTATTGATGTAAAAAAAACATTATGTCATCGCGATGAAAAAAAAGATACACATCTTTGTAGGTGCAGTGCTATATTTGGCCTACGTACAGGCTTTTGTCAATGGAGCAAAAAAGAGTATCAAATTCTTCCTCCATTTGGGAATATTAATATAAGTATCAAATATTGATCAAATTCATAATAAATGGTATGAAAATAAAGCCTGAAGTCTCTTCGTTTTTTCGGTATCATTAAAATTATCTAATTATCTCCCTAAGTTATCTAAATTGGCTAATTTGCGAAGCACCCCTCTGCTCTTTGAGTCATTTTCTATGGCTTGCAGAATAGGCCGGTATTTAGACGTCTGTACAACGTGCGATGTGCGGTACTAGCGGGATAGTTCACTGTGTGCTACGCTAGGCGCGGTAAGGAAAGGGTTAAAAAGGCGCCATGGTCCCGATACACCCCGATATAGCGCTAGTTGCAAACTGCGTAATCAACCATTTTTCTTTTATAATTCCAGAAATAATGCATATTTATGATTGATAATTTATCTGTAGATACAAAACATAGTATATGATATTTCATAATGCTATTTAATGAAAAAATGAGTTCCAATTTAAAGTATGACATTTTTTTTTTTTTAGATCATTTTATTTATCCTGGCATTAACAAGGCAAAACTATGCCTGTTTTCAGTCAAAACCAGCAGTGGTTGCTTCGATACATAGTTCAATTTTTGGTTGTATAATGCATGGCTTGCTAGCTAACTTGCATCATTGTGAATGACATGATTAAGTTGCAAAGTGAAAAGCACAGAGGTAGTGTGTTGCTCAATGACTTACTCTCATAGTACTTCTCCTAATAGTTAAGTCAATTACAGTAGGCTAACATAGTAATAGATATGATTATAGTTATCATTCATTGCATCTGAATGGTATGTGACTTACAACATAGTCGTTTATGTCAAGCACCTTATATCTAACATGTATGTACATACAAATAACATACAATTAGAGACAGAAAATATTCCAATGATGATGATATCATAGTACATAATATATAGTAAATTGCTCCTTAGTTGCGATAAGATTTGTTGTGACTGAGGTACACGTTGGGGTCAATTTATAATAAGGTTTAGTACTTTGTCAATAGTTTTGACGGCTATTTCTGAGGAAAGTTTTTTCTTTTCGCTTAAATAGGGGGTATGTGGGGATCAATCTATAATCGGTTGGGAGCTGATTCCATAGTTGTGGGCATTTGTACTTCATGCTTCTTTTAAAGAGAGATAGTTTTTCTGGTACGGTTGCCATCACTGGTGCGTCATGCAGTCTCGTATTTCTAGCTACTGGGACTAGGTATTTCTGATGTCTGCTTCTAATGAATGCCATTTTGCGTGCCGCAGAGAGTCTTCTCTTGCTAAGGTAGTTGAGATTCGCTTCGGTGTGCAATTGGGTTGTGTTGGTTCGTGGGGGTAGTTTTAGAGCTATTCGAAGTGCTTTATTTTGTAGCTTTTGTAATTTATCTAGGGTATTCTGATTTGAGTTAATGATTAGTGGGTTTCCGTATTCTGCATAGGGGAGAATTTTAGTTTTGTAGATCGTTACTGCTTGTTTTTTACTTAGGAACTGTCTTATTTTGGCAAATATATATATTTTATGTGCTAGTTTCCGAGCCATTTCCCTTTTGTGCAATTTGTAGGTAAGTTTCTGATCTAGTTTTATGCCTAGATAATCAAACTGGGTTGCGTATTTGATTTCCTCATCATCTAGAGTTAGTTTGTTGGGGTTATGTAGTTTTCGTAGCATATTTCTACTTGAAAAAATCATGGATTTAGTTTTTTTAGTATTTATGGTGAGTTTGTTTTGTTTTGCCCATATGTTTAGTCTATTTAGATCCTCTTGTACAATGTTAGTTGCAGTATTAATGTTCGCTGAGGTGGCATATATGACAGTGTCATCCGCATAGAGGTTCGTACATGCAGTTGATAGTACATCACTTATGTCGTTAACGTAAACCAGAAACAATAGTGGCCCCAGGATTGATCCCTGGGGCACACCACACAAGGATTCTCTTGGGTCCGACAGTTTTCCATTAACTCTAGTTATATGTGTTCGTTGTTGCAAGTAACTTGTCAGCCAGGTTATAACATGATCGTGGATACCATAGGCTCTACATTTCTTTAGAAGAATAGTATGCGACACCGTGTCAAACGCTTTTGACAAATCGATAAAGGTTGCGGCTGTGTACATTTTGTTATTTAGTCCCGAAAAAATATTATCAGTTAATGTAGCTACTGTCAAGATCGTAGAGTACCCTTTTCTGAAGCCGCCCTGGTTACTGTCGAGTATGTCGTTTGATTCTAAAAAGTTTGAGATTTGGGCATGTATGATCTTCTCGAGTAGCTTCCCGGGCAGTGGGAGCAGTGATACTGGTCTAAGGTTGGATGCGTTATGTTCGTCACCTGTTTTCTTTAGTGGGATTATCTGTGCCCTCTTCCATGCGTCAGGAAAGACACCCTGATTTATAGAACAGTTGAAGACATGTGTCATTTGATTCGGAATTGCCATGAAACCATCTTTTAGTACTCTAGAGGAGATGTCCTTTATTGATGATGCTTTATTAGTATTAATATCTTTAATAAGTTTTAGGACATCTTCAACTGTGGTCGTGGAATAGGTCATCTCTCTATCTATAACTCTCTTGCCATGGAAGTGCCAAATGTCTGTGAATTTATTTGCCAAGGATGGGCCTATATCGGCGAAGAAATCGTTTACCAAGTTCGGTAATTCATCCTCTGGTATTAGTTTGTCTGTGGTTTGATCTTTTAGATTTATTAGTGAATTTGTATTTTTATTGGGGATGATTTCTTTGAGTTTGTCCCAGAATTTGTTCGGGTGATTCTCCATATTTTCCTGGATAAAGGCGGATTTTGCTTTCCTGATCAGGGATTTAGTGTCGTTTCTTATTTTACGTGCAATTGTCCAATCTGCATTTAGTTTTGATTTTTTTGCTTTCTTAAGGGCTTCATCTTTGAGTTTTATCTTAGAGATTATTTCGTCTGTCATCCATTGTGACCCCCTATCCTTCAACGACATGTTTTTCAGTGGACAGACCTCGTCTAGGTAAAGACTTATTTCCTTTTCTATAATACTCCAAGCTAGGTCGGGATCTTCGGTGTCATATAACTCATCCCAATTTTTGTTTTGTAAGTGAGTATTTAGGGAGTCTTTGGAGTAGTTTTTGTATGATCTTCCCTTGGTTTTAATTTGAGTATACATCTCTTTTTTTTTTTTAGTAAGGTATAAATAAGAAGGTGGTCACTAACACTTTGGTCTCCTACTCCACTGTATAGGACTTTGTCGCTGTTTGTGAAAACAAGATCAATAAGATTATTGATTCTGGTTGGCTCCGTAATCAGTTGTTTGAGATTACAAATGGCTTCAAATTGTTTAATTGCCTTAAAGTCGGTTGATTTTTTGTCTAGGTAATTTAAGTTAAAGTCGCCCATAATCATTAAATCCGCTTTATGTTGTGTTTGAAGTGCTGATGTAATGTCTGTTAGTTCATTTAGAAAGTTTTGCGTAGACGCTCCTCTTGGCTTGTAAATGGTGCCAAGTATCATTACCCCTACCCTGGATAAAAGGAGAGAAGCAGGGGCTTGGGAACATAAAATTTTATTGAATTTTATATGGGTAAAATTTTATGCCGACCTTATTGGACGACATATGAATATGATATTAATATGAGTAATAAGGTAAATGTAATTGACAAATAGAGTAACGGTCAATTATGATAAGAAAATATGATATACAATATAAATGTTAATTGTACGTGATACAATACATGATAAATTGTATATTGTAAATAAAAATGGCCTACGTGAGTAGGAAAAGGATAAAAAAGGGGCCTACGTGAGTAGGAAAAAGTAGTGAGGTTGAGGGTGGGTGGGACGAGAAAGACTGGAGTAGGTGTGTACTGCAGTACAGCTGGAGAAGAAGTGAGACCGGGACCGATGGCGTGGCCGCGCTCGTGACTGCGCAGTACGTGTGAAAGCCGCTAGGGGGCAGGAGGGGCGCTCGTGTCGCGCGAGAGGGGGGAACACCAGGGGGAGCAATGACCACCCCTGACCAACGGCCATGGGTAACCCATTACCCCTACCCTGGATAAAAGGAGAGAAGCAGGGGCTTGGGAACATAAAATTTTATTGAATTTTATATGGGTAAAATTTTATGCCGACCTTATTGGACGACATATGAATATGATATTAATATGAGTAATAAGGTAAATGTAATTGACAAATAGAGTAACGGTCAATTATGATAAGAAAATATGATATACAATATAAATGTTAATTGTACGTGATACAATACATGATAAATTGTATATTGTAAATAAAAATGCCAAAGATCCATTAAACAAGGAGAGGGTGGGAGGGAGTAATTTAAGAGTTTTTGTTGAGTAGGGACTGTACCAATGCACGGTTGACAGAGTCGGCGTCATTGTTCGTTATGTACGTCCTATGGGCGTTAGACCTCCAGCCGCCATACCTCTGGATGGAGAGTTCTGGCATACCGGCCTGGTATGCCTGGGTAGCTGCGGCCTTGCGAAGTCCATGCAGCGTAAAGGTAGGCGGCTGTTGGGCCACTTGTAGGAGGGCTTTCCACTCTTTAGTGAGGATCCTGGTCGTAACGGTCGCTCCGTGTACGTGCTGGAGGAACGGGTCCTCGGGGCTGGCCGTAGGGGACGCCACCAGCATCTGGCGTGTAGCACGTACCGGGCAGAACCGTGGATCAGGTGACTCCTGCAGCGTGACCGTTTTCTCCTCCCCCACGTGCTGCATGTTTTTGGCGGCTTTCACCCGGACGGTCACGTGTCGACGGCCGACCACCACATCCCGGCGCGACAGGTGTCGTGCCGCGTCGTACCTCGAGGCCGTCGGGGGCGCTACTTCGCTCTGCCTCAGATCAATAAGATTATTGATTCTGGTTGGCTCCGTAATCAGTTGTTTGAGATTACAAATGGCTTCAAATTGTTTAATTGCCTTAAAGTCGGTTGATTTTTTGTCTAGGTAATTTAAGTTAAAGTCGCCCATAATCATTAAATCCGCTTTATGTTGTGTTTGAAGTGCTGATGTAATGTCTGTTAGTTCATTTAGAAAGTTTTGCGTAGACGCTCCTCTTGGCTTGTAAATGGTGCCAAGTATCATTACCCCTACCCTGGATAAAAGGAGAGAAGCAGGGGCTTGGGAACATAAAATTTTATTGAATTTTATATGGGTAAAATTTTATGCCGACCTTATTGGACGACATATGAATATGATATTAATATGAGTAATAAGGTAAATGTAATTGACAAATAGAGTAACGGTCAATTATGATAAGAAAATATGATATACAATATAAATGTTAATTGTACGTGATACAATACATGATAAATTGTATATTGTAAATAAAAATGCCAAAGATCCATTAAACAAGGAGAGGGTGGGAGGGAGTAATTTAAGAGTTTTTGTTGAGTAGGGACTGTACCAATGCACGGTTGACAGAGTCGGCGTCATTGTTCGTTATGTACGTCCTATGGGCGTTAGACCTCCAGCCGCCATACCTCTGGATGGAGAGTTCTGGCATACCGGCCTGGTATGCCTGGGTAGCTGCGGCCTTGCGAAGTCCATGCAGCGTAAAGGTAGGCGGCTGTTGGGCCACTTGTAGGAGGGCTTTCCACTCTTTAGTGAGGATCCTGGTCGTAACGGTCGCTCCGTGTACGTGCTGGAGGAACGGGTCCTCGGGGCTGGCCGTAGGGGACGCCACCAGCATCTGGCGTGTAGCACGTACCGGGCAGAACCGTGGATCAGGTGACTCCTGCAGCGTGACCGTTTTCTCCTCCCCCACGTGCTGCATGTTTTTGGCGGCTTTCACCCGGACGGTCACGTGTCGACGGCCGACCACCACATCCCGGCGCGACAGGTGTCGTGCCGCGTCGTACCTCGAGGCCGTCGGGGGCGCTACTTCGCTCTGCCTCAGATCAATAAGATTATTGATTCTGGTTGGCTCCGTAATCAGTTGTTTGAGATTACAAATGGCTTCAAATTGTTTAATTGCCTTAAAGTCGGTTGATTTTTTGTCTAGGTAATTTAAGTTAAAGTCGCCCATAATCATTAAATCCGCTTTATGTTGTGTTTGAAGTGCTGATGTAATGTCTGTTAGTTCATTTAGAAAGTTTTGCGTAGACGCTCCTCTTGGCTTGTAAATGGTGCCAAGTATCATTACCCCTACCCTGGATAAAAGGAGAGAAGCAGGGGCTTGGGAACATAAAATTTTATTGAATTTTATATGGGTAAAATTTTATGCCGACCTTATTGGACGACATATGAATATGATATTAATATGAGTAATAAGGTAAATGTAATTGACAAATAGAGTAACGGTCAATTATGATAAGAAAATATGATATACAATATAAATGTTAATTGTACGTGATACAATACATGATAAATTGTATATTGTAAATAAAAATGGCCTACGTGAGTAGGAAACGGATAAAAAAGGGGCCTACGTGAGTAGGAAAAAGTAGTGAGGTTGAGGATGGGTGGGACGAGAAAGACTGGAGTAGGTGTGTACTGCAGTACAGCTGGAGAAGAAGTGAGACCGGGACCGATGGCGTGGCCGCGCTCGTGACTGCGCAGTACGTGTGAAAGCCGCTAGGGGGCAGGAGGGGCGCTCGTGTCGCGCGAGAGGGGGGAACACCAGGGGGAGCAATGACCACCCCTGACCAACGGCCATGGGTAACCCATTACCCCTACCCTGGATAAAAGGAGAGAAGCAGGGGCTTGGGAACATAAAATTTTATTGAATTTTATATGGGTAAAATTTTATGCCGACCTTATTGGACGACATATGAATATGATATTAATATGAGTAATAAGGTAAATGTAATTGACAAATAGAGTAACGGTCAATTATGATAAGAAAATATGATATACAATATAAATGTTAATTGTACGTGATACAATACATGATAAATTGTATATTGTAAATAAAAATGCCAAAGATCCATTAAACAAGGAGAGGGTGGGAGGGAGTAATTTAAGAGTTTTTGTTGAGTAGGGACTGTACCAATGCACGGTTGACAGAGTCGGCGTCATTGTTCGTTATGTACGTCCTATGGGCGTTAGACCTCCAGCCGCCATACCTCTTGATGGAGAGTTCTGGCATACCGGCCTGGTATGCCTGGGTAGCTGCGGCCTTGCGAAGTCCATGCAGCGTAAAGGTAGGCGGCTGTTGGGCCACTTGTAGGAGGGCTTTCCACTCTTTAGTGAGGATCCTGGTCGTAACGGTCGCTCCGTGTACGTGCTGGAGGAACGGGTCCTGGGGGCTGGCCGTAGGGGACGCCACCAGCATCTGGCGTGTAGCACGTACCGGGCAGAACCGTGGATCGGGTGACTCCTGCAGCGTGACCGTTTTCTCCTCCCCCACGTGCTGCATGTTTTTGGCGGCTTTCACCCGGACGGTCACGTGTCGACGGCCGACCACCACATCCCGGCGCGACAGGTGTCGTGCCGCGTCATACCTCGAGGTCGTCGGGGGCGCTACTTCGCTCTGCCTCAGAGCCGCGTAGTAAATGATCAGGATAGCGGCCCGTAGAGCAAGGTGAATTGGTGAGTCCGTAAGGGCCGCGAGGACGGCTCGGATCACGGCCAACGGCACTGGAGGTTTCACGTTGGGCTGATACGTCTTGTTTCGCCGCATCGCCTCGAGGGCCCGCCTGATCCGGAAGTCCTCCGTGGGTGCGACATCCCCTCCCGTCAGTCGCAGGTGCGACCGCACGTGTGAGAGGTGATTCGCGACCGTGGCCGGCGAGGGGGCGTGGTCCGCGACGTATTCGAGGTACGCCGTGGTAAAGCTCACCGTGGGCCTCTGCGGGTCGGCCCCCATCCGCCGGCAGAACGCGAGGTAGGTCGCGACGGCGCTCCGCTGGTTCGCGACCGTTCCGGGGGCACGTGCCTCTGATTGGCGAGCAGATGCCCTCGTCTGGAGACAGCGTAGCGCCAGATCTGCACGTGAGACGTAAGACAGGAATAAATGCCGCGTGAGTACATGGGGTAACTTCAGTGAGGGAATGAAATTTGGTGAAGGTGGCCGCTTTGTCAAATTCCCTCGAGGTCAGGTGAGCACGGCTGAGGGCATCCGCCACGGTGTTGAGTGCCCCCGGAACGTGCGTGTAGATGAAGTCGATCTGTAATTTTGCCTGGACCATCCAGGCTTGACGGGCACACTCCGCAAGGACTGAGTTCCTTGCCCGTCCGGATGTGAGTGCCTGGACGGTGCCCAGGTTATCACAGAAGACTTCTACTCGCGTGCCTCGATCCCGGTCGGTGAGGAACGTATTCATCGCGAATATGGTGTTAAGTGCCTCGAGCTCGGCGATACAGTCGACGGGGTCGCTGACAGGGCACACCTGCCCGGAGTACGAGTACTTCCCGTCTGTACCTCCGATGCCCGAGAGGCACGCATCGACGATGATACACTTGGTAGGCGGGCCGCGAGGTATGAGGGCGTGGCCGTTCCAGCCCTCAGCGAGGCGGAGGAACCATTGCAAGTCCTGCCGCATCTCGGCGTTGATATTCACGTAGAAGCCGGACATCCTCCGTAGGGCCTCAAGCAATTTACTCACGAACGGCCGGGCCGGCCGTATGCGCTTCGACACGTGAAGTATTTTGCCGAGGACCGACTGGAGTTGGCGTTTCGTCGGTGATCGTTTAGCGGCGACCGCCCTCACATGCGCCCGTACGTCCAGCAGCTTGTCCTCGGGGATGGTGAGGGACATCTCCGGGGCATTGATGACGATGCCCAGCCACGTAACGACCGGCGCCGGGGTCTGTGCCTTCTCTCGTGCCTCCGGGAGCCCGAGTTCTTTGAAAAGCTCACGGGCGATGTTAAAGTCGGCGGTCGCCTTGGCCCGGCTCGGGGACAGGATGATCAGGTCGTCCAGGTACATACATGCCTCGACCCCCTTCTGGCCGAGGATACCCACGATGCAGTCTGCCACGCACTGCATGTGGTACGAGGAGGCACGGGCACCAAACGGCATGGCCGTATCACAGAAGTACCCGTCCTCCCATGCAAAGCATAACAACGGCCAGTCGAGGGGGTCGCACCTGAAATTCTTATAGGCCCTGGCGATGTCGATGGTGGACATATAGCTACCGGGCCCGGAGGCCACCAGGCGGCCGACGAAGCTGTCGACGGTCGGGAGGCAGTGGTCGCGCTCCTGCCCGTAGACTGAGGTTTTGATGATATACCCATTGACACTTTGCTCCTAAGGGTACGTCATATCCGTAATGACACGTCGGTCGTTGGAGGCCCGTTTTCCGCGTGTCATTAACGGCGACACGTGGCACCAGGGTGAGAACGGGGGTTCCTGGAATGGTCCCAGTAGGTTACTGTGCCCGCGTTCCTTCTTAATGAACTCTCTGATGTGCTCTGGGTACCCCGTGGCGCTGGGGTGATTGGGTACCCCTCGGGTGTCGCTGGTCGGCCCGATGTACCCCAGAGGGAACCCGTAGCGCACGAAGTCCAGTAGCTCCCTCCTCTCCGGTGCCTCCCCGAGGTAACGTACCCAGGCCGGTACGTTGAGATCGGATGGGAGCTCGATCCCCCAGCGCGTTGGGCAGCCCGGTTTGCCGCACCTCCGAGTAGATGTATGCGTGTCCCGGCGGCCCGGGCCCGGCGAAGTCCGGCCAGTGGGCCCGCCTGTGGTCTGCAAACGCCCCGGGGTCCGTCCGGATGCCGGGGGAGGGGACACCGGTCTCACAGACCTCCCTGATGGCCGAGAAGTCTGGTGGAGCGGCTGTGTCCATTTCTCCCCGGGGCAATTGCCGAGGCAATTGCTCGCTGTACACGCTATCACCGATAATACTGGGAGTGGATTCAGTGGGCGTGTCGTAAGCGTCCTTTGTGTTCGCCACGTGTCCGGCGGGAGGTGTTGTTGACACGTGGGGTGTTGCGTCACCCCTGATGCACCCTTTGATTGTTAAGCCCCCCTTCCGCTGTGGTGCGGACGTACTGGGCGGGGGGGGGCGAGCGACGCGCCTCGCTCACTCGCGGGGCGCGTCCGGTCCGTTTTTTTAACTCTGTTGTGGGAGTGCTTTGGTGTCGGCGGCGCGAACCGAGTGTTCGGCGTGGTGCGTCCGGTGTGGTGTGGGTGTTGGTGTGGGCAGAGTACTGTCGTACCCCACGCCGTACGATAGCTTGCGGTTACAGGCGTGGATGGAGTGTGTGCACATCCTGCCGACCGAGTCGCAGAAGGAGCACACATGTAACCATTTAATTCCCCGCTCCTGGTGGCCGTTGCGCTGCCGACACCCCCTCTCCGAGTTGTATGCCCGGCATGGCAGCTCGTGCCCTCCGGACTTCTCTCCTCCTTGACTCGCACCGTTTCCAGCCGTAGGGGTCATGGCCAGACGAACCCGTTCATCCTGGATTCGTACATGATCCGACCAATAAATACGTCCTGCCTCCACCTGGTCAAAAATGAAGTTGGACCAACGGCGCACGCCGGCCCACGGCCGTGCCTGCGCGTCCACGGAGACCTGATGGAGGTGGCGATACATATCCTTACGGTCACACTCCTGGGTAGCACGGTCGTCCTCCATGAGAGCCAGGAAAGCACTGATGTACTCGAGGGGGCCCAGCGTACCCCTGACCTCGAGTTTCTGACTGAGGGTATATATGCCCTCACGGTCCACAAACATGAACGGCTTGGAAATTAAACGAGAGGTGGTCAAATCTGAGGCCAACTTACCAGCCGTTCTCTCATGTCGTAGGGCCTCACGGTCGAGCTCCCTTTGTAGCAAATCCTCCGGCACGTACTGCTCCCGCAGCTGCCTCGGTGGTGGTAGCCGTGCGGTCTGCTCGTTCGCCCATTCCCTGGTCCGGGCCTCCACGGCTGTCGGTTCCGTCGGCGGCCTCGACCTCGAAGCCCGGGACGAGGATCGTTGGCGAGACATTCTGTTGATTGCCTCCATCATGGTATCCATCTTGTTCTCCAGGGCGGTCATCCTCGAGGACTTAACGGTCGACCCGTTGTCGGAGACCGACGCCACGTGGTCCGTGCCCGTTTGTCTCGAGTCTGAGACCGTACCTTCTGTGTCTGGTCCTTGGGATGGTCCAGCGACGGGATTACTGCGCGTATTCGGTGGACCCATGTTGGTCTCTTCTCCTCACTCGTGATGCGTGTTCCTCGTGATAGAATGGACGTGCCGGCCTGTACTCGTGGAGTATGAGGCTGCGAGCACGTGGCCAAAAAGACGAGAAAGACTGGAGTAGGTGTGTACTGCAGTACAGCTGGAGAAGAAGTGAGACCGGGACCGATGGCGTGGCCGCGCTCGTGACTGCGCAGTACGTGTGAAAGCCGCTAGGGGGCAGGAGGGGCGCTCGTGTCGCGCGAGAGGGGGGAACACCAGGGGGAGCAATGACCACCCCTGACCAACGGCCATGGGTAACCAATATTCTTCTGTTCATGTAAGTTTAACTTTACCCATAGGCATTCTATATCCTTTTCACTACGATTATGACAAGAGAGTTCTTTTGACGAGCAGATGATTCTATCTTTGACATAGAGACCTATACCCCCGCCTGTTTTCCGATTACCAGTAATTGGGTCAATCCAATTTTTGTCGTTGCGAATGCAGTTGTAGCCAGGTATGTTAATCAGGTTGGTTGGGATATTATCATGTAACCAAGATTCTGAAAAGGTGAATATATTAAAGTCATCAGACTTCAGATAATACTTTACTAGGTCAAACTTGGCCATCAAGCTTTAGACGTTCAGGTGGGCAAAGTATAAACCCTTTCCCATCCCCTTTTCTGTTCTTCTATTTTCCATCTATTTTATTATGTTTAATCAAGGCCCCTTCCGAGAATCCCTCAGTCAGTATCTTACCCTTGTTTATTGTATCAACATGGGAATAAATAAGTGTAATGAACGATCTCCTCTGAAATTAAATTGTCAATAAAAGTATAAGCTTCCCCAACAGTGGAAGAATAATTATCGACACAATAATCAATAACAGTGGCGTTAGAGTCTATGATCTTAAATCCGTAGAGAACACCGTCTAAGATGAAATGACTGTCAATGTCCATCGAATCAACTCCGTACACATGAGCGGGACCACCGGACAACATATCGAACCAGCCTGTTGGTTTGAGTTGGGAACGGATATTTCCAATGAAATGATTGTTCTCCAATGTCCAAAGTGGGATACATCCAGTGTAAATATCACAAATCTCAGCTAAGTTCCTAGAAACTGTTATCTCTAGAGATATACGAGCTTGATCTCCGTATGAAACCTCGCCGGAACTAGATTCCATGGGTGGTACCTGTCGGTCAATGTCCACCAACATATGGGACAAACGAGGAACAAGCTCGGGGACTGCGGCTGGTACCCTGATTGCTGGTTCAACACTAATACGCTGGTTCCGGTCGCTCCCTGAAGCTGGTTCTAGGATGGAGTTGACAGCAACATCACGCTGGTTCTCTCGGACTCGGTGCGGTATCCCGCCACCTGTAATTCATGTAGACTTGTTTCGGGTATCACCGTCTTTGGTATCTCCAGCCTTTGACGGGTCCTTTTTACATGTGCGAGCTTTATGAGTTCCTCTGCATATCGCACACACATGAGAACGTGTGCAGTTCGGAATTTCACAGTATGTAAAATTGAAGCGAGCACAGACATCGTTGGGCACTTTCACACTAGACTTCCTGGTCTGTTTAGCCTTCCCACCGGAGGCGTTTCTGACCGCCATAGTATTCTCTGCAGAGAGATGAGTGTAGAGACTTTCATGCTCGGCAGGTATGAATTTCTCTAATCGGCCGTCCAACACCATGGTGGTAACACTGTGTTCATACCTCGATAAGCTTTCGGCCGAAAAAACACCAGAGACCGATTTCATGGATACAAATCTCAGATGTTTGATATAATCTGAGGGGCATACCGAAGGGAGATTGGCTTTAGATAGACATTGTAAAACACAAATCATCCCGAAAAGTAGTTCAGGCATAGAGAGATCTTCGTATCGCTTATCCATTTGTACATGATAGTCTGGCCTAAGCCAGTGACGGGACCTCTTCCTCTTAGAACTTTCGGAAAGTAAGTGTAAATTACCTAGCCAATCTTGCTCTCTCGGTATTCCCTCTGGGGGTTTCGAGACTGACAGCAAACCTTCCAGTGCCTCCGATCCCAAGGCGCTCGGGCCCAGACCCGCTGCTGCTAGACCGGAGAGGATTGTTTGTTGGCTTGCGGCCTGGTCCACAGGTGCGGCGTCACGGCTCAGTGGAGACGGCGCCTGCCGGTCGGCAAAACCCGTTTGGTCACCTCCTTGTTGAATGGCTGCTTCTAGAGTCGCATTCCTGATCGTCAAATCACGTAATTTCCTTTCCAAACGAGCGAGTTCGTCTTCCTCTGATAACCTACGGGCTATTTCCTCTTGCTTACGGATTCTCAACAAGAGGACTTCCTTTTTCGAGAGTTCTTCAGAAGGTTTGTCACTATCGGCCGGTGCTGGACCACGTGGTAGGAGACTCTTACAGTATTTTCCAAATGGCGGTAGATGACGTAAACCACAGCCCGAGCAATTCTTTTCAGAAGTGGCACCCTCAGGATTCTCCTGGTCCGACATGTTGCCTAAACTGTCCCTTTCCGAAGGAAAAACGACAAATAGACAAAGTCAAAAAAAAATTAAAAATTAATATACCCAGCGCTCAGACTAGGTCTTTCCTGGGGGCCCGTTGGCTGCAGAGTGAACGAGACCGGTGACTTGAGGGTGCTCGCCGCACCTCTGCTGGCCTAGGGTGGCGCCCCCTCACATTAATACTACTAACTACGATAGTTCATGACCATTATAAGATACACATGCAAATAACTGTACAACAAAGTAATGGAGGCCCTCCATGCACGTTCTGCGCGGGCCTTATTCAAATGAGAAATGCATAAAGTTTTCATAAAAGATCACCTAGGTATCTGCATGTGTAGTAAGGATCTGGACTTTGACTGTGGGCAATATAGGATGGACCAACTATGACTGGCGTGTAGGCCCCACCATTAAATTATGAGATGTCTAGTTTAATGAATGAAATTGTATACGTGTGGTCACGACTATATTGTCCGAATAGGGTCAACCTAGTGTGATGAAAATCTTACCGTAAATAACATGATTGGTTAAATAAGTACATTACCTGATCTGGAGCTACTCAGTTTTCTGTATAGAAAAATAGAAATAACATTAGTCGGTGATCGCAGTATAATATAGAAGTTGCGGTTATATAATTTCTTAAGTGCTATATGCGTTAACAACTCTGGGATTTGAATAAATGTTGTGAATAATTCATAGACATGGGTAACAATGAAATGATCAATTTGAGACCTTTATCTATTATCAAATTTCACCATAATTGCGGAGCAGCATTATCATTATATATTCCAGATATTCTGAAAATTTCATAATTTTCAGAATGGTGACATTGATTATTTCATATGATTTCCCATTCAAAGTGTCACTGATATCTTCTGACATGCACCGATGAGCAAAGACGGGCCATTTTCAATTTCAGACCATGAAAATTAATTATCTTTAAAATGTGATAAATCATTTTAAAGCCAATTCCGCCTCCTCATATTTAGTTAGGTACAGTACAGTTTCTACTATCATATTCCATATTATCCCACATTTTTAACAGCAAAAAAAAAAGAATTGAGGGGGTTTGGTGTCGTCATCTACAGCTTACAAAGACACCGCTTACAACGACCCATTCAATAATGATTCATACAATAATTTTGTCACACAAAACATCCCCGCAGCATTTGCAGTCACTAAGAATTGAATACTGTCTATTCTTGCCTCTCATATAACTCATCGCGGTGGCCCAGTGGTTAGGGCAGTTGACTTGTAGTCAGAGGTTGTTTGTCTGCATGGGTACGAATCCCAGTAGCAGCCTAACATGATGGTTTAAGTTGGTCACTCCCGTCACTCCAGTCACTTGTTTATAAAAAAAATGTGGGAATTTATTACGAACAATGTAAGTGATTTTTCTCTGCATGGAGTCAAAGTCTATTTTTGTGTAAACGGCTTCTTTAAAAAGGGAAAATAAAAAACTATAGCCGAGTCCAGGGATCGAACCCCAGACCTTCAGATTAAAAAAAAGCACCATAACCACTACACCACCAACTACTTATATGATTGCCTTAAGCAATTACAGATTATATAGTTAAAGTATCGTGCCGGCACCGGTTTTCAGTATGCACAAGCTGAAGTCATCTTGTCATATTCCTTTATCACAACTTTATCACAGTACAGCACTGACACTGTTTGGAAATGACCAAAAGTATGGTTATCTTATCCCTAATCGTATAATTGCTATTGTAAGTTGTCATTTTTTCCACTGCACGAAACTAACCACTTTACATATATATGCGAACGGCATTTACCGGTGTGCTTTTCAGTATACAAGGTGGTCCTATTGCCCGTGTGTAAACGCCTTATCTATTGGTGTATATATATACATGTCCATGGTGTGGTCATATATACATCATATAGACGCCTGATTCTGTCATATTTAAGCCTCTATCAAATAGTTCCGATGTCTGCCACTTGGGGACACCACTGGTAGCATATTTCATTTACCATTAGTCATTAAGTCCTTGGTATATGGGAAATCCAATGTTATATTATCAATTTTGATTATAAAATTGTTCTAAAACCCTATTTATTATCTTTTTATTAAATACATAGAATAAACCAAGCGTTTTGTTGTTGTTTTAAACGTTTTTAAAGTTTTTCAAAACACCACTCTTCTGATGTCATACTTTGGGTACTGTATATATAACACAAGGTCTGGTTAGATATCAACCTACCCCCCCAAGGCGCCACACATCTGCTGCCGACGCTGCTTTGACACCCATAGCCATGGACCGCCCGCCCAGAGACAATAGGGGAACAGGGCTTCACTGAGAGCTCCCGCCTAAAGGGTGAAAGCAACACACTGATAAACCGCGGGGGAGGAGGACTTCCTTTTTTATTTTCTATCGAGACATGTAAACGCCGGGCGTTTACATGTCGCACAGAGGATATTTCCTATTGTATACGCCTGGTGTGAAATACAGCCAAGTTGCGTCCGTATTTAAAAGGAAACAGTCTTGTAGACGCCTCATACGCTGGTACGGATTACAGGCGTTTACAAATGAAAACAAGTCGATTTACAGCCGCTACGTGCGATGCCACCATGCAGCATATATGAATAAAGGCGTTAGTTTCGTGCAGTGTTCTCTTTCTGAATTATTTCTATTTTCGTTCAGAATCTTACAGAGACAGATCAACTTAAACATTCCTTCTTCATGTCTTTTCTGTAGTCTAAAGGTAGGAAACCCTAAGCTTGAGAGTTTAAATCCCCTCAATCCAGTGCTTTTTTCTTTTTTGAAAGTAATAAATATTCTTTGAACAAATAATGTCAGTTCTTCCACACTAGAATAATCTCTATTTCTCCTTTTAAATTGCTTATATTCCCGCTTTTGAATCTTACAAAATTTATCCACTGGAATGACAGACCTATTGCATTGAGTTATCATTGACTATGAATCAAATTGGATTTGAGCATTCATTTAAGCCCTTTCTCATGCACCAGTTACAGTAGACCACCGCCTAATGGCAACCTGGGTTGCAGAACATTGTTAACTGATACCTTTCCTCAGAACAGTTCTTTCTAATAAATAGACAAGTGCCTCCCCCTCCCCTATGTAGGCAGACACTTTGGCCCCAATTGGAGGGTGTATGTTTACAAGGGGTTCTACTCTACTTCACATTCTGGGGCATGCAGAATAAACTGTGTACCACTGCACGAAACTTACCGCTTTACATATGTATGCGAAACGCGTCTAACAGTAGGATTTTGCATCTAGAAGTTAGACCTGTTATCCGTCTCGTAGACGCCTTATCTAGTGGCGTATATACATGTCCATGGTGCGGTCTCATATACGTCATATATATACGCCTGATTCCGTTGTATATACACCAACATCCAATAGTTCCGATCTTTGCAACTTGGGGACACTACTGGTAGCATATTCATGCTAAATGAGTCTGTATTATATGAAAAATACAATCTTATATTACAATTTATTTTATAAAACCTTTATAAAACCTGATTGAATATAAATTGATTAATTACATATAATAAACCCTGCATTCTTGGTTTTTTTTACCGTTTTTCTAATAGATGTTGCCTTGAAAACACCATCCTTCTGTCATATTCTGGGTATTCCCATATAAAAGCCTTTAAGAGGTTAACACCATAGGCATTGAGTCCCCAAGAACGGGCGGCCGGCAGCGGCGGGCACCGGAGGGCTGCGAGGGGTGGGGGAGGGTATCTCACTGAGGCAACCTGTACAAACGCGGCTGGCGGCGGGCGGCGGGCGGCGGGCAGCGGCGGGCTTCTCACTGAGGCTGGCTGGGGGTGGGGCGGGGTGGTGGGGGGGGCATCCTACAAACGCCGAGCGGTCGCTAATCCATCTACACACAGTGCAGGGAGGTGGGGGTTGTGTACCAGGGCTTCACTGTGGGTAGAATGAGTGTAGGGTGGTGGGGTCATGGGGTGTAGGGGTGCGGTAGAGGGTGGGGTTGGGAGGTCGCGGGTGGTGGGTCAGTGTTGGTGCAACCTCTACCAACACCCACAGGACGGGCGGGCCGCGGGTTGCAATTTTGGTTTTTTTTGGTATCATATATACGCCTGGCGTATATATATGTTGCGCAGAGTATATTTTATCTTAAATACGCCAGGCGTGAAAGACAGCCAAGTCGCGCGCGTCTACATATGGAAACTACCTCGTAGACGCCCGGAACGCAGACGCGTATAAGAGGTGTATACAAGTATAAACAAGCCACGATACAGCCGATACGTGCGTTATCGCAATGGCGTATATATATATATATGTAAATTAGTGGTTTTCGTGCAGTGTACAGCACACGTGTGCAGTAATCATAGCTTACTGCAGGGCTTGGGCAGAAATAGATATCAACACATGGTCAACATGTGATGTCTTAGAATGGAGACATTAGTATTTTGACAGCCTTCTACATCTATTCAGGGTAAAATACCTGTATTCTAGGGTGTATAATGAAGGCAGGAAAGCTTCAGTTTATGCATAGTTATAACAGTAAGTCGGCAGTAATTCTCTTCTGTTATCAGTATACACAACATAAACCCATCCAGAACTTGTCTTTGTTTACAAAGTCATTGAATTTGGTTCAGGAAGTAATGAAAGTTCTACTGCACTAGTCACTTCATAGAATAATCTCTTAGAATCAGGCAAGATAGTTTCAGGCTGTGTATACTGATATCATAATGCAGTCAAGAATTCTGTTCTGTTGCCAGTATGCACAAGCTGAAGTCATCTTGTCATATTCCTTTATCACAACTTTATCACAGTACAGCACTGACAATGTTTGGGAATGACCAAAAGTATGGTTATCTTATCACTCATCTTATCCCTTGGCTCTATTGGTATAGTCTAAGCACAGCACTGACACTGGGTGGATATGAACAGAACTAGCATTTTCATTACAGTGCCTGCCACCTGGTGTATTGTGAGGAACTAGATTTGTCCATGCATTCAGGAATCCCTGAAACGTTCACTCTACAAGTCAGTTTAGGTAGTCTAGAAGTAGAGTGTCTGCAAGAGAAACCTTAAGCTGAGAGTTCAATTCCCCTCCATGCAGAACCTTTCTTTTTCTTTCCTCAGTCATAAAGATTCTTTTAGGAACCAATTTTAGTTCCACTACACCAGTCACTCTATAATTTCTATTGTAAGTTGCCATTTTTCCTCTTTCTGAACTGTTTCTATTTTCATTCAGAATCTTAAAGAGACAGACCAACTTAGCCCTTTCACATAAACCTAATATAATCCAGCATAGATTTTAAATTTGTTTACCTATTTTGTACTGCACCTCTCTGCACTGGCGTTTTTCCTTTTTATTTAACCCTTTCCTTACCAATGCTGCCTTAAGGCAGCACCAAGGGAATACCGATGCTGCCTCAAGGCAGCACCGTGAGAGTACCAATGCTGCCTTAAGGCAGCACCATGGGAATACCAATGCTGCGTTGAGGCAGCTGATTTATATTATTAAATATTTTATATTATTTCAGTAAATAATGGACAGATTTCTTTTAAAATTCAGTATATATAGAAAATAATATTATACTTATGATTATTATTAACACACTGATAAACCGCGGGGGAGGAGGACTTCCTTTTTTATTTTCTATCGAGACATGTAAACGCCGGGCGTTTACATGTCGCACAGAGGATATTTCCTATTGTATACGCCTTGTGTGAAATACAGCCAAGTTGCGTCCGTATTTAAAAGGAAACAGTCTTGTAGACGCCTCATACGCTGGTACGGATTACAGGCGTTTACAAATGAAAACAAGTCGATTTACAGCCGCTACGTGCGATGCCGCCATGCCGCATATATGAATAAAGGCGTTAGTTTCGTGCAGTGTTCTCTTTCTGAATTATTTCTATTTTCGTTCAGAATCTTACAGAGACAGACCGACTTAAACATTCCTTCTTCATGTCTTTTCTGTAGTCTAAAGGTAGGAAACCCTAAGCTTGAGAGTTTAAATCCCCTCAATCCAGTGCTTTTTTCTTTTTTGAAAGTAATAAATATTCTTTGAACAAATAATGTCAGTTCTTCCACACTAGAATAATCTCTATTTCTCCTTTTAAATTGCTTATATTCCCGCTTTTGAATCTTACAAAATTTATCCACTGGAATGACAGACCTATTGCATTGAGTTATCATTGACTATGAATCAAATTGGATTTGAGCATTCATTTAAGCCCTTTCTCATGCACCAGTTACAGTAGACCACCGCCTAATGGCAACCTGGGTTGCAGAACATTGTTAACTGATACCTTTCCTCAGAACAGTTCTTTCTAATAAATAGGCAAGTGCCTCCCCCTCCCCTATGTAGGCAGACACTTTGGCCCCAATTGGAGGGTGTATGTTTACAAGGGGTTCTACTCTACTTCACATTCTGGGGCATGCAGTATAAACTGTGTACCACTGCACGAAACTTACCGCTTTACATATGTATGCGAAACGCGTCTAACAGTAGGATTTTGCGTCTAGAAGTTAGACCTGTTATCAGTCTCGTAGACGCCTTATCTAGTGGCGTATATACATGTCCATGGTGCGGTCTCATATACGTCATATATATACGCCTGATTCCGTTGTATATACACCAACATCCAATAGTTCCGATCTTTGCAACTTGGGGACACTACTGGTAGCATATTCATGCTAAATAAGTCTGTATTATATGAAAAATACAATCTTATATTACCAATTTATTTTATAAACCTTTATAAAACCTGATTGAATATAAATTGATTAAATACATATAATAAACCCTGCATTCTTGGTTTTTTTACCGTTTATCTAATAGATGTTGCCTTGAAAACACCATCCTTCTGTCATATTCTGGGTATTCCCATATAAAAGCCTTTAAGAGGTTAACACCATAGGCATTGAGTCCCCAAGAACGGGCGGGGGCAGCGGCGGGCACCGGAGGGCGGCGAGGGGTGGGGGAGGGTATCTCACTGAGGCAACCTGTACAAACGCGGCTGGCGGCGGGCGGCGGGCGGCGGGCAGCGGCGGGCTTCTCACTGAGGCTGGCTGGGGGTTGGGCGGGGTGGTGGGGGGGGGCATCCTACAAACGCCGAGCGGTCGCTAATCCATCTACACACAGTGCAGGGAGGTGGGGGTTGTGTACCAGGGCTTCACTGTGGGTAGAATGAGTGTAGGGTGGTGGGGTGGTGGGGTGTCGGGGGGGCGGTAGAGGGTGGGGTTGGGAGGTCGCGGGTGGTGGGTCAGTGTTGGTGCAACCTCTACCAACACCCACAGGACAGGGCGGGCCGCGGGTTGCAATTTTGTTTTTTTTTGGTATCATATATACGCCTGGCGTATATATATGTTGCGCAGAGTATATTTTATCTTAAATACGCCAGGCGTGAAAGACAGCCAAGTCGCGCGCGTCTACATATGGAAACTACCTCGTAGACGCCCGGAACGCAGACGCGTATAAGAGGTGTATACAAGTATAAACAAGCCACCATACAGCCGATACGTGCGTTATCGCAATGGCGTATATATATATATATGTAAATTAGTGGTTTTCGTGCAGTGTACAGCACACGTGTGCAGTAATCATAGCTAACTGCAGGGCTTGGGCAGAAATAGATATCAACACATGGTCAACATGTGATGTCTTAGAATGGAGACATTAGTATTTTGACAGCCTTCTACATCTATTCAGGGTAAAATACCTGTATTCTAGGGTGTATAATGAAGGCAGGAAAGCTTCAGTTTATGCATAGTTATAACAGTAAGTCGGCAGTAATTATCTTCTGTTATCAGTATACACAACATAAACCCATCCAGAACTTGTCTTTGTTTACAAAGTCATTGAATTTGGTTCAGGAAGTAATGAAAGTTCTACTGCACTAGTCACTTCATAGAATAATCTCTTAGAATCAGGCAAGATAGTTTCAGGCTGTGTATACTGATATCATAATGCAGTCAAGAATTCTGTTCTGTTGCCAGTATGCACAAGCTGAAGTCATCTTGTCATATTCCTTTATCACAACTTTATCACAGTACAGCACTGACAATGTTTGGAAATGACCAAAAGTATGGTTATCTTATCACTCATCTTATCCCTTGGCTCTATTGGTATAGTCTAAGCACAGCACTGACACTGGGTGGATATGAACAGAACTAGCATTTTCATTACAGTGCCTGCCACCTGGTGTATTGTGAGGAACTAGATTTGTCCATGCATTCAGGAATCCCTGAAACGTTCACTCTACAAGTCAGTTTAGGTAGTCTAGAAGTAGAGTGTCTGCAAGAGAAACCTTAAGCTGAGAGTTCAATTCCCCTCCATGCAGAACCTTTCTTTTTCTTTCCTCAGTCATAAAGATTCTTTTAGGAACCAATTTTAGTTCCACTACACCGGTCACTCTATAATTTCTATTGTAAGTTGCCATTTTTCCTCTTTCTGAATTGTTTCTATTTAAATTCAGAATCTTAAAGAGACAGACCAACTTAGCCCTTTCACATGAACCTAATATAATCCAGCATAGATTTTAAATTTGTTTACCTATTTTGTACTGCACCTTTCTGCACTGGCGTTTTTCCTTTTTATCTAACCCTTTCCTTACCAATGCTGCCTTAAGGCAGCACCAAGGGAATACCGATGCTGCCTCAAAGTTGCACCGTGAGAGTACCAATGCTGCCTTAAGGCAGCACCATGGGAATACCAATGCTGCGTTGAGGCAGCTGATTTATATTATTAAATATTTTATATTATTTCAGTAAATAATGGACAGATTTCTTTTAAAATTCAGTATATATAGAAAATAATATTATACTTATGATTAGAGTCGAATTCAGATGAATTGCTTACTATGGAGATGTTGATACTTGATTATATAAAGCATAAGTCTTAGCTTTAGGCAAACTATAAGACAGAGTGCGGTTGGCGCCACCTGTCAGGCATATCACATTTTCATGATTTCTCCATAATATATTGATTCTAAATACAAAACAACTCCCCAGATGTGTTCTCCATGTTTTTTTATAATTAATCATGTAAAAAAAACATAATGTCATCGCCATGAAAAAAAAGATACACATCTTTGTAGGTGCAGTGCTATATTTGGCCTATGTACAGGCTTTTGTCAATGGAGCAAAAAAGAGTATCAAATTCTTCCTCCAATTGGGAATATTAATATAAGTATCAAATATTGATCAAATTCATAATAAATGGTATGAAAATAAAGCCTGAAGTCTCTTCGTTTTTTCGGTATCATTAAAATTATCTAATTATCTCCCTAAGTTATCTAAATTGGCTAATTTGTGAAGCACCCCTCTGCTCTTTGAGTCATTTTCTATGGCTTGCAGAATAGGCCGGTATTTAGACGTCTGTAAAACGTGCGACGTGCGGTACTAGCGGGATAGTTCACTGCGTGCTACGCTAGGCGCGGTAAGGAAAGGGTTAAAAAGGCGCCATGGTCCCGATACACCCCGATATAGCTCTAGTTGCAACCAGCGTAATCAACCATTTTTCTTTTATAATTCCAGAAATAATGCATATTTATGATTGATAATTTATCTGTAGATACAAAACATAGTATATGATATTTCATAATGCTATTTAATGAAAAAATTAGTTCCAATTTAAAGTATGAAATGATCAATTTGAGACCTTTATCTATTATCAAATTTCACCATAATTGCGGAGCAGCATTATCATTATATATAACTCATCGTGGTGGCCCAGTGGTTAGGGCAGTTGACTTGTAGTCAGAGGTTGTTTGTCTGCATGGGTACGAATCCCAGTAGCAGCCTAAAATGATGGTTTACGTTGGTCACTCCCGTCACTCCCGTCACTCCCGTCACTCCCGTCACTCCCGTCACTCCCGTCACTCCCGTCACTCCCGTCACTCCCGTCACTCCCGTCACTCCCGTCACTCCCGTCACTCCCGTCACTCCCGTCACTCCCGTCACTCCCGTCACTCCCGTCACTCCCGTCACTCCCGTCACTCCCGTCACTCCCGTCACTCCCGTCACTCCCGTCACTCCCGTCACTCCCGTCACTCCCGTCACTCCCGTCACTCCCGTCACTCCCGTCACTCCCGTCACTCCCGTCACTCCCGTCACTCCCGTCACTCCCGTCACTCCCGTCACTCCCGTCACTCCCGTCACTCCCGTCACTCCCGTCACTCCCGTCACTCCCGTCACTCCCGTCACTCCCGTCACTCCCGTCACTCCCGTCACTCCCGTCACTCCCGTCACTCCCGTCACTCCCGTCACTCCCGTCACTCCCGTCACTCCCGTCAATTGTTTATAAAAAAACGTGGGAATTTTTTCCGAACAATGTAAGTGATTTTCCTCTGCATGGAGTCAAAGTCTATTTTTGTGTAACCGGCCTATTTAAAAAGGGAAAATAAAAAACTATAGCAGAGTCCAGTGATCGAACCCCAGACCTTCAGATTAAAAAGCAGCACCATAACCACTACACCACCAACTACTTATATGATTGCCTTGAGCAATTACAGAATATATAGTTAAAGTATCGTGCCGGCACCGGTTTTCAGTATGCACAAGCTGAAGTCATCTTGTCATATTCCTTTATCACAACTTTATCACAGTACAGCACTGACACTGTTTGGAAATGACCAAAAGTATGGTTATTTTATCCCTAATCGTATAATTGCTATTGTAAGTTGTCATTTTTTCCACTGCACGAAACTAACCACTTTACATATATATGCGAATGGCATATACCGGTATGCATTTCAGTATACAAGGTGGTCCTATTGCCCGTGTGTAAACGCCTTATCTATTGGTGTATATACATGTCAATGGTGCGGTCATATATACATCATATAGACGCCTGATTCTGTCATATTTAAGCCTCTATCAAATAGTTCCGATGTCTGCCACTTGGGGACACCACTGGTAGCATATTTCATTTACCATTAGTCATTAAGTCCTTGGTATATGGGAAATCCAATGTTATATTATCAATTTTGATTATAAAATTGTTCTAAAACCCTATTTATTATCTTTTTATTAAATACATAGAATAAACCAAGCGTTTTGTTGTTGTTTTAAACGTTTTTAACTTTTTCAAAACACCACTCTTCTGATGTCATACTTTGGGTACTGTATATATAACACAAGGTCTGGTTAGATATCAACCTACCCCCCCAAGCCGCCACACATCTCCTGCCGACGCTGCTTTGACACCCATAGCCATGGACCGCCCGCCCAGAAACAATAGGGGAACAGGGCTTCACTGAGAGCTCCCCCCTAAAGGGCGAAAGCAACACACTGATAAACCGCGGGGGAGGAGGACTTCCTTTTTTATTTTCTATCGAGACATGTAAACGCCGGGCGTTTACATGTCGCACAGAGGATATCTCCTATTGTATACGCCTGGTGTGAAATACAGCCAAGTTGCGTCCGTATTTAAAAGGAAACAGTCTTGTAGACGCCTCATACGCTGGTACGGATTACAGGTGTTTACAAATGAAAACAAGTCGATTTACAGCCGCTACGTGCGATGCCGCCATGCCGCATATATGAATAAAGGCGTTAGTTTCGTGCAGTGTTCACTTTCTGAATTATTTCTATATTCGTTCAGAATCTTACAGAGACAGACCGACTTAAACATTCCTTCTTCATGTCTTTTCTGTAGTCTAAAGGTAGGAAACCCTAAGCTTGAGAGTTTAAATCCCCTCAATCCAGTGCTTTTTTCTTTTTTGAAAGTAATAAATATTCTTTGAACAAATAATGTCAGTTCTTCCACACTAGAATAATCTATATTTCTCCTTTTAAGTTGCTTATATTCCCGCTTTTGAATCTTACAAAATTTATCCACTGGAATGACAGACCTTTCCTCAGAACAGTTCTTTCTAATAAATAGGCAAGTGCCTCCCCCTCCCCTATGTAGGCAGACACTTTGGCCCCAATTGGAGGGTGTATGTTTACAAGGGGTTCTACTCTACTTCACATTCTGGGGCATGCAGTATAAACTGTGTACCACTGCACGAAACTTACCGCTTTACATATGTATGCGAAACGCGTCTAACAGTAGGATTTTGCATCTAGAAGTTAGACCTGTTATCCGTCTCGTAGACGCCTTATCTAGTGGCGTATATACATGTCCATGGTGCGGTCTCATATACGTCATATATATATGCCTGATTCCGTTGTATATACACCAACATCCAATAGTTCCGATCTTTGCAACTTGGGGACACTACTGGTAGCATATTCATGCTAAATAAGTCTGTATTATATGAAAAATACAATCTTATATTACCAATTTATTTTATAAACCTTTATAAAACCTGATTCAATATAAATTGATTAATAACATATAATAAACCCTGCATTCTTGGTTTTTTTACCGTTTATCTAATAGATGTTGCCTTGAAAACACCATCCTTCTGTTATATTCTGGGTATTCCCATATAAAAGCCTTTAAGAGGTTAACACCATAGGCATTGAGTCCCCAAGAACGGGCAGGGGCAGCGGCGGGCACCGGAGGGCGGCGAGGGGTGGGGGAGGGTATCTCACTGAGGCAACCTGTACAAACGCGGCTGGCGGCGGGCGGCGGGCGGCGGGCGGCGGGCGGCGGGCGGCGGGCAGCGGCGGGCTTCTCACTGAGGCTGGCTGGGGGTGGGGCGGGGTGGTGGGGGGGGGGCATCCTACAAACGCCGAGCGGTCACTAATCCATCTACACACAGTGCAGGGAGGTGGGGGTTGTGTACCAGGGCTTCACTGTGGGTAGAATGAGTGTAGGTTGGTGGGGTGGTGGGGTGTCGGGGGGGCGGTAGAGGGTGGGGTTGGGAGGTCGCGGGTGGTGGGTCAGTGTGGGTGCAACCTCTACCAACACCCACAGGACGGGGCGGGCCGCGGGTCGCAATTTTAGGTTTTTTTGGTATCATATATACGCCTGGCGTATATATATGTTGCGCAGAGTATATTTTATCTTAAATACGCCAGGCGTGAAAGACAGCCAAGTCGCGCGCGTCTACATATGGAAACTACCTCGTAGACGCCCGGAACGCAGACACGTATAAGAGGTGTATACAAGTATAAACAAGCCACGATACAGCCGATACTTGCGTTATCGCAATGGCGTATATATATATATGTAAATTAGTGGTTTTCGTGCAGTGTACAGCACACGTGTGCAGTAATCATAGCTTACTGCAGGGCTTGGGCAGAAATAGATATCAACACATGGTCAACATGTGATGTCTTAGAATGGAGACATTAGTATTTTGACAGCCTTCTACATCTATTCAGGGTAAAATACCTGTATTCTAGGGTGTATAATGAAGGCAGGAAAGCTTCAGTTTATGCATAGTTATAACAGTAAGTCGGCAGTAATTCTCTTCTGTTATCAGTATACACAACATAAACCCATCCAGAACTTGTCTTTGTTTACAAAGTCATTGAATTTGGTTCAGGAAGTAATGAAAGTTCTACTGCACTAGTCACTTCATAGAATAATCTCTTAGAATCAGGCAAGATAGTTTCAGGCTGTGTATACTGATATCATAATGCAGTCAAGAATTCTGTTCTGTTGCCAGTATGCACAAGCTGAAGTCATCTTGTCATATTCCTTTATCACAACTTTATCACAGTACAGCACTGACAATGTTTGGAAATGACCAAAAGTATGGTTATCTTATCACTCATCTTATCCCTTGGCTCTATTGGTATAGTCTAAGCAAAGCACTGACACTGGGTGGATATGAACAGAACTAGCATTTTCATTACAGTGCCTGCCACCTGGTGTATTGTGAGGAACTAGATTTGTCCATGCATTCAGGAATCCCTGAAACGTTCACTCTACAAGTCAGTTTAGGTAGTCTAGAAGTAGAGTGTCTGCAAGAGAAACCTTAAGCTGAGAGTTCAATTCCCCTCCATGCAGAACCTTTCTTTTTCTTTCCTCAGTCATAAAGATTCTTTTAGGAACCAATTTTAGTTCCACTACACCAGTCACTCTATAATTTCTATTGTAAGTTGCCATTTTTCCTCTTTCTGAATTGTTTCTATTTTCATTCAGAATCTTAAAGAGACAGACCAACTTAGCCCTTTCACATAAACCTAATATAATCCAGCATAGATTTTAAATTTGTTTACCTATTTTGTACTGCACCTCTCTGCACTGGCGTTTTTCCTTTTTATTTAATCCTTTCCTTACCAATGCTGCCTTAAGGCAGCACCAAGGGAATACCGATGCTGCCTCAAGGCAGCACCGTGAGAGTACCAATGCTGCCTTAAGGCAGCACCATGGGAATACCAATGCTGCGTTGAGGCAGCTGATTTATATTATTAAATATTTTATATTATTTCAGTAAATAATGGACAGATTTCTTTTAAAATTCAGTATATATAGAAAATAATATTATACTTATGATTATTATTAACACACTGATAAACCGCGGGGGAGGAGGACTTCCTTTTTTATTTTCTATCGAGACATGTAAACGCCGGGCGTTTACATGTCGCACAGAGGATATTTCCTATTGTATACGCCTGGTGTGAAATACAGCCAAGTTGCGTCCGTATTTAAAAGGAAACAGTCTTGTAGACGCCTCATACGCTGGTACGGATTACAGGCGTTTACAAATGAAAACAAGTCGATTTACAGCCGCTACGTGCGATGCCGCCATGCCGCATATATGAATAAAGGCGTTAGTTTCGTGCAGTGTTCTCTTTCTGAATTATTTCTATTTTCGTTCAGAATCTTACAGAGACAGACCGACTTAAACATTCCTTCTTCATGTCTTTTCTGTAGTCTAAAGGTAGGAAACCCTATGCTTGAGAGTTTAAATCCCCTCAATCCAGTGCTTTTTTCTTTTTTGAAAGTAATAAATATTCTTTGAACAAATAATGTCAGTTCTTCCACACTAGAATAATCTCTATTTCTCCTTTTAAATTGCTTATATTCCCGCTTTTGAATCTTACAAAATTTATCCACTGGAATGACAGACCTATTGCATTGAGTTATCATTGACTATGAATCAAATTGGATTTGAGCATTCATTTAAGCCCTTTCTCATGCACCAGTTACAGTAGACCACCGCCTAATGGCAACCTGGGTTGCAGAACATTGTTAACTGATACCTTTCCTCAGAACAGTTCTTTCTAATAAATAGGCAAGTGCCTCCCCCTCCCCTATGTAGGCAGACACTTTGGCCCCAATTGGAGGGTGTATGTTTACAAGGGGTTCTACTCTACTTCACATTCTGGGGCATGCAGTATAAACTGTGTACCACTGCACGAAACTTACCGCTTTACATATGTATGCGAAACGCGTCTAACAGTAGGATTTTGCGTCTAGAAGTTAGACCTGTTATCCGTCTCGTAGACGCCTTATCTAGTGGCGTATATACATGGCCATGGTGCGGTCTCATATACGTCATATATATACGCCTGATTCCGTTGTATATACACCAACATCCAATAGTTCCGATCTTTGCAACTTGGGGACACTACTGGTAGCATATTCATGCTAAATAAGTCTGTATTATATGAAAAATACAATCTTATGTTACCAATTTATTTTATAAAACCTTTATAAATCCTGATTGAATATAAATTGATTAATTACATATAATAAACCCTGCATTCTTGGTTTTTTTACCGTTTTTTTAATAGATGTTGCCTTGAAAACACCATCCTTCTGTCATATGTTGGGTATTCCCATATAAAAGCCTTTAAGAGGTTAACACCATAGACATTGAGTCCCCAAGAACGGGCGGCGGGCAGGGGCGGGCACCGGAGGGCGGCGAGGGGTGGGGGAGGGTATCTCACTGAGGCAACCTGTACAAACGCGGCTGGCGGCGGGCGGCGGGCAACGGGGGGCTTCTCACTGAGGCTGGCTGGGGGTGGGGCGGGGTGGTGGGGGGGGGCATCCTACAAACGCCGAGCGGTCGCTAATCCATCTACACACAGTGCAGGGAGGTGGGGGTTGTGTACCAGGGCTTCACTGTGGGTAGAATGAGTGTAGGGTGGTGGGGTGGTGGGGTGTCGGAGTGGGGTTGGGAGGTCGCGGGTGGTGGGTCAGTGTTGGTGCAACCTCTACCAACACCCACAGGACGGGGCGGGCCGCGGGTCGCAATTTTGGGTTTTTTTGGTATCATATATACGCCTGGCGTATATATATGTTGCGCAGAGTATATTTTATCTTAAATACGCCAGGTGTGAAAGACAGCCAAGTCGCGCGCGTCTACATATGGAAACTACCTCGTAGACGCCCGGAACGCAGACGCGTATAAGAGGTGTATACAAGTATAAACAAGCCACGATACAGCCGATACGTGCGTTATCGCAATGGCGTATATATATATGTAAATTAGTGGTTTTCGTGCAGTGTACAGCACACGTGTGCAGTAATCATAGCTTACTGCAGGGCTTGGGCAGAAATAGATATCAACACATGGTCAACATGTGATGTCTTAGAATGGAGACATTAGTATTTTGACAGCCTTCTACATCTATTCAGGGTAAAATACCTGTATTCTAGGGTGTATAATGAAGGCAGGAAAGCTTCAGTTTATGCATAGTTATAACAGTAAGTCGGCAGTAATTCTCTTCTGTTATCAGTATACACAACATAAACCCATCCAGAACTTGTCTTTGTTTACAAAGTCATTGAATTTGGTTCAGGAAGTAATGAAAGTTCTACTGCACTAGTCACTTCATAGAATAATCTCTTAGAATCAGGCAAGATAGTTTCAGGCTGTGTATACTGATATCATAATGCAGTCAAGAATTCTGTTCTGTTGCCAGTATGCACAAGCTGAAGTCATCTTGTTATATTCCTTTATCACAACTTTATCACAGTACAGCACTGACAATGTTTGGAAATGACCAAAAGTATGGTTATCTTATCACTCATCTTATCCCTTGGCTCTATTGGTATAGTCTAAGCAAAGCACTGACACTGGGTGGATATGAACAGAACTAGCATTTTCATTACAGTGCCTGCCACCTGGTGTATTGTGAGGAACTAGATTTGTCCATGCATTCAGGAATCCCTGAAACGTTCACTCTACAAGTCAGTTTAGGTAGTCTAGAAGTAGAGTGTCTGCAAGAGAAACCTTAAGCTGAGAGTTCAATTCCCCTCCATGCAGAACCTTTCTTTTTCTTTCCTCAGTCATAAAGATTCTTTTAGGAACCAATTTTAGTTCCACTACACCAGTCACTCTATAATTTCTATTGAAAGTTGCCATTTTTCCTCTTTCTGAATTGTTTCTATTTTCATTCAGAATCTTAAAGAGACAGACCAACTTAGCCCTTTCACATAAACCTAATATAATCCAGCATAGATTTTAAATTTGTTTACCTATTTTGTACTGCACCTTTCTGCACTGGCGTTTTTCCTTTTTATTTAACCCTTTCCTTACCAATGCTGCCTTAAGGCAGCACCAAGGGAATACCGATGCTGCCTCAAGGCAGCACCGTGAGAGTACCAATGCTGCCTTAAGGCAGCACCATGGGAATACCAATGCTGCGTTGAGGCAGCTGATTTATATTATTAAATATTTTATATTATTTCAGTAAATAATGGACAGATTTCTTTTAAAATTCAGTATATATAGAAAATAATATTATACTTATGATTAGAGTCGAATTCAGATGAATTGCTCACTATGGAGATGTTGATACTTGATTATATAAAGCATAAGTCTTAGCTTTAGGCAAACTCTAGGACAGAGTGCGGTTGGCGCCAACTGTCAGGCATATCACATTTTCATGATTTCTCCATAATATATTGATTCTAAATACAAAACAACTCCCCAGATGTGTTCTCCATGTTTTTTTATAATTATTAATGTAAAAAAAACATTATGTCATCGCGATGAAAAATAAGATACACATCTTTGTAGGTGCAGTGCTATATTTGGCCTATGTACAGGCTTTTGTCAATGGAGCAAAAAAGAGTATCAAATTCTTCCTCCATTTGGGAATATTAATATAAGTATCAAATATTGATCAAATTCATAATAAATGGTATGAAAATAAAGCCTGAAGTCTCTTCGTTTTTTCGGTATCATTAAAATTATCTAATTATCTCCCTAAGTTATCTAAATTGGCTAATTTGTGAAGCACCCCTCTGCTCTTTGAGTCATTTTCTATGGCTTGCAGAATAGGCCGGTATTTAGACGTCTGTACAACGTGCGACGTGCGGTACTAGCGGGATAGTTCACTGTGTGCTATGCTAGGCGCGGTAAGGAAAGGGTTAAAAAGGCGCCATGGTCCCGATACACCCCGATATAGCTCTAGTTGCAAACAGCGTAATCAACCATTTTTCTTTTATAATTCCAGAAATAATGCATATTTATGATTGATAATTTATCTGTAGATACAAAACATAGTATATGATATTTCATAATGCTATTTAATGAAAAAATGAGTTCCAATTTAAAGTATGACATTTTTTTTTTTTTAGATCATTTTATTTATCCTGGCATTAACAAGGCAAAACTATGCCTGTTTTCAGTCAAAACCAGCAGTGGTTGCTTCGATACATAGTTCAATTTTTGGCTGTATAATGCATGGCTTGCTAGCTAACTTGCATCATTGTGAATGACATGATTAAGTTGCAAAGTGAAAAGCACAGAGGTAGTGTGTTGCTCAATGACTTACTCTCATAGTACTTCTCCTAATAGTTAAGTCAATTACAGTAGGCTAACATAGTAATAGATATGATTATAGTTATCATTCATTGCATCTGAATGGTACAGTAAAACCCCTCTTAAGGGGACACCCTCCGTTCCGGGCCAAGTGTCCCCTTAAGCGGGGTGTCCCCTTAAGCGGGGTTTTCAGTCTGGTTATACAATAGAGAATACCTACGTAAATGGAGGAAACGATGCTTATTAGGTTAAAAGGTTTATCAATAGCACATAGAAAAGCAAATAAATATAAATTATATGATATAAATGAATATAAATGTACAAAAAAGAAAAAATAGATAATAGAGGTTGAAGGTGGATATGCCTTGCTTGTGAAATTCGCTCCTTTTTATACCCCCGGTCAATGCCCCCTCCCCCCCCCCCCCCCAAACTCCCCCCCTCGTAGATTCTGAGAGAAATCAGCAGCCCTATAAGGGACTCACAGTGAGCCGCCCAGAGCCGCGACGGCTCACTGAATACCGCACCTTCAAACCCCCCAACCCGCCCTGTGTCCCCACCACTAACCTGTAAGCGGACCTCTAACCCCCTACCTTCAACGGGTGCGAAAGTCGCTCATACTGATATCCACTCACAGTCGCCCGCCCAGACCCGCTAGAGATGTGGTTATTACCTTGAAAAAACACACTCCGGCCGCCCGGGCCCACACGGGAATGCTCAGTCTATTGTTCTGGTTGTGACAACTGTCCCGTCCTGTGCGTCTGTCCCATAAACTTGGATTTTCAGTGTTTTTGATATGATGTCCCTCCAAACTGTCCCCTTAAGCGGGGTTTTTAAGCATTTCTGTACCGAAAAACTGTCCCCTAAAGCGGGGTGTCCCCTTAAGCGGGGTGTCCCCTTAAGCGGGGTTAAAATAAACTCTTAATCGAGGAAAAAATTTCCGTTCCGAGCAAATTGTCCCCTGAAGCGGGGTGTCCCCTTAAGCGGGGTGTCCCGGAAGAGGGGTTTTACTGTATGTGACTTACAAGATAGTCGTTTATGTCAAGCACCTTATATCTAACATGTATGTACATACAAATAACATACAATTAGAGACAGAAAATATTCCAATGATGATGATATCATAGTATATAATATATAGTAAATTGCTCCTTAGTTGCGATAAGATTTGTTGTGACTGAGGTACACGTTGGGGTCAATTTATAATAAGGTTTAGTACTTTGTCAATAGTTTTGACGGCTATTTCTGAGGAAAGTTTTTTCTTTTCGCTTAAATAGGGGGTATGTGGGGATCAATCTATAATCGGTTGGGAGCTGATTCCATAGTTGTGGGCATTTGTACTTCATGCTTCTTTTAAAGAGAGATAGTTTTTCTGGTACGGTTGCCATCACTGGTGCGTCATGCAGTCTCGTATTTCTAGCTACTGGGACTAGGTATTTCTGATGTCTGCTTCTAATGAATGCCATTTTGCGTGCCGCAGAGAGTCTTCTCTTGCTAAGGTAGTTGAGATTCGCTTCGGTGTGCAATTGGGTTGTGTTGGTTCGTGGGGGTAGTTTTAGAGCTATTCGAAGTGCTTTATTTTGTAGCTTTTGTAATTTATCTAGGGTATTCTGATTTGAGTTAATGATTAGTGGGTTTCCGTATTCTGCATAGGGGAGAATTTTAGTTTTGTAGATCGTTACTGCTTGTTTTTTACTTAGGAACTGTCTTATTTTGGCAAATATATATATTTTATGTGCTAGTTTCCGAGCCATTTCCCTTTTGTGCAATTTGTAGGTAAGTTTCTGATCTAGTTTTATGCCTAGATAATCAACTGGGTTGCGTATTTGATTTCCTCATCATCTAGAGTTAGTTTGTTGGGGTTATGTAGTTTTCGTAGCATATTTCTAGTTGAAAAAATCATGGATTTAGTTTTTTTAGTATTTATGGTGAGTTTGTTTTGTTTTGCCCATATGTTTAGTCTATTTAGATCCTCTTGTACAATGTTAGTTGCAGTATTAATGTTCGCTGAGGTGGCATATATGACAGTGTCATCCGCATAGAGGTTCGTACATGCAGTTGATAGTACATCACTTATGTCGTGAACGTAAACCAGAAACAATAGTGGCCCCAGGATTGATCCCTGGGGCACACCACACAAGGATTCTCTTGGGTCCGACAGTTTTCCATTAACTCTAGTTATATGTGTTCGTTGTTGCAAGTAACTTGTCAGCCAGGTTATAACATGATCGTGGATACCATAGGCTCTACATTTCTTTAGAAGAATAGTATGCGACACCGTGTCAAACGCTTTTGACAAATCGATAAAGGTTGCGGCTGTGTACATTTTGTTATTTAGTCCCGAAAAAATATTATCAGTTAATGTAGCTACTGTCAAGATCGTAGAGTGCCCTTTTCTGAAGCCGCCCTGGTTACTGTCGAGTATGTCGTTTGATTCTAAAAAGTTTGAGATTTGGGCATGTATGATCTTCTCGAGTAGCTTCCCGGGCAGTGGGAGCAGTGATACTGGTCTAAGGTTGGATGCGTTATGTTCGTCACCTGTTTTCTTTAGTGGGATTATCTGTGCCCTCTTCCATGCGTCAGGAAAGACACCCTGATTTATAGAACAGTTGAAGACATGTGTCATTTGATTCGGAATTGCCATGAAACCATCTTTTAGTACTCTAGAGGAGATGTCCTTTATTGATGATGCTTTATTAGTATTAATATCTTTAATAAGTTTTAGGACATCTTCGACTGTGGTCGTGGAATAGGTCATCTCTCTATCTATAACTCTCTTGCCATGGAAGTGCCAAATGTCTGTGAATTTATTTGCCAAGGATGGGCCTATATCGGCGAAGAAATCGTTTACCAAGTTCGGTAATTCATCCTCTGGTATTAGTTTGTCTGTGGTTTGATCTTTTAGATTTATTAGTGAATTTGTATTTTTATTGGGGATGATTTCTTTGAGTTTGTCCCAGAATTTGTTCGGGTGATTCTCCATATTTTCCTGGATAAAGGCGGATTTTGCTTTCCTGATCAGGGATTTAGTGTCGTTTCTTATTTTACGTGCAATTGTCCAATCTGCATTTAGTTTTGATTTTTTTGCTTTCTTAAGGGCTTCATCTTTGAGTTTTATCTTAGAGATTATTTCGTCTGTCATCCATTGTGACCCCCTATCCTTCAACGACATGTTTTTCAGTGGACAGACCTCGTCTAGGTAAAGACTTATTTCCTTTTCTATAATACTCCAAGCTAGGTCGGGATCTTCGGTGTCATATAACTCATCCCAATTTTTGTTTTGTAAGTGAGTATTTAGGGAGTCTTTGGAGTAGTTTTTGTATGATCTTCCCTTGGTTTTAATTTGAGTATACATCTCTTTTTTTTTTTTTAGTAAGGTTTAAATAAGAAGGTGGTCACTAACACTTTGGTCTCCTACTCCACTGTATAGGACTTTGTCGCTGTTTGTGAAAACAAGATCAATAAGATTATTGATTCTGGTTGGCTCCGTAATCAGTTGTTTGAGATTACAAATGGCTTCAAATTGTTTAATTGCCTTAAAGTCGGTTGATTTTTTGTCTAGGTAATTTAAGTTAAAGTCGCCCATAATCATTAAATCCGCTTTATGTTGTGTTTGAAGTGCTGATGTAATGTCTGTTAGTTCATTTAGAAAGTTTTGCATAGACGCTCCTCTTGGCTTGTAAATGGTGCCAAGTATAATATTCTTCTGTTCATGTAAGTTTAACTTTACCCATAGGCATTCTATATCCTTTTCACTACGATTATGACAAGATAGTTCTTTTGACGAGCAGATGATTCTATCTTTGACATAGAGACCTATACCCCCGCCTGTTTTCCGATTACCAGTAATCGGGTCAATCCAATTTCTGTCGTTGCGAATGCAGTTGTAGCCAGGTATGTTAATCAGGTTGGTTGGGATATTATCATGTAACCAAGATTCTGAAAAGGTGAATATATCAAAGTCATCAGACTTCAGATAATACTTTACTAGGTCAAACTTGGCCATCAAGCTTTGGACGTTCAGGTGGGCAAAGTATAGACCCTTTCCCATCCCCTTTTCTGTTCTTCTATTTTCCATCTATTTTATTATGTTTAATCAAGGCCCCTTCCGAGAATCCCTCAGTCAGTATCTTACCCTTGTTTATTGTATCAACATGGGAATAAATAAGTGTAATGATATTATAAGATACACATGCAAATAACTGTACAACAAAGTAATGGAGGCCCTCCATGCACGTTCTGCGCGGGCCTAATTCAAATGAGAAATGCATAAAGTTTTCATAAAAGATCACCTAGGTATCTGCATGTGTAGTAAGGATCTGGACTTTGCCTGTGGGCAATATAGGATGGACCAACTATGAGTGGCGTGTAGGCACGACCATTAAATTATGAGATGTCTAGTTTAATGAATGAAATTGTATACGTGTGGTCACGACTATATTGTCCGAATAGGGTCAACCTAGTGTGATGAAAATCTTACCGTAAATAATATGATAGGTTAAATGAGTACATTACCTGATCTGGAGCTACTCAGTTTTCTGTATAGAAAAATAGAAATAACATTAGTCGGTGATCGCAGTATAATATAGAAGTTGCGGTAATATAATTTCTTAAGTGCTATATGCATTACCAACTCTGGGATTTGAATAAATGTTGTGAATAATTCATAGACATGGGTAACAATGAAATGATCAATTTGAGACCTTTATCTATTATCAAATTTCACCATAATTGCGGAGCAGCATTATCATTATATATTCCAGATATTCTTAAAATTTCATAATTTTCAGAATGGTGACATTGATTATTTCATATGATTTCCCATTCAAAGTGTCACTGATATCTTCTGACATGCACCGATGAGCAAATACGGGCCATTTTCAATTTCAGACCATGAAAATTAATTATCTTTAAAATGTGATAAATCATTTTAAAGCCAATTCCGCCTCCTCATATTTAGTTAGGTACAGTACAGTTTCTACTATCATATTCCATATTATCCCACATTGTTAACAGCAAAAAAAAAAGAATTGAGGGGGTTTGGTGTCGTCATCTACAGCTTACAAAGACACCGCTTACAACGACCCATTCAATAATGATTCATACAATAATTTTGTCACACAAAACATCCCCGCATCATTTGCAGTCACTAAGAATTGAATACTGTCTATTCTTGCCTCTCATATAACTCATCGTGGTGGCCCAGTGGTTAGGGCAGTTGACTTGTAGTCAGAGGTTGTTTGTCTGCATGGGTACGAATCCCAGTAGCAGCCTAACATGATGGTTTAAGTTGGTCACTCCCGTCACTCCCGTCACTCCCGTCACTTGTTTATAAAAAAAATGTGGGATTTTATTCCAAACAATGTAAGTGATTTTTCTCTGCATGGAGTCAAAGTCTATTTTTGTGTAAACGGCTTCTTTAAAAAGGGAAAATAAAAAACTATAGCAGAGTCCAGGGATCGACCCCAGACCTTCAGATTAAAAAGCAGCACCATAACCACTACACCACCAACTACTTATATGATTGCCTTGAGCAATTACAGAATATATAGTTAAAGTATCGTGCCGGCACCGGTTTTCAGTATGCACAAGCTGAAGTCATCTTGTCATATTCCTTTATCACAACTTTATCACAGTACAGCACTGACACTGTTTGGAAATGACCAAAAGTATGGTTATCTTATCCCTAATCGTATAATTGCTATTGTAAGTTGTCATTTTTTCTACTGCACGAAACTAACCACTTTACATATATATGCGAACGGCATATACCGGTGTGCTTTTCAGTATACAAGGTGGTCCTATTGTCCGTGTGTAAACGCCTTATCTATTGGTGTATATATATACATGTCCATGGTGCGGTCATATATACATCATATAGACGCCTGATTCTGTCATATTTAAGCCTCTATCAAATAGTTTCGATGTCTGCCACTTGGGGACACCACTGGTAGCATATTTCATTTACCATTAGTCATTAAGTCCTTGGTATATGGGAAATCCAATGTTATATTATCAATTTTGATTATAAAATTGTTCTAAAACCCTATTTATTATCTTTTTATTAAATACATAGAATAAACCAAGCGTTTTGTTGTTGTTTTAAACGTTTTTAAAGTTTTTCAAAACACCACTCTTCTGATGTCATACTTTGGGTACTGTATATATAACACAAGGTCTGGTTAGATATCAACCTACCCCCCCAAGGCGCCACACATCTGCTGCCGACGCTGCTTTGACACCCATAGCCATGGACCGCCCGCCCAGAGACAATAGGGGAACAGGGCTTCACTGAGAGCTCCCGCCTAAAGGGTGAAAGCAACACACTGATAAACCGCGGGGGAGGAGGACTTCCTTTTTTATTTTCTATCGAGACATGTAAACGCCGGGCGTTTACATGTCGCACAGAGGATATTTCCTATTGTATACGCCTGGTGTGAAATACAGCCAAGTTGCGTCCATATTTAAAAGGAAACAGTCTTGTAGACGCCTCATACGCTGGTACGGATTACAGGCGTTTACAAATGAAAACAAGTCGATTTACAGCCGCTACGTGCGATGCCACCATGCCGCATATATGAATAAAGGCGTTAGTTTCGTGCAGTGTTCTCTTTCTGAATTATTTCTATTTTCGTTCAGAATCTTACAGAGACAGATCAACTTAAACATTCCTTCTTCATGTCTTTTCTGTAGTCTAAAGGTAGGAAACCCTAAGCTTGAGAGTTTAAATCCCCTCAATCCAGTGCTTTTTTCTTTTTTGAAAGTAATAAATATTCTTTGAACAAATAATGTCAGTTCTTCCACACTATAATAATCTCTATTTCTCCTTTTAAATTGCTTATATTCCCGCTTTTGAATCTTACAAAATTTATCCACTGGATTGACAGACCTATTGCATTGAGTTATCATTGACTATGAATCAAATTGGATTTGAGCATTCATTTAAGCCCTTTCTCATGCACCAGTTACAGTAGACCACCGCCTAATGGCAACCTGGGTTGCAGAACATTGTTAACTGATACCTTTCCTCAGAACAGTTCTTTCTAATAAATAGGCAAGTGCCTCCCCCTCCCCTATGTAGGCAGACACTTTGGCCCCAATTGGAGGGTGTATGTTTACAAGGGGTTTTACTCTACTTCACATTCTGGGGCATGCAGTATAAACTGTGTACCACTGCATGAAACTTACCGCTTCACATATGTATGCGAAACGCGTCTAACAGTAGGATTTTGCATCTAGAAGTTAGACCTGTTATCCGTCTCGTAGACGCCTTATCTAGTGGCATATATACATGTCCATGGTGCGGTCTCATATACGTCATATATATACGCCTGATTCCGTTGTATATACACCAACATCCAATAGTTCCGATCTTTGCAACTTGGGGACACTACTGGTAGCATATTCATGCTAAATAAGTCTGTATTATATGAAAAATACAATCTTATATTACCAATTTATTTTATAAACCTTTATAAAACCTGATTGAATATAAATTGATTAATTACATATAATAAACCCTGCATTCTTGGTTTTTTTACCGTTTTTCTAATAGATGTTGCCTTGAAAACACAATCCTTCTGTCATATTCTGGGTATTCCCATATAAAAGCCTTTAAGAGGTTAACACCATAGGCATTGAGTCCCCAAGAACGGGCGGGGACAGCGGCGGGCACCGGAGGGCGGCAAAGGGTGGGGGAGGGTATCTCACTGAGGCAACCTGTACAAACGCGGCTGGCGGCGGGCGGTGGGCGGCGGGCAGCGGCGGGCTTCTCACTGAGGCTGGCTGGGGGTGGGGCGGGGTGGTGGGGGGGGGGCATCCTACAAACGCCGAGCGGTCGCTAATCCATCTACACACAGTGCAGGGAGGTGGGGGTTGTGTACCAGGGCTTCACTGTGGGTAGAATGAGTGTAGGGTGGTGGGGTGGTGGGGTGTCGGAGGGGCGGTAGAGGGTGGGGTTGGGAGGTCGCGGGTGGTGGGTCAGTGTTGGTGCAACCTCTACCAACACCCACAGGACGGGGCGGGCCGCGGGTCGCAATTTTGGGGTTTTTTGGTATCATATATATGCCTGGCGTATATATATGTTGCGCAGAGTATTTTTTATCTTAAATACGCCAGGCGTGAAAGACAGCCAAGTCGCGCGCGTCTACATATGGAAACTACCTCGTAGACGCCCGGAACTCAGACGCGTATAAGAGATGTATACAAGTATAAACAAGCCACGATACAGCCGATACGTGCGTTATCACAATGGCGTATATATATATATGTAAATTAGTGGTTTTCGTGCAGTGTACAGCACACGTGTGCAGTAATCATAGCTTACTGCAGGGCTTGGGCAGAAATAGATATCAACACATGGTCAACATGTGATGTCTTAGAATGGAGACATTAGTATTTTGACAGCCTTCTACATCTATTCAGGGTAAAATACCTGTATTCTAGGGTGTATAATGAAGGCAGGAAAGCTTCAGTTTATGCATAGTTATAACAGTAAGTCGGCAGTAATTCTCTTCTGTTATCAGTATACACAACATAAACCCATCCAGAACTTGTCTTTGTTTACAAAGTCATTGAATTTGGTTCAGGAAGTAATGAAAGTTCTACTGCACTAGTCACTTCATAGAATAATCTCTTAGAATCAGGCAAGATAGTTTCAGGCTGTGTATACTGATATCATAATGCAGTCAAGAATTCTGTTCTGTTGCCAGTATGCACAAGCTGAAGTCATCTTGTCATATTCCTTTATCACAACTTTATCACAGTACAGCACTGACAATGTTTGGAAATGACCAAAAGTATGGTTATCTTATCACTCATCTTATCCCTTGGCTCTATTGGTATAGTCTAAGCACAGCACTGACACTGGGTGGATATGAACAGAACTAGCATTTTCATTACAGTGCCTGCCACCTGGTGTATTGTGAGGAACTAGATTTGTCCATGCATTCAGGAATCCCTGAAACGTTCACTCTACAAGTCAGTTTAGGTAGTCTAGAAGTAGAGTGTCTGCAAGAGAAACCTTAAGCTGAGAGTTCAATTCCCCTCCATGCAGAACCTTTCTTTTTCTTTCCTCAGTCATAAAGATTCTTTTAGGAACCAATTTTAGTTCCACTACACCAGTCACTCTATAATTTCTATTGTAAGTTGCCATTTTTCCTCTTTCTGAATTGTTTCTATTTTCATTCAGAATCTTAAAGAGACAGACCAACTTAGCCCTTTCACATAAACCTAATATAATCCAGCATAGATTTTAAATTTGTTTACCTATTTTGTACTGCACCTCTCTGCACTGGCGTTTTTCCTTTTTATTTAACCCTTTCCTTACCAATGCTGCCTTAAGGCAGCACCAAGGGAATACCGATGCTGCCTCAAGGCAGCACCGTGAGAGTACCAATGCTGCCTTAAGGCAGCACCATGGGAATACCAATGCTGCGTTGAGGCAGCTGATTTATATTATTAAATATTTTATATTATTTCAGTAAATAATGGACAGATTTCTTTTAAAATTCAGTATATATAGAAAATAATATTATACTTATGATTATTATTAACACACTGATAAACCGCGGGGGAGGAGGACTTCCTTTTTTATTTTCTATCGAGACATGTAAACGCCGGGCGTTTACATGTCGCACAGAGGATATTTCCTATTGTATACGCCTGGTGTAAAATACAGCCAAGTTGCGTCCGTATTTAAAAGGAAACAGTCTTGTAGACGCCTCATATGCTGGTACGGATTACAGGCGTTTACAAATGAAAACAAGTCGATTTACAGCCGCTATGTGCGATGCCGCCATGCCGCATATATGAATAAAGGCGTTAGTTTCGTGCAGTGTTCTCTTTCTGAATTATTTCTATTTTCGTTCAGAATCTTACAGAGACAGACCGACTTATACATTCCTTCTTCATGTCTTTTCTGTAGTCTAAAGGTAGGAAACCCTATGCTTGAGAGTTTAAATCCCCTCAATCCAGTGCTTTTTTCTTTTTTGAAAGTAATAAATATTCTTTGAACAAATAATGTCAGTTCTTCCACACTAGAATAATCTCTATTTCTCCTTTTAAATTGCTTATATTCCCGCTTTTGAATCTTACAAAATTTATCCACTGGAATGACAGACCTATTGCATTGAGTTATCATTGACTATGAATCAAATTGGATTTGAGCATTCATTTAAGCCCTTTCTAATGCACCAGTTACAGTAGACCACCGCCTAATGGCAACCTGGGTTGCAGAACATTGTTAACTGATACCTTTCCTCAGAACAGTTCTTTCTAATAAATAGGCAAGTGCCTCCCCCTCCCCTATGTAGGCAGACACTTTGGCCCCAATTGGAGGGTGTATGTTTACAAGGGGTTCTACTCTACTTCACATTCTGGGGCATGCAGTGTAAACTGTGTACCACTGCACGAAACTTACCGCTTTACATATGTATGCGAAACGCGTCTAACAGTAGGATTTTGCGTCTAGAAGTTAGACCTGTTATCCGTCTTGTAGATGCCTTATCTAGTGGCGTATATACATGTCCATGGTGCGGTCTCATATACGTCATATATATACGCCTGATTCCGTTGTATATACACCAACATCCAATAGTTCCGATCTTTGCAACTTGGGGACACTACTGGTAGCATATTCATGCTAAATAAGTCTGTATTATATGAAAAATACAATCTTATATTACCAATTTATTTTATAAACCTTTATAAAACCTGATTGAATATAAATTGATTAATTACATATAATAAACCCTGCATTCTTGGTTTTTTTACCGTTTTTCTAATAGATGTCGGGGGGGCGGTAGAGGGTGGGGTTGGGAGGTCGCGGGTGGTTGGTCAGTGTTGGTGCAACCTCTACCAACACCCACAGGACGGGGCAGGCCGCGGGTCACAATTTTGGGTTTTTTTGGTATCATATATATGCCTGGCGTATATATATGTTGCGCAGAGTATATTTTATCTTAAAATGCCAGGCGTGATAGACAGCCTAGTCGCGCGCGTCTACATATGGAAACTACCTCGTAGACGCCCGGAACGCAGATGCGTATAAGAGGTGTATACAAGTATAAACAAGCCACGATACAGCCGATACGTGCGTTATCGCAATGGCGTATATATATATATGTAAATTAGTGGTTTTCGTGCAGTGTACAGCACACGTGTGCAGTAATCATAGCTTACTGCAGGGCTTGGGCAGAAATAGATATCAACACATGGTCAACATGTGATGTCTTAGAATGGAGACATTAGTATTTTGACAGCCTTCTACATCTATTCAGGGTAAAATACCTGTATTCTAGGGTGTATAATGAAGGCAGGAAAGCTTCAGTTTATGCATAGTTATAACAGTAAGTCGGCAGTAATTCTCTTCTGTTATCAGTATACACAAGATAAACCCATCCAGAACTTGTCTTTGTTTACAAAGTCATTGAATTTGGTTCAGGAAGTAATGAAAGTTCTACTGCACTAGTCACTTCATAGAATAATCTCTTAGAATCAGGCAAGATAGTTTCAGGCTGTGTATACTGATATCATAATGCAGTCAAGAATTCTGTTCTGTTGCCAGTATGCACAAGCTGAAGTCATCTTGTCATATTCCTTTATCACAACTTTATCACAGTACAGCACTGACAATGTTTGGAAATGACCAAAAGTATGGTTATCTTATCACTCATCTTATCCCTTGGCTCTATTGGTATAGTCTAAGCACAGCACTGACACTGGGTGGATATGAACAGAACTAGCATTTTCATTACAGTGCCTGCCACCTGGTGTATTGTGAGGAACTAGATTTGTCCATGCATTCAGGAATCCCTGAAACGTTCACTCTACAAGTCAGTTTAAGTAGTCTAGAAGTAGAGTGTCTGCAAGAGAAACCTTAAGCTGAGAGTTCAATTCCCCTCCATGCAGAACCTTTCTTTTTCTTTCCTCAGTCATAAAGATTCTTTTAGGAACCAATTTTAGTTCCACTACACCAGTCACTCTATAATTTCTATTGTAAGTTGCCATTTTTCCTCTTTCTGAATTGTTTCTATTTTCATTCAGAATCTTAAAGAGACAGACCAACTTAGCCCTTTCACATAAACCTAATATAATCCAGCATAGATTTTAAATTTGTTTACCTATTTTGTACTGCACCTCTCTGCACTGGCGTTTTTCCTTTTTATTTAACCCTTTCCTTACCAATGCTGCCTTAAGGCAGCACCAAGGGAATACCGATGCTGCCTCAAGGCAGCACCGTGAGAGTACCAATGCTGCCTTAAGGCAGCACCATGGGAATACCAATGCTGCGTTGAGGCAGCTGATTTATATTATTAAATATTTTATATTATTTCAGTAAATAATGGACAGATTTCTTTTAAAATTCAGTATATATAGAAAATAATATTATACTTATGATTATTATTAACACACTGATAAACCGCGGGGGAGGAGGACTTCCTTTTTTATTTTCTATCGAGACATCTAAACGCCGGGCGTTTACATGTCGCACAGAGGATATTTCCTATTGTATACGCCTGGTGTGAAATACAGCCAAGTTGCGTCCGTATTTAAAAGGAAACAGTCTTGTAGACGCCTCATACGCTGGTACGGATTACAGGCGTTTACAAATGAAAACAAGTCGATTTACAGCCGCTACGTGCGATGCCGCCATGCCGCATATATGAATAAAGGCGTTAGTTTCGTGCAGTGTTCTCTTTCTGAATTATTTCTATTTTCGTTCAGAATCTTACAGAGACAGACCGACTTAAACATTCCTTCTTCATGTCTTTTCTGTAGTCTAAAGGTAGGAAACCCTAAGCTTGAGAGTTTAAATCCCCTCAATCCAGTGCTTTTTTCTTTTTTGAAAGTAATAAATATTCTTTGAACAAATAATGTCAGTTCTTCCACACTAGAATAATCTCTATTTCTCCTTTTAAATTGCTTATATTCCCGCTTTTGAATCTTACAAAATTTATCCACTGGAATGACAGACCTATTGCATTGAGTTATCATTGACTATGAATCAAATTGGATTTGAGCATTCATTTAAGCCCTTTCTAATGCACCAGTTACAGTAGACCACCGCCTAATGGCAACCTGGGTTGCAGAACATTGTTAACTGATACCTTTCCTCAGAACAATTCTTTCTAATAAATAGGCAAGTGCCTCCCCCTCCCCTATGTAGGCAGACACTTTGGCCCCAATTGGAGGGTGTATGTTTACAAAGGGTTCTACTCTACTTCACATTCTGGGGCATGCAGTATAAACTGTGTACCACTGCATGAAACTTACCGCTTCACATATGTATGCGAAACGCGTCTAACAGTAGGATTTTGCATCTAGAAGTTAGACCTGTTATCCGTCTCGTAGACGCCTTATCTAGTGGCATATATACATGTCCATGGTGCGGTCTCATATACGTCATATATATACGCCTGATTCCGTTGTATATACACCAACATCCAATAGTTCCGATCTTTGCAACTTGGGGACACTACTGGTAGCATATTCATGCTAAATAAGTCTGTATTATATGAAAAATACAATCTTATATTACCAATTTATTTTATAAACCTTTATAAAACCTGATTGAATATAAATTGATTAATTACATATAATAAACCCTGCATTCTTGGTTTTTTTACCGTTTTTCTAATAGATGTTGCCTTGAAAACACAATCCTTCTGTCATATTCTGGGTATTCCCATATAAAAGCCTTTAAGAGGTTAACACCATAGGCATTGAGTCCCCAAGAACGGGCGGGGACAGCGGCGGGCACCGGAGGGCGGCAAAGGGTGGGGGAGGGTATCTCACTGAGGCAACCTGTACAAACGCGGCTGGCGGCGGGCGGTGGGCGGCGGGCAGCGGCGGGCTTCTCACTGAGGCTGGCTGGGGGTGGGGCGGGGTGGTGGGGGGGGGGCATCCTACAAACGCCGAGCGGTCGCTAATCCATCTACACACAGTGCAGGGAGGTGGGGGTTGTGTACCAGGGCTTCACTGTGGGTAGAATGAGTGTAGGGTGGTGGGGTGGTGGGGTGTCGGAGGGGCGGTAGAGGGTGGGGTTGGGAGGTCGCGGGTGGTGGGTCAGTGTTGGTGCAACCTCTACCAACACCCACAGGACGGGGCGGGCCGCGGGTCGCAATTTTGGGGTTTTTTGGTATCATATATATGCCTGGCGTATATATATGTTGCGCAGAGTATATTTTATCTTAAATACGCCAGGCGTGAAAGACAGCCAAGTCGCGCGCGTCTACATATGGAAACTACCTCGTAGACCCCCGGAACGCAGACGCGTATAAGAGATGTATACAAGTATAAACAAGCCACGATACAGCCGATACGTGCGTTATCGCAATGGCGTATATATATATATGTAAATTAGTGGTTTTCGTGCAGTGTACAGCACACGTGTGCAGTAATCATAGCTTACTGCAGGGCTTGGGCAGAAATAGATATCAACACATGGTCAACATGTGATGTCTTAGAATGGAGACATTAGTATTTTGACAGCCTTCTACATCTATTCAGGGTAAAATACCTGTATTCTAGGGTGTATAATGAAGGCAGGAAAGCTTCAGTTTATGCATAGTTATAACAGTAAGTCGGCAGTAATTCTCTTCTGTTATCAGTATACACAACATAAACCCATCCAGAACTTGTCTTTGTTTACAAAGTCATTGAATTTGGTTCAGGAAGTAATGAAAGTTCTACTGCACTAGTCACTTCATAGAATAATCTCTTAGAATCAGGCAAGATAGTTTCAGGCTGTGTATACTGATATCATAATGCAGTCAAGAATTCTGTTCTGTTGCCAGTATGCACAAGCTGAAGTCATCTTGTCATATTCCTTTATCACAACTTTATCACAGTACAGCACTGACAATGTTTGGAAATGACCAAAAGTATGGTTATCTTATCACTCATCTTATCCCTTGGCTCTATTGGTATAGTCTAAGCACAGCACTGACACTGGGTGGATATGAACAGAACTAGCATTTTCATTACAGTGCCTGCCACCTGGTGTATTGTGAGGAACTAGATTTGTCCATGCATTCAGGAATCCCTGAAACGTTCACTCTACAAGTCAGTTTAGGTAGTCTAGAAGTAGAGTGTCTGCAAGAGAAACCTTAAGCTGAGAGTTCAATTCCCCTCCATGCAGAACCTTTCTTTTTCTTTCCTCAGTCATAAAGATTCTTTTAGGAACCAATTTTAGTTCCACTACACCAGTCACTCTATAATTTCTATTGTAAGTTGCCATTTTTCCTCTTTCTGAATTGTTTCTATTTTCATTCAGAATCTTAAAGAGACAGACCAACTTAGCCCTTTCACATAAACCTAATATAATCCAGCATAGATTTTTAATTTGTTTACCTATTTTGTACTGCACCTCTCTGCACTGGCGTTTTTCCTTTTTATTTAACCCTTTCCTTACCAATGCTGCCTTAAGGCAGCACCAAGGGAATACCGATGCTGCCTCAAGGCAGCACCGTGAGAGTACCAATGCTGCCTTAAGGCAGCACCATGGGAATACCAATGCTGCGTTGAGGCAGCTGATTTATATTATTAAATATTTTATATTATTTCAGTAAATAATGGACAGATTTCTTTTAAAATTCAGTATATATAGAAAATAATATTATACTTATGATTATTATTAACACACTGATAAACCGCGGGGGAGGAGGACTTCCTTTTTTATTTTCTATCGAGACATGTAAACGCCGGGCGTTTACATGTCGCACAGAGGATATTTCCTATTGTATATGCCTGGTGTAAAATACAGCCAAGTTGCGTCCGTATTTAAAAGGAAACAGTCTTGTAGACGCCTCATACGCTGGTACGGATTACAGGCGTTTACAAATGAAAACAAGTCGATTTACAGCCGCTATGTGCGATGCCGCCATGCCGCATATATGAATAAAGGCGTTAGTTTCGTGCAGTGTTCTCTTTCTGAATTATTTCTATTTTCGTTCAGAATCTTACAGAGACAGACCGACTTAAACATTCCTTCTTCATGTCTTTTCTGTAGTCTAAAGGTAGGAAACCCTATGCTTGAGAGTTTAAATCCCCTCAATCCAGTGCTTTTTTCTTTTTTGAAAGTAATAAATATTCTTTGAACAAATAATGTCAGTTCTTCCACACTAGAATAATCTCTATTTCTCCTTTTAAATTGCTTATATTCCCGCTTTTGAATCTTACAAAATTTATCCACTGGAATGACAGACCTATTGCATTGAGTTATCATTGACTATGAATCAAATTGGATTTGAGCATTCATTTAAGCCCTTTCTAATGCACCAGTTACAGTAGACCACCGCCTAATGGCAACCTGGGTTGCAGAACATTGTTAACTGATACCTTTCCTCAGAACAGTTCTTTCTAATAAATAGGCAAGTGCCTCCCCCTCCCCTATGTAGGCAGACACTTTGGCCCCAATTGGAGGGTGTATGTTTACAAGGGGTTCTACTCTACTTCACATTCTGGGGCATGCAGTGTAAACTGTGTACCACTGCACGAAACTTACCGCTTTACATATGTATGCGAAACGCGTCTAACAGTAGGATTTTGCGTCTAGAAGTTAGACCTGTTATCCGTCTTGTAGATGCCTTATCTAGTGGCGTATATACATGTCCATGGTGCGGTCTCATATACGTCATATATATACGCCTGATTCCGTTGTATATACACCAACATCCAATAGTTCCGATCTTTGCAACTTGGGGACACTACTGGTAGCATATTCATGCTAAATAAGTCTGTATTATATGAAAAATACAATCTTATATTACCAATTTATTTTATAAACCTTTATAAAACCTGATTGAATATAAATTGATTAATTACATATAATAAACCCTGCATTCTTGGTTTTTTTACCGTTTTTCTAATAGATGTCGGGGGGGCGGTAGAGGGTGGGGTTGGGAGGTCGCGGGTGGTTGGTCAGTGTTGGTGCAACCTCTACCAACACCCACAGGACGGGGCAGGCCGCGGGTCACAATTTTGGGTTTTTTTGGTATCATATATATGCCTGGCGTATATATATGTTGCGCAGAGTATATTTTATCTTAAAATGCCAGGCGTGATAGACAGCCTAGTCGCGCGCGTCTACATATGGAAACTACCTCGTAGACGCCCGGAACGCAGATGCGTATAAGAGGTGTATACAAGTATAAACAAGCCATGATACAGCCGATACGTGCGTTATCGCAATGGCGTATATATATATATGTAAATTAGTGGTTTTCGTGCAGTGTACAGCACACGTGTGCAGTAATCATAGCTTACTGCAGGGCTTGGGCAGAAATAGATATCAACACATGGTCAACATGTGATGTCTTAGAATGGAGACATTAGTATTTTGACAGCCTTCTACATCTATTCAGGGTAAAATACCTGTATTCTAGGGTGTATAATGAAGGCAGGAAAGCTTCAGTTTATGCATAGTTATAACAGTAAGTCGGCAGTAATTCTCTTCTGTTATCAGTATACACAACATAAACCCATCCAGAACTTGTCTTTGTTTACAAAGTCATTGAATTTGGTTCAGGAAGTAATGAAAGTTCTACTGCACTAGTCACTTCATAGAATAATCTCTTAGAATCAGGCAAGATAGTTTCAGGCTGTGTATACTGATATCATAATGCAGTCAAGAATTCTGTTCTGTTGCCAGTATGCACAAGCTGAAGTCATCTTGTCATATTCCTTTATCACAACTTTATCACAGTACAGCACTGACAATGTTTGGAAATGACCAAAAGTATGGTTATCTTATCACTCATCTTATCCCTTGGCTCTATTGGTATAGTCTAAGCACAGCACTGACACTGGGTGGATATGAACAGAACTAGCATTTTCATTACAGTGCCTGCCACCTGGTGTATTGTGAGGAACTAGATTTGTCCATGCATTCAGGAATCCCTGAAACGTTCACTCTACAAGTCAGTTTAAGTAGTCTAGAAGTAGAGTGTCTGCAAGAGAAACCTTAAGCTGAGAGTTCAATTCCCCTCCATGCAGAACCTTTCTTTTTCTTTCCTCAGTCATAAAGATTCTTTTAGGAACCAATTTTAGTTCCACTACACCAGTCACTCTATAATTTCTATTGTAAGTTGCCATTTTTCCTCTTTCTGAATTGTTTCTATTTTCATTCAGAATCTTAAAGAGACAGACCAACTTAGCCCTTTCACATAAACCTAATATAATCCAGCATAGATTTTAAATTTGTTTACCTATTTTGTACTGCACCTCTCTGCACTGGCGTTTTTCCTTTTTATTTAACCCTTTCCTTACCAATGCTGCCTTAAGGCAGCACCAAGGGAATACCGATGCTGCCTCAAGGCAGCACCGTGAGAGTACCAATGCTGCCTTAAGGCAGCACCATGGGAATACCAATGCTGCGTTGAGGCAGCTGATTTATATTATTAAATATTTTATATTATTTCAGTAAATAATGGACAGATTTCTTTTAAAATTCAGTATATATAGAAAATAATATTATACTTATGATTATTATTAACACACTGATAAACCGCGGGGGAGGAGGACTTCCTTTTTTATTTTCTATCGAGACATGTAAACGCCGGGCGTTTACATGTCGCACAGAGGATATTTCCTATTGTATACGCCTGGTGTAAAATACAGCCAAGTTGCGTCCGTATTTAAAAGGAAACAGTCTTGTAGACGCCTCATACGCTGGTACGGATTACAGGCGTTTACAAATGAAAACAAGTCGATTTACAGCCGCTATGTGCGATGCCGCCATGCCGCATATATGAATAAAGGCGTTAGTTTCGTGCAGTGTTCTCTTTCTGAATTATTTCTATTTTCGTTCAGAATCTTACAGAGACAGACCGACTTAAACATTCCTTCTTCATGTCTTTTCTGTAGTCTAAAGGTAGGAAACCCTATGCTTGAGAGTTTAAATCCCCTCAATCCAGTGCTTTTTTCTTTTTTGAAAGTAATAAATATTCTTTGAACAAATAATGTCAGTTCTTCCACACTAGAATAATCTCTATTTCTCCTTTTAAATTGCTTATATTCCCGCTTTTGAATCTTACAAAATTTATCCACTGGAATGACAGACCTATTGCATTGAGTTATCATTGACTATGAATCAAATTGGATTTGAGCATTCATTTAAGCCCTTTCTAATGCACCAGTTACAGTAGACCACCGCCTAATGGCAACCTGGGTTGCAGAACATTGTTAACTGATACCTTTCCTCAGAACAGTTCTTTCTAATAAATAGGCAAGTGCCTCCCCCTCCCCTATGTAGGCAGACACTTTGGCCCCAATTGGAGGGTGTATGTTTACAAGGGGTTCTACTCTACTTCACATTCTGGGGCATGCAGTGTAAACTGTGTACCACTGCACGAAACTTACCGCTTTACATATGTATGCGAAACGCGTCTAACAGTAGGATTTTGCGTCTAGAAGTTAGACCTGTTATCCGTCTTGTAGATGCCTTATCTAGTGGCGTATATACATGTCCATGGTGCGGTCTCATATACGTCATATATATACGCCTGATTCCGTTGTATATACACCAACATCCAATAGTTCCGATCTTTGCAACTTGGGGACACTACTGGTAGCATATTCATGCTAAATAAGTCTGTATTATATGAAAAATACAATCTTATATTACCAATTTATTTTATAAACCTTTATAAAACCTGATTGAATATAAATTGATTAATTACATATAATAAACCCTGCATTCTTGGTTTTTTTACCGTTTTTCTAATAGATGTCGGGGGGGCGGTAGAGGGTGGGGTTGGGAGGTCGCGGGTGGTTGGTCAGTGTTGGTGCAACCTCTACCAACACCCACAGGACGGGGCAGGCCGCGGGTCACAATTTTGGGTTTTTTTGGTATCATATATATGCCTGGCGTATATATATGTTGCGCAGAGTATATTTTATCTTAAAATGCCAGGCGTGATAGACAGCCTAGTCGCGCGCGTCTACATATGGAAACTACCTCGTAGACGCCCGGAACGCAGATGCGTATAAGAGGTGTATACAAGTATAAACAAGCCATGATACAGCCGATACGTGCGTTATCGCAATGGCGTATATATATATATGTAAATTAGTGGTTTTCGTGCAGTGTACAGCACACGTGTGCAGTAATCATAGCTTACTGCAGGGCTTGGGCAGAAATAGATATCAACACATGGTCAACATGTGATGTCTTAGAATGGAGACATTAGTATTTTGACAGCCTTCTACATCTATTCAGGGTAAAATACCTGTATTCTAGGGTGTATAATGAAGGCAGGAAAGCTTCAGTTTATGCATAGTTATAACAGTAAGTCGGCAGTAATTCTCTTCTGTTATCAGTATACACAACATAAACCCATCCAGAACTTGTCTTTGTTTACAAAGTCATTGAATTTGGTTCAGGAAGTAATGAAAGTTCTACTGCACTAGTCACTTCATAGAATAATCTCTTAGAATCAGGCAAGATAGTTTCAGGCTGTGTATACTGATATCATAATGCAGTCAAGAATTCTGTTCTGTTGCCAGTATGCACAAGCTGAAGTCATCTTGTCATATTCCTTTATCACAACTTTATCACAGTACAGCACTGACAATGTTTGGAAATGACCAAAAGTATGGTTATCTTATCACTCATCTTATCCCTTGGCTCTATTGGTATAGTCTAAGCACAGCACTGACACTGGGTGGATATGAACAGAACTAGCATTTTCATTACAGTGCCTGCCACCTGGTGTATTGTGAGGAACTAGATTTGTCCATGCATTCAGGAATCCCTGAAACGTTCACTCTACAAGTCAGTTTAAGTAGTCTAGAAGTAGAGTGTCTGCAAGAGAAACCTTAAGCTGAGAGTTCAATTCCCCTCCATGCAGAACCTTTCTTTTTCTTTCCTCAGTCATAAAGATTCTTTTAGGAACCAATTTTAGTTCCACTACACCAGTCACTCTATAATTTCTATTGTAAGTTGCCATTTTTCCTCTTTCTGAATTGTTTCTATTTTCATTCAGAATCTTAAAGAGACAGACCAACTTAGCCCTTTCACATAAACCTAATATAATCCAGCATAGATTTTAAATTTGTTTACCTATTTTGTACTGCACCTCTCTGCACTGGCGTTTTTCCTTTTTATTTAACCCTTTCCTTACCAATGCTGCCTTAAGGCAGCACCAAGGGAATACCGATGCTGCCTCAAGGCAGCACCGTGAGAGTACCAATGCTGCCTTAAGGCAGCACCATGGGAATACCAATGCTGCGTTGAGGCAGCTGATTTATATTATTAAATATTTTATATTATTTCAGTAAATAATGGACAGATTTCTTTTAAAATTCAGTATATATAGAAAATAATATTATACTTATGATTATTATTAACACACTGATAAACCGCGGGGGAGGAGGACTTCCTTTTTTATTTTCTATCGAGACATGTAAACGCCGGGCGTTTACATGTCGCACAGAGGATATTTCCTATTGTATACGCCTGGTGTAAAATACAGCCAAGTTGCGTCCGTATTTAAAAGGAAACAGTCTTGTAGACGCCTCATACGCTGGTACGGATTACAGGCGTTTACAAATGAAAACAAGTCGATTTACAGCCGCTATGTGCGATGCCGCCATGCCGCATATATGAATAAAGGCGTTAGTTTCGTGCAGTGTTCTCTTTCTGAATTATTTCTATTTTCGTTCAGAATCTTACAGAGACAGACCGACTTAAACATTCCTTCTTCATGTCTTTTCTGTAGTCTAAAGGTAGGAAACCCTATGCTTGAGAGTTTAAATCCCCTCAATCCAGTGCTTTTTTCTTTTTTGAAAGTAATAAATATTCTTTGAACAAATAATGTCAGTTCTTCCACACTAGAATAATCTCTATTTCTCCTTTTAAATTGCTTATATTCCCGCTTTTGAATCTTACAAAATTTATCCACTGGAATGACAGACCTATTGCATTGAGTTATCATTGACTATGAATCAAATTGGATTTGAGCATTCATTTAAGCCCTTTCTAATGCACCAGTTACAGTAGACCACCGCCTAATGGCAACCTGGGTTGCAGAACATTGTTAACTGATACCTTTCCTCAGAACAGTTCTTTCTAATAAATAGGCAAGTGCCTCCCCCTCCCCTATGTAGGCAGACACTTTGGCCCCAATTGGAGGGTGTATGTTTACAAGGGGTTCTACTCTACTTCACATTCTGGGGCATGCAGTGTAAACTGTGTACCACTGCACGAAACTTACCGCTTTACATATGTATGCGAAACGCGTCTAACAGTAGGATTTTGCGTCTAGAAGTTAGACCTGTTATCCGTCTTGTAGATGCCTTATCTAGTGGCGTATATACATGTCCATGGTGCGGTCTCATATACGTCATATATATACGCCTGATTCCGTTGTATATACACCAACATCCAATAGTTCCGATCTTTGCAACTTGGGGACACTACTGGTAGCATATTCATGCTAAATAAGTCTGTATTATATGAAAAATACAATCTTATATTACCAATTTATTTTATAAACCTTTATAAAACCTGATTGAATATAAATTGATTAATTACATATAATAAACCCTGCATTCTTGGTTTTTTTACCGTTTTTCTAATAGATGTCGGGGGGGCGGTAGAGGGTGGGGTTGGGAGGTCGCGGGTGGTTGGTCAGTGTTGGTGCAACCTCTACCAACACCCACAGGACGGGGCAGGCCGCGGGTCACAATTTTGGGTTTTTTTGGTATCATATATATGCCTGGCGTATATATATGTTGCGCAGAGTATATTTTATCTTAAAATGCCAGGCGTGATAGACAGCCTAGTCGCGCGCGTCTACATATGGAAACTACCTCGTAGACGCCCGGAACGCAGATGCGTATAAGAGGTGTATACAAGTATAAACAAGCCATGATACAGCCGATACGTGCGTTATCGCAATGGCGTATATATATATATGTAAATTAGTGGTTTTCGTGCAGTGTACAGCACACGTGTGCAGTAATCATAGCTTACTGCAGGGCTTGGGCAGAAATAGATATCAACACATGGTCAACATGTGATGTCTTAGAATGGAGACATTAGTATTTTGACAGCCTTCTACATCTATTCAGGGTAAAATACCTGTATTCTAGGGTGTATAATGAAGGCAGGAAAGCTTCAGTTTATGCATAGTTATAACAGTAAGTCGGCAGTAATTCTCTTCTGTTATCAGTATACACAACATAAACCCATCCAGAACTTGTCTTTGTTTACAAAGTCATTGAATTTGGTTCAGGAAGTAATGAAAGTTCTACTGCACTAGTCACTTCATAGAATAATCTCTTAGAATCAGGCAAGATAGTTTCAGGCTGTGTATACTGATATCATAATGCAGTCAAGAATTCTGTTCTGTTGCCAGTATGCACAAGCTGAAGTCATCTTGTCATATTCCTTTATCACAACTTTATCACAGTACAGCACTGACAATGTTTGGAAATGACCAAAAGTATGGTTATCTTATCACTCATCTTATCCCTTGGCTCTATTGGTATAGTCTAAGCACAGCACTGACACTGGGTGGATATGAACAGAACTAGCATTTTCATTACAGTGCCTGCCACCTGGTGTATTGTGAGGAACTAGATTTGTCCATGCATTCAGGAATCCCTGAAACGTTCACTCTACAAGTCAGTTTAAGTAGTCTAGAAGTAGAGTGTCTGCAAGAGAAACCTTAAGCTGAGAGTTCAATTCCCCTCCATGCAGAACCTTTCTTTTTCTTTCCTCAGTCATAAAGATTCTTTTAGGAACCAATTTTAGTTCCACTACACCAGTCACTCTATAATTTCTATTGTAAGTTGCCATTTTTCCTCTTTCTGAATTGTTTCTATTTTCATTCAGAATCTTAAAGAGACAGACCAACTTAGCCCTTTCACATAAACCTAATATAATCCAGCATAGAATTTTAATTTGTTTACCTATTTTGTACTGCACCTCTCTTCACTGGCGTTTTTCCATTTTATTTAACCCTTTCCTTACCAATGCTGCCTTAAGGCAGCACCAAGGGAATACCGATGCTGCCTCAAGGCAGCACCGTGAGAGTACCAATGCTGCCTTAAGGCAGCACCATGGGAATACCAATGCTAATGCACCAGTTACAGTAGACCACCGCCTAATGGCAACCTGGGTTGCAGAACATTGTTAACTGATACCTTTCCTCAGAACAGTTCTTTCTAATAAATAGGCAAGTGCCTCCCCCTCCCCTATGTAGGCAGACACTTTGGCCCCAATTGGAGGGTGTATGTTTACAAGGGGTTCTACTCTACTTCACATTCTGGGGCATGCAGTATAAACTGTGTACCACTGCACGAAACTTACCGCTTTACATATGTATGCGAAACGCGTCTAACAGTAGGATTTTGCGTCTAGAAGTTAGACCTGTTATCCGTCTTGTAGATGCCTTATCTAGTGGCGTATATACATGTCCATGGTGCGGTCTCATATACGTCATATATATACGCCTGATTCCGTTGTATATACACCAACATCCAATAGTTCCGATCTTTGCAACTTGGGGACACTACTGGTAGCATATTCATGCTAAATAAGTCTGTATTATATGAAAAATACAATCTTATATTACCAATTTATTTTATAAACCTTTATAAAACCTGATTGAATATAAATTGATTAATTACATATAATAAACCCTGCATTCTTGGTTTTTTTACCGTTTTTCTAATAGATGTCGGGGGGGCGGTAGAGGGTGGGGTTGGGAGGTCGCGGGTGGTTGGTCAGTGTTGGTGCAACCTCTACCAACACCCACAGGACGGGGCAGGCCGCGGGTCACAATTTTGGGTTTTTTTGGTATCATATATATGCCTGGCGTATATATATGTTGCGCAGAGTATATTTTATCTTAAAATGCCAGGCGTGATAGACAGCCTAGTCGCGCGCGTCTACATATGGAAACTACCTCGTAGACGCCCGGAATGCAGATGCGTATAAGAGGTGTATACAAGTATAAACAAGCCATGATACAGCCGATACGTGCGTTATCGCAATGGCGTATATATATATATGTAAATTAGTGGTTTTCGTGCAGTGTACAGCACACGTGTGCAGTAATCATAGCTTACTGCAGGGCTTGGGCAGAAATAGATATCAACACATGGTCAACATGTGATGTCTTAGAATGGAGACATTAGTATTTTGACAGCCTTCTACATCTATTCAGGGTAAAATACCTGTATTCTAGGGTGTATAATGAAGGCAGGAAAGCTTCAGTTTATGCATAGTTATAACAGTAAGTCGGCAGTAATTCTCTTCTGTTATCAGTATACACAACATAAACCCATCCAGAACTTGTCTTTGTTTACAAAGTCATTGAATTTGGTTCAGGAAGTAATGAAAGTTCTACTGCACTAGTCACTTCATAGAATAATCTCTTAGAATCAGGCAAGATAGTTTCAGGCTGTGTATACTGATATCATAATGCAGTCAAGAATTCTGTTCTGTTGCCAGTATGCACAAGCTGAAGTCATCTTGTCACATTCCTTTATCACAACTTTATCACAGTACAGCACTGACAATGTTTGGAAATGACCAAAAGTATGGTTATCTTATCACTCATCTTATCCCTTGGCTCTATTGGTATAGTCTAAGCACAGCACTGACACTGGGTGGATATGAACAGAACTAGCATTTTCATTACAGTGCCTGCCACCTGGTGTATTGTGAGGAACTAGATTTGTCCATGCATTCAGGAATCCCTGAAACGTTCACTCTACAAGTCAGTTTAAGTAGTCTAGAAGTAGAGTGTCTGCAAGAGAAACCTTAAGCTGAGAGTTCAATTCCCCTCCATGCAGAACCTTTCTTTTTCTTTCCTCAGTCATAAAGATTCTTTTAGGAACCAATTTTAGTTCCACTACACCAGTCACTCTATAATTTCTATTGTAAGTTGCCATTTTTCCTCTTTCTGAATTGTTTCTATTTTCATTCAGAATCTTAAAGAGACAGACCAACTTAGCCCTTTCACATAAACCTAATATAATCCAGCATAGATTTTTAATTTGTTTACCTATTTTGTACTGCACCTCTCTTCACTGGCGTTTTTCCATTTTATTTAACCCTTTCCTTACCAATGCTGCCTTAAGGCAGCACCAAGGGAATACCGATGCTGCCTCAAGGCAGAACCGTGAGAGTACCAATGCTGCCTTAAGGCAGCACCATGGGAATACAAATGCTGCGTTGAGGCAGCTGATTTATATTATTAAATATTTTATATTATTTCAGTAAATAATGGACAGATTTCTTTTAAAATTCAGTATATATAGAAAATAATATTATACTTATGATTAGAGTCGAATTCAGATGAATTGCTTACTATGGAGATGTTGATACCTGATTATATAAAGCATAAGTCTTAGCTTTAGGCAAACTAAAGGACAGAGTGCGGTTGGCGCCACCTGTCAGGCATATCACATTTTCATGATTTCTCCATAATATATTGATTCTAAATACAAAACAACTCCCCAGATGTGTTCTCCATGTTTTTTTATAATTATTGATGTAAAAAAAACATTATGTCATCGCGATGAAAAAAAAGATACACATCTTTGTAGGTGCAGTGCTATATTTGGCCTACGTACAGGCTTTTGTCAATGGAGCAAAAAAGATTATCAAATTCTTCCTCCATTTGGGAATATTAATATAAGTATCAAATATTGATCAAATTCATAATAAATGGTATGAAAATAAAGCCTGAAGTCTCTTCGTTTTTTCGGTATCATTAAAATTATCTAATTATCTCCCTAAGTTATCTAAATTGGCTAATTTGTGAAGCACCCCTCTGCGGTGGGTGTAGGAGTGTTTGATACAAGCTAAGCCCCGTCAATCTACCACCCCTCTGCTCTTTGAGTCATTTTCTATGGCTTGCAGAATAGGCCGGTATTTAGACGTCTGTACAACGTGCGACGTGCGGTACTAGCGGGATAGTTCATTGGTGCTACGCTAGGCGCGGTAAGGAAAGGGTTAAAAAGGCGCCATGGTCCCGATACACCCCGATATAGTTCTAGTTGCAAACAGCAGAATCAACCATTTTTCTTTTATAATTCCAGAAATAATGCATATTTATGATTGATAATTTATCTGTAGATACAAAACATAGTATATGATATTTCATAATGCTATTTAATGAAAAAATTAGTTCCAATTTAAAGTATGACATTTCTTTTTTTTTAGATCATTTTATTTATCCTGGCATTAACAAGGCAAAACTATGCCTGTTTTCAGTCAAAACCAGCAGTGGTTGCTTCGATACATAGTTCAATTTTTGGCTGTATAATGCATGGCTTGCTAGCTAACTTGCATCATTGTGAATGACATGATTAAGTTGCAAAGTGAAAAGCACAGAGGTAGTGTGTTGCTCAATGACTTACTCTCATAGTACTTCTCCTAATAGTTAAGTCAATTACAGTAGGCTAACATAGTAATAGATACGATTATAGTTATCATTCATTGCATCTGAATGGTATGTGACTTACAACATAGTCGTTTATGTCAAGCACCTTATATCTAACATGTATGTACATACAAATAACATACAATTAGAGACAGAAAATATTCCAATGATGATGATATCATAGTACATAATATATAGTAAATTGCTCCTTAGTTGCGATAAGATTTGTTGTGACTGAGGTACACGTTGGGGTCAATTTATAATAAGGTTTAGTACTTTGTCAATAGTTTTGACGGCTATTTCTCAGGAAAGTTTTTTCTTTTCACTTAAATAGGGGGTATGTGGGGATCAATCTATAATCGGTTGGGAGCTGATTCCATAGTTGTGGGCATTTGTACTTCATGCTTCTTTTAAAGAGAGATAGTTTTTCTGGTACGGTTGCCATCACTGGTGCGTCATGCAGTCTCGTATTTCTAGCTACTGGGACTAGGTATTTCTGATGTCTGTTTCTAATGAATGCCATTTTGCGTGCCGCAGAGAGTCTTCTCTTGCTAAGGTAGTTGAGATTCGCTTCGGTGTGCAATTGGGTTGTGTTGGTTCGTGGGGGTAGTTTTAGAGCTATTCGAAGTGCTTTATTTTGTAGCATTTGTAATTTATCTAGGGTATTCTGATTTGAGTTAATGATTAGTGGGTTTCCGTATTCTGCATAGGGGAGAATTTTAGTTTTGTAGATCGTTACTGCTTGTTTTTTTACTTAGGAACTGTCTTATTTTGGCAAATATATATATTTTATGTGCTAGTTTCCGAGCCATTTCCCTTTTGTGCCATTCGTAGGTAAGTTTCTGATCTAGTTTTATGCCTAGATAATCAAACTGGGTTGCGTATTTGATTTCCTCATCATCTAGAGTTAGTTTGTTGGAATTACGAGTTTTCGTAGCATATTTCTAGTTGAAAAATTCATGGATATTGTTTTTTTAGTATTTATGGTGAGTTTGTTTTGTTTTGCCCATATGTTTAGTCTATTTAGATCCTCTTGTACAATGTTAGTTGCAGTATTAATGTTCGCTGAGGTGGCATATATGACAGTGTCATCCGCATAGAGGTTCGTACATGCAGTTGATAGTACATCACTTATGTCGTTAACGTAAACCAGAAACAATAGTGGCCCCAGGATTGATCCCTGGGGCACACCACACAAGGATTCTCTTGGGTCCGACAGTTTTCCATTAACTCTAGTTATATGTGTTCGTTGTTGCAAGTAACTTGTCAGCCAGGTTATAACATGATCGTGGATACCATAGGCTCTACATTTCTTTAGAAGAATAGTATGCGACACCGTGTCAAACGCTTTTGACAAATCGATAAAGGTTGCGGCTGTGTACATTTTGTTATTTAGTCCCGAAAAAATATTATCAGTTAATGTAGCTACTGTCAAGATCGTAGAGTGCCCTTTTCTGAAGCCGCCCTGGTTACTGTCGAGTATGTCGTTTGATTCTAAAAAGTTTGAGATTTGGGCATGTATGATCTTCTCGAGTAGCTTCCCGGGCAGTGGGAGCAGTGATACTGGTCTAAGGTTGGATGTGTTATGTTCGTCACCTGTTTTCTTTAGTGGGATTATCTGTGCCCTCTTCCATGCGTCAGGAAAGACACCCTGATTTATAGAACAGTTGAAGACATGTGTCATTTGATTCGGAATTGCCATGAAACCATCTTTTAGTACTCTAGAGGAGATGTCCTTTATTGATGATGCTTTATTAGTATTAATATCTTTAATAAGTTTTAGGACATCTTCGACTGTGGTCATGGAATAGGTCATCTCTCTATCTATAACTCTCTTGCCATGGAAGTGCCAAATGTCTGTGAATTTATTTGCCAAGGATGGGCCTATATCGGCGAAGAAATCGTTTACCAAGTTCGGTAATTCATCCTCTGGTATTAGTTTGTCTGTGGTTTGATCTTTTAGATTTATTAGTGAATTTGTATTTTTATTGGGGATGATTTCTTTGAGTTTGTCCCAGAATTTGTTCGGGTGATTCTCCATATTTTCCTGGATAAAGGCGGATTTTGCTTTCCTGATCAGGGATTTAGTGTCGTTTCTTATTTTACGTGCAATTGTCCAATCTGCATTTAGTTTTGATTTTTTTGCTTTCTTAAGGGCTTCATCTTTGAGTTTTATCTTAGAGATTATTTCGTCTGTCATCCATGGTGACCCCCTATCCTTCAACGACATGTTTTTCAGTGGACAGACCTCGTCTAGGTAAAGACTTATTTCCTTTTCTATAATACTCCAAGCTAGGTCGGGATCTTCGGTGTCATATAACTCATCCCAATTTTTGTTTTGTAAGTGAGTATTTAGGGAGTCTTTGGAGTAGTTTTTGTATGATCTTCGCTTGGTTTTAATTTGAGTATACATCTCTTTTTTTTTTTAGTAAGGTATAAATAAGAAGGTGGTCACTAACACTTTGGTCTCCTACTCCACTGTATAGGACTTTGTCGCTGTTTGTGAAAACAAGATCAATAAGATTATTGATTCTGGTTGGCTCCGTAATCAGTTGTTTGAGATTACAAATGGCTTCAAATTGTTTAATTGCCTTAAAGTCGGTTGATTTTTTGTCTAGGTAATTTAAGTTAAAGTCGCCCATAATCATTAAATCCGCTTTATGTTGTGTTTGAAGTGCTGATGTAATGTCTGTTAGTTCATTCAGAAAGTTTTGCGTAGACGCTCCTCTTGGCTTGTAAATGGTGCCAAGTATAATATTCTTCTGTTCATGTAAGTTTAACTTTACCCATAGGCATTCTATATCCTTTTCACTACGATTATGACAAGAGAGTTCTTTTGACGAGCAGATGATTCTATCTTTGACATAGAGACCTATACCCCTGCCTGTTTTCCGATTACCAGTAATTGGGTCAATCCAATTTCTGTCGTTGCGAATGCAGTTGTAGCCAGGTATGTTAATCAGGTTGGTTGGTATATTATCATGTAACCAAGATTCTGAAAAGGTGAATATATCAAAGTCATCAGACTTCAGATAATACTTTACTAGGTCAAACTTGGCCATCAAGCTTTGGACGTTCAGGTGGGCAAAGTATAGACCCTTTCCCATCCCCTTTTCTGTTCTTCTATTTTCCATCTATTTTATTATGTTTAATCAAGGCCCCTTCCGAGAATCCCTCAGTCAGTATCTTACCCTTGTTTATTGTATCAACATGGGAATAAATAAGTGTAATGATATTATAAGATACACATGCAAATAACTGTACAACAAAGTAATGGAGGCCCTCCATGCACGTTCTGCGCGGGCCTAATTCAAATGAGAAATGCATAAAGTTTTCATAAAAGATCACCTAGGTATCTGCATGTGTAGTAAGGATCTGGGCTTTGCCTGTGGGCAATATAGGATGGACCAACTATGAGTGGCACGACCATTAAATTATGAGATGTCTAGTTTAATGAATGAAATTGTATACGTGTGGTCACGACTATATTGTCCGAATCGGGTCAACCTAGTGTGATGAAAATCTTACCGTAAATAACATGATTGGTTAAATAAGTACATTACCTGATCTGGAGCTACTCAGTTTTCTGTATAGAAAAATAGAAATAACATTAGTCGGTGATCGCAGTATAATACAGAAGTTGCGGTTATATAATTTCTTAAGTGCTATATGCGTTACCAACTCTGGGATTTGAATAAATGTTGTGAATAATTCATAGACATGGGTAACAATGAAATGATCAAATTGAGACCTTTATCTATTATCAAATTTCACCATAATTGCGGAGCAGCATTATCATTATATATTCCAGATATTCTGAAAATTTCATAATTTTCAGAATGGTGACATTGATTATTTCATATGATTTCCCATTCAAAGTGTCACTGATATCTTCTGACACGCACCGATGAGCAAAGACGGGCCATTTTCAATTTCAGACCATGAAAATTAATTATCTTTAAAATGTGATAAATCATTTTAAAGCCAATTCCGACTCCTCATATCTAGTTAGGTACAGTACAGTTTCTACTATCATATTCCATATTATCCCACATTTTTAACAGCAAAAAAAAAGAATTGAGGGGGTTTGGTGTCGTCATCTACAGCTTACAAAGACACCGCTTACAACGACCCATTCAATAATGATTCATAAAATAATTTTGTCACACAAAACATCCCCGCAGCATTTGCAGTCACTAAGAATCGAATACTGTCTATTCTTGCCTCTCATATAACTCATCGTGGTGGCCCAGTGGTTAGGGCAGTTGACTTGTAGTCAGAGGTTGTTTGTCTGCATGGGTACGAATCCCAGTAGCAGCCTAACATGATGGTTTAAGTTGGTCACTCCCGTCACTCCACTCCCGTCACTCACATCACTTGTTTATAAAAAAAATGTTGGAATTTATTCCGAACAATGTAAGTTATTTTTCTCTGCATGGAGTCAAAGTCTATTTTTGTGTAAACGGCTTCTTTAAAAAGGGAAAATAAAAAACTATAGCTGAGTCCAGGGATCAAACCCCAGACCTTCAGATTAAAAAGCAGCACCATAACCACTACACCACCAACTACTTATATGATTGCCTTGAGCAATTACAGAATATATAGTTAAAGTATCGTGCCGGCACCGGTTTTCAGTATGCACAAGCTGAAGTCATCTTGTCATATTCCTTTATCACAACTTTATCACAGTACAGCACTGACACTGTTTGGAAATGACCAAAAGTATGGTTATCTTATCCCTAATCGTATAACTGCTATTGTAAGTTGTCATTTTTTCCACTGCACGAAACTAACCACTTTACATATATATGCGAACGGCATATATACCGGTGTTCTTTTCAGTATACAAGGTGGTCCTATTGCCCGTGTGTAAACGCCTTATCTATTGGTGTATATATATATAGTCCTTATTGCCTCTACCTGTAAGAGATAATGTTCTTCCAAACCCATTTGATTTTCATCCGTTTTCACTTCCAGTCTCCTCCACCAGCGCTTCTACAGGGACCTGTTTCACTAGTTTTGTGACATGTCTAAATGTCTAGACATGTCTAGATGGTTGGTCTGGTTTCATAAGAACTAGACATAAGACTTCGTTTTTTCCATTCTTGCCTGCACCGTTGGTGCCGCTTTTCATGTCTGTCTAACACTTTGTCACGAAACTAGTGAAACAGGTCCATGATGTGTCTAGATTTGTCTAATTCTTATGGGGGTCTGTATTTTCCTAAGGGCATCTTCTTGTGTTGTCACGAAACTAGACAACCCCAATGTCTGTATGGTGTCACAGACATGTCACGAAACTACTGAAACAGGTCCCTGCTCTCAGACGATTGCCCAACTCCTCAATACCAAGGCCAATAATGATACAGACAATACTCGATGATTTTGTGGACAGGCGGCCGTAAGCCACTAGAGTTTGAGGCGCAGTAATACACGAGCGTTAGCAAGTGTATTACGAAGTCAACCATGAGTGGTTTGCAGAGCCGCCTGTCCACAAATTAAATTAAACCGAGGAAATACCATATTATAGAATGTATCATTGGGGACTAGTTCTTTGCCAGGCAACACTTGTAAAGGGACTCCTTCCCGTAATCAATGGCTTTGAGGCCGTAATTAGGCCCTCTAATGGGTTCAAATCAATGTTGCGGGTTCAGGCAACATAGAAACAATGGGTAGTAGTTTACTGAGCCCCCAAACATTTCCAATAGACCCTGCAGCGGTTACTAAACTCCCGATTATCGCCCCGGGTAAGGCAAAGTTCCGCTCCCGATTGACTGGCCACACTAGGACAACATGACCCACAGTTTTCTGATTTATAATTGGAGAAACTGAATATAATTTCGGATTTCCAAGTAGAAATAGCTGAAATTTCCATTTCTGGCATCATAATTTCAATTTGAAGGTTTCTGAAAACCGTTAAACTGCATTAATTCTGGGTTACGGGTAAAGGGTCTATCACCATACAACGGCGGTAACCAGTGAAAACCGGAACTTGTGAACAGACTGAATTATGGGATACCTCAATAGGGTCTATGGTGACTTCGTGGTCGAAGGATGATAAAGAATTTTATTCAAAATGAAGGGATAAACTTCTACAGTTGCTAGAGATGGGTTGGGCAAAGTGTAGTCCCTCTTTAAAAATGAATGGGGGTATATTTAGTGTCCCTTTTTTCTTGGCCCTTTTTGGAATATGAGAAGGTCTGACGATCTCCATTTCCCAAATATGCCATCTGGCTACAACTTAAACCTTCTGGTTATAGGCATAAGTAATAACCGGGGCAAGTTAAGGGAATGCCGGTGGTAACCATGGTACTCAGCATAATCACCCACAAACCGCTGGTGAGATTATCTCCCCTATAATCCTCTTTTGATGATTGTGTTATTTCAAATTATTACAAATAGTGACCTAAAGACATAGCAATATATAAAGTACTCGCATGGTTTTTGAAATGTACCATGCGAAATAACAGTAGGGGAAGATAGAAATAGTTTATACTATGTGTAATTGTGGATAAAGTCGGTATGTAATGGTCGTCTTCTATGTATTGGTGATAGTGACAGCAGATCATGTGAAGCCACAGATTACATAGCAATATATGTACTGCCCCGATATACCTGCTATGGTTTATAATTGAAAATAAGTACAATACATACCTAATGGCTATATCAAATGCATTTATGCTACATCTTAATGAAACGCATTTAGCTCTCTGTAAAATATTTCCTTACCAATGATGCCTCAAGGCACTCCCTTGTCTATTGCAAATGATGCCTCAAGGCATCATTTTCTTTTATTGTTAGAATGTCATTTATCTCAACTAATTCACTATGTATCTTTATGATTTTTTCAGAGATTATGTAAAGCACCCCTATAATGAAGGCCAAGGAATGAATCTATATTCTTGAATGACCATGGAAACATTGACAGGCAACTTTTAATTTTGGCAGAAAACCTAGGCCTGTTTAACAGAAGTGGTCAGGCGTCAAGGGTGCGGCATATTCAATCACTACTTTATCATTTATATTTTCCTTTCCTAGCATATGTTAGAAGTCGGTTGATTGCAAAGATAATGCTGATATTCATAATGAAATTAACGTTGTGCACCTGCTATCGGGGATTGTAAGGAAATGGTTAAGGTACGGATTAATAGTAACTTTCGAGTAATGTGTCCAACAATTGACACAATTAGGAGGTGCATCTTGAAGTAAACAATCGGTTTTGATTATTGAACGGCAATATCTCTGATTCTTAAAACGACATATTTGTCATCATCGATAGTTTATCATGAGAACAATTATAGTATGATACATATTAAGAAAAATAGTGGTTACTGAACCTGTAGGGATGGTCGTTTATGGTCGTATTTCAACATACCATTGTGCAAATACATCCCGATGCCGTAGGTGGAGGAGCATATCTATGATACAAAAAGCCGAAAGTGGCATCCCTAATGTGTCAAACACTACGTTTATTTATTATCATATACCTAAATAACAAGAGAAAACGCTATTTTATTTACTTAAGAAGTTGTCGATGTTAGTGCTCATTCACTACGGGCACAATGCACCCGAACATTATTTATATTGCACCCCTAGCAGCGGGTAGTATTTCATAGACTTTTGGCCACAGGGGGGTATATGATAATAAACGAGTTAAGGAAGTCTTCATAAAGTCTAGCCTGTTAGAGATTGTTATAATGTAGAAGTATCTGTCAACTCATGTCCTGGTGTTGCAGAGACTTGCTGTTGACCTGTTGAAGATTACTTTCCAAGTTTCTAAACTGGCATCTGGATATACGTGTAGATAATGGTATAAGTGTGAAAATGAAATTACTAGACTTAGGTATAAAGCTCATTTGGAGCTTTGATGCATGTGGCCATGCAAATGTTTACCTGCTACATTAGTTCTACCTGTTATGTCTCAAGCCCTACAGATTTCTTGTGACCTGTATGACCTTGAACAGGCTGACCTCGTTGAGTGCTGTGCGCTTTTATTGTGACTATGAAATTGTGTCTACTTCTGTGATGACGTCTGTGACGGTCGAATAAATAAATTTCCCCACCAACGGTTATACATTGTTAAGTTAATCGCTATGTATTTTTTGTTAGTAGTATTTATTCAATTCTGCCTGATGTAGTTCTTCCAGTGAAGGTTCATGTAGTTTTACATCAAGATCAGTTTACACAGATAATTTGGATGCAAGATGATGCAAAATCAGGGTAAAATAGACAAAAAAGACAAAAACAGAAAAGTGGATCTAGTCTCGGTATCAAACGAGATGTTTCTTGAAAAGATACAATCTAAGAATCTTTATCAATGTCTCTTTAGCTTCTAATTGGTGTAAGTATCCTGGTAATTGATTCCACAATTTGATATCGCGATATAATGGTGACTTTTTGTAGGTGGAACTTCTGAATTGCCTTTCCTTGAGACAAATCTTGTCATTATGCGTACAACCTGGTGCCTCATCAAGCGTGGAGATATTTCTTGAGTGTTTATACATTTAGTTTTTGATGGTAACTGATTTTGTTTACCTATATTTGTCGCCTAAATGATGCGATGAGGTGACTTGCCCCCAAAACGCACGGTCACACTATTACAATACACGTTTTATGGTGATTTTTTTCTTTTTAGATATTTGGTTTTCCAAACGAATAAAAAAATGTGGTGTGGGGATTTAAGATAAAACAACGAGTCCATCAAACCGATTTTAAGTTTGCTTTTAATTATCATAGTTACAGGATTAGAATAACCAACGTTTCGGCTTCGTCAAAAATAAACATTGAACAGTCCCCTACCATCATTATAACTTACCTAGATGGGGGGTAAATAATAGGATGAGTATAGGATAGTAGGTGATTATTAGGTCGACCAGCATCTGTGATAGGATAAAGATAGCCCATCTCTAGTAACAGGTGTATGCTGTATTAGGTTAACCAACGAGTATAGAGAAACTTTCTCTATACTCGTGGTTTAACTAATTCATTCTAGTGAACCAGAAATATCGTTAGGCCAGTGAAGGGAATACATTTAGAACCTTCATTCTATGAGTGGCAACTTTACAGTACGTATGTCTTCAAGGGAATTTACGCCGACAATGAGATGTGCTGACAAATATAGTTTTCTTCAATTCTTTCAAAAATAAGGACGGTAACTTATAGTTATTGTAATGCGCATTCATTATATTTTGTGAAAGTTTCCAGAAAATGACATGTCAAAACTAACTATTAATGATTTCTATATTTTTTATTATGATATTATGGTAAAATCAATCGCTAAATCAAAAACTAGACTACTATTTTGTGGTGGACGAAATTTATTTTGTGATGGACAAAATGGATTTCGTCTTTTACGAAATTGATTTTTTTGACGAAATTATTAGTTTGGGAAAGAAAAATTTGTGTTAACAAAAAAGTATTTCGTAAAATATTTTTGTGTTCCGAGAAAAATTATTGGGGTATGAAATATACGTTTCGTAGTGTATTTCGTGAACGAAATACATTCCGTAGTACGAAAGGTATACTGTATGACGAAAATATGGACGAAAGGGGTTTGTCCAGAACGGCGCCACATGGGGCGCCGTTCTGGACAAACCTCTTTCGTCCATATTTTCGTAATATAAGTACTATACTTTTCGTCCCAAAAAATATTTAGGGTCATCAAATATTGGTTTCCTTCTCTATTTCGTCAACGAAATACACAATGAAAGCTATATTTAAGAACCCCATAATTTTTTTAAGACAAAAATATTGTACGAAACATGTTTTCCCCAAACCACTTATTTCGTCCACAAAATGACGAAATAAATTACATCAATCACGAAATAAATTACGTCTACCATGAAATTGATTTCGTAAATGACGAAATAATTTTTGTCTTTCACAAAAGTCATTTCGTCTTTCACAAAATTCATTTCGTGATTCACAAAAGTCATTTCGTCGAGTTCCTTCTACATACACCAGGGGGCGACACTGTGCTGCTGGAGGCACCATATCCCTTATACTTTCCTGAAATACTTCTCCCCTGTCCCAAATACTTCTTCCCAAATCCCTTATGTGTTGTATCCCCAAGATCGGGTTCAATATTAATAATTCTTGAGGAATTGTTCTTATTAATAACTGCTTATTAATAAGTTTCTGGTTTTAAAAAAAAGTCAATTCAGGCCGCGAATCGTACCCGCGATCCCTAGATCAAAAACTGACACTCTAACCACTACACCATCAAGTCTGGTAATACTATGGAGATTGAATGGTAATATATAATGAAACAGTATTGGTACTGCCCCTTTACTATACTTTCCCTACTATACTGCTCCTCTACCATACTGCCTCTCAATCATACTGCCCTTACACCATTATGGTGGAGGGGCAGTATAGTAGAGGGCCAGTGTGGTGGAGGGGCAGCATCGGGGAGGGAGAGTATTGTATAGGGATAGTATGGTAAAGGCGCAGTATGGTGGAGGGGCAGTATTGTAGAGGGGCAGTATGGTGCAGGGACAGCATTGTAGAGGGGCAGTATGGTGGAGGGGCAGTATGGTAAAGGGGCAGTATGGTGGAGGGGCAGTATTGTAGAGGGGCAGTATGGTGGGGGGGCAGTATAGTAGAGGGGCAGTATGGTGGAGGGGCAGTATAGTAGAGGGGCAGTTTGGTGGAGGGGCAGTATTGTAGAGGGGCAGTATGGTTGAGGAGCAGTATAGTAGAGGGGCAGTATGGTGGAGGGGCAGTATGGTAAAAGGGCAGTATGGTGGAGGGGCAGTATTGTAGAGGGGCAGTATGGTTGAGGGGCAGTATAGTAGAGGGGCAGTATGGTGGAGGGGCAGTATAGTAGAGGGGCAGTTTGGGGGAGGGGCAGTATTGTAGAGGGGCAGTATGGTTGAGGGGCAGTATAGTAGAGGGGCAGTATGGTGGAGGGGCAGTATAGTAGAGGGGCAGTATGGTGGAGGGACAGTATTGTAGAGGGGCAGTATAGTAGAGGGGCAGTATGGTGGAGGGGCAGTATAGTAGAGGGGCAGTATAGTAGAGGGGCAGTATGGTGGAGGGACAGCATTCTATAGGGGCTCATCTACAAATACTCACGTGTTCCTGGTGGTGTAGTGTTTATGGTACCCGCTTTGGCGTGTTGAGGTCTGGGGTTCGATCCCCACCCTAGCCTATAATTTTCATGTTTTTCTTTTTAAATAAAAAAAGGAAAAACGCCACTGAAGAGACATTCAGTATTTCGGAGTTATTTTATAAGTCATGTTTGTATTCTGTATTTCATGGTGTAGTTCACAATAACTGAGCACTAAATATTCCCGTAATTCAAGCAATGTCAGCCTCCAGCGGCACAGTGTCGCCCCCTGGTGTATGTAGACGGAACTCGACGAAATGAATTTTGTGAAAGACGAAATTTATTTCGTGAAAGACGAAATTTATTTTGTGAGAGACGAAATTTATTTTGTGAGAGACGAAATTCATTTTGTCAAGGACGAAATTTATTTGCCACTTTTTTGCCAACCCAATAAAAAGTCAGCACCTTCAAATTTTACTCAATCCAGCGTAAAAACTGTCTTGATTTTTCAATAATCTGGAAAAATGTCAAATTCTGACTTATTAGTATGCAATGATGGCTAAGCCCTGACTTTTTCCTGTGGTAAGATATCAAAGTCTGACTCCTTAGCGTGCAATGATGGATAAGCCCTGACTTTTCACCATGGAAAAGTGTCAAAGTCTGACCTTTAAGTATGCAATGATGGCTAAGCACTGACTTTTCCCCATGGTAAGATATCGAAAGCTGACCTTTTAGCCTGCAATGATGGCTAAGCCCTGACTTTTCACCGTAGAAAAGTGTCAAAGTCTGACCTTTTAGCGTGCAATGATGGCTAAGCCCTGACTTTTCACCATGGAAAAGTGTCAAAGTCTGACCTTTTAGCATGCAATGATGGCTAAGCCCTGACTTTTCCCAATGATAAGATATCAAAGTCCAACCTTTTAGCATGCAATGATGGCTAAGCCCTGACTTTTCCCCATGGTAAGATATCGAAAGCTGACCTTTTAGTGTGCAATGATAGCTAGCCCTGACTTTTCACTGCAGAAAAGTGTCAAAGTCTGACCTTTTAGCGTGCAATGATGGCTAAGCCCTGACTTTTCACCATGGAAAAGTGTCAAAGTCTGACCTTTTAGCATGCAATGATGGCTAAGCCCTGAATTTTCCCCATGGTAAGATATCAAAGTCCGACCTTTTAGCGGGCAATGATGGCTAAGCCCTGACTTTTCACCATGGTAAGCTATCGAAAGCTGACCTTCTAGCGTGCAATGATGGCTAAGCCCTGACTTTTCATCACAGAAAAGTGTCAAAGTCTGACTTATTAGCATGCAATGATGGCTAAGCCCTGACTTTTCACAGTGGAAAAATGTCAAAGTCTGACACCTTATGGTGCAATGATGGCTAAGCCTTTACTTTCCCCTGTGGAAAAGTATCAAAGTCTGACCTTTTACAGTACAGTAATGGCTAAGCCCCGACTTTCCACTGAGGACTGACTTTTTCGCGGGTAATGAAGGTAACGACCTGACGTTCCCAGACTTTTCTCAGATTTACAGTAAATTTAATGGAACAGGTCAATGTCAAAGTCTGACTTCATACCAAGAAAGAAGTCGGCAATTTCAGTTCGCCCCCCCCCCCCCCCCCCACTTTCAAAATGTTCTGACGCCCCTGTTGACGAAAGGGGTTTGTCCAGAACGGCGCCCGATTTTTAAGTTAGACATGTCTTCAACAACATTTTGAGCTTATCACATTCAATTTTCGGGGAAATGACATGGGATTTGATTTTCAAGGTACACTGTCCGAAATGTCTTTATAATGACTTGCAGACCTCAATACATGAGTTTTCATTCAGCGCCGCCTTGCGGTGCGTTGTTTAGTAAGTTGTTTACAGGACCTCAATTAGCTGAACAGAGAAAGGGTAAGCCGCAAAAGAGGGAGCGTGAAAAACATTTACCCTTTTATGGCAGATCTATTCAACTGGTTTATAAAGCAACACACAAGGTGGATTACTCCTAGGAGGCTGAGTCCCGTCATATTGAATTTAATCATTATATACGGCGTCTGAATGGCAGAACTCTGTAATTCAGCGGACTAATGAGGCACGAGTTGGAAATACGCACACAAATAGCCAGGTTGGGAAAGTTTAATATGTGGATGCGTACCACCCTCTGATCAATGAGCTAAGGTGTTACACGAAACAACCCCACCTCCATAGAACCCTTCCTCTCTCCATCCTTTAATGATATGCCATTTGACACTTTGAACCCGTAGATGCCGCTAGCAGTCTTATGCAAGCAACCTTATCGGCATGAGTGCGTCTCTATAGTAACGACATCCCCCCTGGAGACCATTAGCGAAGGCCGCGCATTTAAAGGTGGCTTATTTTTGGACGCATGCCTTTTGAATCTGCGTTCCCCTGGTGGGCTTTTAGGGTGCCATCTCATTGACTCAGTTCTCTGTGCGTAACGCCACCTGTAGGGCACCTTCTGAGTTACCCGGCGGACATATGATTCGTTTGTCTCTGCGACTGTCCAGACACAAGCAGACGAGTGGGAAGCAGCGGGGCTTAATTTAGCACCCTTCTTGTCTGAGTAGCAGGCAGTAAGGGGAAGTGATGTGAACTCTTCAGTCTAATATTATACACTGACCTCTGACCATAGCGAGAGGAGCACCCATCGTCACAGGACTGTCATGATTAGGCATTTACTACACCTAGATGGGCCTATTTTTGTGGTCATCACTCCAACGAAGTTTGTTCTGATTGATTGGATAATGTTTAATTACGACATATGACTGGCGATTCGGATCATATATGTGTGTCGCTGTGATAGCGATTGCGACACTTTCAGGAAATCTGTATACATGCACGATTACAGGCCAAAGGAGTATCTATCAGTGTGAAACCTGCGTTCTCTCACCAACAAATCTGAAACAAAATCCGTGAGGTAAGTGGTCCAAGGATGTATGACTGTATTTTTTTCAACTTCCTTTATTTGTACTCTAGGTTCTCAATACACATCGACATTATATTTGATCACATACATTAATAAAGAGGGTACGTTGATCAGCGACATTTCGCTGGTTTGAATCAGCTCCCTTGGAAATGTCATATACCATATCAGTAGTAAACGAACTGTGATCTATTCTCCACCAGTGTTACTATCAGATACGATGGATTCTACTCTCAATGAATGACTAAAGTGGTGATTCCACCAACACACAAGATCTAGCGAGATTAGCCATGATTTCGGTGTCTGGCTAAGTCGGCTAGGATTGAATAATCGCATGCCTATTTGTCGGGATGTGTCTTGAGGTGTCGTGGTGGTGGAGCACCAAAATATACACCCGACACCGCAGGCCTACGTTTTGTGACAACAAAGGTACGACACATCGCGACACTGTAAGATATTACAAGATATACCAAGATATACCACGGCAAATTCATCCTGTTGGTGGAATCAGCCCTTAAGATTTCATCCCATTACAATCTTTATGAGAGCGTGCTCGCACATCTATACACATTGCCTACAGGTTAGGAGAGTCACATATAGACCCTACTGAGGTATCCCATAATTCAGTCTGTTTACAGGTTCCAGTGTTCGCTGGTTGCCGACGTTGTATGGTGATAGACCCTTGGACCATAACCCACACTTACTGCTGTATAACGATTTTATAAATCTTCAAATTAGAAATCCGATGCCAGAAAGGAAATTTCAGCTATTTCTACATGTAATTCCAAAACTATATTCAGTTTTTCCAATTATTAATGGGAAAACTGTGGTTCATGCGGTTGTAGTGTGGCCAGTCAGTCGGGAGCGGAACCTTTATTTACCCGGGGTGATAATAGGGAGTTTATTAACCTCTATCTGAGGGTTTATAGATGGACTTCCAGCGTACTGCAAAAAAGCTATCCCTTCACTATCTGTGTGCTATCAACGAGTATAGAGAAGGAGAGGTGTAGCTCTATACTCGTTGGTGCTATTCACTGTGATATTGGGAAAGGAGCAGGGTGCCACTATCTCAGTGTCTTATAGGCGTGCCCAATTGACCTTGACCAATCACTCAATACCAAGGTACCTTAAGACCCACTGGTGCTTGATATGTTTGGATCCAAGACCCAGGCAGCTGCCTAAAGGCTGTGCTCCATTGTGCCTATCCACCGGAGATTGATTTTGTTGCTGACTGATCGGCTCCCAGTCGCCGATAATGGGGCTGTAGTGGAGGTAGAGTCCCGATCCCCTCACGACGGTCCTAGCGGTGCTCCATACTGGAGATTGAGGGCCGATCCACTGGGGACTGAACAAAAACGGTCTCCAGCTGATCGCCGAAGTGGAGCAGCAACGCCAACCAAGGTAAGATCAAGGGAAGAACCAAGGGGTAAGAACTATCGGAGAGCGTGAAGAGATAGGGTTGAGATTGCTCAGAGACTATCAATCTCCAGTGGATATGGCAAGTTGACTCGGTGCAAGTGGGTTACGGATCCAGAGATTGAATGTAACCCAACCTTTTAATTGTCATTCGTTTATATTTGCACACTCATTCATCAATGATGAACATACTCTTTGCTCCTAGTTGCTGGTGTTACTGCAATGACGGCTAGCTGCAGACTGGAAATACATCTAGATGACACGCTATATGAAACCTGTGTTTACGTGGGCGGGGGAAGGGGGGGGGGGGGTAGGGAGAAACCACGTTTATCATGATAACACGAACTGATCATGTTGATCAGAGCGTCACATGGAGCGAGCCTGATCAGTTAGGCCAAGGGAAAGTGCATGTATGTTTCCCAAATAGAGAAATGGGAACAGCATTCATTTCCAGTTTATAAAATTATCTGCTCTTGTGTAAAAGAAAGATAGTATTATCAGGAAACATCGTCAAGTTTCATATGATTGTTTATATCGAATGAGTTGTCTTCACAGAATGATTTCGCAAAGCGGAGCTGGGTGATATCTGAAGCAGAAGACAACAAATGCAATGAAAACAATCATATATGAAATCGAGTGACGTTTAGATTTTATATTAACCCGTCACATGTTTTAAACTTCATATATCATGCATGTTATATAAATATGTTTTATGGCATAACCATGGCATACAGCCACACCATGTTAAATCTATGGAGATTTATATAAAGAATAGGATAAAAATTGGGGCCCATTCTTGGCCACTGCATTCCACTCCCGAAGTTTTGGCTCCGGACTTCACTCGGCTTCGCCTCATGAAGTCACTTTGCCAAACTCCAGTCGTGGAATATGGTGGACAAGATTAAACCTCATCCAGTTTTACGATAAACTGTTGCGATCCTTTTCACCAGGTGGCGCGTCGGTAAACATATCAGGGCCTGCTTACCTGCGCATATTTACAGTCCTGCACGTTTTGCTTCCCTATATTTTGTTTAATTTTGTTTTAAATTACATAAGAGATGCAGCTATATTGCATAATAAGTTACGAAACAAGGAAGATTTACAAAGTAAATTGTGCATTGTGATAGAGAAATTCCCATGATGTCTGGCTATATTTGTTGTGCGAGAGACAGATGGAGTTATATTACATTATGATGTAGAAACAAACGTAACTTTAATCAATTACAATGTATATGTACATATAATTATAATTTGAATCATACTCGATTGAAACATAAAGGTGTCAGGAAATCAGTAACATACATGATACATGCAAGATGGTCTCAAGTTGATCTTCAATCGCGCCTGTGGTCGTCACTGCTTGGAATGATTCGGTTTGTGTCCAGCAGGTGGCAGTAGTGCATGGCGCGCGGATCGTTTCACGGGAAGAAGGCAACAAGTGGGGGACGCTATAAACAATGTACAGCGATGGCAGAATTCCTATTTCCTAATATTCATTTTCAATTTCTAGATATTCTTTTTCTTGTGTGATACAAAAAGAATTAAGTGGCCCCCATTCTTTCCAATAAAACAATAGTTCAAACCCGCACACAAACCCTAGCCTCATTCCATGGCAAATCACAATGTGTTATCCATGTTTTTTTCAGTCTCTCTGAGGCAGTAAATTCCATATGGTAAATATTTCCTATTGTATTGTCTATATATACACACACCAATAAATAGTATACACCATATCCCCGGATTCGCTCGGAAATTACTGTGCGTCAACTACGCCGAGAATACGAAAGCAGATCAAAATCATGCTGTGTTATTTAGGCTATTCAACCTCGTTGAAAAAGATGTAGTTTAACTTTGTATCATTCTGTTCAATGTTGGAAGGGCGAGGAGTAGGACTCAAAGCTGTCGTTCATATAAAGGTCCACTTGCATTGAATTTTATTATATAAATAAGTTGTTGAGTTGTGGTAGTATTATACATGCATGGCAACAGATGGGAAAGTTAACATGCTAAGCACCAATAGTGGGAGCTGTGGATCTTATACGTCTAGAAGTAAATTGAAATTGTCCAATACGGCTGCAGGGCCCTATGGTACCCCTATAGTATAAGGATTACAAACGTGCATAACTCATAGCATAAGCGCATAGCCATCATAGATACTCTATATCACAATCCGAAACGTCACTCATAATCTTGAACTATATTGAAATGTTTTATATAAATATCATGCAGCATTAACAGCGCCATAGCACAGGTCCGTTTTCTTTTCTTAAAGGGGCCCCCAGAGAGAAAGTTTGAGCCTCAGAAAGTAAATTTGATTCTAGTCGATATTTTCGCGATACATCTACATTTCCACAAATAAAGAAGTAGGCCCATCTGACCCCAAATATATAATGGTTTCATTTGTATCAATTCCTCCCAATTTCCTAGATAGATCGAGATAATATCCAATGATAATTCAACCACCTAACGCCATTCATTCGTCTGTGTGGCGGGAAATGCCTGCCGGATAGCACGTACAAATGAATAGGATAATGTTATGAAACAAATACTACTCTCTCCCTACCGAACACTCATCCCATGTTAAATCTATTGCTCTATTCTATATCTTATACAATGTTTGCCTTTTGTGAATCATTTAATGAACTGGTATTGCACCAAAGCGAATGGCGTTTAGAGAATATTTCACCTTGAACGGCATTATCTAGGGCTTGACCTCTAACCTTTTAGATGTACACTTACCCTGTTCCCAATAACTCGCTGTTTCAACCGAGATTGCGATTAAAATAACGATCTTTTAACTTTAAACACATGTAGAAAATATAAGAAAACACACAGGTTTTCTATTTAAGCGACTGGTAAGTGCTGCCAACCCAAAATACATTATACTTTTGCTGGAAAACATATTTGTTACGGTGTCCGTGGAGAACGAGGTGTAATATCCTCAGCGTTCGAGATTGCGGATGGCAAAGAAGTTGGACAAGTGCCGAAACACTGCAGATTGCACGGACGACAGTCATATGGCAAGTTGCCACGGGCCAAAACGTTCATTGTGAATGAGGATGGAATGCTCTGCTTTCGGTATGTAGCGTTTTAGACCATATTTTGCGGTCAGATCCAACTGTGATGTTTGTGTTGCCGAGTGCAGAGAAGTCAAAATGGCGGACGTTGTTGAGAGCGATCGACTGTTTGCGCCGTTATACGACTGACAGCCAACTTCCCTGGCAATTTCATTCATGTAAAGCACTCTGTTTGCTACTACATGTTCTTCTCATGGAGTAGGAATTAGTTTTTGATCGAAACAGCGGTTTATTAGTGAGAAATCGTCATGAACGTGGTGATGTTTTGGTTCGGCTGGGCGTTGGCGGGCACGCAGCATGGGCTTGGCGGGTTTTGTTTATTTGGGTTATGGTTTGCAGTGACCCGCTGAACTTTTCCTGAACCCGACGACGGCGCGCGGTCTATTACATAATACCAGCCAGCCAATCACAGCTCGCCCTGCTTCTCGGCCTTCTGCTGCCGCCGCCGAATGATCCACTTTGTATATGTGTGCTCCTGCTCTCGTCTCATCCCAGTTCAAAACACGAGAATTGTCAGCATATTTTGCATTGTTTACCCGCGCTATCGTTTTCAATTCCTACGCCTATTTGCTTATGGAGCCCTCTTCGGTGACGATCTTGTTGCTATTTTAGAATAAAGCTTAAGGTAGCTCCACAAGTGTACACATATATTTATATCATTGGCAGTGAGTATATGCCAACTCTGAAGACCTCTTTTTAAGAGAACTCTGACCATGTACATGTAATATGCTATTATATACCTATGGCCGTATGTCCTCCGTATATTGCCCGCTCCTACCGTACGTCATACTGTGACGTAGGCCTACGAGGTACAGCCAATGAACCATCAATAGATGGTAAATGTTACCACTTTGTGGCATATAATGATAAAAAAATAAACTGATTGTCTTTGTACATGCAAAACTTGGTAAAATAATTGATTATAGGCCTATATATACACCCTTTGCGTATAGCATCGGGATGTAGGCCTATATGATCAATAATGTTACCGCGTCCTTTTGACGTATGAAGACAGTAAGCTAATTTGTATAAACCTACACTGCTTGCACTTTTCAGCATACAAGTCAATGACCATACCATTTACCAGTGTAATACCACACTATGCATATTCCCATTGATTATATTGAAAATCTAATTAGATTTATGCTATTTTCTCATAATCCTGTTATTTTAAGCATAATATTTTGCAGAAGCTCCCTAGACAAACTAAGTAGAGGGTGAGAGAAATAGGTCTTGATTTTGTCAGAGACACAACATGACACCTCTGCCATTGTCAATTATGTGAAATGGCTGTTTACCCAAACATAAACACAGTGCATTCACGTGACATGACCTCCATGCGTTTTTGTATCATCTACTAGCACCTTCGGCGCTAGGACTCACATTACAGCCACATTCCCTCTAACCTTGGATTTGCAATTCCCGTAGCAGTTAGATTGGAGTATGGACTATAACATATTCGAATTTCAGAAAGATTGGGTACTCCGTTCTGCTGTCATATTCCCCAGACTGTGAGTGGATTTCTAAATTCCAGTGAGTTCAGCAACTGGATTTCCCGCGGGACGGAACCCCGTATGTGTGTATGACGTCACACTCATGCGTTTAATGCGACTGTGTGAAGCCTCAGGAGATCATGAATATTCATGATGGTGGGGGTGTCTAAAAAATCATAGATGAATCAATGAGGAACTCCAGCGTGAATTAGGGACCAGCAAAACTTGCGCCATCTTGGAATGGCGGAGGCTGTCACAGGCTTGTCTCATAGTATCGAGATAAGAAAACTACAGCATTAAATTTGGTTTTAAACTTGCCTAAAAATATATCATAGGAAAAGATGACATCTGAGTCTAAGCATACAAAAAAAGACCAGCAGGTTTGAGTTTTTCTGCTCACGAGAATCGCACTCTCGTTGGATTTCAGTCTCCAAGGACATCTTTGGTTCTCTCTGTCTTTATGTGGGGGAGCAACTCCAAGCATATACTGTCGAAAATCGTGCCTTTTTATATATGGTAGGTAATCAATACTGACAGGCATAACAAGTAACAGCTCTAGAGTCAAGTCCTATGGGGATTCTCAACTCTTATTCAACTAGATTTCTTGTACTTCTGAAAACTGACTTAACCAAGATAACACTTTTCATGTTCCATAAAACATATGCTCTCCTAAAACTTTGGTAAAGACTTGATAAAATGGTCAGCCCAGGTCAGGTATACACTTTAACAATTCCTGACCCATACTATCTTATCATAAAACAAAGCTGTAGGAATATACCGAGACCAGGCTCCTATGAATTACGACAGAGTGATACAAATAAGACTGCTACGATTAAATGCATACAAACACGAAAGACATTAGGTAAATTATCGCACATTTATGCACTTTATTCAGAACCGACTATGAAACTGGCATCAGGCATACTGGTGCCAACTACCTTTGAAAGAGGTCATATTATGATATGAAAGGTATACCGGTATCAGATTATTGACCTTCAATAATAGACCTATGTCAATTTGATAGAAACTCAATTTGATGTTCTTCAAGTGTTGTAGAACAAAATCTTATAAGATCATCATACCTGTGTGTGGAGCGCCTGTCATTGCTCACTTGGGGCTCTTCCACCGCAGCGATCCAACCAGACATGCTCACACGATTCAGCCCGACCTATCGAGTCAACAGATCGGCTTAGATCGCACGTTCTGGTGGAATCGGATCTTTATATTTCATTCATTTGGTATAAAGAATAAGGAACTGGTTTGAATTGATGATTGTCATTATTTGAAAATCGCCACTTTGTATTGTATTATCTGCCTTTCAATTCATGGTAGCGCCACCTGGTGACTTTTTTCAATTGTGTCAATCATCAGTCAAATCAGGTTCCTTCTGAATAATTCTTATGTCAAATGGGTAAATTTAACGTTTTGTCTAGGTTTTCCAATCCGAATATGTAGAATAGGCTAATTTACATATGCTTAATTTACATAGGAAATCTAATGAAGAATATGGTTTTCTTCAATTCGCTCAATTGCATTTGCCTGTAGTTTTCAGTACTTAGATATGTAGTACGAAACATTTACTTAATTCTTTGAAAGTTTAAGAAAGTGCCATAGGTTTTACTATACCACTGCCAGACATTCACCTGGAGAACCTTGAGCAATATAACTGGTCAGGTTGCAGTGGTGTGGGTGGGAGGGGAGCATGTCTGACCGTGTGAAGGTCCTTGTATCTTGCGTGCCCGCACCCGTTACGGTTCAATGAACACCTACTTGTGGGTGGTGTGTCCAGTGCAAAATGTGAGGCCGCAGACAACTATTCATGATTCCTGAATAGTTTATTAACCCCAGCACATGCTGGCCTCAGTCGGCAACAGTGGTGGTGATGGTGCAGTGGTGTGGGTGGGAGGGGAGCATGTCTGACCGCGTAGACGTGTGAAAGCCCCCGTATCTTGTGCGCCCACACCCATTACGGTTCAATGGACACCTACTCCTGGGTGGCTGGCAACCAGCGAAGCCGACATTAAAATACACCACAAAAGGAGAGGACCCAGTGAAGCAGCGCTGGTCCCCATAGACCGCACCCGTTTCTAGGGAACTAGATTTTGTTATGATGGTGACAGCCAATCAAAACGGAGGATTTCTGTGAGCAAGTCAACTTGGGAGAGAGCTCGGATACAGGCAGGCATTCGTGGTAGCGTACCGGTACGACTCGTCCACCACACAAATGCCATAACAGCTCTTTATCCCTGTAATATTATCACAATATCAATCAACTAACATGGTGACCCCCATTTCTGAAATTAGCAGTGTGTTCTATAACACTTCGAGTTCATCATATTCAGTTTCTAGGAAATTGATGTGGGTTTTAATTTTCAAGGTAAATTGTCCGACTTGCCTAGAATGAAATCTTGTGAAACGGAAAGGCTCATCACAAGAAGTAACAATACATCTCCCTTCGTCTACGGGTATGCTGAATACTGCATTAATCACCTGTCTCAATTCCCGTCTAGGAATGTGTGCGTAACTCAAAACTTTGATTGTTTTATCTTCATGACAGTGACTTCCTGGCAAACAGACAGAAGCTACCGTGTCGATTCCCTGTAGAAAAGTACAGCCAAGTCTTCAGGACAAACTCTTTGCTTTCAAGTTCATAAAAAGGTAAGGTAGTTATTACAGAGATATTGTCCATCTTCAGCTGGTCCTGGACATGTATTCATATTCTTCGTTAGAATTTTACTAGATATTAACATGGATAGCCATGGGGCTTTGCAATATTACTCACTCTATTGGCCAGTCATGAAGTTCTTTTTAAAAGTTTCTAAGGATTGTAAGGAATGGGTCCAAAAACCGTATTGATCCATTCATATTTTGAAAGAAACATTAGATATCCTTCCTTCAAAGTATGATTAACTTCGTACCGGGCTAAATTCATTCATTGAAAGTTACGATGGTACTTTTTTACATTTAACGTCCTAACCAAATAGGTAAGGAAACAGCTGTTATTATTGGCCAGCAGATTTAGTATACATGTAAAATTATACTCAAGATCGAGGCTAAGTATACAAATAGAGTGGACAATTGCCAACAGGAAATGGAAGTTTTACTCTGTATAAGTAGTGACTATAATTACAGAGGATTACCTGCTTATTTGCGGGACAACGGCGATTAGCCTTGGCCGCCTGTCTGCGATAGCGGTGATCGATGGTGAGGATAAAGTAAGAGAACAGTAGACAGGGTTTATACTCCTATACAGGACGGTGACACACAGATATCGTACTCCGTGTCAAACAACGGAAATCACTGTCACTTTACTGCCCATAATATACGGAAGCAGGGTTACTGTGGCTGTATGTGGTACATACTTGGTAAAATTGACGATCAGATGAACTGATGCCAAAGTATTAATAGGCGTCGGTTCTGATCGTCAATTTTACCAAGTATATACCACGTACAGTCTTAGTACAGTAAACCCCCGCTTAAGGGGACACCTTGCGTTCCGAGCAAAGTGTCCCCTTAAGCGGGATGTCGCTTAATAAAGCGGGATGTCCCCTTAAGTGAGGTTTTCAATCTACCAATGGTTAGGCTATGTAGTATATAATAACTTCATACAATTGATACTATGGCATTGAGACACTGTTATAATCACACAAACAGTCCATAGACGCCAACCCAGATGCCTACATGAGCCTGCTTAGGCTGTTGCCTGGTGTCTGATCGTCTAGACATCAGTCTTTCAGCCTCATACACACACTATAAACAGGCAATGGGGATAATCCGGTTGAAATAAACTCTTATTAGAGGGAAAAATTTCCGTTTCGAGCAAATTGTCCCCTTAAGCGAGGTGGTCCCCTTAAGCGAGGTGACCCCCTTAAGCGAGGTGTCCCAGAAGCGGGGTTTTACTGTATACCTGTTTTCGTATTATTGTATACCATAAAATAGCCATTTTTTACCTTCGCTTTTGGACGATTATTTCGGTTTCGCAGCCTTTCCCGGGATGTACATAGCCAGCACGCCAGATACGTGCTGTACGACAATAAAGACGACATAGGTAGGATTGTGCAGTATGTGAAGGAGATACAGCCACAGGCGTTTATTTCTAGCGTAAAAAAATTGAGTTTATTCTTTGAATGGCAGCGTAAGTCTACAAAATCAAAAAAGAAAGCAATTGCCTGTTAGCTTCAGGTGTAATTCAGAATTGGAGAAATCGTTCTCTGTATAGCCTTTAAAACAGTCTTAACAAATTAAGAACGAACCCTTTTCTGAGAATACAAATTTATCTCATTGAAATAAAATATGTGATTGGGCCCAGGAGGATGTAAGCTGGTACAACATTACTCCTCATGAGTAGCACCTATTATCCTACTCCTAAAATAATGCCATAGGCTTAACATGGGGCTTGTTTATGTCACTTGTGAGACATAGTGTTGAATATGTCACTACTTTCTAATATTCAAAAATCGTGGAAATGGGGTAGGATAAAATCTAGACGCCACTCGTTTGAGTTTGAGTTTTTTTTCAAAGCAGCTTTATTTGATTAAATCTATTTATGTCACTCATTGTATTAGCTCCGCAATCTCACTCGTCGAATAAATGAATCAAACTCGTGACATCTCTTGATATTACAGTTTAAGTGCGACTCATGAAGAGTAATGTTGTACCAGTGATAATTATTTAAGTGACATGTCAACCTCTGTGTGATGGGCAGCATTTCTTTAACCTTCGATAACCTAGTCTGTGTGTTCAAGCAAGGAATTGTAGAATCTATCTCCACTTCTTTGGTTCAAGGGCTTGTGAGTGGAACTATTTTGCCACTCGGAAGCTTGAAAATGGAACTCTTGCATGTAAAGTGGACAGAGTGCAGCGCGGTAGGTGAGAACAGTATGTGTGCGTATTGAAAAGGGGTGTGGTGGAGAAGGGTGGGTAGCGCAACGACGAGTAGATCTGCGGGGTTTAAACCTAACCCCTATTACAGACTCCACCACGAGCACAAAGCCCACACCCCCTGCTCCCACCCCACGTCTCCGGTAGATGGCAGTGGCACCTGACAGGTATGCTTCTTAGCGAGTGACAGCTCTGTTGTGAAGGGGGTAGGAGGCCTCCCCACGCACCTGTCTCCCACATGGCCTGCTCCCTCCCCTAGTCTTCCTAACCCCCTGTCGGCCGCCGGGGTGGGGCCTCACCTGAGTTTTAGATGACAGTTTAAAGACGACTAACGTGGCGTCAAATAACGCGGGCTCGCCCTCTGGTCAGTCAGCGGTCACCGGGACTGGACAGCTGGACCCTGTGTCCCGCGCCGCACTTGTTCTGTCGCTCCTTTTATAGTTAATGATGACCGCAGCGAATTCAGCCATGTTCTCAGCTCACTCTCTGGGTTTGTGATGATCAGGAAAAATTCGTTTGGAGTTCATTATTCTCTGAAAAGGGACTCTACAATCAGAAACGAGTCATAGAAACGAGTAATCACATTCTGCCATAATGACAGTTCAGAGATGAGAGTTTTCCACTTTTCCAAGGAAATCCAAATATTATTTTCTAGGGGCTTAAACTTAAAGTTTCATCCGAATCATACTCATCAGATATCCTCATATCTAGAAATTAGACATGCTAAGAGTATTTTCGCTCTCCCACCAAACGAAACGTCTGTTTGGAGGATGTGGATTCAGGTATAACCGGTTTCCAGGGCTACCCCAACATTGTTGATTCTTTTCACAATGGTTGCTATGTATATATCATGGCAACTGGCTGGTATCAGATAGAATTCTCGTCAAATTCAAGGTAGCGTCGGCTGCAGTGGAGGTGTTTCTGCCTCGTTCTCTAATTGTTTTCATTTCCAGTTTATACAATTATTTTTCTAAGTCAAAGTACTTGGGCCAAGGCGGAAGGGACTTCCTGCTCCCCTGAGACCGAGCGAAAAAGAGACTCACATTCACTTCATTCAGTTGTAGACATATACAACTCTCCTTAAACATCTATGCCTCAAAGAGTCAGACATACTTTGCTCCCACTGTCTCATGAAGACGGAGGACGGTACTTAGTTAAATCTAGAATATATTACCCGGTATCTATTATTGCAAATACTCCTCATATTTTGGAAATACTAAGCAGGGACTGTATCAAGATATGTAGCCACTAGAAATATGGCATGGGTCTTGGCTGCAGAGTAATCTTACAAGGCATATTCTTGTTGCAGGGGTCTGCTGAGGTAGACAGCAATAACCAATCTGTTCACCCTCTTGGTCACCGTGCCTCCTTGTGGTGCAGACCGGATAAGCTTGCATGCAAGCATAACAAAAGTGACCAGGGTGGGGAGTTAGCTCAGTGGTAAGGAGCACTGGACTTTGTTGATTCGAGTCCCACTGCAGCCACTTTTCTCCTTCACCCCGAGCAGTGATAGATTTACTGCTATATCAAAGGCCAATCCTTCTCATACCATGTCTATGTGGTGTGGGAAGTAAAAGAACTCTCACCTTGGTAAATATGTAGGGGTGAGGTTTCTACCTGAATTCATCACATAGATTCGATCACCACCCTAGTGGTGTAAAAGAACCTTGAGAAAGTCTGGTAAGGACCTGTAATGGTTAACTGGACGTTAAATCAAACCAAACCAAACAATCTTGTTGCAGGATATCCCTTACGTGGGGTGTCTCTTAAACAGGGTTTCACTGCACTTTCTTTTCACCATTAGCATTATCTAGTGGGGGGATACCTCTTACAGGGGTGGCTCTTAAGCAGGGTTCTACTGTACTTTCATGTCACCATCAGCATTATGTTGTCGGGGGAAACCTCTTATGAGAGTGTCTCTTAGGCGGGGATCTACTGTAGTTCCATGTCACTGTCTGCATTATCATGTCAAAGGATTACCCGTACGCAGGGTCTCTTAAACAGGGTTTTACTGTACTTCCATGTCACAATCAGCGTTATCTTGTCGGGGGATACCTCTAAAAGGGTGTCTGTTAAGCGGGGTTCTACTGTACGTTTATGTCACTGTCGGCATTATCTTGTCGGGGGATATCGTGTCTTCTCTGAGGCACATGGTTTTGTTTATCGCGTTGTTGTCCGTTGTTGCCCCCAAATTCCTGCTTTGGTATCGAAGCAGATCGCCCACAATCCACGTGCTCGGTCCGTTGCCATGGTCACGCCTCACCTAGCACGCAGGGTTCAAAAGGTGACCGGGCAGTCTTCTCGTGTAGGAGGTGCTAGGCCATGGCCAGGTACAGGTTACCAAGGAAACCGTGAAGCGGTTCAGACGAGCATGCGCACCTACTCAGACTGGTCACGTGACGATCCTTGGGCTCTCACGTGACGTCACGTCACGTGTTGTGGGCGTTCCATGATGGTTGTCAGCAGTGATAACACGTCGTGTGATTGCAACACGCAGGTAACCAGCCACAACAAAGCTGTCGGTGCCCGCAAGGTGGAGCCACTAGTTCAATTGTTGTTTATCTCATCTTTTTCAAGGAACATGCTGTCGTTTGATCTTGAAACGCCTCACTATCTATTGGATAAATACTTTTTTTAATGTTCTGATCGCTCTCATTGCGATTTGGAATATTTTAGAGGTTGTAAACCATTTATGAGTGTTTCAGTGCTATTCTTGAGTGGGTAATCCTTATTTTTTGTTCAAAGGAGGTTTCTGTAATCTAAACTAATCAACAGATGGATGCTACCTAGATACATAAAAGTTGCAGCTCAAATTCTCAGACGAGACCAACAAGTTCATGACTCTGTTTACTCCCGAGGAAATATTACACATTCTCAACTTACGGTTCTTTCCATCATCGTTCTTCCACATAATAAGCAATTATATTTATGTATAGTGAAATCTTGTTAGACACTCCCTTTTGCAGAGTTGGCAGTTTTTCCACAGAAATCCTTATTTTCATTTCCAGTTTGATATAAAATTATTTTTTCTTGTGTGATTCAAAGGTAGTATAAATTGAGCCTCCTTCATGCCAATAAAGCACTGATTTCAATCTTCCCACAGACCCTCCATTTCCATCTTATATATCTGACCCCAACTGACATCCTTGCTTTAGACTGCTATTATTTTCCAGATCCTGAAGGCTATGGCTAGTTCTAGCCATGTGTCTTGGATAAGAGAATAAAGGTATGCTGGGGGTGAGGAAATAGGGGTCGGGTACAGTAGTAGGGGTTATTCGAGGGTCGTGGCTCGGAGTGTGTTCTCGAGCTGTCGACCAGGAGTGAGACAAGTGGCCGGTGGTAACTCGCTGACAGAATGAAGAGGAAGCCACTCTCACTGTTTGGGTTGTAGGCCCCAGTGGAACCACATGTCTTGCAATATTTCCCTACACTACCTCCCTCCATGACACACACTCTCCATCCCGATCTCCCCCCACTCAGGTTAACTTCTCAAAACTAGACCTAGCATGGAGATGGTTCACAGCGTCCATTCGAATTCCACTCGACTGGACGCTAGGGACCGGAAAACGATGTGTGCCCTCATTATCGCCACCCCTCTTCAACCGCTGTGTAGACCCAATATCGCCTTACACTCTCCAAACAGAGTTGATTCTTTACTGAGGTAAGTTCCCCCACATCGTGTTAGTCGAGGGATTCCCCATAGGAAGCTAAGGTATTCAGACAACACGCCCTTGTCTGCTCCCTCGCGGTCAGTATGTTGTTTGCCTGACAGATTTACACATTCTTCTTGTGTGAATTTTGGCATTAAAACTGTTGGTAACCACAGTCTAATAATAATCATACTTTCAACTTTGATATAAATGAAAAACGTCAAGCCCAAGATTTTCACTTTGTCATATCAACGACATTGAATAAATAGAACCTTGTTGGTAATATCCATATGGTATTGTCAGAGCTGTGTTAAGTTCCACCAACACACAAGATATATCAAGATATATCACGATGTGCTTGTCTTGCCAAGTCTTGCTAGGTTTCGAGTAATCGTGTGCATACTCTTGCCATACTCTTGCTGCAATATATCACGATATGCCATGATATGTCAGCAATAAATCGCGATACGTCGCATTAGTGAAGCACCAAAAAGACATAAATCATCGCGGTAAATATACAAACCATTGCGCGTGATCTGTCGTGACAAAGGAGGTAAGACATATCACAATACTGTAAGATATAACAAGATATACTAATATATAAGATGGCAAATCCATCATATTGGTGAAACCAGCACTTAGCCAGGCAGTAGGAGATCTACTTGTTTATAACTGTCTTTGTGCTAGTAAAAACACAAAATAAAAAAAACAACCCAAAACAGTGTTGGGTGGGATTTTTAAAACCTGCTAAATTACCAAAAACAGGGTTATTTAAGGCTAATGTTGTATAAACGTATCTCATCGATGTAAAAATGGCATTTTTTGGTGCATCTTTAGATGGTCTTTCATTCCAACATGGGGTTTTGTATAGCTCTGAGGAATTTTTCCTTCCGAAAATCAACAAAAACTGTGATTTTCTAGTGTTTTCATTTTTTTTCAAAATCTTGGAGGCACAATGTTGAGCCAATTGTTACTATTAACTTGTTTAAAGCATATGTCATGAGAAGTGTAGACTATATAGTTTTGAAAATTGGTTAAAGTTTGAAAAAATATCATAATGGTCAAAAATATCCAGGACCTTTAAATTTTCCAACTGACAGCCCCATAGAGCATGTTGTCCGACACCCCAATTTTGAGAGAATTGTATTAATGAGATATACAATGAGAAATAAATTTTTCTTTATTGTAAAATGTTGACCAATATCCTGACTGTGAGACCTAAAAGTTTCAACACAATCAGATTATCCATTCTGATATTAAAACATTGTGATTCCATGATGATATTTTTTCCAAAAAATGTGGTGTTGGACAACAACCCTGTTAAAAGATGTCTAGAAGAAATAATAATTATAATAGAATAACAAATACCCCTGTATATGTTAAGTATTCCTACCACTTTTAAATACCCAGTTTACTTTCTTCCTGAATAAGAAAAATGTACTTCTTGTGATTCAAAAACTGAAAACGTGTTGTCCGACACCCCGGGGTGTCGGACAACACGCTCTGATATAAATCCTGATTTTGGGGTTGTTTCTTATCAGTAATTGAGTGATTTGCTTTGTAAAACATAGCTTTCTATCATTTCACTAAGAATAAAAAGGATTATAGTTACTGATATTATTTTATTCATTGTTTTGAGCAGTTTTAAAAACGTGTTGTCCGACACCCCGCGTGTTGTCCGACACCCCTGCCTGGCCCAAACCCATATATGGCTCAGAGCTTTTGTTTCAAATCTGATATATGATAGAGGTGTTTCGGGTCAAATATCACATATGTCACCATATAATATTAGTTTTTCTCAAATTATAACCTTTTATAACGTTTCTTGAAATTTCAAATATTTTAGGGGGGTGGACAACATGCAGTATTATACACAACTTCAAAAGGCTCTCAAATCTGAACCATTTGTCTGATTTTGTTGGAATAATGTTTTTCTGGAAGGTATGCTGTAGGAGACTAATATGAAATGTAAAAAGAAGTAGTATTCTAAAATTATTTTTTGAGTGTTTGACCCCAGGAAGAAAGCGTAATTTAGCAGGTTTCAAAAATCCGACCCTGTTAAGGATTTGCTCCACCAGGCCTGCTATGAATCCGGCACCATTGGGTATTTGCCAAATATGTTTATAGTGTACAAACCTACAGGCCTGATCCATGGCTGATGTCTGATGGCGGCCATGTAAGCGAGTTTGAAGGCACCTGACGAAAGCTATTTAATTAAGTTTTATCATTCCACCATCATCCAGTGACTTCAGTGACCATACTGTTGGCCAGGTGGAGCAGGCCCTTAAAACTATTATCAACGATTGCTGTTTGTGTATACATTTTTGAAACCGCCTTTAGTGAAATTATTTCAGGATGTTACATTAAAAAGAATTGATAATTCCAATCCTCTTTGAACCCAGTTTGTAATTTTTGCACAAAACAACATAGAATCAATTCCTTTCAGCCACCCTATTGAAATGTCTTTCTTTATGTAGCCATTTTATTATTAATCGTTTCCTTTGCTCCTCGTCATCCACCAATCCTCCCTCAACCAGTCAGTTAGGATGCCTCAACGGACTGGACTCGGACTGGGTCTCTGCCCACGCGCTCCTTGTGCTTGGCTAAGTGACCACTTCCAGTCTCCCTGCACGTTCCTTTGTCAGGCTATCTGTTAGCCGATGTTACCCAATATATCTGGCGATGCTTCACGTATCCGACGAGAACCTATACATACAACTATGAACACATTGGTACATTGATACATTGATACTCACCATTAAACGTAGCTTTTTAATACATTCAACCAATCATCCTGAGACGAACAACACTAGTTTCTTTAGGAGGAGTCCTATTTACCGTGGCATGCAGATTTGCAATAATCTCAGTATTGATCTAGAAAGCAGTAGTATTGTTATCTTTAAGAAACGGATAAAAAAACTCGTAAGAATATATATCTGTCTGACCGAACGCATCGTTCAAAGTTTCTTATTCTACATTACATCCATCATCAGCTAGCCCTCTGGGCCTGTATAAATCCCTTGTACTTTTGTATATCACAATGGAACTGTTCCTGAACAGTTTATATATAACATGGTTATAGAGGTGTTCATTATACCTGCAATCGCAGATGTCACCTTATGTCGCAATACAAATAAAAATCCTAGGATGGCCACGAAATATTAAAGGATGTACCACGATATTTCCCGTACATGTATATCACCTGTAAAATGCCATCTCTCATATCCCGTACTCGAGTAGCCACTCTTCAGTAAGTGATACCTCCATACGCTAATCACGGTTATTTCTACGCGTGATGAAGTGCATGCGAGTCTCTCGGAGCTGCTCAGCCTCTCGGGGCATTATTTGATATTACCGCCAGAACGACTCATCCAAACAAGAGATCGTTACAGCTCACGATGGTCTCATTGAGGTCACGTGGTTCTGAGGTCATGTGACCCCGGTGTTGTTGGCGGCCTCTGGTGACGTAAGACGGAACTAGGGCACCCTTTATAGTTGCTGGTAACTGGAGTGTTGAGTAATATTGGCTTTGACATCACGGTCACCAGCGTGCAGAGCCATTAATTTAGGACTTGATCATATTTGTAGGCACTCAGTGACCCTAGCAATTGTGATTATCAAATCCATTAAATATACCGGGTATATGATTATATATTTAGGTGGACTTGGTACATGATATGTACGTTTAGAATATGAGATTTTATCACTTTTATCTAAAAGATAACTTTTAATATTTATCATTTCTGAAGCAAAAATTAATATATGTGAATATAAAAAGAAAGTGGATAACAAACTACATGTATGTAAAAACGGTCAATAAACGAAAAGCATAAGTACTATTTACATGCTAACCTAATGGGGAGATCATGTATACATGCCTCCCAAACTCAATGGGTGTTCCGGAAAAATAATTCCATGAGTGAGAGCATCGGTGGACATGAGTGAAAAGACATGTGCGACGTGGCGCTGTTACGCATGAAACGGCCCCAGAGTGCAAATAACTAAGCTCACTTATCTCCATGAGGGAAGGAATTACTGTGGCATATACTTAATGAAATTGTATATATCTGCTTTATCCAGGTTTTTGACGAATATGGATTGCGGTAATACTAAGTGTTTTTACAGGAAATAAACTAATCATAACTGGTAGCCAGCCACTCCCACTACATTTGATATAGACTCATAAGTATATGATCCTAGAAAGCAGTGAAATATATAACAGAATCTCTTATTTATAGTCAATGGGTGGGTTGTTGGTCTAAAGTGTTTGGAGAATAAAAGATTTGAATGAGCAAATGAGCTAGTATTCATTTTTTCTGCATCACAATAACTTGTCTGCGGAAGGTACAATAAAGTGATATGAAAAAGGGATCAGGCGGTATTTTTTCCCCACCAACTCCGCAGAGAAGGCGGCCAAAAAGGTTTATACACATCAACCGGAGTATCACTCTAGATTAAATGAATTACGTATTGATATAATCTTAGAGAAATGAAAGGTATGCAATTCAATTATGGGATAGTATTTAGGAAAGGTTCTGTCCGTAAAGCACATATTATTGTATGGGAACAACGTGAACAGCTGCATGTATCCGTGATCACTAAGCATAGTAATCGGCTTTGTGATTCACATGTCCGTATACATTTGTAGTAGCGATGACTTCAGTCCACTGCAATAACGAGCACGGCAGTGCAGACGTGCCATAAGGAGCGTCGCAGTGCGGACGACGTAACGCGTAAAGTGTGAACTGAACGTGAACCCGTGCTGACGTAACGTCCCTTACGCCACTATCCGTCAGCTGCAGAGGCACTGTGCGACGTGATAGTCGGGTGCAATCTGGCCCATTATCTCACCCCTGGTATTTTTCCCCCATAGACCTAACATTGAGAACTCGTACACAACGCTCATAGAGTATTGTACAAAAATACACAATGGGAGGATGTCACAATTGTTATCCAATTCAGTGAAAGTGGTGGGATGAAGTTTGAATCGCTCTCGATCCATAGACACTGAAAGTATGGCATTCATGAATATTGGTTTGCTACATAATCTCGCCAGGCTTTGCCTGGCGAGATTACTCCGTAACCAAAACTCATGACATATTTTTAGTGGCTACAAATCTCGATGAAGTTCCTCCCCGACACGACATGGTTTTTGATAAAGAAAAAAAAGAAGAGAAGATATAGACTAAATATTCATTCTTTAAATTGATTGATCATCCTTGAATGGTGGTACACCTGGATCTTTTAGGAGAGGGACCTGTCGGCTTTGCGGAATCTTTTGAGGAATGGTCCGAATACCTGGACGCTGACATCAACCGCTATTGGTTGCGAGTGGTGCAATAGCTCCCTGCCTCTCCGCCAGCGCTTTTAGGTGTTTCTGTAAGTTGTGCAATGATCCTGCGGTGACTTTAACATTGGCGTCTATGGGCGTTTACTTTTTCGGCTATATCTCCGTTAATACTTGATCAATCTCTTCCAAATTTTGGGCACATACTAAGGAGGGATGGAGGTACTTTTTGCTAGTTCCATGCATGTGAATGTGTTTGTGGGGACTTTTGGATGTGTATTTCCCCTGGATTGTGCTATGTAAGTGCTAGAAGGCACTAACATAAATCTAATGTGAGACTTTTATGAAACTTTAGTATATTTCTTTCCCTATTTCTAGCTTCGGCGCTGTTCTGTCAGCGATACGTTTATCTGCTACTTGGTTAGTAAGTATGTAAAGACTGAACGGAATGTGTCAATATTTTCGAAAACCATTTCTCCATACTTTCCTCGTGACATATACCAATTACACTCGTAACATATACCAATTACACATGGAAGAACTATGCATGTAAGGGGCCATCCAAAAATTTGGGAAATTTTGCGTATGCCCCTTTTTGTTTCATTGCGTTCAAGATTGAGATGGGGTCGGAGAGGGGGTTTGCAGTAGTTTTACAGATGGCCCCTAACTGATTGTGGAATAAAATAGCGATAAAATTAGAGTAACTTACACGTCATCTATAAATCATATTCCTTGTGTTTCCTGAGTTAGTGAATATTCAGCCTGGCTTTCATAGGCTAATGCCTCCCCCTCTCCTTACCCCAGCGTCGCCTCTAAGGTTTTGCTGGTGGGCATGTGTTGAAAAACAGATACATGTACTTCGTTGACGAGGATCAAAGCTTCCCAGTCTCTCAGCTGCGTCAACATACCCCCATCCCGTCTCCGTCACTGAAGACACTAGCCTACATTTGATTGATGGATTTAAGGATGGGAGAGGCATAGACAGCAACGTCTGTTTTGGGAGAGTAATTTTGCAATTTGGTAGAGAAACGACATTTTCACCTGGGTCCCATTATTTCATAGATGGCGGTTTTCAACTTTTACTAGGAAATCCTTGTTTTTATTTCCAGTTTATGAAACTCATCTTTCTTATGTTAAAAATAAAGACAGTATAAGTTGAGCGTTATTCACACCAATAGAACAGTGGTTTGATGCTCCCCACACACCCTAAGCTACATTCCATTGCAACACTGATGTATTTTCCATGTTTTCCCAGTCTCTCTTACGCTGTACATTCGACATGAAAAATATATCCACTTTTTTCACTGACTCCAACTGACATCCCTGCGGGAAAAGCTAATTTTACCGAAGACACTTTTGGTGATAACGGCATCATAGACACATCTTATCAAAACTCTTACACAATCAGAGCTTGTGCTATGATAACCCATCGCCTTCTTACCTGATATTGCGCATTCATTCATGGTAGCAATGTAGGTATGGTGTATAATCAGTGACCTTAGCATGAACCCAGTGAGTTATATTTTTCTCTCGTCACAGATAAACGTCCCGGTTATACGCTGCATCATTGTTTTAGATTGATAAGAAGGGGTCAGCCTGAGGTTCCATGCACTGCTGGTATCCAGACCCATGTACTCTCCATGCCTTCACATTTCTGTATTATCTCATCTGTGATGCCACATGTGATTCATGCCGTATACGTGAACAGAGGTGGCCGTTTTAAACTTTTCCATAGAAATCATCGTTGTCATTTCAATTTTAAAGATTATCTCTTCTCGTATAATATTAAGAAAGAATAATTTGAGTCTCATTTATGCCAATGAAAAGGTAGTTTAATTTCCCCACACATCCTTAGACCCCTTCCTAGGCCAACATTAAGGTGTTTTCCATTTCTAAGACAATATATTCCATATAAAAAATATGTTCACTTTTTTACTGACTCCAACTGACATCACTGTCATGAACTAAGTGCATGCATTAATTTCAGTGAACTAATTGTATGCATTATGAGAAACTGTGTTCCGTATCCCAGAAGCAACCTAATAAATGAGTGATTTTATTGCAAAATTGCTGATTCCTACTATAGTAATATAGTATTATACTATATTTACAGAGCAAGGTACATTTAGCACTTGACTTAGGAGAGTTTTAGACGACTTAGGGCTTAAGAGATTTCAACGTTAAATTTATGCAACGAGATTTCAAAGCCTGGATAAGATCGTATCCTTGAACCGTCTTAGCTCTAGGACAAACAATTATACAATGACATGGGAACAATTTTTACGATATGTCGAAGATTATCAAACAGCACCCTGGTGCACACACTCACATTGTGTACATGTAGTGGATATATAGAACTCGAATATACATTATAATGTATTATAAATAGAAATCCCCCCTCCATAAAAAGACGTTCATACATAAAGACATGCTCAATATGATTGATATGCATGTGTTAATAGTTTTCGTGTTCATGTTATTTTATTCGACTATTGCAAGGTAAGCCGACCTGCTTAAAAGCCCATTCATGAGAACCGTTTGCCAAAAAGAACCCACAATGCCTTTTGGCAACGATGCAGGTGGGATTGGGGCACTAGCTGGCTCAAATGCGATTTTGAAAGGCTTAGGATATATTTAAACATAATATTTGCATCGGGCCACTGACTGGTAATGTGCACCTTGGATATATGGTTACTAAATTTACTTATGGGGAAACACCAGGTATAACATAGGAATCTATACAACAAATTTGATATGAACTTAAGAAATTAAAGAAACATCAGTTTTAGACCATACTACTGTGAAATGCTTGACAATCCATGAATAAGGAAGAAAGTCAGTTGAGTCGCCCCAATATGTTTAAAGATCAATAGCTGGAAATCTTTGTAACGAGGTTAGTCATTCGGCTACATCAGATCTAGATACATGAATGGAGACGAGGCGAAAACGTCCGTCTGTAATGAAAAATAAATCAAATCTACATTTACTTATTTTAGATTTCAGTCGATGAACTCTTGCCTTCAGTGACCCAGACATAAGGATTGAGTGATCAAATGACCTCACTACTGACCTCTCTTTTCTTCCAAAGCCTAAAGATGGCCCTATGTGCTAGTTTGACAGGAATAGAAGAGGAGAGGCTAAAAGAAAAAGTATTTTGGTATTTGCTAAGGAATTACTTCTCTAAGTTTCCGACAGTGGAATAGATTTTTTTTCATGTTAGGTCAATATTGTTCGTCGAATAATTGTACATGTATATATTGCTTTATGTTAATTTGGAAGACTTGAAAAAGATAAGATCACAAGGAAGTCCTTTCATGTTACTGCTTAGCAACTGTCATTGATTGGAATTTGATACACATTTAAATAGTTCACTATGCACGAAGGATGCAAGGAAAACATGTTAGAGGCTCTGGAATCAAGACAGGAAAACCTTGTTTTCATTTCTAGTTTATATAATTTTTTTTCTTGTGTGAAACAAAGAGAGAATAAACTGAGCCCCATTCACATCAATAAGCAGAGTTTCATACCTCCCCACACACCCAGTTCCATTCCATGGAGAACAACGTTTTATTTCCCATGTTTTCTTAGTCTCTTGAAGTCTGATTGAACAAATTGGACGCCAAACTACCCAAACCAAACAATCAGTCCCTCTGAGGCAGTAAATTCAACATGAGAGGATATTTCCTCTCTTCATGAACCCAACTGACATCCATGGGTATAAGTGTATTTGAAACTGAGTCAATGTATCCATGTTTCGCACAACCACGCTGCCTTCTGGGGTTCCTCCGTTCCATGATAAATAATAGTGCTTAATTAGCAATAGTTGATGTTAACGGTACAAATATCCATAGCTTGTTATTGAACAATTAATCAAGTTAAATTTTTGTTCTAATCTTAAAAATTGTAATAATTACATATCCAATCGCTGGTTATGCGTTGTTTGAGCAATGAGGTTAAATATATAACCTCGGTCTTTTGAGTCAATGGGTTGTAGACCGAGATATGACTCAGATTCTCGATTCGCGTCTCACCTCAGATGCCTCCTGCTGACCAAGAACCACCTCCTCCACGTACTTCTACTACCACCACCACCACACGTACACCCTCTGTACCCTCGACCCTTCCCCATCGTTGTACATGTATAGATAAACAACCGCTAAGTATTGGCTTGCGTCGAGTCGGGAATTTGCTTTGTAGAAGCCAGTTAACATTTTATTGCATATTTTTAAGACTTGACGCATGACGTCTAAAATGAAGCCAATGTCTATGAAATATCTCCCCAGAATTTGTAACGAACCCAAGATACATGAAATAACCTTTTATAATTTAAAGTTTACATAATTTCTATTTGGGGTAGAAGCAAAATTGCCATGTTATGTGGCTAAAACGGGTAACTTTGGAAAACTTTGGAAACTAGAGTATTTTTTAAAATCTTAATCTACTTCATAATCACCTATCATTATGAAGCCTAAATGCCCAGTAGATGACAAAGATCCATATCACTCCATTGTAATCCAAGCTTTTGTATACAGTATGTAGATGTTGGTTATTCCAAATGCGTTTCTGATATCGGCTTTGTTTCAATATGACATTCTCATAACTTAATCTCTTCAATCATTTACAAACCTTTGCCTTAATCCATGTGCGTGCTATATGCAGTATAAAGTATTTTCTGAAATTGTTTCTCAGCCATCTTTTACACACATATGAGAACAGATAAATTCGTGTGACGGTATCTGGAATGATAGCATTGTAATGCATCATAACATCATTGAGAAGTCACCATCCATAAAGTACATACGCACTGATGGTCCATAAAGTATGTGCGCACTGATGGGGTGGGAGGCAAACATTGTGCGTATGCCCCTTCTTTATATTGTTGCACACACCATTGAAAAGGGGTGCCGGAATTAGAAGGAAACTCACGAAAATGAGAATAACTTGGTCCGTATTCCACCAAGTTTGAGTTTGGAGTAATTCACGAAGCGAATCTGAGTGAATTATGCAGCAGTCCAACTAGGTGGAGTGCGGACCAAGGTATTTTCATCGAATGGGTTTCTGATTTTATCTCACCCCGTATAACATCATTTGTTGAAGCAATAAGTAACAAAATGACCATTGAGTATTTGCCTTGAAGTTTTTCCAATTATAACAAAATATGAAAGAACATTTTAAAATATACAGTTTTGCACTACTTGCAAAATCCAATGCATAATGTCTGTATTCACCAATCTCCCATTTCCGCTATAACGATACCCTTCATTTGTAGGAAAGAAACTTTGTTTGACAACATTTGAAGGGAATTCATTTGAAATCGTGAATAGTACATTTATTGGCGCTCTTTTGAGTGGACAAATATATCAAACCTGCTCCAACACACGAGGGACAAACCGCTTTCAAACCTGACTGACCACTGAGACTTATGACAATAAGCCAACATACACAGTTTACCACTATATGCAAATTAGTGAGATTTCCAAGTGCAGAGGATTATGTCTCTACGTTCCTTGTAATCCTTTTGGGTTGATTATTTCCGTGTCCCCGGAAGACCTTCGTTTATAATCCCTTAGACGCGATATGTCAGTTTGGTTCATGTCACTCTGAGCCTACCAGCCAAGGTCCGCCAATACCTCACCTACTTAGATATATGTGCGTATCACTGCAGTACATTGCAGTTATTTCGTGCATAGTAGAGTAAGTTAGATAGTGAATAGTTAATAATCCCGCTCCGAAGGTGAATCATTATCATTAAAAATTCTGACTCAATTTTAGAAATGAACCAGACATGTAGTTTCAGAAATGGCAGTTTTCCTATTTTCCATTTTCATTCCCAGTTTAATGAAATGCTTTTTTCTTTGTAAAACAAAAAGAATAAATTGGGCCTCATTCACAACAATAGACAATAGTTCGACCCCCAATTTCCCAGCTGACATCCCTGTGTAATATGTCTAGTAGGATTTCAACTTCAGATTCATGAAGCAATTAATCTCTCAGTCAATTAATATTATGCTGAGGAAACTTTGACAATATTTGTTACAATATTCAAGACCGAACTGAAATAATAGTGTAATTGGCATAGTATTAAAATTATATAATGATTTTTGGAAATCCTTTCTTTCATTTCAATTCGACTTCGGGCTTGGCCTTCCTCAGTCGTGAGGGCAATATTGCACAGAAAGTAGGGTAGTTGTGAAACTAAAACCGAGGCAAGTTTTCAAAGAAAGCCTCCCCCATCCCTCCTTCCCCTTTCGTGGCGCCTCGCCAGGGTGACCCCACGATGACCCTTGTGATGTAATGTCTTTCTGAATGACGTCACATAGCTGCCATCCAATCAGCGACCTCCCCTTTCCTCCAACTGGATTTGTGGCCACTCATCCAACACTCTCCGTCCAGATATATTATCCTTACCTTCCTGCCTTACATCGAGCAACAGTAGTTACGGTTGGAGAGCGAAGTAGGTGGCTAATTTACAGTGATGGCTCTTGTTGGTGATCAATAAGGCAAATCTTTGTTTGGTTAAATCGGATCTGAGGTGAGGGTAGGGAGTTAGAACAAGGGAGCAATTAGCCAGTGTAACCAGCCCTGTCCACAACCTGGAGATGAGTGGGTGACGATTGTACCCATGGAGCAACTTGAATCAAAGGTTCCAAAGCGGCGTACGCTTTGTTGAAACGCCAATGTCAATATGATGTATTCCACTGTTAGCAAAGCATATCGTGCACTCCTGTAGGTGGGGGACTTTAACTTGAACCTCACATGATGTGACTGCTCTGAGTGGAGTCACAGTGTCCTATCCAACTCCCAGCAGTACCGGTACTGTCTGTTATCCCTGCATCATAGCGATGGACCTATAGCCTCCAGATTCCTTAATCGCCTGTATTCTTCACGTTACCGAGACATATGCACATACATATACACATGTACTTAGCAATATCTGAGAATAAAGGAACTGTGAAATCTCTCCACTGCCATTATTTTAGGAACTAGTGTTTTCAAATAGATGGGTGCGTCAATTCATAGAACGATTTAATATAGACATCTGAATGAATTAGAAATTCACCTGTTGTTGCAGTTTAGTTCTCAAATCTATCAATATGTATGTTTTGTCATGATGTGCTGAGAAGTGTACAGTATGATGCAAGTACAGTTATTTAGAAACGTTTTCATATTCATTAAATTCTCCAGATTCAAAATATATATACTACGGCAGGTTATATATAAACATTGGTTTCGTTTGCAGATGAGTCATGTTGCACCGTGCTTAAAGTTCTGTATTCGTTGGCAGTTGTAGCCTGTAATATGCTGAGTCAAAATTGAATCAATTGGACGTTAAACTACCCAAACAAACAAACAAACAATCAAAATATAATATAAGGAAACATACTTACTATTGGCAAATTGTTGTCCTTAGGTACCATTTTGTCCCCTAAATGGCCCCGGACCAATTGGCTAGCGTCTGTAACAATATCACCCATGTTGTTATAATACCCCATGTGCGTTGAGTATAAGTTCCCAAATGTTTAGTCTATGGGAAAAAGTACCAGGGGTGAGATAATAGGGAATTAAATCCTCTCACCCTGCATCCATACCCAAGTTATCTCTCCAAGAGTGGGGTGAAATGGTAATAGGACAGTTCAGTAGAACCTGGGGTGTAGATGTATGCTACTTGAATAAAAATATTTATGATGCTTTCTTTTGTTTCTCTCCAGGTAGGAAATCTTTCAGCTGATCCAGAACGTGCAGTTTGTAAGTAGTTTCTATGTTATATCAATATTATTTTACTCTCCTGTAAATTGCAATATTTTCTATGACATAAAACAAGCATTGTTTTGGGTTGGGATTTCTGATGGCTTAATAAAGTTGTCACAGACAAGGGAGGGAGCACAAATGCGACGCGACTGGCATCTGGGCGAGCTGAACAGTAATTCATGTATTACATGAATTAGAGTTCAGTATGCTTAATAGTCGACTGTTTACCGCTCGGCCAAATACCACTCAGTCTGGTTTCATAGCTAAGCACTGGACTTGAATTGTAATATCAAGGTTGTCAGACTTTGTTGATTCGGGTCCCACTGCAGCTACTGTTCTCCTTCACCCCCAGCAGTGGTAGATTTACTACTATAGCAAAGGCCAATCCTTCTCATACCATGTCTATGTGTTGTGGGAAGTAGAAGAACTCTCACCCCGGTAAATGTGTAGGAGTGAGGTTTCCACCTAAATTCATTTCATAGATTCGATCACCACCCTTGTGGTGTAAAAGAACATTGAGAGAGTCTGGTGAGAACCTGCAATGGTTAAATGGACGTTGAATCAAACAAACAAACCAACCAACCAAATTAGCAAATTCAATGGGTTCACACATAAGAGTGTGAACGGTGGGTGTGAGCAAAAGGCTGTCGTATCCCACAAGAAATGAATGTTGGCACAAACTGGAGCATTTCAACGAGCCTCGACTGTCTAAACTTAAAGTCATTGATTTGTTTTGTTCTGTCCATATAGGAATCTCTACCACCTGTGTGCATTATTTCTGTTTTGTTCTAATTGTATATGAAGTATTATTGAAGCGATACAAATCTAACCCACCAAATTAAAGCTGTAAAACCATAGGATACGACGCAATCACTGTAATCTCTCTGGATATAATCTAAATGGGTATCAATCATATTCCGCCGATACCCTCAGCCCTCTAATGCTAAAGAATACGTTGCTACGAATTTGCCCGAACGCCTTGCATAAAGGGGGTATTCCATCGGACCGACGGTCGCCGTTCTGGTAGCCAGACATTCGCCAATCCTTATCAGATGCCCTAGGGTTTCTCACATCTTTGAAAGTGGTCATTTATTAAACTATAATTCTCAGAATTAAAGATATTACGATATGTGACCTTTCTCTTAAAGGCCCAGGAACAATTGATCGGGTGAGAAATCGGCCTGGTGAAGCACCCCCTTAACCTAGATAAGGCGATATAACCCGACCATGCCCGATTTGTTGACTTGCTAGGTCGGGATGAATAGTATGCGAATTTCTGGATGAATCGCGGCAGTGCAATAGTCTCCTTTGAGCAATAATATGGGCCACACATAGGGATAAGTTCCTACTAGATTCATCCCGATTCATCAAGATGCAGCAAGGTGTTACAAGACACAGCCCGACCTAGACAGACAAAAAACATCGTGCTGGTTGAATCAGGCCTTAAAAGCGTCCATCTGCAGAGAGACCGCTCTGCTTGCAGGGGGATATTGCGCCTAGGAAGCAGACGAGAATTTGCTTTGAGACTTCAACCGGCGGCTGCGTTTAGATCAGACAATGATTCAGTTTGACCATCCATCAAGCTTTGTATCCAACCAGTTGAAAATAGTATGACAAGCTGATAAGAGAACGGATAGAACGTCTAAAGTGGTCTCAGTCCATCTGCCTCCAGCCAAAGCAGTTTATCCAACTACAGGATTTTACTTTTCTTCATATATTTAGTGTCACATCATATCTATTTCATATGTGCCATAAGTAAGAAGGAAAATGTCTTTCCTTTGTGTTTGAAATTTCTTCGCTGGGTTCACGCTAAAATATCCAGAATTAACCCAAGGTCCAACCGTTTGAAAGTATTCAGATAAAGAACGCACTGCATAACTTGACCATATCGCAGCGGTCAGAGAAACTACATCCCAGCGGTGCAGTGTCAGCCCTGGCCATTAGCATGTAGCACAGATCAATGACCTTTACTTTGTAGGTCATCCTCTTCAGACTGTCATTTCCTGTTCTTCTCCTTTCCAGTTTCCTGAAGGCGTTATCTATAATGCAGTTTCATCACTGTTTACGATAACCCATTTATAAAGGATGTTACGAAATGCTTAAGACAAACAAGTGTCTAATGTTAACATTTGCCCTTAGTAACCTAACAACGTGTATTTATGACCTCCATCTAAGAAACAAAGATATACCTTGGCAATGCCTTGGGTTACAACTTGCCACTTGGGCTTACATTCTAGCATACATAACCTATATAGATTGGAGGATAGCATGAGTTTCAGATGCTGCTTGCACATAAGCGTTTGGGTCCATCCATAACGTACGTAAGCAAATTTTCTAAAAAAAAACCCAACTTCATCCTCATCCCCTCTCCATTTTGTACACTGAAGGCTGTACGCAAAATTTTCAGAAGCTTTTAACCCCCACCCCACTAACCTTCCTCCCTGAGTACATACTTTATGGATGACCCTTTTTAAATGAAGCAAGTCTGACAGGAAATAATATTTTCCACGTAAAGTATGCACCCCATGAAGTTAGAATAAAAAGCTGTTGCTAGATCTTTAACAGTACCTGTGCTTGTACAGAGCTCCACTATTTGTCAGCTCCCATTTCAAAGGCTGGACAACCAACATGATCAAAATTCTGCAAGGTCTTAGTTGTTGGCAGGAACAAAAGTTCTTGTCTGTTCCTGCATAGGTCAGGTGGGTAGTTGAAGGCACGGTCCACTATAGACTTGCTCAAGTCTATGATTATGATTATTTATTAAATGATTCAACAAAATTACGATAAAGGGCATTATACAACCCTCCATTGCCTAAGCAAGGAATCAAAGGTGGAAGTGGAGTGTATTAAGATGGGTAAGGGAGGAGGACACGGAGGGCATAGGTGGAGAGGTAGGACACAGCGACTGTGGCTACTCTAGGTCCGCTATGGCTAGGAGGTAATCAGTCTCCTGGGTATTGGCCATAATAGGTTGATCGCCTGGAGACAGCTGCCGACACCTTGCCCGTGTCCCGGGCCGCGAGCGTCCGCCGGGAGACATACGACGACGAAGGCGCCATCTGCCGGCCGCCTGTAGCCAAATTCTGTTTCCCGCTGATGTTTTTCTACGATATCGGCACGGCATGTTTTCTCAAGACTGGCAGGGATGGCAGTTTTCCTCTTTCCCAAGGAAATCTTTTTTTTTCATTTTCTGTTTAAAGAATTTTTTTGTCTTGTGTAAAAACAGAGAGAATGAATTAGGCCTCATTCACACCAATAAACAGTAGCCTCCCCACACACCCAAGCCCCATTCCATGGCCAATAACGATGTGTCTTTCATATTTTCCTGGCCTCTCCGAGCAACGGGTAACGAGTGCAATATATTTCTCTATACTCTTTACTCCAGGCGGTTGATTCAGCAAGAAAAATATTGCCTCTTTTTTATGACCCCAACTGACATCCCCGAACTGTACAAATATACATTGATGAGAATATTGCCGGTTGTCCTTGAATATTTGTCAGTTGGGAATTTGTATGAGGCTAGATATATAACCGATATTACAGGTATGGTAATTTATGTGTTAATGAAATGTCACTGATTCCCTTGATAGTAGGAGGACTAATATGTAACCCTTTACATGTCTCATTCTGACCATAACTTGTTCAATGGTCGTAGGTTCCCAGTTATCAACTCCAAGTCAGTTCTACCACCAATAGGATAGGTCCTTAAATATGTCAGGCAATTAAACACGCATATAAATCTGACAGCATATGTAAATAATGAAAATATTGAACACAGTGATGCTAATCAAATTCATAAATGACCAATGATTGAACAAACCTGAACGGTTTTGAGTGTCAGTATAATTTCTCAAAATCAGCCAATTAGAATAAGGCATTGCATACAACCAACCAGATGCCAAGAAGCATACCAGGGACGGCCAGTTGGGCACCTTGCAAACATTATGAGCGCCTTGATACTCGACAGCCAGCCAAGCAACATTCATGACATTGCCGTTAGGTGCCAGGAAGCAACACCTCTGTATCGTTTCTGTTATGTGTCTCCCTGTCAGAGATGGCAGGTTTCCACTTCTCCATTGAAATCCTTGTTTTCATTTCTAGTTTATATATTATTTAAATTCTTTTTCAGAATAGAACTTCTCACATTTAAGGAAGCATTACTGCTGGTATAGGTCAATATTTCTGCCTCGTCACCTAGTTAATATAAAATGATTTTCCTTGTTTAAAAGAAAGAGAGTAAAATTGACTCATTCACGCCAGTAATACAGTTGTTTGAACCTCTCCACACACTCATAGCCTTGATCAATATTGATGTGTTTTCCATATTTACCCAGTCTCTGAGGCAGGTAATTCCACATGAAAACTATTTCCACTTTCTTACCTGGTCCCAACTGACACCCTCCTTTAAAAAGATGAGAGGGAAGGGAAAACAATGCAGAGGAGATATTTGACCACTCCCCTCTCATGTAAATGAGCTGCTAGCCATGCATACGTCCCCTCGCTACCTTCCTTCTTATCTCCCCATCACTCTTCATACCCAGTCTGGCTTCAGTCCCTACCCTGCTACCCTACCCCACACAAAGTGGACTGCCAAGGATTGCACATGGTGGGGTGCAGTGTACATACACAATAACACCATGATTTTTATCTGCATGGTCATGGTAATGTTCTATTTATTATCCAGCATTCGAAATATAAGTTAGTTAGCGATATTCTCATGCACAACTTTGCATGCCAGGGATTTTTTTTCCGTATTCCACCGAGTAGAATACGGGTAGCGATCTTTAGGCTCCATATGTTGAGTATAGAGACTCCGTATTAGGTGGATGATAAAGACATAAAAGTGTATCCTCGGTAATGCGCTGCAGACATGTGGCATCCCGTTTGCATCGCGTTGCCTCAGCGACTTGATTGAGACGTCACGGGCCGCACATGTCCGTTTCCATTTCCGACTAAAAACTCCACTCTCCCCACACACGCTGTGTCCATGCTGAGGATTCGTTACGGTGCAGCGGTGGGGTATACGATAGCATCAATGCATCCTATGGGTAAGGGGCGTGGCTGGATTCTGAGAAATATTGCTGGAACGGGGGAAGGGTGGCAGGAGGGTCTCGCCACTCTCCCCTAGACTCATTGGTGGGCGGCTGGTTGGACCGTGATGGTTGGACGGGGCGTGGATGCGGCACTGGGCGGGGCGGGGAGGGGGAGAGGTACACGCCCACAACAACTTGAGGATTTATGAGTATGGATGTTCTGGATGTCGTGGGGTGGGGGCAGACGGCAGACTCGGGTACACTCGCCACCAGATCTTTCGTGGCGCTTGGTTTTACTAATCTCTACTCCCACCCAGTGACGTCACAAAGAGAAACTACTTTTGGAATTAAAAAAATGTGGAAATGGCAAGACTTATGAAAGTCAAGCAACTCATATAAAATTTGAGTTAGGAAAACTGGAAGTGTTAAGTGAGCTACACAGACAATCCAGCTGTTTAGTTTAGTCTTCAGCTCTAAACCTCTGTATAGCTGCATCCAGAGTTGATCAGACTGCCCCTGCGAAGGAGCAGCATCTTGTTGCAGAACAAAACCCTGCAACACATGAAGTGCTTTCCACTGAAGAAAACAATCCCATAGACTATGCCTGAGTTGATATAACAAATGATAGGAATGGGTGTATAGTGTTTACCATATTAGTATATATGTACATCTCTTTTTACAAGTAACACACAAAATACCTCTCAAATTGCTCACAACTTAGGATACATTAGAAACAAGCCTATTGGGCAGCTCTTTGTCCCAAACAGGCAGATCGGTACAAATATACCTAGACAATAATCGATAATTGGATGGTCATAAACCACGAGAGATTGGCGAGTAGTAATACATGAGCGACAGCAATTGTATTACGTTGTCAACCTCAGGTGATTTACAGAGCCTACCGTCCCAAAACCATTGATTGTTTTATTTCTCACCCATGGTCTGATGGGATGATAATTTCTATTCCTAGAAATTCGGTAATGGGTTTGGGGACTTGGTAAACCATGGGTAAAAAATGCGAGACAGGAAGCAGGGCGCTGAATATATGCTTGGAGAGCGCTTCGGACAGGCAGTGTGGGTGCCCGGGTAACGGCGCGACAGACGGCGACGCCCGGCGCCCGGGCTGTGGGCGGGCAAATGCCGGGCGGGCGGCCGGGTGGCCCGTCAGCTGCGCTTTCAAGGCCTGTCCGTTTTATGGGCGATGCAGGAAATGTGGTGAGACTCGAGTCGCGTGGCAGACGGAGTTGGTCACATGAGTGGTAATTTTCCGGGTTTATGTGTGTGTTTTAGGGTGTAGCATGCCACGTGTCTTTTACAGATAATGGGAACCAATAACCCTGATAAACAATGTGACACGCTCACACTAACTTCACAATCAACTTCAAACGGAAGCACATCCTACCGTTTACACCGACGGGAGTGTGTGTGTGTGTTGGGGGAGGGGGGCACTGTGTTCAGTTTATTGTTCATTTGCCTACAAAAGTTGAAATATTTAGTATCCCAAGAAACTGTCGCACAAGGTTGTGAAAAATAGGTTGATATGTGAGATCTTACACACCATATTGATGTATTGACGGTTTTGGAAGACAAACCCCTGTAGCCACCACTATTAGAAATATATTCTTAGTTGGTTTTGCCTTATTCATGGGCCATATGGTCTAATGATGTACAATTGCTACTCTTTGGACCTTTACCAGTTGAAATTACTATAAAATCTTTGGGCGAAACTCATTGCTTTTCATTTCATTCTATAGAGAACTAAATGTCCTTTCAGGTGACATCCCTGCAATATTACAAATACATATGCAATGTTATATTGTGTGCGTTTTGAATTCAGAGATGTTAGTATGCCAGTTAATCCTGGGTTTCCTGGTTTTGCACATGTGCTAACTATCGATCGTGTTAGAGCTAAATAGTGGATATAATCAGAATTAGGATATTTTCCGTTTTTTTCTAAACCTCACTGGCATCTCTGTTTTTTCTATAAGATACCTTATTCGTCGTATACCCATTATGCTCAGGAAGTGTATTGATGACCAGGGTGATGAAACACGGCCGACAAGAATGCGTTTGTTTTCTGTGTACACTGCCTCCCTGGTATGCGCTCAAGTTGAACCAGGTATACGAACTGAAGCATTCCAGTGAGTCGCGGAGGGCTGACCAGCTGTAAAGGATTGGTCTTGGCATTCCACAGGGTAGCATGTGAGGTGGGAGATCCAAAGTATGCTCACTGATTGTGGAATATACGATGGTGATTTGGATCTATTTAGATAGAGAGTCCATTTATTGAACTTTGTTTTATCAGTGAACGGGAATGCCGTTTTCTGATCTCGGGCCATCTCCCCTGTACGTACGGCTAATCTATAGGATTCGTGTCAAATATTCGCGGGCAACAGGTATGGAAACACTTGCAGTTACATCTTCATTTCCACTTTCATACTTCAAACCTTTAGTACTTAAGGTGCTCTATATTATTATTATATAGGCTACCCGTGCGCGGATGTCTAACACTCACTGCTCAGCTGTACAGGTTTCATTTGTCACTCAGTGATGAATGAATTTAGTTCTCCCCTCTCTACCGTATGACTTGATTTTTAAGTACATAGTAAAATGGAGTTTTAATGATATTCGGGGACATGGTAATATGAAGACAGGGCGAGGTTGGCTAAATATATTTCGTTCCTCATTGTTTAGGTGTGTTTAGACGTACCTTGGTCCTCGTACGTTTAAACACACCAAAACACCTCGGAACGGAATTCATTTAGCCAACCTCATCCTGTTTTCATGAAACCCTTATTGTTACGGATTTTAAAGCGAAAGGGTTAGTTTCCATGGCTTATGATAGCTAACTAGTTTTCTGATCCACATGTATTAGATATCTGTTACAATATGTATCATACTTGCATTTTATTGATTTGTAGAATATTTAGGATTCTATTAACTTATCCGATGAAGAAGGGCGGGAAGAGAGAGGATTAATAAGGAACTGCATCGAGAACCAAATCCACTGAAAAAATGCCCTGAGGTTTGGGCGCGGAATAATCTCACGAGGCAAATCCAAGTTAGAATTCGCAGCAAACTAAAACAAATGGCACATTTTCAGTGGCTCCGGATTGAGTGCAATTCAGATTGTATCTCACCTCTATCACTGACTAATCGGCTAATGTTTGTGACATCATCGCTCATTGAGTTTCCCCCCACAATACTCCATGGGCGTTGAGGGCGAGTTCCCAATGTTAAGGCCAGGGATACAAGTTTTCTTACAAATAACGGAATTCTGACATTTAATATACACCAGCGACATTCATTGTGTCAGAATATATATTGGCTTATAACATTGTTTCAAAATAATGTTATAAATGATTTGTTGTATGCATTTTAAATTATCGATTTTTTTTCTCAGTCCCGAATTTCATCCCGGTAAGTCCTTGGGAAAAAATACCAGGGATGAGATAAAGAATGTAGTAGACTGAGGGTTGTGAGGGCAGCGTGTGAAAGGTTGGCAACAGGGTCAGTGGACCCATCTTTCTCTTTTGTTGTCACCTCATCACCACAACGAGTAGAGGCAGAGGGAACTTAAATTGATGAGAATGACCCCTGCTCCTCCTCCCCACGACCCTCAACTCCTCAAAACTTTCATAAGTGGTACACTGCCATTTAAACCATTCCCAGGCGCCCTGCTCCACGAGGTTGCACCGTGCCACTCGTGGATAGAGGGGAGAGGGTATTTCTTCAAATTGAATCTTTGGGGAAATTTTGAGACTTAGGGAAGGGCGGAGACCTTGTTTCTCTGATGCTTTTTCGGATACGTAGACTTCGTGCTGTGTACTGGAGGTCAGCCGGCTGGCATGGCGCCAACTTCTGCCCACAACACGGCCGTCCCATTATCTAGCATGGGTGGCAGGTGGGGATAGGTGAGGAACAGTAGTGCTATCAGAAATACTCACCTTGGAATAAAGAATAAAACATCCGAGGGGTATACATATTTCTTCATGCAAGATACGGTCTCTTTACTAGTATCAGTTTTAAGTGACATTCTAGTATAGTCCGATGTTACCGATTTTCAAGTTTTCACAAATATTGCAGGTCTATAACCGGCCACCCCTCTCATAGAAGAATGTCGTAACCCGAGGTTGTATAGAGTTCACGTCTTGGTCAGCGCTGCCGCGATATGCGCTAGTTCTGCATTTGGTCACTAGGTGGCTCCAGCGGCACGGCTTGCAGCTGGGGAGCATTGGTTAAATCTATGTCGCGCAAAAAGTGTCATGTGTTGTCAATCAGTCGTATGGTTTTTTTTAAATAGTGTAGATACATGATGTCGCGAATCCACTTCGTATATCTAAAGAGAATGAGGTCTATTTCTCGTGGTATATATAAGAAATATTATAGTCTATATGTTCGTGGCACAATAGACACACTGCTTTTACAATTATGAAACATTATTAGTGCCATACTGATATGTAAAAAAACTATTGTCATAACATCATCAAATAGTTTCATATAATTCATGAATGGATCCGACGAAAATGTCCTATAGGACAGGGAAGACAGTTTTCCACTCAAATATAGAGATCTTGTGTTTAATTTTCAGTTTCTAAAACAAAAATACTATGTATTGAGCCTCATTCACGCCCAAAACAATGGTTTGAACGTCCACGCACACCCTGTCCCATGGCCATTATTTATATGTTTTCCCTGTTTTCTCAGTCTTTCTGATGCAGTAAATTCCATATAAAAAATGGTCCGACTATCTTTTTTCCCTGACCCTCAAATGACATCCATGTGAATAGAAAAGGTGAACTAAAACACATCGCACCCCATAACGCATAGCTGGGGCGGGCGTCGGGTGGGCGTCGGGTGGGCGTCGGGTGGGCGGGCGTTCGTGGCGCCAGGGCTGGCTACGAAGGTTCAGGACGCGCGTGTACGAACGAACGCACGGAGCGACCGGGAACGCACCATAAGGCACCCGGACGCCGTACAGACGCTGCACCACGCCGACCGCGTGAACCCGACGCTGCGCACGCCGCTCTACACGACCACATGGTCGGCCCGGTCGTCACGCACCGGCCACGGCCAACAACACCTCACACACCGCCGTCCCACATGCTCGCCGAGCACGCCAAACACCCCCGGACACCTTACTTCTCCGTCCAGTCCTATTGAGAAATCTCATCGTCTGTATGGATTATACAAGGATTTCAGTGATAGTGGAGTGTCTGTGAGCTTTGTGTTGTTGTCAGACGTCTTATTATTGAGTAGAAAAAGTTTGGTGAAACTGTGTGTGGTTTTACCAGAACTGATACTGTGTCGTGGATTAGATTATAGTTGACGTGTATACATAAGTGAGATAACGATACCGGACTAGCGCAAACAACAGCCTTATTGCGCGTTAAATCCCAGTGGATTGACACGCGGCGAGAGTTGTTCATGGCTGGCCTCCACGTGGATCGGCAACACCTGACACTGGAGGAGATTTACGACCACCCTCTCAAGTTGTGAGCCGCCGTTTCACTACTGACCTTGAAGCTATCTGTCCTCCTGCTGCCTGGAGGAGAAAAAGTTGGTGGAACTTATCGTGTTCAGTTTGTGGTCATTTACGCAACTGGATTTGAGTATCATCGGACGTGTATTTATTGAGGAGTACAAATCAGAGCAGGTGAGGCGAGTTGAGGTGCCACTAGCGGGGATTTCATCGTTAGGAACAGTGTTTGTTAAAATCTGCCCGAACTGGGAGTGAGCCGACCCAGCAGTGCAAATCCAGCTGTGTCATATTGTGCATTTACATCATCCCCTTATCAGTAACAGGCAAATTTTCTAACCCAAAACGAAAGGCTACATACAACGACAAGTGGACATATATATCCAAAGAAGAATAAGTCATACTTTGATACACAAAAAGTGGAAATATTAGGGTTTTTATGAAAAAGTAATACAAGATGCAGCAACAGCCAGTAAGTCGTGCATCAGGGGCAGCCTCCGGACTCGGACCCCCGAGGCACCAACTTGGGGATGTGGAGACGGACTATCTCCCGCCCCCCGCCCCGCCGCCACAGGCCATGAAGGTGGAGGACCACAACCATGGTAACCACCCCATGTACCCTAACTACAACTCGCCTCCAGAGTATGCCTTCCCAGGTAAGCGTTGAACCCTTCTCATGTCGGGCTACGTGAGAATGAGTTATTTTTAGCTACATTAACCTGTCCCGTAGTCCCTGGACTGGCAGGGATCTAACTGCGGAAGATAGGAATTAAGTTACAAGCAAGAAGAACTGGTTTCATAATGTTAAGGATATAACTTTGGGTGTTTGGCTTTTTAAAGTGGGTTTAAAGATTCTTTATGGTGTATACCAGGAATTTCTTTTAGGGTTCGGTTATAAAACGGTTGTTTGCTTGAATGCGCATGAACATGGAATTTTCTCCGAATCGGGGCCAAGGTCTTGGCTTCGGTCTGATTGAGTTTAAACATTCCAAGGTGTGTGGGTTTTAGATTTAGAAACTGCCAAGTTTCAGTGCTTACATTGTTTCCACTGCTACAATATTATGCAAGGGAATAAGTTGACCTATGTTTGCAAGCGAGACTGAAACATTTTTGGTTGCCTAAAACTAACTCCTCTGTTTATCAACACATGCGCAGTTTTAATGGGACCAAAGATCTTGTGACTAAGAAGGTCGTACGAATAAGACGATACCATACATTAAACGACAATCATTGGGAATTACTTATGCGATCTCCTATAATGAGGGACAAACCCTTACATTAATGGTTTAATATTCTAGGTTATATATGGATAAGCGTTTGGGGGGGGGGGGGGGAGGGTGATCACGAGGTCGCTTCACGGGATGGTCTTAATAAGCGTACTACACCGTAATTACAAAAGTAAAAATTGCCTAGAAAAGTCATTGAAGAAATCTCTAATATCCCCAGGCATGATGTAGTGCCGTAGGCTCATTAGCACTCCAGTTCTTATTTAGCCATGTAATGCATGTAAATGGTGTAATTACATATGTACCCATGCTCAAGAAATGATACATGTACATGTGTTTCAGGCATGCGAGTTTGTCTCGAATTGATGGAAATCCGAAATTTCGAAATTCTGATGAAAATGACATAACACATGAGAACTTAGCAATATTTACACAATGATAGCATGTTTATATCTCTATCATCAGTGTGATACCATATCTGTGAGATGCAATGTTTTGCTCCTATGTTGATATTGCAGCTAAAATACAATCCAGACAAATGATGTGAATGTAGTGTCACGAAGATGTCTCAATTTTAAAATACTAAGACTCTCTGTGATAAAGACAAATTAGAATATACACATATAACCATGACCTAAATAATGTTACAAATGCTTCTCTTTATAAAGATTGTCAACTGTTTTTGTCAGTCCCGACTATCATCCCTTGGTGATGTGACATGAATCTTACTGTTGTATAAAACAAAATATTATTTTCCCCATGACACCACCTCCAGTAGTAGACAGAGACCCGATCCCATAACGTAGATATGGAGAACACTATCCCCAAGGTACTGATAAAAATACGTCGTAGTTTCGTAGAATTCACCACGTTTCAGTTAGCATGACCAGCCACAGTTTATGACCCATTGATCCATAGAGAGTCGTATCCGGTTTGTTACAAAACAACAATAATGTTCTTATTTCTATGTCCATAGTCCAATCCTCCATCATTGTGGTACAGAGAGGGGCTCCTTTTAGCAAAATATTCTGGTCGTAGAAAGCCAATATTTGGCGATACCCTGGAGACAAATTTGCTCGGCATTCCTGACCCCTGATCAGCTGATATCTGGTCCATGGGTATTGATCTCCAAGCAGACTCTCCGACCTTTCATGTCTAACATTGGGTTGTTTGTGTAACAGGGAGGCACCCTGAGAAACCCACATGCCAGACATCTTGGGATCAGTTGGGGTTTGAGCCTGTGACGCTGTAAAGAATGTTAATGGTTGAATAACCCTAAACTGGAAAACATGTTTGAGTTAGAGATTCAAGAATTGGTCGTCGTATATGGTTTTAATTTCAAACCTAGTAAATCATTCGGTATCGCGACCATATGAAATAATTGTACTTGTAATATTAGTATTATTAGGATATGCGTTTCTATGTTAAACCATTACTCATTTGGTTTAACCCTTTTGTATCAAAGTATGCAAACATGGGTCATTTAGCATTGAACTACTTGCATTGATATACGTATCCACGCGAAGACGGACACGGGGACATGGCCCTGAATTGATCATATCCCTAGTTATATACTTTGTCTACATGAAAAACTATACTGCTGATGTGCTATGGGGATTTCGTGGATACATTCTTCCCTTTATATCTTTGAAATGAAAGCTGAACCACTTCTAACGTCACCTTGAACTCGACGAGGGATCGTCTGATGAGGTTATTTCTGGGGTTCACGCTCTAGTAACAGAGTTTAAGTACATCTGTAAATCAGGAAGAAACCGGAACCAAATGCGTGCTAGTAGGATGAGACGGGCAATGTGATAAAACATTACCACGAGGGGTAGACGCGTTGTAATACACGAGTATCAGCAAGTGTATTACGACGTCAACCTTGAGTGGTTTACAGAGCCGCCCATCTATAGAACCACCATTTGTTCTATTCATTATCCATCTTCTCCAATAAATGAAACCCAGGAATTGTCATATCAAAGGGTCTATCAATAGGGACTGTTCTTTTTCTCTATAGCACAAACGGACTATTTTCCCCTATACCATGGGTTTGAGCCCATATACCACAGTTTTGAATCCATATACCATGGTTATGGTGTCTGGCATTTTTTAGATAATGGGTAGTGGTTTTCCGAGTCCCCTTACATCCTAAATAGGGACTTTGTATACCATGGTTAATAGAATATAGACGGGGTCTGTCTATAAGTACAGTACCGCAGACAACCATGTGTCATGTATAGTGACAGGTTAGAGGTCACATGCATGCAGGATAGATATGGGTCACTATGGTAGTCTCAGTGGTCAGTATCAATAATATGGCAGTATGTGGTTTGCGGGCGCCCCGCCTGGCCTATATGTACATGTACATGTATGTATGGCAACAGTGACCACGCACTCTCACCCATAAAGCAGGACACACATGGCGACATGCTCAGTAGGTGGTCAACCAGAAACCGCCGCCAGCAACACGTGGTACTCCTCACTCGTGGTGGCGATGAATGAATGTGTCCATCCCCCATCTATCAGACACACACGGAGGAGGAGTAGTTTCACACCAATATATACATGCATTGGTCAGCACTGGCCCATTATCCAAGGCCACCTTAGGTGTCGAGTAGATTATAGACTTGCTCAAGTCTTTCATTATGAACATTCATTAAATGATTGAATAGTAGGATAAACCTACCCCTGGCCAGTCTGTATCGCGTTAAGAAGGGGTGGGGTAGGTGGAGGGGTACAGGGACTAACTGGATGATTAGCAATATGAGGGAATAAACATGAGCTCCCACCGGGAAGAAGTAAATCATATTTGAGCTGTTATCAGGGATGCAAGTTTTCCGACAAGTGAAGGGATTCCGGCACTTCCTACACACTGACATCACCACACAATTCTAGAGTGAAATCTTATTAGTTTCACATTTATCTCTCTTCAAATACTAAACGTAACAGTATATGAAAGGGAAATGAGAACTTTTGTTTTAGAATGGCAGTGAAAGAAGAAAATGTATATCGATTCATAGCCATTACGTTCCAAAATAATGGTTTTGAATCTCCAATTTTATCATCAGTTACCAGTCACCTGGAATATAGATGTCTGTGCTTATAACTATTGATGCTCGATATTTAGGGCTAAAGTTAATCGAGACATGCTTTTTGGTCCTGAACCATAGATTGACCCGATGACATTTACATAAATGTATACCAATGTGTCATGCAAACTACACTTTCATCATTTTAAATCAGTGATCGAGGATAACACCTGGTGCAATATACTGATTTTGTGAAACGATATCTATTTCGCGCCTATATATGTAAGCACTGCATTTTAGTGGAATACATAGATAATGTTATCATGATTTTGATCTGCATGGTCGTATTCTCCGTGTTGTTGACGCGTAGTAACATCTGAGCAAATGCGAGGATATTGCGGAGTGTAAACTACAATGAGAATACGGCCACTCAGATCAAATTCATGGTAATGTTGTATTCATTATTCAGCATTCCAAATGTAAGTTATCAAATAAAACACCAAATCGCCGCCTATATACTAACACTTTGCAATCCAGAGATTCATCTTTCCGTATTCTCTTGAAGAATATGGCTCTCCGTATTCTAGTCAGTAGCGACCTGTGGGTTTTATATGTTTAGTATGGAGACCCCGTATTAGGTGGATCACAAAAGCATAGCTCAGCAAACATTGTACCTTCTCTAAGTATATATATCAAATACAAGCACCCTTCTATATATCTGCAACGCCCATTGCACTTCATTTTCATAAGTAGTCATTTGGGAATTGATTGAATAACAATATGTAGAGGTATGGTACTCGAGGGCCCACTTAACGTTTCCAAAGGGCTCATCTAGCACCGTACCCCATCAAAGTCGACGAACACTATTTTCTCCTCAGTAAACAACGTAAGATTCAACGAATTTCCATCTCATTGAGTTGTTTTAAGAATGAAATTCGTTTTCAGGTTGGGCTTCTGACTGTTATCTAGCCTCTGAAGAAGTGCATAAATCTAAAACAGGCTGTTTTTAATGCATGTGCCTGTCCAACAAACAATCTGTCACCTAATCATTACCATTAGTAATTGTATTTTCTGTGGAATAGTTTTACACAAGTATCAATATAAAAAAGGAACTGTATCGAGATCCGTAGCCACTGTAAATATTCCACAAGTTTTGGTTGCGGGATAGTCTCACGAGGCAAAGTGTGTAAGATCATGTAGCAAACCGAAATTAATGACATATTTGTAGTGGCTATGGACCGAGTCCGGTTCAGAATTCATCTCACCCCTATCACTGACTGATCAGCTAATGTTTGTGACGTCATCGCACAGTGGGTATCTTTAAAAAAAACAAAAACTCCATGAGCATTGAGTACAACTTCCCAATGTTTAATCTATGAAGAAGAAATACCAGAAGGGAGATGAAGGACGCAGCACTTACAATGAGTCGAAGTTGTCAGCTTAGATCTACTGTCAAATATACTTTTCCAAGGCCTGGAGATTGATGAATAATCAGTTATTGTGCTGCTGCAGCATGTGCATGTGAACTACACAGCCGTAAGTGGTCTATTTAATACGGGGCGTGTTAATATAGACCTTGGTGTTGTAGTTCACAGGAACTAACAGCTCCAAGCTGATACACGTTACTGTAGATTGGCATGTATACACATGCCATCCAATATTATGCATGTCAGATATGATGCACGTACCGTGGTCTAGAAATACCGCGCGTATGTACGTGTCCAACACAGAAATGGCAGTTTTCCTATTTTCAAAGGGAATCCTTATTTTAATATTCAGTTTATAAAATTCTTTATTTTTATGTAAAATAAAGACAATATAAATTGATTCGCATTAACGCCAATAAAACCGTGGTTTTAATTTCCCCACACACCCCTCTACTCTATTTCATGGCCAACATTGATCAATGCGTTTTCCCAGTCTCTCTGAGGCATTAAATTCCACATGAAAAATATATCGTTTTGCTGACCGAAACTGTCATCCCTGCATTTAATATAATGCGCACAAAGCTCTGTATCCTTTCCGTACACACTGCTGTTTAATACGATCATGACATGACATAACCCAGATTGGCCATGGGAATTGTTATCAGTTGTTATGGCTACACGGAGCACTCTTATCGCCTTCATCGTGGAAACAAGCCGTGAGACTCGGCAGCGATATGACCTCCAAATATTGTCATCAGTGGCACCCGCAACGGGCGTGTGTTGGAATTAGGTAAGGGATTAGTACAATGTAGACTATGACAATAATCGATGGTTTTGTGGACAGGCGGCCCTAAACCACGAGGAGTTGACGCGTCGTAATACACGACCGTTAGTGGTTGTATTACGAAATTAACCTTAAGTGTTTTACAGAGCCACCTGTCCACAAAATCATCGTTTGTTGTATTATTTACCCAACTTCTTTAATAAATTAAACCCAGGAATTGACATTTTAAACGGTATGTTATTTGGGAATATTTGTTTGCTCGCTCTCTAACCATAGGCAAACCTTTGTATATAAAACAAATGCACTATATATCTGATTAAAGAGTGTATATTACATATACAATGGTTTTGAATTCAATTCCATAGGCAATGGTTATGGTATCTGTCAGTTTTTAAATAATAGGTAGTCCCCATACATTTCAATTTATACGATGGATGATAAACTGGAAATGAAGGTGGGGTGACACAAAATGAAGCAGATGTCCATATTTGTACTTGTACTATCATTAGGATTAGTTAAAAGAACCCAATACTTAAATTTAATCCAATAAAACCCACCTCGCTGATGATAAACACTTAGATGGGAATATTACTGGCTGTTCCTGATGCATCAGCCAAGGAGAAGACATATTCAAGGGATTTTTGAATATCCACTCATACAACCCATGAAGAATGCCAACAATTGGCAGCGGTTGTCAAACTTGAAGCATAGTATGGTCTAGCGCACACAACTTGATAATGACATACTGCACCTGAACATTTGGCATTTCAGAATATTAAAGACTTCATTCTGTGGATTCTTATAGGCTGCAACAATTTAAGACGAGCACCAACTTTTGTTATAGATAATTGGGATGTCAATGAAATTTCAGATTTTGATACATATCTTTCAAGTTTGACCATACATAAAATAAACAAGCTATATACAGTACAATGAGCACATGCCTAATGTTACAAAGAAACATTCACAGATAGCAGTGTTCCACTTTCCCAACGAAGTGGTCTGCTGCGGTGGACAGCAATTACCAATCTGTTCACCCTCTTGGTCAACTTGCTTCCTCCTTGGTCACCTTGCTTCCTCATGGTGCAGACTTCATGGTGCAGACATATGTGCTTGCACGCAAGCATAACAAAAGTGACCAGGGAGGAAAATCAGCTCAGTGGTAGATATCACTGGACTTGTAATACTAAGGTTGTCAGACTTTGTTGATCGGAGTCTCACTGCAGCCACTTTTCTCCTTCACCCCCAGCAATGGTAGATTTACTGCTATATCAAAGGCCAATCCTTCTCACACCATGTCTATGTGGTGTGGGAAGTAAAAGAACTCTCACCTCAGTAAATATGTAGGGGTGAGGTATCTACCTGAATTCATTTCATAGATTCGATCACCACCCTTGTGGTGTAAAAGAACCTTGAGAAAGTCTGGTGAGAACCTTCAATGGTTAACTGGACATTAAATCAAACCAAAAAACAAACCAAATCCAAGGAACCCCTATTTTCAAACTTCATTGAAATTTCAACGAAAGTTCAAACAGAGGTACCTCGTAATTACATAGTTCATCAAGTGCAATGTGGTTTCAGAAAGACCTAATGCAACATTACTCCTAGTATAGGAGAAGAAAGCTGACAAGTTCCTGCTCTATTTGGTTGGCATCATTGGTTCATTGACGACTTATACTAGGTTGACTTTCTTAGGGATCTCCCTCAGTGAAAACCATAGATGGAGGAGTCGAGAACTGGTTGTGTATATTGAACGCCAGCGTATTCTCACATTTACATTACCATTTATTTCTCATAGCCATGTCAAACGTTGGTCCAGAACTGCCACGCGTTACGCATTTTTCGTAGTTTTACGAAGTTTGACACTCTTCAATACCAGAATACGGTTTACTGCAAGACCCGTCTGCCATACGCATTTTCGACTTGAATACGAATTCTCACCTTAATCAAGAAAAGTCTGACAGTCAAAAGCCTGAGACATTAGCATAGTTTAGTTAGAGCATAATACCAGTGTGAAAATGATGTTCCCCATTGAACAGACTGTAGACATTTGACTAAAGTACTTATATATTACTGGAAACCTACCTAAATATCTTTAAAAATAGGAAATAAAGTAGATTACTTGTTAGGAATATGCCTATATATCAATGGCAAGGCTATTTAAAGATTTGATGCCAAAATCGTCATTACAGATTCCATTGCATATCTCAGTAGCAGCTATTACTAACATTCATGGCAAATTACAGATTTTGGGCAGACCACATACTAGTTATAAGAGTCAGTGTTGGCAGCCCCGTTGCACTGCAGTTCATTGTGATGATAGGGGTGTGCGGGCAACGATATGTCCGTTGCACAGGTGTGTTGAGCGTACAGGTCATCAAAGACTTGTCATACCTGTGGCCAATGTGTATGCGCCAGAAATTACCACACACGTGTACTTGGCAGTGGTCAGTCTTGAGTTGGTATATGCCAGGTTTGGCACTGACCCATTCTCAAATACCTAACAGTAGTGAAGGGGAATCCTCAAGAGAAGTCTTCTATAATGTGGTCATCCATAACCAGGAATGGCCGTTTTCCACTTTTCCCTGGAAATACTTGTTTTAATTTCTAGTTCATGAAAACATTTTCTTATATAAACAAAGATGTTACAAACTGGGCCTTATTCACACAAATAACACTCGTTTTAATCTAACACACCCCACTGCCCTATTCCATGAAGTACTTCACGATCAAACTCGGTGGAGTATTGACCAAGTTATTTTCATCTCATAAGGATCCTTCTTATAGGCTGGGAACCCATATTGGGGACTGAAAACTACTTATTTTTGACTTGTTATACAAATATTCTCATAACTTAGGATGTAAAAAGATACAGATTTACAAAAAGTACCATCCCAAAGCAGAGATTATGGGCTTTATTTTCATAAATATATTCATTGAGACAATTCGTCCGTTTTCATTTTTTATGTATTTTCTCAGAAACCATGTTAAAAGTTAGGCAAAATGTTTGACTCCTAAAATATGATTAAAGATTCCATATAATTCCATATGCAAACAAAAGCAAAAATCAGTTTAGTCAAGTAGAGATTTCTTTTACAATCACTTTGATACCTTAACTTTTGTTGCACTCATAGTAGAAGTCAAAATGGACTCTTTTGACATCAAAATAGAAACGTAGCAAAAAGCCCCTTTTTGTGATATATGCCACATGTGAAAGCACTGTCATGGTAGGCAGAAAATAGAGAAGAAAATCTTGTTTGGGAATGTGCAATATTTTCATATTGTAATTCCAGAGAATGTTTTTGCCTTAGTTAATATTTATAGATACATGTTTACTTATTAAACTAATTAGATATTCAACACAAGTCAATCTACGGTATAAGATTCTTTAGAGAAAAACTATTTGAATCAGGATCAGACCATAGTCCCTAATATGCCTTCCTGGCCTATAGTATGAGCAGGTCACTTTGTAGCTGACGTCAACATATCCTTCAATGGGTCGTTGGGGTAATAAGAACACACGTCAACAAGGCTACACAGGAGCTAGAAGTTTCCCTCATTGACTTTTCCCAAAATTAGAAAGAGATAAGATAATATAATGAACTATTGTATACAGTAATGCAAGTTTGCTTGAATTGATGAGATTTTGATGAAAATAACGTATACCATGAAAATGCCGCAATATTTACATAACTGCCTATATCCCACGCGAGTGCCCAGCACTAAGAGTGGGAAGCATGCAGTGTTTCATCCCTTTTATATACTGTTGTTAGAACAAAATTCGCAGAAAGTGATGTGAATGATGTGACACTAAAGATATTGACAGATTCCCAATCAATCGTCAGATAATAAAACTAACACTGTAATTAAGAAGGTTAAGCATATGCACCCGTATATTCGTGACCAAAATGATATTACAAATGTGTCCTCTATCAAGAGTTTTCAATTTCCAACTATTTTGTTAGTCCCAGCTTTCATCCCTGCATATAGGATGGTATTTTCAAGGCAGCGGTAAATGTAGTGGACGATCTGTGCACATCTGCTTCTTGCATACATATTCATTTGCACAGAGAATAGCTCCGCAAGTGGGCAGGTCCTCACTCTCAGGGGAATACACATCATAACGTTATTTGACAGAGGTCACTCGAAGGTCACATGAAGGTTACGTCAAGGTCAGTATGAAAGTTTAATGCTGGGACTCCCTAGAACCCACGGCATCGTTCCCGTTATTTTGGCGTGAATTTCAGAAATGAGACGGAGGTCACGCTGCGGTCATGTGACCGGTCGTACGAAGGTGGTTATCACGGGACGGTGTTGTTGGTGTGACACGTGCCGACAATCCAGGTCTTATCTGCCCTCCAAAAGCAATTAAATGTATCCACTCGACCCGGGCCCTGATAATTGAGCTGCTCATGTTTTATTGAGGAGCAGCTCGCCACCTCCGGGATGACGGAGACGACGCGCCCCCTCCTTGACGTTCCGGCACAGAAATGTAAATCTAGAAATTCTGTTTGCCGCCCATGTTGATTTGATAGGAGTTGCGAGGCGGGTCTCTGGTTAAGGGACAGAGGGTCGGCTAAGCACCCAAATCCCGGGGTAATAACGGGGATTGTTCCGTCAGCTATTGTCAACCCTGTCATGGCTCCAGCCCCATGCGTTTATCACTAACTCGGGTGAACCTTACTCACCCTGGTCCCCTGATCCACCTTCACAGCGGCAACTTCTCGTCCCCACGCCCGTCAACAGCGTTATGACGGTCACCACAGAGACCGATAATACCATATTTACCGGGAAAACCATGCTTTCATGTCTTTGTCGCTACACAATAGATCTAGAAGTGAGGCCTGGGATAACAGCATTATCAATATTTCAGATATTGCTGAAGAAGGAGTTATGACTTATGGGGCATGTAATATCCCATTGGTTATAAATGTCCTGTAGGGACACTATTCGCTATATTCCCAGCGCATAGGTCCTTATATAATATAAACACGTTAGATAATACCTTCCGTTTCCGGCAATTTTCTGGTTATGATTAATATAAACATCCTTTATGGTAGGTTGTATTTGTACAGTTCTTATTTTGGTACCCAGATTAGAGAGAAAATATCAAACTGCAAGATTGCCACAGTATAATTCAGACATGCTTAGCATAAGGCTCAATAGTTCTGGTTCATTTACATTAACCTTGACATTGATTCAAGCGTGCTGACCAGTAGCACATGATGTATCCCGACTCCCCTTCCCAAGATTCCAAGGAAGATACCATTATCGGTTCTTTGTAACGACATTAACATCTGCCCTGGGGCTGAGCAGATGCTTAGTTCCTTCAACGGAGCTCTCTACTGGCCTGGAATATCTGCTTGGTGAGTAAGCCTGACGTTTCTTTAACCCTTTAAGGACGTGTCCCCCTTTAAGGACGGGTCCCTACGTCGAGCGGGTGGCAGTGTATATCTCTAGGGGACGGGCACTTAGTCGCTAAAACTTATAACTCGAGTGTGTAATCACCTAATACAATACATCATCATAAATATATTAATTCTTTTGAATAAAGTCACTAGATATGATGGCGCACCTACATTTTGTGAAGATATAGTGAATATTGCTCTATTATTTCCTATTTAAAACAATTTAGTAAATATTAGAAAATTGATGCCTCAAGGCATCATGCGTCCCTACTGTAGTGAGGCCTGAAGGCAGTTTGCATCAATAGCAGGGTAATACCCCCAGGCATCATGCGTCCCGAAAGGGTTAAGTCACGTGGGGGCATCACGTGGGTGGAGAGTAGCTCAAGCGTGGAGATAACCCGTAGAGAGTCACTCGGCATCTGCACCCTTTGTCCCCAGCATTGTGTGTTTGTTTACTGTCAATATCTGAGCTTTGCGCTAGGTATAGGCAATGCTATCAGTTTAAGGCATATTGGACAATTTATGTGGTGTACGAGGCACAACGCGACTAACGAGCAAGTGACAGAATCAAATTCAGGGGCAAGACGTTCCCGCCGTTTCGCATTCACCCGTGTCCTACATTTCTCGACCTTGATTGGTGCGCCGCGTCACGTGACCGCGATCCGACTCGCGGATTCGCTGTTACTATGGACCGTTGTAAGCTGAAGCTTGTTGCGCGGATTTTACGGAGTTTTCGCTGGTTCTCTAACGTAGTCACTGCCGCAAGGCCTATGGGCGTTTTGTAGCATGAGACTGGTGTTAGGAGTGTGAACCATTTCTCCTGTATTCTCCCTACCAACTGGTGGTTATCGGGTGAACTACTATGTAGGTTTTCAGTGATGGGAGGTGTCTTAACTTAGATTTCCCGTCTTACTCGTTAGTTTCGACAGTGTAATGTCGCATCAGGCGTCTATTGTGTCCTTATGTGGTCTCTCAGCATCGTGACAGCGTGTATTTCGCTTCCAATGCTACTGCAAGGTACTGAAGGTAGGTTCTTCAGTTTATTTCGGGTGGTGCTCGACACTGTCACTTGTGTGTGTCGCTGCGGATAAACAACGTGTATAATCATGGTGTAAAATCTTTGCCGTCGGATGGGTTTCCGAGCCTCAGATGTCTGACAGCGTGTTGGTTCGGCGTCATTTCGACGAAAAAAATTTTTGACGTGGCATTTGGGTGTTGTTATCCGTATTTGCTATCCATCGTATTGAGCCGCCTAGGTGCTTGGCACCTGAGACGGTGAATCCAATTGTATTCGATTTTGTCTCCTAGGCGGCTCGCGTTTTTGCTTTGTGGATGTTGGTATATGTAGTCTACTACATATATTTGTACATCCTCCACTCCTTTATGCTCATGCATGTTGAAGTGTTTTGGGACATCGCTGATCCCGCTCTTTTTCTTGATACTTCTCAGGTGTTCAGAGAGTCTCTCCTTAAGCTTTCGCTTCGTTTGGCCCACATATTGTATGCCCCAACGTTTGCATTCAATGCAATAGATGATGTTGGAGCTATTGCACGAGACATTGCTTTTGCAATGGTGTTTGGTGCCTTTTGATTTTGAGTGGATTGTTTTTGAAAAAAAAAAATTCTCGTCGTAATGACGCCGAACCAACACGCTGTCAGACATCTGAGGCTCGGAAACCCATCCGACGGCAAAGATTTTACACCATATTGGACAATTTACCTTGAAAATTAAAACCCATGTAAAAATGACAAATCCTGTATTCTGTATTTGGATTTATAAACCTGCACAGCCGAAAGGGTCATCTAAGAATGATGATTCACGCTGTCTTCAGGATTTATCGTATTGCTTTTAGTAGATCTCTGGGCTAAGGTCGTTTTCAATATTCCAAGATTTACCGAAGACGTACCATTCAGTTCTTTCCGCATACGTGTCAGCGTTCGGCAATATATGAGTGTTCTTCTGCACTTGGTACAAAAAATGTATACTGATGAACAATGTCTGGTATAATATAGAAACCTGCGGTTTAGGGTTTTTTTTAAAGTAGAAGCTCCAGGCAATGTGTATTAAAGAGAAATAGGCACAGCGGGAGTATAATATGAGGGGACGGGCTGGAAAGAAAGAAACCGAACCAGTCTCTGATGCGCCCTTTACACTTGGTGATCCCGGACTCGAACCTAACCGCCTCTCTCCCTCCCCACAGAGCGTTAACCACTAAACCAGGGGCCGGCTGGAGAGAAAGTTAAAAAGGCAGACGGGTGTGGTATAGTTCATCCAGTACCAGACGGAGACAAGCCTGCTGTGCATGCCGGCACAATGTAGAAAGTGGAAATACACATGCACGTACTATACGCAAACTGGCTTACTGTCTTCGTACGTCAAAAATACGCGGTGAAACTGTTGATCACATACATCCCGATGCCGTAGACAGAGGGATGTATGTCATCAACAGTTTTACCAAGTATTTTGACCTACGAAGACAGTCAGCCTGTTTTCGTATTATTATATACCTAAAAATGGTGAAATTTTACCTGGTCACGTGAAAACATACCCCGTACGTCACAGTGTGGCGTACGGGTATAAATACGCCATGGGTAGGAGCGGGCAGTATGTGTAGGATATACTACCACAGGTATATAATAATACGTTGCACAGAGATATATACCTATATATTGAATTGTTTTCAATTTCAATCGATTTTTTTTCCTGTGTAAAAAAAAAAGGAGAATTAATTGAGGCCTCATTCACGCCAATAAACAGTGGTTCTATCTTCCCGACACACCCCAGCCTCATGGAGAATAACGATAATTTTCGCAGTCTCTCTGATGCAGTAAATCCCAAATGAAAAATATCCTCTTTTTTTCCAAATGAAAAACCTGCAAAAAGTTGGCGATTGTCTCTAGAGGCTTGTCTTATGACCCCGTTGCTGTGTGCTTCCTCAGTTATTACCATAATTCAACAGTGGTAATTTGGGGTAAATTGCATGTGGATTTTTCTCGTGAATGTTGAAGCAGTAATTTTGAAGGTGATTTTAAGGGTATAGGATAGGATATTGCGGTAATATGATATGTAATGAGGGAAGTGGTACCAAAGAGATGGGGTTGGTCGTGTAGGATGATGGATATGAAATGAGGGCTCGTTAGTGTTAGAGTGTGATGGGGTAGTGAGAATCCTAATCTGGATTGTGATCTGAGGTAGGAAGTGTATTGAAGTAGCGGGGAAATTATATATTTTTGGAGCTGCAAGTATATTAGTGGAAATATGTACGTGTCATCACGGATAGTGTTCGGTGTGTTTATTGTACGTAATAAAATGGTCAAACGGAATAATATAGTGGTGCCCTGCGCAGCGGGGCTAGAATTTAACCGCCTTGTCCTTGGGGGATGGAAGCTGCAATATGCTGTTGTAAGTCTAAGTGCTTATTTATCTACTAAAATAGGATAAGCTACTAATGTGGAAGTGAACGGTGAAGCAATGGTCTGGTTAAGACTCAAACCTTCTCATCTAAATAATGATAGAGCACTATCTTTGAGCACAACGCTTATATACTCTGAAGGTTAGAATCGCCACATAGACATTGGGCTTGCTCCAAAAAACTAACCCTTCATCATCTACTTGCTGATACTGTGGCATTGGGAAAGTAACAGAGAGCCAGTATCTTAGTGTATTAGAGGCATGCCCAACTGACTGACCAATAACTAGAGAAGGAAATATCTCTTTTATTAACAAATATAACCAAAACCCTTTAATTGATATCTATAATTCCAGGCTCATTCATCTATAATGAAAAAACCATTTGCTCCTAGTTTTTAAGATGCATTTTCCCCTCTTTTTTTGCTTTTAAAATTAAAATCTCCTTCAAATACAAAAATATCATCTTGTTTGTATAATATTCCAACTACAATGTATATGGAACTCAGGATTGGTGGACTTCAAATCTTTTCTGACCTGGTTTTCTGGACCAATCCACATACATTTGTTATGTACTGTCCTTATTCGATCAAGAAATGAGTTGCTTTTTCATTCTCTACTTTCCACTCAAGTCCAAGTTTGCTTTTTTAATCTATCCTCGAGGATATAGTAGGGCGGAAGTCCCTGTTTTCGGTAGACTCCAGTGGTCAAAAGCAACTTCAGATTTATAATAGTATCATTTAGGGCCTGAACGTATTTGTTTAGGAATACAGTCATTTACTAATGATACAATACATTTCATGGATTTTCTTCAAGCAAGACACTTGTATATCACAAAAATCATTTCCATTTTTGCATGGTCATACATGGTGATCAACATTCTGCAAACGGTAGCATTAGATTGCGTAACAAATGCTTTTAACAGTTTCTTGAAGTTATTAAGTGTTGGAGTATTTTGTGCTGTTGGACTTTTGTTCGATGCATTTGCTCCATTATACAAAACCGAGCGCTTAAATGGTTGGCAATTTGGTCGCGCCACTTTGAGTATAGATATACATGTAAATATATCAGTGGCCAATGCGACTACATTCGTGCATGTGGAAGCCTTCATACATTGCAGTGCGAATACTGGTTTAAGCGCTATTACGTGGCCGACCTTCGTGCCAGAAATGAATAGTATGTACATGGAGTCACGTATGACTCACTTTCTGCATAATCCACTAATAAATGCACTGTTATTCCCACGGGCAAGTGGACCCTCTTAACGAGGGTTGATCTCTAACCAGATCTTAAGTTGCATCTCTCATGGGTAGAGACAATGTCCATGAAAATATCAGTATGGCACCAATAATGGATCTATCATAATATACCGTATGGGAAGCATTCATTTTGGTGTGAAAACAATGAGATAGAGAAAGCCTCTTAATTAAATATGAAATAAAGATAAGTATAATGGTTTGTTTTGGTTTCAAAGATATAGAAACTCTATCCTTTCCTTTATATATTCTGACCGAACGACTAACCTGGGTGACTGCCTTACTGTCAAATAAAAGTCCATCCAGATAATCAGAGCCCCAATTTTTCCGAAAAAGCGATTTCATCTGAGGTTTACTTAGAAGACGACTAGTAAGAGGCAGGGATCGTTTTGACAAACAAATTGCAGCTATCTATATCCCCCACTTGATACAGTACCTGACAACAAACAAGGGATCATTTGCGATTCTGTGCACGGATATTATAATGCCTAGAACCCAGCTGGCGTCCCCGAAATGATCCTCAAGTAAAAAACGGCGTTCACAAAACGAGCACATTCTGGAACGTGCTGAAGTTGCACCTAATGACCTTTGATGTATCTAATGAAGCCAAGAGGCTTTTCGGCGAATGTGATGATAACCTAGTTTGTACTCAAATTAACAAATTAACAGTTTTGCTTAAAAAACAAAAGACAATGAGATCAAGGCTCGAGGGTCGACGGGCACGTCTTTGATTAAAAAGGTATTGGCCACAAATTGAATTGATATCCACGACGCCTCGTCAGATTGATTTTACCCTGATTAGGAGCAGGACAGAATGATGAGTTTTGAAAAGAAGACCCCATTAAAATTTCACTTATTCACCTCTAACACTGGAACCGATGCGTGTATTGCACGAACGTGATTCTGCTGATACCGAGAAGGGAACCTGGTACTCTTTTAATGAATAGATAAATGGATGATAGAAAGTAAACTGGAGAACCTTTTTAAGGACGACAATAATGAAACAAATTTTGTTTTGAATGATTAGATGTTTGGGTGATAGAGTGGCAGCAAGGAGGGGTAATGGAAAAAAACTTAAGATAAAAGAAGTTATGTTGTGGTATTGGCATTCCAAAAGGAGGCTGTTCATTTGTTGTGGCGAGGTAGAAAACCTACACTTTCCATGACCATTTAGCACCATCAGATGTGTAGCCGATGGGTAATGATTTCAGGTTGAAAGTCGTAATATGCAGAGATAGTTATTTTCCTATCTTCCTAGGAAATCCTTGTTTCCATTTTCCGTTATAAAAATTCCCTTTCTTGTGTAAGACAAACACAGAATAGATTGGCCCTCATTCAAACCAAAAGGATTTCAGACCTTGTCACACACACCAGCCCCATTTCATGGCCAACATTGTTATGTTTTCCATGTTTTCTCAGTCCCTCTGAGACAGAAATTCTGCATGAAAAAAATATTTCCTTTTTTCCTGACCCCAACTGAAATCTGCCTCATCGCCCGCCCAATATTAAGTGTTCCCGTACAGGGGCCTAAGCAGAAGAACATTATTTTTTACCCAAATCTGCCTCAATGTATTATCATTGAAATAAAGTAAAACAGTAACCGGCGGCCACATTCACTAATCAACCTTGTACACGTTTATCAACCCTCCCAGCCAACCTGTTTTCTCGTCTTTGATCATTCTTAATTGAAAATAAGCTTCACCAATGCGTCTATGTTCTTTAGGATACTGCAATAATCATGCAGGCGAAATACTCAGCAATATTTCTATGATTCTTTCCTATAGGAATAAATACCAGAATTTCTCTAAAAACTGTCAGGTATAAATCCATACATGTAAGGAAAAATAAATTCTGTAATTTACAAGGGTTCATGGACGTTTCTAGAAGAACAGGGTTCATGAGGAAAGTAAGGGAGTGTGTTTTTGCGGTCGTAATTATAAAAGGATGTGTGTTCTCAACCCTAATCAGGTATTGCATAGGAGTCAGCTCTTATAGAGCAGAGTAACATCAAAAAGTCCCCTCATGCCTCGTGCTTCTTGTAATAGTCGCGTCGATATAACGCAGTGAATGCACTTGTTAATTAAGATAGGATTTAAAGGTGTGCTGTGCTGCTTTTTTTCTGTCATGATGAGGAATAATGCGGGGATCACCTAGATGTGCTGGAAGGTAACGGCTTCGGTTGGAGAGCGAGAGTCTGTGTAGAAAACAATGAGTGGTGGGAGGGTGGTTAAGTGGAGATGAGGGTTCTGGGTAATGTAGACTTGCTCAAGTCTTTGATCATTTAGGATTTGATTAAGAAATAAAACTACTTTGCAACATTTGGACTGCCTTTAAAGCCTGACAGGTCCAGGAATTGCGTGGGGTGGGTTAGGGTAGGTGGAAGGGTAGGCATATGATACATCGACAATAATCGATGGTTTTGTGGACAGGCGGCCGTAAACCATGGGAGGTTGGCGCGTAGTAATACACGAGCGTCGCCGAGTGTATTACGACGTCAACCTCGAGTGGTTTAAAGAGCTGCCTATCCACAAAGCCTTCGCTTGGTGTGTATATTATTCATCTTCTCAAATTGATTAAAGCCAGGAATTACCATATTTAAGGGTATATCAATAGGGACTATTTTTATTGCCCTATAGTACAAAGGGACACAATCCCTGTATACCACGGATTTTAGACCATATACCACAGATTTGAATCCGTATACCATGGTTATGCAGGGATGCAAGTTTGCCGACAATTGACGGAAATCAGAAATCTCTGTATCTTGAAATATGATCATTAACAAAGTATGAAAATCATAAAATAAAACTAAATTCCAAGAAATTTTGGCAGCAGGCTCTCACCAACGGCGTATAAACCTCCAGTCAGTACTTTGGTGGCAGTTAAACGCGCCAAGGGCCGTTGACACTGCCGTCAGAGTTCTGTCAAGTGCCGAAATTTTGTTTGAATACGCCCCAGTTTTTTTTGTGTTTTTGTTTCCGACTTTTTCATTAGTCCCGACTTTCATCCCTGGTTATGGTATCTGACAGTTTTTAAACAATCGGTAGTGGTATACTGAGTCACCATACAGTCTTAATAGGGACTCTGTATACCATGGTTAATAAAGCTAGTTTTATGGATACAGGGACTGAAGCTAGTCTATGGGTGATGCTGAACACAATCCAGACTTTGATTCTGCTTCATCTCCTGCGAGGCGGCGGTAAGGCTCCTTTGATGTTTTGTGTCATCAGAATAACGCCACGAGGAGTGAGGGGTGGGTGGGGGTGATCAGCCATTATTCCTGCCCACAGATACCCGCACAAGATGCATCTCTGACTCACCATCCACCCTCCTCACCCACTCCCACCCCCGCCCACCCAGCCGCAAAAAAAGATATCTACATTGAAGCACAAAAATGTCTTAGGCTATGATTGCAATTAAAATAGAAGTAAAAAACATAGCCCTTTTGGGGAAGAATTGTGGTATGTCTGATTAGTTCCAAGCATGAAGATCACTAGTTGCTAGCCCCCTTGAAGTTTAACTTTCCATACATGTCGAAATTGATGAAGTAAAGGTGCTTTGGGATTTTCGTCAGTTATAATCCGAGTATCAATTGCTTGTGAATGAGTGGTGACGCAGTAAGGGATAAATCATATTATTGTATAGGACGCTATGAGTTTAATTGATAGTGTATATTACAGAAGTTGCAGATTTTCACATTTCCAAAGATATAAAAACAATTCAATTTTAGTATATCATTTTTTCCATGTGTAAAGCAGAGATATTGTACATTAAGCCTCATTTAGTGGATTGAACCTCCAAACATACCTACTCTAGGATAAACACATTTCTAAAAAAGAAACCCAGAAAAACCCTCAGCCTCATGCTGTGACCGACACAGGCGTGTTATCCATGCTTTCATGGTCTCTTAGAGGAAGCAAATTCCACAAGAAAGATATTTCTGCTTTTTTCTGATACCAACAGATATCCCTGTAATTAACACATCAGGGAGCAAAGGGAGATCATTGTCAAAACCTTCTGCAGTCCCCCCACTCGTTCATCATGCATTTTTATGCGTCAGAGATTGCAGTTTTGCTCTCTTCCAAGGATTTATTTTTCCATTTCCAGTTTATATAGCTTTTCTGGAAACAACAACCTTATAAATTGAGCCTCATTCACGCCAACAAACAGTGGTTCAGACCTCTCCACATACCCTCGCCCTATTTCATGGCCAACAACGATTTGATTTCCATGTTTTATCAGTCTCTCCATGGCAGTTCCACATGAATAATTATTCCACTTTTTTCTGATCCAACTGACATCCCTAATGTTTTATTGTTTTATCAATGAATACAAGATTGTCGTGGCGTGCTTTACACCAAATATGATCACGAGGAAACGAATGAAATTTAGATCATGTTGTAGTTGGGTTAATCTATGCGTATTAGTTCTTTGTCAGCAGTGTAAAAACCGTCAAGCAAATTTCGGTTATTTCTTTATATTTGAGATATATTACAAATTTCGAATAATTCGTCAGCTTGTATTGCAGTTTCTCCATTTCATTCATTCCTTTTAATGATAAACTGATGATAATACGATACAATAATCTGGGGAAGAACACGTTTACCTAGTTGGTAGTAAATACGAAGAGGCGGTACCCCTTTTTTCGCGTGAAAAGTATGAAGTATCAATGCACCCCGTGATTTCCTGACGTTTTCCATCTCATATAACACACACCTTTCTATTTCTTGTAAACATCGGGGTTTTATGACACGCCTTGAAGTCCAATAGGAGGGTTCTTACCAGAAGAATGGTGTCTTGTAGGCACAAGCAGCTTTATTGTAACATGGCGGAATAAAGACTGGGAGGCTGGGCAGGAGTTGGGATGAGAGCAGGAGGTGTAGGGAGAGGTGAGGGTGTGAACACAGAACCCGTAACCGTGGTGCGGAACCAGTCAGCCTTCACTAATATGATTATTGTGCACCAAAAGGGACCTCACTATGAGACCCCTACTCCGTCTAGCCACCCCACACAACTCTGAGCCCTGGTCTCCCCCACCACGCCCCGGCCTTCCTCCTTTCATATGAAACACACAGCTGTTGTGTCTGGTACTGTTGGGTACAATTAGCTACAAGAAAAGAAAAAGTGGGAACAACCGCTTCCTTGCTATTCCCTCCCCAGACACTGTGTTTGTTGTCATTTGTAAAGGGTTTAAGGGTGGAGGGTTGGGCAACTAGTGCAAAGTCATTGAAATGGGCCCTTTGATATTAAACTAGTGCGGTTCAAAGAAGTCCTAGGGGAAAGGGGACGAATAATGACGAGTACTGGTTGATGTTGGTCTAATTGTAATCTAAGCCAACCATTCTATGCCTCTTATAGTTCCAAGTAGATATTTTGTAACCCCAATGCATTGAAAAAAAGACAACTTTGTTGTTACCACAATATTATCGTTAACGCTGCTTGTCTTGAGGGAATGTACATTTTCATTTTGCCTTCACCATTGTACCAGCGTGCTCTGGCCCACCCTCTTGTAACCACTACCTGATAACTATAAATAGCATCGAGAATGGCCCGTGACTGGTAACTGCTCGCTATGCTCCCCTCTGAGCTGCTCATGGTAGCTATAGGCTATTTTTCAGGTGGGGGAGTTTGCTCAGTGGTAGACACTGGACTTGGAACCCCAAGGATGTAGGACTCTGTGGCTTCGAATCCCCCTGAAGCCACTTTTATCCTTCACCCCAGCAGTGGTAGATCTACTGCTATATCTAATTGCCAATCGTTCTCATACCATGTTTATATGGTATGGGAGCTAAAATAACTGCTCAAATATTGAAGTAAACAAACGCACAAAAATATGCCTTTAAATTCTGGAGAGTGCCAGAGATGAAATGGATAATTGTACACTCGCCTTACTTTAAAGGTGAATGCACGTTGACAACAAGGATACTGCATACAGTACACTTGCCTCCAGAAGGTCAAAAAGCATGAAGCACATCGCAACTAAGATTTCCCACGAGATTGGCTTTTCTGCGCATGAAGACTCGAAAATGGGAGGAAAATCCCTGGTAGAAATAGAGAAAAAAGATAAAATAAGCAGGTAATTTGAGGAAAGATAAATGCGATGTCAACCGGAGGTCACGTTGCAGACTCTCTACGACAGACTACAAGAGGGCGTTAGTAGACGCTCATCCCGTACCTTCCCAATTATCGCTCATTATACGATGATTCAGCACAAATAACATCCGGGCTTCTCCGCAGTTTCTTGTCTGGGGACCTTAAGAGAAATTATTGCGTCCGTCAACCGCCAGTCGTCGCTGGAATTTAGCCGCCGGGGGCTTAAAATCTCCCCTGCCACCAGATGTCTCACTGTTCATCCTAAGCATTCACTCTCCAAGCAGATGTTGCTTAACCTCTCGGTTAGGGCAGTTGGGTCTGAGGCGGACAGACCAGAGACATAATGGGGATAATGGGGGTCAAGGAAACTGGCGTGGTCGATGGGCCTGTCTGTACTCATTTCCCAATCTGGTTATGGTTTTTGACATCGTCCTAGGTGTTTTTTCTCCCAGGGATGAGTAGTGGGCCTTCTCCTTATCGTCATCTGCATAGATCCCAGTAATAACTTTGTCCTGGCTGTCCTCTTCATAAAGTGCCCATTTACGCTCACCTCAGTGCTTCACCCGCCGCCTTGTTGCCCAGGGTGGGGAGAGAGGATTTAGTTGTGTTTAATAACTAGGAGTCTGGATGTAATTACGGTGTAGCCCTGAGCGTTTTGTCCGTCTTTGACACGCAGGGGACATCTTAGGCACTTTTAGAAGGAACTGCATCAAGATCCTTAACCGCTAGAAATATTATCATAAAACTCGATGAGTTCTAATCTTGGCCACTATATGCCACGACTGGAGTTTGGCATAGTGACTTTGCCTCATGAAGTCCGGAGCCAAAACTCCAGGAGTGGAATGCGGTGGCCAAGATTAAAACGAATCAGGTTTTGATTTTATCCTACCCCATCTCCTCGATTTTGGAATATTACTTGATAACAATTCTGTATGCCACTAGTGGTATATGAAACTCCGTATGCCAGTCAGCGTGGCATACGGAAACTCAATGTTAAGCCTATGGGATTTTATATTTCGGGTAGGATAATACATGAGTTTTCGTTGTTGGGTAATCCACGGCCCCTCTATACATGGATTTCCAAGTCCGTGGGTAATCTCACGAGGGAAAGTCAAAACTACTGGCATCTTTTCAGTGGCTATGATTCCGGTGTGGTTCAGATTTTAGCTCAACTGACTGATCGGCTAATGTTCGTGATCTCGTCACCAATAAAGTTGTTTTTTGCCATCTTAATAAAGTGACAGAAGCAACATTTAGTAGTGTAAGATAAGGAATGTAAACAGTTTGTAGGACTTTGTGCTTAGGAATATATCTGGTTGGTATCAGATGGGCCATCTTTCCAAGAAGGAACTGCATCAAGATGCGTAGCTACTGATGATACTTTATATATTACTATACACCTATAGGCGAACGTCTATGGGTTACTACCCGCTGCTAGGCATATAGTATAAATAACATTCGGGCCCGCCGAGTAGTAGGACATAGTGATTCCCATAGGCTTAAACATGTGAAAACGTACGTCCCGCTGCTACAGACACTACGTCGCACTAACGTACATTATCGAGACAGAGCGAGAGCATTGTCCGTGTCAAAAAGAAACAAAAAAATGGCGGTTCTCTCCCATTCATAACTTGAGAGACATACTCGGCCTTACCTGTAAGAACTGGAAGTGTCTATTGTCCATATATTGAAGTAAATAACGTATAGTTTTCACCTAAGACAGTTAAAATAGCTGAAACATATGACATTAATCGATAACAACAAGTCCGATCGCATCCCGTTCCGCCGCTCCGCGTTGTCGACGTCATAATTACGTTGGCTACTAGAGTTCCAGGTCGTCCTGTGTCATACATTTCATAGTCCGCACCGCGTCGGCAGTTGCCGGGTTTTCACCCTCCCACCTACCAGTGTGCATTGAATGTCGAAGTCGCCATATTGAAACGCCGATATCTTTGGTTTAAAGCGACGGATCTTCATCATATTTGGTACGATTATAGATTATATATATACCGGACTAGCATTAAAATTTCATTGCTTAATTCGTACGGAGAGTGAAGTTACAGCGTCATCTGTTGCTCCACGTCGACCGTTGCCGGGTTTTTACCGCTAGCGGGCCGTAGTGAATGGCAGTGATATTGTTCAGTAACAAGGGGTTGAATCCGGGACCATGAAAGTTAATAAGACGGCATTTAAACGAGTTGTAGGTGTATAATAATAAGAAAACGTAGTGACTGAACCCGTACGGTGTCCGTTCTCGGTCATTTGACGAAAAAATACGGCCCTCCTGCCTACGGCGTCGGGCCGTATTTTTTCGTCAAATGACCTCGAACGTCCACTCGTACGGGCTCAGTGACCACGTTTTCTCATAGTAATGTGGTTATTTCAGCCGGAACACCCTGGAAGATGTAGCATCAGATGGCATACTAATTTAGATCATTGCAACACAACAGAATCAACAAATTGAAGAAGACTTTCGGATTGGTTAAGATCTCAAAATCGTTAGGTTCTGTAAATCAGAAATTATTGGACTTGGTATAATTTCCTGTGGGGAATGAACGTAGCGTCGCTTAATTTTGTTCAAATTGGAAGGAGGCCAATATCATCAGATATCAACGCCCCCTGGTGATAGACCTGTGAACGACTTGACGGCGAATTGGTTATGAGATCACTGCTGAACTCGTCGAGGCTTGTGTTGAGTGCCCGACGTGATAATTGGTCCCTAGTGCTATGGTACTCGGTAGTGAACTGCTCCGCCATGTGGCTCCCAGGTTTGGGTCTACTCCTCTCATTTTAAGCTTAATAATAGTTAGGATGACACGAATACCAACCAAATTATACCTTCATCTCACAATATGAGCTAGCAGAAATGCAAAATTAACTATAGCATAAAAAAATCAAACTGGATTTAAAAAAAATGATATTTTCATTTTGATGATGGAATCCAATATAAGGAATACTAACAAGGCCGACAAACAACCTGTTAAATTTCTACGCAGAGATGACAGTTTTCCTATTTGCCAAGAAAATACTTTTTTTATTTCTAATTTATAGAATTAATTTTTCTTGTGTGAAACAAAGAGAGGCTACATTAGGCCTCATTAACACTAATGAACAGTCGTTCAAACCTCCCCACACACCCAGCCGCATTTCATGAAGAATAACGCTTTGCTTTCCATGTTATCTCAGTCTCTCTGAGGCAGAAAATTCCACGTGAAAAAATATTTCCTTATTTTCCATGATTCCACCTGACATCCCTGCATATGCAAACGAAAATATATTATTAACATATGAACAAAATCTACCTGGGGTAACAAACCAGTCCTGGGTATACTTGTAGTGTGGAGAAAGGATAGAGAGAAATAGCATTTCCTACACGTACGAACTTGATTGGAAGAAGGAGGAGGAGACATTTCCCGGATGGGAAGTTGTCACTGGGAGGCGTTACTGGGTGTGGTGGCGGCATGAGGTGAGCTGTGCTGAGGGGTGATGAGGTTTAGGGGGAGGGGATGGGGTAAATGGGCACTATTGTGACTCCCCTGGTCCTACACGATGTCTGTGTACTTTTCACCTTTTATCCCTCATTGTGGACGGCAGGTAAGCCCGAGGCTCCGGCGCGCACACGGGTGCGGTGCGGTGCGGTGGGGTGTGGCCTGTGGTGGGAAGGTACTCCAAGCTTAAAGGCATATCAGACAATTTACCTTGAGAAATACAACCCATTTTAATTTCCTACAAAATTTTATGTAATGAGATTGTTGTAGAATGCATATCTAATTTAAACGGTGGGGGTCACCGAGCTAATTTTTAAACTATAGATCTATTATAATAACATTATGATATATGTATAGAAAATTTAAAAAGTTAGTTTTCAGTTACACATGTAGTTATACCATTTCATTCTCGGCAAACTATCACAGTGTATAGTAAATGATTAGTACCCTTCATTTAAGTAGTGGAAACTGTAGGTCACCGACATTAATTTTCAGAGAATTAAAGTAAACCATATCTTTCAGTATATTTACTAAATAAATCAGCAAATGTATACAAGCCTATTCTAAATATTGGACCGCACAACAACCTGAACAAATTATCATATTCCATCCATTCATTATTAGAATACGTCACAAAGTACCATTTTGAAGGGATAAATGCCAATATTGAAAAATCACCAGGTGGCGCCACTGTGAATTGTAGGATATGCCTTTAAACCCTCGGGCAGGTACAGCAGGAAGGCGACGAACGACCCGGGGGAAGGGAACAGGGGAGGGAGGGGGTCAAGACAGGGGGGTTGGGGGATGCACTAAGGGGCATGTCAGGGGGCATGGCGACCCCCGGGAGCCCCCCAAATCCCCTCCCTCACCACCACCGGCGAGGGGGGGGGGGGGGGTCGTTCAGCTGTGAACGGCGACTATGGAGATGGAGTGATGACTGTAGGTGTGGGAGGTGAGATGGGCCGAGGGACTGCTTTGGACTGGTGAGGATAGAAAACAACATCCTAAGGGCTTGCCTATGCAAAACTCTGAGGAAGTGTTTTTTTCCTGCAATTGCCTTTAGTACTGTAAAATTGTGTTTTTTTACTCTGCCATAGCTGGGTAGATTTACTTTAATACGAACGTGTTATTTTCAGGTAAGCAAATTGTGATATTTATGAAAGATAAAAATGAATAATTAAAAGAAGAAACAATTTGGCTATTCAACATTTATGTTCTTCTCAAACGAAGAAGAATAACCCATACAGAAGCAAATATAATTTTAGGCAGAATTCTATTTCGTTTAGAATTAGATGGAAGTAACCTGTACGAGGATGGCAGAGATGACAGTTTTCCACTTTTCCATGGAATTCCATATCTTTATTCCAAGTTTATAAAATCACTTTGTTCTTCTGTTAAAAAGATAATTTATTTTCAAGTTTGTAAAATCACATTTTTCTTCTGCCAAAAAGATTGAGCCTCACCCATGCCAATAAAACAATGGTTTGAACCTCTGACGGGCCCTCAGATATATTCTATGGTCAACATTGAAATGTTTTCCTCCGGGGCAGTAAATTACGCTTGAAAAATATTTCCAGCTCTTTTTATCAACCCCACTGACATCCCAATCTTTCTGAATCCACTTGATTTTAGAAGATTTCCTATTAGGAGGCGATTAGAAGCATGGCAAATATAAGAGTATGTCATTAAAGTTCTCGGGCATCATTTCCTTCAGTTGTGCCCTAAAGAATGCTGTGTGTCTGAATTTTCAATTTGAAATGTATTTATCTTGAAGCATACAATATACACATAATTAACAAGAATACTATTTTCATATATTAATTCAGATATATTCAATGGATTTTGATGTACATAATAGTCAGGAATGTGCGAGGATAACGTTAATATGTATATGCGGCCAGTGAACTAAGGCGTTAAGTCAGCGGCGACTTAGATGGGGTGTTGTGTGTATGTGTTTGTGTGGTGGTGGGGGTGGGGGGTGGTCAGTGGGGCGTGACCGTCGTCAGAGTTCACACAGAGTTTAGAAACCAACACGGCAAGGTGCAGCGGGCGAGTCGGCGACGTGAGCCTCGCTCAGAGATCACTTTAATGATGGAAGACCCGGAGTCGGTAATTAGGGAAAGATGGCGGACACAGTATAGGGGTGGCAGAAGGTCAAGGTCACTGGTGTTGGGCTCTTGTAAAAGGTGGACCGTGAAAATACCCAGGAAAATATTTGAAGATCTGAGGTGTGGTTCTCTGGAGTTGACTCGTGTTTCTTAATATCCAGAGATGGACGCTTTCCATTTGTTTTCAACATTCAGTCTTTTTTCTGTGTAAAATGAAAATAAGATTGATTGAGCCTCATTCATCACTAAAACTGGTCTGAACCTCCCCAACAACACTCAGCCCCATGACATGGCCGACACCACCATGTTTTCCATGTCTTCGCAGACTCCCGATGCAGCAAATTCTAAAATATTTCAAAATTGTTTCTGACCCCAACTAAAATTTCTTTTATATCTGAATTTGTATTCACTTTTTGTATTAGTCTAGGATATCACTTGGTGATATGTATATCACTGTAACTATCCCTTTTTTTCCCCAGGAGATATGACATTTTGAAAAGAATAAATGCAATTGCATGATCCTGTACTCTATCTCACTGAGATATGCTCTATGTTATGTTTCCTTTGTAGACTTGTAGACAATGGATAAGCGGTTATTGGGTAGACTAACAGATAGAAGGACACGACATTGACACTGGGGCACAGTAGATCAAGATCTTTTGTCGGTGTTTTTTGTTTCTTGGGGGGGGGGGGGGGGGGGGGGCTCAAAGAAGAAAAGCAAGACACGACGAATGAGGGATCACACGGAAGGATAAAGAACTATAGGTAAAAACAGAAGATTGTTTTTGCACAGCTGTGGCTTCAGTAAATGATAGCTTTGGATGCTACGTTGGTGTTTTACGCCAGATTCATATCACTGCAGTATGAAAGATGGGAGATGGTGTATGAGGGAAAGGATGTGTGATCGGGAACAAGAAAGGAATGAGAGATCAAAGACAAGGGGGTGAGGCAGGAGTGATGGATGGAAAGAGTTGAAGCCCACTGATGTCCTTCAGCGGAACGATCTCCATACATAATTATACCACCATGGTCTGCCTCATTGTGGTCCCTACTGAGAGACACACGGTTAAAAGTACCACCAAATAACTTGCATTCTTGACATTAGAAAGGCTTGTAACACACCCATAAGCCTCTGATTCATTGAATCTAAAAACTTAGAAATCAAATTTGCATTCTATTGTTCAGGGATGCAAGTTTGCCAACGAATTACAGAATTCCGACATTTCCCACACACTTACAGCACCACAATGTAAGGGTGTCATTTCCGGTTTAGTTTGACACTTATCTCTCTTCAAATGATAATAGTTTAATTAGGAGAACTTAGAATAAATATCTATATATTCATAGCTATTATGTTTCAAAATATCATTTTAAATGCTTTCAAAGGAAAGGGGTATGAATTTTCGATTTTCAATACTCCAGCTCTCCTGAGGGGGTGGGGTGAGGGGTTTCACCTATATCGTTAAGCTATAAAACCTATATGGTAAGCAATATGTAAGATCCAATAGATTCCACGACTGTACCGGAGCAAAATGTAAATTTTCAGACTAGTGCTTTACCCATTCCAATTATAAAAGGGTGTCTATATCTATTCATTTCACCTGAACTTAATCTGTGAAATAGGTTATTTTCAAGCAGAAAAAAACATTTACATATGATATTGGTTCATGCAGTGTGGGGAATAGAGGAAGGTGGGCAGCTAGGATGTTCGTTACGCCCAGTCTGCGACTTCAAGTGACTGATAGGTTTTGAGATGTTTACGAAGGTCCTGTAAATGAGAAACCGTGTGTGTCGCCCCACCTGGTGGGCTGCAGGTAGGATCAAGCACCGCATGCCCAGTGGCGCCCTCCTGTGGCTGGAGGATGGGCGGATGATGGGTGGACAGGTGAGGGCACAAGTCACACCCGGTAGTCCCGCCCACGCCGCGGACCCCACTTGAAACCCCACGATCCAACCACAACACTGACTTTCCAGCAATGCACCCCAGGGCAGGGGGTCGTTAAAAGGCAGAGTGTATTACACCCTATACTCACACTGTAATAAATTTCTCAACCTGTAATCTCTATAGACAGGGGCGGGATAGGTGGTAAGTCCTCCCTGATCATGCTGTTCAGGAGGCAGTGGAAATGATCATTATTCCGTGAATTCCGAGATGGTGATCACATGCCTTAAGTGCGGGCCGACTGGGGCTGGGCTGGCAGTAATTACTGGCATCATTTAGGGCAGTATAGACAAGGTAACAATTCTCTGGTGTACTGCAATTTTGTATTTATCTCAACCCTAGTATTTTACCCCATAGACTTAATATTGGGAACTCGTACTCCACGCCCATGTAGTATTAAGAAAAACCTCGATGGGCGATGGTGACACAAACGTTAACCAATCAGTCAGTCATGGGGGTGAGAAAAGATCTGAACCACATTTGATCAGTAGCTGCTGAAAATACGCTTTGCCCCGTGAGATTACTCTGCAACGAACTTGGATATAGCTCTCGACGAAGTTTCTTCAGTAGAACACAGAATTGTTCAACCTTCTGACACTACTGGAATACATGAATTTTGATTTGTACCCATGTCGTAGCCATATCGGAGTGTGTCGGAAGCAGTGGGGGCCTGGCACGTAGAATATATATTTTCCGTTTTTCATCCCTGGAGTGAGAGCTGAAGATCAAGGCGTGGCCACTGGAAAAGGGTGATAAACACAGGGCTATTTCTAACGCTTTGATATAATGTTTGAACGTACGGAATTGTCATTGTATATATACAATTAAAGTGAACCTTGCTACTCTGTATTTTGAATAACATTACTCCATTGTCACTTACCTTTGTTCCTCTCACTTTTCTAGGTAAGAGCCTGACAGCTGTACCAGCCAACTTCACCCAAGGTTTCAGTGGTAGGTCTTGCATATTATACATGTAGATATAAAAATCAAACCATTTTATAGCGATTCTTTCCAATATGAAATTATGAGGTCGTAACTGTGAAGCGTTATACTTCAACGCTTTACCGTTATATCCTATCGAAGCGGGCCGTTATGGCCACTACAGTGATCGACTACCAATAGTTGTGTACCTATCATTTGACAAACCGTCTCTAACATGGGATCCAGTGACATAGGCAACACCCACGCAACTACATGGGAATCTGACAAGGGTGATCATTGGGTACTCGTGAGATTATTAATACTCTGATGGTCAAGAATCCAAGAACTCGCTTTAGTTCAAGTGTGTATATATGTATATTGCTGTTGATGGCTTCAGTCTTCCTGGAATATGTATGCCCTGCCCCAGCATATTTATCTAACTGCCATAGGCATACACAGCGTGAACACGTCCTATGAACCCGTCCCTAACACACAGGGTATGTACATGGCGACCCCACAAATCGTCCAAAGGCGAAGGAACAAAATGGCTATTTGAAGGTATATGATAATACAAAAACACATATACTGTGTCTATACGTGAAGAATACTAGGGGAAATTGACGATTAGATGAACCTCTTTATTCGGCATCAGTTCATCTAATCGTGAATTTTACCTCATATTTATGACGTACAGTCACAGTAACCCTGTTTCCTTATACAATATCACCCCTGGTATTTTTCCCAAATAGTCTTAACATTAGGAACTCATACTCAATGCCCATGGAGTATTTAGAAAAGAAAACTCAATGAGAGATTATGCCACAAATATTAGCTAGTTAGTCAATGTGAGGGGTGAGATAAATTCAGAAACCTATTTAAGTTTACGGTCAGAGCTCGATCCAATCTCGTTTTAATCGCTACGTAATTCATGCGGCTATTACTACGCGATTCAAACTCGATGGGATATAAGCTCGGAACGTAAACTTCCATAGGTTTCCTCTATATTATTTAGGCTGCACATATGATGCACGTTTGTATGCACGTTATGAATCACGAGCGCTGTGCTGAGAGGCGGTCATCTCATAGGGGACTGAAGGCAGTGCGGAGGTCATAGGGCGTAGTTAGCAGAAAACATGCCCTCGTTAATCATTGCAAGCGTCGATATTAGATCACACTGCATCGATGTGTGCCGATCAATTGTCCATGAACACATATCAGCCAAATACAATGAGGCATTGCAATTCCCAAGTAACGAAAATAGCTTTTGTCTGATGAAATTTGACTTTCAACATCATTAAAAGTCAAAAAGCCATTTTTACAGAGATGGCATTTTAAAACTTTTCCCTGGAAATCAGGTTTCCATATCTAGCTCAGAAAAATATTCTTTATCGTGTATAACAAAAGCAGTAAAGATTGAGCCCCATTCACGCCGATAAAACAGTGGTTTGAACCCTCCCTACGGATGCTCAGCCCAATGCCATGAACAACAACAATGTATTTTTCATGTTTTCACGGTCTCTCTGAGGCAGAAAATTCAACCTGAAAAATATCTTTTCCTTTTTTGTTCTGGTACCCAACCGACATCCCTGATTTTAAGGGTGAGTGAAAATGAAATCAGTTGGCTTTTAGGGTTTACATATTCCTTTTTAACGAATGATTATGGATTGATTTTTTATCTAATATAACTTGTCCGGATAATGACGCTCGTCTACGGCCTTGTGACTGGGAATAATGTTGTTTAATCGGGTTTGGCAAAAAGGGAGAAGGCGGGGGACAGTTTTGATCTGTTCGGTCATTCTTTATACTTTCCCCTGGACAGGAAGTCAATAACAGCTATCGGTTCTGTGCGCTTTGATTGATGACAAAGGACGAAGAATGTCATTGTGTTGGGGAAAACAAACACATCCAGAACTGTTTTTGTATTTTTTCGTTCCGCTATGGTCTACATTATGATGCTGAGGTAGGAAAAAAGCGAATCGCTAGGTGAAGAAGGTGAAAAGCTGCGCCTCGTAAACTCGATTTACATCCAGAACTGTTACTCGTGATGAATTCAGTCTAATAATGTCCTGGGAACGGAGACTAGGGAGGACTTGGAGAGTAACTTTAAAATTTAATAACTAAAAAGCAGGGATGCAATTTTTCAGAAGAAATACGGAATTCCAAATATTTCTTACATACCGACGGCATCTGTTTATTTCACATTTATTTATCTTCAAATAATAAAAGTAACAAATCAAGAGAATGCACAATCAGCGGAAATTATGATAAATCTAATAACTTTTGATTGTACTTATATATCGAATCATAGCCGTTAGTAACGTTATAAATACTTTTTTTATGGTTTCACATTTCGGGTTATTGCGTCTGTCTCGAATTTCATCCCTGAAAAATGGGGAGCAATAGATATTATCAACGTGGTGAAGGTGGAATGAAATCCACACTAAATTAGCTAGTGTGCTGCATTCTCATATGAAGTTGGCACGACAACCCGAGAAAATAGTGATGATTATCTTACGTAATGAGTCTATAATTAGATCGCATGTTTCTCTACTAATACACGATTATCACTCCACGTCACGAGCAGCCCCTGGAAAAAGGACGAGAACCCACCTAAAGGTAATGGTCTAACACCCACCCAAGTTTGTCCGACATGTGCGTTACCATGGCAACAAATCTGAGCATAACATGCTCTGCCATGTATCCCTTAATCAAACATGCGCCGCCGCTCGCTGTGCATAAATTTTGTACAACGCAGACGACTTTTCTCTTTTAAGCGGGAAAAGTTGTTTGTGCGCCAGTGGCGCCGTCCTGCGGGTAACCGGGTGAAGTTGGCGTCACGTGATGTGCCAGGGGTAATTTGATTGGTGTATTTCGTTTGGCAGGAAGCTCCGCAGACTTGACATTTTGACCCGGAACATCATCAGTCAGAGTTATATAACCATTTGCGCTTGCGCGGACCTTTTGTGATCGCCACAAAGCCAATGTTAAAGCTTCTAAAGGATTATTGGATGTTGCCTGGCGGGGTACAGCTGACCAACCACAGCACTTCATTTAGCTCCGGAGAAATTGGATTCGGAGGAACAGCAATCACACCCCCGCAGTAGTTCATGTAGGGTGGTCAGCGTCAGACCGTATATAAGTCCTCGGTCAGACAAATAAGTTGCCGGCGATGTCTTAGGTTCAGCGATCAGTGGCACCACCTATGTTTAAGATTTTCCCTCGATTTTAGTAGGTTCCAGGCAGGGAAACATCCACTTGCGTCTATAGGGCAAATAGCGGTGTTCCCTGGGTGCCGCCACCCCCCCCCCCCCCCAAGTAAGTGTGAGTGAGTGATAATAGGGAACCATGGTAAAACTGTGAAAGCCAGATGAATTTTATAAGAACGAAGAGCCAGAAAACCAGCCCTCACCCCTGAATTTGGGTGCCATCCGCATATACTAATGTCCGACACCTGGTGACTCCTTTATGAACTACCAATAGCTATGTCTCCTAAATTGGGGCCTAAGGTTCACCAATGGTGTGCTTGGAAACTTTGCAACAGCTGGGAAGTCACGTGGTAATGGACTGTTTGTTCCTATAGTAACCACTGTCTTCATCCGATATTTTGGATCCTCCATCATACAGGGACGCAAGTCTCCCGACAAATGAGGAATTTCCAAATTTTCTAGGCTTGCATCCTGTTGGGTTTGAACTGACCATTGCTTCATACACTAAGGAGTACTGTATTTTGGTGTTATAAATTAGTGCAGGAAAGACTCGCGTACATTCCAAGCACATGGTACGAAGCAGCCTACATTGCATGAGCTATATAGTATGATGTGAATCTTAAGGAACCCAATTGAAAGTAACCCTGAAAAAGCAATAGAAATAAGAACCTTTTGTATATTGTATCATGGCCATTCCCTCCAAGAATAATACTACAAATGCCGGATTAAGTTAAGTTGAAATGGATGCAAGTTTGCTGAGATTTTAATGAAAATAAGATGAAACATGAAAATTCAACATTTACAACACAATGGCAGCTACCTGCCTATACATCTCTATCAAATGCTCAACAGTAGTTAGGCCATACCTGTGATAGGCATGGAGTGCTTCACTCCAAAAGAAATTATTGTTAGAACCCAGTCCACACTAAATGATGTAGGTGATATTATAGACAGTGAAAATGTCTCAATAAATCTTTTATACTAAAGCTAACAGTTTAATAAAGACAACTTAGAATATATATACACATTCATTCATGACCAAAGTAATGTTACAAATGTTTCCTTTTTGAACAGTTTTTAAATTTCCGACTTTTGGTTGATCCCGACCCTCATTCATGAATGATTGGTTTCCGATTTTTGTCCTCTCGTCCGACTTTCATGTCTGATCATCGTTTGTGTACCGGGACTAGCGTGGGACTGGACGTAAGAGAAGCGGGGGTGCCTCTGAGATACCTCCCGCGAATAGTAAAGATGTATGTCATAATCTACAGCAGCATGTCAGCACTGAAGGGTTGAGGGAGCGGCGGAGATAAGGATAATGGTATACAGCTTTAGGGCACCACGTGACTGCGATAATGTGATAGTATATCGGGTAATTTATGAGGGAAAATATCGGTTACTACATATTTGTGCTGTAAATACTACTTGTCTCAGCCATTCAATACGGTGGGGAGAACGTGGGACCCGATTAAATGGGAAATTAAAACCCGTAAACTTTCTGCGATAAGATTTATCTTTTTTTTACTTCTATATTAGTGCCAGTGAAAAGTCTAGCCATAGTCAATTTTCTCTATCTAAATAGCTTGCCCATGGTCATTGATACTCAAAATATTTTAACCAAGCTAATACTATATGAATGCTATAAGGAAATTTGGGGAAAGCAGCTTTAGTTTGAACACTATCTACCTGTTTGACTGACCACGTAGATGTGAAAATGATCACATTGAAAAATAACCATGTGTATAGTGTGTTTACCTGATGCGTATCTAGAAGGTAAACGTTCACACCTGTAATTACCGAGTTACTGGTTGACAATAGGGCCACGGTAAACGGCCATCTCTAACCACCCACGTATAGGGCAAAGTGTTGCTAAAATCATATTTACGTCTTTAAGCTGTTACCAAGGGTGTAAATAAAAGTTGTATGGCATTGGACAGAGACATAAATCTTGTTGGTTTGGAGTGAGATAGCAATCTGTGCAGGTGTGAAGTGGACACTTCTCACCTCCTCCCCACCTTTCTGCGCACCCCTCCATCCTCCCACATACTCGCAGTGTTGTAGCGCGTGGAAGCCACGCTGTAATCCGGGGGCATCCACAGGTCAGCCGCCCTCTGCCCACTGCCTAAAAATACCCCCTCCTCCTCCTCTAACACCCCTCGCCTCCAAACCCCGCCCCCTGGCCCTGCTCCTCTCAGCCCCTCTCCTGCCTCACGTCCCAACTTCCTCCGCGTCTTCTGCGTCGTTAGACCACGGGCGTGTGGACTGGGATTCCACAAGCTTGTTGTTGTCAAGAGCACAGTATCTGAGAAGTACAATCAATGACATATGATGTTATGGATTAAGCAGGCATGACATGTATATTATTATATACCTATGCACAAACTCAGTGTAAATACATACTGCTCCTCGGGGTACAGTATTAATATTATACAACCAAGGCACTCTGTCCTGCTTAGTACGCATCGTCTTTGAGATTGACATACGGAGTGCTTTGAACTACATACAGAGTGCTTTGAACTACATACAGAGTGCTTTGAAAAATAACGCAATCTCATTGGTCGAGAGGGCGAATCACTCGACTGGGCGGAAAATAAAAAAATGACGGACGTCCTCGAATCGCGAGTTTGACAATGTGTCATAGCTGTACCGGAATGAGTAGACATGCCTACTGACTAGATATCTAGGTATCTAATGTTGGACATTCACATGACATTCACACGATACAGCTAAGATATATGAAATCAATCGATATTGACAAGCACTGACAGTCCACTCCGAGACTCTGTGTTGCCAACGTCAAATTACGTTGGTAACCCTAGTTCCAGTGTCGGGACACTGCACAGATTTATTTTGTATATCTAAACTGTATCTAACTGTATATCTAAGCTATCAAAACTGGATCACATGATTGTCTCACGTTAGAAACTTCGATATTTGGTCATTAAACACTTTTTAGACAAGTTCATGTTGATAATCTTCTCCGACATTGGCTTCCGACCATGAACGACTTTTGCAGGTTAGGAACAAGCGAGTCCCATATTGTATTATAGCAGTTTTAAGAAGTACCAGCGAAGTCACTTCTGGAACGTACACACACATTGTAAAACAAGGGATCACAGCGAAATTAAATGTCACTCTCCGAATCGTAGTCTCTGCTAATCAGTAAGCGTGTGTATAACAGAGAATCTGTTCGGAGAGTGAGCAAGGAAATTGCCATAGTAACCGATCCAGCATGTATCACAATGTACACAACGTCTTTGGCTTCATTGCTTGTTGAGTGAGTGGTAGTCTACAGGGGATTAAGGTAAATTCTGATGGTTTTAAGACATTTGAAGGCATATAATAATAGAATTACGACGTTGGTGCTCGTGTATGGGAGCTGTATGCCTCGGTTTGGCAGACGGCCGTACTCACCACGGCCTACGGCCTTGGTGAGTACGGCCGTCTGCCAAACCTCGGCGTACAGCTCCCATACACGAGCACCAACATAGTAATTCTATATTACATGTATATGTTGAGCCTCATTCACGCCTATGAAACATTGGTTTGAGCACACACCCCTCTGCCCCTATACCATGCCTATCATTGATAGGTTTTCGATGTGTCTCTGAGGCATTAAATTCCACATGAAAAAATACTTCCCCACTTTTCTTGATTTTTAGACAACTGATCTCAGATGTAGACAGATTAATATGGGAGGGACGGACGCAAAGAATGGATGGGTGCCTGGAAAGGAGATATTGGGAGGGGGGGGGGGGGGTATAAAAAGATCCTCTCGTATCGTGTGGTTCATAAAGAGTATAGATATAAACGCAATACCGCAATACAATACAGAAAGATATCTAACGTTTCATTATTCGGTAGGGGAGGTGGGGGGGAGGGGGCAACCATGGGTGAAGGCTTTGCTTGATATCACTTTACATGATATGATGCTAATTAAAATTGCTAACTAAAATTGATGATAATATTTCATAAGATATGCGAGCACTCTAAACCTGGTGATACTACGCATATCGACGAAGTACTTTCTTATTAGAATCATCGTTGCTGTTCATCGGTGGCGGGTGTGAACTAACCATATACATGTATATATATATATATATATGTATATATGTATTATTTGAAATTGTTGTCCTTGTGTAAAGCAAAGAGAAATTATTTGGGCCTAATTCATGCTCCTAAGGGGTGGTTTGAACATTCGCATAAACCCTCAGTCCCATGTCGTGGCTGAAAATAACTTGTTATCCATGTTTCCGCGGTATCCCCGAGAAAACAAATTCCACACGAAAAAGATTTCTTCCTTTTGTTTCTGTCTCCAACCGACATCCCTTCTTGAATGTATGCGATGTAGCAATCTAACACACTCTGCACGATGGGGCCAGGTATCTCAGGTAGTCACAACAAGATTGGACGTGGTAATGGTGGGGGTTTGGGGGGGGGGGGGGGGTGACAGGTAAGATCGGGATGACGATGTGGGGGGGGGGGGGTGCAGTGTCTCAGCGATTCACCATCGTAAGCTTTATTTGTGTTTACCGTGCTTGCCGCTAGACCGCGCGGTGGTAGGGCGCTGCTGCTCCGCGCCGTCGTCCGCTCCGGGTCAGGGCGTATGTGGGTCACCAGGTCCCGGGTCACTCAGGGGTCACCCAGAAGGCACTGGGTCACAGAGACGCCGCTCGCGCTCGTCCCGGCGCTACTCAGCGTTCCGACGATCCGCGCGACGCCTAGTGGGCTGCCACAGCACTACCGCCAGAGCCCGGAGACCGTGGTTTACGTGAGATGTAAGAGAGGGCGCCACCGGATTTAGTGTCCGCAGTGAAATCTTTCTGTAGGAGAGTGTGGAGGGAAATAGTGAGTGAGGCACGCTGCACTTAAAAAAGAAAAACTAATAAGTGAAAGGATAGGGTGCAAACATGATCCAATGGTTAGGGAGAATTTTTTTCATATGATCCCCACATGGACCTCGATAGGCGAAAGCAGTTTTGAAACGATTCGAGCTGAACTTTAAAAAGAAAACGTAGGATAGGGATAGGGTCCTCACATGGACCACGTTAGGCGAAATCCGTATTGAGACGTTATAGTGCGTCGTGGTCATTTCTAGCAATCGGATAGCACCACGATATACCGTGTCAGAGTCTAGAAGGCCCAAACTGGGTTATACCAAAAATTAAAAAAAACTCTTTTTTTGTACATACAACTGTAATGATGGGAAATGAAGTGCATTCCACGGACTTGTATACATGCAGTTATGGGGACCCTTTTAGGACAGGAAAGGGTACTATTGATACTCCCAGTAATATACATGTAGAGTCATAATTATGTAATTGTTGTTGATGTTAATTTTCCACCTGTAGATACAGGGTATCACAGACTTTGATAAATCTTCATTTTATTCATGAATACGGGGCCGGTATCTGAAGCGGTCAAATCCGGAACCTTTGACCCACGAACGTCGTTCATTACCCATAATGAGATCAACGATTCACTTTGATTTTGATTGGGAGTATGTATGTCAGACATTAAGTACATATGACAGTCAAAATAGTTGGGTTTCCTATTTAGTTCACACTGGAGCCAATTTATCACACTGCAAACCCATAATCCTGCTTTGATCTGAATGTCATTTGGAACCACTCATTATCGCCCAATTAGACTGTCGTCTGCCCGCAGGAATGGCGAGAATGCGGCGCAGAATTATGGGATGCAGTCCTGTCCAGTGGGTTTTCTTCAAGCAGGGATGCAAGTCCTTCGACAAATATCTGATGATAGATTTCCGAATTTTCTAGGTACGCCGGGTGTGATCAGTAAACTGCCAGTGTCGCCGGGATGTTACAATTTGATGTCATATTTGAACTAGCGACATCGTCGATTTGTCTTTGGCTACCACAGAATGTACTCCAGTCTAACGATTCCTATCTGCCGTCGAGCCCTCTAGCGGGTGAACGGGAAACCATCGTAAACTCGTGGTTATCCTTTTATATGACACGGGTGCTTGAGCTGATCATCGGCCATCAGAACTACTGGGATTGACACCAGCGGAAGGCTGTGGTCTCATTGCGTTATCTCGAGACTAGCAGATAAAAAATACTACATTACTAAAATTTGATTTCCGCATGGCTCGAAATGAATCATAAGAGAAAAGGTATTTCTACCTATAGATCAAGAAAAAAGAAGGAAGAGATTCTAGGTTTTCCCTCAACGAGATTCTCATTCTCGTGGGCCTTCAGTCTCCAGGCCTATTAAAGTCTAGTTCACTCTATCTCTATGTGCGGGGGAATCTCCAAGCGGATCCTACCAGAATCGTAGTAATTTAGATATACGGTAGAACCCCGCCTAACGGACACCCCGCGTAAGCGGACACCCCGTGTTAGCGGACACCTATGCTCGGTACGGATTCCTCTATTAGATGTTTATTTAACCCTGTGTAAGCGGACACCCCGTGTAAGCGGACACTTTGGCCCGGAACGGAGGGTGTCCGCTTACACGGGGTTCTACTGTGTAGTAGGTAATCAGCTACTGCTTCATATGCCAAAGAGTATTGTGGTGTTACAAATCAGTGCAGTAAAGACTTGTATACATTCCATGCACATGGCACCATCAGCTTACATAGCATGAGCTATAGTATGATGTGAATCTTAAGGAACCCAATTGAAAGTAACCCTGAAAAAGCAATAGAAATAAGAACCTTTTGTATATTGATTCATGGCCATTCCCTCCAAGAATAATACTACAAATGCCGGATTAAGTTAAGTTGAAATGGATGCAAGTTTGCTGAGATTTTAATGAAAATAAGATGAAACATGAAAATTCAACATTTACAACACAATGGCAGCTACCTGCCTATACATCTCTATCAAATGCTCAACAGTAGTTAGGCCATACCTGTGATAGGCATGGAGTGCTTCACTCCAAAAGAAATTATTGTTAGAACCCAGTCCACACTAAATGATGAAGGTGATATTATAGACAGTGAAAATGTCTCAATATCTCAAAAATCAAGAGAAATTGTAACCTATATTGGTGCAGGGTCATTCTCTTCAAGAATAATGCCACACATGCTTCATTTTATAAAAGTTTTAAATTTGTGGACCCACTGTTCTGACTTTCAGCTCTGTCCAAGCTGTGGTATTGTGACATGCTCCAAGCAGTGGCTCCGTATTTTGCAGGGATTGTAGATACAGATATAGATGTAGATACAGATATTATACCCGATTGGAGACATGGGGTGGGGTATGGATTGGAGTGGGAGAGACGGGTGGTTATTATGCGTTGGAGTTGGATAGATGACTGGTATTTGAGCATTGGAGTGCGAGAGGTTATTAGTACAGAATTTGTATTATGCGCTACTGGGCGTTGAACTGATATGTTAGTAGGGATTCTGAGTGTCTCTATGAGAGATTGAGGAAGGTAGTAAAGTCTTTTGATGGCATCACAGCAAATTTTTATCGTGCTGTGAAGAGGCACCTTCCCTATTTGAGTGTATACAACGCAGCTGCGCATCTACCATTTGCACGACCTCACTGACCGTTAAAATTCTGCGCTTTTTCGTCTACGACGGAAATCTATCTGCTACTTATTAAAGGGGTATCGAGATAGCTAGGAGCCAGATAACTAGATGAAATAGAATCGTAGTATCACCATTGCTAATCTATCTGACCAGGCTGGTGAAATATCTTGATAATTGACTGAAATAACTTCTACTAATAAGAACCATACCTACTCTTGGTCCCTACTACAAGTCAAGCCCTTACTACGAAGTAACAGTGTGGGGATGAACAGTATAGTAGCCATGGATCGGAGAACATTAGAGAAGATTGATATTAGCGAGGCAATGAAACGGTCAATAGATAAGTGTCTGGAAGAACGTCTTCAGTGTAATACATAAGATATACCTAGAGGGTTCATATCACTGGTGGATAACCCAAATCACATTCAGTATGGTATTAATAGACAATAATCGATGGTTTATGGACAGGCAGCTGTAAACCACTAGGTAGTAATACACCATCATCAGCTGGTGTATTACGACGTTAACCTCGAGTGGTTTACAGAGCCACCTGCCCACAAAAACATGGTTTGTTGTAACATTTTCCATCTTCTCGAGTAAATTTAACACAGAATTGTAACTTTAAAGGGATTATCTATAAGGACTATTTCTTTGCTCTACAATCAGAGGAATTATTTTACCATAATCAATGGCTTTGAGACTATACAATGGATTTGACATTCATATACCATGGTTATGGTATTTGACAGTTTTTAAACAATGGGTATTTGTTCACTGAGTGCCAAACATTTTCAATGAGGATTGTATAAGATGAAAAAAAGATATCAAGGTCCATGAATGTGGACCTGAGCAGTGTTGCTGTGTGATGACGTCAAGAAGCTAAAGAATTCCATGTCTAAGAGTGTTATCCGGTGTAATTGTCTCAGTCTTGTCTAAGTAATTAGGTTGCTCTGTTACATATGTAGAGGCAATTGCTGTCACCAAGGCGGCTCTACGCAAAATTGGCTTAGTCACGGAAATCATTGGCGTTTATAAATTGACTTACAAATTGTTATTCAGAAATGGAAGTTTTCCTATTTTCCAAGCGTATCCTAGTTTTCATTTCCTTTTTATGAAATTCTTTTTTCTTATGTAAAACAACCAAAACGACCAAAACATCAAGGAACAGAAATTCAGCCACCCACTTATCTTTACATATCCGGGAATAATTAAAAATGTCATTTTCCTCATCGTCTGAACAAGGCGGATAGTATTATTTATAGTTCGTCGCACTGTGACGAACGGAATCCATACAGCTGGCCAGTAACTGTGGAACATTCGCGAACAGGTATAATAATTATTCATTTTCTATGTCGAATATACATAGCGCAAAATATACAGTTCAGTGAAACGGTATTTGTTTCACTTTATTCTTATGGGGAATCTTCATATTAACTGCAAGTATGTGAAGAAAATATTGCCATGACATTACCGAGTAACGTTGTTGCAAATTAGCAAAATATTATAATCTTTATATTTCCTTGACGAAGTACAAGTTAAGATGAAAAAATTAGCGAATAGCTGTAACTGCACAACTAACCAAGCTAGGTTCAACTTATATATTTTGATTAAGCTCAAAATATCTCTCCTCAATGTCTCAGATACATTTATGTTCCGCTTCAATTCCTTTTTAGCACTAATATTTAAACTTGAGGTAACTCATCGTTCTGCCGCTTCCCATATATCCCCATTAAAAATTCATTATTGAAACCCGTCATTCATTAATTATCTCTATCTTAATCAAGCCACTTTACCGGACATATATATCTTATTTTCTTAGATGGAACGAGACATCAATGATTTTATAACCACGTTGATTCAAACCTAACTGAAGAATAAACATTTTATGCGAAAAGAAAACATGATAGTATATCCTGGTGTAATTGCACGGCAAGTTGAAAGTTAACCGTCGAAAACGTAATGTGCTAATGTATGTAATACTAAAGTGGGTACGCGTATGGCGCGGGGTAGTTGGGGGCGGGAGGCGGGGGGGGGGGGGGGGGTTGGGTTGAAGCGGATGCGGGGAGCCCGAGGTGAGTCGAGTGTGAAAGCATTTAGATTATTGGGACCAGGCGAGCTTTCGTGCCGCTTTTTCTGTTAAACCTCGATCACGCCATGTTGGTTTCCATGCCAACGGCTACCGGGGCCCTTCGCGCACTAAATGACCCCCCGGTTAGCCGAGCTCCCCTCCCGCCCACCCTCCTGCTTCCAGTGAAGAGAAACATTACGTTTTTTTATCCACACGCAGCCACCATGCGCTCATTTCCTAATGTCCGATAGTTTTATTTTTACGAGGGGTTCGTGCCCTTGCGGATCCCACGTCAATTTAACCGCTTAACTGTTAAAACCAACTCTTTGGGTTTTATCATAAAGAAACCTTCACGCAAGTGTAACTGACTATAGTGAAAAGAATAATGACGAGGTGGGGGAGGGGGGTCTTGTTCCACCTAAAGGAGAAAGTTTGCCGGAGTCCTTTTTTCATTTGTCCTTAATGTATGTTTCAGGGAATTGATACCGTTTTGTAAGTAATGTAGACTCAGTTCAGATCACAGTGTTGCCGTGGGGCAAAAGTACAGGCTTAAAATAGAACAATTCTGTCACCGCATCAAGTACGGTTAAATTCTATTAAAAGAAGGGTGTAGGGGGAATCAGGACTTGATGTATACGAAAGCATTATCATCGTCAGGTCTGTCCACTTCAGTATATAATGTATCTGCTTTTATAATGGTTATATATAACACCAGGAATACCAGTAACACCAGCAATAAAGCTTGTAATGGGAACGTGGTCTTGGACTTGGTCTTGAATTACTGTCGCACCATCTCAGATAGTAACAATATCATGATATCCAAATATGGCGCTATGATAAACACTTGTTGGATTTAGAGAACTAGTACTTACTGAGGAATCAGCATCAATTTGATAAATATTTCACATGACACAGCCAATGAAATATGAGTAATATATGGAGTGATATACAGTGACTGAATAGAATCCAAATTTCTGACCAAAATAACAAGGAACAGGCACTCTCACTATGTCTCCGTATTATATAACTAGAAATCGTTTAAAACGCCAGCGTGCTACTCAATTTTTCTATTGTCTCAACAAGTCACGTGGTATCCTTTCGTTTCTCAGTGACGAACGGGATCTGTACTTCTGGTCGGTAAAGGTGAGACAGTCTCAGATACGTACACTTGTATGATAAAACAACTCGTCCCCATGGTCAATCATAAATAGGTTATTATAACAAATACTGCATCTCTCATTTATTTAACACACATGGGACGTATATATGTGACACCAATAGAAGTGAACATGCCAAAGAACTGAGCAGATGTGGTTGTGAAGTATGAGGAGGCAGGAGCCCAGATGAATCACACCGAACCACAAGTGATTACTAATTCTACATGTGTTTAGTGCACAGTGGGCCCTGACAACCAGGACCCACAGACCCACTTGTAGGAGGAGTCCCCAGCTGCTGCACTGACCCTGTCCGTTTTGTAACATTCCGGGAAAAGCCAGAAACAAGGACGGAGCCTAGCAAGCAGCAGTGTCAGCACCACACACCCTCCACTCCCCGCCATGCGCGTCCGCGTTACATACAGCGGGGTTGGCGCAGATTGGGGCGCCCCCCGGTGGTGCCTGGGTTGAACTGGGTGCGCTGATTATGACGCGTAATGGACCGTTGACGTGCTCGTAGCGTGGTAAGCGTAACGGTGACCGCAACGTCGGGCTCCTTGTCCTAGGTGTTTTGCGATACGGGTGCAGTTTCCTGGTTCTGTAGCAGCTAGAACCTATTAGTACCAGGGATGCATGTTCGCAGACGATATTTCCTACACCGGAAGTATCCTCTCAATGTTATAGTGTCATTTCCTGCTTAGTTTCACATTTGCATTTCTAATTTCAGTTCAAATACTGAAAGTGTAATCAAAATTTTTTTTAATTTATAATATGTAGCGGACCACTGGTCACTGAAAGTGTGTGACCACTTTTCGTGAAGCGGCAGTCAACCAGTGGCTGAGACAATAGTCGCTACCCCATGCTAACGCCTCAGCACGGGTGGGTTCAGATCAAGTCCTTAGAAAGGTAGGGAGATGCAGGATCTACAACCAACGCTTAATTACTAAGACAAGACCAGACTACGGACTATTTAGATACAAGTACTTTATTGTATCTTCAAGTTACAGTCTGTTGGTACTGCGGGGCACCAACTAGCACGGGAAAAGATTCGGGTCTCTTCCACTTGAAAGATCCCAAAGAAACCTTACCAACTTTGAGGCTCCAGGCGTTCACTCAACTGAGAGAAGACCTGTCGACCCGCTGCGGACTCAGTCCTTATATACTGACTGAGTTACGTAATGTGGGCGCCCCCGTAGTATTTGCATACACGGGTCCGCCTGCCTTACTGCACAGCAGGGATCGGCACTCACACAATCTAGCGTAAAGTGAAAACAACGCTGCTCGACTACCCTGACCCCTTAATATATATATATATATCAATTCATCGCCATTCTGTTCTAATATGATGTTATAGAATGCTTCTCTATTTTCAAGATAATAACGAAAAGTAAATCATCACCACATATCAGACAAATAGATATTTAGGTCCGTGGTGATGATAATGAAAGCGTTTGATGGCTGTTCATTAGCACTAGACCTATAGTTCATTATTATGATTCCCACTGACATACCCTACGCACAACCCATACTGTAACATGGTTTTCTGTCTTGTTTGAGTAGACATGTTCCTATTTATCTGTATAGCTTAAATGCGAACGGCAAATACCGAGAAGATAACGAGCTCTGAGATTAAATTGTATCTGAGTATGTGTTACATTCTTTCAATGTCAACACCATCTGCAGTGTCATTTTCCTAATAATATGAACCTAATTAAGCGAGCTTAGATTGATTTAATCACATAACATGTCGGTCATTCGTTACTTATGAGTTATTGGAAAGTCCCACAGAGAGTGATAGCAAGAATACAAGTAGACCAGGGAATTCTGAATGATTTATATCTATATATTATGATAGATATCGAGATATTACAAATGGTTATTTGCTGCATGTACGTGGAGTAATTCTTGTTCTGATATGGATTAGGGTTTATCTCACCCCAGGTATTTTCCTCCACATAAACTTAACATTGGGAACTCGTACTCAACGCCCATGCAGTATTGTAAGAAAATACTCAATCGGTTATGAAGTCACTAACATTAGCCAACCAGTCAGTGATAGGGGTAAGATCAAATCTGAACCACACTCGATCCATAGCCACTGAAAATATCTCATTCATCTTGGTTTGCCGCATAATCTCCTTCTGAGCTTCGTGAGATTATTGCGCAATGAAAACTCGTTCCTTATTTTCAGCAGCTACAGATCACGACGCCGTTCCTTCATAGTATCACATACCATGGTGTTGGCGCAGTTTACCTGCGTATGAAGATTTGTAGATTTGCTCAAGTCGTTGATTATGGACATTATTTTATCAAGAAATAAAACTACTTTGCAAAGTGTGGACTTCCTGTATCTCGGCATGGAGGGGTGAGGTAGGTGGATGGGAAGGCATAGGAAATAGGGTCTGAAGCCAGTCTGATAGACAAGAACAGCCACTCTCCGAAGGCTGTGACCCATGCATGCGATCTTTCATTCTGTATTAATTGGGTACACCGATCAAGCAGGCCAATTATAGATCCAGATCTATTTAAAGCGGTGCCCTCTCTCTCTATCATTTATGACATTATGTTCTGATCCGGCAACCAGTAGGCAAACCTTAACTCTTTGAAAGAGCCAGTAAACAGGGCAAAGTTATTCCCAGGAAGATCTTAAAGAAAATATGGTCACTAAGTCGGTAATGGGCTAGGCCTATTAGGTAAATGATGGGACTGCTACAAGACTTACTGTACCCTTGATCAGGGTTATTCTAAGTAACATACAATGCAATCAAAACGGTTCATCTGAATATATACTCTGTAGGTTTCCTATGGCAAAAACCTCTTTTAATTCCCAACTATACATGAGTTTCATTCCATCGCACAGTGATTGCTTTGCCTTATTTTCTGCTTTGAAGCGATGGTAATTTGAAAAGGCTTCACACGATAATGATAATTCATAACACATAATGAAGGGCCAAATGGTTTCTAAACTTTGAGTCTAAATAATGATTCTTGATTAGAATAAATCAACTGAAAGACTTGAGGCAAGATGATTGTACCCAAGTCTGAGACAAGGTTAATCCGAAAATTTCATGACGTAGTGTAGTGTTAGTACCCATGTCACTGTCCTATATACTCCCAAGGTCAGTTCCGCATGGAGATATTGTTCAGCTCTCTCCCAGTCAGTCGCTACCACCACTCTCTTCACTAGACTGACCTAAGTCCCTGTGTCCTACCTCTTCGCCTTTGATTTCCTCTCTTCAGCCACCTCCTTTCCTATCCCTCTAATTACACTCCACCTCAGCCACTTTCCACTTGATTCATATTAGAGTCAAGTATTCCTAATTCATGGAATCATTTAATAAATGTTCATAATCAAATAATAGAGCAAGTCTCAGTCACTTTCACTTGATTCCTGGGAGAGTCATAGGAAGCTTCCATACTGAAATATAGGCCTGCTTTGTCTTAATTTTATCAAATTATTTATGAATGCCATAATCAAAGACTTCAGCAAGTCTATCTCTCTCCAACCCTGGGAGTATGTAATGATATTTATGCGTCGTATCTCGCAAGGATTCTGGTTGGTGTTTGCATGAAATTATCAGTTATTCAGCCCATCTGCTGCTTGTAGCTAGTGGACAAATACAGACCCAGCAAGGTTTCTGAGCAATGGCGTGCTTACGCGGGGAAATATGGTAATCATATTGTGAATTCCGGTAAGGACGCTCTTGAGTCGTTTGGCAAGGTCACCTCCTTTCTACTCCCTCAGTCTCCAAACCCGGACATTGATATGACCAACTTTCTGATGCTCTGGTTTGAAAAAAGAGTAAATAAATAAGGATACGACATCTGTTATACAAACAGCTCATCGTCGGCCATTATAAACCGCTCTTGCCAATCCGTATCTTCCTGACTTTCTTTAGCATTGTCTGACAAGCAAAGTACATTTGCTTGATTCTCGAAGGATACTTTATGAAAAATATATTGTTTTTCAACTCTTTCAAAAATAAGTTCATGGACCTATAGTTTTTAATATTTGACATATAGCATTACACATTTACTAATAGATTTCAATATAATCTATTATGATATCAATTTCTTAATTAAAAAGGACCATGGTGATCCCACTTTTTGAATTAGATATGTGTTCTTCAATAAACCTATGGATCATATTCAATTTCTAAGGAAATGACAGGGGTTTTAATTTTCAAGGTAAATTGTCTGGTATGCCTTGAAGTCCATAAGACATGCTACACTATGCCCGACTGTCACCGAGCTGATGGTTGGAATGAATCGGCAACATCACTGTCAATATTCTGATAGTTCTCTTCTAGAAAAAAATGACAATTCATCCGGATCATCGATTCAGTGAAAATCAGGGATATATTTCAATGTCTTATAGGCTTTTGTTGGCCTTTACTTGATTTAACAAGGAGCAGGTAGAGTTTCCGTCAAGGGCGGATTATAAGAACAGGGTTCATAAGTTGTAGTTATTTCTAACTTACCACAATACTATATGTGACACCTGGGGTGGTTTTAAATTGTGTAGTGAAGGCTGCCTGCCCTGTGGTGTACATCGATGCTAGAAGGACCCTCCCCGCCATACATTTAAGTTCTCAAGAAGTTCCATTAAACCTCCGCTCTATAAAGACTCAAAATGACGTCCTCAGAAATGGTAGTTTTCCTATATTTCGAGGAAATCCTTGTTTTCATTTTCAGTCTATTGAATAAATTTTCTTGTTTAAAACAAAGAATAAATTGGTCCCTATGCACACTAAATGAAAAGTAGCTCAAACCTCACCACACACATCCAGCCCCATTCCATGGCTATTAATTAACGATGCGTTTCCATGGTTGTTTTTTTCAGTCTCTCTGAGGTAGGGAATTCCACGTGAAAGATATTTCCCATTTCATTCCTGACCCCAACTGATATCTCTTCGTACCCAACGACAGCAAGCCTGCGCTTAAAAAATGCAACCGGTTCTCGTGTTTATTACCATTAAAAATCTCTCAAATAAAAGGCCAAAAGACGCTAACATCCCACCACCACGAACAGGGATACGTTTTTAGACGATGTCCGGGACTTTTCCAGCGTTTGTATGGACATGGACGTGCGTGAACTCTCCAAACACATTCTGCAAATACTCAAGACCCTACAATGCCTGTTGACCTCCAGGTCTGTTTGGAAAGGGAAGAACGGCGTGCATGCGACATGATGGGAAAAGTGGTTTGTAAATCGATGGGAAAGGGTTAAGAAGTAGACTGGCTCGAAGCGAAGTGGTTAAGGACACCTGACAGCTGTTGACATACTGCGGTGTGACGGGGCCCAGGGGGTTAATTTTGTTGGTATTTGGCGGGTTTTGAAGGTTTTCAGGTCTCCTTGTTGGGTTCTCATCTCATTAGGGTTCGCAGTACTGAGAGAGGGGAAAAAACACCATCTGATCTTAACGTCAGTCATTAAACATTGCCACTAGAAATTGTAAGGGGGTTAACAAAAAACGCGGCTCTTACGGTATAAAAAAGGTCCATGAAACATTTGAAAATTGTCCGCTCCGTTGAAAATAATCATACAGAAGTGGTTCAGGAAACGAAATATCCACTGAATAGGAAATAATCATATAGAAAACGTCCAGAAAACATCTGAAAAATATCTTCTCATTAGGAAATAATCATGCCAAAGTAATGGTGATATGAATACGGATAATACGATAGATAGCGAAAGTGATGTGTGGTTAAAACATCAAGGTGTGGACTATCATACCTGTGAGACGGAAATACGGGAACATACCCTGTGAAGTAAAAGGGTTACCAAGAATCAGGTCCAGGGCTTTGCTGCGTGAGACTAGGCTTTACCTGTCAGCTTCGTGCCGGTAATTATAGGCTAAGTGGCGGACGGGCGCCGCACGCCATTCCCTGTGTGTTTACCTGATCTTTTCTGCATATTTGGCTGGACACGACCCAAGTCTTTAGCATTGTCTGCTTCTACGTGTGCGTGGCTAAGGGTTTTAATCCGATACTTGAAAAGATATTATATCTTTTCAAGAAAAGAAAAAAAATTGGACTGAGGTGCTCTTGGAATCAAATAAATGGCAAGGATAAAATGGTCCTATAACATAGACGAAAATAAGGGAAAAGAACGTAGTGCCACCAGCAGTGCTATCCGCAGGGGTGCTCAAGTTAGTTTCCATGGAGATTCAAGGGATTCGACAGACGGAATTGCAACCAATAACCAGGTATGATGGGCAGGTAATTCTACCTTTCTCCTTCTTTGCACATGGACAATGAAGCATTATGTTTAATGCCCAGATATATGTTGCAACAAAGATGCAATATGTTTTTGAGCATTGGACATCTAATGCTTCATTGTCAGGTAACAAAAAAATACAGGGGAATATTCTTATAAGATACAAAATATATTGTAGTGACTTCCACAGTACTGATAAAAAGAGCTTCTTGAATTCCTAAGGGGTTTCAAGATATTGGAACAGATTTAAACACAAATTGAAGCCTCGATTTTCTAGGGAAACTACCTTATCCAAGCGATGCGGAAAACTAGAAAAGTTCTGAAAGCATATTTAAGTCTTGGAATTGAAAATATAAACCGATCGGACATAAAGCCTCTACCTAAACTATTACAATTTTCATAAAGGTGAGTGGCATACAATCGAATAGATTAATAACGGACAAGTACGGGGCGACATTTTTAGGCGAATTCTTCAAAAGGGGCGAGTTCTCCTATAGATGTGCGGGGCGACTTCGTTTCAAACCGAATTCTCCAGTAATCTTTCCAATTACATTGGCTGATGACTGAATCTATTCCAATATACGGGGGTGGGGAGTTAGCTCAGTGGTTAGGGCACTGGACTTGTAATCCCAAGGTTGTAGGACTTTGTGGGTTCCGAGTCTCACTGCAGCCACTTTTTTCCTTCATCCCCAGCAGTGGTAGATTTACTGCTATATCAAAGGCCGATCAGGTGTACATGATTTGGTGGATTCTTATATAAAGCAGTACAGCTCTCAGTTGGAACAAACATTACATGAAACTAGAGAGTTCAACACACAATATACAGTAAGTTGTCCATGTTAAGCAAAATGCGATTAGGGAAAGAAATATTGGATTCATGTCATATGACTTACAGTACACTCCTTTCAGGAGTCCAAGGTGTTGCAACTTACAGTTATGGTGACTTTGCTTCCCTGCCGATCGGGCATCAACTATATGATATTCTTACCAATATTTCAAGGTATGTAATAACAGGGAAACAAGTCAAACGTGAAAAAGGGCCTCGTGAAGTAATTTTCCGGGGTACTCACCTCGTAACGTTGGGATTTTATCAACCGGAACCAGTTTCACTTTATTACGTATTTCTATACAAAGGAAACCCTTTGGCAGGGAAGAGGCCGAGACTGATGGAGACGACTGGCTTTAGGCAGTGTGTCAGGTGATTGGCGATACTGAATGCTCGGCCCTTGTGACATTGTATGCCCACCATACACTATGAAACACGCCTGGATTTATTGCTCAACATCCTCCCTGCAGGGGCTGTTGTGGACATTGATCACCTGCCCAGCTGTCACTGATGTACGTTTTAGGCATCTTACCTGAACATTCTTTCATACGTGGATATTTTAGACGTTTTACTAGAACGTTCTCAGATGAGAGTTTTCCACTTTTCCATAGAAATCCTTAGGGTTTTTGGGTGACGGAAAGGCTAGCCGCTTACTTAGAAAAATTGTTTTCTTCCAGTTTATAAAGTTGTTTTTTTTTATAAAACAGAGATGGTATCAATTGAGCCTCATTCACGCGAATAAACAGTGGTTCAAACCTCCCCGCATACGCATCCCCATTCCATTACCAACACTGATGTGTTTTCCATGTTTTCTCAATCTCAATTTTCCATGATAAATAATTCCACTTTCATCCTGAACTTCTCTTTTTTTCCTGATATCCCTGAATATTTTAAATGTCCGATATGGATGTTTTCGGTGTCTTGTACCTGAACATTCAACATGCCTCACATTGATGTTTTTGGTGTCTTACCTGATTATTTAATTCATTTCATGGATTCGGCCAAACCCAAAGTAAGTTTTAATAGAACAGATTAGACGTTAAACTACCCAAACAAAAACAAATAAACAAACAAACAAACCTGAACATTTAACATGGCTTATATTTATGTTTTAGGTGCATTACCTGAACATTTAACATGTCGTACATTGTTTTAGGTGCATTACCTGAACATTTAACATGTCTTACATTGTTTTAGGTGCATTACCTGAACATTTAACATGTCTTACATTGTTTTAGGTGCATTACCTGAACATTTAACATGTCTTACATTGTTTTAGGTGCATTACCTGAACATTTAACATGTCTTACATTGTTTTAGGTGCATTACCTGAACATTTAACATGTCTTACATTGTTTTAGGTGTCTTGTCTGAATACTTTACATCTCTTATGTGCTGATTCCACCGGGATGCGCAATGTAAGCCGATCCTGACAGATTTGTTGACTCCCGAGATCGCGATGAATCTTATGAGAGTGCCTGATGGAAGAGCCTCCTGTGAGTGATAATAGGGGTTCTAGGCACAGGGGTAAGGATCCTACAAGATGTAGTAGAAACAGTTTGTGGAATCAGCACCTTACTTGGATGTTTTTTGGTGTCTTGAACCTGAACATTTAACACGTAGTCTTTGGACGTTTTATACCTGGACGTTTTACGTGTCTTCCTCGGACGTTTCACGTGTCTTTTACAAGAATGTGCATGTCCTGCTTGCACGTGTTAGTCATACAGGTCTTACCTGAACCTTTAACATTGTCTGCTTGGACGTTTTACTTGTCATACCCGGGCACTCTACCTACAGTTTACACGACGTTTCTCCTTGACATGTCACGCGAGTTTACCCAGCCATATGGCCGGCAGGTCTCGGCTGCGGGACTACAGTAAAGTGGCTGCTGCTAACAAGAAAACGAGACGTGATTCCGCCTAGTTTACTCTCAGTAGGTTTAAACCTGTCGAGAAAAAGAAAGAAAAGAGTAAAATGAGATGGTGCCCTGCCACGATTAAACTGTCAGTGTAGTGGTCGCCGTACCTAACGTAGGCAAGACGTAGCCACCTGGTGACAGTAAGTGGCGCCGGGAGACGCGACGTGACGGATATTGAGTCTCTGCTAACGAGCCCTTCAACGGGTACCGCCGCCTAACTCACCATCCGGGTCCCACGAACAACTGCGCGGCAGGGAGAAGGGGCGGGTGGGGGTGATGGAGAGGGGTGGGGAGAGGCATTGATGAGGGGACGTATGTCGGGGAAGTCTGACAGACTTGCACTGTTCACTTGATTTTCAACCTTCTCCTGTGGCAAGACCAGAATAAAGCAAACGTAGAGTACTACATATTTACGTGTTTTTGAAAGAATTAAAGAAAACCATAACTTACAGTACATCTCCTGTATAAATTTGGCAAATATGAATTGGCACATTCTACCCATTAGGTTATGGCAAACTGGATAAAACCTGATATTTTAGCCATTTGTCATTAGAATATGTCACAAGGGACCAGTTTGAACATATAATTATCAATATTTAGAAATCACCAGGTCGCGCCCCTGTGGATTGTCGGATATGCCTCTAAGACCCCAGACCGAATCAAGACTTCATGAACGATAGTTTGAAACTATAGATGCAGATATTATTATATTTCATGGTATTTTTTGGTATTTGAAAATAAGGAAATGTAGTGAGTGAACCCGTGGCGATTCCATACTCCTCCTATTGGCCTGACATACTTCCTCTCACGAAGTTTAGATTGGACAGAACACCTCAAACAGCAATCGCTACGGACTCACTAACTACCTTTTCTCTTGATATTCTATTTTAGAGAAAATATATGGATTTGAATGTTTACTTGTGACACACGTGACACACAGGAAGAGGTGACGTATTACGCACGTTGTAGTTCCGTGAATAGCACGTGACACACACGACGCTAGTCATTACCGCCAGTCCCTACACCTGTTTATAAAAGGATCTCCTCCTTCTGCTTTAAGAACCGCGCTTTATAAATAACGATCAGATCACGACCAACATCGATGAGATTGTGACAAAAACGTCGCGGTCAACACGTTACAACAACAATACTTTCCGGGCGCCTCCTCCGCTGGAGTCAAGGCATAAAACACGAGCGGCATCTCGGGCCTTCCGCCTCACCCGCAAAAAACGCCTCGCCCCTAAGTGGCATCATCAGAAGCCAGTGCGCGTGCGTCGCTCCCACCGCGCAGACTCAGTTACAGCGCGCGCCGTCTAGCGGGAAGGTGGGGCGGCTTGTTTCCTGCGGTTTGGAGGAGGGTAAAAGGAGGTTGTTAGGGACGATGTGGGTAGGTGGGGATACGGGCAGAAGAAGATGTATGTGTAGGACGGTGTTGATAGGGATCAGGGATGACAGTTTTCCTCTTTTCCAAGGAAACCATTGTTTTTGTATTTTCAGTTTATAGAATTCCCTTCTCTGGTGCAAGGCCTAGAGAAAAAATAGGCCTCATTTGCTTAAATAAACAGTGGTTCAAATCTCCCCAGACACTCCAATCCCATTCCATGATCAATAATGATCTGTTTTCCATGTTCCCTCAGTCTTCTGGAGACAGTACATTCCACGTAAAAATTTGTTTATTCATGACCCCAACTGACATCCCTCAAGTTTCAAATTTCTATATGTGAGAGGCATGCAATGTTTCACTCTCTGATTTATATTGATGTTAAAACACAATCCACACAAAAGTATGTAACTGAAAATGTGTCAGTCTTAGATACATTATTTACAGCTACCAACTAAAAATATTAAACTGACCAACTCAATCGTCAAATACTAAAACTAACGGTGTAAGTAAGAAGAACTAGAATAAATGTGTTTTCATGAAAAAGATGATGTTACATATGCTTCTCTTTTAAAGCTTTAAATTTCCGAAGTTATTGTCCGTCCTGCCTTTCATCCCATTGTAGAAGTAGAAGGACACGGGTGTGGTGAAGAGATAGATCTTTTTGGTATGGGAGATAATAGGGGAATGGTAGTGGACGGTTAAGATGTGGATGTTTTCCACAATCGATAGAATTCATACAATACAATCAATCTTTGATCCTTACATCTGCAATGGACATGTTAAACACCAGTTATTATATTGAAAACTTTGAGAGAAAAAAAAACATATCAGCAAAATAAGAATCAGAGACGTTAAATAAGTAGCATGTATTTCTAAAAATAGGTATCCGCGGGAGTCTCATTTCACAGCAATTTGTCAACCTGCGATTCTCAATTGGTTTCGGTAATCCATGATTGAATGCATACAACCATAATCATTCCAATTCCAATGATCATGAAAGAAGCGGAAGAGATTGATGTGTAGTGTGCAGAATGCCAGAGTAGTTTGTATGAAACTTAATACCTGAAAGCTGTTGTAATGACTCGTACACAGGCTCCACACAGGCGGGCGACCTGGAGGCAGCCTCCTACTGAAGTAATCGTGCCAATGAGGACAGTCTGATTTGGGCAATAAGGAAGTAGCTTTTTCATTGGGGGTGTTCTCTGTAAAAACATATCCAGGCAGATAAATTGTCTCTTTACCTTAGAAAAGGGAGGTGTAAAAACAAGACTCGTGGTTTGGGGTGGCAGTGGGGAACTGAGCAGTGAGAGCAAGGGCTGCCTTATTTCAGGATAGGGTAGGGCACGGACTTGTGTATGGAGGTCCGTGGGTAGGGTGTTGGAAAGGTGTTGGATGTTGATCGGAAGAGATTTAGGTAGGACAAGATATGAGTGGATGTGGTTGTGGGGACTGAGAGGGCGGGCTTATTGAGCGTGGAGCACATGCTCAGATACTATGCTTATAATTTAAGGGAGATTTTCAACATGCTTCAAGAACTATCCCTTCACTTTTTGCGTGCAGCTCTGTGACATAGGTAGGGTGCAGAGGACCAGTGTCCTAGTGTCTGCCCAACTGACCATCACCAATCACGAATGAAAAATACCCCTTTGACCCTCTGGTGCATGACATATTTTGGACCCTCCAAAGGCAGTTGAAGAAGTGGCTGGTTGCCAAGTGGGTTACAGCAAATGACCCACTGACTCGATAATACCCAAACATTAAAAAAAATATAATTCCACTCCTATTCATCAATGATGAACATGTCAGTTGTTCCTAGTAATTAGCAGATGCAATGATCTTTGTGTATAATGGGATAGCAAATATGTGAAGGAGATTGGATGGGAAAGTGATTTCTCTTGTTGGGGACGTGGGAAGGACCAGCGAGTTTGAGAGGCGCTCTAAGCAACGAGTATAGAGAATGTACTCATTTCTCCCAAGCGGCGTATCCTGCAAATCACAGTTACGCCATCTCTGGTGACTTTAAATAAATGTATTGACAATGACAAGTTTCTAGGAAAATGTCATGGGTTTTAATTTTCAAGGTTGATTTCCAATATCCCTTAAAATGGTAATTTAGAAATATGATCGGCGATGTTTTTTTTTATTGAACATTTGAGGGAACGAGTAAAACCTTGAACTACATGGATAGGAGTTGGGGTGGGGAACTATAATAATATGGGGCAAGGTATTGAGGTAACTGTGGGGTGCATTACTGAACAGGTGGGGGGCAGGGGTGGCGCTAGGGTCGACGCAGTGGCTCAGGGACGAATCAGATGTCACAAAACACGTGCATTAGTCTCCAACATCAAACAGAACGACCCCCCTGCCGAACACCCCACGGGGGAAACAGGAGGAAAAGTATCTGCGGAACAGCTCAACCCTACACCCCTCCTCCCAGTTACGACTTTGTGACTCTTCTCTGGGCATGCGCACACCAGCAATGGTCGTATGCGCATGCGTGCAGATTGGCAAACTTTATGCACTTAGCCTTCAGGGATGTGTTCCAATATCGTACGGTATTTCCTGGCTGTCTGTTTCTGCCTCATCACGCAAGGTATTTTAAAATGTACCTCGGAACTTCTCGTTTTTATCTGCCCCATCCTCTTCTCATTTGTTCCCAGATACACTTCCTCTGACTCACTTCAAAGTCATTCTGGACTTCTTAGATGTTAACAAATATACCCCATTGTTCAGTAGAATATGCAATATATATTTAATTTTCAGTAATATATTTTTTTCGCTTGTGTAAAACTAAGAAAAATGTATTCAAGCCAGATTCATGTCAAAATAAGGTGGGGGGGGGGGGAGCTGACTCTCTCTAGGTACTTTCAGCCGTGGCTGAGACTGACTTGTTTCTCATGTTTTCTGTGTCTCCCTGAGGTAGCAAATTCCACATGAACAATATTTCCACTTTTTTGACCCCATCTGACATACCTAAATATATGGTTTTTATTTTAACTAACACGAAGGTCAATAATTTGATTTAGTTATTCCAAAGAGATTGAAGGAGGCCTGAAAGATCACCCATTTAAAAAAACATATATATATATATATATTTGGATTGACTTGAAATCACTTTTAGTAGATATCGTGTATCTAAAAACTTAGAGACCACAACCTTGATATTGTCTGTCACTTTATAGTGTACTTGGGAATTCTCTGTTTATGATCGATGCAGAGCATGTCGGACTAAACCTGTGTGTTTCCCTTGTATTCACTTTCTCACTGGAGTTAGAACTCATCTGAAATCTTGTATGCATCATGGACCATCGACCAGATGCCTGTAGAGCCCTCCAAGACGGTTTATGGCTCCGCGGGTTAGAGTGTCACTTTGACAGGGTGCACCTCCGTGTACACAAGCAAGGTTAGAAATAGCCGCCTTTGGTGGAAACGATAGTGCGCATGCGCGGTGGTGTCTTACAGACGCCTGATCTCAGCAGACAAACAGTGACCGCGTCCTCTGTAGTCGTCAGCTTTCAGAAAATAAACACGACTCGGGTTCTCCACCCACCCGCTCACCGCCTCCACCCCAACCTACCACCCCTCAGTGATAGACGATCATGTCGGGGTATACTGCACCGCTCCGAGCTACCCACACTGCCCTGCTAGATCCTCCATGGAATATAGGAATTGCTCATGCAGCAGATTCATATTCATCTCCAGGCTTTTGGATTATTATGTACCTGTGTGCGAATGTCCTAAACTTACTTGTCAGCTGTATGGATTTCATTCGTCACTGAGTGACGAATGAGTAGTTTGCCCCTCTATACCGCGTGACTCGTTATAAGTCAAAATTGCACGTAATAAATCGCTTTATCAATCATGTTCAGGTATATGATAAGGAGATGGTACCGAAATGAATTCTATTCATCTTTTTTTGGTGTGTTAGACAAACCTCGTTCTTCGAACTTGGTAGGTCTAAACACCCTAACCCTGTCTCCATATTTCATCCAGGCATCCTAACCCTGTCTCCATATAATATGTTATTTCTACGGTTAGCCAATCTTTTCCCTTCTATTCATACCCCCAGTCCATACCACTCCTATTCTACAAGCAGTAGTCCTACTTTCCTGCCTTCCACTCATCCTTCACAAATCTCCCGGTTTCTTCCTTATCTTTGTTTTTTTCAGCATGCACAAGGGTAATGAGAGGGAAGGAAAGAATGGTCCAACCTTTTACAAATTCTAGCCCTCTGGTTAGAAAATAAGATAAGATCCGCCCGCAAAGAAGTTTCTTATTGGCCATTTAGGGCTATTTGATTACCTTTCCACGTAGCTATCGATAATTTAAAAAGACACACATCAGCCTCTGTTATAGACCTTTTTTCACAGGCCGCTAGTGCGCCTTATTTACTTGGTTACGCAAGGCGTTCGGCCAAACAATCACATAGCAACATATTCTTAAGCATTAGAGGACTGAGGGTATGGATCGAGAATATGAAAATGAAACAATACTCCACGAGTTTGGATGTGCTGTAATCGTCATCGAGGTGAAGCCAAGTAACGTTTACAACCCATCGAAACGAGTGGAATAGTTTATTTTACGATTGTTCTGGATTGATCTCGGCGCTATCATGGATATTAGAATAGCATCACAATATTAGAATCATTCAAAGCATGGAACGTTAAATCTCCATTCTGATGTCTTGTCTAATCACATTGAGCCACTCTGGTTTAGCGTTTTGCAAATCTCGGCCGGTCGCTTATGACATCATATCACATCGCTCATCCATGATCATGGCGTAGTATTGTCACTTTACATGGAGGAACATTACTTATATTTTTTAAGTGTTATTCCTATGGCTAAACTTGTACCAGGGTGAGATAAAGAGATATACAACCAAAATGGTGGCTCTTTTCAGGCGTACACGTGTTGGACTCTATGACCACCTGGTTGGTAAGCCCCCCAAGTAGGTTGGACCGGGCGAACTCCTAACGTTGTTTACTCGGGCGTGGTTAAAAATGGTGTCGAACCTGGTGAACCAGCAGTGGCAGCCCAGACCACAAAGCACGGAGTCAACTCACATGGGTCCCGCCGTCTAGTAGGACGCCCCACATCCTGGCAAATAATTGATGTTAAAACATGCAAAAAGATGTTTAGAATAGTACCCCCACCTCCGCCGTCAGTCACACCCAGCGCTCGGCTCCTTTCTGCACTCATAAAAACCGTTACGAGCCGGTACAAGGGAATCGTGCGATGCGGACATTATTGGGAAGTTTTTTCTGATTTTTTCTTCTTCTTCTTCTTCTTCTGATTTTTTCTAAGAAAATCATATTTATTCATAAAGGCCAAGTGGTTTTTTTTTAAATCTTTAATGTGCTTCAAATTGTATAAACCAGAGCTGATCTTAGTGATCTGGGGTGACAGTAGCTCGAGATGATAAACCTCCAGTGGGTTTTTACCAATGAGCATCAGGGTGTAGGAGATATATCACGAGATGCCCCTCCTTAATAGGCGTAGTGAGGTCCATTAATTAAAATCTTTTTGTAAATGGCAGGATGTATTTGCTCTTTTCACCACCGGATGTAGCGCGTGTCGTGGGTTAGATTTGCTACAGTTTTTTTGAAGGGACATGAAACATCTTGAGCTAGAGAAGGTTTGAGAGACTTTGAGAATATCCAATGGTGTTGGCGTTCAGGATTCAGGCTTAGTTATGTGTTTGGAGTGTTCGGGTGGGTGTCTGGAATGAAATATGAACACTATATGGAGACATGGTTAGTGTATCTTAATAAAATCTGTTCCGAGTTGTTTTTTGTAGGTAGTACAAACCTCGTTCTTCAAAATTGGTGTGTATTCCCAACCAGAACAATAAGGAACAGATATAATTCAGTCACACTCACTATGTGGCCTTATTGTCATATACCTGAAAATAATTTTAAAACGCCATTTTACAACATGTCATGTGGTATGGAGTGCACAAACTTAGTTCTTGCACAGTGTGCAGAATGAAATCCATACAGCTGGTAGTGTATAGCTGGTTAGAAAGTGGGAGACATTCGCGCACAGGTACATGTATATGATAATATTGCGAATAGAGGTGTGTGAAGAAATGGAGTCAAGCATTACGAGGATCAGCCAATGGACGGTTCTCTCTACAGCACAGACTGCAACTGTCAGGACACTGTTGATGTGGTATTAACCTTATCTTGTTGTTAGTCTCAGGACGGAAAATAAGTCGATGACCTTTCTACTTTGGGAGTTAGTTGGCCGAGGTTTTCAACGCCACTTATTTTTGAGTTAGTTCAGTTCTGCCTTGTCACGGGCTATGGACCCAATCTGGCCACAAAAAACACTTCCCTGTGTGCAAGAAATATAGATTATTTGAGACAACTGTACAGGAGAGGGTATTAAGCATTTGGCTCCAGGGATTTCTATGTCATGAACGCTAAAGACATGGGGCGGGACAGGTTCTGATATGTCTTGCCTTTTATATCAACCCTGGTATTTTTTTCCCATATACCTTACATTGGGAACTCGTACTCATGGAGTATTAAAGAAAATATGCAATGGCGATGACAAATGTTTGACGATCAGTTAGTGATACTGGTGATAAAAGCTGAACCATACTCAAGCTATAGTTCGGATCAACGCAGCTCTGAACTGTACGCTAACACTCTTTTTTCAGACACCAGAATAACTACTTTCTATGTGAACGAAAAAAATACATAACATACTCAAGCTATAGCCGCTGAAAATACGCCTTGAGTTTGGGTTTGCTATGTAATCTCGCCTTGCGTCGCCTCATGAGATTATTCCACATCCAGAACTAATGGCGTATCTTCAGTGGCTATGATGCAGTTCCTTTTTAATACAAGTACTGCATATTAAATTCTTTAAAACAACCGCCATTTCTATGGGTTATGAATTACGGAAGAAGTCTGGACTACACAGCTGACATAAAAATCCAGGTCATGATCATATGATATATTGTTGATCACCATGTTGGAAGATGTGGATGGACAGACAGTCAGAGGATAGCGGTGTCTGTTGATTGCTTATCACCCCAGGGCTAGAGACAAAGATGCCGGTATTCAGGTTATTTCCGGATTTCGTTTATTGTTGGTTAATGGGTCTCAGGATGGGAACCCTCTGCTTATGGTTGGACTGGTCCAGTTGGCACCCCATCCAATATCGTAACAACAGTAGGCTAGAATGTTGTTTGATACCATAGATATGTGCACATATAGAATATATTTAGTAGTAATCCCCAAACACAAGCAGAATGTAAAAAGTCGATTTTGCGTTGAATCCATCTTGAAGTAGACAACTTGAACAAACTTCCCATTGATAGCAACCTTGGCGTACCATGGGGTTTATTCAGGGGTTCCTTCAATTAAAAAATGTCGATCCAAGACGTGGAATGCAGTTTACATTCAACCAAATATTGTCTAGAGTGAAACAATGGAAGTGATTGTACCTAGTGAACTCCTCCTAGGGTTGATCCATGAATGTAAATCGCCCCAGGTGGGTGTCGGCTTACATACTTAGACATTCTCCGCATGTAACTCTCACCTGGTTTCTGCGGTCAGATCTGAGGTGGCATGACCCCATCTGACCCAGCGTGACGTCACATCCGCCCGAGGTCTTGTTCCGGGTCTAGCAGAGGATCGATCGGTTAGGTTATTACAATCTTGTGAAATGTAGGGTAATTGAGAGGGTAAACAAAAGTAAAGATGTTTTCATTCAGGGTTTACAAACTGCCACTCTTTGGGGGAATTACAACATTTTCGTTTGCAGCACGATCAAATCCTAAAATTCAGAAAATTAAGATAAGCTTTATTATTAAACAATTAAGAAGGCTCCGCTGTCCTCCAAATATCCCAGAAACTTTCATCTTTCACCTATTGATATCCATATATTCACTAGTTATAATGTTGACGCCGTAGAAGCAGGGCAGTCCCATTACTACCAGTCCCTCTGCTAGTAGGTTCATACTCTGTATATCGCAATGAAAGAATAAACAAGTAATTGAAAAAGATATATTTTCTGTCTTAACTTGCCATTTGTCAGAAGTTAACCTTTTCCTGTTTCTCTTGTTTTTTCTAGGTAAGTACCTGACAAGGACTACTTCAAACGACTACACATCCCACTTCAGTGAGTTGTACAAACCAATTAAAATACCGAAAAGTTTGCATTTGTTTACTCTTTATAATAACACTCTATAATACACATTGTGCTATCGTAACATATTCATGAGATTAACAGAACATGAATTAGGGGGAAACCTTAATCTATTCCCTTTGGGAAATTAATTCTATTTTATTTGTTTTTTGCACATGAACATCAGTATATGGATAACAAACACTTAGTTTTTCATAGCCAAATGGTTTTGATATAAATCCTAATGCATAAAAAGTAATGCTAGGTATATATCTAGTTATACTTTTAGAATTGTCTTTATACACTGAGACAAAGGTTTCTACAGCTGTATTGATGTATTGGGATTATCTTGAATGTTAAGGCATAGCCATAAAACCCATTGCTTCGTCAATTGAGGCTTTTGCCCCTTTATATGGGCCAAGTTTCCTATCTGTACAATGGCTGGTGAAGTAACGTGGCGGGAAAAGCAGATAGCATTTTCTATGAGTGTGGATATGAGTAGCAGGCTGGAGGAGAAGTGCAGCATCTAAAAGGCGTTTGGTGGAACTGAGCAGTCTAATCCAGGTCTATTTTTAATTCCTCTTCACACACGTAATTAATGTAGCGACCCAGTCAGCTCCTTTTAGACGCTTTGACGAAAAGTGCCACCCAACTCGCTGAAAGTTTCGCAGGAACTGTTTTAACGTTTACGGCTGCTTAATTTCGTTAAAATAGACATCAAGAGCGTGATGGTATTGAGTCAATATTCACTTCAAATAAAAGCGTTTTGTCTCAAGTTAAGAGTGTATCAACCCGTGATGGGCTTTAAATTTGCTGCGACTCTTTTTACTGGTACCTTGATTTCATTCGCTTTGGCCTAAAGAACTCTTTGTTATACAATGGTCACCATATAAAGTTGAACGTTGAAGTACAAAATAAGGTTCAGAGCTAATGACCAAGGGGAGAAAACTAAAGATCTTTATTTTTTACAAAGATGAATATTTTTGTCCAAAGAGAAGCTGATGACAAAACAGTCTCTAACGCTTGTAAACGTCAAGGCCCCTTTAAATGGAGATGCGCTTGCTTTCCACTTCTAAGTCCGTACTCAAATGAGAGCTGGAGGGGAAGATAAAAGACGAATATAAAACCAAATGATTTATAACAAAAAAAGAGAAAAGGGAAGAGGCGCGTGCTTGTTCGATAAAGCAAGCTCTAATCAAACGAAGTGCCCAGTTGTTTGGAAAATGTAATTCCTCAGTTTCTTATTTGAAGTAGCTAATTCCCTAGCACTCCATAAGCATGAGAAGGAAGGGGGGAAGGGTGGGGTAGTGGTGGGGTATGGGAGTAGATGAAGGAGGGGTACAGTGAAATCATTTCATGTTTATGATTTTTGGCTAGCACTGTGTTTGTGGTAGACGGAAGCGGAATTATCAAACCGTCTGCTTGAAAGTAGGCCGCGGCTGAAACTGGTGAGGCGATGGCGTTGCACCAAGTAACCCGTGATAGCAGAGGGACGAGGAGCCAGCTTATCTGGAGAGACAGGGCGGCGAGAGATTGGGTGGGAAGGGAAACAAAGGCAAGCAGTGACGACCCACTGCAGTGTGTAAGGCCTGGTTCCCACTTGGAGATTCTTGCCCCGGAGACTGGTGCCTGGCATATTTGCCTGGAAAATGCCAGTCGCACAACGGGTGGGAGGGCATAGTCGGCGACTATCATCCCGAAAATTTCAATATATTATCAAGAAACGTCACTAAATTTCATACGTTTTTCGGGTACGAGTTGTCTTCACGGAATGATATCACGAAGCGAAGCTGAATGATATCCGCATCAGAAAACAAACGCACCAATGGGTAAGGGTTTCCTGTGGCCCTATATGTTTTCAATGGGGACTGTAATCGATGAATAATAGTTGATGGTAATCGAGTCAAGAAATGGCCACTGACATGCTTATCGACTTGCCCTAGTCTTTGATTAATAATCATTCTTTAAAGATTAAAAATATCAAACTACTTAGTGAACTTCCCGAAACGCCCGACAGGCCCAGGAATCCTGTGTCAAGGCTGATGTAAAGTAAATAGGAGGAGGAGGGGTAAGGGAGGCGGAGAGGAAGGTAGAGGTAGATGAGTAGGATATAGGGACTGATGTAGAGTCAATAGGGGGAAGGGTAATGGGGGAGGAGAGGGAGGTAGAGGCAGAGGAGTAGGGAATAGGGCCTGACGTAGAGTATATCGGGGGTGTGGTAAGGGAGGCGGAGAGGGAGGTAGAGGCAGAGGAGTAGGACACAGGGACTGAGGCCAGTCTACTCTGGTCATCATTCCAATGAATACTGAAATCCTTGACCGCTGTTTTCATGCGAGGCAGGGAGGAGAAAAGTGCAGCGTGGGTTTGTTCCTCGATTAGCCTGAGATAAAAACAGTAGACGTCTCTCTGAGGTGTGCATGTGATTTGTTGAAATGACAGGTAGTTCTCGCCTCAGAAAAAATCTTTCCGTTGGACTACTGCCCTTTTGGCCTCATCCCAAGACAGTTGGTAAGGTTTCTTGTTAATGTTTTTCCACACTGAGACCGTAATGAGAATCGGTCGACTTTTAACTTCCTGTGTAACTCAATATCTTCCTGTCTGAATAGAAGTAAGAAATAAGCAATTTGATTTAAAAAAACTGAATATAGAATTAACTGTGTGGGAGAAATTATTTCACGCAGTGAACTATTCATGTTTATGATAAAATTGGAAAATAATTGCCTTCCAAATGACACCTGACTCAGACCTTTATATTTTAGGTTTATGAAAAAGACTTTTCAACTCATTTTCAATTTGATTGCCTAGACATTGTAAAATTTGTGGTGGCCCTAATTCGGAATCTGGACTTGTAAGCAGGAAATAGGATAACAAGCATTGTAAATCCCCACGTTTAGCTGTTGTTTTGTAATTTACCACATTTCTTTAAAAATTTTAAATTCAAACATTTTTTATCCATTACTGTATAAGGTATACAATTTCTCTAATGAAATTGTTCGATATTAGTCAGCCATTTTATCACTTACTACTGCTATTGTGAACATGATAAGAATAGAAAAAATAAGTGGTAAAGTAGGAAAGAAAAACTTAAGAACACCCTACAAAAAACGTGCATATTAATTATTACCTCGAGGTATTGTATGTAGTTAGGTTATTCAATACACTTTAACTATTAGCTTCATAAGGAAACGATTCTAATTCTAAATGTATATGTAGTTTCATTTACACTTTAGGATAATATTAGATACAGTAGGCCCATTTTCATTTATCTTTTATCAATGCTTTAAAACCCTCCTGTGATGGTGTTTCACTCGTGACGCCACCTGAACTTTGTGGTAACGGTAACCACCTTCAGTGATTCTGCCATTTTTCCCGAGCAGCTCCCGAACGAGCAGCTCAAACAACTCTTCTCAGCGCATGCAGAACGGACATGCTAAAAGGCCACATACATCATGCATACAATACTATCTCGGGGATGCCAGTTTGTAGGATTTTGCATACATGTAGGATTTTAATTTTTGTCTAAATTATGTACAGATATTTTAAGAAATTCTATATGTTTCGAAAACAATATAAAATCCAGGTTAGCTAAAATCTAAATCTGAGATAAATTTGTTCTGTAATCTTTCAAAATTCCGAATTCAGCTAACTTCAGCTCACTCATTCTTAAATGATTTTCTTTGAAGATAGTGAAGAATTATACTAAGACTCACTCCCATAGCAGATGCTATGTAGTGCCATAGAATCACCTCAGTCCCCATGTAGGATTTCTTTTCTGACCTCAACTGCTAACTTTTTATCTTACCCCTGGTACTTTTCCCTCATAGACTTAACATTGGGAACTCATTCTCAACGCCCATTGAGTATTGTTTAAAAAACGATACATAATGGATAGTGACATCATAAATGTTAGCCAATCAGTCAGGGATAAAGATGACATAAAATCTGAACCGCACTCAATCCGTAGCTGCTGGAAAGTGTGCCATTTCTTTTGGTGTGCTATGCGCAACCAAAAACTCGTGGCATATTTTCAGTGACTGTGAATCTCAATGCAGTTCCTTCTTAATACTAGTACCGTATATTAAATCTTTTAAAACAACTGCCAATCCATAGATCACGTTCCTGCCTTCCATGGGCATATTGTACTGTTAAACTTGTTAAGCCATTAACAACAAAATAAAAACACAAGTACATTTTATCAAAATATCTGGGTATCATTGACAATTCAAAGCTACTGTTTTAATAATGAAATGATAGGAGTGTTTTTTTTGGCACTTATATTACTTTACAGTTCGAAATATGCTGGGCACTTTGTATTGGAATCCGGATGGTAGCGCCAATGACGTGGAATAAGCCCACAATCATTTGGACTCTAGTGGTTGAATAAATAATGTTTGACATGTGTCGCGAACTGCACTCAGAGACACCACTTGAGCAAACGCAACAAGTGAAGTCAGCCAGGCGGGGAGAGGCTGAATACAAACTATTCAGCCCCGTATGCCACCGTTGAAATGTGTAGAAAGAGGAAAAAAGCCATATATGTATATGCATGTATGTACATGTACTTCCAACCTCTCCTACTTCTAAGCAGGTGTAGTTTTTCTTGTAGTTGCGAAGTGAAAAAGTTACAAAAAGAAAAACCCATGGTATCCTTATTGTTCGCGGCGACCAATCATGGCAGGCGAGTATAGGTTACGTGACTTTCCGGTATTTGCTCTGCACCTGCGCTGGCACGTTAGGGGCCGGGGTCTAACGTTCACATGGTAAAAACATGTAGCGCATCATGAAAGCGGCAGTGGTCTAGTGGGTGGAGACCTAATGCTGGGCGATATTCAACTGCCTTTCCTGCCTCTCCCATTCCCATTCTCCTCATTTGGATGTTTCTCTTCTGATTACTACCTTTTCCTCCGTATGGCTATGTCAGAAATTGATCCTTAGACAGTCAATAAAAAACGGCCAATAAGAATGTTAGTTCACTCTTTTCATCTTTCAACACTTCTATTTTATAGTACATGTACACTGTCCTTTTTTCGTGTCCCCTGTTGTGTCATGCCATGCAACTCCATGTCATGCTATTGTATGAGTCCCATCCCCAGCACTGGCTTATAGGAAGCCTTTCCGCTGTCTGCCCCACCCCCACCCCCCCCCCCCCCCACCCCCACCCCCTCACCTCTCCTCGCCCCTCTCATCAATCGTTCAGAGATGGCAGAGTTCCTCTTTTCCAAGTTATAAAACGCCTTTTCTCGTGTAAAACAAAGATATTATAAATTGAGCCTCATTCATACCAGTGGTTCAGACCTCCACACACACACCCCAACCCCATTCCTTGGTCAACAACGGTGTAATATCCATGTCTTCTCAGTCTCTCATAGGCAGTGAATTCCAGATGAAAAAATATTTCCTTTTTTATCTGACCCGAACTGATCTCCCTGATTCGTCTCCTCGTCTTTATCTTGTCTTCCCTCCGCTGCACTGCCCTCTTTTCTTCCCCCTGTCCCCTTGTCTGCATCCTGCCTCAATTCCTGTTCCCTCCCCTCCTCCCCTTTCTCTCATAGGTCTCAGACAGGGGCGCTTGCACCTTGTGAACCAGGATTGAGAAAGCATGTCACTCACCACCCTCCCACTCCACTTCCCGCCCAGTGCCGCCATTCCCCACCCACCCACCTCTCCTCCCCGCGCCCACCACCGCCGCCGACACGGCAAGAGTACGTCTATTTACTCACTCTCCCAGCGGATTCCTAGTATTAGACATGTGTTTGGAGAGCGTTGGCTGCCTGCATAACTTGGATCCTAAATTGTCGACGTCTCCGTACGGTTGCATTAAGCCTATAACACAGCGAACCGACCATTGTGCCCGATCACACCTTTGCCGACGAATCCGTCGGGTCGGTCAGAATCGGGTTCAGACCCGATTTTAATCGGGTTGGGCATTACTTGCCTTGGGGTAATGACCGACACTGCCCGACCTTAATCGTGTCGCTGTACGCACTTCACTGACTGTTCCCGATTCTGAGCAGGCCGTCTCACTAGCGATGCTACCTTTCCCCGAGTCCGATTTACAAGTGTCTTATACCGATTTGTAGGGGAGACATAGGCGAGGATGGATTTGAAAACCATTTCCCGGTATCGTAATTGGATTGGAAGTTATTAAACTTTAAATTATTTTCTATGAATGCACACCAGTGGCCCGTGGCTCACCGCGACTCGGCTCCCGGCGGCTCACTTTGATCTCGCTCGGGTCGCTGTACAAGGTACAAGGCGTCGTTGAGGGTATTAGACAGCGACATTCCTGTTCCCGATTTTAATCGGTGATCGGATCGGTGAAAATCTGTGAAAGATGTCACTGTCTAGGAGGACGATGAGAGCATGTAAGGCCCGATTCTCACTTGGAGATTCTTGCCACAGATACTGGTACCTGGCATAGTGGCTGGGAAATACCAGTGCACAGTGGGTGGTAGGGCATAGTCACGACTAGCGGCCCGAAAATTTCAAACATGGAACCGCAAGAGACTAGTGCCTTTTTGGTCGGACTCCAGTCAGCAACTCATGCATACGCTACGGGGAAGGGGGCAACAGCTGCAGACGATATTGCAGTTTTGCGTTCCCAATTGGCTACAAGGCAGATTCCTAGAAATTCATGCTTATAATCGCTGACGGAAGCATCGCACATGTATGCTCCAAAATCGCTTAGTGGGAATCGAACCTAAATGGTGCAGCTCATATCCACCTGTTGTGTAGGTGTCACTCACTTGTACATTTCCCTTCAGCACACAGAGCGATGTTTCTCATAGAAATTCCAACACGGTACAGAAAAATAGGCCGTGGACTCATAGCGAATTTAATAGGGAATTAGCCATTGTGATGAACAATAGCGGGTCGGCGGCAGGTTCCATTATTGTACGCGACGTTTGTCTAATGTGTTTCCGCGAACAATAAATGATAATGCGGCCTGAACGCCTCGGACCATCAAAGGTGGGTCACTGTAGAGGCATCTGGTAAAGGCATAGCAACCACATCCTACAGGCTGCAGGGGTCACGATGAAACACGGATGAACAAGTCCATTGAACTCTGCTTCTTACATTGTTCTTTGTATAGAAGAAGGGCAGGAATGACAAAAAACATTGAACGAGAAGATAAAGATAAACATGTTCTATTATTACTGTCTCTATGGGTAGAAATACCGATACAGATTAAACGGTTCTTTCACGCCGCTGTCATCTCGTCATTGTAGATGCGTGTCACCACGATAGACACTAGGGAAGCCAGCAGTGAGGATTAGTCATGTTGAACAGAACTTGATACATGTACACTGAATGTAGGGGCTTAAAATTCACAGGTTTATATCAGAAGAGAAAGCCCTCATCTTTCTAGCCGCTAATTATTTTATGTCAAGAGATGAGTTTTTTTTAACCCTCTCCGTGTTCTCCTAAAATGGCCAAAGTTGAATGTTACCTGTAAGCTCAGTCGTTAAGGCACTGGGGCCCGTTGAATATGCTAGGCTTATACGTGAAGACCTAGGCTGTACGCAAAGGAAACCCAGCAAAGGCAACTCCTTCTCATACCATGTCTATGTGGTGTGGGAAGTAAAAGAACTCTCGCCTCAGTAAATGTGTAGGGGTGAGATTTCTACCTAAATTCAACTCAAAGATTCGATCACCACCCAACCAAAGTAAGTCTATTAGAACATATTGGACATTAAACTACCAACCAACCAAACAAACAAAAAACATTCTTTAAATTGGAAACGTCTCTCAGTAATTATAGTACCATGCGATATTGATGTCTAGTTATTGACTTTTAACAGGATTTATAAGTGCATTAAAAAGCTTGCTTGCATCATCCATGCTTCTGAAAGATTTGATCGACGATTGTTTTGGTAAAATTGAAAGGTCCCTCACTTTTTATACTTGTTATTTAGCCTCCCTGTATTACAAATGTTTAATCATGGAGTAGATTATTTCCCTCGAATGGACACTTTGATTAATGGACAAACTATTGAGTATTGCCTTAGAAAAAGAGACATTCGTTTATTGAAGTACCAGTTAATACGACTCAATCTTTCTAGAGGGACATCATTGTATTTATTTAAAGAGAACCGCACATTTATGATATGTGCAATTTTTATGTATGTTGAGAGAGATTGTTGCAGTGACTAGCTTGTGCAGGTAATGTTAAATAATCTGAATATGGGGATGTAAGTAGGTAAATGACCCTTGTAGAGCAGACGCCTCGATGCTGGTCGCTGACATATTGGAGACCACCAGGCAGGCAATGGGAGAGGATCTTTTTTTGTCACAGTAAAAACCACTGTGTAGAATAAGACCAGTGGAAAACAACCTATTTTGAATCACATAACGTAAAGCTGTCTATATTACTTGCTACTATGTGTGTATCTTCCTTGAGAACCTGTCCACCAATGAGACCAGTCTAGGGCCTTAATCCGTCTGTCCATAGACCGCTTTCAGATGACGTCAGGCTCCACCATGTTAGAGGCCACTGTGTCTTGGGTTCTGACTGACTTTCAACATTTACACAGAGTGAGTGAATTGAAAATTGCCAATAATCCTATCCAAGTTCTGTGATTCAAAAAAAGGTTGTTTTTAGTTTGTCTAATTGTACACAGTGTTTTTATTGCCATAGAGAAAGATCCTCTCCCAGCAGGTCATCTCTGCTCGGTGGTCTCCAATATGGGGGTGCCCAGCATGGCATAGATGGTATTGGCAGTTGAAACATACTATGGACAGACGTGGGTGGCTGGCAGACAGACAGGGAGACAGGGGTCCTTCTGAGACACAGCCTGTCCTTCAGTGCCTGTTTGTTTATCCGACACGGACGTGTGTATCCGTTTAAGGGGAGAGGTTACTGACTAGTAGATGTGTTCTCAATCCCATGCGGGCTGAGACCCCCTCCTCTGTGTAAAATTAGATGACTCAGCATGTCTGACCGACTATCCCACCCAGCCAAACAGAGAAAACAATGTGTATGTATGGGTCTCCTGGATAGAAACTGGAAGACTTAAATCCTCTGAGCTATGGAGGGACGGATGTTCTGGTTTAGAGCACCACACACCCACCTCTACATTCCTCGTCCGGTTACACAGTTTCTGTTCGTAGGAGACTCCTAAGCAACCTCACCTGTTATACACCTATCTCACGTAGCTCACATAGAATCATTTCATCCCATCATTAATTGTAACGGAAAGAAAAGGGCAGTTGTACTTTGGCTGTGGTAAAAGCAACTGTATACCAGTAATACCAGTAGTGGGATATACATAACCAGAGATGGCAGTTTTTCTATTTTCCAAGGAAATCATTGTTTTCATTTCCAATTTATAAAATTGTTTTTTCTTCTATAATACCCACGAGTATAAAGTTCTCTCTTCTCCTTGATAATACAAAGATAGTATACATTGAGCTTCATTCTCGCCAATAAAACAGTGGGTTGAACCTCCCCACATACCCTAAGCCCTAATCCATGGCCAACATTGATGTGTCCTTCATGTTTCCACAGTTTATCTTAAATTCAACATGAAAAATATGTCCACATAGGGCCAACCGGCATCCCTGATGTTGTACTGTGCCTGTGGTAAAGGCAATTGTATGAAATACACGTCGTGGGATATGAAGACGACAACCTATGGTTTTGTGGACAGGCGGCTGTAAACCACGAGGGGTTAACGCGTAGTAATACTGGTGGAATCAACACTTTAAAACCCATGGGTCACAGCCAGCCACCTAAGATCCAGCAATTATTGCCCAATACTGAAAATACATGGCCCATCGTCTGCCAAAAATCCATCTGCCACTGCCCTCAACCTAAATTCCTGTGGCCAACATAAGTCTCTTGTATACATGTACACTCCTGCTGTTTTGTGATCCATTCTCCCTCTTATGTAGAGTATACCTCTCCCACCTTTCTGGATCCGGTCACCGCCCACTGAGCACCACCATCAAAGATTTATATAAATACCAACATTCACACCCCCCGACTCGTGTTAGGTGCCTGCCACCCACCACTGACCGGCATCACCCATCGCCGCCCATATTGTGGGGTCTCCTCCACTCCTCCACTCCACGCCCGCCGCCCGCCGCGCAACACCCGCGCCTACAAACTGGGCCAGAGAGGTCGCCGAGTACACGGTGACTTTTTGACAACAATCCGCTCTTTGCCCCTCCCCTCCTGCCTGCCTGCCTCCCGTCTCTGCCTCTCTCCCCACGACTTCCCACACTCTTCTCTACCGTCCCAGCTCCCGCCAGCCGCGAACCACTCCGCCGTACCATACCACGACTACCAGCCGCGCGCCGCCGAGCATACCGCACGATCATACAGCACGCCGCACCCAGGAGGGTTTGGATCCCGTCTGGACTTACCTACCCCCGGGTTGTGGCTGACCACAGGAGGTGACGGACACCGTCCAGGGGGTGTGTCACGGTCTCTAGTAGCCCCACAACACGTCGAGACGGGGGCTGTAGTGTACGCCGCATGCTGGAGTTATACCACAGGAGGATAGACTCCAGTGTATGAGTAGCGGATCCCTCATACACCACGGATCCGGACCCGGCTCTGTGAAGTCGCCAGCGTGTACCCCACCTGTCAGCCTTACTCCCTGCCGCTCTGCGAATCGGTTCTCAGCTGTGCCCGACCAGTTCATCTCACAGAATCCTTAAGTGGTTCATTTTGCATTCATTCTGGTTATTATTGGTTAATTTTGGCACAGAGCGGTGGAGAATTTTGCGCCGTGTTATGAAATTGGTCTTGGGAGAAAGTATTTTGATGTCGCCTTTATTACCTGAGCCACGTGTTGCGGTCAGGCTTGACACGTACCCAGAACACAAACTGACCGCAGTTTAGACAGCGCAGTTGAAACACAATACAGCGAAAGGTACCCGGGTTCTTCACCACGAATGTTGAAATAGTACTACAGATTGCTGACCTATACTTGGGAGCCATACTGGCCTATGAATGCAATATAAACTGCCAGATAGGCTATAACTTCTAACACAGACCTACCAACCGGGCATAAAAAGTAGCTTGAATGGGATTGATTATACAAGGCAATTGGATATAATTCCGTGAATATCACATAAAGGAACTGTATTCTGTGAAGTTCATCGGTTTACAGTGTACTATATACAATAACTTCTTTCCAAGGGTATGTTTATAGAACAGTGTGTATATATAAAGCTCAGTAAAAAAGGACACTATCTTAAAAAGAGGGTCGCGAAACTTTCGTTGAGCGATAATATAATGATATTATCACAGTCAGACCCCAAGTCTTTGATCATCAGAGGAACTTGGGACCAGTAAAGTACCTGAGGCTCATGTGCATTGATTACGAGGAACGCCGTGACGTCACTACGCATGCTCACACGCACACAGGACTCCCCTCCTTACAGTGCCGCGGTCGCCACTCCACTAATTGTTTGTAAATCGTCGACATCGCCTTAGCAACGAAGGACCCAAACTCCCTAGCAACGGGCGCGGAGGGCGCTATGCAGGCCTGTCGATGATCCAGCGTACCTAATCAACTCTGCACTTGTTATCTCCGGAGGGAGTCGGGAATCACCCCCTCCCGCCCCGCCCCCTCTCTCAGTGGTATCCCTACACACATCCCCCACACACAATCCTCGATCCCTCCCCCCTCAGCCATCCGAGTCCTTCATCTCTCGTACCTTAACCATAGCGCCCCCACCCCACCCAACCCCACCCCGCCCGCCGCTCAGTTCGTTATACAGGGATCAGTCCACCACAGGGCGGCGCCACTGTGTCCCGCTCTCAGCGCACCTGGCGGGGCGTAGGAGAAGTAGGAAGGGTTCCTTATAGCTGTGGGAGGATAAGAGGAAGGACTGGGGCCTACTGGAAAGACCCCCACCCCCCGCCCGCACACACACCCACCGTTTTCAGATCAGCACGGATCAGCTTCAGATCCCGGCGGTTTGATCTCGGTGCGGCAATTGATGGTGTTGTAGGGTGGATCTTGGACATTGAACGTTGGATCCTGTGTATAGACACACCCCTTCCCCTCCCTACCCCCGCCGCCGTCCCCCGCGACCTGCCTGTACACTCTGTGAGTGTGTGGGGGTGGGGGCTGTACTGCCATGGCCGGGGCTGCGTGGAGTAGGACTCAGTGGTAGTGTGGTGGAGGAGTCACTGTTATAGAGCGGGGGCCCTCTCACGGCGTGTGTTGTGTGTGTGGGCGGGGAGTGTGGCTTCACATGATAACGGGCCGAGCACGTGGTCAGGACACTCTGACTGTAGTCCAACCCCGCGCTTCACTCGATCCACACCCGCCATGTTTACAGCCCGCCAAGTCGTGGTTACCTACTCCTCCGGGCGTGACATGCACCGTGCACATGGCAGCGAGAACCACAGCTACAACACCGACAAGTATCATCATCACCAGCAACTCTAGTGCAAGAGCAGGACGCCTGTCAACCACAGAGATAAAATACCATCTTTAATCCAACTCAATAACTACACAGGCTGTATGCTATCCAACGTACCAACAACAGTGGCGGATTACCGTGTCCTGTGTCAGCACTACGGCTCATCCGCATGGCCACAGCTCATAATGTTATATGCTCTTTTTGTTTCGGAGAACAGGACCTGGATCGCATGCTATGATAACGGAGCTCCTGTCATATAGCGCCGTCCTTTACGGGTCTATTTTTCCTAGGTCTTATTTGGAGACCCACGGGACTTGTCTAAAAATCCATATATGGATACATGTGGCGTTGGTGGCGATTACTGAGCCCACCAAAAAATCAGGTGCAATCGGGAAAGAGTTTATAACAACTAATCTGAAAAGCCCTGCTGGGGTGATATGCTAGGTCAATTGGTTGTACCTGTAGCTCTCAATCAGTTCCTATATTCTCAGTACCGTAGGGGGCCTCTTTCACCTGGCGGCCAGTAAGTATACCGTCCCAGTCAGTGATGACAGGGTGACGTCATCCACATCCAACAGGTGAGGTGTTGAGTACAGCAAGGTTCTCTCCATGACGACGTGTCGTCTGTCCCTGTGTGACGTAGCACTTTACGGCCGCGTTCCTGGTATTGTTACAAAGAGGTGTGTCACAGCGTTACGTGGCCTTTCTGTATCTCTGCCAATCAACTGAATCCACCGGACAACGGACACCTAGACCTAGACAGGGAAGTGACCGGGTAAAAAGGAAGCAGACAAAATACGGAAATATGAGTGTGCATTTTTTGTGTTGGTGACACAGTCGGTCTGGGAAATGCCCAAAGTGGATGACTCTTCATGATAGGACCTTGGCTGTTTACCACGTACTAGAAATACAACGAAAACCTAACCTATACAGAATACAATAAGCGGGAATAGAGCACGATATTGTACGGCACATATTAGTCGCTCCTCGGATTAACAGTAAGAGTGGAGAGACCTGAACAGCAATATATCAACAAAACACACCGCACGGACGGGAGCACGTGAAGGACCGGATAGAAATACCTGCAGAAGTCCCCAGAGAGAACAGAAATCATGTGGGTTTATCACCAGTACCCCGGAGAGGCGAATATGTCACGGATGACCGCCCAGAATGGTAACCATGGCAACATCAACGGTCACCATAGCAACGGGTTCGGGCCGTCATGCGCACATAACTCCTACCGGACAACTTCCGCTTCGGCGTCGCCGCCATCTTGTGTTTACGCCGAGCAGAACTCCCGGAAAGGTTAGCTGATCGGTTTCTTGTTAATTTATGTTAAGTATAATATGCTTGGATATTTCGGATAGCCGAGCATGAAGATAAAACCATGAATCAGGGATGAAAGTTTACCATTAATTGACGGATATCCGAAATTTCGAGATTTTGATGAAAATTAAATTAAAAAGAAAAATATAGGCAATATTTAGGCCTACATATTGGCAGCACCTGCCTATATCCCAGTCAAGTTTCCATCTGTGAAAGGCATGCATAGTTTCACTCCCTGATATACATTGCTGTTAGAACATAATCCACATAAATTTTTGTAAATGAATATGTGTCAGTCTTCGCTATGGAGCGTCCCTGAGAAGGGGTCAGACGATGGTCATATTATCTACAACTACTGAGACTCAGGATACTAGACTGACCCAATCAATCTTAAAATATTCAAACTAACGGTATAATTGAGAAAAAGGATAGAATATACATACATATATTCATAACTAAAAGATATGATTTCCTACTTTTTTTGTCAGTCCTGATTTTCATCCCTATTAAATATAGGTGTGAATGAATAGCATTTTGACGATTCACGTTTACGTTCTTTGACTCTGCAATCATACCACTAATATTGAGAATTTCAGAATTGAATTCTCGTTAATAATTGTTGCATCGGCCTACTTTTAATCACTGTCTCAGTGGTAGTTAAAGCTGCATTTGTGCCCTTTGTTTCAGCCTGACTTGTAATTAACAGTTTCCCTTTTTGAAATCCACTAGCTAGTAATCTGCTTAAAAATTGATCACGATATTGAAGAGCAACAGAGGTGGCCATTGTGGGGCATAATTCAAACAGATGATTTTGTCCCTGATTGGAATTCTAGTACATGGATTTCATTTTCGTATATCCCAAGTGTTCTCGTTATTCAGTTCAAGACGGGGTATGGGCATTGGATCATGTATGACTATTTCAGCGCATGTATGGGGATAATAGTGATTATATAAAATAAACTCTAGAAGAATGGCACATGTTTCAGCCAAACAGGTTTTATCTTTGATATAAAACAATACATTGCATATATACCAAATAAACATCCTTATAATATATTAGTCATCTTATAACATATTGAATTTCTCTCAAGACCACAGTCATATTCGTAGTAACAACAAAACCTTCTCTGTGTTCTTCCCGTGAGATTTGTTGGAATATGATTCCCCGAGACAGGATATGCTGGTAATAAGCTTTACCATATCTACCATCGTATGTAATTTCAGTAAAGGTAAATCAATAAATCTATTTCTGTACTCAATAATTGTCCCAGGCCTGAGCGTCGGAAGTGACAAGAGACAAGAAAGAGACAGCTGTTTTGTTAGAATGAGGCTCAGATAAAACTGCCATGAAAGCAAAACATATGACGAATACCTCAAGTTGAAAGCCAACAGTAATATTTATTCCAAATGTTTCTAATTTTTTCAAAACATATAATTCATAAACGAGTCATTGACAAAACGTTCACTAGATTATCGCCCTATGATTCATTGGGGGGGGGGGTAGATTCATTATAAAAATAGTATTTAAAGGGGTAACAAATCATATATATATATAAATGAACTGCATACATAAGGAGTTGGATGTATTCATCTCCATCTTTCCTTTTCATAATTTTTTATGAATCGGCAGGGTCCAAGGAAAATTCCTTGATCCAGGACCTAAATTAAGATGCTTGATGAGTCCGAATCAAATGAAACCTTGACCACCCAACCCTCATGATACAATATTATTAGCCTGCATCCAAGAAATATGCTTGGGGGTACACTCGAGTGTGTTTGAAGAGTGTGGACCGGATCTAGGATCCGTTTCCATGGTTGGGCTATGCATTGGCAACGTCGGACAGTAATATGCTGGGGACATTTAAACCACATGGTTCAAACCTATTTTCAAGGTATCATCGGCTTACCATAGGACTGTTCTTGCAACATCCTGCAGAACTAGGAGAAAGCGGTATATTCTCCATTGATGAATGAGAGTGGAAGTATACAAAAGTTCAAGTTAAAAGGCTTTCTACAGCTGCCTTTCTGGGATCAAAATGTATCAAGCACCAGTGGGTCAATGAGGTATTTATCTGTCATGACGGGTCATGGTCAGCAGACCAGGCCTCTGAGACACTGAGACACTGGCCCTCTTTTCCTTTCATAATACCCCAGTGTTAGCATGCAGATGGTGACGGGTCAGTTTTTTGCAGCAAACTCAAAGTTTATGTGACCACACTAATCTTTAGGCAGAGTATATGAGCGTATGGATAAAGCAAACGATGGTTTTGTGGATAGGCAGCTCCTTAAACCACTCGAGGTTGACTTTGTTATAAACGCCACACCCTTGTGGTTTACGGTCGCCTGTCTATATATCCAGATAACTATATGATATCAATTGATTCGTTTCATATGTGATACGGCTGCGCATAATAACCGTACATTATACTACCGAGATTACGCGGGATTCACACTGAGCGATTTTTGTACCCCCAAGGTGATTTACCGGCGACAATGTTCCCTGCAATTGTCTACTGGTACACCCTAAATTTCTTGGCCGCTGCGATTAACCTCCAACCCACCCCCACCCCAACCCCCATCCCTTGAGAGGGCAATCGTCGCCGACAAATGCCCCTTTCCAAGGTTCGAAATCTTTTGCGATTTGTGACTCCATGTTGGATATTTTCTACAGGTCCTCCTTGTGATACCTGTACCACCCACTGTGATGAAGTCATAGGGCAGGAATCGAAGAGACATTAACGCTTAGTGAGAACCCCGCTTAAGTCTACACTCGTTGATAATACATAAGAGCGGACTCCGCAGTTGAGTCGAGTGAGGGGAGGGGGCAAAGAAACACACAACAACCAAAAAAAAACATGTGCCTCTCCTGAACTGTAAAATGTGGCCTTTAGAGAACTGTTGATGAATGGATGTAAAGGTTAGGAGTGTAGGGTGTGTTTGTGTGATGTGTATTGCAGGGCAGCTGACTGGAAGGGGTCATCAGGAAAATGGGTTTAGAGAGGGCTGGAGAAGACAGGAGAGCATAGGACGGAACCTATTGTGGGAGTGGAGTGGGCAGCAAGGATTTAAATACATAATATCAATCGGTTTCTGATACTTGTGGGCGTATCCTCCGTGTAGTTGATGCTATGTTACTGTTGATTTTTTTAATTCTGCATTACAAATTTAAACACCAGGTGGCGGCTGCGATTATCAATGGATTAGGAGAGATTTGCCCCCGAGTTCAGTGGCGCTATCATTACGTGTTGAGCTGAAATTCCCCCACTTTCCTGGCGGAGGACCCTCAAACTTGTATACGCTCTGTGCCCGTTACGATGATGTCATTCCTAACACATTAATATGAACAGGTGTTGGCAGGGAACCTTTTCCACCTGCCATTCCCAGCTTATTACAAGTGTTGTTACTGATATGTAGCCTTTTCATTATGAGGCTGTAGCAAAGATCATAGTGTTTTATGTAATTCCTCAAGGCTAATATGTCGTTTGAATAGAAGTTTGAAGCAATGTGGTGTATGAAATGGGTGTTGTACATGAGGCCTTGTGGAAACTAGTTAATTATCCACAATGTTTCTTAACTAGTATGAATAGACAATAATCGATGGTTTTGTGGACAGGCCGTCGTAAACCACGACAGCTTGACGCGTCATAATACAGGAGAGTTAGCGAGTGTACTACGCCGCCAGCCTAGAGTGGTTCACAGAGCCGCCTGTCCATAAAAATATCGTCTATTGTATTTATTATCCATCTCTCAGAGTGAATTAAACCCGGGAATTGTCATATTAAAGGGTATATCAATGTGAACTATTTTTTTCTCTACAACACAAAAGGAACCTTTTTCTGTAATCAATGGCTTTGAGTCCGTATATGATGGATTTGAAATTCGTATACAATGGTACTCTACAGAGACTGCGAGTAGCAGCGTTGGTATACAGAATAGGACACTACAGAGCCTGATAGGGTATACTGGGTGCAATGTGACCGCGGGGGAGGGGGGCATGGGTGTTACTACGCTACCCCTGATGCTACCCTGTGTTGTGTAAAAAGGCGTGCTTGTAGGTTGTGTAGTATTGATCCCAGCACTGATCGGAATGGGTGTGGCTCACTCCCTTCACAAGGCACCTGTTCATCATACGGCCAGCACGTTTTTCAGCTTATCATTTACAAAGGCCAACACAGCCACACAATAATTTCTAACTTTCCCATATCAGTTTCGTTACAATATATGGCAACCTTTCTCCTGACAAGAATGAAAAGTCAGATTTGACCCAATCCTCTCTGATAATAAAACAAAAGAAAAATCCAATGTTATTGGCTTCCGGCAAAAAAGATATTATGGAAACACAAAAGTTATGAATCATAGTGATCCGTTGGTTATTTGACACAATGCAACCTATTGTTTTCGGAACTATTGCTATAAAAAGAATTAATATCATAGTGTCCTACCCTGGTTTGCTTCAGTATTATTTTTGTTTTTCAGGAAAATTTCCCGGCTTCTCCCCAGGCCGCGAGAGAAGTTACTCCAGATCTGGTAAGCAAACTCCTGTGTTAAAGGCGTATCATACAAGGTGCAGTGGCGCCACCTGTTGATTTTTGAATATTGACATTTATCCATTCAAATTGGTTCTTTATGATGTATTCCAATTCCAAATTAGTAAACAACTCAGTTAAAATAGACAATTCATATTTGCCTGGTTTATATTAATCTTTAAATCATAGCATTTTTTAGTTAGATATTTGTTCTACAGCACTTGGAGATCGTCATATATTCAATTTCCAGGAACATGACATGGGTTTTAATTTTCAAGATAAATTGTTCATGCATCCAACTGGAAATGGATGTCTTTCATTGCAGGGGGTCGCTGTGTCCGCAATACGATTTATTACATTGGCAGAATATCTGTGTCTTTCCCCTGAATGTTACAGAAACATTAGTAATTAGTGCAACCAACTGGTATTCGGGTTAATTAACATTTGGGATGAATTAGTTTATGTACTTAATCACGCGCCGGCGAGAGTAGTGTTGTTGTGGTGAATATTTTGAATATTTGTTGGGCAATCGTTTCACCCAACATCGCATACAATTCTCATGAAATGTTTATTATATATTTTGACTTCATAGGAATGAGTAGGCATCTTGGTTTTTGCCAAATGCACATCTTTTATCAACTGCCTCAATTATGTCAATGTACCCTATGTAATTTTGCTACTTTATAATTCATGTGTTAAGTATGTGGATAGTAAAAAACACTGATCTACTCTACTGGTTGTATGGTGAGTGCAATCAGTGACATCCAACCCCAAACTACATATTGTTTTCGGCAATCATGGTTACTTTAACCATGGTCTCAATATTTCCCCCGCTGTGTACGACATTTTGGTCTGTGATCCATGACAACCATCTAGATGGCAATCTGCCTACATTAGCCACGTGCCTATAAGTTAGTATAACTACCTATTGGGACATTGAACCTATGACGGTTTTAAATCAAAGTACGTACTTGTATATACGCAGTATAACCGATGCGTCTTTTGAGTTTATAGTAACGTTGTTCTTTACTAACCTTTAAGCCTTTAAAGACGCATGATGCCTGGAGGCATCACCGCACTAAAGATGCATGATGCCTGGAGGCATCACCGCACTAAGACGCATGATGCCTTGAGGCATCATTGTCTCACTATTAACAAAAATGTTTTAACAAAGAAATAATAGAACAATATTCATGAAATTTTCAGAATATGTAGATATAACATTATATTTAGTATTTCTATTAAAAAGAAATAAAATATTTATGATTATGTATCATACTGCATGATTAGAAACTTGGATATCAGTTTTAACTATTATGTGACTGTCCTCTAGCCAGACAAACTGCCACAAGCACTCCTTATGGGAGTAGCTAAGCCCCAGGCAGCCGTCCTTAAAGGGTTAAGTACGGCGCCTGCGGCAGGTCAGCATGCGTTTAGATGGGTGTTAGTGTTGATGTATACCGCTAGGGGACGGGCATATTGTCCTCTGGGGGATTTCATGATCACATGATATGATGCGTCATCCTTGATATCGTTTTTGTTTCGCCTACAAATCTTAGCTTTGCCTCGTGAGATTACTCCGCAACCAGAACTCATGGCGTATTTTGAGCGGCTATGGATTTGGTGTAGTTCAGATTGTGGGGAGTGAGCTCAGTGGTTAAGGCACTGGACTTGTATCTAGGTTCTAGGATCTACCACTGTAGCCACAGTGGTAGGATTCTTGCTAAATCGAAGACCAATAGTCCTCTTACCATACCTATGTGGTGTGGGAAGTCAAAGAACTCCCACCTTGATAAGTGTATTGGGGTGAGATATCTACCTAAATTCATCTCATAGATACCACTCCACCAACGCGAGCCGGATAGGACGTTGAATTACCTAAACAGCAAAAACAACCAATTATCATACCCGTATCATAGACTGATTGGCTTAAGTTTGTGATCTCATCACTCATTGAATATTTCGTTTTACAATACTACATGAGCGTTGGATACAAGTTCCGAATTTTAAACCTATGGAGTATGGGAATAATACACCAGGGATGAGAAAGATATACCCAGATTGTCCGAGAGCCCTAACAAACCAACGAGTATAGATACTCGTTGCTTCGACTCGTGGTGATTCTAGGGAGAGGCAGTCCCCACCCTCTCTTCCCACCCCGTCTCCCCAGCCTTCAGAAGGCCACGCCTTGTAACAGTCCCTAGATAGCTGCTCCATTGACCTTTGATGTGTCGTCAAATTAACATCATGGCCAGTTCCAAAAAAGTCCCCACTCAAATAAGCTCTTTTCTTTTCTCAGCCCGCTAGAGGGCGCGTCCATCATTAGAAAGGGTGCTTTGTAGGGGCAGGAAAAAAGTGGTCGTATTGATTTCTTTCTAAGGGAATGTTTTGGATACACCACTGGTTTTCAGTGTACTAAATCCTGTCTAAAGAAGACTGGATAGATTGATCACTGCCTCAGATGTTTTGGATACATTTTTGTAATAATCGTGAATGTGATCGTACAGGAGTAAGTAATATATGTATATTGCGTACTTGTATATATACCCTGAAATATTAGCTAATCGTTGGAAACATTCCACCAGACGATTTTTTGTGTGTAACTTAATCTTCTGTTCGTAAAGGAGTAATATATACAAAGTTTTAATAGAGTGCTGGGTAACTCATGGGGAGAGTATCTCCCAGTTATTATTTGTACTTTAGTTTAAGGATTAATCCGAAAATGTTAAAACCTAGTATAGTAAACTTAAATGTAAGTCCAAAGATATGTACTAAGTGTAATAGTTGTTACTATACCCATGCCGTATATACTGTAAATACGCACCGTTTCGCCATATAACGTAAAAATACCGTATGGAACACTGTTCCGTACGGGAATTTTTTTTCTTAATTTCGGGTATACAGTAAATATATAACGTCCAACCATGCTTGTACAAGCCACAAAATTCGATAATGATTTACGGTTTATAGGGAACTCGGCATAAACGCCTTGTTCCGTACAAACCGTAAATCATCATCTCGTTTTCTAGCCTGTACAGCATGGGCAAGACGTTCTATATAATTACCTTGACCTTCTACTTTGGTTACTACATCTGTATTTACATGTCCTAACTATAGTGGAAACGTGGAATAATGACATTGAGAAATACATCCTCCGTCTTCACGCCAGGGCCCAGTGGAAAATTCCACCACATAGGGCGTGCTTTAACATATAAATTGCAGGGTATCGGATATACTTAAACATGTTTTACCCATTTTCTTATAATCTGAATAGGGAATAGAGCCCCGGCAGGTCTGTACCAGACACCATGTCTCGCGTGCGTTACAATACCAACATCGATGTAAATGCAAATCAGTTTGAAAGGCGATTTATCAGACGTGTCTATTGTTAGATAGTAATTGGCCTCCCGCCCCGCTACACAGGTTTGTTTGTCGCTAAATATTGCGCTGATGTCGCCAACTTTTAATCGGAATAGAAATACCACAGCCTGGCACATTGGTCTTAATAAACAGCTAATGGGTCCCAGTGCCGGAGCTATTCCACCTTCTCTTCCTTTTTTATGTCGAATCGATAACAAGTTTATTTGCCGGCTTGCATTTCTGGGGAATCACGTTACCAGATGACATTATAGCGGCGGCGGCATAACTGTCATAAGCGCCGCCCACCAGGAAGGTCAGTCCGACTTCTGGTGTTATTTATATGCACGGCCAAAATGATATTTGCATTATGTGATATTTGGAATTGGATCTATGACGCCTTCAGAAGTCGTTACCGTGGCCCGGTCTTTCCGGTGGAATTTCTCACGTTAAAGGTGGTAAAGAAAAGAGCCCGGCCGGCTTGTCACTGTTTACGAGGTTCGGTGGGAGGTGCCGCGGTAAGAAACGACGCCGCGCCGGGATGAAGGGAGGGGCGACCGTCAACATGTCCTTTTAGGCTGCTCCCACAGGCACCTGGAGACTGACTCGTGCAGGCATTAAATTAATTAGAAGTTCTTGGCGAGTTGTTGACAAATTCGCTAGCGATGGCCATCACACTCCCAACTCTGATGGTTCACATCATGTTGATGTGTGCAGAGACAAATAGAATATTTCAGAGATGAAACAAAAGGCTACGGAGTAGCAGAGGGGTATAGTGATAAACAGGGGTTACAGTGATAAACAGGGAGTACATAAATAAACAAGGGGAACAGTTATAAACAAAGGGTACAGTGACAAAGAGGGGTACAGTGATAAACAGGGATACATTGATAAACAAGGGGTACAGGATAAACGGGATACAGTGATTAACAGGGGCTACATTAATAAACAAGAGGTACAGTGATAAACAGGGGGTACAGTGTTAAACATGGGATACATCATGATAAACAGATGGGTACACATATACGGAAAATGTTATCAAAATAAAAGAAGGTACAAAAATAAGAAGCATAATAAGTGACAAACTGAAATAATAGTTAAAGAGACAAACAGTACAGAGATAAATGGAGTTTGATACAGGTAGACGGTTACAGAAATAGCCTAAATGATACGTATAGGGGTGCATGGGGATAGAGGAAGCAAAGGTTAGAGTTAATCATAAAGGTGTGCAGAAACGGTAGCTTTCCACTTTTCCATGGAAATCCATGTTTGCGTTCTCATTATATAAAAATATTGTTCCTTGTGTAAGATGAGAAAGAGTATTAATCTATTAATTTTTTGAACGTTCCCATAGACCCCCAGCCCTACGCCATGTCCATCACTGGACATATTTTCTATGTTTTAAGGGGGTGTTCCACTGGACCGACGGTAGCCGATTCCCTAGCCAGACAATCGCCGATTATTATCGGATGCCCTAGAATTTCTCAAATCTTTGAAAATGGTCATTTATTAAACTATTATTATCAGAATTAAATAAATTACAATACGTGGGCTTACTCTTAAGGGCCCAGGAACAATTGATCGGGTGAGAAATCGGCCTGGTGGATTGTGCCCTTTATCAAGATCTCTGAGTTAGCAAATTCCACATGGAAAATATATCCACTTTATCTTACCCCAATAAAGCAAGCAGATGGCTGAGGAGATAAAAATGACCACAGGAGACCCTATGATGTGGGGAAACATGAACTACATCTGTAGTTGTTAACCTTCCTCCTGTAGGTATTGAACAGAAATTGAAAAGGCACCTGAGAATTGTAGCTAATTCTGCCAAAATATGTTTAATATCTTGAAATTAATCTCCCATTTGACGAAAACATTAGTTTAAGTATCTACCAGTTTTTTAAACAATGAGTAGTGGTTTACTGAGTCCCCATACATTTTCACTTGGAGCTTTGGCGGATGTTAAAATGATGTTGTACATGTACCACTGGAAAAGGTGATCATTCGATATGACAAAGGTAATTTTCTGCGTTGATAATGTTAATATCCCGCTGTGAATACTGCTTTGATATTTGGACATGGGACACTATAGGACGTAAGTGATTACTGTTATAGTCCACGCAAGAAAAATCCATAAGAAAGAGATGGTGGTGAAAGACAGAGGCAGAAAGAATAGAAGATCTGTCTTGAGCAAACCTCTAAATGGCCTGATTTTGGCGGCGGTGGTGGTGGCGGCAACGGAGAAGCCGTGGTGGCAGCAGGCGGCAGTAGTGGCGGCGGCGGCGGCGGTGGCAGTGGCGTCGGCCAAGTTAAAGCTTTGTGGGTAGAAGAAACAATCAAACTAAGGGCAATGATAGTGGCCGTGGTGAAAGTGATGGCCCAGTTTGTCTCATCTTATAATACAGGTGTTGCCAGGAGGCGCCGCCTAACGGCCCACTGTCTAGTTACGCGGCCGCTCGGACAAACATGGCTGAGTACGCCCACATGCACATAGAGATATACAGCATTCACACCTAGAGTCTGAACGGTGGTTGTGATTGCAGGAGTGTTGTTTTTTGACAGATTAATTTACTGGAACAAACTAGGGTATTGTATCAACGAGTCTGAGCAGTCTAAACTTTATAGTTGATAATCATCTTACTTTCAACTTGGAGAAAGATAGGCATATTACTGCTAGGCCTGCAAATGTATTATTGTGTATACAGTTTGGGTATACCTGTGTTATCTAAGCTATATCTAAAGTATCACTGAGTCGATATGCATGTATAACACACCAAACTGGAGCTGGAATACCATAGAATACAGTTCAATCACTTTTATCCCTATGAGAATGTTGTTCATTGATATTATAAATGTTTTACTTTCACACATTCAGTGGTCCAATGCTAAAGTATATGTTGCCAGGGGTATGTTTGGCTGCAAGCATTGCGTAACCACGTAGATAACGTGCGACACCGGCCTGTGGAAAAAGGCCTATTGATACGGTCATTTTAGGTATTTTATTTTATGTATGAAATGACGTACGCGAGTTAAGTACCTTTATGGGAGTACCTTTATCTGATAAAGATTCTCGTATCTTATGCTAAAAATGCTGTTCATTAGCAGTTGAACTTCACAGAAAATATCTTGAACTCTTGTCCATGAGCAGGATTGTACGAGGAGGTATAGAGTATTTTCTCTCGTGCCACAGCTCTCAAGAATAGCAGTTTTTAGCAGCTCATACTGTTAAATGGACATGGCAGGAGGAAAAGTTCAGGTCCGAATAATGACAAGTAAATGTTGTAATCTGAGAAGGAAAAGTGACTACTGGGAAACTGAAAAAACATCAAAGTGACAAACTAAATTACATAATGAGGCATTGGTCTAGCTAGGTGATATTTTAGAACCTTACCGAGTAATGGGATCTTCATCTTGAGTGTGGAAACTGTAGTTACTTCACCCCCAGTAGCGGTATGCAACTATTGAGGTTTCGGCCATAGGTTTATATAGTAAAAGGATTTACTGCAAATGCGAAGGAAATAGTGGGAGAATTTGTGGTAAATATGTACAACAGGTAGAATATGGTTCTGTGAAGTTAAGAGCAAGTAAAAAGTAAAATGTGAGATGATATATTCTCTCTGAATCCCAAGGACTTCGTGTCTGGTTTTTTTTCTGATGAAGTCCGAAATGGCGATGAAGAAGCCATGGAATGGAGACGTGGATGGGCCGCTGAAAAAGTGTTCTGACAGAAAATAGCCCACATTTGTGAATGTGCTGAAATATTTTCGGTGAAATCCATATTAAATACAAAATAGATAATAGATAAGATTTTGGTTCGAGCTCTCCTATTGCTGGATACCTTATTGGGGATAAGAAGACCTCGTCATTCGATACTTTTTGAAATTAGCAGATGAGAAAGGAGAAGGAGCGTGGTGTTGAGAGAAGCAGGCCACCATGTTGCTGGTGGTGGTGGGACTGGTGCAGATGTTGCCATTTAAATGACACTCTTTGCGTGAGGTCAGTTAAGCCTTTGTTGTCATGGCATTCGGGAACCCACGCAGGGACCCCGCTGACCAACGTAGCTCTTTAGACAAGTGATGTAAGATGATCTATGATGGTTATGAATAGCGCACTCTTCACCGTGCCATGATAGACTATCACGGGCCTTCTAATATATATATATTCACAAGCTACAAGAAGCTGGAGTCATGAAAAAGTTAATGTTCCGATGAGAAGGCGGCGAGTGCAGGTCAGCATATTTGACATCCGAAGATGAAAGTTACCACAAAACCGCCGAACATGACAAGGTCGCCAAGAAGAAACTTTTCTCTGCCACCAAGGAAAATTACGCCAAAAATGCCAATTATGAAAAAACAGTAGGTACCGGTGTTGTTGGCATGCTATTCCGGTTGTGCTTAGAAGAAAGTTTTGCCTGCCTGACTACCTGCTTAGCTGATGGATAGATGCTCTGCTTACTGTAGGCAGCTGGCCTTCTGCCACCTGCCACCCATTTTCCTATCTGCTACCCGCTGGCTGCCTGCCACTTGAAAGGTCTGTGGTCAACCTCCTCTTCCCCAAGTCTGCCATTCTCTGTTCGACTGCAGCCAGTTACCGTTTACTTGTCACCAGCCATCTACTACTTTTTGCCTGTCAGCTGCTATTTCCTACGAACCATCATCCACCACCTGCTGTCACTTGCCACCTGCTAATGCCTGCTACCCACCTTCTGCCACCTGCGATTGCCTGATATGTGCCACAGATCTCCTACCACCCCTTGCCCTAAGCCTGTCACTGTTCAGACTGCCACCAGTAGCCCTTTGCTTGCCACCTGCTGCATATCACCCACTTTCATCTGCTACCTGCTGTCAACCTCTCACAACCTGTTACTTACCATCCATCTCCCTTCACCTGCCATCCTTGATCACCTGCTACCAACCACCTGTTACCTACTGCCACCTTCTTGCCACCTGCCACCCATTGTCATCTGCTACATACCACCTGCTACCCACTGACCCTGGCACCCACTGGCACCCGCTATTCACCTCCCATCACCTGCCACCCGCTGCCACCTGCTATCCACTGATTACTGGGACCTGCCAGCCGCCGTCGACTGCTACCCACCGCTCGCCGCCCCCCGTCGACCGCCCACGGCTTACGTCCAGTGGCCGTGTTCGGTTCGCTTCACTGCCCGCGCATTGTGGTATTCGCGGTCCCGCCCAAATACCACATGCAACGTCGTCATGCTTACTTCCGGTGAACAAGTAACCACTTCCATCGGGAACGGTACTGCTTCCGTCCTGCGGCTCATGCCGAGAGAATTGGAGGGGGGAGCAGTGCCACAGCAGCCGACAAGCGTTTAGGACAAAATTGTTGATGGCAGCACATTTTTTCCATATTCTCTTTTTCCCTACCTCCAATTCGCCTCAATTAAAAGGTTTAATTGCCCCTTGGCATTGGTGCCAACGTGCGTGAAAGATAACAAGCATATGAGACATTCTTTTTCCAGTTGTGAAGAAACGGACTCGCATTCAAGGTGGTTCAATCGTACTTCATTATTAAGTTATTTCAGTATCGGAATTAACACATATATTTATCAAATATTCTTTTGTCTGATATGAATGCCATAAATACCACGTACCAACATCGTACTTACAAAATGAGGTGGCTACCTTGGTGTCTCAGTTGTATAGTGACTATATTTGATAAAACACTGGCTTTAACTCGTGATAAACTCGTATTAAAAGAAATGGCAGTTTTTCTCATTTCCAAGGAAATCCTCGTTTTTATTTCCATGTTATAAAAACTGTTTTTCTTGTGTAAAACAAGGATTGGGCCTCAATCACACCAATAAACAGTTGTTTAAATCTCCCTATACACGCAAGACCCACTCCATGGCCAATAACGATATGTTTTCTCAGTCTCTCTGAGGGAGTGAATTCTAATGTTTTTCATGAACCCAACTGACTTCCCTGAGCAGACCATTGAGGTTTTAAACTCAAACCTGCTGGAATGAGATTGCCACAGTACCTGATACTGGTTCATACTCTAACAAAGAGCAGATAGATTTCTGTCTTAGACAGGGAAACACAGAATTTTCACTTTTTTTAATGAATGTGATGGGTCACATCTGGTATTGAGTATTTTTTCAGCGGTGGACACACAAAGTGAGATCAAACCTCATTCGGTTCATAACTACAGAATTCCCATAGATTTTTCTATGTCATTAAAAGACTTTTGCCGCCCTCCTCAACTTCTTGTAATAACGCTCACTACCACAGAATGCAAATACATGTACCATGCTAAAAAGGCTAAACTCGAAGTAGAAGTAGAAGTTCAGCTCACAACATGACCTTCTTGAAACTATACAACTGCTCACCAGCGCTGCAGATCAGAGCAGAGCAAATGCTGAAGGTCCCAGAGAATAAACAGGCAGAACAGAGAATGGTAGCTTAAGGTGGCGAGTACTCAGCTAACAAGATGAGATAATAAGCTGGTAGAAGTACCTACACAGCTGACGGCCAACAACGAGCAGCTCATGGTGTGAGCGGAGCCTTCATTATGTATGACCGGGGTGGGGGGGGGGGGGCACAGTTTTCCCAACATGAATCGGTCGTAACAAAAGTTGCACGTCATAGGAATAACCCTAGAAAGTTACATCCCCAATTGGAATACTGAGAAAATGCCCCCCACCCGAGGAATACTCCCAAAAAAGTCTCTTCCCCCCCCCCCCCTAGCCATAAATACTGAACGCTCCCTTGGCGGAGCAGCTCACGCAACGTGTAGCTCGCCGAGTGGCATGCCCCGGGCCCAGTGGCGGCAACTGGGTGGCAGTGAGTGGCTGAGCCTGTCATTAACCACAAACTTACAGTTGATCATCCAGAAAAAGCAAGCTGGAAATGAGGAAGGATAGGAAATCACTGTGGCCACAAAAGGTTTGTAGCCCCAGGTGATAGGTAGAGGGCAAGCCCTGGAAGTTGGGGGAAGGCTATAATTGTACTCTGCAAAGGTTTGTGACCCCAAGGTTCTGTGTGTGTGTGTGTGGGGGGGGGGGGCATATATAATTCCTACTCCTGGAAGGAGGCGGGGTTGCTTTAGACTGGCTCCAGTCCCTACATCCTATAGCTACCTTCCTCGTTGGGATACAGGGACTGGTACAATCAGTAATGGTGTTTGATTGATTCATGGGCCAGTCAGAGAAGGATACATAATTTAATGGACTTTATTCTTATTGTGTTTAATCATTTAATGAATGTTCATAATCAAAGACTTGAGCAAGTCTAGGTATGCTTCTCACGTAGCTGTTTGGTTGCGCATGTAGAATGTGTGCATGGTTACATTTGATGGTAACTCAAGAGCTCGGACCTTGTTTGCAGAGATGACAGTTTATCACTATTCCAAGGAAATTCTTTCATTTCCATTTGTTAAATCATAAGAGAAGGATAGTATAGATTGAACTTGATTTAAGCCAATAAAACAGTGGTTTGAACCTCCCCAGACACCCTCAGCCCTATTACATGAGCCAAAATAGAAGTTTTGCTTCGATGATCCAAACATGTATGAACCAAACTAGAAGTTTCTTCTGATAACCCAACACACTTCATCCATCTGGAAATCATAATAAATGTCCTGTATTTTACTTTCAAGACTCAAGATAAAGCATTGGATTTTACCCTGCTTTTTCAATTAAAATATCCCTTATGAATGTTTCCTGAGTGATTTCCAATATAAGGATATGTTTGGTGATTTTCTGAAGACACACAGACATTCCAAGAAAATGCATAGCACACCCTAAGTTAGTGTAGGTTGACGAACACAGTGTAAGCACTCAAGGAACGCTAGAAGCTACAACTGTCAGTCTTTTTGTTAGGCATGACATGGCGTTCTTATATTCAAGCTCATTGATCAAAGAAAATGGAATTATGTATTTGCGAATTGTTCGCCGACGTTTACCAATTTAATCACGGCGAAATAGTTAATCATTCTGCCCATCAAAGAGGAATGCCTCGGAATATGCGTTCCAATCACATGGTATTGGCCCAGAAAATAACCACGCATTAAGGACTGAAATTAATCAGAACTGAATCAAACCTTAGTAAACGCAGAAGAAGGCCCGGGCCATTTCCCCGAAGGCCAACAAGTGCCGTTTGTTTAAAGGGTGAGGGATAATTGGTGTAGACAATACAGGGAATATGATAGCCGGCCAAATGACTGTTTGCTGCATGACAGGTGCGGCCCATTATGATGAGGCATGTCAACGCATTATGACGCCATGTTAGCCATTAGCCGTCTCACCTGCACACCCAATGAATCGGTGTGAGTAAGACACACTGTTTGGCGCAAACATAAACGTGATGAAACTGTAAAAGAGAGAAGTAATGATGTTTGTGTCCATTCCTAAGTAGTTTAGTTACTCTCTGGATAAGAGAATAGTTATCAGCAGAAATGAACATGAACAGGCCCGCTGTACGGATTTCATTCTGCACACTCTTCATGAACTGATGGTTCGTACACTACGTACCTCGTGATTTGTTGGAAAATGGCGTTTTTTTATCATTGCCAGGTATATAATTAATAGTAAGAAGACGTAGTGAATGTGTTAGAATTAAATTTGCTTTGTTGGTTTGGTCGGAAATATTCACTTCGTTCCTTGAACTCGGTGAATGTATCTGACTAAAACGACTCAGGACGGATTTCATTCAGGCGTACTAGCCATGTCTCCATATATCATGTCCCGTATTTCCCGAACCTTTCGCTCTTCACCTGCTCTGTATTTTGTGTAAATCATGAAATGGGTTACATAGCGTCCTGGTAAATGAAGGTACCATGGATATAACCTTTTGTCTGATGAATCACGCTCGATATCTATCTTACCCCAGGTATTTTTTTCCCATAGACTTAACATTGGGAACTCGTACAACGCCCATGGAGTATTGTAAAAGAAATAAAACTCAATGGATCATGACGCCAAAAACGTTAGCCAATCAGTCGGTGGTAGGATGAGATAAGACCTGAACTGCATTCGATCCATAGCCGCTCAGAATTCGTCATTTATTTCGTAGGCTAGATAATCATACTCATGGCGTATTTTCAGTGGATCTCGATGCAGTTCCTTCTTATTATTGGTTAATTTACGGCATCACATCTACAGAATATGACTGTACGTGTTGAACGAGCTCCAATGTCGTCTAGAATGACCAGTCTATCATCATCCAATTTAATACTGAAAATGAAAATAGTTTTGCTCAAATCCATTTCTTCTAGCCTCATTGGCTCTTCTGTTATCATGAAAATATCATAGGGGCATTGATTCATGAGGCCTATGATATACGTATATATGAGAGAAGCATATATTTAAAACAGAAAGAATTGAAAAAAATAGCGTATATGTTACCCCTCCAACCTAAGCTTTATCACTAAGTCACTATGGTATTTAAACTTTTGATAGGAATACATAACATAAGATATCAGAGAAATGCGAATCCCCATATGCAGAACGCTAACTGCTACTCCAGGCTAGATAAACCTCAGATTAACTTCCTGGATAACAATTCTCCCTTACCTACTAGGTGGGTATAGACACCAGTCATTGTTAATAATACCTCAGAGCATATTCCTGGACGGATGGATTTGCATTGGGCCTGCTTTTGTTCACGAGCCCCCACCCTTAATTTCTTTTCTGTCTCTGTTTTTTTTTATTCTCCCGCCATCTTCCAGCTGAGCAGTTTTTGGCACTCGTACTTCATGAACTGGCCCAGTGACATTTACGGACGGGCAAACCCGCGTGTTAATACGTGGCGGCCAGCGGTGCCCACCACTGTATTTCCTACTCTTCTTTTTTAATGTTACATCGTATTACGCATATTTATGAGTTACCCCCAACCACCCCAAGCTTCTCATTGAAAACAGGTTGTCAATGCCAATACTTAAGCCCAGTTTTAAAGGGCAATTGATGCTCGAAAGGGATCTTCATATTTTTCACACCTCTTCACTTGGGGTAGTTTTTTTGCGAAGAGAATTCTAATTTTGTACTTGATCCATACGCTGCGTCCTCCTCACTTGGTGATTGCGTGTATTAGACTCGTTTTGCGGCCAGTTCACATCATCGGTCGCCAGACAGCCAGACGAGTGAACAGATGGTGCCCGCGTCCAAATCACCTCTTCTGAATAGGCTTTTTTCAGGGAGGTGAGATTTAAGGATTATTTCCTATGTTGAGGGAGGGAGAAAAAAGACCCGTGCACTTAGACATAGATGAAGAGAAGGGAGATTGGGACGGTCGATATTTTGTCCATAATTAAACGCATGACGAGTACCCAGGTTGTTCATTTAGAGGAGTTGGCCCAGAAAACTCCCAAAGTCACTGAAATGACCGTGGGGGTCTACAAGGAGTTCTATTTTTATTGAATTCTGTTGAGGGAGTAAGCAGCGTGCCGTTGGCGCCGTACCTCCAGGAGTTCTATTTTCAATTTCAAGTTGGAAGTATCTTCATCTGTGTACACTGTTATTACAGGAATGGCAGTTTCCACTTTTCCAACGAAATCATTTTTTTTCATTTCTAGTTCCTAAAGCTAATAAAACAAAAAGAATATAAATTGAGCCTCATTTTCGCCCATATCGTCACAATATTTATATGTTTTCCACTTTTTTCTCGGTATCTCTGATGCAGTTAAATTTCACATTAAAAATATTGCCACTGGTTTTTACTGACCCCAAGTAACATATCTGGTTAGGCACATTGAATTTAAAGTAGCAAGGAGTTTATCATACTTCTCTAAACTCCATTTGGCCATGTCAGAAAAAAAGACGATAACGATGAGTTAAAACATACAGGTAAGTATGTGAGCTTAATGAATTTAATTAAATGCACTTATTCCCTCGACACCTGTGCTTATGTCTAACGACAATTGGGATTTACGAGAGTCTATAGAGAAATTTAAAACCCCTGCTTAATTAACAAAATGTACTACCTTATCCTGCAGCACAATATAGCAGTGTGTACATATAATAGAACGACTATTGTTATTTGGATAGAGTAGATGTCTGTCTCTTTTGTGTGAGCCATTTGGAAGCGACCTGGTCTTCTGCATCGAGGTATAGATAAAGAGATGTGGTGTAAGGAGAAGGACGGTGAGAGGATCTTATGCATCAGGGCTCTAGAGCACTTAACCCTTAATGGGATGAGTTATGGCCATAACTCATGCCCGGCAACAGCGGAAACCGCCGTCTTCATATCTACTGGTTGACGCAGTAGGTGCGGCTTCTGAGAATTTATACACATGCAGAGATATACAACTCACCTCAGCATATATGTATATGCTGAAGTAATGTAATCAGAATCCTTATATCTAAGGCAATGTCGGAACACTGTCAGATGTAAGATATTTATGGCTCTTGAGTTCCACCAGATCCTCCATTCCTCCATGTTTGTTTTTTAGCAACCAATTTTATCTATTCAAGTTTACAGACTCATTAACTCATTTTTCTGATACTGTAGGTATAAACATGCCCTTATACAGTATTGATTTTCATACTTCTTTGCGCTCATGCTCCTCGTAAAAGATTGTTTTATTTTGGTATAGAAGTGAAGCTATCCTAATTAACTAGGTTGCTAGTTGCCACCCTTGTATTTTCACTTTAGGATATAACTCCGAAACATGTTCCACCATGTTGATGGATTGACAGTGGAATTCAGTAATGACATCAGCAGATGGTTCATAACCAAAGATATATAGTTATGGTGTTAATCGACTAAATCTGCCACTGGTACTGGGAAGATGTGTACGTACATTAGTCATACTATCAGGTTAGATTGGTGGACTTGTAGGCTATTCGTGTTGTCAGATGATGGTTCTATATCAGGGACAGTATGGGTATATTTTCTTGGTGCAAGTTACTCCTCTCCTGCCTTTTTTTTATCGGCTTGATTTATGAGGTGTTTTTGCCAGGCGTATCATCTACAGTTGGTATATTCACTATGATGATGCTAGTATAATCTAAATATGCAGAGTGATAGCTGATAACCCTTGTCATTTATACTGAGATAATATCTCTCTACTTGGAGAGAGGCCCTCAGTCGATAAGCATGACGTAGCAATAATAGCCCCCGCCCCCCCAAATAGGTAATATGTTATAACACATATTCATGTCCAACAGCCATCAGGGAAATTACTACAATAGTGACATCATGTAAACGGCGTTGGACCTGGAAATGTGGTGGATACCTCAATGGTGTCATATTATTGTTATTATCTCGGCTTCCAGTGTCATGCTCGACACGTCTGGCTCTAGATATGTACACCGTCACATGACAGACACAATACTCTGCTTGCCGTGGACATGGTCTTAAACATGAATATGCTATTATTATTCATCTCATCCTTTGTATTTTTCCCCGTAGACTTAATATTGGGAACTCGTACTCAACGCCATGGAGTATTGTAACAAAAGCATACTCAATGGGCGGTGACATCATAAAGACATCATAAACATTTCCCAATCAGTCAGTAATACGGCCGAGATAAAATATGAATCACATTTGATCCATAGCCACTAGAATATGCTATTCATTTTGGTTTGCTACCTTATCTTGCTTGGCTTTGCCTCATGAGATTACTCCGCAACCAAAACTCATGGCAATCATTTATTGGCTATGGATCTCAATGTAGTCCTTCTGAGTGTCTCATATAAAAACAGTATGATTGTTCCATGATCCAAATAAACATCTGGAGACAGGTCACATGATCGACACTGCATGGTGTCAAGTGTTGGACAGGATGAAAAACATTGTCTGTCCTCTGAAAACAGGCTCCTTGATGGGCCATCTGTGAAGGACGAAAAGGGCATTAATCAATCGCCTGCCTCAGTTCGCACCAGGAAGGCATGATGTCTCTTTCATAGTAAATATAGGAGATTTACACTAGGAACAGCCTGGGAAGAGGCTCTGGCTTGGTTCAGTAGTTAATTGCGGCTGGAGGAGGGATGAAGAGGCATACTTATGAGGACATGGCGTCCCCGTTCATCTGCACCTTACTACCCACCTGCGTCACCAACTCCTGTTCCATAACGAGATTGTTGCCATAGGGACGGAAGCCCTATCGCTGCTGGTGTCTGGTGGGACAGCTGTATACTTGTTGGGGTGTCGGTCACCAGCATCAGCAGGAGGATGGTCCATTAGCGTGGGAGCTCTATACAGAATTAATTAAACCTTGTGGTTTTTGCATGGATAAATGTGTATTATTAAACATAGAAATTGAAGTAGCGGCGTTGAACGGAATTGTGTTGAATAACATTGGATTGGATGGCATATGTTTGGGTAGTGATGCATTGTAGAAAGGGTAGGATGAACAAAGTAGGGTATGAGTACATTAGGGAAGTGGAAATGATAGCATCAAACAGTTCAGTGTAGAAAGAAATGAAAAGAATATCATAAATATGCTTTGCTATATTCCGAAGATATTAGAAAGTTTCTGATGAACCGTTAAGGAACTCTTCCACTAGGACACAAGATATAGCGAGATTTGTCACGATTTGTTTGACATACTAAGTCTTGCTGGGTTTCTTGTAATCGCGTGTATGTATGCTGCGATGCATCGGTGTGGTTAAACACCGCATTCTTGCCGCGATATATCGGCAATAGATTGTGAGGGGTCGTGGTGATGGAGCACCAAAATATGCGCACATCGTCGCGAAAAAATAGACATATTATGCTGCGTGACATATCGCGGCAAAGGAGGTAAGACATATCGCAATACTATAAGATACTGCAAGATAAACCAAGATATAACATGGTAAATACATCGTGCTAGTGGAACCAGCCCTTTCGTCTGGTGGAACAGGCGCTAAACTAAAGGGCTGATTCCACCAGCACAATGCTTTGTGTCTCGCAAGGTCGGGCTGTGTCATGTAGCACCTTGCTGCATCTCGATAAATCGGGATAAATCTAGCAAGATGTACTTATCCTTATGTGTGTATCCCCTATTATGATCTAAGGGGGCTATTACACTGCTGCGATTCAACCAGATATTCGCAGACGATTCATCCCGACCTAGCGAGTCATCAAATCGGGCACGATCGGGATATATCGCACATCCCGGTGGAATCACCCTTTAAGGGGATCTTCAACATTATAAATCCAGGGATGGTTGCAGATGGTAGTGAGACTGGGATGGAGTCGGGTCGGGATGGGCGGGGCTTCACGCAGGAGGCGCCTGCCAACACAGACGGCCAGCAGGGCGCGGGGTAGGCGCGGCCTGGCCTAGCGTGATGACCCACATGTTTAGTCAGGTGTACAGCTCCCTGTTCTTGGCTGGTAAAGGCCGGTATTGTGTGGGCTCCCGGCCACGGGGAAACAGTACTCGCGGGGTGCTCCAGGAGAGGAGAGAGAAGGAAGAGAGCGGCCGACAGGAGGACAGACAGCGGCACATACAGCTTCCGCTCCCGCCTCTACCCGAGTCTGCCCAAGAAGACGGGTATCACGGAGACGACATGCACCGTGTTCGTGTACTATTGAGCTGCACTGGTTTGTGTGATGACATATAATGTCACACACACATGGGTCTAGTTTAGAACAGCAGGCAGACACCACGCCGCACTACATATAGGATAGGCCTGCTGCTGCTGCTGTTACACGTGATCGTAGCTCGACCTAAACGGGATCACTGATCAAACTACACCACGTCTCGGTAATAATCAGACGAGGCCCACTTCAGTAGCTCATACCGCCCACACGCCCAGCTCCAGGAGAATACACCCTGGAGTTGGCATTGTCCGGGCGGAGTCTAGTCCAACCCGCACCTGGCTCACTGCTACGGACAGGCCTGGTGTGGGCTGATCAGCCGCTAGCAGCACGTGCTGAGAGGCGGCGGCGGCGGCGGCGGCGGCGGCGGCGGGTAGTCACGTGTAGCGGTAAGTTGGGGGAGGCTGGCGGGCAGCGGGCGGCGGGCCTGCGGCGGGCGGCACAGAGAAAGCGCGCGGTGCCGGGAGCGGACGTACGGACGGACGGACGAACGGGAGATACAGTACTCGACGGGCACGCATGGAGAGCAGTACGGACCGGCGATAACTCCACCTATTCCTCCTCCGGGCAGGGAGTAGCTCAGTGACGGCCGCCCCACCTGGTGGTCATCTCCTCCGAGCTGCTCACACGGAGCACGTAACCACCAGAGGGCGCGCACTGACGACACGGTCAGCTGCTGCTCAGTACGTGTGTTCTGTACGTGTGTGCGCGTGCACGTGTAGAGAGCCCTGCACGTGTAGAGAGCCCGACTCACACCAGATAGTAGTAGTCTGAACATGATCGGGTCTGAGAGACGGTCTGTAGCCATCTCTAATACTGACATGTAGTCTGGAGTCTCACCGGACTAAAGCATATTGTTTCATGGACTTACTCGGGTTTGTACGCAAGCAGGCCGTTCGGTCCGTACGCTGGGAAATGAAAATATATAGCTCTGATTTTACCAGGATTAAATCGGCGACCTGATCTATACAGAACTTTGTGCAGTTTATTTTTACATCCTGGACATTACTAAAACCTGCACGACGACATCGATATTAGACGTCCCGCAAACAAATCTGTAACCTGAGACTACATCAGTGAGTTAACTAGGGAGAGATCTGGTGTAGGCCCGACATCAGTGAGTTTACCAGGAAGAAGGAGGGTGTAGGCCCGCACCCCCGTGAGCCTTCCGAGGCAACGTCAGGTGGGCGACACCCTGGAGTAGGAGGTGCCGCCTCCAGGTGAGTATAGGCCGGGAGGAGGAGCTGCTCTCACGGGGACACCTTCACCTCACGTGCTGCTCGCCAACTGCTCGCCTTGTCACATGATCACATACACATCACATGATTACACAGAGTAACATGTATCCAACTCTGAACAGTGCACCGTCCAGAACGTAGTCGTGTGCTTTCATCAGAATCGGAAATATCGAGCAATTATTGAAGTGGAAAAACGAATCCCGCCATTCAAAATACCCCCAATGCTCTATGACAATTGGGCAAAATCCATTCTTTCACAGAAGAAAGGAACAAATTTTAAACAATTATTGAAGTGGCCCTGTGTTAAAATCTAGAGCTGAAGAGCCGAACTTATGATCCAAGAGGTTTCCTGTTTAACTTTCTAACCCAACGAGCGGTCGCCCTTTGGAGTATTTGGGTGTCCCACGGAAAACGTATTTGATACATTAGGCCAGTCCGGTTACAAGGCATAGGAGTCCTGTTTTACCGTCACCATGTACCGCCACCCGGAAGACCGGGATCGCCACCATGGCAACCACCACCACCACCAGCACCACCACTATGGCAACCACTGTAAGTGGGCTTTGTTTTTATTTCTTTTATTACAGAAGAACCGTCATTGAATACAATGGTTTTCGGGTTTTCTTATGGGTTTTTCTTAGCATACTTGGTATTGAACTCAACAGTTTCAAAAGATAACAGCAAATCTAAAGTATCGTGAGGATTATTACAATTAGTAAGTATAATTGGTTTGCAGCTATTGACCGTAATGATTTTGCATTAAAGGATTGACAAAGGTAAAATCTCCATGTTATCATACATTCCTAGTTCATTGCATACAAATATTTGTTCAGCTCTTTCTTCAATCGTCGTTTGTTATAACCTCGTAGCCACCCCTCTCATAAGATCTCACACTCTCTAAGTCGTATTCTGTACTCTCATTTCCCTCTACGGAGAAGAATTCTTAGCGAACTAGGCTTAGAGCCTTGAGAATCCACTGGCCTGCCCCCCGTGCCAAAGACGTGAATCAATGCAACCAAAGATTCCTATAATCGCAATGATGCCACCTAGCGGGAATACTGTGTGCAAGTGGATTCTCAAGGCTTTAAGCCTAGTTAGTTGAGAATTCTTCTCCCATAGAGCTCAGTGAGAACCTAGTACAGATTACGACTTAGAGAGTGTGAGATCTTATGAGAGCGGTGCCGTAGCATAGATAAAGGTGATTTGATCCAGAATGCTTTGGTTTTGTGTGAAGGGAATTTCCTTCCTTGGTTTAGGAAGCACAAAATCTCCTTTTTGCTGACTTCTTGTATATTGCTCCGATGGAATAAAAAGAAACCTTTACTCAGCCCTCGTTGTATTATGCGTTGACTAAGAAAGACATGGTCGATATAATATTCATACCTTTGTTGTCAAGACTGTCTTGCTGGTGAATTTATATTGAATAATAATCACTATGATTGAGTTGCCATGGCAACTCGCCCCCTTGATTCTGCTATTGTAGTGAGGATGAATCAAAGTTGATTATATGAGAGTATAATAGGGAAGAGTAATATCTTCCTGGTTAATTATAGTTTCGTATGTCAGGGGGGTGATTCAAATGCCGGCCTACTATAATTAGAGTCTATATCCTTTGGTAACAATGCAATACAGACAAGGTACTGTGTATGCAGCAGCAAGTCTCTTATATCATTGCCTCTGGTATTTTCCTCCAAACCTTACGTATAATTACCATCACGTTGAAGATACTGAAAATAATACATTTATGGGTCCTGTAAATGGTCCATTGGAATTGGTCAAAACCTCACTATATAACGGTTTTAAGGAAAATCATTGTCTGATCATATTTGGGAGGGTAGATCTTGATTGATGCACCTCTTTGTGGTCTGAACAGTTGGCAGTTTTCTACTTCTCCACGGACACCATTGTTTTCATTTCCAGTTTATAAAAAAATTGTCTTTTGTAAAAACAAAAATTATATGAATTGAGCCTCATTCACATCAATAACAGTGGTTCGAACCTACCTAGAGACCCACAGTCCCATTCCCTGTCCAGCACAGATGTGTTTTCCATAATTTTCTTGGTCTCTCTGAGGCAGATCATGTCACATAAAAATATGGTTCCTATTTTTTTTCTGACTCCTGACATCCATCTGTGTGAGTAGTGTGAATGGACTCGCATGACTGACCTCGCCAGCCCGCAGGTCTCACTGCCACATGTGTCGCGCTGTCTCTTGTCGTGGACGATGTGGGACCTGATGTGGGACGACTGCCGCCAATTACCGCCAATTAGCCAACTCTACAAAGTATTGATTAAAGACCCCGTTATTAATAGCAATCACAATCTAGGAGGCGATGGTGTTTTTCCTTTTTTCCTTTTTATTGCAGATTGCATATCAGTATAAAAAGGGTAATTTTGGGAGTATTGTAGCGGATAGTTTCAGATTTATAATCCATGGTTTTCTGATAAGATCAGGTCAGGTAAGTTTGCAGATGTTACCCTTAGGGCACTCATTAGTGTCCCTAGGCTCGCAAGAACCTTAAATCCCCTTCATACTTTTACCAAGGTAGGTATTCGGATAATTACCTATTCAATCTCAGGGATCAGAGATTGTATTTTTCGTATATACAACAAAGAGAATAGATTGGGCCTCATTCACAACCTCCCCCACACCCCAGCTCCATTCCATGGCCAATGACGGTGTGTTTTCTATGTGTTAACAATATCTCTGAGGCAGTAAATGTCACATGGAAAGTATTTCCTATTTTATCATGACCCCCATTCTCTGCATATAAGCACACAGAATAAATGTAGATAGAGTGTAGAACAAGCCCTAGTATGTATACATCTTGATCCTTGATGAAGGAGAAATAATGCACCAGAGCATACGTGGTGATCCTACATGATGATGGCGGATTGTACAGGGTGTATCTTGCCCGACTAAGAGGGGCAGTATATATGAAGAAACGAGCCAATATGGCGCAGTGTATCGGCTGTGGTAAATAGGAGATTGTAGAACGAGATTGGATAAGGCTCAAGAACGGGGAAAAAAGTGTATAGTGAACTGGAAATAATACATTCAATTATGTTGTGTTTATGAGGGAGATAATGCATTGTGGCGTAGTAGCGTTGTTGAACATGTCTATTGATATCCATGACATCATTTTCTCGTTCAGTTCTATGTGGCAAGGTGATGACTGTAGGTCGTTTTGTTGTCCAGTATCAATCACAGACAATAATAAGTGACCTTCATGGATATTGCCACATGAGGACCTCGTAAATAAATACGTGATGCATGTATTTTCATATTTCGCAATATCCTTTTGCTCCAGGTCTTTATTCATGGGCAATTGTGATTTGTTCCCCATGTTTTCTCAGTCTCTCTGAGGCAGTAAATAACATATGGAAAATATTTTCTCATGATCCCAACTGACATGCCTGATTGCTGCATCGGACCTTGTTGTGCTTATTAGTTAGGACATAAATGGTGCCATCCTTGAATGAAGCCCCCCCCCCCCCCCCCCCGCACCCCATGTTCCAAATGCCTCGCTGCCACATGTTTCATTTATCCCCATCATATCCTGCCCTTTTTGTTTTCATTTGCAGTTTATAAAACTGTTCTTCTTTTATCAAACAAAGACAGGGTAATTACAGCCTCATTCAAGCCAATAAAACAGTGGACTGAGCCTTCCCACACACCATCAGCCTTATTTGTGAAGAATACTGGTGTGTTTATCATGTTTTCCCAGTCTCACTGAGGCAGTAAATTCCACATGAAAATGTTCCCTTTTCTTCCGCCTTTGCTCAACTGACTTCCCTGACACATCGAGGGTTTTACTTTTACAAAACACATAAGAACCAGAGAAACCTCGTATATATGATGTGGACCTCTGGTGATTCCGGAAAATACATGTAAATGTCAACAGACTTTGGTAGACCTGTCTCGTTGTACCCTGGCCCCTATAGCTTGGCCCAGAGGGCATGGTAACCTGGCTATCTCTATAACCTGGCACGAAGACCAGTCTGCCAATACTATCCCTAGCTGGGAGTTGGCCACAAGACAAGGGTGTACAGAGAAAAGAAGTTTTCTTTGCCTTTTCTCTTCCCTTTCTCCATTCCCATTCCTACCTCTTGTTGAGATTATATTCGACGTGCATAGTAATGTCAACATCTGTGACATTACAAAGTATCTAGACACTCAAAGGAAATGCCCGAACCTTTGTCTTGATTATTATCTTCTGGTTTGCTCTTAGTGGGATAATAAGAAGGAATTGCATCAAGATCCGTTGCTTCTGAAATTATGCCATGAGTTTTGAATACGTAGTATGCCAAAATGAATGGGGCATTTTAATTATCTTGCATCCAGTGCGTTTCAGATTTTATATCACCCCTACTCACTGACGTTTGTGAAGAGTTGGTTTTTTTTAACAATACTCCATGGTCGTTGAGTACGAGTTCCCAATGTTAAGTCTATGGAGGAAAGATACCAGGGGTGAGAATGACAAACAAATCGAATAGAAATAAGGGGAATCACAAGCTTTCTATGTGGTAAATCTTGCATGGGAAAGGCCCAACTTGACGGCATGCGGTGCAACAACTAACTCGTTTCACCTCTAGAATATCAAGCACAGTGTCGGTTATGCACAGTGTCGGTAAAGCTTGGCATAACCGTATTGCGACAGGCAAAGGTGGTGGCACCTGGGTACAAACCATAGCCCAGTCGTTGTTCTCTGTCGATATAAGTTTGGACCTAGACGGGTTTAAGATCCGACATTGCCACGTGCATTCATGTCTCGTCCAAACCATTCAAACTAGATATTTTCACCCGCACATGGGGAGGGGGGGGATTTATTATAACAGGAAATCAATGTGTTTTTAAGTAGTAGAGATGTATGGTTTTGTACATCACAAAACGGATGTGTTTGGGTAAACTGCTTAGGTTTGTATAATATATAAACAGGGATATTCAGATAGCATCCTACTTAGGGTGTCCCTACAAAAAGGGTGTCAAAGGAGGTGTTCCAGAAGAGGGTGTAGATGAACCATGAGAAAGTCCGGTAAGAACTTGTAATGGTTAACTGGACGTTAAATTAAACCAACCATAAAAAACATCCTGATACAGTTTCCAATTTTAGAGAGTATAATAGAATTGTAGTTTCAGGAATCGCAATTTTCTAAGGAAATCTTCTTTTTTCATTTTCAATTTATGTAATTATTTCTTTCTTGTGTAAAACAAAGAGATACTGAAGTGGGCCTCATTCCCACGAATAAGCAATGGTTCAAACCTCCCCACACACCCCAGCTCCATTCCATGGCAAACAATCATGTGTTTTCTCTATTTTCTAAGTCTCTGAAGCGGTAAATTCCACATGGAAAATCAAGTGACTTCTCTTACATATGCGCCGGCACAGGTCAACGTTATATATGGTTCTAGCACGGTTTCCTATCTGAAAAACGTATAACTTTCAAAAATGTAGTTTTGTATACATTTCGACTTATCCCATTTAAAAACATGACACGGATGAACACAAGAAGAAGTATGGAAATAATCCGCGTGATCGGGTTACACAAGGGAGGGATGTGGTGAAACGCTATCGTGTGGCCAGAGCCTGGCTACAATCTTTTCGGGGAAGGCTTTTTTCTCCAAAGGAGGACAGGAGCTCTGGTTTCAGGATCTGTAGATCCTGGCAATCGTCTCCACGACAATAAAATGGTGAGAAAAAAGTATCCCAAACGTTGTGAAGCTGCGCGCGGTGCTTACAAAGTGTGGGTATTGTAGACGATCAACGGCCACCAGGGGAGTGCTGTATCTGCGGGTGTGACTCAGCGGCAGGGGGACGGGCTTTACGCCACCTTTACCGAGTCACTCGCGGTGATAAGGTGTAGGCAGCGGACTTCTAGGCCAGCGGTCAGCCCAAGGGGAGAGTCACACCACAGCTGACTCCACTGACCTTAGGTCACTGACCTTGAGTAACCTTTACTGACCTTTACTGACCTTGCTCAGGGCAAAACAAACAGTCCTAGACACACCTCCTTGGGTAATAACCCACACACACCACCTACGTACCGCCAGGCGCGCTACAGGCAGTCATTCAAAGGGCACTACTATTTTTACTCGCATTTCAGACCGAAATAGAACTTGAAAAGTTGGTGAAGTTGTCTGATTGGAGTGTGATGCCAGAGCTGAAAACAGAAATTTGGTTGCCTGATTGGAGTGTGGTGCCAGAGCTGAAAACAGGAAGATTTCTGTTCGGGAAATCGAGGCATTAAACTGTTTCATTTCTGAGTGGGTCGGAGCGTGTGTGTGAAATTTTCTCAATAATTTCCAAGTTTCCAAGTTCCAGTATCTTTTTAATCTTCTGCGCCCGGTCGCTTGAACTCCCTCCTCCTTTCTTTAACTGAGGGATAAGAGCCTAGACCAGCTTTTATCTCGTTCTAATAGTACCCTCTTTCAAGCCCCAGCTCGCTATTGAGCAGGTCGGCATTTTAGATTGTCACTCTTTCCACTCGTTTTAGATTCTGTCTGTTTGCGGCCACGCCTCCAAATCGCCATCGCGCTGCCAGGCGGTTCAGATCTCCACCTGATACCAGCCGTCGGCGAGGGGAAAGTGGCGAAAACGAGCAGAAAATACGAAAATAAAAAGTCGCCGGCGATGAAATTAGGGACTCGGGCGGCTGTGCTTGTTTCCGCCATCTTGTATTGGCTGGTGACAGTCGGCAGCAACGACTACCGAGGCTCGTGATTGGTCAGTCAGGCAGTGGGTTCACCCAGTGTACATTTCCGCTTGACTAGGCAATGGTGGGCCAACCAGGCAGGGGTAAAACCAGGCCAAAAAGTCACCGGCTCTGCTGCTTTTCGCCCTATTTTAGGGGGCGAGATGGTGGGGCGAATGATGTGTGTTTTTGGTATGATTGTCTGGAGGGTTGGGGTAATTTTTCGCCCTGTTTTATTCATTCAGCTGGTTGGGGTGGTATTTAGACGGCGCCGGTGTTATTTAGCTTCTCGTGTGTGGTGGTGGTGGGAATGTCAGAGCCGGCGCCCGCCTGTGCCCGCCCGAGTGGAGGGAAGTGGGTAGGTGGCGCGGGCAAATTATGCGTAATTGTACCAGTGTTGTCGAGCTGGCTGGATTCATGTGCTGGTTGGTTTCTCCTGCACTCTCCTAGCAGATCTGTCGTGGAGCTTGCGCTTACTTATCTCTGCTTTACGTGTCAAAGGTCATGAAAGTCCTACATATTATGAGTTGGGAGAAAACTGGAAGTGTTAAACTAGCTTCACAGACAAATGTGCACACAACATAATCCTCAAAGTGTTGGGAAGTAAGGATATATGAAAAATGAATGGCGTGTGGGGCAGATTTTGTCCCCTGAAAGAGGAAGGTCGTTGCAGAGATACAAGCCGGGTGCAGAATCTATGCTTGGAGAGTGTTTCTCCTGGAGCCGGTAGCACTGGTGGAGCCCCCTGGTAGCCTGCCACAATAAACAAGTCCCTCTCCTCAACCAGCTGTAACTTGACGATGCCCGATATATGAGTGTTTTTCCATGAACAGCTAATCCCATCGTAATTAGTTATATATCCATGTTATATATGTATAATTAGCAGAAATTCGTGACAGACAATCTTTGGATGGTCGAATGGGACTCGTACCACCCATTCGCCCAGACACTAGCGATGTAATACCAATGTAATTATAAGGGCACGGTCTGTCGTCCAACTAAACCGTAATTTACACCAATCTAAATATAGCCAACCTTGCTGTAAGACATTCTGACAAGTCCAGGAATCGGGCCCTTAGAGAAAAAATAACTTCAAAACAAGCAAATGATCCAAAAATATGAAATAATGTAGTAAACCAACCATAACTCTCATGCTCTCTAGGATGCCTAAGAATGGAGAAGAAAGCAGATGGCTTGAAGGTCTGTCTTTATCTTCACTACGAACTGTTGTTGGAATTGAGTTGCTCTTGTTAGGCCTCTTCGGTCAATAGCTGTATCGAACTATGGAGTGTTGTGTAACGTGTTAGCACAGATTACCAAACAATATCCCACAGCTCTGAGGGAGTGAGTGTCCAGTCTGGAAGAGCCTCCCTCCCACTTCCCTCCCCGGCCCTAACCTACTGACAGTTGTTCCGTGATCAGGAGGGATATGTCGAGATGCATCTCTGTGTCACAGTCTAAAGTGCCACTTAAATAATCAATTATGGCAGTTCTCTTCTTTTCCAAGAAATCATTGTTTCTATTTCCGGTTTAAAAATTGTGTTTCCTCGTTTAAAACGAAGAGCATAAATTGGGCCTCATTCATTCTACAAAAGAGGTTAAAAACCTTCCCACACATCACAGCCTCATTCCGTCACCAATATTGATGTTGTTTTCCATGTTTTCACATTCCGCATGAAAAATATTTCTCATTTTTTTATGACTCCAACTGATCTCAATGCCTTATGAATAATGGTTAGACCCATGAGAACACCTTCAGAATATTTCATTACAATACTCAAGTAGAATAGCAAACTCGCCTTCTGGTCATGAGTTGCCCAGTGCTGTTGATTTGTGTCGCAGCAGGGAGGAGCGAATAAAGGGAAATGTTGAGGACTTGAAGCCATGTATTTTTGATGACATCGACACAAGAAGGGACAGATAAAGGTTCCGTCACATACGGATAAGTGCAGGGCTCGTAAGTTGTAGTTACTGTAGTACGATCATTGTAAAGTGGATCTGATGTAATATATAATATCCTCCCTGTCCCCTGCATTAGCGGTAGCCTCCAACATGTCTGACAATCCTTTCCGCTCCTGACCACTGCTGTGTGCCTGTTACCACATTAAATTTCCTCACTACCTGACGCTGAATTTTAAATGCAGTTCCCTACACCTGTCTATAGCACTCTCCACATACTTTTCCGTCTCTCAAGATCACATTCTTAAGCACAGCAAACTGCGCTTAAAAACGGTGTGCGGTTGTCCAATGCGGTGTCTCGTGTGTGACCAATCAGGGAGAGTCGAGCACAAAACAAGAGACTAAAACGACGGTGCTAATTAAGATAAAGGGACCCTTCTTGTGCTCATTACTAAGTCAGACTAACTCCTCAAACACTGTTTTCATAAGGAGAGACGGAGAGACTGGAGCATTGTCCAGCAGCCAGAATTCCTAGCATGTTTGTTGTGAATCCAGACTCTAACCAACGAGTATTCCTCGTTGCTCTAACACAGAAAAAGAGGGATGGAGGAAACAACGCCTCAAGCAGATTAATCTGCCATCTCCTGGCTGGAAAAGGCGGGCTGTTGTTAAAGAGGAAGAGTATGTGAGGATATCAAGGGTATTAAGATGATATCCTCAAAATCTTATATTCAAAATAACCCTTGCTTGGGTCGTTAGGTAACTAGAATAACTGTCTTAACTATTGTTTTGTTAAAGAATTGGCGGCATACACGTATTGGCTGACCTAACCTTAAATCATTGAATATATAAAATGCTCATCGAACAAAGTGATGGGATGAGTACAATTTTCTATGGTAGACCTTGGCTTGCAAATCACTAAAATATTGTCACAACCCTCACGGAGTAATTGTAAAGGTGCATGTAGCTTCTCTAGAGAAGATATGAATACTAAGATTAGATATATTAGGCGGGGACTCTGGATAGGGATAATATATATGTGGGTAAAAATCTCACTTTACTGTGAATGTTCTGGATAGTGTGGATAGAAAGATACAGAAAGTGTACAGATGATATGAACTACTTGAGCTTCCTGCAGAATGCCTTTCCTGTAAAAAGAACGTTGCGTGTTGAGTTTCTTTTCAGTTGGACGTAGAAGCCTGGATATGCGCATTATGAATATACGTCTGATACACAAACCGCCCTTTCATTTTACTTGAAGTCCTGTACGTCGCATAGTGATGAACTATAAACAATACTACCGCCTGTACCACATGACATGTTGAGTGAGTAATATAATGGCGTTTTAATGATTTCCAGGTATGTACTAATAAGGAGAAATAGTGAGATGTGGCTAAATTATTTTTTCTTATTGTTGTTTTGGTCGGAAATAGAACCTTCTTCTTCGAACTCGCTGGTAATATTTCGGACACAGAAACACGTAACAGACTGCATTCAGCCACACTAACTATGTCTCCCTATAGTACACCTGACATCATGTATGTCACATGGGATGAGCTAAGACCTGCCCACCGGCGCTATAGCTTTTTTTAAATGATAGTCATCATATATTTACATGGAAGGCAGATCACGAGGACAAGAAATAAAAAGTTATACGACATCAATTGACTGGTCAGTCTCTTGACCACCTTCTGCACGTTTTGTACTTCTGCACTCTAATCATTCCAGTCTTGCACTCCTACATAAATAGAGGGACTTTTTGTCCTTTTCTGGCCTTGGTACTTTCGGATTTAATCTGATGTTATCACGCTACGGGCATTTATGTATAAATAAAAGCAGGATGTTGAGGTCACAGTGATGACAACATAAGTTTGTTCGGGGCAGTGGCAGGGAGCAGGAAGAGTGAACAGTTAGTGTGTAATGGCAGAGGAAAGAAAGGGAGAATGAGCAACAAATAGCCGCCAAAGGATCTTGAGTCTCATGCATTATCAATTAAGACACAGAGGGCGATAGGTTAGAGGCATTAGTCAGTAGGCGGGAGGAGGGGGAGTATATGATAGAAATGGAAGTTGATGAAGCAAAAAGGCCAAGTAGAAAAGAAATGAATGAAGAGTACCTCTCTCCTGTAATCTTTGGGCACTATGACATGCCGTGGGCTCATAGGAACATCAAGTCCCTTCCTGTCCTCAGCCAAATACGTTGGGCAATTAACTAGAGTAGACCAAGAGGTGCCGTAGGGAGTTCATATAAAAGGATATACACCAGTAAGAGGGCACAGCAAAGGCCAAAGACTGTGAACACTTGAGATGCAGACTGATATTTCTGGTTTGGGAGTTAGCTCTGTAGTTAAAGCACTAGACTTGTAATCCCAAGGTAGTAGTCCCACTGCAGTCACGATTCTCCTTCTTTCTCAGAAGTTGTAGATTTACCGAATCCCATTCTTTCTCATACCATGTCTAAATGGTATAGGAAGTAAAAGAACTCTCACCTCGGTAAATGTGTTTACGTTAGATTTTGTATCTAAATTTATCTAATATATGCAACACCCCCGTGGTGTAAAATCTAAGAAATAAAAGGCTGATATTTTTTCCTTAAATCTATTTCGGCCAATTTCACTGCGTAGTTATTCGGCTACAATAGTAGCGATCTTCCACAACTAGTCACATCTGTAGGCATCACGTCCAGCACAAAGGTCTAGCTACATGACACGCAGGGCAGATACAGGCCAACACAGTACCGATGTCCTCAACACCCATTTAAAAATAAATACCCAATGGGTGATGATGATACAAATGTCGACCAATCAGTCAGTGATAGGGATGAGATAAGATCTGAACTACACTCGCTCCATAGCCACGATTGGCTTCGTCTCGTGATTACTCCACAACCAAAATTCATCGCATATGTGCAGTGGCTACGGATCTCGATGCAGTTCCTTCTTAATATGTCCTTTACATATTCTTTAAACATATCACCACATGGTATATGTGTACATGCAGTCAGAGTGAGATGGATATGTGTGTGGCGAGGTCAGAGTGAGGTAAATGTGTGTGTGTGGCAAGGTCAGAGTGAGGTAGATGGATATGTGTGTGGCGAGGTCAGAGTGAGGTAAATGTGTGTGTGTGGCAAGGTCAGAGTGAGGTAAATGTGTGTGTGTGGCAAGGTCAGAGTGAGGTAGATGTGTGTGTGGCGAGGTCAGAGTGAGATAGTTGTGTCTGTGGCAAGGTGAGAGTGAGATAGTTGTGTCTGTGGCAAGGTCAGAGTGAGATAGTTGTGTCTGTGGCAAGGTGAGACTGAGATAGTTGTGTGTGTGTGTGTGTGTGTGTGTGTGTGTGGCAAGGTCAGAGTGAGATAGATATGTCTGTGGCAAGGTCTGAGTGAGATAGATGTGTCTGTGGCAAGGTCTGAGTAAGGTAGATGTGTGTGTGGCAAGGTCAGAGTGAGACAATTGTGTGTGTGGCAAGGTCAGAGTGAGATAGATATGTCTGTGGCAAGGTCTGAGTGAGATAGATGTGTGTGTGGCAAGGTCAGAGTGAGGTAGATGTGTGTGTGTGGCAAGGTCAGAGTGAGGTAGACGTGTGTGTGGCAAGGTCAGATTGAGGTAGACGTGTGTGTGGCGAGGTATGGCTGTGAAGACGAGCTGCGGCTAGGTCTGCCTGTGGGAGGCGGGCATGCAGGGTGTTGTTTAACTGAGTGTGCTCTTTGAATGAATGATGAGCTCCGGTCGTCTCATCATTCGGCGCTGTGTTGTTATCCTTGGTCTCAGCTAATTACCTCTGTTGGTTACCTGTAAGGGGACCACTAAGTAGTGCCTAGATGCCCTTATGAACCGAATTTCCTGTCTATGTCTAATACTGAGATCAGTCCCTGGTGTTTCCTTGAATGTGCTAATCATTTGACATACATCCCGGAAAAGATAAAGGAAAACACAATCAAGAAGAACCAAATCGTAGTCACGTGATTTGTGGAGATATCATTAAAGTGGAAATTCTACTGTGATTGACTGTGTGTGAGGAGGAGAGGTTGATGCCATTTCTATCTCAATTTACCTTCCTTAGTAAATGTCACATTATCCAGATTTGAAGCAATATCATGGCGTTCTCCCGTTTGCAGAATTTTGATCATCTCCCTGGCATTATAGGTAGAGTTACAACGTTGAATATCCCTCTCTGTTGATATTCCACAAGTTGTTGTTCCTGTTTTGGTCGTTATTTCTATCAAATGTCCCGCCCTCCGACAAACACAGCCATCTCTTTGCCAGGTCTGAACAACAAAACTCAGATCGCAATTCTTTGCTCACCTCCAAAGACACTGTCCTCTTGTCTTTCCGCCTGCTTTCCTATTCACAACCATCCGTGAGGTTTTATAGTCACCCGCAGTGGAAAGTCACTTAAAGGGTTTTTCACAAACACACAAACGTCTTCCATTTCTCTACCTCACAGGTGGAGCCCTCATCATCGCTTGTGCGGGTAGTTTTCCTATTTTCCAAGCAAATTTTTTGGGCCTCATTCAAACAAACAGTGGCTCAAACCTCCCACATACACCCCAGCTATATTCCATGGCCAATAAAGATGTGTTTCTCATGTTTTCTCAATCTTTCTTTGAAGCAGAAATTCAATTTTAAAGCTTAGATGAACAAATTCGACGTTTAACTACCCAAACATACAAACCAAATAAAAAATATTTCCTTTTTTCCCATGGCCTCAACGACACCCCTAAGCTAGCTTGCGCTGCTGTGAGCTTTCATATGGCTGATCGTCAGACATGAATATTGGATTTCAGGAATAGACTGGAAAAATTCCACATATTCTGTTTTATTTTTAACTAAAATCATATTGTCACTTTCATTGAAGTCTTATGCAATTCGGAGAAGACAAAATCCATGATTTTTCCTCTCATGCGAGTCATGTTTTGACTAGATTTGCTATCTCCTTCATTAGGGACTTTTCCGTAGTCAATGCAGTCTGAGCCCGTAATCAATAGGTTCAAATCCGTAATCAATGGATATGATTTCTGACACCATAGAAACAATGGGTAGAGGTTTTGGTAGTGGTTTACTGTGGCCTCATAGAGTAGCCAACAGTACTTCTGCTGTCTCGGCCTACCCGTTGCACCGTTTTCGCCCCGTTTCAGTCGTGTTACCATCCCGTTCGGCAAGCTGTGCAGTTGCACTGGATTCATGAAATTTAGATCGGATGCCTTTCATCCATTCTTGGCACCCAGTCACCAGTGTCACCCCTCGGCGTTTTCCTGTCCAGCTCTTGATGTACATACATTGGTTGCAAAAAAAATCGAAATCAATTGCATTCAATTTTAACACCGCACCAAGCTATGAAGTCTTTCAATATTGACGAGTGTTCTGCACGCCGCCCGGTGCAGGTGTCGTCGTGAGATGAAGGCAAGAAAACCTTGGCCCAAACTGATCTCATTGGCATAATGTACATAGAGCAACGCTGGATATTCTGTTATTCATAGTTGGCAGTTTTCCTATTTTCCAAGGGAGTCCCTTGTTTTCATTGTCATTTCATGGAAAATAATTTCTTTTGTAAAACAAATGAAAAATAAGTTTTGCATTTCACACCAAAAATAAATGTTCCTCCCTACACACCCTAGCCCATTTCCATGGCCAGTGGGGATGTGTTATGCATGTTTCTTCAGTATGTCTGAGGCAATAAATTCCATATGAAAAGTATTTCCTCTTTTTTTATGACCCTAACTAACACATGGTTATCACATGGAGACATGGTTAGTGTGCCTGAATGAAATTTGTTTCGAATTCTGTGAAAATCTCTTTTATTTCCAAAACACACTCACTATGGCTCCTTATTAATTCTTGGATGGAAGTTTTCCCCCTTTTCCATGGAAATCCTTGTTTTCATATCCAGATTTTGAAATTTCTTTCTTTTATAAAACAAAGATAGTATAATTTGAGCCTCATTCAAACCAATAAAACAGTGGTATGAACTTTTGCACACACCCCTCAGCCCTATGCTATGGCCAACAAAAATGTTTCAATTTGAGTCCCACTGCAGCCACTTGTCTCCTTCACCCCCAGCAGTGGTAGATTTACTGCTATATCAAAGGCCAATCCTTCTCATACCATGTCTATGTGGTGTGGGAAGTAAAAGAACTCTCACCTTCGTAAATGTGTAGGGGTGAGATTTCTACCTGACTTCATCACATAGATTCGATCACCACCCTTGTGGGGTAAAGAACCTTGAGAAAGTCTGGTAAGGACCTATAGCGGTTGACTGGACGTTAAATCAAACCAAACAAACAAAAAATCTCCATGACCGCATTTCACATTTCTGTATTATTATATACTTGGAAATCATTTTAAAAAAAGACGCCATTTTACAACATGGCACGTGGCATGGAGTGCAGGAACTATTAATTCGTGCAATATGTGCAGAATGAAATCCAGTATGTGTGAGACATTTGCGCAATGTTGTTCGTAATGCATATACCAATCACCTGATGGGACACCATTAGGAAATAGCGAGGCTCTGCTTGACAGAGATCAGTCTGCGAAGGAAGAAAGCTCAGGTATCATATGAGCGAAATTCATCGGGGATAAGGAAGGAAACTCTCCCGCAGGGAATATTGGATTATGAAAGAAAGAGAAATTGAAATAAGATAGTGTGGGTTATATATAGAATTGGCCAACAATATGTCACCTTTGTATTATTATATCTTCTTCGTACGTCAAAATACGCGCTGTGATATGTTTCTCTGACTACAGCATCTGGATATATCTGATCAGTGAATTCAGCGCGTATTTTGACGTACGAAGACATTAGTCAGTTTCTGTATACTACTGGGCCATCAGAGTAGAAGTTACTCCCAAAACACATACATGTAACACAAACTCAACTCGTTGGGTGAGGAAGTGAGTTTTTACTGCTACGCCTCGTCCGCCTACTACAAACTCAATTTATGATGCACTTAATCTCAAGGATCCTCCACATTGTTATCTTGGGTCGAATTGTGTGCCAGGAGCACAGTTTGTCCCGAAAATAAACAGTGAATCATATCCAAACAAAACATATAACATGCTTACATCAAGCTTGATACTGAATTTGAGTACCGTATATGATCTGTATGTTATTCACATGAGGAATATGCCATGTTGATTAATGCATTGTGTAAAATGTAACCTCTAACTTCTATTTTTTCTCTCTTACAGGTGAGTACCACTTTAGTCCCCCATTTAATAAGACGGAATTGGTAAGTCCAGATACAACTCTATAATTAACCTCAGCTGGTCGGGATAATTTTAATCGCCATCTTTACGTCAAATACAGCGGCTGCACTCCGCCGCCTCACGAAATATACCCTGAGGCAGCGTGAGACTTAAAACGGTATTTTGTCGCCAAGGTCACATGAGAGGTCACTGGTTCCGGAGGTCAAGTGTTAGGTCAAAGTACATCATATAAGTAGAGGGCCGGAAGGCACGGTCTGTGCCACCCACTGACCACATGTAAGTCGTCATGAATCTTACCGAGTATACATGAGGATAGGAAGAGAAACTTGACGGTCCACAGCTCAAATTCCTGAGGGGTGATGACAGCATTGCAGTGGGAATTACGCATTATCTCACCCTGTTATGTTTCTCCATAGGGTTAGCGTTAGGAACTCGTACTCCACGGCCATGAAGGTTGTGTTAGAAGGAAACTCACGAGATGAAAATAACTTGGTTCGTAATCCACCGAGTTTGACCGTAGAGTAATTCAGGATATGAAAAGCGAAGTTGAGTGAATTACCCTGCAGTCAAGCGAGGTGGAGTGCAGACCAAGTTATTTTCATCGAATGGGTTTCTGATTTTATCTCACCCCTTATAATATTAGTAATCAATAAAATAAATCACCCAATTAGCCATTAAGTATTGGGTACACTAAATCCTATCTGTGGAGTATGAGTTCCTAAATGGCCAATTGGTAGAGTTATTTTTATTGATTAATGATGTTCCTGATCATATATATTTACTCGGCTTCACTTTGTGAATTACTCCGTCTTCAAACTCGGTGGAGTACAGACCAAGTTATTTTCATCTCATGACTTTTCTTCTAATGTTGTCATCACATCACTTCGCACCCCAGACTCTGCATTGTCGAATTGACAACTGGCACTATCTTTTTGAATAGATATCACAACATCGTATTTTGAAAATGATTTGTATTTATATACAGTAAAAATGAGATACAAGAGATGGCTACGTCTGAACCCTAAGCTGATGCTATATTGAATGGCAGTTTATATCTCGAAACTTCACGAAATCACGTCATTCAAAGCTAAGCTGAACATGTGACGCCATTCACGGGGTATCCTTGCGGGAGGGGTGGGGGGGGGGGGGGTCCCGTGAAGGTTCGCTTGCATTTATCTTGGGAATATTTCATCGATTTATTACATCGTATTGATAGGTTATCCAAGGAGGGAGTTAAAGTTTCGTCGAAATTGGCTCATCAGGCATTATTTAGCGCTTATTGGGTGTCAATGTGATCAATTTATATTGAACTTAATGAGATAAATGTTTGCTATTGCCCTGACTGGTTTGGTTTACAGTATCAATATCTACAGTGCCAGGTTAGCACACCAAATATATATATATATATATATATCATATGCCAACAATGATTACAGCCTAGAAATGCCATAGATAACTAGCATTTTGACTGTAGTAATAATAATAATATTGGCTATGTACGTCAAATGGGGGAAGTGCGTATAATAGCATAGATTGCTTTATTAAAAGTCAGATGAGGGAAGTGCAAATATGATGCTGTTTTATTAAGAATACGGCGTGGTGGGAGTGTAGGTTGTGGCCGTATAGTTTTTAACGGTTGGTGATGGCGGCGAGTCATTGCTGGGCAGGCTTCAGCTGCTCCGGTTCGTGAGTCATATGAGGACTAATAGAATGGTCACTGAACACCATGAGCTACGGCCACTGGAGACAAGAATCTAGAAGAGCCAGCCATAGAGTAAAGGCATCCAGTGAGCGCAGCACAGCTATTTACACAATGTTACACCTACAACAGCTCATGTAGTAACACTGAGTCAGTGGTAGCATCTACCACTATCTCCAGCACCATACAGAGGTACCCTTACTGCAGCAGCTCACAGGAGAAAAGTCTACAGAAAATACATTCTATATCATATGTGCACAAACCTACAGGAATATGGATACTATACCATTTCATTCATACATAGTGAGAAACAAGCATCGTTTGCTTACAACCTTATCTACCACCTGGGATTCATGTCTCGTAGAAAGCCTGCTATAGTTACGACCACTCCTTTCTACATCACCTCATTCTATATCACCCAGTGGATGATACTGTGATGTTATCCACACCTGTTGACACTCGCCGCTCAGCATAGCGCCGCTGGGAAGACAACCCCAGCCCACGCCCTATACACTTACGCTTAGTGTAATAACTATCCACTGGTCACTCACTGAGGATATTAACACAGACAACCACACCTCTCTCATCACATGTGTTCACATCTCTTATGACACCACGCGTTAAGTACACATACCGGGGGACAGGACACAGCCGGGCTGGCCACCTTCCAACCCACCTGAACATTGTTACGGAGTGTCACAAGGCCTGACCAGCCGTTCACAGTGACCCGGGCAGGTCAGAGGTCAGAGGTCACTGGGCACGGGGTCAGGGTCCAGGCTCATCAGGGCTGCTGATGATCGTCATGGCGACTGACGACTTCTCTGAGCTCTGTCAGTGGCTGCTCCAAGGTAGGATCAAATTCCCCTCATCGTGCATTTTCATTAGGAGACTATATTAAATGTAATATTGGTGAAATAGAGGAAGTATCTAGTTACTTATACATGTAGGAATACCGTAATTACTCTACGGGTAGGATCACTGTAAGAGTCTCACTATTGAATGGACGCAACGACATTAATCGGTAACATCTATTGGGAGTATTGCTGGAACAGCGCTTATGATATGGGTAGGTTTTGAAACTGATATTAAAAAGCGGTAATCACATAGACATAATCAGACGTGGTGGACAGAGCGTTCTACTATGTAAAACTACATAGACATGACTGTCCACCTCTCATTACTTCACAACGGTCGTGGGTCATTTGGGCAGGTAGGCATTGTGTTGTGGAGGCAGTCACATTGTTCACATTGAACATTGAAAAACGATCTGAAGTTTGATATTTATTCGCGCTCCATGATGATGGTTCTATTAGATCGCGTGGAGTAGGATTAAGAACGTATTTATTGAACGGAGTTGTGGGACGGTAGTCTCTGAAACTGAATATTCTTCATAGACCATTAGATTAAACCAGCAGACGACATTCAGTAATGAGTAGTAAACGAGTGTGGGTATTGTTGTAAATCGTTTTGGTATTACATTGCTGATGTAATACCAAATAGTGTGCGAACGGTTAGAGCTGATAACAGATTGTTTAGGGCGATGGCCAGTGGCTATGACTCATTTTTCTCTGATTGGTCAAAACTGGGATCATTCCCACTAATTCTGTCACCTAAAAACTCTATTACATCAGAGATCATCCGGGGTGGGAGATTATTGATGACGCTATCCTTAGAGCGTCCCTTGACCTAATGCACGAAGTAGTGCCTCAGTTTTAAGTGCGGGGATGTCACAGTTCAGGAAAATCCCTGAATACACTACAAAAAAGAATAGAAGATTAATATTTTCTGTACACGAGAATCACACTCTCGTGGCGCTTCAGTTTCAAAGCCTAGATCTAGTTAATTATGTCCCTATGTGCGGGAGAAACTCCAAGCGGAACTTACAAAAATTCTACCGCTTTATATATTATAGGTAATGAATATTGTCCTCACTATTTAAAAGCCTCAATAGAACCTATACATGTCAACCCCGTATACCTGACATCCCTGTTCTGGGAAAACAAGCGCCTTGAGGTCAGGGGTGGGAAAAACTAGTGATGTTGCTTGCTGGCTCCAATTGGCTTATTTGGGTACTTAGTTTGCGATTCATCAGTTGACCATTTGTCTCACCAAAATGGCCCTATATATATATTACACATGTTTGAAACAAAAATCTCTTGAGCTTCTGCACTTCAGGAAGGGAATTTGCATGGGACAGTCTTCAAGTCTTCAGTCTTCAATCTTCAGTCTCAGAGAAATAAGATTCAACTATTTAGAGGAGTAGTTGTGTTCCAGCTCAGAATCTAAGCATGATTTGGCTTAGACAGATGCCCTGTGAGGTACATGAATCCCACCGTGTGAATTCCGAGTTAGAGGAATGCTGGAGATGATAGATACGATCGCTCGGCTGCTTACACAGTTCACACTTCCTGAATCGACACTCACCGAGGAAACGAGCCTGTGTGCATTCCGATCCCTGTCAGATCGTGGTGGGAGTCATGTTGACTAAAAACATAAAAGGACGCTAAACAACTACAGGATGTGGACCCTGAGCTCGCTGGTGTTCTCACTCAGAGTTGTGCACCGGACCTTGACTGTTTGGAAAATCCACTTACAGAGGAATATCCAATCATCAAAAACAAAGAGAGGATAACTTTGGCCTCATGCACTTGATAAACAGTGGTTCAAACCTTCCCACACGCCTTTCTGAAGCAATAAATTCCACATGAAAAACTAATTCCCATTCATAACCTTAACTGAAATCACTGCCTCAAGTCAGAAACACAGCCAAGTCAATAAACTGAGCAGATGATGATTTTCTGAAATTGATATTTTGAAGGAGTATTAATGAGTTAAACCCGGTAATCTATATTGAGAGTACGTTCTGAATGATACAACAAAGCTGGGTCTGGGTCGTGAGGTAGGACCAGGCTTTAGAGAGGTGACTACACAATGACTGTGAAGATGTATGTTCCCAGAGCTAGTTCACACGGAACCAGGCATCGATTAGATGTGAGTCAGACGACAGTTAGTCATATATGTGATGAGAAACGAGAGCTGGATAGGATTATATGGTGGATTTTCTTTGAGAGGGAAGAAACATACTGGCAGTTAGAGGCATTTTATTCGGTTGTGTATGCATCAGGGGTGACGGTTTCCCACTTATTCAAGGATATTACCCTTGTTTCCATTTCCAATTTATAAACTCTTTTTTTTTGTGTAAAACAAATTGAGCCTCATTCACACCAATAAACAGTGGTTCAACCCAAGCCCCATTCCATGGCCAACAGCGATGTATTTTCTATGTGCTCTCAGTTTCTCTGAGGCAGTAAATTCCAAATGAAAAATATTTTCCTTTATACTTTTTTCATGACCCCGGACATCCCTGATGCATTCATTAGAGTGACCTGAATGACTCCATTATTAGAGCCGACCCCAACTCGGCCTATTTAAACAGTAATGCCTGTTTCCAGTTTTCTGGGTTTGGCTTATGTATTACACTAAGTCTTGATCATGTTAGAAATAAATAGTAGATATAATCAGGATTCTGATAATACACTCGCTAACGCCTGTGTATTGCTACGAATCAACCCTCTCGTGGTTTACGCCGCTTTTCTGAAAAACCATCGATTATTGCCTATGTATTACTATACTATTATTGATGAGGCCGTTGTCATGTGCATGTCCTATCGCTCATACAATTTGGGTTATCACGGCACACTGATAACGTTTATGAGGCACTGCTATTAATAGATATGCTGTTTGTAAAAGGCACATCGGACAGTACCCTAGGGCACTCATCAGTGTCCCTAGGCTCGCAAGAACCTTAATTCTCCTTCATACTTCTACCAAGGTAAGTATTCGGATAATTACCTATTCACCTTAAAAAGTTAAACCCATATGATGATCTTTAAGTGTTGTAGAATACGTAACTAATTTGAAAAATGGGGGTCACCGTACTAGTTTTTGATTTAGATATCAATATCATGATGATATTATAATAGAATTTATAGAAATTTAAAAAAGTTGTATTTCACATTTTAAAACCCATGTCATTTTCTTCAAACTTTCGCAGAATGCAAATCTATAGTACTAACAATTTAAACATCATAGGTCACCGTCCTTGTTTTTAAGGAATTGAAGAAACCCGTTTTTTTAGAACATTTCCTACATAAATTGACCAAATATCAATAAGCCTATTTTACCGATGGTGTTATCTAACCAAAGAAAAATGGCAAACTGGATAAAAACCTGATATTTGAGTCATTTGAAATTAGAATAGGTCTTACAGAACCAGTTTGAACATAAAATTGTCAATACATGTATTTAGAAATCACCAGGTGGCGCCACTGCGAATTGTAGGATATGCCCTTTCGGGCGCTTTTCTTCTAGCACCTAAACTTTTTACATGTTTGACAATGCTTATCTAACAAGGATACGTCGTTTTCCGTGAATAATGGTCACACTGAACAACGACGCATACGTCAGCATAGATGAGGCCCAGCACATGTATATTGAATCCACCCGTGTTCAACACGCTGTACTCAGAATTTAATATTCGAGGTAACTTCTAAACGAAAAAAAGCATGGCAGAAGTTGGCCGAACACCGCAATATCTTATTACATGTAATATTCTATCACTCTAATTGAAATTACCTGGAGCGCATATTACAAAACTTACAGAGATATCAGGTTTCTGGTTATTTCCGGGTTTTCCAGGTTTTGTTACTGTATTCAGTCTTGATCATGTTAGATATAATAAAGAGTGGAGATATCAGAATTCGGATATTTTCCGGCGTTTTCCCTTGTCAAAAGTAACATTGAATTTAGCTTAAGTTATCCAAAAGGATGTTATGTTTTAAATCTGAGGAAGACATGATCGCGGATTATTTGCAGGGTCTTACAGGATGATATTAGGATTTTCCATTGTAAATTGAAATTGAAACTACATCTATATTAAAACTACATCATATTTAGCTGTTTCTGTCAGTACAGTGACCAAAAAACTGTTCACTACACCAACACATTGGGACAGATGAACACGAGGTACAGGCGTATTGTCATAGACTATGTGAGGCCTGGGTTTTGCGCATGTTGGCCATATGTGTAGCTTAAGTTGGTTCCAAAATAGTGTAATCTTTGTAGGGGATCATTTCATTAGCCCCATGATACAGGATTTGGAATATCCGAAATTTCAAGGTGTGAGAAGCAGTGTGAGGCCTGCAGTACTCCACTCCTAGTGATGACTGATGGCCGGGTGATGCCTTAATGCATCATTTTCAGAGATTTACAAAATCATAGTTTATATGAAATAATTCAGGAAATAATGGATAAATAAAGTTTAAACCTTCAAAGAATGTAGGTATAATATTACATTTGAAAGTTCGAAATAATCATCAGACAACATTAACGATCACGTGTTATATCACGTGATCAGATGATAAATACGTTACAATCGGCCTGTACGACCCGTCCACCGCGGTATATACTTACACTACTACCCGGTCTTACAGGAATTACTTTGCCACAGTCAGCCGGCACTAAATGATTAAAATTCTACAACATGACACACAGTGTAACTATACATGTACGTATAATCACAATGTATACATATATATTTATGACCAAAATGATATTACGAATGCTTCCCTCTTAAAAAGTATTAAATTTCCCCCTTTGGTTGTGAGTTCCGGTTTCCATCCCTGATATTTTTGGCGGTACTAGGTTTTTGACTTTCTTGAACAGTCTTTGTGACCCGCCATGTTTGATATGGTAAGGTCACCGTCATCGCTCAGTTGGCAGAACGTTTCCCGACATCAATTTGGATCATCAGCTAAATCGCCCTGAAGAAAACCATACATAGTAGAGCCTGAGGGCATGCACATTGAGGGCGGTAAGACGTCTAATAATATACAGCTAGGTAAACATACCGCTGATGTCACCAATTTTATCCTGTTTGTTTGACCCGTACTCGAAGCAGTAATACTTCAAATGCGTCTAAATTCACCTACATCAACGAGTATAGGGAGTATCGGGTTCTCTAAACCTGTTGCCTACATGTAGGCCTATTTTGTGTTTTTGGTTGTTTCTATTAAAACATCCATTTAGATTGATTTTAGGATTCTAAGACACATTGAACCCTTGTAAAAGATGATTTAGGTTATAATGCAAGGATGTTTGTAGGGAATTTTATCAGTATTTTAAGAACGGACAGTGGAATGGGACGTGGAAGAATATTCTTCTAGCTATATGAGGGCTGTAAACTTTATTAGATATTTTCATTGATAACAGATGAACTCATTGGAAGACTATTATGTACAAGAGTTTGGGTTGGGTGGGTTTATATAGATTTGCTTTTAAGCTATTTACCAAGCTGCAACTAAATATTTATTATCCACCTGATACGGACTTGTCATTATAAACGTATAGTCTAGATGTAACTTCCATGGAGAATAAGGAGTATTCCGAGGAGAATACGGGAAAAAATCCCTAAAACATGACGATAGTGCTTGAGAAGATTGACAGACATTTGCAATGCTGAATAATAAATACAACACTACCGTGGTTTTGACCTGTGTGGTGGTATTCTCCTAGTAGTTGTCGTTACACAATATCCTCGCAGTAGCTCGGACATTACTACGCAGAGAATACAAAATCCTGGTAATATTGTGTATATATATGAGGCCAGTTATACATATATTCTTTGTAAGCCTAGAAAATATCAGGTGAAATTGGTTCACTGAGTTTGGTTTCACGCACCACCTGATCGGCCAGCCATCTTTGCCAGGTCCTGTTTCTGAGACAGGTGAAGGCCCAAACGTAGAGAAATAAGCCGTGATTATTTAAAGTTGACGTCCCAAGTCGACCAAGAATGCCGCTTCTGTGTTTCCTCAGTGGTGCATGCACACTCTCCTACCAACTCTAGCATGCTGCTGTCTTCCAGGGGTCGAGGCATCCAGTAAGTCTCTGTACGGAGAGTGACGTATGCACCCGTTGGCACGACGCGCCACCTCTCGGAGAGTTGACACAAGCTGCAGTCGCAGTTTACTTACACCCGAGTAAGGTTTAACCCCAGGGCTCCTAGTGACCCCTAGTGACCCCAGGCAGAACTAGGCAGGGGTAGGAGAACACGTGTGACAGAGTCGGTACCTGCTTCTTAGCCTGGAAGCCTGGCCGATGTACTCACATATTAGGCCAGGTAACCATCACCATTTTTCTTCTGCATTCTAGGATTGCATTGAGCTGGTACCTGACCAATACTTCTTGTTTTACACTAGTTCCCTGGCGAAATCTAACAGTTTTTAGAGAAACATTTTGATAAATTACCTTCTAATCTTTAGAAAGGTTGCCATTCCTTTACTTTGTTTTTTATTCATTTATAAACCAGTGGAAATGCGGGTCTTTTTTGGAATCTCGTTAGCGAGAGAGGTTGTGCTGCCGCTACAAATGACCGAGGATCTAGTGTAAGTTCAAGGTCGCCTCAAATCAGGCGATACCTGTCCTATTATTCATTTGGACCAGAAACTAGTCTACCTCCTTCTACGTTGATGATGCAGGCAAGTAAAAGAAGTTGAGCTGCATAAAACAGATATGACAGTTTTCTTCTTTTCCAGGGAAATCCTTGTTTTCATTTTCATTGATTTTTTTCTTGTGTAAAACAGAGAGCCCGAATTAGCCTCATTCACACCAATAAACAGCGGTTCAAAAAACCTCCCCCATACAACCCAACCACATTCCATTGCCAATTTGATGTGTTTTCCATGTTTTCTCACACTGAGGCAGTAAATCCCAAACTGATATCCCTGATGAAAATCAGGAAAACGATCTCGTCGTTGTGTACATGTGTTCCCTGTTTAACCGACACCGGAAGTTGGTAGATCGCCATCTGTTCGCAGTTAGCCGTTGCTCAGCATAACGTCATACCTCCTATCACATGATGCATTGCATTACTCGACATAAGGATATTATCCACAGAGACGCCTGTCGTGAGATATGACACTTGTTCTCAAGATTGTGTCTTTTCTGTTGATTGCAATAATTTAGTAAATACCCCTAGACCTTGCCTAAAAGAAGAATTGTACTTGTTTGAAAAATAAACGTCCCCTAAGTCACCTCGTTAATTGTCGACTAGGCCTACCGTCCCTTTCCCTTTGTATTCCTCTTCATATTTTTGTCTGGATACCATATGCGCTATATACACATGTATAGGAATGCCATGTATATGATCCCATTCTCTTTAGTAGAATTGGCGATGTATTTACCAACAGATGCTGGTCATGTTTTTTCATGACAGTAGTCCAGAAATAATCTAATTCACATTGGATGCAGCTCACACACGTTTTCCTCTCAGTATTAGTTATGTCAACCACCACTAGGGTGACCTACTGTAGCTAAGATGTAGTTCTCAGGTTCTACACCAGGCGGAGAGACCATCTATGGTCGAGTTGTCATCCGGTGCGAACTCGATTCTTTTGATAGCCGTTTGTTGACGTCCCTTGCCTGTCGGAGGCTTAATAGCGACATTGATATATTATACTTTTATTTTTTGACATAAGTTGGGAACATATCATGATAATTACTAATATTGACAAAACATTTAGAAATATAGACATTCACGCTATCGAAGCATCTTCCACGCCCTGCCTGCATTTCTGCGCTGAGTTACCTGTTTCGGGGACGGTCTGTCACATCTCTCTCATCTCTCCAAATTTCTGAGCAATATAACGAGAGCATTGTGATCTATTTGTTAGTAAATATTATACATATTTTCTCTTCTTCTTTTTTGTTTGAGCAAAAGATTTACTTCACTTGTGATGTTCGCAAACTATTACGTTTAACAAAAGTAAGACTGCATTGTGTATTTATCAGAGATGACACCCTTCCTATTCGCCAAGGAAATCCTTGTTTCCATTCTCAGTTCATGAAATTATTTTTTTCTTATTTAGTCTTTCTGAGGCAGTAAGTTCCACATGAAACATTTTCTAATTTGTTCATGACCCCAACTGAGATCCCTTATGTAAAGAAAATATACACTACCGAATTAGATTTAAAAAAAAAAAAAGAAGAACTGTGCTATATGGGGAACATATGAATTGTGATTAGTTGACCAATAATAACAAACAAAACAACGAAACACTCCACATGAAAAAATATTTCCACTCATTTACCTGATCCCAACTGCTTCCAATTTCAATAAGGCTTGGAAGAGGGTGTTTGACAATCATTTAGTTACGGCCATAACATATTTTCCGTTTCACAAAAGTGAGACCGCATTGTGTATTTATTGGTGGCGCCATGTTGGCGTCTTCTTGGCGCCTTTGACAGTGCTATCAAAGGGCGGTGTACCTGGATGGCGGGTGTGGCGGGAGGGGGAGGCTGTGGGGTCGGCTTTCAGCCCTGATACGGTGGATCAGAGAGATGCAGGTAAACCAGTCGTCTTTGTCCTCCCCACATCCATGTTTTATGGATATGGTGGAACTGGTAGAATGTAATCGTGAATACATCTTCTGCAATATTATCTTGATACGTGCGACACATGTTGACTGTCATCTAAAACTGGATATTAATTATGAATTCAGTCGTTCACCTCTGACAGCATCTAATTCACCATATGTTGTTATCCAGGTTAAAGCAAAATGCAGTCGGTATTGGCATCTATTGTACATATACAGAGACGTCAGTTCCCCCGTTATTTCCGAGTTTCCTTATTTTGCTAGTGTAGTAAGGCTTATCATGCTATAGATAAGTGGATATAATGAGGATTCGGATATTTTCCGGGTTTTTATTTCTTCTAGATCTCTCTGTCATCTATGTCATCTATGTATATAAGAGTCTATCGAATAGAACAGGATGGGGAAATAATACCATGAGTACACTACCGTGCTAACAGTGAAAGGGGCATGTAAATATACACAGGGACTAGACATGTGTCTAGCTCCGTCAGAAGTTGGCAAGTTGTAGGTATTGACTGTCATTTGTGGTGGAGGAGGCTAGAAGGGTAAGAGTTGAACAAGATTATCTCTAATTAGCTACTATGAAAAGGCGGCCCACAGCCGGCGTGCCGAGATCAATGGTATTGATCTTGACCGAAGGCGGGGTGGGGGCAGGAGATTGTGCAGTCCGCTGCTCGTTCGTAACCACTCTCCTCGGAGTTGGAGGTAATTTGCCACACACAAGAGAGGCCAATCTGCTGCGACTGTTGAATAACAATACAGTACTGTAATATATAGAGATGTGGTTAGCGTGACTGACTGAAATCTGTTCTGAATTGTTTCGGTCGGAAATATTCACCGACTTCGAAGGAAGAAGATAAGGAACAGATGTAGTTGAGACGCACTCACTTTGTCTCCTTATTATTATATACATTGAAATAATTAAAAACGTCATTGTACAACAAAATGACCACCGATCTTCTCAGGCACTATTTTCCGTAATCTCTGCTCTGTGTAGGCCGTAGATAACGATCACCTGTAATATCTGCCCCGTGAATTACACAATGGTTTAATATGGAGACTTTCTATTAGATGGATAATTAATTATGTCCGTCCCCCACCCCAACCCCCACCGAATATGAAAATATAGGGAAGAAACTCCCAAATTATCTTATATTCAAGAGGCAGGTAACTCCATGAGTAGGTGAACCTGGCCGATTTGGATGAGCCACTTTCAATGCACACATTGTCAATGTGAAAACTTCCTACGGGCAAATTAACGTGGATTATAGCCTCTGGCTATTGACTCCATCCACGTGATTAATTGGACACGCGAATGTCAATAATGCCTGCAGTCAGACAGGTCTGACAGGCCTCATGTCCCTGACACATATATGTACAATGTACATAAATACGATACACTGTGCTAATCGCACCACCCCTTTATTACGGACACATGGATCCCAAACATTTTCCCTCAATTTTCTGTTTATACAGGATGATAATCAGTAATACAATGACTAATGACCATTTGTTTTCCAAGAAAAAATGTCAAGTTTGCTCTTACTAATGCGACCAGCTGCATGTCCAACGCTGCGATTTTTGTGTTATAGCAGGGTTTTGGTAAGTAAATACAATAAAGAAAAACACAAGAAATACGGCAATATTCAAACGGCTTGTGCCTCGAGAGGTTTTAATCAACGATTATGTCATACTCCAAAGAGTACTGCATTCTTGTTTAAGAAATCAATGCAGAAAGGACTACTTTCTATGCACATGACCCTAAATCATTTAAAATAACATAAACATGATGTGAATTTCAAGGAACCCAAACTGAAAGTAATACTGTAGAAATCAAGAGAAATCAGAACCTATAATGAGTTACGACTCTTCAATAATGATGCCACAAATGCCTCATTAAGTTAAGTTATTAATTTCCGATTTTTTTCATCGACCCGACCTTCATCTCTCATTACATTGCAGCCCCATGGTGCTAACCTGATGAAACAATATGTCGGGCAAGGAGGGGGGTTAAGCGAACTGTCTGGGATGTATGAAGTATGTGGGGGTGGGGGTGAAATGAGCAGAGGAGCGGCAGCTAACACACTGTTAACCGGACGACCCTCAAGACGAAACAGATGCTCGTTAATGTCGCCGTCTCGTTCGTGCCCAGTCTCGTCACGCGAGACGACGAGTGTCACGTGTCCGCCTCTCTCACCTGCTCGTCCTTTAAGCAGGTTGAACACCGAACCCCCTTCCTGTAGGGCCGCATCCTACCCGCCATGACCCACATTACTCCCATTTTTCAAGACGGTAATTATCGCCCAGGTAGGGTGACAATTATGTCCCTAGTCGAGCGGACTTACCAGGCGGGAAACAATGTGATCGGAAATAACGCTCCTGTAGGGGCACACTCTTGGCTTGGACTCCAGGTCGGGTTATTCGTCGGTCATGACAGGATTAATTAGGAGTAGTTAAATACGTCAAAAGTAATATGAATAGCATAATTAGTGCATAGGGGCGGTCGGATGGTTCACCAATGGGTCCTGAGGTAGAAATGCAGTAATGCATGGTTAAGGTAGCAATTTAAGAATGAAATATGTATGGCTAAGAATGGGATGTTCCGTGCCCATAGCCATTCATAATCCTCTACAACATACCCACAGATAAGGGCTGTCCAGAAAAGGGGGCTGGCCCCTGTCTCTGTAGTAATTTAAATTGAAATATGTTTGGCTAAAAACCTGGATGTTCCCGCCCCTGGTCATTCATAATCCTCTACAAACATACATGCAGATAAGAGTAGTCCAGAAAAGGGGGCTGACCCCTGTCCCTGTAGCAATTTAAAATTGAAATATGTTTGGCTAAAAACCTGGGTGTTCCCGCCCCTGGTCATTCACAATCCTTTACAAACATACACACAGATAGGGGCAGTCCATAATTACCCCTGACCCCTGCCCATGTAGCAATTTGAAAGGGAAATATTGATGGGTTAAACCTGGGTGTGCCCCGCCCCCTAGTCATTTATAATCCTCTCCAAACATATATATGCAGATGAGGGCAGTCCGACATGCCCCCTGTCGTCGCCGGAAGGCCAGACAAAGCGGCGAATCACTGGAAAGGTGGCTTTTCTTAGTGTCATCTCGTGGGAAATACGCACCTACGTCACTCACACGTCATCGACACGTGCTGTCGTGAAAGGCTGCGACGCCAGCAGAGTGACGTCATACCGGAAGTGACGTTACAGCATTGTGCCTGCTGCCAGCCCCACGTGAGTAGCTCGGCCCGCGGGTCAAGGTCGTTAGCGCCCCCTAGTGGACGGCGGGTGTTGTCATGGTGATGGGTGCTCGTGGGGATGGCACCTTCTTTATTAATATGTACGACGTCATGGAGACTGACGCTGGTGACAGTTTCAAGGAGCCCCTGGAATAATTAGGCCCACGTGGAGTCATTTGTAAGTGGATTAGTGTTGTCTCCTGATCTTCACCAGTTTGAGTCACGGCGGGAGAGTCGGGTACGGTTATCAATTGTTACTGGTATCTTTAGTTTTTAATATATCTGGAGAAAACGTTGAACATTTCTAAAAACAAGGCCGTGACTATTCTATCACAGATGGCGGTTTTCCACTTTTCCACAGAAGTGTTTTTCAATGAATTTATTCACATTTTATATAATTCCCTTTTCCTGTGTAAAAGAAAGATAGTATGAATTGAGCTTCATTCTCACCAATAAAAAGTACCGCGGTCCTTCGAACTCTCCCATACACCCTCAGCGCCATTCAATGGCCAATATCGATGTGTTTCCTATGTTTTATTAATCTCTCTGAACAACTATTATAGAGAAAGAAAATATGACCTCTTTGTTCATTACCCCTAATTGACATCCCTGTCTAGTAGCCTCTCAATACCTCTGGAAAAGTATCGAACATCGATGTAACAGATTTCTCTGGACAAGTCACGTTTGTTGCCTTATAAACTACATTGTAATACTGTAGGCTACCACTTCGGTCAACACGACGGAAAAGTGAATATGATATCAAATTACGAAGTTTTGAAAAGAAACTCAGTAATTACCAAATAGGTATATTTGAACAGTAGGGGTGCGAACTTTGCTTAATAAAGTTATTTGTAAATCCATGTAATTTGATTAGAATAAAGTGAGAACAGTTCCGTTTAGTCCAAAGCTCCTATCCAGTAAACCCATACCAAAAGTTATGAACACCCCACGGTTTATAGAATACTTATTAAAAACAATTTGTTTTCTGTTTAACCATACATTTTTGTGATTAAAACAATTAACAAGAATAGCAGGCACCAACGGATGATTCGATAGGGGGCGATGAGTACATTTAATTTATTGGTTTGGCTCTACAAAGTACGTTCTTGTATACAAGTATGTGTATAGTGGCCTGACCTCCCAATACACCCTAACCCCAATTTTGGTTTTCCAAGTATGACTATTTTGTTTCTATTTTTGGTCCCCTCTCTCTGACAGGTAGCGCAAATGCACATCCAAAATAAGAACACAACGACTGGTAAAATAGTCACTGAGAGGGAAAGCCCGTAATCGTAGTACGGCTGTCATGCCGGTCACATGTCTACTCTCTCATCACATGACAAGCCGTAGCCAATCAGCGCTCGCCTGCATTGGTGTGGCGTGCGGGTGAAGAGTGTGCTGGGTTCAGCCGAAAAGTAGGTCACCATTCTAGATCCAACCCAGGCTGGCTTCAGACATTTACCCAGCTCGATTTCACCCAGGTCTTTGCCGATTCTCAGCAAGACTCGCCATAACGGACAGTCTACATCGCAGACAAGATAACTGTGAGGAGGATGAGAGTGGACTTTGCTCCGTAGTGGGAGGTTTACGTGGAGAAGGCAGCCGAGTTGACAGTTGATTCCTTTCGTTTTGACAGCCTCCCCCCTTGACAGCCAGCTAGTCGCTGGGAGGTAAGTGTATTGGTCGTGCTATGTTTTCATGTTTTTTTTGACCGGTTAAATATAAGCTTCGGTGTTCGTCGACCGTGTGTGGGGTGACCGTAGAGTTGAAGATAGAGATTGTAGGGTGTTTTCTTGGGTATCAGTTGCGGGGAGAGCGGCAGATAGCCGGGGGTCGGGCTCGGGTGTGCGCGTAGGTTGTCGGTGAAGGCGCACGCATGCATGCCGCCGAGAAGACGTGATTCTCGACGGCACCACATCGCCGCCAGCCGACTGCACGTCACGACTTTACGCTAACTAGACCGTTTTGTTGTCATCGATCAGCTTCGTGGTCTGGGATCTTGTATTTGTTATAGATCAAAGTAGTAATCAGTATTGCTGTCAATACTGAACCTCCATCGATGTGTTGTTATCGAGGCCTGGCTTGTCATGCCAGCAAAGCACCAATGTACGGAACTATTGCGACTTCACGGCATGAGCCGAGAACCACCTCTGGCTATATAGTATAAATAACGTTTAGCATGGTGGATTTAGGATATAAATAATAGGCTTAGGTTATAGAAACTTTTGTATACTGTATTTAACCTAATACGCCCCCCGCCCCCCCCCCCCCCCCAAATCACCTTTCAGTTTGACAAATGACATTTATCTCCTGATCAATTGATGTGTTACGAGCATACTGTGCAACATGCGCCACTAGTAATATTAGTATACTATTAGTTCTCCGGCTTCCATGCTTGTATTTATACATAGATATGTCTGATTAGACAAGTGCCTAATGCGCCTCAGAAATCTATGTTTCCATGGTTCAGACACAAGTCATCTGATAACACTGTCTCTTTCACAGCCCTTGTCTAAATCAAATCGGATCAGGAATCCTATAATCTAACTTAAACCCCAATTCAAATTCGAGTCTTACGTAGGGCATATGTCTGGATTTCATCAGTAGACCTATGGCCTACAATGGTTACATGCATTAGGACTTGAGGCAGCCAAGTGACTCGTTGAGTTAAGCCTTATGCACTAGTATCTTATTAGGGTGGAGACGGTGAATGTGGCTGGTTGTGGACACCAACGTCAGGCTTGTGGTATTGTACAAAATGCAGAACACAGTTTGATTTCCATATGAGCACCAGAGTACTCAGGGTATTGGTTTAGTGTTCTGAAATGGCGGGGACGGTTACATAAGTCCTGAATAGTGAATAGCACTGCGCCATTTGTATGTATGGTGTGCCTTTGGGACACGTTAAATTGAACTCGCAGGGGTTATTCTGACGCAGACCTATTATCAGACATCTCTATCTATTGGCTATACAATATTATTACCTGTTGTTACACAGAAAACCACTCTACCTATGGTATAATATCAAGATTAGACTGCCCAGGCAGTAAACTGGTCCAATTATCATCTCAGAGTAGGTAAAAAGTTGTGCAATAACTAAAAGGACATTGGAGGGGGATAGAAATGTTGTTCTTTTTCTTTTCTGTTCCCCTTATTTATCCTCCAAAAACTTCTGCTTGATCTGCCATTACAGCTCATATATTACGGATCATGATTTATAGATGAAAATCCAGAAGAACATGTTTCCATTACACATTATTATGTGTAGTCTGTCGTTCCCATAATTCATTTCAATTTCTTGTTCCGTTGAACTAAAGTAATGACACCGACCTAATTTGATTATACTAAAATGATCATCAATGTTAAAATCTTCAATTTTGATTACTATTCCTGTGGTTGTTGTCATGTGGAGGTTACATGGCGCCCATGTCCCATAACCAACGAGTCTCTATACATGCACTATAGGTTGTTATAACCTATATGACTGGTATCCAGGGTGGGCCATCCACATACGTCATTACGGGCAGTCCATTAACTGAAGCTGGCTTTAATTTGGCGCGAGTTCCGTAACGCCGACCGTTCTCAGGGTCATTAGACGGCATGGGCCACAGTCTAACCCGAGTAGGTATCTGTGATGAGCTTTATATCACCCCTCGTATAAATTCATTTAGCAGCAGGGGGCGTGGCTAGGGTAATATAAATTGACCCTGATAATATATATCGTCTAGACAGTTACTGGACCCCCCAATTCCGCTCCTCCTGGTGCCACACACCTATACACACAGGTTTACTGCTCCCATCCCCACCTCATTCGTCAGTATATCCCTGGAGGCATCCAGTGTGTGTTTGTGTGTGGAGGTGGGGTTAGAAAGAATGTTGTGTTGAACATTAGAGATGCGAGTTTCCCTTTTATTTCCCTGTTTTCATAAGATCTTAAGGCTTGATCGTGTTAGGGATATCGTAGACATAATCACGATTCATATATTTGCCGGGTTTTATTTCTAGACCTCACTGGCATCTCTGTTTCACATTGTACGTGGCGGTTGGGTTGTGGCCGTGGGATAGTAAAATGAGTCGGTGGGTGGTATCGTCTGGTAGGGTTTTGATGTTACCACAACCCATCGCTTATACAACACCTGGGGTTGAGGGTCTAATGGGGGAGTGAGGTTACTGAGTGTATCCCCATACTTCCCCCACACTCCTCCCTCCCGCTCTCCCTCTACACCGTAACCTTGCATTGATTTATGAAGATCCGATTGATCACATCGTGTTGCCTGGTAACCCTGCGCCCCTGATCAATGTATTCACCCTTCATCCCCCACTCTGCGTCTCCCATACCCCGCTCCCTCCCCCCGGCCCACCACCATCACAGCCTTTTCTGCAACTCTGCCGTAACACCAACACCACTTAGATGTCTCTTTTTTTAAAACATCTCAGGGAGGGGTGCACACCCCCTCTTGCTCCCCGCCCCCGCCCCCACCCGCTCACATCAAGGGAACCTGCGGCGGGAAACCCTGGGGGAAGAGCCCGCACCAGACAGTCATTTCCCCTGCCATAAACCAAGCCATCGCTTGGTGTTAAAGTGCCACAAAGTTGGGGTTAATGAGTGCAGAGTAAGAAGATGGATTATGTTAGGTATGATACCCGCACACTTGGTGCGCGTGGGCAGACCAATCAGATTCCTAGACATTTGTTATTTTCTAGACTAGGAATGTGGAGGTATAGTCATATAAACTAATTGTTCCCATCCTATGGGCACGAAATACTTGGTTGCCTTTTTCTAGAGAAGGCAACAGAATTTTATTCTGGATAAGGTAAATCAGAGAAGCCAGTGTCCTATTTCATTTTCAGCTCTGGTTCTTTTGCAGATGCCCATATAGTTTCTTATTTGGTAAATATCCGGGTGTGTGTGAGGAGGGGGGGGGGGGGGGGGTAGTCGCCTTATAACTAAATGTTCAGTTTGTGAAAAAAAAACTGTTGCTCCACAACATGTGTTATCTTATCTCAATTAATCACCGTCTAGCTTAGTCCCACCTTCCTAACACGTCTAGGTATTGGTAGTGACTTGCCCAAGTCTTTGATTATGAACATTCAATGAATAGTTAAACTAAAAGAGGATGAAATTTATTATAAAACGTACTTTTCCTCTCACAGGCCAAGGAATCAGGGGCCTGTTGAATAATTTAGCCTCAAACATGAAGACCCTTTTCTGTACGCCAACTAGACGCAGAGATGATGATCAATTTTAATCTAATACTTATTGATGACTTTCTAGGCCAGGACTGTCTAAGCGAATGAGCTTGAATATTATTTAAGGTTAACCCTGGTACGAGGACTCCTTGTACCCTATACTTTCGTAGTCAACTAAGCTATTCAATAGGTATCCCTGCGAGGAGAGGGGTAAGGTAGGTGGAAGGGCAGGCATACAGAGACTGAAGCCAGTCTAGTGGTGACATTCATATAGACCATACAGTGTCACTCAATGACTATTGCGTTCTGTGGGCTAAAAGTCCATGGCCGGGCATGAACCTGTTCGGAGATAGTGCCACAAACTCTTATCGAGCTGCATTCTTCCCACGTAAAATAATCGATATCTAGGTTAGCTGCACTGAGATAAGAGAGAGACTGAACTTCTCTGATCTTCATGTGCTAATCCCAGAATAGACCAAGAGTGACTGTCAGCGTACATCTCAGGAGTTATTGGGATTTTTTATACGGCTCAGAGAACCAAGTTATTTTCTTTTCGAGTTAGTTCTGGCCGCACTTTGCCGTCGGTATGCAATGAGACTAGTGAGAGGATGGTTCGGTATTTGCTAGCGAGGTTGATGCCGGAGTAGTGTTAAACAGTCTGTGTGGTGGAGTAACTAGGCCAGACATGACTGATGTGGTAATATTATGTAGTCACACTGTCTAGGGAACCCTGGGTCAAGGACGGCTCGTTTCTCCTTCCGTATACATGTCTAATGAAAGAATATACTCTACTGATAAAAACAACTTCATTTTTGGGGAACGGAATCGAAAGCCCAACGAAATAGCTATCATTGTTAAGAAATCTAGCTGAACTTCATTAAAACTCATACGATTCAATATGAAGTGAAATGTTATAACATCTCTCGTCATTTTAATTGCCATATAGACATTAGAAAGGCAAGAGTTAAATGCCATTGCTCAGTATTATTGCTTATTGTAAACGGCAGCGTTATTTACCCGTGAATACGTTAGGCAGTAATCAAGAAATGAAAGTTTGAACAAACACGATTGGTCACTGGAGCTAACTGAAAACAGGGTAGACCCTCCAGTATAAATTTATGCATTCAAAGTAAATATATATTATGGCTAGTGATTAGCTGGTAAAAACAATATACGATTCTCCCCACCTCCAACCCGCAATTAGGACTACACGTGTAGCTATCTGGTTTATGTCTTGTATAACCACACGGTGTGGAAATGCCACATAAATGAGACAGGTTACTGTCACAGTGTGGGTGTTATTATTAATGTCTACCCCATGTCTTTATCTGAACACTGTAATTGGTGCGGTCAGCTTTAGTCTCAGTGCCCATCTCCTTACAGGAATATGTCGCAATATAGAGATGATTAGGAGTAATCTAAACAGAGCAGCGGTGAAGTAACGCATTCCATTGGCTTACATTCTAAGCCTGCAGACCTGGCTAACGTGGTTTGTGGAAGTATCAAGCGTGCTATTATTGACTCGCCTATTGTGTAAACAGAGGGGCATATGACCGGTATTCCTACATCGTGGGGATTATCGACGTCGCGTTGGTCTCCGGCTGTTACGGATGTGATCAAACATGTCACCAACTACTACGTTGTAAAAAAACGGAGTTGACCATGGGAAGGATGATACATTCTCATACGAACCTAGACTTGTTCATTTAATGAACATTCATTAAATGATTAATCACAATCAGAATAAAGTTCCTTCGCTGACTGGCCCATGAATCTCAGCGAGGAGAGTAGACATAGGATACAGGGACTGGAGCCAGTCTAATACGAACCCACTCGTCTCCAGGCATGCAACTTTCCCGACAATTGACGGAATTCCGACATTTGATATACATCGGGAACACTCACAGTGTTAAAGTATATATCGATTCATAGACATTTTGTTCTATGATAATGCTATGAATTAATGCTATAAATAATTTTTTATAAGCGTTATAAATTCTCGACTTCCTTTCTCAGCCACGATTTTCAGCATTATTCCCAAACAGTTTTCCATCAGACGTCGGTCTTGGTGAGGTAACCTGGCGAAACCTTTTGTCGATTCCTCAGAATGTTTATAAATTCGACACTGTCTTCGTTAATTACTACCTCGTCTCTTTAAGTCTATCCTCTTTGATCAGCCTTGACAGCAATTCCTTTCAAGGCATTTAGGTTATTTCGTTATTGAATGAAATAGAAGAGAATCAGTGATTTATTTGAAAGATGTATAAACGATGATAGACACATACTCTACTTTCCAAGGAAATTTATTTTTTTCATTCCCTGTTTATAAAATTGTTTTTTTCTTCTATTAATCAAAGACAGCCGCATTCGCGGCAGTAAACCAATGGTTTGAACTTTCCCGTATACCCTTAGCCCTATCTGTGGCCAACATTGATGTGTTTTCTCTATTTACTCACTTTGTGTGAGGCAGTAATTTCCCCATGAAAAAACATATCCACTGTCTTTTAATGACCCCCAACGGACCCCCAATCCCTGTAATAATACCGTGTGATGACAGGATTTGGTTACGAGAATTGTCGACACTAATGGCTTTCAGTTGAATCATTCAATATCAATGATATTCCGACCTGTGATATTATACCTCTTCTGAATCAGCTTTACGTAAACCAAGGTCACATTATTCAGCTTTATGTTCTCACATGATTTGCACCTGGTCAGGCCAGGTGTGCTTCACCAAACAGTCCTACATTCCTTCCGTGATGGGCCCATTTTACAGATGTATACGCACAAGTGAATTGTTTGAAATATATCTCAAGCCGGAGACACACCAAGCGAGGAACGCAGCGAGTTCCGTAATCGTCAACACTAAATGGCCTATATGTGAGCTATTATTTCATGTTTCACCTGATTATTGCTTCCGAGATGTTAAATTATAGGCAGGAGATATTCCTATGAAACAATATCTCACATACACGCCAATTTGTGTTGGCGATTCCAGAGATCGCTGCCTTCACTCGCTTGGTGTGTCCCCGGTATCAGGGATGACATTTTTCCACTTTTGCAATGATATCCTTGTTTTTATTTCCAATTTATAAGATATTTTTTCTTGTATAAAAGAAAGCTATCATAAACTGAGCCTCATTCACACCCTAACCAGTGGCGCACACCTCAGCCCTATTCCATGACAACATTTATGTGTTATCTATGTTTCCTCAGTCTCTCAGAGACAGTAGATTCTACCTGAAAAATATTTCCACTTTTTTTTTTAATGACCCGAACTGACATTCCTTTATCTAGGTTCTTTAAGATAAGATATTATATTTCTTTCTGGGTTAGAGGTGTAAGTGCCACGTCTTCACAATATGTATTATATTTCTATTTGTCTATTTTTTACTTCAAGCAGGTATCCTTACCCATATATATATATATATATATATGCCAGTCGTGGCATCGGAAACGGTGCGCTTTGTTGGGGCTATATTCTGATGGTGTGTAATTTGATCAAATTACAAACAAGACAGCATCAATTAGTGTACCACAGGTGTGTGCAACTCTAAGGCTGAGAGTGGATGCAACTAAAGGATACGGGTTTCTTGTTACTGATGCATCATACGAGGTGGGCAGACTAGACGGCCACCTGTATCATTAACCTACAACTGCTATGACAGGTAACGTAGGAATGGATCCCTCAGTCAATCTGAGACCTCGGCATTTGGATTGAAAACACGTGTGCGTTGATTCTATCTCTTTTAAGGCACAGATATTGTAGCCTAATGAATTTTGGACAGTAACCCACCACCCACCCACCCACCCAACTGAATAAGTCGTATGAGTAGGCTTGCCCAAGTCTTTTTGATTATGAATATTCAAGAAATGTTAGACTAAATGAGGATGAAATTCACTACAATCTATACCCATCCTTTGATAAGCACATGATTCCTGTAATACAGTGAGGAGGGGTGGGGGTAGATGGAAGGGTAGGATACTGGGACTGAAGCCAGTCTATCGCAGGATCACTGTTACAGGACTTCCAGTTACTACGCATTTTTCATGATTTTACGATTACTACGCTCTTCAGCACCAGAATACAGATTACAACAAGACCCAATCCGTAATCCCAATGGGCATTTTCGATTTAAATACAAATCATTGCATTTCGGGGAGGAACGAATATGTATTGTCATATGCAATGTGATCAATATTTGAAATTTTAGAAATATTAAAGACTCCATCGTCCATGTTCGGCGTAAGGGAATGGGGACTTCAATCAGTAGTTATGACTCTTACTTGTCACCTTAAGGTTATAGGAATTTGAGGTTTCGTGTCCCACTACAGCTACTTTCCTGTCCTTTCATTCCAAAAGTCAAATTGAACAAATTGGACGTTAAATTACGCAAACAAACTCCATCCCTAGCAGTGGTAGATTTACTGCTATGTTAAAGGCCAATCATACCATGTTTATGTTTATGTTCGATCACCATCAAAACCAAAGTAAGTCTAATATAACATAGTGTACGTTAAACTAAACAAACAAATAAAAGTTCGGCGTAAAACATCAGGCAGTTCCGTTTCTCCTGGTATTGGTAGTCGGTGGCAGGACACACAGAGGGACGTATACGAGCGGTCGTCAGCTGTCAGCGAAAGCAGACGAGACCAGAGGGTTTGGGTCATGTCCTAGAAGGCACGAAACCCGCCCAAATCAGTGACCGAGATCTCTGCCAAACTAAACAAACCACGGCCGTGTGCTGTGTCCCTCCGCCCGCCGCCGCTCATGGTAACGGTCAAGCACCATGCAAAGCGGGACGCCACAGGTGACCCCAGAAGCACCCCGCGCCCGCCGCAACGCACAGCCTTGGTTCCCCTTCACCTAGATATGCTCAAGTTCCCATGGTAACGTTTAGATGGGAGTGGGTGGGATGTGTGGTCTTTGTCACGCTGTGGTCAAGAGTTGGATGGAGGCTGGAGTTGTTACTGAAGACCAGGGAGGGGGAGGGGGTGCGACGTGTTCCAAGTGGTGTACGATTAATCGATGTAGACCCCTCAGTCATTGTGGAGTACTAAGTAGAGTCCAAGGCTAGTTAGAACAACATCAGCTTTCTACTTTTCCATGGAAAGCCTTGGTTATAAAATCAGTTTCCAAGCACAAGCCATATGAATTGATTTATACCAATAAAACTGCGGTTTAGACCTTCCCACACACCGGCAGCCTGATGCCATGGCCAACACCATTATGCTTTCCATGTTTTCTCAGTCTATCTGAGGCAGTAAATTCAACATGATTAATATTTCCACCATTTTTCCTTATCTCAGCTGACATCCCTGATTGATAGCCAACATTGATTTGCTATCCATGTTTTTTCAAGTCTCACTGAGGTAGGAAATTACACATGGAAAATATTCCCCTTCTCTTTTTTTCCTGACCCTAAATGGCATCTCTAATGTGTTTTCCATCTTTTCTCAGTCTCTCTGAGGCAGTAAATGACATGTGAAAAATACTTCTTTTTTTTCCTGACCCCAACTGACATCCCTGAATCAAGTTGCCAAGATTTCAGTCTCACAACAAATGGCGTCCTGCTATACTCCATCCTCATTCTCCAAACGCTGGCAGTTAAGTGCAGCCAACCATGACGTTCAAGACATCATCGACGTAGATAGACCGCTCCTCCCACACATACCTGCATATAGAATAAAGAGACAGCATTATTTGAGGGAAGGTAAAAGAAGGACTCCCAACAATATGGATGCGTTGAAAATGAAATTGGATACCTGCTGTTGATGGATATATGGGATGTGGATTTTTTTTTGATTCAGCAAAGAACAGTGACTTTCACAAAGGTGAAAGGAAAAGTATTTATATCTTTAAAAAAAAAAAAGAAGATGGTATTGAAGTCCAGCTTCATTTGACGAGGCTATGGCTATGTTTATTCACACAAAAATGAAGATCAAAGATATCTTATTACACCACATCCATAGTCATACGCTAAGGAATTGCTGTTTAGAAAAAGGTCATTACCCCCATGCTGAGAATGCACGATCTTGTCGGGAAGAGATGTGATTGGGTTGGTAAAGTGCTTACGTCGACAAAAATGATGCAGCATTTCACCACCCCGACTGATTGTTCAACAAAAGCTATGATCAGTAAAAAGTTGGCTTGTCGATATCTTAAGCCTACAAGACCTCGACACGCCGACTCTGCCCGATCACATCTTTTACCGATAAATCTGTCGGGTCCGTGGGAATAAGTGATATAGTTGTCGGTGTATGCACTTCACCGACCTGATCACACCTCTTCTCGACAGGAATCGGGATTTACTTGCCTGGGGATAATAACCAGACTGCATCAGAATTAAAAGGAAACCCACAAAATGAAAATAGCTTGGTCCGTACTCCACCGAATTTGACTGCAGAGTAATTCACGAAGCAAAGCTGAATGAATTACTCTGTGGTCAAACGAGGTGAAGTGCAGACCAAGTTATTTTCATCGAGTGGGTTTCTGATTTTATCTCACCCCGTATAACATTACTTATTGATGAAATGAATCACCAAATTAATGATAAGCCTATGGAGAAAAATACCGGGGTGAGATAATCAGGCATATATGTTAATGTCTTGTTTGCTCTAGAGACTTTACTGGAACACTTGGCAGAAGACGAGACAAGTCTTGACAAGTTCTCACATGTCTCGTGCTCAGGAGTATGATACGCAACAGAGATATAGGCCCGTAAACTCTAATGTCTACAAGAAAATCCTGCTGAGAGCTGTATGAAGTACCATCGAACACTCAGTGTCAATTGATCAACCATTCTAAATGGGTAACACAGTATCGTATGCCGGCTGTAGTTGAACTAGCGATTACCTCAGATAGTATTACGCAACAACACTATACATACATCACTATATTATTCAGGGATCATATTATTGATTTTCTAATGGGAAATACTAGACTATATCATAAAATTGATAGAGCCTATGTTGTAATGACCATAGTTGAAAGATTACTGTAAAAGTTTAATTATGACCAATAAAAATAGAGTAATTGCAGCCTTTTCTGATGGATCCAAGTAGAACATCCAGGAATGAGTGTGGTACCTAAGGACGATCCGTACGATCGAGATTTCAAACATGTTTGAAATCCTTAGCACACGTCAGGACGACCAAAGAGAGTGGAAACAGGCATGATGCATGAACGTCAGAAAGGAAGTCAGGAGTGCGGAAATCAGTCATTTCTCGTGGGCATTAAGTGGGCAATATTCAGTCTGCCTGAGCATAAAGTCAACAATGCGTGCAGTCTACAAGTTAAAACGTCGCCAATTGTAGGCAGACGTCCAGAGGATTGCCCAGGAAAGGCTGGCATGCGGCATACGGAAGTGTTCGACTCACAGGGGAGTGGGGCAACAATGAAACACACTCAGTGCTGGTCCGAGTCAGCGTGAGACCTGTAGGCCGCCCAGTACAAGTCCCCAGTCAGCTCACTCTCACTGCATTAGTGTGAGGACCCAGCAAGAGCCATGGTATTTAGGACGGAGCCAGTTATGAGTAATGCCAATAAGTGTTTTTTTCACATGTAAGTTAAATGATTTTCAACTAACCCCGTAGCACTTTTTCAACAGCGACAATATGATTAATATATCACACGATAAATTACATTTAGTAGATCAAAACATAAAGACTGAGTAGTTCAACGGACAGGAAGCAACCTTAGTTAGTGAGGACCCAACAAGAATCGTGATGTTTATGTCGGGACGAAATTTTTGTACTGCTCTAGTTAGTGCTGGCCTGGACTACTTAAACTGGGGGCGGGTGAGAAATCTATGTTTCTGCGTTTTTCAACCCCCCCCCCCCCCCCCCCCCCCAAGATGCCCCTGGGGGTAGTATTTTACCACAATGCTCTGACACGGTTGTTACCGGTGGTTGCTGCATCATTTAGTTCCTCAAATAATGGTTACTAGGAGACGAGCAACAGTTTAGACCTGGCTGGAAACTCAATGATAAGGTAGCCATGTTGTGTAATATTTATGAGCCACGTCTTAAATTCAAAGAAATCTAAGTTAGAGCCTGAAAGAACTGCCTGAGATTATATTAAGATCCTAAAGAAATTGAATGATTATTGATTCATTATGACCAGATAACACAGTAGCACTAGTTTGGAGAAAGCTTGCCCTGGTTTGGTTAGTATAGAGTGAATATGGGTGAGATGGGTGCCTCACAGACCGACCATACAGAGCTCTCTATGAACCTGGGTCACGTGACCCTGCATGTGGTTTAGATCTGGATCCTGAGTCAGTAGGCTGACCTAGTTATTAGACTTCTCCCAGATATCCTCTGGTAAGCCCTACACGGCTGCTGACATACCAACCGCAGCATGCCTGACAAGGGTGTTTCTTGGTATTGTATGTTAACTGCTACCCCAAAAAAAAACAGTGTAATAGTAGAATAGTTCTTCAAGGATGAAAGACGATGCTGCATTGCGGTGTGTGCAGCCTTTCCTGGACAATGCATCTCTAACGGAATCTGTTTAATTGATAGATAGAAAAATTATTTGATAGATTCACTGTCCCCACAATCACAAGTCAACAGGGGAATTATGGTGGGTATCTACATTGATACCATTGAATAAGTACCCTCATAAATCGCCATATATTTTACTGAAGCTTATTGAAATTTTGTTTAGGTGCTAGCTATCAAGATGGTGAATGATCGTCATTCAATTTAGACTGCAGTACTGTTTGACCTAGTCCCAAAGCGTCTCCAGGGTGTAAAATTGCTCGGTTGCGTCAAAAATGATTATCGTATCCCAATCCGCAGTGTATAAAATATGAATAAGAGAAACACAAGGTGTGTAGCACGTCTATCGAGTAGTGGCTTTTTCATGGCGCCAGAGCGGGGGGCGGACGGGTGGGGGTGGCGCCGCGTGGCGAGAGAAGCGCTCACGAAAATGTTAGTAGGTCAAGGTGAACCTATACCCCGTAGACTAGGTCCCCGTAAAAATCAATATAAGGACAGGTAGAGGGATTTTCTCCACCAGCTTGAACTTTGCAAATTATGCTTTTCTCCCTCTGACGAGATTTTGAAAAAATGGTCTGTTAAGCCAGAGATATCAGTTTCCCCGTTATTTCCGGGCTTCCGAGGTTTTCTAATCTATTAAGTTTGGATAATATTAAAATTATTTTAAAGATATCGAGTGGAGATAATCAACAATCAGAAATTTTCCGGGTATTTTTTGGTAGGCTTTATTTGGATCTCTGGACGTAATTGGAACTCGGGAAATAATTGGAGACACACAATGAACTAGTGTCCACTTGTCAAAATATACTAGATAACCTTGATGTGTTTTCTGTGTATCTCTAATTAATAAATTTCAATTGACAGCTGTTTCCCCAACTGACATGCCTGTACCGTATTTCCTGGTATAATGGCTAAGGTCCTTGTTGTCATCTGTTGCGTCAGGGGCACCAGCAGTTGCTCTAACCTGGGACGTTGATAATTGAGCATCGGGTATAGTAGAATGATATCCGAGAAGGATCATGCCAAGGTTAGCTTTTCCAATTTCTGCGAAATGGATATTTGTACTCCAACGAGCCCTCTCCTGACCTCCTCCACCCTACCCCGCCTAAGTAAACAGGGGGCGGGGAGTTCCCTTCTGTCGCTGGCCAGTATTCATATGCATGATTCAGTAAATACACAACCACTCCGGCATATCAACCTTTAAGAATACAAAAAAGAATGCCGGAGTGAAATATGGGTTCTGCAATGGCCTTGCGTCTGGCTTCACATGCGGGGGTATTAAAAGGTCGCGTGGTTTACGGCTTGTGTCGTCACAGGCAGGTCAGGTCGGCCGACATTAGACAGGATTACCGGGTCTCAGACTAATGAGCGCTGACCTTTCGTGACGTGTGGATAATGATGACGTCATTAATAAACCCCGGCCATGCACGTGGCAGTGGATCGACCGCTCGTCTGCTAGTCACAAGAGCAGTGATTTGTCCGAGGCCTGAGTGTGGTTTCCATTATAAATGAGTCCTACTTGAGGAGGTTGGAGTACATTGATCCTGGGAAAAAAATAAGCCGTAAATTCCTAGTGTTTTAATTGAATTTTTATCTGATAATTTCGATTGCGAGCAATGCACGATTTTCAGTGAGGAGCTATTGATATTTGCATTGGGTATATCCGAGTTGAACACTTCAATGTAACAGCATATAATAAATCGGAAATATTTGCCAATTTACACCAGATTAGTGTCAAATGGATACTGGAAACTCCTGTATGGTGTTTCTAGGGCTAGGAAAAAGTTACTAGAGAAAGGCTCATCAGGCATCATCAAAAAAGCATCACTTTTTTACGCAGTAAAACCTGCTGCGATCCGTTCTCGGCGGTAGAGACACCTGGTCGCGTCCTTGGCCTGAAAGTCGGCCACCACGTACACGTATTTGCATCAGCTGACCTGGTTCAAACAAACCACGACTCTACCCAGTTTACACTAAACCAAACACAAACCCCGCATCCCCAAACTGCACACACTCATAGAAACTGACCACAGAGGTTAGCAGAGTATTTTTCCAATGAATTCCTTGTTTCCCTTATCAGTTGATAAAATTCTTTTTTCTTATGTAAAACGAAGATAGTATAGATTGGGCCTCATTCACGCCAATAAACAGTGGTCCAAACCTCCCCACACACCCTAGCTCCATTCCATGGATCATAAATATGTGTTTTCCATATTTTCATAGTCTTTCTGGTGCAGGAAATTCCACATGAGAAATATTTTTTCATGACCCCTACTGACATCCCTGCATAATGAATAATGCTTAGGCACTGACATCACTGTTTTATAGCACCACCCTGGATTCACCTCGTACAAAGCGGGTATTTAACTGAGAGGTTGAGGGATGGTCGGAATGTGACGAGAAAAGTGCTGCACACAGGGCCCGGCGAGATTGGGGTTGACCTTTGCGTACTGAGGAGAGATGCATGTTCGGAACAGGCGGTAGCCATGTGTGGGCGGAAAACGGGGATGTGGTAGGGGGCGAACAGGGAAAAGGGTACAACTCTCAAAGCTTAATGCCTAGTGTTTTCTCCATATTTACTATGGATAGTTTAGGTATTTCAAATGAAAGATTCATGTAACAAGGGAACACAAGAACTTGAGTTTCGAGATTTAAGGTCGTTTTTAATGTCACCTTCAAGGTGGTTTATGTTACAATTTTTCAGATACAACGTTACGGCCTAAATCAGTGTGGCCTTCATCAGGTGTACATAGACTCCTACAATCCATTATAAGGCACTGGATTTGAGTTTATATTTTTTCCAATCGTTACTCCATAGTAAATATTTACACACATATAGGGTATAGACTGAATATTTGTTACTGTTTTTTAAATTGTTGTTTTACCGGTATTACACGATACGTTCTAACCCAGAGATGGCAGTTTTCCAATTCTCTATGGAAATCCACGGTTTCATTTTCATTTTATAAAATCCTGTTTTGTCGTGTAAAGCACAAATAAGAATGATTGAACCTTATGTTAATTAGAAAAAATGGTTTGAACCTCCTCACAAGCCCTCAGCCTCGCACTCTGGCAAACACTGACATGGCTTCCATATTTTCTTGGTCTCTCTTAGTTCTCAGGCAGCAAATTCCATATGGAAAATATTTCCATTTTTCTGACCTCAACAGACATCCCTGCTAGAATTAACATGCTCAGCTTTTGTGTCAGTCTGAATTCTGGTGTTAGTTCCATGAAGAAACACAGGTGCTTTCAATGAGAAAACATCCAAGAATAGCAATAAGTGGAGCTCGGGAGAGAATGTCAGGAAGGCAGTCTCGTGTATATCAGGTGTGCCCTTGACACAGTGCGCCGCTTGGCTGACAGCCGAGGTTAGTTTACCCACAGGAGTCAGTCAGCCTCGCTTGTTTCTCCGTCCTATACAAGACTCCTGCCCTTAAGACCTGATTCAGTAACCTTAGCCCTCAGATGCAAAGTGACCTGGATTTGCCCCAACCCCTTTTTAGTTGACTAAAATGTTCATCTCGTATTCATTCGAGCCCTTATCGACACAATGATAAAGGAGGAATACGAATATCGTGTGTACACCCTTTGTGTGTGCTACCTAGTTGTAATGTATCTGTAATGAAGCCTTCAGCATAATGGGCACTTTGTATACCATGGATAATAAGAGCTGGGCGTGCATTGAAACCAGCCACGCGGCTGAGCACGATCCCAGTATAAATAAAAATTTCAAAAGAAAAAAAGAGGGAGATGTTGGGTTTTGAATACAAAACCGTCCCAGGGTTCGACCTGGACATATATATTTAAGATGTCGGTGGAGGTGTAGATCATCAGGAGGCGGCGGAGATGCGGACTTTTCAAGTCTGTTTTTGCCTTCCAGCTGAGGAAAATAAAGTACCCCACGCTGAGAACTGTGTTAATACCGAGTTACCTGTACACTCGAACGGCAAACACTAGCCATCAATACATACATACTATTACCATGATCCTGATGTGCAGAGTTGTATTCTCCGCATAGTTGATGCGCAGTAATGTCAAAGTGAATGTGAGGATATTGCTTAACGTTAACTAATAGAAGACGAACACGCAGATCAAAATCATGGGAATGTTGTAGTCATCATAACTCGATGCAGAGCATATACTGCGGCCAGAGTGTTCTAACAATCGGGGCAGATTTATCGGCCGTGACCGTTTTCGGTACAGTATTTGAATTTGACCTCGATTGCTCTACCTGATTTGGGGGGGGGGGGGGGGGGGTAAAGGACAGTGTTCTTGGACATGCTCCAATGCTTTCGAGTTTTAAAATTATGTTGAAAACTCGTTAAAGCCAATTTAAGAAGAGTAATGTGTCGGCTGTGAGGTAATTAATATACCTGCGATACTATTCTCTCAAGTCTCCACATGGAAACACTGGTTTGGAAAACTCCATGTTCTGCCCATATTATGAGGTTTAGAAAAAAACCCAGAAAATATCCAAATCTTGATTATCGCTACTCTTTATCTCTAATACAATCAAGACGTAATATACTAGTGAAACCTGGATACCCGGAAATAACCAGAAAACTAACATCTCTGTAAATTACCTCTAGTAGAAATAAGGGGTGTGATATTACTATACGTCTGGTCCGAGGAGATTACAGCCGCTTGTATCTGAAACCAGTTAATAGTGTGAATATATACTATCTGCCATCTGTACTTCATGTATTTATACATACTCATATATACTCTCTGCCAATCTGCTCACCCTCTTGGTGGCCTTGCTTCCGCGTGTTGCAGGCCAGATATACCTGCATGCAAGCATAACTAAAGCGACCGGGTTGGGGAGTTAGCCAAGTGGTAAAGAGCACTGCACTCGTAATCCCAAGACTTTGTGGGTTTGAGTCCCACTGCAGCCACTTTTCACCTTCACCTCCAGCAGTGGTAGATTTACTGCTATATCAAAGGCAATTCCTTCTCATACCATGTCTATGTGGTGTGGGAAGTAAAAAAAACTCTGACCTCGGTAAATGTGTAGGGGTGAGATTTTTTCCCAAATTCATCTCATCGGATTCGGTCAAACCCAAAGTAAGTCTAATAGTACATATTGGACCTACCATCTGTACTTAGTGTATTAATACTTATTCACATATACTATATGCCATCTGTACCTCTTGTATTCATACTTACTCACATACACTCTTGGTGTGTTTCAGATTCTATGGAATCGGGCAGCGTGACGATGGAATCGCCTATCGCCAGTGTGAGCAGCATGGCCAGCAGCATCCCGTCCCCGCCCGACATGAAGCCCGACATCACCAACCTGTCGTCGCCCGTGGGCACCAGCTCGGGCTACTCGCCCAGCTCGTCGCACGGCGGCGGGGGCGGTCCGCCCGGCACCGGCTTCTTCCACATGCAGCAGAACAGCATGCCGCCCGGCATGGGCCCGCAGGTGTCACCCTCAGGCCCGCTGCAGAGCCCCACCCTCCACTCGGCCACCTCCATGCACTCACCGGGGTAAGATAAGACACCATGTTTGGTCATTCTTTTCGGTTTTTTTTCAATTCTTGACTCGGCCAGAAATTCCATATAGCAGTCCATAAATGGGTGTCTAAACTGTTTCCTAGTCTCTATTATAGATTCCGAGTTTGATTTTTTTTTCCCGCATTTGATCATTTTGGAAATAATAAGTATTGGAATTTTTTATTTGATATTGATGCTAGAATCTCAATTTTACTTCAACTTACCAGGTAAGTCTCCCAAAATTCTACTATTTTGTGGACAGACGGCCGTAAACCTTGAGGTTGACTTTTATTACGGAGTGAACCTTTATTTTGTCATACGGTGATATCCTTAAGACATTATTCAAGATGTATGCGTTTGTCATCCGGTGTTGTACAGTAGTAATTACCTACATTGTCTACATTTGTCATACTGCATTATTCTGTAGCCATTATCGTTCATCGCACCCCTGATCTTTTTTCACATAGACCTAACATCGGGAACTCATTCTCAATGACCATGGAGACTTGTAGAAAACATACTCAATGGGCCATGATGTAAAAGAATACTCAATGGGCCATGATGTCACAAATGTTAGCCAACTTGTCAGTGATAGGGGTGAGATAAAATCTGATCCGCGCTCGATCCATAGCCACCGAAAATGTGCCATTCATTTTGGTTTGCCATGCAATCTCACGAGGCAAAGGCGAGCTAAGACTCATGCCATACGTTCAGTGGCTATGGATCTCGATGCAGTTCCTTCATAGCCATACAGCGTTATACTCTAGTCGTTCTGCATACTCATGAGTTGTCTTCTTGTAGCGGGATGGGGTCACCGTCCGGCGCCATGACCTCTCCAGGAGGCGGCATGCAGCTCGGGTCCTCCATGTCACCCACGCACCCCGGAGCCCACTCCAGCCTCTCCTCGAAACACATCTGCGCCATTTGCGGGGACCGCGCCTCCGGCAAGCATTACGGTGTCTACAGGTATGTGTGAATACTGCTCAGCTGAGCCTCATGCCTAGGTAATTGGAGTCTGACGGAGCGGTAGTGTGTAGAGCTGTGTGTTGCGGCCACGAGTCATTCCCTTTTTTCTCGTTTTGTTTAAAAAAAAAAAAAAAAAAAATCGGAAATCGTCGCAACGATTCCCTCGAGGGAGTTCTCAAATACTGATACCTATGTAAAATGATGTTTTGGTGTGTGAACAGTGGGTGTTAGCGCAAGGCTTTTGGATTTTTTGTTTGCAATATATGACTGCTGTGACAAAGTAGAATAGTGCAATATCGAGGATGGGCTGTGTCGTTGATATTTTTTCTTCAAAATATATATATGTACATGCTGACCAGCCCTGTCAATGTGTTATTGTGCAGCTATTTGCGGTGTTCTGGTGTTATCTAAACAATATCTTCAGTATTACTGAGGCGATATGCACCGAATTGGATTTCGAATACAATATATTACGACGGAATCACTGTATTTCCTCATCTAAATTGGTATTAGTAGCCATATAAAGAATATGTTGCTTTGTATTGTGTAAACAAGTAGATAGGGCGCACTACCAGCCTGTGTTAAAGAGCGAAATAGGAGAAGTATCAATCATTGTACTCCAGTCATTGAAATGCATTTCCAAACATAAATGATAAAATCTCAAAATGCATTTCACACAATTGTTTGATGGCAAATGTATTAGATTCTAATTGAGAAATATAAATAAATCTTTTCGTGAAATTCTAGTAACATTTTTTTAAATGTCAATATTTACACCTACACTGGCGACTTCGTCGGGGCTTCCCCATAGAGTAGAGAGATATCACTTTGTCTCTCTACCCTATGGGGAAGCCACCCCCTTAGTGGCTTAGTGGCGGCCCCTACTATTAATACATGGAACTATCATTTAGTTCCCAACCATCATTTCATGTGACACAGATTTTACCGACTACCAGCGAAATGTGATCTCATTGCATTCTCTCAAGGAAAGGAGATTGGAAAACTACAGTTCGAAATTATGTTTTCAGTACAGCTAAAAACAAATCATGAGGATAGAACTACATCTGTGTAGAGAAAAAAAGGGGGGGAAACAGGATTCAGTTAGGTACTGTACGAGAATCTCACTCTCGTGGCTCTTCAGTCTCCATGCCTAGGTCTGGTTCACTATGTGCGGGAGACACTCCAAGCGGATCCTACCAGATTCATAGTTTTTTAGATATAGTAGGTAACAAGCATCAGCTGTTGTACTTAGCTGGTTTTACTGCCCATGCAGTGGAAGGAGCAAGTATGAACATACGGTCCTATTGTTGTGTTCTTTCTCTTTACAGTTGTGAAGGGTGTAAAGGTTTCTTCAAACGCACAGTTCGCAAGGACCTGACGTACGCATGCAGGGATGAACGTAACTGTATGATCGACAAGCGTCAACGTAACCGATGTCAGTATTGTCGCTACGTGAAGTGTTTAGCTATGGGCATGAAGAGAGAAGGTAATAGAAAAATTGTTGCGCCCGTCGTTTACTTAAAGTTTGTTTTGTTTTTGTTTCTTTGTTTTTCGACTGAAGCTAGAGTACCAACAACTAAACTTAGTTTGTATATGCGTAGGTAGAGAAAATTCATGCTCCTCCTTACATTACATCAGTTTAAAGCTTCTTCTCTATATCTTCTTTTTCATTATCTTTAACATGGTATTATCTTTCGTAAACTAGGTGGTTTCTTTTATATACAGCTATGAATAATATCTCACTATTTATCCTTTACTAATCATCCTGAAACTGATTTTCTGTGTGCCACGGTTTTATTGTTCCTTCGTTATTTGCCCAATGAGTTGTTTTAGTTTGTATTGTAGAACTGGTGTCATTCACGTAGAAATATAATTGTAAATTAATTTCATTTTGTGTGTGCTGAGAAGTGTTGTATTAACCACGTCTCAAAAGTTTATAAGAATTCCAGATAAATTTTCTTTTTGAATTGTCCGTGAAAGAGCAGTGAAAGTATGACATTTTTTACGCTGAATTATTGATGGCGTCTTCAAATCTTGCAAAAGAACGGGTGTGAAATGTATGGTTCATTTAAATTCCCCCATGAGTGGTGCTCGCATCAATTGACTGAATTTTTTCTAGGAGCGACGTGTTTTCACTAGATACGAATTATACAAAGATGTCAGTTTTCCGGGTTTTCTAAGTGTACAGGTTATTGATCAAGTTAACAATAAATAGCGGATATAATCAGGATTCGAATATGTTCCTGTGTATTTTTCCTAGACCTCACTGATTATAGTTCTTTTTTTCATTTGATCTTTGATTTATTCTGGATTGACACTACTAGGGTGCTAGGCAGCCCTATTTTCAGTAGGCTCCAGGGCCAATATACGTTTCTCTTGCATAATGGTTACATGAAAATTGAAAATATAGCTATTCCTAAATCCTCGTTCTTGTCAGAGGGTGTATGAGTCTTGAGTTATGATTTGGACCCACATTCTTGAAGCTGTTTCGAGCACTCGCATAACCAGAGCAGTTGTGTATAATGCAGCCGTCCAGGAGGAAAGGCAGCGAGTGAAAGAGAAGGGCGAGGGCGAGGTGGAGAGTACGAGCGGCGCCAACAACGACATGCCCGTCGAGCGTATCCTCGAGGCCGAGCTCGCCGTCGAACCCAAGATCGACACGTATATCGACACGCAGGTGAGGGTTTTTTTAAGTTTTTTTTTTTTTCAAACTTGTTTTTTTCATTGGTCAAATTGCATCTGACAAAATAAATCGTCGCTCTTCCTCACAAATGAGCGGTACGTTGTTAAGTTAGTCGTCAATTTGTATTTTACAATTTATACATGGCAGTTTTCTTATTTCCAAAGGAAATCATTGTTTTCATTTTCTGTTTATGAAATTCCTTTTTCATGTGTAGAACCAAGAGAGGATAAATTGGACCTCATTCACACCAAGAGATAATGGCCAAACCTCCCCAAACACCCGAGCCGCATTCCATGGCCAAAAACGATGTGTTTTCCATGTTTTCCCAGTCTCCCTGAGCCAGTAAATTCCTCATGACAAACATTTCCTCTTTTTTTCCATGACCCCAATCAACATCCCTGTGTATACATACACCATATGTCCCATGATTTTGACCTGCGTGGCCGTATTCCCGGCGTAGTCTACGAGCAATATTGGGTGGTGTCAACTACAAGAAGAATACAACCACACAGCTCAAAATCACAAATAAATGCCTTATTATAATTAAAAGAAACCAGCCCTTCTCCGAGCTAGTGGGGATATTTCCCCCCACTACCTTATATAAGATAAGTGAATTATAACCACAATGTAACACTTGTAACACAGATAAACATTGGTAACCAGAAGACGAACATTGAGGATTCATTGGTTAGTGGTCCTAACACCATCATCTTATATAATATAGTTCCAAAAATGCACACCTAGCAAGAGGTAGTATTTCACAGGCGTTGGGCCATAGGTATGTAATAATTCATAGACGTTTATGTACTGGTATATAATAATACTGTATTGTGGTTGGTGACTTACAGCGAGACCCGGTGACGAATATCTGCCAGGCGGCGGACAAACAGCTCTTCACGCTGGTGGAGTGGGCCAAGCGCGTGCCACACTTCACAGAACTGCCGCTCGACGACCAGGTCATCCTGCTACGAGCCGGTCAGTACCTTCTCCAGTTTGGTATTGTGGCCCTGAAGAAGACCGCAATGGGCGTCTACTAAACTGTTTTCCAATCTCTTCTTCTTGATTCCGAGTTTGGCTTTCTTTCACAATTTATCATTTTCTTTTCCATTTTAACATTCATCCATCTCTTCATGTAAGTCAGACTCCTGATGTTTCCAATTAAATGTACAGTAAAACCCAGTGTAAGGGACACCCTGCATAAGGGTACATCCGCGTTAGTGGCAGGCCCCCCAGTGAAACCTAAAAAACCTATATTTTAATTCTTGAGCCTTTATTTTTTTCAAAGGAACCTACATAACCTATAAAAACCTATATTTTCACTACCATGCAGATTGATGTGTACAGAAAATCTTAGAAGTTACCTTGACATCAAAAAACCTATAAAAGCCTATGTTTTGGGCCTTGAAAAACCTGTAAAAACCTATATTTTGATTTTCAAAACCTATAAAAAACCTATATTGATGAAGTGGGGCACTGGGAGGCCTGTAATAGACAATTTCCCCCTGAATGGATTTTTTCCCTATATTAAGCATTCATCAAACCCCATGTAAAGGAACACCATAGGTAAGCGAACAGTAATTTCAGTCAGTATTGGACCATGAGGCCTATTAAAAAGATACCCTTTGATACACAATATGGATCCACATTTTATCCTACCCCTCATATAAATCTCCATGAAGTTAACATGGTACACCTGTATGCCACGGTTATGCCATATAATATTTATATGCCATGGGTGACTTATCCAATTAGAAACACTTGACAGGGTAGAATGAAATCTAAAGATCACTCAATTTCATGTAATTATTAACATGGCATTCGTTGTCTTCTGCTACAGATATCACTCAGCTACGCTTCATGAATCATTCCGCGAAAAAAACTCATGCCATATGAACAATTGTACGAAATTTTGTGATGTTTCTTGATAATATGTGAAAACGTTCCCCGCTAACGGTGACTGTGGTTCTCACATCAGGCTGGAACGAGCTGCTCATCGCCGGCTTCTCACACCGCTCCATCTCCGTCAAGGACGGCATCCTGCTCGCCACCGGGCTGCACGTGCACCGCAGCAGCGCGCACCAGGCCGGTGTGGGCACCATCTTCGACCGCGTGCTCACCGAGCTCGTCGCCAAGATGCGCGAGATGAAGATGGACAAGACGGAGGTGGGATGTCTGCGCTCCATCGTCCTCTTCAACCCAGGTCAGTTGTTGTTTCCTTTTTATTTTTTTAAATCCGATATTTCCTACACACAGGCAGCACCCTTAATGTTTAATAGAGTGGCGTTTCCTTCCCATAAAATTGTCCCATAAGATATGTCCCTCCGCTTTTGGCGTCGGGATGTATTTTGTGGCATAAAAGATCTCGAACGCAATCTCTGCGGGATCTCTAACTACGTTTTCTCTTAATATTGTGTATATATACCTTGGAAAAAAAATATATATCAAAAACTAAAACCTATTGTTTGTTCTGCAGATGCCAAGGGGCTGTCGGCCATCCAGCAGGTGGAGGCTCTGCGCGAGAAGGTGTACGCCTCCCTGGAGGAGTACTGTAAGACGCAGTACCCGGACGAGCCCGGCCGCTTCGCCAAGCTCCTCCTGCGACTACCCGCCCTGCGCAGCATCGGACTGAAGTGCCTCGAACACCTCTTCTTCTTCAAACTCATCGGCGACACGCCCATCGACACCTTCCTCATGGAAATGCTGGAGAACCCCAGCCCCCAGACGTAGGCGCCGTGAGCAACGCCACCAATAACCAGCCCGTGAACAGGGACAGACTGTGGCTCAGGTGGAGGTGGTGATGGTGATGGTGGGAGTGGGGAGAGGCACTCACCCCCTCCCACTCTACTCCCCCGTGGAGGTCGGCGGCTATTTTTTGGTTGTTGTTGTTGTTGTTGGTTCGCACTTCGAGCAGAGACTTCGGAGACAGAGACTCGTGACTGGAGCAGAGATGCCGGTAGTTAGAACACTGCCGGGGTATATACTCGGAGAGTGCGCCGCGCCGCCTTCACGGCCCGCTGGGGACTGGCGCAGAGACAGAGGGAGTGGTGGGTGTGACGTCACGCCGCCCTCCACCTGCTGACCGAGCCCGGCGCGTGCGGCGGCCATGGAAATGCACGTGTCGTCACACGTGATGAGAGAGCATGCGCAGAGGGGCCACACCACGCACGTCGAAAGGGGGTCTTCCACTGGGCTGACTCTGGGCGCGACTATAAAAGAGCATCGTACGGCTGCTGTGCGTCAGGTGGTTATAATAATCGGTGCAGTGGAGCAGGCAACACGCTCAACGGCGGCGGCTGCACGGCGGTGTAAATTGGCTTTTGTCGGCTGCCTGGAAACGTGGTCCGCACGGCCGCCGTAAGACGACGGCCGCTGAACTGGCTTGTGGGTCTGTACACTGTAAGTATGTTTGACGGTGTTGGATTCACGTTGAGCCCGGTGGAAGAACCCTTAGAGAATCGGTAAGCAAGGAGCAGAGATCGGCATCAGGGTGAGCATGTCCTATCCACCCCGAGACACGCGGATGGACGGTACAGCACGCTACATTTACAAGACACAGCCAGCAAGCAAGGACTCTCAGGAACGCCTGCATCTCATTGCACGATCAAATGTAAAACTACTGCTCACGCACAATTAAAACGAGAGTAATTGTAAAGAAAGGAAGAGCTGAGAGTGGCTTTTATTAGTGCGAGGCTGGCCATGCTTCCGCTGGTTGAGGATGATGAGTTGACATGACGCTGGGAGGTGAAGGTGTATGCACTCAGTCGGTCCACTCACCGGGCACTACAGTGTGGCCAGGGCTGGACTACACAGGATGACTTGTTCATTTCCATTGATAAGAGAAAAAAAAACAGAAGTGTACAAAATGTGCTTCAATGTGCGATGTGATATACAGGACTGTAGACTATTTTTAACTCGGTCGTACCGTTACTTTTCTTGCCTATCCAAGGGTAGGAGGGGATTCTTCTATCGTAGTGTAGGCAGAGATCTTCTGTTGATTATACTCATGTGCAGGCTAGCAGGGTATGCCATGCCATCTTATATGTAGAGAGATAGAGAGCTAGAGTTTGGGGGAAACAACCGGAATAATAGAAACAACTACTGATTCGAAGATGGGGACCAGTTGTGCAGGAAATGTATTATGAATTATTCTGTGTTACTGTTAGTGACGTTTTATTGACGGTTTTACAGAAGAACGTAACATTCAATATGTTATGTATAACTCCGGTGTTATAATGGATATATTGAATTATTTCCTTTCGTTTTATGAGCAAGTTGACGTGGCAGATCCAGAAACTACCCCGACCCAGTATTATTATTATTACTGTCTGACGTATTTTTGTATTTACTCAAGTAATTGCGATCTATGAGGGAAAAAAAGATAACTAACCTGTTTTTGGTATCTATTTGAATTTCGTGAACTACTCTCAGCAACGGCTTTATTATTTGTCGTGTCCAAAGACGGATTTGAAAACTTGATGACATGAAGTGTAATGGGGAAAAGAGAATAAGCTATTTTTACACTGCCAGTTTAATGATTATAAATGGTACGAAGGAGAAACGATGTATGTCTTGTCTGTCCAGACAACTAAACACACCTGTGGTTTAGTTCCGTTAATTATTGAATTATATATCGGAAAATGTTTTTTGCTCACGACAGAATCGTTCACAGTGTAAACAATCTCAAATGTTGTCCAAAAAGCCAGCGAGAGACATTCTGAGGGTAGTTAAGAGCATGTACATACTGTGCTAGTGATTACTTTTCTTGAATAGTGATTCAGAGGTCGATGATTTTCTTCTTTTTTTCAATTTTCGTTATTGAGTTTGAAGCAAGACCTGCTTAACATCTTGCCAAGGCTAACCTACTTCGTCGCTCATATAACAGGCTTGCCTGCTTGTACAGTTAGTATAGTAGTAGTCTTGGGGTGGGTGTTAGGGTTGCCGCTGGACTTAAAGGTAGGGGTACATATTGTCACCCCCTCCATTCCACACCCATCCCCTTAATGTATACACAACTAACCTCGGTCTGAGAGTGTGAAGCAGAGCGATATGTTCCTGTTTGTGCCGCCTCCTGTGCTTTCGCCACTCTGTGCTTGCCCTCCTTCCTCCTATTATCGCTCACTCCCAATACACGCATTTTGTGAAGTTTTCCCCCCAGTTATACCTAGAGGCACCTGTGTAGGGAAGGGGAAACCAAAATTTGACTAAATTATTGACATTGTTGAATTAAAATAGCCAAGTTATATGGAATACATATGAAATAGACTTTATCCTCAGTATTATCGTTTATTCTTCTAGACCTATGAATTCAAAAAAATAAATTTATTTTTGTAAATAAATGGATAAATTACTTAGTGTGTGGTAAACAAGGAGGAAGCCAGGTGAGCCAGAGCAAGGGTTTCGACATACTTGAGCATTATTGACACGATAAAATTGATATATTTTTACCCGACATTGCACATGAATACACACATACACACACACATGACTTTGGGATCGTTACATTCGGCACTGAGTGACAAACCGAAAGGCCTCTGAGATGACTTATGCCTTTTGGGACGGATTTCAGTGTCAACTATTGTGGTCCTAATCTTCTGCCCAATATATTCTGCCGGTGAAATTAAACTACTATTTAAGGTTACAGGGAAACGTTAGACTAGGTTGCCCTGACTTCCATGTTATGTCATACCTGTCGTTGTTGCATGTATATCAGGTTTTTGCGTTGCTCACGCATTAACCTACAACCCACCCACCCACCTTATACCCGACCCCATCCGCTGTCGTAAACCAGTGGTGTACATGTCCCCATCCGCCCAAACCTGTGGATGCCTGGGATAGTTCTGTCAATAGTTTTCTTGAAAGATTTTTTTCTTTCTTTCGATAACCACATGTAAATACAATTGTATGTATACAAGAATAAATTAAAACTATGATAAAATGGTACCATTGAATGTATACGGGAAAAGTGAGTCCGGACCAAACCCGGTTCTGTTGCCCATGTTTATGAGCTGAGTAATATTTTCTCGTTTTAAATCGTTGAGATATATGTTCAGCTGAAATTGGAGTCTGAATACACATTTGTGTATGCTTTCAAACCGTTTTTTTTTTAATTTCATACTTCTCCATACGATTACTTATTCATTCATTAACAGTGTACATTCAGTCTGCGTTTGATTTCCTCTTCCTACATGAAGCACGCTCATGGTACAAACGAATTAGCATACAGGCCAAGGTTATGGCTAGGTGACAGGGTCAAGGTCGTCTGAAGGTCAAGGACATGGAAGGCGTTCTAGTTGCGGTATGTGATTGTGGAGGGTTGTGTAGTACACTCTCGCTTAAGCGCCGAGGAATTGTAGATTAGTTACGGACAGAGCTGTATATACACCACCTAGGTCAGGAATGTGGGTCAAGGTCGTTTGCCGCCAATAAGGTCATGGTCGATAGCATTAACGTCCTTTTATTTTACGCGTGCCCTGTACTGTACTGTTCTATATACAAGGAAAATGAAATAAATGCACGATTATGTGATTGAGAAAATTTATCGAATGTATATGTACAGACATCGGCTATTTTCTGAGGTCAGGAAACCAGGATGACGTTGTTTTATTTGATTTTCTATTTTGTATCTGATCTCACCCGTTTCTATTTCATGGTTCCTCGTGTCCGAAATGATGTTTATTTTGCTAGAAATTATTATTCACTTTGAAGAAACTGGCATTATGGCCATGGAAGCCTTGGATACGAAGCCTTGCTGTTGTTGGCCATGGGCTTCGCGTCATATAATCTGGTTATAGTGTGGACACAGTGCAAATTAGCATTAACCCTACTTGGTTATTACCAGTCAAATAAGAATTAATTTTCGCGCTAATTTCACCGACGTCTGAATCAGGCCCCAGTATCGGGGCTGATTGGTTGTACATAGGACAGACAGAAGACGTTAACCACTCGGTATTTCCCTCAATAACAGTTCCGGATCGTCTCATGTCAATTTGGCACTGTTATTGAGAAGTATTGACACACATCCCTTACGACGCCGGGTGGTTCAGAGTTACATAGAGTATATATTAATACATACTGCTTATTGTCATTTTATATTGTAAATAAATTTGAAGTGGTAAAATTCAATAAACCATAAACGTGTTGTGTTATGATTTCTATCATTATGTGGATTTTGCTTATAACAAATTAAAGATATAGGGTTGCTAAATTGAGAGTGGAATTTTTTGTATATGAAAGCATCAGTTTCAGCTACTCAATGATAAAAACTAGTAATTTCATAATAGATTTTGAAAGTATCCGATATTTATCAGTGAGGGTCGCCGTCTAGTCTGGTGAATTATCAGACTTAATTTTATGAGCAAGAAGTGCATTCACTGACTTGAGTGTTTCTAAACAAATGATGACTTCAGCTAAAGGAGCATTCATTAATTATGGCTGGGGGGCACAGTTTTGGGAACACTGAATGGTTGCCCCCCCCCCCCCCCCCCCCCCCATGGGAATACGAAAAAATTATTGCCCCCCACCTTCACCCCTTAGGAATATTGTAAATGCAAAAGGGAGGCTAAAATGATGTGGCCTTTTGCTGATAAGGATTTCCTTCTTTGCCTTAGAACGAACCCAGTTACACTCAGTCATTTGTCAAAATTTTGACCAAGCTCAGTGGCTAAGTGGTAGTGTTCACCTCAAGCATGGGAGGTCATAGGTTCAAACCCTGGTCGTGTTATACCAAAGACTTACACAACAATGGTACCCACTGCTCATTTGACTTATATAAAGCAATTAAGCTCTTATTTAATCCTATAAATTGAGCCACGCCCACACTGCCGTCAAGCACGTGAGGAATGGGGCTGACCGGTGTATATCTCTGGTGAGGTACAGGTAGGTAGAGGGTCTGTGTCACTGTGTCTGTGTTTTTTCAGTGTCTGTAGAGCCATACCTGCCTCTGTGTGTGTGTGACTGGAGCTGTGAGCACATGTGTGTCACACACAATGTCGACCTATAAGACTCATTTCTGTACTTCATCTTTAACACCAGCCATCAGAATGAGGAGTAGGGGGCTAGGGCCCAAGTGGAAGAATGGCTGTATTGCCGAATTTGGTGATTGTACATACAATTTTCCCTTCATAAAAATTGCTTAAACTGAAAAAAAGTATATGGTAGTGGTCACACTTCCAATGGTACATACTGATATGTGTAATAATAACAGAAATTCACTCTTTTGGAACACTCCCCACATCTGGTCACTTGATGTGTTATTTGTGGTATAAACACACTCTCTTGATCTAATGAGGAATAATCATCTTCCAAAGATATTTTTTTGGGGTATGAGTTATAGGTAACTTATGGTGTTCCAAGTATAATAGACACTGCTACTGACAGTTTGTCAAGCTTGCCTTCACCATATTGCTTTTCCCAGTCATAGTCCTCATATCCTTTAAATAGCATTTCTACATGATACTGCTACCATATGAGATCTTTGTCTCATTGCCTTGCAGAGCTCCAGGTAACGGGCAGATTATGACAAAATTACTCCTGTGGAGCAATCTAACAGTATCTGTGAACTTGTGTTCCACAGATGTTTAAAATGAGGTCTTTAGACCATGTTTTAAATATCAGGGAATACAGATGAGGAATCAGATGATTATAAACACAGGTTTACAGTTTTCTCATTACTATATACCTCAAAACATTAAGATATTTACCTCATTTCAGCTGTTGGAACCATTGCAAATATAATTTGAGCACATACTGGTCATAGCCTCATGTAAGTTTTGCCAACAAGTTTCAAAGCCCAGCACAAAGCCTTTCCTACAGCCACTTTTGGAATTCCCTTCTTCCAAAAGTAGGGAATACAGGCACGGGCAAATGCGCAAAGTGTGATAGCATCATGCACAATGCCAACTGGTTGAAGTTGGCTGCGCTACTATATGGTGTTATGATAACATTCTGAGTTGATGCTCCTAGTCTCTATAGTTGTAAGATTCTGCTAATGTTCTAACCCGAAATCAGAGATGCAACGCCTGCCAAATTGAGGCTGTAGTTGGCAGCTAGCAGACATGCTGGAAGCCCCCTATCGCCCCTGTACCCATATAATCAATCATAAAGCTTGACTACCTAGAACAATGAATTCTCACTGAAGTCACTTATTGACACTTGGTTGTTCACATTCAAATATCCAGCAGCAACTGCATTCTTGATTTGTGCCATCAGTTGGTAGTCATCAGGCTCCCTTGCAGGATCCTGTAGGACCTTCAATGTTTCTGGTGGTAGTATCATTGACATGCAAATACAGATGTTCTGGCAATTTGTTATAGTCTGGCATGGTATGTGGGATCCTTGGTATGAGTGTATCAACCCATTATGTGGCACTACAGAAGGAAGACTAAGTCCCATTTTTTTTATGCAGAACATCTTAAAGTACTCAATGTAGAGTTATCAATGAAGAGTTCTTTCTCTTGCTCATGGTGCTCTTCCATAAATGTGGTAATCTTATTGAAATAAGCAGCAACAGGGATGTTTTGTAGCTGTAAATGCTCCTAATTCACTGATTTTGAAGACTGCATTGATTCTGGGACAAATGTACTAGTGTTTGTCAATTGTTGTCTCCCTCCACATCAGTCTGTCACACTGAGGGAGGGTGCACACCCATCTCCCAGTAGAGACTGGACTGTAACCATAGACACTAACTCCAAGGAGTGATACAACTATAGTTACCTTGCGCATTAATTATTACTATAGTAGTACAACTTAACTGGTTTCTTGTGATATGATATGAATACATTTCATTACAAATATTAATTCTTGTTATTGAACACAAATATGGGAGTCTGCCTCATTGTTTAGCTAAAAATGTTGACCCCTCTCGCACCAATAGTGAAGCCCCTTCCCTAAAAAACTGTGCCCCCCCCCCCCCCCCCCCCGGCCATAATTATTGATCACTCCCTAATAGCTCCCCTACAAATTCACTGGTGGTCACCCATGGAAACTCAAGTTTTGAAAATATTCAGTCTACCAAGCCTTAAACTATTTAGCTGTGTTTATCAAGTGGAAGTCTCCATAGAACAGTTGGAATTATGGCCCTAGCCTTGCTAAGAGTTTCTAAACAAATGGCAGAGTTGGGATGACTTCAGCAGCTACATCAGGGCCCTGTTTTTCAGTCACAATTTCATAGGTCTAGGATGCCCTAAGATCGTCCCGCGAATCCACAACATTTTTGGTGACAAAAGATGGCTGGTGTGCTATAGACAGTGTCGTAGGGCAGAACTTGAGTGTTGGCCGTTACGACAAGTATAGAATTGTCTTAGGTTCTATTAAACTTAGATAGTATAAGTCTAACTCACTGTGCATATAGAGGATTTTGAAACATCAGGCTATCCCTGTACAGCAATGTGCGCAACCTGGCCCTGACAACTACAGTTTAATGAACCAGGAACAAGCTCAGTCAATGTCAAGGTCGCCTCATAAATTAGCGACCGCTTAAATAGGCCTACACTGGCCACCAGAGAATATGTTTGCTATGACAGAATTCAAAAGCGAATATCGGCGGATTTGAGTGGCCAATGTTCTTCATATTTGGTATGATAATAGGTTATATGTATCCCTTACTCATGTTAAAGTTCCATTGCTTAATTCTTAATGGAAATGAAGTTCCACGTTCCGTACGACATGTCCATAGTTGTCTTAGACTTAGATCTACGACAGTTTGAATGACATTTTCAGCCACATAACCATAAGATTGTTGTGACTATAGCACACCTGACAGCACCCTAAGTGTTGTAGGCCTAAGATCGTTGGCAGATCCTCTAAGATATCACGTCTATAGGACACTGATGCCTCAAACATGTCGTTCATAACGCTTGTCGTGACTGAAAAACAGGGCCCATAGTTGCTGTCTTATTTGAACCCTGGTGAGTGAGACTGGTACTACAGTCGATCTTATGCAAAACATTCATGCGTAGTGCCACTCTCCCCCCAGATCTTTCGCGGCGCTAGCGCTCTGCTTAGTCTCTGCCCCAACCCAAAGCCTGTTCCCTGGGTATCCACAAAGGACAGGTGGGACCAGCGAACATTTCAGATTCAAAACAAGGCAACTGTCAAAAGTTATACAAGTCAAACAACTCACATATCATTAGTTTGGAAATATAGGAATTGTTAAATTGGGTTAATACACCATCCAACTGTTTCTTTTTCATCTCTAAACCACTTTATGATGTGAATCTACTGTTGAATTGACTGCCCCTTCGAGTGAGCACATGTGTTATGTTGACAAACAAAACCCTGTAACACATGAGGTGCCTTCGAATGAAGAAAGTAATCCCTAAGACTATGCCTGATTTCATACAACAAATAACAGAAATGACTGTAAATCATTTACCATATAAATATATGCATATCTATTTACATGTAAACCACAAAATACTGCCCAAAGCGCTAAGAATTTAGGATATTTCAAAAACTGGCATATGGGCCAGATTTGAGCCCAAACAGGCAGGTTGGGGCAGAGATATAAGCGGCCGCAGGAAGTAGAGCACAAGATCTCTGCTGGGAGAGTGGCGTAGTGCTGAACAAACAAGTGCTGAACAAACAAGGTGTCTATCAAATAAATATAGTCCTAGCAATTTCACCAAATCACCTGTGGTGAATACTGTAGGTAGTTAGACACTGTAGACAGTGAGGGGCGGGACCCACCCCCAGAGGATGACCGCAAAGCACCACCAGTGTTACTGCGTCTGGGCTTCTCTCTACCGCCCGGGCAGAAACTAACACCCCTAACTTTGCGGCCATCAAGAAAATGTGTGAGTCTGGAAAACCGGCCCCCGGGGTCCGGACGGACCCCAGGGCCTTCGCCGAGCACAGAGGGGACACATGGCCCCAGTTCTCAGGGCCCGGCCCACCGGGCCACGCATTCATATATGAAGAGGTGAGGCGCAAGGGCCTACCCAACGCCCTTGGGGCCAGGATCGAGCTGAACACCGACCTTAACATGGCAGCTTGGATCCATTATCTTTCCGACCTTCCCGGGAAGGCCGAGCTCCTAGACTTCGTGAGGTACGGATTCCCCTTGGGGTACCTCAGACCCGTATCCGACACGCAGGGTATCCCGAACCATCCCAGTGCCACGGGATTCCCCTCACAAGTCGCCAGTTTCATCCAGAAGGAGGGATCACACTCCAATCTACTCGGGCCATTCGGTCACGCCCCCTTCGCCCCCTGGTGTCACGTGTCGCCGTTGATGGCACGGGAGAAGCGGGCAACCAGCGACCGTAGGGTGATAACGGACATGACGTATCCTCGCGAGAAAAGCATCAATTCTTATATCGTCAAGAATTCCGAGTACGGGCAGGAGCGCGAGTTTCGACGGTTTCGTTCACCGCCTCGTGGCCGGGGAGCTACATGTCAAGTATTGACATCTCCAGGGCATACAAAAACTTCCGCTGTGACCCGTTGGACTGGCCACTGCTTTGCTTTGAATGGGAGGAGGGCTTTTACTGCGATACCGCGATGCCCTTCGGAGCGTGTGCCTCCTCCTATCACATGCAGTGTATCGCCGAGACAATTGTCCAGATCCTTGGGTCCAAAGGAGTGGAGGCAGCTATGTACCTGGACGATTTGATCATCCTCTCCCCCGGCCTCGAGAAAGCGACCGCAGATTTCAACCTGGCACGCGACTTATTCAACGAACTGGGCCTCCCCGAGGCCAGGGATAAGGCTCAGGCACCGAGCCAGGTGGTGACTTGGCTCGGCATCTCCATCGATGCCCTGCATATGACTCTCTCCATCCCCGGGGAGAAACTGCAGGACGTAAGGGACCACGTCAGGGCTGTCTCCCGCAAGCGGTCCCTCAAGAAGCGACAGCTGCAGTCGGTCCTGGGAAAAGTCCTCCACATGATGAAGTGCATCCGGCCGGCACGCCCCTTCGTGAGCAAGCTGCTGGAGGCACTCAGAGGCATGCAGGAATACTACGTCAACGTGTCCTCGGAGATGCGGCAAGACCTGGCATGGTTCCTGCAGTTTGCCAAGGGCTGGAACGGTCATGCCCTCATTCCCCGGGGTCCGCCGACCAAGTGCCTCATTGTCGATGCCTGCCTCACAGGGATCGGAGGCACCAACGGCAGGCTCTGGTACTCCGGACAAGTGTGCCCCCTCGACGACCCCGTTACCTGCATCGCAGAACTGGAGGCACTCAATACCATCTTCGCCATGAATACCTTCCTCACGGACCGGGACCTTGGGACCCGTGTGGAAGTATTCTGCGACAACATGGGGACCGTCCAGGCACTCACCACCGGGCGGGCACGCAACGCGGTCCTCGCCAAGTGTGCCCACCAAGCCTGGATGGTCCAGGCTAAACTACAGGTGGAATTCCTCTACACCCACGTGCCTGGGCTCCTCAACACGGTCGCCGACGCGCTAAGCCTGGCCCACCTGACCTCGAGGGAATATGATAAAGCCACCATGTTTATGAATTTCCACTCCCTCAGTGAAATCATGCCCTGTACTCATGCCTTATTCGTGCCTGTCCTTCGTCTGTCCTGCAGATCCGGCACTACACTCACTCCAGATGAGGGCATCTGCGCAGCAGTCCGAGGCTGGGGTGGGGAGGGACCCACAGACACCTACAGTGAGCTTCATCACGGCGTACCTCGAGTACGTCGCGGACCACACCCCCTCACCAGCGACCGTAGCCAACCATCTCTCGCATGTACGGTCGCACCTACGGCTGCACCTACGGGGGAGACGTGGCACCGACCGAGGACTTTCGCATCAAACGGGCACTGGAGGCGATGAAACGAAACAAGTCCTACACGCCGAATGTCAAACCACCAGTACCAATGGACGTCCTCCAGGCGGTCCTAGGGACTCTCACGGACAGGCCCCTACACACATCATTCCGTGCCGGCCTCCTCCTGATCTACTATGCCGCCCTGAGGCAGAGCAAGGTAGCTCCGGGGTCGGCAGCGGCATACAACCTGGCACGTCATCTCTCACGTGGAGACGTGACGGCCACCCCCACTCACGTGAACGTGACCATAAAGGCGGGCAAGAACCTCCAGTCACGCCGCACCCCTCTCCGGACCCACGGTTCTGCCCGGTGGGTGCTATCCAGGCTATGCTGGCGGCCGCCCCTACGGCCCGGCCCGAGGACCCGTTCCTCATGCACGAGGACAGGTCCCCCAATACCACCCGGGCGATGGTAAAGGAATGGACAAGGATCCTCTAGGTGTTGGGCCACCCCGCTGGCAGGTATACCCTCCACAGCCTGAGGAAGGCAGCAGCCACTCAGGCGTTCCAGGCGGGTATGCCTGAGCTTTCAATCCAACAATACGGGCGCCCCTCCTGCCACCTCACGGCTTTCGCACTCACCAAACATCAAAGTGTATGAGTGCAGCTCCACCCTCTGTCTCACTTCTGCTCTTCACTTCATCCGGTACACACGTACTAATACTTTTCGTCCCAGCCACCCACAACCTTCTTCATATTCTTTCCTACTCACATAGGGCTATTGTTATTTTAATCTTTATTCATAACAATATTCTATTGTTATTATCATAATTGACTTATTATTCCTATTGTCAATTACTTACTTTTTATTGTACGTTTATTCATAACCTTATCTCATATGTCGTCCAATAAGGTCGACATAAATATTTTACCATTTTAATACATCCCATACCCTCCTTCTCTCCTTTTATCCAGGGTGGGGTAATGGCTTCTACATTTTTTTTAGAACAATTTTCTTTATTGTCATAAATATGGTCTTGCCTTATTTACAGTAGTTGTTGTACATGATTTCTACTCTTTGAGAGTTTTGTATCATACGCTTCCCCAGTTGGGATTGCCACATTACTGTAACCAGTTATCCATCAGTTACACAATATATACAATTTATTTGACAATAAAGTAGGCTGAAATATCAGGCCTTATAAGCCTGTTTTTCATATTCGGCCTTCTCCCTTTACTTTGCTTATCATCTGCGACTTTCTATTGCTCTATCTAAACCCCTTTCTTCAGACCTCTCATTCACCTCCTGTATTTACACTACTAGCTTATATATAACCGGTTAGCATTCATATGGCAATTCTTCAGATTCTCAGTCCTGCCATCATTAAGTCCTTAGTCAGAGCCTTAAAATATGTGTAGTTATCTATGCTTCTCACATCAGCTTTTAGATTGTTCCACTTTGTTGAGCCATTGTACAGGATTGATCTTTGGAATGCCTGGCAGTTTGGTCTTGGCACATGTAGAAGAGGTGCGTCATTTGCCCTTGTAAGTCTGTTGACATTTTGCACATATTTTTGATCTTGTGTTCTTCTAAACATAAAATTCAGTAAATGTGAGTTCATTCTGTCTTTTAACATAGGTATTCTAGCCACATTATGTAAGGTTGCTATGGGTGTATACAGATCAGTTTTGAGGCACAGTCTCAGGCAGTTATTTTGTAACCTTTGTAATTTGTCCATATACTGCCTGTTTGCACTGATAAATAATATACTTCTGTAGTCAAAATAGGGTAACTTGAACTTTTGTAAACACTTAATGCTCCTGTTACATTTAAATATGCCCGCATTTTGGCCAACTGATACAGACGATACGACACTTTTTTAATAATACTGTTAATATTCGATTGATAGGATAATCTGGCGTCCAGGATAACTCCTAGGTATCTGTATTCAAAAACAGATTGCAGTTTTTGCTCCCCAATTTTGACAATTATTGTGTTTTTACCCTTTTTGATTTTTGAACTGAAATGTAATAATTTGGTCTTATTTATATTAACTGTTAATTCATTTTGTTGACACCATAAGACAAGCTTATCCGCCACCAATTGGAGTTCATTTTGTATTTGCGTCAGATCATTACCCGTCCTATATATAACCGTATCGTCTGCATATAAACAAAGTCCCTCTTTTCCCAGTGCTTTAACCATATCATTAACATATATAACAAACAGTAGTGGCCAGAGTATAGACCCTTGGGGTACTCCACAATCAATATCCCGCAGATTCGAGTTTATGTTATTTGCCCTTACCTTTTGTACCCTGTTAGTTAGATAATTTTGAATCCATTTTAAATTTTGACCTCTAATCCCATAGTTCTCCAATTTAGATAATAAAATTTTGTGATTTACCGTGTCAAAAGCTTTCTTAAAATCTACAAATATTGCTATCGTGTCACACCCTATGTTTCTATTTGTCAAGATGTCATCAGTTATTTTTGCTATTGCATTGATTGTGGAGTACCCCTTACGAAAACCAACCTGATTATCATACAGTATATTGTTCTCATTTAAAAAATCAGTTATTTGGTTGTGTACAATTTTTTCAATTAACTTCGAAGGCAGGGGCTCCAGTGATATCGGCCTTAAATTATTTACAGCATAAACATTTCCTCCTTTGGGGATCGGTACAACAAATTTCTAGCCCTTTTCCAATCATCTATAGTTCCGCTTTTCTTTGCCTTTTTTAAACATTCATTTTTAGCCCTAATCATTTCCATAATTTCATTATTCATCCAAGGTTCTTATTTTTCTTTAATTTTGAAGTCCCTATAGGGGCATAACCTATCCAGTACCATACGTACATTCTTTAATAAGTAATTCCATTTTTCATCCACCGTATACTGTAGTACATAATTATCCCAGTCTTCTCTCATGAGTAATTCAGTGTACTTTTCTTTACTGTAATTGTGATATGTTCTACCATGTATGATTTTATGATTACACGCTTCAGTTTGTTTCTTATACAATCCAAAAATAGTTTGGTGATCACTAATTGAGGTCTCTAGGACTCTGGTCTTAACAATGTTCTTAATATCAGTGAAGAGTAGATCAATTATAGAATTATTTTCTGAATATCTGGTTATATCCTGTATACTTTGTGTTAGGTTTAAGGATGTCATTGCATTTAGGAAATTGCTTATATCATTCTCATGTAAATCCTTGACATTAATATTAAAATCACCCATTATCAGTAAGTCTGTGTTTTTGTTCTTCCTAACCTCCTGTACTACATTTGCTATGTGGTTAAAACAAATGCCATACTGCCCCCCCCCCCCCCCCTGGCCTGTATATGTTTATAAAAAGCTAATTTCTTTGGTGTGTTTTCTTGATAAGGATACATTGTGCTTCCAGGTCCGATGTACTTATGTTATATTTTTGATATATGTTAGCATCATGCTCCACTCCCTGTTTAATGAATAGACATACACCTCCCCCTATTTTTGGTAGCTGATCAGTTACTTTCTTTTTCCAGGCCCTATCAAGCCTGTAATTGACATATTCGCTTAATTGGTAACTCAGTATGTTATCATTTTTTGTAAACCAAGTTTCGGATACTGCAATAACCTCACATCCTGATCTTCCATAATGTGCAGTAAACGACTCAAATTTAGATTTCAAACTTCTTGCATTTAGATGTATATATAGTGAACCCTTCATTTTTTGTATGTCCGTAAAGCTATGTAGTTTTTCAGGCATTTTTAACTACGTATTTCACCCCTGTAGTGTCGACAGGTAAAATTGTCCTCTGCACATAGTCAATTGTTATTTTAGAGAGATCTCTTATAGGGTCAGATTCAAGCAATTCGGTCAACATTTTGGATAATGACAGAGTGAAGTACAGATACATGTAGTATCGAATATCTCTGTAAAACAGTATACTTAACACTAAAGCAAAATTTAGATCTAGTCCGAGAACACGAACTGCAACTTTAGCAAATGTTCTCGGTAACTTAAAACTAATAGTATGAACAGCTCTAGCACTCATGGCTGCTGTTCACACTAAACTTTTAACTGAAAGTTTAACGTAAAAGTAATTTAGATCCGTACATACATGGCGAGTGACGTACGGTCTTGCTCCTTTTGAGTAGTTTGTCATATGGAGTAATTTACGTATTGCCCGACTAGAAAGGGGTTTGTGTAAAGGTATGTTTTGTGTAAAGGCATGTTTTTTTAAGGAAAACTATTTTTGATAATAATAATAAATCAAAATAAATATATATGTGCCTAGACATATAAGTTGCTCTCAATCTTTCACATTTCTAATCGACATGCCACCCCGTCTCCACTCCTATTCTTCCACATATATAGGTATCTTTAGTTACATACATGCCAGTCTTCCTATTTTCCAAGGAAATGTTATTTTTGTTTTCAGTTTATAAAATGGTTCCAATGTTTGTGTAATTCAAAAAGAGAATAAGTCCGGCTTTTCACACCAATAAACAGTGATTCAACCCCCCCCCCCCCCACGCCCCAGTCCCATTTCATGAAACATAGCTATGTGTTTTCCATATTTTTATATTTTCTATTTTTTAATGACGCTAAATAGCATCCCTGCCCTCAAGTATAGCAAAAAGAGAGTGGGGCTCAGGATGGCAGACATCTGATAGTTCCTCTCTGCCTTGTCAGCAATTAGTACTCCCACTACCCACCACTACAGAGAGAACTGTTCCAGGGCACCCTGGTTATATAATTGCTCCCTATAAAGTGGCACCTCCTTTGTCAATCATCACACTTTGAGTACATGGAAAAGGCAGAGAACAGAAATATGATACATTTAATGTAGACTGTTCAAAGGGACAGATTTAAGTTTTAGGAAAAATTTTGGACTTGAAAATTGGTTAAATACAGGGAAGTGAATCTTCATTTATAAAAGTAGAATATTTTGAACTTTCAATACATTTTCTTTACGAGCTGTTTAGAAAATTGCCTTACAACAACATTGTTATGAATAATTAGAACTCAAATACTCTGCATATCAATGCAGAAGTAAAGCACAGCAGTAGATAGAAGTTATGTTAAAACATGCATTTATGGCTTAATAGAATTATGTTCAAAGTTTTCCCTTTTCTTACCCTACCAACCTACCTCTACCCTAATTACATGAGGTCACCAGGAGAGGGTGGTTACCACCCACAGAACACAGACCAAACCGGAAATAACCTGGTGACTAACACCCCCAACAGGGCCTCCAGAGTTGTTGCTTTCTGTATATTTGTTGTCAAGATGATCAATTATACCATCTGTAGACAATACAAATTATAATTCTTTGTTTCTTATTTGTATCAGGCAGAGGCTGCCAGGAAACAAAATGTACGTGGTCAGGACAAACTACTTCGTGGTAGGTATACACATCACTTGAAAATGAATATTTTATGTATTCAATATGAGTGGTACCTGTCAAATTTATGTCTTAGTTTATTGATCACTGTTCTAATAGTATTATTACATACCTATGGCCGAATGTCTATGAAATACTACCCGATGCTAGGAGTACAGTATAAATAATGTTCGGGCACACTGCGCCCGTAGTAAATATTCGGGCGCACTGTGACCATTAGGTCAAATGGTACATTTAATAAGTACATAAAAGGCGGTTTTTTTTACATTTAGGTATGTAATAATAAGAAAATGTAGTGACTGAGCCAGAAGGGATGCCATTCTCGGTCTTTTTATACCATAAATATGTCCCTCCGCCTGGTATAAAAAGACCTCGAACAGCCATCCCTTCAGGCTCAGTAACTATACCATTCTATGATTATAGTCATATGCCATTCACAATTAGGCCAAGCCTTAACTTAAAAGGTAATATGTTTCCATCATTTAATGTGAATACTGATGTACGCTACCAGTGGTAAAATGAATAAAGCACCAATGATATTGATTTTGAGTTCCACTGCAACCACCTTTCCCCTTTATTCCTACCAGGCCAGTTCTTCCTATGCCATTATACTAAATCTATATATTTTAGAAAGTGAAGAACAGAGATGTAAAATGAAATCAGTATAAGCTGATTTGTGCAAAGAGACTTACAATATCAAATCATTTTTCAGAACTCATTCTAGAAGATGGTGATCAACATTGCCACGTAACCTTATGGGGCAGTGCTGCACAGAAAGATCTCGATGAAGGTGACTTCATAGCAATTCATGACAGTTGGATCTCGTACAAGGACTTCCACCAAGGGAATGTTATTGCAGTCAACTATTTGGATAACTATTTGGATAACTTATTTGTATGCTTCTTTTAATAATTTGATCTAGAGGCCATCCATAAAGTATGTAAGCACTATGGGGTCACAAATTTCAGAAATTTTACATATGCTCCTTCATTGTTCTGCATACATACTTTATGGATGTCCCCTTATAATCACAAGAATTAGCACTTAAATCTTTGTATCTATTGCATATACAGTATATATACTGTATATGCAATAGATACAAAGATTTAAGTGGATAACCAGTACCACTTTTTTATGAGGTACAGATATCAACAGCAGATTCATTTCAAAGAGAATAACTGTGAGTGCCCATAGATTCAGATCCAGTTAGTATATATGACTTTAAAAAAACAGACATATATAGACAAGTCCTATATAGGATATGAGTTTAAAGTAGATTCCCAATCAAACCCAAATAGACATTGACCCATTAAGGATAGGTGCCTGTGACTGGGTCACGTCCATGATGGCGGATAATTATGTGCACTGCTTGGGAAATCAAATAGAACATATTGGACATTAAACTAAACAAACAAACAATTAATTCTGGTTAACTTGACATTTCAGGTGTTACAACCAGTAACTTTTACAACCTCTCTGAAAATCGTGGCAGCAAACAATGTTCCAAATACATCTACTTTTGAGTTACAAGTAAAGACAGACAAAGGTTTCAAAAGGATGTATTCTAACAGTGAAACAATTACTAGAGAACTTCCAGAGGAAAGGTTCTGGAATACGGACATTCTGTGTCAAAGATTACCTATAATTGGTACAGCCATTGTGAATGGTCTGCATATTTCTACACTCAATATCTCAGACTATAACGGTAAAAGAGATGCTCAGCCATGCAGAAGCCAGTCAAATGTAGAAGATTCAGATGGGAGTGGAAGTGATGATTCTTGTAGCCCAGAGGAGATCACTGATGATTCCGTTGACACATCAGAGCATGACACGTCAAGTGAGCATGAAGTGTATGCTACTGGATCAGATGATGATTAATTCAAATTTTTCAGATCTTTTGTTTGATCAATCCTTCATGGTATGCGAAGCATCTACGTGTTCATTAATTTCGGAAATGCTGTGTATCCAGGGATGTCTGTTTTTCTTGTTTCCATAGACATATGTTTTTTTATATTTAAATATGAAATCCTTTTTCCACCTGTAAAATGAGCATAACAGTTACTACATTACTTAAATCAGCCATAATCCTCTTACTGGACCTTCCCCAAGTCTAATCAAATATATTGGATGTTTATCTACCCACACAAACTAATCCTCTCAACCCCTTTCCATCACTGACTCCAACACGTTTTATCCTTTATAATGCTATATGTTAAATGATATCAGTGCAAGATGAGTAAGATAATATGAGCAAAAATAAGTGCAAAGTGTCAATTCAATGAAGTTGTATTTATCAACCAGAGGGCAGCACTTAAATCTGAAAACTGTGTAATACAACATACTGACCACCAGAACAAGCACTTGCTGGGTAGGTGGGGTAAGGTATGAAACAAAGAAAAGACATCATTTATTTAACACACCCCCCCCCCCCACCACCAAAAGCTATGGTACTGTCTTTGGCTGTCTAAACCCTGCATTGCAATGAAAAACCATTCTGTGTTTTTTTCTGTATATTTTATATAAAATGTATAGCCATGTTCAAATTCAATTATTATTCAGTAACTGCTTTTAGGGCAGAAACATTCATAGCTACATCCAAAAATTAAAACATGGTTATAAAGTAACTTCTAAATTTGTTATGGTTATGGAAGAGGCTCAAATTTGGATTCATGCTATGAATTGATAATGTAGCTTCCAACCACTAAGTCTAATAAGACATATTGGACATCAAACTAACAATTCTAACCACTAAGTCTAGTCGTATTAATCTATATAGGTGATGACAATCATAGTCTGATTGAACAAATTGGATGTTAAACTACCCATACAAACAAACCAGGAATGCCAGTTTTCAATGTTTCATTTAAATTCACGTTTTTAGTTTCAGAATATATATCAATTATCTCTTTGGTGATATTTAAATGATATCTGCTAAAACACAGCACCAGCACAGACTTTGATTGCCAACTGAACCTCCCCACAGATCCATGTAAAAATTCAAAACTTTACCCTGACATCTTGATCCCCAACTGACTGAACCTATATATAATTGCAGCCTAATGTAGGTTATTACAAATATTGGATTATCACAAAAATCTTGTAATCAGTACCAGCAGTAGTTGCTGTTATTGTTTAATTCTCAGCATGGTTAGCCATTGTAGTAGCAGTAAGCGATGATAGATGGTGATCACACTTTCCATTTTGGACTTCAACTGACATCCCTGGTGAGCAAATCACAGATACACAGTTAGTTATCTATGAATATGGTGTGATAACTTATTCCACAAATGGTAACTCACTGTGTTAAACAATTTTCTGTCTTTCACTGAGTCAGAATAGCCTTCTGATATTCTTGGTCGATGGCCAGTTATTTTAAAAATAGACCAAATATTTTCAATTTTTTGAAACCCCAACTGGCATCCCTGAATAAAATACCTAAAAAACTTACTAAGATACCAATATCCTAAGGAATTGGTCATGTTTTTCCATGCTTAACTGTCAAAGTTTGTTTAGTATACAGATTGGCTTCTAGGTGTCACAATTACATGTATATTACTGCTTTGACTAGATAAAAATGCAAAATTCAGATTATCATGAACTGTAGAGTTTCTCTTTGAGCAGCACCCTCCGTATTCGATTGCCAATTCCTCTCTAGTTTCATAACTTATTTTCAAATATGATATCATAAAATGGTTTTGTAGTGGTATTAAATCTCTGATTTCCTTCTTCAATTTCAACTTCCATCTCTGTGTGTATAACACATACATGTTTTGAAGTTCTTCGATATTAGTTTATGCTATTGACTAACGACTGAGATTAGGCATAACTAAACCTTGAAGTGTGAGAACCTTTTTTTATTGTTACCAATGTGTTGCGAGAAGTCAATGAAAATCTTCTTTTTTTCCCCCATATTGCTTTTTGTTCCCAAAAGGTGATTCTGATTTCTCAAAGTCTTGCTTTTTGATGTTGATAGGTAATGTAATTTTATACTTTTTACCAATGGCAGGTTATGTACGACTCAAACTCTAAGTATGAGAAATGTTTCCTTTGACTTGATATTTTACAAGGCAATTGTGAAAAATACTTTTGTCTTTTTTATTTTGACCTTTTTTCCTATTTGATGTTTGTTTCAACATTTTTTTAAGGTTATTTTGTATGCAATGTATTCACCAGTGACATGATTTTGTATGTGTCAACCTTGAGAAGTGAAAAAGCTTATTTTGAATCAATGTTACTGCAATACATGGAAATAAAGTTTGTCATATATGGAAAGTAGTTGGCAATTGAAAAGGGAGCATAAACAAACTTGGAAAGTATATCTGTTCGAAAAAGAATTGGCAAACCCACTTTGTAGTCATTGCAAAATGTTTTATGCAGAACAGTATGAATTTGCATATCCAAGTCTATGAGCTCAGGATTACCATCCCTTTTGATGAGGTACAGATACTGCAGACTGTGGTGTGACATTAGATATAGCTTTGGTGTACTTTTTTGCATACCTTCATAACGAGTTTGTTTGTACATCCTAAAATGAAACCCTGGTTTCATGTATCATGCAAAGTCCTCTTCTCGTTATATTTGTATTTATTTAACCGTTTTGCTGTTTTTGAAAATGCTACAAGGTGGGTCCATGGATGGAACCTTCAGGTATTCTAAATGACCTGAAGTTTAACTGAGTTTTCATAATCTACTTTTGGAAAATTTTACTGGGAGATGTAAATATATACTGTTAACCACTGATAGAGGTTATATATGAGTGATCATTGGAGTGTAATACATAACCCTTTTGTTTTCAATCTCATTTTATGAAGCAGTCCTTTTGTTATTTCTTCATCTTTTTCCCCCATATTGGTGCTTTTTCTTTTGCCTCCTTGATCTGATAAATTGAAATTGAGGAAAATATTTTCAGAAATTTCATTATTTATCTCTACTTGGCAATTGTGCAAAGTTCTCTTGTCATTATTTTTGTATCTATTTGACTGTATTGGTGTGGGTACCCAAACAAATAAACCCATGTTGATATTTGTTTTAAAAAGGTGAATCTCCTGAGATTTATTGTTTGTTTCATAAAATTGCTGATGCAGAATACATATCAGTATATTGGATTGTTTTTTAAGACATGTGTACAAGAATATCAGCAGACATTCAACTGTTGTAAGAGATGATTGAAACTTGTATATATCTATATTCTACTATAATAAAGATATTAATGTTATTCTTCTACAAAAATTGTTATAATTAAATTTTTACTACTCATACACTTCGGATCAAATCTCAAGTATATGAAACTTTCATTGGAAATTTATATTGCAGAAAAACAATGTCTCTTTGATTTTTCAAATTCAATCTACTATTTGGGGAAGTACACCCTTTTGTCCTTTCACACATATTTGTAAAGCCATGGAGATGGCATTAAAAGGTAATAACTTTATTTAATGATGCTTAAATATAACATTGACAAAATAAAGGCTTATTTGCTGTGAAGTCAGAAAATTACTTATCATATATGACAATATAGGAATTTCCCTGGAACCTTGTGTCACCCAAAACCCATAATATAGCAATATTTGCCTGTATCATCATGCCCATGTATCTATATAGTTAACTGCACATCATTTACATGTTTAAATATGTCCCCTACTTTTAACCTAATAACATTTTAGTCGTACATCTAGACCCATAGATCATATTTTCATTGTTTCCTTAGACTGAATCACAAAAAATTACAATTGGCCTGCCATATGAATATGCCCATTAAAACTTCCAGGTCAGCCCCTGCCTTCTCTTTCCCTTCAGGAACTATAATGGACCCATTGACCCATATCATTACAAAGCATCTATGTATCTTAAGCTACTTTTGAGTTTTAAATGCGTCCGCCCGCTCATTTGGCATTTAAATGCAAATAATTCTATTTCACTATGTACAATTAGCTCTTGTATATGTAAACGGGAACATTATTGTTGTGTACTTAATCCCTACAGTGGAAGATCTAACATTGTATTAGAACTGTTTGTATATAATAAAAAAAATATATATAAAAAAAAAGCCCATGTCATTTTCTTCAAACTTTCACAGGATATAGTATATGCATAGTACTGCACATATAGATTTTAAAATACATAGGTCACTGTCTTTACTTTTGAAAGAATTTCAGAAAAACACATTTTTCAGTGCATTTCCTCTGTAAATCAACTATGTGTAAATTGGCCTATTTTGCCTGTTAACATTGGTTAACCGGACAAAACGTTAAATTTACACATTTGGCACTAAAATGAAACATAAGGAGTAAGTTTTGACTGGTATTTGACAATATTTAAAAATCACCAGGTGGCGCCACCATAAATTGTCCGATATGCCTTTAATAAAGTAACCTTTATTATATATGAAATTGAAGCACTAAAGAATTTGTATCTTAAACCTTTTGATTGAAGGTTCCAGGAAGGTTTTTTTTTGTTCAATCATGAGCAATTGAAATCTCAGTTGTTTGTAGATTATTCAAAGACTAACCTCCGAGATGGCCTCTAAATAATATGATTTCATTCACCAACATAAAAAAATCACCTTTAGAGAGAAAGATCTATTAAAATGCAGAATAATCACATGTAAGCCTTTACTGCACTTAACATTTTCAAGTCTTTAGAAAGTTACACTGACAAAATTACACCTCTAAAACTTATTAAACCTCCAGGACGCTAATTACTTCTATAATACACTCGGTAGCGCCACCTTCCCTAGCTGCATGGAGTTGCCCTATTACTCGCACTGCCATATAAGGAATAGAGTAGACCCAGTAGCCAATGACTGCATTCGCAGCAAAACGCCCGATCTTCACCCTGACCTTCTTACATGATATTTATAGCGCCTTGGGACCGTTCTAAAGTCGAGAGTTGATCTAGAATCTAGTGGGCCACAACCACCCTCCTAGCGGATTTCTTTCAACGAGCTTAGATACCCTATACGTTTTATCTGATAACTCGGTGAATAATAAACATAGAAACTTCAAATGAAGACTAGGAAGTAGATCAGGACATGTGGAAAACAGTCTTGAACTATATATATCTTGATTAACTAAAGGCAAAATAGGCTTGTTTGCCGTTTTCCGTTATGCATTCTGCCGTGAGCGTGAGAACATCGTCGGTGACACTCCCTGGCACACCCGAGGTACCGGTTTTAAACAATATCACTTGGATCATACTATACAGTAATCAATGTGTATCATATACAAAAACTAATATAAAAGACAGTATACATGTTATCTGAGAGTATAATCTGAAGTTTTATCTCACCCCTCCACACACAAATCTAACTCATGAGTCAAGTAAAACATTGAAGCCCATCAAGGAGGGGGGAAGGGGGCACATACTTAAGGGATACAGGTAAGGTAGTGGCAGGTGTCCCGTCTATAGGCGACAGAGCCATTGTTAGTTCATGAAGCCGTCACTAGGTGGCTAGCAGTATGGCAAGCCCTTAGGGGGGACAGATCTATATTCTGGCTCTTTCTTCCTACAAAATTCAACTGCCTTTCAATGTTTTACCATGGTTCCCTTGACTCTCTACACCCATCCTAGAGCAGGATGAGATACTGATTAAACCCAGGACATGATGTTTTCCATGTGGAACACTTTATATACATATGGGAGCAAGGCTAGAGTTGTTACACTTCTCAATTATCACTCACTTCTTTTGCACCTCCATTAGCAAAGAAGACCTACTTTTTCACCTCCATTAGTGAAGAACACCTATTCGGGGGGCGTCATGGCCGCCATCATGGCTCATAGGCTATATGCCGTATATGCCCTTGTTACTATATGCATGTCATTCAACAAATCCGCACAAGTCTTAAATCAGTAACCATCCTGTTCCCTGAAACAAAATCCGAGAGACATCTTGTATCATGTATACTAGGAGCTAATGATATGAGCGCAGTATTTCTAAAGTACAGTAGACTCTCACATAACGACCACCTCAATAATTAAACTATTTACAAATATTATGGCTTTGTCCCAATCTTTTTTCCTGTATTTCTTGTTTAGATAATATTGGGTTACATGATATGGTAAACTTGCTAATATGTCTACCTCGCTGAAAGACCACTTCTCTCAATGCCTAAATGTCACATCTCTTCTCACCAATACAACCATGAAAATTTCATGGTTTCACTATAAGGTAGGTGATAACATGCTTCTGGATTTTTCTAATTTCAAAGAAGTTATCATCTATTGTTTTATTTGATTAAATTCTAAAGGGTTTAAACAAGTACAACTCAACAGCTGCCCAATTCGGTTTAGGTGATGGCTTTATTGGTGTAAACAACTGTGTACAACGTTTCGGCAAAGTTAGCCTTTTTCAAGTGATTTTCAAGTGGTTTTCAATTTGAGTAAAGTAAAATTATTAGGTGTTGCTACATATTAAACAAATTCTTTTTCAAGTAAGTCATTGACAACAAAGACTTGCCGCGGTAATAATTTAAAAAACTTAATAATGAAAATGTGGAAAAAAAGTTACATAATCATTTTGAAACAAATTAGTGTGAATCATTTTAGCAGCTTTTATTGCTCATATAGGTTCCAATATGTGTTGAGTAGGGTTATTACAGAGCTGTGTACTCACATGACAAAGAATTACGGTATGAAATATATTGGGTGCAATGTAACAGGTAATGGCCTACAGTAATGAGCTACAGATAACAGGTTTTAGGGCTTAAGGCACACTGGGTTCCTGCTTATCCTCAATGTGCAAGACTTTCCTGCTTAGATCATGTAGCATTTAAAATATTGAGCGTTTTCAACATTTTAAATGTGTCCATTATTGACTATGGCATATTCCAAATAATTGGTTATCTATGTATTATGAGGTATTTGAGGACATGTTGCATACTTGTTTATTGATAATCCTTTAAAGACTCAAACCATGTTGTATTTCTTAGATAATAATTTTCCCTGTATAGACTGCAAAATGGTTTCTATGATATCCATAAGTAGCTTTTGGCTGAAATGTTTGCTTTTCATATTTATGATATGCAACATATATTTTGATCATTTCCAAATTTCAAAAATAGGCTCTCTATTTTCTTCACTGTTTCATCTAGTAGAGAGAATTTCTTTATTTGAAAGGTGTTGAGTACACTTAGAAATTTTCTTTAAAATGTCATCTATACTCTTAACCTGAACCAAAATTTCAAAGTTTTCTTTGTTGCATCATCTGCTTTCTCATATCGAAAGGTACATCCTGATCACGGACTTGATTGTCATTTTGAGCATGGTATTTAGCAGATATATTTTCCTTTGGACAATTTTGAAAAAGCTCCCTGAATGCTTGTAGACTTGCAAGTCCTAGAAAACACAATAGACTAATAGATGCATAAAGAATGCTATTATACAGTTATTTCTATGTGATAATCAGTTGCATTGCATTCCTGACATTGTCTAACAAAATGTGATCAAATGGGAAGATTTTAGAACCTAAGTACAAGTGCCATATTAAGTATGTGCCTGACCTTCACATATGCCAAAGGTAGTTTAAAAAGCAGAATTACAATCAGTGGTTAGGAGGAAATTCAACATTATAAATCCACTTTGAAGTCTTGACAGACAAACATACTTCTTTTCGCTCTGACCCTTCTTTTTGTTTCCCTGTTTTTCTTCATGTGCACTCTTCCAATTGTTCTTGCGAAAATAATCTCGTTAGATTTTATCTTTGCTCTATATTTCTGTAAAGCGGAATTTACAAATTCAAGTATAATGATAAGTACATAAGGAACCCTATTCAAGATTCCCATAACAAAGAAAATGTTAGCCTGACTGTCAGAGGCATTTTTCTCACAACATGAATGTTACTTCTCAGGTTGACTGATCGATCCTTTTTTTTTTGTTCAGCGTAGAAAATGTACAAGCTTAGCCGTCTTCTGCTTTGCAGGTTTTCATCGGGCTATATCGAACAATAGTATTTATAGTTCACGTCGCAAACAAGGTCCATCTTCAGTATATACATACAGTTTGATTAGAGTGGGATGGTGGATGAGATAAAGTGACAGGAAATGTGTATATTTCAGCAATCACTACAATAAGACTCTACACAGGATATAATATGGTATAAATTTCTCAAAGGAGGTTCATGGAATCAGTAATCGATTTTTGGTTCTCTTTTTGAAAACACCTGTACTACTATCCTGAGTTTCCTTATCTAAACCGTTCCAAAGAACCATGCCTCTGTAGACAGGTAATTCTCCTTGATTTGTTTGGCAGAGAAAGCCTCAATTATATTGCTTTTAATTGTTTGTTTACCTTTGATTTGTGGGGATCCTTTATATGACTTAGGGTGGTGTTTTACAGGATTCCCGGATGTCTCGGCCCCTTTGGCACCTCTGCTCCCCAATGGTACCTCGGCCCCATCGGCACCTCGGCCCCCCGCTTTCACGTATGCGGCGAATGCGCGATATGTCTTGCTTATGTGATCCATTGTTTCTTCTTGGTTGCAATCTCAGGTAAGTCTTGCAAATAGAGACAAGCCATGTCTTTGACATTAGATTAGCCAATTTTTTTACACGTGACATGACCCCCTTTATCGAATATTACATACTTTATTCATTTATAGAATAATTTCAAAATTATCTTTATTGGATGTGCATGAACTATAACTTTGGGTCAATTTCAGGTTTGTTGGTGCCAATAAAGGGTCCGTTAACATCAGCTATTTACAATCTTAGCTGGTTTTAATTGGCAGGCCTAAGCATTTTGGTATATTGCGACATCAAATCTCAGCTAGTAGTGATACAATACATAAAGACTAACATCACTTTGTGGAAGGCATTCAAGCGATAAAATAGGCTACATGAACAACACTCTCCGGTTTCCTATACCACACAATAGTCAAATTTCCATGTACAGTTTTCACTTTAAACTGCTGGCCCTAGAGGTAAAATTTCATACATGTTTTGAATAAAGTTTTTTTAATACAGTTTGTTTTAACAGATTAAGTACATAAGCAGTCCTATCAGACTACAGGGATCTGGTCTCGTAGATAAGCTTTTGTTAGATGTTTACTCCTTGAAGATTTCCTCCGGCGGTGTCGGTGTTGTCTCCGGTGTGAGCGGTGTCTCGACGAACTTGATGATGAGGAGGATGATGTAGATCTTGAGGTAGAAGATGAGCTGGAAGATCTAGAAGAGCTAGAGGACAAGGTATCTCCTACACCTGCCTGTGTTTTTCTTCTTGGTACTCGGTTGTTTCTTCTCTCTATGGCGGCCGTGGCGACTTGGAGAACGGTAGTCATCTGAGTAGCCACCCAGGGTCGATGATCTTCTATTCCTTCTGCTAGGTCTGCCTAAGGATTTGAGGAGGAGACTTTCAATGTTCATTAACTTTGTCTTTGTGGCGTCCAATTCCTCGGCCAGGTTTCTTCCTGAAGACGTGGCGGGCGCCATCTTGGATTTTGATTTACCGTGCCTGGATTTGGTAGTTTCAGTCAAATGGGAACTTTTCCTACCATTACGTTTTTTGTGGTCACTGGAGTCGTCTTCGTAGGGGTCGTCCTCGAATACCACATCCAGGGAGTCTTCGCTGTCTGCTGCCTCTGCGCCTTTGGTATCTGAGTCAGTCCCATCGGCCACCGGTGCATTGTCCAATACGTTTGGTTTAAGAGACCGTTTGGAAGGAGTTTTCTTATCCAATTTTCCTGGTTTTTTATCCATTGTATCGTCTTCTCGTGCCATAGAACTTTGACACTTTTTCCCTGTTGGGGGTGAGTGCTTCACTCCGCATTTCTTGCAGAAACGCATGTTGGAAAAACTGGAAGTGTAAGTCAATGTCCGTTGTGTGTGCAGTGGCGTGCAGCACTGAGGTAGACCGGTATGTGAGTAACCTGTCAGCATCAGGGGGTAAGAATGACCGTGGCGTCCCCAGGGACCTGTTTCACTAGTTCTGTGACATTAGGCCTAGACACACTTCAACAGTGGCACCAACAGTGCAAGCAACAGCGGAAAACGTCTAGCAAATATCAGAGGTTCGGAGCAGCCAATCTTCTTCATATTTGGGACGTTTATAGGTTATATGTATCCCCTACTCGTGTTAAAGTTTCATGGCTAAATTCCTACGGGAAGTGAGTGAAATTCCACGTGTCATCGATTGCAGTCTTGTGATCTGTCCGTATGGTGTCACAGACGCCATCTAGACATGTCACGAAAATACTGAAACAGGTCCCTGGTGTCTCTGAGTATAACTGTATTACCTTGGGCAATACCAGCGATTTATATGTTGGAGTATTGCGAAGTAATGGTGATAAGTTATTCCAGCTTAGTGCACCTTGGTAGGCTACCGATTTTTGATAGGCCCAACAATTTGGTCTTACTATTTTAATAGTTGGTGCTCTATGGCCACGAGTGGGCAAATCCCTGTGGTCGATATAGTTTGAATCTTGTGCCCTTTTGTACAAAAAGTTGTATAAATGACAGTCCCTACTATATTTCAATAGTGATAAGTTAGCTCTAGAGTGTAAAATATATATCGGAGTTCGACGATGAGTTTTTAGACAAGTGCGAATGCTCCTATTTTGGGAAGTTTGAAGTTTTTCTAGGTGCCTTTAAGATGAGTTCATAACGAGGACATCACCGTAGTCCATGTACGGTATGACACAAATTTTATAGTCCTGTAAGGCAGACTTTGCGGTGAGATATGGCCTCATTTGGGTGAGTTGATATAATTTGTGTGATACATTTCTATACAGTTTGTCCAAATGGCATTTGTGGTTTAGATTACAGTCAAGTGATATACCCAGGTAATTATAATTCGGTACAATTTGTAGTTCGACTCCATCAATTTCATAATTTGTGACATTTACAGGTTTCAAAGTATTGTAATTGCTATAAATCATAGTTTTGGTTTTTGCTTTGTTCACACTTAGCTTGTATTGGAGGCACCATAGGTAAACATTATTCAGCTCTTGTTGTAGGATACCATGACTTTCATCCAAATTTGAACCAGATAAATAAAGCACTGTGTTGTCTGCAGAGTCCGACTTTTATAATCTTTGTCAGGTCGTTGATATATATAAAAAATAGACGTGGGCCCAATATGGACCCTTGTGGGACACCACAAGGTATTAGTTCAGGTTAGAACAAATTTCATTTACCCGCATGATTTGATTTCTATTGTGCAGATAATTTGTATGCCAGAGAAGATTGTTTTTACGAATTCCGTAGAATTCAGGTTTTGTATTTATAAGATGTTGGAGAAAATATTCCCACTAACTCGGAGATGGGCTAGTTCCTTAAGAGTGATAACAAGGCAATTATTTCTGTTTGATTACCGACATGTTTCGGATCTGTTAGATCCTTCTTCAGGGTGTCTTCTTCAGGGTGTATTTATAAGTTATGATTCACAGTATCAAATGCTTTTTGTAGATCCAGATATATGGCTTCTGTAATGTTACCTATGCTCATTTCCAAGAGAATATCATCTGTCAGAGAAGCAAACGATCGGATACTTAATTTACCTTTTCTAAAGCCACATTGTGCATTGGTCAAAATATCATGCATATCTAAATGTTGAGTTATTTTCTCATGTTCAAGTTTTTCTATTGTTTTTTGCTATTACTGGTAATAATGAAATAGGTCTATGATTGTCACAGAATGAGTATCACCACTCTTATAAATAGGTACAACAGTTGAGGCTTTCCAGGAAGCTGGTATATCATTGTAAAGAAAGGAATTATTAAACAAGTCAGTAAATATTTGAGGTATTGCAAGCATCGCATCACAATAGACTTTTCATTCTTCTCATATATTTTCTACCGGACATGCATTTCATGAGCTAGATTGGGCCCAATGTTGACAATATATTTATTAAAGAAATCAGGGACCTGTTCCTTAGGTAAGATGACATCATCTTCCTTTATTTCTATTTCAGGTGATTTGCTTGGGGATGTTACTCCAGGGAGGATGTTATTTATCGTTCTCCAATATTTCCGGTGGTCAGATAAATTTTTCCAAGATGGTTCATAATATATATCTGTCTGGCTCTTTTTTTTTTTTTTTGAATATCGAGCTTCGCTCTATTTATTGAACTGGAAGAGTTACAGTAAGTTAGGGTAGAAAATACATGTGAACTTTCCATTGGCACATAATGGACTATCCAAAGGGCTACAAGTGGTCACTCAAACGTAGAACAATGTCTGAAATCAAAGATTGTACATAGGAAACTCTGAAAAGCTCATCTAACTATTTGCAAGAACAATATAGCACACTTATACTAATTTCTTATCCTGTCTCGTACTAATTGAAGCATTGGGCGCATTTCACTACAATATATATTCTTCCAAGAACAATAAAAAGAGGGTGCTCTTTTTTTCTTCCCCCCCCCTTTTAGGAGAAACATGGTTATACTGGACATGAACATGACAAGACATGACATAGAGGACGGAAAAATAAAATAAATAAAAAATAAAAATAAAAAAGGGTTCTGGCCCGAGAAAAAAGGAACAACAAAATATAGTTCCATAACAGGAGTTGGACAACAAGTCTTTATAATTAATAATTAACTCTTCTTGGATTCTCCCACCTCCCAGACAATCCTCACTCCCCCCCCCCTACCAGAATCCCCCCCCCCCCCAGTCCTCCTCCTATCCCCTAGCGAATCATACGGTCCGATCAACCTGGATATGTAAGAGGATGGGCTTCCATTTCTTGAACTTTTCCGGCTTGTTCTCCAAAAGGCAGATATGTTCCTCTATCTTTAATTGGTAACAAAATTCTGATAACCAGGAGAGAAAATCAATTTTACTCTCATGGAAAAGTCTTTGTCTATAAATATAAAACTTTAAGGAAAGGAGGATGAAATTTAGGACTTTCGGGAAAAAACCATTGAAACACTGGCCGAGAAGAATATCTCTTTCTGTCAAGTTTAAGGGCCTCCTACTGAAATTACTGTACCAGCAAGGGAACGTGTTCCAAAGTGGTCTCACTTTGCAGCAAGAATAGAGGAAGTGGCAGATTGTATCTTTGGTATTACAGAAACCACAAAGGGGACTCTTAACCACCATTCTCTGGAAGAGGTACACTCAAAATCCTCACTTGTCTGCAATTTGTCGAAAACTAGGCAAAATGACAAGTTTTGAGGTTGTCAAATAGTTCAAAGTATATGACGATCCACCTTGTCAGCGTTGACAACACTCTAATCAAAGACTTGTCAAAAAGTTGACAGTTGTAACGCCTTCTATGCAACACTTTTACCCATTTCCGAAACCGGAAGCTGACGTCACATGCTCAACAGAAATGATGAGAGAACTGGGGATTTGAAGACAGGAGGTGGGGTGGGATTGTACGTTAGGGAGGATATAGTGTGTCAGTCTGAGGAACTGTCTTGCCATAATCGAAGTAACAAAGACATTGAATGTTTATGGGTAAAACTCGTTCTCCCAATGCAAAGAAACTTAGTCCTAGGAACCATCTATAAGCCCAGAGGAGCCTCGACACGTACTTTCGTCAATGAATTAACAGAAATCACCTCGCAGCTCCAGGCAGAAATGAATAGTGACATTATGATTATGGGTGATTTTAATATAAATTATTTGGACAATAATTCTCCAGATTATAGGGCCATTAAACAATTTGAATCCATCTGTTCTCTAAGACAGCTAATAACGGAACCAACTAGAATTAATAATCTCATAGATCTTACCTTTACTAACAGTGATAAGGTACTATCCAGTGGCGTAGGCAACCAAAGTGTAAGTGATCACCTACTCACATATGTCCTCCTAAAAAAGAAAAAAAAATCAAGGCTTCAGGTAGAACTTACAAACATTACTAAAAGGACCTACTAACTCAACAACTGAGGAATAAAAACTGGGATAAATTCTATGACACAAAAGACCCCAACTTAGCCTGGAGCCAAATCGAAACAGAAATTCAAACATACTTACACATGCACTGCCCCATAAAAGAAATGTCGCTCAAAGATAGAGGAACACCATGGATGACAGATGATATCATTTCAAACATTAAATCAAAAGACGAAGTTCTAAAAAAGGCCAGGAAAGGTAAACTGGATGCTGATTGGAAAATAGCGTGTAGGTTAAGGAATGATACTAAATCCAGAAGAGCTAAATCAACCTTCATCCAAGAAAATATTGACAATGAGCCGAGAAAATTTTGGGACAAACTGAAGGAAATCTTGCCAAACAATAAAGACAATTCGTTGATCAACCTCAAAGATGATATGACTGACATGCAAGTTCGGAAAGATGAGTTACCGAACTATGTAAATAATTTTTTTGCCGATATTGGCCCATCACTAGCTAGTAAATTCACGGATGAATGGTTTTTTTATGGCAAGACAGTCACAGACAAAGAACTAAGCTGCACTGAAATAACAGAGGATGAAGTTCTAAAACTAATCAGAGACATAAATACCAATAAATCATCAGCGATTAAGGACATCTCATCCAGAGTATTAAAGGATAGCTTCTTAGCAATTAGCAAACAGATGACCCATGTTTTTAACTATTCTATAAGACAATGTACATTTCCCTCCTCCTGGAAAAGAGCCCAAATTATTCCATTAAAGAAATCCGGAGACCAATTTAATGTTACCAACCTTCGGCCAGTTTCACTACTTCCGTTACCAGGCAAACTACTAGAAAAAGTTATTCACTCACAGATCTCGTTTTACCTAGAAGATAATGGCATCCTTGACAATAATCAGGGCGGATTCAGGAAAGGGCATTCAACCGTCTCCACAGTTGCTGCTTTCACTGACAATATTTTCGTAGGGCTCAACAACAATGAATACACTGCTGCCACGTTCATAGATCTGTCAAAGGCATTTGACACGGTGTCACACCACATTCTGCTACAGAAATGTAAATACTATGGGTTACAGCAAAATATGATTGCTTGGTTGAATGATTATTTGTATGAAAGATCACATGTGACGAGAGTTAATGGGTCTCTATCCAACCCTAGATCAATATCCTGTGGTGTGCCCAAAGGCTCAATCCTGGGGCCACTTCTCTTTCTAATCTAACGACTTGTCAGATGTTCTAACCTCAGCCTGCTCCAAACTCTACGCCGATGACACTGTCATATACTCCACTCCAACCGACCTGGATAAACTAGGTATATGGGCTAAACGAAACAAATTGACGATTAACACTAAAAAAACAAATCTATGATCTTCTCTACTAGAAATAAATTTAAAAAACTGCAAACACCAGACAAATTGACTTTAAATAATGAAACTATTAAATATGTAAAACAGTTTGACTACTTGGGAGTAAGGTTAGATAAAAAAATGACATAGTTACACAAGAAAGAGATGACCCGCAAATTAAGTAACAAAATATATATTTTTGCTAAAATCAGGCAATATTTAAACAGAGATCAGGCAATTAACATCTATAAAACAAAAATTCTACCGTACACAGAATATGGAGGCCCACTTTTGATTAATACAAACCAACAAACTCTCGACAAGCTACAAAAGCTACAAAATAAAGCACTCCGCATTGCACTCAAACTTCCGTATAGAACAAACACAACTCAATTACACATTGAAGCAAACCTCAATTTTTTGAGTGAAAGACGTGATTCGGCAGCATGTTAATTAGCCTATAAGAGAAGCAAAAACGACAGTTACCTGGTACCGAGAAATAGAAATACTAGATTGCATGATGCACCAGTGCTTAATGTGATACCTGAGAAAAGGTCAGTTTTTAAAAGAAGCATGCTCCATAAATGTCCCCAACTATGGAACCGCCTTCCCACAGAATATAGACAGCTACCCACATATCCTCACTTTAAAAATAAAGAAAAGGACTTTCTTAAGAATAGCCATCAAAACTATTAATGTAATCACCGGTTAAACAAAAGTGGTCCGGCAGGGAAACCCTAATACATATTTATTATGTGTAACAAGCCTATGAGTTAAAGATTCTGCTTGCATGTATATACCCTAGGCAGACTCATTTTTCTATAATTGTTTATTTATATATGTTGAATCGCATTATTCCATCTGATAGTAAGCAGTAAGCAAAAAGGTCACGCATAGGTAAAGAATCAAATACAAGCTTTTCCACAAATTGTGTCGGATAGGAATGATATATGACCTGTACCACATTGTTCATATATGATGTATAAGCACCATGTGATATAATGCTAATGTTCTATGTTATGTAGTTAGTAGCCACGCGTTATACAGCCCAATTTACAAATATCTATCGTGATATAACTAATGCTGGTATTAACTGAAAACAGGCATATTTTGCCTTGTTAAGGCCAGGTTAAATAAAGTGATCTAAAAAAAAACAAAAAACAGAAATGAGTGAAGATTCTGAGACAGTAAGTATTTAATCAAATCTATCATCATCCTTTGAGAATCCATACATTTTTATAAAAATATTACATAAGTGATTGTTTGTGGCTATAAAAAGTCATGTTTTATAATTACATAGCCATGATGTCTTTGTTAAAGACCGTGTGTATTCCGTATGGAAACGGCCGCCACATGGTTCACAGGGATTCACATAGCGATAGTAACACAGGGATGCAAGTTCTCTGTCAATTGACAGAATTCATAGTTAGAGACAGCATTCCTATTTATAGGATGTTTTGACGCCTTAACGGCCTTAACGGCCGTATCACGTTCTGTTGTTATTATTTGTTGTTAACGTCTGTTCTGGTGGCCCGCCGAGCCCCAGGGAGCCCCGACCCTCCGTGGGACCTCCTTGAACTCCTGTGAGGCACCGAGCCTCCACGAGAGTCCCGGAGCTCCATGTGAGCCACCAGGGAGCCCTGCCGAGCCCCATGGAGCCACGACCCTCCGTGGGACCTCCGTGAACCCCTGTGAGGCACCGAGCCTCCCCGTGAGTCCCGGAGCTCCATGTGAGCTAGCAGGGAGCCCTGCCGAGCCCCAGGGAGCCACGACCCTCCGTGGGACCTCCGTGAACCCCTGTGAGGCACCGAGCCTCCCCGTGAGTCCTGGAGCTCCATGTGAGCCACCACGGAGCCCAGCTAATCCCCAGGGAGCCACAAACCCTGCACAGGACCTCCGTGAACCCCTGTGAGGCACTGAGCCTCCCCGCAAGTCCCGGAGCTCCATGTGAGCCACCAGGGAGCCCTGCCGAGCCCTAGGGAGCCATGACCCTCCGTTGGACCTCTGTGAACCCCTGTGAGGCACCGAGCCTCCCCGTGAGTCCCGGAGCTCCATCTGAGCCACCAGGGAGCCCTGCCGACCCCCAGGGAGCCACAACCCTCCGTGGGACCTTCGTGAACCCCTGTGAGGCACCGAGAAGTAGGTACAATAAACTGGAGCGGTGCAGTGTGCGGGTACGTCCAGCCGCAAAAACGGACACTGCGCTACTCAGGTTTATCGCTCGCCAGTTTATTTTCCCAAAAGCGGTGCAGTGCACTCTGGTACGCACTAAGGGTTTAGCAACTTTTCACATCATTGAAACCAATGACCCACTGTACATATCTGGGCCCTGTTTTTCAGTCACGACAATCGTTATTAACGATACCCTAAGATCGTACAGCGAATGTACGACACTTTGGAAGACAAAAGATGGCGGGTGTTCTATAGACACGATCGTAGTGCGCCACTGACCATCGCCGCTAAAAGTGTCGGCCGTAATGACAAGTATAGAACTGTCTTAGGTTCTATAACACATCACTGTGCGTTTATAGAAGATTTTTCCACTTTCCGACGGAATTAAGCCATGAAATTTTAACACGAGTAAGGGATTCATATGACCTATAATCGTGACAAATATGAAGAAAAACGGCTGTAGCGTTCCGAAGTTAGCGGCGTTTTGATTTCGTCATAGCAAACATCTGCTCTGTACAACTACAAATGACTGAGTGAGTAAAATCAACATGTTTTCATGTCAATATTGTCAGCTCAGAACACATTTAAGGCGTTTATTGAGGCACTACAATGAAAAACACAAGACCCTACCATACTTTTCTGTTAAGTGTTTGGTGGAAGGATGCACAAGTCATTACTCAAAAGTAGATTCATTGAAAGCTCACCTTACTACTAAACATGATTTGTTGCCCAACGCCATTTAAACCAGCAAAATAGACTATTACAAGAACCAGGGCCCTGTTTTTCAGTGATGACAATCGTTGATAATGACATCGTCCAGGTTTGTGTGTCCTATAGATGTGACATAATCGGCGATGGGCGACACATCGCTGGTGTACGACACGTAGGGCGGTGTGAGGTGTGCTATAGTCACGACAGTTGGTGGCTAATGGAGCGGAAACTGTAGCCCAGAGTGTCGTAGGTCTAAGACATCTATGGACATGTCGTACCAAATGCAAAACTTTACTTCCCGTTGGAATTAAGTGATGAAACTTTCACACGAGTAAGGGATACCCATAACCTATAATCGTACCAAATATGAAGAAGCCAGGAAGATTTGTTCTTACGATATTAGCATTCGACTTTTGTCTGCACTGGTGGCCAGTGTACCGGAGTTTGTGTGTCAACAGCGGCGATACACTGCGCCGCTCTGCAAAAGTTTCTGTAGCTAGATCGAGCGGGGCAGTGTGCGCCTCTGTACAAGACAACTATTGACATGTCGTACCGAATGCGGAAATTCACTTCCCGTAGGAGTTAAGCAATGAAACTTTATGACGAGTAAGGTATACATATAATCTACAATCGTACCAAATATGAAGAAGATCGGTCTATTAGATTCGCCAATATAACCAAAACAGTTAGCTGGTTCCTTGAGAGAGCCTAAGACAATTCTCAACATGTCGTACGGCCGACCTTTTTCGCGGCGATCTCCCGTGGCGCACTACGATCGTGACTATAGAACACCCACCAGCTTTTGTCTTCCAAAGTGTCGTACATTCGCTGTACGATCTTAGGGTATCGGTAATAACGATTGTCGTGACTGAAAAACAGGGCCCAGATGCTGAAATTGACATAGAAAATCAAGTAAATGTGGATGACATTCCAACTGGTCGGGATGAAGATATTCTTTACCCTGAACCTGTAGAGGTTCAAGAGCTTGACAAAGAGTCGATAAAAAACAAGTAGCCACAAGTTTGCTTTATCTACGGGAAAGGCACAAAGTACCAGCAAATATCACTAATGCCATTACTGATGAAATTAAAACATTGGTAGATATTGTGCAAGCAGAAACAATCAATCATGTTCTTGAAACATTAGGAAATACAAATGTACCCATAACTGCAGAGCTGACACAAGAGTTCAAAAAACATTCAAGTGTATCCTTTGCCTGTGATGAACTGAATAGCCAGAAAAAGTTGGAAAAATATTCCAGAAAAGTGTTAAATTATGTTCCACCTGAAGAAGTAATTCTTGGATATAATGAAAAGAACAAACCTGAAACTCTACAGTATGTACCAATTCAAAAGACACTTCAGACTTTGTTACAGTATGAAGATGTCCTTTCTCAGGTAATAGTTGGTCATCATGGAGAAGATGGACTTCCCACAGATGTTGTTGATGGGGTTTTCTTCCATAATCATCCTTGCTATTCAGTCAAGAAAGATGCCCTGGCTATTATTTTGTACACAGATGATTTCACTGTTACGAATCCACTGAGAGTCAAAGCAAAGTCATATAAATAATGGCAACATATATGATGCTTGCCAACCTTGCACCAAAGTATAGATCTCAAATTCAGAGTATACAGTTGGTCTCACACTGTAAGGCTATGCATGTGAACAAATATGGGCTCCCAGCAGTTTTGCAAATGGTAGTGAAGGATCTCAATATCCTACAAGAAAATGGTTTCCAAATAGAAACTGAAAGGTGAGATCTGAAATTGTCTTGTGAGCTGTTATTGGTTGTTGGTGACAATCTTGCACAGCACCAAATTGGTGGATTCTTTGAAGGATTTCAATCAAATAAATCTTGTCGGTTTTGTATGGTCAGCAAAACAGATTTGAGGCATGGTTTGCTTGGAGAGCCAAGGGAGAAAGAATCTCATGATGTTCAAGTTGAAATTGTTGAAGAAAACCCAGAATTGTCAACAGCATATGGCGTTAAATTGAAATCTGTGTTTCATGGCCTAGGTAACTTTTACCTACCAAGTGACATTGGCCATGATATCTTTGAGGGAGTGGTCAAATCTACCCTTAACCAAGTGCTGAAACATTGCATGGCAAATAGGTATTTCACTCGGAGCTTCTTAAATGAACAAATAAATCCTACAAAGGATCAGATAAGGTAGATAAGCCAAGCCCGATCAATGAGGCTGGCAACATTGATGTGAAACAGACCATGAGCCAGATGTGGTGTCTTCTAAGGCTTCTGCCTATCATGGTTGGATATGCAGTGCCAAAAAATGACCAGGTTTGGGATGTTTTGCTTCTGTTACTCAGGATTGTTGAATATCTCTGTGCTCCAATACTTCATCGAGGTAATGTACAAGCGATGGGAGACTTAGTGAGAGAATTTCTCAGAAGCAGGAAAGAAGTATTTCCTGAATATCAACTGACTCCAAAGGATCATTACCTTCTCCATTATAAGATGCAAATTGAGTCATTTGGTCCATTGGTTCATCTTTGGACACTGCGGATGGAATCAAAGCACTGCTATTTCATTGATGTACTGAAAACACCCAAATGTTTCAAGAATGTCTGTCTCACAATGGCAAAAAGGCATCAGTTCATGCAGGCATTGTATTCACAAGGTAAAAACCTATTCAATGAGGATGTTAAGATTAAGAAAGGAAAACTGCTTGCTGTGCAGGAATTGCCACCGCACATTAGAGTCAAAGTGCAGCTACTTTTGCCTGATGGTCCCGTTAGTATTGGGAAACAGCTGTGTGTAGGAAGCACTGTGTAGGAAGCTAAAATGGCAGTTATCACCGGAGCAGATTCAGCAAATGTTCACTTTGCTTAAATAAGCAAGGGGCTTGTGATCAAAAATGAACCATATCTTGCCTACCAAGTATTGACCACACTTGAATTCAAATGGCACTTGAATGCTTACATTGTTGAACGCACACTAGAAATAATATTGATCAAGATTTCAAATCTTCATGACTGGAACCCTCTAGGACTTTATTATGATGTTGAAAATGGCCGGAGGCTTGTGGTACTAAAACACAAGGTTTTGCCCTCATAGTATGTACTATTCACTTAGTGCTGCCCTGAAACATGCGGGATATATTAGATGGCAATGGATGATTACAATACTTTCCATTTCAGAAAAAAGTTTACCCATCTTATAGTAGATATGGGAGAAGATGATGCAAAACGACTTCTCCTCATACTAGGGGAGGTGACAAAGGAGAAAATTGAGAACAAGTTTAAAGAGAAGATCAAATCAGAATTCACTGATATTGAAGTGAATTATCGTGGTGCATTTATACTTCTTGATGAAGATGTTGCAGAAATGATGAATGAAGAGTCAAACTGGGATATACGTATAAAGGTATGTCATTGCAATGATATTTTCATTCAACAAGTTAGAATACCTGAATAATTTCAAAGAAGTATTAAATTAAAGTATGAGCCTTCAGAAGTTTATGAGGCTCTTAAATTCACAAGGCTCTTAAATTCACAAAATCACTAATGAAAACCTGAGATAATTCTGTAAAACTGAAATTGTCACCATACTCAAGAAGCCTTCTTTTTTGTACTCTACGCTGTTGCACACTGGTTCTCATCTAGCTCAGATACAAGATAAAGAATAAATAAGTGGTTAGCATGTAAGGGAAATATTCTAGTATGCAAGTTGTAATCCTCTATGGAGCCTTTAGCCCTTTTGTGCCAGACACCTGCATCAGTGTAACACCCATAAGGCTGTGTAATAGTATCACACAACACTGTCAAGGGCTTGGTAGTATAGTATGATTATTATAATTTTATTGATTCATCATGTAATATGACAAGTGATCCTTGATGTTATTTTTTTTGTTTCAACTGTTTTGCACTCTTTTAGTCAGGTTGCCAATGCCCCTGTGGATGTACTAATATCAAATAGATGCACTCTTGACAGGGCTCAAAATGAAAGTTGATTGCATTGATATTTTTCGTTTTACCACATCTCTCTCGATTTCAGAAGGATTACAGAGAATGAAGAGAATGAACAGGTAATTTCAAAAGTTGTTTCAATGGGCAAGGGTAGGAACCTTTCAGTGCTATAAGTAGGATTACCTTGTTATTGATTGAAAAACAGCCTTACATGATTGTGAGTCAAATTGTTGAAATGTGCCATAGAATATGTCGGCCAGACTCCCATTCTTTTTGGGGAAAAATGTGTCATTACTCTTTCACTACAAGTAAAGCTCCAGCCAAGTCAAAATTTCTAACAACCAAAGTTCTGTATCATTTTTTTCAGCTCTGATAAGACTGACATCCTCAAGGAAAGTTCTCCGCCATCTCCGAAGCAAGTACCAGTAGCAGTTGAAAGTGACATATCACTGAAAGTGAACGACTCTTAGAGACTGATGACCACAGATGATTCCATACAGGATCTCTGAACGGAGCCTAATATGTGCGAACAGTATAGCAATTATAATATTTATTATTATAAAAATCTTTACCTTCTAAAGCTGAATAATATATAAATTCCATACTGGATTTATACAGTACTTGCAAAAACTGAAGAATACCAAGATTTGCCCTTTATGTTGATATAAAAAAAGCGTTTGACTGTGTAAACCATAGGATTTTGTTGTATAAGCTATCAGAGGCAGGGGTGGGCTCAAGGTTGATGCTATGGTTCGAAAACTACCTAATGAATAGGAAGTGCTATACAAAATACGGAGATGTGACATTAGATTCTGCAGAAGTCATGCTAGGGGTACCACAGGGTTCCATACTGGACCCTTTGTTATTTCTAGTATATGTAAATGACTTACCTGACTGTATAGGGACTAACAAGTGTATAATGTACGCAGATGACCTGGTGGTGTTGTCATCAAATAAAGATATTGTGTCAGCCAAAAGAAACATACAGAATGTATGCGAGAATTTGAGCAACTGGTATACAGCAAATAGGCTAAGTGTTAATGTTAAGAAGACGAAATTGGTGTACCACAGAAAAAAATCTAGGATAAAAAAAGAAAAAAAGGGGTTGTATAACAATACGAGGAGTAAATGTGGAAAGTTGTGATGAAATGAACTATTTAGGGGCTTTAATAGATGATGAGTTAAAATTCAACAAACATTGTGATAAGTTGGCAAAACAACTGAATGACAAGAACTATCTATTTAGAAGACTTAGGAAATATGTAAGTAAGTTGACTGCTATAAAGATATTGAAAACCTGCTTGCTCCCGATTGTGGACCATTGCTCCTTTTTGTTGTTAGGGGCGAATGAGAGTAACAGGGCGAAATTGAACTGTGGAATAAATAAAGGTATTCGCATAGCCTTAAGCCATGAAGCATTCAATGGGGATAGAATGGTAAGTAATGAAATCAAACGAGAGAAATGTGGAGTTGTCTGTCCTAATACCAGGAGGAAAATATTACTGATGGGAATAGTTCGAAAACTGCATATGATATCAGAACTAGAAGAAAAGAACAATGATGGTAACAGAGTAGGTACAAGAACCAGGTCAACAGTGTAGCAGCAGTTATACATACCAAGACCAAAGAGAGAAAATTTTAGGAAATCTTGAGTGTATTATAGTATTATGTTTGGAAAAAATCCTTCCTAATATCTCACATTCCTCTTCCTCATGGAGGTGTGTGGGATGTTCTGATATAGAAAAAATTTAAAGGATACCAACCACTTCCTACAAATGATCGAAAACTTCAGGAAAGTGGACACTACAGATATAATAGGAACCCTCGACGTAGGGGCCCTATATACAAACATCCCTAACAACAAAGGGATCGATACGATACGGAAGAAACTGGACACAACAAGAACAGGCAAAAGCATGCCAACCAACAAAAGCATCACAGATCTCCATACCTTGGTATTGAGTAGAAACAACATCCAGTTCAATGGAGAAAACTTTCTCCAGATAGGAGGCACCGCTATGGGCACGAGACTTGCGCCCTCATATTCAAACCTATTCATGGAAGAACTGGAAGAACGAATGCTTGAGGCATCGTATCTGAAACCAAAAGTCTGGTGGAGATACATCGACAACATCTTTTTCATCTGGCAACACGGTGAAAAAGAACTAGACAAGTGGCTAAAATGGCTGAACACCTTCCACGAAACCATCAAATTCACGATGGAGTATTCAAAAGAAAAGGTGGCCTTCCTCGAAACGAAAATCAAAATTGGGGAGAATAGAGACCTGACAAGCGACCTGTACGTCAAACCCACTGACAGAAACACATACCTACGCTTTGACTCAGCACATCCCCCCTCCCAAAAGAAGAGCATACCATACTCCCAATTACTGAGAGTAAAGAGAATATGCTCGAAGACCAGTGACTACGAAAAACACACAGCCGAGAAAATCGAACAATTCAAAGAAAGAGGATACCCCGAAAGGATCCTCAGAGACTGCAAAGACAGACTCGAGAATGTCACCAGAACTGATCTCCTCAACAAAAAGAAAGAGACAGCGGAGGAAACGCCACAGAACAAAACGTTCCTGGTAACCACCTACTGCCCCAACGAAAACACACTACCCAAGATAGTGGAACAAAACTGGGAAATACTAGGAAAATCAACTACCACCAAGAACATGTATGAAAGCAAACTGGTGAAGGGCTACCGAAGACCAAAGAACCTCAAAGACCACCTGGTCAGGGCCAGAACAATGTACAACACCAAACGAAAACCAAACAAAAACTGCTGTTCAAAAAAAGACTGCATTTACTGCAAAATCTTGAACAGGAAAGACACTACCGGCAAAATGACCGGCAAGAAAGTCATCGCCAAACACAGCGCAACCTGCAACAGTTCAAATGTTGTTTATTGCATCACATGCAAAACCTGCCAATCACAATACATTGGACAGACAAAACGCAAAATCAAACACCGAATGAGGGAGCATCTAAGATCAGTGGCCATTAAAAGTCAAATCAGCGATGTTCCTAAACACTTCAACCGCACCGATCACCAGGGCAAGCATGATATGGAGTTCACAATTGTAGACTTCATCTACCAACACCCTGATAGCAAAAAGGCCAAAGACCTGAGACTGAAGGTGGAATACAATTAGATCCACCGACTAAAAACCGAGGCACAGTTGGGTCTGAAGACAATGGACAGTAGGTACGGATGATGGAATACCCACAATGCCACGTCAAAATTTTTTTCTATATCAGAACATCCCACACACCTCCATGAGGAAGTGGAATGTGAGATATTAGGAAGGATTTTTTCCAAACAAATGATCAAACATTACCATCATCCAGCCAGCGACATACTATGTGACTAGAGAGCAACTAATGTCCACTATACACACCATAAAAATGGTGTGGTCCCAACCACATGCCAAACTAAACTGACAGAAAGTTTATAAGGCACACCAAGATCAGCCAATCATAGCCTGAATGAGATTAACGATAATCGAAACTGCTGGTATGGTAAAGACAGTTGAAAAATACAGACTTTACAGGACATACCCTCTGCCACCTCACAAAAATGACGACATGGTACTGTCATGCCATCTAGTGTAGAGAAAGTGACTCCACAAAAGGCCACCAGGTGACTGTAAATACTAGAAACACACACCAGTAATCAGCCACAACAGGCCATAGACACCTAAAAGGAGGGATCTGATTGGACAATGCCCAAATGGATATCCCTTTGTCTATATGATGGACCAATAAGACGGTAGAACTAGGTACATGTGACCACACTACACCAGTAAGGGGTAGGTTGACATCAGACATTAACATATTTTCCCCAGACCCATCACGGAGGCGGGAAAGGATCTAGTCACATAGCAGTAGTCGCTACAGCGGATCACACGTCAAAAAGTATTATAGTATTATGTTGTGGAATAAATTGCCATATAGTTTACAAATAGAAGCATCAAAAAGGATCTTTAAAAGAGGAGTCTCAGAATACATAAAGCAACAAGAAAGATAATCTGTTAAGTATATCTGTTCCATACAGGACAGGTCAGTAAAGAAAAAAACCAGATGAATTAAAGAGAGAGTATTGCGCTCATAGCAAATTTAAATAAGATTATAATTTGGCTACATGTGAAAACTGGTTGAGTATATACTGTAAACTACCGAATGATAGCCCCACCAGAAACTTGACTTTACCACCATGCAATTGTTACAGTGAATTTATGCAAGTAAAGAATGTAATGATAATGGACAGTTGAGCTCCTTTTTGTGGAGAAACTCTTGGATAGAGAATGACCCAGAACAAGAGGAGCTAATACAGCTGGTTCGTAGAGTTGTAAATGAGTGTAAGATAAGAATTATCAGAAATTTACTGTTACTGCACGATCTCACTTCTCATTGTATATACCATAATTGTATGAATTGTACCTGTTATTGTTATATTTGCTATTGCATGGAAGACCGATTGTAAAATCAAACGCAATAAATAAACTTTTAAAAAAACAACAAAGGTTAGGGTCCTTCTTTTATCACTGGTCTGATCCAAATGGGAGCATAACAGCTGGGAGCTTAAACTTATTGTGCATACTTTGTCTATTTGATTCACACTGCAGCACCTTTTCTCCTTCACCCCCAGCAGTTGTAGGATTACTGCTATATCAAAGGCAAATCCTTCTCATGCCATGTCTATGTGGTGTGGGAAGTAAAAGAACTCTCGCCTCAGTAAATGTGTAGGGGTGAGATTTCTACCTGAATTCATCACATAGATTAGATCACCACCCTCCTGGTGTAAAAGAACCTTGAGAAAGTCTGGTAAGGACCTATAATGATTGACTGGATATTAAATCAAACCAAATAAACAATACCCTGCACCATAGGCATTGGCATAAGGCTGGATACTAGTATCAGTGAACACTGCTAGGGCCTGGGTACTCGAGGCCAATTGTGAACATTTTATTTTTCATCATGATATGACATGTAATTCATAATATTTGTCAATTTCAGGCCACGAAAGATGGAGGAATGGCCATCGTGTGTACCAATTTATGCCATCAGAGATGATGTCCTCAGAATCCTGAATAGCGGCAAGCCATGTCCTCTCAACAAACAAAGTTGTCTTACAGAAGGATGGTATCAAGACGCGACAAAACATGGTGTTTTGTAAGTATAATACATGACAGCCTATCTTTGTACATGAGAAAGACACAATATAATTATCAATCCAGTAATCCCATGCCGAAGGTCACATTCAATGATAGTAAAGCTGTTTCTATAGCATTGTTCACTTTAAAATATGGAAATATGACCTTTGATTGATATCAATGAGCTACCTGAAGCGAGTGTTTTAACAGGCAGGCAGGCTGGCCCGCCTGCTAGCCAGCTCTGCCATCACCGGGTGATTGGCCAGCTGGAAATGTACAAAAAGTGAATGCATCTTTTGAGCTCTTCCACCAACCCACCTTATTCCGGCCAGCCGACAACCACATTGGGCATTTACACTGCCCAGTGGGCACCCAGTGACTGTTTCCACTGAGCTTTGGCCACACTGTCTGGTGGATGTGGGTGGCACCATCGTGCTTCACTCATTTCCCGTTCATTCCATAGGGGGGCAGTTCAAATGCAGGTTCTTAGCTGGTACCCTGCCTGTGTCATTGTGAGATACATTATGCTGGTTATCCTGAGAAATGTGCACTTCATCTCAATTTTCAATTTTTAAACACTGTGGTTAATAATGAAGGTGTAAATAAAGATATAAAAGTGTATACTGCTAGGGGACGGGCACAGAGCTGTCAGAACTCATATAAATACATCATATGTCATCAATGATATTTATTCATTTTCTCCCCAAAATACGTAATATGATATTAGATCTACATTCTGTGAAAATTTGGTGTTTATTGATATATTACTTTTTTGTTAAAAATGGTGGTTAGGGCACTAGAATTCCAAGGTTGTAGGACTTTGAGTCCCACTGCAGCCACTTTACTCCTTCATTCCCAGCAGTGGTAGGTTTATTGTTGTATCAAAGGCCAATCATTCTCATACCCTGTCTATGTGGCATGGGAATTAAAAGAACTCTCACTTCGGTAAATGTGTAGGGGTGAGATTTCTTCCTAAATTCATTATATAGATACCCTTCTGGTGTAAAATAACCTTGAGAAAGTCTGGTGAGAACCTCTAATGGTTAACTAGAAGTTAAATCAAACCAACCAAACACAATTCAGGCATAGCAAACAAATATGCCTCAGTCTGTTTTTTTTTTATAATGCCTTTATTCCACAATCTGTTACAGCAACAGTTCTTCCATGTGGAGCCAAGTTATAGCTCACTAGGTTACATATCATATGGAAAGGTATAGAATGTACATGTGAAAAAGAATGGAAATGACTGATATGATAGTGTAGTACAAGTAGTTACAATTGCAAATCACTAATATGATGCTGTAGTACTAGTTGCTTATCTTTAGACATTCTTTGAAAACCTTTTTACTTTCAGCCTTCTGTACCTCAGGACTCAGCCGGTTCCAAAGTGCAGTTCCCCGATACATGGGTGACCTCTTATACGACTCGTTTTGAATTTGTGCTCCAGAAAGCGTATTTTTTTGTCACCTCGGGTGCCTCTTGCCCTCTGATCTGTTTCCTTGTTTTGTCTAGCCATATTATACATTCGAGTGAGCAAGTGCTCGTTACGACGTTGAGTTAAACTAACAAGGTTACAACGCACCAACATATTAGCTATGGGGGTCCTCCAGTCCATTGTTTTAAGTATGATACGCAATGCCTTATTTTCTACCCTTTGCAGCTTATCAATATCTACTTTGTTCGCGCCATCATAGAGAAACGAGCAATATTCTAGCACTGGTCTAATTGAGCTTGTGTAAATTAACTTGGCTACATCAAAAGTGAGCAGGTGCCTAATTTTCCCCAGTTTAAAGATTTTTGACATGGCTGACTTTGTAACATTCCTGAGATGCTCACTATAGGTTAACTTTGAGTCCAGCAATATTCCAAGATATCTGTATGTGGACACATATGGTATTGACTGTTCTCCGTGCATGATCATAATTGGTTGCACTCTGTTAACACGCTTCCTACTTCCAAACCATACTGTCTTTGTTTTCGATACATTCATGGTGATTACATTTCTCTCACACCAGTCCTTTACTCGGTTGACATCCGATTGTAATTTTTTTGACAATATCTTCTTCCTTTTGTCCTGAGACATAAACAACCAAATCGTCCGCGTATTGTATATGTGAACAACATTGAAGATCGTTACAGATATCATTTATATATATATTAAACAGCGACGGCCCCAATATGGACCCCTGGTGGTTTGTTTGTTTGTTTGTTTGTGTAGTTTTACGTCTCGGTAGGCAAGTTACGTCCTTTTGAGACTGACTCATTGGTTGACCTATCTGGTTCTTGAAAGGTATATTAACTCAACTTTGGTCTACTTGTAGCAGTGGGACCCTATGCCCGTTTTATAGTGCTGCCTCACTGAAGGGCTGTGCCGCAGACTGTTGACACAACACTCCGCCGGTCACATTATACTGACAACGGCAAACCAGTCGCTGCAACATACCAATCGGGTCAGCAAGCTGACCCGTAACACACTTCCGTTTCACTGCTTGTCGCGTTATTTATCTTCACACACTGTCTCCCGTTAAGATAGTCTTCCAACCATTCATATAACTTGCTATTGATCCGAGAGTTATTTTTAAGCTTAGCTAACAGAATGTGTCTGGGTAGGCTGTCGAATGCTTTCTTAGCATCGAAGAAACAGGCTGCTGTTAGTTCTGCTTTATCCTTATTAACGTAAATTTCCTCTAGAAATTTAAAAATCGCATCCCCCGTACTACGTCCCATTCTAAATCCAAATTGTGATTCATTAATCATTTCCCCTGTTTCATTATTTAGAATTTTATTTGCAACTTTTTTGGTTATTTTAGCCGGGATGGGAAGCAGACTGATAGGCCTCCAGTTCTCTACCTTGGTTTTTGTCCCCGATTTAGGTATTGGTACCACCATAGCTCGTTTCCACTGTTTAGGCATAATTGAGTTATCAAAACTGCATTTGATTAAATAAGTTAGCTCATTATTTAGAAATGACAGGGTATCTTTGACTACTCTAGATGATATCATATTAAGCAAGACAACTTATGGCAGCTAATCTCTCGTACAAGTTCGCGTACATAGTCTGCATCTACGTCTATACTATCTAAGGTAGCACTATTGACTGGGCCGTTAGCCACTATACTATCGAGATTGTCACTTATGAGGTCTTGCCGACAATTGTTGTATAATACTTCTCCTATATCACTAAAGTACCTATTCATGTATTCTGCGGTATCCTTCCCTCTCAGGTGCTGACCCTCTTCCGTTATGAGGTAATATTCACTGTCATCTGCTTTGTTGTTAAACATATCCTTAATCTTTCTCCAAAACTCAAGAAGTTTGTCTTTTGTTGCCTCAAGTTGATCTTTACAATATTCGCTGCGACTATTCTTTATCTCTTTATTAATGGCTGTACTAAGCTTACGAATTCTCCGTTTTAGAGCTGTTCTCTCTTCAGCTGATGTACTACGCTTTAGATCCACCACGAGGTCCCTTCTCTCATTTAATATTGACAGTAAGTGATCAGTGACCCATGGTTCCTTTTTATACTTAAATTTCATCTCATCTTTCCCGAAAATGTGAGTTAAGAACAAATATGACATCAAAATGTTAAAGTTTTCCTTTTTTCTGACAGGATGAAGATGTCAGCCTCTACATTGTGAAGTCCAGGAAAAGTTATTCAGGACTGGATTCAGCTTCCTTTTCTGTGTTTGTGGGTTTGATTTAACGTCCAGTTAACCATTGAAGGTTCTCACCAGACTTTCTCAAGGTTCTTTTACACCACAAGGGTGGTGATCGAATCTATGAAATGAATTTAGAAAGAAATCCCACCCCTACACATTTACCGAGTTGAGAGTTCTTTTACTTCCCACACCACATAGACATGGTATGAGAAGAATTGGCCTTTGATATAGCAGTAAATCTACCACTGCTGGGGGGTGTAGGAGAAAAGTGGCTGCAGTGGGACCCGAATCAACAAAGTCCCTTGCTCTTTACCACTGAGCTAACTCCCCACCCACCCCGGTCGCTTTAGTTATGCTTGCATGCAAGCATATCCAGTCTGCACCACGAGGAGGCGAGGCGACCAAGAAGGTGAACAGATTGGTAATTTCTGTCCACCCCACCTTTTCCATGTACCTGGACGGTGATTGCATTGCCAAATCAACTGAATTTCTGAGGGCGATGGCAATGACAGTAGCTGCAATCTATGTGTTCAACACTGAGTTCCCAAGTAAACTTAACCCTTTAACCGCCGCATGATGCCTCCAGGCATTCCCCTGTCTACCGCCGCATGATGCCTCCAGGCATTCCCCTAGCTACCGCCGCATGATGCCTCCAGGCATTCCCCTGGCTACCGCCGCATGATGCCTTGAGGCATCATAAACTCGGATTTTTTTCAAATTCATTTTTTTTTGTAGATTTCAGCACAAAAGGGTTAAGAAAAGTTCCTTATATGAATAAAACAATTTAAAATCAATGTATTTGTGTGTTTTGAGTCTATTTAGTGACATGGAGATGGTTATTTGCGAGTAGAACACTGAGAAAAATAAAACAATGCACAGACCGACTTGCGCCTATGGACGAGTTGAGTGCCTGACAGACCATTTCCCGATACAGTGAAATGACGAACGAGTTTAAATATATTTAAAAGCTTACGATATGGCTGCCTTGCTCACACTAGTACAGAATATACATATACTATCTAATTTGCGAGTTTTTAGGCAGTCTTACCCTTTCGTTTTCACTATTTTGCGAATTCTCCGCTGATGTTTATATTTTCTTTGAAAAACGCAGCAGTGGAGAGTTACACTTCCGGTCACCCAAGTTTTCCTTTCCCGCCCGAACCCCATTTCTATTGTAGCTAAAATACGTTATCAATCTGAAACAAAGTAATCCTGGGTGATCTATGAACCATCAAGGTTCTCTACATGTATATTTTGTGAAAATATATTGATCAGAAGTGGTTAGATTGATAATTATATCGGAGACAAAGCCCCCAGGTCCGACCATGTCGAGTGCCAGACAGACACTGAATCAATGTATACCTTGTCGAGTATTTCAATCTGAAACAAAAATCATTCCTGCCTGTGTAATATATATATATATAGCGTTAATTCAGTCTCAGATCAACCTCAGAACTGTAAAATTGGATCATATACTGAATCTGAAATAAAACATGCCTATCTGTGTATAGCCAACACTAATCTATGTATATCAGCCTGAAACATTCCTGTCTAGATCTATGTGATCTAGCACGTACCCGGTAATGCTATTCTAAGATTCACCAGAGAAGTGTATGGACACGACTACAATTGGTTTTTATATCTAATCTACTGTATCAACCTGAAACAAAGTAATCCTGGACGATCTATAGACCATCAAGGTTCTCCACATGTATATTTTGTGAAAATATATCGACCAGAAGTGGTGAAATTGATTATCAATTAAATATCGGAGAAAAAGCCTGTAGGTCTGACCACGTCGAGTGCCAGACAGACACTGAATCAATGTATACCTTGTCGACTATTTTAAAATTGATCAAATCGTATCACGATGTCAATGCAATCATATGAAACCAATCGTCTCATCTGCCAGTGTTCAATTCTTTTTTCAGACCATATTTTAATTGCAATAGATCATTCCTGCCTGTGTAATATATAAATAGCATTGATTCAGTCTCAGATCAACCTTAGAACTGTAGAAGTTGATCATATACCTTGTTGAATCTGAAATAAAACATGCCTATCTGTGGATAGCCAACACTAATCTATGTATATCAACCTGAAACATCCCTGCCTATGTGATCTAGCACGTAATGCTATTTTACGATTCAACTGAGAAGTGTACGACCACAAAATATATTTTGGTTTTGTAGCTAAAATATATTATCAATCTGAAACAAAGTAATCCTGGGTGATCCATGAACCAATACGCTTCTCTACATGTATATTTTGTAAAAATATATTGATCAGAAATGGTCAAATTGATTATTAGATCGGAGACAAAGCCCCCACGTCTGACCACGTCGAGTGCCAAACAGACACTGATCATATTACCTTGATGAATCTGAAATAAAATATAACTGCCTGTGTAAAGCTAACCTATGTACATATTGTGAATACGATGTCGACTGCTGCACCTGGAAATGTCTCAAGCTTGTCAACCTGTGTATATATTGAACAATATTGCTGAATAATCGATCTGAAAAAAATACAACACATTCTTAAAATATATTTTAAATCTTACTTCACCTACCTTGACATCTTTTTTCTCTTCCAGAAGTATTCGTATGTGGATATAATCAATCATTGTCCAGCAATCAATTTAAAAGTTAACTCCTCCTGGAGATGTCAATGCTGATTAGGCACAAGTAGAATTTTCCGAATTCAATATATAAGCCTGGACATTAAATATATATGTAGATGGTCTGTGGTCTATTGTCCATAGTATAATCAATGGCAAAATAAGCCAATATAGTCACTGCTCGAATCTGATTTTCAAAAATCAATATCTAAGTCCCACCATGTCCGAATTGCACATTATATATATCGGAAGAAAGCCCAGAATCTATAATTTACGAATATTAATGTCGCCAGTCATATATTTAAAGTTAAATCCTCATAATAAATGATTTTCGAAATCCTGTCTTGCCCAGAGCCCGACTCCCCTACCAAAGCCATAGTAAATCTGTAGCTATATGACCATTACTTTTAATTCAATTCTAATTTCTCCGCTGGTTCAAATTGAATGATATTTTGTATAAACAAACCTCAGACAGTGTAGTTTGCCCTAATCTATGTCCCCGTCCATAGATTCAATGCTGAAAGCCTCAAAGAAATCATTTTGAAAAAGATGTCTTACAACCCAGCTATGGCGAAATAAGCCAATATAGGTACTGCTCGAATCTAATTTTCAGAAATCAATATCTAAGTCCCAACCCGTCCGAATTGCACATTATATATATCAGAAGAAAACTGAGAATCTGTAGTTTACGATTATTAATGTCTCCAGTAATAGAATTTAAGTTAAATCCTCATGATAAATGATTTTCTAAATCGTGTCTTGCCCAGCGCCTAACTCCCCTACCGCTCCCATAGTAAAGGCTCAGCTTAGATGACCATTTCTTTTAATTCAATTCTAATTTCTCCGCTGGTTCAAATTGAATGATATTTCGTATGTACAAGCCTCAGACAGTGTAGTTTGCCCTAATATAAGTACCCGTCCATAGATTCAAGGTGAAAAGCAAAAAAAAAAACATTTTGAAAGTTCTGTGTTAGAACCTAGCTATGGCGAAATAAGCCATTTTATTCACTTAGTACTTTTAATTTTCTAAATTCGATAACTAATTCCCACTTTCTCCGAAATACACAAAATATATACCAGGAGGAAGCTAAGGACCTGTAGTTTACGAATATTAATGTCTCCAGTCATATATTTGAAGTTAAATCCTAATAATAGATGATTTTCTAAATCGTGTCTTGCCCAGCGCCTGACTCCCCTACCGCTCCCATAGTAAAGGCTCAGCTTAGATGACCATTTCTTTTAATTCAATTCTAAATCCTCCGCTGATTCAAAATGAATCATATTTCATGTAAACAAACCTCAGACAGTGTAGTTTACCCTCATCCGAGCCCCCGTCCATAGATTCAATGATGAAAGCCTAAAATAAATCATTTTGAAACAGATGTCTTAGAACCTAGCTATGGCACGATAAGCCATTTTCTTCACCGAGTACTTTTAATTTTCTAAATTCGATAGCTAAATCCCAAGTCGTCCGAAATACACAAAATATATATCAGGAGAAAGCTGAGAATCAGTAGTTTACGAATATTAATGTCTCCAGTAATAGAATTTAAGTTAAATCCTCATGATAAATGATTTTCTGAATCGTATCTTGCCCAGTGCCTAACTCCCCTACCGCTCCTATAGTATAGGCTCAGCGTAGATGAACATTTTCGTTAATTAATTTCTAAATTCTCCGCTGGTTCATAATGAATAATATTTCGTATTTAAACAAACCTCAGACAGTGTAGTTTGCCCTAATCCAAGTCCCCGTCCATAGATTCAATGTTGAAAGCCTAAAATAAATCATTTTGAAACAGATGTCTTAGAACTGTAAAGTTAGATCCTTATAAAAATGATTTTCTGAATCTTGTCTGGCCCAGATCCGCACTCCCCTACCCAACCTATAGTAAAGTATAGAGAGTGCGTATGGCGCATCTTAATATTTCGATTACTTGGTCTCAAATAAACCAAAATGGATAATATTATAGCATTATGAAGCTGAAGGTGTGTAGTGTACCATAGAATATACGAAAATTCATTTATCGGTGAGGGAAATTGAGGGAGTGGTGAGGGACAGTGAGGGATCAGTGAGGGACTGGTGAGGGACAGTGAGGGAGTGGTGAGGGACTGGTGAGGGAAATTGAGGGACTGGTGAGGGAGTGGTGAGGGACAGTGAGGGATTGGTGAGGGACAGTGAGGGAAATTGAACTGAACGTGCGTAATGCGCATCTTAATTTATTAATATCTTGGTCTCTTCTCGTCAGAATTTGCTAAAATACATACTGGAATAAACCTTGAAGTCTATAGAATGTGAAAATACACTTCCCTGTGGCACAATGTGGGTAATTCTAATGTTTAAACCCTATCTGAGCTGATTTTGTGATCATCGTATGAAATTCGACTGAACCAGCAAGCCGACTGCGTAATGCCCAAGGTTAAATTTGAATTATTAAATCTGAACTCGTCAAACCGGGACATTACTTACATGGAAAGGTAGCTTAGAGTGTGTAGAATATCAATATATATATATGATTAATCATGAATCTAAAGTTTAAACCCGGTGCGAGCTGATTTCTAATGACAGCTCGACTACCCTAGCTACACAGTATAAGCAATGGCGTATCGAGCTAGGCCAGAATTCAACGTGCGTAACTCGCATCTTAATATTTTAATATCTTGGTCTCTTCTCGTCAGAATTTGCTAAAATACATACTGGAATAAACCTTGAAGTCTATAGAATGTGAAAATACACTTCCCTGTGGTTATTTCTAATGTTTAAACCCTATCTGAGCTGATTTTGTGATCATCGTATGAAATTCGACTGAACCAGCAAGCCGACTGCGTAATACCCAAGGTTAAATTTGAATCATTAAATCTGAACTCGTCAAACCTGAACAATATTTACATAGAAAGGTAGCTTAGAGTGTGTAGATTATGAATATACGTATGATTAATCATTAATCTAAAGTTTAAACCCGCGGCGAGCTGATTTCTAATGACAGCTCGACCACCCTAACTACACAGTATAAGGAATGGCGTATCGAGCTAGGCCAGAATTCAACGTGCGTAATGCGCATCTTAATATTTTAATATCTTGGTCTCTTCTCGTCTAAATCTGATAAAATACATACGGGAACAAACCTTAGAGTCCATAGAATGTTAATATATACTTCCCTGTGGTTAATTCTAATGTTTAAACCCTATTCGAGTTGATTTTCTTAACTTTGTCTGAAATTCGACTGAACCAGCAAGCCGACTGCGTAATGCCTAAGGTTAAATATGAATTATTAAATCTAAACTCGTCAAACCTGGAAGTATTTACATAGAAACAAACCTTACAGTATGTAGATTATGATTATATATATGATTAATCATGAATCTAAAGATTAAACCCGATGCGAGCTGATTTCGTATTATAAATTGACAACCCTACCGTTCGAGCAGTGACACGGCTTCCCATAGGTTCAACCTTATAATATAGACAGTACTCTATAGAGGCTTTGCCGATCGTATTTACAAAGCGTTAGGTTAATTCCACCGTGTCAAGTCTGATATCCTCGTATAGCTGCTGATCAGACGAACACGATGCTGGTGTCATTTTACACTGTTGACGCCATAGGATGATATGAATGGCAATTCTGTGGTTTTTGAATCGACTCGTAGCAGACGGCCTAGCAGACATGGCACTGTCACTGGACCTGACACCTATTCTCCCAGGCTCAAAGAAGTTCACCGTATTAACCGCGCTGTCATTTGTCGGTTTTCCTCCATAATATTTATATCCTTTTGTAGGCACAAGCCTTATAATGAACGTGCTGGGGTCTATTTATGTTGTTAATCTGCTATTTGACGAAGGGAAATGATTTTACACAGCGTCCATTGCGTAGAGGAATCAGCTTAGCCTTCCATATTGACACTGTGACTACCACCCCCGCTAACCGCTTTGCCCTGTGTCAAGTTTGAATTTTCGATATTGCTTAGATCACCTTAGGAGTCGTTTTATTTCATAATACTTTAGAATCGTGTAGGAAGGGATCATATTTGAATTCACATGTGGGTTTTATCGACTTTAAATATTAAATATATTGATGCGAAGAAATCTGCTACAGTAGTATGTAAGGCCTTAGATAGGCGGACGCCATGGATGGTTATTTTTGACATAAGCGCCTATTTTAGGCCAACTTCAGTTCAGATTTAATAATACACAATAGTTGTTTTTATTCGCAAAATACATTACAAATAAAGCTTTAGGTCTTCTATTTACCGTAATGGTCATCGTTTATTCATAAAACATCAATTTACGGAGAAAATGGAGAGATTCCACCACTACTACCTTCAAAACAACGGACGCTCCCCGATCACGGGAAACTGGGCCGGCGGTAGGAGGGAGCATACAGTATAAGCCTGCGGCGTTGTAATACATAGGTTTGCCGTAGGGGGCGCGGCGGTTCAACTCCCGCCCGGAATTGGCGTGCGGCGGTTAAAGGGTTAAGGAATTATTTGAATTCATTCATATCTATATCCTTGAGCTGCCGTTGTCAGGAACCGTTTCAAAGAAAGTGAAGAAGCTAGCAGTTAAGCTGGCATCCTAAACAGACTCTCTAAACAAAATGGGTTATCCGATATAGTAAATCTCCAAGCCATGGTCAACACTACTGTCCGAACTTTTGTACACTAAACATAGTGTGTGTACATTTAGTAACAGTCTTAAATGATCTGTTAAACATGGAATGTTCTAATGAAGGTGAAATACCAGTGTCACGATTTCATGGTTTCAATAGCATGTATTGTCAGGCTGTTAACCAAAAAGAAAAACAACTTTGTTAGACTGAGTGGTATATTGCTGTAGAGGACAGTTTTGAGGGTAGCCCTCAGTATTTGCTGATTTACTTTATGATTTCATCTTAGTTCATCAACAAGCATAATTTGATGTTTGAAGTGAACGTAATTTACAGTGAAATCTAGGTCACATTGTATGAGTCTTCCAAAGCTTAAACTAAATTGATAAGTATTATACTAAGTTTGTCTGCACCATGCTGTTTCCAGTTCAGAAGTTTATGTTATAATGCTTATTCTTCATTATATGTTGACAATTGATAAGTTACAATAAAAGAGAAGAAACAAGATGGTCTACATATTATCATGATCCCCCCCCCCCCCCAAAAAAAAGCGTCAAATACAGCTCCTACACTGAGGTACTGTACATCTCAATATGGTTTTCTTATTTTTCCATTTAAAAAATAACAGCATCATGTCGCCTAGTTATTCTAGTTACGTTCTGCACCATAGTTTTTGAGTATTCTTGTAGTTGTGCAGGTGGGGTACTCTTCATGCCTATAAATTCTGGATCTTGGTATGTTGATGTAAAAAAATCACAAGAAGATATTCTCCACTGTTTATACAGGCATGTAAACACTTATCCTAAATAGAGTGCAACTTGTCTAGCTTGGTTTTTTGATGCACAATGTGAATAAAGTTTTATGAAATTGAAATCAACATGTTCTTCCAGTTACTGTACATAATCATTTTCCTGAACTGTATACTGTTATTTGTTCTATGAAGTCTCAACATGGAGCAGCTAGAATTTGATTTTTTTCACCTGCTCTAATCCACGCCTCAAAGCACAAAGTCTTCCTTGCCGATGTTATAAATATATTGTGCCACAATGACTCATTTTGTCTTTCCCTCTCAGTACAAGGAGGATGAACATAGACCTGGCTCCAAATCTGTAACAATTCTTTATAAAAAGTTGAAGGACATTTCATCTTGGAGAAATTTCTCTTAGCCAAGAAAAAGTTATAAAGTGGGGTAGTAACTCCCAAATTCTGTCGGAAAAAGAAAGTCCACGAGGACCCATTTTAAGCGGGAGGTTTTATACATATTTTCAACATCCAGTAATTTCAGACCACCTTGACTGATAGGTGCACACAAAGTATTATAAGCTACGCGATTGACTGTGCTGCACCATATAAACTCATTAATGATTTTCCTCACCTCGCTAAAAACTCCTTACAGGCAAAGTTGGAATCACAAGGGAGTTGATTATAGTTATTTTCCCTTTCAAGGAGATCCTCCTATTGAGCCAATCTCTACACAAATAGCGACATTTTTAAAGTTTATTTTTGAAGTTGAATTGATAGTTGAAATGTTCTGAGGGCTTTGATGTGAGGTAGACACCCAACACAATCACCTTATCGCAAATTTGTAGATCCAGGGGGGGGGGGGGGGAGGGAGTGTACATCCAAGTCTCCCAGAGGCATCAGACAAGACTTTTCCGGATTTAACTTTAGCCCGGAATAACGTTGGAACCTTTCCAAAATGTCCAACAAGAGGTTTAACCCTTTAACCACCGTACGCCTAAAACGAATCAGGAAATGTTCCGCCACATCCCCTGCCACGTTCCTATGTATTACCGCTGCAGGCTTCTACCAGATGTAGCCTTGAAACGCTGGCCCAAATTGTCCATGGGCCTGACTTGATCTGTGCATTACTTTTGTTTTTCTCCGATTTCGACTGCAATTCAACATCTCCATGGCATTATATAGACTCAAAACACACAAATACATTGTTTTAAAACTGTTTTGTTACATGTTGAAATTTTCTTAACCCTTTTGTGCTTAAATCAACTGAAAAATGGATTTGAAAAAAATCTGAGTTTATGATGGCTCAAGGCATCATGCGGCGGTTCACACGGGAATGCCTGTAGGCATCATGCAGCGGTAGACATGGGAATGCCTGGAGGCATCATGCGCCGGTGAAAGGGTTAGGGATTGTAAATCTTTTAGGAAAACACTAATATCATCCGCAAAGAGGGATAATTTGTCTGGCTTTTTAAAACTTTTTATTTGTTTCATTTCTCAGGGCTTTTCCTCTGGTCCAGTCATGGGCCGAGCCTGATTTACGTGCAATGCATAACATTTGGTTTTAATCAGGTATCACTTCCAGTTCCAATACAGTTATCCAGGGCTGCCTACTTTCTTTAACTGTAAATTTCCTGGTTTTACAGTATACATCGAGATATTATGTAAAATAATTTCCCATTTGACTGTAGTGTCATCTGTTTGATAGAAGGAGTCCCAGTTACAGGTATTTAGGTGGTTGGACAAGGTTACTCGAGAGTATCTGACATATGACCGTCCCTCAATAACCTTTTTCTCCCTACTAGGTGTACTCTTTTTCTTTATTAAGAAAATACATTGATGGTCGCTGTATGCTTCCTCCAATACACCAGATTTTTCTACATCATGGTCAGAAGTAAATACCAGATCTATCGCTGTACTATTGTTGCTAAACCTTGTAGGGTTGGCTATCAGTTGTTGGAAGCCAGCTTGTTTCATATCCAGGATAAAATCTACTGTCTGCTGGGTCTTCTCTAGTATGTTAATGTTGAAGTCACCCATTATTACTATGTCATAATGTCTTGCTCTATTAATCTCTTCAATAAGTATTTGAAGTTTTTCCTAAACTATGTGATACTACCTTTATTGGATCTGTAAATATTGATAAAAATAATTTCATGTTGTCATCCTATAAGTACCACCTGGGCTTCTATATCCCAGGTGATACTGTTCAGGTGTATAAAACAATTGCTATCGTATTTAAGGTTATTTTTATGCATATTCCTGTCCCCCGTCCTATTTTAGGCTTATTGTCAGTCTCACTTTCTGTATGAGGAATTGCATGGGCTCCATGTTGTCTGCCCAGTGCTTCCTTGGCCGCATGGTCTGCAGCTTCATTGCCCTCAATTCCGATATGGCTAGGTAGCCAGCAGAAGACCACCTCCTTGCCGTGTTCTTTCTTAAAGTTTGTGTACGATTTTCTGTCTTTTATGATGGGATTTCCTGGATCGTGCTGGCCCATGGCCTGGAGACAGAACTTTGTATCAGAGAAGATTATGGACTTTTCATGTTTTCACAACTTTATCCATGTCAAGGAATGCAGTATTGCACTAGCCTTAGCCTTGAAAATACTGATTCTCCCATGAAGGGGCATTCTCAGGTTTCCATAGGGTGTGTGAATGGCAAAACCAGTACGCTTTCCATCCTTTGAGCCATCTGTTTAGATGGGTATATGATCCTTGAATCTTTTTTGAAAGGTCTCGTAGTGGTCTACAAATATCCTGTCAGAAGGGTCAGCTTTGGTATTTTTAGCAAGGTCCATTATGACCCTGGGTGATTCGACATCCCATGGAGGGGTGTCAGGTGGTTCTTCCACCTATATTCTGCGCATTGGTATGCTAGCTTCCCAGTAGAGAGCCCTAACACTGACTGGGAAGGCTTTTATCTGCTCGTGAATACAGGCGATCTACTGCCATTTGGTCCGCGGCTGTTTAAACAGCAAGTCTCCATATCTTGAGACCATTCCTCCATCCGCCACCTGTGGATACGCTGGGTGTGGGTGGCATACCCGATCAAGTTCAATAACTCGAGTCCCAGCTCTGAATAAGTCTTTGAAGAGAAAACACTACCAACTCTGAAACCTATGCCTATTTGATAGTGCTGCCTCACTGAAGGCTGTGCTGCAGACCATGGACACAATACTCCGCCGTCACATTAAATTCTTCACAAAGATGGATGCCCTGTTTGGGAGATATCGGTATCTGCTACCCCCTATGGGCTTATCAAGTGCACATGAAGTGTTGCACAAGACCATGGTTCAACATCTCATGTTATTTGTCATCAGCACACAATTCTCATATTCATGGATGATTGTTTAGGGTTTGTCACAAGAAGAACATGACAACAGATTGCACTGGGTACTTTCCCAACTGAGTCAAATTGGAATATGACTCAACCTGAGCAAATGCTCCTTTCATGAAATTTTTTTTTACCAATCTAGGAGATCTAATATCAGAAAGAGGAGTGCAACCTGACCCAAACCACGTCCAAGGCATCATTGACATGCCAACACCAAAGGTTTGTTTGTTTGTTTTGATTTAACGTCCAGTCAACCATTATAGGTCCTTCCCAGACTTTCTCAAGGTTCTTTTACACCACAAGGGTGGTTGATCGAATCTATGTGATGAATTCAGGTAGAAATCTCACCCTACACATTCACCAAGGTGAGAATTCTTTTACTTCCCACACCACATAGACATGGTATGAGAAGGATTGGCCTTTGATATAGCAGTAAATCTACCACTGCTGGGGGTGAAGGAGAAAAGTGGCTGCAGTGGGACTCAAATCAAGAATGTCCAGTGCTCTTTACCACTGAGCTAATTCCCCACCCTGATCGCTTTTGTTATGCTTGTGCAAGCATATCCGGTCTGCACCTTGAGGAGGCGAAACGACCAAGAGGATGATTGCTGTCCACCCGAGCAGACCAAACAATGTACAACCCTTTTTGTAAAGATATCCTCATTGAGATCACTGCTGGTAAAGGAAAACGACTGGCAATGGAATGCTAAACATGAAGCACAGTGGAAAAACATCATGAACATCTTGTCTACACAATCTGTACTACAGCACTTTGACAGTCAGAAACAGCTGGAAATAGCAAGCAATTCTGCAAAGAGTGGTCTTGGAGCTGTATTGATACAGAGGGTGGACAATGAATGGATGCCAGTGGCATATGTATCCTGTTCTATGACAAATATGACAAAAACCTGGTGCAACTATGCTCAGGTTGAGAAGGAACTGTTAGGGATCATATATGCTTGTGAGAAGTTCCACAATTACATTTATGGTAAGAGCTTTGGTGAAGAGAGTGATCATAAGACTTTGATATCTTAGAAGCCCCTCAACCAAGACTACAGCGCCTTCTCCTAAGAATTCAATGGTATGACATTACCTTAGAGTATGAACCTGGGAAAGAGCTTGTGATAGCCAATACATTGTCTAGAGCTTTCAAAGCAAGCCAGGGACATAGCAAAACTGTTGTGCTGTCCAGGATTACGTCTGCAGCTTCAAGGCTAATGCAGCCATTACTCAAGAGAAGTGGATGAAGTTTGCTGAGAAGACAGGGAAATCCTCTGTCCTTCAGCCTCTGATGCTACAGCGCATACATAAGGGTCACTTGGGGATTGAGAAGTCCAAACATAGAGCAAGACAAGCTATGTGTCAACATATGTTGGAAAAGTCCAATACTATGAACAACAACAAGAATAATTGTAACCACATAATCGACCTGACCATCCAAGGGTCAAGAGAGGCTGTGACATTTTCTACATCAGGAAACAGCCATACATTGTTGCTTTAAGCTACTTTTCACATAAATAGCACTGTTCTCAAATGAAGGAAGGGCACAGGTAACCCAGAAACCTAAATCCATTTTTGCTAGACATGGGATATCTTCAGAAGTAGTATCAGATGGTGGGCCACAATTCAGCAGCAAAGAGTTTCAGGGCTTTGCTAATAGTTGTGGATTCATGCATGTGACATCTAGTCCATACTACCCCAGGTCTAATGGATTGGCAGAGAATGCAGTGAAAGCTGTGAGGAGACAGCTCACCAAGGCTGAAATGTCAAAAGAAGATCCATATTTGGCACTATTAGTCCACCATGATGCACCTCTAGACTGTGGTAAATCACCAGCCCAGCTACTCATTGGAAAAAGACTGCAGACAAGACTACCATCAAAATGCTTCAGAGAAGATAGCTTTACCAGGCCCAAACCATCAACAAAGGGAGGTATACATCTCAAGCCCCTCAACAAAGGAAAAGTGTTATGAGTATATGTATACAGTCAGTGGCCAAAGGAAAGAGTTGTTGTGAGCCAGGTGGGTCCACAATCCTAATAGGTACAGAGTGGAGATGGGGCTGTTTATCTAAGGAATCGCCAACACCTTCTAGCAACAAGAGAAGCATGCACCCACAAAATAAACAACCTACATCAACAGCTGACAAAGAAGTTGCAACACCAATGGTACATGTTATCCATGAGCAACACCCAAAAGCAATGGTGGCTACTGTACCTGAAGAATGACCACAGGTTACAGCAAAAGTGAGTCCAGCTGCTGACCCTGGTGTTCTAGTTACATCAGAAAGATGCTATCCAGCAAGAGAAAGTCTCCAAGGAAACTCGACATATATTGTAGAGAACACTGGAAAACAAAGGGCAGAATAATCCCTACCAGTTTTGATGGAGGGGGCAGTCTACCCCTTGCATTTAGTTTAAGTTATATGTCACAAAGTAGTATTACTTAAGTGATACTTATGTGGTTCATACACCATAATATATAAGACACTTCCCATAAGACATTATATGCAGAGACTGGTTCCTGTAACATTAACAATTTGAGATATTCAAAAGATCATCAAACAATTTTTTTTTCAAAAAGAAATTGGAAAAAAAGGGAAGATGTACTGATAGGTGCTGCCACCTACCAGAATGCTCGTATGTTAGTCTACCCTACCACCTGGTGGAAAACAATATATCTAAGCTTTCACCCCAAGATACTGGTATGGTTATGATTACTACACTGACATAATGTAGTAAACTTTGAGATTCTTTGCAAACCAGTTTGGTTCGCACAATGACCATTATAAAGGAAGTGGCATAAAATAAGAAACAGTTCAATCCAACAACTTACATTACAATCTTTATTCTGGCATTATATCAGCAGCAGCAGCTCTTACCATTTTTGTTTTGATATGATATTATTTGTTGGTTTTTGTTTGGGTAGTTTAATGTCCAATTTGTTAAATTAGACTTTCTTTGGTTTAATTTGCATATCCTGTTGGTATAAAAAGGTATGCTGCCTGGTTGATCCAGGCATCTTACATTTATCAATTATATCTTGTCGAAAATCATACATTCCCTGAGGAAGTCAATAATTTCCTTCTTGCCAGTGTTGTGGAAAACACTGTCACATTCTTTAGGAATTTCTTCCTGCTCTCTTTGGTGGCCTGACAATGTAGCATGAGATGTTTAACACTCAGCGGAGTGTTGCATGTCTGGCACATAGGTGCTACTTCACCTGTTAGGAGGTGCCCATGTGTCAGTTTGGTGTGACCAGTCCGCAGATGGGTCAGTTTCACCTGTTCAGTTCGTGTCAGGTTGTCTTTCCTAAAGTTTTGGCTAGTAGCCACTACAATTTCTCATAGTTTGTGCAGTTCCAGAGTTTCTGCCAAGTTTTATGAATGTGTTCCTTGGCCATTGGTTTCAGGTCTGTATGTGGAATCGTGTGCGCTGCAACTTTTCTCCTTTGTCCATTTTTGGCTGCTTGATCTGCAGCTTCATTTCCTTTGATTCCGATATGACTCGGCAGCCAACACATGGCCACCTCTTTGCCATGTTCTCTCTTTAGTTCTGTGTATGACAATTTGATGTCTCTGATGACAGCATTCTTTGGATCATGCTGTCCAATGGTTTTAGTCTAAGAAGACTATCAATTTTTTGTGTCGTGACATTTTCATCCAATTCAAGGAATGCAATATAGTATACACCAGTACATGGTCTCTGAAACGTTTCCTCATGGTCTCGTAGTCCTTGAGAAAGAGAGTTTCAGGGGTGTCACCTTTCTTGTTTTTTGCCAGGTCAAAGAGGATTGAGGGTGTTTCCTGATCCCATGGGGGGTTTCAGGTGGCCTCTCACCTCTAATTCTCTTCATTGGGATACCTGCTTCTCGGTACTGAGCTTGTGCTCTGACCGGGAATGGTCTTATGGCATTTGGGTTGTCTTTATACAATTGGTGATTTTCTTTGAAAATCAAGTTGTAGGCTGGGTAACTCTCATAGAGTATTGTAGAGACAGTCCCTCCCATCGCAGATGAATTGGGGGGATTCCTGCTTCTACATACAGGCTTTGGGCAGGTGTTGTTCTAAATGCTCCTAGACACAGTCGTAGACCTTGATTCTGGACAGGTTCTGTGTATGACAGTTTGATGACGCTGATGACAGCATTCTTTGGATCATGCTGTCCAATGGCTTATAGATAAGATTAAGAGTCTGACATTTTCATCCAAGTCAAGGCCTGCAATATAGCATTGGCCTCAGTAGTGAAAATGCTGCTCTTGCCATAGAGGGCTTTCTTCAGGTCACCCTGTGGTGTGTGGACTCAATAACCGTTGCGGTTACCCTCTTTTGAGCCATCAATATACACTGGTACATGGTCTTTGAAATATTTTCTCATGGTCTCGTAGTCCTTGAGAAAGACAGTTTCAGGGGTGGCATCTTTCTTGTTGTTTGCTAGGTCAAAGAGGATTAAGGGTGTTTCCTGATCCCATGGGGGGTTTCAGGTGGCCTCTCAGCTCTTATTTTCCTCATTGGGATGCTAGTGCTCTGACCGGAAATGGTGATTTGGCATTTGGGTTGTCTTTAAACATTTGGAGATTTTCTTTGAAAATCAAGTTGTAGGCTGGGTTTCTTGGGTTGGCCCTAACTCTCATAGAGTATTGTAGAGACAGTCCCTCCTGTCGCAGATGAATTGGGGAGATTCCTGCTTCTACATAAAGGCTTGGGGCAGGTGTTGTTCTAAATGCTCCTAGGCAGTCGTAGACCTTGGTTCTGGACAGGTTTTAACCTGTCCAGGTAAGATTTTGCTGCTGACTCATACAAAACTGATCCATAGTCCAGTCGTGATTGGATGTACATCTTGGACAGAGTCAGCAGCGATTCACAGTTAGTTCCCCAGTCAGGGTGACTGAGGACCTTCAGAAGGTTCATGGCTTTCTGACCCTTTCTCCTGAGGTACTCGACATGTGGTTTGAAAGATAGTATTCTGTCAAACAGTTTGATGAGAGCACAGCACCTGCCGCAAGTTTTGTTGGGACTCATGTCGACAGCAGGCCGCCAATATGGCAATGAGAGAGCCCGGGTGGATCCTAGGATGAGCAAGCCAGTGAGCGGTAACCAAAAATTCCAACAGTTTGGGTAACAACAAGGCTTATCTTTAATTACCTTCATAGTTCAGTTTTACACAGGATTCAGTGGATATTTTATGAGCTTTCACTGTTCCCATACAAATCTCAATGTGGCGGCACACTGCTCCATTGGATTACCAGGTTTGGCGCAGCCTGAGTGGCATAGTGTATCGAAAAGTGCTTGACCCATCAACTGAGCAGGGAACTCGATTACCACATTAATGCGGCCACTGTAACTGCCATGGCCATTAATGGGACATCGGCTGCGGATCTGATGGCACGCCCACCTGCCGGCGCTGAGATAAGCCCAGTGGACTGCTATACACCGACCACACACCAGCAGGCTAGCTGGAATTAAGGAACATGGTGGAAGAGCAGCACATTGAGAGACCATTTTGGCCAGGTGCCTGCCAGATTCATCGCCTGAGAGCTTAGCTTTGCATCTTAAGATGCGTCTAGTTGGTGGAAAACTAGCTTATAACGCCAGTACAAAAGATGTCAGTACCAAAGATGCCAACGCCTAAGCCATCCAATCCACCAACATCAAAAGCATCTCCAATGAAAACCTGGAGAAGCAGAGTCTCAAAGCCTGCTGAAAAACTGAACCTGTGAGCTAGTTCCTTCTCAGTGTCTATTACTCACATGCTATCTAATACAGCACACAGAGGTTCCTAGATCTATGCGGCAGAACAATCCCCAACACTGCAAGTCCTATACCCAGCCAGGAATTCTGAGATATCTTCACCAGGATCTGGAAACTCAAAGGACAAACCAAAGTAGCAGGAGACTACGTTAACTTTGTAACAGCAAAGGCAAACCCAATGTTGTAGAACTTAAAGATATCATCTCTCAGTTAGACATCAACAAAACACTGAAGACCGTGAGAGCAGCGCTAGCAGAAGACAAATGGCCTAGGACAAACACAGACCCTGATTTGAAAGCTAATCACAACATCAAAGACGAGCTGACTGTTACCCAAAATGGTATCATATTAAGGTCTTGTAGGATATGCATTCTGAAAAATCTTCAAAAGAAGGTAGTGAACCTGGCTCAACACAGTCATCATGGGACGACCAGGACAAAACAAGTTAAGAACTGTCCCATGCCAAGCTGTGACACTGCAAAGTCAACATGAACCAATACAAGCCACCCTAATAAGTCATCCATGGCATCAAGTCAGTAGTGATTTTGCTGATGTTGGCAATGGTGACTATATAATGATAATCATTGATGACTTTATGTGTTACCCAGAAGTTGTACTACTCAAAACACTATCGGCAAGTGAGGTTATTCAAGAAATGGACACAATACTTAGTAGATTTGGTAATCCCAATATCTTAAAAAGTGATAATGGACCACCCTTCAACAATGGTGAATTCCATGAGTACCCCAAGGGAAATGGTATTAAGCACCAATGTGTAACACCTTTATGGCCCGAGGCTAACGGTGAAGTAGAGCGCTTCATTCGCACTATCAAAAAGGCCATCAGCACTGCAAAAGTAGATGAAAAATATTGGCAAAAGGGAATGAACACCTTCCTGAAGCACTACCGAGCAACACCACATGCATCAACTAAAACCTCACCAGCAAGAGGTATGTCTGGCAGAAACAATCAAGACCTGTTGCCAGAATGGAACTATGATGTAGCAACGGAATTTGGAAAAGAAATGAGGTACAATAATGAATATGTGAAGAAGAAAATGAAATTGTATGCAGACAAAAGACGCCACACAATGGAGACAGATGTCAAAGTGGGAGACAAAGTGTTAGTGGTGAAACCAAAAGGATTTAAGTAAATGAATGATCCTATACCATGCACTGTCACAACAAAAAAATGGATCATAAATCACTGCTGAGCGAGAGGGACATCATATAACAAGAAACTCATCATTCTTTAAGAAGATCCCTGAGGACTGTGTTCCAAGTACCAACAAGTGTGACTCTGACTACCTTGAGTATGATGATCTACTGCTGAACCAAGCACCTGCCCCCTAACAGGAACAGGGAGCAGTGCAGGTTGTTCCACCAGTAGCGGATCCGCCCATGCCCATACCACAAAACAATCCCCCAGGTCCAAATGCACAGAGATTAGTCTGAAACAGAAGACCACCCAGACACTTGAAGGATTGTGTTGTTAAAAGCAAATATGTCCCACTTAGAGATCTGAGTAGTGCACAAGAAAATTTAACAATAAGGTCACTTAACTAAAAAGTTTCATTAGATAAGATAAGATACTACTTATCTTATATCATATATCTCAAGCAGTGAACAAAAGACTGAGAACTTTCAAAGACTATGATACAAAGACCCAATGACTAATCAGAAAAGACTGATAGATATCTATGATAGATATATTTCATATCACTCAGTAAAGCTCTCAGTATAAAATCAGTAGAACTAAGAGATATTTCAAGGTGCTATTATTTAATAACACTAGTATAACACTTCCAACCACACTGTCTTGAATAATACTAGAGATAACTGTAATATCAAAGTTGGGAGGAATGTAATGTTCTAAACCAAGGTGCAAAAGTACCGCCACTCCCTCGAGTGGAAAATACTGGAACTACGGACCACATGTAAGATCTGCCGATCATGTAGTATGGATATAGTATAATAAATCCATCTTCAAGTCATCTAGTACTCAAATCACTTCACTTCTGTCAACCACCTCCTCATTCACAGTCACATGGCCAGTGTCAATCCTACTGTCAAGTACCTCAAATAAGCAGTAAGTTTGAAGCTACCCAAGTACTCTAAGGAAATGAACTGTACTTTTAACCCTGAAATATAGGTCTGCTATATCATGATGTATATTTAGCCGTGAGAGCACCTTTACTTTACAGTTCTACCTGAGAAATAGTTACTGTAACTGCTGTCAGTAAAGCCTATCTGTGGACAAACTGCTGTCACTGAAGGCTACATGCTGTTATTGTAGACTAATTGCTGTCACTATAGTCTACTACTGTTCCAGTATCTGCCCTGCTGTTGCTGTAGGTTACCTGCTGTTGTTCCTATACTTGGTCCTATTTTTGGCTTAAGACGCCGGTGGTGGTGCTAGTGGTGGTGCCGGTGCTGGTGCTGGTGGAGATGCTGGCAGAGGTAGTGCAGCTAACCTACCTTTGCCATTTAACATGCAAGATCTAATGCGTGGTGAGCTATGTGTAGACTCACCTCGCACATGTGAGCGATGGCTCGACTGGAAGGAAGCATACAAGAGATGTCTTCTGCTAACCAGTGCCAATCAGCATCCTAAACTCTAACAAGCAGCTGAAGGGACGACAAAAGGCTGTCCACAAACTCTGTAAAAAGTATGATGAGCATTTTCTTAGTGGACCGTGCAATTTTATTGAAAGACTAAAATCCTCGAGACAGGTTCAACAACCTCATGAAACTTTTGAACAGTATTTTTCTGATTTAAGGTTCTTAGCTAGTACCTGTACCTTCTGTAATAATGAGTGTAGTGACAACTGCATCAAGGACAATATTCTGGATAGTGACAAGAGTGAAGTAGGCAACGAGAAGTCTTCAAACTTGATCTAAAAACTACTCTGAATATCTGTAGGGCTATGGAACTTAATGATGAGAAAAAAAGAGTTGTCATGAATAAAACTGAAGGTGAAATGGGCAAGGTCTTACATTCCAGAGGTAAGAAGTCTAATGCTCAGGCCAAACAGTGCAAATTCTGTTCAAAGACCCATCTCATGGTAAAGTCTAAATGTCCAGCCTGGGGCAAAGCCTGTTATGCCTGTAATAAACCCAATCATTTCCAGATTCTGATGTGTGTGAAGGTAAATTTGAAGGAAAGTCTGACAAGAAGCCTGAGCATAAATCAACAGGTTTCAAAGGTTCACACTGCAAGTGATGACTCAAGTGATGAGTCAACTGAAGGTTTGGTATGTGTCTTGAGTGATGCTTCTGCTGTCTCAGATCCGAAAGCCCGACCACTGTACTGTAAAATGAAAATTGATGGTTCTGAAGTTGTACATCAAATTGACCCTGGTGCAACTGTATGATTTCTATCTGTAAAGCATATCGGTGTTAGGTCAATTAGGAATAAACAAGTAACTCTCAAAATGTGGAATGGTGCCAGTGAGACAGCACTTGGTAAGATCAAAATCAAGCCACAAATGTAAAAACTAATAAAAAGTGGAACGTTGACATCATAGTAGTAGTACACCCCTCCTGAGTCAAAAAGCTGCTGAATCTATGGGTCTTGTTCCGTTTAATTATGATGCTTTTGATGTGCTATTAAAACTGATGTGTTCATACTTGACCGTGAGTTTCCATTTGTGTTTGATGACAAACTAGGTTCTCTACCTGGAGATTCGGCACACCTCACCCTAGAAGATAACCCTGAACCTGTTGTCCGATGCCCTCATACTCTCCCTGAAGCTATGAGAGACTCTTTCCTGAATGAACTGAACTGACATGTTGCTGAAAATATGATGTGTAATGTAGGCTGTCTGACCAAATGGGTCAATAAAATATCTGTTGTAAAAAAGAAATCTGGCGCTATTAGGATCTGTTTAGACCCTAGACCCCTAAACCTTGTCCTAAAAAGAGAGCAATTTATGCTTCCAACCCTAGATGATGTCCTGCCCTTTGGCCTGAAAGTAAGTCCTGAGATTTTCCAGAAGTATATGACAAAGTTTACCATGATCAAAACCTGTGTAACTTCCTGTCTTGGTGCGAAGAGCATGGCATCAAGCTGAATGCTGACAAATGCCAGTTTAACGTACCGGAAATAAAATTCCTTAGTCATATGGTATCTGCTTATGGCATGAAGGCAGACCCTGACAGAATTGAAGCCATCGTCAACTCCTATCTAGAAGGTAAGAAGATGCTACTGGCTGACACGATGAGCCGTGCGCTCATCAATAGCAATCAGCCAAGTGAAAAAGAGTTTGAATCAGTAAATACAGTGAGCTATCTGCCTATGTGAGCAGAAAGAATTGCAAACATCCATACAAAGACTCAAGAAGATTCGGTCTTATCCATACTGAGAACTACCATTCATCACGAACAAGTTCCCCTCTCAATCTGTGAGTTCTACCATCTTCAAAATGAACTCGCTCTCATGGATGGCCTAATCTTCAGAGGAGAAAGACTTGTCATGCCGAAAGAGATGAGGAAAGATATCCTTAGTGAGCTGCACACCGGACACACTGGCATAAAAGAATCTCTCCGTAAAGCTCGAGAGATTGTATACTGGCCCAGAATGAACAATGATGTCCGTGAACACACCCAGAAATTTGAAACATGTGGTGAGTATGAACAATCTCTGACAAAAGAGCCACTCATGAGTCATGAACTACCATCTCGTCCATGGCAAAAAGTCGGTGCTGACCTATTCACCATATACAACAAAGACTATCTTTTAACAGTTGACTATTACTCCAATTTTTAGGAGTTTGACAGGTTATACGACACCCTGTCAAAGGCAGTGATTCAGAAGCTGAAGGCGCAGTTTGTGCGATATGGAAGTCCTGAACAGTTGGTCACCAAAGGACTACAATTCACATCAACGAGTTTCCAGCACTTCACGGTCAAGTATGACATTCAACATACCACTAGTTCCTACTCACTACAGAACTATTTTCTGTTGCCCCAGAATACAGGGAAGATAAACTATGTGAGAAGTCAGTAAAGCGCAAACCCCAGGAGAGGTTATACGTATACTAAGAGCAAGGCAGGATTTTACCCTTAAATTACTACTTTTACCACATTTTTTCTATTATTTGAAATCACTTTTGACACTTCGTCCTTGCCTATCTTACAGTGTCATTTCACATTAAATTTTGATTACGAAAACTTACCTTACTTAGTTTGTTTTCTTTTTTGCAGCCCCATGCTGCCCGGGACAACTTGAGGCTGGTCTTCATCTCCCGAATAGTTAAGATAGTGCAAGAATAGTTCTCAATTATATGGAGTGAGACTATTCTTTGCTACGAAGTCTGACTTACAAGTTAAGGCGGACCTAGATAAGAAGAAAAAGGAGAAATCCAAGGAGAAATCCAAGGACTACTCATCACCAATACCCTCAACCTCTAAGGAAACCAACATGGCACCCATGGAGCTGGTGAACAAATGGTCCAAACGGCACCCTATCTCGGACTCAGACTCCACCAATGAAGAACAGACCTAGGAAAAAATGAAGGACAAAAAAGTATAATTTCCACGCCCTCGGGCTGTGAAAGCTCTTCACAGTTTTCACACTTGGAGAGCTAATTCTCAGGCGAGCTTAACCCCGGCCAAGACATGTAAACAACAGCCACCATTATCAAACACTCAGGCAGTCTTACAGGAGGGGTTAGGCCTCCACTTGATTCAATCTCTCCTTTCCCACACTGTCATTTAATCGAACTTGAATTGTACCTCAGAATGTCCCTATTCCAGATGGTGAACCAAATGATGCTGCGGTAAATAATGAAGCAGTGGGGGAGCGTAGGTATCCAGCTTGAGCAACCCTCAAGGATACAGTTCATTTTTTAGATTATTGTTACTGTATGTCAAATGTCCCCCGTACATATGATGAAGCGATAGAGTTGCGTGATGCCCCAAAATGGCAAGAGGCCATGAATGCAGAGTTTGATTCACTGAGGGATAATGATACTTTCAAGTTAACAAAACTACCCAAGGGTCATAAAGCTGTCGGTGGTCGATGGGTCTATGCTGTAAAATCTGGACCTGATGACAGCGAACAATACAAAGCTCGCTATGTTGCGAAAGGTTAGTCAAGTACAAGATATTGATTACTGTGAGACATTTTCACCCACTACACAAATGTCATCCATTCATATGATTATGGAAGTCAGTGTTCAAGAAAACCTTGTTGTTCATCAAATAGATGTTAGACCACATATTTGAATGCTCCGATTGATTGTGAGTTGTATATTGAACAACCAAAAGGATACAAAGTGTATGATGAAAATGGTAAAGAGTTAGTGTGTAAACTCAAGAAGTCCCTCAAACAGAGTGGTCGTAACTGGAATAACATGATTGACAGTTATCTAGAGTGAAGGTTTTGACCAATCTCAAGTTGACCCATGTATGTATCATAGAGTCACAAATGAAGGTACAGTCATCATCCTTATATGGGTAGATGATCTGATCATTGCTACAAGTAATGATGGTTGATGGTACAGGTAAAAGAATCCTTGGCAAACTGTTTCAAGATGAAAGATCTTGGAGTCCTCTCCTGGTTTCTAGGTATAGAGTTCAAATGCCAAGATTGTAGTATTAAAATGAACCAGACCAAATATCTGGGAAATGTGTTAAAGAGATTTAACATGTCAGAGTGTAAACCCATGACAATTCCATGTGACATAGGCTCAAACAGACAGGCAAATGAAGCTGAGTTAGCAGATCCAACTCTCTATAAAGAAATTGTTGGTAGTCTCATTTATTGTATGACAGTCACAAGGCCAGATCTATGTTATGCAGTAATATATTTGTCACAGTTTATGTCCAAGCCCACCCAAGCTAAAAGAGTACTGAGGTACTTAAAAGGTACTGATGATTTTCACAAAATCTGATGAACCATTCAAGCTGTATGGTTATTGTGATGCAGACTGGGCATTTGAAGAAGATATCACAATTTATGCTTTCCGACTAACCCCCAGTGGTCCACTAATCTCTTACAAGAGTAAGAAACAACAAAGGATAGCCTTATCTACATTTAAGGCAGAGTACATGGCTATATCAGCCACAACTCAGGAGGAGATAAAGTTTCTGAGTCAATTGTTGTATGACATGGCAGGTGCTGAGTCAGAGGGTGTTACTCTTCATGTAGATAACCAAGGAGCGATCGCACTCACCAAAAATCCTGTTCAACCTCAAAGGTCAAAACATATTGATATTCGCTATCATTATGTTTGTGAAGAGGTACAGAACGGTTTCATTGTTCTTGAGTATATTCCGACAAATGAGAACTTTGCTGATATGTTCACAATGCTTGTCTCAAGAGTTAAGATTGATACTTTTATGTGTAACTAGCAAGTATGTTTATCCATGATATTTAGCCAACTGCGGCTTAAGTGGGGGTGTTAGTACTAAGCTACTGTAGGCATTGTGTGTGGCAGGAGTCTTGGCCCACTGAGACCCCTGGTGTGTTGTAACTGAACTTTTGTTTGTTTGTTTGTTAGGGTAGTTTAATGTCCAATTTCTTCAATTAAGACTTACTTTGGGTTTGACCGAATCTATCAGTGAAAATTTTGAATATATGTAGAGGTTAGAAAAATCCCTGAAATCCTGGAATCCCCTGAAAACTGGCATCCCTGTACCAGACAGAAAAGCCTGTGACGCTTGAAGTAGATGAGTCGATGCGAGGTCTTGAAGCTGCACTAATATAGGAAGGCTGTCCTGTCGCATATGCGTCCAAAACTCTCACCAAAACTCAGAGCAATTACAGTAACATTCAGCGTGAGATGTTCACAGTGGTGTTTGATATGGAGAGATTTCACACATACCTATATGGGAGACACTAAAATATCAACTCGGACCACAAACCATTAGAGAGCATCTACACCAAGCCGCTAATCCAAGTACCCCCCCCCCCCCTCCGCCTACAACAATTAATGCTGGGACTCCAAGGGTAGGACTCCTGGATTAAGTACAAACCAGGAGACACTATGGCCCTACCTGACACACTATCACGATTGCCGAATCCGGATGAAAACACTGAGGTACTGCTTAACGTCAGCATGGACGACATCGAGCTTGACCTAATTGAGTTCAGCACAGGGAAGCAGGAAATAGTATGATGTGAAACACACAAATGCCCAACCCTGAATGCACTATCCGAAATGGTGTACCAAGGTTGTCCTGAGAAAACTAAGGCACTGCTGACTGACCAGTTTGTTTGTGTAGTTTTATGTCTCGGTAGGCAAGTTACATCCTTTTGAGACTTAGAGCCTACTGGACTTTTAGGGCCTCAATAGGCTAGAAGATGGTATCTTGTTTAATGGCAGACGTGTGATTATCCCGGAAGCCATGAGAAGGGAATCCTCGAACAGCTTCATGCCGGTCATCGAGGCATCAATAAAACCAGACTCCTAGCTTGAGACACAGTATACTGGATAAACATCAATGTTGACATTGCTATGTTTGTTATGCCAGGAGCTACAGGAGGACAACATCAAAGAGCCCCTCCTACAGACCGAGGTACCCTCAGGACCATGGAAGGTCATTGCAACAGAGATTTTTTAGACCAAGAGACAGTACTTCATCGTAATCTCTGACAACTTTTCAAAATTTCCTCTGGTTTGTGAGCTACCTCTCCCATTGACAACAAACAGGGTCATTACCATCCTTGATGAAATGTGTGGGATCTTTGGTAAACCCCAGATTGTAAGATCTGACAACGGCCCCCAGTACGCATCGGAAGAGTTAAAAAAATTGTGTCATGAGTGGAACAGAGAACATATCACATCTCCACATTACCCTCAGTCAAATGGATTTATCGAGCGACAGGTAAAGTGGGTAAAACCTGTGGTAAAAAAAAAGCATCAAAAACAATCCGTCGATCAATCAAGCTCTACTCAACCTACAAGCCACCCCAATTGGCAGTCACCTGCCTTCACCAGGAGAATTAATGATGGGCCACAGACTCCAGACACAGCTACCATCCCACACTAGTGAAGACCATGCAAGGGTTAAACAGCGTTTGATGGACTAGCAATGGGAAATAAAAGGGTACCACAATGAGTCTTCCAGAGAACTACCACCACTTTACCCTGGTCAGCAGATCTGAGTCATGGACAAATCAAACCGAACCAGAGTTATGTCTGAAACGAACGCAACTACGTGAGAGAGGCAGCACTAACACACAGAAGGACACCATAAAGACCAACGCACACTTGGCGACTTTTTTCCTTGCGATATGCTTGAGACTTTTTAGGAAAAATATCGCAAGGGGGTGCAATAAACACAGCAGGGGTCGGGAAAAGTCGCCGACAAATTCTGTTCGGGCGTCGGTCACCCCAGCAGGAGGTTACCCGAAAATCTCAAGGCCTATGCACACACACTTTGAGACTTTCCCTGAGACTTTCCTTGAGACTTTCCCTTTCCGAAAGTCTCAACAATGGATAACTGACTTATGGTAGCTACAAAATAGATGCGAGGTGGGCCATTTTGGCACTTATGGTTTTTTTAACCTTTATTTATACCTATATATTCTAACTCAATATCACGTATGATATTGAATTATACTAAAAAGAATTTTTTTATTCAAAAATATATTTTTCAGGGTTTTCCAGGTTTTTCCAGTCTCTCTGTGAGAATTCCAGGCTTTTTCCAGGCCTGGAAGACCCCAAAGCATAATTCCAGGACCCGAGACCCGGGCCAACGGCCCGCCCAGCGGGAGGTGGCAACCAAAAGTCAAAAGTCTCAAGCGAAAAAATATAACATGTTATATTCGAAAGTCTCAAGGAAAGTCTCAAGGAAAAGTCGGCGACAAACCCCAAATCAGCGGGGGGGAAAGGGGGTGAAAAGGGGGTGCATAATTGCCTCTGCGATATCGCAAGGAAACCATGGCACACATAGCGATATTGTACCGTAAAAAAGTCTCAAGGTGAGTTTTACGGCGACTTTTCCGCTAAAAACGGGAAAAGTCGCCTAGTGTGCGTTGGTCTTTACCGAAAAACCTGTTGTGATGACTGGCCAGCCCATTCCAACCACCCTCACTGCACCAGACTCTCCGGCAGTCAGCGCTCCAAAGCCAGCTACGCCAGTGAAACATACAGCAGCAAGAAGGTGAGGAAGATAGTCCAAAACCCAAGGGAGGTTGAGTCAGAGCCCATCAAAAAGTCTAGCTTTGGAAGGGTTATAAAACCAAACCCGAAGCATGATGTATAGACCAGTCAATACCTATGATTTCTGACCGAATGTCCATCACAATTGGAAGGAGGAAAGAAACTAACAAAAATAACTATGACACTGCATATCAAAAAGGGCAGAATAATCCCTATAGAAGTCCAGAGGAACAGTCTATCCGATGAAGGACTTGCTGTACTTTAAATATGCTTTTAAGGTGCTAATAGATCTCAATCTGCAAAGACATGAAAATATGACAAAAGAAAAGACTCTTATATGTAAATCCAGTCATTGAGCTAAAGATCAAAAATGTTGTATACATAAAAACTATACCAGTGTGATATTCAAACGTGTGTAGAGTTCTAGTCATGTTAAAAGCCAAAGACTCCTAAAGATGTGTGCTGCTGTAGTAGTCATACACTTAGTCATACCAAGTCTTCTAAGTTTAAGATTTACTATCATGTATAGGTTTACTAAGATTTAAGAAAAGTATATGCTAACTCTTACATATTACTAGTTGGGTATTCTAATCATGAGGCAAGATTAAAAGCAGAATACCTTGGACCACTAGACAGAGTGTTGAGCATTTATAATCAGTTATCATAAATAACTCCAGTAAAATGAGGGGATGTAGTGTTATCCGGCCATACATTTGTACCAATCTCTAGTACTAATATAATAAAGAATACTTCCTGTCTAGCACATGTGGCTTCAGTTCCTATTTTCATGTTGGGTCATATCAAACAAAAGACTCTAAGTCTTTTAGTGTGTGTGTATATATATATATAATATAATATATAAAAAAAAGAAAAGAGATGTTATGATCGTATCGATTCACAAACAGCACCACTACCATAGTTATACATAGTACAACGCTGTGTCCGCTATCACTCCCCACTTGGGAGGAGAAGGAATAGTTATGGTACAATCCAAACTGCTATGTTTCACGTAGGGTCAGACCTGTCTGACTAGAGAAGGAACAGAGTCGTACCACGTCTGGCTACACTACCATAGCGAACCAAACGTTATAAACGAATTTATGTTAAGCCAACTAATAGCCATGTGGTTTGTAGTCCTTGTCATACCAAAATGAATGTCATAAAGATACTAGATGCTTCCAAGCAGTATCACAAGATGGACCCCACAAGATGTAACAGTACTAACACTGACCCCTGATTCCACTGTCTGACGATGTTATGATTGTTTTGTCCCCGATATTCAACTGGCATGCAACTGCCGAAATGGATCATAGACTAGGTACCTTACTGACTATTGTGGTTTCCTCGCGGCCCCACGCATACACAAACAATTTATTTTCTTTTCTTTGTTTTAGAATTACCAACTGAACATAGTTGGATGATGGCCGAGTTGGCCGATATTATCCCTCTTTTCTTTATATTTCTGTATGGTACTTGTACTTGTCACTGCTATGTACTTTGTCCTATTGTCGCTAATGACTTAGATCGATCTATGGTTTACCTATGGTATTGCTGGTTTAAAGTAGATCTTCACTGGAATATAAATTCTGAATGTCTATATTAAAAGAATTGTCAAATGTTACTAAGCATAAGGGTTTCAAAATTAACCACGCGAACGTACGTAGCCTCCGCTCTAAATATGAATCGATAATCTTACATAATAAAGATTGTCTATGGGATGTATTAACCTTTTCGGAAACATGGCTGGTAGAGGACGACTCCCACCTTGATTACCAACTCAAATCATATAATCAGATTAGATGGGATAGAACCTGGAGGGATAATATTAACGATAAGAAGCCTAAAATAGGGGGGGGACTTTGTATGTACATAAGGGACGAATATAACTATGATCATACTAAATTTTCTCACTTAAACGCTAGCACCAAAGATATTGAGATTCACTTCGTTCAACTGTCCAAAGGACTCGCGAAAGAACTAATTATTGGAAATATATATAGGCCTAACAAGGGGAATATCAGAGAATTCGTATCTATAGTAGTAAACACTATTAAAATAATTGAAGACACAACCTCAGCGGAGATTATTTTACTGGGGGATTTTAATATTAATATAAGGGATAAAAGAAACCAAGATGTGTGTTTCCTTTTAGAAGAACTATGCCAATTAGGCCTAAGACAATGTATAAGTGACATTACTAGATTTTCGGAAAATGATTCGACCATAGACCTAATTTTCACTAATACAAAAAATATTCTAGATTCGGGTGTGCTAGTAGATACCTATAGTGACCACCAAATGATTTATTTGATAAAAAAATCCCAATTAGTCAAGAAAAATAAGAAAATTGTAAATGGTAGGTCATATATCAAATATGATTCCGCCGCATATGAGACCCATTTAAAAAATCATGACTGGGAGAATCTCTACCGGTTAAAAACAGCAGATGAGAAATGGCTTTATATTTTAGGGGTTATAAATGGTTTTCTAGATAAGGATTGCAAATTCAGGAAATTCACTGTCAAAATTGACGACGAACCTTGGTTAACGAGGGAGGTTATTGAAGTCATCAGCGATAAAAATGCATTATTGAAACGTGCAAAGAGAACAAAATCACCTATTGATTGGCAGAATGCGAGGGAGGCACGTAATAGAGCAAACTTTATGGTGAAGAAAGCGAGACAGACCTATACAATAGATCAGTTAGAGATTAACAGAAACGACCATAGGAAATTTTGGAGAATTATTGATAGGATTCTTCCAGGGACGGAACGGAAACAGGAAGAAATTAGACTAAAAGAAAATAATTTTGACTTTATATCAAGAGAGAACATTCCAAATTATATTAATAGTTTTTTTAATGAAATTGGGGAAAAATTAGCAGGGGACATGTTCCTTCCCTGGAAACCATATGAAGAACAACGAGACTCAGCACTTGATGGTGTTAGGGTCTCGACTGAGGATATTGTGAGCATTGCGAGAGAGCTAAAAATAAACAAACAATCGATGTTAGAGGGAATCAATGCCAGAGTTTTCAGAGATACCTTGATGTTTGTCCCAGCTATATTTGTCAATTTGTTCTCATGTGTTTTTGAAAATGCTGACATCCCTGTTGCCTGGAAGACCGCAGTGATTCGGCCGATCCCGAAGGGAGGGGACCCATTTTCGTGTGGTAACCTAAGACCTATATCATTACTACCCATTGTAAGTAAGGTTATGGAGAAAATAATACACTCGAGACTTATGAAATATCTGGACAATAATGAAATTTTAACCCCGAATCAATTTGGTTTTAGGCCTGGGCATTCTAGTGTTGAAGCAGTTGGAAAACTTACGGATGATATTTTAATTAACAGAAATTTAGGGAAAAATACGTTAGAGATTTATATTGATTTTATGAAAGCTTTTGACACGGTTAATCACGAAATTCTACTATTAAAACTTAGAAATTATGGTATTCAGGGAAAGCTTTTGGACTGGTTTAGAAATTATTTAGGTGGGAGAAGGCAGTGTGTGAGTACTAATGATATAATCTCCGACTATAGAAATATTAAGACAGGTGTCCCACAGGGCTCGATTTTGGGTCCCCTCCTTTTCCTAATTTATATTAATGATTTGTCAAAAGTTATAAACAATTCGAGGCTATTGCTATACGCTGATGATACTGTTCTGTATATGCACGGGAACTCCCAGCCGGATCTTTATATGTATTTACAAATGGATCTTGATATGTTACATACCTGGTGCCAGCAGAATAAGTTATCTATTAATATAAAAAAAACGAAATGTATGTACTTTAACTTTAATAGAGGAAATATCCGAAATGATCTGAATGTGTCAATTGATAATGTGCAATTAGCAAAGGTATTTTCGTATAAGTACCTTGGAGTCCATCTCGATACTAACTTAGATTATAGACATCATATTTCTCATATCAAGCGAACTGTAAGCTATAGAATTTATCAACTATCTAAAATGCGTTCATATCTTTCGAAAAATGCTGCTATTAATATTTATAAAACAGTTATCTTACCACATTTTGACTATGGCGATGTACTTTTTACTAAAAGCCCTGCAAAGTATCTTTCTACCCTACAGCTATTGCAAAACAGATGTTTAAAGATATGTTTGAGGACTCCGAGGTACACATCTATTAGAAATTTACACAAATGGGCAGGTATTCCATACTTGGTTGAAAGGAGGAGCTCTCACTTAATGAATTTTATGTATAAGAGATCCAGGGACCCAATGTTCTTAGACTATAGAAAAAGACAAACTAGACTGTTTAATGCCCCAGTTCTGACTGTTTTTAAGCCCAACTGTACTGCATACATGAATTCGTTACATTTTAGTGGTGGAAATCTATGGAATCAACAACCAGCATTGGTTAGGAACACAGAGACATATAAAGCTTTCAAGTCATTAACGAAAACGAAACTCTGGAACAGCCTTGAGCATTTGTAGATTACTACACCCTTTTTTTCTTGTTTGTTTTCATTTTTTTGCTTGTTTGTTCTCATTTTTCCCGGTATGTATATGCCTACTGGGATCCTGGCTCTCTCGCTTTGCTCGTTTAAGGATATTTCACCCAACGTATTATGATGGTTTTTGCTCAAATTTTGTCGTTACGCCTGTGGAAATGTTTGTGACTTTATTTATTTTCACTGTGCTATAACAAATCGGAATAGTGACCTATTGAGTACCTTATACGATATTAGTTTACTTTATCTTGCTTTACTCAGTTATATGTATACTAGATAATACCCATGTACGACAGAAGAATTGTATGGTAGGACTATGAAAGTCCCAACCTGAGCTATTGGACATCAGGGAAATGATACAAGAAGATACATAACTGGAATGGTGTAAGATAAACTATGATGTTTCAATAAAAAAAAAAAAATAAAAAAAAAAAAAAAAAAACACTAGTCAGACTGGTACGACCCAAATATGAGAACGTAGCTTGGTTTGTGTGGTTTGATTTAACATCCAGTCAACCATTAGAGGTCCTTACCAGACTTTCTCAAGGTTCTTTTACACCACGAAGATGGTGATCGAATCTATGTGATGAATTCAGGTAGAAATCTCACCCCTACACATTTACAGAGGTGAGAGTTCTTTTACTTCCCACACCACATAGACATTGTATGAGAAGGATTGGCCTTTGATATAGCAGTAAATCTACCATTGCTGGGAACGTAGTAACCGTAGCAGTTTGTAGGGATCACATGGGCGGCGCTCGCTCGTGCACGTCCGTATCTATCACAGTGTTCTAATAGGCCTTTTTCCGTAGGCTGGTGTCGCACCTTATCTGCTTAGTTACCCCACGGCTGAAGCCAAACATTCACTTGGCAACCTATTCTTTAGCACTGGATCACTAAGTGTATGTGTATAATAGGTCAATAATACCCATCTACATTATTTCCAGAGAAATAATAATGATCGCACCGTATTCTATGGTATTCCAGCTCAAATCTGGTATGGCATAAATACATATTGCCTCAATAATACTTTAGATATAGCATAGATAACATAGGATCACCGAAATTGAATATACATTAATACATTGACAGGCCTAGCTATCATATGCTTATCTTTCTCCAAATTAAAACCAAAACAATTATCAACTATAAAGTTTTGATAGTCCAGACTCGTTGATACAATGCCTTTAATTGTTCTAGCAGTCCAATCTGTCCAAAACCAACAGTACTGCAATCACACCCACCGTTCACACTCTAGGTGTGATTGCTATATGAAACAAATAAACAAAATTATGGACAACATAATAAGAAGAACACTCAGAGCCCCCCTGTCGACCCCAAGGGAAAATCTCTACCTAGAAACAAAACTTAAAGACCCAGAAACAATCATGAAAACTAAAAGAATCCTACACTACTGGAAAACACAAAATGGAAAAACCATTACAAACATACCAAAGGAAAGTAGATGGCTAACAGAAACCGAACAACTGATCACATCACTAGGAATGAACCCAATAACATCCAAAACCACAACAAAGTCACAATGGAGTAGGCTGACCCAGAGAAGCATAAACAGTGATTGGCTAAAACAAACAAGAGCAATAGCAGGAAAAAAGAATAAAGTAAAATACATCATGAGCAGAACAACAGATGAAAGAGAGAGGAGACCAACATACCTAGCACAGATGACAAGAAAACAAACTGAACAGATCTTCAAATTAAGGAACAGAATGTTCCCTACCATGGATAACTTCAGGCCGATGCACCATACAGACACATGCAGGGGGTGTGGCCGAGCACAGGAAACAATACACCACATACTAAACCAATGCACAACCTTCCACCCAACAGACGCCACCAAAACATACCTAAACCAGGCTTTTGACCACAACACACAAAGTCTGAAAAATATAGCAAGGGAAGCGACCAGGATAGAGGAAATACTCAAGACTAACACACAAACAACCACACACAGAACACAAAAAGCACAGCTCGCAACTAACACAAATATGGGCTTGAGCGACCTGGCAAACCAGGAAAGTGCACGTGAATGATGAATGAATGATGATGTCTCTATATGAATGCAGTCGGACTCGGCCGTGTTTGTCCGAGCGGCCGCGTAAGTAGACAGTGGGCCGTTAGGCGGCGCTGAACGGCAACACATGTATTGATTTTCGGCATTAGATATTATTAGGAAAATTACAATATGACATTTCTGGTGCAGAATTTTATCCTGATCATGTGTGCTATATCAAAATTCTGATCCGATGCCTAAAAAAGGAGATATGGCCATGTTTCTGACTCATCTGACGTGCAGGAATGATAGATTTTGAGGTGCCCTTACTCCACAGTAGATGGATTTTCTCAGGCAACTTTTTACTAATAAGCATTGTTCTTACTATTTTCTGCATGGCTACACCCCCACTCTCCGATAACAGCAAAAATAAGCGGCAAAATCGAGCAGGTTCTTGGGAAATGAGCACTATTTTCACTTTGATTGCCATTTTTGAAAATGTTAATGTTATTATCATAATTATGCATCACTCTTTCTCACACTTTCCCCAGATTTGTATAAATGTGTTTGATAAACTGTGTTCGAGTTTTGTTGGTCTAGGACATAGCACAAACTGGCACGAGATAAATAATATTCACCTAACTCCATTCATGCATATAGTTTGGGTCGCCTGCGACTAGATCTAGATCTCTAACGGCCCGCCCAGCGGGAGGTGGCAACCAAAAGTCAAAAGTCTCAAGCGAAAAAATATAACATGTTATATTCGAAAGTCTCAAGGAAAGTCTCAAGGAAAAGTCGGCGACAAACCCCAAATCAGCGGGGGGGGAAAGGGGGTGAAAAGGGGGTGCATAATTGCCTCTGCGATATTGCAAGGAAACCATGGCACACATAGCGATATTGTACCGTAAAAAAGTCTCAAGGTGAGTTTTACGGCGACTTTTCCGCTAAAAACGGGAAAAGTCGCCTAGTGTGCGTTGGTCTTTACCGAAAAACCTGTTGTGATGACTGGCCAGCCCATTCCAACCACCCTCACTGCACCAGACTCTCCGGCAGTCAGCGCTCCAAAGCCAGCTACGCCAGTGAAACATACAGCAGCAAGAAGGTGAGGAAGATAGTCCAAAACCCAAGGGAGGTTGAGTCAGAGCCCATCAAAAAGTCTAGCTTTGGAAGGGTTATAAAACCAAACCCGAAGCATGATGTATAGACCAGTCAATACCTATGATTTCTGACCGAATGTCCATCACAATTGGAAGGAGGAAAGAAACTAACAAAAATAACTATGACACTGCATATCAAAAAGGGCAGAATAATCCCTATAGAAGTCCAGAGGAACAGTCTATCCGATGAAGGACTTGCTGTACTTTAAATATGCTTTTAAGGTGCTAATAGATCTCAATCTGCAAAGACATGAAAATATGACAAAAGAAAAGACTCTTATATGTAAATCCAGTCATTGAGCTAAAGATCAAAAATGTTGTATACATAAAAACTATACCAGTGTGATATTCAAACGTGTGTAGAGTTCTAGTCATGTTAAAAGCCAAAGACTCCTAAAGATGTGTGCTGCTGTAGTAGTCATACACTTAGTCATACCAAGTCTTCTAAGTTTAAGATTTACTATCATGTATAGGTTTACTAAGATTTAAGAAAAGTATATGCTAACTCTTACATATTACTAGTTGGGTATTCTAATCATGAGGCAAGATTAAAAGCAGAATACCTTGGACCACTAGACAGAGTGTTGAGCATTTATAATCAGTTATCATAAATAACTCCAGTAAAATGAGGGGATGTAGTGTTATCCGGCCATACATTTGTACCAATCTCTAGTACTAATATAATAAAGAATACTTCCTGTCTAGCACATGTGGCTTCAGTTCCTATTTTCATGTTGGGTCATATCAAACAAAAGACTCTAAGTCTTTTAGTGTGTGTGTATATATATATATAATATAATATATAAAAAAAAGAAAAGAGATGTTATGATCGTATCGATTCACAAACAGCACCACTACCATAGTTATACATAGTACAACGCTGTGTCCGCTATCACTCCCCACTTGGGAGGAGAAGGAATAGTTATGGTACAATCCAAACTGCTATGTTTCACGTAGGGTCAGACCTGTCTGACTAGAGAAGGAACAGAGTCGTACCACGTCTGGCTACACTACCATAGCGAACCAAACGTTATAAACGAATTTATGTTAAGCCAACTAATAGCCATGTGGTTTGTAGTCCTTGTCATACCAAAATGAATGTCATAAAGATACTAGATGCTTCCAAGCAGTATCACAAGATGGACCCCACAAGATGTAACAGTACTAACACTAGTCAGACTGGTACGACCCAAATATGAGAACGTAGCTTGGTTTGTGTGGTTTGATTTAACATCCAGTCAACCATTAGAGGTCCTTACCAGACTTTCTCAAGGTTCTTTTACACCACGAAGGTGGTGATCGAATCTATGTGATGAATTCAGGTAGAAATCTCACCCCTACACATTTACAGAGGTGAGAGTTCTTTTACTTCCCACACCACATAGACATTGTATGAGAAGGATTGGCCTTTGATATAGCAGTAAATCTACCATTGCTGGGAACGTAGTAACCGTAGCAGTTTGTAGGGATCACATGGGCGGCGCTCGCTCGTGCACGTCCGTATCTATCACAGTGTTCTAATAGGCCTTTTTCCGTAGGCTGGTGTCGCACCTTATCTGCTTAGTTACCCCACGGCTGAAGCCAAACATTCACTTGGCAACCTATTCTTTAGCACTGGATCACTAAGTGTATGTGTATAATAGGTCAATAATACCCATCTACATTATTTCCAGAGAAATAATAATGATCGCATCGTATTCTATGGTATTCCAGCTCAAATCTGGTATGGCATAAATACATATTGCCTCAATAATACTTTAGATATAGCATAGATAACATAGGATCACCGAAATTGAATATACATTAATACATTGACAGGCCTAGCTATCATATGCTTATCTTTCTCCAAATTAAAACCAAAACAATTATCAACTATAAAGTTTTGATAGTCCAGACTCGTTGATACAATGCCTTTAATTGTTCTAGCAGTCCAATCTGTCCAAAACCAACAGTACTGCAATCACACCCACCGTTCACACTCTAGGTGTGATTGCTATATGAAACAAATAAACAAAATTATGGACAACATAATAAGAAGAACACTCAGAGCCCCCCCGTCGACCCCAAGGGAAAATCTCTACCTAGAAACAAAACTTAAAGACCAAGAAACAATCATGAAAACTAAAAGAATCCTACACTACTGGAAAACACAAAATGGAAAAACCATTACAAACATACCAAAGGAAAGTAGATGGCTAACAGAAACCGAACAACTGATCACATCACTAGGAATGAACCCAATAACATCCAAAACCACAACAAAGTCACAATGGAGTAGGCTGACCCAGAGAAGCATAAACAGTGATTGGCTAAAACAAACAAGAGCAATAGCAGAAAAAAAGAATAAAGTAAAATACATCATGAGCAGAACAACAGATGAAAGAGAGAGGAGACCAACATACCTAGCACAGATGACAAGAAAACAAACTGAACAGATCTTCAAATTAAGGAACAGAATGTTCCCTACCATGGATAACTTCAGGCCGATGCACCATACAGACACATGCAGGGGGTGTGGCCGAGCACAGGAAACAATACACCACATACTAAACCAATGCACAACCTTCCACCCAACAGACGCCACCAAAACATACCTAAACCAGGCTTTTGACCACAACACACAAAGTCTGAAAAATATAGCAAGGGAAGCGACCAGGATAGAGGAAATACTCAAGACTAACACACAAACAACCACACACAGAACACAAAAAGCACAGCTCGCAACTAACACAAATATGGGCTTGAGCGACCTGGCAAACCAGGAAAGTGCACGTGAATGATGAATGAATGATGATGTCTCTATATGAATGCAGTCGGACTCGGCCGTGTTTGTCCGAGCGGCCGCGTAAGTAGACAGTGGGCCGTTAGGCGGCGCTGAACGGCAACACATATATTGATTTTCGGCATTAGATATTATTAGGAAAATTACAATATGACATTTCTGGTGCAGAATTTTATCCTGATCATGTGTGCTATATCAAAATTCTGATCCGATGCCTAAAAAAGGAGATATGGCCATGTTTCTGACTCATCTGACGTGCAGGAATGATAGATTTTGAGGTGCCCTTACTCCACAGTAGATGGATTTTCTCAGGCAACTTTTTACTAATAAGCATTGTTCTTACTATTTTCTGCATGGCTACACCCCCACTCTCCGATAACAGCAAAAATAAGCGGCAAAATCGAGCAGGTTCTTGGGAAATGAGCACTATTTTCACTTTGATTGCCATTTTTGAAAATGTTAATGTTATTATCATAATTATGCATCACTCTTTCTCACACTTTCCCCAGATTTGTATAAATGTGTTTGATAAACTGTGTTCGAGTTTTGTTGGTCTAGGACATAGCACAAACTGGCACGAGATAAATAATATTCACCTAACTCCATTCATGCATATAGTTTGGGTCGCCTGCGACTAGATCTAGATCTCTAACAGTACCGGTAACAGTACTAACACCGTCTTTCCCGCGACTCTCTCTAAATCCCCTATTTTCGCCCACCAATAATTGATCAAAATACTTCATTGCATCCTTCTCGAGGTATAGCTAGTCTACATATATGACTGTTTTGAGAAAGGCAAAGTAACAAATACACTCGTCTGCATTTGTATGCTTTCAAGATGCCCATACGACGCTAAAGTTATAGCATGCTTTATGATAGACCCCGAGAGCACTCACTCATGACTGGTACAGTCTTCTAGATTAGTGTCAATGTTGAAGGTACCAGCTACGGTTTGTTGTGCAATTTGCTTGCTGGTTCTCGGCAACAGATATCAGAAGAAGAGAAGGTACCCATAATTTACAGGCAAATCTAGGCACCGGGACGTTTCTTTTACGTATGTGCTATGTTGCACAGGAGGAACGACAGTGAAACATAGAAGTAAGTAATGAATCTAAATATCTTTATAAGCATTTTCCATGAGTCGCTACCTGTTAAGTTACATTTGAGTATGTCTAATCTGCCCTTTCACCAAACACTGAAACAAGAGCCCTGTGCTCCACAGTCATACTCATAACTCATAGGTAGGCCTACCATTTCCCGTTTCCTTTATCGTTTCTTCTAATTCTAGGACCAGGATTAAGGCAACAAGAAGATGAATTGAGTCCTTCCTTGTAGCCACCGTATCAAATCAGCAAAACAAATCGTGATCAGAGTGAAACTGAGGCCACACAATGCATATTTCATACTTTTTGTAATATCTCCACTTAATATTTGGAATATCTTGGCTAAATGAAAAGTAAATTACAGTGTATCATTATTGGCTATTATAATATATGTATTCAGGGATGTATCCCAGAATGTAGTATTTTTTATGATAGATCTAGTATTGGTGTGTGTGTGTAGGGGGGGGGGGGGGGCAAACCTTCCACTACCCCCCACCCCCCGTGAGGGTGCTTGTCTTTTTTGTCCTTTTTTTCGGATTACCAGGTCATTCTACGGGCTATCGTTGCTTTGTTGAATGACCTAGGAACAGGGATGTTGAGATGGCTGTCAAATTTTATTTGTTTAATGCGGGGTAGGGGAAGGGGGCACCTGGGATCATGTTTGCGTGGCAGACAACAGCTAAAGCAGCTGATCCACCAAACAGGCACTCTGCAGGCAAGTTTTTTTACCTCCAGCAGACATTGCTCACTGGGGCAAGCCACCGGGCCCCTTTATATACTTGGATTCAAGTTGGAATACCATAAGCTACATATAGCAAGAAAAAATATAAGATAATAAGATCAAAACCACTACAGCACATGTATCACAAGAACTTCTCAATAGTCAATTTAAATCAGTGTACAATTTAAGTCTGAGGATAACAGAAGAGATTGTTGTTGGAGAAATACAGAATATTTTGATTCCTCAACAGATGAAGAGAGACTGTGTTCATATCACCAATGACACATCAAACAACAGGATCTGGGTGGTGTTCCAAGAGAACATATTTCTGTTATTATTCATATATATTGGTAAATGTATCATGAATAGACTATTTACTGTTGAAAGTGCGTCTGAATGACAGATTTATCAAAAATGGCCACATTATTTAAGCCTCTCCCTTGTGTTTACCCTATTCCTAAGGAGGGATACAACTTCTTTTCTTGGGGGGGGGGGGGGTGCAACTTTCTTTTCAGTATTCTAAGGTGGGGGCAACTTTCTTTTTTGGTATTCCCATAAAAAGATGACATGGGGGGGGGGGGGGTCCCGACACAGTGTCTGTAGTTCTTCTTATATTGCTTAGATTTGTCAGGACTAGTTCTAAGAATAAGAACTCGGTGAACGATAATTGAAGCACATCTGATCTGTTTATTCAGGTCTCACAACACAGAATACGTTATCTGTTACATCTCCCTTCTTTAGGAAGCGTTGCCTTATGAGATAGTGGTTCTTTGATATGCAGTCTCACAGGAATATCAAGATAGGTCTTTCGGTTGATACAAACAGATATCAATTATGTTAGATGGTGAATGCTTCAATAAAGCCTTTGTTTAAAAGTCACTAACATACTGGTGATAAACACTAGCTCTAAACAACTGAAATGCAATGCTATAAAATTTAGCACCGATAATCAAGACTAGACATAGTCACTAAAAACGGCTCGGTTTCTTCATGGGACGGTCACTTTGCATCCCACACAAATCAATACTAGACATAGTCATCAAAATGGCTCGGTTTCTTCACGGGACGCCCACTTCGCGTCCTCTGGGTAGAGTCTGTTAGTACAGGCTCTGAGGAAGCCACCAACTCAGACGGCTCTACCTCCGCAGGTGGAGGCTCAGTAGACCTCACATCTGCGTGTCGTTGGGGTTTCACTTCCACCATGGCGTAGTCATCTGACGGTGGGATGAGCAGGGGTGGGCACTCAGCAGACTTCCTCAAGTGTCTGCGGTTACAACGGAGCAACCCCTGCTCAGTCTGGATGGTGTATGACCTGGGCTGGTCACACTTGTCAGCCACAATGGCTGGCTCCCATACACTTCCTCGCTGCACCCGCACCACATCACCAGGGTGAAGCTGCTTGAGGGATGTGGCATGCTGGTCGTAGTACGACTTCTGGCGCTGCTGTCTCTTCTTGAGGGCCTCATGTGCTTCCACCACCCTGGGGCGTAAGAGCACATCACTTGTTGGTATTTTGGACCACAGGGTTCTTCTCATAAGAAGTTGTGCTGGTGAGTATATAAGACCCGTCAGTGGTGTATTCCGGTATTCCAGCAGTGCTAAATATGGGTCACGGCCATCCTCGTCTGCTTTCTTGAACAGGTTTTTAAGTGTCTGTACAAATCTCTCTGCCTGCCCATTTGACTGGGCATATCCTGGGCTTGAGGTGGTAACTTTGATGCCCCACTCACTTGCAAAGTTCCGGAACTCGCGGCTACCAAAGGGACATGTTGTCACTCACCACTTCCTCTGGTATTCCGAAGCGGGCGCACACGCTCTTGGTATGTGTCACAATTGTTTTTGCCGTCTTGTCTGGGAGCTGTGAGAATTCGGGGTACTTTGAGAAATAGTCAACGATAACAAGGAAATCCTGGCCACGGAATGTCATAATATCCATAACGATCTTGCGCCATACACCATCAATTATCTTGTGCGGGATCATTGGCTCCTTTTGCTGACTTCGCTGGTATTTCATGCAAACTGAGCATCTTTGCATAACCTGCTCAATGTCACTGCCCATGCCGGGCCAATATAAAACAGTTCTTGCACGGGCCTTACATTTCTCTGTTCCCAGGTGGCTTTCATGGATAAGGGCGAGCATCTGTTGACGCAGCTGCATGGGAACTACCACGCGCTCCCTCAGAAAGATGATGTCCTCAGCTACATGCAGCTCATCCCTGATATTCCAATAAGCGCGGACTTCAACTGGAATGCTCTTGATTGATTTTGGCCACCCATCCAATATAAGGCACTTAACCTGATGGAGAGTTGGGTCCTTGTCTGTGGCCTCACGGATTTCGTCCATCTTTGCTGCACTCACAGTGGTATTCTCGATGAGGCTATGTACCACTCTAGTCATTTCATCGTCTATGGACATATCAGGCTGTCCTTTGATGTATGCACGAGACAGTGTGTCGGCCAGGTACATGTACTTCCCGGGCACATATGAGACAACCAGATCATATGGCTGGATAGTTAACATGAGTCTCTGTAGTCTTGGTGGAGCCTTGCACATGGGTTTCTTGAGAATGCTCTCAAGGGGCTTGTGATCGGTCTGTACACGTATGTCTGGTTTACCATAAATGTATTGGTGAAACTTCTTGGTAGCAAAGGAGATTGCCAGCATCTCCTTCTCTATTTGTGCATAGTTTTCTTCTGCTGAAGTCATGGAGCGAGATGCATAAGCCACTGGATTACCATCCTGTAGGAGGCATGCTCCCAGGCCAGATTGTGATGCATCGGCCTGAATAGTCACTGGCTTTGTCACGTCATAGAATGCCAGAACTGGCTCACTTGTAAGAATGTCTTGTAGCTTACGCATTGCAGCATCATGCTCATAGGTCCAGTTCCACTCAGTGTCCTGCTTAAGTAGAGCTCGGAGAGGGGCTGTGATGGTGGATTTGTTTGGAATATACTGAGCCAGGTACTTGACCATGCCCAGTAGGCTTTGAAGAGAGGGCACGTCTGTCGGTGTAGGCATGCCGACAATTGCCTCAATTTTCTTCGGGTCTGGCTTAAGTCCTTGCGATGAGACCAGGTTGCCCATGTACTCAACCTCATTGACTTTGAACTGGACTTTTGAGAAGTTGAATTTCACACCTTTGTCCCTTGCTCGCTCAAAGACCTTGCGCAAAATCAAGTCATGCTCCTGCTCGGAAGCTGCTGCAATGATAAGGTCATCAGCTATGACATGAACTCCACTGATGTCACCAAATGTCTCTTCATTGCGTTTTTGCATAATTTCACTTGCTGAAGAGATGCCGAAAGGCATGCGCAAGAACCGCTTCCGTCCCCATGGAGTGTTGAATGTGCAATAGTATGATGCCTGGTCGCTGAGTTTAACATGCCAATAACCATCTTTCATGTCTACTACTGTGAAGATAGTCTTGCCTGCTAAATGGGCCTGTACATCTGCGGGAGTCGGGATATTATATCTTTCACGTTTGATTGCCTCGTTTAATGGCCTTGGATCGAGACACACCCGCAGCGAGCCATTCTTTTTTTCAACGATCACTAGATTACTGACCCACTCTGTGGGCCTGTCCACATCTGCAATGATGCCTCGCTGCGTTAAATCTGCAAGTGTCTTTTTAAGCTTTGGTTGCGTTGCATAGGGAATTCTGCGTGGCTGCTGGATTGTGCCCTGTGCTTTTTCATTTAGCTGCATATCATACTCTTTGTCGTACTGACCTACTCCCCTAAAGACATCTGCATACTCTTTTTCTACATGGTCTTTTGTTAAGTTGAAATGCTTTGGCTCACATGTACGAATATTCACACGCTTTACAAGATGCAGCTGCTCACACGCTTCATGTCCCAGAATTGGCATGTCTGCTTTGTCAGTAACATAGAATTTGAAATTGCCACTCTGACCTGTATGTGCTGATGATTTAAGCAGCACTGTGCCTCTCGGGTACATTTGATAGTTGCCGACTGCGTTCAAAATGGTCTTGGTGCTTTTTATATTTACGTTCTGCATTTTGCGTACAACTGATTTGGTCAATACATTTGCTTCTGCTCCAGTGTCCAGTTTGCAGCATACCAGTTCACCTCCAATAGTCACAGTCTCATACCACTTATTAGCATCACTGTCACACTTTTGCTCGGCTACTGCACCCACATATAATGAACCAACAAAAAGATAGTCACTATCTTCATACTCAGTACCCTCGGATTCTTCCTGTTCCTCCTGTTCGAGGACATGCACCTTCTTTCTGACAAAGCTACCATCACGGCATACACTGGCGAAGTGGTTGAGGCGACTGCATTTGTTACAGGTATTACCATATGCTGGGCATTTACGTGGGGGATGCCTACCACCACAATACTCACAATCTTTGCCTTGAGTCCTGTGCGCTTTACCATCCTTATGCTGAGGCTGGAACCTATAGCTTCTGTCCCCTGAACCTTGCTGCTTGAAGTTTGATGGTTTGCCATTAAAATTTTGCCTACTCCTGCCTATGGTGTGCATATCATGGCTTTTCTGCGTCTCACCTGTCATAGTTTTTAACTGGACTTTGCTTGCCTCTGCTGCATGACAAATATCTAATGCCTTGCTTAACGTCAGATCTGCCTCACGAAGTAGCTTTTCCTTGACACATGTGTCAGCTACCCCAAACACAATCCTATCTCTGAGATTTTTGTCCTTTTGATCCCCATACTCACAGCTTCCAAGCAATATTCTGAGATCATTTACCCATTGGTCAATTGATTCACCCTCATGCTGATTGCGTTGCCAGAATTTATATCTCTCAAACACCTCATTTTTCCTTGGTTCACAATACTCTCTGAACTTCTTTAGCACTGCCTTGTAGTCATCTGCCTTATCCCCTTCATTGTCACTAAACACAAAGTTACTGTGAATATCCTGTGCCTCTGGACCAGCACAGTGTAGCAAAATAGCTACCCTAGTCTTTGGTCCTTTTTTCACCAACTCAGCTGCTTCATAATACACATTGAACTGTTGTTCCCACCTTCTCCACTGTTCAGCTACATTGCCTGAAGTAAAGCTGACATTGGGTGGGGGCTTGAAAACTTCCATGTTCACTGCTTACCACTTGCCTGGTTTTACTGACAGACTGCTGCTGGCATCAATGCTGCTTTGCACCTTAGTTTTTACTTCTGACACCATGTAGTTCTTCTTATATTGCTTAGATTTGTCAGGACTAGTTCTAAGAATAAGAACCTGTGTGAACGATAATTGAAGCACATCTGATCTGTTTATTCAGGTCTCACAACACAGAATACGTTATCTGTTACAGTGTCTGCCATTTACCCTGTGAGAAACATATTGTGCCAGCGATGGTTTCTAGATGAATCCAGTAGCATACACACTACCTGAGGGCCATGCTTTTTTTAAGAACTATACCAGCCTGCATAAAACCTTGAACGGTGAACCACGAGCTTAAATTGACGTTTGGACTGGATCGAATAGTCGTTTCCGATCTCTGTGTTTCTCTTTGGCCCTATCCAGTTCTGCAATGTTATATTCTGTAATAAATCTACACGGTTGCCCTAGATTCTAATAGAGCTATACTTTTTTTCCTCAACATTTTTTTATCTCAAAGGTTAATGGTGATCAGGGGCACAGCCTCGTATAGCATACATTCCTGAAATTCAAGGGTTAAAATAGGTATTGTTGCGCCCTTCTCCACATTAAAAATCTTACTATTCAATAGTATACATTCTTTATTTCTCCGATAATGAGTAAAGACGGAAATATGTTTCTAGATGGGATTGTGATTCTTTGAGGTGTAAAGTGATATGAAATAAAGAGAATAAAGTGATATAAGTTGAAATATTTTATCTAAAACCACCAAAGATTAGAAATATACGGGATAGAATCAAGGTAATATTTCTAATGCTCAGACATTAAAAAAAAATCACACTATTTCATGAATTACTGTTGTAGGCCATGTTTAAGGGATGCAGCATTGCAGTGGACTTCAGTCCCTCATGGAAGCCCAAAGAGAAGCAGGCTTTTATATCGAAGATAAAAGATAATGGTGGGACGTTCTGCCATTCAGTATCGAAACAGGTAAGTCTTGAGATCCAAGTCTGTGTTGAGATGAAGCAAGTTATTGTTTCTTGCCAAACAATCCAATCGTTTTTAGTTCTAGAATTGATGTGGGCTTTCACTCGGTAATACACTTTTTTTTAATGTACGGATTAAATACGCGGTAAAATCGGCGATCAGATGAACCGATGCCGAAGGCAGAGGTTCATCTCATCGCCGATTTTACCAAGAAGTACAAAGAAGTACAAAGTACCAAGAAGTACAAAGAAGTACTTTTTCGCATAGTAAAACCCATGTCATTTTCCTCAAACTTTTACAGAATAAATTAGATGAATAGTTCTACACATTTAATTCTTAAAAACCATAGGTCGCCGACCTTGTTTTTGGAAACCTTGAATTGAAGAAAACCATATTTTTCAGTATATTACCCATGTAATCAAGCGAATGTAAATTATTCTATAGATAATACCTACAGAAATTGGGTAAACTGTACAAAACATAAGATTTACTCATTTAGAATTAAATTGAACACCAAGAAACCAGTTTTGACTGATAATTCACAATATCTAAAAATCACCAGGTGGCGCCTGCGTGGATTGTCAGATCTGCCTTTAAGAAAAGAAATTGGTTCGTATTTTAGACCACGTATCTGTTGCTCACTGATGCTGCTGGTCAGAACGCGTCGTACCGGTCGCTGACCGCACAGCGCCACCGTGTGCCCGTCCTCCTGCCCTCGTTTGTAGACGAGTGCATTCAGAGTGGCCAGCTCCTCGACCACGAGGCATTCCTGGCCACAGGTTCAACCAAGATGGATGCTTTCAGCACTGGAAAGATTATAGGTACATGTTATATATGTTGTTCATTATTGAGGTCAATTAGCAATGTTCATTGTAATGGTGACATCCATAAAGTATGTACACCAAAATTTCTGAAAATGTGTATCCCCACCCCCCACCATTTAACATCTTGTATATATTAGATTAAAGAAGGGATTTACGCAAAATAAGCCTATATACCCCCCCCCCCCTTACACCGACCCCAGCTCACTGTGTACGTGCTTCATGGATGGCCGCTCTCTGTCATTTTGTATCTCCCGTATTGATTGTACATACAAGACAATTATAATGGTAGAACTGTGTCAACACGTTTAATTCTTTATTATTTCCTGTGAAATGTAGAATTACAATGAACAATAAAAAAATACCTATCTCATATTTGTAATAGTCAAGTATAAATAGACAATAATAGATGGTTTTGTGGACAGGTGGCCGTAAACCACGAAGCGTTGACGTGTAGTAATACAGGAGCGCTAGTAGTACGATGTCAACCTGGAGTTGTTTGCAGAGCAATTGAATTGATATGTTGATACTCACGAAATACTTGTTTCTGAAAGTTAACACATTCTTCAATTGCCTTCACCACCCTTTGATACTGTTAAATACTGTAACTAGGTTTTGAGATATCTCTCCTATCTTTTTAATAAGATATTAACCTGGGACATTGACGTTCATGTATAATGCAGAACTAATTGGACTTGTCTCTTCTCCGCTAAATAGGTTCCAGTTCTAACACTGCAGGAAGAAATAAGCAAAAAGATGTAGACATCAACAAATTGGAAGTATGGCCATGGGGAGACGTGTCTGCGCCTGAATTTGACGAACACTACCTCGTAGCCAAGGGAATAGTCCTCCTAAAGGACAAGTTAGAACTAGGGCAACAAGTCAAATACTCACCCCTGACCCTTCTGCCTTCACCAACGGAATCACATGGAAACCGCGGTTTTAAAAGAGCAAATGTAAACTCACAATTTGATCATCCTATTGTTATTTGTGATTACTGTTTATATTTACTTAGAAGTTTTTAAATGTGTATCAGTACATACTGAAGGTCTTGTGGAAGAGCATACATAGTATATTGAATATTCTACACACGTATATATATATATCCCTCTAAATGGGTCTGTAAGTTAAAAGTATACTTATTCGTCTTTGTTTTATACGCATTTTAATTGGCAAGGTAGATAGGAACCAGCCTAGTTAATATATGGATGAGGTGATGAATAAGTAAATTACCGAGATTGTTTTCAGATGAAGTCAACTTCTCTTGTGTTTGCATACAGAAGACAAACTTTGCCAATAGCCTGTTTTATTGTATTGTTTCCTTATAGAAAACTCCACAGTGGATCGTTGACACCGTTCACCAGGTATTTGCCACCGATTTCTTCTCAAATGTACATTTTTCACATATTTCATTAGTTTCATATTTTATATGAATCAATCGATGAAATTATATAAGCTTTGAGATAAACATGACAGGAATAGCAGTATTCTTTCTTATCCTTTTAAAATCGTTCTTCGCAGATGCCACAACTGATGTATTCATTTGTATTTATTGAAAATATTTCTGAACAATAGTAAATGGCTAGTTTCTTTTGATATTTACATTTTGTTGGATTATTTTTTAATTAGAGAAGGGGAGCAAGGGCTATACTATATTTTTTGCTTCTATCACGGACTTGTCGTCCAAGTCCGTATTTCTATATAGCTGAGCTGCATTTTTTTAGAATTTACTTTTTAAATCAATTTTTTTATGTCAATTATGCCATTTGAAGCATATCATTGGGAAAAGAAAATAAGGATGTTACAAATTATTTCCGGTAACTGCCTGTACATTAAATAAGCTCCATGCAGTTATGCACAACACAAGACGGAGTAGAAAATGATTTTTTTTAATCTGATTGCTTAGTTCTTCCATGATGTTTGTGTTACAGACCAAATCGAAATCGAAACCTAATACAGAACAAGACAAGTTTGTGTCAATTGAAATCCACGTGTCTAAGAAGGACGTCGAGTACCAGTTCCGGGTCTTCTCACATCATGGAGCTGTGCCCGCACTCAAAGTGAGACACACAACAAACTTCTGTTCTCCAGAGATGGCAGTTTTCCCCTTTTCCACAGAAATCCTTCTTTTCATTTCCAATTTATAAATTATGTTTTCTTGTATGAAACAAAGATCGTATAAATTAAGTCTCACTCACGCCAATCAAACAGTGGTTTGAACCTCCTCACATTCCCTTAGACCCATTCCATGGCCAACACCAATATGTTTTCCATTTTTTCTTGTTCTCACTTTAGGCAGCAATTTCACATGAAAAATATGTCCACTTGTTTCCTTGACCCCAACTGACATCCCTGGTTCTCAGAGTGTGCTTAATAGTTTATTTTCTACATGGTACAATACCATAAATGGGAAGGCAATTCTAAACTGCTACTGACTCCTCGGTTGCTTACACATTGGTTGCAGATTGAGATCTAGCCTCGTCATACCTTTAATGAATGGTTTCCACAATATCTAGCTGAATATTGTTTCTTCTCAGCTGGTATAATGTTAGGTTTAATCGTATCAGTACCCGTACCCCTAATACTTCAAAGGTATACTAAACTGCTCGTAGCTCTTTGCAGGAATTAAATTTACATGGATTTGTCCAGGATTCCAAATTTTATTTATCTCCCAAGGGTCATTCAAGAGATCAATGCAATCTCAAAGAGGAAATAACTGGTGGAACGAGGCTAGGCCTATCTGCACACCTTGAACGCTCCCGTGTGAAAAATCAAAGAAGAAATAAATTTAAAAATAAGAAGACAATACTTGCCAGAAATCCACTAGTAACACTGAAATTTCAGGCCCATACACCCCTGGTAGCTTTTACCTGGATACATTGTTATTGCCAATTCCCATGCCCCTGTATATGGTATATACACACCTTGATGGTTTAATACCTGTCCAACTCAGAACGACGATGGAGACTTTGGCATGAAGGAATGTCGGTATACGGAGACGGCCCATGACGCCATATCCGTGTATGCGCAACTCTATCAGCGGTACAGAGATGCCCCCAACTCGTACTCTCCAGCTACAAATATGCCGCACCCAGGAATAGGTTCAATAAAATACAGAGAGGTCAGTCTCATTTTCTATTGTCACCTGCCTAATGATGCAATACGGCACAGAGCGATTGTTAGTTCCTTGATGAGCTGAACATTAAGGGCGGACTAAGAGTTTCAGTTTTCAAGCAGATCCTTTGTCTTGCTGGGAAGCTAAGTGGCACCAAGGATCAGCCAGGAGAGTGGACGACTTCCAGTAAGACCCACAAAGATGGCGCCAGTAGTTTGGGCCACTGTCTTTTCAGGATCCACTGTAATTCATTGATAACCACACCTGCCACCTGGTATTATGTTTGGTGTTAGGGGTGGGATGGCAGCTCTCAGGGCACAATAGCTATGATATATGCTTAATCTGCTGATTGGACTTCGTTGATTGGCGCATTATTGGTTTGTTAACAAAAACATCTAGGGAATCAAAGAAAATTCTCTAGTATACGAGTTTTCAGATTTAAAAGACTAGCATCTGTGTGATACTTGCATTCTTGAAAGATACCATATTAGCATATCATGAGAATGTTAGTAATTTTCGCCAGTGTGCTCCATCAAGCCGAATTCTCACCCGATCGATTGTTCCTGGGCCTTTAAGAGGAAGGTCACATATCGTAATGTATTTATACTGATAATAATAGTTTAATAAATGTCCATTATCAAGGACTTGAGAAACTCAAAGGTATCCGATAAGAATTGGCGAGTGTCTATCTACCAAATCGGCGACAGTCGGTCCAGTGAAACACTCCCTTAATTTCTGAAGTAATGGATACAGTCAGCGCCTGACATATTTTATGTATTCAACTATTATGTTTGATCCTCACTTTCAGTACCTAAGAGACACGCTATGCAGTGCGGCGACCTTGACCCCTGAGGTGACCCGGATGGTGGAGCTGCTATGGGCTGAGGCCGTGGGAGAAATAAGCGAGCAGCTTACTCTGCCTCTGGAGAAGGTCACCTTGAATCAGGTAATCTTCTTATCAATGAACTAGCGACATCGTCGTCACTAAAGCCTATGGACACGCTACCTGGTGGTTATTGGCCACTTTACAAATAGGTTGGTTCCCCAGTCATCCGATGGGGGTGGAGCGGAAATCAGAAAAATGGACAAACAGGTATTATTTGCCACTAGAGACCTAAAAATAACTGTCATCATGGGATGGACTATATCTTAAGAGAAGAAGCACATCTTAGTGTAGACCTACAAAAAACGAAAAGCAACTTCAAGTAATTCTCCGACGAGATTCTCACTCTTGTGGTCCTTCACTATCCATCCTTAGATCTGGTTTACTCTGTCCCTACGTGCGGGAGAAACTCCAAGCAGATCTTACCAGAACCATGGTAGGGAACTGCGAAAGTTGGGATATCATTGGTTTCTCACGAGAAAAGTAGATCAGAAAACTACAATATTAAACTTTGATTTTGGCATTGCTCGAAATGAATCATAAGAGAAGAAGTTTGTCTGAGTATAGTCCTACGAAAAAGAAGAACAGGTTCGAGTTCTTCACTACATGAGAATCTCACTCCTGTGGCACTTCAGTCTCCAACCCTAGATCGGGTTCACTCTGTCCCTATGTGCGGGAGCAACTCCAGGCGGAGCCTACCAAAATTGACACGTTTTATATGTGGTAGGTAAATATTATCAACAAGCAAAAACCAACCAGAAATCCGTAGATAATATCAGAGATGGCAGCTTTCCATTTTCCAAGGAAATGCACTAACCATTTTCAGTACAGTAGAACCCCGCATAAGCATACACCCTCCGTTCCGTGCCCTAGAGTCCGCTTTTGCGAAGTGGTCGCTTACACGGGGACAAAAGTGTCCATTAACGCGGAGTGTACGCTTACGCGGGGTGTCTGTTAGGCGGGGTTCTACTGTATATAAGATTTATGTTGATAGTGTAAAACCCCTAGGGAAGTTAAAAGGCCTACATCGCAAGGCGGCCGTGTGGGTTACAATTGTAGACATTCAACAAAAGCTATTCTATTAGCTTTTGTCGGCCATCGCCCATTATGCTACCATGCAGATGCCTTCGATAATCGCATTGCCTTCTCAATTACACCTATTGCTATAACCACCTGACAGATGGCTCTGCATGATTACTGTGCAGTGTCGTATGCTGCTTTTTGAGGTTATGGAGTCAGCATAATGGAACATGCCCATAACACAGGGTGTTTCCTTACACTTGTTGTCCCTTAAGCGATGCTCTACTCTAATTAATTATCGGCCACAAAGATGTATCACGTATTTGTACATTTATTCATCTTTAAACATTTATATGTAACTTTGTTTTGTGTTGGTAATAATGCAGATTTGTTTCAGGTGGAATCGGCCGAGGCAGTGCTGCTTGATATCCGCAACGTGATACGCGGTGACTACAGCATTGATGCACTTGACGAAGAGGAACCAATACTAAAAGATCAAAAACTCCAGGTGGATACAATAAATCTTTTAGAGAATAAAAAGAAATTACTATTTGATATCATGTATATGCTTTCAGTCGTATGAATATAGATCATGCGATGCCAGGATATTTGATTTCTTGTACATAGTATGGAAAACACATTAGAATTTTCTTCATATAAAAAAAATTGAATTTCACCTTTTTTGTGTCCAGTATATCGTGTCTTAAACGCATCTTTTCTTTATCAGTAAGATAAAAGTCAAATCTCTAGTAGTGTTTCCTCAACCAGCTTGGTAAGAAAGTAGTAAGAAATACATTGTCGTGAAGCAGAAGTTGTTGTCTGACTCGTGTGTGCTTCAGTAACAGGCAATAAATGTTAATTCAGCTGCAGGACCGTATAAATGTACTGATTTTATAAAACTGCAATTCTCCATCTGCGGCTTTTTGCTGTTGTCTGCATTTCTTCCTATTCTTGTTGAAGGCGCTGTCAGAGGAGCTGTACACATACCTGCCTCATCGACATCCCATACTCCTCCACAGCATGAGGCAAGTGGCTCAAATGAATGACCTTTGCCAGGTTAGTTTCATAGGATTTCTGACTTTTGAAAATGTGGACGTACCTCCATAAGCCTTGCCTTCGTGTTTTCTGAGGCTTAAAGGACATGTATATTTGTCATAAAGTGAACAGTTTTAGGAAGTATACGGTTTCATGTATTTCATTGGAAACAATTCAGATTTTAGAAAATGAAGCGACGCTCACACTGGGGTTGTATTTTTATTTTAGAAACATAACAGCTTAAAAAATAAACTTGAAGTTTGTACATCGAGGTATCTTGTGGTGATGTGTTCCTGTAACAATCCGCATTCTCTGGTGAACGAGAATTGAGCGCTAGTGAGAGTGAAGTTTTAAATATTATTAGAAGGTGGACGGTTGGTCTTTAGGTTTATGCTATAGCCTACTGTAGTACACTGCTTGTAGAGTTACTAGGCAACCTGACCACATCTTTGCTTTTTTTTTAGCGCACTAAGTCCAGATAGTAACATGATTTCTGTTTTGGAAAGAAGGTTTTATGGTGGTACAATGCCTTTCAATTTTAATATTTAGTATTTTGGTATGGATGTGAAAAAAAAGTGAATTCAGGTCGGGGGGTGGGGGACTTTTGTAGTCACAGGTCAATTTTTAAGTACTCCTTTATGGAAATATTTCTACCCCTTAAACTGGTTGAATCATAATATGATATGCGTCATTTAAAAGAGAATAAAAGACAGTAGGTGCCAGGAAATGGAATTTTTTAAGTAGATTCAATATTTATAGAGATATTCAAGTATTTGTCAAAAGTGGGGGGTGGGGGGATTTGGGGTGGAATGGGCATACTTAAACAGATGTTTCCTCAATATTGACTTACATTCAGCATTAGTGTAACATCTCCATAAGTGGCACTGACAGTTGCTTACACCATAGGAAGTGACACTATCTAGGTGGAATTATATTTCATGTGTCATTCATGTATTTTTGCCAAATCTCATAATGGGAGGGGGGACGCAGCAGAGGTTTGTAAGAATATTTGCAATATCATTTACCACAAGATATTGGCTTGACCTACTTTATTGGTGTACATAGGAACAGGGTTTTTAAGCACATGGCTAGGGAATATGCTGACAGGTCTCAATTCCTGTGTGCACTCATCCATGAAGGTGTCACCATCCGGCAACCGACATAGCTTTCATATGTAGTTAGGGCATTGCTGATTGCCAATTGAAATCACCTACAGGTAGGTAAATATATGTCTGCATTGATCCATGACCTGCTGAGTTCTCCCTCCCTCCCTCCCTCCCTCCCTCCCTCCCTCCCTCCTTCCCTCCCTCCCTCCCTCCCTCCCTCCCTCCCTCCCTCCCTCCCTCCCTCCCTCCCTCCCTCCCTCCCTCCCTCCCTCCCTCTCCCCTCCCCTCCCCCTGTCCTTCCTTGTGTTTTAAAAAATTCTAAAGAATAACAGTTTCCTACCAAACATTCCCTGATAATGTAAGGTATTTTTTTAAAGTAGTGCCAAAACTGAACCATTTATACTAAAGGAGTATAATTACACTTTTCTTATAACAAATAAAAGATAAACATTCATTGAAATTGAGATATCAAAATATTTTCGGTCAACAATTTTCAACATGTGTTAAGCTACTTGTAGTGAGTTTTAAATGGGTCCACCTGCTCATTTGGCCTTTTAAAGGCCAGTAATTCTATTTCAAAATACACACTTAGCTCTTGTTATATGCCTATGGCCGAACTTCTATAAAATACTATCGGGTGCTAGGGGTGCAGTATACATAATGTTCAAGCTCACTAAACGTAGTGGAGGCGCTATGAATCGATGAATTAATAAGTGAGTAAAGTTTTTTCATGTATTTTTCGATATATAATCAGAAAAAAACCACAGTGGTTGAGACATGGGATGCCGTTCTCAGCATAAATACCTCCCTCCGCCTCCGGCGTCGGGACATATTTTATGTAATACAGAAGACCTTGAAGGCCATCCCTACTGGCTCAGTAACCACGCTTTCTCATATAATATTTCCATTCTTTTGCAGCTCGTGAGAGACATTCGTGCTATCAGAGAGTCCGTGGCGTACAGCACACAGAGCCTGGGACCTGCCAAGCTGTTTGCCCTTCACTGCAGCGTTGACCATGTGCCGGAGCACGACTCGGACTTCGGCCGCGTGAAGCAGCTAGTGGAACGATATAACTCAGAGTAAGAACATATTGTCTGAAGAAAAACACATTAGAAAAAATCTCATATGTGATCTGACGCAATAATAAAACAATTTAAAGATTAATATTACTTCTATTTTGCCATGGAGCCTACTGGAAATAGTATGTATGATACCCACATAGATGACGAATGAAAATGAGCTTTTGCATCAAAGACTATTTTGATGCAACTCCTACTTGATACCACGCAGTGTTTCCTGAATGATTTCTAATGTTTATGATGTACACCTAGGGCTGAAGGAGTGACTGTACGGACGGTGTTCCGGGTCAGGCGTGCCACAGAGAGTGAGATTTTCCGTGGTGAAATTGGTAACCGACAACTTCTGCTGCATTCATCCAGACCGCAAAATTTCGTCGGAATATTATCCAGGTAATACATATATACATGTATAGTATACTTGAAGATCTTCTCCGTAAAATACGAAAGTACTTGTATTCTCAGGTTTCCCTAAATGCTAGTAAATCAATAGTGTTGTTGAAAGTAATAACCCTGAGTACTAAACCTGAGAATATATTTACACGTAAGTACAAATCAAATTGAATAATTTGAATAAAAAAACTTTCAGTCTTGATGCAGTCTCCGCGTTCCTGGTGGGGTGTGGGCGGCTGACATCGTCGGTAGAAAATTGAATAATTACCTGTTTCACCCATTAGGCTCTGCATGTTCCTTCAATTTGTGCCGTGATTATATTATAGAGGATTACTCATGCCCAAGATCGTTGTGGATGACTACGGAGGTCGCCGGTCTGACCCTGGCATGCTTGGTGACGGTTTATACTTCTCCGATTCTGCGCTGTAAGTGATGAACATTTGATTCCAAACATATCCGATAAAACTATCCGTCATATAAAAACTGGAGAAAGAAATAATCCTAAAATAAAAACATTTGATCTTATCAATTGTGCCTGTCCTAAAGGTCAGTAGCCTTCTCAGGTATTTCGTATACGAAAATATACTGTAAAAAATAAATATTTGCAAGTATGTATTATATATAAGCAAATTGGACTGATAATGCAAAATTAAAACCTAGCCCAACAGTGAAAAAATGGATTAGAAATATAGAGATGGCAGCTTTTTACTTTTCCATGGAAATCCACTTTTTCATTTTCACCATTCATGTGATTCATTTGCAAAACCAAGATGATATTAATTTAGCTTCATTCACACTGACATCAATGGAAATGAGAAAGACCGTGTGAAAAGTAAATTGATATCACCACGGACCTATATCCTATGGATAGGAAACGCGGGCCATTGCCGTGTTTGTTCTGTGATCTGTTCGCCTCGGCTATGCTTGACTGCGTTCACGGGTCGACCGCTAGTTTCCGGTTTTTTTTCGCTAGGAGGCATCACAATCTACTGTAGTTTCAGTTCTCACCACCAGGACTTGGGTTGGGTTTCTATATCTCAGGAAGTAATAGGAGTAGAAACCTGATCTAAAATGCATATTAATCAGAATTATTATGCCTATGTGATGTTTATATAGTTTCAGTTGTGAATTAAAATGGAATTAAGGTGATCAGATAAATGTTTCATCTGGTGAATGTGCAGTCAGATGGATAGGCAGTTATATGAATGGGTAGTCAGGCAAATGGGTAGATGAGTTGGCAGTCAAGTGGATGGGCAGTCAAATGAGTGGGCAATCAGATGGACGGGTAGTCAGGTGGATGGGCAGTCAAATGGATAAGCAGTCAGGTGGCTAGATTGATGAGTGGACAGTTAAGTGGGTAGCTAGATAGATGAGTGGGCAGTTTCAAAAATGTTCCCACTCAATCAGGCCTTTCTAAAGTATTTAACTGTCTCCCCCAATATAATACCTATTCAGAACAGTTAACATTATATTCATAACCCTTCTAGATTTTTCCAAACCAATGGCAGAGTTTGGGTGACTTTAGATGACGGCGCCACCGAGAAATGACTGATTTTCAGGGGTTCACTAGTGAATAGTCAAAGATTCAAAATTGTTCCCACTCAATAAGGCCTTTCTGAAGTATTTAGCTGTCTTCCCCAATCTAATACCTATTTAGAACAGTTAAATTACATGCCTAGCCCTTCTGGGTTTTTCCAAACTTATTGCAGAGTTTGTGTGACTTTAGATGGGGGCGCCACAGAGAAACTGATTTTGGGGGGTTCACCTGTGAAAAGTCAGAGTTTCAAAATTGTTCCCTGTTAATCAGGCCCTGCTTATGTATTTAGCTGTCTTCCCTAATGTGAGAACTACTCAGAACAGTTGAAATTATATTCCTAGCCCTTCTGGGAGAGTCCAAACAATTGGCAGAGTTTGGGTGACTTTAGATGGGGGCGCCACAGAGAAATGACTGATTTTGGGAGGTTCACCTGTGAAAAGTCAGAGTTTCAAAAATGTTTCCTGTTAACCAGGCCCTGCTTATGTATTTAGCTGTCTTCCCTAATGCAAAAGCTACTCAGAACAGTTGAAATTATATTCCTAGCCCTTCTGGGAGAGTCCAAACAATTGGCAGAGTTTGGGTGACTTTAGATTGAGGCGCCACAGAGAAATGACTGATTTTGGGGGTTCACCTGTGAAAAGTCAGAGTTTCAAAAATGTTCCCTGTTAACCAGGCCCTGCTTATGTATTTAGCTGTCTTCCCTAATGTGAGAACTACTCAGAACAGTTGAAATTATATTCCTGGCCCTTCTGGGAGATTCCAAACTATTGGCAGAGTTTGGGTGTCTTTAGATGGGGGCCCCACAGAGAAATGACTGATTTTGGGTGGTTCACCTGTGAAAAGTCAGAGTTTCAAAATTGTTCCCTGTTAACCAGGCCCTGCTTATGTATTTAGCTGTCTTCCCCAATGTGGAAGCTACTCAGAACAGTTGAAATTATATTCCTAGCCCTTCTGGGAGAGTCCAAACAATTGGCAGAGTTTGGGTGACTTTAGATCGGGGCGCCACAGAGAAATGACTGATTTTGGGAGGTTCACCTGTGAAAAGTCAGAGTTGCAAAAATGTTCCCTGTTAACCAGGCCCTGCTTATGTATTTAGCTGTCTTCCCCAATGTGAAACCTACTCAGAACAGTTGAAATTATATTCCTAGCCCTTCTGGGAGAGTCCAAACAATTGGCAGAGTTTGGGTGACTTTAGATGGGGGCGCCACAGAGAAATGACTGATTTTTGGGGGTTCACCTGTGAAAAGTCAGAGTTTCAAAAATGTTTCCTGTTAACCAGGCCCTGCTTATGTATTTAGCTGTCTTCCCCAATGTGAAAGCTACTCAGAACAGTTGAAATTATATTCCTAGCCCTTCTGGGAGAGTCCAAACAATTGGCAGAGTTTGGGTGACTTTAGATGGGGGCGCCACAGAGAAATGACTGATTTTGGGGGGTTCACCTGTGAAAAGTCAGAGTTTCAAAAATGTTTCCTGTTAACCAGGCCCTGCTTATGTATTTAGCTGTCTTCCCCAATGTGAAAGCTACTCAGAACAGTTGAAATTATATTCCTAGCCCTTCTGGGAGAGTCCAAACAATTGGCAGAGTTTGGGTGACTTTAGATGGGGGCGCCACAGAGAAATGACTGATTTTGGGAGGTTCACCTGTGAAAAGTCAGAGTTGCAAAAATGTTCCCTGTTAACCAGGCCCTGCTTATGTATTTAGCTGTCTTCCCTAATGTGAAAGCTACCCAGAACAGTTGAAATTATATTCCTAGCCCCTCTGGGAGAGGCCAAACAATTGGCAGAGTTTGGGTGACTTTAGATGGGGGCGCCACAGAAAAATGACTGATTTTGGGAGGTTCACCTGTGAAAAGTCAGAGTTGCAAAAATGTTCCCTGTTAACCAGGCCCTACTTATGTATCTAGCTGTCTTCCCTAATTAAAAACCTACTCAGAACAGTTGGAATTTAAGTTCTATGATTTCTTGTGGTTAAATCTACCTGCTGCTACTGTGGTGCCACCCTGGTGGCAAAAACGGGAACTTGAGAACAATAGCGAGTCATAGAGAGATAAGCCAGCAGGCCTGTGTTGCCAATCCAGGTCATCCAAGTCCGTGATATCACTGATTGATAATAGCCTTTTAAGGATTCATGGTCCCTGAAAACATCACCGCGCTATTGACACGCGATGCTTCCAGGCATGATGCCTCAAGGCAACATTTTGTCAATTTTACAATAATGAATTTTTATTATGAAATAATCAACGTATCTTAATACAATTTTGAAATTTGATGATAACAAGATATGATCACGGACTTGAGTATATCCAAGGTCATGTAATGATTGAGGTATACTTGTCTCATCAATAAGTAAGTTACCCAGCCACAGGCAGTCGTCCTAGTAGGGTTAATAATCATGTCTTCTGCCTGTCCAGCACGTGTGCCAAGTACTCGCGGCCAAGTGGTGAGTCCGGGACCCGCTTCCTGATGGTGCACGAGGTTGCGTTGGGGAACTGTCTGTCCACCTACACCCACAACCCTGGCTGTCAGGGGCCACCTGAAGGTCACCACAGCCTCCACGGGGTTCGCGCCACGGTCACGACCACCTCAGACTTCCAGGTAGGATATAGAGCTCATGCTGTATCGTTAACCGTATCAGTCCCAGTGATGCCTTGAGGGGATGGTGAATGCCCCAAGGCAGTCTCATGCAGGGGACGAACAATGCATCCAGACATCTTTTGGATCCAATAATACAAATGGTATTTTATGTGACAAAATTCATAGGTCTATTTTCTTAAATATTTCACAATAATTGAAAAACACTATAGGTATCATTTTCCAGTGTGAGTGTTCCATTGTGAGTGCTAATATCAAATGCACTTGTTAAATAACCTCCAGTGTCATTTCCATAAGAGCATCGTCCCCTAGATATCTGTTGAACTTGGTATGTGGGCCTCCTGCTAGGGCGTCGGACTGAAAGTGTTAAAGCAGAGATGGCAGTTTTCCACTTTTCCATCCTTTAAAGGATTCTTTAAACAAAAAGAAAACACATTTGGTACTCCTGTTCTTGGATGTGTCATGCTAAAAATCACTCACTTTGCCAGCTGTGTATCGGTAAAGAAAGCTTTTCCACATACACACACGAATGTATTCTTTTTGCAGGATGACGAATACGTCATTTACACCACGACGCAGCAGCGGATGCGCTACCTGGTGGAATTCAGCTGTACTACAGACAAAGTCGAGACACCCAAAGAAGAGAAGAAGAAACCTGATTCCAATGTAGTGCCCCTCGGTGGAATGACCAATCAGCTGACAAAGAACGTTCAAAAGCTACGCATTTCTAATGAAAATAATGTAATTCAAGGCGAAGTGAAGGAAGAACTAAAACGAAATATTGGTAGGATATATATTATTTTAGTCGAACTTCCTAGCGCCATGGTGAAAAATATTGTTGGTCGCCTATGTGGATTACCGTATTGAAATAAGATGGCTATATTGTACAGACATGTATGGCCTAGACAAACACTAATATAATTACCGATATCTTCAACAACAGACCCACCCCATTTTGCGAATGTCTATTAAATAGATTAACATAATAAATTATAGCTCTGAGCTGAGGCCGAAAATTCATCGAGAATTACTAAAAATACAGGCCCCGGAACTCTGTTACCCTTTTTCTGGATTTTTGTCATTTCTAAATCCCATGCATGAGGTTCTCTCTTTTTTCAATTTTCTTTATTGATCTGTAGAGTACTAAGTTACATTCGTTCACTTATCTTTTGCGGTAATTTTGGATCACAATAAGGACGGATAAAACCGTCAGTGACTGAGTCACTTGTTTCAATAGGTTCCCTTAGATAATTACAAACAATAACTGTACCCGAATTATAAAAGAGCTCTAATATTCATAGATGTACCCCATACTTTATTCAAGACAAGTACTTGGCAGAGAAAAAACTTAATATACTCATAAGATGTACTCACAAGGGAGTGGCAAAAGTAATGAATATACAATTTTACAAAGTCAGTATTTGGCCTTATAAATGTCTTTGAACTTATTAACATAAAGCTGTGGGGCGGGTGGTGGTCAGAGATATTTTTACTTTTGAAGAAACGCCGTCTGAATGAGGACGATTGATGACGTCATTCGCGGTAGTTAAGTCAGAGCCCGAGAGAGGGCGTCGCGGTGGTGAATACACAACAATTTCCATTAGACCCTATTGAGGTATCCCAGAATACAGTCTGTTTACAGGTCCCGGTGTGCGCTTGTTACCGACGTTGGTTGGTGATAGAACCTTGAACCGTTACCCGAAATTATTGCAATTAACGGTTTTTATAAATCTTCAAATGGGAAATCCGATGCCAGAAATGGAAATTTCAGCTGTTTCTACATATAATCAAATATAAATGGGAAAACTGTGGTTCATGTGATCGTGGTGTGCCGAGCCACTCGCGAGCGGAACTTGTATTTTCCCTGGACGATAATAGCGAGTTTAATAACCTCTGGAGGGCGTATTACTTACCAATCTCCACTGGCAGATGTTTTAAACTTGTTCTTGTTTGTGCAGACTTGTCAGACGTGCAGGACGTGAAGGACCCTCTGAGCAGCGTGCAGCTGGGACTCGTCGCTGAGAACCAGGCTCGTATCCTGCTCAAAGAAGTGCACATCAGAGCCAACATGGTGGACCTGGTCGCCAAGGTGAGTCTAGCTAAAGGGAGTGTTCCATCGTGTCGTCTGCATCGTTGACTATAATGAAAAATCAGTTAGATATGTGATTGACAATGCTGAGAAATGTGGGTTCTTCCCACCGTTCCGTGGTTCTCCGTCTTGGAGACGTCACAGTTCGATGATGCGAAAACATTTTTTTTATTTCTATCTCAGTAGTCTTTCTCAGTAGTCGTCGCCAACGCAACGTCGAAACCTCAATGCTTTCTTTTGTAGGTGGTGATCCTGCAGTCGTACGCCAATACTGGGCAGCAGGCTGTTGAGGCAAAGTACGTGTTTGCCGTAGATGACGTTGCCGTTGTGTCTGGTTTCGAGGCCTTCATTAACGGCAAGCACGTTGTGGGGGTGGTGAAGGAAAAGGAGGAGGCCCGCGCCGAGTATAAAGAAGCGATCAAAAAAGGACACGGGGCCTACCTCATGGAGCAGGAAGGAGAGACACCGGTGAGTTATTTGTAAAACTGTTTCAAGGAGCCTAACTCATGCGAGAGAAAAGAGAGACTTGTTTTCTATGTTTTCTTGACCTCACCGAGGTAGCAAATTCAACTGAAAATGTTTCCACTGTGTTTTTTATCCCAACTGACATCCATGCAGTATTAGCAAGGTTAGGTACATGTATTGTTCCTCGTTTTCTCATTGAAATTTCGGACAAGTATTGTGGCTTGTTTCAATAATACTCCCACTGTTAATAAGGGTATGGTCAATGGCCAATCATCAAATTCAGCCAAAATATTAATATTCGCCACTTTTTAGTAGTTTATTCCAATTGGGAATCAAAGAGCAGTTGTTTGTGCTATATTTTAGTTCCACAAAAAAAAATCGTTTTCTCATTGACAGGAGGTGTCGACAGTGAGTGTGGGGAATCTGCCTGCTGGCGCATCCGTTCTCATCAAGATAACTTACATCACAGAGCTGCCTGTAGAAGGGGACAACATCATCTTCTCTCTGCCCAGCAGTGTAGCCACGTGGAGGCACAACCAAACCTCAGTGACACAGACCCTGGTACCTAACCTACTATATATCTTTTACCTAAAAAACATCTTTTTTTGGAGGGGTGCTAAAAAAATCATAGCTGTTATATTTCAAAATGAATTTTTCTTGACCACTCATTTAAACCAATCTTGGTTTTAGCTACGAACCCAACTCTTTGATAATCATTTTATAATATAACTAGACTGATATCAGAAAATGGGTTCATGATATCAATAAAACAGTCCGTGGCAGGTATTATTTAGAGATCCTGACTGGATTCAACAGTCAGTTGTTCAAGTGAACTTAGCCTAGGATTCTATTTTGTGGCTGCAGCTGAAAGATGTTTCAAATGGGTTTTTTTTCTCGTCTTTTTGGCTTAGCATTGGCTGGCCAGCAAAAATACGTTTGATGAGAATACCTGAGTCATGATTTCATTGCTCACTTTCAGACCGACCTCGACATGGCACAGGCAACAAAACCCAGGGAGACCTCACTACAAGTGGCAATGGAGATGCCCTTCAACATCCAGTCTATCAAATCACCGACACATAAGATCAGAACGAAGGTAAGCAAGGCTTTCCCTCCACCATAATCATTCTTCACCCATAAATAGGTCTGTGTAAAGGTCTAAATTAACAGAGATGGCAGATTTCCAATTTTCCATGGAGATCCTTCTTTTCATTTTCAGCATATGAAATAATGTGTGCATGTGAAAAGGGATGTTCCATTGGCGCACGTACATTAGACGAAATTAGTCCGAATGTTGGGGTTCTGTTTCACATGGTTATTTTATACAAACCCACAGCCTAACAAGAAAATGGTACCAAATCATGTCTCTGTTAGACGTTTACAGATATTCTACAAAATCTAATTTGTCCGATTCATATTTTTGGAACTCAATTGGTAGTATTGTTTTAGTTTTAACTGATTACAACGCCGCCGACCTCATTAAAAGCTGCTCCACTAGACTAGAATCTATAGCTGGCTCTATGGCGAGGTCGGGCGATGTCGTTTGAACTGGGATTCTATTTCGCAGATTGTGTTTTCGACACCTTCACAGTCTCATTGAAACACCCGCTTCACCGAAAGATAATACCAACTGACCCTTATTCACACTTATCAAACATTTTTTTCAAACGCCTCACAGTCCCTTAATCCCATTTAGAAGCCGACACTGATATGGTTTCCACTTTTCCTCGGTCTCTCTGAGGCAGCAAATTCCACATGAAAACTATTTCCAACAAACATAACTGGAAAGACTCTGCCAAGACCTGTATGGCTTAATACTATCGTAAAAATGGATGAGTTTTAATATTGGCCACTGTATGCCATGACTAGAGTTTGGCATAGTGATTTCATGAGGCAAAGCCCAGTGAAGTCCGGAGCCAAAACTTCAGGAGTGGAATGCAGTGGCTACGATTAAAACTAATCAGGTTTTGATTTTATCCTACCCCGTCTCCTCGATTTTGGAATATTATGTGATAACAATTCCGTATGCCATTAGTGGCATATAAAACTCTGTATGCCAGTCAGCGTGGCATATGGAAACTCTATGTTAAGCCTATGGAATTTTATATCAGGGGTAGGATAAAGAACAGTTATTTTGGTGTTGTATCTGTACTATATTGATATTGACTGGAGCATTTGGCGCCAACAGCACACTGACACCAAAGCGCTGGTCGCACTGGAGAAGGATGAGACGCTGGACAAGGCGTTCACTCTCCAGGTGGCGCTACAGTCAGTCCACAATCCCCGGATGTGGGTGGAACGCCATCCAGACTCAGACGACAGCCGGGTACGTACAGAAAGTATTTCTATTATGAAAGTCAGACGACATTTGGATAGGTAAGCAAAGCATGTATTTATGTAATGGTGTTGTAGTCAGACGCGCGAAATGTAATGAAAGGACACATATTGAGGCATGTATCATGGACAGAGGTTGTATGTCCATACATGTATGCACAACAGGCATATGAATGGAATAACTAAAACATTCAATGAACGTATCCAGTTAAAATCCCAATAGCTTTGGTATTTCCCGTTTATGCTCATTGAGTCAATGTTCACAACCCATGCATAACACATGCCCTGAGAAAAGCAAAAATTAATTTAAAAGAACCTATAGTTGGATGCACGTTGAGACTAGCTCTCTCGAGTTGAGTGTCATCCAGGGTAAATAAATGTCTTTTTTTAACAATTCCCATGCCTTGACTTTTGTGGCAATATTTTTTTCTCTATCTGGTGTCCAAGTTTACTACGTTTAAAATGTCTAATAATGTTATTAAATGTTTGTATTCTACTATACATTGTCAGTCTTTGTTGGATGGATTGGGGTAGGGGGAGGGCCCTCTATGATAAGTAATGGGCATTATATAGATTATAGCCAGGTGACGTACACGTACTCTAATGAATTTGAATCAAATTGAGTCCATAACAATCTTCTGGTAACCTCAATATTTAAGGGAAACTAGTTAACCTAATTGGGATGGGTCTTCGCACCGCGTTTCTTTTGCTAAATCTACCGCATGAGCTTGTAGAGCGAATGCGGTAGATTTAGCAAAAGAAACAAGGTACGAAGACCCATCTCTATTAGGTTAACAAATTTCACTTGTACTATACACCTCTAAATATTTGTAATTATTCAATAACTTACCAAAATAAGTCGATGTCGAAGTCAACATCAAACTGTGCTGGTAGTGCGAAAGCCATTTTCTACTACTAACTGAAGCTGGTTCCCGGGTTATTCGCTAGCCACACTGCACCACTCCAGTTTATCACACTGCATAGTTTGCTCGAGCAATGCAGTGTGTTTGCTAGTGTGCTTTACCGCATTATTCATAGCCACAAGTCTTCAAAGTGTGGTGGTATAGCACCATACCGGCACAGTATGGTGGTACCGCTCAACTACCACTTGCGTAGCAGAGGTTTGTATTTGGAGTATTTTAAGGCATAGGTGTATAGTACATGAGAGTGGGGATTGAGTTGCTGCGGACATGTTGCAGGCGTGTATGCTGGCTTTCTACCCCGAGTTTGACGTGGACGCGGTGAGCAGCTCAGAGCTGGTGCTGGTGCTCGACATGTCCAACTCCATGACCCCGTCTGACGTGGACGCGGCTCGGAAAGCGCTACTGCTCTGCCTCAGTCACTGCCCGCCAAGCTGGACCTTCAACGTCGTCACCTTCGGCACAGGTTCGTGGGACTTAACAAAACAGACTCCATGCGTGTCCATACATGGAAAATATGTGGTAAAATTGTCTATCAGATGAAACGTTGCCGAAGGCAAAGGTTGTACTGACTTGTATTTCGAGGTATATTACTTTTTTTCATTATTATTTAACAAACTTAACCAATTTTGGTGGTTTTAAAATTTGAGATGGTACACAGCTCCATCCTCCACGATTACATAAAATAAAGTTAGGTATAGTACAATACTAACATTCATGGCTATGGCTAGTTTGTGTGGTATGAAGTTTACATATATAGAGAGGGTATATAATATGATCTAGACATTTTTAGCGTATATTTAAATTACAAAGTATTTTCCATATACGGACACATTCAGCCTGTTTTCCTATTGTTATATACCTTAAACGAGCAAAGTTTTACCTTATATTTATATCAATTGATTGTCTTCACCTTCCTTGAGCATTACGGTCGGGTAATCCTCATTCCTTGAACTGCTAGAACACAGGCTTTGATTGGCCTCCGTCAAAGTAACGTGATGACACCCCATACAACACCAAGTTGAGGTACAGGTGTAAGAACAACAGGGGCATGAGCGGGTAATATCTGTAGGTGATACGGCATAGGTATATGATCATAAGTCAAGACGGCTTCAGGATTTGCGTCTTGATAACAGAACGAAATCTCTGACGGCTGTCAGGGATTGAATGTGACCGTGAGCTTATCATTGGGCGTAATCACCACATCAAATTTAACATCATTTGCTCTTCATTACACTGCTGTTCATTTTATATAATTGTATATATTTTCTTTTATTCATTACTTCATGAAGGAAATCTAATTCCTGAAGGTATCGTGTCTGATGTGCACTGGTTTCTTTTCAGCTTATTTCGAACTGTTTCCAAAGAGTCAGCAAAATACGAAACAGAACAGGAAACTTGCTTTCAACTTCCTACAGGTAATATGCTCTTTTCAACTGTGCTGTATTTAGCGAGGTAACTCTATAACCAGTCATAGAGAGACCCTCATGTGGACATGCCCCGTTAGTTTTAATTTAATTTCCACTGAATTAGGATATTTACTTCTAGATATATCCATGTTTACAATGAATGTCTTTTTCCACATGGGGCACATGGTACCTGACAATAAAAGGGGTAGCAGCTCTCAAGTCACACCCACCTTTAAATTGATGTGATTGTGTGCAGCAGCCAGGCATAGACTCAGAAATTGATGTTTACATATTTTTTAAATGTTGATGCTATTTCTCGATAATAATCGCTACTATCTCCTCTTCCCAGAGATGCTATTACTAGATTTTCATTATAGTAGAAGTCCGTCATTAAACCTAAAGGATTTCTTTTGTTTTTCAAGTGTACGGTAGGTCATAGATCTAAACACGTATTCAAATTTGAATATTAAGCATAAAGAGCATATGTGACTCCCTAATCCCTGATTTAAGACCTTGATTTTCACATATAACCAGAACCAACACAAACACTGCGGCACCACAGAAATGTACCGCGCCCTACGACCATACTTCCTGCTTCTGCCACCGGAGGGAGCCACCCGTAACGTCTTCCTCTTTTCCGATGGTGACGTCACAGATGAAGACACGTTGCTACAGGCTGCCTACGACCACAGGGCTGACACCCGCGTTTTCACCATGGGAATAGGGTATGCGGATTTGCATACTTAGCTCTATTTTTAGTGCACTTTTTAACACACGCCCGAGGAGACACTTGTCCAAACTATGTTTATCTAAGGCATTCACTGAATTTGGAGAAATGAGATACAACTTGGGGATGTGCTGTGAGGCTAGTCCAAAACATGGTAACTCAATTTTTCTCACCGCTGGCGTATTTAAAAAAATGCATCAAAGGAATTAGCTTTAAAGTCGATTAATCGTATGTATTTTGCACACCAATTATTGCAGTGAAGAAAATATTATACAGTCTTGTATATCTAATTCCAGAAAATCATGTAACAAACATTTCCTTCGGAAACTTTCTCTGAACGGATCTGGGAGTTTCGAATACATCGACCCAAACCGCAAGTCACGCTGGGAGCGATGCGCCAAGGAGCAACTGGAGCGAGCAGCTCAGCCGGTGCTGACCTCTGTCGGCGTAGAGTGGGAGCAGTTCGAGCATGAGACGAGGCCCGTCCAGGCGCCACAACACATCAACTGCCTCTTCAATGGTTCACGTCTCGTCGTCTACGGCTTTGTGCCGAATTGCACACAAGTATGTCAACTTTGTTCTCTACTATGTCAATATTTGGACTTAGCCCCAACTGGAATATTTATGTCTGCAGTATAGTTTATCGAGCATTCTCTATAGGATTAAAGAAATACAGGATGACTCTTCGCGCTCATATGCGCGCATGTATATATTTCAATTAAGTATTAAACTGCATATGCGGATTAAAGTATTAAACTGCATATGTTTACCTATATTAAATTCCTATAGGGTTGCACCTATATTGAAAATCTCGTAAGGGAGTACCTATATTGGAATACTTCAAAGGTTTATAAATTCTTGAGAAGAAGAAATTTACAAATCACGTGAATACTTGTATTTCTTATTTGTCTATGATAAATGGTAAACCATCACTTGGAACGATACAGATCTGGTTGACTGTTGCTAAAACTTGACGTATCCTGATACATATATTCGCTAACATATTCGGCTTCGATATTAAAATCGTGTCAAATTCCACCTAAGTTATAGGCAATACTTCAGGATTGCGTATATCATATTGAATAATTTCACTTGGTTTAGATTGGCAGCAGCAGTACATTTTTATGATATAATTTCCCTCCGTTTTCGCTTAGGCCACACTAAAGGCGCAGATTGGGAACAGAGAAGTGTCAACTCTGGTGTCTACATCGGATCTCAGCATCACCACTGGAACGGTACGTGACACTATTTCAATAGGAGATCTTTGTATTAGTTGTGTTCACTATTTACATGTGCCAGTGAGATAGTAGAAAATCCCAACCCGTGATTTTACATGAAACATAACCTGGGCAACATAGTTTTACTGCGTAATATTTACACAATGACTTCATTTCTGACTTGCCCAAATAAATGCCCTGCACCATATGAAGAACAGTATTGTTTCCCTCCTTGCGTGTGTACGTATGCAGCCGCACTCAGCAGTGTCGATTCACGCGTATACCACTAGGTCAGAAGGAGTCTCTTTCCCCAATTAACCCAGAGACTCGTTGTTAGAATGCTCTAGTTTGTCCCAACAGTCCTATCTTGTGGGAAACAATAGCCTTGTGCTTACACAAACCGTCCACACTCTAGATGTAAATGCATTGAATTTGCTTAGCCATGAAGCCAGACTGAGTGGTGTTTGACCGAGCTGAAACCTGACGACCGCTAGACGCGCTGAACGGAAATTCATGTATCAAAGGGTACGATGTAAACTATTCTGATTTGTGATGTAGATGCTGCACCAGTTGACTGCAAGGTCTGTCATCCAAGACTGGGAGGATGGTATACTGGACAAGGATAAACATGTCAACACTGTAAGTAGCGTCTCACAGGATTCTTAGCAGACCGAAATTCACTCTATATTTATTGCAATTCGGGTGACTTCATCTAAAACAAAATAATTTGATAAATGTTACTTGAACACATATACATATTATGATCATTAGATTCCTAAACCCTTAACCCGCTAATTACTATATTAATAACGAATTAAATGAAGGTAATGAAACCCCCAAACTCTGAATCAAGAAGATAAGTCTGAAGAACGGTTTAAACGCCCATTATGGACTGCTGTATTGAATCTGGCCAACGTTTCGACCCACACGGGTCTTCTTCTGGGCAACAATACAATGAATTAGAACAATGCAGTTGTATATATACTCTTTGAACGTAAGTTACGACGAAATCTATGATCTGCCATACGAGAGTTACGGTGTAGCATTCTAGTGGTGTTTCAAATCTTATCTTGTTTATGTATCTAGGAAACATGGTAACATCAACAATAACAATAACGAATTAATGCTATTTTCTGATAAAAATGTCAAAGAATAGCTTTATGGAATTCGTTCTATTTCATTTCCATCAAATGCGGTTATTTTATCAATAACAGATAATGAAGAAGAAAAGGAAGAAATACATCATCAATCTCAGCAAAAAGTATACGGTGGTGTCCCAGTTTACAAGCTTTATCGCCGTCGAGAAACGTTCGGACGAATCCGTATGTACTTTGTCCACCATTGATTCTTAGTCTATATACATCTGTTAATTGAAATATAAATCTATATACATGCTTGCTCCATTTTAAAGTCATCTCAAATGTGTTTTTAAGAGATGTAAGTGAATTTTATGATTATCATAAATGAAACCAACTGGATTCACATCTTTGTCTGACTCAAATTGATGGTATATTGAAAAAACCCCACTAGAATATAGCCAGAACGCCTTGATATTAGAGATATCAGCTTTCTATTGTTCCATGGAAACACATTTTTACAGTACATGTGTATGAAATTATTTGTCCTTGTGTAGAACAAATATGATATTAATTGAGCATTATTCATACCAACGAAACAGTGGTTTAGACCTCCCTACAGACTCTCAGCTCTATGTTGTGGTCGACTCCGACATGTTTTCCATATTTTCCTGTGTCTCTCATTTCCATTTCTTCTCTGACCCAAACAAAGTCCGTCCCCAAACTGATATCCTTATAACATTATGGTATCTGTTACTTCATTTACAAGGTACATATATTTGTTGTTTATCTAGGTTGCTGGGAATGGACCGAGTATCGAGGATTTGATTGCGCTAGAGGATGTAGATCATTTACTGTACATGAGCTGGGATGACAGAGAAAAGGAAGCAGTGAGTCCTGTCGTTGATAAGGAGCAACTACTAAAACAAGCCAGAGAGGAGTTTGACGGTAAGACACCAAGCTCTTGTTGGTGTATATAGAAACAAAGTTTTGTCCCCCACATGGCTAGGGAGCATGCAGGCAGGTCTGTGTGCACTCATCCATGAAGCTATCACCATGAAGCTATCTGAAAACGTTTCCTATGTCCTCAGAGAATTGTTGATTGCCAAACGAAATTGCCCTCAGGGAGCTAAATGTATGTGTGCGTTGAGCCATGACCTGCTGAGTTCACAGAAGAGTAGGGCTTAAAATATCCAATCAATGCAGGCCCTTCCCTATCCCTCCCTCCCTCCCTCCCTCCCTCCCTCCCTCCCTCCCTCCCTCCCTCCCTCCCTCCCTCCCTCCCTCCCTCCCTCCCTCCCTCCCTCCCTCCCTCCCTCCCTCCCTCCCTCCCTCCCTCCCTCCCTCCCTCCCTACCTCCTGGCCTGGGGGCTTCCTTGTTATCATACTAATTAATTACTGGTAGACCATTGAACCTTATTGAGCTTTAAATGCGTCCACCTGCTAATTTGGTCTTTAAAGGCCAATATTTCTATTTTCTAAATGCACATTTAGCTCTTGTTGATTTTTATTTTTCTTTTGTACCGCAGATCTGGTATCAGAACTGGACACACTCAGCGAAGAAACGTGGATAGAGAGAACAAGCCGTGTGCAGGAGCTCCGGTGCTTCATAGAAACGTATGTAGATACATTTCTTAGGCACCTATTTCCTTAATCATTATGTTATGCAGTTGTAGCATATTTGTAGTTTTACAGTAAAACGAGGGAAGATACCCTCTTGATTAATGTAATGAAACAAGTGTTAATTTAACTATCGAAAGATATTGCCTGACAAGGAATCTAATAACGAATCCAATACTTCCGTATCCTTATTTACCTCCCTCCCTTCCTGTCCCTTTGCCCTAACATTATCCACCCTGTTCTCTCACTATTCGCTCTACGGCGCTGCTCAAGCCCGGTGGAGTACGCCCTTAAACCCACACCACCTCCCTAATTCCCAGCTCATCTGTCCTTCTTTTTGTACCCCACTGTTACCCTGTTTGGTTTGGTAGATTTAACAACTAATAATCATAAGCAACTTTCTATGAACAATTTGTATTAGGTGGATAATAAAATCAGAAACCCACTCAATGAAAATACCATCTGACGGCTTCATAGTTCACTTAGTTTTGCTTTGTGAATTACTCCCCGGTCAAACTTGGTGGGGTAAGACCAAGGTATTTTCATCTGGTGAGTTTCGTTCTAATCATTTTAAATGCAGTCTGCCAACAGTGTAGGGTCTTTTACCTTGGACGTTCAGGCAATGTACTGGTGTTGATATTTTTTCAAAAATCTTTGACTATCTATTTGTTTTCTTCTCTCCCATCCTCCCTGCTTGCCCGCTTCTCTCCCAGTGTTGTAATCCTTCAGTCTTCCTTATAAATTGTTGCGTGTACTTCCCATAAAATGCGCTGAAACATATTTTTCCCATTAAAACTTTATAGAGAATCTCTCATCCGGGGAAGAGAAACTGATGGTCGAGGTAAGTATTGGAAGTCCTAAGTAGCTATACAAAGTTTATATGTATGTCTAAAACACTCAGGATACAATAATATAGGAGAACTAAGTCATTATATCTGTATGTAGTAAATACTGACTTTTTGTTTCTATACACATCTGTGTACAACCTCGGTGCGTATAGAAACGATGTCTAAATTAGTTATTTACAGAGTACAGATATAAGGTTGTTCTACCATTATCAGGGATGCAAGTTTGCCAACAATTGACGGGAATCAGAAATTTCTGCATCTTGAAATATGATCATTAACAAAGTATGAAAATCATAAAATAAAACTAAATTCCAAGAAATTCTGGCAGCAGGCTCTCACCAACGGCGTATAAACCTCCAGTCAGTACTTTGGCAGCAGTTAAATGCGCCAAGGGCCGTTGACACTGCCGTCAGAGTTCCATCAAGTGACCCGACCCAGTTTTTTGTTTGTTTTTGTTTCCGACTTTTTCATCAGTCCCGACTTTCATCCCTGCATTATGTACCCAGTACTTTAAAATGTTCAGATTTTATCGTTAACGTAATTAGATGTCGAAGCAAGTTGACCTTCTATGCCATGCACGGCAAATGTGCTGTATGTTTTGCCATGGATGCTGTTCGATAATCACTTGTGCCAACAAAACAAAATGTTTAATGTCTACTTTGACCAGCAAACAGCCCAAACCATAGTACATTGCATGATACTGCTGCTACACCGATTAATGCTAAACTGTCAATAATTTCAGAAAGGGACAGATCAAGAGAATATCCTCGACAACCAGTATCATCCATGGAGGAGAGAGGGTTATATGTACCAATATCAAAAGTTTTGAATGAAAAGATCACTGTAGGAGGAGAAAGAAAAGCATCTAAAAATGATGAGGATACCTTACTAGTAAGACCTGCAGCATCAGGAAGTCTATTTGGTTCTGCACATCGAACTCCATCATTAGGTCTGTTTGGTTCTGCACCTCAAGCTCAGTCATCAGGGAGTGTGATTGATTCCACAACTCAAGCTGAAACAACAGACTGTATATTTGGCACCACACCTCAAGCTTCAACACCAGGAGGTCCGTTTGGTTCCACAATCCAAGCTGATTCAACAGAAAGTTCAGTTAGTGCCACACCTCATGCTCAGTCATCAGGGGGTTTGTTTGGTTCCACAACTCAAGCTATACCAAACTCTGCACCAGGCCTCTTTGGTACTGGTATTTCAAAGCATGCTCCTTCATCAGGCAGTCTGTCTGGTGCTGCACCTCAACCTCCATCATCAGGGAGTGTGATTGGTTGCCCAGCCCAAGCTGTAGCAACTGGAGGCCTCTTTGGTAAATCAAACCAAGCTCCATCATCAGGAGGTTTGTTTGGTTCGGCATCTCAAGCTAAATCAACAACAGGAGGTGTATTTGGTTCCACATTCCAAGCTGATTCAACAGGAAGTCCATTTGGTACCACACCTCAAGCTCATTCTCAAGGTGGTCTGTTTGGTTCCACAACTCAAGCTGCACCAACTGGAGGCCTCTTTGCTAATTCAAACCAACCTCCATCATCAGGAGGTCTGTTTGGTTCTGCACCTCAAGCTCCATCATCTGGAGGTCTGTTTGGTTTTGCACCTCGAGCTCAGTTGTCAGGGAGTGTGATTGATTCCACAACTCAAGCTCAAACAACAGGAGGTATATTTGGTACCACACCTCAAGCTTCATCATCAGGTGGTCTGTTTGGTGGTGGACCTCAAGGTCAGACATCAGGAAGTCTCTTTGGCACCACATCTGAATCAACAACAGGAAACCCAATTGGTCCTGCGTATCAAACTCAATCATCAGCTGGTTTGTTTGGTTCCTCAACTCAAGCAGTATCAACTGGAAGCTTCTTTGGTGATTCAAAACCTCAACCTCCATCATCAGGAGGTCTGTTTGGTGCTGTTCCTCAAGTTCAATCATCAGGTGGTTTGTTTGGTTCCACAACTCAAGCTGCACCAACTGGAGGCTTCATTGCTAATTCAAACCAACCTCCATCATCAGGAGGTCTGTTTGGTTCTGCACCTCAAGCTCCATCATCTGGAGGTCTTGCACCTCGAGCTCAGTTGTCAGGGAGTGTGATTGATTCCACAACTCAAGCTGAAACAACAGGAGGTATATTTGGTACGCCACCACAAGCTTCATCATCAGGTGGTCTGTTTGGTGGTGGACCTCAAGGTCAGACATCAGGAGATCTCTTTCGCACCACAGCACCAGCTGAAGCAACAACAGGAAATCCAGTTGGTCCTGCATATCAAACTCAATCATCAGCTGGTTTGTTTGGTTCCTCAACTCAAGCTGCACCAACTGGAGGCCTCATTGCTAATTCAAGCCAACCTCCATCATCAGTAGGTCTGTTTGGTTCTGCATCTCAAGCTAAATCAACAACAGGAAATCCAGTTGGCTCCACATCTCAAGCTCCATCATCAGTTGGGATGTTTGGTTCCTCAACTCAAGCTGCATCAACTGGAGGCCTCTTTATTGATTCAAAGCAAGTGGCAAGAACAGGGGGTTTGTTTGGCTCAACAGCACCCACCCCATCAGCAGGAAGTATTTTTGGTTCAACTCATCAGGCTTTATCAACAACAGGTGTGTGTGGTGCCAATAATCGAGCTGTGACTGAACCTTTTTCCCAAATTTCTTGCAACGCAGCCCAGGAAGACGAGAATATGCCCTCTAAAAAGCGTCACTTAGATGAAACTGATGGGAAAACTAATAATGAAGTTGCTTCCCAGCCTATTATACAGTCTACCTTTGGTGGCAGTTCCCAGCCTTCATGTGGAGGTCTTGGTTTCAGTTCCCAGCCTAAACAGCCAGCCTTTGATGGTAGTTCCCAGCCTGCACAGTCCGCCTTTGGTAGCAGTCCCCAGCCTATATCTGGAAGTTTTGGTGGAAGTTCCCAGCCGTCACAGTCAGCCTTTGGTAGCAGTTTCCAGCCTATATCTGGAGGTTTCAGCGGCACTTCCCAGCCTGCACAGTCAGCCTTTGGTAGCAGCTCCCAGCCTATATTTGGAGGTTTTGGTGGCAGTTCCCAGTCTACCCAGTCTACCTTTGATTTCAGTTCCCAGCCTGCACAGTCTACCTTTGGTGGCAGTTCCCAGCCTGCACAACCAGCCTTTGGTGACAGTTCCCAGCCTGCACAATCAGCCTTTGGTGACAGTTCCCAGCCTGCACAGTCAGCCTTTGGTGACAGTTCCCAGCCTACACAGTCAGCCTTTGGTTTCAGTTCCCAGCCTGCACAGTCTGCCTTTGGTAGCAGTTCCCAGCCTGCACAGTCTGCCTTTGGTGGGAGCGCCCAGCCTACACAGTCAGTCTTTGGTGGCAGTGCCCAGCCTACACAGTCAGTCTTTGGTGGTAGTCCCCAGCATATATTTGGAGGTTTTGGTTTCAGTTCCCAGTCTACACAGTCAGCCTTTGGTTTCAGTTCTCAGCCTGCACAGTCTACCTTTGGTGGCAGTTCCCAGCCTGCACAACCAGCCTTTGGTGACAGTTCCCAGCCTGCACAATCAGCCTTTGGTGACAGTTCCCAGCCTGCACAGTCAGCCTTTGGTGACAGTTCCCAGCCTACACAGTCAGCCTTTGGTTTCAGTTCCCAGCCTGCACAGTCTGCCTTTGGTAGCAGTTCCCAGCCTGCACAAATGGCCTTTGGTTTCAGTTCCCAGCCTGCACAGTCTGCCTTTGGTGGCAGCGCCCAGCCTACACAGTCAGCCTTTGGTGGCAGTGCCCGGCCTACACAGTCAGTTTTTGGTGGTAGTCCCCAGCATATATTTGGAGGTTTTGGTGGCAGTTCCCAGCCTGCACAGCCAGTCTTTGGTGGCAGTTCCCAGCCTATATTTGGAGGTTTTGGTGGCAGTTCCCAGTCTACACAGTCAGCCTTTGGTTTCAGTTCCCAGCCTACACAATCAGTCTTTGGTGAAAGTTCCCTCCCTAAACAGTCCACCTTTGGTTTCAGTTCCCAGCCTACACAGTCAGCCTTTGGTTTCAGTTCCCAGCCTACACAGTCAGTTTTTGGTGGCAGCACCCAGCCTACACAGTCAGTCTTTGGTGGCAGTTCCCAGCCTGCACAGCCAGTCTTTGGTCCCAGTTCCCAGCCTATATTTGGAGGTAGTTCCCAGTCTACACAGTCAGCCTTTGGTTTCAGTTCCCAGCCTACACAGTCCGCCTTTGGTTTCAGTTCCCAGCCTACACAGTCAGTCTTTGGTAGCAGTTCCCAGCCTACACAGTCAGTCTTTGGTGGTAGTCCCCAGCCTGTAGTTGGAGGTTTTGGTGGCAGTTCCCAGCCGGCACAGTCAGCATTTAGTTTCGGCTCCCAGCCACCACTGACCACATCTAATTCTGGTCCCCATTCTACACAACCAGCATTTGGCGTCGCTTCCCACCCCACACCATCAGCATTCAGTTTCGGTTCACAGCCAAAAAAGCCCACTTCCAGTTTTGGTTTTCAGTCTACACAGCTAACTTTTGGTGTCAGTTCCCAGCCTACACAACCATCCTTTGGTGTCAGTTCCCACCCTCAACAATCAGCCTTTGATTTAAGTTACCAGCCTGAAAAACGCCTCATAATTGATTCCGAAGCTGCCACCGAGTCTAAGCGATCTCCTGTCAAATCTACTGCCAAGACTGGAGGAGTTTTCGCTTTGAGTTCTACTTTATTTGATAAAAACAGTGTTTCCAAAGTTGGAAACGAATTGGTCAGGATGACCTGCCAAGAATATTCGTGGCTGTCATTTGAGGAAGTGCGAACCATGTTCTACTTCTGTGGAATGGAACCCTTGGACGTTAAACCGCAAACAAACGGTAATATGGAAAGGAAATCAGATATTCTGATGAGCGACAAGGCTGTCCAGACCAGCCAGTCCTGTCCAGAACTGCCAGTCCTGTCCACATATTCAGCACACAGACCAATGCAACAACAAAATGAAGTTATGAACATAACAAGGTAATTATTGGAATAGAATCTTAACTTAGATATTAAGTTTTTGTTCCTATTCATTTTTATCAATTTTTTTATTTAGGAACTTTCATGCCATACTTGATCTCTGATAAAGATTCAAACAAAACGTATTTGTTTAATACCACATCATCACGTATTAAACTTGTATGAATACTTGAACATAGTTCAACAATATTATGTTTTCAGTAACGTACCAAAATTTTATGTTTTCAGTAATATACCAAAATTTATCTCATGCAGGCCTAGATCATAGGTGTACTTTGGTCAAAATATAATGTATTAACTGTAGTATTGATAAATGTCATCTTTGAGTATTAACACGGGGTGTATGGGGCGCCGTTCTGTACATACCCCTTTTGTCCTCATTTTCGTAATATACTATACCTTTCGTCCCACGTAGTGTATTTCATTCACGAAATACACTACGAAATGTATATTTTATACCCCAATAATTTTTCCTTCCCAAACTACTAATTTCGTCAAAAAAATCCATTTCGTTAAATACGAAATTCATTTCGTCTTTCACGAAATTCATTTCGTCGAGTTCCGTCTACATACACAAGGGGGCGACACTGTGCCGCTAGAGGCACCGTACTTACACCATAACTTTTTTATCCACTTTTATTGTCTCCATTACATGAAGTTCTTCTCCATAGTGGCCCGGCCGTGGGGAGTTAGCTCAGTGGTTAGAGCACCGGTTAGAGCACCGGGTTGTAGGACTTTGTGGGTTTGGGTCCCACCCCCAGCAGTGGTAGATTTACTGCTTTATCAAAGGCCATCCTTCTCATGCCATGTGGGAAGTAAAAGATGTCTCACCTCGGTAAATGTGTAGGGGTGTGATTTCTACCTAACTTCATCACATAGATTCGATCATCACCCTTGTGGTGTAAAAGAACCTTGAGAAAGTATGGTAAGGACCTATAATGGTTGGCTGGACGTAAAATCAAAACAAACAAAAAACAAAAAAAAACATGGTGGCCCATTTCACCCTTTATTACTTGATAGACATGTACACATGTAATTTACAACATATAGTAATAATTAATGATACGCCCCATTTGAATAGTGCTTACAATATGCCCACAACTTCCTTAAGCCCATTCCAAGGGCCACACCATTTCCTCACCATTTCCAGTTAGAATTTACACTTATAAATCTGGACTTCTAAAGCTGTATACCCGCACCCAAGTTAATAAGCTCCCCCCTCCGCATAACTCTCTTTAATCTTTATCATGTATTTACAGTGCTCCATGTCTTTTTCACTCTGGTTACCTATGGTATCCTACTCACTACACTCTCCTACCCCTCCGGGGTGTTCTTGAAAAAAAAAGGTTAAAAAGTAAATATTCCGTATTTGAAGTAAGAGAAGATATTAGATGTTTAGACAACCTGTTTGTTACTGATATCGCTACTACGGGCTATATTTGATTTTCCTTTTTACATCCTAAACCCGAATAAATCTCCAGCAGTGTTAAATGCCAAAGACTTATTCATTACTATACGTGATTTTTACGAGAGTTTGGCGATTTTCACACGGGAAGGCATTACCGTCGACCTCTCGGGACCTTAGGACTGATGGATCCTTCCTACAGGAATATTCCATAAAAACAATTCAAAGTTCAGTTTTGTCTTCCTTCAGTTAAGTATATGATATGTGCAGAATACACAGATTTGGGAGGATATAAAAACCTCGGCATAGCACTATCAAATACTTCCGAAAGCTAGAAGCATCTCTCTGTCTCTCATCGATGGTCACGTTATCTAATATCAGAATTGTCCAGGTTGAAAATGTAAGGAATATTAACTGTAGTCTGCACCCTCCTCATCCCATATATGTAAGAGGGTCAACCATATACATGTATATTTATTTTAGCAAACCAGAAAGTGTCACGACTCAAAAAAGTGATAAGAGTGAACCGGGCGCTGGTGAAGGACGGACATTCGTTCAAAGTAACCTAGGTAAGAAAAAAGTTATGCATTATGGTACTGTATGTACATGTAGGGGTAATTTATCTTTTTTAACTCTCTGTTTGATTCTTCTTCCTGAACACAAAATATCAAGAGAGTACAAGTTTAATGTGTATTTTGAGCCTTCATTATTAGCAGGTGGACGGTTGGTCTTTAGGTTATGACTATAGCCTACTGTAGTACACATGCTTGTAAAGTCACTAGGTGACCTGACCACATTTTTGCTTTTTATAGCTCACTAAGTAGAGATAGGAATATGATTTCTGTTTTTGGACAGAAGGTTTTATGGCCATACAATATCTTACAGTTTTAGTATTTAGTGTTTTGACATGGATTTTCGAAGAAATAGAAAGAGATTTCAGTTAGGGGGACTTTATGAGTCACAGGTCCATTTTTAAGAACTCCTTTATGGACATATTTCTACCTGTAAAACTGGTTCAATCATAATATAATATGCCTCACTTGAAAGAGAATAAAAAACAGTAGGTGCTAGGAAGTGGAATTTTCTAGGTAAATTCTATATTTGCTGAGATATTCAGGTATTTGTTAAGAGTGGGGGGGGGGGGGGGATTTTGGGTGTAATTGGCATACTCAAACAGATGTTTACTCAATATTGATTTACAGTGAGCATTAGTGTAACATTTTCCATCTCCATAAGTGGCACTGACAGTTACTTACACCCTAGGAAGTGTCATTATTTAGGTAAAATACATATTTGATGTGCTATTCATGTATTTCTTCTAAATCTCATAATGTGAGGAGGGGAGGCAGCAGGTGTATGAGTGGATGGTTTATCAAGCTTATTTACACACAAATAGAAGTCAAAATGGTTCATAACTTTGTTCTAGGAATCAGTCAAGACCCAGTCAAATGATATTGGTTTGTAAAATTATTTGCAATATCATTTACCACCAGATATTGGCTTGACCTACTTTATTGGAGTTCAGGTAGCTAAATATATGTGTGCATAGATCCATGAACTGCTGAGTTCACAGAGGGGTAGGGCTTTGAATATCCAATCAATGCAGGCCCTTCCCTATTCATAGATTCCCCCATCTCCCTAATCCATGAACGCAACTGACCTAGCTTTCAATTGAAAACGCCTACAGATAGATAGATATACTCTAGATTCTAAAAATGTTAGTATGTAATTGCATCCCACACACAGAACACTGGTCTCTCCTAATGAGTTTTGAATATAGCCACCCAATAACAGCAAATTCTGTATATTTAAGTATCTATAATATGTAGAAAGTGTAGGGGATTTTCAATATATATGAAGTTAATTGCATTCAGTTTTAAATGCGTCCACCTGCTGATTTGGCCTTTAAATTCTATTTCAAAATGCACACTTAGCTCTTGTTTTGAGTAACCCCTTCGTTATCCACTCTTATCTTTACTATCCCTTTTCTTTCTTGAGACTCTTAATGGTATTCCTTTTTTTCTTTCATAAGGAGGATTTATTTCAGTTCTTGAACATTGAACATCTAGATCTTTTGAGTAAGTTACCCTTCAGTGGAAATGTTTTATGTTATTTTCTAATCCATTTACCATCATTGAATTATGAAATTCATCTTGATGATTATCTGATAGTTATCAATAAATTTGTGTTTTCATTATAAATATATTACTCACAGAAGACTACAGCGTATAATGCTCTGGTTAGTCATAAAACCCTTTTTAGACAATAGTTGTCTGACTCATTATTGAACTAATGCTCGAAAACTACGTACAAGGTATATGGTTATACTGCACACCCTACTACATTTATTTAAAATATATACCCTTTCTTCTCACAGGATCCCCGGAGACATTCAAGATGTTGTATGATCTAAATCCGGTAAGCCTCAATGTATTATCATGTTTAAAATCATTCAATCTTACCAGTTAGCGGCATTTATGAATAGATTTTAAATAACTATAACAATCTAAAAAGGGCGACGGAGGGAGGGAGAGAGGGGAGTTAATTTCTTTGAAGATTAACGTACATACTTAATTCCTTCCTCTTCTCCATTACACTACAAACGCAGGATGTATATTGGACGCTGGACCCTAAACTGAGCGCGCATCTCGGATATAACGTCACAACATGCTTTGATAACCTCGTAGACGCCGGGCTTAACTCACTGGGTAAGGATTTCATTTAATTTTACCATAACCTTTCCAATATATTTCACAGAATATTGTACATGTATAGTTCTAGAAATTTAAGGTTTAAAAATCTTAGGTCACCGTCTGTACTTGAAAGAGATGAAGAAAACTATTTTTCAGTACATTTCCTATATAAATTGAGCAAATATAAAAAGGTCTTTTTACCGATTAGGTTGTGACAAGCTGGATAAAACCTGATGTCACGGATGTCTATATAGAAATACCAAACTAAAAGGTTCAAGTTAACTTTACATAACGTAGGCGGCCACTTCCGGTTTTTCCCTTATTATCACCACTCAACATATCACTGCCATGCTTGTAACATCTAGTGCTTAAGAAGATTATATCATCAATCCACAACTTCCAAGCTTCTTCCCATCTGTAATACCTGATATTCTAGTTATTTGGCATTACAATAGGTCACTAGAAACCAGTTGGGACATGAAATTGTTAATATTTCAAAAAACAAATCACCAGGTGACGCTGCTACGAATTGTATGATATACCTTGAAGTGACAATATAGGCCAAACACCTGCTGTTGGCTACTTATTTTTTCTTTTTTTTTCTTTTTGCGGAGGTAGGTGTTCAAGACACGTCTTGATTATTAGTGGGTGGATAGTTGGTCTTATAGGTTATGGCTATAGCCTATTGTAGCACACCAGCTTGCAGAGTCACTAGGCGACCTGACCACACTTTTGGTTTATATAGCTAAGTACAGATAAGAATATGATTTTGATTTGGACAGAAGGGCTTATGACCATACAATATCTTACAGTTTGGGTTTTTACTATCTTTACATGGAATTTTAGAAAAATAGATATTTCAGTTTGGGGAGAGGGGGATTTCTTTAGTCACAGGCCCATTTTTAAGAACTCCTTTATGGACATAGTTCTACCTGTAACACTGGTTCAATCAAAATATCATGTGCCTCATCTGTAAGAGAATAAAAAAACAGTAGGTGCCAAGAAGTGGAAATTTTAAGTAGATTCTATATTTACATATTCAAGTATTTGTTAAAAGTGGGGGGTATTTAGGGTGAAATGGGCATTCTAAAACAGATGTTTACTCAATATTGATTTACATTAAGCATTGGTATAAATTCTCCATAAGTGGCACTGACAGTTGCTTAGACTCTAGGATGTGTCATTATTTAGGTGAAATGTATATTTGATGTGATATTCATGTATTTTTGCCAAATCTTATAATGGGAGGGGGGGCAGCAGGTGTACAAGTGGATTGTTTATTCAGCATATTTACACACAAAAAGAAGTAGGAATGGTTGGTTCATAACTATGTTCTAGGAATCAGTCAAGACCCAGCCAAATGGTATTGGTTTATAAAATTATTTGCAATATCATTTACCACCAGATATTGGCTTGATCTACTTTATTGGTGTACATAGTAACAGAGATTTGTCCATTTTGGAGCACATGGTCAGGATGTAGATAGATCTCAGTCCCTGTGTGCACTCATCCATGAAGGTGTCATCAAGCAAACACCTACCTTTCATATGTAGTTAGAGCATTGCTGATTGCCAATTGAAATCACTTACAGGTACATATATGTAGGGGTTAGGGTAGTCGAACAGTGGTACATTCTGTTAACGCTAGGTGGCGCAAGTGCCGATCCCTGTTGTGCTGTAAGGCCGGTGGACCCGTGTATGCAAATACTACAGGGTCGCCCGCATCACTAACTCAGTCAGTATAATTATATAGGCTGAGTCCACAGTGGGTCAACAGGTTACTTGTGGTGCCTCTTCGTTGAGTGAACACTTGGAGCCTCAGAGACTGCTAGGTTTCTCTGGAAACCTTTCAGCAGTGTATAGAAAGATCCTCTCCCTGTGCGCTACTTAACACATCCGTGTTAAGCGACTGTAAGATCCACAGGTATACAATAAAGAGATTGTACCTGAAGTGGCCAGAGTCTGGTTTTGTGTTCTTAGTTAAGCTAGGTTGTAGATTCCGCATTTCCCAGCTTCCCTGGGGATACTCCGAACCAACCCATGCGGAGAGCACAAGAACGGGGTAGCGACTTGTCTCCAACCGCTGGATAGGTAGACTAGGCCCAGTTGTGAGATCACCCACTACCACCCGGCAGTCCGCTAAATATATATACTCTGGATTCTAAAAATGTTAGTGTATAATTGCATTCCATACACAGAACACTTGGGAGGGTAACTGGTCTCTCCTGTTGAGTTGTAAATGTGCCCACCTGCTAATTTGGCCTTTAGAGGTCAATGATTCTATTTTAGAATGTACACTTTGCTCTTGTTGAAATATCTTTTTGTCTTCCAGGTGAAAACACAGCAGAAGGAGTTAAACGCCTGGTGGCAACTCTACTCGTCCTCCTCCACGTTATCAGTAAAAGCCGGGCTTCAGAGGCACAGTCTCTCCCCCTAGTGGAAGTACTCTGTGACCTCTTCCCGGGCGCATCGAGTCATGCAGAGAAACCGAGATGGATTGTGTCGAGGTACGAGCATCGAACCATGACATTGTTCGTACATAGACAGCCCAATAAAATTTCAGGCTTTTCAAGGCTTTAATATTTTTTTCCAGGCACATAACAATGTGAATCAAAGGAGGCGTATCATATCTCGTCACCAAATCTAGTTAGAATTTTCTTTATATTTCTAACTATCTGTGGAATGCTAGTGGTTTGAGACAGATATCTTCAAATTTTTTAATTTTTTTGCCAAGAAATATAAAGACAAATAATCAAAACCATGCTATATTATTAGCAATTTGCTATAAATAGTCAAATGAAGGATTTTGGAACTATTTATTCAAAGTCACTGAAATTTTATAGGCAGTCAGGTAATAATGACTAGAATATCATAGACTTTAAAAATTGAATTTTCCAGGCTCTTTGTGAGAATTCTATGCTTTTCCAGGCCTGGAAAACCCAAAAGCATAATTCCAGGCTTTTCCAGCTTTTCCAGGCTCTGTACGAACCCTACGATGAAGTTCCCGGAATTACCCGACGACGGAAAGGGAGAGTCATGTGACGAGCAGTATCGCCGCCTGGCGGAGACGCTGGCTAACATGGTGACGGACCACAAGACGGCGCTGGGCGTGGTGGACGCGGTCCAGCCTCATTTCGGCTCCACGGACCACCGGCTGGTCCGGGCGGCCGCCTTCTGCTCAGCCGGGCTCCGGAAATACAACCCGGTCTGCCAAATGCTCGAGCTGGGCAATACATGGGTAGACTTTATTTCAACGTTTATCGAAAATCTAGGTGAAGGTCACAAGAATGCCATGGAACCATGGTGCCATCGGAACCAGTCGGATGAAGATTAACTGATTATACAAAGCTCCGATCCGTTCCTAAATATCTACATCGGCTAAGTATAGCCATGGTCATCTATACCGTGGTATAGCCATTGTTTGGGGGGCGTTTATGAATTTTTCAAGGAAATAAGTTTTGTATGTGATAATAGTGTACAATGCTGAGTGATGGATACTTGATTGAGTTTTTTCTCAGATATTCAACAGGGTTTGAGTATTTTCTTCCTGTGTTGAGTGGATATCAAAAGAGAATACGAGGGATGGGATACCAAATGATGACTGTGATATGAAAAAGGTGATGATTCAGATAACACACAACGATATACATATATACGTTGTTCAATGCGAGTATCGCGATATCCAAGAGTACCCTTATACTTTTTCCTTTCTTCAAGTCTGCATCAAGACATAATGATTATCCATACATGTATCTGATAACGCAAACTTTATTTTATTAGAAACTTTTATGATATCCAAGAAGAGACGTCTCTACTTCCTCATTTTGAGCATGAACATTTAATATTGGTAAAATAAATTCCATATATTAGACCACGGACATTTAAGTCCTTGATTAGACATACCGCATATTTAGTGCTTTAAATCATTACTAGGTATGATATCCAAGAACGGTTTGAGTATTAACTTCAGATAAGTTTGCTTTATGTAATCACGCATGAAAATCAAGCCATGTATATAGTGTCTGCAAAGTCAAACAGCAATTTTGAAATAGATCTAGAGGCCTACGACCTACTGTTAGAAGAATTGACATTCGATCAAGAAAGAAAGCATATGTCTGGAGATGGGTTCATGGATTGGTAGTCCTAAAGGACTGTCATGGGTGCCATCGTTATGCTGATATAGGACACATAGCGATCACCGTGTGCAGCCTGCCATCTTGCCCCCGCTGCAGAAAAACACCAGATGTCGTGTGGATTAAATAGACCCTGGTAAAGGGAGTGTTACACCGGACTTACTGAGCACCCTCGTCGCTTACTGAATATCCACGCTGAAACTTGACGACCAAGATTGTAAACTTGAATTATGTTTTCTGGGGGGCAGTATATGTTTATGTTTACTTTGATACAGACACCTTAACCCTGTTAATATATATTACTAAGCTCTCGTTTTCCATTAATCATTTCATGAGGCACACATTACACACTATAGATTATGCGATGCGTGTTATACTTGAAAAGCTGCAACCCTTTTGGGATCTCATTGTAACCGGCTATTATGTGATCGCTTGCTAAACAATATTTCGTAGATTATCTTAACAGGGTGCAAAGATATGGGGGTTTTTTTTCGTGTCAGAACTGAGCTGTTCTGTAAAGCACGTGTTGAAATCCAGTGTGTTAGGTTCAATTATTACACCGGACATTATATATACCCTATACTATTATATACCTACGTGCGAATGTCTCATTACTGGTCCGTTGTATGGGTTTCTTTGATTATAGTACAGACTTGTTCAACCGAGTCCGTGATTATAGTTTACCCCTCCGTGTTTGACTCGCTGTCATTCAGTCCGTAAAAAATAGAATATCAATTTTTAATGATATTCAGGTATATAATTGCACAGAGTGAAGGTGTCTAAATGAAATTTATTATTCGTTGATTTAGTCGTACCTTATTCTTCAAACCTGGTGCGTTTTAACACACTTGGAACAAGATTTCATTCAGGCACCCAAACCCTGTGTTATCCAGCTATCTATCCATGTAAACATAATGATGACGCTTTGTATGATAATCTAGAAGTATCCAAGATGATGAAGGCTGATGTGCGTCTTTTTGTTTAAACATTACGCATAGGAAAAGTGCAATTTTATATTTTTGTCTATAATATTTTTAGTTAAGCAAGAAATTGATGGTTCTCTATCTACACGGGGTGGAATAATCCCAGGATGGGTGAAGTATGATTCTTCCCCCTGCAGTGTCCCTCATGTTGCAGTTGAACTTTTAAAAACGAAAGTGTACCTCGCGTGCTTAAGTTTCAGTAGATGTTACCTGGGACCTATGTCTATGGTTTTATGCTTCTGATCCCTTGCTGGGACGTATATAGTTCACCGCTAACCTTCAGTGTTATCTAAATCCAAACATACTTTAAGTTTGATATTTATGAAGGAATTATGGTTTTTGCATTGTGATGCCTGGTTGCAAGTGACACAACTGAGGATTAAGACCTACTCTAGTTTATAAATCATAATGCATCTAAAGTTCTTTGCTGATATGTTCAGAGTTATTTACTGTCATTAAGGACGAAATAAACCGTTGGAATCTTCAGTGTGTTGTATCTTTCATGTTTTTCCCCAAGTTATTTATTGATTGTTATCACATGTTACATTGATTCAGGGATATAATTTGGTCACGAAAGAGAAAAGATATGTTTCATGTAGAAACATGAAAAAAGTTATTCTCCATGGAATCATGGCTGGGGTGTGTTTGGAGGTTTTAACCAGTGTCTATTGGTGTGAATGAGGCCCAAATTATTTTTTGTTTTACACAAGAAAGAATTTCATAAACTGAAAACAAGAATTTTCTTGTAAAATAGCAAAACTACCACCTCTGTAGATTGTAATCATAGCTTAAAAACTAAGGATAAATTCTAAAATCTATCTCATACAGACAGCTATCAACTTGACACAACAGCCACACGGGATCTGAGACATGCCCGTTTGGCAGGACAGCTTGGTTGGGTGCCAGCCTTACACAGTCGTTGTGCTATCATTGTTTTCCCAAAGTGTGAGAACAGAATCTGAGACTAAGTCTGGGATCTGCAATTTCTTGTATTTTGATGCTGCTTTTGGACTAGTTGTAAATATGTCGTGACCTTACATAAACAAAGGCATATGGTTTTGAAACCTGAGGATGGCCTTAGAGTTGAAGAACAATGTACCCTAAGAGGTAATTGTTCTACTCATAACATATCAGTCGGATTTCATTTTCAAACTTAAAACCGCAGAGAACAATAGCTAAGTGTACATAGTCAAATAGAATCATTGGCCTTTAAAAGGCTAAATAAGCAGGTGGACACATTTAAAACTACAAGTAGCTTAATACATGTTTAAAATTGTTGAATGAAAATATTTTGATATCTTGATTCTAATGGAGGGAGGGAGGGAGGGAGGGAGGGAGGGAGACCTGTATTGATTGGCTATTTAAAGGCCTATTCCTCTGTGAACATAGTAGTTCATAGATCAGTGCACACATATATTCAGCTACCTGTGCGGGATTGTATTGGCAATCCCCTACAATGCCTACATACAAAATGAATTGCCTCATGGATGAGTGCACACAGACCTGTCTGCATGCTGCCTGCCCATGTGGTCCAAGAAAAACCTTGTTCTTATATACACAAATAAAGGGCCTGCATTGATTGGGTATTTAAAGCCCTACTACTCTGTGAATTCAGCAGGTCATGGCTGAATGCACACATATATTTAGCTACCTGAGGGCGATTTCAATTGCCAACTAGAAATTCTCTGAGTACATAGGAAACGTTTTCAGCTTCAGCTTCATGGTGACAGCTTCATGGATGAGTGCACACAGACCTTTCTGCATGCTCCCTAGCCATGTGGGGGACAAAACTTTGTTTCTATGTCAGAAACAAAGTAGGTCAAGCAAATATCTGGTGGTAAATGATATTGCAAATAATTTTACTAACCAATATCATTTGACTGGGTCTTGACTGATTCCTAGAACTAAGTTATGGACCATTTTGACTTATATTCGTGTGTAAATATCCTGAATAAACCATCCACTCATACACCTGCTGCCTCCCCCCCCCCCCCCCCCACTCACATGAGATTTAGAAAAAATACATGAATAGCACATCTAATATGTATTTTACTTAAATAATGACACTTCCTAGTGTGTAAGCAACTGTCAGTGCCACTTATTGAGATGGTAAATGTTACACTAATGCTCACTATAAATCAATATTGAGTAAACATCTGTTTGAGTATGCCAATCCCTCCCCCCCCCCCCCCCCCCCACTTTTAACAAATACTTGAATATCTCAGTAAATATAGAATCTACTATGAAAATTCCACTTCCTAGCACCTACTGTTTTTTATTCTCTTTCAAAAGAGGCATATTATATTATGATTCAACCAGTTTTACAGGTAGAAATATGTCCATAAAGGAGTTCTTAAAAATGGACCTGTGACTCATAAAGTCCCCCCAACTGAAATCTTTTTTTCTGAAAATCCATGTCAAAATACTAAATACTAAAACTGTCAGAATTTGTATGGCCATAAAACCTTCTGTCCAAAACAGAAACCACATTCCTATCTCTACTTAGTGAGCTATAAAAAGCAAAAATTTGGTCAGGCCATCTAGTGACTTTACAAGCTTGTGTACTACAGTATGCTATAGCCATAACCTAAAGACCAACCGTCCACCTGCTAGTAATAATCTGGAAGAATATATATTCTAAACAGTTCCATTTCACTAATTTGGTATCAGAATACATTACAAGGTACCAGCTTGAATTGTTGATATCTAAAATTTACCAGGTGGCTTCACTTTAGACTACCATACACCTTCAAGACGGAGCCAGATCATTTTGGAGGTTTTCCATTTCTGCAAAAGACAGCTTGCTGGATGATTGCTTTTAGTAAATACATCTAAATCATAAATCCTACTATATTAACAAATACGGGTTTCTCGCCTTCATATCATTATATGGCAGGGAAGAGTAATATCATGGACCTATACGTACGGACAACAGTAGTTTCATACTTCTGCATATTTAGGGGGGAAAACAAAACTCGGTATATCTTGACATTTTTATTTCAATATATATATTCTTTGCTGCCTCTGCTCAGATCTGAGAATTTAAGATAAAGCTATTATGCAAATTTTTACTTTAAACTACTGTTATTGTTACTTCTAAATCTCGAATTGCCCTATTTTGTATCAATTACGTTTAAACTATAAAATCTTCTTGTTAGTAATTCCAGGATTAGATAGAAGTCCTATTCGATGTGTGCTTGGTTTATATCAGACATAGAACATGTCTATGGTCCTATTTAGAACTACATTTATAGTACATGTGTATATCAAGTCTAAAGAAGACTTGGTTCTTTTTCAAATTGTAAAGCTCTAGATGAGGCAGGAAGGGGCAGTCATACACCAATGTTCCCTATCAGTACATGCTTGGCCTTTTATCCTGCTTTGAGAGCTGTCTAGATAACCTAAGTAATACATTTTCCCCATTGTATAATCCTTGTTGATGGTGCCATTGGACTTCTGCGATCCAGTTTCTATTATCAGTATGTAGGTTTTATCAATATATGATTTTAATCTTCAAGCTTAGTCAGAGGTCGGCACACCTATTTTTCTCTGATGTCAATTGTATCGTGCCAGCACGTCCATGCATCATCATATAACTGTTCTTTCATCTATAAAACATCACTGATGTCCACGCTCTTAGTGCATCATGAAGTCACGGATTCCATGCGTGTTGAATTTGACGTGTAATGTACTGCGTGTCATAATGTCGTAGTTTAGATAATGTCCCACACGTCATGAATTCCTGATTTTGTCACCTCACATACCGCACACCATGATGTCCTGTTTTGGGTGTTTCAACTACCATGCAGAATAACATGGTTCAGATGTGTCACATAACGCACATCATAACCTCCTGGTTTTGACAAGTCATATACTGCACCGTACATCACATCGCATCACGATGTCATGGTTCTGACACATCACATCCTGAGCCTTGTGTTGTCTGTTGTAGACGCATCACATATGGCGTGTCATGATGCTCTGGTTTTGACGCTTCATGTACAAAGCATCATGAAGTCCTGGTTTTGACGCATCATGTACCGCGCGCCAAGACATCCTTAACGTAGGGGTTGTCTGCTGCACTGACTTCTTTCTTTAGATCGCTTAGTTTCGCTATGATCTCTGTTGGGCTGAGGTCAGACATTGGCAAAGCTTTGACCTTCTTCAGGAAATCTGAAATGAGCTTCTCTCCCTCCTGAAAGGATAAAATGGGACGATTGAAAAATAGAAGATAATTTACCAATTGATAGCATGCCATGATAACACCGTTACACCATGCGCAAAATATCTCAAAGAAAAACCAAGGTATAATAGGGGATTTAAAGTTACATTTCAGAAAAAGCATAAATGTTTCAAATCTAGCAATAAGGTTGGATGTTTTATGCAATGCATAAAACTAACTCATAATATTCTCTAATTGTTCCTTCCCTCAACTTCTAATACAGGGATGCCAGTTGGGCAGTTATTCTGATAATGAAAACATGAATTTCAATGGAAACATTGACAACTGACATCCCTGAATTATATTAGGTGCATAACATGAAAGGTAATTTAAGGGCTCGATATGTATTGAACGTATTAATATAAGTTGGTTTTTTTTAATTCTGATACGGTGAATATATATTTTTACAATCATGATTTCTGGAAACTGCACAACTATTTTTAAATGCTGGATGTGAACAAGAATATTGAAGCTAGCATCGGCTTGCTATAGCAGGGTTTTAGCCACAGAATAGAAGACAAAGAGCTGACAGGCTCGGGTAACGTACTTCTTTTGCCACCTTGCGTTTCTTCACGGCTGGTTCACCGTCGCCCTCCATGTCTGTCCCTGACAGGTTGACGCTCTGAAAGTCTTCTAACTCTGCCGCCTTCTGACGCGCAAACTGTCAACACAAATCAACACAACTAAATTTAACATGGCTGAAACCTCACGGCGAAATTAAACTATTCTCCGTCGCTATAACTTGTCTGATAACTATGTTAGAGTAATTAATCGATGCGTTGTACTAAGTGGACATTTGGTGTAGTGGATACCCAGAATAATAGAACAGTCACTTAATAGAGGTGTCAGATGGGGTGAGGAAATATTGTTCATGTGGAATTTACTGTATAAGAGAGGCTTAGAAAAAAAAACGTGGAAACCATATTAATGTTAGCCACGGCACGGGGATGAAGGTCTGTGGGGAGGTTGAAACCAAGGAAGACAATTTAGAACATAAAAAACGGAGATAACTACCATCTTCAAAAACTGAAACCAGGATGTCAAATATGATTTTTACAGTGAGGATTTCTAGATTGGACTAACATAAACCATGGACCTTTATACAAGTCATGCAGATCCGTACATAAACAAACTCTGTAGTTAAGTCTTTCGCGTTCTATTGGCCGTTGTAAAATGTGTCACTATATTAGAATACTCAAAAGCCAATAAATAGAATTATGGCACATTCTGGTAAATAACGCATAAAATTCTATAAAGGTAAACCTTGGACAAATAAAATGTATTACTAACCTCCACAACATGTTTTGGGAAGTGTGCCAGTTCTGCTACATGGATCCCGAAGCTCTGATCACACACTCCTGCAGGTTAAAGATCACGGTATATTTTGTCAATACACAAGGGTCATGATAGAACAACTCAGTTGTAAAAGGTATCTTACCGGGCTTGACTCAATACAAACGGGTCACAACAAAATCGCTCGGATGTAAAGGGTATCTTACTGGGCTTCATCCTATACAGACGGGTCACAATAGAACACCTCAGATGTAGGGGGTACCTTACCAGAATAACCATGTACAGACCAGTCACTACAGAACAGCTTTTATCCTACCCCTAATAAAAAAAACTCCATAGGCTTAACATTAGCGAACTGTATTTGGTCTACGGTGCAGGAAAATAAAATTTATCGCTCTAGTGGGATACAGTTGTCAAATGACGTCATTTGAAAAGTGACCAATGATCACTGAATATCGGTGAATTTTAAGTTATTTCTTAATTTGCTGAAGTAATTTAGACAGGGTAGGATAAATTCTAAACCAAACTTGAGTTAATCCACACTGCACCGCTCCAGTTTATCGAAACGCAAAACCTGTCTCTGCAATGATGGACTATTTACAATCTTAGGATTTTAAGATGTTCCCTCTGCGCCTTTTTACAGGAGGTGTAGTACTACACAAGAGAATGTAGTTCCTAGCGGTGTAGTGTGACTAGTAGTTTTTCCTACTAGATTTGTAAATAATATTGATAACTTTATTTAAATTACTCTAGTGGCAACCTTCTGATCACTTTTGAAATTATATGATTAGATCATAATAGTTATAGGATTTGAAGTAAACATTCAACTGTCATCTTCTAAACTGAGTGACAACATCTCTAACTTCTTGTTCCTACTGAATATAAAATGATGTTATACCACTCAGAAAGATGTAATACAGGGTAATTTTGCTTATGACTGATATTTCTAGTGTTGTCACACTTTTAGAATTGTGAAACCAGTTGAAGTTTGAATTGACATCAATTCTCCGGCAAAAAGTAGTTCTTTCCCAGAAGCCTATCATTGCAGCGACGAGTTTCTGTAGGTTGCTCTAGCGGTGCAGTGTGGAGTTAATCATGTTGTTTATCGCACTCCGGCAATGTCGCATATCACTGCACTCAGCTTCACCTTGTGCAGTAATCTGCGACATTGCCGTCGTGCTATAAACAACAACACGACTAACTCTCGTTTGGTTTCTCCTAAGTATCTTATTGGGCTTAACCTTATACAGACGGTTCATGACAGAACAGCTCGATTGTAGGGGGTATCTTACCAGGCTTAACCCTGTACAGATGGGTCACAAGAGAATAGCTTTAATGTAGGAAATATCCTACCTGGCTTAACTCTGTACAAGAGAGTGAGGGTGTCGTTGGTGGTCAGCGCTGTCACATGTAGATTTGTGACTGAAGGAATCACATCAGCCAAAGACGTCAGTTCGTGGAAGTGCGATGCGAACAGGCAAAAACATTTAATGTTGGTCGCAATATATCTGTATTAAAGAAAAGACGAAAAATTATTCATCAATAGATGGGAAATGCACAACAGAATGATATGTAAGTACTACCATATAATCATGAATAACCTTTTCTCAAGGTGTTAGTAATACACCAACTATTGATAAAGAAAATGACCCTAGACACAACCTACACCTATAAATATTGGTATCTAATTTTTGAAAAAAGAAAAATGTCCTGGTCTCAATCAAGAACGTAGTTTTCTTAATATCCACATCTGAGTAGTTAGATGACATGGATCTTTTTTCAACATATTTTATCGTCAATGGTTTTAATCTCAATAATCTAAGCACTTACTCTGATATGGCCCAGGCCAGCCCAAAGCCATCATAGGTAGATGTACCCCGTCCCAGTTCATCTATAATCACAAGAGACTTGTCCGTGGCACTCTGTAAGGGATCAAGAACAAATCCGTGACATAAACAAATCCCATGTTAAGCCTATGGCGTTTTTTATTAGGGGTAGGATAAAAGACGAAATCAGCATTTACATGTCTATACATTATATAGCATTGGTGCAAATCCCCTCTCCCACATACCGAAATAATTTCTATATCGGGTTTACAATGACTCTGATCGTAAGGAAAACAAATATGACAGATTCCTGTTGTTACTCACCCTTAGTATAGATGCAGTCTCCAGCATTTCAGCCATGAAGGTTGACACGCCCTTGAGTTGACTGTCGCCAGCCCCGACACGAGCCAAGATGCAGTCGACGATAGAGACCTCGGCCTCCTCACACGGCACGAAGCAGCCCAGCTGTGCCATGAGCACCACCACGCCCGCCTGAGACAACACAGGCAAACGGAGTACAACAGACGGCATCAATCAGTCAGTTCTAAAATTCGATTTAAAAAATGTTTAAAAAAAAAATAACCTATTCGCTGTGAAGGTAACTGCAGCAGTCCCACAGTTAGGCAGGGGAGTCGGTTAGTGTCAGGACAAAATGGTAGTATTTTTTCATGAGGGGTTATTGCCTCAGAAAGACCTAGAAAACATAGATACCACCCCGGTAACTTAGCAACAGGCACCAGTCTTTAAAGGATTAAGTAGGAATGGAATTTGGAAAAAACTAAAATAAAGATTTTTATACAGAAGTCCACTAGGACATATTTACCGTTTCCCAGTCATTTTAGCCTTCATATCAAGTTTGGGGGTTTGCACTACGTTTTCACAGAAAAAAAGATAGAAAAAGGCTGCTGGGGATTCGGGGCGATTGGGGGGGGGGGGGGGGGGCAGTATTTTCAGCTATACAAAGTGAATTTCTGACCACAGATGAGTGCTACAATACTCTTTTTAAACTTATTTTCTCCTTGGATTTGCACTGGTCTCAAAAATGACCTTTCGGGCGTCAAAAATTCCGGAATTCCGATGAAATCGCTTACCTGGTCAAGCACTTTCAATATTTTTGAAACGATGAATACTTCGACACAAATTCTTATTGATTACATTTTTTTCAATATTGCGTAACACCTTAATCTATAATTTACCCAAATTGTTTTATTGAAGATATTTTTGCAACATGAACACTTACGGATCGGATGTATGTGGACTTTCCACCCATGTTGGGGCCCGTAATAATATGGAACATCTTTTTATCTGGAACGACGATGTTGCAGATTATAATTCAATCAGAAACACTTTTCTATATTGTCGATTTCCACAATTTCAAGGACAGGAAAACAAACATGTTTCAAGAAAATTGCAACTCTTTTTGGGGGCATAAACATATTTATAAATATATATAAGTATACATGCAGTCGAATGACTTAAAATATTTTGGAATTATATTTATCTAACAGTGTTTAAATTCTCGCATTTTGATGCTGTCTAGTTTAGTATGAACAACTGTAAAGTTTACCTTTTTCAAACTCGATGTCGTTCGGGATAAAGGCTACATCGTCTTGCATTTCCAGGCAGGGGTGCCGCGCCTCCTTTAATCTCAAAACGCCAGCGCCTTGTAAAAGCAAAAGCCACGATGAGGATTTCATAATTTTGTGTCTCAGTTTCATTTATTGATTTTTATATAAAGGCATGAGACAGGGATTTACATTGATCTGAAGAGTGGGATGCCAAAATAATCCGGAAATCCGGAAAGATCCCGGAAATGTCCATGCTTGCCTTGTATATATAAAATATGTATGACATCTATATTTACTATCAAACCGAAGAACCGACGTTTCCTCCATGAGATGACTTTATCAAAGTTTCAATCTATTTGCATACCTATGTAGGGGGTGCGGCCTTAAAACCAGAAAAAATACATCATGTGCTCAACCAATGTAGTACCCTACACTCAACAAACGATACTAAAACATACATAAACTAACCATTCAACGAAGACATCCAAATTCTAAAAAAATCAAGCTAAACAAACAGGTTAGAAGAACAACAAAAACCAAAAACAGGAATTAAATACACAACACATAGATAGCACAACTCGCGACTGAAACCAGTACATGTATGCTTGAGCGACTTGGCAAACCAGGATAGTGCACGTGAATGATGACGATGATGAGAGGAAGGTCGTACCTAGTGGGTGGAGCCTGGGTCGTACGTAGGGTGTGGGAGCGTTGGCGGCCACGTGGCCGAAGCTGACCAGGACGTCAAGCTGAGCCACAATATCGTTCACAAGGAGCATGGGATCCGCGTAGCCCGCTGTTAAAAGTAGGAAAATGCAGTGTTCAAAGTTCCAATGATGAAAGTCGGGACTCAGTAAAAGGTCGGAGATCTAATACTTTTTAAAAGGGAAGCATTTTAACATTGTTTTGCTCATGAATAAACCCGTATGCATATTCTATTCTTTTTAAAATCACAGTTAGTTCTAGTATTTGTAGATTGATTCAAAATATTTTAGTGTCAGTATTTGTATAAGACTGACACCACTTCATTCACACCATTTCGTGCGGATCATGATCTAACAAGAATGTTGTTAAGGGAGTTAAACACTTCATGCCTTACACTGGTTCTCACCGATATGGTTGGGTTCGGTCTTTCTTTCATCAAAACTTTGAAATTTCGGAAATCCATCAATTTGACGGCAAACTTTTTTCTCTGTCAAAAGAGTTCTTACGCAATTGGTATCCAGACATTACCTTTTTAGAAGTATAAAAAAAATCCACAATGACAATTATTCAATTAATAGCGAAGCCAGTTTTTCTGTTTATTTCAGGTTATTTTCTGGTTATTTGTCTATTTGCAAATCGCAATAGTTATTATATTGACGCACTGTATGAGATCGTTTCTGTTTTAGGGAATAACATGTATATTACGAGAACTTCAAGTGGATAGAATTTCCATGAGGTTATCATCATTAGATAGTTAAAGTTTGCTTTGTAGTTTAATACGGTGAGGAAGACTTCCGCAGCCCGCCCCTCTACCCCAACCGTACATCAGTTCTATGGAGGCCTAATTTTTAGTAATTCAATGTGTAGTATTAAACATTCATTATATCCTGTGAAAGTTTAAAGACAGTTAATTGAGGTATAAGAGAGAGTTTCGCGCTAGATTTACACTGCCGTTTCTACAACCGCTTATTCATTGGTTGGTCCTGAGGTTGTCTGTAGTGACATCTTTAATCAAATTTCTAATAAAAATAAAAAGAGAAATCCTAGTTTCATGGCTGTTGTTAAAGTTACACGCATTACACCATCCTGATGATTCATCAACCTGAACACATGACGCCTGGAACAGGGATGTCAGTTGGGGTGATAAAAAGACGAGTGGAATTTACTGCCTCAGAGAGACTTAGAAAACATGGAAAACACATCGTTATTGGCAATGGAATAGAGCTAGAGTGTGATTTGGTGTTTATTGGTGTGAATAAGGTCCAATTTGCTCTCCCTTTTTTTCACAAGAAAAAAAAAATTTCATAATTGAAAAATGAGAACAAAGATTTCCTTTTAACAGGAATGTCAGTTGGGGTCGGTAAAAAACAAGGAAATATTTTTCATGACAATACAGCAATTGTTATGTTCATTTTACACAACGAAAAGGGAATTTCTTAATAAAAATAAAAAACACTGATTTCCTTGGAAACAAGGAAAACTGACATCCCTGTTTTAACCCAATCCTTACGAACGAATTTTGTGCTGCATCGTGTAGGCGGCGATGCCAGGTCATGTGTATGGTTGGTAAGGGCGAGCACCAAATTTCAAAAAGTGGTGTCACGTGACGTGATTTTTGTAACTATGGCAACCATTTCATTTTTTTTTCAATAATTATGTTGGTCATATCTAAAAACATATTTTGTGTAAAATTGGTGTTATAGTATTGAGTATTTCATGAATTATCGGCCTAAATTGTAAAATGTCAAATGATGCCATTTGGCATCATTCGCCCATGGCTGGGGAATGCCATATGGCATCATTCGCCCGTGGCTGGGGAATGCCGTAGTGGCATCATTAGTAAGGAAAGGGTTAAGGATTTGATGGTAGACCGCACTGTATCCTGGACAAGCGAATCATTAAAAAATAGGAAAGAGTAAAACTGCCATCTCTGCTGGAATAAGCTGCGGCGCTCTTACCGGCTATGGCGATGACCTCGGCCACCACAGCGCGCTGGGTCTCGGTGTACTCTTCTTTCAGGGACACAAACTCGTCGTTGAGTTGGCGCAGGATCGCGTTCCGGAACCGCACGCCGTTCTTGTTGGTGTCAATGATGGCGTACGCTCTATTGTTCCTCAGATTCTTCTCATCCTAAGAAGATATTTCTTTCGATATAATTTCGAGTATGGTATGCGTTTATAGAAAGCATCTGTTTCAGAGAATCTGAATAAGGTTTTAAACAGTGCAGGTAACGTGTGTGCTATATTTTTGGCCTAACACAGTACAGGAGAACAACGCTTAATGGACAGCCCTTGTAAGGGAAAACCCTATGCGAGGTACACCTTTGTTCTGAATGGTCCCGTGTTTCAGATGTTTGATTTTACCCCATATAAGGGGACACTCCGCGTAGGGGGGGGGGGGGGGGACTCTTTTTCTCGGGTCGGATATTTGCCTATTATGTACGTGGGATTATTCTTTATCCTATCCCTAATAAAAAACGCCATAGGCGTTATATGGGGTTTGTTTATTTCACGGGTGTGACATAAAGTGTTGTTTATGCCACTACTTTCTGATACTGAAAAAAATATGGAAACGGAGTAGGATAAAATCTAGACGCCACTCGTTTGAGTTTGAGCCTATTTATGCCACTCATTTTGTTGGCTTCGTAATGTCACTCGTCTTCGACTCGTGAAATTATGGAGCCAACAAAATGTGTGGCATAAATAAACTCAAGACTCAAACATGTGACGTCTCTTTACATACTTTCAAATATGGCTAGATATAAGTATATGTACTTTTTTTATACAATACATAGTGCCAATGCCAAAATCAATTTTATTATCCACCTAATACAGAGTCTCCATTCTAAAGCTGCAGATCGCCGAGTACAATACGGAAAGACATAATCTCCCGGGAGATTGGGGGGGGGGGGGGGGAGCAGGCAAAGTAGTGTAGCGGATATTTTATCTTTCCTTTGATAACTTATATTTGGAATGCTAAATAATGAATACAACGTGACATAACTATGATTTTGATCTGAATGGACGTATTCTCCTTGTAGTTGTCAATACGCAATATCCTAACATTCGCCTGTGTGTTACTACGCATCAACTTCGCGGACAAAAGGACTATGTGGATCAAAAGCTTGTTACTAGTATGTATATATTTCAAGAAATTAGCTCTATACAAGAACTCTTTACTTAATAGAGTTAGCAAGGAAAGACAATAAGTTTACCTTTCGTGTTACCCTGAAGAAATAGCCCAGCTGTGCATTACTCTCCAGTTTGAGAACTTTGTTAGGCTCCATGCCCAGATCACGCGCAGCCTGTATGGTAAGAGACGGAGCATGTGAGAGAAAGGTCGTCAGTGTTACAATGCATGAGCTTCCTTCGTCACTTAAAGAGTACAACAAAGAAAATAATGCTCGACAGCATACCCAAATGTGATTCTTTTAAATTGACTGGTAAATTTTGTATATTTCCTAACGATAATCCATTGGTTATAATATGTATTGTATGGAAGATTCATCATTTCGATATACTACTGAAGGAACTTCCTATTTTATTGTTTAACACATGAATATCTACTTCGTATACATATATCTATTTAATACTATAACAACATAGGTACGACAAAGCCATATTATGCTAATTTGAATCAATTGAAAAATTTACCAACCAAATTTAAAATGGAAAACTGCCATCTCTGAATAATACAGTGGTGTCCAACATTATAGGGGTGTGTGGTGGTGGAGTTACCTTGTTGAGCGTGCCTTTAATGCCAGCATCACACTCATCCAGCTTCTCGCGGAGAGCCTGCAGGTTCTCGTCAAAGGCGGGGTTGATGAGGAACTCGTGGTTCTCGATGGCCTGCAGGTCTAATGTCTGCTCCACCATCTCCTGGAACTTACTGAAGTCCATCAGCAGCTCCTGTTCATAGAGAACCAGATGACCAACATTAGATCATGAGAGTGCTCAATTGATATTCAACAATCTTCATATTTTCACCACTTTTTTTATCATTTTAAAATAGTATTATATATATATATATATAAAAAAATAATAATAAAAAAGATTAAAATAGTATATATGAATATGAATTTATTTTATCTTTGTTTTACACTAGGAGCAAGAATATTATAATCCGAAAATCTAAAAGTGAATTGTAGAATGTTAAAATCTGTTATCTATGTGCAGGGGTTGTGACCAAATCTATAAGATGAATTTAGGTGGAGAAATCACCCCTATACATTTACCATTTATCTTACTGTAAAATTTCAGATGTTTTTATTCATCTTTTTACGTGTCGATAATATTGTCAGTTGCAATTCTATTCAAATATCACAAGTGCTGCCTAAATATATCAGAACTACGAACTAGTTTGCAAATAGCAGAGAATGATGGTATCTGGGGCACCTTGAGAGGGTTGGTGTAGGTGGTGACCAGGAGTCCTTTGTGCTCTCCATCATGTCGCTCCAGCGCCTCCAGCAAAAGCGGCATCTTGTCAATGGCTTGGTAGACGCGGAAAGCATCCTGAAAACAAATAAATGTTGTGAGGGTGCATCCATCGGTTTCCAGGGCTTACAGTAGGGGTAGTACAAAAGGGTTGAAAATTCGCTCAGCCAACTAGCAGATGACTAAGGAACTAGCTTAGAGCTTACGCTGGTTCCCTAGTCAAATGCTGGATAGATATGGGGTACCAGTCAACCTAGATTTCCCCCCAATCATAAGGCTGGAAATATTCAGTGCTAAGAGTGGACTTGTGCGGAGGTGTGCACATTTTAAACCTAGTAATTGAAGGGTTAGATTGAACAGAGCTGGTCTAATGATGAGTCATTGACCCATAGTATAGGTGAATGTATGGATATTTTAAGGCGACACAAACGTTTCTTGACTATTTAGATAGGAATAATTTCTTTATTCAAAAATCGTGCTTGATTATATAAGTTTTCTAAATTTATTGAAAAAGTTGAGGACAAACTGACAAGGGGTCTGGGGCCCTAAGTTAGCAACCAGGATGAGGGACAGTACCCCCCCCCCCCCCCCTCCCCCAACCCACTGGATCCAATGAAAAAGCTTATTGCTAACTCAAAACGATGGAAACAAGTGTCTCCTGGTGAGTTCTTTTTCTCTTTTGTTTGTTTGGGTAGTTTAACGTCCAATTTGTTCAATTAGACTTACTTTGGGTTTGACCGAATCTATGAGATGAATGCCCTGGTGAGTAGGGACTGGTACTACAGTCTGTGTGCAAACATTTACAGGGAAGTCAGATATTAGGGGTCCTGAAACAATATGGCGTTCACATACAAAGGTTCTATTGAGGCTTTTGAATAGTGTTTTATAGTAAAATATACCTTATTTACATGAACTCTGACATATATACATACATACCTGCAGGGTAGCTTTTTTGCGCTGGAACTTCTTGGCGAGGCGTTGGAAGTCGGGTACGCGACGGAGCTGGTCTTCTTGTAAGGTCTGGCGCAGTTCCGTGTCCTCCACCATGGCCGACACGATGTTCAGCCGTTCCTCTGTCACAACCACCAAACAACACATCCAGTTCACTCTAATGTCAAGTGCAATTCATCTTGCACTGATGTTGATAAGCAGCTTGTGTCCGACTTTATATGTATTGGTACTGCCTTCAAATAATCTTTTATATGACATACACATTACTGACAAAAACAAAAGAAATGAAGCAGTTGTTCTATTCCTTGGTTTATCAACTTTACTATTCGTAAAGGGTTTTCATCTCACTTGAAACCAATTACTGACAATTCTATATTTGCTATGTTTTCTCTACTTCTCTGAATTCATCAAGGCATTGGAATCACTCTTACTATATTCAGAAAGAAATGAATAATTGGAAGCTATGTTTCGAAATATCCATGTCTCTCGGAAATCACTAAGAAAGACAATTGACCAATATTTGCAGAATGTTGAAAGTACTTGCCAATTTTATTACAAGGATGTCGGACTGGCTCAGATAAAAAGGTGGGAGATATTTTACATGTGGCATTTGCTGACTCAGAGACACTGAGATAACGTGGAAAACATGTCCTTTTCGGCCACGACGTGGGACTGGGGAGTTTGTAGGGAGGTTCAAACCACTGTTTTTGGTGTGTGAAGGAGGCTCAACTGATATAATCTTTCTTCACACAAGAAAACACAATTCTATAAAAATGAAAAAAGGGGATTTCCATGGAAAAGTGGAAAGCTGCCATCTGTTGTTATCAGGACTTCAGTAAGAGACTTGCAATAAATCTGGATATCAAAATTTGTATTTTCCTGCTTAGTTAGATTATTAGTTGTCTCTAACCTATTTTGTTGATGTCCACGAGTGGTTGTTTCACCCAGTGAGCGAGCAGGCGCTGGCCCTGGGCGGTACGGCAGTTGTTGAGTAGACCCAGCACGCTTTGACAACGATTTCCACCTGTGAATCAAGTTAACAATGACTATCTCCATCATGACTGGTCTGTAAAAGAAATAGTTTTTTTAGGGGTCATGCATAAAGTATGTACGCAGAATTTCTGAAATTTTGGAACCCCCCCCCCCCCCCCCCAATCTTGTACGCAATAGAACAAAGAGGCACCATACGCAGATTTTCCTAAATTTCTGACCCCTCCCCCCCCCCCACCCCACCCCCTCGGTACGTACGTACTTTATGGATGGCTCCTTATCAATAGTGTCAACCTTATTATACATGATGCCACCAACCCTGATGAAGGCCAGAGGCCGAAACTAGTAGGTTTACTCAGCTACTCATAAAATCACGAGACTGAATGTATGGAAGGAGTTACAAATTAAACAGTTTGTCGTACAACAATCAGTGACTCTTTTTTGGTTTGTTGTCCGTTCATTTATTATACATGAGGTTGATATACACAGGTTCTATTAAGGTTTTGGGGAAATATTTCTATGTTTTATAAAAATCCATTATTTCAAGGAAGCCCCTGAACTCTGACATCTATAGGAGCTCACCTTCGCCCGGACTGGGGAGCAGATTGAGGGCCTTGACGGCGGCCCCGTCCAGACGCAGGTACTGACTCAGGTCAAAGGTCGTCAGACTGAACTGGCCGAAATTAGACTCGTCCGACATGAGCTGCAACGGAAACCACCAACTCCTTTTACTGAACTACTGCTACTGAGATCAATTATAAACAACTGACTTATTAACACGGTGCACGCAGACTAAATTTATCAGTGGACCTACAATATTGGAGTGGTTTTAGGTATCAAAACAATTTGTACAGTTTATAAGCTGCAGGTCTCAAGCAACAATAATCTTAAACAAATTAATGCAGATAGCTTAACTAATTAATACAGATAGCTCTTTCATTCGTAGAGTTAAATCAAGTAGTATTTTTATACAATATAGTATAGGAAATTAATAAAACTTCTTTCATCGGGTTTGGCGCATCACTGAACAATTGTTTTCTACAACAGGTCTCAATAATTTGTATCAAACAGACAGAGTGAGGTACCTCTAGGTACTTGATAAGAGCTGCTACAGAAGCCATCGCGTGCGTCTTGTCCATCTCCGCTGAACAATAGAAATAAAAAAACAGATATTAAAACCAGGGATGCCAGTGACGTTTTAGGGGGGGGGGGGGGGGATGTCCACACCCTATTTATCTAAAATCTGTACAATTCATGATACTTTAAAACATAATATCAAAACATTAATTAATTAATGTCCAGAATGACAGACATGTTTGTAAATTCTTTCAATGAGCTGGGTTAGTTCGATTTGAAAATTTGAAAAAAAAGGCTTGAGCAAGTCTAGGTAGGTGCGGGAAACACCTCAAGTGTTACCGATGTATATGAAATGTCGGAATACCGTCAATTGCCGGAAAAATTGCATCCCTGACGACAGTAGGCTAAAGCCATAACCCATAAAACCAACCGTCCACCCGTTAATAAAAAACAGTCCAGAGATAACTCACGTAGAGCGGCGCTGTTTGCTGCCTCTCCTTTCTTGACTTTGAGCAGCCTGTTCAGGTCTTGTGTGACATCTTTAGTGGAGAACTCGGCCTTCTTTCTGTCCGTTAGCAGCAGGCCGTTACGCTCTATGACCGCCTTCAGCCTGCCCAGGTCGTCGCCTCCCGCCACCACGCACTCCTTAGGACCCAGCTGCACTACCAGCGCCTGCTCACAATAACAAAAGAGATTCTACATTTTTTTTAAAGCTAACTAATTAACACCTTGAAAACCCTATAAGCGTTTTATGATGCCTGGTGAGACAATTCCGGCGAAATATTGACCCCCAACCAAATATCAATATTTAAGTCTCTTGTGCTCTTATTTTGGCATGATAAGCATAATCAACAATCTCCTTTGTCGATTATACATCTGGTTCCCAGGCGTTTTGCCGAGCAACACGGGGAGAGCAGGTGACACCAGGATGTGATGCCACATCCACCGGTGCGATATGGTTACAGATGTCACGTACAGTTCTAAAACTGACATTCCCTCCCTGTTATCCAAGGGTACCAAAAAAAGTGCCCTAGGCTCGTAGGAACATCAATTCCCCTTCAGCACTAGGTAAGTACCTCGGGTAATTAACTATTCTAAGTGGCATCAGAGTAGAGATCTCGTCTCTTTTCTAGAAATTCTAAATTATGTACGACATTTGTGCATCATCTTAAAACAGAGAAGTATTATCGAACAAAGGGAGCTTGTCAAACATAGGTGGTAGGAATGTTGTACCTTCAAGGGAAGCTCATGGTAGAAACCCTTAGTCAATTCTTTTCTTGTTTAAATGGATTGTTTCAGTGTTGGATTTATATATAAGGGATATCAGCTTCAGTCAGAAAAAAGTGGAAGAATTTATCAAGGGGTCTTCCCTGCTTCAGAATCCACGAGAACATAAAAAATATGTTGGTGTTAGCCACGGCTGAGAACAACTGTTTTACTGGAGTAAAAGAGGCTCGCGTAATATTATCATTGTTTCATAGAAGTTTTATAAAGTAAAATAACTTTGTATCCTAAAAATGAAAAAGTGAGTTTCCAAGGGAAAATGGAGAGCTGCCATCTCTTGTAGCTCCCTCGATGTAGTGACCAGGAATCGTGTTTGGCAGTGATAGGAACAATCAAGACAGAATGATTACTGACCTCAAAATTGGAGAATTGGTCGTTGTCTGAGAATTCGCAGACTCCTAGTTTCCTCAGTGTTGCGTCTGCATATCCTACTCCAATAACCTGCAACAACAATTAACAGCTTCATTTAGAGTCAGTGATGTCAGTTGAGGTTAGAAAAAATGTAGAATTAAAAATACATTTTAAACTAACAGCGAACAAACTACATTGAACAAGACTTTATAACGCTCCAATCGTAACCGTCATCAACATAATTCATGGAATCAGTTTTACAATGAATATCGACTATTTTTCTCAGGAGACAAGTACTTATGCTTGGTTATGGTGAAATGGTTATGGAAAAAAATACAACGGTGCCATCCAATGTAACAATTTCAATGTAGAAGGTAGGAAAACTGAAACTGACACAATGTTCAAGTGTCTAAGAATCTGATGTACAGTGGGGTTCCACACCAGCGTCTGATGAAAATCTGTATATTATATTATCATTTATATTATTATTTTTATCAAGATACTAGTTACTTCAGACTCAACATTTAGAAATATCTAATCATGTAACTGAACTGGTAGTGAATGTGTCCTTAATCAGAATATAGATGCACACCTGCTTTTGTCACATTTATGGGACTGGAAGAGTTAGAATACCAGATCCCTGGAGATCTGAAACTCTTACTACTAATTGTTGTCTCCCCTGGGACTGGATACTTTGTATCAAGTTGGTGTTAGTGTTAATGACCCAAAAGACTAGATCTTTTTCTTATTTTTTTTTTCCTGATGAGCACCTTGTGAAACCGCTATGGGAACTCCACACAGCAAGGAATTCCCCCACATCAAAACCTGCTGGGAAAACACCCCCCGGAACCGTGATGTCACACTGTCAACAACTGGCGTAACCATCCGCTATGTTCTGTTGTCAACATCGCCTTGGTAGCGAGTGGTCTGACTATAAATAACGCGAGCAGACGACTGCTCCGTCACTTTGATGCGGTAGCTCGTAGAGTGATAACCCTAGCCACGTTTTCAGAAATCTTTTTCTTATTTGATCAATAATGATGTACTATAGTGTAGCGGGCAGGGGGTGGTTCTACCGGATCTACCTCTGGAGTCTATTCCACCAGAGTATGGACTCACCGCATTACACTGAATTACAATGCAGTGGACGCTGAGTGGCCGGATATGACGACACATTTTACTAAAAAATACAGGGAGTCCATTTATTCTGGTGCACTAGTTCTCGAGGCGAAGTCACCATTCTGTACAATCGGTACCCTGTTGTAGTGTAGCTCAGTTAAGATTGTTTGACTGCTGGTAAATATTTATTGTACATATTTATTGCTACAGTATAACGAGTTTAACGCTTGTGCACTGTGATTCACGGTGTTGTTGTCATCACGGAACGCAACTGTTACAGTATATAGGGACTCTCTAGATTCAGCGTTTCTCACTAGTTTTACACCACAGGGGTGGTGATAGAATCTATGACATAATTTAGGTAGGAATCTCAACCCAGCATATTGACCAACGTGAGACTTTATTTTACTTTGAAGAGAACATGAAGATGCTACGAGGGAAGGGTTGACCTTTGACCTGTGAACTGACCTTGTTGGTGCCGTCTGAGGTGACCTTGATGGCGATGACGCCAACAGAAGACGACATGTCATTATTTCCAAACAATATATCTTCGAATTGAGTGAGGTTTCCTGGAGAGGCCTGAAAACAACGTCATATACAGTCTCAATCTTTGTATATGCAATAAACATATACTGTGCATGGCATGGGCAAAAGAAACACAAAATGTTTCTGAAAAGAATTATCTTTTATCCGAAGAACAGCAACACTACAATACTAACCATAAATAGACAATAATAACACCCAAAAGAATTATTTGTAATAGATGTCTAGTACAGCAGCTTGCTAACTTGGGTTATCATAGCCTTGCCCAGGTGTAGTCACGAGGAATTTCTAGTTGAGGTCTACTGCGTTTATTGCAACAGTCAATTTCGCTGTAGAAAACCATACCTTGTAGGCCAGTGTCCAATCATTGTTCTTGCCGCCCTTGTTCTTATAGATCTCCACTCGGTATTGCCGTACAAGCAGCAAGTCTCGTACCGTTGACTCAAAGTTCATGCGGCTTAGGACTACAGATTCCACCTTATTACTTCCTGAGGAAATAAAAGCCATTATTAATGACAAATAATAGTTTGAATGTTCATACATTTATTTTGGTACATGAGAGCATTTAAGAGCAATTATTCTTATAAGTTGCGGCCATATGGGAGCATATGTCCATCGAATTACATTATCAACATTTACACTTATATGATAAAAAATACATGTAGTTAATCAAAAAGTGTATTCTTAATTCAAAACTCCACAATATCTTGTAATCAATGTTGGACAGAAAATCGTAAGTGATTCACTATCGATAGAATAACACACATTTGAATTTGGTATAATTTGGCCCAGCCAAAATATAGTTCATAGTTCCCATAGAGGCAATTAAACATGTTTGGCATATAGGAAATAAGTCTACAATCATACAAATCCCAGTATATGAATCGTTGCAAAAGTAAATACCAACCATTTCCAAGGTGTTTGATCACACCTGCAGTTTTGAAAACTTCCTTTGCTGCATACAAGGCGTCGGGGCCATGAACAGTGTAATACTCCTACAATAAAATGGCATACCTTCACTGTTCATCAGTAACTACCACATGGAATAGTGTCTGGCAACTACTACTTGGAATGACGATTCTATCACATTACACTTAGAATAAAATTCATCACAACGGAAGTCATGCTGTTTGCCTTGTTATTCCAGGACTGACATGTTATTTGAAACAAGCATTGGCGAATCGAATCAATTTACTCCTAACACAAATAAGGATATAACTTAAGTGACATTGGACAAGTGCTATTCAGTTTCCACCTGACAGCAACATTTATGCCTTCCAGTTTTTGTGTGTTTTTATTTGCCTTTCAATTTATTGTCTTCATTGATATTGATAATCTTTGCCTACAATTTCATTATAATACCTCAGAAATGGCCATTTTGTTTGTTAGTGTAGTTGAACATCCCATATGTTATATTAGAACATACTTAGAACATATTAGAACATGGGGATTGATCGAATATATAAGATGAATTTAGACAGAAATCGCACCCCTACACATTTACCGAAGTGAGGGTCCTTTTACTTTCCTCAATAGATAGACAAGGTGAGAGAACAATTGGCTTTTGATATAGCAGTAAATCTACCACTGCTGGGGTGAAGGGAAAAAGTGGCTGCAGTGGGATCCAAACCCACAAAGTCACACAAAATTAAGGTTACAAGTCCTTAACCACTGATTTAACTCCCAATCCTGAAAGATGGCCTTAGTAGATGAAAACAGGCGGAAATCCACCAATCGGTGGGAAATTCTCATGGCTGATCAATAGTGTTATGAATAATTCGAGGATAATTAAGTGTACTTTCATATTCTCGATCTATTAAGGTGTTTGGTTAGTGTTAGTCACTTTCAATAGAACTCTCGTATGCTCACAGCAATATGTAAGCAGTTAATAGCAATATTAGTATTGCAATAGGTTTCTAGGACAGACACACTATCTTAGGATAGTCACAATATTCACAGAGGTTATTATACTATATAACAAGTAGATTCAGTCAATTAAGTGCTATCACCAATAGTTTTAGTCACATACCATACGGCATGATGGCCGCCAGGCAAGTATCACATAACAGCTAACATCATATTACTGTCTATAAGGTGAAATGAAAATAATGCGGTTCTGCGGTAGGTGGATGATATATAGATATACGATAACCACATGCCAGGGGACAGGTACAATAGCCCTGGGCAGGTGCCACGATAAAGCATGTGACATCTGCCACTGGTTGGAGGGCGAGTTCGCTGTCCGTCAAGTTGCAAAGTAAACAAACACGGTCCGAAGGCAGGCAGCCACCAACACCTCCGTCACAATATTAACCCCACAAAGTTTGTTTGGAAAGCTAAATCAACTTTGAACTTACTGATCTGTCGAAAAACCGCATCGTTGTTGCAGGTTTCTGAAAAAAAGTGGTAGAATATAAGAAAAAATAAGACGGCCAATGAATACCATGAGTATATCGAAATATACATGTACATGTAAACTGGAGTCTAGATTATATATGGGATAAAATATCATGTATGAGAATACATACAGGAATCGTACATACATCTTATGAAGACAAGAGCTGAGAGTGCATTTTAAGATAGAAATATTGGCCTTTAGAGGCTTAATTAGCAGGTTGACACATTTAAATCTCAATACAAGGTCCACCTATAATTAATTACTATGAGATCAAGGAAGCATTGCCATAAAACTTGTCCAGAAAAAAGAAATCATATACCTATCTTTCCTTGGTTATGGCTCCATCTAGTGTTAGTTTGACATACTACAGGCTCCATGTTCAAAGTGAGGCTGAGCTTAAACCAGATACTTAGTGTTCTTATAAGGATATAGGTATAGGGCATGTGTCAATATGCTTGGAGAGTGATAGGAACCACAGAGGCCTCTGGGGGAACATGCTATGAAATACAGGTGTTGCCGTTCAGCGCCACCCAACGGTCCACTGTCTAGTTACGCGGCCGCTCGGACAAACACAGCCGAGTCCGGCGGTATACATATAGAGATATACAGCATTCACGGCTAGAGTGTGAACGGCGGGTGTGATTGCTGGAGTGTTTTTTTTGACAGATTAGAATTCTGGAACAATCTTGGGCATTGTATTAACGAGTCTGAGCTGTCTAAACATCATAGTTAATAATTGTCTTGGTGTTAACTTGGAAAAAGATAAGCATATTATAGCTATGCCTGCCAATGTATTAGTGTGTATCCAGTTTAGGTATCCCTGTGTTGTCTAAGGTATATCTATGGTATCATTGAGGTGATATGCATGTATAATACATCAAATTGGAGCAGGAATACCATGGAATATGATTCAATCGCTTTTATTTATATGGAAATAATGTGGGTGGGTATTATAGACATATTACCCTACAACACTCCGTCACCCAATGATAAAGAATACGTTGCCAGGGCTATGTTTGGCTGCACGCATTTCGTAACCAAGCAGATAAGGCGCATCGCCGGCCAGTGGAAAAAGGCCTATTAGGCAAAAATACATGAATATCATGCCAAATACAAGTTCAACCTAAATAATGACACTTCCTAGAGGGTGAGCAACTGTCAGTGCCACTTATGGAGATGGTAAATGTTAAACCAATGCTCCCTCTTAATCAATATTGAGCAACGTGTTTCAGTATGCCAATTCCAACCAAACCCCCCCCCCCCCCCCCCACCCCACTTTCAGAAAATACTTGAATATCTCAGTAAATATAGTATAAAATATTGTAAGGGTGACCCGCCCGTCACAATATATACCTAGAAAATTCCACTGTTTTTTTTTGTCTTTCAAATGAGGCATATTATATTATGATTGAACCAGTTTTACAGGTAGAAATATGTGCATAAAGTAGTTCTTAAAAATGGACCTGTATCTACAATAGTCCCCCCCCCCCCCCAACAAAAAAAAACCCCAAAAAAACTGAATTCACTATTTTTTTAAATTCATACCAAAATACTAAATATCAAATCTGTAAGGCATTGAACCACCATAAAACCTTCTGTTCAAAACAGAAACTATATTCTTATCTGTACTCTGACAAAAATGTAGTCAGGTCACTTAATGACTCTAAAAGCAGTTGTACTACAGTAGGCTATAGCCATAACCTAAAGACCAACCGCGCACCTGCTAATAATAAAGATTTGAAGGCCCTCCCTTGAAAAAACAAGAGCTAAATGTGCATTTTCAAATAGAAATATTGGCCTTTAAAGACCAAATGAGCAGGTGGACGCCTCTAAAACTAAATACAGTGCAAAGGTCTGCCAGTAATTAATAACTATGATAACAAGGAAGCCCCCCTGGAGGGAGGGAGGGAGGGAGGGAGGGAGGGAGGGAGGGAGGGAGGGAGGGAGGGAGGGAGGGAGGGAGGGAGGGAGGGAGGGAGGGAGGGAGGGAGGGAGGGAGGGAGGGAGGGAGGGAGGGAGGGAGGGAGGGAGGGAGGGAGGGAGGGAGGGAGGGAGGGAGGGAGGGAGGGAGGGAGGGAGGGAGGGAGGGAGGGAGGGAGGGAGGGAGGGAGGGAGGGAGGGAGGGAGGGAGGGAGGGAGGGAGGGAGGGAGGGAAGTAGGGACGGACGGACGGAGGGAGGGAGGGAGGGAGGGAGGGACGGAGGGAGGGACGGAGGGAGGGAGGGAGGGACGGAGGGAGGGACGGAGGGAGACTTCTGTTTGTGTGTAAATATGATGAATAAAATATCTTCTCATACACCTACTGCCTCCCCCCCCCCCCCCCCCCCCATTATGAGATTTGGCAAAAATACATGAATAGCACAACAAATATACATTTCACCTTAATAATGACACTTTCTAGGGTGTAAGCAACTGTCAGTGCCACATATGGAGATGGTAAATGTTAAACATGTGTTTGGGTATGCACATTTCACCATAAACCCCCCCACTTTCAACAAATACCTGAATATCTCAGTAAATATAAAATCTACCTGGAAAATTCCACTTCCTAGCACCTACTATTTTTTATTCTCTTTCTAGTGAGGCATATTATATTATGATTGAACTAGTTTTACAGGTAGAAATATGTCCATAAAGGAGTTCTTAAAAATGGATCTGTGACTCAAAAGGTACCCCCTAAACTTAAATCTCTTATTTCTAAAAATCCATGTCAAAATACTATATACTAAAACTGTAATATATTGTATGGTCATAAAACCTTCTGTCCAAAACAGAAAACATATTCCTATCTCTACTTAGTGAGCTACAAAAAAACGCAAAAATGTGGTCAGGTCACTTAGTGACTTTACAAGCAGTTGTACTACAGTAGGCTATAGCCATAACCTAAAGACCAACCGTCCACCTGTTAATAAAGGCCATCCACAGAAAAATAAAGTCTTCTCCAATGATGAATAAATTAGGCCTTATTCATCAATGGTTCCACCCTATCATAAATGTCAGTAGCTGAAAATAAAGGCTTTAATTCATACTAGCGACTTCGTCGATTAGTATTTGGCTACCCCCTCCACCCCCCCCCCCCCCCACGACCTATTCACAACTGCCGTCATGCCCTCTAGCGGGTGAACAGGAAACCATTGTAAACCCGTGGTTATTATTCCGATGACACAGGGGTGTCTCATTGGTTTCTCACGAGAAAAGTAGATCAATAAACTACAATATTTAACTTTGATTTCGGCATGGCTTGGAATAGATCATAAGGGAGAAGGTTTTTTCTGTATAAATCTACAAAAAAGAAGAACAGGTTCGAATTCAACAGTACACGAGAATCTCACTCTCGTGGCCCTTCAATCTCCCACCCTAGATCGGGTTCACTCTGTCCCTATGTGCGGGAGATTCTCCAAGCGGATTCGATGGAATTCTAGCGTTTTAAATATAGTAGGTAAAAATAAATATAGAGGTACCTACAAAGATTTCATTTCAAATTCTCTGTGTTTTCCCTGTCCCCACACAAATTTCCCTATCACTATCTTCTGAACAGCTTGTACATTTGACATGGTATTTTTGGCTTTAGATTAGAACCATGTCTCACTGTATTTTGAGTGGGTGCTTTCATATTTCGATAAAACCCCTGACCCTGTAAATGTTTCACTGCACTGGATTTCAGAGAGACATTTTCTACATGTATTATATAGTCCAAGAAACTTTGACTGCCTAGCGGACAGTCAGAGAGCACATGTGTTTTTTCCCATAGTACAGAAAAGCACTTCCTTGGATCTAAATAAACCTGTCAATGTCAGTGCATCTTCATGCACCCTTACCTTCAGAGATGTATAATAAATCCCTTATGATGGTAGAACCTCCTGTTTTGTTCTTTTGTGTCACTTTTTGGAGCCTTTTCGCACAATTCATTTCACAACATTTCACCATTTCTAACTCATGTTGGCCATATTTGATAAACTGGTTCCTGGCATTCCCCTGTGTGGGGAATTGGAAGCTGCTATTTCCAGAAATGTTCCCGCCTGTTGAAGGCATGACATGGATTTCATAATATTGGCTGTTCTATTATTTAGAACTAATGCAAAGGTAGGAAATTACCGTCTTTTAACTGCATTTTGTATAGTTATACGGAAAACGACTGCTGAGCTGAGATCGACCAATCTGGTCGACCTGTTAACCTAGAACTCTATGGGACTGCTCTCTTGACTGTCAGTACCGCTTGACAGTTGGAGCCTCTCGGACTAGTATGATGCAGAGTATTTTCCTCTGTTTCTAGGATTTCCTCAAATTCCCAGGGAAATCAGCATGGCATTTTCCGTTTTCCCTTTGCTGTGGACACCTTGAATATAGAGGTTCAATTCCAAAAATATAGGTTTTGAAGGCTCCTGTATGACCACTGTTATGATATTATCTAGATGTCTAGATCATGTCTAGATCGAAAAGCACTTAGTATCAGATTCACTAAAGTATGCTATATTGTTATGATATATGAGCTTCAATTAGCTAGTAATGAATGACATAAGCCCGGGGAAGGCCTAACATTCTGGAAGTTGTGACGCAAGTGTCAAGTGAAGTGGTGTAGACCTAGTGACGTGAAGGGAAACCACACTATATTAGTAGGGTAACACCATCATGATTGGTCACCAAAGTGGTGGTGGCCTTAATATGTCATAGCTAAAATACACAAAAAGAGGAAAACAGCAGCAAAGTTTGTGGCCATCTTCATTTAAAGCTTGTGGCCATCCTCATTTAAGTCACCATCAATCACTGAATTAGCAGTGTCACATTCAGGAACAGCAGAAGACACATTGCTGGGCACTTACCTCGGGCAGGGTCTTGTAAAATGACAGGAATCCCTGCTCCTGAGCATTGTCTGCAAAGAAATGATGCCATATGTATTATCAAACCAAACTATATGCAATAAAACCTGACAAAGGGTCTCATACTAAGGTGGACACCAATATTAAACAGCACTTACCCAATTTTAGTTCTTGTTTTGGAGCTACTGCCATCTTGACACATGGAGTCAGCGCGGGAAACTGACGTCATTGGGGAATCCCTTTACGCCGGAATCCCCGACTCCGCATATCTCGTGCCTCTGCGCGAGAACAGACGAGAATCGGTTGTCAACGAAGTACTTTCCAGTCTCTGAGTCCAGCCGTGACCGACAAGTTTACTCTGACTCTCACATTCTAACTCCAAAATGGACGATTTCCAGTCAGGTGAAGAGGTGAGTTGTATTAGGTTTGTGTTCTTTAAGGGTAAAAGAACCAAGTAATGTTATATATTACCAAAAGTTGTTATTATTGTGTCTGATTTGAGGAAATCCGTATCAACATGACTCATGTCATTCATGACAAGTTCATGTTTGGTTGGTTACTACTGTACTACATATTTCTTTCGTGCCCTCCACTGATATTAATCTTTCTATTGATCCGTATTGTCGTTGGGTATCAAATAATGTGTCTTAGATATGTGGTATATGCGCTATGTACTTTTAATTATATGAAGGGCGTACGCTGTGTTTGTGGTCACGGTTACTTCCCAAGCCAGAGGCTGTGACAGCCCATGTAAACAAAACAAATGTCGGTCAGCGACTCATCTACTAGATTTCTCAATTTCTCTTTTATGAGTTATGTAGCCTTGAAGTCAAAGTATATTAATGTGCTTCTACAGGTATGCTATTGCCTAATTTGTTTTTCATATACATTTTATTCCGAATATCCTTATATATAGACAGTTATCAAGAGCCATAGCAACATTTGTTTTGATTTTGGGTAGAGCAAGTCAGTTCAGGTTTAATAGGTTGGATTCAATACTGGTACTAGTGGTAGCCTTTCTTGGCAACGTTACCACAGTGTGGGCGGCCGTACATTTATGATATGCCAGGTCGATGTATTTTGTAAATATAGCCGTGGGGCTAATGGAGTTGTAATGGTTAACTTAAAGTAATAGTTCCGCTTATCGTAAAGTAATAGATATACGTGTAGATTATGAATAGATCTATCTAGACTAATTATCAACAATGCCATGGCATGAGTGCATGGCATTATGATTATTTTTTTCTACATCATGGACCAGAGACTGCAGTGTACAACAAATCCACAGAAATTTACACTAGAGGAATATTACCAAAGGCCCTGGCTATTGAAAAACGTTCTTCAATGGGTTATCCAGATGTATACATGATGTATAGCACTGGGTCCACCTTTCTCTATATATCAGCATATGTGGGGTTAATAAATGAATCCATAGTTACATGAGGCTATTTATTGACGATAATTTTAAAGTTATATGATAAGCGTCTCAAGACTCTGTTTACGGTGTATGCGGAGATATTATAACAAATTTACTTCAATATGAACGTTACGAAACAAATCATGGACTTAACTTATTTTCTATGAAGTAACGGCAACTTGCAGGGCAAATGCGGGTGGAGCCTACATCAGCAGGTCTGAATGATTGCATTACCGAAATGAATGCATTTTATACCGATAAATATTTATCATAAATACATTCTACAACCTGATCAGCGGCATGTGGGATAAGATAGTTTATTCCATGATACTTCGCTGCATGGAATTGCATCTTTTGTAAAGATATCATGTATATGTTAAGATATGCTAAAATATAAACCTTTGTTTATTTCATGAGATCATGACCCCATGCTCAACCAAGTTTTTATCTGTAAACCATATCCAATTGAAATACCACGTCCTTTTGCACATCTAATGAATAGATACATTTAAGGGACAGCAGTAATCGAATATATCCACTCGATGGTGTTTTAAATACGTCTTCTTCACTCACTATAATTCGTCTATTTTGATAGTGATTATATTGGTTATGATTTTACCAGATAATTGAGAAATTCGTTTTCGTAATTACATGTAGCAGTCCATAAATCTAATTTTAGAGTGTCTGTACATAAAAGTAAAACACTTACGTGTAACAGGATGTTTTCCCTCTTGTATATCATAGGATGTGTCAGGTATAAGTGCCATTCTTTCACATGTTACTTGCCAATTTGATAAAATATATGTGTGCTTGTTTCCAGGGCATGGTAGGTACATAGTTGAAAGTTTTGTTTTGTACATCAAAAGTTTGGATTCCACAAAGGAATGCATGAATGATGGGCCTGTAATTGATCTTGGTAGATGTCGATTGACCCGTGGCATGGTTATTTTCGCCGCATATTTAACAGCTGGTTAGTGCTTGGCTCGTAAACACACCCCTACATTGTGTGCAGGGAAAGTGTTTATAAGATGCATTTGTCAAACACTAACTGATCATGAAATAAGATTTGCTGAAAGATAATATAACACTTCTTGGGGTAGGCACAAGTATAATTGATATTCGCTGTAGTTTTTTTAACGTGAATTTAAAAAGAAAAAAGTGTATTAGAAAGGAAATAAGAAAAACGAAATTTATTCTTTAAAAAATGAAGAAGATCATTGCCCATTCATGAACCTAGAAGCTGGAATTGTGTTATCATTATGATCACGTACATTTGTGACATTTCTCTTGTGTGCAGTTGAATATTTAATCCCAAAACCGTTTCTTTGTGTTGAAACTAAATTGGTTGCCAAGAAGTTTATCGGTTTTGAATGTATGTATTTCTTTGGTTATGAAGTAATGCCATTAACAAGGTCTGGAGGACAGAACATGAAAATAGAAGATGGAGAGTCCCATTATCAAAATTATAGTGATGTCGTTTTATATTGTTGAATAAACCAGTCCTAAGTTTCCCAATTAATGTTGATGTTTGCCAGCCTCTCCCTATCCTATGTGGCTTGTCAGTGCCATAGTATGTTAGATGGGATAGATACGGAAGTTTTGTGGTTTTCAGTGCCCTCTGTTCTTCTTTATTCTAAATTGTCCTCGGGTTGAATAGTGTTTACTCAGTGCCATCTGAATTCAGGACTCCTACCAACAGTGTGTTACTTTTGAAGAGTGAGAAAGTTCATGTGCCGTGAGATTCAGATTACTATTCCTTTGGCCAGCGTAACAAATGGCACTTACGAAGTAGGTCATGTAAATGTAGAAATGCAGAAATTGCTAAATAAGACAGGTTAACTTGGCATGGTTTAGTTAAATGCTCAAAATAAATGAGGAGATTGTCACATACTTTCTTTTTAATGCAATATTACCACGAAATAACCACTTTGTATATCATAACACCAATTCGATATCCTTTAATACAAATTTTCACAACCACAAACTAAATGTATTTCTTTTCGAAAGACAGGTATCACTGTACAATTTATAAAATGTGCTTCTAGGACATTCCATTGAAACATTTTGTTAAATTTGGCATGATCTGATTTTGTTCCTTAAATGATTCACAATTACCTCACGACTACATCACAGTTTTCTGGTCTATATGTTCTCCTAGACCACATCCATACAGTTACCCGTAAATGTTTTTAAACCTTAGATCGAAAGACATGAACTAGATACCTTAATTTGTCAGTAGTTTCATCAAGATTGACAAATACATGTAGAATTTCCTTTAATATATCATTTCACTTTTAAATCCTTTATGGGATTCAGTTGATTTTGTACTATATATCTAGAAGCCTTTTGGTATCCCAGCTCAGGCTGCATGGCTGATAGAATAGAACAATTTTTTTAATATTAGAATTATCAAATTAAATGGTTGCTTCTCATTTTACATGGCTGCGCCTGAACACAATAACGACGTTGCTTCGTAACTGACTTGAATCCCTTTCGCATTTCAGACCGCCTTTGTTGTTGATGAAGTTAGCAACATCATAAAGGAGGTGGGTTACTTTATTTACTATCTATTTATCTTTCTGTCTATAATTGGAGGAAAAAACATACGAAATGGCATATCTCTGCGTAATTTGTTGTGAGGAATTCCTGTCTTGAGCTTCAGTGCTCTCGACTAGAGGTGGGTACCGATGTAAATGTCTCAGATTGATAAACTAACATGTCGAGAGCGGTGAATAGGCAGGAATCTCACGACCAGCTATTTGTTTACTTAGTATGACCTCACATTTGGGTCAGGCTATGAAGGTCTGCTGTGTTGTAAGTTTCACAGATTTGCCAAAGCGAAAAGGATCTTATTTGCCGTATTCTTCCTCGAATTCTATTTCCGATTTTGTTTTTCAAGCCAAATATATCCGATACGTATATACGTTGTATTTTCAACCCAATGTGTGTAATTATACCAAAGGTTGAAATATTAGCCTGCATATATGAAAAGTATTCCAAGCGGAGACACCTAGCGTTTTTACCACTAGCCTAATCCCTCATAAAGCTTTTCTTTTTTTTTCTTGGTAAGTCACGTTTGGACAGTTATAGGAATACAGTATATGACTTAACTAATGCTAAAAAAATTAAAATAAATAAATAAAACAGCCTAAGAAGATCCAAGTTCCATGTATAACGAATGTCGAGACGTAGTTTGAGGAAGTGTCTAATTCGGGTATCGTATTTTACAGTCAATTGAGGGAGCGATCGGCGGCAACGCTTACCAGCACAACAAGGTGAACCAGTGGACGTCCAATGTCGTCGAACAATGTCTCAACCAGCTCACAAAACTCGGCAAACCCTTCAAATATATTGGTTTGTATACATTCTGAAAAATCACAATATTCCTTTTCAAATGTTAAACTCCATCAATTCATCCGCTTTCCTCTAATTATTTCCCCCCATTAACAATATTTTCTTCCCAATTCTCTCCTGTTCCATATCTCCTTTCTTACACCTCTCTTTGTTCCTGCCGCCTACATGCCTCTCTTTTTTTTCGCCTAAATTTAATTTATCCACTTAATCATTTTGATCATTTTCAGTTTTTTTAGTCCTTGTGTAAATCAAAGAAAATATGAATTGATCTTCATTTACGCTAATAAAAGAGTGGTTTGAACCTACCGACAGACCATCAGCTCCATATCTGATATACAAATTATCATCCACATTTTCTCGGTCTTTCTGAGGCAGCAAATTCCACGTGAAAATATGACAAACTTTTTTACTGACCTTGACTATTTGATAACAGATGCATTTGGTTTTTGCCTGCAGTAACGTGCGTCATCATGCAGAAGAACGGCGCCGGGCTCCACACAGCCAGCTCCTGCTTCTGGGACAACACCACTGACGGTTAGTACACACCGGAGACACAAACTACATCCCATGCCTCCTACCATCCTGCTAATGTCAGTGTCTTGGTATATCCAAACACTTAATCATCGCTTCTTTCATGAAAAAGACAACCCCGAGTGATCATATAGTATGGGAAAGAAAGTCTCGATATTTAGACACTTCCCAGAAAAAAATGCTACCAAGTTATGAAAATTTAAAAGAAAACAGACAAAAAACAATGGCGCATTCAAACTGACGTCAGCATGTTACAATATAACAGGAACTGCATCTCAGTCCTTGACATTAAACCACCCAACATGGCCTTATACATATATGTGTGTGACGCGGCTATCGATTGTTCCACATACCAATGACACGACCACTCTAAAAAAAAATGGCCTTATACATATACTTTTTTTAAAAAACATAGAAACCCCCATAATGCTGTGTTGATTGTGTAATTCTAATTCAGCCACTACAGATTTTTTAAGATAAATATATTTTCACGCTTTGATAATATTTACGTATATACAAGGTGGGTTTTGCACTCTCTGTACATACAAATTAATACGTAAAAATGTACTAAGAAACAAGGTTCTTTTTCTCTCCTTCATACAATTCAACACCTTAAATACCTCTCACTACACCTTTCCCCTTGATTAGTAAAAACTGCTTGGCGCTGCTTCGCTTTGACTGCTTAAATAAGGAGGATCAAATTTACATAGCAATTTGCATAGCACCCGAATGATAAAAATTGATTGCTGAAATTATATTTTGTCCGCTATTGAGAATGATGAAAACAATTCTTTGCACGATTTCACTTTCAAACACTTTTATTAGTAATTTGTCTTTGTTAACTTGATGGTAACTCATGTCTCCTCGAGATTACAATTTGACATTAATGTGTTTGACCTTCATTGACCTACACTTTGACCTTGATGCGTTACGTGTATGCGTTACGTGAGAACTCCGGGTGGCGTATCGGGGGCGGGTAGATAGACACGGTGTGCCTATACCACTACGTACGTAGCTGGTACACCGTGTTGATGTAATCGTAGACAACACGCTATACGCTGACGCTATGTGACCTTGTGTGACCTGAGGTTGATCTCTGATTGACCTCAGCCTGACCTGACATGAAGAGATTTGTGGATGTACTTTCAGGGAGCTGTACTGTACGATGGGAAAACAAGACCATGTACTGCATTGCCAGTGTTTTTGGAATGAGCATCTAAAATGGTAACGATTGCCACCTTACGTAGCACATAAACTGCTAATGATTAGTACTTGAGGTACCATTGAAATGGTAACGAATAGTACGATGCATAAAACTCGCTGTTAAGAATTCTTGGGAATCTTTGCTGCAGTAAACAGAATATGCTTGACATCAGATCAATAAAAACATTTTCAGAAAAAAATACGTAGGGAAAAATTACCATGCATTAAAGGCCAGACGAAACTGAACAATGTTGCGTCTATCAAAGATGACCGTACAATATGCAAATCTTCACATGGACAATGCATTTGGAAAGATTATACCAACACTTTCGCCCTTTGATTTTGTATTTTTTTCTGTCAATGGAAACAAAACACCTTTTATTGATTTCAAATCAGTCCAGACGGACTACCTGTGCATGTTCATGCTTTTCAAGACGACAGGATCATTGTCGCACTGCAATAAAGAACATTTCTGGAACAGCCGTATTGCCTTTCATGCATGCAATTGGTCCATTGTTGGAAGCTGTGTTCCTCCACTGGAGATGTTGGGTTTGGTGTGTTTTTGAATGCAACGCATGACCCCTGTGTGGTTTTCTATATATCATTTCGCCGAATCGATGCTCTTTATGTATTTTGAGGTAATGTTGCTACGCTTAACATCAGTATTATTATTGGCCGCCGTCTATAAGTTGTTTCTGGCCTTTAAAAATACAATATAATAGTAAGATATGGGGAATAAACAACAAGCTGACCAAGTTTAAGAAATATAGAGTAGATGATTAACCTGTAATTTGGGTGATGTTTTATTAAGCAAATATAAAATTGGTTCTTTTTATAAACATCGGGGAAAAACATGATAAAAGCAGTTGGTGATAACATTACAATGTATTTGAAAAGTAAAACGGGGTTAAAGAGGGACATTTATTTGTAATAAGTCTGGATCTTGTGTTCTTCAGTAAGAATTAACATATTTGATTAGGTGAGCTGTTTCTTCGCCAAGATTTTAGGATAGCAGAGGCAGGTCCATGTGCATATAAACCTTAGTTTATTTAAACTAAATATTCCCCACAATTACCTTGAATTTCCATCACGTTGAATGTTAATATTAAAAGTGATGAGCCAAGGACGCTGTTGATATGAGAGACATTAGTGGAATTTTAACATAGAATTGTATATACTAACACTAGCAAAGTTTTAGAATAGTAATGTTGATGCATGTTCCTTTTAAATGATGTGTTGTTTTAACAAATGGGATTGACTTGTTAATCTCTATGTAAGTACAAACGATTGTTAAGATATCTCTCAAGCGCTTTCTCTATCACGCCATACACGCCAGTTTATCATATTTCACAATCACGGATTCACAATCACATATTGATTTTGTGAGAAGAAATTTTGATATTGACTACTAAAGTAATCGGTCACGTGTGCATACAATTTAAGTATATCACATTTCATGTAGTGTTTAGTAACATATTGTGATAAATTGTATTTTTTCCATTTGTAAGAGGTAAGTGTTTAAATGGTGTGGTCTATATATGGTGATATGCGTTGACGTTTATGGATGAATAAAATATAATGAGGATATCATATTTGTTTAATTGAATTGTATCAATATGATTGTCTTGTTCCAGGGAGCTGCACAGTTAGGTGGGAAAACAAGACCATGTACTGTATTGTCAGTGTGTTCGGCCTGGCCATTTAACCACCTCGCTAATGTTCCCACCACTGCATGCCGCGAAGCCGATGACTGGCTGGTCGCCCCGCTGATAGACGACATATGCTCGACAAGAGACTGTTTTGCGACAACTGCGAGAAGTCTGCCATCTACATCTTGTTGCTGCTGTGTCTCTGTGGTGTGTCTTCCTCATCAGTGATGGGTTTGGACGAAGAATTGACCAGTGGTCCAGAGCTGTTATTGGCATACCACCGCCCGCTTGTACATTACTGTCATATATTTCATTATTATATTATTATGCTATGTGTATAAACATTAAGGAGCCCCTAGAGGGCAAGGTGTACTGTAATCAATAATAGGTGTATATTTCACCCTAGGTGTACCTATAGAATTCCAGTCCAACAGATGTCACAAAAATCCATGTATATTAAAGTGTCACAATGTCCAACGCTTTACTTATTAATAAAAATATGTATCTATCAAGGCCACCAGCTCACTCCTTGTAATACTTGAATAGGGCAGGTCCAGTCGCCTTTCCAATAATCAACTTCAGCATTTCCCAATCAAATAAAGGTCACTTTTACTTCATGAATAGTAGGTTGGCCCTGTAGTAAATTTCATCAGCAGGCTTCCCGAGTTCACAGTTTTGTATTTTGAATGTTTGGACCAGTAACATTAATTCACCCACCATTCCAAGTGTTGCAGAAATGTATGACGCTTTATTTGCATATACATCTAATTTAATCTGCGACCAAGTATCGGCGAGTATGATATTCTGTCCATATTAAAGGCGCAAGTAAATAAAGAAGACGTCAGATTTATTGCAATGTACTTGCTGAGGAAATAAACTGGATTTTTTATGATGATATTTTGTTCATTGTTTCCTTTACCAACTATGATCGAGAATTTTTTTATACCACAGACTGCATTAAGTTAACCTACTGATGGATCTATCCACCCTGGTTAAAGGCATGTAGCAGTCGTTGGCTTTCACCTAGGTATTTAACCCAACTCTCGGAAGATTGTATATCTATCCACCGATTGTGTTGCTACACTATTACACAGATCAGTTCGTTTTTTCGGAATACAAGTCGGATAGACTAAACCCTAGTCACACAAGACCAGACACAAGACAACTTCAATAAATATCTTTTATTGAAAGCTCTTAGTACTTCTTGGGGAAGCTGCATTCACACCCCGAAATTGCAGTTGATACAGTTCCTTGAACACCGGAGTGTTAAGTAATGCCGAGGCAGCAAGATTATCAGCCTTAGTTAATCTTGCTCAACTACCATGTGGTTCAGAAAAACCTACTACCTTCGTGAAGCCCCAAAGATTCACTCCTCACAGACAACACAGTGAGTGACCTCCCGACTCCTGTGAACTCTTGCCTTTTATATAGCCGAGTGTTGGAATCCGGCAATAAAGCCCTACCCCTCTATGAATATATGTTTTTTAATGAATACACAATATTACCATGATTTGGATCTGAGTGGTTGTATTGTCCACTTAGGGAGCGTTCATTATTTATGGCAGGGGTAGCGTGTGAGTTTTACTCAGTAAATCCTCCAAAATGAATCCCCCCCCCCCCCCCTCGGAAATACCTCCAAATGAAATCCCCCCCCTCGGAAATACCCTAAAATAAACTGCTACCCCCCCTCGGAAATACCTCAAAATAACCCTCCCCCCTCCCCCGACAAATACCCTGATATGCATTGCCCCCTCCCCCTCCCCTAGGCAATAGCCTGAAATCAATTCTTTCTCATATACACATGTATATGTACACATATATTATAGTAATGTAATAAGTAAATAAAGCCAGGTGAATTCTGGCATGCAAATTTTAAGCTATCTGGCCCTTCAGAAACATGGACTGCTAATGATGGTTTAAGAGCAATGACTGAAAACTGTGTATCATAGTTATAGGATTAGATATCCACCATCTAGGAAGTGAACCCTTAGCCTGTCAGGACATGCTGGCATGGGAGCGTATGTATCTGCTGCTCAGAGACCGATCTAAAAGGGGTGTTCTATTAAGACAGTGTAGGCACCAAAAAGACAACTTGTATGTGCTAAGCTACATTGCATGCGATCACCTGACATTGACCATTAAGCCTAGTATAGATACTAATACAGTGGAGCTACACAGCATAAGGACATGGAGTAATCTCCTGACAGCAGTATTGCCTTTGATAGACCTATCATATTCATGCACATCCTACAAACTCTAAAATCATTGCAGTTTTCTTGTGCAGAAAATGGTCCTGGATCATTTTTCATATATTTGAAGTTTTTAAAAGATTGTGAATACTAGACCGTATTAGTTTTGACATCATGATTGATAGTTCGCTGGTATTTTTGTGTAAAACATACAAAACTCTGCAAGACACCACTTTCAAATTGTGGCTTGGCAAGTCTGCTGCTTTCTAATATCAAAAATTATCAGAAAAGTGTGATTCACATGGAGAAACTCATGTACTTGAGACTGGTGTACTTTACATCTTTTCTCCAGTCTCCGATAATTTTCCCTTTGTCCAAAAGTCTCAGAGCAGAATACTGAAATTGAGCTTTCCAATTCTTGAAAGAAAATGGTGGATCAAATTCATATGGAAGGACACACCCAGTGTGACTGCCTCCCTCAATAATGACACATGTATGAACTGATTTGGCATACTTGGATTTTTATTGACATTACCAAACCGTGAAACTGAAGGTAAACATGAAAATTGTTTCACACTAGTAGGGTTTACAATGATATTACACACATTGTAATACGAGATCTAAACTATCAGACTATAAAGGTGATAAACATGACTTAAATACGACGTAAGTATGTTTAAATATCTAATTATAACTGAACTAAGAAATGACATGAAAAGTTTGTCAATACTATGTGACCAGATATGACAGTAAAATAGCACCAAAAATCTAACTCAAGTATTTGTTTGATTTTCTGCTCATACATCAAAATACATCAATACAATAATACTCCTGATAACATAAACACCTTACCACGATTGCCCTTTGAGGAGGACAGTAATTGGAGTACTTAGGTTTGATATACATGGCTGCACTCTGGTTGGCTACATGTGGCATCCTAAAGAAATAATATCAATGGATATAGATCTCAAACCATGTTATGTTTGATATATTCTTAAACAGTGTAAGTATTGAGTAAATAACATTGACAGTTACATGGGTTACAGAAATAAGAATCTTATAGGCCCTGTTGAGGTATCCCGTAATCCAGTCTGTTTACAAGTTCCGGTGCTCGCTGGTTGCCGACGTTGTATGATGATAGACCCTTGACCCATAACCCAGAATTATCGCAGTTTAACGGTTTTTATAAATATTCAAATGGGAAATCCAATATCAGAAATGGAAATTTGAGCTATTTCTACATACAGATACGAAATAATGTTCAGGTTCTCCAAATATAAATGGGAAAACGATAGTTCATGTGGTCGTGGTCTGCCCAGTCAGCCGCTAGCGGAACTTGTATTTACCCTGGGCGATAATAGGGAGTTTAGTAACCTCTGGAGGGCGTATGTGAATCTAATCCACACTTGAACTTGGCAACTCTAATACTAGTGACAGTGGTACTGGATAGCATAAACTGACATGATTTATGTGCAATCTATATGTTGACAATATAACATTTTACATGAAAAGGTAGTGTAAGGTACATACCATTCCAGATTGAGTGTATGTTGACAATGCACATGTTGTTTGATGTCTAAATTTGAGTTACAACAGTGCTTCACTTCTCAGAACCCTTTGTTCTTTGCACACGGTTTGAAGCTGTAGTTCTACAGTAACTGACAGTTCAGCAGTAAATATCTTATAAAAATAAATGATGTTACCATATCAACACCAACAAATATTCATGCAAATACAAGCACATAAAATATATCTAATACACATTATGTTACTAAGTTTGTTATATTGCCATAAAGAGAAACAAGTGTCAATTGCAGTAAAAATGGTCAGTGACCTTGACCTTGGGCAGTCATGAAATGTAAACAACACACTCAGCTGACAGGCAGCTTGACAAGTAAGTCTTAGGGGCATAACAAAAGCGACCTGGGTAGGGAGTTAGCTCAGTGGTAAAGAGCACTTGACTTGTAATATCAAGGTTGTCAGACTTTGTTGATTTGGGTCCCACTGCAGCCACTTTTCTTCTTCACCCCCAGCAGTGGTAGATTTACTGCTAATGCTATATCAAAGGCCAATCCTTCTCATACCATGTCTATGTGGTATGGGAAGTAAAAGAACTCTCCCCTCAGTAAATGTGTAGGGGTGAGGTTTCCACCTAAATTCATTTCATAGATTCGATCACCACCCTTGTGGTGTAAAAGAACCTTGAGAAAGTCTGGTGAGAAAGTTTGCTTCTAACTTTAGTAAGATGATTGTTGAAAAACATTGCAATGAACACTATCTCAGAAAAGCTCTTGCATGGCAGATTACAAGAAGGCTTAAGTATGATGAGCCCATACTCCACAGACATGGCACTGCTACAAATCACCATACTAATATATATGCAAATTTCTTAATTCTGCTAGAAGAGATCAGACACTCTTGGCCTCTAAATTGTATAGATTATTCAAAATAGAACCTCTTATGTGGGTGAATCACAATAACATAAATCATTGAAATTGAAATGCCCCCCCAGGCAAATACCGCAAAATGCCCCCCCCCCCCCCCAAACATATACCGCAAAATGAAATGCCCCCCCCCCCAAGGTAAATACCTCTAAATAATTCCCCCCCCCCCTGCAGGCAAATACCCTCATATAAGCTGCCCCCCCCCCTCCAATAGCTCTTCCCTCCCCCCCCCCCCGCCTTAAATAATGAACGGTCCCTTAGTTGACGCATAGTAATACTGAGAGTGACAGCGAGGAGTATTGCATCATGTCAACTACAAGGAGAATATGGCCACACAGATCTAAAACATGATAATATTGTATCTATTACTCACCTTTCAACTAATTATCAGGAAAATATCTTGTAAATAATTAGAAATCGATGCAAGCGCCGTGCATTGTTCATACAAAATAGTTCATATAATACCCATCAGGTGGCTGAAAAAGCCGTATTCTCCTAGGTAGATCTGTAGGCTCCATATATGCTCAGTATGGAGACTCTTTATTATGTGGGTAATAAGATATAGGATTTGTCCTACAAATGGTAAATTAGCTTTTTTCAACTCTGAAGCTGCAGTTGTATTTCCGGCGCCCTTCATAACCTCCAGCAACTCTGGCTGGCTGGAGGCGCCTCCACTCATCAGAGAGGCTCTGCTACCCGCAGATACCACACTATTCATAGAGAAAGGCAAGTCAATTGACTATATATACTGCCATCATTAGTTGCTTCTATCAAAATACACTAAGGCTAACTTACAACATGGGATATGGCTGGGGCAGTCTCTACTAAATATTCCTGAGCTTCCACAACTTTTTGACTGGGGCTGGAAAAGAGGTGCATCTCAAAAGAGGATTCTTGTGTGGACAACGCCATGTAAACTTTGTAGAAGGGCATGTATGCTATCCACAAAATTCTGTACATGCCATTGTAACTGTGATTGCCAATGAATTAGAGGCGCCTCAGATTATCTCAAATTATATATTCCATTTGAGTCATCAATAAGTAAAAGTCTCCACAGATACTGGTTATACATTATGTTCCATTCAATGAAATGCCATAAACAATCATACCATTCGAAATATTATGAAAACAAGAGCTAAGTGTGTATCTTAAAATAGAAATATTGGCTAAATTAGCAGGTGGATGCATTTAAACTCAATAAAAGGTCTGCCAATAATTAATTACTATGATATCAAGGGAGCCCCCTAGGAGTTTGTAGGAATTAGAGGTATAGGGGATGGGAAAAGGGAGGTGTGCACAGTTGCTAACTCAGGGCACTTCCCTGCGTGAATAGGTGTTATTTGGGACCACTGAGACTCACAGACTGGGGGAGAATATGAAGCCCAATATGTCCTCTGATTGACTAAAATAGTGATTTGGCACCTAAAATAGCAGAACCTGTCAACAAATGGATGACCTAAACACTGTGTCTGACAGAGCAGTGGCCATGGAGCAGGGTACAGGCCCAGGCCAATCCTTCTTGAATAAAGTGGCAATTTAAAAAGAATATTGCCCCATTACTCCTATCATTATATTTATAGTCACGGTCATGTCTACTACGCCTTTCTTAGTTTAGCTGCAGCTGTGTGCTCCGGGTACTGAGTGGTGGGTCTGTAAGAATCTGTTACCAGCCACCTGTGAGGTCACAAGCCGATTGCTATTTCTGACACCGGGTTAGGACCAGTCCAAACAGGTTTTCCAGCTACCAGGCTGGTACCCAGCAGGGGGGGCTGATCCTGGAGAGTAATGAAGGTACTAGCGGGACCAACTGGTCAGCTGGGTACCAGACTTACATAAAACCACCAGTGAAGACCCAGCAGAGGTTCTGCACATGCTCAGTGGAGACAGTGGATGTATATAAGAATTCTGCTGAAGCTTAGCTGAACACACTGGGGTGTGGAGGGACTATGTGCAGTCCCTCTGCAGGACTCGTGTCTCTGTTCTCCACCTAAGGGAGCTAGATCTCCAGACTAGCTGTTGACCATTTAGGTTCCCTAGAAGGTGGAGTCAGCGTATCCCGGTTCTCTAGGAGGAGAAGGTTGACTGTCAGGTCTCCTTTCCGGATAGAGTCCTGGGGTCACGAGATGAGATCAGGGTGGAACCAGCACCGAGATGGCATTCTGGACCAAAACCATAGTGGTGCTCGGAAGAAGATTGAGCCTTCACCCGACACCCAGCCAATACATTACTATATACCTCCTACTCGTTTAAAACGCTGTTTTATTAACTACCCTGGAACGTGATTCAACCTCCCGTTTCCAAATAAAACCACTGCCATTCACTACGGCCCGCTAGCGGAAAGCACCTGCAACAGGCGATGCAGTGGGATCTATGAATTGTGTGGCAGTGGGATTCTCCACCGACAGTCGCCGTAACTAAGGCAATGCTACACTGCAACTCGACTCAATCATAATACAGTTGGATGTAGCTGTAGTATCCTACTATGTATAATTGTATTTGTAGGTGGTGCCAAAACGCAACAAAGATGAAATCAGAATTTGTGTTGAGAAGCGTGAGGCAAACAAAGCAATTCTCAGGGAAAGACATCTATTACCAACAACTGAGGAACTCATTAGTGACTTAAATGGTGCTTCTGTGTTTAGTAAAATTGACCTGAAGGCTGGCTACCACCAGCTTGAACTTCACCCTGAGTCTAGGTATATTACAACTTTCAGTACACACAAAGGTCTCTTTAGATACAAAAGACTCTTTTTCGGTATCTTGTCAGCCTCTGAGATTTTTAATGAACACATCAGAAAGGTCATATAGGACATTCCACATGCAAAGAAAGTTAGTGATGACATTTTGGTTTTTGGCAAAGGCAAAAATGCATGGAAAAGCTCTCAGAGAGACATTAGCTGCTTTAAACAATGCTGGTCTGACTGTAAATAGCTAAAAAAAAAAAGAGTATTACAAAGAAGAAGTAAACTTCTATGGTTTAAAGTTTAATGCTGAGGGCAAAAGTTCAGTTCTGTCAAAAACATACCAACCCCAAGAAATGTGTCTGAGGTACAAAGCCTCATAGGTATGTTAACATATTGTGCGCGTTTCATCCCTGACTATGCTACCGCAAGCGAACCGATTCGCCAACTCCTTCGCAGTGATAGTGAGTTTGTCTGGACAGATGAGCAAGAAATGGCACTGGAAGTTCTGAAAACCAAATTGTCCAATGAAACTGTGCTCCAGTATTTTGTAACAATGTTTTGTGTTTATACATCATGGTATGGTTTCCATTTAAGATGAAGAGAGATGTAGTATCCTACTATGTATAGTTGTATTTGTAGGTGGCTACTCCAGCTACCCTCCTCTTCTATTTCCATAACCCTACCAGTGCTGCCACTCTGTGAGCAGCTGTTGTACTACTCACTGTGACCTAGATTCAAATGTAGGCCAACAGGATGTCATGTGACTCCCATCTTGTATCCTCTAAGTCTCACACAGGAATAAACATCTCCAGCATTATCTACAAACATCTGCCAGTCTTATGATTACATACACAATAATCGATGTTTTTGTGGACGGGCGGCCGTATACCACGAGATGTTGACGCCTAATAATACACGAGCGCTAGCGAGTGTATTACGAGGTCAACCTTGAGTGGTATACGAACCCGACTGTCCACAAATCATCGTTTATTGTATTTATTATCCATGCACCAAAATGTTTTTATCTTTAACGAGTTTTGCGATAGCCAGAGATTCAATGTAAGTGTAGTTCACTGCTAAACTTCTCCACGAGTCGAACAAGGCAGTTCACTGTATAATGGCACAATAATATAGTTCCTTAAGTTATATATATTTTTTCCTTAAATAGTTAAAATGTATCTAATTTAAAAATAATATTAACTAATATTTGTCGTAATAATATTAATCTGATCAAAAGACATTATTGTCTATGTACAGTTCCTTGACTACCATTCGCCATGTAATGTAGCCTAACAATAACATTAGGCTAAAATGAGACTTGAGAGAGTCAAAATGTAAACATTGACACATTGTTTACACATAAAACTGATTTAATTCAGCTTAGTTATTAAAATTACTTTATACAATTTTAATGAATCTCAAAACACTTGCATTTTCTTTTTATTTAAAAAGAAAAACATAAAAATGATTCCGCCGCGACTGGGGATTGTACCCGTGCCCCTTTGATCAACAGGCAGATGCTCTAACCACTACACTATAAAATTCACTGTTGAGTAGTTGTTGAAGGGTCTATTTATCGAAGAGCGAGGAACTACTTTCTTTCACTCTCCAAGCACAGTCACAGTGCCGCAAATTGAAACAAATAGATGAAACATCAGATTGAGGAGTGAAATTTCCGTATACCACAGGTTTGAGGGTCGTATACCACAGTTGTGAAATCTGTATACCACAGTTATGGTATCTGACAGGTTTTATATAATGGGTCGTGGTTTACTGAGTCCCCATACATTTTCAATGGGGGCTTTGTATACGATGGATAATAAAGTACAATATCACACTCTACAGTAGCCATAACCTAGACCAACTGTCCACCTGCTAATAATTACAGCCTTCATTATGGCGAGCACCTATTCCGATCACATGTTATACCTTTATATCTCAGCAACTATTAATCATACTCTATTTCTGATTATTGCATTGGACTTGTGACTCTCAGAAACCCAATACAGAGGTGTCAAACTCAAAGTTGTGATGATAGACAGCTGAGTTGTTACTGCACATAGGTTTTCAGACTGATTTTGGATTTCAAAATGTGAGATCAATATTAAATCCACTAGGTGACAGCACCACAATTAGGTCACATTGTCTAAACCCTCTGTAGAACAGAAATTGCCCATAGAATTGATCATCATGTCATTTGATATAATGCAATCATGTGGAACAATAGGCATTTTTCATTGCCTCTCGCTATATTCCATCCTTCTTAACTTATCAAATATTGATTATACACAAATTATGATTATTGCATTGGATTTATGCCCCCCCCCCCCCCACCCCCACCCACCAAAACAGCCCTAAACTAAAGGTGTCACACTGAAAGGTATGATAATGAATAGCTGAGTTGTTATTTCACCTAGGTCTGAGGTCTGATTTTGGCAGTCATTTTGAATTTCAAGATGGCAGACATATGAAATGCCTCAAAGAGATAGATTAGTGTTTGCTGCTTGCTTGACTATAAATATGTGATGAATATTTCAGTCCATTCAAGAAAAAATACAGCTACTATTCATTTTAGAGGTCCTTGGCAGCCATATTGGATTTCACAGCCATATTAAAAAAAAATTAGCTTGGGCCCCTACTAATTTATCATAGAGTTCTATGACTTGTACAAGCATAGTTGGACGTTATATATTTACTATATACCCCCAAAAAAATTTAAAATCATTAATTTACTTTTTAACAACAGATATGTTAATAAACGTGTATGGCAAGGTGGTCCGTAGTTTAGTGTACGGACCAGTGGTCGGTACAGTATTTTTACGTCATATGCCGAAACGGTGCGTATTTACAGTATATACGGCATGGGTATATAGTAAATAGAGTTCTTACATTGCACAAAGTTTCATGGTTCTATACCAAAATGAAGGGAACCTTTTTTTGTACAATTCCACTAGACAAATAATTGGAATATATTTCAACACAACACAAGGATATGGATGAACTAACTTTATTTTCATTACCGTTAATCACAGAAGGGTAGAAATAACTGTACAAATATGATGTATACCCTGTGTAACTTGTATAACCAACCTGTCCGGATAACAATACTGCTCTTCGTGATATGATTGACCTGTCTCTTTACACGGGTGAGCTCTTCAATACTGCCGGTCGAATGGTATTATATAATACTAGGCACAGGTTCTCGAGAATTCATTTACGCATGTTTTTAGCTATTAATAAATATGTAATATAGTCACATAAAAAATCACCAAAGGATGCATGATGCTATGCTTCATTTATCTAACAGAAGATGCAATAAATTATACAGAGGTGTGATTGTACGTTGGATCAGGGTAGAAATTAAGACAAAAGACATAGCCCTATAACTTCATAAAAAAGATAAAATGATAAGACTTGTAACACAATAATCATTCTGCTATTAATTCTCCATGTAGGTTCGCATGCAATAAGTCTTTCATAGAGTGAAGTAAAACTAAAGCAATACTATTGGGACATGGCATACGCTCGGACGCATCACAGATTGTTTGACATAAATGGAAAATGTAGTCGTTGTTTATACAATGGACGGTATGGAATAATACTAAGATAGTGCAAGCGGGACATAGAAAACCCAACAATAATACCATGCCCGGGTAAAGTGGATATACGTTTAACTTTATACAATAAAACTATACAAAAAATAAGAATTTATCGGCCACTTTACCTAAACGAGTTTTCATAAATTTGGGTTTTCCAGAAGTGCTCACTTGCCAATAAAACATAAACCTCCTGTCTCACCGTAAATGGTGGATTCAACATCGAAAGTGACTATAATCTTAGGAGGTGATATCACAAATTCGAAAGAGGATAGACTTGATATACTGCAAGTGGTTTTCCAGCTCCCAAATATATTTTAATAAAGTAAAATAATCACATTCTAGTCAAACGACAATGAGTGCACACGCTACATTTCAATTATGTTGAATAATGTACAAGTTTATCAAATTTATGGATAAACATTTTGGGTGTTATATTTTGAGAGTTCCTTTCTTCGCTCCCACCATATCATACAACAATTAATAAGCTCTTGTCGATTGTCAAAAGATGCATAATTTTTCAGATTTATTCCACAGCGATGATGAGAGGTGCTGTGTATTCACTGTGACGGATACCAAAGGAGTATTGTGGACGTTGTTGTTTAACATTAACCTGTAAACATAAAAACAAAAGAAGAAATTTATTAGTGGGGAAGGAGCAAAAGGACACTGTAAATTCCATTCTAACATTGCTAGTCATTTCCTTATGTCAAAGAACTACAATCCATCTTTTGTTAAAATGATATCTGCGACACCACAAAAAAGAGCCTCTATTTGATTAAATCAAGCGTGAATAATGATAAGGCTACAATTTGCGCAGAACTCCGTATTATTATTACGCCTATGTATTTCATGATAATATTAAACATATCTTGAATATAACTTCTTTGGAAAATACAATTAGTGAAAAAATGACACAAACAAAAGCACGTAAACATTACCAACTGTACAAATATATGATGCTGTTAATACAAAATGTACATAAACAAGGAACTTTCAAGAAGGAATTTCTAACGTGAAATGCAAACCAGTGAAAATTGACTCATATGGGGGTACCTACACCGGTGACAGGGTTCGGGGTTAGAGGATGGGCGGTCTTACTCGGCCACCTCCATAATGAATGGAGTCAGGAAGTGCGAGTGGCGGATACCGAAGCTGAAGGCTGGCATCTGTTTCTTGTTGATTTTCACCTGAGTTAGTGCAGCGGAGAACAAGCAGAGGGCGCCACAGGCGAGGGAGAAAAGGGCATGCACAGAGTGTAGTGTGAGTGAGTTACAAGTGGTGACTTAGAAATAGACTGTACACACAGGAAACATGCAGGAAGTGCTCGGAAAGGAATATCTGTTTACATTGAAGCCAATTTCTTTAGAATTAATTTTGAAACCATTAAGAGTAAAATATGCATAGACAATTATTTGAAATAGATTTGTTGATGTGATACGATTAATTGGTTCAAATCCTCTCGTCAGCTTACGCTGTTCGAAAAAATTTAAGTAACACATGTTGGTCTAAAATAGTTTTTGATTAGAAATGTTCATTGAATCATATTAACAATAGTTGCTTCATCATATCAGACATGTTAAGGTTATATAACACACAGTGGGTGAGTCAGTGAGAGAATTACGACAGAACCTCTTAACTTAATGAACATGGTGTGTAATAAATCTAATCAAATGTTAAGGTGTAGCTCATTCTTTCGTGATGCCTCTCCTATTCAATCCTGAAGCATAATTTGTGACTTTATAGCGTATTGGTATAATTAGATCGACTTTCGTTGACTACATGTGATCCAATTTGCATGCTGCTTCGGCCAATGTTTATTGTGTAACCAATAAGAACACGTAGTAGTCCCTGGCTACTAAAGGTTAAACCACGGACCGACTGGCACGCCAGCCTCCAATCGATATGGATCAATATCTAAATCATTCATGCGGTATCTAACGCCCTAGATAAGGATAGCGGATTACAGGCAGCACGTATTATCACGACACCAGGGACTAATCCTGTTGACCAGCAGGCCTGTTGTCGGGAAGGGCGCAGAACTGACGCCGATAGCAGCAACTGGCACCGTTGTATTGTTGTTTAGATCTGGTATCATCTGTGTGGAAACACTCCTCGGCAGTAAACCCTATCAGCTGTCTCTACCGCGCGCGCCTGGGTATCCAAGGCCAGGGATTTAGTCTGCCCGAGTTCCAACGGTTCAAAGCTTGAACAATACTTTCTCCGACTATGCCCAGACAATATTCGTTACATTTTGTTCATGTTTTATCTCGTCTTATTTCTAGTTTCTACTTTGTTTTTTTGTCAGTCTCTCTAACCAATCCACTTTTGTCTACAATTTTCATGTCTTTAGAACAAAAAATACTTTCACTTGAAAAAGGGATATGCGATCTTTCATTACAATGTGCGTATGGGCATGCATCAATGAACGAGTGAAGCTATTCGATCTGGTACTGACTGTATCATTGGGCTGTGATTTGTAAAGGTTGCGCATGAGAACTTTCGCCTGATGCGGACCGTGGCAGCGAGCAGTGCCGAGAACGGACGGAATGTGGGCGAGCGGTCTGCCTGGCGAGGGCCGCCGACGTTCAATCAATACACATTGTGGGTGTATTGATTAACGTGGTGGTGGTTCGTCAGTCGGTCGTCGTCAGAGGCGTCGACAGGCCACACACCACAGTAAACACAGTGCGCCCCCCACAACACCACTCGCACGGCGCAACAAACGCAAGCCAAGAGGCCGCGAAACCGTCCACTCTCCAAGCACAGCGCTTACTTTCACGACCGCAGCACCACCTGGCGCCGTGCCAAGGCGCTGATTCCTGGCGTGTCAGAACTTGACCAACACGGTTCGGCATGTGTACCAATCTACTTTACAGGTCAGGCCGGGTACCAGCCAATGACGTATGATACTGGTCTCCTGCGCCACAAAAACCGATAACATGAGATCTAACACCAGAAACAAACTTAAAACTCACAATCATCATACTGATTAATGTCAATAATGAAAGTTGGGTGTGCTTATTATCATTATTATGAAAGGGTGATAGTGTAAGAGTGTGCGGGTGGGAGTTGGTGCGCGGCCTTACCTTCTCGGGGCTGTGGGCGCCCGGGCCTGGTTTCTGCGTCGAGTCGCCGGGCATGACGTGTCTGCTCGTCATGCTGTAGTGCGGCGCCTTGTTCCGGTACTGGTTCGGCTCTGTCGTCTGGTACGCGCCCGGGCCTGGCGTCTGTAACACGCGAAGAAAAAGGCGTTGTTTCGTATTAGTAATGCATAATTGACAACACCTTTCAATAGTTATATGTTTGAAGGGGCCACCACAATAGTATTGCTTTATGAATGAATGATAGTGGTAATGAAAAAGGGAAGTTTCACGTCCATAGTGTGGTAACAATATAATGTATTTATGGTGACCTCTAAAAGTAGATACTTTGCAAAACCATTTTTTAAAATTATTTAACCGTCAGTAAAAGCACGTTTTATATGTGTCTGCATTCTATCTATTCATCTAGAGTTTGTGGGTTTTACTGCCTTTTCCATGTCGATCAAACTCTCGATGAAAAAGCCAAAAAAATACAGCTGTATATATATATCTTTTTATCCAGACCTACATCTAAAAACAGAAATGATTATCTAAATAATCTTTTCTTTTGGTTAGACGTTGCCTCGTTTACTCTGTATGATTTTAATTCCTAACGAGAAGTCTACACGCAAGTGAACACTCAAACAGTATGTTGATATCACTCTACCCTCTAATCTGCGAATCACCAATCTCCAAATCAGGGATTACTCATGAGAGGACAAGGTCTCCAAGCGGTATTGTCCTAATCAAGGTTTATCAGTCATGTCAATAGTTTGATTTACCTTCCTCATGTTACACAGAAGAAGACTCAAATAATTGAGTCAGGAATAATACGAACTTTGACTGAAAGTTTGTAGAATATACAAAATATAGGGATAGGCTATATATACAAAGTAGGATCCCCCTTGAGGACCACCCCGTGTAAGGGATCACTCCGCTTAAGGGGCTATTTATGTTCTAATTCAAGTGGGGTTTCTACTCTATCATACAGTCCATAGCTCGACTAGCATGCATGGTAATTTTAGCGGTGTAGGCCTGGTCAGAGAACATTACCATCTCAAGCGAGGAAGAGAGGATGAGAAAAATAAACATAGCATGGCCTGTTCATTTACTCAGTGGTGAACCTGTAAATCTGAGAGCCAAACACATCCGGAATTAGCCACTGGCATGACCCGGCATGGTTTATCTGTGGCCCGGAGCGTAGATTGCCATGCTCGAGGTCCAGGGTTGCCACGACCAGCGGCAACCATTAGACCACTCATAAAGTCAGTGAGTAACCACGCATTGTGGACACACTGCCCCCAGCATGTATGTTCACCATACCGCATAGTGCAGACATGATCAAATATATACCACCCAATGTTATTTTAACAGATTAATGTTAAATTTACTTTTATTTTTCTTCTGAACCTTCTGAATGACCTATGAGTAGAAACTTGACCCCGACGACCCAGAACACAAATATATACTTTCGCGAAGCATTCATGTCTGTGAAAATAATTCGCTGCATGACTCATGATATTTTCGAGTCGGTGGGTGTGTACTCTGCGGTGCTTGAGCTCACACTGGAGGTGCTCTCAGCTTCAACAAGTCTGGTCGGCGGTAATTACACACACAGGCGGTGGGCAGTAAGGTACACAGTGTTAACCTACCTTTTGCAGGTCTTCATGGAAGCTGCCGGTCTTGCTGCGGCCGGTCAAAGAGTAGCAGGGCGCTTGACGCTTACCACTTTGTGCTGTCGTTCCCAACATCTTGGGCAGGACGTAAGAGTTGGGTGCTACATGCGAAATAAAATAGAATCACACCATGTTATTTCATTCTTGTCTTTATAAAGAAATAAACCAATAATGAAGACGTGACGAAACACCTCTAGCTGAAGCAGATGCTATTTTGAAAAAAAGGGAAATAAACCAATAAAATACATGGAAAATTAAAAGTAATATCATACAATTTGACAAAATTATGAGTCACTATATTGCTATGGATAGTATTTCTTTTTTCTATCTTTCACAAGATTGTATTGTTTCTATGACGAACATTTGCGTAGAGGTCCTAAGAAACTGTGTTACATAAGATTAAAATAAGATTGAATTGTTTATCTTGCATTAGACTCCAAGTCTCACCGTCATCCAAAAATTATTCATAGAGAGCATGTAAAATTTATATTGCAAGCATGTACCCCAAAAAAATCCGATATAGTTATTTCAAATGTAATTTTGTTTTTCTGGTCTATCTGTCTCACCGGGTGTGTTGTCTGTACGCCGGTGGCGGTGGCGGCTGCCGAAGCTGTACTGGGGCGGCATGGGTTTGGAGGTGGGTCCGGCGACCTCGGGGCTGTAGGACCCGGGCCCGGGCGTCTTGAAGTAGATGCTGTCCTTCTGTCGGCTGTACAGGGAGTAGTGCGGCGTTCCGTCGGCCCCATTTCGGTAGATCTTGGGGTTGGGTAGATAGCACGGTCCGGGGGAACAGTCATCGCGCCACTTTCCATGACGGACACCAAACGGGTAGGCGGGGCCCTTCTGGTGGCTGGAGCGCGGGTCGTGCAGGTTCTGGCCCACGAGACCGGGTAGGGCGTAGCAGGGCCCAGGTGACCGGTACATAGCCGCGATGGGCCCGCGTGGCTTCGTATACTCGTACACCATTGTGGCTAGGTTTTAGCACAGCCTATCTGTGACAGAACAGGGAGACAATGGTTAGTAGTGAAAACAAATGACCTTTAATTGAAAGAAAATATTATCAGCTGCACATTTTTTTTATGATTATCCTGGGTGCAAATGTTTGGGTTGTAACTACTCGTCAAGTTGGGGGGTTGTTCTGAATTTTCCCATTCTCTTGATTGAAAAAATGAGTATAACAGAGTGGGATCTATTTGCAAGGAAAACGATACCGAGAGTAAGTTTTTCAGCAACAAAATTGAACTTGGGAATCACATGAATGAAAACATGTTAGCAACAAAGAACTGTATAATAAACGCAAAGAGTTGTGAACATGTTAAAAAAGAAAATTGAAAAGGAACAATCTTCGGTCTATCCTTACTATGTTCCCCGGATTTTTTGCCAGATAAGGGTTTTCATAAAATTAAACGAGACATAAAGAAGCCCAACCCACTCCACGCCTGCAACAAGAAACAATTCAAAAGAAAATATAACTAGATCGCAGTATCACATGGCAATGATTACCAAGTACATTACTTCAAACAATGCATCAATGACATACCTTATAACAACGTAAAACGCTGTGTTGGGATCTGCGAACCATATATATTATTAACTGAAACGAGTTCTACTAAGCTAATCCTCAGGTTCATTGCCCTTACTGAATAATTCACTAACAAGTGCAGTACCCGGAACCGTAGAATTGAACTAGGAAGCTGTTATTCCCAAATAGTATGCAATATTCATAACAGCTTCATAAGGACACTTCACCAAAGAGTCCCAGTGCTCCGAGTCGATATTATAATCCTGGGTAATATCCGCGCTCTGTATGGTTCATCCTTACACTCACTGATTCTTTTCACAGGTACAAATTCACAACCTGCCAACACTTACTATTCCCTTGCTGTTTGTTTCCTCTGTTCCTGTTTCGGTCCGGGTTATAAATTCCGACAGGGAGCTGAGTCTCGCTACGTTGGGAGCTTGGTGGGCACGGGTGTTCACGATCAATAAGTTTCCTCCTGGTCCAAGTACCAAAAGCGCGGGTGCTACCAACTTCCACTTGAGCCTCCACGACCACGAATGCCAGTATCTGGTGCCTGTAACCTTACTTATACGCACCCACGGGCGCTTTTTTGTGTGTCCGGGGTGCTTGCGTGGGCGCCCGATTAAAGCGGTTACTAAGCTTTCGCACTCGATAAGCGATAGCTTTAACGAAAATATGAAGTGCTTAGCTGGCTGTGACACCTATGAGTGAACTGTGGGTGGGGGGTAGGGGTGCGCGCATCGCTTGGTTGACAATGGGGCAATTAGCTACACATAGGAGCCAGATAATCCCCTCAAGGCCCTGTTACCCGGGCGCCTACTCTCATTACCTTTGTTATGGGTCTCAATGGGGTAGAAACGACAACAGCTCATATGTGTAAACACGGTATATCGGGGTGACGCTGACTGGGTAAACGACCATATATACGCAATGCTGTAAAGGCTATAATTGAAGTGGCGTGTGACCAAATGAAATACAGGACAACAAGAAAGGGGGCATACTAATCACTTACATGCGACTTGCATGGAATAGTTCGGTCTTTGCTAGCGAATAGCTTCTCTTTACATTAGCCTACATTGGTCTTCGAGGTGTTATAGTGTAAATAAAACATGCACTGTTGCTTAATTGTCCTCCGCCTTAGTTGGCTAGCAACGGCAAACAACGGAGCTGGGCAAGGCACTTAGCGGCCTGATCAGTTAGGGCCCCAGTTGGTGTTCTTGGTCCAGTTAAGCCAAAGGAGTATATACCTCTTGATCGAACCCCTGTACGCTGATTTGAATGTCAGCCTAACATTGTGGTCGTATGAGGACCATACTATCCAAATTGTGTCATTTTGCCTTTTCTACCATCTTATTCGCAGATCATCTAAAATTTTCAGAATGACTTCAGCGCTAGCATTATACTTCTCCTGAAGTATCAATGAGTTATAAACATATATTTATGTAGGCTCCTTGATAAAATCTGGGAACATGGACATCACTCCATAATATCAGAGCTACAGCCTTAATTTCATTCCCAAAAGAATAGGAAAAAGAGAGTTAAACTGAAGTAAAAATGAAAACCAATTCGTGGAACGAGGTAGAATTACCTCCTCTGAGGCCGACGCTACAAAAAAAAAATTATATATATATATATACAAAACTGTAAAATAAAGGAAACGCATCTCCACCAGTCTAATTTGGACTACCTGGCATCTAGTTTCGTGATAATCAAAGGTTGAGTGTTGTGCACGTAAATACATTGCCTCCGAGTTTTTATAAGTTCACTTGATACTTTCCTTACTGTGTGAGCATTAATGTAAGATGTATGAGTTTTAACCACCCATTTATAGAGTGTGGCTTAGCGATGAAATACAAATAATGCGGTACCAATTAGGATACAGTATATAAATCTTACACTTTAGCGTTTGGGAGACCAAACGAGCGTAGCCACGTAAGCCCTTAGTACAGCGTATGGAGTGAACACATTCTACCTTCATATAGGCCTATTAGGCTTAGCTTACGTACCATACAAGTACATTGGTCAATCTCTTCATAGAACAATGAGCCTCAGGTAAAAGTCCATTTAACGTTAAGGATACCATAGTTATTCCTTGATATTTGAATCGAGTTCTTTTAATTTTCTTTAAATAGATGATGGAGTAATAGGCCTACTCCGTGACTAAGTTATCGGAAATGTCAGATACTTTTTATATTGCGATTATTGGTAATGTAAACTGTTTAAGAGTCTTGTTTTTAAACCTGATAGGAAAAGGCACATTTTCAGAAACGTGTAGTATTTCTTTAGCATGGAAATGGAATGCTCATAGAATCTACCCTTAGAAAAATGCAATGCTTGTGATGTTAAATCAAGCAAACATTACTTTGCTCTGCTATAAATAATATCGTCTCTATGATAGGCCATTACTTTGCCGCATACTCATTGTTGATAATTGCTGAGACGATTCATGAATACAGAAATGAAACTGTTTTACTAGGCAATTCCTATATAACTCGAACTAGATCTAGATCTAGATCTATATTGACTATAAATATAATATAGAATATAGCAGCCCTAGGCTATGGTTCAGTGCTTCACCCACGCCGTTGTCACAATATTAATTGGCAGATTTGATGACCAGCCTACACTTCTACATTCTTATCCAGAAACTAAAAGTATAACAAATTAACATTGAGTATTCCTACTATGGGGAACGACAGAAGATTATATGTTTGTAGATGTAGATCTGTATTAGATCTAGTTTGTTGACGTAGTCTTAGTTAGATCCGAGTATCGTTTTGAATGGGGTTGGTGGCCCCTTACTTAGCTTTCGACCCCCCCCCCCCCCCCCCGAACCAGTTTAATATAACCGTCTTTGCAATAAATGATCCAGCGGGTTTGCCTATCAAAAGTAAACTACGTGTACCCATGAAGGTACTTCCTTCCAAATTTGAAATTCCAAAAAATACATTCCAATTAAATCAGCTACCGCAATATAGGCATAAATAATGTTTCTCTTCAGTTACAGTGTTTGTAAATTGTAGGTACAAGTTGAAGTTCACAACGTAACTTTAAGGAAAAGCTAATTTCACAGAAGGGAAGGAAATGAGAAATATATAAGATACACTAAATAGTTAATGAAATTCATAATGTATCTGCTCACTATAATTTCACCCGTAAGGTCCTTATTTTCTAAACCTATGAATACTATGCTCCCAGAATAGCAGGAATAAGCGGTAACTTCACGCTGTCAGAATGCATGGCGACCAGGTTGATGTCACCAACTTCATGAAACAGATAATCCGATGGCAAGTTATGCTATAAGCTTTTACACCTTTATCACTTACCTTAAACTTGGATTGGCGTGGGTTAAAAATGAACCCCAAAATAAAGACCCTCCCCGTTCAGTCTGGTCTACTCTCACTGCGAATCCCGACTTCTGATAGCAACAACCCCAGCTTGGCAACAGTCACATGACCTATATATTTACTTCTGATTGGTCCAACTCTATTTACAACAACCGTGTAGAAGGGGGGCAAGTCTCGACTCCGAGTATTTCAAGATATCCTTGTTATTTCCTGTATATAGAATGTATACTTATACAAAAGTTATGAATGACATTTGTATATGAATATTTTATAAATGGAAATATTTTTCTCGCAAGCGTTTGACCGTATTAATCATTCACTCATAGTCACCTCGATTCCGAGAGTACACTTTAATACCTCGATTGGCGGTCTCGCATGCCTACTATGGAAAGCCGTTTAGGCCGTATGTCTATCATATGGGTTAGGAATTATTATATCATCTAGCAAGACTGATATCGCTTTACATCTGTACGTACATATAACTTGACGATTAGCTTACAGATTGCACACAAGCCTGAATGAGGCCACACTATTATGGCGCACTGCACAAGTTCGAAAAAAACTGTAATTTTTTCATGATTAGAAGTAGAAGCCTTGCCTAAGCCAGGTCAAAAAAAGGAGACTATCGTAAAACCGGATGAGTTTTAATCTTGGCTTCTGTATGCCACGACTGGCGTTTGGCGTAGTGATATCACGAGGCGGAGCCGAGTGGTATCCGGAACCAAACGCCAGGAGTGGCATTCGGGAGCCAAGATTAAAACGAATCAGGTTTTGATTTTATCCTACCCCTCTCTACAATATTTTAATATCAAAATCATGAATGAAAATCATCAAAATTCCGTATGCCCCTAGTAGCATACAGACGTCCGTATGCCAGTCAGCGTGGCATACGGAATCTCAATGTTAAGCCTATGGGATTTTATATTAGGGGTAGGATAAAAATAGAGGCGAGGATGTGTGCAGTTTTAATAGCAGTAGATTTCACTGTATTTGCTGGTATATTCTAGGAAATGAAACAAATAATGCAAGTTATTCAGTAAATATTTATCACAGTTAGGCAATACAATACAAATGACTGATGGAATCCTAAAAACCTTAACATGTATACCTAGGCCTATAGGCTTGTACCGGTATACTCGAACAACAAGACGTCATGCACAATTTCACAGATGCGAAATCCAGAGCAGTAGGCTATAGTTATTGGTCACTGCCTTTACTTGGGGGGAAATTCATTCAATTTCAACGAGATTGTGTCAGAAAAATCTCATTTTACTCATGAATAGCTAGGTACCGGTATACTGAATTGAAGACGCACATACGCCACAACTCTCAATTGAGTGCAGTTGAATTATAAACGAATATACAAGTAAAGACAAAGGAGATAGAGGGGCTTCTGATAACAAGGACACCTGAGAGCATTCTGTATGGTTCTTTAGAAAGAATACTACAATAAACAACAGAAACATTCGCAAAATAGTTTACAGCTATTTTAATAGAATACATATATATATTTTTTTGATATTCACATAATAAATTATGTCACCAGTGAACAAATACATAAGTGACACGAAATTAGACAAGACCTAGGCCTAATATACCAAACCAAAAACGGCCTAGGATGTGAGCCCTATAGAAGGATTGTTCTGTTGTTGGTCACTCTCTGTTGATTAACAGTTCTTGAGCAAATCCCATCAATATCTAAATTCGATGGATTTAGATGGTTGGTATGACACTATTAATTTCTCTTTCAAATTTTCTAATCGATTATTTTCTGCTATCACATACGTAAAAGTCATGATCAAATAAGTGAAAGTAATTCACATCCCTAAAACCTGTGTTAATACTGCTTTAACATATTCTTCCCCAGTTCAAAAAGAGGGGGATACAATGGGACCTAAAGAGTCTAAGTCACGTATTCTGCATGCTCATCACATACCTCTTTGGCAAAGTGTCTCAGGTGCACATAATGCTTGTCAAATTACCAAACTTCAGGTTACACCTGAGCATTCAAATATCACAAGATGCCGGTTTATATACATATACATGTAATACAGTGTAGTAAGTCCATGTCCTTCCAGGGCACACAGCGAAAATAATCCAGTGTTATCGTAAGAACAGTAGACTCGTAGGAGGTCCGGAAATTCCAGTCGTATAATATATCCAGAAGATGAAGCTCACAACCAGTTGCAAAAGGCTACTGCAGACATGCACTGAATGACGTATCTCCAAAAGATATGTAACACCAGGTACTTATGGTCTTGGTAGTTGATTTGTCGATGGTATATTCCCATAGATTGAGACAATGATTGAAGATGAAGGTGAATATGGCTAGACCACCTGAAATGTGAAAGCACGAAACTTTTATTACATATTTAATAAAGTCTGAGTATTCAGATATATAATCAGGTACATGCAATTTTTTTAATCTACTAAATGGCATATTGGAATAGCAAACAATGTAGTAGTTCTAAAGCGTTCTAAAATCTAAAGCGTTTTAAAATAAATGCAACTTAGTAAGGAAGTTCCTTGGTCTCACAATATCCCCATGTCAATTATTTTGATTTGAAACTTAGATTTGTGTTGGGGTTATCAAATTCTATGGTAAACTAATAGACCACACAGGCAATCATTTAGTCTGGATGTTTTACTAGAAATGTACTGATATTTATAAGATGGCAGATAGATATACCGATGATAAAATATTACGGACGCGTTTAAGGTCACTTACTTTGTTTCAAGTAAAATATCACTTTATTCGATGGGGTCCACAATGAGAGGCGCCGTGTACTCTGAATGACGGATACCAAAGCTGGGCCTAGGTGCCTCCCTCTTATTGATGTACACCTGGAAATGATGATCATGCGAGTGATTAACAAACATGAATAACAAGCTCCACAGGTGAACTACAGCATGTTCAATGTAAACTAAAATATTTCTTTAGAAACTCTCTCAAAATGATAGCTGAAAAGCTAGTCTAGTTATTAACTATTGACAATAATTGTAAATTAGCGATATATAAATCTACCACCTAAAATTGAATAAGTTCAAAGGGGGAGAAAAAAGGGGGAGGGAAAAATAGAATAAATGGGAGCGAAAGCTTTGGTGGGATTGTCCCAAATACCTGTTCTAAGAAAGTGCTGGTCAAACCAAGGACAATTTAAAAGGATTAAGTGGGCAGCAGGTTGTTCATGATAACTCTGATGTTCTTAGACTTACCTTCTCTGGGCTGTGGGCGCCCGGGCCGGGTTTGGTGGTGCCGTCGCCTGGCATCATGTTACGACTGGTCATGCTGTAATGAGGAGCCTTGTCTCTGGTGATATCTGGTGCTGTCACGTTGTAAGTGCCAGGTCCAGGGGTCTGTTAAAACACATACGGCATGCCATAAGTAACATAGTACTGGCAATACACTGCAGGTGGCGCCACGCGCTAGCACGCCATATCACAGTACTACTCAAAGTTCAAGAGTGTATTTACAGAGTATAGTTCTCCTTCATTGATAAGAAGTGGGAATAGACAGAAAGAGTAGACACAGCATAGGTTGTATTGATGTATATTTACATGCATGCATAATATGCATAGATTAGTTTTTTGACAGTATATATATATATTTCTGGGATAAGTAATAATTATGAAAGTCATAATACATTTTATTCATAAACAGAAACCTGTATACCACCTTAACTACTACCACCAGGTAACATTAACTCTACTTTAAACTAAACTAGCCTTTAAGCTACTTTTTATTGGTAAGAGGTGAGGTAGGCATCCTTAGCGCTAGTTTCCCGAACCTCATTGGCGAGAAAATAATATATCCACCAAATATTATTAATATCATGTTTGTTGGAACAACACAAGTAAGGAAGTTTAGAATCAATAGATAACATTTCATTTCAGTAGGATAATTAAAACCCAATCTACCTGTTTGTGCCTAGTTTTAAATGGCACCCTTTCGTTATCTCTATATGATAATATAAGATGTATGGATATATTGAACAAGCCCATGATATGAAAATAACATATGGTGCAAGTCTCTACCTAAAGTCATTCTAGCTCCACTTTCTTGGGTAGATGGAAGCCAAGGTTGCATAGTAAGTATCTACCACAAGGTGATTTAAAGAATGAATACCAGCGTTTGTTAAAAGATTATGAATACTGTGGATGTAGTTAAGCACCTCAAGTGTGAAGAAACAATTGAAAAGCTTTGAATCGAAATGCGATTGGAAAAAAAATCCCAATGAGATGACAATTTGAATATTATGACATCACAGAGGCCCGCAACAGCGATAAAGAAAAAAACTCTAATATTATACAAATCTATAAAGCCAGTATACGCTTTTCTCTTGTTGCCAACAAGGTCCCTTTATTGTCCATAATCCAAAACAAGTGTACATATATACGATGATAATATACATGTACACCATAACCAGGACTTGGATACTAGTTAGGTCTGTGCTCTAACATAATGCAATTATGATAAAATATGTTATGTGAAACAATATACCAACATCTCCTTATATTTCCCGAGGTATATCTGACTGCGTTTTTTGTTACTGTTTTTTATGTAACTGCATGACAAAAGTGTTTTTGTGATTCTCAAACAATCGCTGGTATTTATCTACAAGACTCGTCTATACATGTATATGTAATATAAAATAGAGAAGCCTAATAGACTTTGAAGAATGCTCCAAAATCATTCCAACACCCCATTTCATCTTGACTATATAAGCCTGAAATCTGCCCTTTGTATACGTCTTCATGGAAATCTTGGACGATTCTGAAGAGCTCCAATGAAAAAAAAACGAGTCAAAGAAAATGTAACCCAAAATGTGCGTGGAGAAATAGCTTGGTAAAAGCGCGCGGTGCAGCATGGGTGGTAAGTATGGTGCAATTTGGTGCAAGTGTGTTGAACATAACAAATAAATGCTAACATAGGATACGCTATGCATGCGCGGGGGGGGGGGGGGGTAATATCTAGGCCTCTAGACCAGGGCTATACAGCTGGTTGAATGCGCGTAGAAACTGTTTAAAACTTATTTTGTCCTGGATGGGATACCCTACCCTGAATGGAACACTCGGTATAAGGGACACCCATCAAAATGGGACACCCACAATGAAGCAAGTTTGGTCAAATCTGCGCGCAGAAATCAGTCCGAAAATGGTGAGTTTATTTTCGTAATCTTATGATTGACAATTGGGTCTGATGTATTAACGTGAAAGGTATTTACTAGGAATTTGAGAAGTTATCTTAGGAGAGCGTGAAATTCTGATTTTTTATCTAGATATTGGTAACGTAAGGACAATGGGTGCATTGGCGGTGAAAGTAGCGTTAATACAGTATGCTTTTGGAGGTTAGCCCAACCTCGACCAAGGATTTGCCTACAAGCAATCTAACTTTGTAGGATGCAACAGGCACAGTGGACTTCTTAATGTCCTTTATGATAGCCCACGTATCGGAGAAATTGAATACTGTTTTTATTGTTATTTGTCTTTCTTTATAATACTACAAAATTTGTAACATTTCCTATAGATGTCGCACTATATCGGAAATAACAACCTTCTAACATCACATACAGTGTATATGTTTTTTGTGATATTTGATCATATTAATTTCACAAGGTCAAAATACATTTTTCTCCGATATTAGTTATCATAAACAGTGTCCACGTATGTCCCTCTAGTTAGACAAAGTAACCATGGTAACCTATAACCACAGAGAGCCAGGGCTCTCCCTACCTTCGCCAGATCATCATGGAAAGAACCCCCAGTGGTTCTGGGGCGCATTGAATAAAAGGGAGCTTGTCTCTTGACGCTCTGCACGGTTCGGCCCACCATGCCGTCAAGTGAGTAGGTGTTGGGCGCTACAAGACAGAAAACAATACAGGCGGGCCGTTAATTGACGCGGGAATATGATTATGTCACGCCTGCATTCAGCACGTGTTGGGGTGGTGTGGAGAAGCCCCCTACCTTAGCCAGATCCTCGGTGAAGGATCCCACGCCGTACTTGGGACGCATGCTGAATATGGGCGCCTGCGACTTGCCGCTTTGGATGGTCTTGCCGGTCATGTTGTCCTTGGTGTAAGCGTTGGGGGCTAGAAACAGGACCAGACCGCTGCATACAAAGGCTCACTGACACATCTAAACCATGCGCACCATCAGGGAGATGTTTGAAAAACTCAAGATATAACTGATTGCATGCCTTAGATATTGAACTATATTTGATTTTTTTTTATCTATAAATTTTATATCATTATGTTATATATGCACAGAGGAAAAGCTTTGGGGATGTTACGTTGTATTAATTTACCATACTCATTTTCCTTCGATACAAATATACAAGATTAAAAGCAGAAGGAGATAAATGAACGCTTGCGAAATATGATTATCTTGCAAGCAAATTAAAGGTTGAACAAAAAGTTCCTTTGTATTGGCTCAGCATTAAAAGACGATTTAGGAACTGATATTTAAATTTGTATAATTGAATCATAGAAATCAAAGCATGATATCTTTAGAAGCTACTAAAACATGATGCAAAGTTAACAGGGAAGATCTGAATGTACTGGGGTATCATTATAAATGTCTTTCAACTACAATGTATATATATATGAATTACAATTTCTTGATTTCAGACGAGCACACAAAATTCCTTTTCTATTACCGTGTTATTTTTACTAACGGAATATATTACGACTTCACACTTTATATACAGAAGTATTGCTGCTGATAGAAAAGAGGAAACGCGAAAACAACAAATGTAAGGCAGAACATATTCTTGTTAGTGTTGACCTAGTAAGTGGTGGAAGTGGAATCCTTCACTTAGAAATGACACAATTGCAGTCCCTCTCAAAAAGTTTCTGCACCATCTAATATAAAGCATTAAATCTCAAATTCACAGACCTGTTGAAAACACAGTTTGCTAAGAGATTCATTGACATATGAATTAATAGAATGCATATGAATTCTGAATCATTGATACGAATATTATTGAAAAATAGCCATTTGCTTCTGTGATATCTGCGATTTCGGCTAAAATACATGTACATACTTGTTTGCCCGTCTAAGACTACGATGCAATTCACCACCGCCTTCTACTCCGCTTCTGCCGAGACGCCTAGCGGATGATCGCGGAACTAGTGTAGTAAGATTGTATCAGCGAAGTGCGTATACTATCCTCTTGTATCTAGAGGCCTTGATTCCTTCTTATAATTACTTTTTTTCTAATCCCGGATAACAAGATCAATGATGGACTATTTCACAAAACACCTCCAGAGCTGGTATGCATACAATGCCTGAGCTGGCGAGGTGGACCGACTCTGCAACTAGGTAGCAGCACTGTATACCATTTCGCCGATCGCCCTAGCGGTTAACCGGGAAACCAGCGCAGCCGGCTTGTATAAGGAACATGTACATTGAAAGTGACCTGCATTCACAAAACAGTCAGGAATACAACAATTCTAGACCATGTTCAAATATTCTTGGCACTGTTGTCCCTGTACTTTATCAGAGAATGATTTAAAAAAATCAATTATTAATAAGGGCATCTCTTTCAAACACCGCTTGAGAGCGCAGGGGGCGCCTAATTCAGCCCTGGCGAGTAGAACTTATACAAAAGTTTAATGCAGGTTTCTCAAAAGGGTGCTACCATAGATGGCGCCACCTTCAATATTTGACAATTCTATGGCAATATTCACGTGCCAAGTATACCAGAATTTACCACTTCAGATCACAAAGACACAAGCACGAAATTATGTGACAGAATTTGTTATGTATATGGCCAGTGATGCAGTACTTCCAGACAATACAGTGCTGTTGTTATTGTATCTGGCGTAGTTTCAGAAATCCACTCATTGGAACTTTGGGCCACTTGGTCTCCGCTGAAGCCTTCTGATTTGTCTAATTACGTGAATCACATGTATCACAATATAAAACAAAGAATTGTATAAACACGCAGAGATGTAATCACAGTTTAGAAAGAATCAGTATCAAATCGTGAATAACAATGTACAACATGCAGTTTTGTGAAATGATTATGTCATCTATTTTGTTAAAAAGCGATAACTTTTGTGGAGCGGCCATTCGAATATAAGAAAATATTCTATGCTGATTATCTGTGTTAATACACTGTCAGACGTCGAATTAAATGCTATACATACATATATCAAATGAATACGTTTATAAAATTACAAGATTTATCTTAATTGCACATAGGAGAAATAAGCAACATCACTACCAAAATATGAGGGAGTTTATTATTCCATAGTCTTTATATTTGAATTAATATTCAAATGACCTCTCATAAGAAGGGTACCAGTATTATATCACAATTATCAGATAGTATATATACATGGTAAGAGAGCAAACACTCTAATTAACAAACAGAGCACGCACTTGTGATGATTGACTATTCAATATCAGTGGCACTAACGAGATGGGCCATCCATAAAAGATCTACGCGGTGAGGGAGGGGGTGGGATTAGAAATCTTGGGGCATTTTGCGTCTATTTCTTCTTTGATATAATGCGTACAAGATGGAGAGTGGGGAAGGGGAGTTTAAAAAAACCTCGGAAATTTTGAGTACATCTTGAATGGATGGCCCTGAGGGAGACCGTCCATGAATTACGTCATGCATGCAGGGGGCGGTAATAGAGAACCAAAACAAAGCACCGCGAATGCTCTGACAGGCTGCTACACAACTCACACAGAATCCCATCTACAGATGTTTTAGAGCATATCCAGGGATAGATGCAATACCAAAAGGTCCAAAATACTTTGTTTTGTTGCCCCATTGCTTATTTTAGATGTGACATATTTTAAAATTATGCAAATCGACCTGCACTCACTTATCAGGTGATGTAGACTCCTATACAAAAATAGTGTAAAAATGGGCTAATTAAGAACAGCTACTACATACTAACTGTTAGAGCTCTATCAAAAATCTTTTCAGATATTGATAGAGTGGCATCTAATGTATTCCAAACCACAATAGAGCTCAATAGAGCTCCACGTTTTATGCCTGTTCTGTGCTGTGGAATACAGCCTTATTTCTCATAGGCTAGGGCTTGATATAGCCAGACACAGTGCATTGTCCAGAGCTCCTTCCCCTCTGCTGTCATGTTTGAAAGTGGCGCTCAAAGCCTGCCGCGACCGCATATATGAGTCGGCCCGGTTAAGGGGGCGCTGCGCTTCACACCTCCTCTGAATAATAAGGGTTGTATGACAAAACATAACAAGGGAGGGGGGTTGGAAGTGGTAAAAAAACAACATGACGTCATTCATATACCGCCCCAGAGAACCTTCTTATTCGATAAGAAGGAAGCAGCAGAAAGGTTATCTATCAAGGTGCAGCAGCGTACCTGGGGTGTTGTCGTTCTTCCTCTGTCTCGTCCGTGATCCGAAGCTGAAGGCGGGGTGGCGGAAGTAGGACGTCTGGCCGGCTGACTGTGGGGAGTAGGCGCCGGGGCCTGGCACGTTGAAACGCGACAGTTCCCGATGACGCGCGTACAGGGAGTAATGCGGGGTTCCGTCACGCCCGTGCCGGTAGATCTTGGACTGCGGCAGGTAGCAGGGTCCCGGGGAAGCGTCGTCGGCGAACTTTCCGTGGCGCACGCCGAAAGAGAAGGACGGGTTCTTGAAGTGCACACTGCGAGGGTCGTGCCGGCCCGACCCCACCATGTCCGGCAGCCCGTAGGTCGCGGGGCCCGGGGACTTGTACATGGCCTGAATGGGCCCGCGGGGTTTTGTGTAGTTATAAACCATTGTGACTGCTTCTTCTTCTTTAATTAACTCAAATTATAGTCGTTTATTGATCTGTCAATTAGAAAGAACGGAAGGGAAGGGTCAAGTTAAAGGCTTTCATACACATAGGCCTTAAATATTGAAAAACGGCAATAAGCGAATATGATATGTCGTTAAATTTTGTTGATTGAATTAAAACAAAAAAAAAACAAAAAAAAAACACGATATTGAACGAAGACTGATTAGTTAGTTCATTAAGTATATGATGTCGCATGGATAGCGCCAGTGTTTTCTATGGCATGTTTATCTGCCTACATCTACATGTATATATATATATATATATATATATATATATATATATATATATATATATATATATATATATATATATATATATATATATGTTTAGACATCATCTGGGAAGAAGGTCATCGGGTGACAAATGTGACATTGATTATGGAGAATAAGGAAAATAAAGGGATATCTATGTACTCAATATCCATCTATTACGAAGTCCTCCTTGAAAATATATGGGACCAGAGTAAACCATGACCCATTCTAAGCTGTCAGAACCTAGAGCTAGTGGTACCGGATTTCAAAAGCCAATTGATTAAATTAATGAATTTCATTAAGGGCCTTAAGCCACTGATAAGGGGACAATACACACCCAAATAAATTTTGATACCTTTATGCTGGAGAGCAAAAAATAGTCCTTACTAGTACTGATATGCTCTTTGAAAAGGCAATTTCTGTAAAGATGAATAATAAATGCAACAAACGATGCTCTTGCGAACAGACAACTCTGTAATCCATTTGAAGCTGACGTTATAATATACACTTGCTAACACGCGTGCATTAATGTGTCAACCTATATAGAGTGTTTTACTGCCGTTTTCCCACAAAACCATCGATTATTGTCCATAACATATATATTCCACCTAAGTTTTAGGCAATGCATAGACATGAATGTAGTAGGTCTACCAATATAACTAATGGCCGATTGGGTCTGATTGGTTGAAAAATATTGGGTCCTGGATTCATAAATGTCCACTGAAGGTTTGGCATTTGGCAGCAAACATCTATTCTGGGCGAGTGGTTCGGTAATCAGCCATACAGGTCACACAAATACCCTCCTCCAAAAGGTGAACACTGGAATGGGCTGGACGATATGCATGGATGCTCTAGGCATAGCCTTCAGACAGCAGGGATTTTTTATTTGTACAATTTCTTTGTTGACATTATACAGATCAATTATATTTGAGTTTCTTTTACATTTATTAGAATGAAAAGGACTTGTTAATCGTGTAGAAATTATTTGAATCAATGATGTACAGAACATTTTAGCTATACTGTATTATTTCAACTTGAAGACACCAGACAAAACAAAGAAAACATAAAACGGGGGGAAATACAACACAACAAAAAATGCCATCGCAGAGAAACGGGAATATCCAAGTGAACGAAAAAGTTATCAATGAAAACATGTGACATATGATTGCTAAAGTCATACAAAAATAATGAACCCGTTGAACAGCAATGCCACATTCAGTGGTGCTCTCTTGTGGAATACGCTGGGCTCGGTTAGGTTAAAGTAAATTTTCAGAGTGGAAGAGTCAATAGACCATTTACATAATCACCGTTTCATTGTGAATTTCACAATAATGATCATCAAACCAATTTGACGAGTAGTGTTTTAACAGGTTTGTTCTCTAGTTTCCGTAAAGATTGATATGTGTAAAAGGGACCTTGTATTTCTATTTTTAAAGGTTTTATTAAGGTCCAATCATTACATATTTACCAAACTCAGCTGAAACCGTTTTGCCGCCTGGTCCACCTTGTCCTCCATGACATAATACTAAGGTAAAGGTAGTAATACTACAGAGTAGTAGCTGTGCCATAGCCAACATATATTAGTAGTCATTCTACTAGATCAAACCTTACATGTAGCTGTGTTGTGGTTTAAAGAGATGAAATGGGTCGGGTGATTTGGTATTCATGTGTTTTTCCACTCACCACAATACACATTACATGTAATTATACATATGGTGATTTAATAACATTCATAAGCCGGTTACTAGTCTTGTGGTCGCTGTAACCCTCGACAGACCCCTAACCTTACACAGTATACTGGATATTTTTACGACCTGGTATATTTTAGTTTGTGTCCATTTAATGAAATAAAGTGACCAATACCTTTTATCATACATTCTAATTCGGTCTGTTGCAACGCAATCTTGACCGCCCTAACCTTGACAGCACTGGAAGGGGACAAATGGTGTCTAATTCCGTAGAATCACATATTGTTGATGTACTCTGAACCATGTTGCTCACACCGTTCCCCATGTTCGAAACTAAACATTAGTATATTAGAACGTGTTTTTGTACCAATAATAGCCTTGGGGCACTCCATTTGTAGTCTTACATATTTATCAGTGGATAAATCATTATAGAACAGAAATGGGTGCGCACATGTATGTCTCAACAACATCTTTATCATGTGCATTAATTTACTGTATACAAAAATCATAGTATATAAATACAACATGTGTTGAAATCCAGCGAACTGGAGATAATATCCTTGTAATGCTAATCGGGTGTTGGGAGGGAGAGGGGTGGTTAAAGGGAAAGCTTCCGGATACATTGACCTTTAGTCAAGAGTCCTAGGCTACTCTATTTGTTTACAAGCAAATAGTCTTATCTTATTTTTGAGTATTGCCTGTTTATAATACTAGCATATGGTAGTTTAGAAATACACCGAGTATAAAAAGAGGGCTAATCAATATTTTTCAGTATACATTGTACTTACACGAAATAGTTTAAATGATGAATTATATACCTGAATGTAGTACCGTGATCATTTTTAAGGTAAAAATCATTGCCCACTGTATGAACATTATTGGTTTAGAAAAAAATGAATGCATACAAATGACAACACTGATGGCATACATGATAGGTCTAACATAATTTTTTATCATAATGTAGGGCAACTAGATTCTTCTGGGTAATATACTAATATATGGCCATGTACACGTTATCACAATACAGGTGTTGCCGTTCAGCGCCGCCTAACGGCCCACTGCCTAGTTACGCGGCCGCTCGGACAAACCTGGCCGAGTCTGGCTATATGTGTATAGAGAACACAGCAATCACACCTAAAGTGTGAACGGTGGGTGTGATTACAGGAGCGTTGTTTTTTGGACAGATTGGACTGCTAGAACAATTAAAGGCATTGTATCAACCAGTCTGGACTATCAAAACTTTATAGTTGATAATTGTTTTGGCTTTAATTTGGAGAAGGATAAGCACATTATAGCTAGGCCTGCCAATGTATTAATGTATATTCAATTTCGGTGATCCTGTATTATCTATGCTATATCTAAAGTATTATTCAGCCAATATGTATGTATGACATACAAGATTTGAGCTGGAATACCATAGAATACGATGCAATCATTATTATTTTCCTGGAAATAATGTAGATGGGTACTATGGACCTATTATACACATACACTGAGTGACCCAATGCTAAAGTATACGTTGCCAGGTGAATGTTTGGCTTCAGTCGTGGGGTAACTAAGCAGATAAGGTGCAACTGCGCCCTACGGAAAAAGGCCTATTAAAGTGTTAGAGGAAGAGATACAGGCAAAATGTGTGTGTGCTATACTGAGAGGATAGTCCATATTCTATATATAAACACACAGTGTCCCATTGAAAGAGGATTTATAATAATGAATAGAGGATTCTTGAGTTAAATCTTATAGTTATAAAGCTAACAGCTAGGAAGGACGCCATGATGGGCTTTTCCGGAATGTATTCAATGACTGGGCTTTTCTAGAATGGATTCAGTGACCTATTTGATAACTCATACTGTGTAGCAACAATGTTACTGATATATACAAACAATTTCGAGAAACAAAAAAATCACCGGTAACCAATAAAATATCGTATCACATATTTAGCAAAGAAATGAGTTGATACAGAATAGAAATGCACCCCTACCTGCTGTGAACAACTTTCAGAGTCCGTGAACAACTACAGAGTAAGCAGGTGCACAAGTTGTGTGTCACCATGGGTTAACCCATGATCATTCCACGACCCTCGACAGATAAATACAGCTCGGTATATCTAAACCGATCAGATCAACTGACGGGTAATTTAATCCCAGATCCTACAATATCGGACTTCAGACTACTCATGCAGTGCCATTGATAGATCCTTACCATTCAGAAATATATATGGAGACTTCATTATTCACCAATCATTTACTAGTAATATGCACTTGGATATTTAAAGAAACATATTTGTATATATTTGGTTGTGAATGAAAAGAAAGCATTTATATGATATGTCCTGTTAATATCCCTGCCATTTAGATTGTAAAGGATGCAATTTATGCCAGGAATATTTGTAAACTGCACCCATATACTTTCGAAAAGATTATTCCCCTCATGGTTTATGTAGCACACGACACGTATTAATGTAGTGTGTGCTTACGAGATACAATTCAATATAGATTACATGTACATAAAAAAATTAGAGCTCCATAGGAAAGGTTTGTTGTTTGACACACAGCTTAGTACTACAACGCTAACATGTGTCAACGTTTCACAAAAATATGACGTGCTGATTTCTGTCAAAGTAATTGCTGTTGCATCAATAAATAACTTCATAGTCCTTTCTTTGCATTGAGCCTCCCTGTGTATTCACTTTAATTCCAATGCCAATTACTGAAGAGAGCATACTTGTTTGCTAAAGAGAAACAGGTCTATGCTTGCAAATCCTTTAATCTTATCGTCAACAAAATCTTCGTAATTTGTCTTACAGTTCACAGTTGTTGACAGATCACTTTTAAGGATAGGTAGTCCCTGCTTCTCAAATTGAACAACAGCATAGGAGGATTGAAGTACCTCTTGTAGTGGATTTTCAATTACAGCGATCGACTTTCATATGCATGTACCTTGAACACATTCTTCGCAATGACTGGCGTGAGAGCACATGAAAAATGGAATGTCATTTTGTTTTCATTTTACAACACATACAGAGTATTGCTAGTAGCTTGTAAGAATTGGGCCCATTTATAGTTTCATTTTATTTCCGTTTAAACGTACATTGATTGATTTGTCTCTACATTGATTGATTTGTCTTTCATTGACAAAAATCAATAGGCTCTTCAGTCAATATAGGCTATATATCGATGTTTGAAATACAACATCAAGGGGACTGGTATATATCTGTGTAAATTGTCTATACATACATAACTAGGCAGGACTATACAAAGGGGAATAAAGGTCTTTTTGAATAATTCAGTTACCTAAAGATTTTGCCACCGCATTAAGTACAATAATGAGTTTATATAATAAGATTAGGCGGCATTGTAAATGGTTGATTGAACACATAGAATGACATATGTTAAATAGTCCCTTTGTATCTGTTGGAAGAGGGAATCAATATTCTCTGTGGCTGTCATAAGTAGGTGCTTTTGTAATTGATTTTGGCATATATGGGTGCCCTGCTTCAACTTCAACATGACTTGAATAGCGTTGTTGCCATGAACAACACACTTACGTCACCTCTCTCACGTTAGCTATATGCACTGGCATCAGACCTGCCAGTTAGTACGTGTGTATGCTCAGGGTTTCAACTCACTGCACTTTGATACAAAGTGTTACCCTATAATTTTAATCTCAAATCATAGAAGTTATTCCATGAATATGTTCCATACTAGAGAACGCAATTAACAAACGGGCTTCTGTATCAGATTTCGCTCATATCATGTATCATATGATGCCGCTTAGATACTTTGGAAAAAATACTCCACAAGAACAACCTACCTGTTTTAATTCAAACAAAAATTGTTCTTCAAAAGTGCAATAATGGTGATTTAAATATATATATATATATTGTGACAATATATATATATATAATTTGATGGCAATTGATGATCGATTTTGTTACCCACGAGTCCTACTTTAGAATGATATCATACACGCATACAGCTACTCCTTTTTTTCAAAATTACTTTCTGTATAGAACATAAAAAGAGTTGATCATTGATAAAATCCTGGTTAATCTCAATGTACACACAGTATGAGTACTGAGAGCTATGGTGCCATGGGATAATTTCTAACAAGAAGACTCGACATTGGGCAGACTCTGCCAGTACTGAGTACATAAAGCTAGAGGTGAGAGTGCGAACATGTTGGGCCTCGTTCCTGTTTTGATTTCTCACAACCAGTCTAAGAGCTTCCACGGTGCTGCTCGGTGAACGTGGGACTGGTCGCTGTTGGTGGCACTCAAACACACCCAGCCATAAACGCCATGTCTTAAAACCCACTCTTCATGCAGACCTTTTATACTGCTTGGACTAAGTACTTGGGCTTACTAATCTCTGCTCCAACCCAATCATGTGCTACACTGGAACCGTACTGAAACTACATTCGGGCTATACAACAAGTAGGCCTATAGAGAATACTCTTTGATCTATAAACAGTGGAACTGTTATACAGAATCAAAACCAAATCATGATCATAGTGTGAGCGGGGCAAGAACCCTAGCGCTAAATGAGTTTCACTGATATTTCACTAGTATCTCCTTCACCTCTTGGCTAATCTAGTGTGTATCCACAATTGATGAGTCTGCCCCTTCGAATGAGCCTATCATAAAGCAAAACAAGAGGTGTTTTCCACTCAAGAAGGTAGTCCCAAGGAAACTATCTGATAGAACTACGTGTATGATATAAACAAGCAGGTTGGCGCAGAGATACAAGCAGGGCAAAAGATATATGACCGGTGGGGCAAAGGGACCCGTCGGAACGTCCCACCTTCTCTACGGTTGAGGTACCGGTCGACACCTGCCGGGAGAGATTGGAACGCAGCCTGCCGATCACTTTATCGCCCAGAGAGCTCGTCAGCAACGACCACCGAGCTGTGAGCTTCAATCAGTAGTCTTGCACTAGCCTAAATCCCTTTTACTTATATTTCCCGAGAGTCCACATAGCAAACTCTATTCTGAAGGTAACTGACAAGCGTATTATCATGTAAACGAATACACTATACATGTATAATGTATACATTCAAAAATAAAGGAGCTTTTTGAGTAACCGACAAGCAATACAGGGTAGAAATAAACATAATTCAATTAGATCATAAAGAGAATTGACACAGTCCTAAATGTTGAGATTATAGCTTTACTCAGGGAATTTGTGCCAATCGTTTTAGGAACCCGCCCCATCTTTTTCATATTTTCTGAAGACATGTTCATTTTGTGCCACAGTCACTTGGAGATAGGACGTGAAGTCTGCAGGGTGTTTTATCAATATTTCTTGCACTTGTCCCATTTCCAGTGTTAAATCTACTGTGCGCGAAATTCCGTGGCCGTTTACGTGAATTAGCACTTGGGACTGGGCGAGATAATACATTGTCTAAGTGGAGACTCTGCCATTTTGTCCTAGGATATGAAATCATTGCCCTATGCACCAACACATAATATGCTTTCAGTGGAAGAACATCACTGCTATTATTAAATAATGATAAACCGAAATATTCTAAAACGGCCATACAGGAAATATCGATCACATTAACCGATATAATTGTTATTCATGGGACCTAAGCAAGTCATACTGAACGTTGGGGGATTCAATGAAGCGGCTCGGGGACATGAGTAAGACGGCTCAGCCCACACAATATGGCGGCGCTCTCCTGCCAGCAATTATAATCAGCCAGAAGCAGGGGCCCGCCTCACTGGCCGCATTATAGAGGCTTTATTGACGAGCGTGTTGTCTCAAATAGCCTCGTTATAATAGCGTCGTCAAGGGAGACCTGTCAGAGCGGATACCTTTTGGATTTCTTATGGCGAGTCAATCGCGTAATTAACTATTTGTTGTACACGCTATTGGTAAAAGAGCATTTATTAATGTATGGTTATGCAGGTGGTAAATAAGAGTATATTTCTATGGGTACAGATGAATTGTAATGTCATATATAGATATGTGTATGTGTGTGTGCGTGAGTGTATGTTCCTGTGCTAGTGAACATAAAAATTTCCCTGTATTTCTGCGCCAATTCAAAGTGGAAAAATGTCCGTTAATTATCCCCAAATCCTAGTTAATTATGCCATTGACGTCTCTAGAATGTAGCGTAAACGGTAGGGCATGTACAGCGCTTGAGTTCTCAATGTTCTGGCATGGAGCCCGGCGGCCTATGTGCAAATCCTGGTAATCCAGAGATTTCATCCAGGGTTAACCGGTTTAAGCCGTTATTGCGGCTGGTTCCCAGCAAGAAGTTACCTGCGGCCACCTGACAGGCAGGTACCAGCGGCCAGCTTTAATAGTGTGATTTAGGCCAGCACCTAAATATTACACGATGCGACACTAGCCCAATAGGGACTGGGTATTTAGGTGTGCCGCTTCTCTGTCTTATGTGGAAAGTGGGGTGGAGGTGGAGGGTCACTATAGGAGTGTTTGCTGGAAGTTGTGTGCAGGGTGGTGGTGGCTGAGTATAGAACCTGTTGAGCTTTCACCACTTGGGGTACGATCATGAGTAAACATTCTCAACACATGTATACACAATGCGATAATGAAACATAATGAACTTTCACTACATGGGCTAGTCTATATATACACAGACTGTGCTAGATACACACTGGAGTTAAACTCATGCTTGCCTAAAATTGTAACACTAGCTGATAGGAGTGACCAAGCACCACTCCCCATAGTTACATGTAGCTCCACTGATTTATTATAGGTCACAGCGACCTCATTGATAAATATATACTAACATATCAGTATATTGTTCCGCAAGACTCCATTCAAACAACCTGCTTTGATTTCAAGAAGAAAAGATCAGATGGAAATAAAGTAAATCTAGGGCAATTGTTTTCCATAGATATGAGAATAAACTTGTGTATAGGTCCATAGTGACATCTCAAGATCATTTGGTCTAGTATGCTTATTACATTCCAAAGTATCCAAGCAGACGACTTTTAGAAGGGACACTTGACACAAACATGGACGCCGAATCGACCAATAACGTTTAAAGCAAGGGTAGCACCACTGATATCGATTTCTTCTTTCAAGATTAGAGAATTAATTATTTGTCATAGAGCAAGAATGGTATATGTCTAATATTTATTACCTGTAGGTGTGGTGGTATGTTCCTCTTACAGTTGAAGAACTCTGTGCTCCTCTCTTATACAAGTTTAAGGTGGCGTTGCTATGGTAAGCAAACACCTGTTATAGAAATGCTGATATTTCATTTAGCCTATTCCTCAAAGAATAATGAAGTGCATGGGAATAGTAATGTATATGCAGTCAAAGTTGTTAAGAAAATCAATTTCAAATATGTAGTCTATATTTTCTAGAAAACAATATACATGTACTGCTCTTCGTTGATATGTGTGTAGATCTATGTTTTGACACTGAAAACATGCATTGTGGAAAGTATTCTTATGTGGATCAATTAAACTAAATATTATTACGATCCGCATTGGGGACACACAAAGAAAGCACCTCTTGCCCCTTTATTAGTACAACTACTTACACCATTGGATACCTCATGAAAAACCTCTCTTGAACACTTGAGCCTACGAAGCATCTCATACACTGTACTAGAAATAATGCCTTGCAAGTCTAAATACTACCCATGGCTCTTGTGTATAGAATTCCCAACAGAAGTTAGTACTAGCTGTATATTCCTAATCATGATCCAATTAGTGACTAAAACGATTCACAATAACATACCTATACATGTATATCCAGAATCAGCAAGAACTATAAACGATGACCATACCGGATTCTTATATGCCCTTTTGTTTGGGTCATTTCCGAATACACCAGAGTGAGAGAAGTGGTTTATCAACGTGGCCCCAAATGGTTCTCACTCGCCATGCTGTTATATCAGTAGTACAACTTATATGTTACATATGTGTAATTCTACAAGTGTTTGCTCGGGTGATAATAACAAACGTTTACCTTCTGTTGCGCCCAGTACATGTCCTACAGGCAGTGCAGTCGCGGTTCTTGTGTCGTGACCGGAGTTTGCGCAGTAGACTCCGTCTCTGTTACTAACAACACTCTGGGGGACTAACTCCTGAGAGACACCGACGCGCCGACCGCGGAGGGTTACACTGTGTGAAGCGGCGTGCAGTGTTTCGGCGCCTCACTCGCTCACCTCCGTTCGACCCAACGACTCCCCGCCGGGAGCACCCTGGTCGTTACTAGGCTGGAAGGGATCAATGCCAAGGCTCTACTTTAATATATCCAACCCACCCACCCATCCACAGTCCCCCCCTAGCAAGCTCACCAAACAACCCACCCGTGAAAATCATTGCCTTCCCTAATCTCAAGGCATCAAACTTGCGCTGGCGCTTTTTCAAAATGACCCCTAGAAATACATGTGCATAATTACACACACAGGGACTTCCCGGTTTAACTAAGCATTGATTGAGTTCGGGTTTCACTTGACTATTGTTTACAGTGGAGTTCAGTCAAGATGGATCAGAGGGATTGACGGGCATACAAACCCATATTTAAGAGGAATGGAAACACCTGAGAGGCATCATCGGTGGATTACGTTTGCTTTGCCAAGTTATGTTGTATATATTTCATTTTGGATAGTTAAAAGATACATCTACTTGTACACAACCGAGGACACACTTAAAAGAATTATAGGTACTTGTTACAGTGTGCAGTTACTTCATTTGAATGTTTTTTTATCCTTCATCGTATTGGATTTTATTGGAATATCGACCTATATATCTATGACAGTGTTCAACTTGCTATACTCTGACCCATGCAGACTGACATAAGACTTTACACAGGTGAATGCAAATACAGGCAAAGGCATAAAACGACAGTGTTTGATAGAAAGATAGGAGGAAATCGTCAACAAGCAATCCAGAAAATAGTAAAGATTTGATAAAAGGGATAAGTGCCTCATTGGGAGTTTTTAAATATGCAACACCAAATCTGAGAATGACGAGTCATACGCTTCTGGTAATTCAAAACTACAGACCCCGTACTCTTAAAAGATAATGCTTTAGAACACTTCATCAGAGTCCTTCACATTATTTAACCCTTTAAGGACGGCCGCCTATGGCTGAACTACATACTTGGGGACGGCTACTAGAGACTATGTATAGTTCTAGGGGACGGGGGCATTGTCCCTTGAACTCTAAATTCGAAGATTTACCACGTGATATAAAATGCTATTATCAATTTTTTTTTCTATTATTTATAATTCATAAATTTGATGTTATACCTACATTCTGTGAAAATTTCAAGTTAATTGTTGAAATATTTCCTTTTGAAAAACAATGATATAAATATCCAGCAAATAATGCCTTAAAGCATCATCCGCCCCCAGCCGGTTGATGCCTTGAGGCATCATCCGCCCTTAAAGGTGTGAGCTTTGTATCTTACTTTTTAAATGTAATTGTGTCATCGTAGGTACAGATGTCTCTTTGAAATTCAGCTTAAATATATTCAGAAAATAACCGTGAAAAGTTATGATTCACTAAAGTTGAATTCACAAATTAGTTATAAAAAAGAAATATTAATTACATGTCCTACCATCTACAATGGAGTATACCACATAAATCGATTGTCTTCTCAAATGCACAAATACCCTAGATTCCAATCCCCTTTCTTTTTTTAGTGACGTTGACATGTGCCATCACCGAGATACTCATTGTGTCTGTATTATCGTCAACAGGAGGGTTTCACAGTTTCCATGCGACAAACAGCGCGACATCGTATCAGGTGTCAGTCCTCACAGTTTGCGACGCTCAGTAACGCTATGTCGATCGTACTGCACAATCTGGACAACTGTTACACAGTGGCAGGCAAACAAATACTGATTGCATTAAGAAATGGTTATTCATATCATATAGGCTACCATATACATCTAGCATTAGTGGATTGTTCTTACACTATTAGCTCGTGGTGCATGTGTATACTTTAATATATCAATTTTCTTTCGCTGCCCCTCAGAGAATATTTTTCCTTGATGGCAGACCCATATCCTAAATGGGACTCCCTGAAATTGAGACACCCAATAATGGTACACCACAATGATGGACGCAATGATGGAAGTAACTTTTTTTTATACATATGAGACTATCCTGTGAATTGTATCATCCGGAAATCTGTAGAGAATTACTTTGCTTGATGACATCAATTCATGACTACATAAAGCTATATGCACTGCAGGATATACAAAAAAATAACCACTGAAGCAGAAACAGCAAATAATTTATGTCTTTATCAGCATATATATATATATATATATATATATATATATATATATATATATATATATATATATATGCTGATATATATATATATATATATATATATATATATATATATATATATATATATATATATATATATATATATGGTATCGCATAAACCACTCGAGATTGCAGTTTTGCAAGCAGATACACTGGTCTTCCATGAATGTAGCACATATTGAATCCCCGAAGCCTCTGCTTGGTGATTGTATAAGTAACGGTTAATGGGCCGATTGAGCAGGGTGTGCGGCTTTACTTTACCACCTCCCATACACCCGCCCGGTCACCCGCACCTCTTCTCTCAGTCCAAATCGGTATGGTCATATCGATCAGAACTCACCATGACTGAGCCCCGGTCGAACCTAGGCATACCTCCGAGTTATTAATGCACCTCCCCCACACCACGGACTACGGTTGGAGGGCCAGCGGTTTATGACACGCGACAACTGAAGGGATCTATTGGCGGTCATGTTATCCAGAAGTGATTGTATTTTCATTGGCATACGTCGATAATGACCGAGAAGGTTTCACGAGATCCCAATCAGTACGCCCGGGAATAAAAACAGGTTACGCTTGTAGGCAGACGACTAATTTCCTGCAAAATGCTGAGCACCGTTTTCTGTTATAATACATAGTTAACAGTAATAAGGTTATTGTATTTGTTCGTCAAAAATACGTGGTATGATTGTCAGTTAGGTTATGCCAATGAAGAGGGCAGAGGAATAATTTTATTGACAATTTATCAGGTATTTTTGACGTACAGGTACAGTCAGCCTGTTTTGGTAGTATCAGATAACTTGTACCTTCAAAATTGTACCTTCTATTGATGTCGATTGAATGGCTGTAGACTGTGCCATACGACCGTAAATACGACAAGGGGAGGAAATATGCAAGAGATACGGCCACATATTTATAATGATAAATAGTATTAAGGATATTACATGTATCATGTTGAGACCCAATGCGATCATCAAGAGCCCAACCAAAAACATCAACAATCTGTCTACTCGACTCCTTCCAATCCACCTGATAGGCATGATCTAATAGACATTATTGGGTCACCTCACACCATGTGGTGTTGTTATGCGTAGGCTTGTTCCATATTTCCGTTGTAATAGTATATGGTCTACCCATTGACTGCTAAGTCAATACTTAATAATGTGGTCTAGACTGTAGGCGTAAGACCATATTTTTGTTATATTACTAATTTATGTCTTATCATAATTGACAGCTTTATTTAATGTAGATAACAACGTTCTCGAAATGATGTTTTTTTCTCGCTCTGCACTAGGAACACTAGAATGAACACAGACTAAATAAGGAATAATATAGAATGGGTGGCAACTTCCAAATTAGTTGAACACAGTCAGGATGTTTAGATAGGATGAGTATTAGATATAGTTTCATAAAAAAATAGAAAAAAAATGCAACGCAACCACAAACACCATTCATGATTGAATGTCTATGTAATGGGGATGAACTAGCATAGCTATGTTGAAGTACTGCAAAGTATTAGAAACCTGTGTAACGTAAGTACAGAATTAAAAAACTTTCTAAATAGATAAATAATATCACGGAAAATTTGCCGAAAAAGAGGAACAAAGAAGAAAGAAAATAGAGTTGACTAAACTTCCACCATATAGAGAGTGTACTAAATACAGCTTAGCTTACTTTCCTCTGATGGCACCCCACGAAGATAATCCATGCTAGAGATCTAGAGGATTATCACACACCGGAACTGCAGTTTAATTGATCAGAAATTCCAAACAAAGCAGACTGAGATTCAGTTGTTGTTTGTTTCCCCTTTCTCTCCCATATCTTGTACAACACGAAGCCCTTCTTACTCCAATGGACCACGCGCATGTATCTTGTAGTTTTTAATTTCACATAAGCCCAGAATATGAATACTTATACAAAACTGATCTGTATATTTCTCCCTATAGCCTTTAAATAGGAAAGGTGTACCGAACCCACTTTCAAGTAGTGTATAAGATATACCCAGACGTCGTTGGGTACGATGAAGTCACAAAAAGTTATTTTTTAATGAATTCTTTATTAGAATTCAGGGTTCGGATAAAACCTGATACCAATTCTAACAGTTAGAATAGCATCTCAACACATGCATGTCATGAGTTTGATTGCGGTATACATTGTTATTTCACGAGGCGAATAAAGACTTTTTGATTTGTGTGTGTATGAATGTTAAAGAACGCATAATACACGCTGTCCAACGACATATGCATGTGTATGTTCTCCAGATCTTGCATGAGGAGTGGAGTGTCTTATCATGTATCGCTTAATAAATCCTAATAGAAATAAATGCTGAGACTGATTATAACAGACTGCCGGTCTAGCTGGGACATGCAGGAAAACGAGCCGGTTTGAGTTGCTCACCAGAGTGTTCAAGCCAGGAACTGCGCAATCGAGAAGCAAAGGAAGCAAATCTACAGAAGTAATATAGAAAGACATGGTTAGTGTGGCCGAATGGAATCTGTTCAGAGATATTTTGGTCAGAAATATTCACCGAAGTCGAAGACTGAGGTGAATATTTCTGACCAAAATATCGAGGAACAGATGGAATTCGGCCATACTCACTATGTCTTTTTATTATTATATACCGATATTCGATTTAAATGCCATTTTTGTACTTACATTATCAACCTATTTCAACCTCCGAAATAAGTCACGTGGTACGGTGTGGCGTAAAAATATTTTACGCCACAGTGCGGCCGAACGGAATCTTTTCTGCTATCGCGTAAAGGTGAGACATTCGTGCACCGGTATATAATAATATGAGGAAACGTGGTTACCGAACCAAGTGATAGACGTTCGAGGTCATTCAACCTTGAAATACGGCCCAATGCCCTGATGAAGAGCCGTATTTAATAGATGAAACACCGAGAACGTCATTGCTAAGGGCGAAGCTATAACGTTTTCTCACATTTCTTCTGTAGATTTTCTTCATTATATAAGGTTCTCATTGAGAGATAAATGTCCCTGCGATTCCTGCCCCATGGCCTCACCGATGGGATGGTAAAGGAATCACAAGGAGAGCCCTAAGAAAATATCCCACATGTCGGATACCAGTTTTCTTTTCTACCTTGGAGAGGGGTATTAGCCTTGGAGGTACAGTAACCACTCAGTGTGAATCCCAAAAAGCTTGTTTGTTGGTTGGTTGTTTTTATCTAACGTCCAGACAAACATTACATGTCCTTTTTAGACTTTCTCAAAGGGTGGTTATCGAATCTTTCTAATGAAGTAAGATAGAAATCTCACCCATACACAATAATTTTACCACGGTGAGAGTTCTTTTAATTCCCACACCACATAACGTTTAACGTTATCTTATTCAGAACATATCCAATAATACATTGAATGTGTCTGCAACGCGGAGCTGATGGTAGCGGCCATGTTAAGGAGGGCTCTGTGCCGTATGATAACTGCAACTGTTATTACTCCACACGTCCCGATAACGTGTACATATGCAGATCCACCCAAGCTCTCAGTAGCACCTGCAAGGGACCTGTTACACTAGTTTCGTGACATGTCTAGATTGCGTCTAGATGGTGTATCCGGTTTCATAAGACATGTCACAGACATGTCACGAAACTAGTGAAACAGGTCCCAGGTCACCGTGAGTTCCATTTGGTCCATTAACAGGGCTAAACTATCCTTTGGTTCCGCAAAAAATAGCAGGTTTTAGTCCATGAGCCAGAGGAAAAAATATACCTATCTACTCCCCAGACATGTAGGAATCCATGAGGAATCACCCTAAAGTATGGAGATATGACAGATTAGATTGATTTTAGAGTTACAGGAACAAATAGTACAATGTCTGTAGTAGGATTTAATCAATTTTTTGCAATTGATGTCACTCAAATATGACTTTATCCTGTAAGTAGGTCAATAATATTTTTTGTGATGATGGCCCATTGATATGGCAATATTGTGTTAAAGTTTTAAGTGTCTACAAAAAATAGTAATTTTATAGTAGGAAAAATAGTGTTTTAAGAAAATGGTCAAAATTGATGGTCCATGTTACATTAAACATGTGATTATTGACATTAAGCTACTCATCTCGCAATCCTATCATACCTGGCCATGAACTAGAGATATATAGGTATTCAAAAGTCATGACAGGATTACTCCCTCAAAGTGGGCTATTTTGCTGAAATATGGCCCTCTGGCTCATGGACTATTTGTGTGTATTGTAGGTTGTCCCGTGAACTGGGTGAAGCTAACAATGAAATAGAGGGAAAATCCTTTAAGATCAAAGGTGCATGGTCCAAGATGTGGGACTATCGCGGTCTTACTGGATTATCAAATAAAATGGACTAATTATGTAATAGAAGTATGAAATGTCTACCCATACGTCGAGGACTGAGAACCCCTGGAATTCCCTAGAATGTTTGAAGTCAACATAATTCCTTTTGAGCTAACACTCATTTGGTACTTTATCTTTGCACTTTGTCCTGTACACATGGACTTTATAGTACTTTATCTACCACAGGCATGTCATAAAATCAAATCTAATAACGCACACTCAAGCACAGTGGTAGTGTTTCCATCCAGATGGGTGGATAATAATCCGAATGAATGACTCCAAGACTTTTTTCCGTTACAAATCTTAATGCTGATGTAACTGCAAAGGTGGCTAGCTGACACCCAGCGCAAGCAGACAAACCGCGTTAACCCTTTAAGGACGCATGATGTCTTGAGGCATCACCGCACTAAAGACGCATGATGCCTTGAGGCATCACCGTACTAAAGACGCATGATGCCTGGAGGCATCACCGCACTAAAGACGCATGATGCCTAGAGGCATCATTGTTCCAATATTTTCAAAAATGTTTTAACAAAGAAATATTAGAGCAATATTCATGAAATCTTCATATGTAGATATGACACCATATTTAATATTTCAATACAAAAGAAACAAAATATTCATCATTATATCGTATTACATGATACCAAACTTGAATTATGAATTTTAACCATTATGTGCCCTTCCTCTAGCAGGACAAACTGCCACCAGCACCCGTCTTTATGGGAGTAGGGCGGCCGCAGGCACCCGTCCTTAAAGGGTTAACGGGCATTTTTGCTCAGAACGGTTCCCTCAATTAGATGTTCAATTTAACCCCGCGTAAGCGGACATCTCTGGTAAGCGGTCACTTTAGCACGGAATGCTGCGCTATATGATAGATCCATGTTTATGCATGGGAGCCATCAAGGCCATTGGCACATTGAACTCTGGTCATGACAGACAGGTTAATGAAGATCCCGGAGTTAATAGGTGTCCAGGGGATACCCAAAAAGTGTACCTGCTTAATATGGACCCTTTGAGCTGTGATATTAAAGATTGGATCCTGAAGAGTCTGATGTTTGTGTTCTCCATTGCAAGCCAAAAGGATCAATGCTAACAATCAAAAGACTGAATTAATGGGGCAGAGTCATATGACCTGCTTGTGCAGAACGAGCATTCTACATAAGCTTATTGTGTATTTGTATGTACTGTGATATTCTATGTTGCTGTTCACGGATTATGCGAGGAAGAATACCCAAGCGGGAGATTGTATGATTCTATTCTCTTTGAATAAAAAGAAAGTTGGTAATGTAGACTGGAACTCCCCTTGCTGCATGACGCCATTTACAGACGGCCCCTATCGCAGTATAGTATATATACACAATATTACCATGATTTGGATCTGAGTGGCCGTATTCTCCGCGTAGTTGACGCGTAGTAATACTCCGAGCGATAGCGAGGAGTATTGCGTAGGGTCAACTACAAGGAGAATACGGCCACACAGATCGAAATCATGGTAATGTTGTATTTATTACTCACTTATTTTTTAGATTTAAGCAATAAATATGATCTTTAGAAAACTTTTCAACATAGTTAAGAAGGGACTACTTTCATCTCAATGGGACTACTTTCATCTAAAAAATCCGTATTCTCCTAGGAGATTCCGGAGGTCTGTATTCTACTCAGTAGCGATCTGTAATCTTCATAGTCTTAGTATGGAGACTCCGTATTAGGTGGGTAATAAATACATGTACATGTATACCTTAAGCATCAAGATAAAAAAAGCTAGGGAAATTTAATCTAGTCAAGTGATATCACACTCCGTACGTCATATGCCGACCTACCGGTACAAAAACGATGTGAGTAGGAGTGGGCTCTGTAGTTGGTAAAGCCATCATGATGATATTTCTTATACATAAATGAGTCAGCATGTGTCACTTATATCATGCTTATGTGTTTTACCCGGATAGGAATTCGACAGAGACTGTCTAGACGACAGACATGTACCTGTTATACTTCATCTGAAGGCCCGTGCGCACTCTGGGCTTTTTGTCTGGGATACGCTCGCCATAACTATATTGTAGCTTTTGCACAGCATTTGAGTGTTAAGAGTAATCAAACTAAACTGCATGCAGTACCTATCAAAAGAGTGTAGAATATCAAAGAGCGATAGGATGGAACTCTTTGTCAGTGCAGCAAAGACAAATAGATATGCTGACAAAATTAAAAATCCTACAATGATCCATTGGTTTGAAATAATGTGCTTCTGTAATGATAATAATGTGATACTTATCCACTCATACATATTTATTTCATGTCTCATGCATAGACCACATTAATGTGACGTCATTCTACCCGTCCAGAGCGGGCTTTCCCTACATTCTGGTGCCAAACTTTGGGATATCCCTTCATATATGCAGGAGTCAGCGATCCTAGACATCTCAAAGTCTTTAGTTCTACAGTATATTTAACTGTACTGTGGCATTAAATAAGATGTATGATGATGATAACTTGCTCATGATCGAACTCAGTAGTGTTGACACACTTTTTGACTCGACTGTGTTAGTGAGACTTGAGTGCAAGGTTGGCACCATTGTTATGAAATCAAATATGGGTCTGACTTTAGTCTTACCAGCAAACCGACCGATCTTCCAGTCACAACTCAGTTCAAAAATATGTTTCCTCCTTAATGGATTCTCCACTTTCTTTATGTTTGCTGGTTTACCAATGAAAACATTCGTTATTAGACAGCAGGAGACTCGCGCCGATACATTGTTTATGAGGTGCTTCACGGAGTTTGGACTTGTTTGGCACCAAAATGCCACGTGGTAGGTGGGAAATCCCAATAATGACGTCAGGACTAATGCGGTCTATGTGTCTACATTTTTGGGTAAAAATCACACAAAACCTATGAATTTTGAATCAAATATGGTTGTAAACACATGGAAATCAAAGACAAATCTCTGGCTGAGTATTTGTAAGGATATATATAAACGTTTAAAAAAAAGAGAGTCACTCAATTTGTTCGCTGCCAATAGATCCTTCGAGAATGAATCACGACGACTCATGTTGGTATCCTGTAGCTTCTTGGCAAAAGTGGGCATCAGCTGACGCCCTAAAATACGTCATTATAGTTTAGGGTATAATTCAATAATAAGGGATTGATACACCAATGTAAAAAAAAAAGATGCGCACTAGGAGATAAAGACTGGCAGATGGAAGGAGTTGTTCTTGATGAGCACTATGCAAAGCAGGAACCAGTGGTTCGGTTGTCTTTCTGTTCTCATGTATCCCTAAACCTGACAGGAAGCAGGTCGCAAAGCTACTCCCCCTGAAACTAGAATATATTAGAGTACTTATAGTCTATATAAGGACAGAATGGCTAGATCCGCCCGTTATTGACACTACATGCAAAGTTCTGTCCCTTTAATCTTACAAGTAAAAGGGCAAAATCCACCAGGCCGATTTCTCACCCGATCAATTGTTCCTGGGCCCTTAAGAGGAAGCTCACGTATTGTAATTTATTTAATTCTGATAATAATAGTTTAATAAATGACCATTTTCAAAGATTTGAGAAATTCTAGGACATCCGATAATAATCGGCGATTGTCTGGCTACGGAATCGGCTACCGTCGGTCCAGTGGAACACCCCCTTAAACCGCACAGATTTTACCGCATTTGTTAAATAGACAGATAGAGTTTCTCTCGTAGACGGATAAGCGCAGTCTTATGCGGTGATCGACCGCCTACTCAGAGCTTGTGACTGCAGAAACGGCTTGGGACCCTTTAAAAGTAAAAACCTGAAATGCCAATTAAATAGCCAAAATATAACAAAGGAAGCACTCTCTAACCTGAAAAGGGAAAATGAGCCAAAGTAATTCGATCTTTTATAAGTATGCAGACACCATCATCTGATAGCTGGAATGGCTCCCGATATTAGATGTTTATTCTACCCCGTTACGCAGGGTTCATAGAAAAGATAAAATGAGATGAAAAAAAAAAACCGAGTTTGACCGCGGAGTAATTCACGAAGCGAAGCGGTCAAACCAGGTGGAGTGCGGACCAAGTATATTCATCGAGCGGGTTTCTGATTTTATCTCACGCCATATATATACATAATCAGGAACATTATTAACCAATTAAAGCCATTGAGTATTAGGTAAACTACTTTCACGCCCGTGGAGTATGATATCCTATATAACGTTAAATCTATGGAGAAAATACCGGAGTCTTACAATGCATAAGACATGTAGTATCCGGTTTGAATTTAGCTATGGTATTCATCTAATTTGCTGCGTCAATACACTAAATTCATAAAACGTCTTTGACCGAGCCTGTGTCAGGTTAAAAAAAGATTAAACCATATGATAACACGCCCTTTCCTCAGGCCTGTATCATGTGAAATTGTGGGACATCCTAGAGCTGCTCCCATCAGTGAGTGGCTCCTTCAAATCCAGGAGATCCTGTTGCAGTGCTGGTCGGCCCTGTGCGTCATGATATAAAAGATATGCTCAGTGGTGTCCCAGTTGAGTGTAGGGCCTCCAGCTGTAACGCGTCTTTGGCCAACTTCTCCAAGACATAATGGAGAATCAAACAATAATACCAACCACAGAGTATGGTATATCTACCATAACCACAGCAGAGTGGTTGGAGAATAACAGGACTTTCAATAATGGAACCATGGCGAGGATATATCCGCACGGCTTACAGCAGATGGTCCTATGGGGATCACCCATATTAATGGTAGTTTTAAACACACTGGTGTTTATAGTGACACCGCGCATGAAAGCTGTGAGACCGTGCACCTCCTACGGAATGCTAAGCCTCGCCACCACCGATATATCCATGGGTGTTGTGCTCCTCGTACAAGTTTCCTACGAGACTCATATCCGTTTCAACATGAGGGATGACGATCCAATGTGTACCGTGTTTGGTTATGCTACTGCACTGCTGGCTGGTGTCTCCACCTCCACACTAACCTTCATGGGTGTGGATCGTCTGCTTATGATAGCCAGACCGCTCAAATACTCTCGCTTATTGACACCGTGCAGGCTCAAGTCCATCCATATAGCCATCTGGACCACCATTGCCTTCCTTCTCGCGTTGTCCATGCTGGGAAGTTCAGCCACCAAGATTAGATACTTTGAATATGCCTTTGGCTGCACTCATGACTGGGCAGGAAATACGGTCAAAGGCATTTCCACCATTATCATATCTTTTATTACACCACTTACAGTAAGTTTGGTATGTTTTATTAGTATTTTTCGATTGGCCAGGAAGAAAAGCAATGAACTTGCCCAAAATGATAACGTGAGGGTACACAGAGGAAGGAGCCAGAATGTCACTCCCCAGTGGCAAAAGGACCTGAGGATCTTCCGCAGCCTAGCATTGATGACATTTGGTAAGTCAAGAAACTTAATGTCAATGATATTTTGTTATTAACGTCATTTATGTACCCATAATCACCATATGAGGTGATTATTTCTGACCAAAATATCGAGGAACAGATGGAATTCAGACACACTCACTATCTCTTTTTATTATTAAATACCTAATAATCATTAGAAATGCCATTCTACAACCCACTAATTAGAATAATCAGTGGTCACGTGGTATGGAGGGTAGTAATATATATATATATATATATATATATATATATATATATATATATATATATATATATATATATATATATATATATATTACGCCACAATGTGGACGAATGAAATCATTACTACTAGGGCGTATACATGAGACATTCGTGCACCGATATACAATAATATTTGAGACTACATTTAAACACGCCCAGTGAGGGTGAACTGTATGTCATTTTCTTGAATATTGGAAAAGAAATCTCTGAATAGTTGACGCGTAGTAATATCAGAGCGACAACGAGGATATTACTATACACCTATGGGCGAACACGTATGAATACTGCCCGCAGCTAGGGGTGTAGTATGAATAATGTTCACGGTTACAGTGGTCTCTGTAAAGTTATTTAAAGGGATTTTTAAACGATTAGGAAGTGTATAGTAATAAGAAAACGTAGTGACTCAGCTCGTACAGGTTGCCATTCTCGGTCATTTGAAGCAAAAATATGTCCCTCCGCCTGTGGCGTCGGGACATATTTTTGCATCAAATGACCTCGAACAGCCACCCGTACGGGCTCAGTAACCACGTTTTCTATTATTAATTACTGAATTTATTCACAGTGTGTTTTATCATTTTCAGGTTTTTACTTTGCCTGGACACCTTACTTCACTTTGCTTGCCGTCCGACTGGTCGCTGGGCCTGGCTATACGGGTTCAGTATCAGATTTCGTTGTATCTTCATTTGCCGTCTCCAACTCCTTCTGGAACCCACTCATCTACATTCCTACCATGCGACCTTTCCATACGGCAATGGTTGTAGTTTTCAAGGGTGTCTTCCCATGCCTCTTCACTGAACCCAAACAGAACACCCCGCATCTGTATGCGACGAAGACCAAATCTTCTGGTGGTAGTACACAAAATTCAGATTTGACCTCCTCAACTAACCCTAGTAGCCAAAGAGAGAATGGGGCCATTTGAATAATCTAGGTCCATACATGAAGACCCCTCTCTGTACACCAAGGAGACCCAAGGAGGATGTGGGTCAACTTGATTCAACACTTACGGAAGACCTTATGCATAGCTAAGACTCTCTTAGCGAACGAACTTAGAACTTAGATATTATTAAACGATGACCATTGTACGGGATACCTTCATGAAAGAGCCTAGATTATTCAACGGGCCCCAGTATTCCAAGTACAAGACATTATTTTTCTGTTACGGTTACCCAATTCGTAATTCCAGAGGTATAGCAGAGGTATTACTAGAGTAGGATGTATCAGAACGGCAAGAAATGATTAGATATATATCTGATAGGGAACTGATCCCAACGTCTTTGAGAAGATAACTTTTCGATTGGAATTTCCGCATTGAGTTTAATAGGACCCATGGAACCTTTTGTAAATCTGGGTTTAGAGAATATCCTCTATATGCCAATAAAAGGTGAATAACATGGATATTGATGTACATGTAGAGGCAAGACGTAATATGAATGAGGTGGTAAAACATGAAAGGGAATGAAAGGGAATGAAACGAGAATTATGAAATGGTGATGTTTTGTTTTGGGGGGATGGTGGGTGGGAAAATAGATTGTGGTGTGGTGTGAGAAACGTGTAGAGGTGAAGTGGGTTTGGTGAAAGTTCTGGGTGTATTGGTGTATTTTAAGCTCGCGTCCTCTTCTAATGGCGTCCAGAAGATAACACCAGGACGAGTGCAGCGGGTGCCTATGATTTATATATACATGTACATTTGCATTTAGTTAAATTTCCAATGCAGTATAAACGAGTTTTAAAATGTTTGAATCCATAATATCAGTATCCCTTTGCTGAAAACGGGCGTTTCTCCAATAAATGAATGATTACGTTAGGATGTCAGTAGCATGTTTTTTTGGACAGCTTGGCGGAATAACTTATGGACAACCCAAAACACTGTTGAGTTATAAGATAACAGGTTGCGCTTCTGTGGTGAGTTGTGCGTGCTTGTTTATATCTCAGTGATCTGCCCTCTCACAACACTGGAGGATGGCCACACGACATTAAGCTCACCTTCTTGCCTGCTATACTTTATCTGCCAGCTGCATATTCTCTATCCAGTCACCATGAGGCCTTTGCCAACCAGCTATCATGTCTCAAGTCTACCCACCTGTTGCAAATCCCCTGTATGCTCACCTCTGACATAAGACGTATGCCTGCTCAGTTCTGCCTCCCTTCTCATGTTATCTACCCATGCATCCGACTGTCCACTGCATGCCCAGCTCTCGTGGTGAGAGGGAGGATGCAAGGGTATACCTGAGTTAAGTATGACAGTGAAGTTTGTCTGAGGATATAGGTGGCTTATTGATAAATTTAATGCCCCAGTCACACTGGCGTAAAAAACCGTCGTTTTTCCGTGTATGCACGTCTACGTTCTTCTACGCATTTTGAAATCTACAAATACGCCGCAAAACGCCACAAAATACGGAGATACGAAAAGGAAAGTCGGAATGTGCCGAAAAACACCAAAATACGTACAGAAGCGTAAATAAGCGTTGAGAAGCGTACTAAAACGTTAAAGCAAAACAAACAGATATGTTCCAAATCCGTAGCTAATATGTGGTCCCCACCAATACAAATACGTATCAGAAACGCCAAAATTTACGCCAGTGTGACTGGGGCATAAAGTGTGACTTTGAATTTGTGTCCTCCTTTTAGGTTTTATCTTGAACCCCAACCCCAACAATGTTTTCTCCTCAGATTTATATCGATTCAGGGATGGAAGTTGGATTTCAGGGGGGGGGGGGGGGGGGGACCCTGATGTGTAAGACATTTATAAAAAAAATTCATTTATAAGATTATTAGGGAAGGGACTGGCTATGAATCAATTAATTTTCTAGTGTTGCCGGTGTATATGGAGAGTCGCGTCATTTGTCGGATAACTTAATCCCTGTCGATTTCAAGAATGACCCTTGGAAAAATCCCATTCCCTAATATGCACATGCAGTAGGAAGCCAAAGAGGACCAGCTAAAACACGAGCTATTCGTGATCAAAACACTATTTCCGGAGGCCAATAAGAATGAGCCTTTAGTGCTATAAAGCTATGAGGTTTTGAGGCTAGAACTTCATTTTTGATCTCATTTGCTGCTGTGCACTGTACTACAATCGTCCCTGAATAAGTTTGTCTCCATGCTACGATGACAGTTGTTAAATATGTCAAAAATGTGCATTTAAAAGATTAGAGAATGACAATTTTTTTTTTTAATATTTGAAACCCTACTTAGGTCAGTGCGAGACGTAACCGTTTCGGATAGGTTTTTTTCGACTTGATGATAAGTCCAAACCGACGATATGATCTTGAACCTATACAATCCGGAGTGCCGCTCTCTGGAAATAGTGTTTTGAGCATGGGCATCTGCGGTTTTAGCAGGGCCACTTTGGCTCTTTATAGGTTATTCCCAACATGCTCATATCCTGTGAAATAAAACAAGAAAGCACTGTGAAAATTTATTGGTAGTAATATAGATATTTAATGGCTCCTACTGACATGACAGACAAATACATAGAGACCGTTGCAGGTCTAAACAATTACCAATAGTGGTATTTCATACCTTACAGTGAATGCCAACGCCTATGGGTCAACATTGTAATTCCATTTGAGGGAAATAATGCAGGGAGTATGATTTATAACAAGAAGGTAAAACTCCAATGATGTTTGTATTAAAGGATATACTTTGCAAAAAGAGTATTACCACGGTTCTGGTAAATGATATGGAATAAAGGAATGTATTCCCGAGGCATGAGCTCAAAAAGGGATATTCGCATGAATAAAATTCCTATAGATATCTATGAAAACTTGAGGGATGAACACAAATGAAGACAGTTTAATCTAAAAGGTTGGCCAATTACATTTTCAATTGGTTTTCCATCTACATTTTCATATGGGAGACCTTTCATAGGTACACATGAATATTTTAGAGGTACACTGAGTCGACCTTAAGTGAAGCCTATATATAGATAAAACCAGGTATACTTGAAATGATGTAAAATGTCATACGAATTATCACAGATATAATTACATTTACATCGTCATGTGTTTTCAGATACAATTATCCCTGTGTTTTCATAGTCACAGGTCTCTCTCTGCCAGACATGTGGTGTACAAACAGAATCAATGTGAAGCCACAGGATGTCGGGTGGAAGCTAAAATGCAGAATAAGGAGCTTTAGGGTTTACAGTTGGGTCGGGCAAATAAGTTGTAAACTGAGAAGCCTCCTAGTGGATAGTCAGGGAGTTGGTGTCTCTCTGAACTAGGATACCATCCCATCTTGGTTTTCCCCATTCTAGCCAATCACATGGTTAGAAATACTCAGTGCGAAGAGTGGTCTAGCTGAGATTTGCGCATTCTCAACCTATTAGTAAATGTTCAGATTAGTGAACAGACCAGGTCTCAAGTGAGGCTAAACAACCCACAGTCCACGTGTCTTTATTTGTTGAAAAATTTGAAGACACGGACACATCACAGGCGAAATGTTGAAAATCAACTGAAAAGTGTGAAGTCTGTAAAGCCTGGGAGCGGCAGCTGTATACAGTTCCATGTATCCTACCGCTCAGTCCACTGTCCATACAAGACGCATTCCCCTGACCAATTCTCATGTCAAAATCACTGCCATCACATTCTGTACTAGTAGTATTACTTAGACTTCATGATGTGAATTATTTTCACGAAACGTCAGAGGACCTGCTGTTCTATATCCACTTAGTGAAAAAAGAAAATACCCTGATCTCTTCGCACAGGCATGGGACTGAGAAATTGCAAAAATATCTGCCAGACCCCACAATGGGATGCAAGGACAGTCCCCCATGTGTGTGGGGGGGGGGGGGGGCGACCGCAAAAATAATTTCTTCTCGAATTTACATTAAGAATGACCCTTGGGATGTAAAAAAACATCCGAGAAATCTGAGAAACCCCCATGCCTGATTTTGCATGTGGAGATACTTTGTAATACAAAACAATGGTCTTGAGGGTTATTTATCGCGCCTGGTGTCGAATGGATTACTGACGACTGATTCGTGGATGACAATGAAGAGTGGGATGTAGGCGAGGAAGTCGAGCAGGTCGAGGGAGGCCATGTGGCCGAGCTTGTCGCGCACCTCCTGCTCGTGCTCGGCGCTCACCCCGCCAGCACGCAGCTCCACACACAGGTGGTCCAGCGGCATCTTGTTGGAGTTGGGGTCCACGTTACACTCCCACATGGTCTGTGAAACACAACAAGTAGCAACCTCAATAATGGGAGTAGGGAAGTAATCAATAAGTAGTCTACTGAATGGAATCTGTATGTCAATTAGCCGGGGATTCTTTGCTGTATATGCTGAGCAGGTATGCTGGTCAAAATGTGTGTTTTGTGATGTACTGTAACAATGTATAGTCGGTGTGCTGTCCTGTGTGTTTCGACTAAAACAGAGAATGGAGGGGGCGGGGCGGAAGCAAGTCTTAAAACCTTTAACAGTTTAAATACTTGTCTGGAGAAAACAAACCGCCATTGTATGGAAACCAAGGTAAAACAATGAAAATACAGAACTGTTTATTTCGGAAATAAATGAGCTTTCTTAAATTTAAAAAAATAACAAAAAACAAGTAGCAACCTATAGGCCGCGCAACCATATTGGGGACTGAAAACTAGTTATTTTTGTCTTGAAATACAAAAAGTCTCACAACTTAGGCTGTAAAAAAGATACAGATTTCCAAAGGATACCATATTAAACCAGAGACTATGGGCTGTATTGTCATATATATTTTGAGTTTATCGAAATAATTTATCTGTTTTCCTTTTTGACATATTTTCTCAGAAATCATGTTAAAAGTTAGGCAAAATGTTTGACTTCTAGAATATGAGTTAAGATTCCATAGAATTCTAAATGGAACCAAAATCAAAACCCAGTTTAATCAAGCAGAGATTTCCTTCCCAATAATTTTGATACCTTAACTTTTGTTGTACTCATATCAGAAGCCAAGATGGACTGTTTTGTTATAAAAATAGAAAAGTGGCAAAAAGCCCCTTTTTGTGATTTCTGCCATACATGTATATCAAAGCACTGTTATGGTAGGCAGAAAATGGGGAAGAAAGGCTTGGTTGGAAATGATGCAATATTTTTGTATTGTATTTTCAGAGTGTTTTTCCTTAAGATATTATCTATAAACAAGTGCTTTCTTAAACTAATCAGATATGCAGCACAATTGCATTACCTTGCACATATACATCTTCATGTCCAGTTGTTGTAGGTTTATGTTGTCGATGGCCAGCCTCAACCACTCACTTTATAATGAAAGACAGAGTTAATGCACAAATATAGCAGTTAACAAGTTAAGTAGCAGTTAACAAGTTAAGTAGCATATAAATCTACTTCTCGAGGGCATAGAGCGCATCCTATTTCTATCATCTTCTGCCGGAGAAGTTCGTAGGGCGGTCCTGATCCAGGGCGACCCATGAAAATGGCGCCACTGTAATCGGATGACAACTGCTACGAGATAATCCATGGATAACCGCACACCGCCACCTGGTGTTCTGTCCGGCACCGGGGGCAAAATGGTGGTTCCAATAACTTAAGTTATATTTACTATAAGTTTAAGAACCTATGGCTTCGGGACTCACTAATATATTCTACTCAATGATATTCATGAACATTCATGTAATCTAACCTATATGTTTACATAGATTGTCCTACAAAAACATATATGTGAAACCATCACCACCATCTAATTGACATGGTGTATATCACATTATCATGCTTTTCTTTTACAATAACCAGTCAGGTGTGTTGTGTTACAAAAAGAGATTGTGGCCCTATCAAAACTTACTCCAGTGAAGTTATTCGCTGAGAAAGTGCAGCCATGACAGAGAACAGTTTGAAGTCGGCGCCATCTTCAGCCTTGTATCCGGTCATCTCTAGGATCTGGGGGTACAGAAATATGTTTTTCAAATCACCGTCAAGCACTACACCGATACAACACACCTTCCTTCTGTGCCAGTATAGTGTTCTTCTACACAGCACAAGTGAAATATTTAACAAATTACATGTTTGAACTTTCTTTATAATTCATAAACATTTTTTTAAAGAGGTCAGGTCACTGGAAAGCCACGTTTTTTGGGGTATATTTTTTAAAAGTTAATATTCATTCTGGAGTGAACTACTAGGATATATCATAACTTATTTTTAGTAGGCTCCAGGGCCATGTATACAATTTCGGTAGCTTGATATATATCATAGAAATATAAAAGGTAAAATCTAGAGTTTCATTATAATCTTCAGAATCAAAAAGTCTCTAGGATGAATTATAAAATTTGATACTCATCATGATTATATAGATATTTGATACACAAGTAACATATTCAACATATATAGGGAGATTGAACCTTTGTGGTAAAAAGAATAAAAAGATTCATTTAATGTAGCATTTTATATCAAGCACAAACAACTTCTTCAGTATTGTCTTTCCCATGTACAAAATATTTCTCAACCATCTAAATAGATTTCGAATTTTTATTTCTTTTATAAATCATAAATCATGGGAGGATGTAGGTTTAGATTAAGCGTGAGATCCATCAAGAACTGCAGAGGCAACGTCCAGCCGGCTTTGGACGACGGCTATTTCTGCTATAATCGCCTAGGCCGGCTGTCCGGCCGTCTCAAATTCTCTGTGCTGATCCATCAAATAGTTATTTCCAGCCGGCCGACATCCACACGGCGCTCGCACGGACGGGCCAGCCGAGTTCTCCATTGATTCGATAGGCGGCGCGCATGGTATTTTACGTAGTAATCGAGTTCCTCGATAGGCGGCGGCGCATGCGGCGATACACTTCGACGCTCTGAACCCGCGAAAGCCGCGTATCGGCATGCCGGAATTTGTATGGGAACGATCAGAAAACATCAAATAACCGCGGAAATACACGTTAAATTGAACAATGAAGGTAAATAAAGATAAGGATTAATGTTATGAGTGTGTATGGCATGCTATGGGGCTAGAATTCTGACGATAGTGTCGGAGTTTTCGACGTCCGTTCGCGGCTTCAGGTATCACCGTGTCGGCCGCGCCGTGTTGGCGGCGATCCCTCGCCGCGGAGCCCGGCAAAGCTTGTGGGCGGATGTCTAACTCTTCAAATGCATCGACATCGGCCGTCCGGCCGCCTTTAAAAAATCAAATGAATCAGCTTTGCGTCGGCTAGGGTCGGCTAGTGTCAGCTAGGGAGTTTTCAGCCGACTCCACACGGCTGGGTCAGTGGACCAGCAAATAATTTTCATTTTGGGCCGGCCGGCCAGAGGCGATGCCCGGCCGGCTATCACACGGGGGCCACACGGCTAGGGAGGACGAGGGTGCGGTAGAGGCGACGAGGGCCGGCCTCAGCCGGGTGCGGCCGGCCCCAGCCGATTTGACATTATTTGCTGATCCACCAAGGCGATTATATCAACCGGCTTGAGCCGACCAGAGGCGGGAGCAGCCGACGTCCATATTCCACCCGCGCGGACATCGGCCGGCCCTAATTTCGCTTGGTGGATCTAGCGCTTTAGGGTGGGAAATGGCATAATCACCAATGTCTCAATTTATTTTTAATGAATTGGGATGGGTACAGGTGAAGTACCTCGTGCCCAAAAAGTGATAACATCACATGCCTTGACATTAATCAAGATGCCAGATAAGTCCGAATCGGCTGAAACCTTGACATATTCCCCACCAGGTCTACATCCTCCCATGATTTCCATCAAGAAATATGCTTGGTGAATAATTCTCCAATATTGTACTGTGTTGGAGAGTGAGAATACTGTGATGATCAGTTTCCATGGTGGCGGCACTTATTGTTACACAGGTAACAATCTTTTAAAACATGGAGATAGCATAGCAACCTGGTTCAAAAATGAAAGGAAGTTGTCATAATCAATGTAGGATCTGGCTTCCATAAGGTGTTTTTGCCAAGTCTCATCAATCTAAATAGGTATTTAAAGTATATCAACTAGAATACTAGAGCAATGAAATATCATTAATCTGTTAGAAGAGTCATGCATCTCAGTTTATGGCACGCCACCCCTGTCCTGCCAGGGTTTCTTACTTGTCAGGTGTAACTGTCTGGTACTTCTCGAGGACTATGGAAAATCACGAAATGTGAGGACGGGGGCCATTCTACCCTGACACATGTCAGACATATCTGAGTATCATATCTCCCTCGAGTTTCATGGTAAATGCTGATATGTACACGTGATGTCCTGACGGGTGTGACTCTACTGCGGCTACCGTGATCATTTACCTGTGTCAAATGTATCTGGGTCTACTTCTCTTTTTTTCATTTTTCTGGTGAAGGTCAGGATGAAGTTCATTCTACTACGACTATTTTCTTGGGTCAGATATAACTTTGTGACACATCGCTCTCTCGATTGAGTTTTATAAAAATTGAGATAAGTGAATGAAGCGTTCATATTATAAAAACACGAGTAAGCAACTCTACAATGGCTTCCTACCCGCGTCAGATATATCTGTTCATTAGTTGTCAGTGCTTTATTGGCCACTCGGAGCGCCACCTGTACTTCCTCTCCAGACAACCACCCACGTCCTTCTTCGTCCACCTGGCGACAGAGGATATGTATCAATTATGACATAATTCATGCGAAAAGGTGAAAAGAACGACTGCAACGACACCAACTGGATGTAATCCGTACTAGAGAGTGAAGCGTTTGGTCAGCAGCTGATATGAAAGGAGTGTTTTAAAATGCAACCTAAAAAATAAGACACTTTCCGTCGAATGCTTATATCTGTAAAATACTTCTGTAATGGAAATATCAAATTGAACAATATTTAAAATTAACGGGTTTTAGAAATATTTAAATAGAGATGATGTTAAGCTTTGACGTTGAATGACCTATCATGCAGTTGAGGAATATTATGAGGGCAGTAATAGTATGATCATATTCTGTAGAGAAGGTTATCACTACCTATATCAAGAGAATTAGGTATGGTTGGTTACGACATGGCTTGTTCTAACAAATTAGTCAATCTAAGAAATCGCTGATTCTACTGATCTACATCAATTTGCAACTGGATTCTTCTTACCTAGAACACACTAGACTTCATTTAATTTTCTGCCTAATGGTAATCAATTACATTGTATACACGCAAATATTCCTAGATGAGTGATATCTGGGTTAATTTGAGGCCTTTAACAGAACTCAATTTGGTTTCTGCTTAAGATGCTGTGTAATGATTGTTAACGTTAGCTGCTGTTCACCAATATCTATCTATGAAGATTCATATTCACAGCATCTCCAGTCCTAGTCATAGAAGCTTGTACCGAGAGATTTAACCCTTTTAGTCCGAGACCTTATTGAAGACAGCTCCTTTTCCAGGTAAAGATCATGCAAGACCAAAAACTGTTATATGACGTTTTAACAATTCGCTAGAATACAGAATGTATAGGACATGTTATCTAAGAAGATAATTATAATTTCAATGCATATTTATCCATACTACTGTAGAACTATTTCACGTGAAGAAATTGGAAAGTATCTTATATCTGTAACCACTTATTTTGAATTTGGAAATTCTTTTTGGGAATCCTGGAGGCATATTTCGTACCCTCTATGGGAATGCCACAAGGCTCCAATAGGACTGCTAGGGTTAAAAATCAATTCTGGACAAATGCATAGAACTTGAACACTTGTGAGAAATTATGAGGTACTTTGAGAATTAATTTTTGTTTCCTTTTGCTGAAAACCAGCTTCTATTAAAGACAAGGCCGGTTAGAAAGAATGAAAGATATGACAAATTTAGATGGCATCTTCGTTTGTATTCATATCCGATTATATCATGGCCCAACTCCTGTCTATGTTAATTGGAGACATGTGGTCGTAAGTTCTTAACCTGATTGTCTTGGAGGGATGTCAGGGACAATATGCACACCTCATAAGTCAGCCCTAGATTGGCCTTATAGTCCCCGAGTTTAAACCTCCCCTACCCGTTATCTCCTTGTGTGCCAGGCATGCAGTAATTTCTAACATCCTACAAATAGAGCAAAATAAGTCCAATCGTCGACCAGGTCTGCTTAGAGGTGATTGCCCCCTAAACCCATTTACAAGGGTTCTTGTTCATAATCAATTTTTATTTGAAAATATTCACAACCGGAATACACATCTCTATATTTTTTCAAAATCATTGAGAAAGATGCTATCTGAAATTTAGTCCACCGGCTTCTGCCTTTAATTTACATTTTAGGTGAACCAAGTAATGCTTTATAGAGACTGTGAACCAGGGATCTTTAAATGTACTCCCTGTAAAACGAGATGAAGAACATCTATAAAAATCAATGTACTTGTGCATGTACATAATTCATGACCACACAATATCTGGGTGTGCAAAATCTCAATTTTCCATTCAAAAATGAATCAAAGGAAAGAAAACAATTCTTAAATGCTCGGCAGGACAACACTACGCATATACATGTCCTTTGAATGCAAACATGCTGACTATAGCCAAACTCATATGATTATCCTCAAGATCTACACACATCCTCATTGGTTGAATCTCCAAACTACATATTTCTTTAGTACATACAGATTTTTCTATTTCATCCTTCCGTAGCCCCACTTATAGTACTCACCCTTTTTGCTTTCTAAACAGTATGAAAGACAGGTTAATAGCGATGTACAATTTATGATAAGAAATACAATATTTGTAATTAATCAGTATAAATTGTGCATATAATATATATGGGATATATACCTTTTACTAATTTAGGTATCTTTACATCGGTCGTGCATGTTTAAGTGCCTTGTTATAATACATGTTCTTGTTTATATATACATATACTCAAAAATACCAGAAGCATAGATACATGTACAAGTAATTATAGGTAATTATGAATCATAAAGTACAACTTACATTGTCAAAGATTCTCTTGAAGGTGTCCAACTTCTCCTTGTTGAAAATACAGTATTTCGCCAGGAAGCCGTCTGTAAAAATGAGCATAATACAGAATACCTAGTCCATGCTTGTGTAACCAGTCCACAATGACAGTGGATCAACACCAATACAAATTCCAGAGCAAATGAGTCTTCATTGTTCCCTGAGGAAAGCCAGCGAAGAGACTGCAGAACACCATAATAATCATAGGCAGCTGGCCAGGGACTGAAGCCACTGTTCACGCGTCGACATGCTTGGCACACAGAGAAGAGACTACTAATGTTGCTGATGCATATTTAACCGTGAGAACAGTGAGTTGAGCAGCGGACATGGCCCTTTGGCAGGTGGCAGTAAGTAATTTACCTCCTACCTACTTTTTGTCTCACTTTATCAGCACTCGCGGTCGCCATTTGTAACATTGTGATCAAGACCCCTTAAATCAGGGAGGTCAGTTGGGGTCAAAGACAAGGTGGGAATATTTCTCATGTGTCATTTGGGGCCTCCGAGAGACAGAGATCACATGGAAAACACGTCAGACCCCTTAAATCAGGGAGGTCAGTTGGGGTCAAAGACAAGGTGGGAATATTTCTCATGTGTCATTTGGGGCCTCCGAGAGACAGAGATAACATGGAAAACACGTCAGTGTCGGCCATATTCTGGACCTGGGGGTTTGTGGATCGGTTCCAACCACTGTGCACTGTGCTGTTTTCTTGGAACTGATAAGGCTCACTAAATACTTTGTTTTACACAAGAAAAAAAGTTTCATAAACTGAAAACAGAAACAAGGATTTCATTGAAAAACCGCTATCTCTGTGTATTGCCTTTGTCATAATTAGTGAAACAATTTCATAACCGAAAATGAAAACATGGATTTCCATGGAAAAGTGGAAAGCTGCCATCTTTGAATAAAGAGTTTTAGATGGGTCAAGAAGTGCATACTAATACTATACAACGGATCATATTTTGAAGAAAAAAAAACATAAGCATATTTCATGAGGTTTATCATGTATATCCACTCGTATATTAAGATGGCAGGCACCATATGACGTATATATTTTTCTAGTTCCTCTTACTTTAAAAAAAAAAATATATATTAGGGAGTGTTGTGTGTACAATCACCAAATTCGGCTATTGAGTGGTTCTTCCATTCGGGCCCTTGCCCCTACTCCTCATTCTAATGGCGGGTGTTAAACCGAATGGGCAGTGGGTACCATTTTTATGCAAGTCTTTAGTATGACCCTTTTGAAAGTTCAGTAGGATATGCTGTACAGTTATAGGAACACTGCATTATTATTTGTTATTTGCTGTTGCGGTCAGATTGCCATTTGTTCATTGTGAATTCTCTCATTAAAGCTATCATAAATGCGTGCGTGGAATTTTCACTGCACCAGGATGTAACTTCAGAGCTTTCTTTGCTGCTGTCAAGACTCTTCATTCGGAAAAGTGGAAAACTTCCATTTCTGAATAATTGCAGAATAATAGTTACTACTACACTATCACACCCAAAGATCTTAAATCCTATTCGAGGCTTTCATAGGTCTACTTCCAGCTAGACGCTACAGAGAATAATCTTATAAAATTGTTTTTTTTTACTTACAATCCTCAAACCGTGGACCGTCACCAAACTCGGAGCCGCTGGACGTGAGGCGGATGACAGACTTGCGCTTCTGACTCATCAGTTTCTTCTTCCGCTCCTCGGCCAGTCGCTCCCGCTCCAGCTGCTCCTGCAGAGACTTGTCCAGCTTCTTGGGGCCGTAGCCCTTCTTCTTGGGCTTGGCTAACGGCTTCTTGGCCGGCGGTTTGGGCTTCTCAACGGGAGCCGGAGCCGGGGCCGGCGAGGGTGAAGAGGGAGGTGGTGAGGGCGACGGTATGGGGTCTAATGACGAATTGATCTCTGGTGACAAATCCAATGAGAAAATGTTCAAGCATGTCCAGTTATTAATCTTGCATCTAGCCATAAGCAATTACCAAATCTCATCTGTAGCACGTACATGTCGCAAGGTAGGATACCACTATAATAGTATGATATATTGGGTTTAGATAGGCAATAAAAAAACAAAATTCATTATTACACCAAAGGCATGATATGGCCACCCATAAGATAAATCGCAACATTTCTTGAAAAAAAGATGCGAACCCCACCCCTACCTTGTACGCCGTAGATTAAGAAGGGATGTACGCAAAATTTCTTAATCCTTTTTAACCCCCGATAAAAATGACATTACAATTTTAGATTATTATTATTGATAATATCGCATATGAATTTACTTCGCATCTACATGATAGCTTGTTAGGTATATATCATTACAAGTAATTCCTTTTATCATAATCATGTAGTCGGAGATTCCGAGGTTTTCAGTGCAATACAAACAACCACTGAACATATCATATAGAGATTGAAATACTGAAGATATAATCGCCACAAAAAAGATAACTAGAAACGTGAGAACACTTAAACAATGGTGCAAAACTCAATCTCACCATCCTTAGTTGGGTGTTCACCTACTGTCTCCGTTTCTTGGAAACATGGCAATATCAACATATTCAATTCTTTTATTTCACCGTTAACAGGAATCATTACAGTACACATATTAGATGATCAAATTCATACCCCAATGATATTGACCTTTTCCCAGTCCTTACGAAATAAGGGGGAAATGGAAAAATAGGAAATTGTGATCACGATCTCATAGCAGGTAAGTCAGTTTGGATCAGAAAGAAAAATGGAAATGTTTTACATGAGGAAGTTGCTGCCGTTAGAGAGACTGATAAAACATGAGAAACACATCAGTGTCATCAATGGCTCTTTTGCCTCACAAATCTATGAAGCAAAGCTAAATTCCACAAACTGCATACAAAAGAATGACTACATGTTGGGAAGTGTCTGATGAAGACTGAACAAGACGACATTTCATTATTGCATACCTATGTCCTAACGTCTATGAAAGACTAGCCGCTGCTAGGGGTACAGTATAAATAATGTTCAGGTACACTGAGATGTAGTGAATGAGCTATAAATCTATGATTCATAAGTGAATAAAACGCCGGTTTTGTTTTCGTGTTTCAGGTAAATAACAATAACAAATTGTAGTGACTGAGCCTTAAGATGCCGTTCCTCGGCCTTTTGAAACATGAATACGTCCTCTACCTCCCACATTGGGACATATTGTATGATACAAAAGACCTCAAACGGCCGTCCCTAGAGGCTTCACCTATCATCCACCTAATGCGAAGCCTCCGTAGAAAAAGTATAGAGCCTAGAGATCGCTCCTGAGGAAAATACAGATAGCCGTGTTCTCCCAAGAGAATACTATGGAGAAAACAAACAAGAGTTAGTCATGTTGTTGTTTATCGCACGACAGCAAGATCGCATATTACTGCGTGAGGCAAAGCCGAGAGCAGTAATACGCGATCTTGCCGGAGTGCGATGAACAATGACACGAATAACTCAAGTTTGGTTTAGAATTTATCCTACCCCGCCCGTCTAAATTACTTCTACATTAACAAATGACGTCATTTGTCAAGTGTATCCCACTAGAGCGATATTTTTCATTTTTCTGAACTCCAGACAGAATACAGTGACCCAATGTTAAGCCTATGGAGTTTTTTATTAGGGGTAGGATAAAGACAAAAAGTCCATAGCATGCAGTCGTGCGTAAAAAGATCGGTCGCCATTTTCTCTTTCCTTTAATGACTTAAATTTGCAAATGCTGTAATAATTACAATACCATGCTTTTGATCTATGCGGTCGTATTCCCGGCGTGGTTAACGCTACGAAATACTCTCGCATTTGCTCGGATATTACTCAACTACGCGGACAATATATTAGGGTTGCCAGTTGGGGTCAGAAAAAAAACTTTGAAATATTCTTATTGCAATACAAAGTTTAGGCATTACACTAGAATATCAAGGGACAGCTCAAATTTTGTATGGGTCAGTTGGGAGGTTCAGTGAGGATCATGGGCTGTGGTTGAATTTGGTAATTTAGGAGTTCGTATATTAATATTGCATAAGGAATTCTTTTTCTATTCTGGAAAGGAAAACATGCATTTCAATGGAAACATTGAAAACTGGCATCTCATATGTTATATATAGTCACACAGATCAAAATCATGGTAATATCGTGTCATCATACGGAGCTTACCTCTGTCCTTGGAGCCTGAGTTTATCTGCAGTGAGAAGTCCTCATCGTCATCCGACCATATCCAGTCGGTCACGCGCCGTTTGGTGAACACGGGCATGCGCGGTGACGGCGTCGAGGTGACGTCTTCCTCGTCGGGGTTCTTGTTTTTGGGCGCCGCCCGCCACCTCACCCTCTTTTCCCGCCGCTTGTGACCTTCTGACGGCGCCGTTCCTGTCTGTGGAGAGTTTACACACGTGGTTGTAGTTACCGAAAAATTATTTCATATACTTGATATGAAAAAAAAAAGTTCTTCGAAAACTGCCATCTCTGACCATGAAACCAGCAAACATATTTTATCTCACTTTTTAGCCCACCCCTGTATCTTTTTCCCAACAGATTTAACATTGGAAATGCATACTCAACGCTCTTTCGCGTAGTGTGAAAATACCCAACCAGTGCTAGGATGAGAGTTTGATAGCTTTATCTCTTGTTTTATTATATTTTGATGACGTTCATTAGAATTCAGGGGTGGGATAAAACATGAAACCAATAGAGCGGTTAGGCTTGACGAATATGCCATTCGTTTGATCCCACCAGCTGGTGTTTTGTTTGGCGTCGGGGGCAAGATGGCGGCCCACACGCTGTGATCGCTATGTGCTCCATAGTGTCTGTGTGAGCCACGGCGTGTGGCTGAGGTTCTGAAGGGGGTTCAAACAACTGTTTTATTGGTGTGTGAAAGAGGCCCAGTTAATACCATCTTTATTCCGCACATTTCAAAGGAATCGTATCTATACCAAAAATGAATAAGATTTCCATGGCCCAATGGCAATCTGCTATCTCTACATTATATATTGGTTTTACAAGCACTGAAGTGAACCACCTGCACCTTAAGTTAGCGACATTTATAATATTGTTAATTATTGAGGATAGCTGTGTTAGTGAAATAAGGGTGAATCAGGAATAACTTTTGGTAATGTGTATTTTGGGAACAAACAAGAAATTATCTATTCATTGATGAATTGAAACGAAGGTACAATGTACATTATGGAACTGTGGATTAAGTCTAAATCTCACACATTCTGAGATTCTGAAGGGGAGTGAACTCGCCCTCCCAATGTTTGGTTTTACATTCCACTTGACAAACTTGGTTACCAACATGTTTCCACTCCTGGCCTTCTGCATTCATCTTCACCCTTCCATTAGCAAGGACACGATGTATTCTGCATATATTAATCTACACATGGAGTAGATATTTAAAGAAGTCAAAATCCATATTTAATCATTTAAAATCAAATGAAATACCACTACATTAGCCTCATTTGTAACAAGCTGAGAAGTCAGTTAGGGTCAGGAAAATAAAGTGAAAATAGTTTTGATCCGGAATTAGCTGCCACCGGGAGACTGAAAAACTACGGAATGGCGTTGAGGGGAGGTTCAAACCACTGACTGGTTCACTTTATTATCCATGGTATACAAGAGCCCCATTGAGAATAGATGTGGATTTAGTAAACCACTACCCATTATCTAAAAACCGTAAGATACCATAACCATGGTATACGCATTCAAATCTGTGGTATACGGCCTAAAAGCCATTGCATACGGGAAAATAGTCTCTTTGTGCTATGGAGCTAACAACATAATCCCTATTGATACACCCTTTAATAAATCAATTCCTAGGTTAGTGTATGGGAAAAAATGGATAATAAATACTACAAACGGTGGTTATGTGGACAGGCGGCTCTGTAAACCACTCAAAGTTGACGTCGTAATACAATCGCTAACGCTCGTGTATAACAACGAGTAAACCTCTCGTGGTTTACGGCCGCCTGTCAACAAAACCATGGATTATTGTCTGGGTGATGGGTTGTGATGGGTTGGACATTGCACATCATACAGTACTCTTAATGCTCGGTGTAAATGGCAGTGACTTGTACATGGGATAAAACTATATGTATCTTACCGAAGAATCGTCTCCGAAGTCGGATGAGTGGATCTAAATACACGTGGACAGCAACAAATGAAAATGAAACTTCAGCAAGAGAAAGTTCTCACACATTAGGCTTGTAAACCAGTGTATAGAAATATGTATGGTTTAGCTGCTATGAAATTTCGTATTTTAGTAGGATACAAGTCAGTATGTTGATGTAATGAACTACACATAAGAGAACGGACCGCGATGAAAGTAACATAAAGCTTTTTTCTAATTTATTATAGTCTATCGATACAGAATGAGAAAGAAACCTATAACTTATATAAATGTATATGTACACTCTACATAGCGCATTATTTGAAATTCTTTACTATTTTTTCTCTCATATTGTCTAGAAATCACGTGAAAAGTTTTATACGAGTATCAGAGTTGTAAACCAAATCATCTTCACAGACATAATGAAGCGTTTTACAGTAGATTCCATTTTAAACACGACATTTTGAAAAATATATAGATAGAAGACAAATATCATGTAGCTCTATTATATTTTTAGTTAATACAGATAAGACTGTTAGGTCGGTTAACTTGGTTAATTGGATGTCGAGGACTACATGTTATAAGGGTACATTATTCACAACTGGCAGGTCTATGAAACCTCTGCCCACATCTACCATATGTGACACAGATAATCAACTATGATTAGATATAGCCCTTCTTTAATACCAGTCTTCCCTATAATCTAATCTCATTCATTCTTTCTTATCTTTACTTTGATTTCCACCTATTATAAATTATTGCAGTATCTGATATTAAAATCTGCTTTTGTTCACAATCCCATCATGTACAAGGCAAGGAGCATAGGGTGGTCGCTATAGTTAACGCATTGTTTTAAAACAATTGCCTCCATGTGGTAGCAACCATAGATCTGACTGGAAACTCCTATTTTCAAGATAGCATCTGGTTGGGCTAGCGGTGTTAATGCCACATCTGAATTACATATTTATTTGTTCAACTTTATACAAGCCAAGCCATATTCTTGAATCACAAGGGGTATCTAGTCTTTGTTATAGCAGGGTTTCAAAGCAAGGCGGGGTGTAGTGTCAACGGGTTTGTGATTTGTTATTAAGTGTCTGTTCAATGATTAGGGCCTGACATGGATATTACTGCGTACCACGTCACTCGTTAGAGCAGACGAAAAAAAAACCTCCTCAACAATGTTACTGGTGGTTAATTAGCCTCTGGGGGATAGCATGACCTGATTGGATATCACCACGCCACGTGACCACTCAGGACTCATTTACATACAGACGAGATGCTACAAGATAAGCTGTGCGCTGTGATTGGTCGAACCACAAGAGGCGGCAAGTCGCTGGGAGAGTCAGGCGGAAACTCAGCCTCTGTTTCCTCGACACTGGGAGGCTTAAAAGACCAAGCAGGCACCAGTTTGTTCAAAATACAGGCCGAAACAAGGAAACCCAGTCTCATACCGCCTATCTTTGTCGTTGTTAAAGATGGTTAGAAGTAACTGAATCTCAAATGTATTGTTAAAAAAAGCCGAAGATACTGTATGAAGTAACAGTAAATGTACTTAATAACCGAAAGTTGAACACAAAAAAAAGAAGAAAAATGATAATAGAAGAAATAAGATAGAAGGCAATCTTGTATATAAAAGCAAATATAACTGAAACAAGAACAACGCAACAACAGAAAATAACCTTGGTTGGAAGCGATTCCCCAACATAAAAACACTCTTTGCCTTCTGTGTTGTATGCCTATATACTCATGAGGGTATTTCCAAAGAACATGATACAAGATTTTTTAAAATGAACAATTAATTTGTCCCAAAGGTTTCACACTTTAACGTATCATTATATTACGTTTCTACCAAAATCACACTTTCCTTTGTTTGATTTCATTATCGTGGTCTTAACTTAACATTATCTGCTTATTAAAATATTTCAACTTGGCGACAAAAACTCATCACGAAGTCGATGAAAGTAATTCAATGGTAGCTGTACAGTTTAGGGGATGTTTCTTGATTGACATTACAAGACGCAACCACGATTACTTGAATCTGTATTCATGATGTTCTGGATGCTCATATACAACAACAAAAAGGAAAGAAGGCTGACTATGGTACTTGTATTTAGAGACTAACTACCGAGATGTATGTTGTACGCTCCACTGAACAAAATAAACATCCTTCGTGAAAGAATCTGTGTCTTACATTTCAACACGCACTTGTATAACTGGTCGACGACCTTAACCAATTGCCGCCTTGTGCATTCTAATCGTGTATGTTAACAATTTACGACCAATGTTACTGCTTTACACTATACGTCTATTCCACATGGGAATGCTCCAACCACCTTTAGTCCTCCTCTATCTAAGACAACATAAATGGTAATTTCTTAAATTACCATTATAAGTAAAAATAATGCACACTATCCACATAAAACTTACTTGTAACGAATGCTTAGCGTTCTTAAACTTAATGATAAAAATGAAACGGTCTAAATGACTTTCTTAACGTATAAAAATCAGTTAAATAAAATGCACACAATCTACATATAACTTATGTGTAACGACTTCTTAACGTTCTTAAACTTGAAGATAAAACTGAAACGATGCTTTTTCTCAGAATGCGCTGATATTGACCTACCTCAGGAGAAACTTTATCATGGGCTTGAACTGACAGTTCTAGATTTGGTGGTTCCTGAACATGCACTGTGGGTACGGCGACGACCTTGTCTCCTTCAATTCAAACAAGAGTAATATCATGTGCCATGACTTTGTAGTTAACTAGGAACCAACCTGTGCCAAACTTTAATTCCCATGAAATACACAAATTTAGGCAATGTGCAGGTTTGATAATTGTAATTCTATGGCGGCTAGTTGACTATTGAGCGACTACTTTCTGTTTTACCATGTTTTCTTTGGGGACTACATGTGAAAGGACATACCAAATATATAATTAAACAATTTGTAGACTCTAGATAAGTTTTCTTATTATTCTAGTAATAACTAATTAGAAGCTAACTTGGGGAGAGGTGTCACGTATCAAAAAGACTGGTCAAAACAAGATTCAATGATTCTTACCTTTTCCCTTTAATTTATCTGCAAAACAAAAATATCACAGTATTGGCAGAATATTTATATATTCATAGATGGTTATACAATTCATGAGCGCTTTCCCTGTAATTATCAGGGTAATTATCTCGAATTTTCTGATTCATTTATGTCATCGGGATTTTTTCTATCAAAAGCATATAATGGAACTATTCCATACCTTAGAAATACCTTAAAAGGGTACTAGGAAAAATAACATCTTTTTGTGACTATCATTTTCCAGATACGGTTATATAATCACTATGACAATCCTTAATCTGTTAATTCTTTATATTTGTCTTACTTATGAAATTCCTTATTAAAAAATAAAATATCATATAAAATACTATTCAATAAATGCCTTTTATGTTGTTGCTTGTTTTGAGGGTGGGAGGAGGGTGGAATCACGAGGTATTAAATTATTACATATAGAGATGGTTCATGTCGGATATTACATATATTAACCTCGGGTAAGGAAATATCTATTCACATTGAACGGTTAGAGGGCAGAGAGTTTATCCTAGTTCCTTAATCAGTTGTTAGAGGTCACAGTTCCAGTCTGCATACAGATCCTTTGATCCGCTTGGAAACCAAGTGGTACCACAAAAATGTCAGGAGAGTGGTGTGATCCAGTTTGACCTGTGAATATGGCGTCTTTATAAGTCGGAGGCAATCTGTTAGCAGGGTTTATTATAATCCATTCAAACTGCACCTGCCACCTGGTGTCTCTTTTCGGGCATCGGGGGGAAAGATGGTAGGAGTTCTCCACCAGTGTTACTATCGGATGTGATGGATAGTAATCTTAATAAAAGACTCTAAGATTTCATCCAGTTACAAGCTTTATTGCTGGTGTTACTGCGATGATGGCTAGCCGCGGACTGGTGATATAGCTAGATATGAGCATGTTGATCATATCCAAGGGACACCCCTCGCAGAGTTCCAAAATAGAGAAATTCATACATAGCAGCATGATGAGAGGCATGTGCCGTACATGTTAAAAATCGGAGGGTAATGGGAGGGGGGGGGGGGGGGTTGTCAGAATTTAAGGAATGTTTTATGATTCTTATCCTGCATCACTGTTACATTCACCATTTAACAATACCTGTATTGATTAAAACCACTGCATTCTGTAGGACAATACATGCATAAAATGTTATACTGCAAAAATTTGAATGAACATGTAACATTATGTTTATGTTAGAAATACTCTTAGCTTTTTCTCATAAACACACAATGATAAAACACCATGCCTCTATTTGTCGCTCTTCAAATAAACTCATACCAAAAACCTTAAATTACATGCATATCAAATATTCATATATTTTTTGCATATCCGCATGCCCTCACATTACTCTCTTTAGTGCATGCAAAATAAGAAAAAGAAGCAATTGGTTACATCATGCGTGTTGAAAAAAAGATTGGGTACATAGCCACTGGAAATTAAAGAGTAATTATTATCAACAGGGATGTCAGTTTGGGTCAGAAAGAAGAGTGCAAACATCTGTTCATGGAGAATTTCTTGCTTCAGAAAGATCGAGAAAACATGTAAGACACATTGGTGTCGGCCATGGCATGATGCTGAAGGTATAATGAACGCCAGGCTCAATTAACACTATCTTATATTAGCTATACACAAGGAAAGGGGTTTGTATATACTATAATAGTGGATTTCTACGGATAAATGGAAAGCTGACATCTCTGTATGAATCTAGCAGCGTTAGCTAGATGAGTGAGGCGGGTCGGGGTTGGGAAGCACGCGGGGTTATCAGCCGTCCTTGTCTGGGTGCGTTATCTGCGTACACATGCACGTACACATACGGGCACTCACACGCTTACCTGCTCTAGGTCGCTTCTCAACCTTAGGTTTCTTTTGGGGCTTGGTTTTGTGAGGTTTTTCTTTTGGGACTTTTTGTTTTTCTGGTTTAGGTTTTTGCCTTGGTGCAGGTTCTGCTTGGTGCAAACAATCCAACGCAACATAATTCAGTGTGACATATGGAATTAAGTTGTACACAATAGTATATACATGTATGAATGTGGACCTGTAAAAAGGCCCAGTGCATTAAGCATCACTATGTTAATAGAATGAGTTAAATGTAATATGAAAGCAAGATCCACGTATTCCTATAAATGAAATAAAACTAAAATAAATCTAAAGAGTAGAATATTAAATCAAGTTCAGATATCGCAGTAAAATCATTATGCAAGATGTGTCCAAAGCATGGTTATAAAAATCAGGAATATGATAGATAGCAATGTTATTTTAGCACGTGGCCATAAGAAGCTGTATATTGCATCACGATAACTGAATTGTGCATATTTATGACAGAGATGGCTGGGTAACAGTTAACCTGCCAGATTAGTTACAGAACATCCCACATCAAAAACCACAACCTAGTATAGGTCTATTTGAAACTCGGACTAAATTGAAGGAGTTGAGTGATATAAGATGCTATAATACACACCAGAAGTCATGAATTATCTCTCTGCAGTATGGATTTCCACACAAAATATATTTCAGGATTTCTTCAAATGTTGGTAATATGAGGGAATGTAGTTACTTTGGTTGAATTTATCTTGTTCAAGATCTTCCGGTCATTCTGTTCGGAGGGTCGAACACAGTGACCCAAAGTCTGAGCACAAAATGACATAACAGTAACTACATTTCCTTATTATTATACACCTATAAACTCATGAGAAAACGCCAATTAAAGGGATTCGTCGATCGATTCTAGCGGGCCGTATACTTTTTTAGCGGGCCGTAATATTTTTTATATAATGTGGGGAATTGGGAGTATGTCATAAAGATTCCATAACAGGTCTACAAAAATAGGATATATTCATCCACCTCAGAGTGTTTTTGATCAAGAAACGAAAATGTATTAAAATCAGGAGCAAGTACTGGAGACGAGGCATGAAGCGTCCGTCAATGATAACAACGATACTGCCTTGAAAACTACACACACACAAAATGAGGAACAAGAGATTGACCAGCTGTCAATTACCCTCATGTATGCGTCTCAGCTTGAGTCTGATCCAGACTAGTGTTAATGGTTGAAAATGTTATGACAATACACTGACATCAACATAAAAGAAAAATATGGACAACTTATATCAAATACACGTGCTTCTCGATATTTGGGGTAGAAATAAAGACGATTATATAAGATGTGGACCACCAACATACAAAATGCAATAAAACGAAGGATCAATAACGCCGTTGGATTCAAAACCTTCCTGAATATCAAATAATACTTAGTTGTACTTCGAGTTGCAGGCATAACCCATGTTGGTTCACAGTATTTAAACGTAAGGGGTTTGAGTCAAAGGAGGAGGACATAACGTGAATATCATATAAATAGAGGTGCATTCGCAAATCCAGCAGGAACACAGTACAATCATCAGGGAGTGTGTGTGAGAGAGACGGTACGTCCACTGCATACCGGTTAAACATAACGTTCAGCCCACATCCCCATCCAGCTATCCAACCTACAGACATCGTGTTGAAACTACATCTACCAGCATCCAGCTCTGATAGACCCTAGTGATATTTATAACATTAAACTAAAAAAGAATTTCGTCTTTGAAATTAAATACATATTCAGAAATGAAGACACCACTTTTTTTCCTTTCACGAACAAAACCTCTTTCTTGACGTTCACTCTAATAGAATATGTTTTATAATATTCATTTTAGTTTTTTGTCTCTGTAAAAGAAGTGGTTTTAAGGGTGATGTGCCGCATTTTAAGATGCTACACAGTTACAACATGTGATAAAATGTTGACAAAATGTGGCATAAATACCTCCAGCTCAGCCAGATGCTTTACCTTAAAAAAAAACTCATTTTAAGAAAACCTTTAAGAAAATATTGGTGTAGCCCTTCCAAAAGACGAGCTATTTAATACAACACCCCGGTCCCCTCTCATCAGGACCACACAGTCTGTAGGCAGGATAACCAGATAGTGAGCGGTCTGATTAACAGTAAATTCCCTGTGTGATACCGGCGTGCATCGCCAGGGGGCGTGGCGGGCGGTACCTGGCGGTGGTGGCGGTAAACGTGGCGCTGACAACACACGTGCCGGTGGTGCCAGTGGTGGCAGTGGTGCCTGCGGTGTTGGTAGTGGCGACGGCTCGGGTGTCACAGAGGTACAACATATGTCCTCTACATCTGTGTGTTACAAGTAGTGAGCCCATCTTTAAAGGCATATCGGACAATGGCTCAGTTTCCACTATATCAAATAACAAAGGGGGTGTTCCATTGGGTTGACTCCATGACCACAAAAGAGCACCATATGACAGAGACATGGCGATTACATGGCGACCATTTGGCAGGTGGTGATAGCAATCAGTATAGTAGAGGAGGCAACATGCTCATCGGTGGCAGTGGCACGGTGGTGTAATGAACGATTCTCATGTAACCTAATATATCGGGATGTCAGTTGGGGTCAGTGGAAACATTTTCATGTAGCTATTTCTGCTTCAGAGAGATCGAAAATTCTTGTTTAATATGTCCTTGTCGGCCATGGCATGTGGGGAGGTTCAAACCACTGTTTTATTGACGTAAATGGGGCTAAATCAATATTACCTTTGTTTGAAACAAAGAAAAGAAATTACATATACTGAATGGATTTCCATGGAAAACTGACATCTCTGTTAACATATAATTTGCATTTGTTGGATGCCTACAAACATAATCCAGACGGCTGCTGTGCGACGTCCGCCTTTGAATTCTCCTGTGGGTCTTTACACTATAAGCATGTTTGGCAGACACACGACACCGCCAGATTCACCATCTGTCCAATGGAACACCCCATTTTTAAACATGTTTCTAGTAAGCGATGTTCATTTTGTGCCAATCATTTGGAGATAGCATTTGAAGTGTACAGTGTTTTATTCTTATTTGCAGCACTTTTCTTATTTCCAGTGTTAAATCTACTGTGCACAACAATGGCGATATTTTCATGGGTGTTGCTGTCACTTATCAGAAGTGGTACATTGGCTAAATGGAAGCTCCCCCATTCTACCTAGACAATTAAAACCTATATCATTTTCCTGGTAGTTTAATATGATGACCTTAAAATGTTGTAGAACACTTATCTAACTTGGGGGGGGGGGGGGGTCACTGCTCTAGGTTTTCATTTAGAGATTGATATTATAATAGCATAATAGAATATGTATAAATTCTAAAATGTTGGTTTTCACATGGTAAAACCCATGTTATGTTCTTCAAACAGACACTGAATATAGAGAAGTAGTACTGCACATGAAAGTATCAAAAACTATAGGTGACTTTCCTTAGTTTTGAAAAATTGAATAAAACAATGTTTCTCAGTAGATTTCCAATATGAATTCAGCAAATGTATTTACCTATTGGTTTGTAACAAACTGGAGAATACATTTTATTTTTCATTTGGTATCAAAAATATGTTACAAAGAACCAGTTTGAATGGACAATTGTCAACATTTAAAAATAACCAGGTGGCGATACTGTGAAATGTAGGATATGCCTATAAGTCCATTCAGCTCAGGTCTGAGGTATATTACTAGCCTATGGACTCATAATATGCAATTTATATTTGTCTTCTCTACCTCAGAAGTTTCACACACTGTCTTAACAATTAACTTTACTACCTTTTTTTCTGGCTATGGAAATGATACACCTCTCCTAACTTTTCAATGCTCCAAGCTATTTTCTCAATCATTAGGATTTTTACCCACCTTTATAGTAGTGAAAAAATGGCATGAAAAATGGTATAAACTGCACAATACAGGGATGTCAGTTGGGGTCAGAAAAAAACAAGGAAATATTTTTCCTGCCAATACAGGGTTAGACATTAGAATTATATATACACCAAAGAGACCTGAAATATAGTAGATACAAATAACATTATCACTATGGAACATGGGTCTGGAGGCAGGTTAATTGGGGGATCTATGAGGCATAATTGATTTGAGTATTTTTTAGTTATTATGTTCATTTTACACAAGAAAAAAGGATTTCTTATTCCAAAAATGAAAACACGGAATTCCGCTGAAACAAGGAAAACTGACATCCCTGACAATATAGTGAGATGCTAGTACCCGATTTGTACTATTTCTTTCTTACTGGCTATAAGCGTTGGAAAGTAAGAATTCTCACAGCTTAGCATGTGAGAATATTTATAGCAAAAGAGCTTAATAGGCTGTGAGAAGTTATGAGAGGGGTTCACCCTACATCATTAGCTAAAGATACCCTATGAACACACATCCTGCATGTTTATATACATTTCCTTTATACTTAAAATATTTGAACTTCTCTATCAGACAGAGCTTTACGAAGATGAAAACTTGGTAAAGTACAAATCGGAGAACGTGGTAAAGCAGTTCAATTGTGATGAAACCGAAGTATCAGCAGTGCCAAAGTAAAACAAGCGTAAATGAAGATATGAATAGAAATAGCTAGAAAAGCAATAAGCTTGAATGTTAAGTCACCCAGCATCAGGTTGATGGTAAAAGTGTTTATAATCAACTGACAAACCGGGTTCATAGCCAGAATAGGAGGATTATACATCTTCATTATCCACCTATTACGGAGAACTGTAATGTATGGAGCTGCACTAAACCACTAACCATTGTTTCCTAGCTATCTTATCTGTTTATATTCTTCGGGCTAAACCTATGAATGGAGAGCACGAAATAGTTCCGACTGACTGATGCAGTAGGTACTATATAATAAGCCAATTCCTGATTTTGATTTATTCATATAAATGGGTAATAAACACAACACATGCCGGTTTTGTAGACAGGCAGCTCTGTAAACCACTCGCGGTTGATCCCATAATACACTCACCAATGCTCGTGTATAACTTGTGTCAATCTTCCATGGTTTACACCGCCTGCCCACTATACAATCGATTCTTGTCCATATATCAAATAGACAATAATCAAATCTTAGGTGATTTATAACCCAGCTTGGCTTTCTGTTTAATTAATGATTGCATTTAATGATTATATTGGTGCTGGTACAACAGACACTATGTGGGAAGGTAATGGTAGATAGGCTCACCTTGGACGGGACTAGGTGTCGGTGGTTTCGGTGGAGGGGTCGGCTCCCGCGGAGTGGGTGTGGGTATTTTTGGGGTGGGCGTGCGTGGTGCAGGGGGCGGAGTCGGTGGGGGCGGAGTCGGTGGAGGGGGCGTGGCTTCCCTGATTGACGTATCCCTGACAGCATCAGCAAGACCTTGAGCTGGATCTGTAGTAACTACACCGTCATGCAATAAATCATAATGACAGGTCAGTGGACTTTAAGAAAAACAATTTAAAAAGAAAAAAAATATACATATACCTATTCAGATTACGTAATATATAAAAAAAATTATGTAATATAACCAATATCAATCATATATAAATCGTATTATTATTTTCATCAAGGAAGTTATTCAAAGATGATAGATTTACACCTAAATAGACGTAATCACGACACAATCACAGAAGGATAAATTGGTATCTAATGCCCAGTTCACACTGTGCGACTGGAGGTACCTGTGAGCGCGTAGCGCGGCAAAACACGGTGTGAACTGCGCGCTTCCCGCTAGTCTGAGACTGGTGTTTGTTACTGCTAGTCGTCGACTGGGCGTAAAGAATTACCTCCAGTCGCAAGCTTTCCAGTCGCAAGAGGGGTAGTTCACACACATATTTGAGCGTACCTTGCGACAGGGCGTACCTCCACTTTCAAACGCAGTACCTCCAGTCTCTAGAGGTACCCGCTCGCAAGGCCCCCAGTCGCACAGTGTGAACAGGCCTTAAAGGTACACTAGTGCACACGAGGCAAGTCATTACAAGTGATACTACTCACACATATATGCCTTGTCATTGTCTAAACACTATTCTACGCTACACAATAGTTCACAACTTCATGCAGTCTACGTTAAGAGGGCACATGCCTTGTCCTGTCAGAGTGATATACGCAATGGTATAAATTAGCGTCATGGATCATTTCTTCTATTTTGTTGGATTGAAAATCATTTGTTTTTGATACAGTAAGCCTACACTTCCAGCAAATATAACCACATTGTGTGTAGACATTCAGGCCGAACATTAATAGGCTATCATAATCAGTAATCATGCTGAGACTGACGTAAATGGAATATAAATGTATCTAGAGTATACGTTTCACAAGAAGAAACTACCACAATGGACATATCCTAAGTTTTCTTTCAAAATTAAAGAAGATTAAAAATTCATAACAGGTGTATGCTATTGTCTGAAGACCCGTTGTATAGCACAGGGATGTCAGCTGGGGTCAGAAAAAAAAGTGGAAATGTCATTCTTGTGGAATTTACTGCCTCAGAGAGACTGAGAAAACATGGGTTGTATTCAAACCATTCTTTTATTATCGTGAAATAAGCTCATTTTATGCTCTCTTTATCATGTACAAAAAAAATAATTTTGTAAACTTGAAATGATTACAAGGATTTCCTTGGATAAATGGAAATCTCTCAACTCTGAACTTATCGTGTGTTTTATTTCTCACCAGGCGGCAGCACAGGCTCCGGTGTGGGCGTGCGGCGCCGTGGAGGCGGCGGCGGCGCCGGGGGAGGCGGCTGTCGGGGCGGCGGGGCGACCCGGGCCGGTGCCGGCGGAGGCGGCGGCGGGGCAGCGGGCAGTGTCGGTCTGACAGGCGGCTTGACCGGGGCAGGCTTGGGCGGCGGCGGCGGCGGCGGAGGCGGCGGACTCGGCTGCCGCTCAAATCGCACTTTGCTCGGGCCTGTGTGAGGGTGAGTCGCTCAGGTGTGGGTGTTAAGAGCAGCTCACATTCTAGGCCGACTGAGTGGCATGTTGAAAACTAAGGCAACTTTCACCTGTCTGGCTCCCCCCAAAATAACAGTGACAGAAACTACGATACCAAAATCTAGGAGCGGGTGAAATAACAAAACTTATAGTAAATCAGCCATTGCAAGCGATATATCTATCTACATTAAAATTATATCCATACTTGCATACACACAGTAAAAGGGCCATGACACTAGAATCACACTGTGAATAAACAGATTCCATACCCATTACTAGAGTATCACTTGAAACAAAGCACAGGGTTGCCACAAACGTGGGATATCAAAATCACCAGTATTTTCCATACCATTCCCTAAGAAATTTAGTTTTTCACAGAAAAATAAAACGACGGAATAAAACTACCTTAGAGCAGTATTTTCCATCCAATTATTTTGTGGTTTTAGAGCCAGACTTTTGGAACACAATACCACAAATCTTTCTTGGTCATTTTTGTGGGCGAAGTGATAAAGCTGGCTCATACCAATACCCCATGCATCCAAAACATCTAGAATACTAATATATACACAGATTTCAAGGGTATCCTAGTTGTCTAGTTCTAAATGCCTTGATATGGAAATTACAGAATTCCCAAATTCCCTGACAATTCATTGAACTGAATCAAATTTGCGAAGATGTTTTCCCCCTGACGTGTGGCAACCCTGAAGCAATTATGCTACTCTACATTTTCTAGATATATTCCATGATCCACTACCACCCACCCCACCACCATACCCACTAGACACGATTTGGAACAAAGCCACTACGCTACCCTACGTATTTCCGTTATGTGAAAAACACCGACGTGAAAACTCTATTATTATATACCTGTGAGGGGATGTCTCAAACTGACTGGTCAGCAGTATGGATTTCATTTATCACCGAATGACGAATGAATAAATGTTCCTTCCATACCACGCGACATAAATCTTTAATGATATTCAGGTATATAATAATGAGACAGGGTGAGGGAACCTAAATGAAATTTATTTCTCGTTATTTTGATGTGCACGTATGTCAGTTGGGGTTATGATAAAAAAGAGTAAAATATTTGTCCATGTGGAATTTACTACCTCAGAGAGACTGAGAAAACATGTAAAACACATGGAATTGTCTGGAGTGTGTAGGGAAATTTGAACCACTTTTTTGGTGTGACTGAGGCTCAATATATTCTTTCTTTGTTTTACAAAAAAACCCTCAAAAATTGTAAAATGAAAACATGGATTTCCTTGGAAAATAGAAAAAACTGCCATCTCTGGATGTGTATAGATGTACCTCGTCATTCAAACTCGGTACGTCAAAACACACCTAAGCATCTTAGAACAGATTTCATTCAGGCACCCTATCCCTGTCTCCATATACTACTCAAAACCTGGTATGCCCACAGACACAGAGCCTGACCTTGTACTCACTTTTCGGGTGGACAATAGGCTGGGAACGGGAAGTGAGCACCTTGTCGTCTCGTTCGTGTCGCAAACGCCGTTTCCGGATAATCTGCGCTTGCTGGAAGAGAATTTAGAATAAAAATTTGGACTGCAAAGTGAACCCGAAACACTAAATCGATATCATATCTATTTCTTAATGAAGCAACAGTGTCAAATGACATATGCCTGAGCAAATAACTACACATCTTAGCGAAAACTCTGTGCATGTCAGTGCACTCTATTATCTATAACTTTAGTGGATTATGCATGGAAGAACGTCATGCTGGGCGTATGGATAATGTATCTTTACCTTGAATACAAATTTTACAAAAACAGTCTTCTGTCTGCAAACTGCATTTGCCATACAGTCTTGTGGGAACGCTTATCTTTATTGAGGCAACCTAAATAACCACCCAATACTGGGCCTATGATCCACTGCCGACTGTTCTGCCCCAGTAGTAGAATATGATCTTCTAGCATTTGTTTGGATTTTTTTCTGAAATTTACGATAGATTGAGTGGGAAGGTTTCATCTGCTTTGGTCTTTTCAGGCAAACTGATTTGGCTAATTTCCAGATATAATATACATGTACAACTGGAATCTCATAAAACTGTGAAGAAATGGCAGGTGAGATCGATAGTCATTTTGTCTTTTCTTTGATAAGTTAAATTTGCAATGTTGAATAATAGATGCAATATAAACTGGTTTCAGATACAAGCCGTCTTTATCTCCTCGGACTAGACTATATGCAATATTCTCGCATTCGCTCGGATATTACTACGGGTCTAGTTCTCGGAGATTACGGCCGCTTGTATCTGAAACAATTTAACATTGTGTATTAATAGAATAATTTTCGTAACGTGTATTACATTAAGTGTGATTGATCAAGCCAGCTCAGTATACCAAGTACATATGGCGCTACATGAGAAGCATCTCATGGAAATGGATCGTACGTTTTACCTGATAAGCGAACTGCAAGAGAAACAATCTGCAAAGTTGCAATCGTGTTCCCTTGTGCCGAATTCATTCGCTTATTGAATATTCCACTCTTCAGATAATTTCCTTTCTTTTTTAAATTTCTATAAACCTTTCCGATAATTTTCTAAATATTGGACACAAATAAGTGCAAACATATTTTGCAAAACAGTATCACACCCTTTATAAAAAGAAGGCCATCATCCCATTAAGAATTCAACCAAAGAAAATCCGGTGCAATGGCTTCCACTCAGTTATGTAGGTTTTACAAAATAATGTGCTTACCTTCTGGGCAAATATTGCTTTGGCTGTATCATCATGTAAGTGCATGTGAGACAAGAAGCGCCCACAAGGTCCGTTGGACGACCGCAGAATTTCTTCTTCTGTAACCTGAATACACGGATTAAATCATACAATCATCAGGAATACGATGAATAACTAATGTTATAATACGGTAGGTATGGCGATAACAAATGGTGTTCTGTGAATTGAGATTAATACAATGTGCCGTAATACAATTCTATGAGAACCAACATTTACTGGCCATCACGTTATGCAAATGAATGACTATTACTTGCATACTGTTACTTGATGTTACTTGTATAATGAAACATTTACAGTGCAGTTACGCTGTTTAAATGTGCGGGGAACAGCATAAAACAGCACTAAAGATTAAAATCTAATTATCTAACACGGATATTAAAAATCAACGTAAGCGTCATTAAGACTTGCTCTAATCTTTGATTATGGACATACATTAAATGATTCAACAAAATTAGGATAGACCTTCCCCTGACTGGCCCAGGATTCACAACGAGGAGGGGTGGGGTAGGTCGAGGGGTGCGGGGACTGAAGTTAGACTTTGCTATCAATTAGCTATGCTAATGTTTTGTAGTGAGTATTCATAGTTTAGGAATGTACCCTGCTTCGAGATATTTGTAACGAGTCCTTTGGCCCAGAAAGCGATTTTACTTCACCAACCTCTAAGTCTGCGATGGAGGTGGCGGCCAATCTACGATATCCTCAGCAAGGTGCTGCTACCTAGTGTCAAACCTAGTTGTTCTCCGTAAAGCAATGTATATAGTAAGGGTAACTTCTACCATTCGTGGTGTCCTTACTATTCAACTTATTAAATTCATAAATTCTTCAAACTTGTAAAATACGCAAGTGGTAATCGGGATTCTCCGGGATGCATTAGAACTCATCATGTTATGAACAGTTCCAAGCTCAAGGGACGGTGTGTGTGGGGGGAGGAGGGGGGGGGGGGCACTGGTGACTTGGAATCAGTAGCATTGGGTAAGGTACGACATAAATATATCAATCACGAACGGGAACTATATATAGAAAAGCTAGGACAATGTTTGGGGTGGAATAACTTTTGTTTACTGCCCAGGTTGACGTTTACTGCCCAGGTTGACGTTTACTGCCCAGGTTGACGTTCAGAGACGTTCGGTTTTTTTTTATCAATATTCATATAAGCCGACAATTGAAGATATATAGGAATAGGGAAACCACGTACCGGTGGAAAGTTACGAGAATGTGGACGTTCGAGGTCTTTTGTATTACATAAATAACATCCCGACGCTGGAGGCAGAGGGACGTATTTATCTTACAATAGGCAGAGAATGTCATCCCTAAGGCTCAGTCACTACGTTTTCTTATTATTATATACCTAATAACACTAAAAAAACGCCATTTTATTCACTTATCACGACATTATCCATAGCTCATTCACTACGTCTCAGTGAGCCCGAACATTACAAATACTGCATGCCTAGCAGTGGGCAGTATTTTATAGGCGTTCGGCCATAGGTATATAATATTCCAGGGTTCTAAACCATTACTATATACCCATGCAGTATATAGTGTAAATACGCACCGTTTCGCCATATAATGTAAAAATACTATATGGACCACTGGTCCGTACACTGAAATACAGACTTTCTCGCCAAACACGTTTATTAACATATCGGTTGTTATAAATGCCTCGTTCCGTACAAACCGTAAATTACCATCTCGTTCTGTGACTTGTACAGCATGGTCAGGACGTTCTATATAATTACTGATTGAATTGCAAAACAAAGCTTACTCAATTTATTAAATTGAGATATCATTGTATTGCTTAAAAGAGCGATAGGAATCTGCCGATGGCAATGAAGATTTCAACAAATAAAGACAAAAAGGGAAATGTTGAAATTCGTCATCAATGTAGAGTATGTCGATCTAAGTATCACTGATTGGTTTCTACGAACTTCTGGAACTTACCGCATTGTCTGAACCCTGGCTCCGTTCCTTGAGACTCAGGGAGTTGACGAATGTCACGTACGGTGCTGGGTTTTGAGTCTAGAAGTGAAAAGGAAAACACAACATTTAACACTGAAAGCGATGAGATGCGTTCCTCGTTTCTATTAAAACCGAAAATTGGTAACTAGACGTGTTCCTGGGAGTCCTGACATGTGAAGAAATATGAATGAACCACCATAATATTTTCAATTTCTGCAACGGGCGAGCCGATTTTTGGTTGGCGGAGACAATTACATGGGTTTTATTTGATAAGGTAACTTATGGCTTATAGATTTGCTTGTATTATGAATTCTTTTAATCTAAGACCCAGACAATCCATAACTATTTCATCAGCTTTAAGCAGGTTTTGGACATCCGGCCATCGAACTGTAGCCGGAGTTGAATAAAAGGCCTGCTCCACCACATAGGTCCCACCCATCCCACTAACTTACAAAACCATTTTAATCAAATCTTGATTAAACAGCCCCCACCCTTTTCTCCCAAGTTCAATGGGGAAGTAAACGTGTCAATATCCTTTTGGCAAACATCTGCCCTCCTGCAGGATGTAAACACTCCTCCTTTAAATACTGGTTGATGTGACCACGCACATGGTCAATGGGTCAGTCAAACCAAAGAAGTGGAGACAATTCCTTGGTCAAACTCAGTCTATGCGTCTGTGGGATGTCTGTGTGGTAATAGCAGGGTCTTTATACCATAGTATCACCTATACAGGTATCACATACTACATAGTCTAACCGTGTAAAGTGTTGATTCCACCGACACACAAGATATAAGGAATTAGTCACGATTTGGTTGTCTTGCTAAATCTTGCTAGGTTTTGAATAATCCTGTGCATATTTGCCGTGATGTGTCTTGAGGTGGCGCGGTGGTGGAACACCAAATCATGTACACGACATAGCGCGCTACGTATAGTGACAAAGTAGGCACGACATATCGCGACACTGTAAGATAAAACAAGATATAGGCCTACCAAGATATAACCAGCCCTTAAGCGGCCACCCGGTGAAAGCGGACATTTTGTTAGGGACGGTGGATGTTCACTTTAGTATATGGGGTTCTATGGTAAATACTTCCACCAGAAGTACCACATATCTTTTTTTCAAATACCAAAACTTAGCAGTACACTGGCGACCCCGCAGGACAGTGTCTACAGATATCCCCCGGAAACGGGTTGCTGCCGCTGCTGCCAACAGGTGGCGCGTGGGTGGTGCACGGGGCATGCGCACCTGGGTCCTGGTACTCTCGATGTACACGACCACACATAAGTGTATGACAGGCGGCACGGTGTGGCAGCAGGCCCCACACGTCTGAGCTCATTATCGTGTTACACGGGCGTGAATCAGGGTCTTGCCGCCTCACCACCTCGCACCTGTTTGTGTGTGCGCGTGTCTGCGTTTATATGTATTCAGCACAACTTCCTGAACTAAACTGTCGTTTACCGTATAGCTCATTAGTGCAGCGTAGACTTCCGTTATTAGCGCCTCACAGAGAACGGAGGAATGGGTTAAAGTAGTTGTTAAAGAAGGAGGGGATTCAGTGCCATTTACATTGTCAGTCCCTTCCCGCTCTAGGTACCGGAAATGATCTGCAGTAGTATTCACAATTGAAGAGAATATCTTATTTTAAATAATAATTAAACGGGACAGGAACATCTCGAATGCGGCCGACCAAGATCCAATCCAGAATTCAATCTGATACCAACCTGTTGCAACAACAAAAAGTAGACATAAAATGCATCTTATTCTCTTATGATATTAACCACACTGTGTTAGGTTGACCTCAAGTTAGAAACAAAAATCTCAGGAGGGAGACTGCAGGGATTTAGAAAAATTGATTGTAGGCTTATCTCGTTATGCCAAGGAACTAGATAATCGTTAATATCAATGGTGCTGTTTCGTAAATTGCAGCTGTTCGGCAAATACTTTCTTACATCTGACTATTTTCGAAAAAGTACTAAGAAGGTATAGGTACCAGCAATCTCGGTGTAAGGGACCCTCCAACCGTCCCAAAAGGAACAAGCGAAATAGCCTTCTGAATAAATCTTGACGGGGTGGTGTTAGGTTGTTGTTTTTTCATCTAATGTTAACTGAATGCCAAAGAATACCAAGATTTAAAAGGACATGGCATAGAATGGATACTTTAAAAAATTGCTAATGGGGAATTCCCATAATCTGGAGTCAGGGATTACATATAAATGTAACCACTGACTTAACAGGGACAGGGTGACACCATTAACTATAAGTGGCTAAACCTATTAAAGAACAGCTCTAAGATCCCGTAAACAGGAATTCGACTCAGTTCAACCGCGAGATAAAAAAAAATACATGCTCCAATCCATATCAACGGTAAATGACATGGAGTAGACTACATGGTGCTTTCAATTTAGAACATTATGAATAATATTCATATCAAACGGTTTCTCTTTACAAAATTTCATGAAAGTACGAAGTCACGTATGAAGCTTCGTAATAGGTACATTACATAATAATTCTTTGGTTTGTACAAATAACAACTTCTGTAACATCTTTGTTACTTTTAAAATGGTACAGTCTTGCGTCAGCTGAGAATAACATGCATGCAAGATTGAGAAATAAATAAATCCAAATGAAGGCCATTAAGGTAATTTGGGTACCTGCCTACAATTGCCTGCATGGGGGAGCACTGTCCAGACTTTTAAGCACAACCAACTCATCTGCAATACCTTTGAGCAAATGATGTAACCTTCTGATCAATAATGATAATGTTCTATAAGCACCTCAATAGCCTATTTCACATACCCGTATGGGGTTTGTAATAGAGGGTAATTTGTTTGGAATTAAATGCATGTTTATTCAGCGAAAGGGGAACACAGGTACATTCACCACGTTGGTGTTTGGGCAGTAGGGCCTAGCCATTTCGATTCTGGAATTAAATAAATAAAACTGTATCCGAACAATATTATGCTAGTACCACCGTGTGAACTAGATTCAATACAATACAAGTTATAGCCGTCTCGATATAGAGTAGGAAAATATTCGTCGGATAAGTACATTGCCCATGCTAAAGAGTCTGGTGAACTTTCGTCTGTGTTCGATGTTCTAGCAATGGCTAGGTTCACAACAAGGCGTCAGGAGATACATGTATGTGGATTAGACTAGATAGATAAATTAGGAACAAACATCCAAGTCCGTGCAGCATATCAGACAACATCCATATCTTTGCGTTGTATAATAGGACAAGAGAATGAAATGTAAATCCTAGCATTTTGCTGACTTGATTATATCTATTTTCAAATCGTAGAAATGAATTTGGGAATTCCCTCTAACCTGATCAGTTAGTAAAAAAAATCTGATCTATTATATAAGAACAAATTACAAGTTAGCGATGATTGGGTTCATGTTGGTGAATGTTCATTCTTTTACGGACGGTGGTATGGCCCTTCTGAGTGCATGTTCATTACAGGCGGATCATTCAAGTGAAACAGAATTATGAGATCCATCACGCCGTGAAAGTATGAAAAGAGACGTGTGAAGTGTGGTGATAAGCACCAATACGGCGACCGAGTACGCCTTACGTACAGAAGTCAGGGCAGCCGCTCGTGCCGTACCTCTACCGTATTACATGAGAGCATGCCACCTTCCTAAAACCACCCACCCTCCTGCAGTCTAAACCAGACCGCCAATATTACCAGGCCCCACAATGAAAGCATGACCAACAATAGGTATAGCTCAAAAAGTTAAAGTGTGCTCATAAAAGGATTCGGTTTATAAGCTAGGCCCTACCGCCGCAGTTGCGTCCTGTGGTCTATACTTGGTTGGCCAGTTTGAGGCACGATTAGTGTTTGGTGAGCTTTTTGATGGGTAGGCAATGTTATAGACCGTGTATAATGTCTCCGTGGATATACCATGGTTTGATAAGATCTTAAATATTTGGACCCGCGGACAGCATTCAAAGCGCACGTCCATGTACCTGGAATGTTAACAAATAGCAAACACTCCCACGAAAGAATGCTGAAAGAAAAGCTGTTAGCCAACAAACACGCCGCTATTATTTTTTTTATCCTATTCATGGCAACCATGATGTTTAGGATCTATGAATTCGATATATTCTATTTACGGTATATTCATAAATTCACGAAGGCCAAATGTTGGAATACAGCTGCTCTAACAGTGGTTCTTGTGATTCAGCCAGATAATCAGATGATCCTCTTTCTAATACTAACAGGTTACAGTAGGAGCTTGGCTGACTGCCAGACTGAACATGCATACACTGCACCTATTATGGGGTACCTTGAAACCGCTCCTCTAAAGTGTACCCAGCCCTACGGCGGTTCTGGTGAGTTAAAGTGGTCAATTAGTCACCTTAATCCCTTTATGCTATTAAGCCTCTAGGGCATTATGAATTACGAGAACCTTGTGATAGGTAATAACCTATGGAGTAGTCCTTTTCATGCTGTCTTCGTCCAAGACTATAGAGCAGTTGTTGATAATAATACTAGATATATATATATATATATATATATATATATATATATATATATATATATATATATACCTCCCATGAACACATAGCCAAAGCGTTACCATTTTTTCCCATGAGGAATTCAACTTTATAGTGTATATATGGAGGCTGATATATTAATAATCAGAAAGACCAATCAAAATCAGGCCAGAAAGACAGTTGTGTAAGCGCCGACATTCAACTATGTCCCATCCTTAATCTAACTTTATGAGTATTTGGGTTCAAAGGCTTATTGACACTTATAGCTGGATATCGTGATGGGCTGACAAAAACTTGATTATACATGACACTTCAATGTGATAGACTCGCGATATGATCCTGCAATAAATTTTTTTACAATACTGACACTTATGTCAATATATATAATGACAGACAACGGCCAACTTTCTAATATCATTTAGAAACTCGCAGTCCAAGTCCCCTAAACCAACGCGGTCGTGAAAAAAGACCATATACATGTACAATTGTATAAAATGGTGACTTGTGAATCATACACCATGATAAATATGCTGGATAATTCTCTTCTCGTAACAGTTATGTTTGCAATAAGCGGCCTGTCTACTGTCCTGTAGAGTGTTTCGGGAGCTGCCCATTATGATGTGTAAAGAATTTATTTTGCATACTTTTGATATGACTCTCTTACAGGGAAGTCAGTTGGGATAAGGAAAAAAGGGGAAATATTCATTCATGTGCAAATTACGGCCTCAGAGAGACTGAGAAAACATGTAAAACACATTGACCAGTGTTGCAATAGAATGGGCCTGGGGGTCTCTGGATGTTCAATCCACTGTTTTATTGGAACGAATGAGGCTCAGTTGAAACTATCATTATTAATAATAAGTTTTTTATGTACTATAAATGAAAACGTGAAATACTGCTATCCCTGCTCTTAGGATGAATGTGACACTTAGGGGGTATACGTCTGTGCAAAAATTGAAAAGTCATGACATATATCCATGTGTATATAATGACTAGATCCACATGTAGAACATATATATATAATATCCCTCTGAGCACAGCTCCTTTTCTGCCCTTCAAATATCCGCCACCACTCACCACCCACATCGACACCCATGAAGAGAGGTACCAGCTACTCGACAGCACTCATTGACCTGTGATTTGAAAGCGCCACCTTTCTTGCCAAGATATACTAATGGCTCACCTGTCCAGCCACAAGATGATATACTTATATACACATGGCAAGCTGATAGGGACCAGGATTGAAGCGTTATTGGGTATTATACTCTTCGCCAAGCAATACAAGTAGCGAAAATGTCAGAATGCCAGATCGTTATCATAACCAGGGAGTTATATGAGCACTGCCTGCTTGTGAGGGGTAAAAGAATATGAAGTAAAACACAAAGTGATCGAAAATAGAAGTATACATATAAATGAATTATGATCTAGACTATCTTCTATCATCAAAAATATGAATATCTATCCAATGTATATAATTTGTGGGACCTACCCTTTTCATACTAGGCCAGTAGGTCCCTACCCTATTAACATGTATGATATATCTAACATACATGTGTGATATTCACATTCAATTATCACATATTCACCAATGTGTATTGCACAGTCACTTCAGTTGAACCCCTTTCAATAGTGTCTCTGGTTTTACTTTCAGTCAACTATCTAAATTAACTTTTGCCATTATTTGTTTTTATCAGCTTGATACTGTTTTCCAAAACTCCACTCTCAAATCATAACACTTTTATTGAACTACATGCGTCTAAAAATGGGGATCGGGGTGTTTTTGTGGGGGATTTATTGCAATCCGATTAGGCTGCTAAGTCTGGGTCACGAGACCAGTTAGAAAGCCGCTTTGTAAAACTGGAGCTGTTATGTAGAGGGCGACTATGCTGTGAGAGTGAGGGTGCATGACGTGTTAGAGTTAACCGTGTAGTGTTGCTCAGGCTGTTTTACCCACGTCACAAAGGGCAACCTCAGTCTCCCTAATAACCAAACCCAACAGAAAATACCGCCCCACAGGGTCAACATCGATTTGGTGCGAGGTGGTGGTCAGTCCTGCATCTTAAAGCACGTCGGGCGGCAGCGCCTTTACAGTTGTGATTGTGCAGACAGTGTGGCTTGCCTTTAAGCGTGGCGGCGTGGCCATGAAAAGAGTGGGTTTGTAGATCAGAGAAGGGAATGCGCTTGAGGCAGAATTAGCACCGTGAAAACAACTTAAGTGTGACCGGCCGCTGGCTGTTTAATGCTTTCGACTGTAATGGAAGCATGGCGGGATTACATACCTAAGCTTTATTGTCTGTGTCAAGCCATCAAGAGCTACGACACACACTCATGTTTGTTTATTGTACTGTCAACTCGAGAAAATATATGAATGTGGAAAGGAAATTTGCCTCAGCGCAGTTATGTATTTTATCTCACCCCTGGAATCCACCCCCCCCCCCCCCAAAAAAAAAGAGTAGAATTAACATTGAGAACTCATAATTTTACAAATTATTACTGATAAACACATCATTACAAGCATAGAACATTACAAAGTGTACAAAATATCTTTCACACTCATTAGCTCTTTTCTATCTCCAATCTTATTGGTTTATCCCACTACCAGAAAAATTCTGAATGAGTACTCAATGCCTCTTTGCGGCAACAGCTGATTAAATGTCATTACAAGCATAGACCATTACAAAGTGTATGATAATCAAAAATATTTTGTCGGGTCATTATATATCCTTCACACTCATTAGCTCTTTGCCATCTCCAATCTTATTTGTTTATCCCCCTACCAGAACAAATTCTGAATGAGTACTCGATGCCTCTTTGCGGCAACAGCTGATTAAATCTGTCACCATGAACTTCACAGCTTCCCTCCCTTATGGGGCATTATGGGGCATTTAGAATTATGCGCTTCTCCATCTACGACGGAAATCGATCATGGCATGGTCAAGTGCAGTGGAGGTGTGTAGAGGTGTGTCGGGGATATACCGCTTTGGCCTCGTACGCAGTCTGGTAGCGTTGCCCAGACCGTTTAGCGACCTCCCAACAACCCTCCTGGGTCTGTAGACTGCCAACTCCCTGCTCAGTGGTATAGTTATACACAAAAGACTCTGTGGTACACAGTGGCATGGTACAGGCTCTGGTACAGTGATACACTATAGGCTTTACCCTATGGGGGTAGAGACTGCGACTATGCTGGAAGATTCATCATTTATCCATGTTCATCCTGAGTAATGGTTTACCGTCTGTCCTACACATCAACTGCACTTATCCATCTACAACGGAAACTCTATTTGCCTCTTGTTTTACCACACCTACCAAAATTGGACATTAAACGCTTAAGGATACACATGATATAATTTGTTGACTATGAATTCTTTATAAAGGCAACAGATATAGAAATGTCATGTATGACAGTGTTCAGCACATCCTTTATGTATTACATCACACTAGATCCACAACAAGTATTGCTCTATGCCGGTGCTTGTATAAAGTCGTGATAAAGTACAGCGCTATGGAAGTAATCACAAACTAGATAACGCTCAATAATTTGCCCTGTCTGGTACCTGTCAGGGTGAGCAGTATAAAGACATGTAGGTTCAGGTTGGATAGTTATTTCTATATGTTATTTCCGAAAAATGTTCGCCGTAAACTTTCCTCAATTACGATATGTAGCTAATGTTTGTTTGTTTGTTGGTTTGATTTGACGTCCAGTTAACCATTGCAGGTTCTCACCAGACTTTCTCAAGGTTCTTTTACACCACAAGGGTGGTGATCAAATCTATGTAATGAATTTAGGTAGAAATCCCACCCCTACACATTTACCGAGGTGAAAGTTCTTTTACTTCCCACACCACATAGACATGGTATGAAAAGGATTGGCCTTTGATATAGCAGTAACTCTACCACTGCTGGGGGGTAAAGGAGATAAGTGGCTGCAGTGGGACCCAAATCAACAAAGACTCTTGCTCTTTACCACTGAGCTAACTCCCCACCAACCCCGGTCGCTTTAGTTATGCTTATCCGGTCTGCACCACGAGGAGGCGAGGCGACCAAGAGGGTGAACAGATTGTAATGAAAATAAATGAAGAATATAAACACAAGAGTTGTAGGGATAAATTGAACAAGATTGATGAGTGTCTAAGCTCCTATCATACACTATATTGAATTTTTATCCGAGCACGACGGTTTCAGCCCCCCCCCCCCCCCCCGATTTGTTTCAGAGAATTTTAATAAACCTCATTGAAAACGTCCAAATTGCTGCGATAATGTGTAATATGCATTATATCATGGCGGAAATGATGTGTGGGCCATGACGTCAATTGACCATTCTATGTACATGTATATCACGTACTAATGACTATGTATATTATATTGACCATGATTACATAAAGTTTACTGACCATATTGCTTATTCTATGCTACCATACTGACTGCCACGCATTGTTCTTTATTGTTTACTGGTTTGATTTAACGTCCGATCGATCATTACAGGTCCTTTCCAGACTTCTTCTAGGTTAAGCCTTTCCCATTGGTTTTACACCACATGGGTGCTGATCGGATCTATGAGATGAATTCAGGTAAAAATCTCATCCCTACACATTGATTAAGCTGAGAGTTCATTTACTTCCCACACCATATAGACATGGCTTGAGAAGGCATGGTCTTTGGTATAGCAGTAAGTCTACCACTGCTGGGGGTGAAGGAGAAAGGGTAGCTGAAGTTGTTGTTGCTGCTGTTGTCATCTTAATTCTATGTACCGCTGCTCGTGATAATAGATAATAACTTGTGTGAATTTAGTTTTAACACATATGAATTGAATCTTGTTCATGTATGGGAACTGTGTGCAATAAAAGGATGTTCAGCAGTAGGGATGTAATAGTACACTAATCAGGTGCAGATGTGTATTCCGTACAAATCTTCTAATCATACTGTATATTATGTTGTGCCATAGTAATAGAGGGGAAACGGGATTCTGGTGGCAGTATTCCACAGTTTCGAGGTGAGGGTCCCAGAGTTAACGTCCCGAAGCTTACAACCCCTGATATTAATTCATGGACTCGCAGCAAGGAATTCCGGAATTCTACCGATTGTAATAGGTTTCCCTATGATTACATACCTGAATATAATGGATAGTTCTTGCATTTCTCACTTACAAACATATCATTTCAATGGTCCTAACCCACGAATTATAGTTTTGCTAAATACTGCAGACTGCTATACCAGTGTCTCTCATTGGTTGAAAACACGTCAAATGGTCAAACATGGTATGAATACGTCAGCCTTAGTACGAATGCTAGATTCCTTATATTAGAAGTTGAAGTAGATTGCTATAGAGTGTTCAGCAAAAGGTATACATGTATATGATAAAATAGCAATGAACCATAAGCTCCTGTGATAGTGAGTGATGTGTTTAACATATTCTGAGTATGAGTATAATGTGCATGCCATTTGATAGGTAGGTAGGTAGGTAGGTAGGTAGGTAGGTAGGTAGGTAGGTAGGTAGGTAGGTAGGTAGGTAGGTAGGTAGGTAGGTAGGTAGGTAGGTAGGTAGGTAGGTAGGTAGGTAGGTAGGTAGGTAGGTAGGTAGGAAGGTAGGTAGGAGACATGGAATATTCATGCATTAAAGTGCTGGTTCCACCAACACACAAGATATAGCGAGATGTCATGATTTGGCTGCCTTGCTAAACCGCGTTAGGTTTCGAGTAACCATGTGCATTTTTGCAGCAAACCATCGGTTTGGTCATACACCTTTGCCATGCTTTTGCTGCGATATCTCCCTATAAGCCACAATATGTCAACAATAGATCACGCGGTTTCGCGGTGGTGGAGCACCAAAATAGGCATACATCATTGCAAAAAAGATACACAAACCATCGCGCGCGATTTGTCGCGGCAAAGGAGGTAAGACCTATCGTGACACTGTAAGATATAACAAGATATACCAAGGCATAACACGGCATATCCATTGTGTTGGTAGAACCAGCCCTTAATACTTTTCGGTTTAAAATTGATTGAATACTGAACAATACGTGATACTGACCACGATGCGCCTCATGGACGACACTTCGCGGTACATCCGGGACTTTTCCACTTCTGGTAACGTCAGCTGCCGGTAGAGGCTTAGGCGGTCGCGCGCTTCTTTGGGCGTGCGGCAGCGGTGCCTATTCTTTCCGGTGCACCGCACGGGCGAGCACCTGCACTGCACGAGAGCAGGGAGCACCTCCTCGCGGGTGGTGGGGACGAGGTCGGACAGGGACTTGGTCTTGTAGATATGTGTGAGGCTGCTGTGTTGGTCGGGCGCGTACACGAGGCTGCGCTGTCGGGAGGCGGTGAGGCGCGAGGCGGCCGCCGGCGCCGACGCGGCGTACTGCCGGAAGTCCACCGGGGAGCACGGGGGCGTGGAGAGGGCACTGTGGACGGGCGGCAGGTAGAGGATGCCCGGCCGCCTGAGGAAGCCCTCCACCGTGTGCATCCTCACGTTGGGCAGGTAGGGCGGGGCTTCACCCACCTGCCGCCGCTTCACGTCCGTCCTCATGCCCGCTCCTCTGTCTGACTCAAGTTACTGGTCCTTTTAACACCTGAAACACCCGTCTGAATATCTGTAACGTCTTTGATCTAGACGTTAGTGAATATTTCTCCTTGATGTTTACACTCACATGTAAGTGTAAGTTAATGTCATTGACATTTACATTTAAACATGCAAGTGTGAGCTTATGTCCTTATGACCTTTCTGTCTGAATTTATGTTCTTGACCTTGACATGCAAGTAAGATTATGTCCTTGGCCCTTACATGTAAGTTTATGTCCCTGGCAGATAAATGTAAGTGTAAGTTTATATCCTTGACCCTTACACGTAAGTTTATGTCCTTGACCCTTACATGTAAGTGTATGTCTTTGGCAATTACATGTGTTACGTGTAAATTTATGACATTGACATGTAAGTGTAAGTTCAATGCATTTGACGTTCACATATAAGAGTAGACACCATGATATCCATCTCCCCTCTGCTTGACACTCGGGCCTCAGATCTTGAGGTAGCTTGACTCTCAGCCTTCCAATATGACCATCCTGGTAGTGCGATGACCACAACAATTCCCAGTATCCACTGACAGATCCAGGAAGAGAATAAATAACAGGCTTTACAGACAGAAGTAGTTAACCGTGGATCTCTGATAAGGTGACTGCACACTGGTCTGATCGTGCTCACGGGGGCCCATCCGGCCAGTCAGTGGTCTCCCCAGCAACTGAGGATCCAAAACACAGGAGGAGAGGATCCACATCGTGAATCGAGCCTCTTGGCAAACATGATAAAGCAATCCAGATTTGAATAGTCAACAGTGCCCTGGGCGCAGGACTAGATTGACACCCTGGTGTCCGCATACACTGTGGCGTGGTCATCCGGCTTAGGGACCTGTGATCCCGTCCAGATTAACGCATTGATCCAGTCTGCTATCAAAGGCTTTACTAAAGTCAACAAGTCCGCAAAAATGGTTATACAGTGAGAAAGTCTGTGGTATTAGCTGATAGCATGTCACCTATGTGTCGGCCTCGTCTTTGTCGCTGACAGGTTCAGTGGTGATATGCTCGGGGTTGCATTCAGGAGCTATCAATCATATGTAATCGGATAAGTGTTATCAGTGGGGCGATTGGGATGCTGCCACTGCGCCCGATCACCTCACTGTTATCTCCCGGTTATAGAAGTGTTTTATGAGTTGCACCGAACATGAGCGACAGAGGTGTTAAGGATATACATATTGACACAAGATGAAACAGCCAAGACTAACACCCTCTAAACCTGATATAGATGTTACTAGTGTCTCTCGTTTTATCTCTGATATGAGAGTTTTGTTTAGTTGTAGTTTTTTTATATTTTTTTTATATATATATTTTTTTATAGAAAATCGGTTCAATTATTTACACTTAAAGAAATCTAAAATTGTTAAAAATAAAGTATCTAAAAGAGCAGCTGTAAATGTTACATGAAAATGGTAATAAGTATAGCTCACTCCGAATAGGAATAGATGTATATTGATAGTAATATCATACATTAGATCCATCTCATTATAACTTTGTATACAATTATGTATATTGTGACACGGATTTGGTTGACGATATATAGGTCCGTGATTGTGATATATAAAGTAAAACAGACGATATTTGCTGCTGATCTAAGACAATGATATATGTTTGCCGAGAAGGCCAGAAAACGAGAGGCCTCTGATGTACACTCCTTTTGGGCAAGTACAAACAAAACTCTTGAGGTGGTGCCTGTGGGTTGTGTGCTCCGATGGCTTCCTGGTGGATAATCCCTGGTTTTCTGAAAATATATCCACTGCATTGACTCCTGGTAATAAGCTATGCATATTCGCCAAGAAGCTGATAGCGAGGCATAATTCTAGATTATATCAACTTACATCTTGATGTATAGGGTACAGAGAGTTTGCTAGTTCAGCTCTCATCTGCCAGGAAATTTAACGAGTTTAGATTCGAAGATGGCGCCAATGTATTCTGGAGATAACTGCTGGTGTCATCTGTTATAATCCATTGATAACTGCACCAAACACCTGATGTTTTGTTTGGTGCTGGGGGCAAGATGGACGCCTCCGTAAAGCAATAGCTATCTGCCTGATGTACGACGGATGACATACATGTACCTCCATCCTGTACACTGTGTTGTGACAACTAAATCCGCTGTATAACTTCACGCGAAGACTGCTGGATGGCGACTACACAACACTGAAGGTAGAGTCTCGTATTTTCAGCGTCCAGAATGAAGCTGATACCCACGTGTTCTGGTGGTGTGAATGAAAGCCAACACCCAGATCAATGCGTCGAACTTCTACACTCTCTCTGTGCTCATTACTGCCGGGACTCTCAGGTATATATCAGTAACAGTGACCAGCCAAGGCTCAGTATCCCTAGAGACCGGCATAGTCAGAGTATTTCGTGTCCATCATCATGTAGGCTGTCACCATGGAGATCATTCTCTTTGTTATAAATATTACTGAGCAATTAATTCAAATACATCGCGGTAGTGGCATCCTCATGTACCCGGTGCCCTCGGTGGGTAAGAATACGTCGTATCAAACAGAACCATTGTCGCGTTTCATTTTCATCTAATCTGGATTTCTGTCTCGTGGTCGCTTTGTGAAATAGGTAAGAAAACCTTCATGTATGTACCCAAGTTATGAATGCGATTGATAAAGTGATACTAGTCTCCTCAATCCCAAACTCTCAAGATGTTCGCCTTTATAAAATCGCGACATGATAGTATAAAAAGCGCAACCATCACCCAAAAGAAAGTAGTCATGGTCCTAAAACAGGCACACTTAAGCTTTGCTAGTATAATGACTCTGTTGTCCAACACATGGTCCTCCTCTTCATCCGAATCCAGCATGTTTTTCGCTGTATATCCACTCATTGTCATGGTAAATCCTTTTTTTGTGAAGTAAAGTCCAATGCGATGATCATCTAGACCCGAAAACAAAAGAAGCCGAGTCTAACGGAAAAATTTAGTATATATGCGTCCTTTTTGTAATGTTTGGTTACTCCAACTGCTGGATGTTTGTTCTCATGGTTAACGTTTTCCAGTGGTCTACACACCCGGTTCATCGATTTTAAATCCCTAGATTTCGGCGGATGTTAAATGTCACATGGAGGGGCAGGGTGTATCCGAGAGCGGGAAAGGTCAATCACCTTAAAACCACGAGGTTTCTCTATTAGTTAAGATCTGTGGAATCTAATGGAGCACACAAGATAAGAGAGATAATAAAATGAAGAGTCTCTATCAGAATTCACTCGGCTAGACTAACATGGAAGGAGAAGTATATCAAAGGTACGTAGGTCTGGGTCCCTTTAATTCATCAGAGAGGGGAAAAAAGACAACTGTATGCTTGATGTTCTGTGACTGAATATCTCACACAATTCCGCCCGCACCTACAACCCCGATTCTAGTACGCGTGTACTTGTATAGCTATTCACATTCCTATTGAGACACCCACTGACATCCTAGCTGGAGATGGTCCAACGAACATTAATTTTATGTCGTTATTTTCCCCAGAAAAAGAAATATGACAAGACAACTTTGATTTATCAGGACCAGGAGTTACTTAAATAGAACAACCTGGCCATGCTATACATGCAACAAAACGAAATGTGGCTTGAGGTCTATTTACAGAATTCGACCAGAAGCCCCGTTCCACGAATGATGGCAAAAACCATTGAGTTTTGTAGCATATATTAGCATGATGAGTTTTTACAATATCTATCATATAGCCGAATGTTATATCATCTTACCATACATTGACGTTCAACCATTTCAGAGTGAATGCCACACTCTGCCTGTGTCTAAAGATGTTTCGTATAACAGTGTGCCGTACACAATATTAAGGGAGTAGCGGGAATTACAGTTTGTATCTATAAAAAGTATAGGATATTAAAGTGATCAGCACAGATCAACTGAAGAGGAGTTAACACAGTATACATTCGTTTCCACTTGCCGACAAAAAGGCAGAGATTTCTTGAATACCCTAAAAATCTGTCAGTGGTGCCACCGACTGTATGTCAGTATCAATTCATTGGTGAGGGTGCATTGTATGCACTGTTCCTACTGTACTTTCGACAGACACACAGATTTTCTGTAAGAATATCCGGCGGTGGTGGCTTTGGTACATAATATATGCCAACATAATCTGTGAGCATTCTCTGCGGGTCTCGTTTCCATTCACCGATCTGACGTTGGTGTACCCAAAAAGTCTACCGGTGTCTCCCAACTGCATATCGGTGATGAATAATCGGCCAATGGAAACGGGCTACATCTCATTTATTGCTTTGCGGTAGAGGGCGTTGACCTCCCTTGAACACCTCGGCCACGCCCCCCCCCCCCCCCCCCCACCCAACAACACATACCGTACCCTACCCCTGTCTGGTCTACTCGTAGCCTTGTTGGTGTAGAAAGTCACTCCAACACCAGCTGTTTTCCTCTATACCGGTGAAAATCAACAAGCACCATCCTTGAATTCCTCAAGCAATGAAATGCCTACTTAGCTCACTAAAATACATGTCTATCCACAACAAATAGATACGGCGAAAAGCAGAAGCAGCCGCCAGACGCGGCACAACAGAGGTACGGGGAATTAAGCTAAGAGCAATCAATAGCGGTATATTTACCCTGGTATTTGGACAAACTCACACGCTCTATACGCAGTCTATCAAATAGAAAGGTCAGGCTAATCAAGGCAATCTACTGCACAGAGGATAAAAACATACACCTAATGAATAGTATAGTGTAGCGCATGAAATATAAAAAAGAGAACGAACATCAGTGCTTACAAACTACATGTATCAAGTAAACTGAATTGCTTTTCAGTATTAGATTTATTAACGTATTCCATAGCTGTTTGTTTGTTTCGAGGTTTAACCTACTTCTATGAAATATCAGTAACAAATTCGCAGGCTTCGCAGAACTTTCTATATCCCTCTCTATAAAATATCTTTTGTTTTTACACACATTGTGCAACCTTTACAACAAGCACACCACAATCCTTTAACTTTTGAAAATAACAAGTTCCCTTCATAGCCACCCCACCCACCCACCACACACACATACAGATACACACGCAATGAGCCTTTCTCCTGGCTGTGGCAACCCTCTAAAATAATTGCAAAAGAAATCGCGGACTGCATGAGAAGCAATTTAATCTGTAGGCAATCAGATTATTGTAAATGCAATAAGGAGTTTTGTTGTATGAAAGGCAGACGCGGTAAGATTGAACCGAAGAAGGATCCAATATTGAGTTCAGTTGCATCTGTCGACGAAGACGTACAACCATTTTACTACCAGTACTATGTATATATTCCATTTAAAAACACCTATGACAAGGTGTGCCAATGAAAATGATTCTTATCCGGTTTATGTATCCCCGTTTATATAATATCTTAAGTTTCACTCATTCAAAACTATTAGTGGCATTAACGGTGCACGTTGATTCCTTAAAATTGCAGCAGATCACTGGCTCTATCAAGGTTCAGTTTGGTACCATTCCATTTATCAATGAGGGAAAAATTGGATCACGAGCATCAGCATATATATGGGACCTGTATCAGTAAAATGGTATTCCTAATTTATCCAACACCTCATATAAGTCTCCATACACTTAACATGATGTGACTCTATGCCACGGTTATGCCATACAATACATGTATTCATATGCCATGTGTGACGGGGTAGGATAAAATCTAAAAGTCACTCAATTTCATATTATTGCTTACATGGCGTTCGTTGTCTTCTGCTACAGATATCACTCAGCTAGCCAACTTTTTGGTTTGTATTCCAAGGTGCGGGGGTGGGGCATTGTTGTGTGTCCTTTTTGTATTCCCATTGGGGAGGGACAAGTCTTTTTTTTAACCAACTCATGCCACAAAAACCGTGCTCCCCTCCCCCCTCCTAGCCATAAATGATTGAATGCTCCCTAAACAATAATATGAAATTTTATAGCGTTTCTTGATATTATGTTATGAGGTAAAAAGTCCGGAAATTGACACTGAAAGAGGAGAAAACAATAGAAAACACAGAAATGCTCGGTTCAGCTCACGTACCTTCTCGGCGACCCAGGTGTTGAGCGCTGGCACCCACTTCAGCGCGGGTCTGTCGTCGCGCGCGTGCGTCGCGTGGTCGGCAGCGGACGCCGCGTGCTGCAGGTGGGCGCCGGGCGGCGGGCAGGACGCTGACGAGTACGCCATCCCGCTGCCCGCCGCGCGCGGGTCCAGGTTGGGCAGAGACTTGCAGGGTGCCGTGCGGGCGCGCGTCTCTCGGCGCTGGGACGCGGCGCCGCGCGCGGGACCGCACAGGTCGCACGGGGACGCCGGGGGCGGCGCGTTGCCGCAGTCACCCGGATGTGCGTGCCCTGGCGGCACCGTAGCTGCGCGCGAGTGTGGCAGGCCCTGACTGCTGTAGTTACTGAAGACCGTCTGTGGCCTCCGCAGTTCCTGGAATGATGCAAAATTGAAAAAAGGTTTTAACAGAGACTTAGATGTACATGTACATATATCATATACAGGCATTGGATTTGGAGATAATAAAACTATAATCTGGATAAAGTGTGCCGAGGATTCGGGGCCTGAATACTTCAGCTATTCTTGGTCAATTTATTTCTGGCATCAGCTGAGAGCTAAACTGGCCATTTCTTGTCTCCTCTGAATTATAGTGTTACACTGATCTCAAAGATGAACTTAGCGATGTCAAGAAATCCGAAATCCTGGATAAATCTGAGGAAATTGCATGCCCGTATATAAGATATATGATATCAAATTACCAATATCGTAACGTAAGACCCTGAGCAGAGATGCTTGAGATGGAAATTGAATGAACCTAATGCACAGAACAGATAGGTTAATAGGATATGTATAGTTGGAGGGCAGAGGGGTGAAGTATATGTAGGATGGGAATGAGAAAAATTCATGACGAAGACAGGATTAAGTGGCTCAGTGAAACACAGAAGTGAATGGGACTCTAAAATGAAGGTTGGGATGGATGGTACTGGAACGGACGATAACAGGGAGACCGATGTGGTCAATGAGGTTTATACAAGAACTAGCGACTTCGTCGAGTCCGAAAAATAGAGAAAAATGAAACAAATGCCGATAGCGGGGTTCGAACACCCGATGTTCGCATTCGGAGCCGAAGACTCTGCTGACTGCTCCACAAAGGTACGTGCTATACAGGGCTCAAATACTTAGGCTGGTGGTGGGTGGGAGGGGAATCAGCGGAGTTTCGAAAGGGGTACCAGCGAAATCTTGCGATCTCATTGGGTTCTCACGAGAAAAGTAGATCAGAAAACTACAGTACTAAACTTTGATTTCGGCATGGCTCGAAATGAATCATAAGAGAAGAAGTTTGTCTGAGTATAATCCTGCAAAAAAGAAGAACAGGTTCGAGTTTTTAAATACACGAGAATCTCACTCCCGTGGTGCTTCAGTCTCCAACCCTAGATCGGGTTCACTATGTCTCTATGTATGGGAGCAACTTCAAGCGGATTCGACGGAATTCTACCGTTTTTAATATAGTAGGTAAACATTTATGAACCTAGGTCCTCATGCAGGAGGCATACTTAAGAAGAAACAAACAAGTTTTGGTCAAAGCCGTCGTTCTCCACGAGTTTGGTGCGGTGTAATATGAACGAGACGACAGCTGCGTGAATTTCACATGGCATTCAAATGAGTTAAGGAACGACTTCTTTGACCAAAATGAGTTGCTTTCTGTGTTTATCTCACCCCTTTATCTCACCCCTGTTATTTTTGTCCCATAGGCTTAACATTGGGGACTCGTTCTTATAGGGGCAGGGAGAACAAGTGTCTAATGTTAAGCCTATAAGGCAAAAAAAGGTTGTGAGATAAACGACAAATTGCCCCAGCCCGACATTGCTAAAATTGTATCTGTTAACACGCATGGCAGTTCTAGCTTATCATATGTAGTTCCAATCCTTTTAGGTTAGTACCTTCCTTCTTGACAGAATGTAGGGTTTAACCTCTGTATTAAGCCAACATTTACAAATGGATGGCTGTACAAACATGGCATGGTAATGTAAAAACGCCAGTCATTGCTCTTAGTCCTCTCTGTTAAACGGTGGGCATTCCCTCAAAATCACAACACAAACATACTTAACGACAGTGCTCGCCATGTTTTTGCCCCAGACTTGTAAAAACTTCTGTTGTTGTTGTTGTTGTTGTTGTTGTTTTTTGTTTTGTTTTTTTGGGGGAGGTTTTTTTTTTTCTCCAAGGTAGCCTCCGTTGTGTGCAGAGGTGTTCCATAAAGACGGTACAACACTTAGCTAATCCTAGGCTATCACTTACTGACTGATGAAAACTCTGTACAGGAAACATACACAATGAACTATAATGTTATTACTATGGCAAATAAAACAGCTAGATACTTCTCTGAAAAGCTTATTGAAATATCAATATACCGAGCGGGACAATTACTGGTAACCCCTTAACTCAATTATATGGCAGTGATACAATACTATCAACAGATAGACCCTGTGTTCCCTGCTTGGCTGTCATTCTCATGTCCTAACCCGGTGTAAAAGTGGTGTTCCACCAGGATGCAAGATCTACGCCGATCCTGGCAGATTTGTTGACTGGTTAGGTCGGGACGAATCTTGTGAGGGTGCCTGGTTGGATCGCTCCAGTGAGAGAGCCCTTCATGAGCGATAATAGAGGTTGCACAGACAGGGATAAACACACGACCAGATCTCACAAGATTTAAAATAATCTAGCAAGATATAACCCGCTACTGCGAGACATAGCCCGTCCCTGCCAGGACAAAAGATGACAAGGAGCAGGTAGCGTTTCCGTCACAGGTGGATAAGCGCAGGACTCGTAAGTTGTAGTTTTTTTTACTCCCAACTTACTATTACTCAATACCACATGTGAATCTGCTCCATCACTCAATCTCATGGATTTCCTGTATATCATTTAGTAGCCTCCAATGTGTCCGATGGTATCCTCCCACTCCTGCAGCTGTTATTACCGCGTTAAATGTCTCTCGTCACCGACATTCTACTTTACATAGTTCCCTCTACAGCTCTACTACACTCTACACCTACTTTCCCAATTTAAAAATCTTATAATGACGTTCCTAAGCGCAGTAAACCTGCACTTAAAAACGCGCCAGTAGAATCAGCACTTAAAACATCATCAAAAAGCATACAGAAAATATAGTATTGGTTGATATGATCAACCTACCTTGGAAGAAAGGCAGCAGTGAATGGCGTTCACCAGCGTATGTGTGCGTATATCTTATGAATAATGACCATGTATGTGTACGAAAATGGTGGGAACGGCACCACACTCGCTTGGGTAACTGCAGAACTCAAATATTTACCTCTATAACTCACTGTGCTCCCTCACGGAACCCTGTCCAGCAAATAAAAATCACTCCCCCAAATCCAGAGAGGGGAGTCTTCTCAAGTATGCGCTGCACCAATATATAATTAAACAAACCTTGATCTCACTCTTGCTCTACACGAGCAAGTGGACGATTCTTCGTTAATAGATCGTCAATCAACGTGGCAAATACACATGTAGATATAACAATGAGTCCAATGTGTTCAGTACACAGACGTTCGTTACTTGTGAGCTCTGGTCAGACAGTAGTGGAGCAAGGGGAAAGTTTGTGGGTTCTAAATCCCTAACACCCAGGGTTTTGCATTCCTGTGACTAGGTTTGTAGATAAAGTGCCCTCATTAGGAGCAATTTACTCGGGATTATGAGGTACATACTGAAACCCCCAGCAGCAAACTTTAACACCACACGGCTGGCTTAACTCTTCGTAGCTGTATATTTTTGGGTAATGATCACATTACTTAATGTTCTTCCAATTTGAGAATGGTATCACATGTTATATATGTGGACACAGACTAAATCGCGTTCCGTCAGACCCGTATGCCAGAGGGGAACTAGATACACAAATATTTCTTGCAGTTCTTGTCGAAATCAGAAAATGATACGATATATGAATAAATAACTACCAGCACTCTTGCGGCACAGATCAAAAAGAAAATTCTCTCCGGGACAGTTTAAAATTTGAGGAAGTATCTGAGGTGTTAGAAGGTCTACTACCTTCTCTTGGAAGAAAAGAAATAAATACAGTCTACAAGAATTTAAAAAAAAAACATATTCTCGTTAGGACTAGTTTAGCCATGTTTCTAATTCAAGAATATAAAAATAAGTATTTGTAGAAACACTCAATTCTCCGGATTCGTATAATATATGCTCACAACTGTTTATATATTCTGCTTACCTAGTTCTTACTCTGAAGATTATATAGAACTGTTATTTGCAAAAGAATGTAGTGAAATAATAAATTCAGCACTTACGCCCACTCTAGTCTGTTAGCAAGTACACAGCTCAGGTCTTTCTTAATCGACCTAGGTTGGTACTACGTTGCTAATACTGAGGTCTCCGTTGCATCCTTGAAGGCAGACATATGTATATATCTGTATGTACACACGATCAGTAATTCTGTTATCTTGTCTTGTCCATATTAGCTTACCTTACGTTACCATTAACCTACCCCCAAGTCAGTGGCTCATACTCTGTAGGAGTAAAGATCACAGTCATACTCCCAGCAACCATGCAATGACAAATGACAAATACCCTGCATAAGGTTAGATTGTAAGCTCAGTCGTGGTTTTTTCCTATGGATTCATACTAGGTCATAGAGTTATATACGGAAACAGGGTTACTGTGGCTGTACGTGATAAATACGCGGTAAAATTGACGATAAAACGAACCGATGCCGAAGGCAGAGGTTCGTTTTATCGTCAATTTTACCCTTCTTTACTAGCCCCTTTATCATAAGTTTAAAAAAAAAAATAAGTTGTAGATATTAGGAAAAGGAGAATAAAGCTTCCTTTCTAAAAGGCGTAACTGTGATTAAAGAAATACCTATAAAAAAGGTTCGACATTGTTGATGATACAGTGGGTAGATATGAATATTTTACATAGCATTTAATCATATCATCGAGCTTCCCTTCGGTACAGAAAGAAGCCTTTGGTGCCTCAGTTGGGAGGGGTATGTATACGTATAGGCCAGTAGCATTTGCTCAAACAAGGCGTAACTTTCATGTCTTGAATTGAGAACCTAATTCCTGAAAAATAGTGCTGCATTATCCTTTACCAATACGAAAGTAACTACAAAAGCGGGGCACCTATGTTGAGTTAAGTTCAGTGAACAAGTTTGAGATAGAACACTGAAATCACCATAAACCTACAATTATGGGACTGCAACACAGTAGTCTATTGTATAATTCTTGTTTACGTATATATACTAATAAATGGTATACACAGTTTTATTGTGGCTAGTGAATGTCACCTAATGAGATAAAATGCACCTTCGAATTTCCTTTCTTGCCTTCAGTTTGATCTGGGACGGATCCAGAATTTCCAAAAAGTAGGCGGCGTGTGTTGTTGATATGGACCGAATGGATGAGAGGCGATGTGTGTGTGTGTGTGTGTGTGTGTGTGTGTGTGTGTGTGTGTGTGTGTGTGTGTGTGTGTGTGTGTGTGTGTGTGTGTGTGTGTGTGTGTGTGTGTGTGTGTGTGTGTGTGTGTGTGTGTGTGTGTGTGTGTGTGTGTGTGTGTGTGTGTGTGTGTGTGTGTGATTTGTATTTAGGTATACAATGGTGTACTACCTTGGTGTACTGGCAACAGTTTATTTCTTATTTCAAGAATGTTGAGTAGAAATTTGAAATATTAAGATATAAATCAAGAGAAATTGATACTGAATATACATGTAAAAATACATGTGAAATGAATAATTTAAGAATAAAGAAAGTTTGTTCAATGAATGCAATGAATAAATTAGTTGAATATATTTATAAGGTAATACTTAATTAGAATTACATCGAATATGATGTGTAAAAAAGAAAAATAGAGAATAAATGATGATAAAAATCAAATAAGTGAAATGATAATAATAAATAGATAAAAATGTATTATATATATTGAAATTTTAACTAAGTAGAATTAAAAAACAAACTTTTTTTTATAATAAAATTGGTTAAAAAATATATATATATATAAAAATTAAGAAATAATAATAAATAGAATAAAAAATTTTAAAAAAGGGAAATAAAAACATAATTTGAATAAGTAGGTAAAAATAAAAACAAATGGGAATGAGTCATTTGGAAATTTATATGGAGGAATTTTAAATTTTAATCTGTATATTTGATTCAATTTACTTTATTTTTATTTTAGGGTGAGAATTTTCAGCTAAATTTAATTGAATTTATTTGATCTAGTATAATTTATTTGCTTTAGTTACCCATTGTTACTTTATTTTAGCCGACTAGATACCAAAATATCCTTGAGATTTTTATTCCTTTTGTATGCAACAACCAAATCATCGCGGAAATGTTTTGGAAATGTGTCTTGCAATGTTTGGTATTTTTGTCTAACCAATGAACTGATTTTGATGGCAGTAGCACTATATGGGATAGAGAATACCACAGTTTGTTTTGGGGATAATTTAATGTTCATGCCCTTAGGCTGCATTGTTTCCAGTAGCTGCATCCACTTATATTCAATATCTCTTCTTTTTATCTTGTTTTTCTCTGCTGAGCCCTGGTCAAGAATTTGATGCATTGGATAGATTACCATGTCCTGTTCTACAGTATGATCAAAGTCATTGAAATGTTCTGCCACTGGTTTGTTTAGATTATGGCGAATGTCTGAGAGGTGGGCAGTGAGTCTTTCCCTAAGAGTTTTTGAAGTTTCCCCTACATAGTATTCTTGACATCTTTTGCACTCAATGATGTATATTAGATTTCTAGACTTACAGGTCAATTTTCCTACTATTGGGTAGTCACACTCAAAGGTTAGGGATGGAATTTCAGAGGTTTCTTTAATCCACAAACAGCATTCACAACCGCGCTGTCCACATTTCAATGCTGCTCCCATGGGCCATTCATTCCCGGTTGCATTTTCTAATTCTCTAACTGTCTTTGCTTTAATTGTCCTCAGAAATCTAGCTGAATAATTTCTTTCTTTTCTAAGTTTTTGGAAGAGTAGGCTGCATGCATCATTAAAATCCGAAATGTTATTACAAATTTTGTAGAATCTTATTATCTGTGATTTCAAAATTCCCTTGAAAGTGTGAGAAGGATGGAATGATTTTTTGTGGAGGAGTTCATGGGTGTCAGTTGGTTTGAAATAAACTTTAGTATCTAAGATTTTTCCATTTTGGTATCTTTGTCCCTTAAAAACTGTAACATCCAAAAAATCTATTGTTTCCTTATCTATTGTGGTTTTTAGCTTGATAGAACTGTGATGGTTATTCAGTAACTCGAAAAATTCTTGGAATTCTGATTCTGAGTGAGGCCAAATAAGAAAGATATCATCCAAGAATCTCCAATAAACTAATGGTAGCTTTTTAGCTTTTTTCATTACTTCCTGCTCTAGTTGTGCCATGTATATATTTGCATAATTAGGAGCAAATTTCTTCCCCATCGCTGTTCCTGAAATTTGTAGATACCATTGATTGTTGAAAATAAAGTCATTTCTTTTTAAGCTCAATTCTAAAAGTTCCAAAATTTCTTCATCTGGTCTCAGGCATTTTGGGTTAGTTTCAAAAATATCTTTTACTGCTTTTAGTCCATTCTCAGTCTGAATATTGGTGTACAAGGATTCCACATCCATTGTGATTAGGAGAGCATTATCTGGGACCTCAACTTTCTCCAGTTTCTCTAAAAAGTCCCTTGTGTCCCTTAAATAAGATGGGTGAATTGTAGCTAGGGGTTTTAAAAAATGGTCGATATATTCTGAAACTCTGTATGATTCACTGTTACAGTCTGAAACAATGGGTCGCCCTGGGGGCATTCTATTGGGAATTGTCCATTTATCTGGATCTTTGTGCACTTTTGGTAATAAATAGAATTGTCTTGGTCTTGGTGAACTTGGTGGTTTCAGATATGCTACCTGTTTTTCATTGAGAAATCTATTCTTCCCTATCTGTGTAATTATTCTATCAATTTCTTTGGCAGTTTCTGGAAAAATAGGTTCATTTATTTTAGTGTAAAATTTTGAGTCGTTTAATTGTCTCTCTGCCTCTATAATGTAATTTTCCTTTTTCATAATGACCGTTGCTGATCCCTTGTCAGCCTTTTTTACTATGAGATGGATCTTCTTTCTCAAGTTTCCTAAAGCTCCAATTTGGCTTTTACTTAGGTTAGGTCTGTCTTTCCTGATTCTGGTTGCTTCTATTTCGTTGGTTAGATCATCTAAACTCTCATGGATTTCCTCTGGGATCAAATTTTCAGGAGGTACCCAATTGGATTTTTCCGTGAAAGGTAATTTTTCATACTGGTCATTTTTTTGTTTTGTCCTAAAGAAATATTGTAATTTTACTTTACGGGTGAATTTTCCAATGTCTTCTTTAATCTGATTTCTATCTATATGCTTTGGCCTGGGAATGAATTTGAGACCCTTTGATAACACTTGTTCCTCTTCTAGTGACAATTTGTCATCCGATAGATTTATGATGTTGGTCCCTAGTCCTAAATGGTCTTGCTGTACTGGCTCTGGAATGCCTTTAGTCAAATTTAGTTTAAAAGACCAGCCCTGTTTAGCCAGTGGTCCAACATGCTGTTGGCAGTCTCTGGTGTCCAATGGATCGGATCACCTGAGCGAACCTCAAATTTTGTGAAGTCTAACCAAGGAAGGACATCAACTATATCCAGAGACGTGATCTCTTTGATCAGGGTATGGAGGTTTGAATTTTGAGTTTCGGTCAGAAGCGGTGTTACCCACTGGGGCAACACAAACCACAGCATTGCATCAGGGAATGCTGCTCTCGCTGCCGAAATGGTTCTTTTGAACTCTGGGAGGGTAGTCCTCCAGGGATTGTTATCCCTGTCGTTAATCCCAGCACTGATAATCACGGTTTCCGGCTTGGGATTAACCCGTCTTGCTTTCTTAAAGAGCTCAGTCATGTGGTTCAACTTTGCTCCTGGATAGCTCCGAATATCCAGTTCCTTAACCCTTGATTTTGAGATTGTAGACAGATTTGAATCGCCTACAATCAGGGTTTTCTCTGAAATTGGGCCAAAAGTCCAGTCCTTGTTCTTACGGTTGGTATTCCGTGCACGAAATGGAATGATGTCAACCGGTTCTGCCAAAAGTGGTTGCATCTGAGGACTGTTTTTTGAAGGCACGGGCCTGTTTACTGGCCGTCGTGTCACAGAAGGAGAGCTTGTGGTTGAAGAGCTCTCGCCCCTTGAAGGATTCCTGGGGCTTTCTGGTGAATTTAGTGGGTCAGAAGGGGGAGTCACCTCTACATTTACACTGGTGACATGTTTCCTCAGTGCCATAAGGGCCTCTCCAAATTTGTTCAGTCCAGGTCTCTGGGGCTTTCCAGTTCCCCAAAAGAAATCTGGGACTGTGTGGATCAATTCGGATCCGGTAGAGCCAATGAGGGCTTCTCTGAAAAACAAACACTGTTTGAATTTCAAAAGCAGGAGATCGGACAGGAAGCCAAAACGTACACGATCCCAGCTCGAAGCCCAAAGTGTCTTAGTGAGTGCTTTTGCCTCACTAGCTGTCCTAGTTGCCAGAATTTTGTCAGCAGTCTCAATTTGGTCAAAATGGACTGCCTTTCTATACTGGTACACATGTTCCAAACTCCTAAATTGTGTACCTTCATAGGTAATTTTGCAGGGGAAGAAATTGGACAGGGGGTCTAAATGTCCTTTCACTTCCCTTGTTTTCTTTGACTGCCCTGTCTGCCGAATTGGGCTGCCCAGCTGCCGAGACATATTTGGTTTGGGAGATGGGGTTTTCTCCTTCTGAGGCTGAGTCTTAGAAGCCTGATTCTGTTCCGAAATACCCCTTGGGTTTCTAGCATCTGCTGGTTTTGATGCTATTACCCTTTTTGGATTTTGAGGTCGAGCAACCTTTGGGCCTGGAGCGGTTGCTGTGACCTGTGCATAGGACTTAGAATTTTGGCCTGAACTGCCTGCCCGGGAAACCAAAGTGGGTGGCTGGTTTGGACTAGTCCTTTGTGAAGGGACTGTTTTGCCTCTGGAATGTTGGGTCAAATTGTCCAGAGTGGTCCGAAAGTTGTCCAAAGTCTCAGGTTTGAGTTTTGCCCTGAAGTTTTTCTGAGCCCAGGATATTGCCAAATGTTGGGCCCGAGTCATATCAAAGGGATTTGCCTGAAACTGGGAGATTGACTTTTTGATTTCCTCAATCATTCTCCCATAGTGGTCCAAAAGAATGGATGTTGTTTCCTTCATCCAAAAGAAATTTTGATTCTGAAGAGCCTGCATCAAAGAATGGTTGGGAAGGGCAGGCTTGAAGAACCGATTCAGGTCCTCTAATTTCCTCCTAAAGCTTTTGGTCAGGTCTCCTTCTGCCTGATCCGCGATGATTCCAAAGTGGTGAAGGCATTGTATAAGCCTGAACAAGTCCTTCACCAGTCTACTAAATTGAGCATCTGTGGCAATTCGCCCAGATGAAGGTCCTTTTTTCCTTGACCTTGTACCAAAAGAAGTCATTTTCCATAGAGACTGGAAAGAGACTAAGAAATTTGTAGTAGCACACTGCTGATATAGGCTAAATCGATTTCGGCAGATGACTGCCTTCTTCAGTAGCCAAGAGTGATCTGATTGACCCTTGCTTTGCTCCTGCTATTTGTAGTGGAATGGCCTAGAGGGTGTGACCCAGGGGTGCCTCTCATCTTAACATCAAAGGGGGTACATAGCTACTCAGTCCCCCTTTGATGTGGCCACCTCTGTGGCAGGTGTGAAGTAGGTGTGAAAACTTTCCTTTGATGGGTCGGCCCCCTCTGCCACAGGTGCCAACTGGTTGTTTGGGGTCAGGAGGGAGGTGTGAAAACTTTCCTTTGATGGGTGGACTCCCCCTGCCTATAGGGGCAGTTAGCTTTTGTTATGGCATTCACTTTGAAGTTGGTAGTTATTGAAAAATAAGGGGTTGATGTTTTAATTGATTTGAATTAAGAAAATTTATTCTCAGGTAACTTTGAGATTTAATTCTACATTATAACTATACCATTCCACTTATAGCATGGTCTTTACAAAACATGGGACCAGCAGTGCTTTTATAATTTGTTAAGTGCTAATTTAGATATGGGCTTTTCTAGAGTACAGAAATTTGAGTTGTTTTCAGCATACTCTAGGAGATCACTACTTGTTTAAGTTTCAATAAATCATATGAGTCTTGTGGTTTCTTATTTTTTCAAACATCCTGATAAGATGATAACCTGGCACTGACAATATGTGTGATTTGTATTTAGGTATACAATGGTGTACTACCTTGGTGTACTGGCAACAGTTTATTTCTTATTTCAAGAATGTTGAGTAGAAATTTGAAATATTAAGATATAAATCAAGAGAAATTGATACTGAATATACATGTAAAAATACATGTGAAATGAATAATTTAAGAATAAAGAAAGTTTGTTCAATGAATGCAATGAATAAATTAGTTGAATATATTTATAAGGTAATACTTAATTAGAATTACATCGAATATGATGTGTAAAAAAGAAAAATAGAGAATAAATGATGATAAAAATCAAATAAGTGAAATGATAATAATAAATAGATAAAAATGTATTATATATATTGAAATTTTAACTAAGTAGAATTAAAAAACAAACTTTTTTTTATAATAAAATTGGTTAAAAAATATATATATATATAAAAATTAAGAAATAATAATAAATAGAATAAAAAATTTTAAAAAAGGGAAATAAAAACATAATTTGAATAAGTAGGTAAAAATAAAAACAAATGGGAATGAGTCATTTGGAAATTTATATGGAGGAATTTTAAATTTTAATCTGTATATTTGATTCAATTTACTTTATTTTTATTTTAGGGTGAGAATTTTCAGCTAAATTTAATTGAATTTATTTGATCTAGTATAATTTATTTGCTTTAGTTACCCATTGTTACTTTATTTTAGCCGACTAGATACCAAAATATCCTTGAGATTTTTATTCCTTTTGTATGCAACAACCAAATCATCGCGGAAATGTTTTGGAAATGTGTCTTGCAATGTTTGGTATTTTTGTCTAACCAATGAACTGATTTTGATGGCAGTAGCACTATATGGGATAGAGAATACCACAGTTTGTTTTGGGGATAATTTAATGTTCATGCCCTTAGGCTGCATTGTTTCCAGTAGCTGCATCCACTTATATTCAATATCTCTTCTTTTTATCTTGTTTTTCTCTGCTGAGCCCTGGTCAAGAATTTGATGCATTGGATAGATTACCATGTCCTGTTCTACAGTATGATCAAAGTCATTGAAATGTTCTGCCACTGGTTTGTTTAGATTATGGCGAATGTCTGAGAGGTGGGCAGTGAGTCTTTCCCTAAGAGTTTTTGAAGTTTCCCCTACATAGTATTCTTGACATCTTTTGCACTCAATGATGTATATTAGATTTCTAGACTTACAGGTCAATTTTCCTACTATTGGGTAGTCACACTCAAAGGTTAGGGATGGAATTTCAGAGGTTTCTTTAATCCACAAACAGCATTCACAACCGCGCTGTCCACATTTCAATGCTGCTCCCATGGGCCATTCATTCCCGGTTGCATTTTCTAATTCTCTAACTGTCTTTGCTTTAATTGTCCTCAGAAATCTAGCTGAATAATTTCTTTCTTTTCTAAGTTTTTGGAAGAGTAGGCTGCATGCATCATTAAAATCCGAAATGTTATTACAAATTTTGTAGAATCTTATTATCTGTGATTTCAAAATTCCCTTGAAAGTGTGAGAAGGATGGAATGATTTTTTGTGGAGGAGTTCATGGGTGTCAGTTGGTTTGAAATAAACTTTAGTATCTAAGATTTTTCCATTTTGGTATCTTTGTCCCTTAAAAACTGTAACATCCAAAAAATCTATTGTTTCCTTATCTATTGTGGTTTTTAGCTTGATAGAACTGTGATGGTTATTCAGTAACTCGAAAAATTCTTGGAATTCTGATTCTGAGTGAGGCCAAATAAGAAAGATATCATCCAAGAATCTCCAATAAACTAATGGTAGCTTTTTAGCTTTTTTCATTACTTCCTGCTCTAGTTGTGCCATGTATATATTTGCATAATTAGGAGCAAATTTCTTCCCCATCGCTGTTCCTGAAATTTGTAGATACCATTGATTGTTGAAAATAAAGTCATTTCTTTTTAAGCTCAATTCTAAAAGTTCCAAAATTTCTTCATCTGGTCTCAGGCATTTTGGGTTAGTTTCAAAAATATCTTTTACTGCTTTTAGTCCATTCTCAGTCTGAATATTGGTGTACAAGGATTCCACATCCATTGTGATTAGGAGAGCATTATCTGGGACCTCAACTTTCTCCAGTTTCTCTAAAAAGTCCCTTGTGTCCCTTAAATAAGATGGGTGAATTGTAGCTAGGGGTTTTAAAAAATGGTCGATATATTCTGAAACTCTGTATGATTCACTGTTACAGTCTGAAACAATGGGTCGCCCTGGGGGCATTCTATTGGGAATTGTCCATTTATCTGGATCTTTGTGCACTTTTGGTAATAAATAGAATTGTCTTGGTCTTGGTGAACTTGGTGGTTTCAGATATGCTACCTGTTTTTCATTGAGAAATCTATTCTTCCCTATCTGTGTAATTATTCTATCAATTTCTTTGGCAGTTTCTGGAAAAATAGGTTCATTTATTTTAGTGTAAAATTTTGAGTCGTTTAATTGTCTCTCTGCCTCTATAATGTAATTTTCCTTTTTCATAATGACCGTTGCTGATCCCTTGTCAGCCTTTTTTACTATGAGATGGATCTTCTTTCTCAAGTTTCCTAAAGCTCCAATTTGGCTTTTACTTAGGTTAGGTCTGTCTTTCCTGATTCTGGTTGCTTCTATTTCGTTGGTTAGATCATCTAAACTCTCATGGATTTCCTCTGGGATCAAATTTTCAGGAGGTACCCAATTGGATTTTTCCGTGAAAGGTAATTTTTCATACTGGTCATTTTTTTGTTTTGTCCTAAAGAAATATTGTAATTTTACTTTACGGGTGAATTTTCCAATGTCTTCTTTAATCTGATTTCTATCTATATGCTTTGGCCTGGGAATGAATTTGAGACCCTTTGATAACACTTGTTCCTCTTCTAGTGACAATTTGTCATCCGATAGATTTATGATGTTGGTCCCTAGTCCTAAATGGTCTTGCTGTACTGGCTCTGGAATGCCTTTAGTCAAATTTAGTTTAAAAGACCAGCCCTGTTTAGCCAGTGGTCCAACATGCTGTTGGCAGTCTCTGGTGTCCAATGGATCGGATCACCTGAGCGAACCTCAAATTTTGTGAAGTCTAACCAAGGAAGGACATCAACTATATCCAGAGACGTGATCTCTTTGATCAGGGTATGGAGGTTTGAATTTTGAGTTTCGGTCAGAAGCGGTGTTACCCACTGGGGCAACACAAACCACAGCATTGCATCAGGGAATGCTGCTCTCGCTGCCGAAATGGTTCTTTTGAACTCTGGGAGGGTAGTCCTCCAGGGATTGTTATCCCTGTCGTTAATCCCAGCACTGATAATCACGGTTTCCGGCTTGGGATTAACCCGTCTTGCTTTCTTAAAGAGCTCAGTCATGTGGTTCAACTTTGCTCCTGGATAGCTCCGAATATCCAGTTCCTTAACCCTTGATTTTGAGATTGTAGACAGATTTGAATCGCCTACAATCAGGGTTTTCTCTGAAATTGGGCCAAAAGTCCAGTCCTTGTTCTTACGGTTGGTATTCCGTGCACGAAATGGAATGATGTCAACCGGTTCTGCCAAAAGTGGTTGCATCTGAGGACTGTTTTTTGAAGGCACGGGCCTGTTTACTGGCCGTCGTGTCACAGAAGGAGAGCTTGTGGTTGAAGAGCTCTCGCCCCTTGAAGGATTCCTGGGGCTTTCTGGTGAATTTAGTGGGTCAGAAGGGGGAGTCACCTCTACATTTACACTGGTGACATGTTTCCTCAGTGCCATAAGGGCCTCTCCAAATTTGTTCAGTCCAGGTCTCTGGGGCTTTCCAGTTCCCCAAAAGAAATCTGGGACTGTGTGGATCAATTCGGATCCGGTAGAGCCAATGAGGGCTTCTCTGAAAAACAAACACTGTTTGAATTTCAAAAGCAGGAGATCGGACAGGAAGCCAAAACGTACACGATCCCAGCTCGAAGCCCAAAGTGTCTTAGTGAGTGCTTTTGCCTCACTAGCTGTCCTAGTTGCCAGAATTTTGTCAGCAGTCTCAATTTGGTCAAAATGGACTGCCTTTCTATACTGGTACACATGTTCCAAACTCCTAAATTGTGTACCTTCATAGGTAATTTTGCAGGGGAAGAAATTGGACAGGGGGTCTAAATGTCCTTTCACTTCCCTTGTTTTCTTTGACTGCCCTGTCTGCCGAATTGGGCTGCCCAGCTGCCGAGACATATTTGGTTTGGGAGATGGGGTTTTCTCCTTCTGAGGCTGAGTCTTAGAAGCCTGATTCTGTTCCGAAATACCCCTTGGGTTTCTAGCATCTGCTGGTTTTGATGCTATTACCCTTTTTGGATTTTGAGGTCGAGCAACCTTTGGGCCTGGAGCGGTTGCTGTGACCTGTGCATAGGACTTAGAATTTTGGCCTGAACTGCCTGCCCGGGAAACCAAAGTGGGTGGCTGGTTTGGACTAGTCCTTTGTGAAGGGACTGTTTTGCCTCTGGAATGTTGGGTCAAATTGTCCAGAGTGGTCCGAAAGTTGTCCAAAGTCTCAGGTTTGAGTTTTGCCCTGAAGTTTTTCTGAGCCCAGGATATTGCCAAATGTTGGGCCCGAGTCATATCAAAGGGATTTGCCTGAAACTGGGAGATTGACTTTTTGATTTCCTCAATCATTCTCCCATAGTGGTCCAAAAGAATGGATGTTGTTTCCTTCATCCAAAAGAAATTTTGATTCTGAAGAGCCTGCATCAAAGAATGGTTGGGAAGGGCAGGCTTGAAGAACCGATTCAGGTCCTCTAATTTCCTCCTAAAGCTTTTGGTCAGGTCTCCTTCTGCCTGATCCGCGATGATTCCAAAGTGGTGAAGGCATTGTATAAGCCTGAACAAGTCCTTCACCAGTCTACTAAATTGAGCATCTGTGGCAATTCGCCCAGATGAAGGTCCTTTTTTCCTTGACCTTGTACCAAAAGAAGTCATTTTCCATAGAGACTGGAAAGAGACTAAGAAATTTGTAGTAGCACACTGCTGATATAGGCTAAATCGATTTCGGCAGATGACTGCCTTCTTCAGTAGCCAAGAGTGATCTGATTGACCCTTGCTTTGCTCCTGCTATTTGTAGTGGAATGGCCTAGAGGGTGTGACCCAGGGGTGCCTCTCATCTTAACATCAAAGGGGGTACATAGCTACTCAGTCCCCCTTTGATGTGGCCACCTCTGTGGCAGGTGTGAAGTAGGTGTGAAAACTTTCCTTTGATGGGTCGGCCCCCTCTGCCACAGGTGCCAACTGGTTGTTTGGGGTCAGGAGGGAGGTGTGAAAACTTTCCTTTGATGGGTGGACTCCCCCTGCCTATAGGGGCAGTTAGCTTTTGTTATGGCATTCACTTTGAAGTTGGTAGTTATTGAAAAATAAGGGGTTGATGTTTTAATTGATTTGAATTAAGAAAATTTATTCTCAGGTAACTTTGAGATTTAATTCTACATTATAACTATACCATTCCACTTATAGCATGGTCTTTACAAAACATGGGACCAGCAGTGCTTTTATAATTTGTTAAGTGCTAATTTAGATATGGGCTTTTCTAGAGTACAGAAATTTGAGTTGTTTTCAGCATACTCTAGGAGATCACTACTTGTTTAAGTTTCAATAAATCATATGAGTCTTGTGGTTTCTTATTTTTTCAAACATCCTGATAAGATGATAACCTGGCACTGACAATATGTGTGATTTGTATTTAGGTATACAATGGTGTACTACCTTGGTGTACTGGCAACAGTTTATTTCTTATTTCAAGAATGTTGAGTAGAAATTTGAAATATTAAGATATAAATCAAGAGAAATTGATACTGAATATACATGTAAAAATACATGTGAAATGAATAATTTAAGAATAAAGAAAGTTTGTTCAATGAATGCAATGAATAAATTAGTTGAATATATTTATAAGGTAATACTTAATTAGAATTACATCGAATATGATGTGTAAAAAAGAAAAATAGAGAATAAATGATGATAAAAATCAAATAAGTGAAATGATAATAATAAATAGATAAAAATGTATTATATATATTGAAATTTTAACTAAGTAGAATTAAAAAACAAACTTTTTTTTATAATAAAATTGGTTAAAAAATATATATATATATAAAAATTAAGAAATAATAATAAATAGAATAAAAAATTTTAAAAAAGGGAAATAAAAACATAATTTGAATAAGTAGGTAAAAATAAAAACAAATGGGAATGAGTCATTTGGAAATTTATATGGAGGAATTTTAAATTTTAATCTGTATATTTGATTCAATTTACTTTATTTTTATTTTAGGGTGAGAATTTTCAGCTAAATTTAATTGAATTTATTTGATCTAGTATAATTTATTTGCTTTAGTTACCCATTGTTACTTTATTTTAGCCGACTAGATACCAAAATATCCTTGAGATTTTTATTCCTTTTGTATGCAACAACCAAATCATCGCGGAAATGTTTTGGAAATGTGTCTTGCAATGTTTGGTATTTTTGTCTAACCAATGAACTGATTTTGATGGCAGTAGCACTATATGGGATAGAGAATACCACAGTTTGTTTTGGGGATAATTTAATGTTCATGCCCTTAGGCTGCATTGTTTCCAGTAGCTGCATCCACTTATATTCAATATCTCTTCTTTTTATCTTGTTTTTCTCTGCTGAGCCCTGGTCAAGAATTTGATGCATTGGATAGATTACCATGTCCTGTTCTACAGTATGATCAAAGTCATTGAAATGTTCTGCCACTGGTTTGTTTAGATTATGGCGAATGTCTGAGAGGTGGGCAGTGAGTCTTTCCCTAAGAGTTTTTGAAGTTTCCCCTACATAGTATTCTTGACATCTTTTGCACTCAATGATGTATATTAGATTTCTAGACTTACAGGTCAATTTTCCTACTATTGGGTAGTCACACTCAAAGGTTAGGGATGGAATTTCAGAGGTTTCTTTAATCCACAAACAGCATTCACAACCGCGCTGTCCACATTTCAATGCTGCTCCCATGGGCCATTCATTCCCGGTTGCATTTTCTAATTCTCTAACTGTCTTTGCTTTAATTGTCCTCAGAAATCTAGCTGAATAATTTCTTTCTTTTCTAAGTTTTTGGAAGAGTAGGCTGCATGCATCATTAAAATCCGAAATGTTATTACAAATTTTGTAGAATCTTATTATCTGTGATTTCAAAATTCCCTTGAAAGTGTGAGAAGGATGGAATGATTTTTTGTGGAGGAGTTCATGGGTGTCAGTTGGTTTGAAATAAACTTTAGTATCTAAGATTTTTCCATTTTGGTATCTTTGTCCCTTAAAAACTGTAACATCCAAAAAATCTATTGTTTCCTTATCTATTGTGGTTTTTAGCTTGATAGAACTGTGATGGTTATTCAGTAACTCGAAAAATTCTTGGAATTCTGATTCTGAGTGAGGCCAAATAAGAAAGATATCATCCAAGAATCTCCAATAAACTAATGGTAGCTTTTTAGCTTTTTTCATTACTTCCTGCTCTAGTTGTGCCATGTATATATTTGCATAATTAGGAGCAAATTTCTTCCCCATCGCTGTTCCTGAAATTTGTAGATACCATTGATTGTTGAAAATAAAGTCATTTCTTTTTAAGCTCAATTCTAAAAGTTCCAAAATTTCTTCATCTGGTCTCAGGCATTTTGGGTTAGTTTCAAAAATATCTTTTACTGCTTTTAGTCCATTCTCAGTCTGAATATTGGTGTACAAGGATTCCACATCCATTGTGATTAGGAGAGCATTATCTGGGACCTCAACTTTCTCCAGTTTCTCTAAAAAGTCCCTTGTGTCCCTTAAATAAGATGGGTGAATTGTAGCTAGGGGTTTTAAAAAATGGTCGATATATTCTGAAACTCTGTATGATTCACTGTTACAGTCTGAAACAATGGGTCGCCCTGGGGGCATTCTATTGGGAATTGTCCATTTATCTGGATCTTTGTGCACTTTTGGTAATAAATAGAATTGTCTTGGTCTTGGTGAACTTGGTGGTTTCAGATATGCTACCTGTTTTTCATTGAGAAATCTATTCTTCCCTATCTGTGTAATTATTCTATCAATTTCTTTGGCAGTTTCTGGAAAAATAGGTTCATTTATTTTAGTGTAAAATTTTGAGTCGTTTAATTGTCTCTCTGCCTCTATAATGTAATTTTCCTTTTTCATAATGACCGTTGCTGATCCCTTGTCAGCCTTTTTTACTATGAGATGGATCTTCTTTCTCAAGTTTCCTAAAGCTCCAATTTGGCTTTTACTTAGGTTAGGTCTGTCTTTCCTGATTCTGGTTGCTTCTATTTCGTTGGTTAGATCATCTAAACTCTCATGGATTTCCTCTGGGATCAAATTTTCAGGAGGTACCCAATTGGATTTTTCCGTGAAAGGTAATTTTTCATACTGGTCATTTTTTTGTTTTGTCCTAAAGAAATATTGTAATTTTACTTTACGGGTGAATTTTCCAATGTCTTCTTTAATCTGATTTCTATCTATATGCTTTGGCCTGGGAATGAATTTGAGACCCTTTGATAACACTTGTTCCTCTTCTAGTGACAATTTGTCATCCGATAGATTTATGATGTTGGTCCCTAGTCCTAAATGGTCTTGCTGTACTGGCTCTGGAATGCCTTTAGTCAAATTTAGTTTAAAAGACCAGCCCTGTTTAGCCAGTGGTCCAACATGCTGTTGGCAGTCTCTGGTGTCCAATGGATCGGATCACCTGAGCGAACCTCAAATTTTGTGAAGTCTAACCAAGGAAGGACATCAACTATATCCAGAGACGTGATCTCTTTGATCAGGGTATGGAGGTTTGAATTTTGAGTTTCGGTCAGAAGCGGTGTTACCCACTGGGGCAACACAAACCACAGCATTGCATCAGGGAATGCTGCTCTCGCTGCCGAAATGGTTCTTTTGAACTCTGGGAGGGTAGTCCTCCAGGGATTGTTATCCCTGTCGTTAATCCCAGCACTGATAATCACGGTTTCCGGCTTGGGATTAACCCGTCTTGCTTTCTTAAAGAGCTCAGTCATGTGGTTCAACTTTGCTCCTGGATAGCTCCGAATATCCAGTTCCTTAACCCTTGATTTTGAGATTGTAGACAGATTTGAATCGCCTACAATCAGGGTTTTCTCTGAAATTGGGCCAAAAGTCCAGTCCTTGTTCTTACGGTTGGTATTCCGTGCACGAAATGGAATGATGTCAACCGGTTCTGCCAAAAGTGGTTGCATCTGAGGACTGTTTTTTGAAGGCACGGGCCTGTTTACTGGCCGTCGTGTCACAGAAGGAGAGCTTGTGGTTGAAGAGCTCTCGCCCCTTGAAGGATTCCTGGGGCTTTCTGGTGAATTTAGTGGGTCAGAAGGGGGAGTCACCTCTACATTTACACTGGTGACATGTTTCCTCAGTGCCATAAGGGCCTCTCCAAATTTGTTCAGTCCAGGTCTCTGGGGCTTTCCAGTTCCCCAAAAGAAATCTGGGACTGTGTGGATCAATTCGGATCCGGTAGAGCCAATGAGGGCTTCTCTGAAAAACAAACACTGTTTGAATTTCAAAAGCAGGAGATCGGACAGGAAGCCAAAACGTACACGATCCCAGCTCGAAGCCCAAAGTGTCTTAGTGAGTGCTTTTGCCTCACTAGCTGTCCTAGTTGCCAGAATTTTGTCAGCAGTCTCAATTTGGTCAAAATGGACTGCCTTTCTATACTGGTACACATGTTCCAAACTCCTAAATTGTGTACCTTCATAGGTAATTTTGCAGGGGAAGAAATTGGACAGGGGGTCTAAATGTCCTTTCACTTCCCTTGTTTTCTTTGACTGCCCTGTCTGCCGAATTGGGCTGCCCAGCTGCCGAGACATATTTGGTTTGGGAGATGGGGTTTTCTCCTTCTGAGGCTGAGTCTTAGAAGCCTGATTCTGTTCCGAAATACCCCTTGGGTTTCTAGCATCTGCTGGTTTTGATGCTATTACCCTTTTTGGATTTTGAGGTCGAGCAACCTTTGGGCCTGGAGCGGTTGCTGTGACCTGTGCATAGGACTTAGAATTTTGGCCTGAACTGCCTGCCCGGGAAACCAAAGTGGGTGGCTGGTTTGGACTAGTCCTTTGTGAAGGGACTGTTTTGCCTCTGGAATGTTGGGTCAAATTGTCCAGAGTGGTCCGAAAGTTGTCCAAAGTCTCAGGTTTGAGTTTTGCCCTGAAGTTTTTCTGAGCCCAGGATATTGCCAAATGTTGGGCCCGAGTCATATCAAAGGGATTTGCCTGAAACTGGGAGATTGACTTTTTGATTTCCTCAATCATTCTCCCATAGTGGTCCAAAAGAATGGATGTTGTTTCCTTCATCCAAAAGAAATTTTGATTCTGAAGAGCCTGCATCAAAGAATGGTTGGGAAGGGCAGGCTTGAAGAACCGATTCAGGTCCTCTAATTTCCTCCTAAAGCTTTTGGTCAGGTCTCCTTCTGCCTGATCCGCGATGATTCCAAAGTGGTGAAGGCATTGTATAAGCCTGAACAAGTCCTTCACCAGTCTACTAAATTGAGCATCTGTGGCAATTCGCCCAGATGAAGGTCCTTTTTTCCTTGACCTTGTACCAAAAGAAGTCATTTTCCATAGAGACTGGAAAGAGACTAAGAAATTTGTAGTAGCACACTGCTGATATAGGCTAAATCGATTTCGGCAGATGACTGCCTTCTTCAGTAGCCAAGAGTGATCTGATTGACCCTTGCTTTGCTCCTGCTATTTGTAGTGGAATGGCCTAGAGGGTGTGACCCAGGGGTGCCTCTCATCTTAACATCAAAGGGGGTACATAGCTACTCAGTCCCCCTTTGATGTGGCCACCTCTGTGGCAGGTGTGAAGTAGGTGTGAAAACTTTCCTTTGATGGGTCGGCCCCCTCTGCCACAGGTGCCAACTGGTTGTTTGGGGTCAGGAGGGAGGTGTGAAAACTTTCCTTTGATGGGTGGACTCCCCCTGCCTATAGGGGCAGTTAGCTTTTGTTATGGCATTCACTTTGAAGTTGGTAGTTATTGAAAAATAAGGGGTTGATGTTTTAATTGATTTGAATTAAGAAAATTTATTCTCAGGTAACTTTGAGATTTAATTCTACATTATAACTATACCATTCCACTTATAGCATGGTCTTTACAAAACATGGGACCAGCAGTGCTTTTATAATTTGTTAAGTGCTAATTTAGATATGGGCTTTTCTAGAGTACAGAAATTTGAGTTGTTTTCAGCATACTCTAGGAGATCACTACTTGTTTAAGTTTCAATAAATCATATGAGTCTTGTGGTTTCTTATTTTTTCAAACATCCTGATAAGATGATAACCTGGCACTGACAATATGTGTGATTTGTATTTAGGTATACAATGGTGTACTACCTTGGTGTACTGGCAACAGTTTATTTCTTATTTCAAGAATGTTGAGTAGAAATTTGAAATATTAAGATATAAATCAAGAGAAATTGATACTGAATATACATGTAAAAATACATGTGAAATGAATAATTTAAGAATAAAGAAAGTTTGTTCAATGAATGCAATGAATAAATTAGTTGAATATATTTATAAGGTAATACTTAATTAGAATTACATCGAATATGATGTGTAAAAAAGAAAAATAGAGAATAAATGATGATAAAAATCAAATAAGTGAAATGATAATAATAAATAGATAAAAATGTATTATATATATTGAAATTTTAACTAAGTAGAATTAAAAAACAAACTTTTTTTTATAATAAAATTGGTTAAAAAATATATATATATATAAAAATTAAGAAATAATAATAAATAGAATAAAAAATTTTAAAAAAGGGAAATAAAAACATAATTTGAATAAGTAGGTAAAAATAAAAACAAATGGGAATGAGTCATTTGGAAATTTATATGGAGGAATTTTAAATTTTAATCTGTATATTTGATTCAATTTACTTTATTTTTATTTTAGGGTGAGAATTTTCAGCTAAATTTAATTGAATTTATTTGATCTAGTATAATTTATTTGCTTTAGTTACCCATTGTTACTTTATTTTAGCCGACTAGATACCAAAATATCCTTGAGATTTTTATTCCTTTTGTATGCAACAACCAAATCATCGCGGAAATGTTTTGGAAATGTGTCTTGCAATGTTTGGTATTTTTGTCTAACCAATGAACTGATTTTGATGGCAGTAGCACTATATGGGATAGAGAATACCACAGTTTGTTTTGGGGATAATTTAATGTTCATGCCCTTAGGCTGCATTGTTTCCAGTAGCTGCATCCACTTATATTCAATATCTCTTCTTTTTATCTTGTTTTTCTCTGCTGAGCCCTGGTCAAGAATTTGATGCATTGGATAGATTACCATGTCCTGTTCTACAGTATGATCAAAGTCATTGAAATGTTCTGCCACTGGTTTGTTTAGATTATGGCGAATGTCTGAGAGGTGGGCAGTGAGTCTTTCCCTAAGAGTTTTTGAAGTTTCCCCTACATAGTATTCTTGACATCTTTTGCACTCAATGATGTATATTAGATTTCTAGACTTACAGGTCAATTTTCCTACTATTGGGTAGTCACACTCAAAGGTTAGGGATGGAATTTCAGAGGTTTCTTTAATCCACAAACAGCATTCACAACCGCGCTGTCCACATTTCAATGCTGCTCCCATGGGCCATTCATTCCCGGTTGCATTTTCTAATTCTCTAACTGTCTTTGCTTTAATTGTCCTCAGAAATCTAGCTGAATAATTTCTTTCTTTTCTAAGTTTTTGGAAGAGTAGGCTGCATGCATCATTAAAATCCGAAATGTTATTACAAATTTTGTAGAATCTTATTATCTGTGATTTCAAAATTCCCTTGAAAGTGTGAGAAGGATGGAATGATTTTTTGTGGAGGAGTTCATGGGTGTCAGTTGGTTTGAAATAAACTTTAGTATCTAAGATTTTTCCATTTTGGTATCTTTGTCCCTTAAAAACTGTAACATCCAAAAAATCTATTGTTTCCTTATCTATTGTGGTTTTTAGCTTGATAGAACTGTGATGGTTATTCAGTAACTCGAAAAATTCTTGGAATTCTGATTCTGAGTGAGGCCAAATAAGAAAGATATCATCCAAGAATCTCCAATAAACTAATGGTAGCTTTTTAGCTTTTTTCATTACTTCCTGCTCTAGTTGTGCCATGTATATATTTGCATAATTAGGAGCAAATTTCTTCCCCATCGCTGTTCCTGAAATTTGTAGATACCATTGATTGTTGAAAATAAAGTCATTTCTTTTTAAGCTCAATTCTAAAAGTTCCAAAATTTCTTCATCTGGTCTCAGGCATTTTGGGTTAGTTTCAAAAATATCTTTTACTGCTTTTAGTCCATTCTCAGTCTGAATATTGGTGTACAAGGATTCCACATCCATTGTGATTAGGAGAGCATTATCTGGGACCTCAACTTTCTCCAGTTTCTCTAAAAAGTCCCTTGTGTCCCTTAAATAAGATGGGTGAATTGTAGCTAGGGGTTTTAAAAAATGGTCGATATATTCTGAAACTCTGTATGATTCACTGTTACAGTCTGAAACAATGGGTCGCCCTGGGGGCATTCTATTGGGAATTGTCCATTTATCTGGATCTTTGTGCACTTTTGGTAATAAATAGAATTGTCTTGGTCTTGGTGAACTTGGTGGTTTCAGATATGCTACCTGTTTTTCATTGAGAAATCTATTCTTCCCTATCTGTGTAATTATTCTATCAATTTCTTTGGCAGTTTCTGGAAAAATAGGTTCATTTATTTTAGTGTAAAATTTTGAGTCGTTTAATTGTCTCTCTGCCTCTATAATGTAATTTTCCTTTTTCATAATGACCGTTGCTGATCCCTTGTCAGCCTTTTTTACTATGAGATGGATCTTCTTTCTCAAGTTTCCTAAAGCTCCAATTTGGCTTTTACTTAGGTTAGGTCTGTCTTTCCTGATTCTGGTTGCTTCTATTTCGTTGGTTAGATCATCTAAACTCTCATGGATTTCCTCTGGGATCAAATTTTCAGGAGGTACCCAATTGGATTTTTCCGTGAAAGGTAATTTTTCATACTGGTCATTTTTTTGTTTTGTCCTAAAGAAATATTGTAATTTTACTTTACGGGTGAATTTTCCAATGTCTTCTTTAATCTGATTTCTATCTATATGCTTTGGCCTGGGAATGAATTTGAGACCCTTTGATAACACTTGTTCCTCTTCTAGTGACAATTTGTCATCCGATAGATTTATGATGTTGGTCCCTAGTCCTAAATGGTCTTGCTGTACTGGCTCTGGAATGCCTTTAGTCAAATTTAGTTTAAAAGACCAGCCCTGTTTAGCCAGTGGTCCAACATGCTGTTGGCAGTCTCTGGTGTCCAATGGATCGGATCACCTGAGCGAACCTCAAATTTTGTGAAGTCTAACCAAGGAAGGACATCAACTATATCCAGAGACGTGATCTCTTTGATCAGGGTATGGAGGTTTGAATTTTGAGTTTCGGTCAGAAGCGGTGTTACCCACTGGGGCAACACAAACCACAGCATTGCATCAGGGAATGCTGCTCTCGCTGCCGAAATGGTTCTTTTGAACTCTGGGAGGGTAGTCCTCCAGGGATTGTTATCCCTGTCGTTAATCCCAGCACTGATAATCACGGTTTCCGGCTTGGGATTAACCCGTCTTGCTTTCTTAAAGAGCTCAGTCATGTGGTTCAACTTTGCTCCTGGATAGCTCCGAATATCCAGTTCCTTAACCCTTGATTTTGAGATTGTAGACAGATTTGAATCGCCTACAATCAGGGTTTTCTCTGAAATTGGGCCAAAAGTCCAGTCCTTGTTCTTACGGTTGGTATTCCGTGCACGAAATGGAATGATGTCAACCGGTTCTGCCAAAAGTGGTTGCATCTGAGGACTGTTTTTTGAAGGCACGGGCCTGTTTACTGGCCGTCGTGTCACAGAAGGAGAGCTTGTGGTTGAAGAGCTCTCGCCCCTTGAAGGATTCCTGGGGCTTTCTGGTGAATTTAGTGGGTCAGAAGGGGGAGTCACCTCTACATTTACACTGGTGACATGTTTCCTCAGTGCCATAAGGGCCTCTCCAAATTTGTTCAGTCCAGGTCTCTGGGGCTTTCCAGTTCCCCAAAAGAAATCTGGGACTGTGTGGATCAATTCGGATCCGGTAGAGCCAATGAGGGCTTCTCTGAAAAACAAACACTGTTTGAATTTCAAAAGCAGGAGATCGGACAGGAAGCCAAAACGTACACGATCCCAGCTCGAAGCCCAAAGTGTCTTAGTGAGTGCTTTTGCCTCACTAGCTGTCCTAGTTGCCAGAATTTTGTCAGCAGTCTCAATTTGGTCAAAATGGACTGCCTTTCTATACTGGTACACATGTTCCAAACTCCTAAATTGTGTACCTTCATAGGTAATTTTGCAGGGGAAGAAATTGGACAGGGGGTCTAAATGTCCTTTCACTTCCCTTGTTTTCTTTGACTGCCCTGTCTGCCGAATTGGGCTGCCCAGCTGCCGAGACATATTTGGTTTGGGAGATGGGGTTTTCTCCTTCTGAGGCTGAGTCTTAGAAGCCTGATTCTGTTCCGAAATACCCCTTGGGTTTCTAGCATCTGCTGGTTTTGATGCTATTACCCTTTTTGGATTTTGAGGTCGAGCAACCTTTGGGCCTGGAGCGGTTGCTGTGACCTGTGCATAGGACTTAGAATTTTGGCCTGAACTGCCTGCCCGGGAAACCAAAGTGGGTGGCTGGTTTGGACTAGTCCTTTGTGAAGGGACTGTTTTGCCTCTGGAATGTTGGGTCAAATTGTCCAGAGTGGTCCGAAAGTTGTCCAAAGTCTCAGGTTTGAGTTTTGCCCTGAAGTTTTTCTGAGCCCAGGATATTGCCAAATGTTGGGCCCGAGTCATATCAAAGGGATTTGCCTGAAACTGGGAGATTGACTTTTTGATTTCCTCAATCATTCTCCCATAGTGGTCCAAAAGAATGGATGTTGTTTCCTTCATCCAAAAGAAATTTTGATTCTGAAGAGCCTGCATCAAAGAATGGTTGGGAAGGGCAGGCTTGAAGAACCGATTCAGGTCCTCTAATTTCCTCCTAAAGCTTTTGGTCAGGTCTCCTTCTGCCTGATCCGCGATGATTCCAAAGTGGTGAAGGCATTGTATAAGCCTGAACAAGTCCTTCACCAGTCTACTAAATTGAGCATCTGTGGCAATTCGCCCAGATGAAGGTCCTTTTTTCCTTGACCTTGTACCAAAAGAAGTCATTTTCCATAGAGACTGGAAAGAGACTAAGAAATTTGTAGTAGCACACTGCTGATATAGGCTAAATCGATTTCGGCAGATGACTGCCTTCTTCAGTAGCCAAGAGTGATCTGATTGACCCTTGCTTTGCTCCTGCTATTTGTAGTGGAATGGCCTAGAGGGTGTGACCCAGGGGTGCCTCTCATCTTAACATCAAAGGGGGTACATAGCTACTCAGTCCCCCTTTGATGTGGCCACCTCTGTGGCAGGTGTGAAGTAGGTGTGAAAACTTTCCTTTGATGGGTCGGCCCCCTCTGCCACAGGTGCCAACTGGTTGTTTGGGGTCAGGAGGGAGGTGTGAAAACTTTCCTTTGATGGGTGGACTCCCCCTGCCTATAGGGGCAGTTAGCTTTTGTTATGGCATTCACTTTGAAGTTGGTAGTTATTGAAAAATAAGGGGTTGATGTTTTAATTGATTTGAATTAAGAAAATTTATTCTCAGGTAACTTTGAGATTTAATTCTACATTATAACTATACCATTCCACTTATAGCATGGTCTTTACAAAACATGGGACCAGCAGTGCTTTTATAATTTGTTAAGTGCTAATTTAGATATGGGCTTTTCTAGAGTACAGAAATTTGAGTTGTTTTCAGCATACTCTAGGAGATCACTACTTGTTTAAGTTTCAATAAATCATATGAGTCTTGTGGTTTCTTATTTTTTCAAACATCCTGATAAGATGATAACCTGGCACTGACAATATGTGTGATTTGTATTTAGGTATACAATGGTGTACTACCTTGGTGTACTGGCAACAGTTTATTTCTTATTTCAAGAATGTTGAGTAGAAATTTGAAATATTAAGATATAAATCAAGAGAAATTGATACTGAATATACATGTAAAAATACATGTGAAATGAATAATTTAAGAATAAAGAAAGTTTGTTCAATGAATGCAATGAATAAATTAGTTGAATATATTTATAAGGTAATACTTAATTAGAATTACATCGAATATGATGTGTAAAAAAGAAAAATAGAGAATAAATGATGATAAAAATCAAATAAGTGAAATGATAATAATAAATAGATAAAAATGTATTATATATATTGAAATTTTAACTAAGTAGAATTAAAAAACAAACTTTTTTTTATAATAAAATTGGTTAAAAAATATATATATATATAAAAATTAAGAAATAATAATAAATAGAATAAAAAATTTTAAAAAAGGGAAATAAAAACATAATTTGAATAAGTAGGTAAAAATAAAAACAAATGGGAATGAGTCATTTGGAAATTTATATGGAGGAATTTTAAATTTTAATCTGTATATTTGATTCAATTTACTTTATTTTTATTTTAGGGTGAGAATTTTCAGCTAAATTTAATTGAATTTATTTGATCTAGTATAATTTATTTGCTTTAGTTACCCATTGTTACTTTATTTTAGCCGACTAGATACCAAAATATCCTTGAGATTTTTATTCCTTTTGTATGCAACAACCAAATCATCGCGGAAATGTTTTGGAAATGTGTCTTGCAATGTTTGGTATTTTTGTCTAACCAATGAACTGATTTTGATGGCAGTAGCACTATATGGGATAGAGAATACCACAGTTTGTTTTGGGGATAATTTAATGTTCATGCCCTTAGGCTGCATTGTTTCCAGTAGCTGCATCCACTTATATTCAATATCTCTTCTTTTTATCTTGTTTTTCTCTGCTGAGCCCTGGTCAAGAATTTGATGCATTGGATAGATTACCATGTCCTGTTCTACAGTATGATCAAAGTCATTGAAATGTTCTGCCACTGGTTTGTTTAGATTATGGCGAATGTCTGAGAGGTGGGCAGTGAGTCTTTCCCTAAGAGTTTTTGAAGTTTCCCCTACATAGTATTCTTGACATCTTTTGCACTCAATGATGTATATTAGATTTCTAGACTTACAGGTCAATTTTCCTACTATTGGGTAGTCACACTCAAAGGTTAGGGATGGAATTTCAGAGGTTTCTTTAATCCACAAACAGCATTCACAACCGCGCTGTCCACATTTCAATGCTGCTCCCATGGGCCATTCATTCCCGGTTGCATTTTCTAATTCTCTAACTGTCTTTGCTTTAATTGTCCTCAGAAATCTAGCTGAATAATTTCTTTCTTTTCTAAGTTTTTGGAAGAGTAGGCTGCATGCATCATTAAAATCCGAAATGTTATTACAAATTTTGTAGAATCTTATTATCTGTGATTTCAAAATTCCCTTGAAAGTGTGAGAAGGATGGAATGATTTTTTGTGGAGGAGTTCATGGGTGTCAGTTGGTTTGAAATAAACTTTAGTATCTAAGATTTTTCCATTTTGGTATCTTTGTCCCTTAAAAACTGTAACATCCAAAAAATCTATTGTTTCCTTATCTATTGTGGTTTTTAGCTTGATAGAACTGTGATGGTTATTCAGTAACTCGAAAAATTCTTGGAATTCTGATTCTGAGTGAGGCCAAATAAGAAAGATATCATCCAAGAATCTCCAATAAACTAATGGTAGCTTTTTAGCTTTTTTCATTACTTCCTGCTCTAGTTGTGCCATGTATATATTTGCATAATTAGGAGCAAATTTCTTCCCCATCGCTGTTCCTGAAATTTGTAGATACCATTGATTGTTGAAAATAAAGTCATTTCTTTTTAAGCTCAATTCTAAAAGTTCCAAAATTTCTTCATCTGGTCTCAGGCATTTTGGGTTAGTTTCAAAAATATCTTTTACTGCTTTTAGTCCATTCTCAGTCTGAATATTGGTGTACAAGGATTCCACATCCATTGTGATTAGGAGAGCATTATCTGGGACCTCAACTTTCTCCAGTTTCTCTAAAAAGTCCCTTGTGTCCCTTAAATAAGATGGGTGAATTGTAGCTAGGGGTTTTAAAAAATGGTCGATATATTCTGAAACTCTGTATGATTCACTGTTACAGTCTGAAACAATGGGTCGCCCTGGGGGCATTCTATTGGGAATTGTCCATTTATCTGGATCTTTGTGCACTTTTGGTAATAAATAGAATTGTCTTGGTCTTGGTGAACTTGGTGGTTTCAGATATGCTACCTGTTTTTCATTGAGAAATCTATTCTTCCCTATCTGTGTAATTATTCTATCAATTTCTTTGGCAGTTTCTGGAAAAATAGGTTCATTTATTTTAGTGTAAAATTTTGAGTCGTTTAATTGTCTCTCTGCCTCTATAATGTAATTTTCCTTTTTCATAATGACCGTTGCTGATCCCTTGTCAGCCTTTTTTACTATGAGATGGATCTTCTTTCTCAAGTTTCCTAAAGCTCCAATTTGGCTTTTACTTAGGTTAGGTCTGTCTTTCCTGATTCTGGTTGCTTCTATTTCGTTGGTTAGATCATCTAAACTCTCATGGATTTCCTCTGGGATCAAATTTTCAGGAGGTACCCAATTGGATTTTTCCGTGAAAGGTAATTTTTCATACTGGTCATTTTTTTGTTTTGTCCTAAAGAAATATTGTAATTTTACTTTACGGGTGAATTTTCCAATGTCTTCTTTAATCTGATTTCTATCTATATGCTTTGGCCTGGGAATGAATTTGAGACCCTTTGATAACACTTGTTCCTCTTCTAGTGACAATTTGTCATCCGATAGATTTATGATGTTGGTCCCTAGTCCTAAATGGTCTTGCTGTACTGGCTCTGGAATGCCTTTAGTCAAATTTAGTTTAAAAGACCAGCCCTGTTTAGCCAGTGGTCCAACATGCTGTTGGCAGTCTCTGGTGTCCAATGGATCGGATCACCTGAGCGAACCTCAAATTTTGTGAAGTCTAACCAAGGAAGGACATCAACTATATCCAGAGACGTGATCTCTTTGATCAGGGTATGGAGGTTTGAATTTTGAGTTTCGGTCAGAAGCGGTGTTACCCACTGGGGCAACACAAACCACAGCATTGCATCAGGGAATGCTGCTCTCGCTGCCGAAATGGTTCTTTTGAACTCTGGGAGGGTAGTCCTCCAGGGATTGTTATCCCTGTCGTTAATCCCAGCACTGATAATCACGGTTTCCGGCTTGGGATTAACCCGTCTTGCTTTCTTAAAGAGCTCAGTCATGTGGTTCAACTTTGCTCCTGGATAGCTCCGAATATCCAGTTCCTTAACCCTTGATTTTGAGATTGTAGACAGATTTGAATCGCCTACAATCAGGGTTTTCTCTGAAATTGGGCCAAAAGTCCAGTCCTTGTTCTTACGGTTGGTATTCCGTGCACGAAATGGAATGATGTCAACCGGTTCTGCCAAAAGTGGTTGCATCTGAGGACTGTTTTTTGAAGGCACGGGCCTGTTTACTGGCCGTCGTGTCACAGAAGGAGAGCTTGTGGTTGAAGAGCTCTCGCCCCTTGAAGGATTCCTGGGGCTTTCTGGTGAATTTAGTGGGTCAGAAGGGGGAGTCACCTCTACATTTACACTGGTGACATGTTTCCTCAGTGCCATAAGGGCCTCTCCAAATTTGTTCAGTCCAGGTCTCTGGGGCTTTCCAGTTCCCCAAAAGAAATCTGGGACTGTGTGGATCAATTCGGATCCGGTAGAGCCAATGAGGGCTTCTCTGAAAAACAAACACTGTTTGAATTTCAAAAGCAGGAGATCGGACAGGAAGCCAAAACGTACACGATCCCAGCTCGAAGCCCAAAGTGTCTTAGTGAGTGCTTTTGCCTCACTAGCTGTCCTAGTTGCCAGAATTTTGTCAGCAGTCTCAATTTGGTCAAAATGGACTGCCTTTCTATACTGGTACACATGTTCCAAACTCCTAAATTGTGTACCTTCATAGGTAATTTTGCAGGGGAAGAAATTGGACAGGGGGTCTAAATGTCCTTTCACTTCCCTTGTTTTCTTTGACTGCCCTGTCTGCCGAATTGGGCTGCCCAGCTGCCGAGACATATTTGGTTTGGGAGATGGGGTTTTCTCCTTCTGAGGCTGAGTCTTAGAAGCCTGATTCTGTTCCGAAATACCCCTTGGGTTTCTAGCATCTGCTGGTTTTGATGCTATTACCCTTTTTGGATTTTGAGGTCGAGCAACCTTTGGGCCTGGAGCGGTTGCTGTGACCTGTGCATAGGACTTAGAATTTTGGCCTGAACTGCCTGCCCGGGAAACCAAAGTGGGTGGCTGGTTTGGACTAGTCCTTTGTGAAGGGACTGTTTTGCCTCTGGAATGTTGGGTCAAATTGTCCAGAGTGGTCCGAAAGTTGTCCAAAGTCTCAGGTTTGAGTTTTGCCCTGAAGTTTTTCTGAGCCCAGGATATTGCCAAATGTTGGGCCCGAGTCATATCAAAGGGATTTGCCTGAAACTGGGAGATTGACTTTTTGATTTCCTCAATCATTCTCCCATAGTGGTCCAAAAGAATGGATGTTGTTTCCTTCATCCAAAAGAAATTTTGATTCTGAAGAGCCTGCATCAAAGAATGGTTGGGAAGGGCAGGCTTGAAGAACCGATTCAGGTCCTCTAATTTCCTCCTAAAGCTTTTGGTCAGGTCTCCTTCTGCCTGATCCGCGATGATTCCAAAGTGGTGAAGGCATTGTATAAGCCTGAACAAGTCCTTCACCAGTCTACTAAATTGAGCATCTGTGGCAATTCGCCCAGATGAAGGTCCTTTTTTCCTTGACCTTGTACCAAAAGAAGTCATTTTCCATAGAGACTGGAAAGAGACTAAGAAATTTGTAGTAGCACACTGCTGATATAGGCTAAATCGATTTCGGCAGATGACTGCCTTCTTCAGTAGCCAAGAGTGATCTGATTGACCCTTGCTTTGCTCCTGCTATTTGTAGTGGAATGGCCTAGAGGGTGTGACCCAGGGGTGCCTCTCATCTTAACATCAAAGGGGGTACATAGCTACTCAGTCCCCCTTTGATGTGGCCACCTCTGTGGCAGGTGTGAAGTAGGTGTGAAAACTTTCCTTTGATGGGTCGGCCCCCTCTGCCACAGGTGCCAACTGGTTGTTTGGGGTCAGGAGGGAGGTGTGAAAACTTTCCTTTGATGGGTGGACTCCCCCTGCCTATAGGGGCAGTTAGCTTTTGTTATGGCATTCACTTTGAAGTTGGTAGTTATTGAAAAATAAGGGGTTGATGTTTTAATTGATTTGAATTAAGAAAATTTATTCTCAGGTAACTTTGAGATTTAATTCTACATTATAACTATACCATTCCACTTATAGCATGGTCTTTACAAAACATGGGACCAGCAGTGCTTTTATAATTTGTTAAGTGCTAATTTAGATATGGGCTTTTCTAGAGTACAGAAATTTGAGTTGTTTTCAGCATACTCTAGGAGATCACTACTTGTTTAAGTTTCAATAAATCATATGAGTCTTGTGGTTTCTTATTTTTTCAAACATCCTGATAAGATGATAACCTGGCACTGACAATATGTGTGATTTGTATTTAGGTATACAATGGTGTACTACCTTGGTGTACTGGCAACAGTTTATTTCTTATTTCAAGAATGTTGAGTAGAAATTTGAAATATTAAGATATAAATCAAGAGAAATTGATACTGAATATACATGTAAAAATACATGTGAAATGAATAATTTAAGAATAAAGAAAGTTTGTTCAATGAATGCAATGAATAAATTAGTTGAATATATTTATAAGGTAATACTTAATTAGAATTACATCGAATATGATGTGTAAAAAAGAAAAATAGAGAATAAATGATGATAAAAATCAAATAAGTGAAATGATAATAATAAATAGATAAAAATGTATTATATATATTGAAATTTTAACTAAGTAGAATTAAAAAACAAACTTTTTTTTATAATAAAATTGGTTAAAAAATATATATATATATAAAAATTAAGAAATAATAATAAATAGAATAAAAAATTTTAAAAAAGGGAAATAAAAACATAATTTGAATAAGTAGGTAAAAATAAAAACAAATGGGAATGAGTCATTTGGAAATTTATATGGAGGAATTTTAAATTTTAATCTGTATATTTGATTCAATTTACTTTATTTTTATTTTAGGGTGAGAATTTTCAGCTAAATTTAATTGAATTTATTTGATCTAGTATAATTTATTTGCTTTAGTTACCCATTGTTACTTTATTTTAGCCGACTAGATACCAAAATATCCTTGAGATTTTTATTCCTTTTGTATGCAACAACCAAATCATCGCGGAAATGTTTTGGAAATGTGTCTTGCAATGTTTGGTATTTTTGTCTAACCAATGAACTGATTTTGATGGCAGTAGCACTATATGGGATAGAGAATACCACAGTTTGTTTTGGGGATAATTTAATGTTCATGCCCTTAGGCTGCATTGTTTCCAGTAGCTGCATCCACTTATATTCAATATCTCTTCTTTTTATCTTGTTTTTCTCTGCTGAGCCCTGGTCAAGAATTTGATGCATTGGATAGATTACCATGTCCTGTTCTACAGTATGATCAAAGTCATTGAAATGTTCTGCCACTGGTTTGTTTAGATTATGGCGAATGTCTGAGAGGTGGGCAGTGAGTCTTTCCCTAAGAGTTTTTGAAGTTTCCCCTACATAGTATTCTTGACATCTTTTGCACTCAATGATGTATATTAGATTTCTAGACTTACAGGTCAATTTTCCTACTATTGGGTAGTCACACTCAAAGGTTAGGGATGGAATTTCAGAGGTTTCTTTAATCCACAAACAGCATTCACAACCGCGCTGTCCACATTTCAATGCTGCTCCCATGGGCCATTCATTCCCGGTTGCATTTTCTAATTCTCTAACTGTCTTTGCTTTAATTGTCCTCAGAAATCTAGCTGAATAATTTCTTTCTTTTCTAAGTTTTTGGAAGAGTAGGCTGCATGCATCATTAAAATCCGAAATGTTATTACAAATTTTGTAGAATCTTATTATCTGTGATTTCAAAATTCCCTTGAAAGTGTGAGAAGGATGGAATGATTTTTTGTGGAGGAGTTCATGGGTGTCAGTTGGTTTGAAATAAACTTTAGTATCTAAGATTTTTCCATTTTGGTATCTTTGTCCCTTAAAAACTGTAACATCCAAAAAATCTATTGTTTCCTTATCTATTGTGGTTTTTAGCTTGATAGAACTGTGATGGTTATTCAGTAACTCGAAAAATTCTTGGAATTCTGATTCTGAGTGAGGCCAAATAAGAAAGATATCATCCAAGAATCTCCAATAAACTAATGGTAGCTTTTTAGCTTTTTTCATTACTTCCTGCTCTAGTTGTGCCATGTATATATTTGCATAATTAGGAGCAAATTTCTTCCCCATCGCTGTTCCTGAAATTTGTAGATACCATTGATTGTTGAAAATAAAGTCATTTCTTTTTAAGCTCAATTCTAAAAGTTCCAAAATTTCTTCATCTGGTCTCAGGCATTTTGGGTTAGTTTCAAAAATATCTTTTACTGCTTTTAGTCCATTCTCAGTCTGAATATTGGTGTACAAGGATTCCACATCCATTGTGATTAGGAGAGCATTATCTGGGACCTCAACTTTCTCCAGTTTCTCTAAAAAGTCCCTTGTGTCCCTTAAATAAGATGGGTGAATTGTAGCTAGGGGTTTTAAAAAATGGTCGATATATTCTGAAACTCTGTATGATTCACTGTTACAGTCTGAAACAATGGGTCGCCCTGGGGGCATTCTATTGGGAATTGTCCATTTATCTGGATCTTTGTGCACTTTTGGTAATAAATAGAATTGTCTTGGTCTTGGTGAACTTGGTGGTTTCAGATATGCTACCTGTTTTTCATTGAGAAATCTATTCTTCCCTATCTGTGTAATTATTCTATCAATTTCTTTGGCAGTTTCTGGAAAAATAGGTTCATTTATTTTAGTGTAAAATTTTGAGTCGTTTAATTGTCTCTCTGCCTCTATAATGTAATTTTCCTTTTTCATAATGACCGTTGCTGATCCCTTGTCAGCCTTTTTTACTATGAGATGGATCTTCTTTCTCAAGTTTCCTAAAGCTCCAATTTGGCTTTTACTTAGGTTAGGTCTGTCTTTCCTGATTCTGGTTGCTTCTATTTCGTTGGTTAGATCATCTAAACTCTCATGGATTTCCTCTGGGATCAAATTTTCAGGAGGTACCCAATTGGATTTTTCCGTGAAAGGTAATTTTTCATACTGGTCATTTTTTTGTTTTGTCCTAAAGAAATATTGTAATTTTACTTTACGGGTGAATTTTCCAATGTCTTCTTTAATCTGATTTCTATCTATATGCTTTGGCCTGGGAATGAATTTGAGACCCTTTGATAACACTTGTTCCTCTTCTAGTGACAATTTGTCATCCGATAGATTTATGATGTTGGTCCCTAGTCCTAAATGGTCTTGCTGTACTGGCTCTGGAATGCCTTTAGTCAAATTTAGTTTAAAAGACCAGCCCTGTTTAGCCAGTGGTCCAACATGCTGTTGGCAGTCTCTGGTGTCCAATGGATCGGATCACCTGAGCGAACCTCAAATTTTGTGAAGTCTAACCAAGGAAGGACATCAACTATATCCAGAGACGTGATCTCTTTGATCAGGGTATGGAGGTTTGAATTTTGAGTTTCGGTCAGAAGCGGTGTTACCCACTGGGGCAACACAAACCACAGCATTGCATCAGGGAATGCTGCTCTCGCTGCCGAAATGGTTCTTTTGAACTCTGGGAGGGTAGTCCTCCAGGGATTGTTATCCCTGTCGTTAATCCCAGCACTGATAATCACGGTTTCCGGCTTGGGATTAACCCGTCTTGCTTTCTTAAAGAGCTCAGTCATGTGGTTCAACTTTGCTCCTGGATAGCTCCGAATATCCAGTTCCTTAACCCTTGATTTTGAGATTGTAGACAGATTTGAATCGCCTACAATCAGGGTTTTCTCTGAAATTGGGCCAAAAGTCCAGTCCTTGTTCTTACGGTTGGTATTCCGTGCACGAAATGGAATGATGTCAACCGGTTCTGCCAAAAGTGGTTGCATCTGAGGACTGTTTTTTGAAGGCACGGGCCTGTTTACTGGCCGTCGTGTCACAGAAGGAGAGCTTGTGGTTGAAGAGCTCTCGCCCCTTGAAGGATTCCTGGGGCTTTCTGGTGAATTTAGTGGGTCAGAAGGGGGAGTCACCTCTACATTTACACTGGTGACATGTTTCCTCAGTGCCATAAGGGCCTCTCCAAATTTGTTCAGTCCAGGTCTCTGGGGCTTTCCAGTTCCCCAAAAGAAATCTGGGACTGTGTGGATCAATTCGGATCCGGTAGAGCCAATGAGGGCTTCTCTGAAAAACAAACACTGTTTGAATTTCAAAAGCAGGAGATCGGACAGGAAGCCAAAACGTACACGATCCCAGCTCGAAGCCCAAAGTGTCTTAGTGAGTGCTTTTGCCTCACTAGCTGTCCTAGTTGCCAGAATTTTGTCAGCAGTCTCAATTTGGTCAAAATGGACTGCCTTTCTATACTGGTACACATGTTCCAAACTCCTAAATTGTGTACCTTCATAGGTAATTTTGCAGGGGAAGAAATTGGACAGGGGGTCTAAATGTCCTTTCACTTCCCTTGTTTTCTTTGACTGCCCTGTCTGCCGAATTGGGCTGCCCAGCTGCCGAGACATATTTGGTTTGGGAGATGGGGTTTTCTCCTTCTGAGGCTGAGTCTTAGAAGCCTGATTCTGTTCCGAAATACCCCTTGGGTTTCTAGCATCTGCTGGTTTTGATGCTATTACCCTTTTTGGATTTTGAGGTCGAGCAACCTTTGGGCCTGGAGCGGTTGCTGTGACCTGTGCATAGGACTTAGAATTTTGGCCTGAACTGCCTGCCCGGGAAACCAAAGTGGGTGGCTGGTTTGGACTAGTCCTTTGTGAAGGGACTGTTTTGCCTCTGGAATGTTGGGTCAAATTGTCCAGAGTGGTCCGAAAGTTGTCCAAAGTCTCAGGTTTGAGTTTTGCCCTGAAGTTTTTCTGAGCCCAGGATATTGCCAAATGTTGGGCCCGAGTCATATCAAAGGGATTTGCCTGAAACTGGGAGATTGACTTTTTGATTTCCTCAATCATTCTCCCATAGTGGTCCAAAAGAATGGATGTTGTTTCCTTCATCCAAAAGAAATTTTGATTCTGAAGAGCCTGCATCAAAGAATGGTTGGGAAGGGCAGGCTTGAAGAACCGATTCAGGTCCTCTAATTTCCTCCTAAAGCTTTTGGTCAGGTCTCCTTCTGCCTGATCCGCGATGATTCCAAAGTGGTGAAGGCATTGTATAAGCCTGAACAAGTCCTTCACCAGTCTACTAAATTGAGCATCTGTGGCAATTCGCCCAGATGAAGGTCCTTTTTTCCTTGACCTTGTACCAAAAGAAGTCATTTTCCATAGAGACTGGAAAGAGACTAAGAAATTTGTAGTAGCACACTGCTGATATAGGCTAAATCGATTTCGGCAGATGACTGCCTTCTTCAGTAGCCAAGAGTGATCTGATTGACCCTTGCTTTGCTCCTGCTATTTGTAGTGGAATGGCCTAGAGGGTGTGACCCAGGGGTGCCTCTCATCTTAACATCAAAGGGGGTACATAGCTACTCAGTCCCCCTTTGATGTGGCCACCTCTGTGGCAGGTGTGAAGTAGGTGTGAAAACTTTCCTTTGATGGGTCGGCCCCCTCTGCCACAGGTGCCAACTGGTTGTTTGGGGTCAGGAGGGAGGTGTGAAAACTTTCCTTTGATGGGTGGACTCCCCCTGCCTATAGGGGCAGTTAGCTTTTGTTATGGCATTCACTTTGAAGTTGGTAGTTATTGAAAAATAAGGGGTTGATGTTTTAATTGATTTGAATTAAGAAAATTTATTCTCAGGTAACTTTGAGATTTAATTCTACATTATAACTATACCATTCCACTTATAGCATGGTCTTTACAAAACATGGGACCAGCAGTGCTTTTATAATTTGTTAAGTGCTAATTTAGATATGGGCTTTTCTAGAGTACAGAAATTTGAGTTGTTTTCAGCATACTCTAGGAGATCACTACTTGTTTAAGTTTCAATAAATCATATGAGTCTTGTGGTTTCTTATTTTTTCAAACATCCTGATAAGATGATAACCTGGCACTGACAATATGTGTGATTTGTATTTAGGTATACAATGGTGTACTACCTTGGTGTACTGGCAACAGTTTATTTCTTATTTCAAGAATGTTGAGTAGAAATTTGAAATATTAAGATATAAATCAAGAGAAATTGATACTGAATATACATGTAAAAATACATGTGAAATGAATAATTTAAGAATAAAGAAAGTTTGTTCAATGAATGCAATGAATAAATTAGTTGAATATATTTATAAGGTAATACTTAATTAGAATTACATCGAATATGATGTGTAAAAAAGAAAAATAGAGAATAAATGATGATAAAAATCAAATAAGTGAAATGATAATAATAAATAGATAAAAATGTATTATATATATTGAAATTTTAACTAAGTAGAATTAAAAACCAAACTTTTTTTTATAATGAAATTGGTTAAAAAATATATATATATATAAATTAAGAAATAATAATAATAAATAGAATCAAAAAAGGGAAATAAAAACATAATTTGAATAAGTAGGTAAAAATAAAAACAAATGGGAATGAGTCATTTGGAAATTTATATTGAGGAATTTTAAATTTTAATCTGTATATTTGATTCAATTTACTTTATTTTTATTTTAGGGTGAGAATTTTCAGCTAAATTTAATTGAATTTATTTGATCTAGTATAATTTATTTGCTTTAGTTACCCATTGTTACTTTATTTTAGCCGACTAGATACCAAAATATCCCTGAGATTTTTATTCCTTTTGTATGCAACAACCAAATCATCGCGGAAATGTTTTGGAAATGTGTGTGTGTGTGTGTGTGTGTGTGTGTGTGTGTGTGTGTGTGTGTGTGTGTGTGTGTGTGTGTGTGTGTGTGTGTGTGTGTGTGTGTGTGTGTGTGTGTGTGTGTGTGTGTGTGTGTGTGTGTGTGTGTGTGTGTGTGTGTGTGTGTGTGTGTGTGTGTGTGTGTGTGTGTGTGTGTGTGTGTGTGTGTGTGTGTGTGTGTGTGTGTGTGTGTGTGTGTGTGTGTGTGTGTGTGTGTGTGTGTGTGTGTGTGTGTGTGTGTGTGTGTGTGTGTGTGTGTGTGTGTGTGTGGGTGGGTGGGTGGGTGGGTGGGTGGGTGGGTGGGTGGGTGGGTGGGTGGGTGGGTGGGTGGGTGGGTGTGTGTGTGTGTGTGTGTGTGTGTGTGTGTGTGTGTGTGTGTGTGTGTGTGTGTAGGTGTGTGTGTAGGTGTGTGTAGGTGTGTGTGTGTGTAGGTGTAGGTGTGTGTGTGTGTGTGTGTGTGTGTAGGTGTGTGTGTGTGTAGGTGTAGGTGTGTGTGTGTGTGTGTGTGTGTGTGTGTGTGTGTGTGTGTGTGTGTGTGTGTGTGTGTGTGGAGGGGGGGGGGCGTTTTTAATGGGAACGGCTGAGTTCACTATCAAATCTATATCCCGGGCATCTATTTCCAAGACCCTCTAAAACATTCCCCTGTAAACCAGCCACTAATCAATAACAGTGAATATGGGTTACCGGTATATTAAATTTAGACTGTGAAATCGTATTGCTTGATCACTGTTATTGGCATTGCATACAATGTCGATAGATTTGAATGGTGCTTGTATGTGGAGTCATAACTCAGCCCAAGAGTGAGAGAAAAGACCCTCTAGTGCTGATTGGGAAATGGATGAATTATCATACTAGAAACCAATGATTTTAAATCTGACAATACGTTATATGATAATGGGTATAGCTACAGGTTTAAATTGTTTGTTAGAAATATATAAAGGCTGATATTCTTCATTACAAATCATTTCCATATTTGTTGGCTTGAAGACTAAATTTGGATGGAGCTTGCAAAGGATACAAATTAATTCATGCGTCTTCGCCTTTGAATTACTACACGATTCATACTCGATGGGATACTAGCTCTTACCCTAAACTTTCATAGGTTTCCTTTATAGTTTTTTTTTTCTGAAGGCGCATACCCGGTGGGAAGGGTGGGGGTGGTGTTTAAATAGGTGGTGGGTGGCTTTACACATAAGCGAGACCCACTGCCGCTCACTGAAGAGGTTTGCAAATCAAGTAATTAGGAAGGAAGGCGGCCATACTCCCAGTGCTCTCTAGATTACGTCATATAACTGTTCGCTGATACCTCGTACGGCTAAATGGTAGTCGCTAGAAAGGATTAAGGACACTACAGAATTCTTACCACCCGCTGTCAGCTACATTGAAGTATAACATAAATTCACTGACCATCACACTGCGGTCGCTTCTCTCAACACGTAATCATTGTTAATGTTAACGCATGACCTTGTATGACCTTTCTATCACAACTCATGTAACACAAAATTGGATATAACCTCAAAATGGTCCCTAACGATGAGCCCTATTATGATCATTCAAGTGTTATTAATCAAAATACGGCTTTTCTCTTTGGATCAACTGGAGTATAATTCTTTATTATTATCCATCGTATACAAAGACCCCATTGAAAATGTATGGAGACTCAGTAAACCACAACCCATTATATAAAACCTGTCAGATACCATAACTGTGGTGGTATACGGATTCATATCTGTGGCATACGGCCTCTTATCTCACCCTGGTATTTTTCTCCATAGGTATAACATTAGGAACTCATACTCCATGGCCGTGAGGTTTGTGTACCCAATACTTAATGGCTAATTTGGTGATTCATTTCATCAATAAACAATGTTATACGGGGTGAGATAAAATCAGAAACCCACTTGATGAAAATAACTTGGTCTGCACTCCACCTTGTTTGACCACAGCTTCGTGAATTACTCTACAGTCAAACTTGGTGGAGTACGGACCAAGCTATTTTCATCTCGTGGGTTTCCTTCTAAAAAACCATGGTATACGGGGAAAATAGTCCTTTTATCCTACCCCTAATAAAAAAACGCCATAGGCTTAACATGGGATTTGTTTATGTCACGGGTAGTGACATAAAGTGTTGTTTATGCCACTACTTTCTGATACTGAACAAATATGGAAACGGGGCAGGATAAAATCTAGACGCCACTGGTTTGAGATTTGAGACTCAGACTCGTGACATCTCTTGATATTATGCTGTAGAGCTAAGAAGTACTCCCTATTGTTATACCGGGTACCCATAAATAAATACAACAAACGATGGTTATGTGGACAGGCGGCTCTGTAATTTGTTAAACCACTTGAGGTTGACGTCGTAATACACTCGCTAGCGCTCGTGTATTACTACGCGTCAACCTCTCGTGGTTTACGGCCGGCCGTCCACAAAACCATCGATTATTGTCTATATAATTAGTTCAGTCCAACTGTTTCCAAGAACATGAAAATTAGTAGGCCTACAGATCCCCCCCCCCCCCTCCCCCCTCACGCATGTCAGTTTAACTCAAAGCCTGATAAGGTAGGAAACTGTATGATAATTGGTAGGCTTTTAATAGAAATTATAAACTCATACGTTATAAGCAGTAAGTCTCTTACAATAAGGCATACTTTTACAGGCATCTTTATCAAATATTGGCATCAACTATTGAACTATCGGAACTATCATTAGAACTAGGGCCTAGCCCCAGCCTAGGCCTACTATATTTAAATCTAGTAATACTATAGCTCAACTTTTGATATTATTTCCTACAAATGCAATGCCATAAGCCAAACATTAAAACATTATAAGTCACACTTTACTTTTAACAATCACTGAATCAGTAACCCAAACCAAAGATATACCGGTATTTATTTGGTAACACACTCAAATAGGCCTAATTGTGATATTAGGCTCACATAACATGGTTCCACCACAGATCTGCTGTAACAAGTCATTCCAAGTCCATGGTTCCACCAATGATTTCTTTGCCGTCCATCACATATACCGATATATTCAAAGTCAATCACTGACGCAAGATAGCAGGTTTGTCAATTTGATCCAGTGCTTCCTTTGACTGTAGACAGCGTAGTGTCGACATTTTAATAGAAATTTCAGAAAATACAGGTGGCAATGGCATGAACTTGATGAAGTTGAACATGGATCGATTCGATTATTTGGACCCTGAATAATACATACCGTAGTTTGGGCAGAAGGTATCCTGTAGGAGGACTGCATTTCGAAGAAACTTGCTGAACTTGCAACATCTCTGTGAATAAATCCATTCTGTATTTCCTTATTAATCCTGGCTGATAAGGAACGGTATCGATATGGTACCGTGTCTTGAGAATCCTCCCAAACATCGCTCTTGTCATAATTCACTTCACATAAGGTCGGCAGGTATGCCATGTCATACTGTTATGTTCCTCGAAACTCCAACCAAATTCGGTACCAAATGGCCCTACATATTTCGACAGAAAGGTATTAAAATCATATATGTACAACTGAGCTCCGACATGGGCCATTAATGGAGTATCACTATCAGCAGGACTGAGTCTGTAGCAGTTTGTTGTTAGGCCAAGTTCTTGGACGGTCTCGAGGCACCCCACGCTTGCGCGAGAGGTCTCTACCGCCACCCGTAAGTATGAACGTCTTCTACGAAGTACCAATGGGCAATAGGAATATTTCGACAAACAAAATGTAGTTACTACACGTGTTTAGTTAATAAGCATGATAACATGAAATTATACATAGAATCGAATCAATGTTCAGTGGGTATATTGCTGTACCGGCACCGTACTTATCTGGAAACGCTTTAAACAGTGTTTAGCGGAAGTCGGCATTACGCCATTCGATTCGTTTTAAACAGTGTTCAGGGAGCGTTCAATAATTATGGCGGGGGGGGGGGGGGGGGGGTGAAATATATGAAATTCCATAATTCTGGTTTGAAGTGAGGTAGAAACACAAATATTACACTTATCGCGTATGTGCAATATTTGGAGACATAATGTTTTAGCATGTATTACAATTTCACATATTTTTTTTTTTTTTTTTAATGATTTATCTGGTAATATTAGGAAGCGTCCTTATTATATACCGATGCACATATATCTTATAATTACTAACCTCTGCTAAGCAAAGAGTAACTATAAAATATTCAGAAAGTGTGCAGTAAAATCCCATACTGCACAGTGTGCAGTAAGTACCAGCCACTGTACCACGTGACTTGTTGACATTAGGAGCAAAAATATTGCGATATCGGGATGGAATGTGGCTGTGACGTTCTCGCATAGCAACCCGCATAGCAACCTGCATAGCAACACTTGTTGTTGCATAGAAACTGGCGGGAAGAGTGATTGCTAGGTATATAATAAAGGGAATACTAGGATAGTGTATCAAGATGTAGGAGCAGAACAAGTTAGTTTACTAAACCTGTACTAAACGAGCCGTTAGGCGAGTTTAGTACAGGTTTAGTAAGAACTTTTATTGTTCGTGGTCAATTACGTGGTCAATTACGGAAAATATACGGCCTGACGCCGTAGGCGGAAGGCCGTTTATTTTCCCAAGGTTGATGCCTATCCCAAGGTTGATGCTAAGGGCTCAATCCTTACGGCCCGCTGTCAGTTAATTAGTAGAAATCGAACGAGGGTTAGACTTGACAATGTTTATGCCACGACGGGAAGGTCACATATTACTACACGAGGCGTAGCCGAGTTTAGTGAGTAGCAGACCTGACCAGAGTGGCATAGACATTGACAAGTCTAACTCGAGTTCGGTTTCGTATTTATCCTACCTCGTCTATGCTTTTGTATTACTAAAAGATAAATATTGAGTCAATGACCAACAGAACTTTTTTTCATAGTAGCTGACATCCTGCTCTCTGATTGGTCAATATTGTTATTACTCTAGTGGCATAAAAAACACTTTATGTCACGGCCTGCCACATAAAATTTCCCTATGTTAAGTCTATCCATGGCGGTTTTTTATTAGGGGTAGGATAACACTGATTTCCCGATCAATCGCTAGGAGGCACGACGATTGACGACAATTGAATGTAGAGTTCACTTATTATTTTAATAATTTTCATGTTTACTTAAACATTTTAGAAAATTATAAGATAAAAATATGTCATATATGGTAATATTTTCTGATCGTTAATTCGTTTAATTATGTCATTTTAATTACTAAAAGAGTTTGTTTACGTTTTTACGCCTACTGACAACGATTGAAGGTATGGTTCACTAAATATTTTCGTAATTTTTAAAAACAATTTATTCTTTAAATTAATGTCATAGAAAATTAGAGTAAAACCCCTCTTAAGGGGACATCCTCCGTTCCGGGCCAATTTTCCCCTTAAGCGGGGTGTCCCCTAAAGCGGGGTTTTCAGTCTGCCAATGGTTATACAATAGAGAATACCAGCCCTCTCTGTGTCGCCCACAGCTATCCTGTAAGCGGGCCTCTAACCCCTACCTTCAACAGGTGCGAAAGTCGCTCATACTAATATCCACTCACTGTGGCCCGCCCAGAGCCCCTAGAGAAATGGTTATTACCTTTAAAAACACACTCCGGCCGCCCGGGCCCGCAGGGAATACTCAGTCCATTGTTCAACTGTCTATCCCGTACAAATGGGCACCATAAACTTGGATTTTCAGTGTTTTTGATATGATGTTCCTCCAAACTCTCCCCTTATGCGGGGTTTTTAAGCAATTTTGCTTAAGTGGGGTTAAAATAAACTCTTAATAGTGGGGAAAGTTTCCGTTCCGAGCAAATTATCCCCTGATGCGGGGTGTCCCCTTAAGCGGGGTGTCCCGGAAGAGGGATTTTACTGTATATAATAATAATGTGTCATATCGTTATTATTTTCTGACCGTTATTTTGATTATTTATGTAATTTTCCTTGGTGACAGGGTTTGTTTATGTTTTTGTGACTCGATACTTTGACAGTTGGCAAGTCACTGATATTTACTGATTTTAGGACGTTATTGAGACATTTCACTGATATTATAAGATTTTTCACAAATAATGATTTGTATCTCAGGTCTTTTATGATTAAAAAATCGTCTTGCTTACGTTTTACACGTGATTGAATTTTTGAAGCGACACACGTGATCCGCCATTTTGTATTAGACGTTGTCATGTAAACAAGATCTCATTTTTTCGACGTTATTCTACCATTAGTGCGACGTAATGTTTAGCAGCGGGCGCGAACATTATTATTACTGCACCCCTAGCAGCGGGTAGTATTTCATAGACGTTCGTGGGTATATAATAATATCATTAATAACCCTTTAAGGGCAGATGATGCAGTAAGGCATCATTTGCTGGATATTTATGAAATTGCTTTTGAAAAGGAAATATTTTAACAATAAACTTGAAATTTGCACAAAATGTAGGTATAACTTCATATTTTAGAATTCCAAATAATAGAAATAGAAATATTAAGGATAACAAATTTTATCATGTGATAAACCTTCGAATTTTGAGTTCAGAGGACAATGCCCCCTGTCCCCTAGAACTGTACATAGTCTCTAGTAGCTGCCCCCAAGTGTGAAGTTCTGCCATGGGTGGCCGTCCTTAAAGGGTTAATATTATCAATGATTTCATAGATTTATTGTAGTGTATTTTTGAAGTTACCTCCATAGTTTGCCCTTTGAAAAGGGATCCAGGAACTTGCATAAGTCAAGAATTTCCTGATTACGTGCAGAGTTCGCCCCTTCTCCCAAAGTTAAGGATCCTTTGATAGGAAGTATGGAGGGATATCTTCGGAACGGTGCGGCCGGTTTTCCTCATATTTGGTACGATTATAGGTTATACGTATTCCGAACTCGTGTAAAAATTTCATTGCTTAATTCCTACAGAAAGTGAAGAGTGGCCGTTCTTCTTTATATTCGGCACGATTATAGGGTATATATATGCCTTACTTGTGTTAATTCGTATGGGAAGAACGGGAGATCCTCTATACGCAAAGTGAGGTTTGATAGAACCTGAGACAGTTCTATACTTGAGACACTTTTAGCAGCGATCCCACATGGCGCACTACGATACTGTCTATAGTACACCCGCCATTTTGTGTCTTCCAAACTGTCTTCCATTCGCAGAGATGTCTTAGGGTATCGTTGGCCAATTATGTGGTGACTGAAAAACAGGGCCCAGGTGTGCTATAGTCACGACAATCTTAGGGTCACGACAATCTTAGGGAAACTTCAGCCACCAGAGCAGACGATTGCTATGACGAAATTCAAACGCGAATAACGGCTGATTGGAGTGGCCGATCTTCTTCATATACGGTACGATTATAGGTTATACATATGCCTTACTCGTGTTAAAGTTTGATCGCTTAATTCGTAAGGGAGGCCGGGAAATCCTCTATATATGCACAGTGAGGTTTTATAGAGCCCAAGAAAAATTCTATACTTGAGACACTTTTAGCAGCGATCTCACGTGGCGTGCTACGATACTGTCTATAGCACACCGGCCATCTTTTGTCTTGCAAATTGTCTTACAATCGCTGAGACATCTTAGCTTACCGTGCTAAGATCATGTCGTGACTGAAAAATAGGGCCCTGGATCAGCAGTGCTAAAGGTCTGTTGGTGGTTCCTGACTGTAGATTGGTGATGGCCAATGGAAACCGGCTTTTAGGGGAACTAAAAAAAACTCCGCCGTTTTCGTCGCGCAATGGAAATGTTCTTTCATTGACCTTGACCCTACAGTCTGCACCACAGAATACTGTTCTTACGATAATTGTAGGCACGTTAGGAAAGCGAGGGAACTAGCGTGACGCCACTATTGTTGGGCAAGTCTATGCTATAGGGCACGTGGTGACACCTGGTGAGAAATCCAAGAACCACCCGTTATGTCTCAAGCTATTCGAAGAATGGTCGTTATGGTACAATTTATGGAAGAGGACATCTTTCCTTATATGCAAATTATATTGTAGGTGTCTAGATCCACAGGAATACCGTGCACTATTTCCTTCTTCTATATGTAGTTTGACTTAAAACAAAAAAAGATGGAGCGTGTTTGTAAGCTATTAATGCAAAATTCTTCCAAATTGTATTTAAGAGAGGGTTATTTTTATTTCATCAACAGATTGATGTTTGATACTTGCGAGAGGAAGATGAAACAGCAATTCTCTTGTTCAGACATGTATCTATTCTCATCAAAGTATTGAAGGTCAAGTTTATGATGTTGTGTTCATTTGAATATTACGGGCCAATGCCCGTTTTTTCAAGCTCTATTAAAAGGACTGAAATCAAAATAGTTTAAATTTTGAGAGATATACCTTACGTGCAACAAGAAGAAATAAAATACAGGGGCTCATAAATTGTTTGGTGTATTCCTTTATTTACAGACAGTATATACAAATACACGGTGTCCTCGGGAAAGACAAATAGGTGTCTCATTTATTGCATTTCAGAATATAGAAAGTATTCTTGAAGCCAATCTGCTACTGCAAGTTTTCGTTTTACATAATTCGTCTTTAGTGTTAAGTATATACAACTGTAGGTGTGAAGATTAACGAATCAATGGAATGGGATGGAATATTCTATTAATACACGTCTAAAAGCTCTCAGATCTGACAACTTGATTTTATTTATTCGTAGTTCATACCTTCATAGGATTTTCCATGTACAAACTAGTTCCTGGTCTCAATTCATTTTCTTTTTTTACTCCAAGCTCTGGTTCTTGGCTAGTGTTTTAGGACAATTAAACTGGCATACCTCTTCATAAGAATTAATTTCAGGTATAATATTCCATAAGTCGGAGAGAATCACATTTACATCTTGTTTCCAGTTCCTGCATACTGTATTCTCACTGGTACATATTCTTAAAGCTCTATTTTGTAGTTTCTGCAATCGGTTAGGGAAAGATTGTTTTGCCCCATTATCATCCATTATTGTCCTTTCCCATGACAAGTTATTGTCTAAAGCCACTCCATGTTAAGTAAATGTTTCACAAGTTGGAATTTCATCAGCTCCAATTCCAAGTTTACAGCCGTCATTCAAAAAGGATCACATTTAACAACTTCTCCGAACCGAAAATACAAAGTTTTCTTTTTACTATCAATGACCATGCCATTCCCACTGGCCAACGATTCCCATAGCTTTAGATCATCCCTTAACCTTTCAATAGCACTTTAAATATATTGGGGTCGCTGATATAGATTACTAAATCGTCTGCATACCAGATATGACAAATTGCAAGTCTTTAATATCATTAATAAAACAGTTACATGATATGTCTTGAAATGCTTCCTTGCAGTACTCTTATTTATTATGATAAAATATCTGTGGAGACCATGGTCTCCCTGGTAAAGACAGATAGGTGTTATATTTATTGCAAATACATGTACAATAGATGGAGAAAGATGTTACTATTGGCAGTAATTGAAACACATAGAAATTAGAAAAAGATGAAATCACTTCATAGCCAAATTTGAGATTTGAGTGATCGTGAACACATTTTCAATTATCACGTAACCACCATGTATTTAAAAAAAAATTGAACACTGTGAAAGGCACTGATCATCACATTCATTGATTCGTCTTGCTCGCCTTCATCATATACTAGTGTATATATAAACCTGAAATAAATGTGCTAACCTATTGGACCATTGCACCTGGTTTTCTCCGCTTGAAGTAATTTGGTGCAATGTCATTCAACCATTCAGCGTCCACTAAACTCAGGTCTCTGGAAAGAAGTGTTTGAAACAGTGATATCAGTTTTATTTTCAATGATCCAATTAAAAACGAGACATGCTACTAATATATTCCTATGCCAGTATAAGTCACATAAGTAACCTCTGATAGGGAATTATTTACCGAAAGTTACAAACAGAGTATGCAGTGGGCATCTGCTCTAATCACTAGACCTTGTCGCAGAAACCCTAAGTATAACTAAATGTGTGCTTGGCGAGTGTAAATATGGCTCGTTTAGTAAAAATGTAATAATCAAACGCAGTATGACCCTTCATCCAACCACCTTCCGTCCTTAATCATTTAACAAAAATGTCATATCTGATGTTATTTTGTAAACGATAATCACTATATGTCTCCTTCTACCTTTTAGATTTCTCACTCTATAAAACTTGTCATATAGAACACTAAACTTTCTCATCTTACTCTTGAGTACCTGAATTGATTCAGCAACTCAAAATAGGATTTAGAACTATCTCACCATTTTGCAAAAACACATACGATTGATGAGCACATGATAGAGTCAAAGAAAAGCTCGTTACCTCATGTAGCACTTGGTAGTTTTGACTAGATCACAGTAGATAACCACAGATGGTTTGCCCTGGAAGAGCGCTGATGATGGGTGGATGGCCACTGGCTTCCGTGTTGACACCTGAAGGTGGAGTCAAGAGATGTCAGTTGGGGTCAGAAAAATGTGTGGAAATTTCTGCCTCACAGAGACAGAGAAAATGTGGAAAACACATTGATGTCGGCCAGAGCATAGGGATGAGACTCTGTGTGGAGGTTAAAACCACTGTTTTATTTGAGTGAGGGTCAGTTAATGTTTTAGTTGCTTTAAAAGAGGAAAAAGAATTTTGGATAATAAATGAAGACTTGGCAATAACACCTCTATGGCAAGCTTGTGCAGATCGTCGAATGAACTTGGAAAAAAACATTGGATAATGAATGAAAAAGTAGATTCCATGGAAAGATAGAAAGATATCATCTCTGTGGAGAAATCCATGCCAAAGATGGTTTATATGTTCAAGAAATGTAAGGCTAGATCATTAAAATCAGTCATGCCTGACTGAGATCTTCAGCCTCTTTGTTTGCCACGAATCTTATCTGGAGACACAAATAACTGTAACTTGTATATGTGATGGCAAATAAAGGAATGATAAAAAAAAATCCAGAAATGAAAAACACTGAAGTCTTAGAGTCTCGGAGGGATATCCAACTACAGAATGTTTCAGATTCTGGGATTAAATCCGGTAAAGTGCCATATCTAGAACATGAAGTCTGCTGCAGACTTATCTTTTTCCGGGAATAGTTGGGTGAACAAGTTCATTCCACGATCTGATGTTGCCTTGAGGAAGGGGAGAAGTAGGAGTGGGATTTCTAGCTTCCGTTGAGATTAACCTTCATTTCGTCTTTACAGAATATTATCTCCAAGGTGTAACAGATAAGCTGCGATGTTGCAAATGACATAATTTTTCCGATTAGTGTGTTTTGCATTTATTGTTCGTCAACGACTGCAGATGCAAGTTTAATTTGATTTAGTGATTATTATTATTATTATTATTATCATTTCGATACACACAGGGGTATCATAAATTTGCTTTATAGTTAAAATTTTCTTCTAAATGTACTCCCACTCTGCAGAAGGTAAAGGGCTTTCATTTGAATGTAAATACAGTAAAACGCCGCTTCTGGGACATCTCGTTTAAGGGGACACCCCGCTTAAGGGTACACTTTGCATGGAACAGAAATTTGTATTTATTTTATTTTAACCCCGCTTAAGGGGTCACCTCGCTTAAGGGGACACTTTGCTCGGAACGAAGGATGTCCCCTTGAGCAGGGTCTTGCTGTATAGGGGTTGTTATTTACAATGAAGCATATATACATGAAGTGCTGCCTTAGCTTAATATTTTCTTAATGTACAGGTAATTATCATAATGTAGTGGAAAGTAATCTTCAATTTGTACTATCCGCTTCCAACGATATGTCCAGATCAGGTCAAGAATAGATGATCAGATCTTAAGATTTTACTCCACCCTTTAAAGGACGTAATAGACAGAGTATGCAGAGGGATTCTTTTTTCACACCACGGACTTGGATTCAAGTCCGTGCTTATACAAGGCACCATTATTAATATCTCTTATTTCCATTACGACTTCAGTTTCCGGGGATGTCAGTTGGGGTCAGAAAAATCAAAGGTAGTATTTTTCATGTGGAATTTGTGACATCAGAGAGACTGGAAAAACTTGGAAAATACGTTAATGTCGGACGCAGCATGGGGCTTAGGGTCTGTGGAGAGGCTGAAACTACTGTTTTTCGCCTTTGTGCGAATGAGGCTCAATTTATATTATCTTAGTTTCTCACATGGAAAATAATCCAATTTACTGAAAATGCAAACAAGGATTTCCATTGAAAACCGACATCCCTGAGTTTAAGACATGTGAAACTTTCACGCTTCAGGTCGGTGATAATCTGGACTAACTGACCGTCGTGTACTGGCCGTCTTTCTGCAGCTCGGCCGCGTTCATGAAGAAACCTGCAGCCAGACAGCGCCTGAAAGTATCAGAGATAAAACCAGCTGCACTTAATCCAAGACGAAAATCCTGCAAGGAATGGAACTGTAACGGTTTTAAGTAAACCGACCTTATTCACCACCTGTATACACTATCATAATTACCATCCACAAAGTTCAGAAGTGGATTGGTTCCAAATCTATAAATGATACTCTATAGTTTTTCTTATGTTCAGGAATATCTAATATCCACATGTTTGTACTCTATAGACAAAATGCTAGCTTGACTTGGCGGCCAACGCGAAAACTGAAGTGACTGTATAACCCCCCCCCCCCCCCCGCCTCCCCCCACCAATAACCACACAAAGTTATTCCACTGTGTAGTAGACCCGCAACGGGGTTGAACCACACCCAGGGAGAAAATACAAACTATATACAAAATGCATAACAAGAATAGATAGTTTACCTCAAGGTATCTTTTTTTCAAAATCCAGTAGATGAATTTATCAGATTATATACCCGTACATATACTAACAATAGTTAAGTACCACATATCCCATACTGTATATATTGGTTAGGCACCCTATGCCGTACACTGTTATAAGGAACATGTTGAGATAAATCACAGTATGAACTTTCACCTTGACGTGGTTTCTAAGCCAATCAATGGGAAGATATTGATTTAATTCCGTAAATAAACTCCAACCCAATCCCATCATGTATAATGTGTGACCTTGGTAATGTTGTTACGCAGTTACTCCCTAACTGAATATATTGTGTGCGGCATTTTGATATGGTTTCTATTTACAGTAAATTGGTAACATCTACCATGGTCGTGTATTATACAGGAGTCAATGAGGTTGAAGTTATTTACAGAACTGTGCCTCATGTCTTCGTGTTGTAAATAAACGTCAAGCCTCTTCTCTTCTTGTATAACATGCGACCATGACAAGGTTGCTTTATATAATTATGTTACTCCTAGAGCTAAGGCGTTCTTCAATCAAGAAGTGAGGTAGTATTCAACTGACCTGATGGGTGCTGTGTCCTGGCCGGCTGACTGAAACATCATTTTCTGTCTGCTGGCCAGTTCCCGCAGTTGCTTTCTCACTTCCAGTGCTGTCTTCATATTTCGCATGTTTATGAAGTTCTCATGGCACCAGTCCTGGGTAAAAGCCAGTGAAAGAAAATCCATTGATCACATTGGAAATTATCTACAATGACTAAAGGGCCGATTCCACCAACAGGATGAATTTGCCGTGGTATATCTTGTAGTGTCTTACTGTGTCGCAATGTGTCGTACCTCACTTGTCTCAAAACGTAGGCGAGTGGTGTCGGGTGTATATTTTGGTGCTCCACCACTGCGACACCTCAAGACACATCGCGACAAATAGGCACGCAATGATTCAATCCTAGCCCGATCTAGCAAGACAACCAAATCAGGCCGGATCTTGCTACATCGTGTGTTGGTGGAATTGACCCTTTATAGTGGGTAAGTGATAAATTATATATATATGTGTGTAGTGGTTTGGAAGTTCTAGTTTCTCCTTTATTTCTATACGAGAAAAATACTAATAACCCATATATCTTTTTTAGATGAATCATGCTTTTATCCTGACCTTGTTTCCGTTAACTCCCTTGTAGGCTCGGTAGATATTGAGGGCAGTAACATGATCTCCTTCCGTTGACAAGAATTTCCTACGTGCCGCTAAAGCCTCTTCTCTCTTGAAAAAAAAACAGAGACATTGGTGAATTACTTTTCATTAACCTGTGAAAGACAGAGACATTGGTGAATTACTTTTCATTAACCTGCCAAAGAAAGTACGGATGTTGTTTCTTAGTAAAAACATATATCATTCATAAAGATGTTCTTTGCAATAAGGTCTCATCTCATTGTAAAAGATTGTGAATGTACTGTGAGTGTATGATTCCTATGGCAAAACGTCATATACATGCACCGCAATGAGTTAATGTTTGGAAATGAAAGGACTTTCAATACCTGAAGAACTTTTCGATTTAGCTGCTAAAGAGATTGATGAATACAATTTGAACATTTTCTATGGACAAGTTATTCGCTATACATCCGCCAGATCTGGTCAGGGTTATAAATATTTGTAGTCGGACAAAAAGGTTGGAAGCCACCAAGCTCCCTAGCGGGTAACCAGAGAACTAGCACAACCTAAATTTTATGCTGGTTACCTGATCATTTGTACTCAGAGACAGGGTAACAGCCAACCTGGAAATATTTAGGGCTAAGAGTGGTCTTGCTTAAGGGTGTGTTCCATTGGGCTGACTTCACGGCCACAATAGAGCATCATTTAGCGGCCGCACGGCAACCACACAACTGCTGTTTATTAGATGGTTATATCAACTGGTGTAGTGAAGGAGACAACCTGCTCATCAGCGGCAGCCACATGGCAGTGTCACGGCTGACTCATCAATAAGAATAGCTCAGATGGTTGCCTTGCGGCGGTGGCTGTTGAGCTTACCTCTGGGTTTGTACACTGTATATATGCAGGTAGGGTCAGATTCATGGACAGCCCAATGGAACACTTGCTTTAGTTGTACCTATTCTCAACCTTTTTTTTTTTCTCGACCTATTAGTAAAAAGATTAGGTTAAATAGAGCAGGTCTCTACAGAGGCTCAACAACCCACATTCTAAGTGAATTTATAGATATTTCAAGGTGACATTTGAATGTTTCTTGAATAGTTTGGTAAGTATGGATGCTTTATCAATAAAATCTGCTGTAATTATATGAAGGTCCTTGATTTGTTGAAAAAGTTCAGCACATGGCTCTGCCACGGTCTAAATGTTGGAAATGCAAATTTTACTACTAGTAATGTATATGATTAGTTAACCTTTAAACACCAGGAAAAAACAATACAGGCGTTGAATATCCCGACATTACTTACCTTATTATGAGGTGTGTGAAGGATTGAGTCAACACATAACAAAGACACCACAGTCAATATCTCTTCTCTGAAGAAAAAAAAAGATGAAATATGGTACCTGCATATATGTCGATTTAATATTTGAAATGATTAGGTAATTTACAAAAGAAACAAGACACAGTAATTATTTTAAGTAAGGCTTCTAGAAGTTGATAGCAAAGACACTGCTCTTCTCGTCATTCTTATCTGAGAACGAATATAGAGAATCTGATTTATATAATCAAAGTGATCCAATATCATAATCTAAATCACTACAATAGATATGAGGTGAGTGTTTTGTCAGACCTATATTGAGAGATGGGAGAGAGAATGAAGCATAAGTGATATGTAAATTGCAAATGTATTTACTTACAAACACTTGTTGTCCTTGGCGGCGAGAATAACCTTGGCAAGGCGGGGTTCCAGGGGAAACGCCGCCATCTGTCGACCTACCTCCGTCAACTAAAATAAATAAGGAATACTTGCATTAGGAGGAAAATTCCAGGATTCCCCCACCCGTAATAAGTTTTTTATTATCATTATCAGTTTCTTATTATCATATTCCTATAAATAATGAAAGTATTCCATAGTTATCATTTTCAGTTATAAGGATGATGATGATACTTTTAGATATTAGGAGGGATCTCTTTACTTAATTAGACGAGGATCCGTCTCCTTCATCTTTTTATATGTGGTAGGGGGTGGAATGAATTATATTTTGTTCTGTAACATACGGATACTCAATTCATACTCATATCATACTCACTTTAGGGTCATCTGTCTTGTCAATCGCCCCGAGTAAATGAAGCTGTAGAAGTGCTTCAGATATAGCCTGGACGAAACGAAATGTAAATCAGTTTAAAGAACAAAATGTACATAAAATTACCTATCTTGTGCCAGGGTAGGTGCAATATATACGGAAGATTACAGCTAATTCTTACAATATTACCATGGCCACACGAGTTAAAAAGTTCAGTGCTGAATTTCTAAATTGTGTGAGTTAATTCGCGAGTCTCATATAATTTGCGATTGAAAATATCTAGAGTTCCACTCTTAGACATTAGACAAACATGTTTAAAGATTTATAAACTAATTACAATACGAGTATGTGACTACTTCAGAACAGTTACAATACAAAAAAATCCTAATACCATCTTTTTCCTCTCAATACACATGTGGATAGATGGTAAAAATGGACTGCTGAGTGTCCAACAGATATGATATAAATTATAACTGAATATAAAACTAATGTTTGTATACCTCTGGTGATGGTTTATCCATGAAGTCAAACGTCGCCACGTTCTTTATACCCATAGCCAGAAGCTGGAGGGCCACACTGGCCAAATTACAGCTGACAAAAAAAAAGATCCAAGAATGAATACATCTCTAATTCCAGTGCGAGTTTTCATCTGGATGGGTACAGCGATGACTCATAATATTCCGACACCATGATAAATCACGTTCTGGTTGTTCATACCAAGTTTCCACTGAACATCTTCATGGGGCAATATCAAACTCCGAAAGATTCATTGAAGCAGATCATCGATATGAGGAAGAACGATGGAAACTCTATTTTTTTCTGTCTCATGAAATGAACAATCAATAAAATCATAAATAGGTTTATACAGAATATTCCAAAGGTTTGTTTAGTATAAGAACAAAATTACAACAGTAAGAGACAATGACCAGATGTGTTCCCTATAGCAATGATGTATCGTTGTAAAAACAGTTTAATTTCGGTTTGGTGGCGTTTATGCCATTAATGCAGTCAGTCATTTTATTTTTAATTCTAGTATTTTTCATGTGAAAATTACAGCCTCAGGGAGAATTAGAAAACAGGGAAAATACACGGTTGTTGGCCATGAAATGGGTTTGGTGTGTGTGGAGATTTCAACTGTTTATTGGTGTACATAAGGGCCAATTTATTCCCTCTTTGTTTTACGCAAGAAAAACAAAACAATTATTAAATGAAATGAAAACTAGGATTTCCTTGGAAAATAGGAAAACTGTCACCACTGTAATACAATATTTAATCTGGATACAAGCTGGTATGTGTGCTCGATCCAGTGTAGATATATAATGTGTTTTGTTATATATATATATATAGTGAGTATAGACAAATGTTCACTACGACATGCAGCTGTATGTTCAGCTTACCGTTGAATCTCTGGGATGGTGTTGGTTGTGAAGGCTTTGAACTCCAGCTCAGTGTAGAGTCTGTAACATGTGCCTGTCGACTCGCGTCCAGCTCGTCCCGTACGCTGCCACGCCTGAGCCTTCGACACCCTCTGCACTGACATCAGGTCCAGACCGCTTGACGGGTTGAAGGTTCTGTGTGTGGAAAACCAAGTGTGAGTATCACCAGTATTTACACCCAAAGTGCCCAGGGCGAAACATCAAATATTTCTTCTAATAGGGTCAAAGTAACATCAAATAGAAGTTTAAAAAAAACAACTTAAACTTCTCTTTTTAGTAGGGTCGAAGGGCCCGATGTGAATTTTTATTGAAGTGAATAATTATATACTGAATATGAAAACATGAATTTTCATGGATAGAGGAAAGCTGCAAACTCAGAAATATGTGGCAAATATTGAGTATCTGTGAGTGGATCTGGACTTACTTGGCTTTGACCATTCCCGAGTCTATGACGTATTTGATGCCGTGAATTGTGACAGAGGTCTCGGCGATATTTGTCGATACGATGACCTTCCGAGCACCCTGTAAGGTTGACCTTTTACTATGGGGAAAAGCAATGACTTCTGGGGCCTGTTTAATAATCTAGGCTTGTACATGAAGACCCTTTTCTACATGCCAACGAGACCCAGGGAATATTTGGGTAAACCTATGGACGACCTTTGGTCAGGTAGAACAGTCTGAGCTGAACGAGCTTGAATATAATCAAACGATAACCCTCGTAAGAGGTCACCTTGTACATTGTCCTTTTGTAAACAGCCCCCTGTTGTTGCTGTAATATATGTTTGAGAAACTACAATACTATATTTTGCATATGATAAGTATAAAGAATTACTTTCCTTAAATAAAAATGCACAGGGTTAATGAGAACAGACCTGGGAAATGGCTGATTACCTTCGGAGTTGGTTCAAACGCTTTAAGCTGGAGATTGGGAGGCATTGCTGCATACAAGGCGAACACGACCAGTCGCGGTCCTGTGAAAAGAAATCACTGTAGTGTATTCCTATGAGGATACATGTGAATAAAGTTATAATGTACATACTAAAGCAAATCTACGCGCATCGACATACCACATGTATCCAAAATTGCATACACTGAATTTTATTTAACTAAATAATGTAAACACATCGTTCACTTTTCACTACCTATATCTGAGGATTTATTATAAAATTCAGGGAATCTGGATAAATATATCTAAGAGATATACTAACCATGGAATCGACTATGGGAAACCAGTCATCAATATTTTGATATTCAGTTTTTATGTGGATACTTGTTTTTCATACAGGCGGTTTCATTATTGATTAACAGTTCCATTCGCCTAACCATAGAATCATATACAGGAAAGATAAAAACTATAATTCGCCTTACCTTGTGTGTCTTTGGCAATATCTTTAATGGATTTTACTACCGACTCAATTTCTTCCTGACCAGTGAGGAACACCAGTATGTCGTGTCTGAAACAATGTCAATGACATATTACCACTTGGCACTGATATGAGGACACTAACAATGCACAATTGATAACTTAAGAAATGTTTAGGTCTGGGGGAACCCCTGAAGACCTCCACTAAAACTAGATAACAATGAAAGACTAAGCACTCAAGTGGTGCGAGAAGTGGAATTCATTTACCCCCCCCCCCCTCTTTATGTTTCTCGATCTGACACTTCCACCAATAAAAGTTTTTAAATTGAATTCAACCTGTCTGGTTTTATATGGATTTCTAGTTGTATTCTAATTATCAAAAATAACATACATTTATAAATATTCCAACATATCTTCTACTCCTGTTCAAAATGATCTTAAGGTTACACTAGAATCAATCACTAGTACTTGGAATTGATTATATTATAGGACATAACTCTTGTACCTAGAAATTTCTCTCTGAAAGGTAGGGATGATTTACTGTATATTATCTGTCTTGGGGATTAAGAGTGCAAACCATAAGATAATATAATTTTTGTTTATCTAAAAAAAAAAATTTAATAAAGATTTACGCCGTAGCAAAAAAACGATCCTACCTCAGTTATCATTTCTTTTTCTTTTTGAATGGCACACTTTCTTTTTACGGTAAACCTTTCAAATATTAAATCATCATTTGTTGGTCGGTCGAGTGGTATGGCCTTTCTCAAGGCTTTAGACTCAAATAACTCAAACGTTATCTGTACGTACTCCGGTGGTGCCACTTTGTGAATCTGGAAGACACTGACGAGACAGGAGAAGACGTAGTCGCTCTGGGGCTGCTTGGCGTACATGAGACTGACTGAGTACTGCCGGCCCTCTATGTACAACACCGGCGCCTCGTTAAAATACTGCGAAAAGTGATCCACGTCCATCGTGGCCGACATGACTATGATCTGAAAAATAACAGGGCGGCCATGAACCTATTGAAGCAGATAATGAAGACGAACATCCTATGTGTTGCTTCAGGCGCAGGGAAATACAACTAAAATAAAACTACCAGAAAGCATGAATCTTTAAATGACTGCGTTTTGCTGTTTTTTGCATTAGTGGTAGCATAGTGCAATGGATTCGCCTAATCACTAGCGTCGTCTTCAACATGGATAAGAAGTTTTTTTTTAATTAAATGTAGAAATACGTCTAATATATCTTAATTTGAAAACATATTGGCATGAATTAAGTTGCCCAAAATGACCAATTTAAAAAAATATTACTAAAAGCATGTGAAAAGGCTGGCGATGGAGCGCTATTCATAGTGACTCTTGCAAATTACAATTTTTGTCTTGTGGGAGGGGTTAGTTCGGACCATTCAAGATTCAGTAAATTAAAATCTAAAGTATCAGACAAATATTCGTTACAATTTTTTTTCTTCTCAAATCAAGAATAGTATACCAAAACCATCCCGCAATATGTGAAATATATTCTACTTACATAAAGGGAGAAAAAATACACCACAAAAACTAAAATTAAACCTGAAAAGACAGACCTTCAAAGGCATGAGGTTTCTCTGTTTTCTCTGTTGCTGCGCCCCTTTTACAACACCAAACAGGACGTCGGTGTGAATCGTCCGTTCATGAGCCTCGTCTAGAATCACCACCCCGTACCTAGGAACAAAAATAGTACAACGTAAAATGCCAAATATTGTATTTTACTTTGAAAGCTGGATTTGGTTGACTGATTTAGCCCCAAGTCCACCATTACAGCTCCTTTTCAGACGGTCTCAAGGTTACAATAGCTGGATATATCGAATTGAGGACATGGCTAAATCTTGTACTGCAGCTACCGTTAACTTACTTTTACCTAAGAAATGAAAGCTGGGTATAATGTAAAATTAGTATAGGATAGACTGAGCTGAAATAGGGCTGTGTCCTGGACAGTGTCATTAGTTGATACAGTCTACAGGCACAGAGCTGAGCAGGACCTAGATAAATGTCATTATCTTTAAGATCAAAATCATATGCAATAAATATGGCTAGCATTAAGAAACATCTCTCGTATTGAAAACACTGATAGTTGGATTTATCGCTAGACGGATTCTAATTTTAAATGAATCACTGTAAATTAATTCTATTTTTTTTTTTTTTTTTTTTTCCCCTTTCAACAATGTATCCTGGGAGATTGCATAGCAACGGTTTGGTTCTGACACGTTTTTGTCATATTCAAGGTAGCATCGGTTGTGTGTGGAAGTGTTCCTGCCTCGTATTTATAACTGTAAATTAATTCTATAGCAGTACTTACTATTCTTATCTATAATTTGTAATAGAGTAAAATTTATTCAGGAACCGATCTGACCTTTTCAGGAGGGGATCGAGGATGGCTTCTCTGAGCAGCATGCCGTCCGTCATGTACTTTATCCGGGTCTGTGGACTTGTCGTGTCATCAAACCGCACGCAGTAACCCACCTGTCATTAAACCGGTAAACAATGCCTCAGTCACCCCAGTCCAAACAATCATATGGCTGTAAATATTCAGCCCATCGAGAAAAATTTCAGATATGGACATATCTCTTAGCTGAATGATTATGTTGACCAGAGCAAGTATCTACAGTCTATCGGAATTTATAGATATTTAACGTGACATATGAACGTATCTGGAATATTTGGGTAACATCTGCCTTAATGATAAACTTTCTCGATTTGTTGAAAAGGTTGAGGACATGGCCTTGCCACAGGCGGATTCTTGCAAATTGCCTAAAAAGTGGAAGTCTGTAAACCCTGACATGATGGTGTCTTTAAACGTTGTCAGAAGTGCTCAATCACTTACCAACTCGCCAACTGTACAACTTCTTTCCTGTGCCACCCTCCCAGCTACAGTTACTGCAGCTACACGTCTCGGCTGCAATATTCAAATAAACCAATAAAAAATATATCAATTCAATATTCTACTTATCCTTACAAGAACAGTAGAGGATAAATAGTCTTGTGCAGGGAACTCGACAGTCGAGACAATGCCAATATTTCCTCAATTGATATTCAAATTGTAGAGACTCTTGAACCCCTTTGAGTATAATTAAATAAAAGTCAGAATTAACGTTAGAGATATAGTGCTAATACGCTTACTGATACAAGTGTACAATCTAGAGAATATAGAAACAACGATTGCTCTTAAAATACGGATAACATACCTGGGTACATGCTATAAGGTGACCATTATTGACATTTGCCTCGTAAATAAACTGGAAAAAAACACAATTCATGATTAGACACTTAATACACATTGTAACAAACTTTAATGAACAGAAGGCTATACTGCCACACATATCCATCCCAAATAAGACTTTCACTTAATCACACTAGGTGGTATATACGCCCTCCAGAGGTTACTCGTCTCCCGATTATTGCCCAGGGTAAACACAAGTTCCGCTCGCGAGAAACTGGGCACACCACGATCATATGAACCACAGTTTTCCCATTTATATTTGAGTAACCTGAATATAATTTCGGCTTTACATGTAGAAATAGCTGAAATTTCCATTTCTGACATCGGATTTCCCATTTGAAGACTTATAAAAACCGTTAAAAAGCAATGATTGTGGGTTACGGGTCAAGGGTCTATCACCATACGTCGGTAACCAGCGCACACCAAGACTTGTAAACAGATTGAATTCTGGGATACCTCAATAGGGTCTATACTTACGGGAAAAATATATGGCAAATTAGAAATATTTTTTACATATCGGGATCAACAGCCATAGTATCAAGTAAACATACTTTTACAACAAATACTGATGAATATTTACATTAAACTAATAGACCTGGGTTTGGAATACATCATGCTGCGTTAGGTTGTACCTGAGGAATCTGAGTTGTCTTCCCGCTCCCCGTCTCACCAATAACGATCGAGGTGTCGAGTCGCTGGACTTCCTTGACAAGACGTTTTCTGGCCGTGAAAATTGGTAGAGCGCGCCGCTCTTCCTGAATCTGACCATGGCTAGGAGTATCTGTAAATGTATACATAACAATGAATGTAAAAAATACAAGAAAACCAGGTGTGGGACTGGGAGGTTGCAAAAAATCTGGGAAAAAAATTCGGTAGGGGATTTGGGTCCTCGTGGGTCCCCAACGGGGCCCTGGAACATGGTACCGGATGAGGGGCTAGGGGGCGAAGAACCCTGAAGCTCCTGTATTTTGAGCTTTTATAAGTGAATTTTTTGCCTCATCTTAGAACTAATATTTCTAATTTCTATCTTAGAAATAAAATGAACGATTGGTGGAGAAGGAATGAAAGTTTTTGTCTGCTTGAAACACACGTAGCGAACAATGTTGAAATAAAATAGAACTAAAATGACCAGAATTGCGCAATTATAGTTCACCATCTTCTAGGTTTTCATTTTGAACCCCAATCCCCCCCCCCCCCCCCAAAAAAAAAGAATGATCTTCGGATGTACATTGTAATCAAGAATGATCCTTGTGATGTCCAAAAATCCTGAATTCGAGAAAATCCCACGCATGGAAAATGACAAAATGTGTGACAATTACGAACAAACCATCCATAAATATCTTAATTATCATTTGTATACAATTTTGTGTACATACAAGCAGCTAGAATATTGATATCAACTCATTCTATTTACGCAATAACTGAATGACAGTATCAATACCACCCTCTCTTTATGGCATCCTTTTTAGTGTTCTGTCTCGTCTTGTAAATTATATGTCACTGCATTAAAGTGTCTGTAATTATGTTTGGATTATAGATGTAAAAATGCTGTCATAAGGTGAATGTATGTATTCTCAAACCGAATAAACTAAAGACAATTAAAGAACAAAATTTTCCTAGTGTGTTACTGTGTCTCCAAATGTGTCTAACAGGTAGAGCATACAAAATTGTATTGTGATTATAAATATTTCTTGATCAACTTGATATAAAGTTTCAGGTATACAGAGCTCCAGTGGAAATAAAACATTTGAAAGAGCTACCAATCGAATATTATCTTCTTGTTATTAGTATGGTCGAACATGCCAGTGAATAGTGACCAATTAATACAATTACTTGATTACATGTAGATTTAAAAAAACAACTGATCCCTGATGAAGGTATAATTTATACCTTCACCAAGAAGACCGGTCTAGCTCGGTTTAGAGGGAATATCTTGTGAAGTTAACTATCAGATTTATGAGCTTCCTTCGTCTATATTTATGAATTACTAAAATTCACTAATGTAGGAATGAGATTTTCTTATAATTAAACAACTGCACTGACAAGCTTGTGAACTGTCTCGATCACGTCTGAATTTTTTTCTTTCAGTTGAGATAATAACTTGCTGAAGGTAGTACTTTCTTTAGCCTAATCAATTTTTCACATCTGACTTCAATAACACAGATATAAATATAAAGTCATCTATTTCCTACAACTTTTATACGAACTTATTAGTTTTTATGGAATCTTAGTTCATTTCAGAAGTTAATACTCGGGCCAAACTGGATATGTGACGCCAAACCAATATTTTTAGTGCGTTAGAGAACAAGAAAAACGTGCAATAGACACCTTGGCGTGATCTCTTCTGTGGTGCTAAGGACTGGAATTCCCCCGGTCGCTTCATGGTCGTGTAGGCTGGAGATAATTTACAAAGCATGAACGTTACACATCGCAACATTGACACCAGTATGAGTGATAAGAGGATGAGACATGACAGTTTATATCTACTCCTCGATGTTATAACATTATTTTGGTTGTATCCCAGAAGGCTGTCACCTTTCCGTTGTTTTCCTTATTGTTTTTTTTTAAAAGGTCTTTATTGCGTTCGGTCGATAGCCCGTTCTTCCAGGCTACATAGCAAGACAGCTACAATCAATATCAACAATTATGATACATACAATAATATATAGTGGTAATTACAACCATTCATCTTTGGACAATCAGTACCCTTTACTCTAAGTATCTTCCACTTACTTTATGAAACGGTTCCTTTACCACATAGACCGGATTAATTACCGACAATTGTAAAATACGTAAGAATATATACAACTATTACAAGGCGCTATTGAACAGGCATCTTGGGTTTTCAACTTTCATCGTAAAGTTCTTTGCATTCACCATTTCTGCTTTTCCAGTCTAGCCTTCGCTAGTTGGATACGAACATTCCTCTTAAAAGTTAAAAGCAATTTTACCTGTTTCTGTCTCGCGTAATAGACTATTCCATAACGTTATACCTTTGTACACACATGATTTCTTGAACCGTTTTAAAATAAATCTAATAAAACAGTATCTATTCGGTTTCATACAAAATTTGCATTTTACAAGGAAACCGTACACTTGTACGATATTACTAAATTGCAGTAGCTGATAATGAACAGAATTCTCGTTAGAAATAATTAATCATTCGGTCTTTAAGTTTAACTGGCTGACAGTGTCCTATTTGTCACTGACATATGTCAGACTAGTTCCGTCGTTATTTATACTAGGGACAAGTAGGGTCTATAACTGTATAAGTATAGCGATAATACACATGGTGTTGGGCGATAATACGTTGAAGTAGTATTCTTATAAGGATTTTCCTACTTATTTACAAATGAAGAGATATACTTTGGGTATGAGACTGATTATATGAAAATACTACGCATATTTTCCATAATCAAGAAACCATCAGATTTATAGGAAGGGAGAACTACCTGCATTTACTTTCTGTCGTAACACTTTCCTTTCTTCCTATGCTGCCATTAGCGACCTTGACCCTGACAGCGACCCCCTGACCTACATACGGGTACTTGTAATATGGCGAGAGTGACATAAACAACGGAAACACCTCTCTTGGATGTACTACGTGGGATTTAGCAGATATTGTCACTCCAATTAAGGTAAGTTTAACAATTATTATGTGTATAAAACATAATGCTATCATCCATTCCACGGTCACTTCGGTATTAGACCTTCATAGGTTCAGAAAATACGTTAGAATTAGCAGTGAATCCAGACCCTGTCCCCAACTCTGGTTCAACGAACAATCGACGTGCAAAGAGGTGTCCTCTGGCTATCTCAAGGATGACACTCTAAAATGAGATCATATTAATCTCATCACTCCTACATATATGGACAGTGATTCCCAAAGACTATCGGTATGATATGATGGTAATTAAGGGAATGTCAGTGATCTTCTATCAAAGGGGGAAGAGTAACGGTCGTATGGATGTGGCTAGTCGACGGACCGCAGCATGGCGGCTTCTTCCCGCCACACAGTACCGCCTTGGTCAGGACAAGGTGATGTCCAGCCTCTTTTCCGGATGGCACGCCCTTTATTAAGCGTTATCAGACATTGTTCGCGGTAAATTGTCATCTCTTATAGTACATTTTACTCTCTGTGTCAATTATTGATGTCGGGAATGGGTCCAATATACTCATATTTAGGGTAGACAAGAGGGTATCGACAAGAGAATCCACCGCGAGCACGACTCGTTCGTTGACGTTGTTTTGAACAGACTGGTGATTTCACTTCACAGCTGGTCCTGAGTAATGTTTTGGCGTCTTGGTTGTGCCTTATGCATCAAAGTTTAAAATAGCTTCTAGTTGTGATAACTCACACATGATATTATTGTATCACCAGTCCCTCTGGCCTAAAAATACAATCTACTGACTTGGACTTGGTGCGGGTACATAATCAAAGGGCGAGATCTAGATTTTTAAGCCCACGATGAGCCACATAAACCCGGAGATGGACACATTCATTACATTTACGAAGCTCTGTAACTAGATTATGAAGACTCGAATGACTTATACAAGAACACTGCCCAAAACACGTTTAACAAAACATTGTAGCGCTCTAAAAAATAGTTGATCGTATAGCCTCGGCTCAGGTAGCCTCTTGGGAGTATTGTCCCGGGTTGGATGTACACATAACAGTGGTGAGGGGACGGAAGGTGTAGACTCCCAGTCTACAAGGGTGGCTGTTTTATGGAATGGTCGTGGCGTTGTCCCACACCACACCCTACATGACTCAACTTGCATTAAGGCTCCAAGCCTTAGAGAAACTAAAGTGGTATTCGAGACGTATAGGTGAGAAGATAGGACACGGAAATTAATCATGTGTGAGATAAGTTCTAACCCACTGAGGGTTCTGCTTCTCGCGCACAAGGATACAATTATCCTCGGGCACCCAGTATAATTCAATGCTCGTTGAATCCTCAAATCCCTTCTTATTTCAACAATGTTAGTAATCGGTTACATTACCTATTTCACCAGTGAATCTAAAGTCGTTGAATAATAAGCCAACTGGGATTAATAATAATCCGGAAAGGAGTGTAATACATGCATACATCATATGTAATTTCTTAGCATATCAAAGAGAATGCTTGCAGAAGATCCCAGTAACATACATGTTCTCAGTGCACATGGACCAAGTTCTGTCAGTGTGAATCGCACTACCTTATGAGTAACCATCCGCTGTAGTCCATTGAAAACACATGTTTTCTAATCATGTCTCTCCATATCAAGATAAGTTATCGCCAGCATATTTAGGATTCTGGCGATTCCTATTATAAAACTGGATGAGTTTTAATCTTGGCCACTGTATGCCACGACTGGAGTTTGGCATACTGATTTCACGAGGCGAAGCCAAGTGAAGTCCAGAGCCTACACTCCAGGAGTGGCATGCGGTGGCCACGATTAAAACGAATCAGGTTTTGATTTTATCCTACCCCGTCTCCTCGATTTTGGAATATGACGTGATAACAATTCTGTATGCCACTAGTGGCATATTAAACTCCGTATTATATGGCATACAAAAACTCAATGTTAAGCCTATGGGATTTTATATTAGGGGTAGGATAATCTGTGAGAAATCGCCTGGTAACTTTGTTCATTCTGGAGTCGGTATTGATTGCACAAGAGTTCCAATCAACTATGTACGGCCGCTCAGCTTCAAAGCAGGCACCATTACGGTGGCACTACGTCATCAGATGTATGTGATGTGGCTGCTTGTTGATGAGATCCTGGGACGTACTGAAATAACTCGTCAGATGCTCGGATGTGCAGCGGCCGAGTGGCGACCTTCTGACCCGGCGACCGGCGTTATGTAGCGCCTTGTGTAACGCCACGGCTATTACGTGACTAGTTCGTCATTTCTGTCATAAACAAGTCAAACATGGGGAAATAGTGGAGGATGTTGGGGATATGAAACTGCCGACCACACCCAACACACAGTCATCGCCTACCAACCTGGGAAATGTCAACAGAAATGATTTTTCCATTGGTCTTTTTTAAGAATTACTGAAGGCCTATTCAGTGAACTGAATTTATGTATGTGTAGAGGTAGCAAGGATGGCTAGTTAGGATAACATCCCAGGTCTAGTCACTGACTGATCGAAGATCGCTCCATATACATAAATGGTTAGATATTCCAGGCGATCTATAGTTGGACTTCAAACGTTGAGGTTGTCTAGTCATTCAGCGTCAGTCAATCAGTTTTAGTCACATCTTTGGCCACACATAAACAGAGGTCAAGTCATCCACAATTTGTTTAGCCAATTAGCGGCCAGTCGTATGCCACAGGGAATGAACTCGGCAGGATCACTGGCGTCGAATTATTACTTGTCAGACTTGTGGTATAAATGACTGATGGACTGTCAGTCGATGTCCAGATCATAAATTGCATTTTCTGTTAACCTGTCAGAAGTCGTTGTACACCACAACGGATGAATGTAGAATCAAATCTTCCTTTTTACGTTTTTTTAAAAATATTTTTTTTATGAATTTCTTAATACAGCAAGTTTTTCTGTTACAAATAGGTTATATAAAGATATGGCTGACCTAGTTACATTGAGATCAAAGGATTCAAGGTAGTGTTAATGTGCATAGATTTAAAAAAAACTCCCCTAGACATGATAGTGATTAGGACGGAAATATGCTGGTTGAGGGATCACGTATTCCTTAATTTCTTCCTGAAACCAGAATACTGTAGCAGATGTACATCCCTGCATAGCAAAGGGTAACGAATAATACGCATTTATCCCTCTGCATAAGACGACGGTTTAACTGCAACTTTTTTTTCAGTAGCTTAAATTGTATTTCATCAGTGCTTCCAGTCTGTTATCCCGAGTGCCAAACTATTTGTAGATGGAGGCACATTCTACATTACTAGTAGCCATTGAAAGACCAGATACATTCCTATAGGTCAGTGATTTCTTAAGACCTCTCAGCAATAACTTGCCTAGCGATCAAAGTTATTTGATGTAAAATGTGGTTGCTTTTTTTTTTTTTTACTGAACACTCGTCGATGAGCTGACATAGTTTTCAGGTGATTCAATGCTCCGTTTTTTCGGGTCACAGGTTTTGAGGATCCCAACCGACCTGAGTGACCTTTATGGTGTTGGCGAAAAACATCGTACCGAAATCTATTAAATTGATATTTACACTTTGAATACAAGCACATGATTAAACTACATAAGACGGGTGCTCTGTAGGGATGTATACATCACCCACTACTGTCTATCACGGATTCCAACAAAGTGTGCCTTGACAACAAAAGATTATGTCAGGCTGCCTCTAGTACTGACGACCATGTGGGGCTTACTTGTCATCCCATAATGGGAGAAGTGTCACACCGTTGTCATCTCTGTTACTGTTATCTGTCACCCCAAAATATAATGTCAGCAATGTCGTTAAATACCTGTCTGAAATTAACATCCTTGATATGACATAAAGTAATTAATTGCAATCATCGTTATCTTTACTGTATATTTGCACCATGAAGCGTCAGATACATTCTGTAATGTGTATTTTTTTCAGTCGTGCTAATGAGACTAGAATAAATTAATAATCTCATTAGTCTGGCTAATTTACTGACATCAGCGCTAAGACATTGGTAACTGATGAATGTAGCCTCCACTTGTCTGAACTATTTGTATGTGATATTCATGAACATTCAATCTGGAACCTGAAAGTTATCAGCACTGAATCAGCACTGAAAGTTCAGTGCGTGATCTCGGGACACGACCCAGAATGACAAACCAGTTCTGACATGGGCGGTGTGAAGATCGGTGTTGACCGGATTCTTTGCCAAGAAATGTTCCTCGAACTGGGTCGCCTGTGGTGACTGCGTGAGTTCGCCCCAACTGGATCTGCCTGGATACAGCCTCAAGCGCGCAGAGGGTCAGGGATTAACAGTGTACCTCGAGTTGGAGTTCGGTTTCATACTGGCCGCAGTGCATATTAAAGTAGGATCTTCCTGAAATAGTTTTACTTGGATTTTTTCCCAAAGTGAAACAAGGTTGCCCCTTATTAAGTTCTTTGTTGGTGTCAAGTGTGACTCTGGCATGAAGTCTGTCTTACCCATGAGGATGATTCATAATGTCAATTACCCGCTGCTGATATGAATTGAAATTTGTTTTAACTAAAAAATTTCATGATAATGAAGCATCACTTTAAAAATTTCACCTCAAATGAAATTACCCAAAGTTACTCACTAGTTACTGGAGCTCATGATTGAATTAGAGGATTGATGAAAAAAGGTCTTTCCTCGTTTACAAATCATCGTCTACACGAAATCGTTCGCTTCCTTTATAAATGATCACAAAGGTAAACGTATTAGTATTGGCTGACCGAAAGAGATGGGGTACTTGAACTAAACAGTGTTTGTTTTCCTTCTTCCAAGGATAATATTTGTCTGGCGAAAGTTCAATTATACAACAAGTTCAGTCCCTATCGGAGTGCGATACTGGCAGCGCCACTCGGCGAGGTATGTGTGAACTAAGTAGTTATCAGCCGTTAATGTCCACCACTGGCCGCTGGTCAAGGGGTCAAGGGTCACCACTCGGGGTACTGGGCCATCATCATCTATGCTTGGAGTAATTAAGGGGCGAGACAAACGGTCGGTTACTCACAGAGGGGAACTTGCTTTACCAGCGGGTTGCACGGTTTGGAGAGTTTGCATAATGATAGATATTAATGAATAAATGATTAGGATAGTTAACGAAGTAGCACCCCCAGCACTTATGATCCTTACTGATGAGTTACAGTTCAGAGCATCTAGCCCGTCACTGCGATTCAATCCAGTCACACTTAGCAAAGACTTATTCCGTGCACCTAGATTTTGAAGGGTGGGTTTGATCGCAATGCTGTTCTTTTTTGCAAAACATTACGGCTGGATAAAGGTAGAGTTATATAGAGTTTTGATATCGTGTTTTATAGAGTTTTAATATCGAGTATGGACTATCTAGTTGATAATTGTCTCGATTTCACACAGAAAAGGATAGATACAAGCTGACCAGGCCTGCCAGTGTATTACCATGTAGCCATTTGCCGTATTTCTGTGTTATCCTATGATTGAAACCATATCTAATGTGTTAGGCGATCTGCTTGTTCAACCCACCAAATTAGAGCTGGAATATCATCGAATACGATGCGATCATCTTAATCCCTCTGGAGATAATCTAAAATGGTATTACAGACGTATTGCTCTAATACACAGACCTCTAGTGCTAAAGAAGATGGTGCTATGTAGATGTTTAACGGAATGGGTGGCGTACCTCCGCAGATAAGGCGCGCCGACGGCCTGTGGAGAAAGCCCTATACCGTGGACTTTCTGTGATCGTCAACTTCAACTCATTAACACGGGGAAACTAAGCGTGAACTTGTCCACTCACTACTGAACGGACCGACAGTGGTTTGACCGGGGAGTGCAGTAGACCGTAACCGACCCCGTTGATGACCCCCGCTCACTGTCCTTCAGATGCCCTCTTCCCCGCGTGAGAGTGCGCTGACCGCCGCCTCACTACCGGTCAGTTGTCGCTAAAGATGTTGCACAGGTACAAAGGGTATCGAAATTAGACCCACACACAATATGCAATACATCACGCTCTCAGTCCGTAAATATACACAATGTTTTCTGATGCTAGTCGGCATATTCTCCGCGGAGTTGACGCGTAATAATATCCGAGCGTGAGTGAGGATATTGAGTAGAGTCAACTGAGGAGGATACACAGTTGCATATGATTTGTTGACGTGGCTAGAACATAGAAAAAGAGAGTAGTTTAGAAACAGTTTAATATTGTATATATTATTCAGCCTTGTAAATTTAAGTCATCGAAGGAAACACAAAATAGTCGCCTATCTTCTCACGCTAGCAGCGTTGGCCCTCCGCGATATCCTTGCATGTGGTCGGATATTACTACGCCACAACACCTCAGAGCATATCAGAGCATATCTGAAACCAGTGTGTATGTGTTAACAACAGCGTTATACTTTCGCCTTCAAGTAGAAGAGCATCACTACTTAATGAGGGCCATGTTAAGTAGGTTACATTATGCTTTGATCTATCAACCAAAAGAATGATTCCTTAAATAACCCCCATCTTCCCACCTATTATTCGCTCCATATACCCTATCGAGGAAATTGATACTTCCGATTTTCCTCATGTTTAGTGCAGCAAATCTTATGAAAATATCTATCTAAGCATGTCTTTGTATCTGTATGTGTCACCTATATATATATATATATGGCCCTCTTATATATGGCCCTCTTATATATATATATATATATATATATATAAATATATATATATATATATATATATATATATATATATATATATATATATAATATGTAAATCAGATTCAATCAGAGATATCTGTGCTTGATGCTAGGTTTTTATAAACACTCTTGCATGACGTTATAGCAACTAGACCGGTGTTGTTGAACACGAAATATAGAGGCCACACATATGCTATATTTACATGTATATATCAAGTTGCTAGTCTGGTCAGTAGTTATATTTAGTCTCAGGGACACGTATACATCTCATTGTGGTCTACATTTCCCGTCTACATTCTGTCAGTGGATTACGAAAGTGACTCGGAGACGTGTGGGATGTGTTTCTCCGCGGGAGAGAGTCATGGTCGTAACTTGTTTGTGCAGCTCTCCAGTAGCTGGGGTTTTGTTTTATAGAGGCCGATCACCTCTGACCTAGTTACGCGGGCATCGACCTCTGTGCTGGCCTCTTTATACTTGGACGATCACCTTTCAGCGAAGGACTTCCAGATTTATCTTGTTTACTCCCACTGCGTCAGATGATCAGTGAGAGATGCCACTGACCGGTCGCTATTATTGTGTTTATGAAATAGATGTCACTCACCATAGTGCTTAGTCTAGTAAGCACATGGCTACTCAACTCCAGTGATTTACGTATGAGTCTTGAGTCCGGCCTTCCCCACATGGAAATAGTTTATTCTCATATGAATAGAGTCAGTAGTTACGAGGTGTTATAGAATCAGTTCGTTGATTTTTTTTTTTTTTAAACCCTTTCCATACCGGTGCCTGAGACCGAGCTACTCTCTTAAGGACCGGTGCCGGTGGCAGTTTGTCCCCCTAGACGACCGGCACATAATGGTTAAAACTCATAATTCCAGTTTGTAGTTATGTAATACAATATATAATCATAAATATTTTGTTTCTTTTGAATAAAAATACTAAAGATGTTGTCATATCTACATTTGTGAAGATTTCATGAGTATTGCTCTATTATTTCTTTGTATTTTGGCAGCCCCGGTTTTTCTATGGTACTGCCATTTGGCAGCAGCGGTTCTCCCGCGGTGCTGCCATTTGGCAGCATCAGTATTTCTACGGTGCTACCAAATGGCTCCAGCCGTCGCGAGAGGGTTAATTGGTTCTAAGAATCCCATGCACCATAGATTATAAAGCAGGCACCATCTTAGTTTATAAGTATTTTCCTTAACGAAGTACATATATTACAGAAAAAGGAGTACGCGATCCAAATATAACTAATCCCATACGATAGATCAGTGATTTATGGATAGACTCAATCTCATGGGCCGGATTATGACATTGTTCTAGCACCGCTAGAATTAAGGATATTTCATAGAAATTGAAGATTCTATACTGAATTCTTAGGAAGCTAACTTGCACATGTTTTACAAGTATACACTGTTACCCTGCATAGCACAGAAGCACGATATATAGACCCAGATTGGATAAAGATTCAACTATCAGAATCACCGTTTTTTATATCCATAATTGCCTACAAAAAAGAAAGCGCAAGCTCCACTCCACTCTTTTCCCCTTGACGTCAGATTCCTACCCTTCTCTCTGTGACGTCAAACTTCCACGTATAGGCCCTGTGACGTCAGGCTCCTACCCTTCATCCCGTGACGTCAAACTTCCACGTATAGGCCATGTGACATCAGACTTTCACGTATAGGTGAACGCCCTCTACTGAAGTTGCAGTATATCAATCGGCGTGACGCCAGATAGTAAGAGAGGTGTGCACTGGACGAGCGGATAACCAGTCAGTCACCTGGCCTCCTTCTCCTCCCATCTTGACATCTGTTTGGCAGATTGACGGGCGCTCCTCATGTGAACAAACAATTTAGTTATTTTGGGTCAGAGATGATTTTGAACTTCTCCCCTAACATCTTGGACAGTGGGGCGGTACATTGGTTGGCAAGGGGACGGCGGGGCAGGTGGGGCTTGGGGTCGGGTCACGGTAGGCATGACAGGGGGCGTTGTGTAAGGGTGCTTACACAGTGTTGGAGGTCGGTCTCACGAATTGATGCTAAGCTATGTAGCATTACCAGTGTGTTCTCACTAGAGTTGTCAGTGTGGACACAGCACCGCTTAGCGTATGAATAGGAATCGTAACGACGGCAAAGGTTAGAGTCTATATGTAAACGTTGCTCTTTAGACTGTCGTAAACGCATTGAATCGACACATATTTATCTTAGATAAGTGAATATACTTTTTTCTGGAAATCCATGTAATCATTTTCAGTAAATACATACCTTTAGCCACATGCCATGGTCAACACCGACAGCTTTTCTACATTTCTTTGGTTTCCGAGAGGCCGCAAATTCTTTATGAACAACATATTTTCAGTTTTTGGCTCCAACCAATATCCCTTAGCTAAAGAAATTGTAAATTATTAGTTTATTCTTTTTTTTATTTTGGTTTCAATAATAAAAATAATCTGACTGCCACAGTTAAGCTCAGACCTGTTATAGGCACGGATGTACATTTTGTATATGGCAAGCTGATTTGCACATTGTAATATTTTAGACCCTAAATGTACTGGAGAAATACAAATCGCCATATATTCAACAATGGCGAACCAAAATGCCCCAGAGTATGGACTAAAGCAGGCAGTTATCAAATACCGGTATTAAATATAGCTATAAGCTGTGATCATACCCGTGATGTGGCGAAATCAGAGTACATCGGATGACCTTTAGGCCCATGGCTGTATCCTACCTGATTTACATGTCAGTTATAATGACCATTCCAAGTACATGTGTACATGTATTTGCTTAATCACTAGTCTGTTATCACCACTGCCGACCACTGGAAGTTTTATTTGATAAGCACTGCTGATAACGGAATATGCTTTTAGAACAAAAAAAACCCATCACATTCTTCATACGGTGTATCAAGGCTGAAATGAGAGCCTTTTTATTTTCGGTAGATAAAATTATATTTCCATGTGTTAGACAAAGATAACCTAAATTGATCCTCATCCACACAAAAAGAAAAAGTGGTATGATCTTCCCCCACAGGCCCTCAACCATACACCGTTGGCAACACCGACATATTTTCCACGTATTCTTGGTCACTCTGATCACCATTTTGGATAATACTTGAATCTAGCGAACCACAGGTGGGTGGTGAAAGGGTTCAGGTAAATGCGTGGTGTCTGCGGGTGGGAGACATCTAGTGGTCAGCAGTTAAGGGGGGGGGGGGGGGGGGAGTAGACGGGGTGACTTTGAACCGGTGGTCAGGCAGGGGAGGGTCAGGGGTCAACGGGTCGAGCTGATGTCATTCTGAGAACTTGTACTTTGGCCGTACAGTGCACATGTATTCATCAAACAATGGCAAAGGGGTGTTTTGAGCATTGATGTACTTTAAGAAGACACCAAATTATTATTAGAAGGAAAAAAACACATCCAATTCATCCATTTACAGAGATGGCAGCTTTTGTTTTTTTCCATGGAAATCCATGTTCTCCTTTTCAGTTTATGAAAGTATTGTACTTGTGTAAAACGAAATTAACATAAACTGAGCCTCATTCACAAAGACGATTTTGAACCTCTACACAGACCCTCAGCATCATGCTATCACTGTCACTGAGATATTTCCCACGTTCTCTCCACTTTTTTCTGACCTCAACTGACAACCATGTTTTATATGATATTTATAAGACCGCACCGACGTGTCCTTTTTTTTTTTTTTTAGTTCTGATTAACGTGCACCTTTCTATCTTCCAAGGTCATCCTCCTACCAGCTGGTTTGCGCACCAAACCATAACTGAGCCATTAATGATTGTCACATCAGATCGCATAATACATGTATCTGGGGTATGAACTCTACTCAAAGCAAGGCTTCTCACTTAGCCTAGATACTTCACCATCTATAAAAAGTATTTCATACCTTGTTATGCAGCTACTAGGGAGGGATACAGATGAGCCAAACTTGTAATAAAGTCAATAACAAATGTTTTAAATAAGACAAATTAATATCGAAGCAGAGATATCTAATGAGCCGTGATACGACTACAGGGGTGGGAGTGGTACTTTACGAGGAGTAGTGGGCGGGAGGTGGAGGGGGCACGGGTAACATGCATGTGGACGCAAGGCCTGTGTGCTCACTTGCCAAGACAAATATTGAAACTAACACAAATCTTGGCCAGCCTTTTAGTGTAGCGGAGAAGGTGGGGCGTTAGCTAACGTGCAGCTGCTGCTCCCTGGCCTTCAGCGATGGAACTACGATGTGCTCTCCCTCTCTGTCCTATCCCTGTTGACGTCACAAGGTCACCCCACCCCGTTTTCCACCCCTCCACCCCACCGTGCACCTCATGGCTTTTGTCTCCACGCATGGCTCCCGTTTTAATGAATCACGTGGATGACATCAGCTGTCAACCTCCTCTGTCGAGTTTTCTTCAGGCCGATGAACCCTCCACGGGAAGCTGCAGGTTATAAAGTGTATTTAAGAGTAGTGGATGGGATATCGTGATCCAGAAACCCGTATGAAATGCAACCAAGACACTTCTTCTCTGCCCACCCTACCCCACCTGACCCTGTTGGTGTAACCACATGCTTGCTCACTCTACCCGACCACCCCCTGCCCTCTCACTGTCAGAGATTGCACTTTTCCTTTGGAATCCACTTTCCCTTTTCAGTGAATAATTTGTTCAACTGTACAGAACAAAAATAGTGGTAGCCTTATTTATACTGATAAAACTGGTTTTAACCTGCCAACAGACCCTCAGCCAAATGTCATGCTTGACACCACATTGAAATCATCTTGTTGTCTCTGAGGCAGCGAATTTCACATGACAAATTACCTTTTCCATTTTTTTTTCTGATCCCAACTAACATCCGTGCGAAATAGGCCCAACACATTTCTCCTCTGCCCTCACCCTATCCCGACACTTTCGCAGATCGCTTGGAGGCGCACTGGGCAGCCTGATAAGGCTCTCACTAAACACCTGACCCTGTTGGTGTAACCACATGCGCCCTCTGCCTCCCCGACTACCCTCTGCCCTTTACTGTAGAAGCGAGACGTAAACAGAGTTGAGATTACGGTTTATGTCATTCAAAGAGGAGGCCATGCTTTCTGGCAGGTAGAACAGAGCACCATTGATGAGGAAGTAATCATGCCGAGTCAGTCTCACTCTCCAGGCCTGTTTGAACCTCAGTCCCAGACGGGGTCGCGTTTAAACCTCATTAACAGCGATTTCACGGGCTGGTTACCCCTTTCTTTACGACAGATTAGTGCCAGCTTGTGGTGTTCTCCTATCTCGTCGGTGATCTAGCAACGTTAAGAAGCCATTTTAGATTAGAATTCAAAAACAGAATGCTTTGGGATCATTGTGCGACTGTCACCACCAAGATTTATCTGAAATGTCTGCTTATCAGCTTGTCAGATGAGGATCGTGAATGACATGCCAAACAATAGATCACAGGACGTGATCTGATGTGCATATTAACACCAGACTTTTGAGGAGATTTGCAACTATGAGATTCACTATTGGCCTGTAACATCTTTTCTTTCTTGTAAATTCACATGCTAGCTTATTTATACTGTATTATTCATATCCATAAAGTATGAACGCTAAAGTTAACTTTCCAATTTTTTTTAACCCCATCTCCACCCAACTAGGGACTTTATGGATGGCCCCTATTTGGAAATTAGTGTTTGTACTACCATAAATACAAATGTACCAGCTGTATGAAGAAAAAAACACCTCAGGAAATGAAAAGTAATGTTTACGTTTCAAGAAAAGGAAATTTGTTTTAGAATGAATTCCTCTTTCATTTACCTCAGCTTTTGCTTCCAACTACCACAGATGTCAAAGGAGATACGTGCATTATGTCGCCGCTATTTGGATGCCTAGAGGAGACTGTTTGGCTGCCAAACTGTTACTTGATGGCATTATTGCACCCTGGGGTGCCGTCCAACACATAAAGATGCATTGTAAAGTTGTCACTGTTTGATAACAACAGTGTTACATCGTGGGGTGATAGGGGTGGGGGTCAGTTGGAGAACGTGTCGTGGGAAGAGCGTCATGGCAGCGTGCTGTGGTGCCTCACTGTGACCGCCTACTGGGAGAGATTGTTGGAAGACTGGGGCCTGTTGATTAATCAAAGGTCGTACATTAAGCCTCTTTTCTGTACGCCAACGAGACCCAGGGACGATGAAGGTAAACTTTATTTAACACTTATGGACGATCTTTGGTTAGGTAGAACAGTCTTAGTGAACGAGCTTGAATATCATTAAACAATAACCCTCGCACCAGTCGCCTTGTAAACTGTCCTTTTGTAGGCGTATTTTATTCAGCAGACCCCTGGGCAGCGAAACGAGGGAGAGTGTGTCAACTTGGTGGGTGCAGCGCCGACTTTGTCACTGTAGGATTGCCCGTTGTCTCTCACATTGTGACACGTACTTGTCACGCAGTGTCACCTCGCTGTCACATCGTGACGTGTATGGGAGACATCTACATATTCAGCGTCAGTGACGCGCATGAGTCAAGGTGTCAACATATTGTATTCATAACACATTAACACATGTAATTACCCTCCTCTTATGATAGGGCCGTGTCATGGGGAGTTTCTCAGAAGCACAATGTAATATGCACGTGTGCATTGTGCGTCCATCAGAGATGACAGCTTTCTACATTTCCATGGAATTCCACCTTTTTATTTGAAAGTGAGGGAAATGACCAACCAACCAACCACACACCAAGTACACTTGTTTTAGTACTTTTTAAACAGGGCACATGCATTGTACAGTCTTCTTGGGATAACTAGAACCTAATTTTATAGATATAAAATTAGTTTTCCTTGGGTAAATCAAAGATGGCATTAAGGGAGTCTCATTCACGCTAATGAAACTTTTCCTAACCTATGTGAACATCCCCACAGACCCTCAGCCCTACACCGTGGCCAATAAGTGCAAATTACAATTGGATATCGTTTCTAATTTTCCCTGTCCCGCAGTATGATAACAGTTAATTATGATTATCGGACGTTAAATCAACCAAGCCAAACCAATTCCCTGTCTCCAATTGAAATCCCTGGTCTGTATACTTATGCACAAAGCATTCCGACGTACACTGCATTCTACATGCATTTCCATCTTTGTTGAACCTATTTGACTTACAAATACGAGTTGCACAATAGATTCAGAACCACCCTGATGGTAACATGAAGTGAGTTTCTTCTACTTCAGGGTTACTTAAAGTGCTTGTATTCATTGAGGTCAGTAGTTGCATGTCCCCAGTGTGCACTCCATGTCCCCAAATCCTCTATTTCTGAGAAACTGATCCCTAATTTCTCACCTGATTTCCATATCGTTACCTTTAATTGGGACGCGGGGAGTTGTGTATTACGTGCCTGGCGGCGTCGCATGAGTGATACCCGGATTGAGTTAAAGAGGTCACCCACACACCAGCCGCTCACCCACGCCAGGCCTCCTCACTCACCTGTACGCTGGTCACCTGCTCCACCGAGGCGGCTAACACAGGAGGCCCAGTAGAACTCACCTGTCACTCAGCAAGGGAAACCTTTGTCTCCGTCCTGCCCAGGGACCCAGTGAGAAGCTGGTACCTAACAAAGGCATCCCCTGCCACACCTGGGAATCCCGTTTCTAAATACGTATATATGATAATAGCAGCGACCAGGTGGGCGCTTTAAAGGAATGGATACGGCTCAGAAAATGTGAGATGTACTTGACATTAGATCGCGATATGAAGAAATGCCATTGGCTTTACTGCATTTTCGATTTTTATCCGGTTTATAGAGATCGCGATATTGACTTCTTATAACCTCTATTGCTGTATAAATCGTATAGAATTGAATACCATATTTTAGAAACAAACGTTAAATATCAAGCGTATTTACCTGTATCCTAACAACTAGTCCAGTGCAACCTGCCTTTACATTGTTTTGGGTTTTTTTATTCAACAAATTAACGACAGTACACGTTCACCAGTCTCCTGGCCATCCTCCACTCGTTAGTCACATATAACATATACCAACAGTATACAGTAATATACATTGACAGAGACAAGAAAAGACAACATAGTCATTCATACCTGTTCAAATTTGATATAGGTCTTTACATTGGTATACATGCAATGTACTTTTCATAGTCTTAAGACTTTCTTTTCATAACATCCAGTCTTTTATTCTTATTCAACATAAATTATTTCGTGTATTTCGGTTCTCACTTTGTTTTTAAATGCATACCCTAATTCTGTTTTCTGAATTTCTAACTTAAGACCATTCCAATACCTCTCTCCAATAAACAAAAGGTAACGTGATTCACATTTGAAAGGAAATATCTGACATTTGCTGTCTTAGTGTTTATCATCACTCCTTTTGTCACAGAAACAGAAAGGGAATATCAATATTGTTGAATGATAAAACTTGACATCTCTACAGGTATAGAGGCAGTCCTAAGATTCTCGAGTGCTTTTGTGACTGCTTTGCACTCTACTACCACTGTGAATGACGATTTAGTTCAACGACCGCGACATCAGTCAGATCACTGTTGCATGGCAACAGTCACACACTGTATCACCCAGTCACGGTATCCACTATCGGTCGATTTAGTTCAACGACTGTAATCTTGAGGATAAAATTATACTCTTTAGCACCTTTGTGCCAGCCATGCAACACTCATTTGAGTATAGAACATTTCATACTACATAATCAGGCAACAAAGAAAGAAATAGAGGGAGAATTTTCTGAGAACTCCAGACACAACTCTGGTAAGAATAATCTTCTTGAGTTCCTGCGGGAAACCAAGATTTGCGAAGAGATATATTACCCTCTCATCTGTAGGGTATAGCCTAGAGAAATGCTAGAACCATAGAAGGTCTGGCATATCTTCATTACTATTGTCGGACGCTAAATACACAAAACCGAACCAAATTTAAATCAGTAAGCAGTAGTTTCTTCCTTTTGGGAATCATAAGACATGTATTTGCTAGATTCATGTGACAACGTATTAAAAAGATTGCCAGCGATCCCAAAAGAGGTTAGAAGGGTTTTGTTAGCAACCAAGTTCTTGGCAGTTCTCCTAGTGATACTGACACTTTTCAGGCCACCATTTGATAGTAAAATACTAAATAAAAAAGATTAAAAAAAACAACTGATAAAGTGTCATTAATTGACACAAAATGTCGTGACACACACAATGGATGTATAATATAACATCTTACAAAAAAAGTCCCTTGTCTGGTTTTTGTTTGTGATTTTTTACAACTTACAAAAAAAGGTCCCTGCCTGTTTTGTTTGTGATTTTCTACTCTCAAAAAGAATACATTTTCTTACTTCTAAAGTGAATACGTTTTCTTACTCTCAAAATGATTTTTTTCTCTCTCAAAATGAATAAATGTTGGTGTCTCTAACGGTGTTGTGTCTGTGTTGACAGGGGTCGGCTGGACAGGAGATGGGCGGCCAACGCGGAGCCTCCGCCTCCGCCGGCACCCGCACCGGAAACAAGGACCTCGTTCGCTACCTGGCGGCCCGCGAGCGCGGATTAGTTCGGCGGGCAGCTGGTAGAGGGCGCAACACTGCAAACCTAGCATGGGAGCTGGGAGAGGAGAAGGCAACCCTGCCCGTGAAAAACCAGGTGAGTGAATAAATAAAACTTAACGGTCTTTGGACGAGATGGTAAAGAAACACGCGAAAAACATTCCTACTAGATTTATATCACGGTCCTGTGTGGTGAGGGAGGGTTTTTCGGGTTTTTATTTGTAAAAAGAGATGGTTTAGGTCTATCCCTGATATAAATGTGATACATAAGTTTGAAATGTTTTCACTATTCATCACCAAGTGTGTGAATTATATTTTAATTTATTTCTCTTTTTTTTCTCGACCGGGCCGCGATTTAATGTGTCTCAGTCCGTACAAATTTTCCAAAGAAAGAACAGGAATTAACTTCAACTTATTTACTTTCTGTACTTTTGTTTCATCAGCATGGTTATACCGATGCATGCGTCGGATGCTCATATGTGCCCTTACAATGACAATACCCCTGGGACGTTAAACCACAAACAAACAATGACAATACACAATAAAGCATGTTTTAATGTTATAGAAGTTATTTCATCCAAGATAATCTCTATTCATACGTAAGTTCAAAGTACTCAAGAATCAAACTTGAACTTGTGCCACACATAACACATAAAACACACGCGCACAGAGAAGTGACATCTTTACTGCACAGAGCCCAGTGAAACAGGGTCTTGTGTAGGTCGATGGCCTGCCGGCGGCGGTCAATCACCTGAACACACGGTGCTACACGCACCTTGATAAGACACCTCAGCGGGAATTTCCGCCAATTTGGCGCCGCCAAGGTCTTGACCTGTCCTGGCACCCGTTAGCCCTGCTCTGCTGTATGTAAGTCAGAAACCGGCGAGTTCAGGCGGGGACCTCTCCCTTCAAACATGGTCTTAGGCACACTGGTATTAATCAACTTAGAAAGATTGAATGAGTGGTTTGTTCAGGATTAATGTTTAAACACTATTACGAGGAGGGTGTAGGCCTATATCTATATCTGTAATGATGTACTACATGCTCGAATATGTTATGACAGCAGCCAAGTACGTACGCAGTCAGGGGGTAACTCTTTTTTTTTGAATTTTGTATATATCACATCTTTAATCGATTGCGTACAAGATAGAGATGGGGTGGTGGCTCAAATCTTTCAGAAGTTTTACTTGCATACTTTATAGATGACCCTATATTAGTTGTTAAATCAGTCTTGTGGGGTCAAACCAGCCTCTGCAACATTCCAGGTGCTGTGCATATTGCATGACCTGCAGAAGCGTTTCATGCATATTTCCTGCCTGTTTCTGAATTATAATCTGCATATTCCGTACGGCCATAACTCCTCTGACCCAGGTCAGAACAGCTCATAAACCTGGTGGACAGCCATTAATCTCCACGCGACCTGGCATCACTGCTGGATCATGTACTGCCCACCTGTCACCCTGAGCTGAACCTTGTTTCGCCCTGAGCTGCTTGCCTCCTCATCTTGAGCTGATCTCTGTGTCACCCTTAGATTTATTTGATGCATGAACTTCCCCATGAAGAAAAGTTAAGCCCATAATACAGCGACATCTACCACCGATTCTCAACGATCCGATTGAAAATATTAATCGAGAACATAAATGTTACTGACTTGTACCCTAATCCATTCTTCCCAATCACACCTCCTTTTATAGCCTGTCAAATCTGCCCAATCTAGATCAAAGAGAGCGACCAGAATCTGGGTCCAGCTGGGCCCCCAGGCTGGGTGATAGGCCTTAATAGACTATAATGCAAAGTTTATTAACTTCTGTTCTATTCAAGATATCAGGAAACAGATTTCAGATCTATAATCGCCTTAATCTCCCCTACAAATCGGTGTATAATGCTCGTATATCTAACAAACAGATACACATTAACGCCAATGAAGCAGCCTTGAGAATTAGCAACAGTCAGTGAAGACAAGATGAAGGTCGGGCAGAGTCGGTCATTACCCCCATGCTAGTAATGCCAGAACCGCTTATAATTGTGTCTGTGAAGTGCATACAGCAACATAATTCTGACCGACCGGACATATCCGTCGGGCAAAGGTGTGATCGGAAACAATCGGTGTGTCGCTGTCGTATAGGCTTAACACTTTTTTTCTGCCCTCCTGACTAATATCCCCTATGTTCATTTCTCAATCATCTGCTCTGAGCTGCTCACCCGGGGTTGTTACCGGCTCATCCGCTGATCCGCCACGTCTCCCCGTCCAATCCCCGCTGATCCGCGCTCATCCCGGAGCCGCTGGCCGCTCATCTCGTTACGAGCTGCTCGCCGCCGCTCGGAGCTGCTCGTAATGAGACATGCCACAAGTGGACTGAGGTCGCCGCCAGCTGATAGCGCCGCCCTCATGCGATCCCCATTTGTCTCTGCTGGGCGGGCGGCGGGTGACACGGACCTGAATGGTCAGTCCTGGTGGTGGCTGACCAGCACTGACCGCCGTGTCGGGGGCCGGGGCCCTGAATTAGCCCGGCCTTAATAAATGTGGCATTTTATCGAGGTTTTCCCACCAAACAGGAAGCAATTTACCAACGTGGGTGTTCTGCTGGTGTGCAGGAATAGACTGGACTATTTTTTCGAGTGGCTTCCACCATCGTAAAGAGCTAAAAGAGGTGGTTAAGCCTTGCCTCTCACTCGGCTTCAATGATACCAAACTCTACATTAAACAATATTCATTCCTAAATTTTAATCCCTTTTTTTGGAGGAGCAAAAGAAGGTACATCCAGAGGCAGCTTTCTACTTTGCTATGAAAATGCATGCATTGGTTTTCAGTATATCAATTCCTATGAGTAAAACTATTAATCGAGCCTCATTCACGTCAATAAAACAGTGGTTTGAAGTTCCCCAGTCTCATCCCCAGACTTGTCAACACCAACTTGTTTTCCACGTTTTCTTGGTCTCTCTGAGTCAGAAAATTCCATATGAAAAACATGACCATCTCTTTTTTTTATCTTACCACAACTGACACCCTTGTATGAAATTGTCACAGTCCACATATCACTGTGCTAACGGATTAAGCTGAGGAAGATAGTATGGTTGTTTTGTTAAGTATACGAGCAGTTTTTCTTGTGACAGTTGTTGGTGTTGAAGCCACTTACCAAAGAATAACCAAAATGTAGTCTCGTGATCCCATCTTTTATTAACGTGTTACAACATGCATTACAATTCACTAAACTAATGTGCTTTTTATCAGGGAATTGTTGGTAACTGACGGAGTTAACTGGACTAACCCCCTCATATACCGTGTTGAGATTGCCATAGAAACCGGAAAATAGTGGAGATTCATGGGAAAATTCGTGTAAATTGAATTTCGAAAACGGCGTTGCTTCAAGGTCATCACCGGTCAGTCAAGACTCGTGAAGGGCAGCATGCCCTTGTCATGGGTGATAATGAGCGTGACGTGTCGCAAAGAGGACACACATTGTCGGCGGCGTGGTTTATTACCAACCCTCTTACCCTGATCGCACGCCCCCTGTCGGCGTTTATATTGCCCGGACCGGTCACGTGACTAGGCACACGAGGTCGTTACAGGGCAACACCCCCATTATTACAAGCTTGTGTTATGTATATTGGTTTATAGGGACCTAAACGTTAGAATTTACCCTCCTTTTAGGAGTAATTATTAGTGGTAAATCACTGCTACCCGTGGTTTAAGTATTCAAGAGGAACATTTCCTAGGCTTCTGTCATATGGAAATATCTCTTTAAAATGCAGGTAAAAAAGCCAATGTCTAAGCTAATTGCTAAAAGTCAGACGATTAAGAAAAGACCTATGCCATAAAAATTTTAATGGTGGTCCTCACCTGTAGTGCCAAACACGCACCGGGATTATGGTTCTGTACATATCTTTGTTTAATTTATATTTTGACTGGAAGCTAGAGCAAGCCCTCGGATGTAGCATTATCCGTCTGATTCAAGTGATCTGGTAATCATTCTTGGGATATCTTTACATAGTTCGAAACGTATGGATGCTTCAGACAAACTTTAACCAAATGGGCCAACTCCTTGACGGAGCATGGCTGTATTGTTCATGATACCCCTAAAGAGATGGACTAAGAGAAAACGTAGTCACTGAGCCCATAGAGATGCTTTTCGGGGTCTTTTGTATCATATTAAGTACATCCTGATGCCAGAGGCGGAGTGATTATTTATGGTACAAAAGACCAAGAATGGCTTCCCTATGGACTCAGTCGCTATGTTTTCTTATTATCATATACCTACAATTAATGAAAAAAGTCATGTTATTCACTTGGATCGCTTCATAGCTGAGCCGATCATTGATCCGAACATGATTTATACTGGCACCTCTACCGCCAGCTAAGAAAAAAAAACGACTGGACAGTACCTGTCCTACTATGTGTCAACGCTATAAGGCACAGAGTGCTCCCAGGTTCTTCGGCCATCCGTTAGAGGGGGAAGGATGGAGAGATGCTGCTCGACTGCTGTCTCCCAGCAGATTTTTCATGCTGCTTGGCATTAGCACTTTCCACGGGCTTAGGGTCTCTGCTTGGAGACATGGCGGCCTTTACATGAGAGTGGTTATGTCCACTAAAGGCCAGACTTGGAATCGGTCTGGTTGGACGGACGGTAGGAGGAAGGGGGGGGGGGGGAGGGGGGTCTCATATCAGTTATCACCTATTCTTAGCGTGTGGTGAGAGGGTGTGACGGTCAGGGCACTTTGCACGCCTCACCTGCACAGTCCCATGTTGTAAGTTCCTCTTGTTCGTGTGCAGCCACTGTCAGACCATCCAAGGTCAATCCCCGACTTTAATTAGGGTCACTGGTTGCTGCTTGAGGACACCGCCGAACTCACAAATTACCTGCAGTTTGTTGATTTATGTGACGGCTAATGGGCGTCTATGTAAAAGGGGTGTCATTGTGATACCTGTCTTTTGTGTCGGCGCTCGAATCGATTTGTGTAAGAAACGGTTCATAGCTCCGTTCTCATAAAGGTCAATCAGTACATGCAACTTGGCAGTAGGTAAGACTTGAGTTAGTGATTGGGAACTAGGGCAAGACTGTCATTTATTTATCAATTTGGAGATGGCAGCTTTCCGGTTTTCCATGGACATCCATTTTTTTTCATTTTTGGGGTATGATAATCTTTTTCTGTGTGTAAAACAAAAATGATGCTATAAATTGAGCATTATTCATGCCAATAAAACATTGGTTTGAACCTCCTCCAGACGTGTTTTTCACATTATCTAAGTCTTTTTGAGATAGTCAATTCCACATGAAACCTAGTTTCATGTTTGTCCCCTGACTCCAACTGGCATTACTGCTTATCAAAACGATCCGGAACGAGGTAGAACTGCCATAAATAGCAGTGATAAGAACTGTAGCGATATTGCACGCATGTCTGCTGTTGTCCGACATGCTCATCTATGAGCTGCTCAGGGTGAAGTGATTCATACTGTAACGGACCTGATATAGGTCAGATGATTACCAGCATGGCTACCAAATCGGCTTATACTACATCAGCTCAAATATGTGGAAACGTTCATGTTCATGAGGGACCATTCATTTGGTACATTCACAAAATTTGCGAAATTCTCTACCCAGCGCTCCATATAGGCAACAGATCAAAGACATTTTAAATATGTTTAACCCCACCCCCGCAGTGCGTACACTTTATGGATTGCCCCTATCCTAATAACAAACTTTGGTATTATAAGAAGAGGAAAAAAGGTTTCGACTCAGATACCGCTGTGTTAGGTTTAAGGCTGGCCTGCTTATCTGCGCTAGTGATAGGGAGCTTGTTAACCACTTGCGTTGTGTAATCTTAAACATCTGCCATGTCGACAGCTGATGGTTTCTCTAAAATGGCGGCCGGATCCGGAGATCAGGACAAGCTCGGCTCGCGTCTCAATAAAATCGAGCAGGTTGTTCACGGGAGACTCCCCTGCTTATGGACGCGGAAGGAACAAGCGGCACCAGCTGCCTCCTGCCCTGCGTTCATTTCGTCGCCATCTTTTGTCGGGAACGCCGCCTTATTCGATTACTTCCGGTCACGTGATGCTTGTATCGTCGTGTCGGTATGGTAGGGCTTGTTGGGAGGCGGGGAACAAGCTCGCGCGGGAGAGCCCGTGATTTGACGACCTCAGGTGACCCTGACCTCTGACCTCTGACCGTTGTCGCCGTCCGTCAGGTCATTCTCGTTATGACCCGTGTTACTACTGGCACCAAACAGCTCGACCCTCATGTGTATTGCCAGATCCTCCATCAAGCCACGTGCCAACAGGAATGCAGTCGATTGAGGCTGATAATCATGTTTTCCACATTTTCTAAGTCTCCCTGAACAAGGGGTATATTTTCTATATACTCGTTATTATGATGCATCAAATTCCACATTCTGACATCCCTGTATCTGATGCTAATAGGAATACAGTAAATTGGGGAGACATATGTTATATTCTAATATGCCTGCGGTCATATCACCTACACATACTGCCTGCTACTACTTATGGCATATCTATATGACGTACGTGATATGTGATCACGTGACCAGGTAAAATTTCACCATTTTTAGTTATACAGTAATAGACATTCTTTTTATGTCAAAATACTTGGTGGAATTATCAATCAGGTATATTCCTTTGCCTTCGGCATCGGGATATATCTAATCAATAATTTCACCGCTATTTTTGAAATATGAAGATTGTAAGCCAGTTTCCGTATAATATCAATGTGGGATGAGTTGAGTCGTCTTGTGGTTTATGATTGCTAACAGGTGGTTGACAACGTTAAGGTGGGGTGATAGCTCGTACTAAACGTGTGAAACTGTCACAGTGAACAAACACTGTGACAGTCGGTGTACAGAGAGACGCGACCTCCCGCACTGAGCGTGAGACTCGCGTTGTCACCCGCAGCTGTCCGCTCCCGTGTCGTCGTGCATAACGTGTCGTAGATCAGGTGTCGTAGATCAGGTGTCGTAGATCAGCCCCGAGTCGTAGATCACACGGTGTCAGGGGGCGGGAGGAGTCGCGCACGCCTAAGTGAAGTTAAAATTGGAGAAATCCTTGTATTTTTTTTAATTCTGTAATACAACAATAAATTTGACCTCATTCACACCAACAAAGAGTGATTCGAGATCCCCCCACACACTCCAGCCCCATTCCCAAAACGATGTGTTTTCCATGTCTCTGAGGCAGTGAATTCAAGATGAAAAATATTTCTCTTTTTTTCCTTGACCCCGACTGACATCACGGGCGCTTGTAAATCTCACCTGACCTGCCCCTCAATCACAACACCATTCAGGCGTTAGTAAGCAGCATTTAAAAAAAGACTAGAAGATACATGCATAGACTAAGGGTCTGATCCTCAGGATTTTGAGTCCAGAAAATAATACCTAATTACATTTTTCATGCTGGCGTCAGTCTAGTGTTGAAAATGAAATATGGCATGACATTTTTTAAGAACTTCATCTGCAAACTTTACTTTCACATTACCGCTCCCCACATTGACAGGACATATGAAAATGTCTGGTATTATACGCAATTGCTACCTCTGGGAACAGTTCCCTGAAGGAAAGACGCCTGGAGGCTTAGTCGCCCAAATCAAACAAGCGAGTGAAAAGGCCAGCCTTTCACAATGTGGAGGAGTACGTGTGTATAAATGCCAGACATGAACGTTAACCTCAGGGCACCCATAGGAAAGGTGCCAACATGATTGTGCCCAGTGTTGTAGAAGACAACAGGCCTGGCCAGGTGCTGTCGAGTTGTAGGGGAGGAGAAATGGGTTGGGGGTGGGGAGCCCTTAGCAAACTTGAGCCCCACCCTTTTTAGCCCCCCCCCCCCAACCACCACCACCACAACCACCAATCCCTACCGCTCCTAGCATACAGCTGATATTAGAGATGGCTTTCCACCTTTCCCTCATGGAAATCCTTGTTTCCATTTCCAATTTATAAAATCATTCCTTCTTGATATGAATCAATCCTCACCCAAACCAATAAAAGGGTGGTTTGAACCTCTCCAGGCACTCTCAGCCCCATTCCACTGCCAATACCAATGTTGTCTTTTTTTCCCTCCATGTTTTCTCGGTTTCTTTGAGACCAACAAATTTCCACTCATTTTTTCCCCCTGACCCCAACTGACATCTCTGAATGATATGCAACACGGTGCTGCGGGGTGGTGGCTGGCGGCGGGAGGCAGGCCACGGGCAAGGTGAAGGATTATTCCGCGAAGCTAATTGTAATTGGGCGCCCAGGAGGCGTGCGCGCGCCCCGGTGAATGCACGCGCGGCAGCTGGTGCGCGTACGGCGTGCAGCGGTTGCTTTGTGCGCGCGGGGTTCAGCTGAGGCCACGCGGAGACTGCAGCACCAGGCGTGCACGTGAGCCGCTAATAGCGCATAAAACACACCCAGCAGAACATGAAAAAATAAGATAATGATGATCAAGACGAACAAAAAACTAAAAATCAACACATATTGATGTAGATGTCAGCCGAGTTGGTGCAATCAGAGAGAGGGGAGCTGGATTGGGTCGTGATTTGAGGTCAGCTCTTGTTTAAACTAGGTCAGAATAAACGCCCAGGAAGGCGCCTACGTGCATGCATGTCAAACCGTCCCCACGTGCACTATTTGCCGAGGAACAAGGGCTAGGGGTCGCTCGGGGACTAAGTTGGTGCTCAAGGGCCACTTTAGCATCTTTAATCTAGAATGTATAGTGGTTAATACAATAAGACCATTGGTTTTGAAGATAGACGGGGTTTCATGCTCCCTTACACATTGTCTTTCACCCTTTCAACCAATATCCTGTTAAATTTTACATGGTTTTAAGTATTTAGCTTCTTGTGCAGTATTATGAGATTAATTTAGAAAAAAAAGTCAAAAAGTCTTCAATACCAATTCACAGTCGATTTTATGCTCCACTTGAGTTTGGATCTTAAATTGTCTATTGCCGTTGGGGGATGTTAGTTTTTGTTTTTGTTGTTGTTGTTGGTTTTTTTTGGTTTTTTTTGTGTTTTTTTTATCAGTTTAAAACCAGCGTGCAAACGTCACTTCCAACGTCAGCCATTTTTGGTGCACACAAAGGTTTGGAGTTTATTGAATATAAGATGTGCCCAATATTTCTTTTCTGAAATGGTAATCTATAGAAGTATCCAATTATGGAGCGGTCTGGGTATGCCAGTACAAGTTGTTTTACTTTTTTTGGTGTTTTTTTTTCATTTTCTTTATTGTCGCGATTCAGTTTCTACGATCGTTATTGTTAACATTATACCGTCCGAAAACATTTTTTGTAAGAACATAGTATTTGATACATGTACTTCTTTTGTACGATGTAGTGTTCTTTAAAGTTTAATATACATGTATTCTGTTAATATGCAATACCAAGTTTTCTTTAACCACATCTGTAGGAGAATATAAAAGGAGTGCAAAAAGGTTACTTTCACAAAATGAGGTCTTCACTAATCATGTATATCTGTGATGGACAACCTCATCAAATATCGCATGCCTATGAGGATGTCTACAAGGATGTCAACTAGTATATTGTCTACGCCTGCTCAACAGAGATGGCTGCATTCCGCTTCCTTTCTTGCAATTTAAAAAATGATTTGAGTTATTATACTGATGATTTAAGAATTGTAATTCAAATAAAGAAATATGTTGTAAAGTGCGTTATGGGAATCAAGCAATAAGAAACGGTAACTGTGACACTAACCCCAACCACCACGCACCGTGTAATTAATAATAATCACAGAGGACATAATGGCAGTGTGACTAAAGAGAACTAAGACATCGACCCATGGGCAAACTAGGGCATCCCTCAACTAGCTCGCGTCCCTGGAGTCAGGGGAGGCTTATGAAATCGGCATCTCGTTTATGATACACGCTGTCCTTGTCCGACCCCGTCTCGTACATTAATAACTCCGCCTGACGTCTTTTTCTGTTGCAGTCATGTGAGCTGTCCGGGCAGAGTAGAGCGACATTCCTAATGACCTTCAGTCCAGATGGGTGAGTAACTCATACGTACTAGATTATACGCTCTCTTCTTTTTCTTTTTTTTTAATTATACACCTAATGTTTCCACTTTCCATGGAAATCCACTTTGTTTTTCATTATATTATATTTCAGGATTAGTGGCTCTCTGTACTTCTTTATTACTAGTAGGATTTAGTGGACTTCACTTTAATCATTCACATTTACTTGAAAAAGACTATATGTTATAGTCGTAACGTCGGTCCTGATAATAAAAGCCACCACTCATTTAAAGATAACTCACGTGGTTGTACTATTCTTCACTTCTACATCATTCACATTTCGTTTCATCTTTTTCTGTATATACAATTTATTTTCCTGTAAAACAAAGATGATATCAATTAAGCATCATTTATGCCAATAGAACAGTGGTTTGACCCTGAGCCCCATGCCATGGCCGACACAGACGTGTTTCCATGTATCCTCGGTCTCTCAGATGCAGCACATTCCACATGAAAACTATTTCCACTTTTTTTCTGATCCTAACTGTCATCACTGAATTAATCATACACCCACTTTCTCAGATATGGCAAAAACACCTCTATGACAAGCCGATATGCCTACTACCTTTGAAAAAATAGGATGTATACAGCCACTCACTTCACCGGTGTGGATGTTAAAAAGAATTAGCACAATAAAACAAACGTAATAGTCCCGTATGTATCTGTAACCTGTCGTCCGCTAATGTTAATTAGTGAAGCTAATTCTGCACAGATTTAATGGTTTAATAATCAGATTCAAATTGACAGCTTTAGTTTAAATGTAGGTTCATTCTCAGGGCATTACAAATATGGGGTTGCGTGCTTAATTGCTTCAGAGATATAGAAATTTGCATTTAAGGATTAAGGTTTTTTTCTAATGGTTTTTTTTTTATTGCGGCAGAGTGTATTTTACTGAAGCAATTGCACACATCTCACGGGTATCAGTGTCCTCACTGTATATAATATACCATATGATATACATATTAATGACAATAACCTATCCACATATAGCAAGGGACCTTCGTATCATGCTCAGCAGACATATATCCCACTCCCAGTGATTACCTTAGCTTCTTGTGATATTGAATTTCCACATCATTATTGGCCTGACTGTGGCAAACCTGTTTACTGTAACTCCCAGCCATGTGGCCGTCCCAACTGGCTGTTAATTCAAGCTGATGATGTCGATTGTGGATAAATTGGTCGCGGCCTGGTAGCTATGCCCCTCAAATAATATACACTTCATGTGCTTCAAAGCTGGGTCGTCATGGTCATTGTGTAGCGTGTAGAAATGAGAACTCACTGGAGTGGCTTCTGCTGATGCTGTTGTGCAACACGGGTCTCTGGGGAATTGTACTGTAACGACATTTCGTACTAACTGGACTGAGGTTACACGTGCGGTTATACAACATCCATACACGTATATACATGCCACATACATGTACTATATGCGTATACATTTAGCGATGATTTAAACTATGGCAGGGGGGCATCTATAAAGTATGTACGCAACATATCTTGGAGGGGGGTCTACCCCCACCCGCCACTCTCCATCTTATTCGCAATAGACTAAGGACGATGTATATGTGGCCACCTGTAAAGTATATACGTCGTGAGGGGGTGGGTGAAACATATAGGGAATTTTGCGTACGTCCCCGTCTTTATAGCTATTGCGTGTAAGATGGAGAGGAGGTTGGGGGTCAATTTTTTCAAACTTTGCGTGCATACTTTATTGATGGCCCCATTACACTTCCGGGGGGAAAACCCCTTAAGGAATAGGCCATTTGTACTTATGGATAGCCCCATATTGTACTGTAAAAAGTCTGACATAAAAAAGAATTACATATGTACAGCGAAAGCACGATCCATGACTGTATTTTCGAGATCTATTAATTTATTGCTTTGATACTAGGAAGTCTAGTATCTGCTGATTAGATACTAGCAAAGTAAATATCTGCAAATACTACCGGTGGTTCTGCCTTTCAATCCAATCAATCTTGTGTGAAGTGATACTTCTAGGGAGCTCAGGTGTTCGGTAGGCGTCCAGGTGAACGTTAGTCACCCTGCATCACCTTACGTCGCCTGTCGTCACCCCAAATGCCCCGCTTACGGTACTCGTACGTTGAACGTCCTTACGGCTACAGGTACTCACACACACACGGTCGTGCGAGGTGACCACGCGCCGCTGTCGTGGCGCTGATTGGTCCGTCTCCGGCCACGAACGCTCAGCAGTGAAAGTTGTTTCAGCGGAGAGAATTCATTGTAAAATGCATCTACCAGTGCTAAATGAAAGAGGAAGTGGCTAACAAAAGAGCAGTTTCATAACCGAAGGGCGGATGGGTTTGCTGAACATGTGGCATGTCAGAAATCCACACCAATATAAACAGTGGTAGGCGGGATCGTAACGGATATGCCCCCCCCCCCCCCCCCAAAAAAAAAGTAAGACATGCAAACATTTGTTTGGTTAAAAGATATCCATGGTAAATGAGGACAATTTAAGTGCACAGGGAAGGGTCCAGTAAGGGAATTAGGACGGAGAATGGGTTCTGGGATTGGGGATGAACAATTCTAATACTATGAACAGCGTGACCTGAATCACTTTTTTTAGTGGGAGTAGGGTATGAATAGATAAAATAAAAAAAGCAGGGACTTCAATGATCAATAATTGGATTGCTCTGCGACCTCCCAAACACCATTGAGGGGTCCTTATATTGAGTAGGACCAGTCATTGATGGGTCCTCAGTGTAAGTAGAACCAGTGGTGGTCCTTATATTGAATGAATTTTTTTTTTCCGGTTGAGTCTAGAAGTGCTTTCGCCTCGTTTTCTCAGTATCTTATATTGAATGAAATAAGTCATTGGTGAGTCCTTATACTTACAGTGAATAGAGCCAGTCATTGAGAGATCCCTGGTATGAGAAGAACCAGCTTTATGACAGTTGACCTGTTTCACTCAGGATTACTTCCCCGAGGAGGATTCCTCTCCCCCTGTTCCTCTGCCCCAGATACGTAATGCAGTCACACAGTAACACGTTCCCGGCCGTCACTCATGTACGCAGCCCAGCCACGCGTGAAGCATTTACATCTGTCAGTTGGATCATCTGGATCTTGTCTCTGATCCGGCTGAATCAGCAAGCTCTATTGATTTCTCCGCTAAGCCGTGTAAATAAGACCTTGTACGCCAGAGCGAACCCAAACCATAACCAGGAATAAAAAATAAATAAAAAGCAGGAAAGGGAAGGAAAACGGGTTAAAAGCAGCTTTTCATTCCTAATTTCCGCGTGAGGAATGTTGTGCCCTGCAGAAATTCCGATGTCACGCAACTTTCCTGAAGTGTTATTTGCAGATTTAAAATTCTAATCACACAAATAGCTGTTTCTTCAAATAAAACATAAGGATTCACAAAAAACATACATACTACGTAAAACGGTCAATTACTGTTTGACTGGTTCTATTCAGTAACGATTAATTGCATTCACAGGCTCGTCCTAAACTGTGCGATTAAGGGTGAATAAGCCACGGGATATTGGAAGAAATGACAGCACTAATATTATTCGCCGACTTTATAGAAAGCATGTGAGGGCTATGAGAAGCAATTATTTCACTAAATATATGTGCTTTGTATTGATAAGGGGCTTTGAAAAATAAAATCTGGAATCCTTGTGCTAATCGTACATGCCAACCATTTTGACAGACCATTTGAGGGCTAAGAGATGGAATTAGGCCACTAATCTTGCAGGCTTGCTGTTTACACAGGGCATGTAAGGGCTACAAGGAAGAGTCACTGTCCTAAGCCGTGTGGCGGCTGACGTAATTCCTACCAGTGCCACTGGCGGCGCTGTGGTAGGCGTTGTGCAGGTGACCCAGATAGTGACGACCCCTAACCTGAGATGACCTCTGTCGCCACAAGGCGCCCATCAATAACACTGGCACGGGCGGAGGAGAAGGCGGGGGGGGGGGGGGGGGGGGCACTGTCAGTGCCAGCCTGCTTGTCAGTGGAAGCCGTGCAGCAGATATGGTAGTTTATCACTTCTCCATGGAAGTACTATTCCCCGCCCCGCCCCCCCCCCCCCCATCTTTCCTTTTCAATATATAGGATCCTTTTTCTTCATATGAAACAAGGATACTGCTAACTGACTCTTTTTCACACCAATAAAAGAGTGGTTTGAACCTCCCAACAGACCCTCAGCCCTCACGCCATGGCCGACACTGACATGTTTTCCACGTTTTCTCGTGTTTTTTTCTGAGGCACCAAATGCCGCAAGAGAAATAATTGCACTTTTTCCCCTATGCCAACTGACATCCCTGACGTCGTGTGAGGTGTACCGCACGCTTTATTTCTGTTGGAATGACCGTCTGCTGGCTGCACTGAGATGTGTAAATGATGACACGACATCTTCATCATGACAGCGTCCACGCCACGAAAGGAGGAGATAGAGGATAGAGAACGCGAAAAGGAGAAGACCGAAGCGCTGTAGCGTAGTGGGTAACGCATTGGACGGAATAGCTGAGTCTTGATTCGGATCACTCACGCATCGCTGCACTACGCCCACTTACAATACGACATGTTATGACCCTGGTATTAATAACTGAGTTTAAACATTAAACCTAAAATAGCACCATTTAAAACAGAGATTGCAGCTTACTGAAATCCATTTGTGGAGCTATAATATCAATTGAGCCACATTCACACTTCTTAATCTGTGTTTTGACCTCACCACAGACCCTCAGGTCCACACCGTGTCCAACATCAATGAGGTTCCCACATTTTCTATGGCCTCTTTATGCCAGTTAATTCCACATCAAAAATATTTCCGCTTTTTTTCCCCTGACCTCAACCTGGCATCTCACCACAACTTACACTCTGCTTAAATCCCAGAGGGAAAGCAGAATCAGTTAGTGGAACAGATACGGTAGATAGGTCTCTGAGAGAGAGTACAATGTAAATGTATTTAACAATGGAGGCGGAAGTAAGCGATTAGTCAGGCTACAGAAGGAGATGCGAGAGGCTAGTCCACCTCCCGGGTGTAGCTGTCAACGTTTGATAGACGGTCTATAGTCTGCTGTCCTGGCACGTCCACCCGACACCCTCCCCGCCTCCTCCAGGGCCCTACTCCAGGTGTTGACCCAGTTCCTGTTGGCGTTAGGTACCCGGGCACTCTCAGGTGGCCATGTATTATTAACACTCATCGTGGGAGTGTTTATTGTGCGCGTTATGCCTCCACTGACGGGGTTAGAGCGGCCTCTTAACCCGATTCCCCCCGAGATGTGATGGACATACTATAAGGAAATGTAGTAACTGTGGCTGAATATATCTATATACATGTATATGATGATTATAATATATAATATATATATATAATCACAAACATAAGAATCGTTTTTGAACACGTCAATTTGATTGATCGTGGAGTTGTCAATTCGACTAGCGCGTTGTATTTTTTCTTTAGTTTGATATAGCCAGTAGCGGGTAGTACCGGATAGATATTCGCTCGTAGGTATGGGGCCATCCATAAAAGTATAGTGTATGTGCTCGGAGTTTCTGAAAAAAATCTTACACCCACCCTTCTCTAACTTGTACATATTAGATTAGAGGTGGAACGCATGCACCATTTCCAAATGTTTTTACCCCCGCACCCTTCCCCCCTCACTGCGAATGTACTCTATGGATGACTCCTATATACTACTATTAAGCACATACTCCACAGCAGCAATGATAAATTGAGGATTATTGTACGGTCAGTAATTCAGTAAAAACAACCTAGCAAGATCAGAACAGGTGAAACTGGCCTATAGTTCCAGACATGCAGCACACATCCGAGCATTGAACATCTACCGCTCCATTGTCAGGTAACAAAGAAATGCAAAGGACAAATTCCTGAAGAATACAGCATTGCTTCGCAGTGCATTCCACAGTACTGGTAGAAAAAATCTCTAATTCAATCTATTTACATAGATTTAAACACAAATTGAAGCCTGCATATCCGGGCAAACCACCGCATCTAAGTAATAGGAAAACTTCCTTCAGAGAACTTTTAAATTGACCGGACGTAAAATTAACCAAACTATCCTCCACAGCGACGGAAACTCGTTAACCAGCTTAACCTGGACCACGTGACTTGTCAGGTAGATTATCCTCCGAACGACGTGCGCGTGTGTTTAATATCATACACAGGAAGTACCACATGGCGATGGAATTATCTGTATTTTCCCCTCGGAGGCAGAACTCTATCAACGTCCGGTGAATAGATCGAGATGGTTATTGGCGACGATACCTGCAGTTATCACCAGACATTGCAAGTCACTGTGAAGGTTTATTCCGAGCCAAATATGTATCCCAACTCAAACTTTAAAGGGCAGACCCTGAACGCGATCAACCTTTTGCTTCATACATTTTTCCTTATAATCAAGAATTTCCAGAACAGATCACGCTCTTGTGATCTCCGTGAAACGAAAAAAAAAAAAAAAAAATTGCCCATCCGTGAGATCAGCTCGGTAAATAAGGCATTCCAGGAATCGACAAAAGCATGAATAAAGGTAAACTACATTTGGTATTGCTTGCCGAAATCATTCATTGGCTTTGTCAGATATTCTGTTTCCTACTATGCATTTCCCTCCAGTTTGAATCGCTCACTATTCAGAGCTATTTGAAGGAGACTGCTTTGTATTTTTTACCTCCCACCTGCCTGGTGGCCATTAAGACGTCAGTTTACAGGTAAAACGAGGCACGTTTCTCCGACGGCCGCGTGACCAGAACCTGACACCTGACTGAAGTACACAACTGTACGTGACAGACCTACTGTGGCTCTTCTTTGTGTGAATAACCGGAATTAGATGTCAGTTACTGCGTATAAAATGAAGAACGAACTTTAGAGGTATACTAAGAAGTATCACATCGAGATGATCATAAATATAATCTTTATTTGAAGAATTTGCTTTGACTAATATATGGTGTTTTTTTTCTCCCACGTATCCACGTCTAGGAATTTATTTTGAGATATTCTAGCTGATGTACCGAATCTTCACACAGAAGCTTTAAAAAGGGAGCAGTTTTTGTCTGTATTGAGAAGTGAAGCTGCACGTCGCTCCTAATGTTCAGTAAATATATCGAGTATATCGAGCCTGTTTGTAAATCAACAAGTTCTACAAGTTAACAATAAACTCTAAAGCGCGAGTCCCTATTGCTGCGTTGTAAACACCGCTTGGTCTTCTAAGACAACAACGATTATCCTGTATCAAAACAAAGGCGGCCGGGAGCCATTTCGAAGTAGGCTGAATTTTGGGCTAAAGATGACATGCAAAAGTAGGAGTGATTTTTCTATTTAAGAAAAAAAAAATCCTCCATTATGTCCTTCCCACACAGAACCATAATAACCACCCCCACAGTGGGCTTCGTTATGGGACCTGACACCCAGACATGGGCTGCATAGAAATAGCAGCCCTACCCTTCTGTCCAACCAACAGGTGGCCGGTAGTCGATGGTCACCAGAATTGATGCTGACCTTTGGCCGCTTCAAAATAAAAAGGAGTTGATTTAATCGCGATAATTTGTGGACACGGATTGTGACAGGGAATCACAGCCACTGTCTTCACATCACATCAAAGCGGACTGTAGTTCACCAAGGTAGTTCGCCGTGCATGACACACACCAGCAGCTGTCACAGTGCTGGCTCGACCGGCCTGTCTATGGTCAGAGGGTCATATTTAACCTGGCTGGATTGGGTGTACAGGTTTACCAGTGAAATGTGATTAAATTTCATGGAAATCCAAGTTTAATATATTTTCAAGTTAAGATTGGACGTGGCTTTTAGTGATGTTGACAATTTCTTTAGAACTTTTTTCTTAAATAGTTTGATTGACATTGGGCAATATAGTCGTTCTTCCGATCAATGTACAAGGTGATATAACATAGCAAAACCAAGTACATATAGCGATGGTAATTACAGAAGATCGATGCATTCATCTCATAGATTCGGCCACCACCCTTGTGGTGGGTAAAACGAGTGAGTAAAGCCACGGGTTAGGCCCAGATACCCTCAGGGACCCCTGGGACTTTGAATAAACAAACCAAACACTACCAGGACTTTTAACAACAAAATGTTATGGGAGAATATTAAGGTTACTGACTACTGCACTTGACTGTGGTTGTGCTTCAGGCACAACTCCCATGCTGAGAGCCTGTCCTGACCCGCATCAAATCACCAATATTCCGCTCACCCCTTGGCCTCTTGAATGTATGCAGATTACATTGACCACCAATTGACAGGCGGCATGCCATGCGGCCGGGAGGTGGGGAAGAGAACACGCGGGGCGTGGTGCCGGGCTGACTACTGAGACGCACAGGAGACGCCCACGAGACGCGTGAGAGACGCGCGCCTCCACGTGGAGGGTCTGTCCGATTGAACCCTTTAACTCTGGTAACCGAGGAACCATTGCCCCACGATAAAACTTAACTCGTTTATTTCTTACAAGTTGTAAGGTGTACACATAAGGTGTACATGTGGCTATGCATAATCAAGGCGGATCGGGCCTCCCATAAAATAACGTACGCAGTGAGGGGATGGGGTAAAACAATTTTGAATTATTGAGTATGTACTTTATTGATGACCCCAACATATGAAAGAATAATGTAAATCGTACCTGTAAGATTCTTTCTTCATACTGTAAGTTATTATTATACATGGCAGCTTTCCATTTTTCCATGGAAATCCACTTTTCCATTTTCAGTATATGAAATCACTTTTCCCTGTGTATAAAAAAGTTAATTGAGCCTCATAGGCTAAGACACTGGGTATCTACACTCTAACAATGTCGCAGAGTTAGCACGTAGATAGTGAAGGGTTATGTTTTTGCAGTAAGCTCAGAGTCTATGGAACCCTTCTCACCTTGAGGCAGCGTATCTGAGCGGGAATATCCCAAACTCAATAAAGGATCACAAACAAGCGAAAATGAGAATAATATAAATGTGAAAGAACAGCTCCATGATGGGTCAGTAACATGTAAGCCATCAGTTATATTTTGGTTCAGGGTGTAAGGTGGTCAGGAGGACTAGTTCTGTGTGGGCACGTTAAGGCGGCGGACTAGTGTGACCATTGAGTGACTGGGAGATTGGACGTAGTCACATTAGTAGGTACCACTGGGGGTGGCGGTGGGGGTGGCCTGTGAATGTGGTCCGGGTGACGGCCCTTGTCTGACGTGGCACCTCAGACCGGACAGGAATGCCTAAAGACGCGCACCGACACGTTATTTACAGGGTTTACAGACTTCCACGTTTCAGTTGATTTTCAACCTGTGACCTACACTAAGGCAATGCTCTCAACTTTTTCAACAACTTCATCTAGTTAAGGAATATTTGATTATTGAAGCAAACATTCTTACCCAAGTATTCCTTTTTTTCACTCCAGAAACATTCATATTTCAACTTAGATATCCATATATTCACGCAGATTGGGTTGTTGAGCCTCAGTAGAGACCTGCTCTGTTCAACCTAAACTTTCAGCTGATAGGTTGAGAATGTGCATAATTAGAGGAGGAATACCTACCTTCTTGGGACCTCTCCCTTTCCCTCATTCTCTATCTCGCCACCCCGAGATGGGAATTTTGAAAGGATTGAAAAAGAAAGGGAAAAAAATCTCAGGAAGTCCACTATTTGCAATGAATATTTCCAGCCATATTATTTGCTAGAATGAGGAAAACCTAGGCCAGCCATAGTTTCCTGGTCATCCGCTAGGGTAATTAACAGCTTTCATCCTCTTCAGCCCTTCCCCAGTTGTAAACCCTGAACACGACCCAGACCCGGGACGTGCGGAGCCTCCCCGGAATGGTTAAACCACGTGGTGAGCTGCGCCCCACGTGCCAACTCCGAGCTGCTCAGAGCTACACCGACATGACGGGCGCTTTGACTCGCCTTAATGGCGGACGTCAAACATTGCTGTAGTTTACAGCTGTTTAGACGTGTTCGTGTATCGCACGATGGGTCTTTACCTTTAACCACCCGTCAGCTGTCCATCTGCGTCTAAGATCATCACCTTTTTGCTTTGAATATAGATTTACCCCTTTTTACTATTTATTTAGTACTTCCGGAGTAATTGAAACAGGGGGTATGGGGGAAAATAATGTCCTTTTCTGTCCTCCTACCAGACGTGCTCTTTATAAGTTATTGGTTACCAGAAACTTTGAATCCTGGTGTTACACTCAATTTTTAGGATGTTGCTGGCCTTTCTCTTTTTTCGTCGTGGTGGTGGTCTGGGGGGGGGGGGGGGGGTATGAAATCTGGTGAAACCTTTATTATCTACACATTCTTACTTATGTAGCAAAACTGAATCTTGGGGAATTAAAATGTTAGAAAACCTGCCTAAATTCCCTTCCTTAGTCCGACTTTCATCCCTGATATTGAATATCAGATATCATTCAGCAATAATGTGAATTTAAAGAGGGGGGAAAAAACAAATTCCTAAACAAAGCCAAGATTCGGGATCACTGGGATGTATAACTATCCTAGCAGTGCTCAATCACAGTTCCTCCCTTGCCACACCCGATCGCCAATTACGTTATGTGAAACGTTATTTGCGGATATTGAACAGTTGGAGTGGTGAGCAAACATGGGCGGGCTGCGCGTAACCCAACCCTCAATCAGCCCGTCATTAGGCGAGGCCGCGGGAAGCTGGCCTTAGAATAGGCTGCCCAGCGGCTCCGGTATGATCCCCTCCTCAAACATTGTCAAGTTGACTTTGTGCCAGTCATGCCGGCCGCTTGGCTTGACCTCTTTGACCCCTGAGGGCGCGACATTGACCTCTGGTCAGCAGGGACATGGAGGCGATCAACACAGATGGGAGGCGATATCGGGAGCCGGGGTGAGGGCGCCCGGGGGACCCCGACTCCGCAGCGCGCACTGATCGGGGACGGCAGGCCGGGCAGGCCGGGTCTGCAGCGAGCAGGCCGTACTGAATGGTAATCAGTAAGTGTGGCCAGCCATCAGTGGTGATCGGCTTTAGTTGATGGTAATCAATGGTGGTATGTTGTATCAGGAAGGAGGCAGCGATGGTAAGCCGCAGTGGACTATGGTATTGATGAATGGCAGTCGTTGGTTGTAGTAGGTGGCAGTAAAGTCACGAGTCGGTGGCAGTCCGTAGTATGTGGTTATACAGTGGGTGGCAGTCCATAGGTGGTTATAGTGGGTGGCAGTCAAGCATGGCATGGAGTTGGCTGTGGTGGGTGGTAGTGAGAAGTAAGTGATTGTAGCTGGTGGCAGTCTGCAGTAGGTGGCTGTGGTGGGTGGCAATCGACAGCAGGTGACAAGTAAGTGGCAGTCAGAAGTAAATGACTGGTGGGTGGCAGTAGCAGGTGATTGTAGTGGGTGGCAGTCAGTAGTAAGTGACTGATTGGTGACAGTCAGCAGTATATGGCTGTGGTGGGTGACAGCCAACAGTAGGTGTCTTATTGATGCAGGTGGATGTAGTAGGTTGCAGTTGGCTGTAGAACGTGGAGTTGTCAGAATAAAAAAGTCTTTTCTCATGCATAAAGATGATGCTAATTGAGCCTAATTCACACCAATAAAATAGGTTTTGAACCTCCCCACTGACCCTCAGCCCTATGCGGTGCCTGCCAACTAAGAGTTCTCCACGTTTGATTAGTGTCTCTGAGGCAGCCATTAACAAAATGTCCCATTATTTTCTCTGGTCCTTACTGATATCCCTGTAACTTGCAAGTCTAATTGAACAAAATGGACATTCAACTACCCTAACAAACAAACAAACCTGTAACTTCCTTTGTGCCAGATAATAAAACAGTGGCAGACACCTGGTGATGGTAGGTGTTGGTGAACATACAGGCTGGGGACAGTGAAGGGCATGACTAAGTTGATAAGAGGGAGCTCTACTCCTCAGGGAGGGCTAGGCCCGCGGTGCAGACACAATATGGACACCGCCAAATCAAGGATCACTTAGTCAGCACGAGTCCCCAATATTGACAATATTGCGGGGAGAGAGGGGATTCAAGTGGGCAGTGTGGAGCGGGAGGCGGTCAGAGATGACTGTCAGCTGACCACAGCGCTGACACCTTCTCCACACTCACTGCGTCACCACGTCGTCTTGAGCTGCTCAATTCTAATGCATGCAATATGGATAAAATAGATGGCAGTTGTCTTTTAAATTATTAGTATATGTTATTCAATTTTCTTGTGTGAAAAAAGATGGGTTTTTTTATTTGTATAGTGTAAGACAGTCGTCTCCTTCGCTAGCTCAGTCCAAAACCAAGTAAAACAAAGATGATATTAGTTGAGCCTCATTCACGCCAATTAAACCTCCCCACAGATCCTGACCCGAACCCTGTGGCTAATACCGACTGGTTTTCCATGATTTCTCTCTACCTATCTGAGGCAGCGAATTCCACATTAATTTCGTCTGTACCCAACTGACTTCCCTGAATTTAATGGTTGGAATTTAAATAACAGATGGCAGCTTTTCCGTTCCTCTATGGAGATCCATGTTTTCATGTTCAGTATATAAAATCATTTTTCCTTGTGTTAAACTTAGAGAGTCTAATTGAGCCTTCCACTTTATTTCTGGTCACAACTGACATCCTTAGTACATCACACCCTTAAAACTTTTGTGAGGATCTCCCTCGAATATATTTTTCTTGTGGTAATGTCACATGTTTTTGCCATTGAGTTGAAGTCCCCATAATGTCGGTGACTAGATGGGATAGGTTTTTTTTCACATGATAATCAGCTTCACATCCCTCGCGGCCACAAGCGGATTTATATTATTACAGACGGCTGTCTTTGTCATTTATTCAAGAATAGCATTATCATGACATGAAATAGAAAATTCATCTCGGCGTAGGGAATTGCATTTCTCTTGAATATGATAAACTGTTGGAATTTGATTGAAAATGAATTATTGATAGGTTTGACAATGTACTTAAGATTCTTTGTTGCTTACAAGGAAATGCAATCAAGTCACAGTATATAAGTGAACCAATCATTATTTATGATTTCTAATTAAATATGTGTATCAGATATCATTCTTGTACCAGGTACGTCATTTCTAATGAGTAAATATGAATAACAATATTTTTGCAATTTGTTCACGATTGTCAGAAAGGTGATATTCCGCCGTATCATGAAAACGAGTCAAAATGACAGCTAAAATGAAGAGTAGTCTGAGCATTGTCTTCGCTGTGGACTCGCGTCACGTGAGGACGTGCTGAGTGCGTGCTGCGCGGTAGTGACCTGCACACATTACGCCGATCACGTGTAGAACGCCCTGCCGCACTCTCCAAGCAGGTCTTTTATGGTGCTGAGGCTTACTAATCTCTACCCTAACCCTGCTCAATTGACAAACTTAAAGATGAACTGAAATGACGTTCGGGCTCCAAAACAATAGAACTGTCACACAGATATAGAGATAAATCACGAGTATGTAGTGACTGAGGAGAGAGCAGTATTTAATGAGTTTCACTGACATTCCAGTAGTCTCTCATTCACCTCTAACCTTGTTAAGTGTGCATCCATAGTTGATTAAACTGCCACTTCGAATGAACACATGGGTTTTGTTGACAAATCAAAACCCTATAATGGAACTCAAGAAAGTAGTCCTACAAACTATGCCAGGTTTGGCACCCCAAACAATAGGAATATGTGTGTATTTTATAATACAATATATCTCGCTTTTAGTAATAGAATACAAATTCCTCTTCAAAGTGCTCAGAAATTATGATCTCTGAAAAAGTTGGTGGATGGGGCAGACTTTATCAGGTCGACACAGATATTCAAGCAGTGCGCAGGATCTATGCCTGGAGAGTGACTGGGGTGAAGAGCGGCGGGCGGCGGACTGACCGCCCGCGGCGGGCGGCACGGTGAGCTGCTCTGCCTGCGGGTGAGCAGGTCACGGGGCTATACGAGGACACAACCCGGACGCGGGGCCCTGGACGGGTGCGGTCCGGGGGAGGGGGGGGGGGGGGTGCACCGGGATGCAGGTGGGCAGGCAATCAGGCACGCCACTTGGACGTGGCGTCCGTGTGGACATAAGACACGCCCACCAACTGCCACATACTTACAGGGATTCCCATTCACAGACATGGCCTCCTCGCGCGCTAAGGCGCCTTCATAGTGGCAGGCCCGTTTACTGAGCTCATGCTCTTACCTGATCAGTGAAGTGACCTTAGGTACCAGTGCACTAAGTAATGTGTGTGCCGGACTCGTCCTGACTTTACTCGTCCTGACTTTACTCACGCCTAGTAATTAAATACTCTATGGACATGGCTTCTGACACGTTAGTCATAGACCTGGTTCACGTGCGTTTCTCACAGCTTAATTCTCAGTAAGTAGAGCATGCAGTGATAGGAAGAACAATACCTGTGTCAAGGCGTTTAGCTGTAAACCAATTAGATTTCTATGAATACGGCTATTTTCAATATAGCCGGGTGTACCACTTCTAGGTGGAATTGAGCCAGCTTCCTGTACTCAGTCAATTGTTATAGCGCGTTTCCGAGATGTCGATAAGTACATATTTATGGTAAAGATAAAATGATATAACAAACCGAAACAACGACGAATAGTGGATTTTCTGTTACAGACTATTTACTACAGAATGTAGTTAATCTTCACATATTGAGTATTACGTTCCAGACGCGCGCCTTCTCTATTTTGCGCGGCTTTGTTCTGACTTTTCTCTGCTGACTCGCACAATGCTCACCCAGAGGTCGTTGGCCGGAGCCCGGGGCCGCCCAGGTGTGGCCACAATGAGATGAGAGTCTGGGGATGATAACCAACTAGAGTGACTCCACGGGGACTCAATTAGTAGAACCTGATAGCCGCTTGGCGCCGGCCTCGCAATACTACATGACCTGCGTCTTCCCCGTCAGTTTACCTTCTCTGTATTAAAGGTTGCAGATACAAAAATCAGACAGTGCAGTTTTCCACTAGTTAATTTGCCATTTTTCTTGTGTAAAAACACATCTAGCATAACATAGAACAGTGGAGAACCACGCAAAATCAGACTCGTTCTAATTCAATTAAAATCGTTTATTGATGAAAATTGATGAGGCACAGGCAGGCTAATGAGATGAGTGATGCATATTAAGAACTCGACGTTTTGGTAAATTTAATTTATCTTCATCAGGAGTTGGGTTTTTTTTGTTTTTATTTATTGTAAATACCTCTCAAGATATCAACAAGCATTTTAACGTATTCCTGAAATCAGCCATCTTTGACCTATGCATTTTAAGCAAAAGGGGAAAAAACATGACCTTTGTGTTTTGAATAGGCTAGAGAAAGTGGGAAAAGCAGTTTCTTTTTGAGTGATGTGAAAGTAAGCTCTGAATATTTTGAACCGGGCCATTAGTGGACTTTTGCAAATGCTTCGTCAGATGGCAGACGCAGATGTTGCGCTTTCGACCTGCTGCCGTTAAGCCGAGGTGAGTGCAAACTAATCACATGCTGATCACATGCTAATTTAATCATGTCGTTACCTTACAACGTGTCAAACTGAGACCGCTAATAATTTTAGTTGCAATTGCCTTTAAACAACAGGCTGTACTGAAGCCAGATATAGAGATTCTTTCTAGATGAAAGTGTGACACAGGGGACTGGGATAGTTTTACATGGTACAGATGGGGAATAGCTGTCTTGACTTCATAGTTCATGCAAGGTGCTGTTGAGGAAAAGCCTGACAAGACTCAGCTATTAACTGCAAGCCCTCCCAGCCACCCACCTCCCATTACCATTAGGCCTAACCCCCTGCCCTCTCCCAGCCCCCTACTTCAACCCTTTGTCTGTCACGCTGGAGAAATGAGATAATTGTAGTCCCGCCGGAGTCATCCGTTACCATGGTGATTCTGGGGTGTGGACTGGCTACAGGAATGGTCACTATGTCAGTCTTGTGTGACCGTGCGGTGTGGTAATTGGGTCACGGGGTAAACGTTATGGTCCACTGACTCCGTCCACCATCTGTCACTGGCTGAGCGTCATGGCGATATATTGACATTCCTTGTTTATTTCAGAGGTCAATTGTTTGCTTATTGCACGTGGGCACTGAAATCAATTCCCCAATTAAAATGTCGCCCTATAGTCCCTTTCTCTATCTTTAACGGACTGTGAAGTGTCATCTTTAGCAAATGAAATATTTCAAGCAACACGTAAGTTTTGCACCACGTATATTCCATTGGTTAGTCATTGAGCAGCCAATATGTACATGCCTTAATCCTTACCATGCGAGCAGGTTGTTGGTAGAAGTGGCTCCAGGCCTGAGGATGTCCTTGGGCAGTATGTCTCTGGAGGAAGAGAAAGCCATTCGACATTCACTAAAAATGCCCCTGTCACATGACCTAAAGACTCTCGTCATTGCCATACAGTATCTTCTAATAATGATATTTTTATTTCCACACATATCCATCCATATTTTATACAAACCTTCTTTTTCCTGTATTAATTGAAAGATGCTTGAATTCATTCTTAATGCCTCTAGGCATTTTCGCCCCTCGTGACCTGGTTCATTGAGATACTTTAGCTGTTCGACTTTTGGCCATGTTTTCTGTAGTGCATAGTGAAAATGAGGAAAATATAAAGAAATATTGCCGTTCGTTACATAAAATGTATTGCATTGGAAAGTATTCGATGATTTAATGTCAGATGTGAGGTAACTTAGTTGAGATAGTGAGCGGATGTCTTTATGCAAGTAGTACATAAATTTGGCCGTTATTCTCGGGTGAAGTTGTCCATGTATGTCTGCCGTATGGCTGTTTGTCCACGAATAATAGAAACGCGAACAAGCACATCAATCAGTTATAACACACCCTGCCTGAAAGCCCGGAGAACTTGTATTATGGATTCTTATATCCCTCGTGTGTGCCTGAGGGAACCGGGATGTTGGAGTGATTGATAGTAAATGCATACATTGATGAGAGTAACCTGGTACATGGGCGATTATGGCGAGTCAGTCCCATCCTAATAGGATAATGACAAAATAATACCATATGGTCCATTTGCTCAGCTTAATGCATAGTGATTTCTGTATTCATGATAAGCTAACACACGTTTTTATGTGTTGATATCATGAAACGAAGTCCACCAGTTTCAACCATCTGTTTCCCATATTCCTCCGGAAAATAGGGTCTTTTGACGTCGCAAGGGTTATTCCTGAGATCTGTGCAAAACCGAGGAGAAAATAAGTTGACAAAAAAGACGGCCATTTTAACCTTCGACAGAGGCAAGTTAATTCACTAAGAATTGTTGAAAATACAAGCCCCCACATCCTAGACACTTTCCCTGGATTTTTCTTTATTTCCGATTCCCATGCCTTCAGTTTGATGCCTTTATTAGATAACTATGCTCACTGATGTTGTAGTGGTATATGTCCATATTATCAATGTCGGTTAGAATACATACATTTTTTGTTCTTTTTCGGGGCTCCATAGCGTTGACAGAAGAACATTGGAATTAGATTCGATAAATGTCGAACGCTTGAGGTGGCCCTCAGAAGTGGGCCAAAATGTTACTTTCATCTTAGAAGTAAACCGGATCGGGCACGTGCAGGGCCTCCCGTATCCGGTATTAGGACCACCTCGTCACAGTCACAATTCCGCCCGTTTGGCCGTGTTTAGACCCTTTACCGACCCTTTACCGACGACCCGCAATTACTATCGAAAGCAATTAAGACCGCAGTATTTGTCGACCCCAATGGAGCCGAAGCAGAGCGCATTGAGTGTCAGCGGGCCTCATTAGGCCAGCGCTCTAAATGAGCAAGGGGCACGAGAAGGTGAATAATTCATGCGCTTTAAGAGTCAATTCAATTTGCTCGGGGTGAGTTGTTAAGTCGTTGGTGTAGTTACTTCGGTGCCAGGTGTTAGCTTCTTGTGTGGTGGGCATTTCAAAGAAGGACTCTATCACTTAGCGATACAGTGCTACGTTGCAAACCCTCCAAGGTTGGGGGAGGGGGGGGGCATCGTGGTTCCTGTTTCATTCAACGGTTTTAGTTGCATTTGAAAATGTAAGAAAGAAAGAAAAGTACTATGCATGTTGTTAATTCTAGTCATGTTCATGTCAATGCATTACTTCTCTGGGAAAATTCTCGTCCGAAACTCAACATTTTAGTTCGGTGGACATAGAGGATAGTTTAACATGTTTCATTAGGTTCTGTAAATGATAACATGTATTACCCATTCATATTGAGTTTAAATGCTCCCCGGCTGCTCTGGAAGGGGTTGGCAATGATAGATAGAGGTGGTGGCTGATAAGAGGGTAGATATAACAGATGATAGCCGTGCGGGGGTCTGAGAATCCACAGAAACCCCGCCCAGATATGACGGATCGTAAATCATGCCTGTTGGCCGTCCACTGCCATTGTGAAGAGGACTGAGAAGTTCAGTGAGGGTCAGACACCCCGCCCCCCTGGCCACGACCCGACCCGGCGGCCTGCCACCAGGGCGCGCCACCAGCTCGCAGTGAGACAAGGCCCAGAGCTGGCCATCTGTGGTCAATGGAGGATCGGGTTTCCCGGGGTTAGTTAGGAGACTGGAGGACTGCCACCCTGTCCGCTGCCGTATTCTCCACCATGTATCACACTACCCGACCACTGACCAGTTGTCCAGTCCTAATGGGTTTTATTGATGGTACATAATGTCACTTTAGTAGCGGGAGCATGGGATATTGTCATAGACAATGCCTTCTGGAATTTCACATAATGGATGTACTTTAAAGGAAAACAGAAAAGCGATAGTTTGAGTAATGGACGAACCCTTGCCTGTCAAGATTTGTGACTGGCTTGTATAATGAAGGTTTTTCAAGAAATATGGTTAAAACTATGAAAGGACATTCTCTCTATTCAAAAAAAGCATATCACAATCTTATGAAACAACGAATCGTTCACCAAGTTGTGTCTTTACACTAAGCTGAAAAAAAATAAGAAAAAAATAACGAATTATAGTTACTCTTCAAAATAAACATAGTCTATCCACTACATAATTTCAAGGGGCTAGCTACGAACTATATACCTTTCTTTTTGGAGGCTTATAATTCTGACTCAACAGTAACTGAATAACCATATATATAAGCCACCGGACTAGTGAGGTTTAACTTCCAGGCTGGTAACCACATAATGCCAGGTTCCAAATCTACCTCATTTACATGAGAAGACATGAACCGTCGGGTCCGTGCAACCTTATTGATGCCGTTACCATGACACAAACTAATGTTCCCTTATTGCCCGTTTCCCAGCCGTCATTGTGGTCGGGTCTTGAGTAATGCCTGTCATTGCTTCAAAGGTCCTTATTGACCTGTGCACAATGGTGAAAACCCATATATCGGCTGTCAAGGTGGGCAGTGTATAACGGAAACGGCCATGTCTGTGTATTGTTGGCCAGTATTTATGGTGGGGATTTCTCATTGAGCTGTCACCAGACTGAAGACTAAAGACACGAGACAGAAACATGGCTACCAATCAAGCTCCTATAGACTGACTAATGAACCAACTTCGTTCCCGACCGAGAAGATTAATGTAAGGGAGAATTCCTGTGTCTGGCATGCCAGGAATTAGGACGCTACAAACTATTATTTCTGAATAGAGAAGTTTTCCTTTCTAAGAAGTAGCTGTATGGAGATATTACATTAGGGTCATCCATAAGGTACCTACGCAGTGAGTGGTCGTGGGTGGGTTGGAATATTTTAGAAACTTTGCGTACGTCCCTTCTTTAATCTATCGCGTACAGGATGAAGAGGGTGGTGGATAAAGATTTTCAGAAATTTGCCTTACGTACTTTGTGAATGACCCCTTTTTCTTACACAAAATACCCCTGAGCATCGGACATGTTATGTCCTATTATCAGGTAACAGAAAAATATTTAAGAAATTCCTAAAAAGAAAAGGGAAAAAAAAGGATATCGTTACAGAGTGACTTCCAAGGCACAGGCAGGAGAGAACTTTGCGAATCCTATAGAGAATCCAAGACATCTAAACAGATTTAAATTCTAAGTTAAGTCTGGATATCCAAGCAAACCGCGTCATCTTAACAATAGAGAAATAAAGAAAAGGTTCCTTAAGGAAAGTTATATGAGAAATGTTAAGCCAACCGAATGTAAAAAGCAACCGGACCAAACTGCACCACCTACTGCTGTTTAGAGTCTAACGTTACTTTAATGTACTCAACATGCGCGATGTTTGTGGCGTCATGCACATTGTGGGTAATACTCGGGCGTGGAGAGCTACGCTTGATGGACTCGCACACTAACTACACTCCTTTATCCCAGCTGTTGTCACAGAGTTGTCCTTCGTCATTATGATCATTATCTGTAAAATGTACGTTCCGCCTCGACCCTCCTTTCTTCTCGATGGGAAACGAAGTGAAAAGGCCCGGTATGGGAGGGGCGGTGTTGCTGTTAAAGTAGCTCGGGGGGCCTATGCACCTTTTTAGCAGCATTTCCATCTATACGGATTACAGTGGGAACGGGAAGGAGGGGAGGGAGACTAAATAAAGGGATAAATATAGTATTTCCCTTCTGAAAAATCAGCTAATTTGGTCTGAAAGGGTGTGGATTGTGGGGTTGGAAGAGGGCTTTAAGACCGGGGTCATGGGTCACCAGAAAAGTCCCCCTCCCCTCCCTTAGTTGTGTCCCGGTTTTCCCAGCATCCTTCCGCTAACCTCTCCAAGCACCCCACCCGACCGCTTAACACCCAAGATAACACTCATCCCCCACCCCCTTTCACATGCCCGCCTATTGTCCGCGTCCACCCCGCCGCCATTTCACGTGTGCTGCGCACGCGTCCCACACGGGGGCGCCACCGTCGGTGGGACGCTGAGTGGCGCGCTGGTCCCTGACGTGTCCAGCATTAACACAGCCCGGAACGCGGCACCCAGCGAAGGGACCGACACAATGGCGGCCTCCTGGGGCCGGTGCTGACCCCTGGTGGGAAGTAACCGGGAAGGCGAGCACAAGGGGGCGCTACTGCTATTGGCTGTGGAGAGGATTGCGGGAGCTGCTTACATCTGAGGGCAGTTTACGCCCGCTCACTACGACCTTTTGCTATCGGCAGCCAACCGGCATATGTCTCACCTTCAATGAAGCATAAGACGAGCCAGAAGAGGTGCCCCGGTGTTAACCCCTGAAAGGGCGGACACCCCTTTCTAAACGACGCCCCAAAATAATCCCTTTGTGTGGCACACTTTCTGGCCGCCTGCCAAGTTGATCAGCTGACACGAGAGCCCTGTAGGCGTCGCCACTAACAACAAGAGACGCTGGACTGGGTCTTGCTGCGTTCAGGTACAGAGTAGCGTCTCTGACCGGACCGGGGCCGCTCCCACCACGAGCGGGGCAAGGGAGGAGGAGGGAGATGGATGGTACCGTGGCACCATCCACTACCATTGACTGCCGTATGGTGCCGAGGGATCTATCCCTGACTTCATGGAGCTGGTGGTGCTGCAACATTGCCGGTTCAATGGCGTGTGTTTGGCCTTGGGAGTGAGTGATCTTGGCGCTAGTGGGTCAGCGGGAAGCTGGGGTAAATCCCGGGTTTACAGACCAGGGATCAGTGGGCGGATTTGGGGTGCGACTGGCTCCGGGCATGACCGGAGGGCGGTGGGGGTGGGAGGGGGAGACAGGGGGTGGGATGGGAGGGACTGACTTCCGTGGTTCAGAATCTGCGATAAAAGAAGTGGGAGACTGCTAATAATGCGTCTATTCCCCCTTCCCTACCCTCTCCATCACCCCTGCCCCCGTCCTTCCTTGTGATTCGATTCTTCGCCCTGATTGAAAACTCTTCCGCTCGAGAGGGGGTGCCACCGACGCTGTGAGCGCCCCCTGCAGGCGCTGACGGGAACCTGTGTCACGTGACGGTGACGATTGCTGCGTCTGATTGGTTTACTTATGTAAATCGGTACTTTTATGCAAATCGGCATTTTGAAGAAGGGAAGGAAATAAAAATTGCAAATGGGAGGCGGTGAGGCTTGGATATTCAACGCTCTGTCCGGCCAAGCCAGGCGTGCAGGAATCTTATTTGATGATTAGTTCTAGATACACATTTGATATTCAAATGAGGCCAAATAAGTTGACTCCCCCAGCAGATGCCCGACGTTGGCCCTTATCGTGGGACAACAGTCAAGTGTGTGTGCCTCTGCTATGAGACTGTTCAATGCGAGAAAGGGGCGATGGTATGGGGGGTGTTTATTAAGTGAGAAGACCTCGTCAAACACACCCTTCTGATCCTCTCCTTGTGGCACGCCTCATGAACACTTAAACAGAGATTGCAGCTTTGTACGCAAAGGTGATATTTAAACAGATTTAAAACTTTTGTTTTTGTTAAAAAAGATGATGTTAATTGAGTAGTGGTTTCAGCTTCCTTCCACACCCCTCGAACTATGCCATGGCTGACACTGGCGCGTTTTTCATATTTTCTGTCCTTCTGAGGCAGCAAATTCCACATGAAAAATATTCCCACTTTCTTGTCCTACCCCAACTGGCATCCCTGACTTTCAACCAGTCAATGGGAGTCTGTTGTCTGTGAATTACCGGGTATATTGCAATTTGCTGTGAGGGGAGGTTAGGGAGGGGGGAGGGGGTGGGTATACTAGCGCCACCTGGTGATTGGATGTGGGGTTAGGAAGGGTCAGGCCAGAACTCACAGGGGGGTAGGAGATCATGCCGACCCAATCAAGGCAGACCAAAGGTGAGGGCCGCTCTTCTAATTCCAATCCTACACCACACACACACATCTCATCCCACCAGCCACATTCCACACAGGTAGCCTCCCCCCTCCCCAGGGCCACCCCCCCCCCCCATCCCGACACACGCACACGGCTACATACACCACCCCCGACCGTGACCCAGATAGCGGCGACCTCCTCCCGGCAGGCCCCGGAGGACGGCCGGCAGCGGGGCGGGGCGGAGTTGGGGGGCGGTGTGAGTAGTGCAGGAGATGGGGGTGTGGCGACAGCTGGTGTGTCTGGTTTTTGTAAATGATTGGTATTCGTTTGAACTGCTTGGATTATGTCTTGGAGATAAAAAAAAGAATACATGTGTATTCAGCACATGATTAAATATTTACTTCTGCGTTTTGATCAATCATTGAACGTGTCTTATTATCATGAAGAAGGTACCACCTAATGTCGAAACGTAGGCAGGTGCAAAATAAAAACTGCAAAAAAAGCCCTAAATGTGTTGATTAGATAAAGATACTTATACCATAACAAAAGAGTCAATAAGGTTAAACGGACCATCAAATCTTACTGGGTTGTGATTGGTGTTTCTCCAAACACTCTTGTTTTTGCCCCTTTTTTTTGTACAACACTCGTTTGTCTAAAACTACAGTTTCCACAAATCTCGCGCTAGGATACTGTGTTCTTTTTTCAGATCACTTAGGGAAAATCTTTTATAAGGTATCTGAGATATGCCTGGAGGGTTGACATTAGCTTCTTTCGTATTCACAGTCAATCCAAGAAAAGAAGCAATTTCCTGGTTTATACAGCGTGGCGCAGTGTGCTGCCTATGTCCAGATACTGTGTCTACACAGTTGGAGTCTTGAACCATTATTGATGGGTAATTGCTGGTGAAGAAGCAGGAGCCAGAGGTAGGAAGCGGGCAGAGATACTCTCGGTAATTGGCCTATCATGAGCTGCTCGGGGACACGGCGCTGAGTGGCTCACGGGCCGCTCTGAAGTCGCCGTGAGCGGGCCGGGGCGGGCGGCGGGGTGGCCTAGGCCCGCGGGTTATGAGCTGTTATTGTGAAACATGAGATCCATGCAGGACAAGGCCCTGCCATACGCCACATAGTGTCGGGGAATTACACCAGGAGAGCGCGTAGGTTCACCAGGTGAGTGGACCAGTAGGAATGGGTCTGTGTATTTCTGAGTGGGTTTAAGAGCTGAGTAATGAAGTGCCACGGGTGGGGGAAGGAGGGTGTTATTAAACAGAAACCCACTTTTTTCAGTTTCAGTACATAGATCCCCTTTCTCACCGATTTTAAACGTACAATGTGTATTGTGTGAAGAAAAAGCCAAGGGTACAGGATTTTATGATTGACACGAATAAATGGAGCTGTCCTTCTAAACGAATGATATTTTTTAGATATGAAATAGAAAATGGAAAACAAACAATGCTTTCGTTGTGAGAATATCCGCGTATATTGAACCCTAGGGTCTGGCTCCTCTCATTATACATGCGCTCATGGAGGATTCTAAATCACGCGCAAATTAAAAAATAAGGCGCCTCGTGAAACACAATACGCCTGAGTGGCTGGTGTGTTATGAAGAAACCCCGAGGGTGCGAGTTTCAATTAGTTTTGTAGCCTTTCAGCCCAACACTCTCCTTTATCATCGACACAGACATTAAGGTCGGGCAGTCCCCCATCGCCCAGCCTACGCGCAGTCCAAATAAATTGAGATTAATATCCACTAAATAAGTTATTGTGTTTCCAGACCATCTAAGTGGTATTGGACATAAAACACTGACAGCCAAGACTTGCAGCGATAGATAGATGACCCACAATATGCTCATATGTTACAGGAAGTAAAACGTTGAAATCTTAGGAAGAGAAAAGGGCTTCGAAGTGTTAATAGTGTTGGTGATCGATCACATTGTGTAAGGCCAGAATAAACATGTCAGATGGCCAGTCCTTGACCCATTTCTGATACTTTGATGTTTGTCTTTATGCCCACAACGAGCCTCCTGGGGCTACTCTTACCCCACATCTCACCACACACATTGATGTATTTAGAATAATTTTAGATGCCCACTTTTTATCAAGGCTACACATCCAAAAATATAAATATAAGAGATGATGTGACTGGCAGGTCCTACAACGACCAGATGCTATTATAAAAACAGATGACATTGACACTAAAGGTTGTACATCACATGATATACAGAAAAAGGGTTATGACTAGTAGATTATACCGATATCAAAGGGATAATCTTACTGACAATTTTACCAAGGATATACGACAGCAGGTATATAATAATAGTGAAATGGAAACATAACATATTATTTGAAAGTGGAAAAATGAAGCCATATCTTCCACAATATTTAAGAATAAGTAGATTACAAATGAAATTGTAAATGTGTTGATTAGATAAAATTAGATCGCCGTGATATGTCCCTGGCTGTCGCTAAGGCGTAATACACCATCAGCCCACCACACAGTGGACTATTTTTAGAAACACTTCTGACGTCTAGAGAAACCACAGCAAGCTGATCGTAGGCGTCGACAGCTGTCTGGAGGAAAGCGATCCGCCAGGTGTGTGACGTAGTCTGCAATAGATCCCTCCCCGCAGAAACATGCACAAGGAATGGTTGTGTGCGACAGTCGGAGTGGGGGTTATTGAAACAAAGTCACCTATTCTGACCCTTCAGAGTTGTATGTTCAGTTTTATTTCACATACCAAGTATTCATGATATGTATGTATATGAGGGGCTTTTAGGTTATGGGTGATCACAAATAAGCATAGGTTTTTTTTAATTATTTATAGAATATTTGAAAATATTGAAAAGGATTGAATGAAATAAGTCAATGTCCCCTGGGACGTTAAACCACAAACAAACAATTCCAATGCTACATATTGCAATATACCCTCTGCAAACAAGAAACTCTGCGAAAGTAAACTTTTCCCAGGGGTTTTATTAACTTCAACGATCCAGTTTCTTGTTTGTGCATTAGACATGATGACATGGGTGGCCGCCCAGCATGGTCACATGTCGGCGGTCTTCTTGTCCCATTTCCACTCTCCCAGCACATCTTCTGTACTGCCGCGTAATCTCTACCACAACAGATTGTGGGGCTGTCACTGTACTTAAGTCCTTTTACATATTCATGAGTTAATATCTTATGTCACCAGATAGTAACTACACTGGGAAAGACTTCTCAATGCGAAAATACTACCCTAAGAGTATGTGACGCAGAATGCATTATACAAAGTAAAATCTACTTTTTTTAAATTATTTTTGGCATCTTACTGGAGCCAAGACCTGTCAGCCTCGTATTCCAAACAAAATTTACATTGAAATTGGAATTTAGTTGAAACGGTTGCAGTGACACATTCTTGTGAACCTTCTCTGGTAATCAATGTTCGCCGTTCGTCTAAGTTGTATTGTATGTATACTAACCCAATGTACAACCTGTGACCTTGCGTTCTGTAAAAGTCAACATGGTGGTAAGTCACAGGCGACTGAGCATGACTCGAGACCTCAAGAACCAAGGGAAGACCAACCGACGTCCGCGAAATTACGGTATAACCTTAAGTGATACCATTTAGCCTGAAATCAGCTTGATGCATCGGGGCCTGTGGACAAGTGACTTATTAACCCCTTCATGAACCATAGTAATACCAAGAATCATATTTTTAGCTGCACCCCCCCCCCCCCCCCCATGTCTAATTAGTTGTACAGGAATGCTAGTCTCCAGGTCATTTCGGCTTATCAGGTTTTCTCAGCAGAAAATATATCTTCGTTGTATTCTTTGGTATATCCTGATACTTATATAAAGTCGATTTTTTAAAACATATTTTTAATGTATTTGATGTGTATATTCATTTCTGAAAATACTTGAATTTATTCCTATGAATATTCAGCAGGACACGTCGTTTTAGATAACTCATAGGTAGTATATAGAAAACAACTTCTCAGTGTCACACCCTGTGAAATTGTAACTACGTCTTGAACTAAGTCAAAGCTGTATTTAGTATTCAGTGGCGCCTCTCGTCCCTTTCTGTGCAAGTGTCAGTTTACAATCACTGGTTTCTACCGGATTCATCCGGTTCTGTATTCACAGAGCAACGTGGATGGACTGAAGCCCATGAAGGACGCTGCTCACCTGGCATTGGGATGCAAATTAATGATACCATATTTCCTGTTAACGCATTTTTAAAAATTAATACATGTTGGTTATATTCAAGATAAAAGAGTTGAAATTTGCAGGGTTCGGAAATCATCCCGTTTTACTTCTCTAGATCTTTACCTCGTTGCATTGTGAGATATGAACAAATCTTAAGCTTGTAGCTATTCATGAGGTCCCCTCAAAAATTTGTGTTATATTACATAAAATATATAATTATATAGCATGATTATTTAAGATAATTATATTAGATAATCATATATGCATGGCTGGTATTGAAGCCTAAATGCCGTAGTTCAGTTTGTCTCGAGTTCTAAGAAATCTCCCACGACAAGTTTGGTTAAATTTCCCAGAAGCGGCCACACAGTCTCCAAGCGGAGGCCCTGTTTGGGGACGGATGGAGGAGGGGCCCTGTGAAGGCCAGTCCCACACATACACATACACAGCTCGCGTCCCCGCTCCCAAATTACTACCTGTACCCGGTTCACTGACGGGGCACCGGGTCAGGTGGTCATCGCCGTGCCGCCCTCCGTGGTGGTCACTCACTGGTCACTCGGTGGTCACTGCTGGTGTCCCCCCGCGCTCTCTCTCCTCTCTCTCTCTCTCTCCCCGCGGGCCCGTGGGTCAGCAGCATTCGTGCCGACTGTAATCCCAGCCCGCCACGCTAGGAAAACATCTGCCCCCGGTGGGTCGGTGGGTCGGGCTGGCGGCCAGTGGGGCGGGCTGGCGGCGGCGGTATTTATTTACTGCACGCGCGGGCTAAGTGAATGGTGGCCGGTTGTGTTTGTGTATTATTGATACGGGTGGGATTTGTGGCCGCCTTGTGTTTATCTCCTCCACGTAATGTACATAGTGGTGGGTCGGACTGGAGCACCACGGATGACATTCCACAGAGGTCCGGTCACGTCGCCCGCCCTCCCACCACCCCGCATACCGCTGTGGTATTGCGGACTTATCCCGGTTATGATCCCTGAACGTTCTCATGGCAGGACATGCACATATGGAGAAGCATGAATGTGTGGGTGTGGGAAAGGGAAAATCCAATAATGACTCCAATTTCAAGATGCTGGATTTTTTTGCTGAATAATCACCGCCGTTAAATTCGAATATTACAAGGAATGAAAAACAGGGCTAGTCTTCCCAAAAGAATATCTTAAATGGCAAAATGTTTCAGATAGAAATCATTATTGAATTGAGTTCAGTTTCTATAGGGCACAGAGTGAATATCAGTTCCGTCGTCATCCACCAGGAGATTGGACAAAGTATAAGTGTGAGCCGTGAAGATGGCGCCACTGTAATCTGGGACAACTATGTACGGCGGTTATGATCCAATGATAACTGCACCCGCCACCTGGTGGTCTGTTTGGCGTCGGGGAGAAGATTTCCACCTGCATAACCCAAGAGCCATCTGCCCCATGGTCCAGCCAGAGGAGTAAGGGAGGGCGCTAACTAAGTCCTGCTAGTGGTAATCACATAATGGCAGAATCAGAGGGATGATGGAGTAGGTAGTTTCTCCCCAATCCGAATTCAATATACCATATTCTCACTTTGATCCCTTGTTTTAGTCAAAAAATTTGCTGATTCTACTCCCATTTTCTGTAGGTAGCTGTTTCATGATAGCCGTCTGGTATGTAAGTCTAGCGGCGACAATTCTTCACCGACTGTCGTTGGGAATTTACAAATCGCAGTGTCTTCAACACGTTATACCTGTAACCATCAGTGATTCAGCTTTATAGAATTATTCCATTCGAACAGATATGGCAGCTTTCCTTGTGTAAACGGACATAATACTGAATGATTCTCCTTCAATAAAACAGTAAATTGAACCTCCCCCAGCCCCGTGGCTGACACCAATGTATTGTCCACGTTTTCCCTGTAACCGGCATCAAATTCCACAAGGAAAATGTTTCCACTTTTTTTCACCTTACCTCGGTTGACATCCCTTTTTTTTCTTCTTTTTTTTATAGTTTTCTTGGTCTTGTTCTTCTTGCTCACTCCCCCCCCCCCCCCCCCCCCAACACACACACCGACCTCTGCGCTCTAAGCGCCTCCCCTACCTCGACCCGCTCAATCCAGTGTCACCCACAGCCACTTGGTGACCACTAATTGTCAGAGGTTCCACTTATTGAGCCAATGACGCTGAGGACCGACTTGACCCCCGAGCTAAATGAGGTGAGCCCCTTCCTTGTCCACCCCTACCTCCCTAAGGGAAATTCGAAACAATGAAAAGACTGGCCAACCCCTGCCCCTGCCCCCTGCCCCCAAACCCGGCCCCGCTCCCGCGAGAGTTCAGCGCACTGTCACAGGTGAACTTGGAATTCTTGCAGCAGTGGTAAGAATCCGGGAATTCTTTTAGCGACGTCAGGTGTGTTGGAGCTGGGTGCTGTCACATTGAGGCCTGCTTAATGTGGTTTAATTGTTGGGTGTGCGGGGCGGGGCGGACAGGGTGTCGGCCGGCGGGCGGGGCGGGGCGGGGCCCGGGTTGAGTCACAGGTCAGGCCGGGCAGAGACGGCCTCGGACTCGGCGCGTGGTGACCTCCATCACCGCCTCTGCTGAATCATGCCTGCCTCCAGCCTCCAGCGTCGTCACCAACTCAAAGCACGTCTTTTAGGTCTCCGCAGGGCCCATCAGAAATCATCACATTTAGCAGCGACACAAAACCCAAGCCGTCCACGACAGATCGTGATGCCCAGCTCGAGTACCCGGGATGCTGACAACTTTTTATCTTGGATGGACGGCTCAGTTGGCGAAACCCGCAATTTCCACTGGGTTGGCCTGCTGGGTGATACGCTGTGCCACATTTAGACTGTGAGGGCACTCATACTGGCAAAAGCTGAAGCCTTTGCAGTATAAAGACACGAATTTTAAAAAAATATACAAAAATTCACTCTCCCTCTCAGCTAATATATATGACCATGATGTCAAAACAGTTGACACGATGCCAAGATATGATCTTTCTCATCTAAAGTTATTTGAAGAGGGTGCATTGACTGTAGACTTCTACTGATACAACCATCAACATTCTCATAATAATAGGTAGTGAAAGGGGGGGGGGGGGTGTGCTTTATGAGCGTTGTGTAATCATGAATAAAGAGTGTTACGCTGCAGTTTCTCTGTTTGAAAACATACATGCTCTTTCCCCATGCCTAACTAATCAGACTTGCTCTGCGTAACACTCTGCGAGGGACGTCCCTTGGTAATGATCAGCATGGTTGCTCCCTATGTGTAAAAACAGCTACCATGTAGCGTAGCTTCTAGCTATATCGGTAGTTCGCAGCTAGCTCTCATTGCAGTAACACCAGCAGTAAGGCTTATAACAAGGCAAAGACTCTGACTCATTGTTTAAGATTACTATCCATGCATCATGCTGGTTACACTGGTGGAGAACACGGTTGTCGTACCTGCTCTTTGGTCGTCTCCATGTGCTCATCAGTGACCCAGGGGGCTGTTTAATATACCTGAGTTGAATAAATTTGAATGTGATACTAATAATTATTTAGCAGGGATGCAAGTTTGCTGACAAATGACTGAATTCAGATGTCTTGTACACCACTAGCACCCTCAAGGTTTTTGGTTTATTCCCTTAGTCCCGAGTTTCTTCCCTCATTTAGTACATGTATGTATCAGCGGTTAGTATTAAGTTGTACGTTCAGCTGCTCCAACCCGCTCATATACTGCTCAGTGACCAAGCCACTTTACCCAGCAGTGTTGCTGGTCAGATGATGAGAGTGCGACTAAACTTGGCCGGGTCTCTGCTAAGTTTGTTAGTCAACTTGGCACGTGGCTTGGCAGTGGGCACTTTCTTGGCAGGACACAGTGTGGGCCTCTTGTATAAAATGAGGGCAGCCTTGAGAGGCTTTTAGGATCAGCGGAGAGCTGGCCAAGAAGTCAAACTCCTCAATGGCATTAGTGACACGACCAGGTGGAGTTGTTGTGTTAGTAAATATAGCATTTACTGTAGCATGTCAAGGTGAGGGGGTGAGATAAAGACGCGTCAACTGGTGCCTTATTCCTCTCGTGTGTATCTTTAGTCATGCTGGTATCGGTATCATAGTACCCTTACCGGCGGGTAAGTACACTGCCTGATCTGTTCACTGATCCGTTAATACCCTCATGTGCTGGGAGTGCGGGGGAAGGGTCGACTGAGTCCACACCAGACGCAATCTCCATGCATAGATCCTGTGACCTGCTTGTACTTCTGCACCAAGGTACCTGTTTGGGGCAAGATCTGCCCAAAACGCCAATATTTCATGTGTCATGATTTATGAGCAATTTGAAGAGAGTTTTGTAATCTATATATGTGAGAGAGATGGTATATACTTATTCCTGTTTTGTGAGGTGTAAAATCAGGTATATGTTCTTGGACTACTTTCTTGAGTGAAAAACGCCTCATGTATTGCAAGAGTGCTATTAAGGAAAATACGAATAGTTATAATGGGGAAAAAGTCTCGAGCATGTAAAGTAGTGCATGGAAGGATCGGCGACCATTTTGTCTTCCCTTTGATAACCGGCTCTGTTGAATTCGTGGTTTGTCCCTACATTTGCTTGACAGGTCTACTGTGTTGTAGTCCGAATATGGTTTCAAACCATGTTCAGGTGTATCATGTGATTGGTTTGGAGCAGAGATTAGTAGGCCAAACCCCGCGAAATATCTGGGGGGGGGGGGGGGGGGCGTGCAGAGGTTTACTGGAGGATACTGGTAAATCCCATAGACGGTACCCTGTGGACACCCCCACAGCCCAGCCTGACGATAGGGCCAAGCATGTGACCTCATGAATAATAATGAGCCACGTAGCATGGCTCACATCCCCTCACAAACCTGGTAGGGGAAGCGGCGGCCCCGGCCCCTACCTGACCTCGACCAGCTTTATTGCAGTTTTTGTAATTAATTTCTTATCATCTAATTTCAAATAAATGGCACTATAAATAAATGAATACATTCCTGACGAACCTGATACTTTTCTAGCCATGGGAGACTGGAAACAATGAGTAATCAATTGAAAATCGAGATGAATGATGGCAAATGGAGATTACTTTAGGAAAACGAAGAGAATTCAAGCAGATTTATAGGCTCTCTTTAGTTAAGAATGGGAAACAAGATATTAAGGATCATTGAACTTAGATCAGCAGTCCTAATACACGGTATACAAAAAAAGACAGAAAACAGTCTTAATTGAACGTTAAATTAACAAACAAAAAACACGGTATTGAACGCCCCCGCCCCCCCCCCCCCCCCCAAAAAAAACAAAAAAAAAACACAAACAAACAATCAAACAACAACAAAAAAAACAGCAAAGGTTATATCAGATCTGAAAAGAACCATCTGCAGTGTGTACTTTTGGGTAGGGGGTGGGCTGGGATGAGGGGGGGGGGGGGTGTATTATTAACTAAAGTGAGGAGTCTTGGCCAGTGGGACTGACAGAGAACGGGATCCAGCCTTTGGCGCATCTGGATCCCACCACGGCCCGCGCACGAGGCCAGGGTGGAGAAGCGCGGGTCAACTATGACAGTTTATTGATTGGCTGTGTCGGTAGTGATTGATGGGTTTCATGCCCGCTGTCTCTTCTACAACAGCGCCCGTGAGGTCAGGGTGTCGTAGGGGTATGCGTGGGGTCGCGGCGTCAGCTTTGTTACCAGGTCATCGGTACAACTTTGCAGAAATGGAAGCATTCTAGTTCTCCGTGGAAATCCACTTTTTCATCTTCAGTATGTAAATTAATTTTTTCTTGAGTTCAAGATGGTATTAATTCAGTTTCATTCATGCCAATAAAACAGTGGTTTGAACCTCCTTACCCACCCCCAAACCCATTCCATGACCAACACCGCTGTGTATTCTCCACGTTTTTTCGGTCTCTCTACAACAGCAAATTCCACATGAAAAATACATCCACTTTATTTTCTGTACCCAGCTGACATTCCTAAGTTAAGCATGTTGCGAGCGTATAAAAAAAGGTGATCACACCTCTAAAACCGTTGGAATTCGAAACACCCCCCTGTGTAGCTGCTAATATCCTAACACGAAACAAGAAACAGTTTGTACCACCAACTGCCCTATTCCATTAATTATTTCTGTTAATTTATTTTCGATCAGTAGAGCACACAGGAAAGGTTCGGGTGGGCTTTGTTGCACATGCTTCAATGGGCTCGCTTGATTGGATGTGGACATGCATTCGTCTTATTTCGGGTCTAATGGTCCACCATCAGTGTCCGTGCATAATTAAGGCTTGTCTAAGCACGGTCAGAAGTGTGCGCTTATTTCTCACCTGGGGACACTAAACCTCCGTTTCCATGAGGCTTAATCACGTGTTTGGTGTGCGTGTGTATAGCATGTGTCCTATTGAGGGTGTGTGGATGTTGGTATAGGGGATGCAGCCTGGGAGCTGGCTCTTCTAAAGGCACGTCCCTTCGGGGTTGAGGAGTTCACACAGCATATCGAACAGTAGTCACCTTAAAAATCGAAAACCATGATGATTTCCCAGAAATTGAATATGATAAACTGTATGTGCTGTAGTACACATATCTAACTTCAAAAGTAAAGGTCTCCATGCTAGCATTTTTTTTCATTATCTGGAGATACTATTTTTGACCTAGGTAAATGTGTAGGGGCGAGGTTTCTACCTATATTCATCTCATAGATTCGATCACCACCCCTGTGGAGTAAATCCAGCAAGAGAATCTGAACTTTGATAAAGGAAAAAAATCCTGTAATGGTCGACCGGACATAAATTCAAACAAACAAATCTTGCCCCTTCAGAACAGCCAGAACTTTACATGGCCCTTGAACCCCTTTGACACTCGAAGAGTGCCCAAGGCTCGTTAGAAATGCAAACCCCGATGCATTACCGAGATAAGCATCTCAGGTAATTGTACCTTTTACTAAGAATTTTTATCTCTGGGAAATTAAGTTGGTGGAGATGAGGGAACTAAAATCTGGTCCCTCGCGTCTCCCACTCACCTGGTCACGTGACCTGTCATAGAGGACGGGAGAGGGGTCATGTGACCGCAGGCTCTACTCCTATTGGTTAATTACGCGTTGAAGAAACTGCCTTGGGTGATATGAGAATGGGGTCATGGTTAGACGAGAAACATGTCGGGTGCTTATGAGGATACAATTACACGGACATAATGAGGTGAAGGCCCTGGTGGGAAATATGGAGGGTTGTGTAGATGTGGGAATCAGTAGCATCTAGTTAACAGTGATGAGGGTTTTGCGCTTTTCCATGGAAATTCTCGATTTAAGATTTTCGATAAGATATAATCTGAACGGTCAGGTGCCTGGATCGACTATATGTTAGTAAAATGAACCTGTGTAATTCTAATTGAACAAATTGGACATTCAACTAAACCAACAACCCTCAGATCCGTGCTGCGGCCGATACTTACATGTTTTCCTTATTTTCTCGGTCTCTATGAGCCAGCAAATTCCACATGAAAACCTTTCCCTTTTTCTCCTGACAACTAACATCCATGAGTAAAGGAACAGAAATACACATGCACCTTATACATCAAGGTAAAGCCCTGCTATTTCATCATAATGCTATAAATAAACAAGCTTGCCAACGGCGAAAGCTTCTTATGTGAGATAAGAATGGTAATCTGGAGCTGCATCGCGGAAACTCTAATCAGACTATTACGTCACATTTTCCTACAATATCACTCCATAGTTTTATTTTACGGTCGAGCCTCCTCTAAAAATAGGAAGAGAAGAAAATGTTTATATATCATTTTTGACTGGAAGATTTACAGCTTTGTATTTATACTTGTACTAAACATGATACTTATGTGAACAATAATGTCTAAAAGATAATCGTATTAGATAATGATATTTGTAAGGTCATCAATCAAGGGGAAATAAGTTTTATTAAACGAGTTGGGACATCGGACCTGTTGATTGCGTTGTGTACTTGCTTTACTAAAATGAAGAGAGCTAAGGTCAATATTATTGGGGGGAAAAAGGGATGAGGGGTAGATCTTCAGGTTTTATGGGAAAGCTGCCGTGCTGAGGTTCATTTGTTGGCCATTCGGTTGTCCTCCAAATACCAGTGTGAAGGTCGTGAGAGTTTGTGGGCGGAGACGCTGGTTGAAGCTAATACCACACGTGACGCTCGGGGACGCCAGCAGTCCGCGAAACATGTCACTCACATGCAGATCCCATGTCAGCACCTTTCATGCTTTTAAGCGGACAGGGCGGGCTAAGGTTGCCATGACAACCCCTTATGGGTCCCCTGAGGTCGCGGCAGTTGAATGTTGCCATGGTGTCCATGCCAGGCTTGGTTCACCCGCCACCCCGGACAGGGGCGTGCATGCGGGCCCTCGTTATGCTGATTACAGGGCCGCAGGTGGTCATCATGTGGCCCCGGATATGGATACTGTCATTATGTTGTCGTGTAGTCATGGCGACGGGCACGACGTTATCGTGACATGGTTAATCTACGTCCAGCTTTATTCTGCTCTCTTGATATAATACTCGACGGATCACACCACCCGCGACCACTGGTAGCACCTCTGCCAGCGGAGCAACGACATGACCACAGCTCCAGTCCACTCCTCAGCCGACACGTCATCGTCCTAAGTGTCTTCTTCATGAGATTGTTCGTTGCCCCCTGTCATTTTGCCGAAATAATAACCTGCTTTATGAAATGATTTTAGGTAATCTTTCCTGAAAGAGCATAAAATTGTTTCGGGTTACAGTTCATGAAGTCAGGTCAAACAATTGAAATTGTTTTTCATGAATTTCAACTGAAGAAGTGGCAATCATGGTAATATCTAGCAATTGCTAGGGCTAATATGCTTAGCATTAAGCTCATTATTTCCATAATTTGCAATAAATGTCCCACTATGAGAGTTTCATTCATGTGTTTGATATTTGAACTGTAATTATGTCATCCAACTTCTACTTTCAGTTTTAGTTTTACTGTAAATACCTGGCAGCTTTATGCATGACATATACGCGTTTTTTGTGTGGTTTTTTTTTATCATTTAGAAAAACAGAGCAAGAAATATACGGTATAAATAGAAAAGGTTACAACCTTATAGGCTAACATACTTCACATCTGACAGGGATCATTCACATAGGGTGACATGTGAAGAAATAAACCTAGTCACAAAAAGATTAACGTACATGGATCTCCTTTGGGTTTAGAATCGATGGCGACCATATTTCAAAGAGAACTCTCAAGACTGTCGGGGGATAAGGGTGGTCGATACCACCCGGATATCACCGTCTGTTGATGGGGGCGCGACGGGAAAGGGGTGACGGGGCAAAGGCCAAACTACCTCGATGATCCCTGAGATTACCACGGGTTAAAGTCAGAGGACAAAAGTATCTTTAGGATCTGCTACACTGAGCCATACAGGTAGTAGTGGCCCAGGCGCATTGGCAGTATACCTTCCTATCAGTATATTACCAAGGTAAGTACCTCGGGTAAAATAGCTGAGGCTATATGTGCGTGTAAGAAGTGTCGACGTCGGATTTGTAAGAATAGCTGAGTCGATCAATTACATGTTTACGGTTGGGGTAAAATTGGAATGAACTTGGAGTAAAACCAAGTTGGCTGTGTACGAGAGAAACACTTGCAATTATTCCAGGTGATGCTACCTTAAAAAATACAACTTCCTCTCGTATCTTGAGGGAAAAAAGAAAGAATCCACCAACATGCATCCATCTTGTCCTTACTGTTTCCCAGGGTTGGAATTTTGAACTGGAGCCATCATTTACTGCTTTGGGAAGAACAAGAAAATGAGTTGCTGAATACTTCAAAAGTATAGAACATATATCTGAAATTCAAAAACTGTTGTTCAGAATCTGCGGAAATTACTGCGGGATGAACGTGTGCTTAGTCGTGACGTCACGGTTAACGTTTACGTCATTGAGAAAAGCGGCATGAGGTGGCAGGACTTGTGAATACAGATACGGCAGGTGCTGGTTTACATCTCTCACTGGCCTTTCCCTGTGCAGGAAATGACCCTCGCGTTTGGTTACCCTCACCCCTGAAGAGCGTCAACACCTGATTATGAGGCCATTTGTCAACTTTAGCGACCGGGTCAGGAGCGGCCGTCGTTGGTGCCCGATTATCGCCAACTGGGTTTTTGAAAGTCGTCTGCTGTTTGAAGATGTGTTTGCCCAGCGTTTGGCGGTCTGTAACCCGGCATTCGGAAGGTGTCGAGTACGCAGGCGCGCACGATGCCGCGATGAACACTGGGATTAAAACCGGTCGGGGGTCAGTGTCCCGGGGTCAGAGGTCAACGACCGGCCACCTGGCGGCCATCCTTGTCAACAGGTGTTACACAAACGAGGCTACAGCGTCACTGAGCGCCACCTACCATGTTCCAGCGGAGTTACCCGGAGGCGGGCCTTCCCGAAGCTACAACATTTTATGATACATTCACACTCTTCGGGTGATTTATGGTATTCCCTTGGGGCCTTTCTTAACGTATTAACTGCTTTATCTGCAGTGTAATGACACTATCTCAGTCCGCCTTTCTTTCGGCGCTTTCCAATTGTACCAGTTTTGTATTAGAACAGTCAAGAGTGGCTTTGTTGACTTTAGACTTATGGCAGAGCTGTAAACAGGGGAAGGGGGTAGATTAACCTGGGGCTGACACCACGCTGACACCTCGGTAAACATAACCCTCCGGGCTATCTACAAACGTGGCTGTCACTTTGTCACCTCTCCTCACCCCACACTAACACTTCAGATACAGTGGCACGTTGTGGAAGTCCGTTGAATATATATATCATACAGCAGGGTCGTCTTGAACAGATAAGCCAGTGATATATCTGTTTCCACAAGGGGTTTCGTTGAACTGTATAAATTGAAATTTTCGGCTGAAATTCAGCAAAGCTGGTCAGGGAGTTGTTCTAATCGACTACAAGACACTACACTACGTTTCTCAGACAATGTCCATGTGGTATGTTAATTAAAAGACCTCCCACATCGGTGAATCTGTAGGGGTGGGACTTTTACTTAAATTGTTCCTATATTCGATCACTACAGTGGCGTAAAAGCAGTTAGAAAAAGCTGAACCCTACGAAAATCTGCTAAGAACCTGTAATGGTTGACCGGATGTAAAATCAAATAAACGATGCTTCTAAGCCAGCACACTACGGACACGATGAAAACTTGAACATTATGCTATGGTTTCCAGTGATTTCGCATGACATCTTAGGACACTATACCATGGGTGTGTGTAGTTTTTATCAGAACACTTGGAGAAAACATTTAAAAATTATATATATACCTGCAAAGTTGGCAATGTATTTCATATTTCATAATTAATCACTTTCAACCCTTGGAAAGAATCATTTTAAACAACGTAGCGGCGTGTCCACCGTTTACCCCCCAGCCCCCCAGCCCCCCCCCCCCCCCCCTATGAAACGTAGCGTGCTGGTGATGAAGCGCAGTGTCCAGATCCTATGCTATTGACAGATTTAGAGGGAGTAATATAATCTCCCTCTCATTGTCACCAGTCATCAAATCTCACACCAGAACTTTCACTTCTCCTCATCTGACCAGCCAAGCGGAACCAATCAAGGTTCCCGCGCCGCACTGCAGGGGGCACTGCCGTGCATTACAGGAACCTGGCGTTTCCATGGCAACTTAATACAGGAGGAAAAGTCGAGCCAGCTCGAGTGTCTTCTAGCATTGTCCTCGTTTAATCTGGTGGGCATTGTGTTTAACCAATACAGTTTGCTTATTGTCAGCAACGCTATTTTTCATGAAGTGCCGAATGGAGGTGACATCACGAAGGACCTCATTTGACGTGTTTTTAGGGGATTGACTTCGTTTCCAGCGGCTACTACTTTCAGGACTTGGCAGAAACTAAAGTTTTCAGCAGCAAATTGTGGAGAGAGGCTGACGCGTAGTGATACACAAGCGTAAGCGAGTGTATAACAATGTGAAACTAGAGAGGTTTACTGAGCCGCCTGTTCACAAGACTATCGTACATCATTTTGTGTATTATTCATCTTCACGAATAAGTTAGAACTCGGAAATGCCATATTATTTTGTCTATCAATATGGCTAATCATAATCAATGGTTTTGTGGCCGTAATCACTGTATTTCAAATCCACAATCAAATGTTCTGACAGCTAAGAAACAGCAGGTAGTGGTTTATTATCGCCCAATCCATTTTCAATTGGGACTTCGTAATAGATGGATCATAAAACAACATCCCTATCGAGGTGTCAATTAGCAACTACACAGACATTCCACAAGATTTGTTTATAAGAAAATAAGTCTTTAGATAGTAAATAACCGAAATAAATTTGGTTTGCACGGTCCCATTGTCATATATTACTCTGGGATATATCTTCACAATGAGGAAGAATACGACTTGAAGAAGCTTGCGGTGAAAGGTCGAGAAAAGGTCTTGTTTGACCTCCCCTTCCACCGCTCTGCACACTAACCTTTGCCTACTTCTATAACAGCACAATCTACATTAGACTTGACCCTATGACCCCGGTGTCCACGGCCGCTGACCGCCTCCACCCGCGTGCCCTCCGCCTCCCCTGGCCGCCTGTCCCTAAGGGCCCCTCAACGGCGCGAAGCACTCGACCGAGAACCCTCCAGTTTACCTACTTGATAGCAGCCGGGTGTGTTTGTAAATTGTGTTTGCTGTGAACGATTTGCTCCCAAGTGGCATATTGTGTGTTACCAGACTGAGTGGCATTTATATAGCACAGGATCAAAGACTGATCAGCCACTAGGGTATACAGAATGGGAATCATTGTTGGTTGTTTATTTAGGGGGGATAATGTCATGTATGTGTGATCGTTTCATGGGGCATTGGTAGAATTAACATACTTTATGCAATTTCAATAAACAATACAGTATTTATTACATGGCCTATGGCTCGAGTGTAAACTCAAAATGTGCAGATCAATCTAATCAAATTAACAAGTCGAGATACCGTTCTTTAGGCGTCAGAAACTTAGAGGGTTGGAAAAGTGACACCCCACACAAGTAAAAAATGGGGAAAAAATAAGTATCATAGTAATGGAAAAAAAAGTTAATTCGCAACCATAAAGAAAATCTAGAGGCGCTATCAGGGGGTGGATAGTAGAGAGATAGACGGGTTTTCATGTATATGCGCCATTCCAATTTCATTTGACATGAACTTAGATAACCTGATGACCTCGCCATAGCGCTCATGTGTCGGGGTAAACTGGGGTCCGTACCTATCTAGACTAGCTCAAATTTTTATGAGCATACATCAAGAGAAGAAAAATTAGGATAAAATACTTCGCAATATGTAGCCTTCGGAATCGGAATCCCGTGGGTCGGGGTAAACAGGCGCACGAACTCAGACTTGCTCAAGTCTGTATGAATATCCATCAAGAGAAGAGGTTTAATTAGGATATACAATAGTTTCCAATGTGCACCCTTCGTTATGCCTGCTTAACAGAAATGCTAGTCCCGACAAGGAGAAAAGTTCAAAGACTTGCGACCAGTCTAGCATCCAATCCAGAGAGTCCCTGTGGTGACCGGCGCCAATGGCGACATCTGGTGAGGATCCTGTGCCTCCTGATGCCACGTGATCTATGGACGCTGTGAACGTCATCAGCGTCCCGGCAGGAGGCGCTACTTCACACAGCGTTCTCCGAGACGCGGCGCCGCTGGTCGCTGGAGGGTGGTCAGCATTCCAGTTTGCCCTGGCTATGCGCCCTCTCGGAACCAGCGAGAACTCTGGGGACAGTATCCATGCTGAGTGTATCATCGTGCCACCAGGGGGCGGGGGTGGTTGGGGGCTGACCACGTGACCGGCCAGGTATGAGGGTCGCGGTCATACGGGGTGAGGGGTCGACTACGGTATCAGGGGTGGGCAACTGCTGGTCAGTGCTGGTTTATGAGGTGATTAGTTCTTGTCACCTACTGCTATACGTATAGTATACACCACCTCATGTGTCAAACCCTAATTACCTGTTTATTGCCAGACCCAAAAGTTAAATGGGGTTTGGCTTCGATAGAAGAAATGGATGAGAGTCTTAGCCTTGACTAATTCGTCATACGTGTAGTTATTTCCGGGGGTGAAGGTGAGTAAAATTACCTAGCAATCAAATGAATCACATATTATTTAATCCAAACCATCCGAATTGGGTTTCAGATTTTATTCCACCCTTGAATTATAGAAACGAAAGCCATTGAAAAACAACAAGAGATTATTGTACTCTTATTGTTTTGAATTTTCTAATCTACGCGGAAGAGCATTGCATATGAGTTTCCTATATTAAGTCCATGGAGAAAAAATACCAGGGAAGGGATGTATATGTGATATTTATTATGTGAGTAAAGCTATATGCATCCCATACACCCAAAATAAGCCGTGGCCACGCCACTTAACGTTACCCCCGGTCAGCATTCTGTGAGTGGTGTGTTAGCCATCAGATTAATGGTATGAGGAGAGCGTGTGTAAAGATGCGTTCATCGTGTTGGTGGAGTGTGAGAGCAGCTCGCGTTATCTGGCCTCGGCTCGCAGTGGACACGCGGTACTTACTCCGGTGACGACAAGGTGGCGGAGACGGACTGCCTGGCCCGTGTTTACCCCCACTCGTCTGGCCACCCCAGGCTCCGCTCATTAACGTGGAGAACGACCAGCAGTCACACAGTTGCTTGTGTTCGCAGGCATGGGATTTCCCAGGATTTTCCCGGATTTCTGGTCATTCCAAGAGCCAACTTGAGATCACAGTAAAACCGCATAGGGGGGAAAAAAACATAATAAAAATATCTTTTTAGCTCTCGGCTGAATTTGTTTTCGTAATTTACATTTGTTGTAGAAGAGGCAGTTTACGGTAAAACTCGTTTGAATTGAAATGGTTTTCCAGATTAACATCAGTCGGTGTTGCCTCGTAAATGAGGCTTTTAAATGTCGAATGTTAGGCAGACGCCGTTAATGGGAAATTAGGGAGATTGAAAATTAACCAAACATTCATTGAAAATTCCACGAACAAAGGCTGCCTTTGAAATCTGGTGACATAATTATTTAATTTGGTAGCTGTCAAGTAAATTGATCTTTGGATTTGGAGGATTAATTCTACAGGATCTTAGACTACCAAGGTGGAGCCCATGCTCCTTTAATTGTTTCTAGAAATGTTGTACACATAATAATGGTTATAGCTAGTAATTCGAACATGATATCGACGAAATATCCTCTTCGGGTACGAAGTTTAACCACCATACAAAACACAACAAAAACAAAACAAACAGTGCAAACAGTGAACATGGATCAGACAAACCCCAGGATATGTAGAACCACTTCACGAAATATGAAACAGTTTGTCTGTAAGCAGATTTTAATCAGCCAAAGGATTATGAAATAAAGAAACTTAAGAAAAGTCCCATATTGATTAATTGCACGAATTATTTACTGATGAAATTAACCATGTCGCCATCTCACTTTTGCAATTGGACCATGGATCCTTTTTCCCCAAACACATTTTTGCCGGAACGTGTTACACGTATTATCTTTTATTATCCAACTGATAACAGAAAACGTAGCGTTATTACTACGAGAGGAGGCGACTGTGCAGACCCCCGTATCTTCCTAGAAGGATATAAAAATACAAAGCCACCCTGAAATATCACCCAGCTTGCAAAGTGGGATAGAGAAGATTATTGGTCGTTTTTGCTTTCCTCGGATAACTTCAATTCGCAAGGCTGTGGCAATCAAAAACGATTAACCTGTTACTGATGCTACTGTGCATATCCTCTTCGGAGTTGATTCTACGCAATATCCTTGTATTATAGTCGGATATTAGTATCAGGAACAGCTTAATCTTGCATGTGTACGAAGCTGTAGGATACACAGGTAATTCAGCCTCCCCATATCAGACTCCAATTTTAGTAACTCTTCTCCCATGCCGAGTGAGTGATTTCACGGCGTTTCACATATCGTGTAGCGGAGGGGAAATTGACATGTCGAGTCAGATAAGCATAAACAGTTTATCCGAGATAAACACCTCAAGATAAGTCGAGATCATCACCAGATGAGAAGATAGCGACATACAAATTGGTAAAATGTGTCAGATTGAGACAATTTAAACCGAAGAAACAAGCGATCTGCTTTACTACAAGTACATGTTTGTAGATGTAACATATCAATTCTTTAATTGAATATCAATTCTTTCATTGAAATCCACTTCATATTCTCAGTTGTTTTTTTTCTTGTGTAACACAAGGATAATATAAATTGAGCCTCATAGAACAGTGGTTAAAACATCCCCATAGAATCTCAGCTTCATTGCCATGACCTACGCCGACGTGTTTTCTCTGTTTCCTTGTTCTCTCTAAAGCAGCATATGATACATTAAAGATATTTCCCTTTTTTTCCCAACCCTAGATGAAATCTATGTATTATTGTTTTACTCCTTTTATTTTATACACGTACACACGAATTTTGATAACCATTAGAATTGATCCTATTTGAATGAGACGCGCACACATAGTGTGATGCTCGGATCAACGAGTATAGATCGTTGCTCGGATTAATGGCCTGTCGTTGCTATTCACAGCACTTCGCTATTGCCATATCGGTCATTCACGTGACGTTTCTAAGTAGTAGAGAGTCACAAATACATCCATTCCAAGGATGGCTAAAATAACCATATCGAAATTGAATGAATTTAATTTGTTTAAAATTGTTCCGACCACTTCCCACACTGCGCACGTACTCTCAGTGAGATCCCTCACCAGGCAAAGTGTTGTGTGCGACTTCTGCATGTGATAGCCTGCTATCAGTCGACGCAGTAAGGGTACCCACTTTGTTATCAGGGTCGGGTAATCTGTGGTGCTACCCACACCCGTCTCAGACACCCTCTCATCTGCGTCCTTATCGTCGAACACAAATTAAGCGGCGTCCTTTGGCTGCGCGCGCCGCTGCGGGCGTCCGTCCACTTGGTCGACACTGAGGTGTGGACCCGGACGGGCCCGGAAGGGTAATCAATGCGTTAGCGCCAGGGCCACCCATGACGGCACGGTGACGTATTGCCGAGCTGCTCTCTGCCCAGACGTAAACATACGGCAGGGGGAGCAGCTGAGGAGTGGCTTCATCTTCTCCGACGAGTGTGGCTTCATCTGAGAATGAAGCAATGTGTCACCATTATACTGCATATTGGTAATTATTGACCGAAAAGTAAACATCGTACATGTCCCTCCCTCCCTCCCTCCCTCCCTCCCTCCCTCCCTCCCTCCCTCCCTCCCTCCCTCCCTCCCTCCCTCCCTCCCTCCCTCCCTCCCTCCCTCCCTCCCTCCCTCCCTCCCTCCCTCCCTCCCTCCCTCCCTCCCTCCCTCCCTCCCTCCCTCCTGCCCTCCCTCCCTCCCTCCTGCCCTCCCTCCCTCCCTCCCTCCCTCCTGCCCTCCCTCCCTCCCTCCTGCCCTCCCTCCTGCCTGCCTGCCTGCCTGCCTGCCTGCCTGCCTGCCTGCCTGCCTGCCTGCCTGCCTGCCTGCCTGCCTGCCTGCCTGCCTGCCTGCCTGCCTGCCTGCCTGCCCTCACACTTTCGCACTGTTTCTCTCCCACTCTCACTTTCCGACAACCTCTCGGCATCTCTCAGCTGTTCAAATCGCCTCGGGCGCTGGGATTTCGGGAAAACGAGGTTTTAATGAGGTTGTGAGTGAGGGTTGAAACGTGATACCGGCGTGTGTATGTAGAAGTGTAGGGCTGTATTCAACAGCTCTCCACAGAGTACAACATTGCCATGTCTGAGCTATAATAGCCCCACGTTTCATTGCATACTGGGTCTCTGCGCCAGAGGCTATCCGGGAAGAGTTAAGACTGAACGGTGCGCGGCGGGGACGCCGAGACACACTGTGAACGATAAGGTGGCACTGTGTTTGGCGCCACCTGGTGTCACGAGTGACCGGAAGTGGTGACCACTCCAGAGGTCAAGCTGAACACCGTCAAGGTCAAGAGGTCAAAGGTGAAGGGTGGATAACGGAGGAGACGGTGGCGCGTCAAGGGCGTCCTATGGGGTAGAGAAAACCACACACGAGGTATTGTGAGTTTTACCAAAGAGAATAGTGCTCTATGCTCGTAGGGAGCTCCCCTTAATAACACTCCGTGACATGGTTTAAAGTGATTGAGCAAAAAACATAGGGTCCTCTCCGTACTTCTTGCAACGATACTCGTTGTTTCTTGGTATGTTCAGTTCACAGACTGAAAACAAATACTTACAATGATGAATTAAGACATTAATTAAAGTAAAATAAAACTCACAATCTCAGCACTAAGGTATACGGAGAAAAGGTACGTGTATGCCTAATTTGGCAGTTTGCATGCATGTTAATTGCCATCTAATTCATTAACTGGAGCCATTCTTCTAAGGCCTATATACATGTAGCTCGGAATGCGCAGAAACGCTCAAAGGCTCTGAGCGTTGAATAGTTGGATGATAACAAAGAAATACAGGGAAAGATTCCTGAGGAATACCACATCACTTCGCAGTGTCTTCATCAGCACAGGCAGAAAAGAGCTTCTTGAACATCTAAGTGAATACCCACGCAAACCACCCTGTTTTATCAATAGGAAAAACTAGAAAAGTTCTTAGTTAGGTCTGGGACGATAAATGGTAAGCTGACCGTACCTAAGATCAACCAAACCTAAAACCAAAGAGAGGGGTAGTCTAAAGGGTCAGCCCTGGGTGTGGTGTAGGGAGGGGTCTTGTGAGGTGGCGTGGCGTGGGGGTGGCGTGGGGGTGCAGGGCGTTCAGGGGGTTCACGTGAGGCCGTGACGCACAGTGCGATCACCGGTCACATGTTTGCAGCCTGAACCCCTCAGCGTTTTCCCAGCGTCACGCGGGAACAGGTTCCGCTTATTACACGACCCGTTGTGCCCCTCCCGGGTACCCCCACTCCCACCACCCTACCGCCACCGCCGCCGCCGCCGCCGCCGCCACGCCCTCTGCCGGCCGCCTGCCGCGCATACCGGACGCGCCGCGGCGCACGCCGCTGACCAGCGTCCGGCGCGCCGGTCAGTCTCAGGTAGCCGGGTGAATTAATGCCACGTGTAGCCAGGCGGGGGCAGGGCGGCATGAACTGCGATAAGGAGGTGAACAAAGATACACGGGCTGCGGACAGACGGCGGGCTCCTCAGGGCAAGCGGCAGTGACTGGCTGTGTGTTTAGTATGGCATTTATAACACATTTACCACAAAGAAATGGGAGTCTCCCACCTTGTTTGTCAAACTTTGTACGGAGCTACAATCCCTACAGCTCAGCGCACAATAGAAAAGGATTGGACTTTATGACCTTTAATCAGAAGTTTTGATGTACTCACTGAATGATATACCTTTCTGTAGACCCTCAGAGAATGAAAATTGATGCGATGTCCAGAAGGTCGTGGAAATGTCCCCAGCTATCAAAAGCGTTGTGGAAATGCGTTCAGCAGACTGATAGTAGCACCACTGAGCAAATACCCATTTAACAGTATCGTGCAAATTCAAATGTTCACAGTATGTCACCAACTGAAGCCATTAACACAGTGCTGTAGATGTCTGAGGGTATTTGTCCAGTCCTAGGGCATTTGCACAAAGACGTAGATATTTCAAATATTTACAACATTATGTTATTTTGTGCAAATGCCTAACAAATAGTTTCATAATTATTTAAATCACTATTCAAAACACCTAGCTCAGTCCGATGCTGAAAAACGTCCTATCGGGGTATGAATTGGGCATTAGTTACACATAACTGAAACGCACCTTAAAGCATGATTGACGGTAAATTTGATGTTGATGTAAGCGGACATTATTGGGATTCAGTATTTATCTAGTAGACTACTAATGCATTCATAGCACACAGAAGGGCATCCCACAAGGGTCAATAGATGAGCGCATCAGGGACCGTCAATCATTACACATGTATGAAAGTCTCGTGTGGCCGTCAAAGGCGCAGTTATTGGTACAAAAAAGGTCATTTCCCGGTTACACAGATCATCTCAATATCATTACATGGGGTTAGCGCCGATAGGGTGGGGGAGGGAGCTGTCACCTGCTTAGCAAACCCTTATCTCGGTGGTGATTGCGTGGAATGTGCCTATCGGAGAGTGACAGCTGTGATAAATAACATAGTCACACACGTAGATGGTAATTCATAACAGAGCTGAGAGGAATACAAAGCACAGTGCTACGTAGCCACCATGCTGCGGTCACTATGCGCTAAAATGGTATATTCTCAGTGGCTATGGACCGAGTGCGGTTCAGATTTTATCTCTCTCCTATCACTGACTAGTCAGGTAAGGTTTGTGACATCTTCGCCCATTGAGGTTTTTTTGGGGTTGTTTTTGTTTTATTTACAAGACCCCATTGGTGTAGAGTACAATTACAAGCTCCCAATGTTAAATCTATAAGGGAAAAAATGCCAGGGGTGGGTGAGATAACGTCCAGATACGCCTGGAAGTATAACACCTACTCATTACTCCTCATCAGTACACTGAACGCTCTCACACCCAGCATCACAGAGGCCCCTAATTGGCTGTCAGGTAAACATGTTGATGTTTTTTACCTGTTCAGTCAAGCGTGACGTGATGAGCCCCACGCACGTGACCAAAGAGGCTGCGCGGCCAGGGTGAAAAGGGCAAAGGTCGGGAGCTGTGTTGTTCCGCTTTCGTCCCTGCCCTCATACCAGCCGGAACCAGCTAGGTGTGACAGGCATTGTTACGTCAGCTGCTGACGTCACTGGTCGGGGTGGGAGGGGGTGGGACGTGGTGGTGTGAAGGAGGGGGTGAGGTGCTGGTCAGTGGGTCAGGTTGTCAGCAGAGGGGTCGACTCAGCTTATTAGAGACGGTGGAAATGAAGTGTTAATCAAACAAATCTGACTTCCACCACCCTTCCGAGCGGTACTTTTGTTATGTTATAGTTTCGTGATTACTTTCATAACATAACTTGCAATCTCTACCACAACTTTTCCTAGCGGCACGACGCATTATGGATGAAAACGCATCCTACATCTGATTAAGAATTATGATAGTTTTGTCATCCATTTTATGCACACTGTCTAATGGGGAGTGAAATTCGGTTTTTATTCCACGTAACATTACAATAAACAGGCAATAACTGTTGGGGGTGTGGGAGGAGGGATGGGGTTAATGAAATCAGGGCATCTTTGCTGAAACATGCCGCAGAGCAATGAGCAGTGATATAAAAGTCATTACTGTTAAGATTCAGCTGATGGTGGTAGTGGGTAAAGATGATGGGAGTGGCGCTGATAAACAGGGAACGTCCTGAGACGTCGTCTGATGGGCTGCAGAGATTTTCCGCTGAGCGCAATCCCGACTGCGCGCGCAGGTCAGCGCCAGGAATGACGTGCGGCGGCGTGTCGGGGAGGGGCGCGTGTCGGGCGGGGCGCGGTGGCCGGGGTGCGGCGGTCGGGGGGCCGGGTGACAGTCTATGATGGATGACCGCCGGCCGGTGACACACTGGCACCGCCGTGACACAGTCCCACTACGCCGTGTCCGGGCCTTCGTACCCCACTGTGTTAAACCGCCACCTAGCTCAAGGACAACTTGTCTAGTATTGCAACTCCTAGAGTAAGTGATAAAAAACACCCATTGGGAAAGACGCTGCCCTGTGCGCCGCCAAGTGTCTATAAAAGACACTACAATAGTGGCGACACCTATTTTAAGCACTGATACTAGAGTATTGAGGCGGTACTGATGTTCACATCTATTTACATACTAACTCCAGTCTTTAATGGGGCATTTTACAAGTGAATGAAACTCTCGTTGCCTTCTCTCGTGGTCAGGAGATTAAAAAAATACGGTGATAAATTGTATGTTGAGCATGGATAGAAGTGTAATAAGAGAAAAGGTATAGCATGTTCATAAGGTTAATAAGAGAAAAAGTATGTCTGAATTTAAAAAAATAGCAGGTTCGAATTTTTCTTTTCATGAGAATCTAACCGTCATGGCATTTCTGGCATCACGCCTAGGTCATGCCTTTTTTTTAGCGTGGGCCACATGCTTGAAGGTTAGAGTGGTCACATAATACTCACACAAGGTGCCCTCCCCTCTGGTGTGAAATACGTGAACTAGTCTTTAGAAGAATCCAGAGTGACTTCCAGTGTGTGTTAAGTTCCCGTAAAATCAGAGATGGCATTTTTACTGTGGAAATCCATTTTTACTTACTATATATATATTTCCTCTGTGTATAACAAAGATGATATTAATTGAGCTTTATTCACGGAAATGAACGATTGGCTGGAGTCTCCCCACAGAACCTTAACCGCACACAGTGGTGGACACCAACGAGGTTTTTCAGTCACTCTTGGGCAGGACATTCCACATGAAAGATATAGTCACTGTTTCACAAGGCAGGGATAGTTTTTCACTTTTTCATTTACAGTTGATAAACCTCTTTTTCCTTGTGCAAAACAAAGATAGTATAAATCGAACCACCATCACAAAAATAAACAGTGGGTCGAACTTCCACACGCACCCTAGCTCCATTTCAATGTCAACAACGATGCCTTTTCTACGTTTTCTCAGAGTTTCTGAAGCAGTGAATTCGACATGAGACTTTTCTCTCTGTTTTTCATAACCCCCCATATTACATCCCTGACACTATACATGTAGTTGCCCTGTCTCACGGTGTGCTTGTCTCTGTGCTGCAGGACCCTGATCGCGTCGACGCACGGCGACCACACGGTGCGCGTGACGGACGTGCAGAGCGGGCGATGTCGACACATCCTGACGGGACACCCGCGCACGCCCTGGTGTATCGCCTTCCACCCCGCCTCCAACGACATCCTCGCCTCGGGATGCCTCAAGGGCGAGGTCCGGATCTGGGACCTCAGGGTACGTCTCACTAAAACCTCCTCTCAATTTAGATGATCGTAGCGTTAGATGTACGAGCAGATCTAATAATCTTTATATTTTCCAATTTGCTGTAATGGAAGATCGCCCGTGATGGCGAATCATAGTCAAATGAATTCAGCCAGTGTAAACAAAAAAAATAATTTTTTTTTAGATCACAAAGCATGTCTGTATCTTCTAATGTTCTTTGATCCCTTCATAACAGCCCCATCCTGGGTTGGAGTAATTGATATTTTCTTATCATTGCTGTTGAGATTTAGCTGATATATAGTAATTGATATTTTTTGTTTTCTCATTTTTGATACTGAACAGTTATTTGATCTATGTAACTTATGAATGAATAGTGTATACAATTATTTCCCTTATGCAAAACAAAGATATTATTAATTGAGTTTCTTTCTCATAAAATATTGGTTTGAACCTCCCCAAATACCCTCAGCCACTGCCATGGCTGACACCCACGTGTTTTACACGTTTTCGCTGAGGTCCCTCAGAGGCAGTAAATTTCACATTAAAAATATGATGACTCGTGGAGCCACTAACCAAGACATTAGAAATATGTCCGTTCTTTCTAATGACCCCGACTCAGATCCCTGAAGGGTAGTCAACAGCATAATCCATGTATTAGAACCCGCTGTTGACACGTGTATTCCTATGTTGTGTGTGGCAGGGCGGCGGCAGTGAGCGGTGGGCGTCGGAGGACGGCTCCGTCATCGCCTCGGTCACCTTCCACCCGACGGACCAGGTGCTCGTCATCGCCACGGGCCACGAGCTGCTCTTCTGGGACTGGACGCGCCCCGAGCCGTTCGCCCGCTGTAAGACCGCCTCCAAGTACGAGCGTGTCAAGTGAGTAGCATTGTGTTTGTGACCGCTTCAAGGTGTTGCCCCTGTGGTAGCAGCTGGAGTTTCTAAAATTATTTTTCCTTGTGTAAAACAAAGATAAAATGAATTGGGGCTTATTCACACCAGTATACAGTGGTTCAAACCGCCCCAGCCCCATTCCATAGCCAATAACGATGCGTTTTCTATGTTTTCTTAGTCCCTAATAAAAAACTGAGCCCGGATCCCTGTTAAAACTGAGCCCGGATCCACCCATGCATTTTTGCTCTATTCTCTTTCTTAAGTAGCTTGCTGTCTTTAATCATGGAGAATTATGATGAAAAAAAAAATCAAACTTCACGTACTCAACACTGTTCGGTCATACTAACTCTGACCCTCCTTGCGTACCAGGTGGGTGAAGTTCGACCCGCTCGGCCACCAGCTCTTCACGGCCATCGCCAACACCACCGTGCCCCGCGAGACGGACAACCAGCGCGGCGGCGTCAGCTACATCAACCGTGACCCGTCCGACACGGACGAGCGACGCCGCCTGCGCCAGCGCTACACACAGCTCGTGCAGCAGATCACCACGCACCAGCGGGACCGCGTCCTGCCCGCCGACCAGCTAGGAGGCGCCACCGAGCCCCGCCCGGAGGAGGAGGGAGAGGAGGTGGTAGTAGAGCGGGCGGGCGGCAGGGAGGACCAGCCCATGGAGGACGGGCGGAACGACGACCACAACACCTCCACCAGTCACATTGCAGGTATGTCACAGCTTCAGTACACTGGCCGAGAACTAAGAGAAAACGTGGCCCCTGAGCCCATAAGGGTGGCCATTAGAGGTCCCTTCCCCTGCGGCATCGGGACATATTTTTACGTCAAATGACTGGAAACGATCACCTTTACGGGCACAGTAACTACGTTTTCAGATTGCTATATACCCCCGAATTGTTTTAAGAAAACCGTTCTGAACCCAAACATTTTCAATGGGGAGTTTATAATAAGAATGTTTAGTCTCGGGGCCTAGCTGGATGTGAGCTCCTTCCCTACCACTTGCGACCACGGAATAGTTAATAATTAGAATATATCCTCTTTTTTTTTCGTCCATTCAATTCACATTATGGAAAAACAGAGAATTTTGGTGGGTTTTTTTTCTTTTCGTCATAAGACTGTTTGCTTACGATGTCTCTCTGGCTGCAGGCATGACGTTCAGCGGGCCGCACCATGCCGACATGGTGATCGTGGAGCCGCAGTCGCCCGTGCACGTGGAGGCGGTGGAGACGGCGCGTGAGTACGCCAGCATGGTGACACGCAGCTCAGCGCTGTCCCTGAGTGGCGCCCGACGCTACGCCGCCGACGTTACCAGCGCCAGCCTCTCAGCCGCCGCCAACGAGGACGTGGAGCGCGAGGTGATCCGCGTGCGCAACGACCACGCCCTGGAGGAGGACGAGGAAGAGGAGGAGGAGCAGCCCATGGAGGCAGAGAGGGACGGGTCTCTGATTGGGTATCAAGAGAACAGGGCCTACATGGAGAACCTGGACCGGCACCAGGCTCTCGGGGTGAGCGGGTCACTGGAGAGCCAGTCTCAGGGGTCGGTGTGGGAGAGCAGGGCCGACCCCCGCCCGGCTGTGCCCTCCCGACACTCGTCCTTGTCGGAGCAGCAGCTATCCACACTGCTGACCTCACAGATGCCGCTGCCCGTGCACAGCAGGAGCTCGCACCACAGACACCACCACCACCACCACCACCACCAGGGGGACCAGCAGAGCATGGTGATGGCGACGCCGACGCGCCACGAGCGCAACGAGCCGCAGGACTCTATCCTGGGCTCGCTGATCACGTCGACACAGATGGCGCAGGTGCACCCCATCGGTGCCAACAGCGTCTCCTCCACGCAGACGACATCTGGGGCTGTGACGTCACAGCCCGTCCTGCCCCCGGTGACGTCAGCATCGTCAGGCGGGGCCTTCACGTCGATCCTGCGGGCGCGGCTCACCACCACCTCGATGACGGCCACGCAGTCCGGGACCGGGCTCCGCAGCACCAGCGGCTCATCTCAGGCAGCCCCGCGCACCAGCAACTCGTCGGCGGGTTCCTGGCCTACCAGTATGTCCTTGTTACGCTCACAGCTGTCACACCAGCCCACGACTTCCTCGACAGCAGGCCCGGCCCCAGTGGTCACCACCCCTTCCTCCTCATCATCGTCATCTCAGCCCTCCTTCTCTTCTAACCCCTGCTCCCTGCCCTCCTCCCTCTCCTCGGCGTTCACCTACACCCACCCGGAGTCTGCCCCGCGCGTCTCCTCCCTGCTGCGTCCCACGCCCACCACGCTGACGACGACCAGCGCCACGACGCCGGCCCATGCCGCGCCTGCCTCCGCCTCCTCTTCTTCCTCCTCCTCGTCGACGCTGCAGGCCATCCTGCAGGGCACGACGGAGCCGGCGGTGAGCGCGGCGCAGACGGCGGCGGCCGGGAGCGACGCGGCGCGCTGCCTGGTGTGCGGACACCACGCCGTCTACCAGTCACCCAACTCCTCCTCACACCACCAGCACATCCTGCACGCCCCGCAGCCCGTGCCGGCGCCACGCGCCAACCCCAACCCGCTCGACGCCGCCGCCATCACGGCCGCCGCTGTGACGTCAGCTCCCTCCTCGACGTCGTCGTCGTCATCGTCGTCGTCATGGGTGACGTCATGCACCTCGCGCTCGTCGCGAACAGGTAACTTTACAGGATAATTTTTACGTCTATTCTGGGTTGTTCATTAAACTTACCTTGAAACTTATTCTACCACTGAATCTGTTCTGGGGTGTTCCTTAAACCCGAAATGTAGGAAATGTACTGAAAATATGGTTTTCCTCGATTCTCAACAACAAGTTTAGTGACCTATACATTTACTTAAATGTGTAGTCCTACACATATACTATATTCGGTGAAAGTTTGAAGAACATGACATGGGTTTTACCAAGCGAAAAAAAGAAGAAGAATTTCTCTGTATTCTCTTATGATATCGTCATGATATTTATCTCGATATCAAAAACTAGCATGGTGATCCCAATTCTTTTATTATCTATGCGTTCTGTAACACTTGGATATTCAATTTATTGAATTGACATGGGTTTTACTTTCAAGGTAACTTGTACGATATGGCTAAAATAGGTGAAATCTTTCATGGTAGTGGCATGTTAACCCAAGTTTCCTTGCATGCTCCCGTCTGTCACATGGGTATTGAAGGTGAAGTTGTCACTGGTTGCAGGTCGATCGCGGCGCCGGATACACGAAACGCATCGCCTGGCCGCCTTCTTCGAGTCTGAGATGAGGCAAGCCATCGAGCGCGTGCGCGCGCGCCAGCTCGACATCCGGGAGACGCTGCAGGCGCTCGACCAGCTGCAGACGGAGACTGGCGCGGACGGCGGCGCGTCTGCCACGGCGCCCGCCGCCCCCGCCGGCAGCACGCCCGGCCAGACGACGGCGGCGGCGGCGGCCAGGGCGGCGGCGGTGGCGCGCCAAGCGGAGACGACGCGGCTGAACCTGGCGCTGCAGTCGGAGGAGCTGCTCGCCGACCAGTTGGACCTGAGCGGGCTGCTCGCCGACACGGCCGCCACCAGGCCCGACTCGGCCCACGACACCACGCCCGCCTCCTCCACCTCCTCCCACCCACCCTCATCACCCACCACCTCCAGCACAGTGGCCGCGCTGCAGGCGCTGGCCGCCCAGCCCGCGCTACAGACCGGAACCGGAAGTAGCGGGTCGCAGGGGACGTCGGCGGTGACGATGCTGTCGGACGAGCTGAACCGGCGGATAGAGCACCTGAACCAGCTGGAGCGGAACGTCAGCGAGATAACGCAGCGGCTCGGTGTACGCATGCGCTCGCTCAACGAGAGACGCCGGAGGGATCTAGGGCGCCTGCGCAACCGGATATCCAACACGCAGTACTCTCTGAGCGCGCGCTTGCGCGAGCGGCAGGACCGGCTGCGCGCGCATCTAGACGAGATCCGGCGGCGATACCGCGCCCCCGGAGCGCCGCGTGTTATACCGGAAATCACCGTCACCCCATCACCCGACGATAACGGCGCGTCGTCGGCGCCGTCAACGGTGTCGGAGGCGGAAGCGGAACTGCGCGGGCTGCAGGAGTCCCTGGGACAGGAAGAACCACTGCCGCCGACAGTACAGTGGAGTCGTAACATGAACAGAGACATTGAAACGTGAGTAGGCGGTTTAAATACGGTGATGAAATACTGTTCTAGAATTTGGGGACTAGTCTATCCATTTTGATAATAAAACAAAATCAGTTTTACTTAAATGATGTTATAGGAACGTAATATTCTTGTAATGTATGCTCTGATATGACAGCCGTTTTTCATATATTATTATTTTCTCGGTACTTATTATAACTTGCCATCTTTTAAAAAAAAATTCTTTAAACCAAACTTGAGTATAGGTGTCAGGGAGATATTTCTTCATAAGAAAATTGATCATCTTTGAATTAAGAAATACTACTGAAAAATGCACAAGCAGACCATTTTAATGGGGTTTATTTTCACCACGTGTGCAGCATGCGGGTAGAGATGGTGCGTCGGCGACAGAGGGAACGCGAGCGGGAGCGCACATGGCACACGTTACAGCGGCGTCACCTGCACCCACACTACGCCGTCAGCATCCTCGACGACACCATCAACCGGCAGAACGACGGGCTGCAGGCCGCCATCAACCGCGCCATCGCCGGCGCCTTCATGGGCACGGGCGAGGCCGCCGTGGCCTCCAACATCGTCAACCTCACTCACCGTATCCAGTCGTGGGACTTCACGCGCTGCCACATCCCCGACATCAGTGACGGTAAGTGGCCCCGCCACGGTTTCTTGTTCAGGGATGCAAGTTTTCAGACAAATGACGAAATTTCGACATTACATATGCACCGACAACACTAGAATATTATGTATTGATTCATAGCCATTCTGTTCCAAATATAATGTTTTGAATGATTCTTTTTTAGATGTTTTAGATTTTAGATCAGATCTGCTTCTGAAAAAGGACGTATTATCAGAGTTGAGAGATTTCCATTTTTTTGCAAGGAAATGCACTCTTCATTTTCAGTTTATGAATCTTTATTGTAAAACAAAGATGATATGATTTGAGCCTTGTCATCGACAACAGAAAAGTGTTTTGGGCCTTCCCACACAGCCTCTGCTTCATGTCATAGCCGACACAGATGTGTTATCCATGTTTTCCTGGTCTCCCACATGAAATTTTTTTTTGTTTCTTACCCCAACCTACATCCCTGTATTCAATAGTTGTACTATAACCAGCTTTAAGCTCTACCCACCGAGGAGAACCCCCGCGAGCCTTTGCCTGTGACTAACCTGAGTTGGACACGTTTTTTTCAGGGACTACCAACGTGCTGGTGCCGCACTGTAAGCTGCACAATGACGCGAGCGTGGACATCTCTCAGGACGGCCACTACCTGGCCACCTTCGTGCCCAGTCACCGTGGCTTCCCCGACGACACTATCCTCGGCGTGTTCTCCCTGAACCCGGACACCATGGGCCAGTGCCTCTACACCAAGAGCTTCGGTAAGCACGGCCACCCATTCATACTTGTTCTTGATGGGTTTTTTTAATAGAAAAATCTAAGTAGAGTTTTCACACAACAAACATACACCAGTAGATTTATTTTAAAATGGAAGAATATTTATTCAACTTACCTAGTTATAGATACAGATTTTATAAGCTTGACTTATGTTTGCAGTTCAACATCCAATCAGATGTAATTCTTTTCTTGTATATGTGATACATCCAGGCGTGGTATTTTACAGGATATTTCCGGAATTCCGTTCTAGTATTTACTGATTTGGATAAAAAAAAATAATAAAAAAATTTAAAATGTAGTGCAACTACTCACTTGTGATATATTCATTCTCAACCTGACGATTGTAAATTCAAAGTTTGCGTGTAATCGACTATTTGGCATAATACAGATATACATCAATCGATTTATTGATAATGGTTTTATGGTAGTGTTTTGAGAAGGACATGATGAAAATTGCCTCATTATGTTTCAGGACCTAACGCCATATCACTGAGTCTGTCACCGCTGAGTAACTACGTGCTCGTAGGGCTGGCTGCCAAGAGACTGGCTTGGGTGTTTACTCCGAAACAGGTTAGTAATTGAAACTAAATTCAATCTGTATCATACGCAGATACCACCTTTCCCATGGAAATCCACGTTTTCATTTCTATATATGAAATTCTTGTGTAATACAAAGATGACACTAATTGAGCCTCGTTCTCAGCAATAAAGCAGTGGTTTGAACATCCTCAAAGACCCTTAGCTCCATACCATCGCTCTGAGGCAGCAAATTCCATATAACCGATTTATTTCTGACCCCAACCGATATTCCTGAACAGAAAAGTATGTTGTCTGCATAAATCTGCATAGTATATTCAAGGCGTATGGGCTATTCCAATGTTCAGACTTTAGCATATGAACAAATATCCTACATAGTAAATTTGTGAATTACTTAAGTTGAGCTGTATCACCGACGTGAAATTGCCTGTCTGTGTGTTTTTCTTCTTTAAAGTTGATTTATATCCCAAAGATTGACCCTGGCCTGGGCAATCGTAGGCTATTCGTCCAAAATATTTCTCTGTTACACATGAGGTTGAGAAAATTACAAGTTGCCATTTACAAGTATTTTCATAAATCAGTTTTAGGGAAAAAGTAATTTGGACAGGGCAATTCAATTGATGTAGTAGCATGAATAAAATGTCTTCATGAATTATATTAACGGACTAATGTCATTTCCTTCCATGTTTGCAGATGGTGGCACAGGTATACAAATTGAAAACACCACAAGCGGGAGAAGACTCAATGGAGGTATGTCTAAGTCCTTCTACTTCCATCTAATTTAACTTTGGTAACTCGAAACGGTGTAGATCTATTTCATAGTGCAAATATTTCTTCTGTTGGAAATAAATGTATTTGAATATTCGCTATAACCCTACTCGAAAGTAGCTGTCATCGTTGTGCACTCAGTAGGGCCCCAGGCTAGTTAGAACCTCAATCCCCCCTATGTATTTTTTATGTATAATTACCTATTATTAGTAATATTTTCATTGTACAATGTGTCCTCACTCCATGAGAGTTGTTCACACTTCTTTTTTTTTATCCTAACAGTTTCTTTTATTTAGTCTTATATATGTCTTCAGTTTCCATTATACAAGTTCACTATAAATGACCAAAGAAAAGCGGGATTGCCATCAGTGAAGACAATATCAGTGCACCGTAGATATACCCTACACATGTATACTAGTATGCAACAAGGTAGATAGGCAGCCGATTGACAGCTGGCATAGGATATTGTAGATGTTTTTTTTTCAGTTGTCTTTGTGTGAAATAGTCAGTACAATATTAGTCATTAACCCATTTAACAAACTGACCGTGGATGGTTGTCGTTGCAGCACATCTGCGACCTGATGCACCCGTGCGACTTGGACATCCGCTCTCACATCAGCGTCAACTCGGCGCGCTGGCTGCCGCGTGTCGGCGAGGGCGTCGTCTACGGCACCAACAGAGGCGACCTACACATCTGCCGCCCAGGGTCAGTTCATAAACAGATTTCTGCATACATTCAACAATATCATGTGGAAACCGATTGTTTTTTTTCTCGAAAATCGGGCTCCGATTTCTTCGAAAATTTTGACTGGTTTTGATTCAGATACAATCAGCCAAGGAGTTGATGCATGGTAATAGCCGAGCACATGCGAGCGTATTATGTAGAATCAACTCCGCGGAGCATTGAGCCTTTATCTCAAACCAGTCTATATTGTATGTATTATCCACCTTTATCAAAATACTGGCATGCCGATTTTAGTTATGCACTATTTTTTTAAACGCACGATTTTTCCGTATGCGCCTTTCCCTTTTTGCTACCCGGATTATACAACATTTCCGTATGTGCCGGGTATGTCCATACAGAGTTCCTATAGGTTACTACGGACACTTTGTATTAGGTGGAAAATAAGATCTATATGAACTTGTTTGTGATTGTCAGATGTTTTTAAATCCACATCTAAAAAAACGAACTTTTTATTTTTTTAATATCTATTATCAAGAATAACATAAATGTCCCTCTGACTGTGTACAGCATGTGTTTGTTTTCCCACAGGGACGACGAGAGCGACCACAAATCGGCCCGCAACGTGGAAGCGGAGGGGTCCGAGTCACATTCCATCCGGCGGAACATCATGCAGATGTTGGGCATCGCCGTGCCCTCGACTACGTCCACGTCCACGCAGACCATCCACCGACTGCGGCGCACGGCCAGCACGCAGACGGACGCCCCGGCCGCCGGCGACGAGCCCTGAGCCCGCCCCGACGCCCAGTAGAACCCGGCCCCAGGGGAAAGTCTCCAGTCTCAGCAGAAGTGTCCACTAACGTGGGGTGTCCCTTACGTGGGGTTAGCCATCAAACATCTAATAGAGGGACACTTCCCAAGAGAAAGTGCACCCTTACATAGAGTGTAACCCTTACACGGGGTGGTCCCCTACACTAGATGGGCCTTACATTGGGTTGGGCCTTACATTGGGTTACTCCTTACACGGGGTGACCCTCTCACACGAGGTTCTCTTACACGGGGTGTTCCTTAAGCAGGGTTCTACTGTATATAAATACATCTATATAAATATATATATAATTGTCTGTGTATAAATATAAACAAAAACTGTTGTGATATATGAGCTGTAAGCCAATGCCACTTGCCTGGATAGTCCTGTAGCGAGGTGAATTAGACTCGAAGAGTTATGATATTTAATAGAGATATTATTGAGGTTGGAGATGGTTTAATGAGAAGCACGGGTCACCGAGGTACTCGGCGGGTGCTACGTTGAAGCGCTGCTCGCTGCTGTGTGGCCCAAGTGTGTCTGTGAAACGACCTCATGCTCTAACACAAGTCGACGAGTGTATATTTTGAAAGATGTTGAGTTCAGAGACCGAGATATGACTTTCTGATAGTGAAATACGCATAGCATACCACTCCCTGGGAAGGGAGCAACCCGTATGCATTACTTTCTGCTTTAAAAGTGAGCGTGGGGTAAAAAAAGACACGCCATATTTTTTTTAGGAAACAGTATTAAGTCATGTTGGTGTCCTTAGGAACGCCATATTAAGAAAATGTGGTTTTCTGTCCTTGGCTGACATGTATGTGTATTTATTTGATGCCTTAAGTTATACCACACTGTGCGCGTTTCTCTAAGAGCCATGGAATGGCCCCTTTAATGCGGGGAGGGTGAATCTACAGTCTGTTTTATATACCCATGCACGTACTGTACACAGTTACGTACTGCTGCTTCCCATACCATGTATAGTGTATGGCACCTTGTTCCGTGCACTGTTATATATGGAATACGTGGAGAAATCGGCGGAGTTTGGATATTAACTTCCACATGGTTTCTGAACAAATTCATGGTGAGATATTGCTTATTCTGGGTATATAATGAATATAGAACAATCCATCATGCTTGTAGGGGTGATGAGGTTTTACGATTTAATCGGATTATTTACCGAACTCAGCTTTTCGTCAAACCTCATCTCGTTTTGTAGCCTGTACATCATGATCATGTTGTTCTATATACGTGTTCTCCTTCAGGAAACAAATTCTCCTCGCAATGGGATTGATATATCTCAGAGAACAAAGAGACCAAGTTGACTCGGGTTTTAGAGGGTGCTACATCAACGCTTTGCATAGTTCATTAACTTAGACGTAACGAATTACGATTTCATTCTAGAAACTCTTCAAAAATAGTTTCAGGAGATCAGTTTAGTTGGGTTGTTATCATCTTTGGTTCGATACTGCTCTGTATCTGTGTTCAGAGGAATTGGACACACAAATTTATCAATAGCAGTAAATACACGGTTCTAATTTATTTTCTCACTAGAAATAATGTAGCGTGCTCAAATAGTAAATAACGACTGTATATATGGGTGGAGACGAACCAATGAGAACTGGTGGTGAAAGGCTTACTTCGCTAGTACTTGTGAATGGAAAAGAACGTGATTTTATAAAGTGTACATAGTCCAGAAGGTCTGGGATGTATAGCCACACCACCCAGTGTGAGATAAGATGTGTCCATGTATATGGACAAGTTAGGCGCTCTAGACACACGAATAGTAGAAGCTGTGCAGGTATGTATAGTTGGACACAGGATTGTAAACTTGCATTTTAGTTTTCTTGCAGATTTGCTGAAAAGTTAAGTAACGGTATTATCTCTTCACCCAGGAATGTATTCTTATGAGAAAAAAAACCATTATATGAATGCTTCTCACCTTTGATATGATAAAAAGTCACAGGGAGTATTCTATTTAAAGCGTGCCTATATGTTTATCTGGTACAAAAAGACACGAGAGACACTGGTTTATTTACTGTATGAAAGGGCTTGACTAGCGCCATATCTGCTATTGTATGTGACCCTTGTACATAAAAGAGGTGTGAATGCAGGGCGGGGAGCAGAGTCGTAGGGGAATGAATGTGAACGTCTGTCGAGAATGAATGTGAAAGTTTGGAATGCAAAAAGCATGTAAAATAGAAAGAATGAGACTTATAGACATCACCCTCATTGTAAGTTCGACACGTCGAAATTTAGCCTGTTACATCTCATTTGGACGAAACTGAATTTCTAAATTCTTAAAAGAAATTTGAAATTTGAAAACATAACCAGTAATGGATGCAATATCAACTTTTCGCCTCGATAAACCCGAAGCAGAAACCATGTTATAAAGCTTTGTCATCAAATGACAGGCTTTTATGGTGACATAAATGCCAAGAGCCAGGTTTTTTATTGGTCCATGGGAGCAAGTACTATTCACATTTTTAATCCATATTTAGATGACATGTCAACTTCAGACCAAACCTATCTATTTTTGGCAGAATCTGAATAGCCGAGGCTACACACATTTCTGTCCTCTTCCTTTTGATGATGCAGTTGAACCCTGCTATTTCAGTATCGTTCACTTGAGATGTGTGTGGCTAAATTCGTTCAAGTTACAATATTACCGCTAGTTTCACTTATTTAGCAGAGACATTCCCCTTATTATTAACCCACATACTTGGGGCAGCATTTTAACACACTTCTCTATTTACATTATTCAAAGGTCTGGATTCTGTATTTTATGTCTATTGATTCCATGTATGTACAACTTATTTACGGTAGATTAATTAAGTTATTGTGTTGATGTATTCAGAATGAAACATTAACGAAGTGATGACGTTTAGTTTAACCTAACAGACGCGTTCAAATTATCTTATTTCCAAAGCAGAGGATGCAAATATTCAACGTATCAAACTTATTTTCCATGGCAACAAGAAAATGCTTCATGTTGTGCATTATGTAAAACTTGTTCTTATATGACATATGCGAATAATGATTTGTCTGTATGCTTCTGTGTTGGCATGTACTACATCACTGCATCTTATAATCTGGCAGTCCGTATGCAATTCTTGTTTGTGTGTATGTGTACACAACGACATGTTAAACATGCTTTGGGAGTAGGGAAATTTCTGTTTTGACAGTGTAGTACTTATTGTCATGTATGACGCTTATAAGTATTGCATACAGCAACTTTCACTTGCTTTTTCAGTGCAGGTTGTCCTGCTCATGACTTGATGTTTCTGAGAGGAAGGTTCACATCCTCTATAACAACATGTATTTCTCACATTCGTGAATGTTCGTGACATAGACTACAGACAGTATGCATGGCAGACATACCTTGGTGAAGGTGACAAAGGCCTGGTTGACTGTGTGAGGACTCAGCCAGCCACATTCAGCTGTTAACGCTCTGTATGCATGTTGCAAAGTACAGGAGGTCAGGAGTGCATGTCACTAGACTTCAGCCATCACCGCATCATCCAAGAAGATGTGGTGTCCTTCTGTGTAACAGGTGTTCACTTACTTTGTGAGACGATGAGTGTCCTTGACAAACTTATTGAGTGTAACATGTTGCCAAGTAAACATTGAAGTTGACTTCAGAGGCACTGTGTGTAAGTCTGTCTCTAGTAGTACCTGGTCATACCCAGAATCACACCTACAAATGTTAACATTTTCAGTAAAGAAATATAGATATTCCTTATCAATTTGCCCGACATGAAGGGCCAGACAACTTATAAAGCACATGCAATATTGTACATTTTCATGCAAATTGAAATAAAGAGAATAAACATGAGAATGAGTATTGTTGTTTTTAGGTAGGGCTGAAGTTATCTTGACATTGGGTCTTTAAATGCCACAAATGAAATATCAGGAAACATGTAACACCCTCCCCAACATTTTCATACTCCACCCAGCCTTCTTCTTAAGGGCATACAGTTTGTTTGGATAGTTCCTATTGGCAATGATGTCAGCAGCCCTTGAAGGAAATCCCTGAAGTCATTGATAGTGCTGCCCCACCCTCCCTGGACTACAAGTTTACTGGGAACTCGAAAACGATAACTGTCCCCTGGTGAGTAAATCAGACACCTTTTTTTTGGGGGGGGGGGGGGGGGGGGGTTAACTTTCTTTATTGCACATTTTCCGTGGTAGTCATTAGATTCGAGTTTGGTACATTTTCGTTGACAACAAAGAGGGCGTTTCGTCAGCAACTCAGGTGCTGGTTTCAATCGGGGCCCATAGTTCCAAGCAGAACCATGATTTTTATGTCCTGTTGGTGTTGTACCAAATATATGCAAGGGAGTTTGTTGTATGAAGCTGGTTTCTGGTCCTAGCTATGCATTCAAAGTATCTTGTATGTGGTTCCAGGGATTCTCATCCATACTTTATCTGTTAGCACCCTAAAGATCATGAAAGTAATAAAGCACACATTTAAAAGGAAGTCAGATATATTGGGTTCTAGTAATAATAAATAGGACAATATTTCTATGTATTAAAAAAAATCCTGATTTAAGGGATTTGCCTGAGCTCTGACATCCCTGTATTGGGTGAAATGCTAGGCACAGAGCTTTAGCAACTAACGTATATCCAGACTAGTCTTCTACCCGGTCACGTAGCTGGGCACGCGTCAACCGTATATGACAAGTTCAACACCCATTAGTTTTAGCGATCATGTGCCAAGGTTATCCAATCCGATTGTCGTTTACAAGTGTGCAGTCGTCGCTAGTCCCCTCGTCTGTTTTGGGGGAATCTTCTACTGTTTGGGGGAATCATGTAAGGGGGACTCGTGTACTGCTCAGTTTGATCTCCTTGTCTAGTGTTCGGGGGCTGTACTGCTACCTTCAGAGGTTAGTAGTTTCTCGAGTACATGTGGATGGTTTACAAGGCTCATATGCCTTTGGGGGTATACACCAGCAGTTTCAATCATTGGACCTCGTCAGATCATTATTGGTTCTGTGTGTGTGTGTGTGTGTGGGGGGGGGGGGGGGGGCTAATATAAAGTACTACTGTTCAAAGCAAATATAGCCATCCCTCAAACCGATTTCGGAAGTCGTTGAGTTGTACTTATTCAAACCGACTCAGAAATTTTCTGTTTTATACAAAAAATACATGTTTCTCAGCTAAGCTTATTATTGTGGTGTTTGTATGGCTTTTTACAGGGGTGTTCATACTGACGGTCGCCCGGGTGGGAGGGATATACAATGTATATGATCAGGTATATAGTGGTGACTATAGTTCAGCTCTCATCCGCTGGAAAATTGGACGGGTTCGAGGGTGACCCATGAAGATGGCGCCACTGTAGTTGGGGAGAACATCTGATATAATCTATTGACTAGCGACTTTGTCGATTTGTACTTAGCTACCACCTCTGTGTACCCTGCCTCTCGTCTAACAATTCCTAACTGCCGTGGTGCCCTCTAGCAGGTGAACGGGGAACAATCGAAAATTCACGGATATCATTTCGTATGACACAGGTATTTTGCCGGCAACCAGCGTAGTGATCTCATTGCTTTCTCTCGAGACTGGCAGATAAAAAAACTACATTACTAAACTTTGATTCCAGCATGGCCCGAAATAAATCATGACAGAAAAGGTATTTCAGCCAATAGATCTACAAAAAAGAAGAGCAGATTCTAGTTTTCCCTCCATGAGATTCTCACTCTCGTGGTGCCTCAGTCTCCAAGCCTAAGTTTGGTTCACTATGTCTCTATGTGCGGAAGAGTCTCCAAGCGGATATCACAGAAATTTACACGTTTTAGATGTAGTAGGTAATAAGTGCATCCACCACCTGGTGTTTGTTTTGTTTGGCGTTGGAGGAAAGTTGTAATCTGAATTCAAATCTTGTGATCTGGACACAGGAAGAAAATTGTAATAGTCAGCAATGCTAAAGTGTACCCTAACTTGAACATCATATTATAGTATCGTGTTGTATCAAATAATAATGACGGCAGATAGCAATGAGGTTTTTTTATGCATTTTACTTGATTCCATTCAAATGTTCAAAATGTATAAACAAAAAATATTGATAAATAGGTATAAAACAAGAAGGAAAAGTAAATTATTTGGATTTTGAATATACAATGGATAGTATAAATATGACAATATGATGCTCCTTGAGATTACTAGGATGCACAATGAACTTGTTGAAAGATAAATAATTTCAAGATTTTCCTTTGACACAACGATTCAACTTTCTTTTAGCATCACACTATGAGAACTCTGCAAAATATCACTTACTTTCTATCACAGTTTCAAATATCACAACGCTTGACAAATTGTTCTTTCACACTGCTAAAAGATTTGGGAATAAGCCAATCACCACATCTGAGATACAAGCGTCACTGCATCCTTATATCATTAAAAAAATGTTCTTTTCAATTACAATATGCTGATCTCCTCTCCTGGTACATCCAACCCACAAAACAAACGGGAATTTCTAAGATACGAGGAACAAGCTTTTTATCTGCAGCCAAAAAAGATCACAATACGAACGAGAAAATACATATTTTTAGATACTCTCAGTGCAGATTCACACAAACATGCTTTCATTTTGAAAAACATTTGGCAACAAACAATGGATATGTACAGGATATACCTACAAACAGATTTCAATATCAGAAAATTCAAATTCGGAGAATACAATAAACACAATACAAAAAGCAATATACATTTACTTCTCTCATCCTCAATTGATAGTTTTATGAAATGATTAAAACATAAAAATAAAGATAATCTCAAACTTTTGACCAAAGACTAGTTGATTATTTCGAATTTCAGCTACACTTTCTACTAATTTGTTGGTACGCACATGTATACAAACAATAAATAAAGTCAAACAACCGAGGATTACAGAAACTGTTCAGCTACCTTAGTATCCTGCTTTCAAAAGTACAGCAGACTCAATTCGCTTATTTACTAAAAAATTATTAACAATGGCAGCATTTCTCACTTTGGAGTAAATGAACACAATCACAGCAGCTCTGACATTGGCAAAACAAGTTTTCAGATCAGAAAGAAAATGTAGGGTATAAATAGTAATAAATAACCTATTGAAAAAAAATGAAAATAAATATAAACTGAACAAATTACATGAGAAATTTTAGACTACGAGGCGAAAGCCTTCTGTCAGCAGGAAGAAAGACAACATAAGAACGTTTATCTCAATACACCAGGCAAAATTTGTTTTTTTTTGTTTTTTTTACCCTTACTTTTGTTTTCTACTTCTTTCATCTTCATAATCTTAGTTTACATGTAAAATTCTTAATATTCATCCTACTCTTTAGCTATAACATTTTGTTGGGTAACAATATATAAACGTCTCAGACTAAGGTTTCTCTGACGAGACGCACCGTCGTCCCGGACATGTCTCTCGGCTGTCTCAGTTCATAGGCGTCCCCAGAGGTGGCGCTCCTTGTTGCCCCGAACAGGTTAACAACGACGGAACTCTCCTGTCTGTGAGGTGATAAAGGCGCCAGTTGGCGGGAGAGTGGCGACGTCTGAGCCGGTGACGTTGTCGAGGTTTGTAGTGGTGACGAGCCGTGACGAGAGGGCAGGTAGTTGTTGTTGTCGTCTGCTGAGCTGAGGCTGGACGTGCAGGGTTGTGTGCACGTGCTGAGGCTGCTGCACGTGCGGCGCGGGGATCCCGAGTGGCCACCACTGACGATTTTGACCACCTGATTCTGACGTTGCCACGCCCGGAACACTTTCACGTGGTAACGGATCGCCACCTGTTAGAAAGTCAGCGATGTCAGTTGGGATCCGAATTAAGGCCACTCAAAGAAAAAATTGTTTCTTATCACCACGCGTCAGCAAAGACGTTTCTAGAAGGTTTTTTTTTTTTTCATAAGATTAACCTCGATAGATATCATGAAAGATATGTGTATTTGGTATCAAATTAAAGATCCTGATGTCAGAAATGCTTTCAACATATAATTATATGTATCTAGGTATTACCAAAACCGTGGTATTCATACCTCTCTTCATATTACCCACACAACCAATATTTTTGTGCTGCCACCTATTGTGAAACTATGGTACTTGTCATTTCAAAGCCATCTTTGATCCAACAAAAAAAAAAGGGGAATAAGCGCCCTCGTCATATTTTTCATGGCTTGGTGATGAGAAAGAAGTTTCGTTGACAAGAATAGTCATGCAGAATCTGCTTCCTTTGAGAGATCGAGAAAACATGGAAAGCATGCCTGTGTTGGCCATGACATGAGGCTGACGGTCTATGGGGGGGACCTAACCACTGTGAGAACATGGACCAATATATGCAGACTTTTATGAAAAAGAGTTTTGAGCAAACGATGTTAGCCAAATTTATGAAACATAATGTATCGAATTTTAGTCTCAAACTTTTAGAACCATATGCCCAGACTCTGCTCTTTTTTTCCTGGGTACATTGGACTCTGAACGCCTCGTCCCCACCTTTCATAATGTATGGACTTTGCTGGTATTATCGAATACAAAACAGCAGGCTGGAAGCCGAAAATGCAGTACTCATTCATAAGAGAGATTACAATGACATGAATTTTAAACAACCAAATAAACTGTATAAATGTGAGCTTTGTCTCTGCCATAATAATCAATCACATAATCATTGGCTATATCGAAACAAAAGAAAGGGTTTAACGAAAATGGAAACATCACTTTAATCTGGATCTGGATTTGTTGTTATTTCCAAGATAACTAAAACATTTTGCATTAAGACACAAACCACAATGTATAATCTTAGGGTTTGACAAGGCGTATCAAGTTTCACCCCTCTCTCCAACCGCTTCAATAATTTTCTTTTCCAAACCTCGAAGCATTGACTTCAGCTGAACGGAAAGAGTATAATCTTTACCTCCACTCTAGCACACAGAGTTATCTCAGTCAGATTTTCTTCTTTGATGATTAATGAATTCACAAAGATTAAATTGGTCAAACAAATGTTATTACCAATAGTGGAATACAGTGATATTATTTTTAATCTTATGATTAAATTTAAATTGAGTAGACTACAAATTATGGTAAATAAGAGTTTACGAATTGCCATAAACAAACGTTCTCGAAATGATATTTCTACAGTGGAATTATTGAGCTATTGTAAAATCAGGAGACTTGATACCAGAAGAAAATATCATTTATTAGCATTAATGCAATGGTGGAGTAATTTCCCTGAAAACTGTGAGCAAAATCCCATCAAAGAAACTAGAAGGACTGAAAAAGTTTGCATAAAAAAAAAAAAAAACGAACACTGAAAAGTATAAGAAGTCAGCGTTACTAACAGGAATTAAGTTGTGGAACTTACTCCCAAGAGAAATTCAACTTATCAGAAAAGGAGATAGTTTCAAAAACCATGTGAAGGAATATATCAATAAGCATAGTGAAATGTTTATAGATCTATAATTCATGATATATGTTTGTGAAGTCCGATGTATTGTCTACTGTATTGTCCCACACGGAGTAAATGTGGAAGATCACCATTTAGTTGGTGAACATTTATGTCCTTTTTCATTTTTGAAATAAACACGTCTTGATAAAAAAAAAAAGAAGTAAAACCTTCCTTCTGGGATACCCTACTTAAGGGGACACACTGCTTAAGGGGATAATTTGCTTGGAACGGAAATTTTCCCCTCTATTAGGAGTTTATTTTAACCCCGCTTAAGGGTTCACCCCGCTTAAGGGGGCAGTTATTTCGGTATAGAATGCTTCTAAGGGGACACTTTGGAGGGACACCTTATCGAATCTGATGGGATAGTATGGGAACAACACTCCAAAATATCTTGATTGCTTGTTTATGGTGTGTGTGTGAGGTGACTAGACTGGTATCTTGACAATCAGACATCAGGAAACGGTCAACTTTGTCTCATGTAGGCGGCAGGTAGGCGTCTGTGGAATGTCTGTGTGTTCATATCAGTGTCTCTATACCATAATGCTACCTGTATACACATTGATAACATATCAATCAACAGACTGAAGACCCTGCATCAAACATGCAAAGTAGACTTCATACCACCAACCCACCCCCACCCCACTCTCCCCCATCCCCACTCCAACAGGTAGGAATTTTGCCCACAGCTCTTGGATAAACTTACTGCCCCTCCCCCCCCCCCCCCCCGACATTTTGCTCAGGCTACGGCCCTGATTACCCACCCTTCTTGATGAAATCAGGAAGTGATATATATGGTTAGGTAAATCGTTTGACTATGCTTTTGCTCTCCAATCAGAGGCAGAACGCTATAAATACTAACAAATAGACTAGATATTTGATAGCATCTTTTCCGTATCCAATGGTTTAGAATTCCGTATACAATGGATTTGAAATCCGTATGCAATGATTATAGTATCTGACAGTTTTAAAACAATGGGTATTGGTTTACTGAGTCTCCATACATTTCCAATGGGAACTTTGTAAACGATAGATACTACAAATTGATGTATGATATATAAAAAGAATTTTAAGTTTGACGAATGGTCTTTACGAAACAGCAGGTTACATTATAAAAGAGAAGTTAAAAAATTGAACAGGGATTAAACTAAGGAAAATAGACTTACAATGCACCAGACGAAATAGATGAAGGCCAAGAAGACGGCGAGGATGACGAGGCCGATGATCTGCCAGCGGGGAGTGGCAGGAGCCAGCCGGTAGTGGGCAGCACCTGAGATACACAGCCAGTCACTGATGATGGCCAGCGGCGTGAGCAGCAGGAAGCACATGGCGTCACCCACCAGGTTACGCTTATCTGACGGGTTGGCCGGCTCGCGCAACCACTGAAAGTATGCCTAGTTTTTATAGGTATATGTTACATAGGGTTGTCATATAAGGTAAGAAAAAAATTGGAAGTATTTGCTATGTGGCAGTTCCTGCCTCAGAGAGACCCTGAAAACATGGAAAATATGTTGTGTTGGCTAGGGCATGGGGCTGAGGTTCTGTGGTCAGGCTCAAACTACTGTTTTGGCCCAATCAAAATTATCTATGTTTTACACAAGGAAAGAGAATGTCATGTACTGAAAGCGCTAACATAGATTTCCACGGAAAAGTGAAAATCAGTAGTGCCATCTCCGTCTGTATAGACTGGCTTCAGTCCCACTCTCCTCTGTCTACCCCTCCACCTACCTAGGGATGTCAGGTGTGGTCATGAAGAAAAGAGGAAATATTTTTCATGTTTAATTCACTATCTCAGAGAGCCTGAGAAAACGTGGAAAATAGATAAATATTGGTCATGGAATGGAGCTCTGGTGTGAGGGGCGGTTTGAATCTCTGTTAATTGGTATGGCTGAGGCGGAATGTATCCTCTCTTTGTTTTACACAATAAGAGTTTGGTAAACTGGAAAACTGCCATCTCTGTTAACCCTTATCTTTATTTCCGACTAACACCCAATGACACACACAGGCACACATATATATATATATAACTAAGAAGCGATAATGAATGTGATTAAAACATGAAGTGCCACCACAAAAACAAAAATATGAATAATTGCCTGGCAAATATTTGCTACTTTCTTGGGAAGAAGTTGCACCGAAAGGTTAAGGGGTCAATATTCTGAGATAATTTTCATATTGAATCTACAAAGGGCCCTTCTCACAGCAAGGGGCCATCCATTAAGTATGCACGCAGTGGGTAAAATGATTTGGGACATTTGCGAATGTCCTTTCTTTGACCCAATGTGTACAAGATCGAAAGCGGGTGGACTTTCTTTTTCTTTATTTTTAATTTTCGGAAATTTTTGCATACGTAAGGATGACCCCAAAGTATAAGCCACATACCTCAATGAGAGGCTTTGCCTTACGTCTGGTGACGTAGTCGCCGCCGCAGATCTCACAGCGGCTGGCGTTGGCGGCGCTCAGCCAGCGCTCGGCACACGTGATGTGGATTTTACCCATAGTGCCCGTGCAGTGACACGGCGATACCAGGTCCTCCTTACACGCCCCCTCGTGGCAGATCCGGCAGAACAGACTGTTGCTACTTAAAGCACTGTCAAAGAAAGATTCAGTGTCAGTCATGGGTTTATAAGAAGGAACTGCGTCTAGATCCGTAGTCTCTGAAAATATACCATGAGTTCGGTTGTGTCACAAGTCAAAGCTGAGTGAGATTATGTAGCAAGAATGAATGGCTTATTTCCAGTGGCTATGGAGATTGCAGGGCGTTAGGGCCCACCATCCGAAAGACGGGACGTTAGGGCACGGCCGAGACTGGGGATGTGAAAGCCTCAGTCGCGCCTCGGCCGTACCGCTATGCCCCATTCACATCTGTAGCACCAGGAGGGAGAAATAGCATAAATAGACGTTAGGGCCCACCTAATTTTGCAGAATTGTTCAAGAACTCTGTTAATATTGGGACCATAGGCTTAATTTAAACAGCACACTGATCAGCACATTCTATTCTATCCATTTGCAAGACAAGAATACAGTGATGATAAAAAAAAATTGTCTATCCTCCATCATCATCTGGTTATGTAGTCTTTTAGAAATGCGTGGGTTGTACTTTCTATGTGTTCATTCATTACAGGCATTAAATATTTAAGATGTATGGATATTACTGGCATCAAAGATTTGACCTGTATGGATATTTTCATGATGTATGCGATCTTATGATAGGTGGGTCCCATGTTGGCTTTCGGTGGGCCCTAACGTCCCGATGAGTGGGCCCTAACGTCAAGACGTTCGGGTAGTGGGCCCTTACGTCTACATACCGCTATGAATCCAGTGTAGTTCAGATTTTATCTCATCCCAATCACTGACTAATTGACTAACATTTCTGATATAATACCCCATTGAGTATTTCTTTGCAATACTCCATGGCCATTGCGTACGAGTTCCAAAGTGTTAAGTTTATGGGAAAAACGATACCAGGGGTGAGATAATATCTTACTTCACCGACTACAAGTCTCTGCTGTCTGAAATATGCGCTCTTTGCTGGGTTCCCTTCAATTGTACCCCATATGTTCTTTTTGTCTGTAACCTGTTAAATCCTGTTGTTTGATATTACACTGTGTGTCAATGAACATTTAAATCATAGCTTTACAAGACGCTAACTGGCCAGGGAACGAGCTAAAGATACCGACAAAAGTAGTCATTAGATGAGAACCAAGAAGGTGAAACTCAAACTCGCTGCACAAACGGATGTCCACTCCAGACCTTTAACAATAACATCAAACTATTCCATTCTTTCGAGGTTTTGGTGTTGTGCACAGTTTAAAAGTCGGAGCAGGAATAATAATGAAACTTTGACAAGAACGATCCATTTTATATGACCGTTAGATGAGAGTATAGAAATTTAACCAATGGATACAGATATGTAATACACAAATCATATTAATCTAATTACATGCATTTCCTTCCCATCTATTCTCGTCATGCATGATGACCAAGTATAGCAGTGGTAACCCTTCATAGGGAGGTTAATGAATGAACATACGTTTTACCGCACTAGACTTTGAGTTTCACAACTTCGTGAATCAATGATTTAAAACGGAGCCCCCGCAATAGAAACATACCTTTGATTGCCACTATCATTGGGTTGGTGCTGAAGCACAGGGCACTGTGAATGCTGTGCAACAAGGGGATGCATTAACTTGGATGCACGTGGGGACACGAGTGATGAGGCTGACGCATTCCGGCATACCCTTTCATACAACCCTGCCGGACTCTCGAGAGTCACGTCTGTAAAACTCGGCGAGTTCTTCTCTTTGCATGGGGTGCTGGTAAACAGGATGTGCTCATTGCGATCCAAGGGGGACAGCGACAGGGCCTCGTGTACATCTGGATCCGTCTCGTCCAAGCTGTGATCAGAGAAGATTCTTCGATCGACATCGGAGAGGGAATGTTCAGGTGTTGCCAATGGTGCAGCGGGGATTCGCAACATCTGTTGAGTATGATCCGCCACCACTTGTACGTCAAGTGTATGCTAGGAGATGAGAAAATAGCGAAGTAATCTTAGACATTTATCCTACCCCTAATAAAAAACTGCCATAGACTTAACATAGGGAAATTTTATGTGGCAGGCCGTGACATAAAGTGTTTTTTATGCCACTAGAGTAATAACAATATTGACCAATCAGAGAGCAGGATGTCAGCTACTATGAAAAAAAAGTTCTGTTGGTCATTGACTCAATATTTATCTTTTAGTAATACAAAAGCATAGACGAGGTAGGATAAATACGAAACTGAACTCGAGTTAGACTTGTCAATGTCTATACCACTCTGGTCAGGTCTGCTCCTCACTACACTCGGCTACGCCTCGTGTAGTAATACACGACCTGACCGACGTGGCATAAACAGTGTCAAGTCTAACTCTCGTTCGGTTTCTACTAAGTATGCAAATAAAATATCAGAGGAAACTGAATAGGTTACTGGGATGAAGGGCCGTACGACAGCGCTTGCTTTCAAGCAAATAGGTACGAGCTATAATCCCAGTAACTAACGAGAATTGTACCCAATTCCGATGTTGAATTGAAATTCAACATTGATGTTCAATTGAAAGTTAATAGAAATATGTACATGTAAAGATCCCAGATTGCTTTATCAATAAACAATTCTGGAAAGTTTGCGTATGTTCCTTCTTTGTTCTACTACGTACAATATTGGGAGGAGGGGTTCGAAAGTCCAAAATTTCAGAAATTCTGGATACATACTTGTCCCCTAAGGCATGGGCGAATAATAAATTGATATTTATAGTTTTTCTTTAAATCGAGGCATTCTATACTTTCTAACACTTGAGAATACTGTAGATAGATATTAAAGGTATAGTGACGTTATTCCCAGGTTTGGATGCATTTCAATTTTTATTATCGGTATCAGGGTCAACTTCAGTCTAACTCTAAGTATTGTTAATATTTCGTCGTGATATTCTTATCATCTTATACATGTACATGTATTTCCAAAACGGGAGCTCTCGAATCGGCTTCAAGTTGAAAGTATTCTATATAAATTGCAATTTTTTGGTGGCACGAAACGATACAGTTTGCACAAACTCGTTCACACCTTAGAGAGCATTAGGTAAACGTAATGCATGGCAGTGCCACAATGAAAGACTGCTTATATGTCGATAACCTTGATTTATCTGAACTGAACTTCTGAAGCCCTGGGAATAGGCCTTTTTCCGCAGGCCGGTGTCGCGCCTTATCTTCTTGGTTATGCAATGCATGCAGCCAAGCAAACCCCTGGCAACGTATTCTTTAGCATTGGATGACTGAGTCTATGAGCGTAATACGTTTATAATACCCGTGTATGTTATTTCTAGAAAACTAAAAGCGATACTATCGTACTCTATGGTATGTCAGTTTTAATTTGGTAGGTTAAACACATATCTCCTCAATAATACTTCAGATATTATAAGATAAAATAGAAACAATGTACACGGGTAGCAGAGATATACTGGTATGGGCCTGGCCACTATAGGCTTATCCTTCCCTCTGGAATAACCAAAACAAGTATCATATCATAGTATATAGATATGTATACATATATAAATATATATATTGTCTATACATATATATATATACACTTATAATATATATATATATATATATATACTTTTTTTTTAAACCCACTTAAATATTACAGAAATATATCCAGCTATTTTTAGAAATAGGAAATATATCGGATTATTTCTTAGGAATATGTCTTGCCCTAATTCTTTTTAAGATGTTGTTTCAATAGAAAGAGGTGATTACATTTAACTATGGGTTTATAAAATTAACTACTTTGTTATAACTGAGTATTTCTTATAACCCGTTTTGCATATAAAGCTTCGAAGACCTGTAAGGAATTAATTTTTGGCTAATCAAAATCAAGACAATTATCAAGTAAAGTATAGACAACCAGTCCTGGTTTGAAGAGTACCCTCGCTTGTTCTAACACCGTTATCTGGAAGAAAACAACACCTCTGCATTCATACCCGCCACTCACACCCTATGTGTGAAAGCCTTGGCCGCATTCGGACAGCGCAATGTTTGGCCGAGCGGCCGCGTTGCCATGTAACATGACCGCATGGCGGCGCTGAACGGAAAAACAGCTATTAGGTCTGATTATTATCAGCACAATCCATAAGCCACCATTACCATTTCATATTAAATGACTCTTTATGTACATTACCTACCATTATGATTTTCGTATACAAAAAGATGAAGGGGACAGATTCATTTTTTTAAAGCTTCGTCAGTTAGTGTTTGTTTATCCACATGCCTGTCTAGATCTAGATCTATATCTTTTCATAGACGGTGGTAACTCTGTTGGTGGCGTTCTCTACTCTAGGCGGTTTAAGAAATACTTTTTGTACATCTCTGCATAGCCATAGAGTATCAATTCAGCTACTTCTTTTTATTTTGGAAAACAATATCCACACATCCAAACACTTCGAAATCAAACCAGAAACTTGAGAAAGAAACAACTGTGATTCGAGTCTATTCTAGTTAGATCTATACCAAGTAGAAGACAATCTCTCTCTCAACCGTGGCCCAGACAATCGTGAACACGACTTGGTAACCATAAAATTGTTACACTATGTCAACACAATCAACTCTATAAACTAAACAACTATGAAATAAAGAAACAGACCTAAATCAGTTTCATTCAAACTTTGAACCGAGATTGGATTTCACGTTCGTCTTAAAACTTTAGACATACCTTTTATGAAATCAAGCAACGTATTTAGGCAATCATTGAATGCCAACTCTAACCTAGTATGACTCCTCAGCTAAATCTTGTTATGAGAATTAAAGAAAACAAGTACTTCTAGATCTATGTGCTGAAATTAAAAGAGCTCTCACCTTTGACTTGTAGAGTCACGGATCCTCGTCTGAACGCCAGAAACCAGTGACGTTCTCAGGTGCAGGGTCTTTGCTTTTGACCTTCTTCTAAGTATTTGACGGAAGGGTACCTGCAGAGTGACGTTTAGTGGTTTCAATCTCCGAGCCGAGGCTAAGTGATTTGGCAATTAAGACAAGCGTATATAAATGACATAGACTGCGAGAGTGACGGTACTAATCACCATAGTGAGATGACGTCAGACTTCCATGCCGGATCGAAGAAACTCCGAAACTGGAAACTGTATCGTGGTAATCCTAGGGCTGTTAATGTTAAGAAGAAGGTAAAGTGATTATTAGTGGTTGTTTATCTTCGTTTTGAAATGCGACGTGCCGCTGGCCAGACTTCACTCGACTTTTCAAACAGCTCCCTGATGAACATCAAGTTAATTTGTGAAATGATTATGAAGATAGGGCCCTACACTGGGGTACAGTGGCTACACTGCAGAGAACTTTGTGACAGCTACTGAGCTAGTGAAGACTACCACTGATAGTACCAGTAATCTCATCTGAAGAAGTCCTATCACAGTAGGCCAACCAGGGAGCTGTTTCAAAAGTCGAGTGAAGTCTCGCCAGCGGCACAGCGCATTTCAAAGCGAGACGCCGCAACAGCGAGCGGCACTTTGAATCAAAGCGGCACCCAAACCGCTACCAATACCCAATAAAGGCAATAGGGAGCGGCACCTCCATCTCGACAGCGACGCTTCAACTTTCAAGTGCCATTGTTAGCTCTCGCTTTGGCGGTGAGTACTCTCGTTTAGCACCCTCCCGCCTTTTGAAACAGCTCCCAGATCAGTGGCGTCAGAATAGGGGGGGGGGCAGGGGGGGGGGGGGCGACTGCCCCCCTCCCCCCACTTTTTTGCTAGCCCAAAAAAGTCAGCAGCTTCAAATTTACTCAAACGTGTGTAAAACCTGTCTTGACTTTTCACTGTGGAAAAATGTCAAAGTCTGACTTTCTAGTGTGCAATGATGGATACGGTAGGTCCTGACTTTTCACCATGGAAAAGTGTCAAAGTCTGACTTTTTAGCGTGCAATGAAGGCTAGGTCTTGACTTTTCACCGTGGAAAAGTGTCAAAGTCTGACTCTTTAGCATGCAATGGTGGCTAGGTCCTGACTTTTCACCATGGAAAAGTGTCAAAGTCTGACTTTTTAGCATTCAATGATGGCTAGGTCCTGACTTTTCACCATGGAAAAGTGTCAAAGTCTGACTTTTTAGCATGCAATGATGGCTAGGTCCTGACTTTTCACCGTGGAAAAGTGTAAAAGTCTGACTTTTTAGCATGCATTGATGGCTATGCCCTTACTTTTCACTGTGGAAAAGTGTCAAAGTCTGACTTTTCGCAGACTTTTCGCAGATTCACAGTAAATCCAGAGGAACAAGCAAATGTCTGATTTCATACCAAGAAAAAAGTCAGCAATTTTTCGGTTCGCCCCCGCACTTTCAAAACGTTCTGACGCCCCTGCAGATCAATGAAGAGTAGGGGAACTAGGAAGCAAGAACATAGAACACTGAACAGCCATCTTGTCAGGTGTAGCTAAGTAAAATTAGGTCACATTTAACTGAAACTTTCTGAATGCAAATACACTTTTGTATTTATCATCAGAGGTTGAGACTAAAGTGGCTATTCCACCAAGCTAGTGCAAGCCGCAGCTGGGCGTTGTGGTTTTTTTGTTTTTTTTTAAGTCTTTTATTTAAACTGGTAAAGCTCAGTTTTTTTCAAAACTGGTTTCCTTGCTCGGCCAGTGCCTTTTTACAATAACATGTGTTTGTCCAAGTTGCGAGATAATGATCAGCACGGTTCATACATAAACAAGTAACTACAAAAAATATAATAGATATAGGTATAAATATATAGATACATACATTTGTCAGATTAAATAATGTGGAGATAGTTCATTGGTACCTTCCAGGTCAAATCATGCAACATACCATGAAAGTCGAAAATCGCCCCTGGGAAGTCTTATTAAAAAGTTTTTTTTAGGGAGCACAACACAGAACAGGATTTTATAAAAACCAATCAATAAATAAATCTGTAGCGTATTTCATGGAATATTTGCCAACAAAGCATTTTTTTGCATCTGCTTAAACTCAAGTTTGCTTTCAATGTTTCTAGCATTTGGTGGCAGATCGTTTCACAACTTTGGGCCGTAATAGCTCAAACTTTTTAAGAATTGAGTACATTTTGGGTGGTTTTGTCTGAAAGTTACACCAGCTGTTCGTCTGGTTTCTCGTGAGTTTTTTTGCAACAGCGAATCTTTTCCTTTCATTTCATACATAAACATTTTCACATGGTATTCTCGTCTGTCAAGTAAGAAAGGTAGCTGAGCACTGCGGTGTAGTATTACTCTAGGAGTTAGTGGATGGACCTTATATATTATTCTTAGGGCATTATTTTGTAGAATCTGAAGCCTATTTACATTATATATAGATGATTGTGCAAAAAAGATGTCACCATAATCCAAGAGCGGTAAAATAATTGATTTATAAATAGAATGCGCTGCATTAGTTGTTATATATTTTCTTATCTTTTTTAAAATAAACAATTTGTGAGATACATTTTTTACCACAGAGTTTATGTGTGAGTTGAAGTTTAAGTTTTGATCAAGTAGTACTCCTAAGTATTTATATGTTTGCCCTATCTGTAACTGCTTGTTGTTTATTAAGAGTTTACATTGATCGATTTTTTCTTTGCTTACTTTTCTTGGTGTTCCGAAGATTGTTGCTTTAGTTTTCTTGACATTTATAAACAGCCTATTCCTGTTACACCACAGTGCTAGCTTGTTTATATCCTGTTGAATGTCAGAGGTGATATCATTAATATCCTCTCCCGACAAGTAGATTACAGTATCGTCTGCGTAATGCAGACAGTTACACAGAGACGATTTTTTCCAGATCGTTCACATAGATTATAAACATTAGTGGCCCCAGGATCAACCCCTGTGGAACTCCACAGGTGATCAATCCTGGGGTCGACTTTACATCATTTGCGATTTACTAATTTGAGGACTTCTTCTCTATCCGTTTGTATGTTAGTGAGCGTGTTAATACATTCAGTTACATCATTGATCCATGGCAGATCACAATCTTTGGCAAGGCTCGGACCGATCCCCACGAAGAACTTATTTATAAAGTCAGCGGTTTTTGCTTGTTCAATCTCCTTTTCGTTTTCTTTAAGGTTAATTTGTGTTCTTTTTTTAGGGTTTTCTTTGGTAAAATGGGAAAGAGTAGACCAGAATTTTTTATTATCATTTTGATTTTGTTCTAATATTTCTTTTATGTAGGCACCTCTTGCTTTACGAACTGCATTAGTTGTAGCGCTTCTCGATTTTCTAGCATTTTCCCAATTTGTATCATTTCGTTGTCTTTTTGCTTTTGCCAATAATCTATCTTTCTCTTTGATAATCTCTAGTAGTTCATTTGTGAGCCATGGTTCCCTTAACTCTTTAACTTTAAAGGTTTTGATTGGGCACATCTGATCCAAGCCCCGCCAGATAACATTATACATAATATTCCATTGGTGATTTGGATCATTCGATGCAAAGAATTAATTCCAGTTATGAGATCTCAAGTAATCTTCAAAATGCTCTTTACTATAATTACGTGACGACCTGCCTTCAAAAGAGATCTTCTTGTGTATTACTTTAGGTCTTTTTCTGACAACGAAGATTCCTAAATGGTCACTTAAATGAGTCCCTGTTAAACCTGAGTTTATATAGTTATTGTTGTTTGTAATAATCAAATCTAGGCAACTGTCCCTGATTTTGCTATATCTAGTTTTTTCTTTTATTAGTTGGTGCATTCCTAGGGTAGTTTCCATTAGGCGTAGTTCCTTAAACTCAGGGGAATTATGGTCTAAGTAGTCAATATTAAAATCTCCAAGGATAAATACATCAGCCTCCTTATCTATGGTCAAATTGAATACGCTTTCCCTGATCCTGTCACAGAAGTTTGTTACATTTCCATGAGGTGGTCGGTAAACCGAAGCAATAAAAATAGATCTGGTATTCGGTAACAACACATTCACCCAGATGATCTCAATGTCAGCATTACTCGTGTTTAAATATGATAACTAATTAAAGTCATAATTTAGCCTGTCACTGAGGTACATACCGACTCTTCCACCCTGTTTTATCTTAATCGACCCTTCCTCACACCATGATCTGTCATGTCTGATTAAATGGTAGCCTGGTAGGTCTACCAAAAAATTTGGGGAATCTTTCGTAAGCCATGTTTCAGACAGACAGCACACATCAGTGCTTGAGTCCACAAGTAACTGATGTACAGAATCAATGGTTGACCACAGACTTCTAACGTTGTAATGTGCCAACTCCAAACCTTCACATGACTTATCCATTTATATAAACAATTACACAAGTTGACTCAGTCCACCCAGGGCATCTCCGGCTAGCCCGGCTGCAACATAGTTTGAACCTCAGGAATGCCATGATACCTCTCTGCGTCTGAACAATAATACATACGAACAGAAAAAGAACAACAAAAAACAAATAAATAAGTATGATGCATTTGTACCACTGCTTCGGCATCTCTGGCCTATTGGTCTCTGGCAGCAATAACCGGCCCAAATCTCCTGCCGGAGGTGATAATCTGCTTGGTGGAACAGGTCACAACATCAAATAGCTTTCTCACGGCCAGCGTTGCCAGCCCCTCCCCAAGTGTCGGCTGCCCTGTTGGTTATCACTGACTGACAGCCTGGGCCAGTAGCCCATTTTGAAGCTGTTCCACCAAGATACACCATGAAAGCCGGCAGGCCAGCCAGCTGTTCTGAATGCAAAATTGTTAAATAGCTCCCGCAAACCACCGCCAGCAGAATACCATTTGATTTGATCTTGTAGTGCAGGCCAGTGTGCCAAGAGCTACGCAGAGAGCCATGTCGAGAGCAATGCCAGGATTTGCGTTGACCACCCCCTCGTATATACCATAGCCCACAGTCAATGTGCAATGGGTGGCCCAAGGAGCAGTACTTTTTGGCGCAAGAGCATGCCATACACATTCATAACATCAAGGCTTATATTTATTTACCTTCATTGTTTGGTTATATAACCAGTATTTCAAGGATATTTGACATGCTTTGAGCGTTCCTGTACTAATCCTGACATGGCGGCTCACTGCTTCGCTTGATACGTGGCTTTCACTCATCCACATCGGCATAGTGTATGGAGAACCACTTGGCGCGCCCTCTATCTGATGAATGGGGAACTCGGCTTGCCCGTTAGCGAATGTCCACCAGACGGCAGCAGCAAACCCGCTGCACATCTATAGCTGCCCCATGGCCGGCCGGTCGCAGCGCTTGGTGGAGCTGCTCTCGGGGAGCCCGCCGGGCAGTGTGTGCCTGTTCGTTGTTGGAGGGTTGATTTGGTGGAACAGGTCAGAGAATTTAGAGGATGAGAGGCGACTGGCCCCAGCGGCAAACGTCGGCTGGAGGGTGAAAACCCGCCTTTGGAGAGCTTTTTTGGTGGAATAGCTGCTTAACACATTCTAGTTGACCTATTTGACAAAAAGTAACTTAGCTCTGTGCACAACTGGTAGGCCCTGCAGATAGGCTAATACTTCAGTTTGTTCTCAAAAGCAGCAGTAATATTTACATACCGCTGTAGATATACCATGATAGATAAACCTTATTAAACTGTGGAAATGCCAGATGACAATGGACCTGGCCAGTTCTTTTACAAATTTGCCTCCACCACCTCCTATGCAGCTGGAAGGTCTGCTGGGGTGGACAGTAATCATCAAGCTGTTCACCCTCTCGGTTGCCTTGCCTCCTCGTGGTGCAGACTGGATATGCTTGTAATCCCAAGGTTGTCAGACTTTGTTGATTTGAGTCCCAATGCAGCCACTTTTCTCATTCACCCCAAGCAGTGGTAGATTTACTGCTATATCAAAGGCCAATCCTTCTCATACCATGTCTATGTGGTGTTGGAAGTAAAAGAGCTCTCACCTCGGTAAATGTGTAGGGGTGAGATTTCTACCTACATTCATCTCATAGATTTGGTCAAACCCAAGGTAAGTCTAATTGAACAAATTGGATGTTAAACTACCCAAACAAATAAACAAAAAATCACAACTGGGCCGTTGCTGTTTTTGATTTATGTTAATGATGTATCAAAGTGCCTACCTGACTGTAAAATACTCATGTTCGTAGACGATACAGTCATCTATCTACAAGCAGGGAAATGATATCAACTCCATATACAGGGACGCTCAGGAAAATCTGGACTGTTTTGTGACGTGGTGTATTCAGAATAAGTTAAGTATTAACATAGGGAAGACCAAACACATTTTGTTCTCAGCAAGGAAAAAAAGGAGACAGGTTGTATAACCTCAGCTTTTTATTGATACTGAGGAAGTAAAACTAGTAGTATCATATAAATATTTGGGTATGATACTTGACTCTAACCTTGATTTCAGGCACCATTTTGCCTTGCTAAAGAAAAATGTATCTTATCGCATTTATCAACTTGCTAAAATGAGAGGTTTCTTAACACAAAAGGCTGCGCTTGCTGTGTTTAAAACTGCTATACTACCATATTTTGACTATGGAGATGTCCTCCTAGATAGTGCGCATGCTTGTTTTATTGACTCACTCCAGATACTCCAGAACAACGCTTTAAGAATTTGTCTCAGAGCATCAGTCTATGCCCCAGTACGGGCTCTTCATAGATATGCTGAGATCCCCCTGTTGAAAGATAGGAGGCGGACACATATTTTAAATCACATGTATAGAAGGTCAAAACTTGATTCATTTGTGGACAAGGTTAGGATACAGACCAGAGCTCATACAGCTCCCATTTTGTATGTTGACATACCCAACTGTTCTTCATATATGAGGTCATTGAAATACCATGGTGGTACCATCTGGAACAAGCTGTCTCCATTGTTGAGGAGGACTGAGACATGTGAACTTTAAGTCATTGACTAGATCTCACCTTAAAAACAGTGTCTGGGACCTATAAATCTAGACTCCCACACCCGCTTCCCCCAACTGATGTATCATCATTGTTGCTTTTAACCTTATCGCCAGGCTAGAGGTGAAGTTCTTTTCTTCTCTCTTCTTTTCTTCTTTTAGTTCTTGTTGTTAAAAACTAATTTTAATTGTCATAGTTGTATGAAGTTGATATAAACTTTGCGCACTTGTGTAACGCATGAAAAGTAGGCCAGACCATGGAAACCAGCCTTATGAACAGGTTGAGGTCTCAGCCCCTTTATTGAGTACTATTATTGTTACTAAAATCTGTGATATGCTACCTGACTTTAAAAGAGAGTCTCAATAAAGAAATTTTACCAAAAAAACAAACTGTGGTAAAGCATCCAAAGATCAAGAAGACAAGAGTCAGGATCACTGCTTACAATCATCACATCATCAAACCAATAGGCCATATCATGCTGGAAGTGAAAATCAATGGTATCACAAAAACTTTAAACTTCATGGTTATTGATAATGCTAGTGCAGCAGTCTTACTTCTTCCTAGTCTAACCTCAGAAGAATTTGGACTCATCAAAGTAAAGAGATATTTCCTTGTCAACACAAATCTGCATAAATGAATCCATGTCAAAGGAAATGGTACTAGAAGAATACAAAGATGTAGTCAGTGGCTTAGGAGATATAATGTCATACAAAATTGAGCTGAGGGCAGATGCAAAACCAATATAAGATCTGTACCAGTAGCCTTACACAAAGAGTTGGCCCAAAGTCTATCTTAAATGAAGAAGTAAGGAATCCTGGAGAAGGAGAGAACTGACAGATTTAGTAAATTCATCAGTATGAATGAAGAAACCAGGGAAAAACTTAGTTTACCTCCACCCACAAGAGTTGAAGAAGTTCGTAAAAGTTTTCAAACATTGTATGCCAACCCTAGATGATGTCATCGAAGAGCTTAGCAAAATAAGAGTCTTCACAATCTGTGATGCCAAAGATGGATTTCTACAGATTCAGTAAGTGAAGTCTTGTCTAGGTTAGTAAAATTCCACACTTCCTTTGGAAGGTACGAATGGACCAGGTTGTTATTCTGCTCCAGAAGAATTTCAGCACAGAACTCTTAAGATCATTTAAGGCTTCAAGGAAGTCCCTGCAATTGCTGATGACTGCACCATAGTGGGACAGGGAGATACACCAGAAAAAGGAATTCTGAATCATGACAAAAATCTCACAGCCTTCTTTCAGTAATGCCGGGAGAGAAAGCTGAAACTAAATAAAGAAAAGCATGTGGAAGGACAAGATCACAGCTTACTGTGATTCCCAGCCTTTAGAGTAATCCTCGCAAAAGCAAACAATGCTGCACCGAAACACATCCAGCAAATGATGTTGAGTTTCCAAAAATTCCATCTTCATGTGGTCTACCGGAAAGCATCCCAAATGCACATCAGTGACCACCTCTAAAGCTCACCACTCAAACTAAAAAGAAATCAGAGTGTGAAATCTTCCATCTTGAAGCAAAAATAGATCTGAATGAGGAAATTGTACATGCAAACCTTGATATCCACAACAACGTCAGTGATGTGACACTAGTGGGCTGAACTGTAGACCAGCATGCAGTACCGGTCTACAGTGATATGATAGTGAGGTTAAGATGAGAAGTATGTGGTAAATACTAGTGTATATACATAGATGGGGAGAGCTGTGTAGTGTATGTGGACTGTAGTTGGTAAAGTCCTAGAATATGTCACAAACACTGGAGTAACTTATCCCTAGAATACTGTAGTTTAAGTCCATGGGGATGTAGTAGGTAGAGAACTTCTTCTTGGCTGCGTCAGCCCTTAACAGATGAGATCTGCTCAGAGGTACTTTGAAATGCTTCTTTTTTATTGGTAATTTCCACAGGTACAGATTCCTCACACGCCAGTCTAAGAACCCAGAATGATGGGTGTAGCTGGCTTATATAGCTAGTATTGAGGTTGCATGCATTAAAGTGTCAAGGTCGTTGTCCCAAATGCTCACTCCAACACTCCGTCCTACTAACCCAAATAACCTGTCCTACTGACCCAGGCTAAGTGGGGCAGTAGGTGTGCAGGCGCTGACCTGCTGGCCCAAATGATCCATCCCTGCTAAGTGGGACAGGCCCTGACCCACTGGCCCTAATGCTCCGTCCTACTGGCCTTCACCTTGGGTGCTTGTGTGCTGACACACTGGCCTAGATACAGCTCTCAGGGCGTTTCATATGGGATATATGCCTAAACTTGCTATACAAGAGCTCACAGTTTTACTTATACATTTCTTATACCTTTCTTATATATTTCAATATTTGTGCTTGGCTCAGGTCCAGTGCACTAGTAAAGGTACATAAAGCCACAGAAGAAGATGAAGTCCTGCAAAAACCTGCTAGCACCCTCACGAAAGGATTACCAGGTGATAAGTCCCACCTCAAGCTAGAGGTAAAGGCTTACTGGCCTTACAGAGATAAACTGTCAGTCGAGAACTGAATTGTATCCAGAGGAGTTCGGAAACTCTGTTTCCATCAACTTTCCAGCATGGGCAAAGTTGCCTCTAAGGTCTCGGAATTAGGATATATTTAAGTTATCTGTACAAAAGAACTGAATAGAAAATATGAATTAACAATATAAGGTGTGAGTGTCACTGTTCTGTCACACAACTCTAGGAACTCCCCCGTGATTCTTTTACGCTGTGTCACACTTTTCAATCTACCCACCAACTCGTCCCGCTAAGTGTGAGATCATATATGGACAGCCCCTAGGGTATTCTGACGTGAATACCCCTGTTTCAGCAGTCTGGTACAACACTTTTACAAAGAAGGCTGAAGTGATGAGATGGGATGGGATGAGGATGATCAAGAGATTTATCGTAACATAATCCAAGTTCTGCTCAGATTATAACTTAAGATTTGCAGATACTTGAATTTAAGGGAAGATAATAAGGATTTAAATCATGTCTTAAACATTGTTACTTATCTCAAAAGTAAGTTCTTTATTCACCAAGAACACAGCCCCGCTAAACCCTAAGTGTTAGGATAGGTTACCACACTGCCCTCTTCAATGATAGGAGGTTCTTTTCATTAGCAGAACAATTGATTATATAGACACTATATATGCAGCTTTTTACCAATCATGATATGTAGATATAGGCCTATGTGAGTAGGCCTAGGCCTAATACTGACAGGTGTAAACAGATCACAATATAAACATAAAAACAAAGATCAAAGGCTGAACAGATCAAAGGCCCATGTAGATCTTAATTCAGTATAGCATATATATATATATACGCATCGACTCATCAGTATAGGTAACATGCACCCTTTTGGCATACAAGAAAGTTACAAATTGAGTCTTTTTGGATGTACCGGGTACTACTGCATCCAGATCTGGTGATCATCAATGGAATTGTTTTTTGAGTTTTTGTTTTATCATGGATGAGAAGTGGTTTGACGGGGTGATCTCGTGAAGGAGTGATCACTTTTTTCATTTTAGTCATTCAGGTGTTTTCAAGGAGCTTCGAATAGGTCTGTTTAAAGTTTTACCCATGTCCTCATTCGTAGTTGGAGACATGGGAGTCATTGGAAGCTGACTGGATCGTCATGTTAGAAGTTTACCATGATGGTGGAATACTTGGAGGCTTATCACGTGAGACATGACCCATGCTGCCTTCTCTTTTAACCACTTCTCCCCCCCCCCCCCCCCCCCCTCGACGTTCAATACCATAACCTTCTGACCAAGAGATAAAAGGAAGGCTGAACAATGGTGAGGCGAATTAGTGGGGCACGCTTCAAAAAATGTAGAATGATGTGTTTTTCTGTTATTATACTGCAAACTTGAAACTCTGTGCTCTACCAAAAATTTGGACACAGTTTTTCTTTCCTATCATTCTGGGTCTGCCCTGGCCGCCTTTGCTGGGTCACTGGCGGCCGGCTCTTGTTGGCGCTGTTTTCTGGTGACGTATATAAGAACGACAATAGCGAATGCAAGGGACGCCACCTCAAAGACAAGCGTCACACCGTGCATGAAGAGGCGGTACTTTGTAATGTCGTAGAGAAGGCAGGCACCACGTGAACCACAGCTCTCCTCCCACAGCCTACACGTGGAATCGAGAAGCCGCCCGAACACGATGGGGGACGGGACGAAGCCTGTCAGAAGTAGAGAGCAGAACATGTATTTTTTTACAAAATAGGGACCAAAATAGACTTGCTCAAGTATTTGACCATGGACATTCATGATAAAAAAAAAAAGAAGTATTTTGCAGTGCAACTGGTCCAGTATCCCCGCGAGGAGGGGTGAGGTAGGTGGAGGGTTAACCATAGGATGCAGGGACTGGAGCTAGTCCAGGACCTAAAGTAAGCCAATAGAAACGGCAGATGCCAGTGCTCAAAACATCATATTCAGATGCTAGTAAGAACAAGGCTTAGTGCTTAAGCTATATATGGGGGGTTCGGGCTACAATTTCTATTTGGTAAAGAAGGTGATCCACCAAGCCGGAGCTAACACTGGCCGATGAAATTGTGGTGGGATTGTGGACGTTGCTCATTGGCTGAGATAATCAGCTTGGTGGATCAGCAAACAAGGCACCCCCCCCCCCCCCCCCACCCACTGGACCCGGCCCTCACCAGCCATTATTGTGTCTCCAAAACCCAGTCGGCCGCAAGCGTCGGCTGGTCTGTTGGACGTCGCATGGCCCCGGTCAGCTTTAAATGCCATTGTTTTGCTGATCCACCAAACAGTCTTGCCTGCAAATCATCAATCTTTGAGCATTGGCCCAACCTAATTTGCATATCCATGGGGCATCGGCTGGAATTTCCATAGCCAATGGAAAACTGATTCATTTGATTTCTATAGCCAGCCGGCCGGCCGATGACGCCGAGAGCAACGCCGATAGCAATGCAAGGATCCGCGCTGACAATGCCTGGCCTATACTCTAGTGGACTCCTTTTTCTCTCACAAGATTCTCCAAATACCTTATTTCTACTTGTTTATAATAAAGAGTAATAAAAAATAAAGTAATAGCGACCTTTCAATTGATAATTTATTAGAATGTTTCTCTAAAAAACTGACAGATTCTGCCGAGCCCCCTAGCAGATGACCGGGGAATCAACGTAGTATTAGTTAAACGCTGTTACCCATGGTGCACTAGAAAATTGGCGGGCGTTACCTGGCCTTATATGTGAGTGAACACAGGCCAGGGGCCCGTTTGATGATCTAGGATCGGACTTGTACCCTTTTCTGTACGCCATAGAGACCCAGGGACTATGTGGGTCAACTTTATTCAACACTTATAGACAACCTTATGGACGGCTAAGACTGTCTTAGTGAACGGACTTCTAAAATCATTAAACAATAACGCTTGTATGAGGTAAAGAGAAGGGTTTTCATGCGTGATTAGTTTATTCAACGGCTTCCAGGCTACACTAGCATCTGGAAATGCTGTTTTGAGCACGGGTATACATGCTGTTTCAGTTGGCTGACGTTGGCTTCCTATGGAGCCTGACATGATAATGTGAGGTCGAGAATGGCAGAGCAGACACAGACACATAGAATGATACAGAAGGAGTAGGCTATTATGTCAGGGACATAGCAAAAGGGACCAATATGCCGTATAAAATGTGTTTGGCATAGGGTGATGTACACCATATATGGCGATTAAGGGTCACCCCATGTAAGAGGAAAGCCCATGTAAGGAGGCAACCGTTATAAGGGCATGGTGTTAACGATTCCCTCTATTAGATGTTTGGTTTCACACTATGTTGGCACTGCAGATCATTTGTAGGTAGGTAGGTTTGATTTAACGTCGAGTTAACCATTGCAGGTTCTCACCAGACTTTCTCAAGGTTCTTTTACACCACAAGGGTGGTGATCGCATCTATGCAATGAATTTAGGAAGAAACCTCACCCCTACACATTTACCGAGGTGAGAGTTCTTTTACTTCCCACACCACATAGACATGGTATGAGAAGGATTGGCCTTTGATATAGCAGTAAATCTACCACTGCTGGGGGTGAAGGAGAAAAATGGCTGCAGTGGGACCCGAACATTTGCTCGGAATTTAGGTGCCCCGTGAGGGACGTATTCCATCGGGCAGGCTGTTTGGCAACTCTCATGCGGATATATAGAACCTGCATGGAGGATCAGGCTATTTGCTCAACACTGGTGGCTGTACGGCCGCTGTATGGCAAAACCTGATAAACACCGATAAGATAGCTTTTGCCTGTCACCCGGCGGTGGCAGCGTTAAATTGGTCTCTCTTTAAGAATGTTTTGGAGACGTCTGGTGAAGTCAGAATCTGGCCTATCTGGTGAAATACATCCTTTAAGCAAGCTTCTACTGTGCATATCTAATAAATCTATATACTTACATAGTAAGTTTATAGCAAATGTTAGAATTCCAATCGCAAATGATTTCTCTTCCATCTTAACAACCCTGGAGAAAAAGAAAACATTGTTCAAAGAAGAGATTTAAGTGAATGGGGCAAGTTGGAGGATGAGGCAGGGCCAGACGTTGCTGTGTAGTCAGAATACAGACAAGCTGGTCATTACCGACTAGTTTGGACATGGTGTAACACATGTCTTCTGTTCAATGGATAGGAAAGGACAATTCTATGAAAGTTGTATTTGACCGGTTTCGACACGAATGTAGGCCCGATACAAGTAGTATATGAGACACATGAATGCAACCTAACTATTTTAGGAGAAAAAATCAGCCTAGTTGTGTTTGTATACAAACCATGGACAGTGTACTGTATGAGTTGTATGTCCTTGATGCAAACCAAGTTGCACTGGACCATGGCTCAATAATTGGTAACCCATGGCCGTTGGTCAGGGGTGGTCATTGCTCCCCCTGACACGCCCCCTCGCGCACCCTGCGCACTCCCCCCTGGTGTCGGTCACGTGAACCCCGCGGTCACGTGGCCCACCGCGTCTCTGACCTCCGCCTCATTCTGCTCCTGTACTCCACTACGTTCACACGTATTTTCTTTTCCCTCAATTTTTGGCCTACTCTCCACGCCGTCTTCGATACTCCCCGAGTATCTGACCGTGCAGAGACAGTGTCTGAATACGGGTAAAGTTCACGTGAATTACAGGAAAGCTAGGATGGCACCACCAACGACACGCGCTCAAGCGAGCGCCTCCACGACCACGGACCAGGCCTCGGAGTCAACCGTGAGGGAGAGCGACCACGTGGACTCCGCGTCTCAGGCCGGAAGCCTCCGGTCGGCCCGCCTCGTGGCCGTAGAGACCGGACTCTCGGACATGAGTAGGAAACTCGACGCCCTAATTCAGCTGCAGACCCAACGGTCGACGGGCCAAGCATCGCCGCCTACGGTTCGCTCAGTCGCCGAAGTAAGGACTCGGGACTGGGCCGAGGATCAAGCCGGCCGCGCCATGCCTCCACCCCGCCAGCTACGAGACCGCTACACAGGGGACCCGTATATACAACGTGAGCTCGACCGTGAGGCCATCCGCCACGACAAGACGGCTGGTAAGCTGCAGTCAGATATTCATGTTACCCGTTTAATAAGTAAACCGTACATGTTTGTGGATAGGGAGGGGGTTTACACGTTGTCCCAGAAGCTGGAACTGAGGGGAACCCTGGGCCCCCTCGAGTACCTGAGTGCTTTTATTGGCTTGCTCGGGGACGACCGTGCGGTCGACCCCGTGGACCGTGAGGCCATGTTCCGGCACTTACACCAAGTGTCAATCGACGCCCAGAGCCGGCCGTGGGCCGGAGTCAGGAGATGGTCTAACCACGTGTTCGACCAGATCGAGGCCGGGAGGCTGTCGTGGTGCGACTATTCGAGGATCCAGGAGGAGCGAGTCCGACTCGCGATGACGACCGGGACCCTCACCAGCGGCGCCGACACCGGGAAAGCCCGAGGACGGGAGTTGCCATGCCGGCAATATAATTCGGAGAGGGGGTGCCGCCATAGGAGCGGTCACGATGACGGGCCCGTGAGATGGCTGCACGTGTGCTCGTATTGCGACTCCGTGGGGAGACAATGCGGGCACTCGTTACACGCGTGCAACCGGAAACTCGGTTACACAATGGGCTATGAGAACGGCCAGGCTGCACCCACACCGGCTCCCCGGCGAGCACCCCAGGCCGGACACGCACCCCAGGCCGGACACACGCCCCGGGCGGTCGACCCCAGAGCGGATGTGCTCCCCCAACACGGACACGGGTCAAAAAACGGCTACGGTGCGCCCCGCGAGTGAGCGGAGCGCACCCCCACACAGTCACAACACGTGCCTCCGCCCCCGGGCCCGGGGTCGTGGGGTGCAATCCACGTGATGTAACACCAGCGGGCCCTGTGATCTCCACCACCCCCAACAGGATTTCCGGTGACCGGACGTGGGCGGGGGTCGTAAAAGGAAGCGGCCCGGTGACCACTGCGGGCCCCCACCCCCTCACGTGGAGGGGGGACCACACGGGGGGTCCACGTGACCACAACACGAAGGCCGCCGGCCCACGTGGCCGGGCCCCGAACATAAACAACAACAACGAAGGGGGCGGGACCCGCCACGTGCAGGACAGGTTCACCGCGCGGCCACCGCCAACCCACAGCGGTAGCAGGAGTGTTAGTGTTACCGCGCCGACTGAGGATCCAACTAACACTCCGGATTTCGGCGGACTAAAGGAAGTCTGCCGGACCGGAGTTCCGTCGCCCGGACTCCGGACGGACCCGGAGGCCTTCATGGAGCACAGGCGGGCCGAGTGGCCCCGCTTCACCGAGGCCGGCCCCCCGGCGCACGGTCACATCTACGAGGCGGTCCGGGCCTCGGGCCTGCCCAACGCCCTGTGCACAAAGATCACACTGCCGACGGACCTCAAACTACGGGCGTGGGAGCAGTACCTGACGGGAATGGAGGGCAAGGGGGAACTCCTCGGTTTCATAAGATACGGGTTCCCCCTCGGCTACCTCGGGCCGGCCAGCGACACTCGGGACGTCCCCAACCATCCGAGCGCCACCGGATTCCCGAAGCAAGTCGGGGATTTTATCAGAAAGGAGAGTGGATTCTCAAACCTGATGGGGCCGTTCACGGAGGCTCCCCTCGAGCCGTGGTGCCACGTTTCGCCGTTGATGTCCCGGGAGAAGCGCGGGTCCGAGGCCCGCCGCGTCATAACGGATATGACCTTCCCCCGGGACCGTAGCGTCAACGCGTACGTGATGAAGAACGCGGTTTACGGAGAAGAGCGTGAGCACAGCCTCCCTACGGTCGACGGTTTCGTCACCCGCCTGGTGGCCTCGGGGCCAGGGAGCTACATGGCGACCATCGACATCTCGCGCGCCTATAAGAACTTTAGGTGCGACCCCCTCGACTGGCCTCTGCTGTGTTTCCTGTGGGACGGCGGGTATTATTGTGATACGGCCATGCCGTTCGGCGCCCGCGCGTCCTCGTATCACATGCAGTGTGTGGCCGAGGCCATCGTGGGGATACTCGCCGGTAAGGGTGTCGAGGCCGCCATGTATCTGGACGACCTCATCATACTGTCGCCCTCACGGGAGAAAGCTGCCTCGGACTTTGCCATAGCCCGAGACCTATTCGCCGAGCTCGGCCTCCCCGAGGCCCGGGAAAAGGCGCAGGCCCCTAGTCAGACCGTGCGCTGGCTGGGCATCGACATCAATGCCGCCGAGATGTCCCTCACCATCCCCCGGGACAAGTTGGAGGACGTGCGGGAGCACGTTGGGGCGGTCGCCAGGAAGCGGTCGCTGACCAAGCGACAGCTTCAATCCGTCCTCGGCAAAATCCTGCACATCGCGAAATGCATCCGCCCGGCGAGGCCGTTCGTCAGCAAATTACTGGAGGCCCTACGGTCGATGGACGGGTTCTACATCAACGTAAGCTCGGACATGCGGCAGGACCTCCAGTGGTTCCTACGGTTTGCCGTCGGGTGGAATGGGCACGCCCTCATCCCTCGAGGGCCGGCGACAAAGTGCATCACGGTCGACGCCTGCCTCTCGGGCGTGGGGGGCACAGACGGCCGTGCGGCCTACGCGTGCCAGGTATGTCCCATCAATGACCCCGTGGACTGCATTTCTGAGCTCGAGGCCCTGAACACAATATATGCTCTCCACACGTTCCTCGGGGACCGTGATCGTGGGACCAGGATCGAAGTCTTCTGTGACAACATGGGGACCGTCCAGGCACTCACGTCGGGGCGGGCACGCAACCGCGTCCTCGCCGAGTGTGCCCGACAGGCCTGGATGGTCCAGGCCAAGCTGCAAGTCGACCTGGTCTACACACACGTCCCCGGGGTCCTCAACACGGTCGCCGACGCACTCAGTAGGGCCCACCTGTCCTCGAGGGATTTTAACAATGCTGCATGCCTGATGACATATCATGATCTGTGGTCCGTGGTGCCTTGTACTCATGCTTCATTCGTGCCTGTGCTTCGCCTGTCCTGCAGATCCGGCGCTACGCTCTCTCCAACGGAAGGCATCTGCGCGGCAGGCCGAGGCACGTGCCCCAGGCACGGTCGCGAACCAGAAGAGCGCCGTGTCCACCTACCTCGCCTTCTGCCGACGGACGAGGACCGACCCGCAGGCACCGTCCGTGAGTTTCATCACGGCCTTCCTCGAGTACCTCGCGGACCACGCCCCCTCGCCGGCGACCGTGGCCAACCAGCTCTCGCACGTGAGGACACACCTACGGCTCTCGGGCGGAGACGTTACGGCCACAGAGGACGTGAGGGTCAGGAGGGCCCTCGACGCCATGAGGAGGAACAAGGCCTACACACCAAACGTCAAGCCTCCGATCCCCATGGCCGCCCTCCAGGGGATCCTCGAGCTACTGTCGGACACGCCCCTCGACCTGACCCTACGGGCCGCGTTCCTCCTCCTGTACTACGCCGCACTGCGGCAGAGCGAGGTCGCCCCCCCTACGGCCAGGGCATTCGATCCGGTGCGACACCTCTCACGTGGGGACGTGGTCCTCACGGCAAATCACGTGGAGGTACGGATCAAGGCCGCCAAGAACCTCCAGTGCGTGGGGGAGGAAAAACACGTGAGGCTCCAATCCTCCCCGGACCCGAGGTCGTGCCCGGTGACGGCCGTGAGGAATATGATCGCCGCGGTCCCCACGCTGATACCAACGGATCCGTTCCTGCTCAACGCTGACAGGTCGCTAATAACGACGCGGTCGCTGTCAAAGGAGTGGGAGCGGCTCAACACCACAGCAGGCCACCCCCCTAAGACCTACACTCTACACAGCCTGAGAAAGGCCGCCGCCACTCAGGCTTTCCAGGCCGGGGTCGCTGAACTCTCCATTCAACGATACGGGGGGTGGCGTTCTAATGCACACAGGGGATACATTAGGGACTCCAACTCACAAGAGGTGAATGCGTCCCTCATACAGTCCCTCAACCAGTGACTCTCATCCCTCACAAACTTTTCTCCCTCCCACCTCGCCTCATTTTTATGGTCTTGGCGTTTTTTATACATCATATTGTATAACCATTATACCTCATATTGTATAACCATACTATCTGTTATACAACCATATACATAATTGACATACCATTATACATGTCAATTACAAATATGTATATTATACGTAATTGACCTCTTTATACCTCTGTCAATTACTTTATCTACCTTATGTCATATTCATATTTACATATTAATATTCATGTCGGTATAGGTATATAAAATTAAAATAAATTTTATTATTCCCAACTATCGACTCCTTCTTTGTGTTCAGGGATAGGGGTAATGGGTAACCCATGGCCGTTGGTCAGGGGTGGTCATTGCTCCCCCTGACACGCCCCCTCGCGCACCCTGCGCACTCCCCCCTGGTGTCGGTCACGTGAACCCCGCGGTCACGTGGCCCACCGCGTCTCTGACCTCCGCCTCATTCTGCTCCTGTACTCCACTACGTTCACACGTATTTTCTTTTCCCACCCACCCTCACCTCTTTCTTATCTCCTACTCCGTAGGGCGTTTTTTATACATCATATTGTATAACCATTATACCTCATATTGTATAACCATACTATCTGTTATACAACCATATACATAATTGACATACCATTATACATGTCAATTACAAATATGTATATTATACGTAATTGACCTCTTTATACCTCTGTCAATTACTTTATCTACCTTATGTCATATTCATATTTACATATTAATATTCATGTCGGTATAGGTATATAAAATTAAAATAAATTTTATTATTCCCAACTATCGACTCCTTCTTTGTGTTCAGGGATAGGGGTAATGGTATTTATAGTTGTATTTATCATTCAACATTCCAAATATAAGTTATTAGAAAGACAAAATAGCCACCGATCCTCTCTTGTACTAAATGTACTTTGCATTCTAGGGACTTCTTTCCGTATTCTACTCAGTAGCGATCTGTATGCTCCATAGGATTGGTATGGAGACCATTAAGGTGGATAAAAGATGATACACATATGTAAAAGGTGAGCCCTAGCACTATCTTTTCCCGATTACAATTTCACTCTCACCGGAAGAGAAGCATGGTTGACGGCACATTGGCTATGGAGCCCAGCAAAGATCCGATAATTCCAACTACAATGTAGGGTATCAGCATCACACAGGTGGACTGACTGCAGTATCCCTCAGTAACGCTCACCTCTGGTCCTGCACATGCGCAGTCAGAGTAAGTCTAAAAGTAGAAGTCACGTGACAAGTTTTAGAGGTACTCTGATGGTATTTGTGTAGTTGTAATAAGTTATAAGAAAGTAGAGATGGTATCATAGGAATTGTTTTAGCATGTCATGGCTATCGTTAAACAATGTATGCATAGGGAAGATAGTTATTGCTGTCATCATGCTCCCAATGTCAGACAGAAGACCATGCAGGTGGGGGTGTAGGTAACAGTTGATAACAACTGATAGCAGCAGTTGTCCCCAGAGTACAGTGTTGCCATCTTCCTAAGTGGCGCTTGAACTAGTCAAAATTCCTGTGTCCAATATGGCACAGTAATTGCTAGTCATCAGCCAGGAAACTGTAAGATAACATCACTGTAGTCGAGGGACTACCTCCATTATCTGTTATAATCTAGGCAAGGCAAAGCCTCCTCTATGGAAAGGCAAAAAAGATTCAAGGAGGCCAAGATGGCCACCTACATAGCACAATAGCTATGTACCCTATAGACATGATATGTTGTTAGTTTCTTGTGATCTTTTTCATTAATGAGACGGAGGTTTAGCTATACACACTTTGGGCTACTGTATGTGTCTTTATTCATGTAAAAGTATTGAATCAAAAGTAAAATTCGTTTCCTAACTGTTGACAGACCTTGTTGAGCGTGTCGAATGCCATGCAGCCGGCGTGACAGGGTGAGATGTAATTGGTAGTGACGTTAACACAGACAGGATTCAGCGCGGGCACACATCCGCAGCCGGAGTTACACGCTGAGTCCACATCTAATCTACAACAAGATACACTTGAAAGGAAAGCAACCAGCCACAGAATAGTATTCACCTTTATTCTTGGAAATCATATGATTCAAGATTTATTGGAATCATTTCATTAGAGACGTCACCGAAGCGGGTTTCTTTTCATGTACAACATTATGAATGTATGATTAAGATTATTTTCTTATGGAAACAACCCACCATTAACCTACACAAACGACTCTAAAGTGACTTGTACAGTTAATAGAAGGAAACCCACGAGATGAGAATAACTTGGTCCGTACTCCACCGAGTTTGACTGCGGAGTAATTCACGAAGCGAAGCTGAGTGAATTACGTAGCGGTCAAACGAAGTGGAGTGCAGACCAAGTTATTCTCATCGTGTGGGTTTATGATTTTATCTCACCCCGTATAACACTGTTTATTGATGAAATGAATCACCAAATTAGCCATTGAGTATTGGGTACACGAACCTCACGGCCGTGGAGTATGAGTTCCTAATGTTAAGCCTATGGAGGAAAATACCGGGGTGAGATAATGCGAAATACTGAATCCTTATATTGAGCTATTGGGTGCTATTGGCATCCAACTCTAACGAACATTTAGAAGCAAAACATATTGTAGCTAAAGTACGCTTGGATCATGATCTGGAAAGGGGCAATTTCCTGGAAATTTCGTTCAACATCTTTGTCATTTGTAGAGAAAGTCTGGTATATCTACTCATAAGGTGCCCAAAGGTATTCTTGATTCCAAACCTTTTCTTTCTTAAATCTATATCACACCAAAAAGCTTATCAACAAAAGGGCGTTTAATTTTGTTTTACATAGAAATCACCTATCAGGTATTATTTTCCGAATGCAACTAACAATAAGGACCTTCCGCATATGTTATTATTCTTTAACATACATTACTAGCAAACAATTAACTATTTATAGGGCCTACCAGTTTCTATTGTTATAGGTCAATATAGTTGATCATTACACAATATACACTATATATACAGTAATCATCCACATGGTGGCGCACCTGTTGGTGACTGGATTAAGCGTGCCGGTCATTTGCGACTCCGGACACGCTAGAAACATGGAGACGGCAGTGCAGGCCGCGCCGATAATCAGCGAGTACACGTACATCCGGGCCGACCCGACGACACCGATGTTGAAATGTTTCATAAGAACACCACCAAGGATGTTGCCGAGGGCGCCCACCACTGCACCCGATGTACCTGCAGAGCAGTGGAGACAACTTCCGGTTTGAACCATGACGTATTGAACAGGCAGGAGGCAAAAGGCGGATGGGAGAGGGGGTGGTGTGATTAGGGAGGACCGAAGTCACTTCAGAAGTATTTGATAAATGTTTTTTTTTGTTTTCATACTTTCGATGGACATTACGACTTAAAGTATGATGCAATATTCATATTCAAATATCGACATATCTGGTTTCGTGATGGGGAGATTATTATACATAACACATTAGCATTGAATGATATGTCCCTTAATGAACAACGAGATGAATCTCGTGTGTTCCACGTTTTCAGTGATAGTATTGAACATTGATAACTTTGAGACCGCGAAAAGTTTCTCACGCAATTACTGTGGTTACCAATATTTAGGTCTTCTTCGTGGTCTTAAATTCATAATCAAACCGTTCTATCTATTTATCTTACCTCTGGTGAACGTGGCATTGGAGTATCAATAGAATATTTGGACCGGTAGTGGTAAGAATGGTAAAGCAATGTAGTAGCAAGTATTGTAACCGGGTGGCTGAGCAGATCAAACGCACACCGGCGCGGCCACAAGGTGATGGATCGGCGAAGAACTGGCGAGGAATTGCTAAAACTTAATATATAAGCTTTCGTGAGTCACCTGCTCGTGACAAGCCAGCACCGACAGCAGCGATAACCGGGCCGATGGGTTTGTGCACTACCGCTTTCATGCCATACCGCTAGCCTCGTGGAGCCCGGCCACGATATGGTGGGAAATGCATGGGACATGGCTGGGAGGAAAACAGATATTTATCGTCGACATGGAACATTACCATGATGCCTATTCAATTGCGGTACTGAGAATGACTTTTATTGATATGTATTCAGAAAGCCGTAAAGAATAGATTCTTGACACTAGAAAACCTATTACCTGATACAATGTTGGCCATGTAGGCAGGCAGACCAAAGTGGATCTCCATATAGCGCGGCTGTTGGAGGTATATGCCGGTGATTATGTACAGCCCACACACATTACTCAACACCATCATAACGAAGGGAAAGTTACTCAGCAACGACCAAAGCGACCTCCAGAAATCTGCCAACGACAATTTAGACAGGACCATCTAACAAGGACCGAAATAATGAGGATAACTGAAGCAAGGTAGAAGAAAATTGCAAGAAAGACAAATGATATTCATGACAAGGTGCCGCCGGGGTCTGCTTAGGTATTGCAGGTTAAGATCGACCTGTAGATATTGATGTCCTGCATCTTATCTTTTCTTCTTTTTTTATACAGAATTTCTATAGTTATAGATAAAGAATAGAATAGGATTATATAGATATAAGGACTGACCTCTCTATTTGCAGCATCATATACGCTGGATGGTCATATTACAATACATGTAGAAGCTCATTTAAGTGAATGATGGATTTTATAACATGATGACATACCATAGAACATACGATAAAGATAACTAATCTTTGACCACATACTTTTCATTTCTTTTGATGCGCTGAATTTCTTCACACCTGTCTCCTTGGGTTTTGGAGTCTTCTTATTGGTTTTGTAGTAATAATTGAGATGTTTGGGGAAAAGCCACAAGGGAAGACTGAACAGCAAAAATGGAATTCCTATAATAAGAAAGCCCACCCACCACGCTCCGATCCAGCGGGGATCATCCGGGGTCAGGCCAGGGGATCCTGTAGACATAATTTACCGTTGAATGATATAAAACACAATAGAGCCTTCTCATATCAAAATTACAAATCAATATAATTACGAATATATATATGCGACTCTAACACATTAATTCCGACATAACGAATACCAGTTTTCAAAATGTATTCTAAGAACTGGTGGCGATATGGGGAGTTCCGACATGATTTCAAATCTAGACGGTGCGGGGAAGGGGTTATGGAAATGTCGGAGATTTGTTCTATATAAAAACTGAATATCAAACATACTTAACCATCGTTAGCAGGTAATCTTTGTGATCTGCATACCTTACATATCGTATGGAAGGGGACACGAAGGTGATAATAAATCTGAAAACGATTTCCCAATCTCCTAATCAAAATTCGGTAGGTTGAAAGTATTGCCCCTTGGTTTGGATCTTGCAAAGCTTTTTCGAAATCCCAGTGTTCCTTATTCCAAAAATATATAGTTAATGAATATATATTTCTGTAAAGGATCATCTTATGGTGTTCTGAATATCACTGGCCGATGGTGTATATTTGGTATATCTAAAATGGATTGAGGCATAGCCCTCGCAACATGATTTTTTTTAGGTTATGGGATGAGACGGTTTAAAGTAACATGATGGTTACAGTTGAATAATTAGATAGTTTTATTTCAATATGACTGACCTATGAGGTTTTCTGGTATACGAGTGCAGACGGCAGCCAACAGGAAGCCCATAATAGGCGCCCAGGCATACATGCTTGTAATTATACCTGGAAGCAGAAATATCACCAGAAAACATAGAAAGGTTGCCATTTGGTTTTCGTCCCTAGAGCATAAACCCTGAGCTGAGGAGATCAGATTTTCAATATCATGCCGTGTTTCGGGACCAAAACGGCGGTATTTCTTTGAAGGTAATTGACATGGGGGTGAAAATTTCAGGGAGTGTGATATAATTCAATATTGCTATCATTCAGTTCTGCTGCTCACAGAGAAACTGTATGTCACTGCATCTCCTCTTTCATTAACCACAAAGTGATTTATATTTTGTTGCGTCGTTCGCTATAGCTGTGTGGTCTGAAGCCGTGTAGTTTGTGTCCAGATAATCAAGGAGTGAAATAACATAATGCTAATTCTTGCCAGTTTATATCAAAATTAACTTAAAATATAATGCGATCAAAATGTACCTAATAGGTAGACAGCGCGGTAAATCAATGCCCAAATATTTAATTGCAGGTCGAGTCTTTTATAACTACCAAGATCGAGTTGATATTGTAAAATATCATAATGATTCATAATAAAACCCATTTTAATAATTCGGATGCCACATAGTAAAAATCCAGCTCATTTTCTCCACACATGCAAAGAAGAGTTTACACTATTTGTCACTTTATTTGCTCAATATAACCAGTTTTTACAGAACATTATTAATCACTGGATTCTGACATTTTAAATTGTAAGATATACCTATATGAGAAGAGGATGGGTGTAAATAAGGACTAAATATTCAATAATGGAAGGTTAAAGCTCCCGCTGGGTGACACCACTTACCTATGTAGAGGGCAGAGTCGCCGTGGTTACAGTTCTCGTCGAGGTATGGCAGGGCTAGAGTCCCCACACCCGGACCACCTATCCCGAACATCACGCCCGACGCCACCAAAAAGCACGTCCATGCCCCGCGTCTGATCGTCTCGAGACTGACGTCACTTCCGGCGTCCTGCTCCGCGCATGCATCGTCAATTGACGTAGCGTTCCAGTCCGGTTGACACAGCCCGGTGGGTCGCTCCCAGCTGGACGTATTTGTTATGGAAGGCGATGTGCTGATGTCCTTGGGGCCGTAGATGGCGTAGGGTAAGGCGAACAACAGCACGCCGAATCCCAGAAGCAGGTTGCTGAACGAGATCACGCGTGGTTTGTGCATGCGATGGCCCAGGTACCCGATGATCAGTCCGATGAAGGTTGATACAAGGTCGGCCACGGGACCAATCAGATTGATCTCCGTACTGCTGAGCCCGAACCGACGCTCAAGTGTCCGCGCGTTTCCTGCCAACAGATAAATACACAATATTAACCCGTTTCTGATACTAGTGGGCGTATCCTCCACGTAGCTCGCGAATGGTGATATCTAAGCGTGAACGAGGATATTGTGTAGAGTCAACTACATGGACGACACACACTAGTATTAGAAGCAGGTTAATACTGTATTCTTTATTCAGTATTGCAAATTTAAGTTATCAAAGAAAAGACATAATGGCTGCTGATCTTCACACGCAGCAGCCTACTTTCTACTCTAGGTTTGGTTTTTGGGACATTTTCCCAGGTGATTAGGATAATATGTATTCGTATTATCCTCAAAGTACCAATGGTGGCCTACCTAGATGTAGTGCCCGATGTGACGCTGGCTTAGAAATAAGCACTCACGTAAACGCTCAAGCACAAGGTGTTGAAAAGGGCACAAAGCAAAGTCAGCATTTTGGAGGAACTGAAGATGAAATGTACCATGCCAATCCCATATCTATGGAATATTATAGCAGATTCATTATGGTGTCTATATTGGGGTTCAGGTAGAATTTAATACTACATGGATTGACATCATGGCAGAAAAACAGGAGGCAGAAAATTGGCTTGTGTTCTTGTTTCTGGATATAGCTCTCTACCGGGCTCCACGCCGCTCTGCCAGTGTTTATCAAGGCTAAATCTGAGTTCGTAACAATTCACAGATTACTGCCCAGTCAGTTTTCCCCATGTACATTTTTTGTTAAATTTCTTAATTGGTCATTTCTTGGTCCATATTACATATTAGATTTTGTTGTCTTACAATCATCATTACGACCAATAGGTCGGACAGGTATCAAGCCTGCGCAGGCTGGTTTCAATTACCTGACCAGAAAACATTTCTTATGTTCCCAGCTTCCTATGTATAGGAAGCTTTCAGTTTTTCTTAAAACTAGTGCCCTCCCAAACCCTCTCCACCATTCCCAGTTCATTCTTCGTAGGCTTTGTTTGATAACACACAATTTTATAGACATACACGGTTCTCATGTAAAACTGTTCTGACATACTCACCTGCGATGTAAGTGTAGGCGGCGATAGCAAGTAGCAGGAGTACGGAGGAGTTGGCAGTGAAGGCCCGGACATCGGCGCAGGGCTGAATGGAGGACGGTGCGCAGCCCTCAACACCACACTTCACGCTAACCTCCTCTTCATCCTCCTCCTGCTGCTTGCCACAAGTGGGATCCCGGCCTTCGGGATCCTCCAGCAGCTCCCGGGTCTCCGGGGATTCCACATCCTTACCACGCTCTTCATCCATGCCTGAACCAGCTGTTCTCGGGACTCTTTCTGTGATGTACACTTATTGTGATCACCGACTGATTGACGGGTAGTAATATATAAGTGACAGCGATATTATTAGGTCGTCAACTACGAGGGTACACAAAACCAGCCGATATTGTATTCATTACCCACCTGTACGATCATTAACAATAATGAGCCTGGTATCAATATCTAGGATGACTAAAAATTAGATATAGTATATTGCACATCTACAAGGCAGAATTGTAAAATTATGTAATTATCAATTTTAGAAATGATTAGAAATCTTCCTAGGTCTGGATTTCCAAGCCAACCCCTCGAATTTATTTAATTATGTGTATTAAATAGAAATACATCACTGTTTTTCAGTTGCCGTCCATAAATAGCAACATGAATGAAATATATTAACGGGAGACATAGGATTCTGAATGTTGTCAGACGTCCATTAAGGCCCTGCACCTACCAACGCCGATTCGAGACCATAACATCGCATTGGGTAATACTGCCTGTAATTGTATAACACAGATTGCTCTCAGGTGATTAAAATGATTAACTTGAATTGCAGTGTTCGCCTTTCCTCCTCTCAGGTCATCGAGATGTGAGGTCACCGTGTCTCGGTGACTCCGTTAAGCAAGTAGTTCTATCCCCTAAATTAAACTACTAAGCAGGAAGATGGAAGAAGTTAAGACAATGAGCTAGCTACCTAAACAACTACTAAAGGGTCACTAATTACACCCCCACTACGGTGCAAAAGACCTGCTACATAAAGGCATAATTACCTCTCATCTTCAGACCTCTCACCTGAAGACCTTTCACCTAAACACCCCTTTTAAAGACTTCTCACCTATAGACCTCTCAGCTCAAGACCTCTCAGATTAAGACCTCTCACCTAAAGACTTCAGCTAAATACCTCTCAGATTAAGGCTTCTCACCTAAAGACCTCTCACCTAAAGACCTATCACTAAAGATCTCTCACCTAAAGAGCTCCCACTTAAAGACCCCTCATACTACCTATATATCTACGACATGAAGAGGGCTAACACGGCTATCCCTTAAGTAGGTAAATTGTGGGTCTGAAGAGCGTCTCGCGGTCTGTCATAAGCTGTGTACATCAACACCCCCCCCCCCCCCCCACACACACACACACACACACGAACAACTAGAACATAGTGTGCGGCCTGTTACGGGATTTTATACTCCAATAACCGTGAAAAGAGTGGCCCATTTCCAAAGGATTCTATTCGTTGTGTCACGCTCCTGGATCTGGGTTAGTTTCCCAACAAACTGACTTCTGTGACGTTAAGTAAAAAATCCGGTTACAAGATTTAAATTTATCCTAGGCTCAGTATCATCACACCTAGTTCCGCTACTTTACATGTGGACGTATTCCATTAATTACATCCCTGAATAATTTGACATTTTTAGGTGTGATCAGTCTCCACATGAGTTGTGATATCGTTATACTATTAAACTGGGCAGCAGAATGAAAACAATCGTAGGTGTTATATGAATATGCTATTTGAATAATGATGAGATAGTCGGGGTAAACCTAGCGACGTATTAATAGATGATAACATGGATGTAAGGATAAATGTAGAGCACAACACATGACCTACCTGCTGTGACGGGTCCCGTGTGATACTGGAGTGTGAGGGAGGGATGCTCACTGGTAAAATCACCCACAGAGGGAGATCGTGCCGGGGCACAGGGTGCACACTAACCTGACTATAACTTGTAGTGTATGCGTTCAAATATATGTCTGGTGCACAACATTCCCTCAATTCTGACATTACATTGGCCTATTACACTATATATAATGCCTCCTACAACATACACTACCATATTACAGTACACAATACTCCTACAACAGTCACTACTCTCCAACAGCATACTGCCCTTAAATCTGCCATACACATTTCTCTCCTTCAATACATACAGCCATCGTAGATTATCTCACCCCTTGTGTTTGTTCCCAATGATTTAACATCGGTAGCTCGAACTCAATGCCCATGGAAAGGATTCAATGGGGGATGAGGTCACAAGCGTTAGCTATTAATAAATGAGAGGGGTGAAATAAAATCTGAGCCAGACTTGACCCATAGCCACTGAAAATATGCCATTTATATTGGTTAGCTCCATATTCTCACTCTACTTTGCTCCATTTAAGATTATCCCACAACCAAAACTCATGACATATTTTCGTTGGACACGGATCTTGATGCATTTCCTTCTTAATACACGATTCTCACGCACATTACACGCTGTCATTCTACAATACACATTTCTCTCCGTTTTAAGAATATAGTCTTATGGTAGTTTATGATATGTTAACTGGTTATGCTATCTATAAAGTAGGTTCACATCGTGACTTCCCGGCTTACTGCCTTTTTGAATGACCCTTTATTATCTGATTTTTGTGTTTCTGCTAACAATGCATTCTAGAATTCAGTGCTTCTATAATCAGTGCTTTTGCGATAAACATTGGACTTGAATCTGTGGTACTTGAACTTGATTTTACTATCACTGCATGTCCCTCTCAAAGTATCCTCCACATTACTGGTGTCCAAAGACCTTTTATACATTAAACTGAGCATCTATTTCTTTCTATGCACAAACAGAGTTTCAACATGGCATTCAGTATACACACGACCCATGCTCATACCCTGGATTCTAGATCGATTTATTATCCGCAGTCCTGTTCTGGAGTTTCTGGAGTTTTGTGATTTTATCAGTACATGCTCTATCCGTTAGAAATGAGGCATATTCGTGACTGGTCTTATTGTGGAAATATAGACAAGTCTTCTCCATCATTCTGCTTCTGAGTTTTGCTAATTTGAAAGGCTTGTAGCTTTTATGATATTTTTGAGAAAGTTGTCGAGGCTTAGGCTGGCATCTAGCTGCACTCTGTAGATACTACAATGTGGGAGGGTCATTCTAATTGTATTTCTCCCAAGTGTTTTAATCTCAATTTTCTTCCATGCCATGCCGTCATGGTCTATTTTCAAGTTCATGTTCAACCCATTGCGATTACACCAGTGTGAGATTTGGTGGACAGCAGCTTGAAATTTCAATTCTGCTTAGTGGTGTTTAACTTCAGGTCATCTGCATACTGAATGCTCTTACAGTCAATCACAGCTTTACACATGCTATTAACATACAGAATGAATAGCAGTGGACCTAGGACTGAACACCAAACTCTACCCTCAAAGTCCTAGACTCTAGTCCATTGGCCGATGTCTTCTGTTGTCTACCTTCTAAATAGCACCGGAGCCAATCCAACAAAGAGGTTGGTAGCTTGAAAACGTGTTGAAGTTTAAGTAGGAGGATATCTTGGGCAACACAGTCAAAGGCTTTTCATATATCTACATAGCATACTGTGGTGACCAGGGCCCTGTTTTTTAGTCACGATATCGCAAGTATACGATCCCCTGAGATCGGATCAAGATTTTACGTGTGTTTTCAAGACACAAGATGGCGGGTGTGCTATAGACAGGGTCGTAAGTTGAATCAAGGGATCTTGGCGAAATTAGTCTGAAGTTAAGACAAGTATAGAACTGTCTTAGGTTCTATAATACGTCACTGTGAATTTCTTATCGGCGTTATAATTTTAAACATCGGGCTATCAATCGGATATCGCACAAGCACTCTCCCAGCAGATCTTTCGCGGTACAGAGCGCGGAATCTCTGCTGGGAGAGTGAAGTAAGCGCAGAGTGAGGTAGAGCTACACTGGCCACCAGAGCAGCGTTTGCCTTGACAAATTTCAAACGCCGATATCTTCATAACGGTGCGGCCGATTTTCTTCATATTTGGTACGATTATAGGTTATATGTATACCTTACTCGTGTTCAAATTTCATCGCTTAATTCCTAAGGGAAGTGAAGTTCCGTGTTTGGTACGACATGTACAGAGTGGTCTCAGAGATACGACACTTATAGCCACTATTTCCGCTCCAGTGGCCACCGAGTGTCGTGACTATAGCACACCAAATACCTCCCTAAGTGTCGTATCTTCACTAAGTGTCGTATCCGCTCTACTATTGCAGCTCTCTAGCACACTGACGGTAGATACGTGTCGTAAGTTACGAATGTCGTGACTAAAAAACAGGGCCCAGGCCTTGGTCTTTTGCCTGGAACAAGTCATCAGTGTATTTGTACAATGCATCACAGGTGCCCAAGTTTGGTCGAATACCGAACTGAGCTACACATAACATGTTGCAAATACTTACTTGAAGGTTGAAAATCAAGAAATTGCAACAAATGGGCTATATTTTGAATATCTTAAAAAATCTTTCTTGGAAAATAGTTTCAATGGTTTTCACACATCTAGGGCATTGTATGGCACAGTCCAGGGCCCTGTTTTTTAGTCACGACATTTGTGAGTGTCGCAGGCCTACGATCGCAGAGCCGATCTACGACTTTTTTGGACGACAAAAGATGGCCGGTGTTTTATAGACGGTGTCGTAGCGCGCCACGGACGATCGCCACTAAAAGTGTCGGCCGTCACGACAAGTATAGAACTGTCTTATGTTCTATAACACATCACTATGCGTATATAGAAGATTTTTCCACTTCCCGACGGAATTAAGTGATGAAATTATAACACAAGTAAGGGATACATATAAACCATAATCGTTTCAAATATCAAGAAGATTGGAAGTAGTGTTCTGAAGTTATCGGAGTTTGAATTTTTGACTCCCTCAGTGCTTAGCGTTGGTCGCTGTTCTTTTTCACTCCCTCCGTATTGCGGCGGGGTTTCGGCTATTCTTTTTATCTCCCCCCGGTGGCCGGCTGGAAGTGCTGGGTACACTGGCCACCAGAGCAGTTTTTGCTATGACAAAATTAAAACGCTGATATCTTCGAAATGCTACGGCCGATTATCGTCATATTTGGTACGATTATAGGTTAGATGTATACCTTACCCGTGTTAAAATTCCATTGCTTAATTCCAAAGGGAAGTGAAGTTGCGCATTCGATACGACATGTCCAGAGTGGTCTTAGTTATGGCAACACTTTCCGGTCCATTGACCACCGAGTGTCGTGACTATAACACACCTTTTACCTCTCTATGTGTCGTATCTACAGCAAGTGTCGCAGCCGGCCTAAGATCGTAGCTCTATAGCACACTGACAGCAAATATGTGTCGTAAGTTATGAATGTCGTGACTAAAAAACAGGGCCCAGGACCTTAAAACCACACCTAACTCCAATATTTATACAAAATATCGCTAAAAATGTGAGGGCGTCACATTACGACACCAGCATAATATCGGGCATAAAATAAAATTAAAAATTGCCAAAAGGCAATGAGTTTCACTGTTTTTAATAGCTCACATATATATGCATCTTCCCACCATAAAAGGATAGGCCTATATAGCTTCCTTCATACTGAACTCAATTTGTGCTATTTTGGTGTAGTTTAGGCAGTCATGTTACGACACCCACTAAACTATTAATAGTTCCGGTTCCCTATGATATTAGTAATGGTTTTTTTGGGGTATCAAAGGGTAGATATATAGCTACACAATGGCGACAAAATAAAGTCTCTATCTTTATTAGAAAAAAAGTTATCAGCCCCAATGTATTTTTTCGTCACGTTACAACACCGTCAGGCTACGACACCGTCATGTTACGACCCCGTCATGTTATGACCCGCAGTGGGTCATGTAGGGTCAAGAAAAAGGTAAAAATTGTGGTTATGTGTTGGGTACATATATATACCTATGAAATGGCGAAAGAATTAAGTCATTATCTTTATTAGAAAAATGTTATGAGGCCCTACAGATTTTTGCGTCACGTTACGACCCCCGTCATGTTACGACCCCCATCACGTTACGACCCCCGTTAGTTACGACCCCTGTCACGTTACGACCCCGGGTGGATATAAGACCAGGGAAAGCAAAAAACAATAGAAATACATTTTCTAGTTATGTTTTTATTCATACATATTGTGAAGCTGTATCATAACATGAGAGGGACAAAAATTGTTTCCATAGCAACCAATCGGGGGGGGGGGGGGTCGTAACGTGACGTTTTTTGTTTCATATTAGCCCTGTGCTAATGCTAATTATGGTAGTTAGCGTTCCCAATTTGACACACAAGTCTTTTAATATATAGAGATGATATTTGCAAAAGGAATTAATGATCCTCTCAGATTTGATTTTTTGGGCAGTTGCTGCAAGTTCGTGATTTTCGACCACAATTGAATATAATCTTTTATGCATAATCTTTTCGAGTAGCTTTCCAGGAACAGGTAATAGCGTTATAGGACTCCAGTTATTGATATTAGTTCTGTCTCCTATTTTGGGGATTGGTGTGACATGCCCGGGTCTCCAGGACTTGGGAATTGTGCTCATTGACAGGGAGCTGTTAAGTAAATGCAAAAATTCATCACTAAAAATTAGCATCACTTCCTTTAACACTCTGGTTTACAGATGTTTAATAAGTGAGGTTTTGTCAGGTTAATCTACCCAAACAAACAAAAGTCAAGCACTACCCAGGATTCTGGTTCAATGTAGGGAGTTGCACATCTTACGTTATCTAGGAATATTGGCAGGGGTTTAGCAAGAGAGCCGCTCCTGGGGTCCATGTGTCAAAGCCCTTGGAAACATTTGGATTTCATAGTAAGGATTGTATTTCCAGGAGTGGGGTGACACCCCTTATGTTATCTGAGAATATTACCAAGGATAGAGCAGTAAAGCCCTCATGGGTGTCAAGGGGCCAAAGTCCCTGTAATCATTTGGATTATATACCTATAAGAGTTGAACCATGGATATTGTATTAGGGAAGAGGATTTACCCACCTAACTGGGGAGATTGTCAGGAGTCCAGTGGCAAAACCCATCTCAGCATCCAGAGGGAAAATCCAGGAAGCACTTGGACATTATAGATTATACAAACTGTTCCCAGGATTTTGTTTCAGGTAGGGTGGGAGGTACATACCTGAGACTACCTAGGAATGTCAGTGGGGGTCCAGAGGCAAAGTCCCTTTTTGGAGTCCTTGGGACAAAGCCCTTAGAAGGACTTGGCTTTTATACATTATACAATTTGTATCCAGGATTTTTTTCAGTTAATAGGTGGTCACAGACATTAGATTACTTATTATGATTAGAAGGGGTCGAGGTCCAGGAGGCAAATCACGTCAAAGAGCTTGGCATTCAAGTCTTTATAGGTGACATTGTTTTGTTGAATGACTGAAATGAGAGTGTATATAGGCCTAAGTATCCACCTTTTCAGGGGGGGGGGGGGGGGCACACTTGGTACTACCTTACCCATATGCCCTAAGTATGTGTCCCCTGCCCCCCCCATAGGTGTTGGTGTAGGTGCCAATATGTTTCTCCCAATGTAATTATCAGAGAGGCATAATTAGCATAATAATCTGAAATACCTATATCCTACATTTTATAGTTGTCCTGTGGTTAAGACCGTGTTCAACATTTTTCTGGAAATCTGAAAAATGTAGGCACTGCGCACTCAGGCAGCTTGTGTATAACCTACTGCAACACTCAATTTTACTTGTCAAGGTCACTCCATATTTATAGATAACAACACCCATTCAAAAAGTAAAACATGTCTCACTTATGGCATACTAAACAGAAAATTATGAAATTTTAGGATTTGATCAAATGGACATGGATCATTATTCGCTGTAAATATGGTCTAATTTATAAGTGTCTCAAATCAATAATTTCTGATTGCAGAATCTTGTACCTGGCAGGAAATGATAGGGATCTCAAGTTGTGATCTTTCAGCTGTGGCTCGCTCGATCTCAAAAACGGTCTCAGGATCGCTCACCCATCTGAGCGGATCTCAGGTTGCGATCCTCATGACGGAAAAACACTCCCCCCCCCCCCCCAATGTTGAATCACCATGTGGCGCCACTGCGATATGTAGGATATATATGCATCTAAATATTTCTTTAAAATGTACCTCTAGGATTATCACAATAGTGGAATTTCTAAAACATCAGAAAATCTGATTTAGAAAGTTCTGATATTCCCATTTATTTTGATTTGATTATTAACATGTCATGTTACATCCTCAAATATTAGTTATCATATAAGTTTATATAAAAGTCTTTGTATTTACCATCTAATTAAACTTATACCCTTCATATTACGCAGTAGTACCTAATTGGAGTGAGGGTAGGCTTCACATCGAAGAACTGTTCCTGCAGCAGGTTGTGGGAAAAAACTTGATTAAAACGAATAGAAATAGAAGAACTACAACATTCAGAACGTTGGAGATAAACAGTATTTAATTGACTTTTTTTTATACAATCAGCTTTTTACAATAACCATAATGGCATAGACGGTAACACTATTTACACAATAGATTGATTGGGATGATAAGCATATATTATAATCCGTATATCTCATAAAACACATAGGAAAGAACACTGTAACTGTAGAGCGTTGGTACTGCAATGAAATCGACAGAACTAAACTTTAAACTGCCACAATATCTATTTTTGGTCTCGTGAAGCGCATATATGACACGAGACCTATTAAATGAACTTTTTCACGGACTCCACTAAATTAAACATATCTTAATAGATTTTTCTATTTGCACATGCATCATCATCCACTTCACACAGAACGGACACCTATTGTCATATTTATTTTCCATATCATACAATGCATTTTTAATGTCATTTTAACGTATATATAAGAAAATTTATACAATGCATCTAAAATGAGAATAGATATACAAGATAACATCTAGGTCTGCCTTTCATGTGGCAGTGGACGGTGTTTAGTTTTCGCCATGATTAATATGTTCCGTTTTTTTTTTGTTTAAAAAGCTTTTTTTGCTGAGGAACCTGATGAGATGGCTCGAGTCAAAGTATCTGACCACTACGCCACATCGCCAGCACGCTACGATTCTCGCAGGGTAAATGATGGACACTTTGCTCCGTTGAACAAACCCTCAAATTACTTAGTTACATGGATTGGAAGTTACCGTAAATACGAAATAACTTATCGACAACTTTCCAGGTATATCACAGATACCCTTTTATAAGGTTTCCACAAGTATTATGGGGGACATTGCACAGTACTCCAGGCTTTTACCATGAGCATACTGTCCAATTTCCAGAACGTAGTGTCCATAGCGTGGCAGCTAGTGGCGTAGTGTCTTTTACCTCACCCCTGGTATTTTTCCCGTAGACTTAATATTGGGAACTCAATGTCCATGTAGTATTGCAAATAATACTAAATGGGTGATGACGTCACAAATGTTAGCCAATTAGTGAGAGGGGTGAGATAAAATCTGAACCACACTTGACCCATAGCCACTGCAAATACATCATTTGTTTTGATTTGCTACGTAATCTCACGGCGCAAAGTTGAGTGAGATTACCCGGTAACCAAAGCTCATGCCATATTTTCAGCAGCTTCGGATCTTGATGCAGTTCCTTCTTATTATCGAAGTATTTCTAGTTGACACCTCACTGAGGGGGCTGACTTCCCTGATTGAAGTCTCAAGGAAGGCCCTGGGGCCTGTTGAATAAAGTTTGCCGACGATATTAAACTTTTACAGGGTACATGGAGACCTTGTATAAGGGTAATCGTTTAATAACATTCAAGCTCGTTCTCTAAGGCAGTTCTCTCTCTAGCCAATGGAAGGTCATCTAAAAGTGTTAAATTAAGTTCATCCCCAGGTCTCGTTGACGTACAGATAATGGTCTTCATGTGCGACCCTAAATAATTCAACAGGCCCCTTCTTTGTCAGCCGCTATTGGCCAGCTGGCGAACGGAACGCTGCAGAGTCGGGACGGACGAACGTAGGGGTGTGAATCCAGGACGGAGAAAATAAGGGCCTGGGCCGCGGTGGCAGGAGTGGACGATGACTCTCTGCTCACCAGCATTGGAACGGTTTTCTGAGGGCGTCCTCCTATACAAGTTGAATAGAAGAGGGCACTTTGTCTACACATCGACATACCAGGCTACTGGGGTGTAAGGGGTGCAGGGGAGGGGGGGGGGGGGGTTTGTGCCGGGAAGGGACAGAAACAGTGGACAGGGTGAGATTGGCTAGGGTAGGAAGAAAAGGGAGAAGAGAAGGGAGAAAAAATAAATGTTTGAAAAGCGAGTGCGCGCTTACTCAAATGAAAGGACGCTGTATAATATGAGCTTCCATTTTGAAATTAAGATGGAATACTGAATTTAGGCGCGGTCGCATTATACTAGTTTTTATTCTGAAAAAAAAGAAGAAGAAATGATAGAAAACACACACCATTGCGGGTACAGCAGGTGAGAAAGTGAATGGAGAGTAGAAGCATTTAGATGCCAAACGAGGAGAGGTCTGATGCCTCTTTATGGCACAGGAAGGGGTAAAAGTAGGGCGATGGTAGCACATATTTCTGACGGCTACTCTTTGGACAACACTTATTCTTGGAACGGTTTCTGATAGGGGGACTTCCCGTCGACTACGATTTGCTGCATCGACTGCAGGTACACAACTCACTCACACACAACACTTTCTCTAGGGTTAAGGATCTCGATTCTGAAAATTTACATTTTTTCATTTTCAGTAATTTGTTCGATGTACATTTTCGAGATAAGGCAACAAATAATTATGTTACAGACAGCTAAATGGCTTATGAGGAATGTACATTAGATATCTTATTTACATGCATTTCTACAGTGGCACAGAATTATCAAAATATATACTTTGCAAGCAGAAATCAATTCTATTTTAGCAAAGCGTGGGGCACTCTTTGGGAGATAATATATAGCTCATGTAAATAGAATTATGCAATATATATACATCCATATATGTCTATTCAAACATTTTAAATAATATGAAATTGACACTGCAATGGATCTGATTCAAATGAGTTCAATCACTGAAAAGCCTTCTTGTATTACATACTATCGCTTCTGGGTCTTTTTATTTCAAGGCAACAATGTTCAAGGACACAATGGTTTTTCCGCTGCGAAAGAAAAATAATCTTATTTGAATTTGCTTTTTAGAATTCCAAGGTTTGGTCCCTATAAACCTGCCCAACTGTTATATTTGATACACAGTTACAAGTGCTAAGGCACCTGAAATACATCATCCAGCAGGAAATAAAACACTTGAATAATGCTACAATGTGAAAATATGTCTTCTCTCAATATCACAGTTCTGGTGGCTTCACGATCAGCACACGTCATATGGACAAGGACCAATCCACATGTGCGTATCTGACCAGAAGGCTCATAATATATTCCATCTAATTAAATAACGGGAAACATAATACACATAACATAATACAGCGAAGGGGCAGCAGTCTGTGTTGTACTCGTTGTAGTTTGCTCTAGCGCAGACTGCATGTCTTCTATACAGGTGTGATCTACTTCTTTTTCTTGCCGGCGGATTTCTTGCCCGGGGACTTGCGGCCCTTCGGGGAGGCGGCCTTCTCCTGGTCGGCGCGCAGCGCGGCCTCGGCGGACGCCACCTCCTCGAGGCGACGCCGCTCCGCGTCCAGGAAGCGCTGGCGGAACGCCTCGCGGGGCTGGTTGATGGTGTCGCGGGCGCTGTCTAGGGAGGCCTGTGACAAACGGGGCAGACGGGAGCAAACACACGGTGACTACGGGTTCACGGGTTACATGCATATTACTATCAATAACGAGGAATCATACAAACTAAATACGTAAAGGCATGCTGGTGAGGTCAACTCATATGTGCGATAGGAATCGAACAGGGATATCAGTTGGGGGTCATGAATAAAATAAGAAATATCTTTCATATGAAATTTACTGCTTCAGAGACTGGGAAAATACACAAAACGTTGTACCCCCACCCCTTCACTGTACTGACCTTATGGATAGCCCCTGATAAAAGGCTAATTAGGCAACAACTTATTTAGCTATGTTTCCAAAAAGATGGGAGGAGGTCTGAAAGTTCACAAATCTTTTCTCTTTTTTTTTTTTTCAAAATACAATTTAAAAAAAGATCTTATGTAACAACGTTAGGATCCATGGTCAGGAAACTGGACTCTAGCAGTCCGTCGTTGCAGTTGGTGAGGTTTAGGGAGCTGCATTGGCTGAGGGATCGTATTGAGAGGAGTGTGTCGTCGTCCTGTAGGCAGGAGGCCTGAGACCCGGACGGGGACCTGGTGCAGGGGGTGGGACTGCTGGACAGGTGGGACGGGGTCGGGGGTGGGGTCGGGGTGAAAATACCCGCCAAATGTCGCCATGAGCGCTCTAGGTCAGAGCGTCTTTGGTCCAGCTTTACCTGGTATTCAGATAGGAAAAAAGGTAAAGAAACGTCATTTAAAACACAATGTTAACTCCCAGATCACAACCTAAAAATGAATAAATGGCTGTGTTAGAAGGGCAATTAACCACAGTTTAATGATAATAGTATCAGTTGGATATCTACATTATCACAATAAGTGAAAAAGAACTTCTTCATTAATATCTTACCCAAAATATGTGAAAGTAACATAAAATGGACTCCTATATCATGCTCAACACCTTTTCAAAAGGCTTAAAATTGGGGCTTCAACTGGAAGTGCTCACATATATGGAACCACATTATAACCTGGGACTGCTCACTCATGTAGAACTATTATCTGACCTCGAAAATATGCCTCAATATTTTATTAGCAATCAAAGAGATTGATCTAATACAAAAGACTGATTATATATTTGATTGGATTAGTCTCAAACAATATATTCATGTGATTATTGTTCTCCAAGTACTTTCTTCTACTTTCCTGTAGCCTTTGACAGCAAGCTACACTGGACAGTTATAGGCACATTCACCTGGAGCTGCTCACTCATGTGGAACTACTATCTTACCTGGAACTGCTCACACACTGTAAATGGTGCCTGCTCATTCATGTGGAACTGGTGTCTTACACGAAGCTGCTCATTCATCTGGAGCTACTATCTACAGGGACTGATGGCTCACCCGAAGCTGCATACAATTGGGGAACTTACCTCTCATGTGGAACTGATCGCTCATAGAGCCTCCAGAGGTTACTAAACTCCCTATTATCACCCCGGGTAAGGCAAAGTTCCGCTCCCGATTGACTAGCCACACTACGACAACATGAACCACAGTTTTCTGATTTATAATTGGAGAAACTGAATATAATTTCGGATTTCCATGTAGGAATAGCTGAAATTTTCATTTCTGGCATCAGAATTTCAATTTGAAGATTTCTGAAAACCGTTAAACTGCATGAATTCTGGGTTACGGGTAAAGGGTCTATCACCATACAACGTCAGCAACCAGCGAAAACCGGAACTTGTGAATAGACTGAATTCTGGGATACCTCAATAGGGTCTATGCAAAACTCATGACCCATATGGTACAACTAATACCGATACGTAACTGTTCACACATGCGGAACTAGTGCCAGACATGGAAATATTCCCTCATTTCGAACTTGTAACTTTCATGGAGCTCCTCACTGATGTGGAACTGCTCACATATGTAGACTTGTGCCCTTTTTGGATCTGATCAATATGTGGAATAATATCCTACACGTAACAGCTCACTCATGTGGAACTGGTACCTCCCCTGAAGCCCCTGACACACATTGACCTGCTGGTCTATCTGAAGCTGGTGGAATATCATACTCCTATCCCACCTGGAGCTGCTCGGCGATCTCCAGCTGGTTGAGCTTGGCCTGGTTTCGGTTCTGGCGGTCCTGGTCGCGCTGCGTCTCCACGGCCTCGCGGTAGGCGCGGTACTCGGCGATCTCCTGCTGCTTCTCCTCCAGCTGCCGCTCCATCTCCGCCTCGTCCCGCAGGCGCGGCCGCCCGCCCTTAGACCTGGCGTCACACCAAAGTCACATCCAGTATTACTTCTTATACAGGGGTAGCATAATTCATAAAAACCCCAAACTTGGAAAAGAGAGAGAAGACTGAAAAAAAAACGGTTTAAAAGTCTAAGGCGGACTATATATATTTAAATCCACTGGCACAGGAGTAGTATATGGAGAGATGGTTAGTGTGCCTGAAAAAAAATCTATTCCGAGTTGTTTTGGTGCAAGTTGCTTTGTTTGTTTCGACCAAAAACAACAAGGAATAGATGCGTTTCAGACACACTGACAATGTCAAAGCTGCCATCTCTACTACTTATACAGGAGTAGCATATATAGCAATGGGATATTCAGACAACAACAACAACAAAAATAAAAAAAATATTGCTGGGGCTTTGAGGGCCTGAATTTCAGCAATTCTTAGTGAGTTTCCTGTCGCAGCTGATAGCTTAGATATCCCGTTTTCATAGAGTTAACTTATTATCTCCTCAGATTTACATAGATCTCAAGAATGACCCTTGGTACGTCATATGTTGTGAAATTCCGGGTAAATCTGCCCAAATACCATGCCTGCATCGGAACATCTCCCTGATATTCATACACTACACGGTACGGCACACCCCTCTTATGACTTCTCTACGACTAGTCATTAAGAATTCTCACGAGTCTCCACACAGTGAGAATTCTTAATAGGTTAAGAGCTGATAACAATGATCAATGCAAATGATGTACTTGCAGTCGCCTCTAAATATGAAGTTTCTCATGCTTAAAGACGGGTGAGAATCCTACTTATAAAGATCAGCCTGGAGATTATGAGATGCTATGACAGAAGTGCACCACAAAGTGCCAGAATTCGATGAGACCATGTGACAATGTGACACTGCGAATACATGCGACCATGCGAGCACAAGTGACAAAATCAAAAGGCTTTAATATTGTCAAATGCCGGTCGCATCTCCATATGAATTCACATGAGGCATGTGACTCCCAAGCAACTACCATGCGAACACCTGGTCCATTGAAGGGAATTTTGCTGCGACTTTTCATGCGACTGGGCGAATTCCAGCCCGAACATATGTGACTGCTAAATTCGCCTTAGCGGATCTGGCACTTAGGACACAACTGGGTTAAGAAAGGGCCGTGGAGAGAGTGTACCTGATGAAGGGCGTCAAGTCGATCTCCTGCAGGATCTCTTTGGGCTGCGGTGGCGGCGGCGGCTCCAGCAGCAGAGGCTCGTTGTCCAGACCGTCCAGGGTGGGCGACAGAGCGCCATCTGCCGGCACCTCCGGCGCGTCGGCGGGCTCCTCCTCCTCGTCCGCCTGCAGCTAAGTGGAGAGAGGGCGATTTTTTCTTTTTTAAAAGTTCTTTATTGGTTCATTTGAAGGTTGATACTCTTATGCTATTTCTCATCTACATATAGTTTTCCAATAAAGGAGTAGCCATCAGCTTAGGCTCTGTTTTTCATTAGTTGCTCAATGAATCAAGATATAATGTATGACTTAGATATCTCATATCCAGCAACAATACAGCTAACCCTAACATCACTATATCCACGCAGCATCTGTATCTGTATTCGTATCTCTCCCCATACATGGGCCGCGATGAAAGGAGTATTTTCTTTGTTTATGGGATTTAATATCTGACCGACCCTTCCAGGTCTCTTACAGACTGCATCATTGTTTGTACCTAGGACGAAATAGCTAGATGAGTATATATCAGGGGATGTCAGTTGGGGGACAGAAAAAAAAGCTGAATCTATTTCATGCGGAATTTGCTGCTTCGGAAAAATGCTGAGATAAATGTAGAAAACACATCAGTGTATGCCACGGCGTGGGGCCGAGTGTGGCGAGGTTCAAAGCACTTGACAACTGGTAGGAATGAGGCTCAATTAATACCATCTTAGTTTACATATGGAAGAAATTATACTAGAAAAGCGCAAAAAGAGTTTTTCCAATATAGAAAGATGCCATCTCTGATAGCTGTACTTGCTTGATGCAGTGGGCCCTTTACCCAACTTTAGTGGGCCACCTCACGGCAGTGCATGCTACAAGAAGATGGACAACAACTCCCCACCACTCGATTATACTGATACTGGCTGTTCAGCGTTAAATAAAGCCTGGTTTTTGTTTTATCCTGGTATCTGGAATACAATGGAGTAGTTATAACTGTAGTTATAACTGTTGTCATACTTTCTGTGATGTCACAGTTATAAGCACGCCATGGTTATGGCGATGGTTGAGAACGTTTGCACTCTCACGTCAAGGTAGCATCTTACTAGAGACTTGTCAATCTCGCATTCCAAACAATTACACAAAGCAGGAACCAATCAGGCCAGCGGTCTGGTCTGAACAAGGCTATTACCTAGTTAAAGCCCGGTCGGAGATCAACATGAGATAGTGAAGACGAGACGACACCGTCAGGTCACGATCTGATCACCAGGGGGAGACACAGTATATGACCTATATTCCTTATATGATGGCTGAACCCCTTATAACCTTTCATCTCGAATCTGTCATTCTAATTGTCTTTCTCCTTACTAAAGGGGGCTTCCATTGGGCTGACTGTACCATAAAAGAGAATTGTACAGCCCTCACAAGGCTGACTCAACGCCATTTTGTCAGGTGGATATGAATTACATTGTACAATCAGTGTAGTGGAGTAGGTAAACGCTCAACGGCAGGGGCCGCACGGTGATGTAACAGGCAATGGTCCATAAAAGGTAATAAATTAGCTTTTGTCAGGTGCCTGCAAAAGTAGTAAAACTTCGGCCACAGTCGAATTTACGGCCAGCCCCATTAAAGACCCACTCTAGGCACACGATGGGCAATACTCCGGAATAATAATATACATAGAAGCACTGCCAATATAACTATGCAGCCTAAAGAGTGAGCATATATATGTTAAAAAAGGCCATCGCAATACTTCGGAATAATAATATACATAGAAGCACTGCCAATATAACTATGCAGCCCAATGAGTGAGCATATATGTTAACAAGGTCATCGCAAGTCATAGGTAGAGTCTCTTTTAATCCATTTAAACTCCCCCAGATTTTAATCATGCTTGTTACCCGCCAGGAGCATTTATATTGGTTTCATCTGCCGGGGCGCCGGAATTGAACCACTATGAGCTACACATTTGGACTGTTGCCGTGTGGGACGCTCTCCCTCAACCTTATCGTCCACTCAATTCCAAGCACCGAATAGAAAAGAGAACCTTTTTCTAAAACGGTACAAAACTTGTATGACACCCAGCGACGATGTCTTTTGACGTCTACGTTATCAGCAAATCGCATCAAGGGCTGACTGAAACAAGAACTTGCAGAACTCTTGCAAGAATCCCGGGAGAACAATCTTTGCTGGATTAAACAATCGGCTGATCATCTAAGGGAGAAGATAACCGTAGCTGCAAGATAGAGCTACCTGTTTCCAAAGCTTGTGATTACCAATATTGCAGTAGCCAGTCACAGCATTTTCATTACTCGCTTCATATCGAACATATATATATATATTTTTTAAACAATTTTTATTAGGGATAATTGTTACAACAATACCGAATTCGGCAGCATGCCGTTCTTCCATCCGGGCCCTGTAGTAGATGGGGCTTTATAGTAGCGCTTACAAGTCAATTAGTTGAACAACTTCCAGGTAAGTGTCAAGTAATATGTATGTAACAAGAGAGAGAGGAGACTAATATGGCAAAAAGAATAAATTCACCTTACAATAAAATAAACCATTAAACGGTAATTCCCGACTCAATAGTCACCTAATGAGGCGTTTCTATTTCACTATTGCGATAGAGTATCTATAAAAGATTTCTTCCGTGGCTAAAATTCATCGTTCAGGGATGTCAGTTGTTGTTGAGAAAAAGGGAGTGATCATATTTTTCGTGTTAAATTTGCTGCCCTAGAGAGACCTTGAGAAAAATGGAATTATGCATATTTATTGAAAAAGGAAATTTACATGAAAAAAATTGAAAACTGAAAACCTGTTCATTATCATGTACCTCTCCTGTTCAGACTGTTGGTTATTTGAGAGGGAAAACAACACCCCCCCTACAAAAAAAGATAGAAAGAAGTGAGAGGGAGAAACCCTAAAAAGCCTACCTTGACCATGTGTGTCTTGAGGTACTGAAGACGGGACTGCATGGCTTTGGCGGCGCGGCCAGGCTCGGCATCTTCCCATGCCTTCTTCATGGCTCTGATCTCATCAGCTCTCTCCGTGTCTTTGCGGACCTCAATCTCCTCCTGAAAAAGTAATGATAAAGTTAACACTTCAGGTTTGATTACTGATTAATCTTCGACATCTACATCTGCTATTTCAGTTCGTGTGAGGCACTCAACCTTCCCGGACTCCAAGGGAGGTACGGTAACTTATTGCTATGTCAAAGTTCACCTCAAAGTACTAGATGGCTAGTGATGTGTAGGACTGGTTTATTCTTGCTTGTTTGTGTCTTTATTTAACGTCTCAGGGGACCCTGAGGGTATATAGGGACTAAACTAGTTTATTCAAAGTAAATTATCCTGCAAAATCTTGTTCTAAAGCTATATGTTGTACCAAATGCAAACTAGCCTGCATTCTTGTACTAAAGATATAATATTGTACTAAAGTATCAATGTTGAAGCAATGGCAAATTAGCCTACATTCCTGTGCTAAAGCTGCAATGTTGCACCAAAAGTAAGTTAACCCATAATCTTGGACTAAATCTACATTGTTTTGGTGTAACTTTTTTCGTTCCGTTAGTCCCTAAATGGGGCTTTGGTTGGAAAAAAATTGCGTTGGGTGAAGAAGAGTCAAACCTTGCTACGCCTCGTCTACCTGCTATAAATCTACATTGTTGCACTAAAATTAAATTAGCCTGCAATCATGCACGAAAACTACAATGTTGTAACAACTGTACAGTAGCCTGTAATCTTGTACCAAACCTACAATGTTGTACCAAAGCTCAAAGATACATACAGCAGCATTGGCGTCACTGACAATGCGCAGCGTCCAGTTGGGTTTTGTGAAGTCAAACTGTTGTGAGGGCGGACGGGATCCCCGGTCGTTCTTGTCCTTGGCGCCCTTGTCCTTGCCCTTACCGCCTTTGTCCTTGTCCTTGCCTTTGTTGGAGGCTGCTGACGTCATCTTTTCATTGCGAGGTGTTGGACCACCGACCTCAGCAGGAGCCACGTCTTTGCAAGCAACTGGCGAAGATTACGGTATTTATGACATGTAGATAATGGTAATAATCGGTCCATTGTGTTTGTATTTGGCCCTAATACTATAACCTATAACATTCTTTCTCGCCCCTGGTTATGATTTCACCACTGAATTAACATTGTTAAAAGATACCCTACGAGCTATTACGGTGTGAATTGATGATGTCAAAAAAGAACTATCCAATTAGCAGCCCAAACTGCAATATGCCGATTCTAGCTATCATAACAACTTACTTTGAAGGTAGGTTTTCTTATCATATATGTTCCTTATGTCCTTTACTTGAAAAGATCAGTGAGAACAACACTCGAACATACATGGTTAAGTTATGCTACTCATCTTGGTTGCTATGTCTCACGAAATCACTACACATCAAAATGCACGGCGTACCTTAACCTTCTACGTCTCTAGATGCATTTCCTTATACAGGGGCTTGTATCAAAAGGGGAGTAGTGCAAAAGAATGCAGGATCTGCGGCACAGTGCCTAAGGTGGTCTGATATCTCCATATTAAAGTAAATGAGAGTAGGATATTCATTTACCCTTTAGTTCACTCTTCTCCATATCCTTGAGGACTTGAACAAAGTTCCAGGCACTCTCTGAGATGGGCCATGAGTTGCGAAGTACAACAGCCTGCACGATGTACTTGTGTGGCTGAAAGACAGGCAATCACGAAGATAACTGATATGATCGATACAGTCAACGTAACCTTCAAAATACAAATCTAAGGGGCTTAATGATAAATGATTCAATACACCGTATACATATATAACTATCACTCATCCAAGTATGCATCTCCTTAAAAGGAACCATGGAATATTCGATATCGAGGACGTAACGGGCCAATCTCCATTGGAGCGAGGGACCTGTGGGTAGGGTCGTTGGAATCAAGAGAAATTAGTCCACGATTCATTTCTTTAGTAATTAAAATTAAACACTACATTGATGGATCTAAAGTGCTATGCCAATTATCTATCTAAATCCTTGATATATATACATCTAAGTTAAGAACTATAAGTTCGCATGTCCCTGTTTAGGTAAATATGTCTTTAAATCCAGGAAACGTTTATGCATGCAATTATCATCATTCTCCCAGCCTCAAACGGTTCACAACAATTATCTTGTATATTTTCGTCTTGGATTCTATATAACATCCGTTGCAGTTTCCTACATACTGTGTACATTTCCTCTTACTCTTGTAATGTATGCATTGAAATCAAGGGTGCATATGTTCTAATTCTAAATCATGCCTATATTTCAGAGATTGAAGTCTTAAGGAAATAGAACCACCATATCAATAGAAATAAGGCAATATATAAAAGTCTCTTTAGGTGTAACCGTGATGTTAATGAAGTCAGAAGTGGTGGATAGAAACATTCCGTAAGTGAGAGATACGAAACATACCCAGATATTCCGCTAAGTTTCTAATCTGTGTGTTTGTCTTCTATAAACTGTGCATATTGAGTGAAGCACAACGAAAGACAGACGGCACCATGGGCCAACGATTCCATGCCGTACGAAATCAGAGATTCCTAGGAGGTAATTACTAAGTGACTGTCAGTAAGGAGGCAAGTACAGCTTGCTTTCTGCCAAACCGGGAGGTATTGGCAGGTGCACGTATTTGTGTTTAGAGGTCAGGTGTGCACGTCGGGCTACCTGGATGAGAACCCCTTCGTAGTAGTAAGGTTCTCTCTGCCAATAGGAGAGGTCGTCCACCTCACTGTACGGCGTGCAAGAGGACTACAAACAAGAGAGCACCCAGGAGGATCATCAGATTGTCCAACATAATCAAGTCAGCAAATTAGTCTGCGCGCAATGGGGGAGTTTCCACTTAGCCAATATACTATTCCTGGTAAGTGATGTCAACAGCCATGAAAACATCGCCATTGTTCTGCACTGTAAATCTAACACTGGAAATGTGAGAAGTGCTACAAATAATGATTAAACACTATTACATCCCATCTCTTTGTGGCACAAAGAAAGCATCACTTACCGGAAACATAAAATAGCATGATTTGGTATAGTGGAAACTGAACCATTTTATGTGTTTAACATCAAACGATCAATGTGCAAACCAGCCCATTGACAATCCCATCTCTTTGTGGCACAAAGAAAGCATCACTTACCGGAAACATAAAATAGCATGATTTGGTATGGTGGAAACTGAACCATTTTATGTGTTTAACATCAAACGATCAATGTGCAAACCAGCCCATTGACAGTCACCAAATAAAAAAAAGATAGAGTTATGGCTCCCCGTTTCATAGATGTCAGTCAGTATAACATAAGTTTCATTTTAAGGGTCCATCAGATATCAATGGAAGTATATAAGGTTTTAGCTATCAATATACGTGAGTTAAAAGTTACCAATTAGATGAAGTCAACATTGGATAGAATGCAAATGAGTAATACTCCTTTTAAAGATTAAAAATGATATAGAGGCATCTCTATTCTTTCCACTGTGCCACGCTACAGTAAACAGCGGATCAAGGATTTTTAATGTTTTGTACTTTCTTGACTTGACTCTAAAGCGAAGCGAGATTTCTTGGATAGGTCTAAGCGGGTATAGCGTAATTTTATTTGAGACTGCCTTTTAATCGTTCTTCATTAGTGGCACTGCCCGAAGATGTTTACTTAACCATTCTAAAGTTTAAATCCCTACAAATAAATACAAGAATCTCAAGAATAAATTCATAAATGGAATATATAGCATAGTTAATGCCTATCACAATCTATTGCAGCAATCTATGAAAATCAAACATTAGAAAGTATTGAGATTAGAGTGGTTCTTTCATGATCTATTCCAGTATTCATAATATGAGACCGAGAATCTTTAGGGTCTAGTGGTCTCTGTTATACATGTACATCACACCTTAGGATAACTATCACAATCCATATCATAGCATCATTGGTTCCAATATTACCGCTGAGTTACACTCTGTGGATACACTGGGTGTCTGCATTGTCCTTGTCCATTATGAGGACATGTGCGTGAACTTTGAACCTTGAACTAAGGTATTATATCTACCAACCCTGAACTTAGCAAAAGACACCATGTTAAGTAAGACGAAATAAACTATAAAGACACAAGAACTACAAAAGATAGCAGCTACTAATACTGACTGTTTCGTACTGAGGAGCTACGGAATTTCTACAGACATGATTTCATATAGTAAAATAGGGTGTGATAGAATAGTATATTGTAGTAAATAGTTTATAAATAGCATTATAAAACAACTGACACCACACAAATTCTAATATTCCTACTTTTTTTTGTTAATCAGGAGCACTTGGTATAAAAATCATTCATTTGAATATATAAAGATACACACTTGATCTCACACATATTCGTGTAGAGTACTCCTGATCGATCTACGTTTATATCTAAGAATAAGTCTAGCACACAACATTTAATTGTGAATAGATTTTAAAGAACATCTAACGAAGGTCGCAGTGACACCACGGCAACTGTAAAAAGCGATGAAAGAACTGTGTTGATAGAATGACTGAATGAACTGATTAATAAAGCTACAGAACAGTCTTGGAAACAAGAATTTTTACCCGTTCTCTTTCTTCATCCTCATTGCTGGCCATTGACACTTTGCTGCTTGCTCGCTGAATAGTTTATTAAATCAAAATATTCACATCAGGTTTTTAAAGACTATACCAAATATTTAAAGTTAAAATTATTTCATTTGAATACAGGCGAAATTCTTTGAAAAGAAAATGTCATTTGAAATGCACAGGTTTCAGGAATAAAACATGCAAAATATTGAAAAATATTTTATGTTTACCATGTATTCTAGGAAATTTCAAAAACAAAATAATGGAAAAAAGTTGTCCATGGTGTATATAGGTTTCATGACTTTTAAAATATAAATCAAAGGTGATGTACTGCATTCATTTAAACATTTACAAAAATTGAAATTTTTCATTTGATATAAAAGTTTCTTATAGAAGGGTGTTAAGTAGAAAAAGGTTTAGTTATTTATATATTGATAAAAATCTATGAAATATTAGTTCAGTGTCGAAAATTCCAGTTTGTGGAAAAATGTAGATACAGCATGCTATTTTATACCGAGCAGGTGTATTAGGTGTGCATTAGTCTATAGATAAGCGTCCTGACTTTGTCTCTAGTGTAGACTTATATACAATATTTATCATTTCCTCGTCATGTAATCATCAAGGTATCTTTAACCATAACCCTTTTAATGCTTAGGATCCTCTTAAATATATTCATAATTTTGTGAACTGAAGACAGTGCAACTAAAGGTAAGGTAACCTAAGTGCACATATGCCTATGCTTCTTGGTATTATTAGTCAATAACTCATAACTTGATTTAATAATTACGTTGGTGCTTTGGTGAAAGAGTGCTAAACATATATAGCTCGCATCGTGTGGTCCAATAACAGAAAAACAAGTTTAAAATTGGCATCATCATGATAAACATTGCGTGATGTACAATGTCAGTGATATTTGAATACAATTATTTTTTTAGATCATGATTTAGAGGAAGTAAGTTCACACACACATGCATGCTCATTCAAAGTGTTCCTCAGTTTTTCAGTCATAAGAGGTACATATGAATCAACTTGCTGTTAGATTCAAAATCTACCATGCCAGTCACCATGTAGTACCAATACAATGTTCCATGCGTTTGAGTATCACTAGAGGGCCTGTTCCACCAGGCTGCCCATAAACCTGATGTTGTCAGGTGTCTGCCAAACATGCTTATATTATACCAACCCACAGCCCCATTTCCACGGCCGACGCCAGTGGGTACCCAGTAAGAGCTATTTCACTAGGTCGCCGCCATTGAACATGTGGCGGACTCCACCAGACAGACTTCAATCTCCGCATGATACGCGGCTGCCATCAGGGATATTTTTGTGGCCATTCAGGCAGCTCGGCCGAAGAAACCCTTGAGTAAACCCTGGTTCTGTCACATGTGAAGTGTAGTCAACCACAAGAAGACACATTGACATGAACACTTCCCTACATGTATTACGAGCAAAAAAGAATTCGTATTAATTTTGTTGTTCTTAGCTTATAGGGTCTTTCTCACGTTTCAATCATCAGAATAATAATTCTGATATGGGGCCTATAGTGAGTCTTTTTAAATCCAATAAATGAATGCTAAAACATCAAACGTGGTGTTGAATTAAGGCGTAATTATTGATTTTTTTCCCTTTGAGATGAGCAGACCCACTTAGTCTCGCAAAGCGAAAAAGAAAATGCTCTTGCAAAATAAAGTTGGAAATATTCCATTATAAGCTTTACATCGGAAACTTGTATCCAACACTCTTTTGGATAGTGTAAAAACACACATAACTGTTGTTGGGAACGGTGAAGTTTACCTTTTATCATAATTCATGGGTGGGATCCAAGAAGGAACTACATTAGGATCAGTGGCCACTGAAAATATGCCATGAGATTTAGTTGCCAATTAACCTCACAAGGCGAAGCTCAGTGAGATTATGTAGCATACCAAAATGAATAGTGTATTTTCAATGGCTATGGATCGAGCACGGTTCAATGTCACCCCTATCACTGACGAATTGACTAATATTTGTGACGTCATCCATCATTGAGTAATTTTTCTTTTAGCAATACGCCATGGACATTGAGTATGAATTCACAATGTGAAGTCTCTGGGAAAAAAGATACCAGGGGAAAGATAAAATCTTAAACGAATGACAGTGGTTAGGTTTGACTAATATGCCATTTGTCTAAGTGCTGTGATTTTACTTGGCTTTTCCTCGTGAAACTAATGTCATATTAATCAACCCTAACCGCTCGCATTGAATTCTTCTATATTATCCCACCCTGGTATTTTTGTCTCATAGCTGCAACACTGGGAACTCGTTCTCCATGCCCCTACGAGTACTGCAGTCTGTTCTCGATGGTCTATATCCTGTGTGTCGTTCATTCTTTTAGTGTGAACAGGGGTGAGATAAATACAGAAATCAACTCATTTTGGTCAAAGTCGTTGTTCTCCAACTCCTTTAAACGCTACGTGATCTTCACTTGGCTTGACCAAAACTTGTTGGTTTCTGCTTCAGTACCTCTATAGTACACATGTATGTCATATATGGTAAAACCGCCATTAACACTGTGTTGACCATTAATCATCAGTTAGGTTGCGGAGAACCCAGCTTAGTGTCTGTTTATATAGAGTAGAACTCCGCTTTGATAAGGGACACCCCGTGTAAGGGGTCACCTTGCTCAGAATGTTTTTTTCTATTAGATGTTTGACTTCATCCCGTGAAAGGGGCCGCCCCGCGTAATCAGACAATTTCCTCGGAACGCAGGGTATCTCCTTAAACGGTGTCCTACTGTATAATACGTGAGCTAGGACCCCTTATATAGCTTATCTTATCACCTTTAACCAACACACAATCATGATCCTAGATTAATCCTTAAGAGACTGAGATCACCTTCAACTTGTATACAAACTATGCATTGCACGCTATGGTATTTTGTACAGCAGTCTCGGCCAAGAGAGACTTTTCTATTAACGGCTAATGCTACTACCAGCCTACGTCAGGCAGGGTGAGTGGGGCAGTAGGGTGCAGGTGGCAGAGGCCAGGTGGCGCTACTAGCAAACTAGTTAGTGCTGCTAGTGTACACTAGATGGCACCAAGGGGTGGCCGCCCCTACTCACTGAGCCCCGTCCTTCCTGACTGGTCGCCGAGCTGACTCTCTTATTGCGCGACTGACTCACCTTCGCGCCTCGGTTTGCTGCAAGAGAGAAAATAAACAAGAATTAATCATGGCATGGTAAAAATTAACAATTAACTTTTCAAGGTTATATATAGCAAGGAAATGAGATAACTAATGCATATTGTACCATGCATCATATTTAATCATTACTCTTTGATGAGGAGATTTCCTTAGGTATCGCATATCAAAAGGGCATGTTCCATTGGGCAAACTGGATCACCAAAAATGAGCATCACACAGCGCCCACACCATGGCTAAACTAAAGCCTTTTTCAGGTGGTTATAGAATTCAGTGTATTGGAGGAGCCTACATCCTCCACGACAGCTACTACACAGCAGTGTAACAGGCAATGGCCCATAAAACTTGATAAATTAGCTTCTGTTGGATGCCTACAAACATATCCCACATGGTCGCTGTGTGATGTCTACCTTTGAACTCCCCTCTGGGTTTGTAGGCTACACTATTATCATGGACATTATACTCTCTGGTGCGCAGAAGATGTGTCATTCTGGATGTCTTTAATTCATGTGATAAATGTCCTGAAGAAGCTCATATTGGGGCGACATGTTCAAAATATTGAAATCTAACATGCCATTACATAACAAAACATAATCAATGCATAATCTCTGAACAATCTAGAGTGAAGGGAACAAGTATCTCTCAGGACCATCAGGTACAAAGCAGGGGGCTGTTTCACTAGGAGCTACAAGTCTCGCTGTTTGTAACAGTGGCAGCAAAGCGGCAGTTTGCGTTTCATTAGTAGGTGCAACCAAGCGTGAACGGCACTCGGGAAAGGAGCGGCACCAACAGTGGCAGTGACCGTTTCACTAGTAAATTGGGTCTCGCTGTTAGTGCCACTGTGGAGCTGCTGTAAGCGAGAGGGTCTACCCTCTCGTTTGTTACGTGTATAAAATACTCTCACCCACTTCCCGTGAGAATTAAGCAATGAAATTTTTACACGAGTAAGGTATATATATAACCTATAATCGTACCAAATATAGAGAAAATCGGCCACGCCGTTCCGAAGTTATCTGCGATTGAAATTTCTACTCCCTCAGAGCGTTTGCGTTGGTCGCTGTTCTTTTCACTCCCTCCGTAGTGCGGCAGAGTTTCGGCTGTTCTTTCTGTCTTCCCCCGGAGGCCGACGGGAAGTGCTCGTATTTTCTATGACAAAATTCAACCGCCGATAACTTCGGAACGGCGTGGCCGATTTTCCTCATATTTGGTACGATTATAAGTTATATATATACCTTACTCGTGTAAAAATTTCATTGCTTAATTCATAAGGGAAGCGGTGAAAATGCACGTCATACCGGCCCGTTGACAAACGTCAAACGCGTGTGCATAGCGAGAGCTGTGCCAACAGTGAGAGCTAGTCACACCTCAACAGCGAGAGCACTGATGAAACGCGAATTTGGGGTTGACACTGTTGGTGCCACTGTTGGAGCCACTGTTCCAGTCCTACCTCTCGCTTTGACCCCCCTACTAGTGAAACAGCCCCCAGTATTCCACTGCTATGCACAACGTGGCTGGCTAGTTGACTGACTAGGTCGGGATTTTTGTTTGGGTAGTTTAACGTCCAATTTGTTCAATTAGACTTCACTAGGATGGGAAGAATTAAGTGAGTGTGCCTGGGGGGATCACTCTGGTGGAAAACCCCCCTGTGAACGATAATAGGTGTCGCTTAGACCATGGCAAAAACACAACAAGATGCAACCAGGCACTGCGAGATATGGCCCGACCCTGCCAGCAAAGAAAATCGCGCTGTTGGAACCAGGGGCCCTTTTAATAATCTAATATCTTTTTCTGTACCTTGTACAAGGGTTATCGTCTAGTAATATCTAAGTCTGTTCGCTAAGACAATATTTGCCGTCCATAAGGTCGTCCATAAGTGTTGCCCAGTTGCCCTACATCATCCCTGGGTCTCTATGGCATACAGAAGAGGGCCTACATGTGCAATCCTAGATTGTTAAGCGCGCCCTGCACTTTACGGTGTTGATGAGACACAGAAGGCTACTCACACGTCCTGGAGCTGGAGCGTTTGGGCTCGTCCTCCGTGCCGGGGTCCTTGAGGAAGATGAAGGCTGGCAGCACCACGTGCCCTTTGCCCACAGTGGAGATGAGCTCCTTGTCGTGGTCCAGGATCGACAGCTTCACGTACACGTCATTCTTTGAGGTTGTCATCTGTAGTGACGTCACGTGGTCCTCCGTCACGCGCACAGAGTATCTGTAGTGACGTCACGCAGGGCACAATAAGTGGGAGTTATGGTGATTTATGTTGTTTTTTTTATTATAATAACAAAGAATGTTGTTTTGTATTGAATTTTTCATGTGTTGGAGACTCTAGATATATGTACCTGATTGAAAATTAGTCTCCTCGGTATTGTTAAACTGAAATATTTACAGATGGATAGCACGTGGCTAAAGAATTTTAAAAAAGAAAAGAAAATGTATACTGAAATATTGGTTGAGAAGAAAATATATTGCCTGGGTGACCTAGAAACTAACAGTTCAGCAATTCATATAGGATTCCAGATAGCACAATAATCCTACCTAAAGATGACGTTCTTGTCATTTGGCACATAGTAGTCACGGAGCTCTCTGCTGTGGAAGGAGCAGTTCACCTCTGGTCGACTGGGTGCCGGCAGGGGACTCAATGAACCTATGAGGCGCATCTTCCAGCGGCCTGTCTGTAGAGGCTGGTCGAGCGTACGTGCCTCGGCCATGAACGTGTAGCCCCTCTGTAAGGTGAAGGTCAGACAGGTTAAGGTCACTCAAGGTCAGACAGATGTAGGTCACTCAATGTCAGAATAAGTTATCATCAGTATTAAAGATGTCACAAATACTGTCTACCTCTAATCTTTAAACAGGGATGCTAGTTGGGGTTAGAAAAAAACATTGAAATATTTTTGATTGCATTACAGGGTTTAAAAACACCACCAAGTTTTTTTATTAGTCAGTGGGGAGGTTCAGTTGGGAATCATGGGCTGTGGCTGAATAGGGTTATTTAGCAGATAGGTGGTATGTCAATATCACACAAAGAAAATTAATTTTTCATTCTGAAAATGAAAACATTAATTTCGATGGAAACACTGAAAATTGGCATCCCTGATCTTAGAATGTAACATATTGACAAACATCATCAACAAGATGATAAAAATTACTTACTAGAGAAATTGTGGTGGTTACGCAGGGCGGGGAGGGAGCAATTCCCGGGACCGTCAGAGGGCAACGAGGACATTACATCTTTAAAGTATGCTTAAAATGCGTTCTGAGAACATAATTTCACATGTAATTAGTAGTTATTAAGTCCATTTCTAACTGATGATAAAAAGGGTGGCGAGGTGGCGTACCTTGTTGCGCTTGTAGACGTGCGGGGCCACCTTCTGGAAGACCCGTGGGATCTCCTCGCCCGTGTCATTGTTCACCACACGCAGCATGCACGTGGGTCCGGGACCGTACGTCAACTTGGGCACACACAGCATCTCCTCCGCCACATGGAACACCTCCCTGTGATAACACACCCAGAGTTAGAGTCACCCACACGTAATCCTACTCACATTCACACCCTCCAGTCACAGTCGTCGAGCTGTAATCCTATTCAGTATATATACCGAGGAATACATAGATAGGCAGATAATTAAATCATTTCTAATCGGTTCCCTACTAACCATCGTCGAATACATGATAGAATTATGTTTGTGGTCTATGTAGGCTTTTGATTCCGTATACATATTCAAAGATATTAAACTTTATTTCTCAATGTTGTAATCCATCATCTGCTTATTACTATGAGGAAATCCAGTTACTGTGGCTCAAGGACTCCTTGGTTGTTTTGTGTAGCCCGACGATATGGTCAGAAGGTTGAACAAGTTGACAGAAAGATCAAGAAAAATATGAATTCAGCCAGTCATTACGTTTTCCTATTGTCCTATACCTAATAATCATGAAAAAAACACGCTATCTTCATTACTTACGGAGTTGTCAATAGCGGGCCACATTTTGTACCTGTTTTATATTTTCTTTTATATGATATGGGGAGCAGCAGGTAGTATTTGCTAGAAATTCAATCACAGATATCTACTAATATCGAATAGGAGCTAGTTCCGGCATCTGAATCAAATCACCGGATCTTCGGCACAAAACACTTGAATTCTGGACAGTGATTGAAAACAGGAAATGTTGGTTATGAGTCCATCTTAAGCTCTTCATACAATGTGCTGACGTCTTAATTACCTGAAGACGACGAACCACGAGTTGGGTGCCTGGTCTGGGAAGGATCCTTGATGGTCGGAGAAAGCCACCTTGTTCCACTCATCATCATAAAATGGGTACTTGGGCATCAGTTCAGGGTTCGTCTTAAAGATTTGCCTGTTAACAAAATACAGAACAATCACTACTTCAATCCTCAAGATTTTATGTATACAGCTTGTTTATGGCTGCTTATAACTCTCATAGGCTAGCTACACAATACTCACAGAGATTGTATGCAAAGATAAATATAGATCTCTGAAAACGTGGCCAAGTACTTCACTGTAGGAGATACCGCATCAAAGTGGTGAAGCAGTCGTCTGCTTGTGTTATTTATAGTCAGACCACTTGCTAAGTTGCTAGCATGGCAATGTTAACAACAGAACATTCTGTAGTTTTTTTCCTAGTACGTTGTGATGTTGGGGGATCCCTAAATTTAGGGAGTCCACAGCGGTTTCTCAAGGTGCTCATTAGGCTCGGTTTTGAGGGTGAAACAGCTGATAACTGTTGTCCAGAGTTTATTTAAAAAATAAGCGGTACTGCCAAAGGGTTTCAGAGAAAAATAAAATATTCCCCTCTAAAACACCCCAAGTAAAACTTACTAGTCTTTTGGCTATGTGAATAATTCCCACAGAAAAAAGCCAAGCCCAACCGCTGGGTGAATAGTCTTCCTGACTGTAGTCAAAACAGAAGCCTTTCAGACTAGAATGATTTTCAATAAGATCTTGTGCATCTGAGAGTCATACAGCACCGTTAGCGATCAGGGGATGCCTAATGGGGGCACATTTTATTCCGATAGGAACTTAATATACACATTATGTACCAGATACGGTGAATCTGGGAGTCGTACAGTGCACCATAAGCGATCAGGTGATGCCTAATGGTCGCACATATTACTAGTTCTGATATGACCCTTAATATACATAATGTCCCAGATCTGATGCATCTGGGAGTCAGAGACCACTGTTAGCGATCAGGTAATGCCTGATGGGAGCAGACTTATCAGTTCTAAAAGGACCCCTAAATATACATGACTTACCTAAACACGGCGAGCCCCACAGCTTCCATCTGCGGCTCGAGTACTGCCCACGCCTTCTGGAGCTGCTCCTGAGCCCGCGCGTTCTCCTCTGTGCCTGGAGGTGTATTCAAAACGTGCTCAGCTTCACACTCTAATCCTACTCCTCAATACGTTCATATTCACTCTAATCAAGACTGAATTGCACTTCAAGAGGTATGTTACTGTTTATTACACTGGAGGTGTATACGAAGCGTGCTTTGCTTCAAACTCTAATCCTACTCCTCACTACGTTCATATTCACACTCTAATCAATACTGAATTGCAGTTCCAGAGGTATGTTACTGTTTGAATTTTTTTCCTCTCAGTTATTACACTTATCATGGACGTAATTTGGGGTCAGGGAAAAAATCTTTTGAAGTTGAATATACTGCTTCAGGGAGTCTGAGAAAACATGGAAAATTTTGCGAGGGTAATTCTTTTCACTCGACGGTAAGAACCATACAGTAATTTCTTTTTCCCTTTGTGGTCGCGTGCCCATATTGGGGCGACATGTAAAACATATGCAAATCTAACGTGTAATCACATTAGAAAACTTTGACTTAGTCTGGGCTTAGCTTACCTGGAGTTCTCCCAAGTTTGATTTTGCGCACGAGGTAGCCACGGAGCAGTGCTTGGATCTTGATGACAGCAGTGTGCTCCTCTGGCGTCGGGTCTCTGGACGGTAGAGATGTTGGAGTTTAAAGTTAGCAGTGTTTTCATATACTCCAGTACTTTGTGGATTCTCAGCTAATTCTATATACAAATAGGGTTACTGTAGATGTACGTATAGTAAATGCTTACTGTAAATAAGCGGTAGACTTGTCATAAAGACCGCAACCAGGGATAATCTCTTTGACAATTATACTAAGTAGTTTGACGTAGGCCAGCAAGCAGCCTGTTTTTTGTAGAATCATATACCTTAAAATGGTGAAATTCTGCTTTCAATCTGTGTTGATTGGATGGCTCTACCCCATACTCACTGTGCCGTACGGTAATAAATACGACATGGGTTGGAGTGGGTGGTATATGTTGCTGATATGGCCAAAGGTATATACTAATATAGTTTTACAACTTTTTAGGTGAATTTTTGTTGTTTTTCCACCATTTAAAAATTTCTTTCTCTATTTTTGAATTTGTCTTTGCTCAATTGAAATAATACGACATAGGCTGCCACATTAATGAACACGTTGCCACGACTCTTTATGAAGTACAAGCAATCTCAAAGATATTCTCATAGGCTGAGACTGTGATGTGGATGATTGGAAAGATAGTCTCATAAAAAACCTGATCAGCCTTGGTTTCATCAGTACTTATTCGTTTGAAGGATTAAATCAATACAGCAGAATTAAGAGTGTTATTTACCTGTTTGCCCAGACGTCAGGTGCTTTTGCCTCGGCTTGCTCTCCTGAGAAGTTAACACATCAATTAGGATATTGTTTAAACTGTGCGTGGCAGTGGGTATCTTCACACAAAACCTCCCCTACGTACACATCCTACAGACTACATGATGGTGAGAGTAGATGTCATGTGCAAGCCACAGTCGGCCAAACTAGAGCAGACCTCAACAAGAACTGGTTCCCTCATCCACAAACCAAATGCATCTATACCTCTAATAGGAAAAATAAATAAAGAGGGCTTATACTAAAGGCACCATACCAAGTCAGTGACTTCAACAATACCCCTACACCTTCAGTAAGTCATCCACACACAAATATATATCTTTTGCCGATACAGGTGAATTTGGATCTTGGCAATTTTGTCACTTCTTGACGGCATGTAAGATACATCTGCTTAATTAACGTTTCTTCTCTACATTTTGGGAAATAAGGGGAATTTCAGGGACGCTATGTCGTTGTAGTTTAGAAGACAATTTTTTAAGGTTACACAACTATATGGTCTATATATTAGATTGGGATCAAAATTGCATGAGATACCGTGATGGATAAAAAATTGAGTGTACACTTGATTTCAAATCAATCATTTACATGGAATTGTATCTGAAATTTATGTATGTCATGCTGATAAAAAGTAGGCACGGACATACTGCAAAATATTCTACTCTAGAAAAATCAGAAAATTTGCAAAATATTGGTTTCAAAACACGATGCCATTCGGTGTAGCATGCTATATATATCCAAATGAATCACCTGAAGGATTATAAAGATCCTAGTGCGTGGAATATACAGTACGGGTCAAAACCAGAAAAGCTCGATTTCAAAGGAATAGCGAGATAAAAGGCAAAGATTCAGATAAAGTTGGGTAGAATTAAGGCTTGCTTCCATTTACCCGGTTTCAAAACCGATCACCCGGAGGGCCCAAGGCCGGGTGCTGCTCGGGCTCAGTCAGGCTGGTGGTAGTGCAGTGGAACAGCTCGAAATCTAGGCCCATTGGTGTCTAACTCTTTGAGGACGCATGGTGCCTGGAGGCATCACCGCGCTATGGATGCATGATGCCTCAAGGCAACACCGTAATAAAGACGCATGACTCCTCATCGCATCATTTTGTCAATTTTACAATGATTAATTAAAGAAACAAATAGTCATCAGATTTTGATAAAAATTTGATATTTTGTTTATCAGAACAGATGTTTATGGCAACATATATATATATGACTATATAAGGGTGATATTCGTGATACCAAGAACAAACCCTCCGTCCTCTAGCGGCACAATATGACAACTAGTCTCGTCCATAAAAACCCGGCTACAGTCGAGGTGACCCGGCTACAGGCGGCCGTCCTTAAAGGGTTAGGGCACCCGATGCCTCTCTGTCTTCGGGCTCCGATCAGGACCGAAGTTGGGCACTGGTTGCTAGCACCGCCTGGGCAGGACCCAATCATGATTGGCTCCAAAATTGGGCAAATTGAATCAAGCCTTGTCAGAAAACGCCTTTGCCAGGAGAGAAGGGTGAACCGATCAGAGGTACCACCATCTGTACGCAGCCCTTCTCATTTATTTTATGTCGGTTTTTGCTGAATATCAAGTTGGCTGGCACGTAAGCTCAGATGTAGAGTGAAATAGAGAACTAAGACAGTGAAGAACAGCCTTAGATCCCACAAAGGAGGACACATAGGTGAGAAGAAGCCAGGATTATACCAAACGTACCACCTGTCTCCACGGGCACGGGCTCTGGAATGGAGAACGGGGACGGAAGGGAAGAGGTTTATATTATGTGCACATGTATGTATCTTCATCATTAGTGGTGGGTAGCTATGTAAGTGGAAGTGACTGATCAAGTCCTGGTTTAGTACCAAGTAGAAGGGGGAAAAATCAGCCAACAATATATTATTCCTTTATAACCCTTATGAATACTGCTGAAATACAGTGTACATTGTATATTAAAGTTTCGAAAAGTGTAGTGTTATTAGCTGTGGTAAAAAAAGTAACTTACAATCTGATACATGCCCCAAACTATAGCGGATTTCTACTCTCAGGTTTATGGATTACGACATTACACGATTTTTTCATTAAAAAAAAGAGCATTTATTCAAACCGCCTGCACATGGAATATAAATCCTACAGTGGTTGAAAAAAGTCTCTACACACGTTATCACGTTGATGTAAGTGGTGGATCCCAGAGAAAGTGGAGATTTCTGGATGGAGTTTCATGTGATAATGTGGCAGTAGCAGAGATTTATCTCACCCCTGGTATATTTCTCCACAGACGTAACATAGGCAACTCGTACCCAACGCTCTTTTCGAGTAGCATAAACATGAACCCAACCAGCATTGGGTACAGTGACGTTCTCTGTTGTTAAATATTCTAATGGCATTCTTTATTAGAACTCCGGGGTGGGATAAAATGTGAAACCAATTCGAGTGGTTAGGGTTGACTAATACGCCATTTGTTTGCTCGGATAGTGAAGTTAATACACGATCAAGCTCGTGACATGTTTCCCAATCTTAACCATCTCATTGGTTTCCTCCATAGTACCTATCGTCTCTACTCAGAATCTACGTCTACAATGATGACCACACGTTGTGGAGTTTTGGTCGAACTTGTTTCACTGCTAAGCGCAAAGCAGTTCAAGTTGTTTATCCTCAGGTTGTAGTTAAATCATAGGAATGAGTCCCAGGCAATATCTCAAAAGAATCAATTTCGACCAACAGTTATAGGAGCAAAATGGGGGAGATTGGTAGAGGCCCAGAGCAGGCCTTGTTAGGACGCTCGAGGGACGAGGCGCACCCAGCATTGTGCCCAGAGAGGAAGTCAGAGAAAAAGATTAGTAAAATGGGAAAAACTGATTCAGAAATTGTACCACATCTTCACATGAGAAGCCTTTACCTAAATATAATTATAAGAAAAATTGCAAGGACAGATATTTGGACATGAGCAATAATTCTATAATTTTCTTGTTACTGCTAAGCGAATGATAGGAGAGTGCACATAAGATCTTTTCAAAACTTTTTTTATATATTGACTGATTTAGCATAGCTTTGTGAACTTTCCCATTCTATACAACTTTCAGAATTTCTTTCAATCTGTGACCAAATATAAAATATAGGCAGACGTTTTGTGAAAATTCTACTCAGCAAATTCCAGAGGGAAATATGCTATATCAATAGGAATGTGTGTCCTCTTCACAATCATCAGTACCATATGAGAAATAAATTCCTTGTAGAAGTTCTGCTTTGTTTGTTTGTGTAGTTTTACATCTCGGTATGTTATTTATGGGCAATGGGTACGATTTATCGGCAATGGGGTACAATTTCGTCAGAAGTTTTTCATCATGAACTTGCAGGGGCGGGAAGCGAACATGTCATACAATACATACTTGTGGCTGGGTTGGGTCCTCGTGATTGGGTGTCGTCTACAAACAATGTACAATCAACATCACTCATCTCCCGACATTAGTCAACTCGTCAACTCACACACATACACATACTGTAAATGTCCATCGTCTACACCCTTAATATTAGTCTCACTGATACACTTAATGGTGTGTTCCACTTGGGTGACTGTGATTTTGATGCTTTTGGTTGTCTACCAAACATGCTTAGTGTACAAACCCATCCACGGCCGATATCACATGGCAGCTGTATGGGCGCCTCTGGTAGGTACCCGCCAAAAGCTATTTAATTAGGTTTTATTGGCTGTCACCAATTCCACCATTGTGTGGCCAACACCGGTGAGCAGGTGACCTGCTCCACCCCACTTATTTCTATATTCCCCCCTGACAGCCATTAATACGGCGGCCATGCATCGGATGGTGGCTGCTGTAGAGTCAGCCCAGTGGAACACGCCCTTTAAAATAACGTAAATAAAACTGTTACAACTAACGCAAAAATATACACAGCCTTTAGGATGTATCTAAATGCACTTAACACTGAAATATTGACTCCTTACTTTTAATAAAATAAAGTGATATACTATAGGAATAACATCTAAAAGCAACGTTCTCAATGACTCTATTATGCATGTTGCAATAGAAAAAACCCAAGCCTTTATTAGCATGTAATCTAGGTGATACTCTATCTAATGGCCATGACCAATGAGGTTACTTGAAGCTAACCAAGACTGATTTCTACAAAGACTGATTTCTAGGTTGTGCGTTTTAAAAGTAAAGCCTGCGATCTACTGTTTGATTAAGTTCATGGAAAACTTCTCTAAAGTATCATTAATTTTCTTTGCGGTACTCAGAGTTGTTTAGTCACGTTATATCAAATCTAGAGTATAATCTGGAATCATTTCAATATGAAATGCTCGTTTAATTTTGACGTTGCTACCAAAGTAGAGCCTACTTCACGGCTTGTATTTCTACTGTATGTGATTTCAGCGACCATATAAGGGGAAGTGAAATACACCTAGTAAATGCGATATATCAGAAAGTTCGTGGATGCCGAATTGGTATTATGAACATCCTCTAGGCATTAATATTAGGAAACGTAGTTACTGTGGTTGAATCATTTAGTTCCAGTACCTTTGGGCGTTTTGTGCACCCCTCTAACTACGTCGTTGGGTCGAACAAAACGGCCGAAAGATTGAAAACAAAATAGATTCAACTCCAGTAGTTAAGTTCCCTTATCATCATAAATCTAAATATTAAGAAAAAAAAGACATTTTGATTACTTACAATTTTGTTATTTTGACTAGCAGGCCATATATTCTTTTAGAGAGCCATATATTTTTAGTGGGTCATATTCTTTTTATGTGATCAGCATGTAGTATCTGATAGAAATTCGATCACAGGATTATATTGATATATATATATATATATATATATGTATACATGTATACTATGTATGTTTTATGAAACAAAGTGACAGACTACTAATTACTGATATTTGACTGTGCCGCTTTACCGTTATCGCGTTTTCCCTACAGTTTTCCACAAACCTAAAATAACCACTAGTATCACAGCACGGACATTCCACCACCATCAACCTAGATACACGTAATGGTTTACACACAAGCCACACATGATAGTGTGCCATGTTAAAGAAACCACACTTAGTATCCATTTGATTGACAAAAAAAGGTCATCAGGCGGGCAAATTAAGCCAACTTACGCCGTTTATTCGTAGCTTTGCCCTTGGCCGACCCTCTGTCACTGGTAACGCCGGTGGCTGTAAGAAATGGTGTTGTATTTCTTACATGACACTCATGCACGCCGTGACCACTACAGAGGACAGACGACCTCCATCATCTAAGACAGGATGTTTTCTGTGAGCACAGTTATAGAAATGCGTTTTACTTTCATAATAATCTAGGCCAATTGCAACTTCTATGAGGTAGAAAGTGCCCATGCAACTAAATCAAATGTGATCGTTCAAAAACTCCAGCAAAAATACGAGTGAGAATAATATATTGGAAAAGTATTTTGGAGAAAAAAAAAATCAGAAATTTGATATAAAAATACCTGGGCGGCTCCCAAGTGAAAGTCCGAGGATGTTTTTCGAGGTGCAGTCAAAGAAGAGGGCTCTCCAGGCAAACGCCATTTCTGGGTTGAGAAGCTGAGGTTCTGCCAACGTCTTACGGAGCTGACTATAGAAGGCCTCGTTAAACACCTGCAATTAGTTAAATACATCCTATAAAAACCAAATGATATGAGGGAGCACACTTACTACGGCTGAATTAACGTCCTTTCACCGTTTTTGTCCCGGAAATAAGTCTGGGAATGGGAAGCCCAAAATGAAAAAATATCATTTGATAAAAATCTATTATCCTTTTCCCTTTAGTTTTAACCCCTTTATCTCAACTCTGCTACACTTCTCCATAGACTTCAAGTAGCGTAAAAAAGACACCCAACTTGCGTTGAGTATGTTAATATTCTCTTTTTTATATCAAAATCCAGGGTGGGAATTAATCTAAAACCGAACCGGATGGTCAGGTGTGGGAAATATGTCATTCGTTTGATCGCTATATAATTCCACTTGGATTTGCCTCATGAAAGCACTACGTTATCAAACTCATGTCATATTGGCCATGTGAAACTACCCTCATTAGTTACCTGGAAAATATATCTAATATAGAAGAAAACACAATCTAGATGGACTCTCCTTTTTAGATACAACTCACTGGCCCTATTTTTCTAAATACATTTTTCAAGATTCGTAAAATGATTGAACTTTACTTTAAAACCTCACTAGGCTAACAATTACTACACACTCTGTGCTATCAGTATTTAGTCAGTGTGTTGAGACTCACGCCAAAGTGGTAGGTTTTGTTCATGGTGCGGTCCTGGCGGTAAGGGCAGTGCGCATCACAGAACTCGTCATAAGACAACTTGAAGGATTCACCATCGTGGAAGTTGGTGATACACTTGCCAAGTCCGACCATAACCTGGGTGGCATTGTCGATGAACCGGCAACTCTCCTATACAAAACAATGGTAAAGAATATAAATCAAACATACTCCTATACAAAACCACGGTAAAGAACATTAATTAAACATACTCCTATATAAAATAAGTTTAAAGGGCGTATTCCACTGGGCGGTAGGAAATAGGTGCGGTGGAGCAGGCCACATGGTCCAGGGCGGCGGCTGTATGGCCGCAGTTTGGCCAAAACTTGCTTCTAATGAAATATCATTTACCTGTTATCCGCCATAGCAAAGCAAGAGATTACATCATCATATTACTGACAATATATCACATGTTAAAATTGAATTTTTGTGTTAGTTTCATGGGCATTAACGGGGGTGGGTTGAATAATATTTAGGAACATGTGAAAATTGAGATGAATGAGAAGATAGAACACTATCTTTGATTGAAGTACCAAATGTTTCATTATAGATGACTGTCTAGTGTCTCTAAAACAAACAGAAATACATATATAATGTACACAATATTTGGTTGCAGAGAAAAAGGTCAATATGTCACCTCTGTAAGTTTCGTCATAACGGAGTCCTCATCGCCGAAGACGAACTTGACACTGGAGCAGAAGTGGACGTGGTAGCCGAGAAGCGCCTGCATGTGGAAGCGCAACAGGTGCCGTCTGCAAAAAACATATCAATCTTAAATTTCTATATTTATACAATGAAGAAACCTTTTCAAAAATTGTCAAGTCAATTCTGACTCACTTATGGTTTGTGGTCCAAACTCTCACCATTTTAATTTTTTTTTGTGATAGATGTTAATCAAATAATTTGTATAAGAAGATATATTTTCTCGGGAAATGTGGAAATAATTACTCCGCTGTTGAACATTCCTTTTACAATGAGCTCGGGTATCTTTTATTCGTCATTTGACTAGCATTTTACATGTGCACATCCAAATTTAAGTGTGGAGTACGAGTTCCTAACGTTAAGCCTAGGGAGAAAAATTCCGGGGTGAGATAATACACTATAAGCATGTTTGGGCCACTCCCGTCTTCATGGCATAGCGCCGGCCCAGTAGAGCACGGCCTTCAGTGAGCACTTACCCGGCGGGGAGGCTGAGGACGGCGGCGCGGGAGGCGGTACTGCGCAGGCGCAGGATGGGCTGACCTGTGACCAGTGACTTCCAGGAGTAGGGCTCTGCCACCAGCAGTCCAGGCTGCACCGGCTCCTGGGATCGCGGCTCTGCTGCTCCTGTGTACAGAAACATTCCTCAGTCATGCATAAAGTAACGTTCTATGCAGCTTATATAAACTATGTTCCACAGATAATGCATTCATGCTCTAACCGATATATATATATATATCGGATTCAGTATGCCTCACTGGTTTTATACCACGGGGGAGGGATCCAATATTTAAAAATGTCTAAATAATTCAGTCTGGAGAGAGGTTATCACACAAGTAAAGTTTTAAGTAAACTGAGATTTTCAGATATGATGTCAATTATTCCGATTTCCTTTAATTGGAAAATATGAAAAGCTGCCAATCTGTGATCTAAGGCATGTGAACTGACCGTCTATGACGCTGATACTCTCGGCTGTCAGCGCCTCAGCCTTGGAGTCTCGGTCCTTGTCCTTCTTCATGTTGAGTTTGGACTCCTCCTTGGTGGGACCGGCTGGCGGCTCGTTCCAGCGACACAACGCAGAGAACGAGACCACGATCTCTGTCGGCTTCAGGTTATCAACAACTGGCACGGGTTAAGGCAAGTCTGTCTGTATACACATATTCTGGGCAAAATACCGTCTGCCCATAGAGAATGTACCTTTATCTTAGCCTGGTATAACCGTCCATAGACTTGAAGTTAGGAACTCATACCCAACATGCTTGCAAATACAGAAACTCATACGCATTGGGTGATAAAGAAATGAACTTGTACAGGCTAAGATTAAAATCAGAAATATATTCTCGTTTGATCTGGGTCCCCATTCGCCATCTTGTTTGGAGTACTTTGGAAAATTCACTCAGCTAGCACTCATATTCATGCATGCTCCAAACTCTATGGTGAATGGGGACACAGACCAAACACTCATCCATTTCTTTCTTGATTCCTGACTTTTTCTATGAAAAATCGATTACACCGAGGAAAATCCTATATTAAAGGGCCTGGCAGCCGTCCTTTAAGTCCATCAATTTCTTTTAATTTAGTACCACTTTCGAAAACACCTTTCTTAACAATATCTGTAGCCATGGTGACGTTTTGTGTGTAGAGCTTTGTGATTTTGAGTGAAGCTGTGTTCATCAAACTGCTATACTAATAAAAGGAGCGTATGATAAAAGGGACTACCGACCCATGTTCTCTCACTGTATGTAATACACTATTACCGCGCGGTGTACTTTTGTTGCCATATCGTAGTCCCGGTGGAACACACCCTTAAATAACACCAGTTTGGGCGACCGTTTCAGCAATGAATGCTTGCGATAATTATGACTATGCAACACCTAAGCAGCCAAAAAGTGATCTCTCAATTATCTCCACCCCGAGAATTATCGCTTCAACTATAGGTTCAAAGATAATTCGACTATGCAACGCCTTGCCCTCGGAGCGGCCACTATCTATATTCGTCACGACTATAAAACACCTTCCGGGTTAAAGTTTTCAGTTGGTCTATAAGGATACAGAGGTAGTGGGAAGTTCTCTCATCAGGTGGACCCTAGAAGAGGAAAGGTTGATTTTATAAACACCTGAACCAATACAAAATACATCATTTCAATAAAATCAAATAGCAAAACAAATAATATAAGGAACTCCTTCAATTATGACATAAGCCTTAATGTACACTTTGAAAAGTTAAAAAACTATTTTTTCTTTATCAGTTTTCTCTGAATTCATCGTACTTCTAGCTGACTGCTATAATTCATGTTTGATACTCATTTAACAAATGAAGTATATGTTTGCAATTACAAAAATTTGCGTTAGAGCCGTTTGTGAAATTATCCCAATATTCTATGTTCTAGGTGAGAATAACTAGGAATGAAAACAACTTTCATAATGTTCTTTTCGTGCGCGCTACTGTTATAATCTCTAATCTCAGGCGACCAACTGCTCTATATCTCTATCTCCATTTAGTATGTTATGATTTCAGTACAACATTGTTGTGGTAGTAAAATTAAACTGAAATCCTCTAGCTCATCTGATAAGCTTATTATTAATTCATTATTTTTATCTTTTAAAAACTTAATATAAATTTAAGTGATAAATCTCTAAGGGTAGTCGAATGAATTATGGTGACTACGAATGACTTCACCAGTCATTAGGGTGCCCTGGAAATGACGACATAGGCAGTCCCCGGAGGTCACGTGATGCGTCACATGATATTGTCTTTAAAAGAAAACATGTTTATTGAGCACAGAGTGATTGTTATTTCCACCATCATCCATCAGGAAAGTGCAAGGTAGCGCCACTGTAGCTGGGTGACAACTGCTGTTACCAGTTGTTATAATCCATTGATAACCTTGGGTGGGGGCTAAAGCCCCTCTACGGGAACAAAAAAAACCACAACAACATCAAGAACAATCCATTGGTAACTGCACCCGCCGTCTGGTGTTGTTGTTGTTGTTGTTGTTGTTGTTGTTGTTGTTGTTGTTTTTTGTGTCAGAGGCAAGGTGGCTGCTTCTATAATACAATAGCTATGTGCCATATAGCTATCAATAAAATATTCCTGGCCGGGAACTGCCTATGAGGTTATCTCCGCTAGTTCAACGCAAATTCGAGCCTTGGACATACGTGGTGAATGATATTGTAAAAGGTCCTCATGACGTGTGACTGAAATATGGGTCGGGTAAAAAGGTAATGTATCATGTAGTTAGGTACGCAAACATCAGCAAAGCAGGAAAAGCATGCGATTAGAAATTACTAAAATAAAATAACAAACAAACGACATCATTGCTACCGCGATATACAATTTGACAGATCCAGTAATACCAGAGGGAGGGGGCCGGCTTCAATATGAAATATTATCTTAAACTTATGGTTATCTAATCATCATCAACATCATCCTTGACATAAATTCTTATCCTCATCAACATGCCTGCATGGGGTTAGCAGAATGTATCTTAATGCTTCATTCCATACGTTAACCCAAACGTTGTGTTATTGCAAACCAAACAAGTGATGTATGTACATAAGTTTCGTAGGCTTTGAAATGCAAAAAGGAATGAATTGATTTGATAGTATTTTCCTTACTTTAGAAGATATTACCTATTTCCCATTATGAACTATTTCTTATATATTTCAAAGCCCTGGAGTATCTATAGTTTCGCATGTTATGTTCTGGTAAAAGGAAGGCAGTCTATATACATACTGGCGTGGTTGAAGATTTCATTAAAATATCATAATTGTATATGTACATTGAGAGAATAGCAGGTTAAAGAGCATGGGCTTTACCTGAATGTTATATGGTAATTGTGACAGGGACTAATGACGCTATGACCTAAAACTAATCACCATACTAAACAAAGTGATGTTAATTAACTGTACTACAAGAATTACCGGTTCTAAAACAATATGATAATAATGTTGGTAAATCATCTTAAGATCATCTGGGTCTGTATTGCTTTCCACTCCAGAAATGTTTTAGTTGATTAACACAGGGACTTTGAAATACGTCAATTCTAATTTTACTTTACAGAATGACCATATATTGTAGTTTCTCTGTATGTGATGCATGTTACAATGGGCCTGTTTTCCCAATCAATGTTACTCTTACTGTTAATTGTATTTTCCCCCTATTTCTAATGTATGAATTCATACTGATTATTCGACATCTTCTAGATTTGAGCTATAAATCATAGTCTAGAGTGATATTATAATACTTCTGTATATAAAAAAAGAAATTGAGCTGATCAGTTGCATGGCAATTCTGATCAGAAAAAAAGAGGGGCGTGGATTGATTTATAAATCCATACCAATTACAATTATTACAAGATTGGCATAACAAATAAATGTCGTCTTGGAATTCAGTCTAGATTTGAACTATAATACTTTTGATTAACATTTTCTTTTTTTAGCAAGCAGTTCTAAGGCAGTTCTGATCAAAGGCGTGTGGTTTGCAGGCAGGGCCCGGTCATTAAATGGAGTGTGGGTGTGGTGCAGGGTGTCAGTACTCACGCCAGGGGGAGGAGCGTTAGGGTGGCCCCGTGGGGTGGAGGCCAAAGCTGTGACGGAGGAGGAGCTAGTGAGATTTACCGCAGCTGTGTTCGGGGCAGACTTCTTCTCTTTGGTGGCTGGTGCTGCGCTCTGCAACCACACAATGCGGCAAGGACGTCTACTTTAGCGGTGACACGCGCTGTGCATGGTGACACACGTGCGTGCATAGCGACACGTGAACAGCAAGCCGTGCATTCACTGCAGCACGCATGTCTGCGCAGTGACACACGTACAGTGTAACTCAGGTATGTGACACGTATGAACAGTAACAGGAATTATTATATATACCCATGCATGTACTGTTAGCAGCGACATACTACTGCTCCCTATTCCGTAAATGTTTTGTACAGCACCTTGTTATGTACACTGTTATACGGAGTTGAAAAATAGGCAGGGTTTGAATATCTATTTCCATGTGGTTTCTAAACGAACTCATTGTAAAATATCATTAAGTTCGGGTATATGATAAATATAAAAACAACCCACCATGCTTATATATACTACAAAAATCAATGAAGTTTAAAATCATTGACGGAACTCAGCCACAGGCGTCGTTCCATAAATAATCCTTAAACTCCGTCTTGTTTTGTAGCATGTACAGCATGATCATATTGTTTTATATGATGTGATTCATATACAAATATCGAACAACCTTACCATTGGTCATACCTCTTACAAGACGAGATGTGGCTGACATTCTCTTATGGGACTGAATTTCGTGAATAAAGGCAACCCGATCGACTCTTTTACAGTTGATGTACGATATATTTTCCCCATATAACAGTGTATGACACAGGGTCGCCCATACAATATATATATGTTTAATAGGGAGCAACGGTAAGTACCATTAAAAGTATATGCACGGGTGTATATAATAAAGACTGTGACAGGATACAGAGTGATTTATGTGTGGATTGTGGCAGGTATACATGTACACTGTGTCAGGTCTGTACTGTGATTTATGTATGTATTTTGACAGGTATATGCCATTAGATGCTTGCACTATGGCAGGTATACCCTGTGCTTCATGTATTGAAGGTAGTATGAGGAAACATAGTTACTCTAGCTGACTTCAATTTGTTCTCAGTTTGTGGTAATTTTTTTCGGTCCGCCATTGTAGTCAGAAGGTCAAACAAAACGGAACGCTGAGAACAAAATGAATTCAACCACAGTCATCGCATTTCCTGATTATTATTATATACCTGAAAGTCATAAAAAATATCTTCCAGTTTAATTACTTTCGGGATCATCACTTCGACTAGCAGGCCATATTTCATTAGTGGGCCATATTTCATTAGTGGGCCTTATTTCATTAGTGGGCCTTATTTTATCTTATTAAGCCATACGTATTTTATTGCGATATGGAGAACAACCGGAAGAGTTTGATAGAAATTTTATCACAGGTATATGATAATAAGTGTGACATACATACATACAATATATCACTCATACAAAGGTTGCAGCAGACATGCGTGTGGCAGGGCAACACAAGACAATCTGACATAGACGTGAATGCTATGATATACATGTTTATTATCCACCTGATACAAAGTGTCCATTAAAATAACGCATAAGGAATGTGCATCACCATAAACAGGAAATTATGGATATGTTGTATATTCAAGACTGGAAAAGCTGGCGGATACGGAACAATATTGCATATGAAAAAATAGTGCGTACCTAAATGAACTAATATTGGTACGCCACCTGTCAGGAAAAGGTGGATAATAAATACAATATAGACTGGTTTCAGATAAAAGCGGTCATATGCTCCTCGGAGTTGACTCTGCGGAAATATTACTATGAGTCAACTCCTCGTAGAATACGGCCGCTTGTATCTGAAACCAATTAATATTGTGTATAGATGCCCTGAGGTACATGTGCAGTGACAAAGACACAACGTGCGGCGTGCTGGCGGCCGGCCTCAACTGTAGCAACACCCATAAGTCATCCACACCTCTCAGCAAATTCCGCCTCATCGTAATAAAGTTTTAAAGTTAAATAACTTTTACGATTTTCGTATGCTCTACATGAAATTAAAATTTACACGTGATGATAATGCATTAAGTTCATTTTTATCATTGATACTATGTGGCATCAATTGCTTAGATTAATCACACATAAAGTATTATAACTGAAGGTATGGAAGATAATATTACAAGAGGCTTTGTCATTGCTGTAAGGGGCTGACGGAAGCACCGCCACTGCTGAAAGCATTATTTTATGAAACTAGATCCCACAGTCAAACCAGGCATGACAACTACATAAAGCATTTTCTGGCTGAAAGCATCTTGGCACAGTTTTTTTTTTTAACTTTAAAACAGCACGACTAAAGCATTAAAGAGCTGATAGAATCTACAGGTTTACATTTTTATGTCTTGGTTTTGTCTTTGATTTTGTATTTGATTTGAATCAGATAGTCTTAATTGCTTTTAATTACTAAAATCATAAGCTATGGATATACATATGCTCGAAGAACATACATATTTCGCAATATAAAATCAGACACAACATTTGTCTATCGAACTTTAAAAAGAGACCTGGCATGGGTTTGGTAGTTAACATCGTTTGTGGTTTTTATGATACATATGTAAATATATCTTTTTAAAAATATGGCATGAGATCTTTAAATAAATGTATATTTCCCAATCATGAATGTATATCAACGAATCTTAAAAAGCATTGTTCATTCTTTAATCTACAATTATCACTAGAATATACATTTTGATAATACCACCGATAGCACACACCAGGTCCAAGATCATAGTGTATTAAAGGTATATATGTTTTGAAGTCACTATTATATTAAGTCAAAAAACTGAATTGGGAAGAAGTCAGGGATTAGAACATAACGGGGTTAAAATGCCCTGAATAGAGTTTGTCACTCTGAAGTCCCAAAGTGACTAAGGCTGTTTCCCCCTTGTTAGGCTGATTGGTCTTGGTTGGGAGTATCTTTAAATGCCGGTTAGGATAAGATTTGTTGTAGTTGTGTGAATCAGAAAAATAGAAGCATGTTGCTACCAGCCACTTTTGATAAAGTGCACTAATGGTACAGCGAAACTCAGATTTAATCCAAGCGGAGGCAAATGTATTTGGTAGCAATCGGAACCCACTACATCTGGGGAACCAGAAAGTGAGGTAGGCAAGAGCTGGACACCGTCTAGTCTACCGGCCAAAGCAAAATAAAAAATAAAAAATGAAAGGGTTACACATAGTTATACTCAAACTTACAGGAGGGTGGATCTGTCAACAAGAAAATTAGGAGTAAACAAACATCGGTAAATGATAGCAGTAAATCAAAATGAATGAAAGTTGAGAGTAAGGCGAGGAATTTCTGAAAGTAGGTTCTACCAGGGTACAATAAATACAACAATTGTTATTTTTTTACTACTAGTGCATATATCAACATAACAAAGTAACTGTAACCAAACGAAAACGTGTATGAATGAATATTTATACAGAAATGCAACTCTGAAATGACTAAACATATGTACAAGAGTTGTGTGGGACACAATTAGGTTGAACATGATCAAGTGATGTTATATGTAACACAGATTAGCTGCATACGACAAAGGGAAAATGTTTGCTTGACTTGTGCGACACAAGCAGATATGGAAAGCTACCCAAGACTCACAGGAGCCTCAAACTCGGTGTTCGAAATATTTTGTAATTGCTGAATGGTTATGTGCTTTACCTTGAGGTCGGAGTACTTGGTTGTACACGGGTAGGTGTGAGGTTTGTGGAAGATGTACAACGTCCTGCCAAAAGAGAACACGATAAGAGAAAATGTTCATGATATCTCAACATATTCAAGCAAGCATGTTCATGATAAGCTATAGTAAATAGGGTTGTTAGAAATGTATGGCAAGAAGAACTAGTTCACTTTGTGACCATCCATAAATTAAAAAAGCCCATTAATACATACATGATCGTAACAAATAGTTCTATGATATATAAGCGCATGATGGTAGCTATATATCAGGCCTAGACGAACTTTAAATGTTACGAAATCGTGCCCTCAGGTGCATAGTTTGTAAATACGTAAAGACTGGAGATATAGCTCGGCTGCATTTAGATTGCAATGTAGAAAGTTTATGTACTAGACGTGACAGGCAACTAATATATGAAAGGTAGAAAGTAAATGAACATTTGGATAATGCTGTGTAAGGAACCAAAAGTGAATCTAAATTTAAGTTCCGGAAGCGTCGATCCAAAGGAATGACTTAGAAAGAAATCGCCTCCTTAAAGGGGCATTTCCCTCTGGATTGCTCTGGATATTGAAGTATAACATTAGCCCACAAACAAAGCGTTCAGAAATACCATACTTTCCTATATTTAATATCTAATATTTAAGGACTTCTATTGCCTTGGATTATATAATAGAGTTATATATCATCGTCTTCATCTAATTCCTGTTTTTCTAGCTCGTAATATGCTTACTTTACTTCACTTTATTATCAAAATCAAGGATACCTTTAAACCTGAATGTTCATTGGAGGAACCGAATGTAAAAATGCAGAAATGAATAAACACATCAATTAACAATTTATGTAATGATTTTAGGTGGCAGGTTTGAAGAACCTCTGAACTGAATATCAATTAGAAAGATTTTGGCATATTTTATACATATAAAAGATAGGAAATGCTCAAGACTGACTGGTAACATGCTCTAAAAAGTAAAAAATAGTTGGTAACACTACAGAGGCCCCTTCAACATTGACTTACTTGAAGCACTTGCAGAAGTCCTCGAAGTCCATCCAGATCTTTTCGACCTTGGCATGCTGGTTGACGGGCATGGCAGGGCTGCGCTCGCCCTCTTGAGGGGTCGCTTCGGCATCTTCTCCGGGCTGGGTGCTGTCACTGGTCGGTGTTGGTTGCGCTCCCTCAGCTGCAGCGACAGATGGCGAAACGCCCCCTGGAGGAGCACCACTCCCTGTAAGCATCATCAGATCACTCCACATGCTACGAACTGGTTTTCGATAAAGCACCCGTAAGAGCAGTGGTACCATATGGAGACATGGATAGGGTGCCTGAATGAAGTCTGTTCTAAGTTGTTTGTGTATCTTTAGACGTATCGAGCTCAAAGAATGCACCAAAACAACGAGGATAAGATTTTATTCTGAGACCAAAATCTTGTCTCTTTATCATCATATACCTGAATATCATTAAAACGCTATTTTATTACTTACAATTTTGAATGACAGCAAGTCACTTGGTACAGAGGCACACACTTTATTCATTTGTCATTCAGCTATGAATAAAATCCATACAGCTGATCTAGAAGCGAGACTTTCGCGCACAGGTTTATGATGATAAATTAAGCTGATTGATCTATCACTTAATCAAGGTTGGAGACCACTTTGTAGACATCTAAAGGTATATCGCATGCATCCCTCTACTAGCCTTTCTACAGCTCAAAGCCTTTGTCTTTTAAAGTTCTAAATCGTCATTAAGCAGTGACATTTCTCACCACATATAGCTTAGAACCTATGAGAAATGGTGATCCCTGGTGGCAAATCATTTACTAGCATCATACAGGCATTGCACCATTTTATCCTCTCGGTGGTAGTGTTTAGAAATGAGTGAGAATTTAAACAAATGGGCATAGAACCTGTGCGGGACCACCCTATCAGAACTTTTCTCTGGCTCTAAGCATAAGTTCTCACCCATGGGGGGGGGGGGGGGGGCCCTCCGATTGCATGCTTTACGACTCCAGAGGTGATGAGAGTGTGTGAGTATAGCTACTCGATACCAGAAAGCTACAACATGTCTCTTCCCGGCCAGCCCGGTCATTAAAACCACTTCCACCAAACCTCTCTTCTCTTATTCACAGTGCTCTGAGGATTTGTCAGGTGTGAGTTACAAGACTGTCAGTTTGAGTAGTATATGACTGTCAGTTTGAGTGTGGTGATGTGAGTAGTATATGACTGTCAGTTTGAGTGTGGTGATGTGACTAGTATATGACTGTGAGTTTGAGTGTGGCGATGTGAGTAGTATATGGCTGTCAGTTTGAGTGTGGTGATGTGAGTAGTATATGACTGTCAGTTTGAGTGTGGTGATGTGACTAGTATATGACCGTGAGTTTGAGTGTGGTGATGTGAGAAGTATATGGCTGTCAATTTGAGTGTGGTGATGTGAGTAGTGTATGACTGTCAGTTTGATTGTGGTGATGTGAGTAGTATATGGCTGTCAGTTTGAGTGTGGTGATGTCAGTAGTATATGGCTGTCAGTTTGATTGTGGTGTTGTGAGTAGTATATGGCTGTCAGTTTGATTGTGGCGATGTGAGTAGTATATGGCTGTCAGTTTGATTGTGGTGATGTGAGTAGTATATGGCTGTCAGTTTGATTGTGGTGATGTGAGTAGTATATGGCTGTCAGTTTGATTGTGGTGATGTGAGTAGTATATGGCTGTCAGTTTGATTGTGGTGTTGTGAGTAGTATAAGACTGTCAGTTTGAGTGTGGCGATCTGAGTAGTGTATGATTGTCAGTTTGAGTGTGGCGATATGAGTAATTTCTTTAGTTTAGTTTCATTCTAATGGTGGGTGATAAGCCGAATGAGCAGTGGGTACCATTTTTGTGTAAGTCTTTGGTATGACCCGACGAGAGTTTGAACCTATCAACCCCTACCACCCCTACCATTTAGCCACCGAGCTTTTGTAGTAGTGTATGACTGTGAGTCTGATAGTGGCGATGTAAGTAGTATATGACTGTCAGTTTGAGTGCAGGGATGAAAGTCGGGAGTGAGAAAAGAATCGGGAGTCAATGAGGTATGAGTAGTATATGATTGTCAGTTTGTCTATGGCGACATATCAAGTAGCCTATTGTGGGTGGTGCTACACTGACATGATAAACAATACAGTGGTATACACATTATTTTGGAACAGAAAAGCTATGCAGCTCTATATATTTAAGTGCTTCCGGTGTATATGAAATGTCAGAATTCCGTGATTTGTCTGAAAACCTGTATCGCTGTGACTGCCGATTTGATTGTGGCGATATATCGGACACCTTGTGTAAGTAGTTCATTGGTCTGCACTCAAATGATACAATTTGTATGATTCCATTGCCATTTGGATATTGAATTATGTACATGTATAGATTGCCTCTGACAGTTAAACTGTTGATTGCTTGTGATAAAATAAACTGATCATTTGATACAAAATACAACATTAAGCTTATGTATGTACACATATATTATTGTTTTGTAAAATTACTAAGGATGCACGAACATTCCTAACACCATCAGGTCCCTTCCCAGCCAGCCGTCCACCACAGTATTATCTTATCTTCGTATTCACAGCGAAAAGGAGTGTATGAGGTGTGAGTAGTATATGGTTGTCAGTTTGTTTATGGCGACATATGAAGAAGCCTTTGTGAGTGGTGCTACACTGACATGATAAACAATACAGTGGTTATTCCATTCCTGAAATTCACAGGGAGTGGAAACACAATACACAAATGGAACCACAGTACACAGAGAAACGGTCAGGTGCGGTACCCCACCATGAAGAGAGGTATATAAGAGTGCACAACAGGGAGCTCTTCCTCATGGTCACCTTTATTCTTGACGATTGCCACGTTTAAACCCTACACTGATATGATAGTTTGTAAAAAGATAAAAAGAATTCCACTAGAAAGGTTTAAGCCTTGTCTTCTGAAATTAGCTTGTGATGATAAGAGGGTTTGGGCAGAAGAACGGCGAAGCTGAGCCAGGAATAGACATATGATCTGAACCCTAATGAATTTCGAAACAACTCACGTCCTTTCATGTCAGCAGAGCTCCTCGAGTCAACACGGTCGCGCGAGTTGGCGCTCTTCTTGCGGTCTTTCGGGGTGCTGGATCGCTTTTCGCCCTCGTTTCCCTTGTTTGGAGAGGCTGACAACCTCTTCCTGGATCTGCTTGGCGTGGGTGGCTTCTCTCCTGCCCCTGGCTGTTAAAGAGATACCGTTATTGCTCGTGTTCTATTCATAAACATTCATCAGAAGTTTTTTATCATAGGTTATTTAAAGATAATTAAATTTTGAGAGTCCGGTGTGCATCTTAAGTTGCCGCTTCAGTTTATTTATTTGGTCACTGCGATAAAATTTGTTACTCAATTCATAAAATAATTATTGATGAGATAATGCTCGTCTATAAGCTAATAAATGTAGAAAAATAAAAAAATGAATAGAAATCTCCTCAACTCCCAGTAGTTGTTCCCCATGCACAACTACTATCGATACGGCGATGGTGAACATACGATATTCACGCTTGATGAATAGATACACAATATTTCAAACAAAAATCCTTATCTCAAAAATATGTGTCAGCATACATGAAATGGAAAAATAATCAGATTGTCAAAAACAACGCAAACCAAAAATATCTACAAACAAAAATATGTTTACGGAAAATTCACACACATACAAAGTGCTGGTTTTGTGGTTGGTGGGTAACCCAGAGGCAGCCTCTGTAATACGGGTAAGGGGATCTGGTGGATTATTGCCCATATGACCTAAGGAACATTCACTGAATTATGCCTGGTAGGGTGTAAGGGGATAGGATTACAACTCGGAGGTCTCTCATGTCTGATATGTAGTTCACACAGGTTGCAGGCAGGTGTTGTGCAGTTCCTCCGTCACTCGATATGTCTATGGTAACAGGTGCTGTGGGCGAACACTTCGCTATGGATTATCTAACCGGGGTAGGATCACCTTTCGACTGGTCTTCTTCTTGCTGAGAGAACTCCTCCTGGTTGCTGATCTTGGTCTGGAGGAGGTGGTTGATGACCTGGAGGACACCGACTCACTGTCCGAGTTATCAGAGGTTGCGGTAGGCAGCAAGTGTTTTGAGTAGGAGTTCCTACGGCTCTGGGCACCAACGCCATCTGGCGACAAGGTGGGCATAAGGAGGTTGATCTTCTCCATTCCTTGGACTATGTCCGTGTTTTTTAACACGGCATCTTCAGTTAATCTTTGGTGTTTCTTGCCATCTTTCTCCTTTTTACCTGGTTTAACATTTGAGTCAAAATTGCTAACAGAGGAAGCATTTGAGGAGCGCCGTCTCATGGGCTTGTACATCTCCCTATGCGAGTCATTCGAGGACATCCTGGAGACTGCGCTCCTTGCACTGCGAGCACTCAGCATACTCTCTGTATCGCTGTCTCTTCGGAGTGAAGGACGGCGTCTGAGCGGTCTACCAGTCACCGGGTCCCCAGCATGACTCGCCTCGCTCCGTACACTCTGACCAGACTTTGGGCGTGTTCGGTCCGTTTCGGATCCAGGCATTGCCAGCAGGGTGGATCTCCGTCGACTGAAAGTTGGGCGCTGTTCCCTGCTCACACTTAAACTTGCCCTCTGCGTGCTATTCAGAGAACCCAAGGGTGGTCCCCTGTTCTGGTTCCCCCCTCGCCTCACATAGTGGGGCACCCGTAGAGTTAACCCTAACTGTAAGGAACACAGGCCATCTTGCACTTACTTTTATAGGGAATGGATTACCAAAGCTTTTGTAATGTGCATGACTTCACTGAATAAAAATAGATACAGACTTATGCATGGCTTATACGACACAAATTATGGATTCCGCATTCATATTACATGCTTCCCCCTTCCCTTAAAAGCGAAAGGGGACTAATACTTGGTCCTTTTAAATCAAGTATGGGTTCTTATACCGAAAAAGTCAAAACCCGTAGTGATGCAAAACTCGTAAAAATATTCTTACGACTGTTAGTAGGTGGCATTTATTGTTGGCAAACTGTTTTCAAAAAAGTGAAAAGATTAGAAAGCGTTTTATATGCAATTCATAATCACATGATTGAAAGAGTAGAAATCGCAAAACTTTCACAAGGTGATTTTCTCATTTTCTCAAGGTCAGTCAGGAAGACTATTAGAAAAATTGCGGTAGATGATAATCAGAATATATAAGTTAGCCATTATCTCGTACTTAAACCAAACCGAGGACAAAGCCTCTGGATCAAATTACTCACTGCCTCATCCTGTGACTTGCTATCCTGTTTTTGCAAGTCCTCCTTTGGTTGCTCGATCTCAATCTCGGTGACATTTTCGTCGGTTTCCTCGATGGCCACCACACTGGCTGTAGGAGGCCGTGTGCCCCCTCGCTCCAGGGACGACTTCGGTCTGTGTCTGTGAATTTACAGTAAAAATGGTTGATTTTTAAAGTAATAGTCAACTACTGACCGTCTACTCCATTGGAGTGTTAAAAATATCTATCCTATCCCTAATAGATTTCTCCATAGACTTAACATAAAACACCCCTACCCAAACTTTTTCGTGTAGTGTGCAAAATATACAACCGGTATTGGGTACAATGACGTTCTCTTTTTAAGATATATTTTACTAAAGTGTTTTTTTTCCATTTCATATTACCAAGAGACGCAAAACGTAGGTTTTTCTTAGTCTTGATATCAACATCAGTGGCATGTTTTAACTAACACAAGATGTCTTCAACAGAGATGTCATTGAAGTCTAAAGGATAAATCCAGAAATGTTCCTTATCCTGCTCAACTCTATTCTTTAACTTCTATGTATTGGACTTTCCATACACGGAAAAAGATACCAGAAATAACCGGGAAAATGGGATCCCTGCTTCAATCATTTATTGACGAATGCATATAGCTAGGAAATCTGATATCTCTGCCAGGCTTATACGTACGTATCAGTGGGGATGGGCACAGCGCTCACTTTGTAGTTGATGAATGGAGAAGTGATCTCTACACACTGAATTGGCTTTTCTTTAGCTGGTTCTGGAAGAAAATAGAATATCTTAAGATACTGGAATCTTTCATGGATACCTCGACAACTTATAAATCCAGTAATATCTTTAGTTGGTGAATATTGTTATGAAAGGCTGGATATCTATGGCATGACCTTCACAGGGGAGACAAAGGCTTTATATATAATAAACATTTTATTCTACAACATAAACAGAGGAGCATAAATTACTAACCAGTGAAAGAAAATAATGAGCACTTTAATGCATTAATTTTTTTTTTTTTTTTTTTTTCAGAACCAGGACCTTGTGTCTGAAATCGCCGACATCCACAGAGAGGCAGCTGAAAACGTAATGTTACGCACAGCAGCCTACCTGGAACGTAAGGCCGAATCAGACCAGACTACCAGGACCACCCTGCTGAACACGGTGGGACTCCTCATGACACAAGAAGGGTCCCCCGATTTTCAGCGGGCTACTGACAAGCTACTAGAGTTTTCGACCCGCGAGGAGAAGAACCTCTCTTCACAACTAGCTAGGCGATGCACGTTCCTCGAACAGCATCAGCCCACCACCAGGGACCTGGCCCTTGGGATCCTCATTCCCCCAACGGCCCCCCCTACCACAACCCCCCTGGACCTAGCTGCAACCCCTTCCACCCCCCTAGTGACCAACCAGCAGCCCGTCCCCCTACTCCAACCCACACCACACCCCCCCCACCTTGGCAGGACCAGCCCCCAAGCCCCCCCTGCCACAACGCCCCCCCAGACAACAGAGACGCCCCACCGCCCCCCCTACCCAAGGGGCCGCTCCCCGTTTCGCCAATCTGGCCCCTGCCCGACGCCCACTCCGCCCCATACCACCCCCACAAGACGACAGCTCTAATCCCTTAGACATCGCTCTAGACTATCTACTGGACCCAGCAGAGTTCCCCCCACCTTTAGGGACTCAGTTCGGAGATCAGAATAGCTGGGGAAAGGGCAAGTCAAAGGGTAAAAACAAAGGCAAGGGTAAACGCACCCCCCGATCAGAGACCCCATCCTCCGCCACCCCCTCTGACCAAAAGCGTGCTCGCTCGGCCTCACCCACGAACCGACCTAGTACCAGCAGGGATTTTTCGGCACCCCGTCAACGACCAGACCCAACAGTCAGGCCGACGAACGGGGTGTGGCAGGAGGCGCCACGCCGACGCCCCAGACCGAACAACAACCAAGCCCGCCAGATCTCACGGGAAGACCTTCGCCGGGCCTTGGGAAGTATTCTAAAGACATTCCTATAGACACTTCACCACCTTTCCACCTTGATAGAGACTCTGAACACTTCACCTTGTTGAATTTTGTTAATAAAATCTCTTTACCTGTTGATATCGAATCTGTTTCAGTCATCAACCTTTCAAAACACAACCTCTCCACAGGTGAGAGGTCTGTCCTTTCTAAGGGTCTAAATTTCTGCCCCACCCCAGGTGAGCCACACATGGGCGACCTACGCAGGGACTTAGACCTTTTTCATCGCCGTCTCAAATTAAAAGCTATTAGCGACCCAGAGAATGCCCACCTGAGACCATCCTGGATGGCCCGGGTGGACACCACTAGCGATGAAGATGATGACAACACTGCCAAATCTAGCTCACCCATTTTGACGAGTATAAATAGGTCCAAAGTCATCAAACGTAGTGAACAGTGGACCCCACCACTAGTCCCACCATCTCTTAAAGCATACATTTTAGCCAACGAAACTGATCTTAACAAAACCTTTGTAAAAGCTCCCAGTGGCTCCAATGTAAATAAAGCTGAAAAAGAAGCTCTTAAATCTCTCAGAGGAAATCGCTCCATTGTGATAAAACCTGCAGATAAAGGGGGCTCCATAGTCGTTCTCAACAGAGAAGACTATGTAAAGGAGGGAGAACGCCAACTTGCAGACTCCAAGTTCTACAAGGAGGTCCCAGATGACCTCACTGAACAACATCGATCCTACATCAATGCCTATGTAGAACGCCTCTTCGCAGCGAACGAGATCGCAAAAGGCCTGAAAGGTAAGTTACTTACTACCTCTGAAAAAACGCCACAACTGTATCTCTTACCAAAAATCCATAAGAATACTCGACCCCCACCTGGCAGACCCATAGTCTCCGCCAACGGGAGTCCAACTGAGAAAATATCGGCACTGGTTGACATTTATCTCCGACCCTTTCTACTTCAGGTCAAATCATACTTGAGGGACACCACTGATTTCCTCCAGAAACTCTCCAACATAGGAGACCTCCCTGCAGGTCACCTACTAGGAACCTTAGATGTGACGTCACTGTACACAAACATCCCCAACCTAGAGGGCTACTTGGCCACATACCGACTACTCTGCCGGCATAGGACCACCACACCAAAGGGTGAGCTCTCTAATGAACAAATATGCAAACTCCTGTGGCTTGTGTTAACCAAAAACAACTTTGACTTCAATGGCAAACACTTTCTGCAAGTGGGGGGTACTGCCATGGGCACACGGGTGGCACCCACATATGCCAACCTCTTCATGGCAGACTTTGAAGACAAACACGTTTACTCTTATGAACTCCAACCAAGCATGTGGTTGCGGTTCATCGACAACATTTTCTTCATTTGGCCACACGGCCAAGAGAAACTAAATTTGTTCGTCGCACACCTTAATAGTGTACATGACACCATTAAATTCACTTCTGAAGTCTCGGACTCTTCCGTAAACTTCTTAGACACCACTGTACTCTTAAGCCCAGATGGCGTCATTACGACTGACCTGTATACCAAACCTACAGACAGTCTGAACTATCTCCACTTTAACTCCGCCCACCCGCGTCATTGTGTGAGAGGAATACCACATGGACAGTTTCTGCGACTCCGCAGGATCTGCTCAGACGACAACCATTTTGCCGAACATTGCGTCACCCGAGGTAAACACTTTGTGCGACGCGGCTACCCCGCGGCCTTTATCGGTGAGTCCTTCCTCAAGGCCTCAAGGGTAAAACGCCAAACCCTGCTCTTCCCACCTGTGGGAAACGCAGGGCCTCAGACAGACCCCAACATCCTTGTAACCACTTACAACCCAGGCTTTAGGGGCCTCAGAGATGTAGTCGAAAAGAATTGGGATATCTTAGGGAAGTCATGTGCAACACGTGGCATACACCGAGAGAAACTCATTTCCGCTTTCAAGCGACCACCTAGCTTGAGGGACACTCTAGTTAGGGCAAAATTACCCCCGGCGACGCCCCCTGAGGAGAAAACGCCGAACAAAAGGCAATGCTTGAGGACGAAGAGTTGCCGCTATTGCCCTAAGCTCAACACCACTGGCAGGATCAGATGTTCAGCCAGTGGACGCACATATATGAGTAGACATAATGTGAGCTGCTGCAGCTCTAACCTTATCTACTGCATTGAGTGCACCCGCTGTGGAATCCAGTATGTTGGGCAGACGAAGGTGGAGCTGAAGCGCCGGTTCGTCCAGCACTTCGGTAACATCAAATGCGCCAAAGTGGAGATAAGTGAAGTGGCCAGACACTTCACCTCCAACGGGCACCAGGGGGAGGATGACGTGTCCATCCATGTCATCGACTTTGTCCATGCCCACCCGGACACGACAAAGGCCGAGTACCTCCGCAATCTACTTGAGTTTAATTGGATCCAAAGACTTCATACCAACGCTCCGTTGGGCTTGAACGTCAGTGACCCCCTGAAACACTAACAGACTCACCGGGACCCTAGCGACAGCACCATATAGCCACGTTTAAAATTTTTTATGTTAATCGAAATGCTGTCGCGTATAGGGACCTGCCCTTTTCCTTATATTCAAATGCACTCCACCCTGGATAGTGCAGGTACCACGTTTTGCTTTTACTGCCAGTTTTTACAGTAATCCCACCTCAATCCTTTTGTTTATTCGCTAGTCTAAACAAACAGAACCGGGAAACGCCCATTCTTTCCCCACTGTCAGCTCTCTGTCACCGTGCTGCCCCTTAGCAACCAGATAGGATGTTGACAAAAACAAACTCGCCTAGAGTCTGTTACCGCGTATGAAAACCACTGCTTCAGCAGTCTTTTCAAATAGAATGCAGCCTGATGATTCTCATAGATGAAACCGTATGAACCTTTGAGGCCACCACAGGCCTCAGAACATACGTCAGGGCCCATAAACAATCTGTTGACACAGTCGTCATCGATACACATGCCCCGACAACAGAACGAAAACAAATGTCGTCCGTAATCGACATCTTGCTTTTGATTGGCCGAGAGAGGTCACGTGGTACAAAACTATAAAAGGGGATGACAGCTCAAACTGTCACCCACATCGCGGTTGCTGCACCTATCGTGTAGACCATAGATCTAGCCACGTAATAATTGACTTTAATGCATTCATGCTAACATAACAGTTTAATTAAACATCTAATAGATTATCTCAAAAGATAGGTACAATAGAACATAGTTAAGTAGGGTACCGTCTGTGTGTGTATGTGTGTGTGAGGGCTGAGGGTGTATGGCGAGATTCAAACAACTTGAAGGGCAATTTATACTATCTTTACCTTATACATAAAACATGATTTTATAAACTGAAAATGAAAAAAAGGATTTTTCTTGGAAAAGTGGAAAACTGCCATTTCTGAGTAATATACATTTGTAAGAGTATAAAATTAGATTTTTTACATATACATACATGTATTTGTTTGTTAATCCAATGAAAAGACATTAACCAGTTGAACAAAGAACATGTGAATAGTTTACACACAGACTGCAAAGGGGATAGACATATATAGCTTGATTTTGTTTTAATACAAAATCTTATCATCAACAATAGCAATATCAATAAGACTAGGACACTACCTATAGGCTCGTCAGAAGGAGTGGTCTTCTTCTTTTTTGGGCGGATGAGTTTCCAGGCGGGCACCTTCTCGGGGGGCGGCGGTGGCTCCAGCGGGCAGGCCCGGGTCTGTTTCAGCAGCACGGGGTGCGGGTACATGTGTGACAGACCCGACTGCCGCAGTCGCTCGCTTGCGTCAGCCTGCACACAGCAATATCAATATTATATATATATGTAGAACTCCACGCAAGGAGACGCCCTCCGTTTTGGGTTGAAGAATGACTTAAAGGGAGGTTCCCTCTAACATGGTGCAAAATCAAAGAGGTAATAGAAGGAACCGTTCCGAGCAGAGGTATCAAACAAAGTAAAGCAGCCCCCTTACACGGAGTGAACCCTTACACAGGGGGTTTCTTAAGCGGGACTCTACCGCATATATAAGTGGATTCTCGTACACAATGAATTATCAAACCTAACCGCAGTGAACATGATCGTATGGTCGATGGTTGAGAATGATGCAGCACAGTAGATCTTTATGCAGCAGAAGCTACTTTGATGAGGACACTAGCTCTCTTTGTTATTGAAACGACCAATTTCCCGAGCTTCCTTTTCTCTTTTGAAGTCTGGGAAGTTGGATTTTAAGGTCATTATTCTGAGAGGCATATACTTTTGATTAATTTCATGATGTTTCTTGTATTTCAGAGGGCAATTATCTCATTACCTTTACACCAAGTAGCTGGCCTTGAAGTGACACATAATACTGACAATAAGTGGCTTAATTGCGATAGGGCAAAATATATGTTCAGGATTTGTGATTAATGTGTAATCCGACACTATAATTATTCACTCTGCGAATACATCCTTGTGATATTTCGTTTTGATGGGGTGGCTAGAATCACCTCGCGATCAAGCCGATGCTTAAAAATGATAATATTGAATTTTGAAAAAAAAAAGTAGAAAAAAATGCCTTGCGGTAATTGGCTCACCATTTCTCCGAGAAGCGAGACTCTGGTCGGGTATTTGGGGGGTCCACTGTAAGCTGCGAACACCACGATCTCAGGGTGGTCTGGGATGGGCATATCTTCCAGAATGACACTCTTTTCCTCTGGAAAAAAGGAAAAGGCTCGATAAAGGAAAACCAGTTTGACGTTATACTTGACTGCCTGTATTATAGATAAAAATGAGTCAAAGTTAGATTTAATAAGTGGTTCGTATTAGTTGTGATTAGTTTTTGTTAGTCAAATTAGGGACTTGTATATCATCTATGTCCGCAGTGAAATGATACAATACGACGTACTCAACACTAGCACTTGTTAAAATCGAGGCAGACTATTTTAATATTGTGTTGCTGATAACAACAAGGAGGACATAATTAATAATAAGAATGAAATAGACTGTAAATTGGTGTCATGTCCGGTGGTGCAGATATTTATTGTGCAGGATGATAAGTGAAAAAAGAGCCGGTTATATACAAAGCCTGTGGAGAGATACAGGAGATAAAAGGAAAGAAACCTGAGACAGACGGAGGGATATGTAACGGTAAAGAGGACTAACTCACGGAGGCCATGACGTTAACTACATTATCACGTGACCCGCCACATGAATTGGGAGGTAGAATTCACTGTAAGCCTTCACAGACTATGATTCTTTACGTATTTGTCATGAATTGATCACCTGGCGTCAGAGTATAAAATACTGATTGATATTCTCATTAATATGTAAACGTGTAATGAGATCATGGTCGTTATTTATTGCCGGGTTGTCAGTTGGAGTCGGAATAAAGTAAAAATACTATCTATGTAGAATTTGCTGCCTCAGTAAGACTGAAATGTGGAAAACTAGTACGACCGAACCTTGACATGAGGCTGAGAGGATCTGTGGGGAGCTTGAAACCACAGTTGTATCTTTTCTTGAGAGAATTAATCTCAATTAATATCATTTTTGTTCTACACAACGATATAGTGAAAATGAAAAAGTGGATATTTAAGTAAAAGCGGAATACTGCCATCTCTGCTAATGGACAGTACACTAAAGCAATGGGATGATGGTGAATCTGACTATGCTGGGCATCTGAAAAACATACTTATAGTGTACAATCCCACAGGGGAATTCAATTGCTGATGTCATATAGCGGCTGTATGGGTTACGTTTGTAGGCATTCTGCAGAAAGCTATTTTATTAGGTTTATGGGCTGTCGCAATTACACTGCTATGCGACTGCCACCAATGAGCGGGTTACCTCTGTGGGCAATGTGTGATGTTCTTTTTTTTGTAATCTATTTGGCCTAATTCAACACGCCCTTAAACCAGTTTAGATAAACGTGATGGAGAAATAAACACACTATTTTGATAACTAGTTTGGCAGCAATGATTCCTTTACTTCGATATTGCAATGCCCAACGTCAGAGGTGGATAGCCTTTCTTTTAATACCGCGGATTTGTGCCAGTTATGAAATGTAACTTCTGAAGCACCAAACAAATCTCCCCTGTTGGGAATGTATTTTGCTTCGAAATGCTCCTTTGGGTCGGTGGTTTATGATTGATTTGGGTGACAGAGGGAACACGGTTAAGTTTACGGCTAGTTCTATGGACCATGTAACATATTACCATGGCTGCTTCTATGAAAGCTGCCTATAGAGAGGTTATTTCCTATTGCTATTCAGAAGCCTGCCGGGATCCTTTTTATACAACAGATGAATGTCAGGAGAAGTCTGACAACCTGAGTTAACCTGGTAGACTGTAATTACATGTGGTGATTCTTTGTATAGGGCAGATGGCTAGTGAGTTATGGAGGCGGCCATCAAGCCCTGGCATCAAACAAAACACCAGGTGGGGATGTGATTATCAATGGATTATAACCACCGATACTAGCAGCTGTCCCCATACTGCAGTTGCATAATCAAGGATTGCACTTGAACTAGTCCAATATTCTGGCAGAAGACGGTTACACTTGTAATCACTCTGTGCCCGATAGCATGACTTCCCAGGTCCATGAAATGTTACACATTGAAACTTTGTAACATGTCGATTATCACATGCATTATTCACATGGTGACATTTAAAAAGAATCTCAAGCAAACTTTTTTAAATTTTCTAGCTAAATACATTTTTAAAAAAAAATTGTTTTTATCTTATCAAAGTTCTTAGCTTAACCCCTTATCTAATATGATTGTGCTACAACCATAACGAAACTCAGCACACACACACCGACCAGGTTAAAGGAACAAAACAGGACATTTAAAGTTATCTTACAGTGGATGCATTGCAGAGCTAATCTATCTATAAATGAGTTACTTATCCTGGAATACTTAAATAAGACCCAGCAATTACATGTTCTCATGACAACACTATACACATCGATATAACCAGAGGTAAAAGGAGGCGACAGAGTTAAAGGCAACATATATTATTAGATAAAAGGAAATCTTTCAATTCTAAATGAAACATTTAAAACAAGTAATGTGTACTGTACAACAGCACACATCTAGGTCGAAAAGCGTTGAAGTCTTATCACAGGGATGTCAGTTGGGGTCAGGAAAAGATCGAAATATTATTCATGTGGAATTTGTTGTCTCAAAGAAGGAAAACATGAAAACACGTCAGTTCAGCCACAGCATAGGACTGAATGTTTGAGGGGGAGATTCAAACCGCTGTTTGTTTGTTTTTGAAAGAATAAAGCTCAATTATTATTATTTCTGTTCTACACAATGATACAATATAAATGAAAAAGTGAATTTCTATGTAAAAATGGAATGCTGTCATCTGTGCTGAGGGACAGTATACTAAAGCAGGTATTTCCTTGGGATAATGGTGAATCTTACTATGCCAAACATCCTTATAGTGTACACAACTCCTAGGGGAATTCAAAAGCTGACGTCATACGGCAGCCGTGTGGGCTGTTTTATTGGCGTAAATGAGGCTAAATTGATATTTTTCACAAGGATAACGAATTTCATATACTGAAAATAAAAGAAAGTGGTTTTCCATGGAAAAATGGGGAGCTGTCATCTCTGTCATTAGAACAGACACTTAATACAGGAGGAGTTATCTTACTGTAGAATTGGAAATATACAATCTCAATATAATATCATGTATCATATAAACCGTCTAGCTTCTCCTTGACTCAGAAGTTACAGGGAGCTTTACCAGGGAACAGACTGCAGGATTGGGTTCTTCGCAGAGGCAAGGCGCTACATGGAGAGCTTAAGATCTAAATTTTCTCAGAGCCTTACCTCCAGGCTGACGAGAGGGCGGCATGGGAGACCTACCCTGACCCCTACATGCCCCCAGGGTCAACACGGCTCTCATTGCTGTAAGGCGGGCAGGGAGTGGGGTAAAATAGGCAAACGTGTGACATCAGTACAAGGGACCATTTTAACCTTAACAACCAAAGCCACAATTCTCAGGGAAAATTATATATATATATATATATTTTAAAAAAAATTTTTACATTTTTTTTTATATTATATATATATAAATAAATTCCCAAATCAATATTATATTAAATAATTTTCTTTCAAACAGCTGTCAAACAGGCCACAATCACGTCTTTGAAATCCACATCAAATCAATATTCTACTCTAGATTTTTTTATTTTTACTGCTCATCTGGTAACTAGCCACGTCCACCCAAAAATTCAACACTGAAGCAAGTAGCATTACAGCCAGCAGCTTTATGATTTAGTCCTAGAATATCAAGGAGTTGTTTATAATTTTGAAATAAATGTTCATGGTTTATTTATGATAAATACTTGACAGAAGCTTCCACCTCAACAAAATCAGACTTAAATAGCAAGGCTAGGAATAATCATATTGGAGCTAATTCGGCAGCGAAGCGCAATGATTTAGCGAGGACACTATAGGCCGATAAGTCCGAGGTCTCCTTAGATATCTGGATAGGGGATTACTTGTCAACTCACTGGTCTCAACGCCCGAGTGTCTTCCAGGTCGGGCCGATGCTAGTCGGTTAGCTAGGAAGTGTATAAACAACATGATCCTTCAATAAAGTGCAACTATCTATACAATTAATAATAGAGGAAAGAGAAAAGACAAAAAATGTCAGTAATGTCCCACAATCTAGAAGGAGCGATCATTGCTCATATCTACTACTATAGGCAGTACCTTGGTAAGCACCAACGTTCCTTCTAGATTATAGAGAAGAAATATACTCAACACTAGCCATGTATACTCAACACAGAAAATCGCCCTTTTTCACATGATAAATCGCCTTTTGTCAAGGTTTCTGGCTGATACTTTTGAGCTATTCTGATGTGAATAACCATTTGATTGAAACTACCACGGTTTCAAAAAGGCCATCATGAAGCCACACAAATGATCTTGCTGCCATAGGTTCTTTTGAGTACCTATATTCTTACAATAGAATACATTGAATGTGTATTGTTTTCTCTTTGGATGTTGTGGTAACAAATTAATTTCTGTCCCAAGGATTTACTTATTTTGTATTTACTGTATATGTACAGTAAGTGCGCTCGCCATTGCTAATCAAATGAATGCATTGTTGTGAATTCATTGCTATTATCTAAAAGTAGACGCGAGAACTACTCTGATCACTCCAAAAGTTAACTGATCAAATAAAATGTTCTTCTCGGTGAGAATAAAAGCCTTCGGTATAATTTGTATAATATGAATTTCACCCATACAAGAAACTCTCTATTTGTCTCCATATCGTTTCAACTACATGATAGCTCTTATCCACTATTTAAGATATTTGGATGGAGATTGCGATGACACAACTAAGTAGCATTTTGCTGGCACTGTAATTGGCAATTTAATTTTTTTCTAAAGGCAGCCACTATCTAACCTACAATCAGTGTCCCTATTGGTGAGTGTAGAGTAGAAATTGAAGATAGTAAAATAGTAAGATAAAAGGTATACACTATTCATCCTACCATCAGTGCCCCTGATGGTCAATGTAGAGTAGAAATCGAAGATAGTAATACAGTAAGAATTCTTCAAGAAAACAATCCTGCCCTCTCAAACATCCCCGACAACCCAATAGGCATGAGGAGAATAATTATAAGGAGATAAGCAATTTTTACTGCATAACGTTTGCTGTGCGTGCGTGCGTGCATCGCGTACACCACGTGGGGGGCTGAGAATCCCTGGTGGCGAGGTTTACGTAGAGTGCGGAGACAACGCGAGTGCGGGAGGTGCTCGGGGCATGGCCCGGCAGCCGCGCGCTGCCCGGACCTCCTCGAGGGCGGCGCGGGGCGCGGGGCGTGTCCCGAGACGGGGTCCACTGCCCGCGGAGTCCAACTTACTTAACATCTCCATGTCCTCTGCGGGCACGGCGAGGTGGCCGGCCCGCGGGCCCTTCATGGCTGACTTAAGGCGCCCCGCCCGTCCGTGGTGCGGGGCTTAGGACAATGATAAAGCACAGGCACCTGTTGAACAGTCCGTGACCTCTACAGCACAGTGCTGGCTTTTATCTAACACTTTCAGGCATGGGATTTGGATATCATAAAAAGAACAAACTGGAAATAGGGTATCTTGTATCTTTGGTTAATGTAAGTGAACCTCTGGCCTCTGCTTAGACCTAAAATGGCCTCTTTTTTTAAATTTTATTATCTTAACTTTTTTCATCTCGGACTAATAACAATTGTAAGAAGTACCCTTGTGACGCAAACAAATCCGAAATTCGGTGGAAAAAATCTGGGGAAATCCCATGCCTGCACTTTAAATTTCACGCGCTTTATTTCATAAATAACTATTTCTTGTATAGTTTAAAGAAGGGTGACAGAGGATTGAAAGAAAAAGGTTTTCTAACACCTTTGAAAAAAAATCATGTGAAAGAAAAAATTGAAAATCATACTTTTAGTATAAGTTTCATGACACATCAATAGTTGAAAATCTATACCTCAGGTACTGAAAAGTTGAAGTTGTGGTTATTTGGATCTTGAATTTGGCAATCTTGGGAAGGGCTATTGAAAAAAAAACCCCTTAAAATGTTGATCCCTTAACACTGCGTATAATTGAGAGTTTATGGCGTAACGTGTGCTGGAATTGTCGTAGATGTCAATGGTGAACATAGTTCAGCACTTACTCTGTTGATCACCTTCATCGAGGCGACCACGCATGGCAGATCTGAGCCTTGACGCAGGCTTTGGCGTTAAACCTTAGCCGCATGCAAAACGGGTCAATATGATCAAAATTCACAAGATTTAATCAAATCATGGCGCAAAAGTTTAAGCAAACTTCTTAATTTTCATTTTAGATAAAGTTCCAATCTCGTTTTGAAAAATCAATTGGAGGTTCAAACATAGTAGGGAATCAATATATATATAAACATAACGATTAATAATATAAGTCCCGTCCAATACAACGAGATTACAATTTCTTTCATGATATCCAAATGTATGTAATTTACCTTTTTCTGTGATAATGATATTGAATCAAATATAAAGTATAAGAACTATCATCCTTATAACTCGGTCCATTGTTAGATATCCAGGACAAAATCATCATATCATATTAGTGTAGAATTATTGGAAAAGATTATAACTTCTGCTGTCTATAAATCTTGATAATCTTACGAAATCCCAAGTCAAGTCATGTAAAGTTGATTGATTAAAAATTGCAAATACAGCAAAATTCTTTTCTGATTCGTTGAAAACAAAGGGACTCTCACATATAGGCTATATCATGTGAATGGGAAAATGAAAATAATGCTTTATTTCTGCGTGTTCTGAGAAGAGAACATCCTTCCCATCCCAACTTACTGAAGTGATCTACTTGTTCGCTCTCCTCTTCTATTCCTAGCGTATTACGCCCTTGAACGGCCGGTGACTGGCGCATGCCGTCTTTCAAGTTTGGATATATTCAGAACTTTGAGTTGCGCAATGAATTTAAACTAAACAAGGGGTGCAAAAATATGAGGGATGATAAAGGGGGTCTTCCACTATGCTGCCCATGAATCCGACTCCTTCGGGTGTCTGCCAAACATGTTTATGGTGTACAAACCCACAATTCCGTTCCACGGCCCATGTTGCACGGCGGCCGTGCGGGCACATTTGCAGGCATCCAACAAAGGCTTATTCATTAGGTTTTATGGTTCGTCGCCCGTGCCACAGCTGTGCGGCAACTACCGTTGAGCGTGTGGCCTGCGCCACTGCACCGACCTATATACCCGTCATACACACGACGGCCCTGTGGCATACGTGCGGTGCTGTTTTGTGGTCGTACAGCCAGCCTTATGGAAGACCCTCTTAAACTACACGCCACACGTAAATCAATCCATGTTTATCTAGAGCGCAATTGGCGGGAGTTCTACAAAAAAAAAAGGGAACGCTTTAATCAGCGCGTTATAGAGAACACCTGACTTGAAGGCCAATCTTCACGGCGATTTTTTTTTATCTAGATATAGATAATTCTACAATAAATACCCTTAATCCGATCGTACAGTAAAAAAAGGATCACCATGTCATATGAACATTAGCCTGCAAGTGTTAAGAATATGTCTGGTAGGGAACCGTGTAAGTGTATAATGTAGCACATAATGAGTATTGCCAGGATAAATTAAAGTGAAAAAATAAATCATTCAGCCTGCAATAAGGGTGCTCCATCATTCATATATAATGCTCAAAATATGCAGAAAAGAATTTATATGTCTGTCATTTCCACTTAATTGCACCGTGAAGAAAATGTGATTATGTACCGATACGATTATGTGAAGGCAATGTGTCCCAGAACAAACATTCATTCGTCACTATGTGAATGTGAATAAATATTGCCATATTGAAACATTGTCTATGCTTATGAATGACATCTTCCTAATTAGATAGGGATCTCTAATTCGGAAACGCACAGAAAAATCTCGAAAAGGGTGTCAAACTCCATCAAAATACAAAATCATAATAATTTCAATAATACATGTATGTTAGAACAAGTAATGATATTACGTCATGAATTCGAAAATTCAAAAGTGTATTAAAAAGTGCGAATTAGTTCAAAATTTGAGGTTTTAGCACAATGAACCCTGTAATGAAAAGAACAGTTACATGAAAATAATGTCAAAATTAACTTGCTTGAATTCATATAACCTCAGACAAAATGTTACAAATTATTTTTAGTTGTACCGTAAAAATCTCATGAAATGAATATTGATACCCCAGCTCAGCCGCAAAAAAAAAACGAATTTGCTTGTATCATTTAACACTGAGAAATTTGTCCTTATCTAGTCAGAATAAACAATGGCACCAATGCGCATCTCCAATGAAGATAACCATGATCAGTGACTAATACCTCATGGAGTTAAAGCATAAATTGGCAATTTTATAAAAATATGAGGGACAATATTTGCATAATGAATATTCAACTTCTGCCTCTAGGTGATATCCGATTCTGAACAGATAAAATGTTTTTTTCTTAGAAACAAGGTCACTTCCAAATCGCGATGTAGCTTCAAAGTGATAAATAAACCTATTGCCATTACTTCGCGCTGTTGTAAACCAATTTGCTGCCAATGCCGTGCATGAACATGCCATAAGCACCGCTTGCACACACTTGTCAAGCCTCACTTACGGCTGCTATTGGCAACTCCTTTAGACATGACCAAACTCTGGTTAGGATCTAAATTAGAATCCAGGAGCCGGTTGGCCCTCCCCGCTCCGTACGTCGACACTCCAGCTACCAGTGATGGATTAACGAGCGGTTAGACTGGGTTAGTGTCATTAATGTGACTGATTAGTAAATACTATTAGTTAACACATCAATAAAGGTAAACCTACCAAAATTCCACGTTCTCAGATATTTTCTTTTCGGGTGATGATATCAAGATACATTTGTAATGTTTCAAAATGGAGAGAGCAAGCCGAACTCTCGTCTAAACTATTAATTGTATTTCTATCGCTAGCTTCTCTACTGTAAATTCTGGAAATTAAAATGTTTACCAATGCGACAAACTAGTTGGCGCATTGGATGACAGATACAATCTACGCAGACACAATCTAAACTGAAAAATGATACTCACTTGTTTTGTCATCCTTTTTATCTTTTCCTTTATCTTTCTTGTCGTCCTTCCCCTTTTCTGTTTAAAGAAAAGTCCCCAAAGCATATAGTCAATATGCTTATGTACTACAAAGAGTTGATATTATACATATCCATCGTATGCAAAGTCCACTTCTAAAATGTATGGGGACTCAGTAAACAACTACCCATAATTTAAAAGCTGTCTGATACTGTAACCATTGTACCGGTGTACGGATTTCAGGTTCATTGTATCCAGAATTCAAAACAATTGTATACGGAAAATACACTCTTTAATCAATATCGTGTCTATTTATTTGTAGATACAACGCTATTCCCATGGTTGGAGAGCAAGAAAATGGTCCCAAATGATATACAATATAATATGCAAGGGATATGAATTGAGGTTATGAAAAAAATTGGGAATATTTTTCATGTGGGATTTACTGCCTCAGAGAGTTTGATAAAACATGTTAAACACATCGTTATTGGCCATGTAATGTGGCTAGGGTGTGTAGGGAGGTTTTAACTACCGTTTATTGGTGTAAGTGAGGCTCCATTTTTAATATCTTAATTGTACTCGAGAAGAAAGAATTTATAAATTGAAATTGCAAATAAGGCTTTCCTTGGAAAAGAAGAAAACTGCCATCCCTGACTTATATGTGAATTCTTGGGTTTAATCCCTACAAAACGATGGAGAATACATTCTTTTTTAAACCGGAGGTTTTGTAGGCAGGCGGCTCTGTAACGTTAACGCTCGTGTATAACTACGCGTTTACCCCTCGTCGTCTAAGACCACCTGTACTCAAACCATCGATAATTGAGTAATTGAAATATACCTCGCCTGCTCTTACCAATGTCGCATCTATTTCACGTTTATTCGTATAACTGCCTTATCAATATTTTCATGACTAATTGCATCTAAATTGGTGACTTGTAAAATGTTTTCCAGTTCCCATGGAATTGAGTCACTTGCCTAGGCTAATTGCCTATGGCTCATAGAATCGATAACAAGTTACATAGTAAACAATTACCCTTTTCCTTTCCTTTGTCCTTGCCATCCTTAGATTTCTGGTCTGGTTTCTGTGAAGTACTTTCTTTGTCGGTCTTGTCATCGTTAATATCCTGTAATGAAGACAAATATTGATTTTCACATTTTGATCAGATTTACCTTCATATCATCTTTGTTTTGAGCAAGGTAAAGAATTGTATGTACTGAAAGTGAGGGCGTGGATATTCATGGTAAAATGAAAAGCTACCATCTCTATAAGATTATGAGCTAAGGAAATAATGACTGAAATATAAAAACAAATGCGAGCTACAAGCAACAGTGGCTAAATGTTGCACATGGCCGACTCTGTGCTGTGGTTGCACAAAAGACAGCGCTATCAAATTTCTGATTTTAGTGAAAGGAATTTCTCGATTGGGAAGCATGAACAAGAGGGTCACCTGAGAGTTGGGGTCCTTGTTTTCCTCGTCACCCTCCTTTTTCTCTGTGGGCAGCTCAGGTAACTTCCACTCGGGCAGCGAGTTCTGCAGCAACTTCCAGATCTCATGCAAGTGTCCGTACCTGAACGAGCAAAAGGAAACCATGTCCATTACATTACTGAAAGTGGACTCCTCTCATAGAAATATACTGGTATGGAGCCATCCATAAAGTACGTGGGTAAGATTTGACCCCACTTCTCCATCGCGTACGCAATAGATAAAGGGGCTTACGCAGATTTTCTGAACCCCAACCCCTCCCTGCGTATGTTCTTTATAGATGGCCCTTACATATTCTCGTAGTCCAAGAGAACCAGAAGCTTTGTTTGCATATAAGATAATGCTTGTACTGCACATAAGATCCTTCATGAATGAAATATGCTGAAATAAAACGGAATGGATGGAGTGAATGGTAGTATGTGTAAGTGACAGTGAATTCCGTTGGGGTCAGAGGAAAAGTGAAAATATTTTCAAGTGGAAGTTTCTGCCTCAGGGAGTCTGACTAAACGTAGAAAACATGTCAGTGTCAGCCATGTCATGGGGCTGGGGGTCTATGGGAAGTTCAAACCACTGTTTTATTGGCGTGAATGAGGCTCGACTTAAAAGGTACATTTAATCTCACATGCTCGCGAGTTTTCTTAGAGTCCACACTGAATAGGGATATAGAAGGTACCACTATTCTGACACTCTGGGTCCGAGGTAGAAGTCACACGTAACTTAAGGTCGTATTCCACCGGGCAGGCTGAACAGCTCTCTTATGGGAGCCACACAGGCGATGTGTTAACGCCTGTCAGGCGGATATATATATAGAACCTGTGTGGTGGAGCAGGCTACATACTCACCGCCGGTGGCTTTACGGGTGCTGACCGGCAGAAACTTGCTATAAACAGATACCTGATACCCGCTGGCGGCATCGGTGTGGCCGCCATGTGGATGCCGGCGGCATCGAATGGGCCTCTCTATAAGCATGTTTGGAAGACGCCTAGTGATGTTGAAATCTGGACTATATGGTGAAACATGCCCCTTACACTGTAACACATCACCTCAAAAGTGCAAACATTACTTGGACCAAAACAGCCTTCTTTCTTTTTTTCTGTCGAGCTGCTCAAACTTCTTACAGGTAGAAAGATTTCTAACTGTGCTCAAGCCTCCTGAGTATTAAATATCTATAGACTAACGACCACTTCCTAATCAGCTAACAATAAATCCCTGAATCCTGCTTTTTCTTGCAAAATAATGCCCACTAATGAGGGAAAAGTGGGGTAAAAACTGGGCTAGGCTTGGCCATCCTCAAGCAGGAGCCAATTCAGAGATTAAGACCCGGACGCCGGCCACGCATGCGCAGAGCGGTTCGGGTCCCTAATCAGGTAACTTTAGAACCAATTAAGGCGATGTTGTGTCGTGTTTAAACGGGGAAGGGAGGGGAGGGAGGGAGGGGTGATCTTTTTCAGCCACACCCCCCCCCCCCACTCGATCTGTTCTTTCAGCTGTCACACACACAGCCCCCCCCCCCACATCCCTCATCATCGCTTTGTAAAATGGTGCTTGGTCACCAGGTGGCGCGGTGGATTCCGCATGGTGGCGCTGTAAGGTGATCACGCATGCGCGACCCTATCATCAAACGCATGCGCTGTGGCGATTTCCGCCGGAATTATTGCCAAGGAAAGGAACTGAAGCTGTGGGAAAGGGGCAAAGACTTCGGTTTGTGGTTTAACGTCCCAGGGGATCCTAAGGTTTCGTCACTTATTTCACTCAATTCTCTCAAAACTTTAATACACGTTAAAAAATTTATGTCCCTTTAAAATCACTGATAATCCTTTTCTTTGGAATAGTCTCAAACAAAATATTCATGTTGTTACTATCTTTTAAGTAGTTTCTTCTAAATTATTATACCTCTCAATAGTTCAGCAGGATATGAACAATTATCCACACTTTGCAAGTTTGACATTTCGCTGGATTTTCTTCTTTCATGAGGCATTCATGTGTGAGTCTGGAGTAACCTATTCTCAGACGGGTAAACTTCACTTGTTCACTATGACTTAGACCCCCACAGTTTCTCCCCCTCCCCAACCATGGTTGAATTAATGGCGTTCATATCTACATTCTGCTATCTAATGAGAAAGGTTCCCAGTCACAGTTGAATTAATGGTGTTCTAATACACTGATATCTACCGAGAGAGATCCGGAGTGGATATACAGATTTTATATATATCCTAGAAATTCCTCATGAGGAATTATTCAGGAAAGACTCACAATATCTCGCATTTATCTACTGTGTAATTGTGAGAAGGTAAAGAAACTTTAAGGATATCTGAGTTTGTAAACAGGGCCTAGCTTGCATCTCCTTTACCCACCACTTTGCAACAGTTTTTTCCTACAATGAGTATCTAGTAAACCCCAACGGAACTAAAAAATAAAACCACAACCTAGAATGATAGTCTAAGCCTCAAACCACGATGAAGATACGTGTGTGAACAATAAACCTAATTTGATGGACCTGCAATTCAAGAACCAGAACATGAACAGCAACACACAACAGAGAACATTTCTTAAGTCCCAACAGAAACAAAGGGTAACATGTAAACGGGCAGGAAACGAGGGACCATTCCTGCAACTGAGAACCTCTGACCGTGTATAGCGAATCGGGGCGTCACTGGCAGCTATAATAGGTTCCTCCGGGACCGACTCACAGCCCGGGGTCACAGGGTCACAGACGGGCGAGCCACTGGAGTAGAGCCGGCAGGGCGGGGCCGCAGAGCCCGGCCCCCTGCAGACAGGCTCCCGGTCCCCCGATCCCGGCTCCGGGGGCAGGCAGTAGCACTGCTCCAGGGGCAGAACGGGGTGTTCAGACGTAGCGCACACCTCGCTGAGGGGCTCCGACCTGTGTTCTGACTGCAGGCGGGACAGCACGTTCTCCAGGTATATAGCTCTAGGCAAGAGGGTAAAATCAGATGGTCTGTAGCAATTTTCTATTATTATCCATTGTACACAAAGACCCATGGAACATATTTGAGGACTCAGTAAACCACGGTCCATTATATAAAATCTGTCAGATACTATAACTGTGGTATACAGATTCAAATTTGTGGTCTATGGCCTCAAAGCCATGGTATACGGGAAAATAGTCTCTTTTTGCTATAGAGCGAAGAAGTAAATTGTTATGGTTTAACTTGCTCGAAAATATGGAAAATAAATGCAATAAACGATGGTTATGTAAACAGGCGGCTCTGTAAACCACTCGAAGTTGACGTCATAATTCACTCGCTAGCGCTCATGCATTACTATTAAAGTACAGTAAAACCCCTCTTAAGGGGACATCTTCCGTTCCAGGCCAAGTGTCCCCTTAAGCGGGGTGTCCCCTTAAGCGGGGTTTTCAGTATGCCAGTGGTTATACAATAGAGAATATACCTACATAAATGAAGGAAACGATGGTTATTAGGTTAAAAGGTTTATTAATAAATAAGCAAATAAATATAAATTATACAATATAAATGAATATAAATGTAAAAAAAATAAAAATAAATAGATAATAGAGGTTGAAGATGGATACACCTTCCTTGTGAAATTCGCTCCTTTTTACACCCCCGTTCAATGTCACACAACCCCCCCCCCCCCCCGCCGCCCCCCCCCCCCCCCCGAAGTCAGCAGCCCTATGCTCTACATAACTACATAAATGAAGGAAAAGCTGTTTATTAGGTTAAAAGGTTTAATAATGACACATTAATTAGCAAATAAATTGAAAATAAATATAAAACAGGTCTCAGGTAGATATGCCTACCTTGTGAAATTCGCTCCTTTTTATATCCCCAGTCAGTGTCCCCTCTGTAACTTCTGAGAGAAATCAGCAAGTGACTCACTGTGAGCCGCACAGAGCCGCCGTGGCTCACTGAATACCGCACCTTCAAAGCCCCCAGCCCGCCCTGTCTCGCCCACCGCTAACCTGTAAGCGGACCTCTTACCCCCTACCTTCAACGGGTGCGAAAGTCGCTCATACTAATAATATTCACTCACTGTCGCCCGCCCAGAGCCTCTACAGATGTGGTTATTACCTTGAAAAAACACACTCCGGCCGCCCGGGCCCTCCCGGGAATGCTCAATCTATTGTTCTGTTTGTGACAACTGTCTGTCCCAGACAAACGGGCACCATAAACTTGGATTTTCAGTGTTTTTGATATGATGTCCCTCCAAACTGTCCCCTTAAGCGGGGTTTTTAAGCATTTCTGTACGGAAAAACTGTCCCCTAAAGCGGGGTGTCCCCTTAAGCGGGGTGTCCCCTTAAGCGGGGTTAAAATAAACTCTTAATAGAGGGGAAAATTTCCGTTCCGAGCAAATTGTCCCCTGAAGCGGGGTGTCCCCTTAAGCGGGGTGTCCCGGAATAGGGGTTTTACTGTATGGACAAACCCCTTTTCAGCGCTTCGACAATGCCTATTTTCCCGGGCAGTGTGATTCAAAGACTTCAAATTAAATGTTTTTATTTGCAAAATACACAATAATCTATAGTTTTGTGGACAGAGGCAGCTGTATACCACGATGGGTTGACACTTAGTAATACATGAGCGTTAATGAGTATATTACGATATCAACCTCGACTGGTTTACAGAGGGGCCTGTCCAGAAAACAAATGTTTGTTAATATCTATTATCCTCTTGACGAATAAATAGAAACCAGAAATGTCCACATTATAGAGTCTGCCATACCACAGACTTTGATGCATATAGGTCCGTGACTATACATATCAGTAGAGACACCCTTATTTTTGCTCTCCATGCACAAAGGGCCTACAAATCTGTTTGTGGTGAATTTTCTCATGATTTAAGACTTTGAGACTCGTGGTCAATGTTTCAAATCCGTAATCAATGGCTATGGGTGATAACAGATTCGAATCAATGGGTACTGGTTTACTAAAAAAAAACCACTAAAAAAACCCTATTTCCTAGAAACAAAAGACACGCCAATAAATAACCATTGAGAATTTCAGGCAGACATGTTCCTTCTCAAAAAAGGAAAAATTGTTTTCGAATGTGGTATGTACATTATGGCATTATCAGTATGGGCTTTGTATTAGATGGATGATAATATATAAGAAACTGCGATTTCTTCCTACAAACAAGAGTGACATACAGAACGTCGCGGGTAAAACCGTAATAACGATATGGAATCTGGCATGACTTCTAGAGTGATGCGGCTTCGTGATTACTGCTTAAAGTATCACATGGCAGCACCACTAAAAAGTCCGACATTATTTGCATTTTTATTTGGAGCCACGTATTTGTGGCATGAATGTTGTTTCACATGTAATATCAGAAACCCAATCTGACGTCAGGCTATCAGGTTAAGTCAATAATACCTCGTACAAAACACATCCCTTACAGAAAATGAGTTTGTCGCCCATGCAACAAGTCCCATGCTATGGCCCAGGCTAGGCTCTTCTCCAAGGTAATTATGTAGAACATGCAATTATCTCTTAATCAAGATGGTGGATTTCCGTCTAACAAGCAGACTGAGATGTGGGATTAGAAACTAACTTGATTTACAACAGCTAATCTGTGTGGTTTGGAGTGCCAAAGCAAAGTTATGCAGACTTAATATCAATTCAAATTTCTATACATTATCTAAAATTTGAATCCTTCTAATTGTAAGTGCGGGAGTAAAATGCTATCCTTCCAGTGAAAGTAACAGCAATATATTTAATGTGGAAATACATTTGTCAAAACATCTTCACATCTGCTATATTTTTTCAATTGGAGGGCGCATCCCTCTGGTAAATTCTTACTGGCTTTTTGTTTGTTTTCTTTAAGCGTCAGAGTTCTCACTCGTCCCCAAATCAGGGAGAAAGGTGCGCAAAATGCAGTGAGATGCAAAATGTTCTCACAGGATCTAAGCCATGGAAAGTAAGAAATTCCATAGCTAACAGACATATTAAAACGTTTGAAAAAAAACCCGCTTAGAGCCACAGAGCCAAATTTTCGTTAGATTCACATTTACTTAGATATAACCATGGGCGAAAATGTTACCGACATGTATATGTATCTAGTTACCTAGGTTGTTAAGAATACAGGTCTGCTACGCAAACAGAAAACAACGGTAACACTTATTGTGTTTTTCAATTTAAAAAAATTCGTAACCTGTAGGTTCCTCAGTGCATCTTCCCAGTCGTCCCAATTACATGTCAGTATGGTTATGGGAGAACTCGCCCCGAAACGAAATTGTCCCGTTTGGGGAACTCGCCCCGCAACGGCACTATTGTACTCTAAACAGTTCATAGCCGCACGCACAACTCAAACCCTTGAGTTATAGTTGACCTGTATATTCCTTACATTGTTAAAGGTAGTCCTTTCAGAGTACTAAAGCACGAGGCGACTTCACTGGACGAATTCTCCTTCAAAATACGGGGCGACTTTGTTTCGGGGCGACTTCTCCAGTAACTGGATATGTTGTACATCTTATACATGTGTTGTATATAAACAGAAGAATTAAAATGGGTTTTACTCACTGTAGCGGAATGGTTTCTGGGAGCCAGCCGGTGAGACAGTGAATGACGCTGAAGTCTCCGAATTCACACGCGGTGCTGCCTCCGTTATAACTGTAACACATTACACAAACATTACGTACATATTTACCACAACGCCATCCAACGTAACATGCTTTATCTCATCCTTGTTAATTTTCCCCATAGACTCAACATTAGGAACTCGTACTCAACGCCCATGGAGTATTGTTAAAAAAATACTCAAAGGGGGATGATGTCACAAATGTTAGTCAATTAGTCAGTGGTAGGGTGAGAACAAATCTGATCCACATTTGATCCATAACCACTGAAAATATGCCATTCATTTTGGTTTGTTACATAATCCCACTCGACCTTGCCTCACGAGATTACTCCGTAACTAAAATTCATGGCATATTTTCAGTGGCTAGGGATCTCGGTGCAGTTGCTTCTCAATAACATATATGTAGACACACCTAAGGCTCGCATAACTCAAGTGAAATTGGCAATACTCCTTTTGTGCAAAGAATGTACAATAGAACCCCGCTTAAGGACCACCCCGTGTAAGGATAACTTTGCTCGGAACATAATTCGGTAAAACTGCAGATCCGTGGCCTCTAGCTTAAAAGCCTTTCCGGGCCCGATACGAGACGATCGTGGCCGCAAAGTGACATTTCCTATGCTTACACGCTCGAGACCACGGATCTGCAGTTTTACCCATAATTCCGCCTCCCCTATCAAGGAAGATGTGACTCGTGGACTGTTGGGGAGCACAATTTCAAATACATTAGATTTTGATTTTACCCCCGCCTAAGGGCACACCTTAGTTCTGAACGGGAGGAAGGGGAGGTGTTCCTGCCGAGTTCTACTGTACGTGGAATAGACTGTGCAACAGATCACCATATGTGAGCATCTGCTATGAAAAAACGAATATGATGAAACTACTAATGTAAAGGAAACTGCTAAGTAGGGAAACGTATGCATGAATAATAAAGGTTATGTCTGAATATATACGGGAACACTGACCTACAGATCAACAGGCTACGTCTGGTCGACCCTGGGTGACCTTTGACCTTTTGAGCTGCTCAGTGAAAGGGACGAGTAACTGGGATTTGCTCGACCTCGAAGTGGGGCTCCTTTTACTGGATTTATCTTTAAATAAAATCCCAAACACAAAGACTGAAGAGATAGGAGTGTCGCCAGCACAACCTCTACCTGTGAGAGCGTGTCATGCTAACCGTCCATCAACTGCCAGTCCCCACAAGCACCTGAAAGCTGCCAGTAATGGGGACATTGTGCGTGGGGCGTGGTGGGGGGGGGGGGGGGACCCATGGTTCGAGCTAAGTGCCTACTGGGTCCCCGCCCCTGCGCCCAATACAGAGCTCTCAACTAATACCCCCCCCCCCTCCCCTCTCCCACTTAGTTTTGCCCTCCAACCTCTTCGACAGAATTCTACCACCTTTCACTACCCTTTAACCCTCGATCAGCGACCTCCCATTTACCCCACCCCCATCCACTTCGCCACATAGATGATGACAAGAACTTAAAAAGATAGAGAAGGGGCGCATGCATAACTTGTCAGAGTATTGACAGAAGATATTAGAAATAAAACGAGTAGGGAAGTGTATTAAGATCAAGATTTCAATGGGGTGAGTTTATTGTTTGTTTCTATTTTCTATGGGATTCAAGAACAAAAAATCTGGTAGTCAAGTTGGGAGCTTTACACGTATCAAATGGCATCACTGGGTGACCCATTAACACTGACAGTGGCAGAGGATACAGCGCAGGTCGCCTGGTGCAATTGAATTTGCATATTTGATTGGTGTCCTACCGAGGTGGGGACGCCCATATGGCACAAACAATGGGGCACTGCGGAGAGGGCGCCTATCTGACACTGACAGGTGAGCGCAAGGGTTGCCATGGGAACCAGGGAATGATCCTCAGGTGGGCGGTCACGTGATGCGGCGGGCGGAGGAGGCGCCAGTCTTTGATCTTTTGATGGCGGGAGGGACGATAATCGGTGATGTGTCTGGGAGCGGGGCGGATCTGTATCCCACCGGTTTCCGGGCCAGGGTGCGGAGGGAAGCGCGAGGGATGAAGGTGGTGATGGGGACGGGGTGGCGGGAGACAATGAGACCCCACCAGAATAAGGAACAGCTCATGGCCTGTCAATATGTGGCCTGTATACTGCTCAAGTGTCACTGAGCAACTCACCCCTAGGCTATGTGTCTCTGCACACTAAAACGGGAAGCACATAGGCGGGCAACACACTACAGGAGTTTCTATACCGCCTATCCAGAATGAACTAGGACAAACAACCATGCCTTCCAATGTTATTATGTTATTTCATATATACCGCAATTTATATATAGCTCCACATATATAGATCTTTTGATAGAGAGGGACACTGATCAATTGTGTCTTTGGGAGCAGGATGGATCTGTATCCCACTGGATCCTGAGTCCTGCAGGTGCTAAGAAAGAACGAGAGGTGGTGAAGGTCGGGGTGGGGGTGGGGAGGTGGAGGACAACAAGACCCATCCAGAATAAGGAACAGCTTACCACCTGTCAATATGTGGCATGTACACTGCTCAAGTGTCACTGAACAACTCACCCCTAGGTTATGTATCTCTGCACACAATGACGGGAAGCTTGTAGTTGGGTATCAATAACCAACACACTCCACAAGTTTCTATTCAAAATGAATTGGGACAAACAGGCAAGCCTTCCGTGTTTTTGTGATTTTACATAATTTCAGGGATGTCAGTTGGGGTAAAAAATATAGAGTGCAAGTATTCTTCATCTGAAAGTTTTACCGCCTCAGAGAGACCGAGGAAAACATGCCCGGGTTAGCCATAGTGTGGGGCTAAGGGCCTGTGGGGAGGATCAAGTTGTTCTTTTATTGGTGTGACTGAAGCTCAATTAAAAATCATCTTTGTTTTACAGAAGGAGAATAGCTTTATATACTAAAAGAGAAAACGTAGATTTTCATGGAAAATAGATAGCTGCCATATCCGTATATGACAAAGGAATATGACAAAGGAATGATTTCGTGCAGATTTGGTGCTGGAGTAGTCTAGCATGTCAGAAAGGGAATTGGGTGCCATTATTATCACAGAAACCCAGGAGATAATGTCTGTAAGAACGGGAACATCATTAGTTCTAAAATTTACTGGGAAAATCTAAATCAAAGGTTCGTTTCGTGTGTGTTATTGTGCAGAAATTCTTTTCGTGTGTTAAGCTTACGGAAGCCATTTCTAGTAATGAAGCCCAGAGGCACAGTGCTGCTCAACTCATTACTGGAGTTGTCATTTTCAGTTAGGCACCATCAGAGATTAACCACCAGTGAATTCTCACTGGATCATTGTGCTCGAGGTGGATCATTACGAGGTAATTAACAATTGAGTACATTCAATGACAACAAGGAAATGAGTCGGGGAAAATGATAGATGTGGCTGTGCCCCAACTTTACAGACCTTCCAGGACCCATAATCTCCGGTGGTGAGGCTAATCTAGCTTTCCCATGTTTGTGTCTTTCACCCAAATGCTAGAGAGTGGTTTTTAATTCCCATTTCAACATATAATGATCATTTTATCCACCACGACCAAAGTACTACATGTGGATAGTAGGTTTGAATCCGCGCATAGATCTTGTGCATAGCTAGGAAGTACGAGCAAAATGTATTTCATATAATTTAACTGAATAAATTCTGAAGAATCATAGTACTGTTAAGTTTATTTTTTCACTAATATAAACTACGGTAAAGGTGAAGTGTATTTGTATTTGAGTTAGCTTATGATCCAACTTCGTCTATTCATGTGGTGTTCAAAATGTGTGTTATATGGTTAGTGCTCTGAAACTGATAGACGAAAAAGCTCTCTTTATATTTAATATGGATTAATCAGTATATAATAAGTATATCAGGCGACTGAATGAGTTTATTTGCTTTTAATCTTATGAACAAAGCAGATAGATATTCCATCTGTAGATAGTTTGTAAACTATGTAAATTACAGTGCCCTACAATAATCTGTGAGTTTTTATCATACATGTATAGTGTAACATGCGATGTGAGTATTTTATCAAAGTGAAACAAGACAGTATGGGTGGTATGAACTATCATATTTTGAATTTGCAATTGTGACAAGTTGACATAAAAAATAACATATATTTAATCTTTACCCCAGTAAGTGACCTATGCATTTAGTACCGTCACATCGGCTGTAGTAAGCACTGGTTGTCATGATAAAGAAATAGGATTTATATATAAAGGACATTTTATTTATGAAACTCAAACTATCAAATGCACTTTTTCTGACTCCATGGACTGTATTTCATTTAATATATGATCATGTAAATAAGGGACATGGAAACACTTTAACAGATTATCAAATTGTGTTGGAGAAGACAAATCAAAGGCTTTGATAGGGTCTTGAAATCAAGCACACTGATATTAACAATGAAGAGCAATAGGGATGAGATGACAGAGTAGTGGCAAATAACAGCGATAGGTTAGAGAAAGCGTACGGAAATTATGCTCTCACGCACCAAGCATTAAAGATTTACCCAGTCAACAAACCCAATCAAGAAACTGGGCAAAGGGACAGTAGACCAAAATGAAGATAGTATCATGACCAAAACTGACGTATTATTCTGAAAAGTAATTTTTTTCTAAATAAATCAGTAATTATCCTGTATTACTTCACGCATCATTTATCTAGGGAAGATATGATTTTTGAAATGAGAAAAAAAATCAGGAAAAACCGTTTACATTATTTCATCACGTTGTCATATCTAAAAAAACTCATCTCTATGAGAGATACTCCCAATAGACAGCAACATCAAAATCTATGGGTCAGTCCTGATATATGCCCAGCCAGTATCAACACCAGCCTTTTTAAGACACCAAGTGAGTATGTTATAGACGAGGCTGTGTTAGGTCTACCTCCAGCTAGATGCTTCATTGAGATAAGAATAGAACATTCCCTAACGTTGCCGTTACCATACATCATTATTGATGCTGTTGCCAGGAACTCCATGGTCTCCCAGGAAAATGGGAAGTTAGGTAACAAAAAAAAAGAAAGAAAAAGTAAATGAGAGATACTCACTCGAGTGAGGCGACCTTGACGAGGGCCTTGGTGAGCAGGATGGGCCACAGTTCGTGGTCGAGGCGGGTGGCGGGCAGCAGCATGTGGCCGTCGTCGTCAAACGGCACCGTGTCGTCAATGATCACCTTCCGCCAGCATCCCTAACCACACAAACCATACGTCAAAGCCGTACCACTCAATGTTTAAATCAATGACAATTAGGGAAAATAGCATGTTAGTTAGTCAGCCTATTAGGACTGTGTCAGTAATATCTGTTTTCGCTTGAGAATGTACTACACTTGAGAATGTACTAAACAGTCAAAATGATGCCTTATCTAATCCAGGATGAGTGAAATTATTTAAAACAAATATATATATATATAAGGTGACAAATGAGCTACATACAATCTATAGGTACCTCAGATCAGAAGGGGCCTAGCCTCGTATAGACATAGATTGATGTTTTAGTTGTATCATAGACCAAGAAAAAAGGCAGGGAGGGAAATATGCGACTGTGTCGGTATTTCTGATTTAGAATTAATCGACTGCTACGCCGTATGAAATTCAAGTCTTTCAAATGTAGGTCCTCAATGAAGGAAGGTCTATACTAATACTTGGATACATATTAGTTACAGTGTATTTTGATTGTATGAGAGATATCATTGCAATGCCGACTATTCTATACCGAAAAAGGGAAGAGAACGGACCAACATTCACTATACTTGTAATAACAAGAAACTGTTTGAAAAACATGGATAAATCATTTAGCTGACGTCCTCACTCTATATACAGGGATCTCAGTTGAGTCACAAAAAAAATTAGTAAATATTTTCCATGTGGAATTTTCTGCCTCAGAGAGACTGAGAAAGCATAGAAAACACATTAATATTGGCCATGGAATGGGGCTGGGGTGTGTGGGGAGGTTTGGACCACTGTTTAATGGTGTGACTGAGACCCACTCTATCCTATTGGTTATATATACAAGAAACAATTTATAAACTGAAAATGAAAACAAGGATTTCCTTGGAAAAGGGGAAGACTGTCATCTCTGTGAATATACATATACTGAAAATTAAAAGGTGGATTTCCATGGGAAGATGGAAAGTTGCCATCTCTGCCTGGTATGTGTTAAATAGACGGTAAACGATGGTTTTGTGGATACGCCGCCGTAAACCACGAGAGGTTGACCTCGATTGGTTTACAGACCCGCCTATCCACTGAAGCGGTATGATACAGATTTTGAATCCGTCTACCAAAGTTCTGGTATCTGACAGCTTTTATATAATGGGTCGAGGTTTACTAAGTCCTCATACATTTTCAATGGCGTCTTTGTATACGATGGATAATAAAAGAAAATGACCCCATGACAAGTTTAATAGAGCTACTGGCGACGGGAACTCACCATCCAGTAGAGCTTGACGGCGTACTTGCCGTGCGGGTTGTAGGCGGGCATGTTGGGCGTCTTGCCGGTGATCTTGTTGATGGCGTAGATGTGTTCCCATGGTCGCCACATGAAGGCCATGTCGCCCTCTGTAGGCACTCCAGGGTCCACCCCCTCTGGAGGGATCTTCACCCTGGAGATGTGCCATAGAGCGCCGATCTGACTGGTGATCCATCGTATCAGCTACAAAACACAACGTTAATATGTATCACTATCAACTTATAGACATCATGATTCTACCTTGTAAGGTAGCATTATTTAGCTTTCAGGGAATCAAAGTCCTAGGAAGGGAGAATTTATCCTGATCAATGGGTGGAGGTGGTAGGGGGGTTGGTTGATTGTGGTTCTATGGAAAGGCGGCTGTAAACAATGAGTGGTTTACAGAGCTTGTATATTATGACGTCAACCACGAGTGGTTTACAGAGCCGCCTGTCCACAAAACCATCATTTGTTGTGTTTATTATCCATCTTCTCGAATAGATTAAACCAAGAAATTATCATATTGAAGGGTCCATCAATGGCTTCTTTGGGGCCATATACAATGGATTTTAATCCGTATACAATGGTTATGGTTTCTGACAGTTTTTGAATAATGGGTAGTTGTTTACGGAGTCTCCATACATTTTCAATGGTGACTATGTATACGCTGGAAATATGAAAAGTGCTACAAATAATATACAAGTACACTTCACATCTTATCTCCAAGTGACTGTGACACAGAATGAACATCACTTATATTACCGGAACTAGTTAGAATAGCATGATTTGATGCTTGATATAGTGGATACTGAGGCATATACAACTTTATGAAGGTGTCGCCACGCACTAATCCCTTACCACCTGGCGCCACCTGACGGCGTAGTGGCTCGGACACGGGGAATTAGTCTTTGACGTGAGCAGGTCAGCGAGCAGCTCCACCTGCCGGGAAAACACGCATGTAACCGAACCAGGAAATAACCCCGCGATCCCTCTCCTTCACCAATACGCCGCTGGCGGCGCCACTCCGCACCAAATACCACAGCGGCGAGCATATCACGTGCTCCTTCATCACTCGGTGCATGCGCCAACCCGGCACTTCCGGTGCTGACGCCACCTGGAGGCGCGGGCTGACACTAAACGCTGGGGGCAGGGTATGAATTGAGCAGATCGTGGCGTTAAGTGGGTCGGGGTGGGCGGGGAGGTGGTGGTTGTGATCGGGCGTTTAGTTTATGGTATGCGATGCCAAATGTAAAGCCCAATATCCCATAAACCGTGTAATAATGTTTTCCGCCTTGCCAACTCCATAAAGCTGCCAAATGACACGATATGCGTGGTAGAATGAAGATCCATCAAACGATTATTCTCTCCTGATGCCCTATTTTGTTGTGCTTGAAGGGAAACTGTGCTTTTTCTCCGTTGGTTTGAATGGCAAAAAGATATTGCACAGCCCAAACAATAAATGTACCACATTAAATCCACCAAATCTCCCAAGGTATCTTCTCTTATCTCATTAAAAGTAATTAGGAGGGTGTTTATCACTAACGTTTCAATTTGATAGAGCAAAACATGGAAATCAAGCTTAGGATAAAAGAGATGGATAGATAAAGAGTAATTTGATAGTAGTAAAGAAGCTCTAACTACAGCAATGAAAATATTTCTCGGTTACGACCAAGGACTACCAAGAATCGCACATCTAGTGAATCTTTATATATGCGAAACCGGCCTATACAGTCTACAAGCTACTTAGTACCGCAAATTCCCTTTTTGAAAACGTGGAAATATAACGATACAAAAATAAAGTGAAGAAATATGTTAAGATTACTTACATGTCTTACTAAACCAAAAAAGGAATTCAAAATCACGATTTGAGACCCTCACTTGGTTCTGCAAAGGGTGGGTTAGAGGTGGGCGGTATGGACGGGTGGGTGTTGGTGGGGGTAGGAGGAGAGGGGGTGTGGCACTCGGGCAGGTGTGTTAATGTGTTTAATGTTGTTGATGGGGGCCGCACACCACTAATGGCCCTTTGCCAGGTACACCCCGTCCGAACCTAGTCAGAAAGGTGAAAAATCAACGACAAAAAACTCCCCAACGCTCTGCCTCCACAGTCGCCTCGATTATGGGGCTGTGTTCTGGCAGTGGCTGACTGCTGACAATGGGGGTGGGTGCTGACAATGGGGCTCAGTACTGACAATGGGGCAGGGTACTGGTGAACGGACTGCCACCTGATAACATTCACTGTGGGTTGGTTTTAAAACATTGTCCTTTCCCGCACTTTTTTGTTATATTCTAGCCTTTATCTTTTGATGAATATGTGAATAGCAATCTATGAGCTCTACCGTTTATATAAAATATAAATGTCAATTTATCAGACTTACAAATAGTTCTTTGGAAGCAAAATGGTATGGTAAAGCTGTATAATATGAGACGCACTTAATCTGTACGACTAAACTACTGCCCACGGTAGGTGCGATATATACGGTGCTAGACTTCGCAAAAATATGATGATGGTTCTGATGATAGAAGTGTCCATGATAGAAGTGTCCATCAACGAAAAGTCGTACTCCTTCATAGAATTTCAAACTAAATATGACTATTAGGGAACTTGCAATTTTTATAGACCATCATCAAGTACAATTGAAGCTATGCCAGTCTTTAACATCAGCAATCTCTATTTCCTTTGAATAAGATAGAGGAAGTCAAATAATTCTTTCGACCTTGGATTATATTCAAGGCTTACTGACAGCAACAGTTGTACTTTTAATACATTAATGTTAGAAACATCTTCCTCACTCTATCCCAGGGATGTCAGTAGGGGTCAGAAAGAAAAGTGGAGTATGGAATTTGCTGCCTCAATGAGACTGAAAAAACGCATCCTTATCGCAGCGTCGTGGAGCTGGGGATCTATAGAGAGGTTATATTGAATTGTTTATACTGAAAATGAAATGATTTATTTTCATGAAAAGGTCTAAAGCTACCGTCTCTGCAGTATATTTGTGTCTGTAATTTTTTGTATCGTACAATTAAATGATTTTAGATACATGGTAGTGTGCAATAGCCCGATTCTAGTCTTGTTTGTTTTGGGTAGTTTAACGTCCAATTTGTTCAGTTACACTTATTCTAGTCTTGATGGGACACATACTTGTTTGCTTGTTTGGGTAGTTTAGCGTCCAATATGTTCAATTAGACTTACTTTGGTTTACTTTACTAAAATGTGCGTATCCTATTGGAATAACAAGGTATGCTGTCTTGTTCATCAAGGCATCTTATTCTTCTCGATTATATCTCATCGAAAATCTTACACTTCCTGAGGAAGTGAAGAATTACTCTCTTACTACTGTGATGGAAAACACTGCACGGTAGGCATGCAATATCAATCACCTTATGACTACTATCTCACCCCTGGTATTTTGTTTACCATAGACTTAACATTTGGAACTTGCACTCAATAACAATGGAGTATTGTGAAAATAAATACTTAAAGGGGGATGATGTCACAGATGCTAGCCAATAAATCAGAGGGGTGAGATCAAATCTGAACCGCATTTAATCCCTAGCCACTGAAAATATGCCATCGATTTCCATTGTAATCTCACTCGGCTTTACCTCATGAGAATACATTGCAAACAGAACCCATGGCATATTTTCAGTGGTTATGGATCTTGATGCAGTTCCTTATTATTTTCGTATACATAAGTCCAATTATGTTGTACAATTTGCACTGAAAGGTCTATTAAAAGACAATTGATGCTAGGTATATCCACGTGTTAATGGCAGAAAGAAGTTTATCAAACTGACTAGAAAATCCGCTGTGGTTTCAGGTTTTACCTACTGCATAGAATATCATTAAATACTAGGAGCTGACGTGAATATCACAGGTATCTGTTTTTAGAATATTACCAAGACTGGCAAGAGGGAGCTGACGGGCATGACCGGCAACAGGTAACCATGGAGACATGCAAGTTAGCCACCTGAGTTTTTCATAGAACTACAGGTGAGAGAGATAACATACCTGACATTTTGTCCCGGCCAAGCACACATACCGTGTGAAAGCCCTACGTCACCATGGTAACATTTCTACCTGAGCCGTCAAACTGCCACCTGTGCCGCCATGTAGGCGGGTGAGGGTGAAGAGTGGTGGAGGTGGAGGGGGTGGTGGTGGAGGTGGTGGCGGTCGGGTTGGGGACGGGAGGGTATGGTCCTTATCACATGTAGCTCACCTGCTACTCAGCTTTATCACTGTTACTTCTTTGTTTTTCTCTGTGGGAGGGGGAGGGGGGGGGGGGGGGGGGCTTGTTCAAGTGAAACAATCAGTAAGGAGAGGCCAAGGGAAATACGATGCCACGTGCACGTTATAAAGTTATGTAGACGATTATATGATAGTTCTATTCATTTAATAGGTTTTAGATTTGCAATTTTGAGACTTATTAACAAAAAAAATCTAGTTAAAACATTTCTTTCAATTAGAAATTTATTCCCCATGCCTCATCTAATGATAAGATGAAACAATACATGTTTTACAAATAGTTCTATATAGAAATTATACCCACAGTAGAATCTGTCAATCTGAAATATTTCAAGTATAGATTGAACAATAGAAGAATAAAACAAAGCTGGGACCTTCACGTTTATATATATCGTTAATGTAATATTCCTTGCCTTGATCTCTATACAACGATAAAGTAACAGTAAGATTATAATCTGAAAAAATATCTAAAAAGTGATTTTTATAAATACATGTGTATACAAATACATACAGGATTTTTGTGAAGTAAGTATTGTAGACTCTTTGATCATGACTGTGGATTTACAGGTTATCTATAGTGAGTATGACATAAATGACCTGATATCAATCTGATTAGGTCAGATAACCCCAAATTTCTAGGAATCTGCGAAGGGGACTATGTCGCCAAGTGGAAACACAAAAATGAAAAATAGTTGACGATTACCGTGGTAGTGGTTGGGAGGTGGCGGGGACATGAGTCGCCGACTGAAATCCCTCTGAAAAGGGCATCACTGTCTTGCTATCTAATTTGAAATTGCCGGGGCGCTAAGCGCCGACTATTCTCGCCCTATTTGCTCTACGGCAGGTGTTTCCTACCGACAATGACTGGCAGTAGTCCCTGGGATGGAAAATCTCCCAGTTGGAAAGGAATCGGGCCTTAAACGTGAACGAAGATTACAAAAGACTGACTTCAACATCGGGTTGTTTGGGAAACTCGAATGGATGCACCGTAATTCAGGTTAACCGTTTGATGCCGATGATACCGCGTACTATCAATACTAGCATGTGTTGGCTTTTATTAGTTGGCCTTGTTTTGTTCTCTATGAGGACACAGATGGTGACTGTGTTAATCCCTGGAGGTCTTTCCTTTGCGGAAAGAATCTCCTCTTTCTGTCGCATTCTGTCTCAGGTGTGCCCTCACCTGGGCCTCAATGGGGGAGGGTGAAAAGAGGGGGCGACGTGAAGCCCAGGGGGAAAACATGGAGATCTTCGGCCACTTATTTATGGTCGCGTCTTTGAAGTCTCTGGGTTGGAAACTAGGCCTGCCAAAGCCGAGGTTTCTACATTAAGTGTCGTTTGTGTCTATTTTGAGACGTTCATTTTGTGTTTTTTTGCTTCATATTCTTCGATTGCTGCAATGGATTATGTGCATCATGATAATATTTATTTGAAAGAGCGTTAAATTCCATTACTACCCCCGACTCCTCTACAGCTGAATATTTTCACTTTATTTTTATCAATAGCAGTAAGGAAGTGTTTCCGCACATCATCTGAATATATTTACCTTATATGATAGCATGAGCCACACAAGACCGGCCAAATTCCCCACAGAAAATGTTAAGCAAGAGAAAAACTGTTTGCGCGGAATGCTTGCTTCCTGTCGATTACATATCACTGTAACATGGGGCACAAAAATAGTGCCAACAATAAGCTAGGTGTTTTTTTTTAGCAATCATGAAAAAATATCCCATCAAATCAGAAAATACGTAACAGATATCTTTGGTCGAAAGCACAGACATATATCAGCAATGGCAAATTGACAAAAAATGTTGTCAAAGTATCATACTTCCTGATATTGGTATCGGTTTCTTGTGCTTGGTTAAGGATAGAAAAACTTCTTATACATACGTTCATGGACATGACATTGCCAGTACTTGGGATGCGATCTTCGACCCGACCACAGTACTTCAAACCACAAAGCAGGGGCCGCCAGAATCCTTTATTAGCCATCCAGGCAAGTCCGACTGATGTCCGACATCTGAACAGACATCAATACTCACACTTGCTTCTTGATAATCCAATTCCCACAGGTAGCAGCAGGCGGGGTGCAATAAGATTTACCGATGTGCGGCGATTAGGCGGGACCGGCGGGGGAGGAGAGGCAGGTGAGAGGATCAAAAGATTGTCTGAGCACCAGAACAAGTGACTCATAAAAGGTCGCACAAGGTCGAACCGGTGCCAGTGATCATGGCAAACGGGATGGTAGATTTGGAAATCCATGTCAAAGTGGGCGTGTTGTATCTTTTCTCATGAAACGTAAGGGTTTGGGATCATTGAGTATCTCACAAATAGTTATGTTAGAACCCATTATTAGACCTTTTTGCGCTCGGCCGAAAGTGAGGCTGGTTTCATAGATACGCCGATGAGTAGGGCAAACATTCATTCGTAATCTATGGTATTCCAGGTATAAGTTGATGGTTTACACGTGTATATTGCCCCAGTAATACCTCAGATGTGGTATTCAGGTAATACAGGAACACCGCATGTGGATGTATAGTAACACATTGGCAGGCCTGACCACCATAGACCTAGCTTTATCTATGGGAAAACAAGACACTTATCAAATCTAAAGCTTAGACAGTCTTAACTCGCTAATGCAATGTCCCAGCAATAATATCTCGCTCGAAACCGCCCTGTGGAATTTGCTGCCTCACAGGGACCAAAGTAGTAATGAAAAACATGTCATACGAAAATAAGAAAAGCTGTATATACTGAAAATAAAAACGTGAATTTCCATGAAAAATGGCATTTATATTCATTGATTGGGGTAGGGATGAATAAATACATGATCCACGATTATATCCTGTCTCTTTCTCGCCTACAATAATTTATCAATATCAGCATTAGCTACATTGAACGGACCTTTCTGACTCTCTGGGTAAGACTGAAGTCTGGAATAGCTCTCGCAAGTCCAGTTACACCGCCAACGTCCCAGGAAAACCTCGTTTGCTGGTGTCGCCCAAAATACATCACATTAGATACGTCACACACTGAGTGTCGCTTTTAAGTCGGTGTCGTCTGCGGGGCCGTGACGTCAGTATTTCCCGCCTTCAGGTCAATTACGAGCAGACGACAACCAGGGGCAGCGCATGGGCGGTTATTAGCCTGACGATATACGGAGATGGCGGGTCCACGTGGAAAACCGTGGGAAAAGTGTCACACAGAGTGGCAGGCTTTATGAATTTTGCCCGAACCAATCAGTGGCACTCCGTGGTGATGTCCGATTGACAGTTACAGGTGGGTCGGGTGTCCTACGCCCTTATTGCATTCCTCATCTACAGGCGTTACCTGTGTAGCGGCGCCGGGTGGCATAGCATGGGTGATGTGCACCTTGTCATGGGTCTACCAGCGAGAGTGGCTGTTATTGACTTGTGCCAGATATGTAATCGCAAATTGTGACTCACTTTTACCATGAGGAAAGGTACGTCGTGATTTGTTCTGAAAATACGTCCCTGTGCCTGCGGCATAGGGACGTATTTCCGGAACAAATGACTGAGAACGGCATCAATTCACTGACGGTAGATATGTTTTCTTATCATCATATGCCTGAAAATCATCGAAAAAAAAAACCAATTTCAATTACTTATGGAGTCGTCCAGTCAGCTCTCCATGCTAGCGGTCATTCACTACAGCCCCAGGGCGCGAACATTATTTATATGTTATGGCTAGAAGTAAGTAGTATTTGATAGACATTCGACCACAAGTATATACAAGTACATTCACAATCAAAGAGTGCTTGGTTTGATCGATTGATTATACGTCCGGGCGATCATTACAGGTCCTTTACAGACTTCCTCAATGTTTAACCCTTTAAAAGCGGGGGTCTGTGGCAGAGCTCTAATGGTTGGGGCGGGTACTTTGGACTGGTTTAACCCTAGGGGACGGGCCGATTTTGTCTAAACCCATATTCCATTATTTGATCATGTGATATGACACATCATTCTTATTTATATTATTTGGTTTACCAAATAAAATCAGATACTATATCGTAGGTATATACTCTGAAAGTTTCAGATCTATTGATCAATTATTTCTTAATAAAACAATGAAATGGTAAATATTACTTAATTTCATAAATAATGCCTCAAGGCATTATCCGGTCTCCGCGGGGGAATGCCTCAAGGCATTATCCGGTCTATGCTGGGGAATGCCTCAAGGCATTACCCGCCTTGAAAGGGTTAAGGTCTTTAAGATCACGGATTTTTCAAATAATCTTCAGGTGCTCCTTGAGGGTAGGAAAGTTATGGTCGCACTTACAACATATCAGGATCATTTTGTTATAAATGTCAGTATGTATATAATTTCAAGCATAGCAAAAATAGATCATTCTACAAACTACCAGAAAGGTTTGAAATTCCCTACTCTATTTTTCACTATACAACTGTATAAGTGGCACTTTATAAGAATCATATATACCCCTAAAGGGTACATTCTTTCTGTGAAATGTGTGCTGAAAGAGTTGCTAGATTAAAATAAATCATTTGTTTCCTGTTGTTTATGGAAATGCTTTTGGAGTTACTCAGCAGCACTCAGCATTGCCAGTCTCTCTCATCAGAGCCTGTCACAGAAAGCTTCATTCAATATGGCACCAGGTACGGCTGTAGAGACCATTGTCCGCGCTGAAGGTTGGCTGAAGGCCGCCCATGTCGCTAGTAGTCCCAACTTAAACCACCACCAACTGCCATCAACGCGACCTGCACCCAGCCCTGCCCGCCCACCTACCCGCTGTATTGATCCAGTAGTCTTAACATGACCTCTCCCTGCACGGATTCTCCTTCACGAATCAACAGTCCTCAACACCAGGGCATTCCCCGTCACCCATTCACCCAGATTATCCCCAGTTGTTCAAGAGGTGGGTGGGCGTTTAGGCCAGAGGGAGTTGGTATTAGGCAGGTTACAATGGAAAGCAGCATTCGCAGTGCTGCCCCCTTGGTGGACGCCGCTGTTTCATTTTCCCGCCCTTCAACATAGGCGGCTTCCGGTACTGGCAGACGACAATTGAAGCGAGCGAAATCAACTGACATTTTCCCGCCATGAATGGGGAAATGCAGTGGCGGGTTTGGGATAGCGGTCTTTCGTCTGCCCCCGGATGGGATAAGGTGAAGGAGAAGGAATCGAGAGAGAACAGGAATTATAATTTAATGTGTGTAGGTTCTCCAGCGGGTCGTTCTTCCTATTTTTTGTGGCATCGTTTGTTATTATCGGATCGCAAATTAATTTTTACAATTATTTTAGCGATACGACTGGAAAAGCGTTGCCCCCGTAATATCGGAGCGTATCGCTATCAAATATCCACACGACATCGCTAATTTTCACGATGTGATAGTGATACAGCACTTTTACATCGCTTTTTCAGCAGTGATGCAGCTATACGATTATCCTCATTTTCAGAAGCAACATTTAGGCCCTCGGGTCACTATACTGCAATCCGCACATGTATCGCAAACGTGGAACAACGGCCCCCATAGGTTAAATGGAAGATATCGTCTGCTGAAATCAGTACTTGACTGTTTCACCGATATTTGTTAACAATCCCTAACTTTCTTATTCCAGCAACAAATGGGGCAGCTTTGGAATGACATCTTCTTCAAAGATAATCGTGAAAGCATCAAATTAACAATGAAAATATAAATGAAGAGATCATTCTCTAAGAAATACCCAAATCATATATAACTCACATGTACAACCATCTACAAGATAGCTCTCCCGATCTCCATGAGGTATATAATATACGACTAGTGATTGGATCTTGATTTACAAGTATCTCCCCTTGATGGTACATGTACATCCCAAAAGAGCATTTGGTGCATACCATTTCAAAACGATCAACATGAAAAGAATTCTAGAAAAAATCCATTGAGACAGGGATAGCATCTTCAGAGACATTAAGAGACATCCACTTCAATTTTTATCCGGTATTACTTATGACGACGCAGAAGCGGATTCAATGAAAAAGCAGACGACAAAAAGTGACGGGGATGGAGCGCGTAACAAAGCCACACGACCACCGTCTGAGGAGGAGCCCCCGCCTCAGCGCAACCACGACCATTTTGTTGGTCCTCCTCCAACTCCCCCTTTCGGCCATGCGAGCTGGCTCCACGTCTGATGATCACAAACAAAAACGCACATAAGGGGGCGTAATGGTGCCGTCCTGTGGGGCGACCATCACGTCCGCAACCCTCATTATCGCCCATTACTGTTATGTGGCCACCACTGTCATTACTTGATCATCTTTGGTTTTTAGTTCAAGAATTTAGAAATTGGTTTTGAGTATAAAAAAAGAAACAATCGCAAACCCACGAAAAATCTTCAGCATAAGACGAGTGTGTTTTAACATTTCAGGAAATATTTGAAATGCGTGTTAATTCTAAGAGGTTGCCTGGCCTCAACAACCCTTATCCGACTTCAGTTTCTACTTTAATTTAGTCGACAGTTCGTGGCACACATCGTAAGAGGAGCAGGATGGCAAAATGTTATAGCTCTAAGCAATGCACCGAGTATAGCTGAAATCTACTATCTGTTCGGTCATTCACCACTAAAATTATAACACATAATGGTAGAACCGTCTATTTAAGATTAGAAGTAATTTATGGTCAATTTAATGGCACTGTGCACCCCATGCAATTTACCACAGGGGTTGGATGAGGGTCTTAAAGCTACTGGTAGGCAGAGGAGTAGGGACCGGGCGAGGCTGGAAAGTAGGGGGTTGGAGGGGGGGGGGGGGGGGGGGAGGTCTCCCTCAGCTGATGGTAGGACGAGGGGCTTGTTAAGGCTCGTTTGGTGTGTGTGTGGAGGAGGGTGTGGGGTAGGGAGGGGTTCGCCCGTTGTCTGAGGAGATCCCACCTGGTCTTGGATCCTTGTGTTCCTTTTGATCAGGCGTGGATCCTCAAAGACTTCTCTCATGTCTACCTGCATGCCGAGGACAGGGGAGGCGGGAGGGAGGAGAGGGGCGGTGACTAGTGAGTCTCAGGGCTGAAACCCGAGCCAAGCCTCGGGCTGAACACGACTTGTGCATGAGGCATTATATACTCCTTGTGTGGTTGAATAATCTTACCAAAGGCTTCATTCTATTTAGCTGAATTTTGTGCCAATCACTACTCAGGCCCTAATCGGGGGGCTGCTTTAGCCCTGAACCGAATAGGGATAAAACATGGCCCGAGCAGGATCGGGAAATAATTCAGGTAAATGGAATCAAACATTTAGCAGCGAATCTATGTTGGGAGGATATAAGGGCATATTTATTAATACGATATTAACTTATATTACTCATGGTATTTTTTTATAAATTTAATCTGGAATCTACAGAAGTTGCTTAATCCTAAACGAAACTAAAAAAATCTTGAATGATTCTAGGTGAAGAAGCGGAGAAATGAAGGATGACTAAGGAAAGAAATGCCGATAGAATGAATTAACACCAATCTGTCCACATCGAACACAGGGCCATTTTAGGAGAAAAAGGAGCAAAATTTCATTTCTCAGAGAGAAACCATAACAACATTCCTATGGTAAAACAGAGAAAACCTGATGGAAAAAAACCCTTCCATCTAGTCGACAGACTTTTCCCCACGTTGTTAAGTGTATGCAGCACTTGAGAGTGTCTGTGGGTAAACATAACGTGTGTAGCGGTGAGTAGGTATGAGTGACTGAGAACATCCCTCGAGCAACTCCTCTGGTAACCAGATCCCGCATCAAGCACACAGCTCCTACTCCCCGAGGCGGCACTGTGGATATGGGGTGCGTGCACTGAGTACACACAATGGCGACTCCGGTTCCCCTAGTCATCTTGTTTATATCATATGACTTAACACCGCTCCGCATATAAAAATCTCAATTCTATAATTAAACAAGGGATTTTATATTTTGTCATTCGTTTAAGAGTACTTTCAAATATCTTGATCTAATGTTGGTCAATCCACTGGTAAAAATGTCAACTTTTTCCCCAACATTATTTCATGAAAATTCCGCTCTGAAATGATTTGAGCTTAGACCTAGATAGCTCCTTATAACTAGCTATTGGTCTATTAGATAATATATATTACGATCTTACATGCAAGGAAGGCATATGATAAAAATTAAAAAAAAAAAATCTCAGAGGATTTCTGTAACAGACAATAATCTATGGTTTTGATGAAAGACAGCCATAAACCACGAGTGGTTGACGCATAGTAATACACGAGCGTTAGTATGTACAAAAAACACTTACCCACGAAATATATTATCCATCTTCAATTTTATATTAAAAGATCATAAACATCTGTTTGGGAGTTTGGATATATAAAGATCATACACATCTGTTTGGGAGTGTATTTTCCCGTGATCAATGGCTTTGAAGCCCGTAATTAATGAATTCCATATCCATAATCAATGGTTATGGGTTATTGCTGTTTAGAAACAATAGGTCGTGGTTTACTGAGGTCTTATATATTCTCGATAGAGACTTCATAATAAATGGACAATGGATAAATGTTGTGTCTTTAGACGTCTAAGAAAATTTATAAATAGAGAAACCTCGTTAAAAATATTAAAAACTTGCTTGTTGCCGATTGTAGATAATGGATCTTTCCTATTAGAGGGAAGCACAATGGGAGTAAGAGGGAAATTAGATAAAGGGGTACACAGGGCTATGAGGATTGCATTAGGAAGGGAAGCGTACGTTGATGGAATGTACCTGAGTACAGATAACTTAATACTGAAATGTAATGTCAAAAGTCCCGATACAAGACGGAAAATGCTGCTGTTGGGTATCATTCGATCATTATACAAAATTGGGGATATACAGCTGAAAAATGAAGGAAGGGAGGGTCCGAAAACAAGAGAGTCTTTAAAAAGCAACATATACCTGCCGAGACCAAAAAAGGATAAATTCAAGAAATCAAGTGTGTATCAAGGGATTTCTATTTGGAACTCACTTTCAATAGAACTGCAGGATAGGGCAACCAAGGACGGATTTAAAAAGGGTGTATTGAAAAAATTAGGAGAATAAGGATACTTGAACTTAAGTCGCATTCACTGGTGGACTAAGAAGGTAAGGTCTAGTTTTAAGGGTAAAAACGATTGATACAGTTAAAACATAATGTACACTGGAAGGTAATTCGTTATTTGTAATACCTATGAATCGCAAGTTTACGGTACACTGTATTCACAAATGGAGAAATTGTATTTTATCACACTTTCATTGTAAATACCATCACCATTGTAGTAGGTAAGATGACCCTGTTATGTCGAATTTGCAAGGAAGAACGATGCATCGCATCGAAAGCAATAAAGACACTTTCAAAAAAAAAAAAAAAAAGCCCTAAAAATCAACGAGAAATGCCAAGTGCCATCTACAGTAATTGTACCTAGAGGTGTGAAGGGACAAACGCAGCGGTCTGCATGTCACAAGATAAGTAGGCGGAATCCTATTTGGTAAGCAAGATGCAAATCCAGGTCTCCAATATCCTGACCGTGTACGCATTATAAAAGACCGAACCCACCAGTAAAACCAGTCTTACTGGTATGAATGAGGCTCAATTAATATCATTTTTGTTTTTACACTAGGAAAAATAATTTCTGTATAAAGAAAATGAATACATAGTTGTCCATAAACACGTGGAAAATTGCCTCTTTGCACACACGAGGTCTATTGGCAGTACCAGTTGATGGGTATAGTTCACGAATTTAATCCCTGGCGACTTAATCTTGAAATTCGCTTATTCTTGTTGTGGATGATCCAGCTTATCCTTACACCCCCTGGGGCTAGGCCCTACCTCCTGACCTCCACCGACGATACGACCTAAATAAAAGGTGTCGGGTAACCTTAAGCTTGGAGAAAGCAGGGCCTCCTGTAACAGCAATCATGGCAGAGAGGCATCGGTCTAGGAACTATGTGACACCTGTATGGCGCCTTGGGGGCAGAAGTATTATATCTGAATGGTAACTTTACCTGATGAACCTTGGACCGAGCAGGGATTGTTGCTTGAGGCCAGCTCATGTCACAATACCCTCGAAAGCCGGTCGTTCGGAGCCTCACCTCAACCCCGGCTTTGTCTGCAGGAAGACGCAGCCCAAGCCTGCAGACGACATTTTAGCCGCAGACGACATTTTACTGTTTCCATTCTGAAGCATCGGTAGTAATAAGGAACTGCATTGAGATCCATTGCCACTGAAAATATGCTATGACTTTTGGTTGCGCAGCAATCTCATGAGGCAAAGCCCGAGTGAAATTATGTAGCAACCAAAATTAATGACATTATCAGTGGCTATGGATCGAGTGCGGTTCAGATTTCATCTCACCCCTATCCCTGACTAATTGGCTAAAATGTGGGACATCACCCCCCAATTGAATATTTCTACAATACTCCACGGGCGTTGAGTACGAGTTTCCGATGTTAAGTCTATGGGAGAAAAATACCAGGGGTGAGATAAAGTGTTGACTTTCACTTTGACATGGATTCACGAACAATTTATAAGATATCAAAGTGAAACATGGTTACTGCAGTTGTACGTCAAAAATACCCGGCAAAATTGTCAATTACATTATCCCGATGCCAAAGGCAGAGGGATAATATCATTGACAGTTTTAGCATTACAGCATATTTCTGAGGGTCTGTGGGTAGATTTGAACCACTGTTTTATTTATGTAAATGAGGCTCAATGAATATCATCCTTGTTTATACAAGGACAATGATTGCATATACTGTAATCAAAAATGGGGCTTTCCATGAAAAAGTGGAACGCTCCCACCTCTGGATATAGGACGTAATATGTCCCCCGATCGCCTCTTTTGCTGTCAAATCTAGTTACCTAAAATGGGAAAACTCCTCAAGTAAACGCTAAGGCAAATTGAAGCACGCTTTAAGTTAGTATTCAAATAACTACTAATTGACAGATGCTCTTTAGGATAACCTGTAAGCTAAAAACTAAAGAGGTCAAAATGAAAGAAAGGCGGAAGAAAACAGAATTTCCATTCAGAACGGCCAGCTTGGCGCCTACAAAAGACGCGCGATGTTAACAAACATTATTAGATTTTTCAGTGCGGTAACTCTGAATGACGATTCCCGCGAGCTCAATTTGACGTCATCAAAAGGCGCCGATAAAACTGCTCGGGAACAATTCGGGGTCTTCTGGTGTGCGCCTCAGCGCTGAAAGAGCTCTTTGCAAACACTCTGTCAACCGTCTTTATGCAGTTTGTGCGTTAAAAAGGCAAAATGTTTTAGTTTGGTAAGGAAGAATATTTTCTGGGAAGTCGAGGAAATGCGAGCTAAAGCCAGGCGTCCCATGAGCATTAAAAAACCCGTCTACGATAGGTCTAAAAATCAAAATCGCAGCGGGAGAACCGCTAAAATCGGGGCAGTTGATCACGTTTCTACGATTACCCTATGATGCAGACCGGCAATCTACGATTTGGTTCCGATGAAAAGCTCAATAGTAGTGCGTCTATGACATAAAAACATGTTTTTATTGTCACAGGCTATCTGTGAAATTGGTGGCATATTGTAAGGTGTCTATGATGATATTCAGTGGATTCAGCTTGAACGATTTTTGCACCGACGTTAGTCTATAATACAGACGTTCCCGATGCATCTACTGTATTGGACATTCTGCATCATATGGCCTGGAACCCACTGAGCTCTAAGACATATTACGACAGGGATAAAAGTCGGGACTGAGAAAACAACGGTGTCATTTTTCTGAATGTATGCACTTCATCGGCCATATTTTATTTCATTCCATACTGTCGTCGGGTATTACTAGCATCTTTGAATTAACTGGCTTCTCTGAATTAACAAGTGGGAGGCGTCAGATTAAACTAACAACTACAGGACAATGAAAGGCTTGTTTGTTTGTGGTTTAACGTCAAAGGGACTATTAAAGATTCAAGCTTTTCACTTTTGTAGCTTTAGTCAATTCTATTCAATGATTTCAAAGATTTTGAGGTGAGGCTCTTAAAAAAACAGAAAACTGATTATATCTTTCATACAATGATATCATGTATGAAATCGCTACGACTTCGGCCATCACGGAATAATTGCATTGTGATGATGTGTCCATGTTTCCCAAATACACCACGAAACAGGTAATTCAGGTGGATCATTGTAGGAAGTAATATGTCGACGATGTCAGAGATTTACAGGTCTCCACATATTACATCAGGGGAAGGATAAATAATAAATGAGAAAACTGAGAAATAACATGTTGTAGTATGTTACCTTCATCGCATTATTACTGCTCCATCTTATATTTGGCATAATCCGTGTTATTTCTGAGGCAAATCTACCTAAAACCAATAAAAGCCATCTCATTTGGAATCAGACATGCAACACAGGTGATGAATTGAAATCACTTACCGATTACAGATTATAAAAGATATGAAAAGTCGAGTCTCAATCATAACAGCGTAGCTCTAGATGCCGTGGTGTTTCAGAACCAATGTGTATCAGCTCCGGCGACCGGGATGGTGAGGATGGAGGGGGTGATGAACAGTGGGACTATAACTTCAACAATGTGAACTGACGCCTTGAATCTGCGTGTCAGTCACCCACTGTAGGTAGTCAGGAACACAGACAACGGACAAATCTGCTTAGCTAAAATCCATGTCTGGAGTTGTGGTGATCAACGATAGCCCTTAAAGTCCCTGTGGGTGATCTGCTCTCTAGTAGGAGGGGGGGGGGGGGTACCCCCCCCCCCCCCCGATGGGGTAAGGGGGCCCTCAGAGGACCCCCGCCGCCGTGTGCTGCTGGTGGACGTCCGGTGCCGTGTGGGCGCCCGCTCCCTCCTCCAGTTGTTACATACATACAGGTGTAGACAGGTGAGCGTCGTCCACTCCAGGTGAGGGCTTACCTGTGTGATTAGTCTGACGGTTCCTCACCCCCCTCCGCTCCAACACCTACACACTCACTCCCGTACAGCACACAGGTGTGCGCTATTTGTTTAGGGGGGAGGGGTGTGAGGTGATACTGGAGAGTCTATGCTGAACCCCCACGACCTCCATTACCCCCCGCCCCACCACTACCACCACCATTACCATTACCATTACCCCACTTTCATCACCATTACCCCACCACCATCGTCACCATGACTGCCATCCTCTATGTCTGCTCACAGAGCGGCACCACAGCCTTTCTCATATACCTATGAATATTGATGAGACTTGATTCCGCACTCTATTCAGGATACCACTTTCGATCTCTCCACCACCCGCACACCAACCACCCACGCTCCCACTGTTTCAGAGTGCCATTTGACCTACCTGTATTACGCGTGGAGTGAAGTGGGGGCAACAGGTGCCGTAACAATTATGTATGAGCGAAGGAAGGAGGGTAGGGTCGAAGGGTAGGGTGAGGAATGGGGGGGGGGGGGGGGGGGTCTCTGCATGTGTCCTATCTGATAGGTGACTAGTTAGCGAACAGTTTGCAGGTATGAGATTGTGAAATTGCACAAAATCCGGAAACATCGACAAGAGAATTTTTGACTGCTTATGCCCTCTCTCCCCCTCCCCGGCCCCCGGAGCTCATGCATATTGAGCCAAATGAATTTAAGGTAAAATGGCTAGAATTGTATAAATCGTTCAGGTCATCATTTTGAACTCCATCCCTACGCCACCAAAAAAATTCTGTTGGATTTGAAAGCATGAGTATGCTAAAAAAATTATTCAAAGAAATTATTTTAGAAATGTTATATAGACAAGCTAAAGTTTAGGCAGGTATGATATAAAGCGAGAGTTTGTCATTGACAATTTCACATACAAATTCGGTGAATTTAGCCTATAATAAGCTGAAATATAGGGCTGCATCTCAGTTATAGAATTTTACCACAGATTCACCCAAGAGCCACCTACCACCACCACTAATAAGGTCGTGCATAGACTGTGTGTGCATCTTCTAGACTACACCCCACCCCGTACTGCTTACGTGGTGCCTTACCTGTTCAGAACACAGGTGTATGTCTGATCCTACACAGGCATGCCAGGCCTCTCAGGTGGCATACAGGTGAGACGGGGCTCCCGGCGTTACACCTCCTCCTGCTCAGCTGCACCCCTCCTCCATGGGCGGCCAGGTGTGCCAGGTGCTTGACCACGGGCTGTTGGGAGGGGCGCGGGCCCGGCCGACTTCGGACTCGTGTGGCGTAGAGCACACCTGGCCGTCCTCACGCTCAGGTAACCACTGGATCCCTGCCCGATGATCCGCCGGATCCAAAGGCACACCTGGGCCACGCCCACTACCAGAGTAGATGGGGGAAGGAAGGGTCCATTTCAGCAGGGGTGGGTGGGTGGGTGGGTGGGGGTGGGGTGGGGATGTTGTTATCATATCATGAGTCATGAGTGATGGGGTGAAAATCGATGGAGTCAAACATAATAGTGGGTGGATGGGGGTGGGGACGTCTGTGATTCTACCATAGAATAGCAACAGGTATTGTCTATCAGGCTGAATAGCATCCCCCAGAGAGGTTGTACCCCATCCTGACTGCTATTATGATGATTGAATTCACCACCAATTCATGAGGTATAATCTACTAAGCTTATGAGAACATTGCATGTGGAACAGCAAGCTCAAACATGTATTGTGTAATTTATATTCTGAATTAATATAATTGCTCGGATAGTGATGTATACGTTGTGAAGGAAAAATGCGAGATTTGTTGCTAAATATGCAATCATCTGTCCGAGGAAGATATAGGAATAGCATTCAACATTACGTTAATAATAAAAACACCAGATATATTGTGCGCCTTCATTCAGCAATGGTTAATCTATATAGCAAATTCGGCTTCAGAAAGTCTGCTGAATCTACCATGAATTTTGTTATAAAGTAGCCGAATTGAGTTACTATTCAGAGGGATCAGAGACGTAAAGAACAGGACCAACCACTGATGTAGTGAGCAGGTACGAGTTAAAGGTAGTCCTCAGTGAACAGGTGTGCAATAAAAGTGAGCAGATAGCAGGAATAAAACCTAAGTGAGCGAGTGAGACCATCATAAGCTGCGCCACTCTCCCCGCAGATCTTCAGTGCCGCTTGGGCTTACTATTGGCGCAGGATCTATGCTTGGACAGTGAAACTACGTCGTCACTGACCACAGTTTGGCCACAGAGTGACCCCTGGCGGGAAGCCTGCAAGACGTAGCGCACTGCTGCTGTGGTTGAGCAGTTAGGAGCAGGTTACAGAGCTACAGTGAGCAGCTCCGGGGTGAGACGGCGATGGGCAGGTGTGGCGGCGAACGGCGTAGGTGGGGCGGGGACGGGGGGGCATGCCGGAGAAGTCAACGTTTAATACGGCGGTGAATCTGCCCCGCCCCCCGTCGTCCCCGCCCTGCCCCCGGCCCGCGGCTTTCAGGCCTGCCGGGCGGCAGCCCATTCAGGCCGCACGGGGGGCGGAAATGGAGGCCGCAGGAGGCGGGCGGGCTGATAGAGGCAGGCGGCGACAGCCGGGCGAGTTTTAATTCTGAATTAGTCGCCAACCACACCGCCCCCGTCTCCGTCCTGTCACCGGCACGGAAATGAAGCGATGGCCGCTGTGGGCCGCCCGAGGCACGCACCTACATGCATCCTGCCCGCTCAGAGCCGCCTTTATCGGCTAACAGCGGGCCCGTGCCTGTAGCAGTGAGTGGCGGAGCCTTAGCCGCTCACGCAGCACGCACACACACGGGCATCGTCCATCACCCGTCCCCAGACACCGGGCCGAGGTGCCGGAGTGCTGCAAAGTTCCAATCCCTTGAGAAAATCTGGTACTACCCGTGAAAATATATATAGTTGCACATACGTGCCACGCTTGAAAGAAAGATTTGACAGGTTCCAGGTTTTTTTTTTTCATTCTGATTAACATTCTTCATGACGATCTTAAAAGATAAACGCAAATCACGCAGAATATTATAAGACTGACTTTCCGCGATGTTTGACACCGCGTGAAACTGGTCCCTGCATCATCACTCTTCACGCTTAGACTGAGTGTGGTTGACCTGCTCCCTAAAAGAGCGCATGCGCAGCTGTATACTTCCGCCGGAAGCACCAGATTTTCAAAAGGTACCGAAACTTTGCATCACACCGGCAGGGGTGCTGGCAGGGCAGGGGAGACGGGAGAAGAGGAGGCCACTCTGCGACTTCCTGCAGTAATCACGGCCACGGCAGTGTCAACGAGGAGTGAGGGGTGATGAGGACAACCCCTGTACCGTTACTCACTCCCCCATATCTCGTACCCGCAAATAACGCACCACCTACCAGTACAGTAGAACCCCGTTTAAGGGGAAACCCTCCACTCTGAGCAAAATAAGCAGGGTTTTCAGTCTGTCGATGGTTAGGCTATATGATATATCATATCTTGTGTAGACACTGATATAACCACACAGACAGCCCACAGACACCTACCTACCAGACAGTGTATGGTTAACTCCTTAACCGGGTTAAAATACAAAACTAATACAGAAAACAATTTCCGTTCCGAGCAAATTATCCCCTCAAGCGGGATGTCCTCCTTCAGCGGCGTGTCCCGGAAGCGGGGTTTCACTATATTACACTCCTCCCTCTAACACAAGAGATTGGGAGTTAAAGACGCGGGACTAGTAATCCTAACGTTGTAGTTTCTGCATTTGTTAATTGTTCATGTGGCTCTGACACCATGACACTTTCCAGTGCAGATACGTATTTAATCAATCATGTCCATGTTCATAAAAGTGCAGACCGCTTAGTTTGTGGGCCATGTTGCTCAGTGGCTATAGCACTGGATTAGTAACCCTATGATTGTCCCACTAAAGCCATCTTTTTCCTTCACTCCCAGCAGTGGTAGACTTGGCGCTATATCAAAATTCATGGCTTTACATACAATGTCTATGTGGTGTGGGAACTAAAAGAACTGTAAATGCGTAGGGATGAGATTTCTACATAGATTCATGTCATAGATTTGATCACTTGCTAGTGAGAAAAGCTGCATCTCTTACTATTGCGCCTAAACCTTAAGGTAGAATCTGTATACTCTCATGGTCGTTCTTAACAATTTTCTTTAGTCACTTCAACATCAGAACAAGGCTGGTTACCCCGACTATACCTCCAGCTAGCACTAAAAGCTGATGTTATTTCCATTTCCGGGAGAATTAGTCAGCTCTGCGTTTAGCATCCACTTCAGGAGAAGGGGAGGGCATTGACATCCTAGGTCAGTGGTACACGACATCAGATACTGGGTTCCTGCACCTATTAGCAATCATAGGGTCTGGATCAGAGACAGCGAAGGAACCCAATGTGCGAAGCAAGCTGCAAACATCTACCTGTTCATACTAAACTTCTGATGCAATGCAGCTGAGTGTGTACCGCACTCAAAAACACAATGGAAGGTAGCATACCTCTGGCCCGTATTACTCCCCATACCCCCCCCCCCCTCCAATGCTGCCTGCTTGATCAATACCATACAGCCATTCCTAATCCAATACCTTAATTTTCTGTCCGCTACTTAAACCCTTTGAAATATAACTACCATTTAAGTTATCCCTCGCTACTTTTCAATCACTCTCTTATTCTCTGATGTCAAACTCTGTATCACTCTATAGCAAGAATAGTGTTTAATTTCCCATGTCTTCGTACTGTATCTATAAATGCAGAATCTGTCCTATCATGCAGTCTCGTGACTATTACTCATCCCTCTCTCACCCGGAGTACAGAATTTGTCGCCTCTTTAACACATCCTTAACCATAACACGCTAGCATTCTTTGATCTTTTCCTGACATTGTGTACCTGGCCACTCTAACCCACCGCGGCAGGTACAGTAGTGCCCATGTAGAGTGCCCGTGTCAGCGGTCAGTGTGAAACATCAGACGGAGAGGCTCAGGTATCACGAGTCTGTGACTCGGAAAGTGACCAAATACCCCATGGTCATCTCCAGACACAGTCACCAGTGTGGTCGGGTTTGAAATGATCTTTAATCACAGTCCCACTATTAAAAAATATAGTGTTTGCTTTTCATTCGCTATACGCTTACTTACTGGATATAAAGCTCCGCGAACTAGTGAAATTCTCATTATCAGGATACACTTCGGGAATTATTTGCGTTTAAATTCCCGAATAAAACTCCAATTTCTCTATACTACTTCTCATAGAAAAATATAACTTATCGTATATTGTCCCTGCTGAAGTGCATTCAATAAAATTAACCTCCTTGGATGAACCATTAAGAAATGGTATATCAAAATACGATGAAGAGAGAATAACTTCAAATTGTATAGAGCTTTAATCAAAATGCTCTGCCATGTACCCTGGTTGCATATACGATATCGCACTATGGAGTACGATACCATTTGATGAATAAAGTTAAATCAAAGATGATAGTGGTGCATTTGATTAGCAATGTCATGCAGATCAAGGAGTTAGAAAGATATCCATGAACCATGTTTTCAAAAATTACCAAGCATATGATATAATCACATAATATAAGACAACTCCCAGTTCGTAATTTTGTCATATTTCCTGAAAAAAAATCCACATATATATATTTTAATCTTACCTAGATAAAACCTTAGTTCTTACACTGAAAAAATAGAAGAAATACAATAAAAAAAAAAACTTACCTCACTCTCATGGACATATTCATTTGGTGTGATGAGGTCAAATTTGGTCATCCCATCGGGGTCAACAACGGTTGGTGTCTAGGTACAAAAGCAATACATCCATATTAGACAAAAACGAATATTTATCTGGGTTTATATTGTACATTCCAACAAGTTCAGAAATTAATTATCAGGGCAAAGTTGGTTCCTATTCGGTGAGGATTGTGAGAGTGGAATAAAGTATATCTGTTGAAGCCGGAATTTTATAGTAGAATGATATAAACCCAGTAGAAAATGCCCCTTCAATATCCAAGTTGTGCTTATAACCACCAGTAGTATAAAATGGTAGTTTGGAAATTGATTCCCGAATAATGAATACATTATTATATGACATTGTTATAGAAAAAAAACAGAACACCGTATTTGAGCCACCACTGATATACCCAAACTAAACCAAATAAAAACTGAAGACCGCGTGAACGTTAGCGAAACATCTGAGTTGTCAACCCGCTGCTTATTTAATCATCACACGTATCTAAGTCAGTGCCCCGTGTATGTATATCTAACGGGTTCAGAAAATATACACCGAGCGACAGGAAGTTAATGGGAATGTCTCTAAATGAGTGAATCATCAATTGCACTTTTTACAGTAAGTGCATGTTTCAACAACTTTACAGGTGAACTGAAAAAGTTATTATTTTCTGGCATCTACGTATCTTCCAAATATTGAATGGGAAACACAATATTCAGGCATGTGTGAACATGCATTGACTGCGGATAAGGTGCGTTTAGTTCTTAGTGTCGGGTGTGTTTTGAGGTATATGTATTTTGTATGATGTTGAACAGTTGTGCAGGTGATAAACAATACGAAGATTTCATTTCATTTCCAGGAAGTTAAAATTCCAAGAAACCTGTACAGTAAAGGTTTGTAAACTTGGTCTTACCACTTCCTCTGGATCGATTCCCTGTAAGTCAAACTTAGATTACTTCCTACATCCACACACAGTGTAGGAGAACACTACACAAAATATCACTCCTACATCAACAGTGTAGCATCCTATTCAAGACTTGATACATTTACCAACGAGGTGACAAGGTGGATTTTGTGAGCTAGAGTTCCCACTAACAATAAAAACGTTTCCTTTTTTTGTTATAACCAAAGTTAAACTATGGTTTATCAAAGTTGAGTTTGAAATTCGAAATGAATTTTCATAAAACAAATTATCTCTGTGACACAAATGAAAAAAGGCTCCTTAAAACAGTGTTTTTTTTAAAAGAAATATATATCATTTTCAATATATCATTTACAATATCCTACATTACATTTATACTCCATGTCTACAGGGATCTATGTCATAGGAACCATAGTTTTCGCTTTCGTAACCTCAGGCTACATAAGTGTAATAAACCTCCTTTGGGAAAATACTGCGGAGCAAAGGGTATCCGAGTAAATACCTTGCTATTGTAGTAGGAACTTTAAAACCACTGCGAATGGGTATATATTAAGTCATTTCAAAATTCAAACACTCACTCCGAAACTAACGTCAATGATATTTAGTTTTTGTTTGTTTCAGTAGTGACCTCTTATGCATAACATTTAACGGCAATAACAAGAAGACAACAAGGGAAAACAGGTGGTTCAACAATATTTACTCTGTGTTCACGGTAATACATTTGACTTATGATAGAGATTTGGACTACACAATCTTTCTATGAAGAACCCCAAAAGCAAAGTTACATGACATACTTACCAGCTAGCCAGGGAGCAAAATAAGAAAACATTCACGTGAATATGATATTTATGGGTTATCATCAAGTGCAATTTGCTGCTGCAGAGAAACAAAGAAATCATGGAAAACACCTTGGTGTTAGCCATTGAAGGGGGGGGGGGGGTGTTCAAACGATCGATTTTGTGGCGTGAATATACAAGAAAAAAGAATGATATATTTTGAAAGTGATAAACTGATTTTCCATTCAAAGATGAAAGCGTGCCTCTTTAAGAAAACATGGAACATGGGTAAGTGGAGACCGCCTTTGTGGGCGAATTATTTGAAATCAAGAAAAGAAGATAATGTTAATCCTTTAAGGACGAATGATGCCTTGAGGCATCAACTGTCAGAGACGAATGATGCCTTGAGGCATCAATCTCAAAAATATATGAATTCGTTTTAACAAGGAAATAAAGGAGCAATATTCGTTAAATTTTCACAGAGTGGTGGCCCAACACTGTAACAAGTATTTCTATTACAAAAATATTATCGTATCACGTGATTAAACACTAAAATTATTGGTTTTGATGACTATGCGCCCTTTCCTAGCGATATAAAGCGCCACCAGCACCTATCGTTAAAAGGGGGGAGTTCGGCCACAAGCACCCGTCCCTAAAGGGTTAAGGGAAGGACTTTTGTGCACAAACATTTGGTTAGAGTTTTCCCCATGTGATTTTATTTGTTTTCATCTTTTGTCGCTCTGTATTTTTTCGATTGGTGGAGTGGAATGACAGTTTTTCACTACCAGATACAGCCAGGGGGAAATAAATAAAAGTAGAATAAAATTCAGGGAAGTACCCTGGGGTCATATAAAATGGAAATATCCTTCATAGCAATACTGGGTTTGGCCTGTGGTGGACTGGTACTGTGCTCTTGACTAGGGTAACTTAGCAGATGTAATGTTTTGTTGGTGTGAATGACGCACAATAGCAGGAAGGCTTCACTGGCCAGAGTGTGTACTATTCGTATACTTCATATTACTATGACATTACAAATAAAAAGAGAACAAAATCAAAATACCCACGCATTTCAACGTGCGCCTAAAGTAACCATGTTTCTATATATTACACAACTCTGCAGGGCGAGTCAGTCATCTAATATGTAAATTGGTACATGACGTATTTCCAGCGTCCTTCGTCCTATACGTGCATGAGGAAAGTACTATAGCGGGGATTCATTATTTTCACGCTCCAATATTCCATGATTTTGATGAAAATAGTAATGATAATGTAAGTCTTAAATAAGAATACCCTACCTTTTCAGATATGAATTCCTGAGGCCGCTTCCAGTGGTCCACTCTGGACGATGGGGGCATTTCAATCTTGCCTTCCGGGTCATCGAAAAAGTGCTGAACCTGAATCATCAACAATTGTCTGAGTCAGTTTGATGTATTGGTTCTTTAATTTGATCAAACATATGTGTGTCTGGTGTCATTAAATCGTATTGAGAAAAATAGTAAGTGATGTCCTTCTCCTCATCAGTAAGACTTCTACAGTGCATGTGTCAGGTATTGAGTGATTAAGATATCATAACAATGACAAAATTTCAGTTTCAATATCAATATATCGTCATTAAATATGCAAGTTAACGCTGATGCGTTTACAGAATGTAGGAATATCTAAACGTCTAAACTACCTATATGATATTTTTTGTTGAAAAGCAAAAAGATGTAGGTCACAATTGGAAAATATGTTCTTGTGATATAGATCTGTTTGAGCTTGACTAAACTTGGGACCTAAACTAATAGTCAGGTTCATTATCTAGATAACTTAGGTTTGTTGGGGTTTGACGGGGATTTTGTAACCTATACATTTTCGGAAAGCTTAGAACCCCTATATTTCAAAAATTGATGTTTACAAATTTTCACGCCATTTTTTGGTGGCCATCTTGGATTTTTCCAAGATGGCCGACATTTTTTACTGGTTTCAACCAAATAGAACTGCTTTTTTCATTACATATTTACTAAAATGACATGAAATCAACATTTATGATTGAAAACCATCTGAGCTACTCAGCCCAAAGTAGAGGTATTACACTTGGAAATCTGACAGACAGTAAATGCAGAAACTAAATAGTTCAAGGTCCTTGATGGCCAATTTTGCAATTCTAGTTGCTATGGTAACATTCTATACTTTCAAAAAGTGGTCAAATCATATTTCTGAGTGGTTCACCTAATTCTACACCCATACAAACCCTAAAGTAAAGATACTACACTTGGGAATTGGACAATAACTGCAGAAACTATATACTTGAAGGCCTTTGATGGCCATTTTTGCAGCACCTTATTAATACTAGTTACCATGGTAACAGTCTATCTTTGCCAAAAATAGTCGAATCATATTTCTGAGTGGTCCAGTTAATTCTACACCCATAAAAACTCTAAAGTAGAGGTATTACACTTGCAAATCAGACAATAATTGTAGAAATATAGGATTTTTAGCTCTGCCATGGCATTTTGGCAGCCATCTTGGAATCCAAAATGGCCTACATATGACAAATTGCAAATGGCTGAGTAGTTCAGATGGAACAACCCCAACAAATCAAACATTGACCATGACTATAATGATGGTGTGAAGGAATACGGTCATCTGTAGCACTTAACTCAGAGACTTATGAATATATTAATCACTGAAAGCATAAGATGTGTTAGCTCAAGCTGCAGAGGCTTGTAGTACTTCACACACTACTGAGAACTAATCATAGTATCAAATCGCCTTCTAAGTTTGATGTGATATCATTAGGATTTGAGCAAAAAAGTGAATTCAGATACAAGATATACCCTTTTTAATTATTCGAGGAGTTATCATATGTGAAAAAAAACTTGTTATATTTGTGTGATGTTTGGGACAGTGTGCTTAGATACATCCTCTTCTGAAATTGAGGATGTATAGTGAATTAGCAATGTATGATCTTGAAGCAGTAGGATAATTTCATCCATAAACTAAGGTAGGTTTTTAGACTTACCATAAAACACCCATTGTATAGTTTAAAGGGGTGAGGCAGAGTCAGCATGGGATATGAAAAACAGGCAGAAGGGTGTCAAAGAACAGGATAAAGGACCAAAGGTATACTAAAAACATCCATCAGGATCAAAACAGTGCAATATATCCTTTTAAAATCTGGCTTAAAAACGCCCCATTTCATAAAACAGTTAACGACAGGTATATCGTTTGAATGGGCGAACGAAGAAAAAAAAATATGATTATATAGTTTGTAATAATATGTTTCTAATTGAGTGTCGTTGAAACTTCGACTGTAAAGATTGTATATAGAAAAGAGTAGATGAGACGGACATATTTGACTTTTTTTTGGAAATGTGTAGAAAAATATAAGAGATGCATGTACCCTGTCGGCACCAAAACTATTATATGACGGAAAAGTAGGTTGTGTTGAAGCATTACAGAATATCTAGTGATGTGATGTTAAGTATTTGGTTTTCTTAACATGGAAACGCTAAAGTTTTATTCATATCTGTAAGGTCACTGCAACACAGACATCTAACACACTGAGGCAGATCTAAAATGATAACACTAAACCTTTTATTTCTACAGATACTCTAGATATATTCTATAATCTAATTTACCTAGTGTTACCTGGACTTATATACACTGTACAACATTCAGTTTTAGGATGGGTGAGGGTGAACAGGTACAGAATTTGTGTGTGGACAATACCTGAGTTTAGTAACATACACCCACCACTTTCCTCTGATACACAACTCTAAAAGTAACAATGATCAAATAGGCATCAACGTCGGTCCATTTTACAAAAGCTAATTAATAAAGCAGTTTCGTTTGAAACAATTCCACGCCATGAAAATTAGGTGAGAGACTTCAAATCAATACATAAATGTGTTTCCTTCAATATTCAATAAAAATGTTCTAAATTGTCAAGGGTATTATTAATTATAAAATCCTTTCTTAACCAAATACAGGTGTATATATATATGTACATGTGTCAGAAACTTCACTTTATTATAACTAAAACGACATTATATATATTACTAAAATCAACAATAGCAGAGTTATTTACATTTCCTAAATGAGTTCTTAGATAAGGTCATGCTTCCACGGATTATTTATAACATCATGTAATTCGAGACAATGATCAAATTTCATACATACCACCGGAGACTTTCCTTTTTCTTTTTCCTTTCCTTTATGTGCTGCGTCCTAAAGAGGGGAAAAAACACATCAGACTGAAGTCGATACCAGCAAAAACGTGTGATTATATTTGTGAAAAATCTATAATGATTTTGCTATTGTCTAGTAGGCCAACATTTACCAAGATTTAATCGCCATTTTAAAGTTTTGATAGGTTTCACACATGTATCAACCTGCACCTGGGGTGACAGGTCTGGTTGACAGCAGACGTTGTAGAGGGTGTGGGGGCTCTAAGGTCGTCGCCTTGGTGACCCACACCACGTGACACGATGTCACGACGTAATGGCAAGACGCTGTTTCACTTCCGGCGTTCGGGCCGCCTGTCGCATCACGGGAATTATGGACAAAGTGAACAAGCATGTAGCAATTTGACTTACTTCCTAGCGAACAATATTCACCATTTTGGCAAGTAACAAATGTTGGGTGTTTCGGGAAAATTATTTACGATAAAATCGAAACCTGAAGTATGTTCCTGTTTTGTTTTAACGATCAAGAAGGTGTATTGTACTAGACAGCAAAAACGTATATTCTCTAACGTTGTGGAAGGATGAATGCAGGATTTGTGTTTATATCCATTACATCAAATAGATAATTTATATTGATAGCTACCACAATCACATTTGAATTTTGGTCACATACATGTAAGAACTAATATAACATAGATAAGAATCTGGGAGCTAAGCCTAGCAAAGCAAAAGTCGTGATGCTTCACGGGATTGATAGCAGTCTGCTGAAGGATGGTGATGCCGCCACCTAGTGGGCGGCGTTCCTTGTCAGCAGCAGCCAATCAGGATGGCCGTTACAAGCCAAGCGCCCAATAAAACACCGCAAACGGTTGGCGGTTGACCTACCTCAATCACACCCAATTACGTGCTGGCGAGCAGCTCGTCGGGCTCTCCAAGCACAACCTTTGCCACTGACCACGTGTGTTCCTACTATTTGTGAGCCAAGGTAAAATGTTGTGCTAGAAGAGTGAAGCCTACGAAGGCCCGGGAAGGACGAGAGAAGGGTGAAGCGTTGCTGAAGGTTATCGCAGAATAGACAAAATGGGACTGAGTGCAAATAAAGCATGGTTATCAGTGTTGGAGACCACGCTAGAGGCCTAGAGGTTTGATAGGTATCTCCGACAGACTGGCCTTGACCGGGAGGAGATCTGCTGGGTGGGCAGACAGTATGCTTCAAGGGTAGGGCTTAAAGACAGGGCATCAAAGTTCGAGCTACAGCAGAAGGTTTTTTAACTTGGGTATAACGGTAATCTTCTCAGGCAGGAAGTCAACTTATGGCTCAGATTAATATAGCAGTTTCTGTTTGTTATATTTTTGTGTTTCTGTGTGTGTCATATTAAATCGAGGAAAACAGAAGTGTTATCTGAGAGTAGGAAAACTTACCCATTTCTCTGCGTTGATGTCAGCATCGCTCCACTCTGGCCAAATAACGAATCGCTGTGCTTTCCTGCCATCCGCTGCTCCAACACTGGCTGCGATAGATGCTGCCCTGTTCAGTGAAATCATAACCGATGTAAATTCTCAAGAGAACCTCTGTCTCGAAGCACATGATAAGCAGTCACTGAGCTTTTAACCCTGTAAGGTGTAATTGATACCTTAATTAAGGCATCAAGCGGATAGGGCCGAATGATGCCTTAATGTATCAACAGGCCCAGGCCGAATGATTCCTCAAGGCATCATTTCCCAAAAAGCTTACACAACGGTGGAGACTAGGAAATAATCGACCAATATACGTTAAATTCCCATGGAATATAGGCATAACATTGCATCTAATAGTTTTCAGCAAAAATAAAATAATATCAAGGACAGTGTCACGGATAAGTAGTCAAATAATGAGCTCAGGTACCACCATGCCCGTCCCCTAGCGGTATACGGACAATAGTGTCCGACTTTACGGAAGCTGCCCAGCCACAATAAAAAGGTCATGTGATTAGAAAACAGGATAAATGAGGTAGCATGGAATCGAATCACAGCTAATATACGATGTCATTGTGGTAGCTGCCGACTGATAGACACCTCGCATTGTTTAAGAGCAAACCTTCCTCTCTGCTTTGGTTACCAAAAACATCAAGAATGTTATCCATGAGATTACCACATATATATTTAAAAAGTTCAGCCTATTCAAAACATGGCCACAGCTTATAGAGGGGAGTATGTGTAAAATCGACATCATTCAGAAAAAATGGAATATCATTCGTCCAGTTTCAATTTGCAATCAATTATCCTGTACTGAAACTATGTTTTACATATTTAGAAAAGTACGCCTAAAAACTCAGAACTTGTATATATTTGTAGAGGTAATGCCAAACAAGTAAGGAAACGCAGACTTGGTTGGGGGTGGGATGTGGGTGGGTATAAGACTTAATCTCTTGACTGGCTAGCATTTATTCAAGAGAAATCAACAATATAAGCGATTACTTATCAAGGTGTGGTCGTATTCCAGAACTATGAGCGAAACTTTGCTGGTCAAATTCAATTAAAGTGTGTTCACAATCTTATAGCACACACTCAGTTGTGCCAATGCAGTGAATATTAAGAACTTGATTATACCCATCCTGGCCACAGTATCGTATTACAAAGGGAAGGATAAATGTCTGGTACAGTTAATATTCCAAATGCAAAACAATTTTGAAGCGACCACTGTTCCGCTTGAGCAGCCGCTCTCATATCAGCGAGTATAGCTCCGGGCTGTCATCATAGGCCAGGCATCCCCGCTTGACACCTCTAAGCGGTGTCCCTATTCTTACACACCTGGCATTGTGTCCTTCACTAGTATTGCCTACTGAACTGCCTCGCAGACGCAAGACCTTATTGGGTAATAATAGATGCAAAGAACCATGTATACATACGCCCCACACTATACTCAGGACAGTCTAGAACAAACTAGACTGCAGTTTCCTATATCCTCCTAGGACTTTGTCTATAAAGCACACGTTATACTCACATTTCTCCGGGTTCAGCTATCGAATAATAGTCTTTGAGATAATAACATGATATTTATGTACATTGATGAGTCGGCAATTTCTGAAATACTACTGTTTTCTACCTATTCCACGAAGATTCCTGATTTTTCTACATAAGAGAGATATGGATCTAGGCATTTTATATTTGTTTCTTTTCATAAAAGAAAAGATTCTATTGTATCTCTCATACAGGAGAGTTTGAAATAGAAAACTGCCATCCCTGTAATCTAATGGTTGGTTTGTTTCCATCAGCCGGAGAATTACGTTGAGGGTCTTTCTAATTCAAGAAATTCGGGAAGGAGAAATTGGTCTCAACATGACAATATGCTTCTAGAGAGCAGCAGCCTCAGTTTCCAATTGTAACTAGGAGCAAATGGTATGTTCAACATTGATGAATGAGCGTGGAATTATAAATAAATAACAATTAAAAGGTTTGTGTTATATTCAGCCTATTTGTAATTTTCTGTAACCCACTTACCCAGTCAACTTGCCATTTCAAATGCCTTTCTAGGATAAAAATGTATCAAGCACTAGCGCATCAATGAGGTATTTTGGTCTCTAGAGATTGGTCATTGTCAGCTGGGCATGCCTCTTGGTCACTGAAACACTGACCCCTCTGCTCCTTTCCCAATGTCACAGAGTTAGCACACAGAAAGCGATGGGCTAGTTTTTCGTACCAAGCTCAAAGTCTATGCTACCACCCTAACCTTTAGAGTGGTAGCATAACTAGGTAATGGACAAATAATTACACACTTTTCTGCAGCCATGACCTGGGCAAGTGATCCTCAAACTCTTAATGAATGTTCTGTAGTACTTCCAGACTAGATTACTTTCATTTTGACTTTTAGACCAACTGAGGAGAGTAATAACTTTTCTGATGTTAAGGTTTGTAAACGAAACTGATAACATAGTTATTCTACTGAATGGGTCAATACTATTTAAATTAGGAGATGTCAGTTGGTGTCAGAAAAGGGGGAAGTATCTTCCATATGGAATATCCTGTTTCAGAGAGACAGAGAAAACATGGAAAACACGTCAATGTTGGCAACGGTGTGGAGCTGAGATTCTGTGGGCAGGTTCAAACCACTATTTTGGGGTAAGTGAAGCTCAATTAATATAATCTTTGTTTTACACAAGGAAAATAAACTATACATAATGAAGATTAAATAGTGGATTTGCTTTAATAAATAGAAAACTGCCATCTCTGTAATCTAATGATAAATAGAAAACTGCCATCTCTGTAATCTAATGGTTGGTTTGTTTCCATCAGCCGGAGAATTAAGTTGAGGGTCTTTCTAATTCAAGAAATCAGGGAAGGGGAAATGGGTCTCAACATGCCAATATGCTTCTCTAAGCTTATATACTTTAAAGTCCATGCTAACTGTATTATTACTGACCCTTCGGTATAGGTGACCAAGCCTGTCGACAGAGGATTTACTTGGAGGTGACTGGGGGTGGGGGTTGGGGGATTAAAGCACCTTCAATCAGTGCCCGAGGCCGGGCTGTCAGCCGGGCACGTCCGGCGGGCCGGCCTCGCACGCCAGGCGGTCATCAGCTCATCAGGGAGCATCTGTGACCGGCCGGCGCCCGGGCCGCGACGACCTCGACTTAATGAAGAGACGAGGACAGGCGGGGGCTACCTGCAGAGGTGGGGATCTTTACAGGGGTGAGACTAGATCACCGTACGTCTGCTCCCAGAGAGGAAACCGGAGGAAGGGTGGCCTGGAATCTTGCCAATGATAATAGGTTACCCCTGAAAATTCTGTAAACAACATTTAAGAATGAAAAAAACCCATAACGTTGATTGTATAGTTAGAAAGGTTATGATATATAACAATAGGTCATTTGCTGGGGGGGGGGGGGGGGGATTTATTGACCCCCAGCTGCTGTTACAGAAAAAGTGTTAATGTGGTATTTGCTGCCACAAAGAGACCTAGAAAACACAGAAAACATGTCGGTGCCGTACATGGCGAAGGGATTGAGGGTTTGTGGGAATGTTAAAAAACAACAACAACAAAAAAGAAGAAGACAAAAAGCAAAAACAAAACCCTGTATAATAAATACCCTGCTCCTTTACTTCCCAGCTGTGTTCAGCGGTCGGATCTTCAATCTTCATTCCCTCTTAATGACTAGGTATCTGTACCCATTCACCCTTTCTGCACTCGATGAACCCACCCTACAACCCTCTGCCAACTCTGATGTCTTATCTACCGTTTTTTCTTATCCTATTAGGACTTAAGTCAAGCACCTTCATACTAGCTGAAGTACTATCTTCCTTTGTGCTATAGATCTATTCTTCAGGCCTCTTTTGTCTACATCAAATTCCCCCAGCTACTCCACACCCAGTCTCTTCTTTCGAGTATGTAGCCTTCCTGAGGTAACATCGTTGTTGGATTCTGTCTGGATGAATGATAAAACAATTCATATATCTCAAAAATCAATATGTTCCGAAACTCATCTTTTGTGACTTTTTTTATGTTTATGATAGATATAGCTCATTTAAGTCAAGCGTATTATATCTATGCTCAAAAGATTATCCATTTATATTAGATATGCATGTATGTTCAGCGAAATTTCCCAATTTAAATCGAAAAAAGTGAGAGTATTTGTAAAAAAAAAACGGGGATCGTACATAGACAGCCCAATAAAATTCAAGGCTTTTTCCAGGCTCTAATATTTGTTTTTCCAGGCATATCAGGTCACTGTTTTTAAAACCGTGTCTGATTCATAGCCAAATTTAGTTAAAATTATCTTTATCTCTTTTACTACCTATGGAATTTCAGTAGTTTTGGGATAGATATCTTCAAAAATCTTTTAAATATGAAGACAAATAATCTAACCCATGCTATATTATTAGCAATTTGCTATGCATGGTCAAATAAAGGATCTTTGGAATTAATTAATCCCAGTCACTGAAATTTTATAGGCAGGCAGGTACTATAGTTAAGGAAAGCTAATAATAACAAGAATTCCATAGACTCAAAAAAATTTTTTTATGTAAAACTTAATTTTCCAGGCCCTTTCAGGTTTTCCAGGCTCTCTGTGAGAATTCCAGGCTTTTCCTGGCCTGGAAATCCCAAAAGCATAATTCCAGGCTTTTCCATGTTTTCCAGGCTCTATACGAACCCTGAAAAAAAACTAAAATACTAACATGGATAGTGCACATGGAGGCTGCCGCATTAAAATTACATATACTTTCACATCAAACTGGAGGTATCTCGTATGGTCATTTATATTCTTAAAAACATTCAAGATATTAACTGCAACACCGCACAGTTGGTGCCCTCTCCCACATATCACCTTATCATCCTTCCTCTGTCCCGTCACTAAGTTTCTGTCTCATTGCTAACCAAAGCCACCTCCGTTTTCTAATCTACATAATTCGTTAGCATATGTTTCGCAGCTTGGCATATCTCTTACCATATCCCCCCATACATATGAAATAACTTGCTGCGGTTTATCTATTCTTCTCTTTCTCTAAACACGCACTAACTTCAACTGTTCCATAAACCTAAATTAATCACTTCTGCATGTGGATCAATTTTATGCAATTTTCAGTGCATTGGTTTTTACATCAATGAAATGTTAAACCAAAACTTCGAACTTGGCGAGTATTTCTGATCAAAATATCTCTGAACAGATTCCATTCAGTCACACTAAACTATGTCCCTGTATATTATAGACAATATGAATGAATACATGATCAAAGATCTCATATTAGTCATATTTTGAAATCATCAAAGTATTTCACTACATTGAAGAATCCTTACAAAAATACTTTCATGATGAAAGCCAATTTATGTCAATTTTACAAAACACCAATCTCTTAGTTGCCTTGACCACGGACTTGGATATACAAGTGCTTTGACTATCTTGAAAAGAATGTATAAATTTATATTTCGGATCAAAACTCGAAAAGGTTTAATAACATATAATGTTCTCTTCCATGGTCTAGTTTCTTCATGTTCGCCTGTAGCATTATAATACTTATGCATTTGATGCAGTGGCTCCACCTGACAAATCCAACACAAACTAAGGCCACGTGAGTTGAAGTGTTTGTAAAAGGGATATTTGCGGACAGAGAACTTTTGTTTAACTGAAGTGTCGTAAACGGTGGTGCTCCAAGTTTAGGTATTCATACAACACATTGTGGGACTTACGGGAATGTAATCGTAGCTCAACTTGTGTATTTTATGTAGACCTAGACCGACCCACTTTTACACCATAGTATATTGTATAGATTTTTGTGCCCTGATTTTGAACTGTTCAATTAATTCGATATAACATACGTATCCAATAGCCACCTTGATTATGTAAAGTTTGTAAATAATTTTTTGAATATTAAAGTTGATTACATGACCTTGCCACAGAAGGGTTGAAAATCAACTGAATGGTGAAAGTATGTAAACCCTGAACATGTATGCGTTATCGGGTCGGTTCAATATGGAATATATGATACGGGTGGTAATTTCTTCCATGGTGAGAGCATTGTACTGATAGTGTTGGGGCTCAGATATATATATTTGTACATGTATGTGATTTACAAAAGTGTCTATATTGTACAGAATTGGATGAAACTGATGCCCCTTCGTATTGATCATGGAAAATATATAACAATACGGTCTCTAAATCTAAGAAATTTGATGGAATACACCCAGTATTCTGTACTTTTGAAGGAACGAAATCAGATGAGACAATTAAAATAATAAATACAGCACTCATGTATCCAATTACTCATGCATTATCATTCAACTACTTGTGGGTTCTAAGTCAACTGTTATGACTCACTGATTGCAAAAAGTGTGAGCATGCCGAAATTAAGTCATAAATAGTATAATATATGGGAACTATGGTAACGTTCCAGGGTCAAGAAAGAGTAAAACTACAATATACATGCACTCATCTATTATAGATCATGTATGGTGTACCATAGTCTATGCAGTCTGAACTTAAAATAAGAGCAAGATGCTTTGTCGATTTAGAATGATTTCCAAATTCCATGCAACCAAGTTGATCGAATCGTAAACTTATAATAACATGCTATAGTACACCTTTGCTAGTAACATGATTATAATTTAAAGGTGAAATAATCCTACTAAAGTCAAGTCTAAAATTTGTTCAGATGGGATATTACTGTAAAGTGTAAGTAAATATAATTAATTGTATAAATTGTACTTTCACAGATAAATGGAAACTAGATCTAGATATAGAATTGCTATCAATATTATTATAAGACCAAACTGTAAACAATACACAGACAATATAGCTAGATATCTTCTAGATCAAATCTAGACCGAGATCTAGATATCTGATACTGATACTGTGATAGTGATAATAATTATAGGCTAGCCTAGAATATTCGTAGATCATCATAGTTCACATCCTACAATCCACATTCGGCCACAGGATAGCATTGAGGCCGGACGAAATACTACTACTGGTAGTAGCGACAGACGATTTTTGCAGGAACTAAATATATTCAATCTCATCCACTTCGCACACCTATCAATCATGTCTACATCTAGATTCTAGTACCTACAAACTAAGCTTCCAATTCTGTGACACTGAACCCCATTCGTTCATGGCAAGTCAACTCAAAGTCAAACCACTGCAACCAGCACGGGTACTGTGACAGTTTGAGATGCAGCTGTTGTTTTGAACTATATAACTTACTCATCAGGTTCATCTATACTTAATGATCTGCAAATATCAAAATATTAATTAAAATGGGACACCCTTTGTTCTTGTATGACACCCAACCACAGTATTTCTAGCAATAATAACTAGTAACGTAACACGCATGTATTTGTTTATACGCGCGGGATAGCCATATTGCTTGTTGCCAACGAAATGTAAACAAAGTGACGGGCCGATACACTTACTCTTTGTTAGTAGCAGAACCTGCTCGATTTGACGACTGGGTCTTCTTGGCTCCTTTAGAAGCCATTTCGCTGACTGTCACTTATTGATACTAATTCATCGAGACTGTAAAGTTAGTTCTTTTCACTTTGCAGAGATGGTTGCCACACACAGAACGCGGATGATTGGGCCGGTCACGCATGCGCTGTAGGGTGTAGTGAATCTCGCACCTGCTCCTAGATGGCGCCAGCTGACATAGACTGTTTTCAATAAACAAGGTGGCGCTTCTTTCGCGCGTGCCTGAGCCTGCAAGGGGCCTTACGGTTGAGGTTGACACACTGCGGTGTGAATTAGTCCCTTCGGTCAAGCTTAATCCCTTTAGTATCCAACATGAAGCGTATTTTCTTAGTCCTTTATGCATTATGTATATTAAGTATGGATGTTCATGCCTTCTACACGGAGTTAAGTTAAGGCAGGGCCTACAGGTGCACTATATTTAAAGTTTGTTCATACATATACTGGGGAATGGTGGACTTCTCAAAAATCTGTTAACTTTTGATATAAACATTATAGTATAAATTACCTTTTCCAATCAATTCTATACGGAGTAAAAAATCATCGCCTGATGGGAATTATGATCTGACAAACTACCTCCCTGTTTTTGTTAAAAGTTAGGCCTAGTGTTGTTACTGATCTCTGATATTTGAGAATTATACCGGTACATATATATGTGAAACATAGCTATTGTCAATGTGTAATGGAAGCAATTATCTTGCTATCTTGTTATTTCCTCATTTATGGCTACAATGGATACAGTTCCCGTTCGGAGGTGGTATAGGCCAACTTTCCCCTGCTTTTTCAAGGGGGTGGGGTAGAGAGTAATTGTAAAAATAGATTCCTTAGTGATGGAGCGCGGGGGAGGGGGTCCCCCAGTATTTCGGTGGGTACCCATTTTCTATCATATGTGGGGCGATTACCTCAAAATATCTCTGCTGAGATTAAAAAAAACAGCAGGCTACCCAGTTTTAAATGCTTTTTCAAGGGGGTGGGGTAGAGAGTAATTGTAAAAATAGATTCCTTAGTGATGGAGCGCGGGGGAGGGGGTCCCCCAGTATTTCGGTGGGTACCCATTTTCTATCATATGTGGGGGGATTACCTCAAAATATCTCTGCTGAGAATAAATAAAACAGTAGGCTACCCAGTTTTAAAGTTTATCTACATTGTAGTTTGTTTATCATCGCTTTCCAATATGCTTCATGAACAATACATTGTCAGCGGCATCGGCCAAACTTTTTCAGCGTTCCCTGTTCATGAAGGTCCCTTCTCCATTTCTGATCTGGGGCCTGTAAGAAAGCCAAAACTATATCCAAGGTTGTTGTATGGCTGTTTCTATTGCTGAACTTCCAGTAACTATTTTACTGATACAGCGGTACCATCAGTTGTCAAAGTTTTCCGTGAATGGTGTACACTCTCGCAGGAGATTCTTCGAACCTGCTGCTGCGGAGGGCCTCTGCTAGAAGCGTGCGTGTCATGAATATGACATTTAGGTTATTGTCGCTTGGGAAACGTGTCTTAATTCATATCAACACTACATACATAAATTCCTGTGATTTGCTACTACCTCCTGAATGCACTCATATTTCTTGACCGTTACATAACAATATCCCTCACTCTGAGGTGGGGATATTGCAGGCTTAGTGAGCAATGTGGTTTACCTCCTTTGTTATAGATATTTCACCAGTGAATCTCAAGATGACATTTGCCATAATATAGGCAAATCCAGAGAAGCAGCACCGTGGGTTAGACTCTTTTATAGAACTTGACCTGTGTATACAGTGAGAAATCACTCATCATGATAAATTTTCTGGTTGTCTCGGTTGGAAAATGTACCCAAACGGACAACCCCTTTGGTAGGTGTGCCGTGGGTACTGTGATTTTCAGATGGAGCCAAATACCTTTCATGACTGTGCACCCAGTTCTCTGTATGTTATAAAACAATCACTAGGATATTTTTGGGCCTCCCCCTGCCATATCTGATCAATGCTCCCTAATACCATCATACACTATATTAGAAAAATATGCGGCGAAATAAAATTCAGTGAACCAGAGAATATATCAAAATTTCACACCACAAAGTCATCCGCATCTTCTTACAAAGGCTTGGTTTGAACTTTTCAAGGTCTACCAAATCTTTGATCCACTCCACAAATACATACATAAAACTGACCGCATTCGAATGCCCCAAATACATTCATTCAAAACCCAAACCTCTTACATATCACACAACCCGATCGTCATTCCTTTTGACGAAATACCCAGAAACTGGTCCGGAAATCAGCTGGAGGGCGCCCGACTAACTCCAGGTAAGCATCGACTATATGAAACCAGGCATTTTCTTCGAGTAGATGGTAAAGGAATGTTTGGCTGTGTTAACCCTTACACAGATAAACCCCATACAAAGTTACTGTATGTGTGTTTTATTGCTATACGTCAGATGATACACTTCTCACCAAAGTCAGACCAAAAAGAATCCAGATCGTTGGGTGTCAGGAGCCTATATGGCAATTTATATTATGGACACATTATCAGATTAAACCCAATTTCATGGTTGCCGCCGCTGCCTGCAAGGCCTACCCCCCCCCCCCCCCCCCGGGGTGCACCAACATGCGTCATTTGGTTACACCTCCACAGTTGGAGTGAAGGCGGCACTGGGTGGCAATAGCCATGTATCATCAATGAGATTGGACGTGAGATTGGATGATGGGATTTTTTTCACACCTTATGTCAATGACATACATGTATACTCATTTCTGACCACATGTTTGTGTAGGGCTACAGTCCAATACACTAGAACCACTCTCCAACCAGTATAATAACGCAGGCAGATACATGTACATGCATTATATACATGTATAAAAATAATGCTATGATACGCTATGCCAAACCAACTCTCATAAGCGCCGTAAAATAGACTTATTTCAAAATTTGACTGGAAAAGGCTCCTTTCACAGGTCTAGTTATGTCTGTCTCTAAGTGGGGGAGAAACTCCAAGCAGATGCGGTCGAAATCGTGATTTTTTATATATGGTTGGTATTCATAGACAGTCATTTTTAGGAGGGAACAAATTATCGATACCCTCACAGCCCATATGGGGTGGGTTGGGCGCACGCGGAATACACTTATATGGCCAGTAACGATGTATAGGCCTAATGGGATCCCTAGATACTGACATAAATGAAGAAATTACTTATATATATATACAGTAGAACCCCGCCTAACGGACACCCCGCGTAAGCGGACACTTTTGCTCGGAACGGAAATTTTCCCCTCTATTAGATGTTTAATTTAGCCCCGCGTAAGCCAACACCTCGCGTAAGCGGACACCCCGCGTAAGCGGACATTTATTTCGGTACGAAAAGGCCTAAATTCCCGTGCGGCACCTCAAACGGACACCCTACCAAAAGTTGATTAATCTGTATTGCTTATGAGTGTATTTGGATATATCCCTAGAAATTACATTTTGTAATCTAAAGTTTAGTAACTTCGGATCCAAATAAGATATTGGAAGATGGATTTCAGATCTATTATCGCCTCTGTTTCTCCTGCATATCGAATATATATAACACTTGTATATTAGGCCGGAGGAAACCTTGAAAAACCCGCGTAAGCGGGCACCCCGCGCAAGTGGACACCCCACGTAAGCGGGCACTTTGGCCCGGAACGGAGGGTGGCTGCTCACGCGGGGCTTTACTGTAAAGGGATTTGTGTAGACCACGGTACATAGCGTAACCTGCTTCCCTCGTGATTCAATACTGTGTTCATTGTGAGTTCCAATACGAACCGTGAGGCGGCACCACCAGTTGTCGGCCGACCACTTAGCCTGGAAGCCTGGCCAAGTAACGGGTTCCATTTTTTGGTGCATTATGGGTAACGCCTCTATTTCTTGCACTCTCCTATCAGAGATCCTGTACCCTGTACTCTACTCCTGCAAAATATCTGGTGGGAGAGTGTCACTTTGGCATACTGAGACTGTACAGCCTAGACTGGACTCAGTCCCCGTATCCTTTCTTTTAATTTCATTTATTCTATCTGGACTTGTATCTTATCCTCCTTATAGCAAGTACAACATGATTGCTGTTAAACATTCAGCAGCAGTATTTCTTCAGAATAAAGCCCTGAAGGTAGTAAATCGCTAGTATTAGGAAAGAATACAATTTCTTAGGGCTTACTGGCCATATTTATGTATGGGATGATAATGTAATGGTGTAATTATTTAATTCATACTCTCTCAACCTGAATGTGATTGTAACACTTTCAAAATGACATATTTTTGTTGTGATCTAGCCCAGATTGAAAACCAAATGTAATGGTTGGATCTACGACCTATTAAAAAACAGAAAAAAAAATACTTGAACCAAGAGAGCCAAGAGAGGTGCTTGCACACCCTAAACACATCATCTAGAGGTTAGAGTGGTCACAATGAACTTTCAGTGTGCTTCCAGAAAACTATCCCTTTACTAGCTGCATGCTGTTCACTGTGACAGTGGGAACAGAGCAGGGAGCCAGTGTCTCAGGGTATTAGAGGTGTGCCTAGCTGACCATGACCAATCACTCAAGACCAAAATAACTCAAGACCCACTGGTGCTTGATCTGTTTGGATCCTAGATAGGCAGTTGCAGAAATAGCAAGTTGATTGGGTGCAAGTGGGTTACAGAAAACTATTCATAGACCGAATGTAACCCAAACCTTTTAATTCTTATTCATTCATAATTGCACGCTCATTCATTTATGATGAACATCCTATTTGCTCCTAGTTTCGTTTGGGCAGTGAACCAGTCTACCGACCACTGAGATATACCATACAATGACAATTCAGACCTAAACCCCAGGGAGTGCCACGTGTTCGCCATCTTAGGGAAAATGGTAGCGCCAATATATTCGAAAAGATGTATAATAGATGCAACAAATGGTGGTTTTGTGGACAGGCAGCCCTGTAAACCACTCGAGGTTGATGTCGTAATACACACGCTAGCGCTCGTGTATTATTACGAGTCAACCTCTCGTGGTTTACGACCGCCTGTCTACAAAACCATCGATTATTTTCTATTTATACACAATATTGAATGGTTTTAGATATAAGCTGCCGTATGCTCAGATGAGTTGACGCGTAGTATATATATCCGAGCGCATGCGAGGATATTGCATAGAGTCAACGTCGGGGAGTATATGACCGCTTTTATCTGAAACCAGTCTATATTGTATTCCTCATCCACTTTTTCCAGATGTCTGGCGTTCTGATATTAGTTCAATTTAGGGACGCACTATTTTTTATAACGCACTATTTTTCCGTATGTGCCCTTTATCGCGGTACGGAGCATACAGCATATCTGTATACTCTGGGTACGTAGATACATATCTCCATGTGTTTTCTGTGGACATTGTATTCGGTGGATAATAAAAAAAAGTATGTTCCTGTACTGGTTATATTTCCGTCTACAAGATTTTCGAGAGAAAAAGGGAAGAGAGTTGGAAGAAAGGTTATTCCTATATTCGTCCTACTCACCCCCTAACATTCAGTGATCCATCTAAAGTATACGTCTTCAAGTCATTGGGCGTAGAGCTGCCTTGATGCTCCAACCCAATGAGGGGTGAAGCAGACCTCCCACGTCCACTGTCGTCCCTCGTCTTCTCCCTCCTGAGAGATGGCGACGCGCCTCCAAACTCCCGCAGTTCTCCCGCCCTGACGATACTAATTGTCGTCTGCTCGCCGAGCTCGGGCACTGACGGGAAGGAGCACACAGTTCGGTAGTACACGTCGCCTTCCTTGGGCTGGGGCAGCTCGATGGTGGGTACGTTCTTGCCCCCATCACGTACATTGCTTGGACGACGTGGTTTGGCCGTGTCTTGTGACGGTATACTCTGACGTGATCGGCCAGAGGGCACTGCCATCGACTGGCGTCTCGATGTCATTGTATCAACCTTTCCAAAGGGGTATTGCACAAAATACTATCAGATATGTGAGTAAACGAGCGTAGAGGTTTCCAGCTGGACCAACCTTATTTTATGTGGGGCTTCACAACAAGTTCACTTTAGATCTTCAGCAATTGATCTCAGTCTAGAGTCCATATGAGGCAATCCAATGAAAGACCAATCAAAATCTCGAGATCTATAACTTTTCTCCCATTCAAATCATTACCCTAGTCTCCTTGCTTATCTCTCTGTCTCAAAGGTTAATGCAACTTTGCTTTTCCGAATTGGTTTTCACGGGATTTGAAGTCCATGGGTTCCTCTTCTCGACTATCGATGCATGGAATTATACCTCGTTATTCTTCATCCGGATATTGCTTTCACTTATTGTATATTGACACAGCATCAACGTAATAATCCATCACGACGAGTCAGTGTAATCCGACACTCAGTGTAGTAGCACACCTGTGGCTGGACTCCTCAGTACAAACTGCCACATTGTACTCATAATTAAGTCGCCTACCTCCCGGGCTACGCTGGTAAATGGTACACACTGCGAGGAGGCAGTCGGACGTCTACACAAGGGGTAAACAACTCCAAGTAGTGTCGGGAACGAGAGTGTAAGCTCGTGGGAGGGTGGGAGTGGTAGGAAGAAGGGTGGGCAGGGAATACAAGAGAAAGCATTTAAGACTCAGTTCAATTAACAGGTCAGTCTCTAGCGGTATATCGACCTGGGAATGTTTACCTGGGGATCAATTCCTAAAACCAACCAACAGATATTTTCGGGAAAGCTGTAAGATTATTCTTTCAGACATTTTACTTTCTTTTGCACATAAAAGAGACGAATTTCATTTCATTACAGTATCATTCATTGATAAAAATGATTATATGCCATGCATGTCATTACTATTCTTCAGAGCAGGATTTTATTCTTATTCTCACAGTATAATTTAGTGGAGAACATTCTCAACTCATAGGAGCAGACCCCTGCCCCTTCATGGGTGTGCTATCTCAATCTACAGAAGGTCAATAAGTGGTAGAGTCGATGTTGAGTTAACCGAGCAGGCGGAATGGTAGGTGCAGGAACAGGGGTTGACTCAACACTTTGACGATCAAATAGACCTCGACAATCGATACCACTATACGGCAGAGTCAAGACACACATAGCTGCAGGAGAATGGTCAACATGGCGTTCACCATCTCCGCCCGCCAGGTGGGGCGACATGCCCGCTTACCACCAGGGTTTGCGGTGGTCCAAGAAATACAAACCGGATATGTGCAGGGCATGCAGTCTGTGACGAATGAAGGCTCTCAGAGAGGACCTAGACTGGATACCAGTGTATTGACAAATTTGGGTGCCTGCCATATTATTGAGCGTGAGACATACTCAAATACGCTGCATAGATTAGGGAAGGGTTATAGAGACTGTCAGCATGTTATAAACACCATCCCTTGACGATCTCCGTGCCACCTCTGTGATATTGGTAGAGAGCAGTGGGCCAACACTAGAGGAGTGCCCAGCTGACCATGGCCAATCACAATTTCAGACTAAAATACCTCAGTGATCCACTGGTTCTTGATAGATATAGACAGTTCTAGATGTGTTGCCTAGTTAGTTGGTTGCCAGGTGAGCTACAGCAAATGAGTCACATGCTGGAAAAAAACCCGAACCTTTTACTTGTCAATCTTTTTATAATTCGACACTCATTCATCAGAAATTGCTCAGGCACCCAACCCTGTCTCCATATAATATATATCATGGTACAGCACCTAGTGATGGATGCTGTAGAGTTCGTAGAATCGAAACCCACTGCTACCATTAGATAGACAACATACTTTCCTTTAAAAGAAAAGTTTATAAGACACATTAAGAGCTAATTTAATAAAATTTTATTAGCCCACTCCGGCTTTCCTATTGTTTTATCCTGGGATCTGGGGTAATGAAGAGCTATAAGGAGAATAAGGCTCAATGAAGTCAGTTTACTGGTCGGGAGTATTTCGCTGGACGCCTTATGCAGTTAGATCAATACCTATCGACACACAAGTAAATATATAGCACCTCACTCTGTAAACAACCGTCAACTCAGATTACTGTTAGCTCAAGTTGGAAGGATAAGCTAAGTTTGTGCAGTCTCTCGTATATTCCTTGGTAACCAGAGAAGGGTCAATAAAGAACTACACAAATAGTATTCCCATGGTGAGGATTAAAACTGTTTGTTGAAGCTATCCAGGGTCAATATAGTTTCTGACGAACTGTGAAAGTGCACGTATAGGAGCATATGACAGGAATTCTCACTTGCAACCCAATGTTACGCATACTTTGGCGACTGAAACTATACAAGAGTGAAGCAGAAAAAGCAGGGTATTTGAAGACAGTCCAAAAATATGAATTTGTGAACTTAGCCTACTGCAAAGGTCTCACTGCTTTTTTTGTTACTTGATATACATATTCACCAATATCCGCATTAAGATCTACAAAGCGTGTTAGAATGGGATGATATTCACTTAATTCAATCAAGTACGAGTATATACTGATACTTCAATCAAACGGCTTAGGCTATCACACGTGTATGCAACTTAATGCATTGGCGTTGTAGAATTGACCAACCAAAGTTGAAATACCATCCGGTTTGACACAGAAGGAGATTTAACCTCCATGCGAAAAATGGAAGGCACCAATGGCAGCCCTTCAAATGATGTTACAGATCTTGTTTCATCTCTACGAGCATTTTACTCACGTCCGATGTTGAAAGAAGGCAGAAAGAGAGTTTCTCTTTCACCACAAACGCGAAATCCTGACAAGGATTTTGGTTTCTGCCATTGCCTGAAGGTGGCGGCACCCTATAATTCCACCCAGGAGTAATTCACATTATTGATTTCCTAGCCGACCTCATCTACGCTAGGTGGCAATCCGGTTTGGAAGTAAGCAGATTTCCCCCTACCTGCACCAAGGTTCAGGAGGAATAACACTGCATAGAAATAATGGACCTGGTCTACTTGATATACGAGAGTAACAGAATTTACATTAAATAAAAAGCGCCCATCTGCCTGCGTAGTTTGATATGATATATATATATATATATGGTACATAGCCATTGATAGTTCATAAAGCAGTCATCAGGTGGCCGACAGAATGGCACTCCCATTCGATGGACAGTTCCTCTGCTATGGCTCTTTGTCTTTACTAAATTCAAGTGACTTTTAAGTTAAACAATGCCTCTTTTGTCTCTCTACACCCATCCCAGTTTAAGATGATTTAAAGATGAAACCCAGGACATGTTTGTTTTCACATGAGAGTCTCTAAACATATATCTAAGAAAGGCTGGAATTGTGATAGTGGTCTATTATCACTCACTTACTTTTGCACCTCCAGTTGTGAAAAAACACCTACGTTTTGTCCTCTAGCAGTGGAGAACACCTACTCGGGGGAAAAATGGCGCCACCCAAGGAACATATGCCCTATATCTCATATTGGTTTACGTTTATCGTATTTACTTAAAATCTAATGTGATTTATTACTTCGTCATATTGCGGGAGGAACGTTATACATTATATATAGTGTTCTGTCCGCGATTTACAAACTGAAAAGTGGGTTTAACCTAAAGATAAATATTTACAAGAAATCAAAATAGCCCTAGGGCGACTCATTTTGTCTGTCAATTACGAATGCACACCTCGGTAACTGCAAACGGAATGTTTATTCGACATTGAAAGAAAGTTGAGTAACAACCCTTCGCAGGATACTGCAAAGCACACATGCCCAGGGTACTAGACTGTAAAGTGGATTATCCCTTTTGTGAAATCTTTCTACGGCTTCATAAAATCTCACCATGTTTGCAAGTACAAAGACCGTACCAACCTTCAAAAATGCAAACGATTAACAGGAATCTGGTCGATAAGGGTGAGTAGATGAGAGAGAGAGAGAGAGAGAGAGAGAGAGAGAGAGAGAGAGAGAGAGAGAGAGAGAGAGAGAGAGAGAGATTTCATCGTTTTATGTACCATATGCATATATTTGTATAGTAAGCTATAATGTTGTCGGTTTCTTTGTACATGTAGTACATGCCTTATTTGCAGTGATTAACCTGGTATATAATATGTATTGAGATTCATACTTGTGAAATACTGTTCAAATAGAATTATTTGTCTCTCCCCTATAATGCATGATACCTTGCTAGCATAGTTTTATATGGTGAAATGTAAAGTTATTTTTTTCATCTAGGATATAAAGAATAACAATAGTTTCGTAATGACGCACAATTTCGACAGAATAGCTTGGAGTTGCTCGCACAAATAAAGACAAACAAAACCAAACCTGTCTATGGAGATTGAACTGCTACTAGAGTGAGATATTTACCATTTGCGTAAATAACATCTGTTCCAACGGTACAAGTATGGCCAACTGGGTATAAGCCAAGTGCACGAGGGATAATACATTGGCAAAGGAGACTGGAAAAATCGGAAAAAAATGTTGATATCGGGTGCATCATTAGGGCTAACTGGAAGAGTTGAAGGTAATGTGTGAACTGAAGACGGTCGCTAAGAACTCTCACTCACGTGGTCCGGTCATGTGACTGGGGTCCCGTGACCACCTACCTCCACACACCGCCCTCGCCCACTTCAACCTGAGACGCCAACGAAAAAGGAAACCACCCACCCTACAAAAACTCTAGACTCTCAATTTCCCCTACTTCGTAGGTCGATCTTAATAGCTCGTGACTTTTAATTCTATTTGGTATTGTAATTACGATAAAGTTTTTCTCGGTAGTATTAAGTGTAACTCAATAAATTGTTATCCATTACCGTGCCTTTGTGTTAGTCATTATGTGTAATATATGGAGGCTAGATTAAGGTGGCTTACTCAAATCCTCGTTGTTTGGTGAATCTAGACGTACCTCATTCTTTTAGGTTGGTGGATCTTAATACATTATAAGAACTTTGAACAGATTTCATTCAGCCACCCTCATTCTGTCTCCCAATTAGTAATATCTTAATATAGTTTTCAAAATGTCATTTTACGACTACATGTCTAGTAACGCAGTATAGAGTTACAGGTTATATCATCAATCTGTGACAGACAGAATCTGTACAGTCGACCAGTAAATCCCTTTATAAAATCTAATATCATTTCTGTTAGTGCTTCAGCACAGCACAGCTATTTCTACATTATCACTTGGCATATGTAGTATGGTCATTACCTCCAGGATGTTGATGCTAACAGTAAGATATAGTAGATTATCTCACCCCGGTATTTTCCTCCATAGGCTTAACGTTTGGAATTCGTACTCCACGGCCGTGAAAGTATCGTGCCTAATACTCAATGTTATACGGGGTGAGATAAAATCAGAAACCCACTCGATAAGAATAACTTGGCCTGTACTCCACCTCGTTGACCGCTATGTAATTTACTCAGCTTCGCTTCGTGGATTACTCCGCAGTCAAACTCGATGGAGTACGGACCAAGTTATTCTCATCTCGTGGGTTTCCTTCTAAATAAATGACCGGGCGTGTAATCTTCAGATTATTATGAACACATGGACCAGCAAATACTTGTTCGACGCCATTAGGCGGAAAAGGCGTATCTTCGAGTATACGAGTGAGTAACAATTTACAGATTACATGCCTGGTCTGTTTTCTCTTTATTATACACTTTGATATATTTGAAATTCAAACGAATTTACCTTTATTCCTCATTCAGAGTCTAATTTGAGCTCGCAAAGGTCTGGGTAACACCGTACGGCACGGTATGCCGTACGTGACCTTTTCTAACGATATAAGGAGTAGAAGTCAGTAAGTATAAGATCAATGTGCAGAGGTGGGTTATAAAATCAAAAGCAACTGAGGAAACACTAGAAGACACAGATGGGTTCCTTGATAAGATACATATTGTTACCAGCGTTAATTACAAGGAGCCGTCCATAGAGAACGAATTTGCGTATGTCCCTGTTTTCTATTGAGTAAATGATGGAAAGGGGGTTGGGTGTCAACATTTTCAGAAATCTTGTATACATCTTTTATGATTAACCCCCAGTCCATTAATGTCTAACACCAGCCACCTGCTGTTTTGGGGTCGGAGGCAAGATGACAGCCCCCAGACATCATTAGCTGTAGCGGCCTTTATGTTATATGGGGGAACTACTCCGCGTCCGAAAAGTAATTATATATTTAGACAAGATTGTGGGTTCAGATAATTGTTAGTGATGCAGTCTTAAAAGAAGCCATTCAGTCGAAATTTAGGTACTTTGTAGCTCCAGTATTTTGTCTTTTTCGTATTCTGACTTGCACACCCGGCCCATTTCATTGATTCAACATCAAGAAAATTCAGTTGACCATTGCCCAACAGTGTACGTGGGGTTCCAAAAGATTACCGTGAGAAATCTAGTACAATAGGGCTAGTGTTGAATAAAATACATAAGAAACAATGTATGGGAACAGTAATTTCCAATCTCTGCTCACTCCAATCGTTACCCCACCTGCGTTGCGGGAACACACGCCATTCTTAAACTCCCCTTTCTATGTACTACTCGGGGTTTCTGGTAATCAACTGGATGCCTTCATCATACCTTAATTCAATATCCTCCCACGATTGCAGGCCCTACACACGTCAGTTTGATATTCCCTGTCCATTCATTTTTCATTTTCTTTTTCACCCCTTTGAGCTTTATCATGCATCTAACACGTACCATATTTCAGTAGCTTCTGTCACTAGCATCAACATTACCTATACGTATCTAAATCTAGGGAATATGTTCGACGAACCATAAACTGATGCTTATAAATTATCTAATCGTTGTCACACACTATAACTATCATTTTATCTAACCCCTGTGCACTGTTGCCTGTCCACTGCCTGCTCCAATCCTATCCTGATCCCAAACTGTGAGTTTATCATAAAGTCACCGAAATACATAGAGGAGAAACAGTCTGGAACAAGTTGCTAGAAGAAATCGAACAATTGTCTGGCATACAACCGGGCTTATCTGCCTTCATGTCAATAATAAGAAAAAGAATTCTCGATGTATATATATATATAAAGCAAAAAGAATACGCACAATAAAACGTCGTCGTAAACAACGGTTTGGCGCGTGGTAATACACGAACATCAGTGTATTACAAAGTCAACCTTGTGTAGTATACAGAGCATTTATCATCCATATTCTTGAACAAATCAAACCAAGAAATTGCTATATCATTGTGTATATCATTAGGAGCTATTCTTTTTCTCTTCAGCATAAAGGAACCATTTCCCCGTAATCAATAGTTATGGTTTCTGACAACATAGAATCAATAGGTAGTGATTTTCTGTGGCCCCACATATTTTCAATGAGGTATTCGGTGGAGGATAAAATAGAATACGAGGTCTGGACCTACTTGCCGACACCCAGCCGACTCGGGGCGACGTCACGTGCTTGCTGTCTGCTGGTTACCGCCTGTCGTGACTCCACGTCACGGGACACGCTCTGCCGGCCGCTTCTTCCGGTATCGTCCCCGGTCTTCTCCGTCTTCTCTCCCGGCGTCCTCTCCGACCCCTTCACCTTCTCCTGCCCCTCACCAGGGGCTGAGACCTCCCCTTTGGTATCCTCCTCCGGGGATTTGACCTTTGCCCTCGAGGTATCCTCCTTATCTTCTTGGACGTTGGGGTCCTTTTTCTCCCGGACGACCCCCTCATCATTGCTGCCGGCATCCGGGGGTGATTGGGCGGATCCACTGGAGTTCCCCACTTTGGGTTTTTGTGAGGGATCCGGGTCTGTTGTCAGATCGGGTTTCTTCTTCAGGGTTCCCTGTCCGACTACAGGAGGAGTGGGGGACTCCTCCAGTATGGTCAGTGAGGGTTGATAGGGCTTGGACATGACGGGGCCGGGTTTGCCAGCGAAGACACTACACACAGGTAATAATTAGTTTGTAAGAATTCAGTATCATCTAAAATAACCAGTTCTAGAGCAGATAAGCTTGTAGTGCAAGCAGATTCGATTTGATGTTAATCATGCATTGTTCATCGAATCTATTGATGGATTCATGCGTGAAAATCGTATTCTCTTTTAATGGATAGTTGATAGTATTTTTAAGTACTACCTCACATCAGAGTTCAGTTCATGGCATGTGTTGAACAAAGACTGCTGTAATCTTATAGAGGTGTAATATCATTGCAAGGCGAGGTAAGAATTCCAATCCAATTGGTATGGGCATTAGATTTAAAAGTATTTCTTGTTAACATGCAATTTAGGAAAATCTGTAAGGTCATGCTGAATACAGAATATATTCGGGTGTTCTAGTCATTCCAAGATCAAGATGTCATTATTAAGTGAGATTCATTCCATCATGCATCGCATTTAGTGGGTTTGGATGCTCTTGATGGTATCCGTGTTTCGTATTTTTCTGTTTATGCCACAAACTTGTCCGTCATACTCACGCCGGTACTCCGCCTAACGCCCGCAACGCTTTACGCCTCCAGTACCTCATATACATGATGTTTCTTATTGTGATTGTCCGTAACTCTATGCGAAAGTAACGGCTCAAAATCTCCACATCCGAACCGTATACAACACCGGGTATACGTAAAATGACACACGATCGGTCTCTTCTCGGTTAAAGCTGTTCTACCAATAAGCAGACCATGAACTCCTCTTATATTCCTGGTAAGATCAGAGGGCAGGTTTCCACACCCAATTCCCCCATTCGTCAGACTATTCCGCAGGGTAAATGAACTCCTCCAAGCTTACTGTAAACAGGCTGAGCTTCCCGCTTTGGTTTTCTCCACTGCCGTTTCACATAGAAACTCCTGGACGAGATTGGGAAAGACGACTATTGACATTAAGCTACCTGAACTACCCCTGGAGGCCCCAGAGTCGGGGGTGGGTTTGCATGCTGTATCCTTAGTTAGAGCTGCTCCAAAGTACGAGTTGCTCTCCAGGGAGGAGAACAAGTATTATAGTTAGCGTTTCCCTATTGGATCATTCTCGTCTGCTCCAATGGCTCTTTTCAGACGTTTTAGTGTAGATACGGGAACTGTGTTATTCCCTGTTGGACCCTCAAGCTGCTTAACTCCACTGATCTACGTGTAATTACTCCCTTGAACACTCTCCACGCCACACACTGCACAGTATTCCGCTCCAAACCGATGTTTGGTCTGGCACGCTTACCTATTGTTGTTTGTCAGGTGTTGGGGGTCATTACACGTGTCTCTAGGTATACACACCTATGGCCAGCCCTCCCGCCAACATCCTCTCGTCTCGGCTGAATGGTTTGGATCCCCCCTGCTCTTCACAGGTGGGAAACACGGTCCGTTGCGTCGGATCCCAGGTGTAGACTGGAGGGGGTTGTTAGTGGGCTTAGAGAGACGGGGTTACGGCTCGCTGGATTGACTCTCTTAATTCCACGCCAGCTGTTTAAGCGCAACTGACTTCATCCGCAACAGTAATCCATTCTCACCCTGCTCCGCAGCAACCCACCTACTGCACCCCACCCTGAGCTTTAAGCTTATATCCTTCGGTCCAGTTCTTGCTCAATGCTGTAAAATTCATCTATTTTCTCCTAACGCCCAACAAACTACACGCCTTCGATTGTCTGTTGGTGCAATTCCACGTCTCTTAAGTATAATGCTAATGTCCAATGAATATCTTGAAATGACCCCAAATTAAAGCGACCGTCATGAACTCGCACACCTCCCCACTCTGCAACTCTCATCTTAGCCCGTCGACCAGTTAGCCTCAATCAACAAATACAATGGACTGAGCTGCTCACACAAGGGTAATCTCTATAGATTACGAACCACCACCTCATCTGAGCCGAATATGGGCAGAGGCACATGTTCATTGGCTTGGAATTACGAACACCTGCATTTCAGTCACGTAAATGCACGTGTACACGTAATGTATGCATATATGTGCGTGCGGACTCAATAACGCGGGTACCTTTATTCCATACAGAATTCATTAATGTCAATATCTATTGAGAGATTGGTTCAAATGCGGCACTCTTTAATTTCCGATTCAGCCGATGTGAATTGGTAATTTGCTATAACATGGCATCACATCGATTAACGAATTTCGTATGTAGGATCATAGAAAGTATATTATAACTATGCAAAGGCTTCTACTTATTATTATGGGAATCTAGGAGTGATGCAAGAGTTGCGACTTGCTCCATCATAACCTTTACCAAAGTTCAAATTAATAGAATTCGCGTCCTGAAGTACTGAATCAATACGTCACTACACTTGGAACTACTTCTTTAGAAATCCATTAAAATTAAACCAATTCAATAAGACATTTATGATATTTGACTCAAGAAATTGGGCCCTTTCCACTTAGCCACTATGCTACTTCCGGTAATTGAGTGACGTCAACGGTTATGACAACGTCGCCAATATAGTACACCGTGGCTTTAACAATGGAAATACCTCACAAAATACCCTGGACTTACTGATAATGGCAGAGTTCCCTCTAAGCCAAGGTACTACTTTCAGTATGTCATGGCAACAGCCATGAAAACATGGCTAAAATCGTGCGCAGTAGATTTAAAACTGGAGATGTGAGAAGTTCTACAAATGATGATAAAACACTCTGTATATCTCACGTCCTATCTCCAAGTGACTGTACCACTGACCCCAAAATGATTAAAATAGCATGATTCATAATAATCTAAACTGAACTTTTTTTTTTGGAGACAATTTCCGGGGGGGGGGGGGGGGGGGGGTGATCAGAAAGGGTGACAAACCAATAAACTGATATAACAATGTGAAGTGAAGCGGGACATGTGTCAGACATGGAAGCTGGCTGCGATGAGGCTGAACCGTTGTAGGCAGTCAGCCGTGTTGGCAAAGCAAGTGAGACCCTGATTCATAAATCCATAACCTGCCCCTAATCGGCGTAGAAGGACCTGGTGGGTTGGCGGACGAGCGGGTGGGTGGGTGGGCGTGTGGGTGGGCGGGTGGTATAGGTGTGCAGGGGTGCTGGTGGATAATCGGTTTCCATTAACGGTCGATCAGCTTGGATCAATGAAAGGAACTCTGTCTGAGCATTTATTATGAGCTACTCATGATCATCTGTCTGTTTATAGGTCTGCAGTAAAGACGAATTCATACAAAGTGTTTAGTCTAAGAGTGAGACATTTAAGGGGGGGCATTTGGCCACCCCAAATTCGTTTTCCTTTATCATTATATACCTATGGCCGAACGTCTCTGAAACACTGCTAGGGGTGCAGAATATTGGTTGGGCTCATTGAGAAGTAGTGAATGGGCTATGAATCGATGGTTTAAAAGGTGAACAGGATTGCGTTTTTTCATGTATTTAGGTATGATGTGATAACAAGAAAATGTAGTGACTGACCTGTGGGGATGTCGTTCTCAGCATTTTGTAACATAAATACGTCCCTCTGGCTCCATCATTGCGCGGGACATATTTTATGTAATACAAAAGACCTTGAAGTTCATCCCTATGAGCTCAGTAACTACGTTTTCTCGTAGTACAACCTTACTGACAGCAGTATAGGGCAGCAGCAGATATCATCGATTCAATCCATACATAGAATCCTGCAGATCTATATTCTACCATTGCACATAGTTCCATTCGCTGATTCGGTGAGGAATCATGCTCTTTACAATGAAAAAACCCGGCCTGTATTGAGGTTGTCAATGAGATATCCCTGACAAAAACATGACCAAATGGCAGGATGGTTTTTGCGGTATTTTACCTAAGAAAGTACCACAAATAGTGGAGCAGTAGCTCAAGGTCAATAATGAATTAAAAACTATTTTACGAGTTTTTCAGATACTGCTTAACGATAATGCCTGCTTTCCCTGTGCGAAATTTAATATTTATATGTTTTATAAGAAATGAAACGTCAGCATTCAGACCTGCCATTTCAGTATATTACAACTGAGATTTCAACAAACTAAATCATTTGAATATCATTCTTGATTGAAGAGAAATTATTTCTATTTAGAAACACATGGTGAAATGCCGTAAGAAGTGAAAACTATTCAGGGAACAAAAACTAGATCAATAGCTGCATCTAGGGTTCCGCACTATGCACGTTATAGGTAAAGTCCCAAAAACAATTTAAGGCACATTAATCTGAAGTTTTCAATATCGAGAGCATTGTGCTTTATATATTTAGGCAGATCATATTGGTGATGTAATAAGAAATTAACTTTATGATGAAAAAGTGAATTTCAACTAGCAAATAATTTATTTCTTCTTTTCTGAATAGAAAAGATTAGTTACTGATAAGGCATCATCGTAGGTGTTATCAAACTGCAGGAAATGGAAGTTCGCATCATCCATATCAATTGCAATATATTATTATTTTATTTTTTGTTGTTGAGGAGAATATTTTATTTTCAACTTATACAGGATATATACACACAAGTATTTTAGCAGCCATAAAGAAACAGATACATTTCTAAATGATATAGGGTTGTCATGCACTGGTAAATCAATCTACCCTGTTTCTACAGATTTTCGAAATACATGTGTCACATTTCACCCATGGAATATTATTTCTTCTCCCCATTTTAAAAAAAATTTCTTTATTTTCATACAGGACAAAACATAACAAGACAATATGACAGACACATAAAAACAGTATTTGAAGTTAGTTCTGCCTACCCCCCAAAGGTCCACACTCCCCCCTATTGGATTGTCTCCCATAGTTGAGCTAAATACTTAAATTTATGCATGCGACCTTCCTTCATATATACATATTTCTCTATCTCTAATTTCCTCTTCAGTTCCACCATGAAAGCCATAATATCCAAGTCATTTGCATAAAATAATTTCTGCCGATGCACAAAGGATTTAGCTTGTAAAATTACATAATTGACCATCCTGGTTGAGGAGGCAACACCATATCTTCCAAATATAACCTCTTTTTTAGTAATCTTTAAGAAGTTGTCACTAAGGACATTTTTCAGCCATCTTGTTATGGCTTCCCAGAAAAACTTTGTCTCTGGACATTCTACCAAGAAGTGCATTAAGTCATCCCTTTTTGTACAATAGTTACATTCTGGGGAATCAACAACCTTTCTCTGGGCTAAATATTTATTGCATGTAATAGTACCATTTAAAACCCGGTACTGTAATGATTGCAATCTTGTGTCCCTAGAATAGGAAAATGGTATTCGTTATATAGTCTCCCACTCCTTGGAGTTGATTTCGAGATCTTGAAAAACCTTTTTCCACCTACCCATACAGCTCGGGATTCTAGCTATCCTGTCCCTTACAATCATATAAATTCTTCTACTGGTTAACCTCATAATATCCACAGGTTGTTTTCCTGGGATTTGTGCAATATATTATTGGCTCATTACTCGTTGCTCATTACTCCTTACTCATGCAGTGAGTCAACCAAATGAATATAAATCTATCAGTAAAAGCTATCCGTCTGATATGGAAACGGCAGTCACTAGCTCAATCGCCACAGGAGGACCGAAATGAGCCAAGATTCTGACTTCTAAGACTCGTAAATCTTGTAAGACTTGTAAACTCATAAGTGCCCTGATTAAGGCTAGCAACCTAGCCGAAAGGTCCACTAAATTGTCGTAAACCATCATGTATATTGTAATGTGTCTGTAAGTAATATAAAACACAGATTGCTTAATTGCTTAATGATTGTTAAACCGGTTGGGAAATAATCTAAAGAACATAAATAAAGTAAAGCAATATGATTGGAATGGATACACTAAAATATATATCGTAATCACATATTCACATTTTAACGCCATATGGTGTTATGCTCTTCCTTATCTATACCCAGGAGCGTCGTAAATTTAAGAGCTAATTGAGTATATTGGCCACATGTTAATTGATGAATCTATCTAAAGAGCCCAAACACTCTAAAGCCTTCTTTGCTGTTGTTGCATGTAATGAAATTACAATTTTGCCCAGGAAGAACAATGAAGACATATTGATTTGCAAATGATGAAAAACAATCTTTGAATGAAAGTCACCTGTCTTTGAAGGTGTATTTTTTTAGTTACTTATTCATATCATGTATCGGGGGCGAACCACATAGACATAATTCTTGTTCAGAGGGGAATCATTCATTCACAGACAGTAGGTGTGTACATAAAGATTAATGAAAAACAAAATATACATGGAATATGGCTCCTAGACATACATAGTCTGAGCTTAATCTCCTTAATCCTCAGTTTACAATGCCTTCACGAGGAGAACGCGATAATCCCCTCTCCGACCAACTGGCTTCAGTAAAATGCCCGCTCGGCAGCGCTGTAGTACTGCAGATTGTGCTCCACTCTCATAGCAATACTTAGTGTTAAGTACTACAGTAATTCCCATAATAAAAGGTTCAATGCCCACCATGTGTCCAATGAAGTCTAGCTATATTCACTATCACTAGTATATTCTATAGTATCTCCAAGTTTCAAGTACAGAACATTTCTAGATTTCAAAGCCGAAACTCCTCATATGAAAATGCGTTTTTGATACAGCCAAGGACTGTCTATTTCACTACGGGCACCCCCCCCCCCAAAAAAAAGAGAAACAGAAGTAAAATATGGTACTCAGGGTTCAATATAACATTGATTTGACTCATACAAAATCAAACTGGAAATGTGTGCGGTTATTACAATCAATATGGTAATAATACACTTAAATTTAAGAACTAAAGATATTCCCTGTGAGATAAGTATCTGCTCTCCTTTTATAACAAAGAGATTAGTCAGTTAGCACGCTTATGTTTTGTATTTACGTGTACGGAATTGGTTGTGTCTTGTATTGTCTGTGTTAACTACAATATGCAAGAACTTCTCTGTATGAATAGTATCCTTTTCCTGAATGAAAAAAAAAATGATTTGAAGAAAAAGAGAAAATAAAGTCAGTCACCTACCCATGTCTGGAATTCTTGGAGGCAGAGCGCCCAGTCTCATCTATTGCTGTAAGGCCATGCCCACCTCCTCCTCCCCCCTTGGGCATAGTTGTTTTCCGTGACATCAAGTAAATCCAGAATAAAAAGCTGGCCGAGTGGACCACAGACAAATGGACTGACGGTCTTCACCGCCGGTCTACAAGGTACTAACTACCTGTAGGGCCATACACTTCTATGCATGTACGGGTCCCACACTGGTCAACAGAGTTCTCTAGGGGACCCCCACAGTGGTCAGCCACAGGTGGCCAGTCGGTGCAAAGATTCTCTATGACCAGCGTCAAGTTACGAGAGTGAAGCTGTTTTCTTTTCTGTAACAGTGTTATTGGAACCGGTACCCACAGTGCAGGGCTTATTAGACTCACGTACATAGGACATCGCTGATGTACTTTATATTTCGAGGAGAAATTGATATTATGGCCTAAGAAATCAGGATGCACCAGAATGGGAAGTGTCCTTTTAGAATCACCTTCCATTAGGGTTTTATTTGCAGAGCGAGCTTCTTTTGTAATAACCATGTACTTTTAGTCTTGTGATCTAAAAGGCAATTATATAATATCTGAATATTGCCGTCGACTGTATTGTGTCCATGTTTTGATAAGACGCTACTCAAGTTACGTACCGCTTTCTCTGAAGAACACCCCAAGCTCTATACAGTCATATAGCACTACTAGAAATACGGACTATTGACCGAAACCTTGATATTTTCATAAAACTTTCGATTCACAATCACATGGAATATCTTAGACCTAACATCACAAGTTGCCCTCATATTGAGCAGAATATGGCCTATGTTGAAGGCTAAATGAGACAGGATTTGTCACAGTTGGAGTTCATATTCTTCATGTTTATTTCAATTAGAATAGTATCACAAGTCACTTTATGCAGAGAACCTATCTAAATTCATAATCAGCGCTATGCTAACTTTGATGTAGCCACTGGTAAAAAAATAACTAAATGTCAATGTAACAAGAAAATACATGTATGGTAAAAAGAGCACCATTTAATGCACTAATAGCAAATAACATCTACTTTTGAGATTTCTACTTATTGACAGGTTGCTCGGGGTCAGAAACACTTTTCAATGGCAATTTGTTGCCTCAGAGAAACCAAGAAGATGTGAGAACCACGTGGATGTTAGCCATTCACCTCTTGCACATAAGCGTGGCGCGTCGATCGCCGTGATAACAGGTTTCGCTGGTCTTAAATAACCGTGCACCGCTCGCTGAAAACCAGCAATACACTCCCATTCGAAAACGAGGCATGATACCTTACCTGGGTCGACAGCATAGCTTCAGACCCATAAGCAGAGAGTTAAATAAAAATATAATTTGTTGTTGTGTCATGGATAACAGGCCGATCTTTACAAATAAAACATTGTTAAAAAGCTAAATATTTGGCCTATTTGTTGATATAATATCATATAATATCATATAGCAGTGTTATGGCTAGGATTTCCAGTCATAGATTGAATATCCGAATTATTTAGGGGGGAAAAACCACATACTTGTTACCTTTCTGCTTTCACAAGGATTCAATGAAAAATCTATCACAATGACCTATAGAAATAAACATCCTACCTTCTTAGGCCCCTCAATACGATTGAAATGATAACAGTATTACCAGGTTGTGATAAATATTTCCTGAGGTAATGGACTATTAAGACAGCTGACAAAGTGTCCAAAAGAGTGACAAAAACGTGATTTTCTTATATTATTGCATTTTGGGCAAATTGCATAGCTAGGAACAGCAAATAATTACCTCTAAATTAAATTAAGTCAAGAAGATAACCTATCAGCTGTATTATATGGGGGTTCTAACTTGAAATACTCTCTACTTGAAATTGTTATGCTGATTATTGACTGGAATATGACGGTAAGAATATCAAGTCTGACTAATTTATTCACAATATTTGATAGTGTTTTAAGTCTGATTCAATAATAAACCTGTTACAAAGGAAAAATTAGAAAATAAAATATACAGGGAAAAAATATTGCACTTGTAAAATATTGCAATCTTTGACAACTTTATATCAAAGCCAGTATCAGAAATGCAATAATATGAGAAAATTGTTAGTGCTCTTTTTGACTCCATGTCACCTGTCATGATGCTCCATTACCTCAGGAAATATCTATCACTGTCTGGCAATATAAGTACCGGTATCATATTAATTGTCCTGAAATACCTAAAAAGATAGGATGTTTATTTCTAGAGGTTATCGCGATAGATTTTTAATCAAATCAAGAATAATTTCAATGTTCAATCTATGACAGGAAATCTAAATCATAACACAGGTATATTATATATCTACCAAAAGATAGGCCTAAGTCTCAGCTTTCTAAGAATGTTTTAATTAAAAAATTTGGCCGTTTACTTATGACAGAAGAGCGATATATATTTAATTTCATTATATTATTAGGCGTTTGCTGCAGCGTGGTTTGTACCACATTCAAGAGCCTATCGCCTCATTCTGGTGTGATCTACATGTCGGCCATTAGAAGATGGCGCCAATGTGAAGAGGGTCTATGGCGGGGAGTTGAGGGTGTACGGAAAGGTTCAAACCAGTTTTATTGGCGTAAATGAAGTTTAATTAATTTTGTTTTTGTTTTACACAAGGAAAATAAATTTGATATACTGATAATGAAAATATGGATTTCCATAGAAAAAAAAGGAAAGGTGTCATATTTTAATTATATTTCAGTCTACCTGAATGAGTAACATACATCTTTCTAAAACGTTTGTACTGTACCGGTGCATGTTATATGATACAATAAATGTTATATGTTAATTTTAGAGAATCCTGACTCCCTCCCCCTTTTCTTGAAATACCAACAATTCCATTAACTCCATCATCAATGACCCCCATTATAACACAACACCCTTTTTATCAATTCTAACGCCGCTAAATTGTCCACTGAAATATAGCTTAAGAAAAGGTAATGCTAGATGAGAAGAGGAACATTTGCTTATGCTAGGTTTACACTGGGGCCACGGCGACCACGGCAGCCACAGCCGAAAATGCGCCATTGCAGATGGTCTCAAAGCTGCATAGTGTTGTCCCTAAGCTGTCAGTGCCATATAAGGAGTATAGAAGCAAAGATTGACTCGGCAGCCTGACTTTCACCCTGACCTTCACCCTGAACTCCTTACATAGTGTTAATAGCGCCTTGGTATGGTTTTACAGTCTATAATTGACCTGAACTTCTTGGGCCAAAACACCTTCCAAAGAGATAATTTCGTGTTTATACTATGATCCCGGCAGCCACGGTTTGAGGGCGCTTAAGGCTCACGTTGTTCATGCCGTCCCCCTGAGTTGTGTCACGTCCCTCACGTTTTGTCCACCGTGTTCTGGATAGCCAATTGTATTCTATCAAGTTCGGTCATGTCCTGTCACGTCACTACATCCCAGAATGATTCTCATTAACACAGTGTAATACTGTGGGCGCCGTGACTGAACTTTTTACCGTTGATATCACCAGTGCCATTATAGCCGCTGTGATAAGGGTCTGTCCATCCCATCCCCCTGAGTTCTGTCACGTCCCTCACATTTCGTCCACGGTGGTCCTTGGATCCCCAAAACATGGCCGCCATGGTCGCCATGTCACAGTGTTAACCTAGCAGTAGAAATTACGATACGGGTGATTTGTTTTAGCCAACATGATATGTATGCATCGGCATCAGTTTTGATTCCTGTGACTTGTTAAGAACATGAGCACAAATAAGGCCTAGTTTGATTTTCTGTAATACTCATCACTCGAGCCATTGACCCTGAGAAACAGTCACTCCAGAGAACGGACAATATACCGTATTAGGACACGAGATATTTCAACCTAGCTGAAAACTGTAAACTTGCCACTGTCCATAGGCATACTGATGCAAAGAACTATACGACCAAGAACCGCAACTCTATGGGACTTTCGGTCATCGGACTGGGCGGAGGCGGCTCACACTGGTTGTCATATATGAACTAAAATCTTAGAATGCTTAAGGATACCAGATGCTCTGAAAATATCAAGTCAACATGTTACTATATTTTTTCGCTCACGAATGGCACATGTCAGTATACCACACTACATGTATAACCTCTGACTTGGTTCAGAACCTGACTAATTTGATTCACATACAAAATAGTAACAATAAAACACATTGAAGCATGTCAATATATCCACTATTAATTGAGTATCAAGCAGGCATACTGAATTAGAAATACAATAGATACTGCTGCGAGTGACTCGACGGCTTTGTAAGCATTAAAGATGGAGTATTTTCATCGAATGGAGGTGTATAATGAGAAAACGACCTTACTGTGGTCAGAATTATGTCTTAGTTCACCTATTGCGGACATTCGCCCCTCCGCCTGCGGCTTCGGGGTTGGGTCATTTTCTCTTTCTGCCCATGTTTCAGATGTAGATACAAACAAATAAATTACTGTTGTGTTGTTTTCTAGGTCTTAAAGTATCAAAATATGATATACTTTGAATATTACACACATTCAACAATCTCTCCAAATGGTATGCTAGATTTTAGTTGATACAAGTCAACCACCGTGCGGCGCCACCGTCCACACAGTGTCACATCATAGCACGGGAGTTGTGCTTTTTGGTCGTATATAGTTCTGTGACTGACGTCAGGCATGTATATTGTTCATGCATATGTGGGCCACACGCTCATATGCTCTGTCTAAAGGTTAAAGTGGTCACATAGACTTAAGTTTTCTTCAAAACCATTCACCATCTGAGTGCTAACACTGTGACATTGGGAAAGGAGTAGAAGATCAGTGTCTCTGTGTCTTAGAGGTGTCTCCAGCTGACCATGTCCAATCACTAGAGACCAAAATACCTCATCGGACCATGGGTGTTTGATATATTTTGATTCTAGAAAGAATGTAGCAATGGAAAGTTAACTGCGTGCAAGTGGACTACAGATAATGACCCTGTGACTGAATGTAATCAAACACTTTTAATTCTTTCGAATAAATCCACGCTCATTCATCAATGGTGAAAATGCCATTTGTCTCTAGTTGTCGGAACCGAGGTTTCGTCCATCAGATGGGTGAATCAAGATTTTAAGCACAAGCTTAGAAAAAAAATGGTGGACAGTACCTGCTAGGGTGAGTTTTTAAAGGACTAGTTCCATATATAGCCGCATTCACACCCGACCTGTCGCCGGTCATCAACCCAGCCCTATATCTTATGTATAGCCAGTGTTTACCGGGCCTATGGAAAAATAATGAATCAGGTCACATATTATCAGCTCCAACATCGAAACGATCGAACAAAATCTTATTGTGGTCTCTGTGGTGCTCCCTTTATTTCAAATAATAATCATTTATGTAGAGAGTTTTGCAAGAAGACCATGGATTCGTCGTCATATATACATTTATCCTACCCCTAATATAAAATCCCATAGGCTTAACATTGAGTTTCCGTATGCCACGGTGCCTGGCATACAGAGTTTTATATGCCATTAGTGGCATACAGAATTTTTACCACGTAATATTCCAAAATTGAGGAAACAGGGTAGGATCAAATCAAAACCTGATTCGTTTTAATCGTGGCCACCGCATTCCACTTCTGGAGATTTGGCTCCAGACTTCACTCGGCTTCGCCTCATGAAGTCACTATGCCAAACTCCAGTCGTGGCATACGATGGTCAAGACTAAAACTCATCCAGTTTTACGATAGTATATATGGTCATATCATTCAATTGTGTGTAATCAGTAACCATTTGTCAGCACATACATTTACATGTACATGTTTATAAAATGGGACATCCTTCAACAATCGTATCACTTTTGAATAATACAGCTTCAAGGATATCTTTGTCAGTATCCAGTATCGCTCTTTGTATTAAAAAACTCACTTTTGGCCTAATATGTGTCCACACTTTAGGCAGCCTTCTATGCAAGGTACGAGCGATCACGCCCCACATGCATACAGTAAATTACGTTATAACTTAGCGCCAGGGACACGGGAAATAATTTTATTTCAACCGAGGTTTGTTATAGGCGAGTTTTACATGGACAATCCTTATGATTGTATGATACTATACAACGTAATTTTAGTTAGATTTATTGTAAAATAGTAGACAATGAAATGTGGGAGAAAACATAGCTTTTGTTCCAATCCTTGGAAACATTTGACATGGGGCATTACTGTGTGCTTTGCAATTGAGATCTTTATTTGATCATATTTATGTAATTTTTCAAAATACATTGTTAGTTTATTGAGCAGAAACGTCATCTACCCCGTAAAATTTACTCTGTGGTATCTCAGCTTTTCACAGAAATACTTTATTTCGACCAAGTTTCTGTTCTCTTTTTCCTCTTTGTGTATTTTGATAAACATGCCATAAGATTTGTTATCAAATAGCTAAGCTAATAATATTTTATAGTGAATATTCATAGTTTTTATCCTACCCCTAATAAAAAACGCCATAGGTGTAACATGGGATTTGTTTATGTCGCAGGTAGTGACATAAAGTGTTGTTTATGCCACTACTTTCTGATACTGAAAAAATATGGAAACGGGGTAGGATAAAATCTAGACGCCACTCGATTAAGTTTGAGCTTATTTATGCCACGCATTTTGTTGGCTCCATAATGTCACTCGTCTTCGACTCGTGAAATTATGGAGCCAACAAAATGCGTGGCATAAATAAACTCAGACTCAAACTTGTGACGTCTCTTAATAATATTCCACGGTGTCCACAAATGTTCTCTGCTTTGAGATATTTGCATCAAGCTCTTTGGTGTAGAAACTGATCAAACCTCACCAACCTCTAAGTGGTGGTCAACCAACTCAAAAGAACAGACCACTGAGACCGCTGTCAGCCGTGAGGTGGCGGCACTATCGCCTCACCAACTCTCAGTCTGGACAGTCAGAATTCAGTGTGAGATTTGACTTGACTGTGGCGACTCCTCTAAGATTATTACCTTTAAGTATAGGGAATTCGGACATTGGTTCGGGATACAATCTAGCTATATGAACAAAAACAATCAAATACTACAAGAGAACATATAGTTTTCATGTATTTCCTATTCAAACGATACATGTGAGATTTTTTTTTTTTTCGCAAAATGTACTATGGTTCCTTGTAAATTTGATATGTAGGATTTCCATTAATGTTACATTACTGTGAGCGTAGTTGATGCAGAACACATTACTTAGTTACCATAGTTTTCTGTCTTTGACAATGATATATGTGCGCATAGCCATGTGCGTGTTAGCCCAATACTGCATTGTTATGTCATTATTCTTAGACCGATAAAGTCTATGCTGAATTCATACAATCTGAAGACGTTTCATCTAAACATCTTCGTGCATACAGTCATATATAATGCAATTCTAATCATATTTCGTACATTCTATCCTCAATGCTTCCAAGTTCAAATCAATTAGATATGACAATTTAATTTGAACAAGTCTCCTTTGATTGATTTGATTGCTAATGAGGTCATGTGCGGCCTACTGTGCCGTACGGTACGCTGTTATATGGAACAGCTCCAATCATACTTCGAATAGCAACTAAAGATGAATTAGAAATAAATCAAGGTGTATCAATAAAAGGAAAAGTTCAAAACAGACCAGGCATTTAATCTATGAAATGTTACTGGCTCACAGACACAAAAATACGCCCCTCCTGCCTTAAAGTACGTACGCAGCAAGGGGGGTGGGGGTGGGGGGCTGGTTAGACCAAATACGTACAAAAGCGTACAGGGGGGGGGGGGGGGAGGATGGGGGGTTGTTACAATAGGCTTGATTTTCCATACGCATGCATACGCAATACCAATGAAAATGTCTTGTATAAGTGTGTGTGTACTGCCCCTCACCATAGTACTCTCACCATATTGGCTCTAATCTTACTGTCCCTCAAAGACCCGACCCTCAGCTTTACTGCTCCTCCACAATACTGCCCCTGAAACAAACTATACTGCCCCTCACTATACTGTTCCGAAGCTATACCGCCCCTGAACCATACTGCTCCATAACTATACTGCCCCTCAAACATACTGTCGTTCAACCATACTGTTCCTAACTATACTGCCTCTCACCCATACCGCCCCTTGACCATGCTGCACATCGCCATACTGTCCCTTCACCATACTACCCCTCACGAAAAATGCTCCTGAATCACATTGCCCCTCCACAATTCTGCCCCTCTATCATTCTGCCCCTCCACCATACTGCCCCTAAACGATACTGCCCCTGAGCACACTACCCCTAAATGATACTGTCCCTCAACAATACATCCCATGGAGCTCATTCTCATAGAACCAGTGCAATTGAGTTTAGGGGGGTAAAAAAAAAATTTGGGAGAAAGTTAAAAAATATTATGTGGTCACAAGGACTATTGGTTGGGCCATTATTCCATGAAATATTATTAGTTAAATATAACAAATGTGGCCATGGCGCACCCAAAAACATATGTATATGAAAAAGTGGTCTTGCAGCGTGACCGGAAACCCCAAATCAACGCAAGTAATAAAAGACTAATAAATTACTATCATTATACCATACAAATCTTTCATAACATAAAAGATAAGTATTATTTTTTAATTTATGGGTTTTTAATTGGTTAAATTTCAATTTCCCCCTACGTGCGCACCCAACAAAGAATTTTTATACTTTGAGAAATCTAATTTGTAGAAATTTCTAATATAACGTTCACTCTGGATAATAGGAAAAAAATTATTTAGATTAATCAAGTTCTGTATGGTACACCTTTATAGGTTTACTTTCCCATGAAGTATCATTTTTTTAATTTCTCTAAAACCTCATAAAAAAATATATACCAAAACGGCCACTCTGTAAGATACGGTCACGCTGCAAGACCCCTTTTATACTATAAGGTACTGTATGTGTTTAATAAGTCTCAGAAAAAATCCCATTGATCTGCGAGCTCGGGGAATATTTTTATCAAAAGAAATGCGGTATGTGAGTATGTACCAGTAAGGTATATACATTTGATCTTAATACTGCCCCTCCATCATACTTACCCTCTACAATACTGTCCCTCCACCATACTGCCCCTCCATCCTACTGCCCCTCCACCATACTGCCCCTCTACAATACTGTCCCTCTACCATACTGCCCCTCCACCATACTGCCACTCTCGAATTCTGCTCCTCCACAATACTGCCCCTCTACCATACTGCCCCTTTACCATACTGTCCCTCTACAATACTGCCCCTTTACCATACTGTACCTCTACAATACTGCCCCTCCACCATACTGGCCCTCAACCATACTACCCCTCCACCATACTCCCCCTCCAAAACATTGCCCCTCTACCATACTCCCTCTTCACATACTGCCCCTAAATGGCTGCTCCTTAACCGTCCTGCCCCTCACACATACTACCCCTCAACCATACTAACCCTCACTCATACCTTCATTCAACCACCATACTGCCCCTCAACAATACTGCCTCTCAGCCATACTGCCCTTAATCCATACTGCATCTCTACTATGCTGTCCTTAATCCATACTGCCCTTAGACCATACTGCCCCTCAATCTTACTGCCCTGAACTATACTGGCCCTAAACTATACTGCCCCTCATAGGGGTACTATGGTGAGGGACACTGTGATTTAGGGGCAATATGGTTGAGGGGCAGTGTGGTTGAGGAGTTCTATGGTGAGGAACAGTTAGGTTCATGGACAGTATGGTTCAAGGGCAGTATGGTTTATGGGCAGTATTGTTAAGGGGCAGTATTGTTGAGGGACAGTATCATTTAGGGGCAGTATGGTGGAGGGGCAGTATGGATTGAGGGCAGTATGTTTGAGAGGAAGTATTGCTGAGGGACAGTATGGTTAAGGGGCAGTATAGGGGAGGGACAGTATAGTAGAGGGGCAGTATGGTAATGGGGCAGTGTTGAAGAGGAGCAGTATGGTGGAGGGACAGTATAGTAGATGGGCAGTATGGTGGAGGGGTAGTATGGTGGAGGGGCAGTATGGTTGAGAGGTAGTCTTGCTGATGGGCAGTATGGTGGAGGGGCAATATGGTAGAAGGGCAGTAGATTGATTGGCAATATGGTGGAGTGGCAGTATGGTGGAGGGACAGTATAGTAGATGGCCAGTATGGTGAAGTGGCGGTATGGTGGAGGGACAGTATAGTAGATGGCCAGTATGGTGGAGGGGCAGTATTATAGAAGGACAGTATAGTAGAGGGGCAGTATGGTGGACGGGCTGTATGGTGGAGGGGCAGTATTTTGAGGGGCAGTATGGTGGAGGGCCAGTATGGTGGAGGGGCAGTATTGTAGAGGGGTAGTATATTTTGGAGAGGCAGTATGGTTGAGGGGCAGTATGGTGGAGGGGCATTATTGTAGAGGGCCAGTATGGTGGAGGGGTAGTATGGTTGAGGGGTAATAGGTAGAGGGGCAGTATAGTGGACAGTTAAGTAGATAGGCAGTATGGTGGAGGGACAGTATGGTAGAGGGGCAGTATTGTAGAGGGGCAGTAGGTCGAGGGGCAGTATGGTGGTGGGGCAGTATAGTGGAGGGGCAGTATAATAGAGGGTACAGGGACAGTATAGTAGATAGGCAGTATGGTGGAGGGACAGTATGGTAGAGGGGCAGTATTGTAGAGGGGCCGTAGGTGGAGGGGCAGTATGGTGGAGGGGGCAGTATGGTGGAAGGGCAGTATGGGGGAGGGGCAGTATGGTGGAGGGGGCAGTATGGTGGAAGGGCAGTATGGGGGAGGGACAGTATATCAGAGGGGCAGTATGGTGGAGGGGCAGTATGTGGAGGGGCAGTCTGGTTGAGGGCAAATATGTTCATTATAAGATTGTACCCATTAAAAATTTAATAATAGGAAAAAGTGGCATTTTAATGGTAAAAACCACTCTGTAAGAGGCAGCCATCATTTGGGGCCTCCAAATACCATTTTCGCCATATGAAAAAATAATATTACGTACAATAATGCTGAATTTTGTATTATTTACTAGTATGCATGTTGGGAGCAATTCAGGAAAAAAATTGTACCATTCAAAACTTGAATAAAACTGCAAAATGGCATTTTAATGGTAAAAACCACTCTGTAAGAGATAGCATGATAAGGGTGGTCACGTAGCAAGAGATATCAATGCTCAGAAAATTATCAGTTTGCAGCTTTTATTCCATATTTTGCTTTAACCAAATTTTTTTATTGTTGTTTTCCGATAAAAGTACTCACAGTTGTAAATAACTATAACAGTTTGATTAGTTAAATAGCATAATTAAAAAAGTTATTGCAAAATAACTGGATTTCTCTTGAATACATGAAAATACAGCCAAAAACTGGGATTAAGTATAAATAACAAATAAAGTAAAATGGAAGAGTTTGGTTTTGGTTAAACAGTTTATTTTTTTTATAAGAATGTATTTCTAGCCACTATCTGGTCAAAAGTAGTATTTATTAAAGTTCATTTATCACTCATAGTTAATAAAGAACGTTTGAATCACCCGGTCACGCTGCAAGCTTAGCAGTATCACCAATCTTTTCCATCATAGAACATTTTGAATTTTTTTTTAATTTGGAAATTTTGTTGCTGAAAATTAAATTTCAACGAGAGACTCTTAGGGGAAAAAAAAACCACCCTCTTTATGGTGAAAAATAAGTTATTTATAAAAAAAAGGGTATTTCAGGCCATTGCTTAGAGGATTTTTGGTGATTTTTGACCTATTTTGACCTCCTGGAGACGAAAATATTGATATTTGACCAGTAAAACCTATACTCCCCCTCGAGCACTCGGCGAGATCTATGATTAAAAAGAGAAAAAACAAAGATTGAAGACCATTTGCAAAAAATTATAATGCAGGAAACCATTAAAATTGGAGTGGTACTGGTTCTATGAGAATGACCCATTAACGATACTGCTCTTGAACCATATTGCCCCTCCACCATACAGCCCCTCACCATATTACTCATCCACCATACTGCCCCTCAACCATACTGCCCCTAAATCACACTGTCCTTCACCATAGTACCCTCTGAGGGGCAGTATAGTTTAGTAATAAAACGATGTTCCTGTAAACGTACAAATTTCCATCTGAACTCGGGACCAAGGACGCTTACAACGAGGTGTTTACACCGAGTTGTAAACGTCCCAAAGGCTAGAGTGAGGATGGAAATCTGTACGTTTACAGGTACAACGTTTTATCTTTACTATATGCCTCCAAAACATTCATATTACTACCAGTATAGTGGAGGGGTAGTATGGTGGAGGGGCAGTATGGTAGAGGGACAGTATGGTGGAGGGACAGTATTGAAGAGGGGTAGTATGGTACAGGGGCAGTATGGTGGATGGGCAGTATGGTAGAGGGAAAGTTATGTTGAGGGACAGTATGGTGGAGGAGCAGTATGGTAAAGGGCAGTATGGTGGAGGGACAGTATAGTAGAGGGGGGGGGGGTTATTGTAGAGGGGCAGTATGGTGGAGGGACAGTATGGTTGAAGGGCAGTATGGCAGAGGGGCAGAATGGCGGATGGGCAGTACGGTTGAAGGGCAAAAGTGTAGTTGAGGGAATATGTGGGTGAGATTATGAGACTACAGTGAGACTGCTTGAGATTGGGATTGATGTTCTCCTTGTCTGAACGGTAGTGACTTAAGGCAATTGTGCCCAACAAATTCCATTCCCATATTACAGAATCTCATGAGATTTTGATTTCGAATCCTGTATTCGATTTCAAGAAATAAATAACTTTTAAAAAGAAATTCAGAGAGGAAAATGTGTGAAGTACACCTGTCTCAGGTACATTATGCCTACATATGAATCCTGCTTCAGGTGTTGAAAGGGGAGGTGGTCCAGAAAATGTACATACGCAATAAGGGGGGTCCATGAGAAGCGTATGCTGTGCAACAGGGGGGGGGGGGGGGCGTTGGGCTTGAATTTTCTAGAAAATCTGCGTACGTACTTTATGGATGGCCCCCTAACGGTATCGTGGCAAGTATTTCACAGACCGTGAGTTCGTAACAATTCCCAGATTAAAAGCCCGGTCCATTTCCCCACCATTAAATGTGTAAGATCACGGTAGTAATTAGTTATTTTAATCTTAGGCTTGTATACCTTGATGTGTAGGACTGGGGTTTGTCCCAATGTATTAATGAATAATTAGAGAATACTGGCTTAGGCTACGTGGACGTCGTTTTGTACGTGGTCCTAGCTCCAGATGTACGTCCTGAGCTCGTAGAGCGAAGGATGTACATCTGGAGCTAGGACCAAGTACAAAACGACGTCAATCGTAGCCTAGACTGTATTCTATTTATTATATACCCCCAAATCCTTTTAAATAGTTAAATATTTACCGAAACGCCATGGTCAAAGTCAGCGGGCACAGCATCGTGTACTCGAATCGTGGTTTTCAGCTATGACGTTGCTCTTAAACTGAAAGCAAGGCTGGAGCCTGTGACATCATCAACTTGTCAATCTCCATACACATTCTTTGTCTTACTTCATTAAGGGTAGGGACAAAGCATATGCTGGGCGAGTTAGTCGTCAGGCTTTTGAGCACACTGCACCGCTAGAGCAACCTTCAGTTTTGCGGAACCATAAACCGGAGCGGCGCAGTGTGGCTTTTGAGGATAGGAACCAGCGAAGTCGCTTCTGGAATGTCTGGGACCAGCAAACCTTATGCACACACACACCCTAAAACAAGAGGTTACAGCGAAATTATATGAACGTCACTCTCCATATCGTAGTCTCTGCTATTCAGTAAGCTATGTATAACAGAGGATGTGTTTGAAGAGTGAGCAAGGCAATCGCCATAGTAACAGATCCCACTTGCCTTGACGACGTTGTGATGCCAGCGGTTTGTTTTCATTTTGCGAGCTATGGTGTGCCGATCGTGTCTGGCGCTATGGTGTGGAACGGTCGGGAACAAGTTAACTGCTTCCTGTTTCGCGCACCCGGTGCCCGTACACTGAATTTCGTGCACATACATATAATATCTAAATAATACTTACATACAGTATAGGCGTCAGTTTCGTGCACGGGTATATAATAAACCCTGTTATTTGATATTTTCCGCCATTCACGTCTTCGTCTCAATTATTCTATCACAATAATTATAGTATTACTTATTGACTATTGTGGTAACAATATTATATATATATATATATATATATATATATATATATATATATATATATATATATATATATATGGCCTTTTCTGAAACCATTTGAAACATTGACTATGAAAACGAGTTTCCAAACGAAGAGTATACATGGTTGAACAGAATGGGCCACTTCACATCCTACCTACATTCGGATTCCACTGATGCTTTTCAGAGAGGACTTCATAGCTTTCATGTCTGTGTTGTGTTCAGGTATCCACTTTTCCTCTCTCTTGTATATTCCTTCTGACTGTACACCAACAATGCTGCATTTCAGGGAACTGCCATATCCATCGTTTGCATACACAGAGGTACTCCACTACAGTGTGTCTCGCACAAGCTTTAATATGATATACACAACGTTGTGTACAGTAGGGGCTGGGCAGAGCCAACAATAAATGGACATATGCATGCCCAAGACCTAAATCTTTCTCGTCTATGGCATGACCAGTGCTGAGATATGTATTTGGTAGCTCGATAATGAGGCTTTTTCCTCCGGGGTTTGGTTTTGCTGACCGCCCCCGTGTTGAAAGTCGCCATTGGTTGGTCTCACAGGGCGGCGACTTGAGTGGTTACATGGAGTGGTGACTTTCTCCAGGTATCATTAGGTGTTTAGACACAGGTGGGTGAACACGAGTTTAGGCTGGATCAGAGGGTTCTCCCACTCCTGGTGCCTAATCGGGATAAGCCGGGCAGGTAAGGCCCTTAACGCGCACTCCAACGGCAGTTTGACAGAGAATTCCGTGACATAACATTAACCCATCAGCCATATCAACTACATGGGCATAAGGATATCCCTTAGCTACCGATAGATCGACGAATATTACCAAGAATTACAAAAGAAACAATTTTATTGACATGTCTATGATATTCTGACAATATTATTATATACCTGTGGTCAAACATCAATGAAAAACTACCTGCTTCTAGGGGTGCAGTATTTACATAAAATGGTTTGATTATGCTGTACAAGTTAAAAAAATAGGAGATGATAATTTACGGTTTGTACGGAATGAGCCATATGAACTTTAGATTATCATCGAGATTGTACAAGCATGGTAGGTCCTTCTATATTTATAAGATACCCGAAATTGATAAGATAATTAACCTAATTTTGGCCTAACAACTATTGTTTTAGTCCATATTTCGTAGGTATTTCGTGTTCCGCATGGTATTTTTCATGTCATATGACGAAGCACTACATATTCACAATATATACGGTATGGGTATATAGTAATATTAATGTTCTCACCCTAGGGCCGTATAGAAATGACCACTAGCATTCAAATAGCGAAAATGGCAATTTTTTAAAATGATTTTAAGGTATATGAAATAAGGAAACGTATTTTCTGTGGGGAATTGATGTTGTTCTCCACGTCCTTCTGCCTGCAGCATCAGGACCTATTCCCAGGACAAAAGATCACAAACATATTTACTACACAGTAAGTACGTTTCCTCATAGTATAACGCTTCTATAATCAGGGCTCCTTTACGTGTATATTAAAACTGGTATATGATATAAGTACATGTAGTATCAAATGAGGTTGAGCTCGATGTATAGTAACCTAGAGCATACCATATATCCCACCATGTGATTATTCCTAATGCACGCAGCCTTACGTACCATGTATTCGACTTCCCCCGTGCAATACCTTGAAGGGCAATAACTCCCAATAACTAGGTGATGCTGTGTTACAATGGGGCAATGTTTGCAGGGGTGATGCAATATTTCATAGTTACTGGTCGTCATAGGTTGGGCACAGTCTGTATTGTTATACTATTAGGTGACTGGTCTCCGATACAATAATATGTACGAATAGAACACAGGATCGTAGATGTATCTAGATCGGGGAGGTGGAGAGGTGGTCAGAGGGGCGATGAATATTGTGTCCTTTTCATTTTCCCTGTTATTGGGAAACGGGTATTTTCATTTTTGTGTTGTTTCTAAAGAATAGCCCGCTGCCAATTTCACTAACAACCAGGAAGGAACAACTATCGTCTGCAACTGTAATACATTCTGAAATATGATTCGACTAAACATGTGCTTGGACGTTTCCCATAAACTGTTTCTATTGTGGAACACTTAAGAGCTTGTATTACAAACTTAGTTGAAGATATCTTCTGGACAGTCAGAATACAGTGTGAGATTTGACTTGAATCTGGCTTACTCAACATAACACTTTAGTAATTAGACAGGAGGCTTGTCCAGGGCCCTCGCAATGTAGGAATTATAGAGCAATCTAATGCTGCTTGGATGCAGATGAGACATCGTAATTTTACCCAGAGCAATCACATCATGAGGCTTTAGCGTAGATACCTCACACCTGGAGGAGCGAAGAATATGGCTTGCTAAATTACAGTGTATTCTGTAAAGAAGATTCTAAACATTCACTGGTAATTGTAACTCTCCGAAATCATATAATCCCTATTCATCTGTATGTTGTAAATTACTTTGGATATTGAATGAAGCCTGAGCTAGACACCTCCTCTATTAATTAATATTTATATAGAACGACTTGACCATGCTGTACATGCTACAAAACGAGATGGGGAATTGTTGCCTTTTACTAAACGAGGCCCCAGGTCGAGTTCTGTAAAAACATCAATTCTCATCGAGTTTCTTTTAGCATGTACAAGCATGGTAGGTCGTTATATATTTATCATATACCCAAAATTTATAAAAAATCTTACCATATATTGGCATAGAAGAGATGTCTTGTGAAAGCCCACACACTGCTGATGTTTCAACGTGTTCAGTATAACAGTGTACTGCACAGGGTTCAGTATACAATTTATACTGCACAGGGAGCAGCAGTGCGTAATTATCACGAATATGTGAAGTATAATGGCTGAGCCGGCTGTCAAACTAAGCGCGGGAATGCTTTGAGAGACACCTAGAGGTTGTGTGGAGAACTAAGCGACAGAGACTCTGATGTTTTTGATCACGTGAGGATTCGCTCCTGTAGTTTGAAAATTCAAACATCTTTTTACCTCCCTCCCACCCCAAAAATGATTCCGATGGTGTCGCCCTTAATGAACTATTACTGTATTTCATACATTGTATACTGTATACCGTTGTATACTTCCTACAAAGATTTTTCACGTCAGTAAATATTTCGTCCGCAGCTCGGTCTCGTAGTCATCAAATATACTTCATAGGTATATAATAAATTCTAAAAACACCCACACATTCATTCATCTTTGTCACACTATGCTCTTTCTGTACTCAGTGAATTCAGGCTGCATTGTCTATGCATAAGCCCGGCGTAACTAAGGATTCTAAATTCTAAACCCTCGCTGCAATGGAACACTAAATATGTCGAATTTAAACAAATACTGAATATTAGATACCTACTTGATAACTGACCAAAACTTATGTCTTTTGGATTGCGGTACAGTTCCTGGCAACTTCTGTTGTGCAGCTGTCATTGTTCTGATCTTGACTTACACAGTCTAATAACTCGGGGCAACTGGAGAACCATCATGGGTAGATTGGGTTGCGTGATTGACGATAACCGTTATCTGCTTACGAACGGGTATCTAGTATTATGGATTATGAGTATTAGCTCATGTCGAGTCGATCCTCATTTGATAAACCGTTGAGATTGTGTTCATTAGACAGGCCAGAAATTTCCAGGAAAGTAGAATACCTGACCAGGAAGAAATTGAGGTTGGTAACTCATACCCAATCGTGACATACAATCTTGTCCGGGCTAAAATGAAATCAGAAAGATAAGACATGTAACTATCCATGCCTGGGGTTTTCCATCTTGCCCCCCCCCCCCCCCCCGACGCCAAGCAGAACACAAGACGGGTTTGAAACTAACACTGGCTCTCTCTCTGTCCTTTGGGCAGCCGTTAAAATTTCATAAGACCTTCAGGACCAAAATGAAATATATACGCTTCAAAGTTACATAAACATAATTATAAACTATTTTAATAGGAGTGAGACATGCGGAACAAACAAGACTCACATCTCAAGCACCTTAATTCAGCCGACACTATCGTGTCAAAGACTATGGTGCTTTAAGTGGCAGAATACTGCAGGAATCCTGAAAGCCTCATCAATACTGCAGCCATTCCGAAGAGTAACGAAAGCCACTGGGAATGTTGTATAGAAATAAGATAATCCCTATTTCTAAGAGGAGCGCCGATGATAAGTGACAATTTAAAGAAGAAACCAACTAGTTTTGGTCAACGTCGTCGTTCTCCACGAGTTTGATGCGATGTGATATGAACGAGGCGATAGCCGAGTGAATATCACATAGCATTCAAACGAGTTGCAGAATGACTTATTTGACCAAAACGAGTTGCTTTCTGTATTTATCTAACCCCTGTACACACTAAAAAAATGAACAACACACAGGATATAGACCATGGAGAACGGACTGCAATACTCGTAGGGGCATGAAGAACGAGTTCCCAATGTTAAGCCTATGGACATTTATTCCAGGGGTGAGATAATGGCTTGGGAAAAGCTGATATGAACGAGGCGATAGCCGAGTGAATATCACATAGCATTCAAACGAGTTGCAGAATGACTTATTTGACCAAAACGAGTTGCTTTCTGTATTTATCTAACCCCCGTACACACTAAAAAAATGAACAACACACAGGATATAGACCATGGAGAACGGACTGCAATACTCGTAGGGGCATGAAGAACGAGTTCCCAATGTTAAGCCTATGGACATTTATTCCAGGGGTGAGATAATGGCTTGGGAAAAGCTGAACAATTAGGTGACATCGTTGCTTTTCCAGGAATAATGAGGTAGGCTTCACTAATAGATACTGCATATTGTGGAGCTGCTGAAAATGTGGACCCAGGGGGTTGATGTATTTTTATGGAATGAGGCAGAGTTCCACGAATAAAGGCAACCTGATCGAATCTAGTATGGAATGTAACCATGGCATGTAGCTATCATATACCCGAAAATACCAATGGTTTACTAAAATTGGTTTAGAAACCATGTCGGAGAACATGTTTCTCCTCTGCTGATGCTATATTCCGTTTTACAACTTTTAAAATCTACTTATTAAACAAGAACTGTACTAGGCCCTTTTTACTGTATATCCTGCATTTTTTTACTATCATCAGGTAAAGTGCCGATTTGAAAAAAAAGTAAAAAGACTTTGCTGTCAGAGACAACGTGGGAAAAACGTCGGTGTCGCCCACGACATGAGGTTGAGGGTCAGTAGGGAGGTTCAAACCACCGTTTGCTTTGTATAAGGAAAGGTAAATGCATGTAGTGAAAGTGAAAAAGGTAAAGTTCATTGGAACGGTGGAAATCTGTCATCTGTTGTATAAATGTTGACACATGTTTATAATCACATTACATCAGGGACGTCAGTAGGGACATTTTTATACAAAGTAAACATGGAGAACACGTCGCCGTTGCATGAGACTGCGGGCAGGGTCTAATCACTGTTGTATTGGCAAGTTTCGATGAATAATCATCTTTGCATTACACAAGGGAAAAAGGAGTTACACTGAAAATGAATACATGGATTTCCAGAAAAGAAGTTCGTCGCTGTTATATAGCTTGACAGGTCGGATGAACGCGTGTCCTATTGTTAAGTCTTCAGTTGACAAAGGAACCAATAACATACTTTCATGCAAGGAATTCCCTCAGGGTGGTAAGGAGAAATCGTATGCACCCCTCCCCCCCCGGCCCACCTCACCGACCATTAACCCTGGAATGAATGTCTTGCATTCATATAAGAGGAATGAATATGCCAGGCCAGTCGAAATCAGCCTTCCTTAAATACAATTTCCTGCGTGGATTGAAGCAGCTTCTTCGACAGCAAGTGTTCTAACTTCGGAAAAATCATGTTAACTTTCGACATAATCTCCAACATCAAATCTTGCGTAGTGGCATTTTTATACAAAGTAAACATGGAGAACACGTCGCCGTTGCATGAGACTGCGGGCAGGGTCTAATCACTGTTGTATTGGCAAGTTTCGATGAATAATCATCTTTGCATTACACAAGGGAAAAAGGAGTTACACTGAAAATGAATACATGGATTTCCAGAAAAGAAGTTCGTCGCTGTTATATAGCTTGACAGGTCGGATGAACGCGTGTCCTATTGTTAAGTCTTCAGTTGACAAAGGAACCAATAACATACTTTCATGCAAGGAATTCCCTCAGGGTGGTAAGGAGAAATCGTATGCACCCCTCCCCCCCCGGCCCACCTCACCGACCATTAACCCTGGAATGAATGTCTTGCATTCATATAAGAGGAATGAATATGCCAGGCCAGTCGAAATCAGCCTTCCTTAAATACAATTTCCTGCGTGGATTGAAGCAGCTTCTTCGACAGCAAGTGTTCTAACTTCGGAAAAATCATGTTAACTTTCGACATAATCTCCAACATCAAATCTTGCGTAGTGGCTGTGGCTGCAAACATTGTCCTGTTAGTGTCATGTGCATTGTCACGGCAACATGACTTTTAAAATCTCGTTTAAACAAAACCTGTTTGGAAACCTTGGAAGAATCAAGTTGACTACAATAAATACCCGGGGGGAAATATAGCCATGATTATCAATACAATAACACACTTTCGACATGCATAAAAAGTTGCCTCGAATGACCACAATCAATTGAAAAAAATAAAAGTTAATGAAACTTCACCTCATACCTAATCAGTTACGTGACTGCCCCAGATAAACTGACGTGATTATTGCGATCGTTTAGCGTCATCAACTCAATGTTGTCTATTCACGGAATGCTTTCACACATAGTGACGTGCGACAGGTGTGCATGCATGGTCATGGCCCGCTGCATCTGCACACTAAGGTTTTGTGAAGGTTATTCAATGTGTGGTGTTCACGACAGAATAACTAGGATAAACAATCACGGGGCCTAGGAATGACCGAAATACATGGACGTACTTCTATTATATAGAACGTGCTAACATAACATACCCAATAGGGAATTAACAATTGGAATACTACAACCATCTCCCCTATTAGAAATTATCATCATAAAGTTGGATGAGTATTTGTAAATAATCACTATGACAATAATCAAACAATGTAAAGCAATCATCATCATGATGACACATGGAACATTATGTTCATCGTAGTAGACTAGTATCAACGTCTAACGAGCAGAGCAATGGGTCAACTTTTGGGAGAGTTGGGTGGTCCTGACAAGGACCTGACTGGTGGACCCCTGCTGACACACAGGGTCCTCACTCAACGGAGCGCGCGTCGTTGTCGCCCCGGGCTCGGCTCACGTGGCTTCGGCTTACGTCCTCCTCGGCCGCCGTCTCTGCAGCTTGGTCGTCGGGCGCTGCTTCCTCCCGGGGCCCCGGCCTCCTGGCGCCTGCTGGCCCTTCCTCGGCACCTCCACGAGGGCTGGACGGGGCCTCGGGCGGAGCTTTCCCGGGGGCAGCGTGCTCTGGCTTCCGGCAAGCAGGACGAGCTCCCTCAGCTGCCCACTGTTCACGGCCGTCTCCAGGAACCGCTTGGTCGGCGCCACTTCCTGATTCTTGGCCACGAAGGTCTTGATGGCGGCGAGGGAGTTCTTCCTTTGCCTGCGTCTCCTAGTGACCTTCTTCGTTTGGACCTTGTTGACCTTCCTGGTGGTGACCTTTCTGGTGGTGACCTTCCTGGACGAAGCCGCGGCGGATTTCTTGTTGCCTTTCTTCGTTGGAGCCATGGTGAATGCAGTACACGGTGAATATCTGGTGTCGGTCTGGTGCAGCGAGTTGGCGGTCTCAGCGGGTGTGGAGTTCTTCACGGAGGTAGCGCTCAGAGAAGACTGATGCCTAGTCATCGGGAGGTCCGTCTCTTATTGGCCGGAGGTGCGAATGCGCGGACCTCGGAGAACGCACTCGACTCAACACCGCTCAGCGACCAACACTCAACAGGTGTGATTTCTATTAGTGACACGACTCCTCATGACACGACCCGATTTGAATATTACTAACATGTCTTCATTCAGAAAGAGTTCGTCCATCTAGTGGTGTGTAATAATATTCCAGAGTGTTATAGTGGGGTTCAAGAAATTTAAGAAAACAAATGCAGTTGCTTGGGTGGAATCTGAATTATTCGCATTATTTGGGTGTTTTCCTGATATATTGATTTTCATTTTTGGAATAATACAACTTATTGCAGATTACTGGTGCTGCTTTTGTGTTTTAGAAAAACGTTTCCTAATCATATGAATATCAACCTTTTACAACAATTGTGGTAAATTCATAAAACCAATAATGCAAGACATATGATCATGTCCTATGCTATGGTAGCAGTCAGGAAGGAATCACCCAACTTTATTGGGTCATATATACCGTTATTTGAATGCAAAGTTATTAACTACAATTTAATGAACCAATAAGATACTCGAGTATCATACTTGTCCCCTGCTAACGAGGTAGTTTATGTAAATATCACTTTGTTTATCATAAGTATGTGATTTTGAAGTAAAAATACTTTATCGGCATAACTTTCCCAGATTATACGGGATATATATATATAATACCGCCAGTATTGACGACTTTTCTTCAATAAAGATATTTATGAAATAATTTATTTGAAGATTCAATTGGCAGCGCATTGTAGCGTTCACACTTCCTTAATAGGTTCGCTGTCATACCCCCGAGAGTGTGAAAACATCGGCGCGCGTCAATGACAGCTACACCAGGCGTTCTTACTTTTCAGTGGTCGGCATCAACACCTACTCAACCATTGACTAGCGCTATTAGTAATCACTTTGCTACTTCTTACCTTTTGATGTTTCTTTCTATCCACATCATTATCATATGGAGAACAGTGTAGTAATAAGGACATTACACATTGCTGCATATCTATATGTGTGTATGTAATTTTTCGCGCATATTTTCACAGAGAAATACATGTATATTCATTGTTTCCAAAATTATCACTGCGATATTTCAATATCATGCCCAACAGCCTAATCAAAGTGTTGGAGAGAAACTTGATTTCAGAAAGACGAGGAGGGGATGTATTATACTATATTGGAGCTATTTGCATCTTCGTATCTACTATTACTGCATACTTGATAAGGTCAGAAGTCAGATGCAGAATCTAATGAATCAAGTATTCCTAGATTCTCATGATTGTGATTGAAGCGAGAGTTTTAATTTTGCATGATTAGCCTGCTAGAATTCCCTGTCGCCAATAATAACTTGTTTCTTAGGAACATACATCTAACTCAAATTGAGTTCTTCTTCAACTATTTAGTCAATAATTGACTTTTCAATTTCCACACATTGCCTACACATTTCTGCATGTACAGGATGCAAGTATCCTAAGTATACATATTAAGATGAGTAATTTTCATCTGTGGTTTCCTATCTATATCTCCGAGCGAGTCAGACTAAGAAAACATGCGAATCATTCTATAGGCAATGTTTGTGATAAACATTTATTACCCACCTAATACAAAGTGTGCATAGAAAACACATAGGGATTGTATATCACCATACTGGAGCATACAGCTATGTTGTATGATTCGGAATGCAAAAGCCAGCGCATACGGAAATATATTGTATTTGAGCAAATAATGCGTATGTAAATGAACTGATATCGGTACGCCACTTGTCAGCAAAAGTTAGATAATAAATACAATAGACTGGTTTCAGATGAAAGAGATCGTATACTCCTCGGATGTGACTTTGCGCAATATCCGAGCGCCTACTTGTCAACTCATCGGAGCATACGACCGCTCGTATCTGAAGCCAGTCAATATTGTGTATATACATGTATGTTATGTACATTATATATAATCAGAACTTCGGAGAAAACTAATTCCAACTATTACTTAATATATATGAAACTCACATAAAATAGATACGAGCCATCTCTCAGGACTTCGAGATTAAACGTCTGTGCAATTGAAAACACGTACCATATCTTTCACTTGATAAGCCTTTACCGTAGATAGCACTTCTTAAATCTGAACGAAAAAGACAATGTCCTTTAAGTGCTATCCCTCCTTAATTATACATGCCCCCTGACGAACTTGATTTATATCTACACAACACACACGCAAACACACACAATTAAAAAAATGTATGCCTATAATAGAGTGTATATGTGTTATCTATATATAATTTATTCTATTTGATATGTCAACTGATGCTACTTCCAGCAGAACTTCTTTATGAATTCTAAAAAAAAACCCACCTTCACATCACAAATATTATCGCCGCTTTTGATTTTATCCTACCCCTCGCTACGCTTTTACATTACTAAAAAAATGAAAATCTCATTGACCAACCTTATATGTGTACCAGGTATCTATTTGCTAGGCCTACTTGTTATTGACAGAGCGAGCCATGGTTCACGCAGTTTTGCGCTCAGGTTATTTACCTACATGGCAGTGCTTCGGCCTGCTCTAGGAGAGGATATAGTCCTCGATGGTTTTATTCAAGTCTATCAAATCTAAAGGTTTATAAGTGTGCGAATAGCGGAATCATTTTAATATTAACATATAAAAGATCATTATGATCATTAAAACCGTTGTCCAGGCTTTAATTCGACGTGGCTAGACGCGTTGCCATGGTACTCGTAAAAGAGGTGTTCCTTTGCGTCGATCTTTGTTCTCCACCCGGTCTCCGACCATTCTCCACCCAATCTCCACCGGAGTTGTTCTTCCTATGATCGGCGCTAATGGAGCAGCATCACATAGTCCTGCTCCATTAGTGCTCCTCTGTTCTTTTGTCAATCTCTTCTCAATCGGCACCTTGTCTCCACCTCGCCGCGGCACCTACTCCACTGCTAGTCACCGCTGCTCCATTACCGCAACCGCGGATATCCCCACGATCGGGCCCCGACTCTTACCCCTCCTGGTGGACATTGTCTGCATTATGCGCAACAACGGAGTTCCCCACTCAGTAGCTAGAGGGCGGGTCGGTCATTTCAACTATTTCCATCGATTTTCCCCCGTTGTTTTTCTCTTTTATGATTTGAATCCTCCCATTCGGGTGATTATTTGCTTCCCCTGCTGAAAATTGACCGTTTTTGAATTTTAGAAAATAAAAAGTTTGGTTTTCGAGCGATGTTATGACTACCGGAGTGGTGCAGTGTCCGCCATCTTGGGTTTGTTCAGGAGGATGGCAGAGAGACCTTCAATTTCCGCTAAATATTGCGGTTTATCGCAAAATGAAGGTAAATAAAGACAAGAGCTAAGTGTGCATTTTCAAATAGAATCATTGGCCTTTAAAAGGCAAAATAAGCAGGTGGACGCATTTAAAACTCACTACAAGTAGCTTAACACATGTTTAAAATTGTGGATCAGCGCTCACATATATTTAGCTACCTGTAGGGGATTCAATTGGCAATTTGCCTCATGGATGAGTGCACACAGACCTGTCTGCATGCTGCCTGCCCATGAGGTCCAACAAAAACTTTGTTCTTAATATACAACAATAAAGAAGGTCAAGCCAATATCTTGTGGTAAATGACATAACAAATGATTTTACAAAAAAAATATCATTTGACTTGGTCTTGACTGATTCCTAAAACAAAATTATGGACCATTTTGACTTCTGTTTGTGTGTAAATATGATGAATAAAATATCTTCTCATACACCTTCTGCTCCCCCCCTCCCATTATGAGATTTGGTAAAAATACATGAATAGAACAACAAATATACACTTCACCTTAATAATGTCACTTTCTTGGGTGTAAGCAACTGTCAGTGCCACATATGGAGATGGTAAATGTTACACTAATGCTGAATGTAAATCAATATTGAGTAAACATGTGTTTGAGTATTCCAATTTCACTGAAAATCCCACCCACTTTTAACAAATACTTGAATATCTCAGTAAATATAGAATCCACCTAGAAAATTCCACTTCCTAGCATCTACTGTTTTATTGTCTTTCAAATGAGGCATATTATATTATGATTGAACCAGTTTAAGGGGTCGAAATATGTGCATAAAGGAGTTCTTAAAAATGGACCTGTGACTACAGAAGTCCCCCCCCCCCAAACTGAATTCACTATTTTTTTAAAATCCATACCAAAATACTAAATATCAAAACTATAAGGCATTGTACCACCATAAAGCCTTCTGTCCAAAACAGAAATGATATTCCTATCTGTACTCAGTTAGCTATAAAAAGCAAAAATGTGGTCAGGTCACTTAGTGACTCTACAAGCAGTTGTACGACATACAGTAGGCTATAGCCATAACCTAAAGACCAACCGTCCACTTGCTAATAAGCATTGATGTTATGAATGTTTATAGGATACTCTGGTTCTAAAATTGTACAATGGAGTCCATTTTTCCATTTTCCATCTTTCCGACGATATCTGATTTTTCTAATGTCATCTCAAGCCATTCTTCCCTGGTCAAGATTGGAGAAATCGGCTCTCAATCGCCGATGGTAGGGCGACCAATGAAAGAATGTGTCAAGAACCATGCAAAAATCAGTGGTGATCGGGTGCCGATTATGTGGAGTTGCGGTGCCGCCTAGCTCCACTATAGCTCCGCTGCTGCTCCACTATCAGCGACGGAGGGCCGGCCGGTCGGCGACCAAAGAATCGCCCCCTAATCTTCAATGAATCGGCGCAATGGAAGAGAGCTTTAAAGGGCCACGAATCTGATTGTTCATTGTTGCGCCTTGGCCAGACTCACAACGTGATGGTGTCGGGAAGTCATACACATGCTGGATTACTCAATTTAAACCGCCACACTGATCTGATAACCTTACTATGATTAGAAGGAGACAAATACACTGATCTGTGTGGACTCTTCGGATTGACATTAATATTAACCACAACGTCAAATGGATTTGAACTGCAAACCAGCCGTTCGCCAAGGCACATCTTGCCTTGCTTCGACGACGGAAGTGGGGTTCTATCTGGATCTCTGTGAGTACCCACATATTTCTAATTTTCTGATGGTGTCTAACAATAACATGCATAAGGTTAGAACAGTTTTTTTTCAGGATGGTTTTAAGTCATAGGCTGTTTGAAATCATAGGCTGTTTGAAATCATAGGCTGCAAAGCCTTACAGGTCGGTGTAGTTTGACAGGGTAAACAAAGATAGCACCACTAGCATGGTTTTTTTTCACCGAGTGTAAACACGTTGTCAAAATGGCAAATAACGACGTCATAACTCGATTACCTTTAGTGTATAATTATTTATACTCAATCAAAAAAATAGCATTTGAGATGGGTCTGGTTTCATAAAATACTTGTAATATTCTGTAACATGCTAGAAAACATTTTGAATGGGCCGTTCATGACTGCAAACGGAACTTTTTTCTTAGTAACTGACATCCTGGTCTCTGATTGGTCAATTCTTTGGTCATGGGTCCAATGTCTTGTGTGCTACTAGGATCGTATTTTACTCTGTATGCGACCTACTAGAGCATACGTAAACTCAATGTTAAGCCTATGGGATTTTGTATTAGGGGTAGGATAAAAACCCATACCGAGAGGTCTGTTCTTATTTAGCGATAAGCTCACGTACCAAATACAAGGAAGGCAGTACCGAATTCTTATTGTCTCAGATAAACGATCTTCTATAATAATCACAAACACCAAACAAATGTTAATTAAAGTTGGAAAAGGGGGGCAACGAACTGACTACCAACTGAAACAATTACTGTAATAAATCGAAATCAGTTGAATTATAGACACCAAATGTACGCCTGATATAATGATAGAAACTAAGATAGAAGATATTTTATCGATTGAAAATAAACAATCACACCCTGAAGAGGGCAAAGACTTCCGAAATGTGGACCCGTGTGTGTAGGCTCATATCAAAGGAAAACGGTGAGCTCGCGGTTGTTTTATGTTAGCTCTTATTATCACATACAAATAAATTAAATGGAGCAATATTCATAATCAATGGAAGAGTGTATCGGTGAGACAAGTGAGTGGGCGGGGGTCGCTGCTGTTAGATGGGCTTAGGAATCACCCAACCTGCCAGTTGACATTGGCCCTGTTTCCAACCATTAGACACTCTCCTATTTTCTAGCGATGACGTCGGTGGTAGATCAATCTAGAACGGTGTCGCTGGCATTCGGTGCCACCTATTATGAACCATTGTAAAGGTAAACACAGGTTTACCTCTTGGAAGAACGAGTATGCGACGTATATATAGAGGTACTGTCTATCTAGGAGCAAATGGTATGTTCATCATTGATGAATTAGCGCCGAATTATAAATAGATAAATAAAATAAGAGGTTTGGATATATTCAGTTTATGAATCGTTTTCTGTAACATATTTGCACCCAGTCAACTCACCCTTTCTGTAACTGCCTGTCTAGGATTCAAACATATCAAGCACCAGTGAGTATTGAGATATTCCGGTCTTGAGTGATTGTCATGGTCAGCTGGGCACGCCTCTAAGACCCTAGACACTGGCACTCTTCTTCTTTCCCAATACCACATTGAAAAGCATGCATATAGTGAAGGGATAGACTTTTTTTGCAGGAAGCTGGAAGTCTATGTGACCTATTTAACCCTTAGGTACCGTATATAGTGCGTACAAACATGCTCTGATAAAGGAAAGCAACAGGTACGTACATGGTAATTTTGCGCATCACCTTCCAACCCACGCCTCCCGGAAAGCGTTTGCCGGAGGCTGGAGGAGCAGGAGGCAGCTTTGATGGACCTCCAGTGGAAGATACTGGAGCAGACATCCCCTGCACCGCCAGGCCACCATCCACCTGCCCGCCAGGGGCGCTAATGTGCCGTCCTGCGTAGATCGTCCTTGCGTGCAATCAAGGTATGTACATGTATACCATGCAGTAGAGCCGAAATCTGGATAGACATATGATAAAGTCTCTCCGACACTGAGTCTATGACCGCAACTATATTGAAATCCCTCTGTCGGATATATGTATATTTATATACATATACATGTATATATAACACTGGTGTAATATAGATGATAGACCCTGAGTTTGCAATCTTGGCATAGACAAGCATTTAATCTTTCCCTACGTATAAGTCATTTTGACTATCTTGAGACATAAGCTATAATATCTAATTCTGTTTACTAACGGGTATCCAACATAGTATTCAGTCATTGAAATAACTGCACATGAAATGTACTTTAAAGCTCAAGATTAAAGAAAGACACTTACTTATGTGACAGTGAAAATCCTAGCCGGTCGTGATACTATGTCTATGTCATACCAGACATTGAACCTGGTATGTTGCCGTTGTTCAAGCAGGAATTGAACTGTCTAACTTTGAGAGATAGAACCTCACTGCCTGCTACAAGACAGGGAGTGTGGGTGTGTTCAAAGCGGGTGTGCAGTTGCGGTGATCTGATCGTTGATAAAGGAGGGAATCACTGGAGGTTGACCACTCCAGGGTCTGATCTGAGATAGCAGCTGCGTTATAGACCGCTTACAACAACTGGAGACTTGAATACTCAGTAGAATGAACCTACTTGACTTATTGGTCAATTAGTATGTTTAATGCTCCCACACTCCGATTCGGATTGCGTCAGTTCCTGAGCCACTACGGAGATAAGCTTAAACTGAGGTGACGTTCTTCCAACTAAATCACACCACAACAATTACAAGCCTTGTTGTTCCGCTCGAATAAACTTCCATCACAATACACAACATGATGTATCACAGTTTGTTGTCTCGAACGACCAGTTGTGGCTTGTTATTGGGGTCAAATCACGGTGGTTTAACACAGTATTGATCACAGACATCTTAGTGTGATAAGCAATGTTATAAACTGCTGTGTATACTTTACGTATTAAATACATACGTAATGACATTTTACCATAAATATATCATTATGTATTGAATATATGTTAATATTGCTCATTATATGCCTATAAAAGATGGTGATAAATGGGCGATGAATCATTTTGCTTAAATTCGCGATAGAAATGCATACACGTATATGGACTATGTATAGCGAGCCCATTGGAGACTACGTCTTGTGGTTAGATATCCTGTTTAATGCATGACTTACCCATCAATGGCAAGATAATAAAAAGGGGGACGATAGATATATTACCATCATGGTCGTAATATACATTGAGTTTTATATGGCGGAAAGCTATCACTCCCAGTTGGACATCTCTACCTTGTCTCATTGAGCCACTGAACATTTTTTATTGATGAGTATTCCGTCCTCTAAGTCTCAGAAGTTCAATCAAATAGATATTCAACTTAACGTTTTTCTCTAAATTTATTTATGCCACACATAGTGTCATTTCCCAATTCATACCTCTGTAGCAGGGCAGGGATGACTGCATGTAAAAACAGACTGCCGTACAAAAAAGTCAGCAATATACCTATATCACTGACAGAACTGCAGTTATACATGTTATGGACTTCTCCATTGAAAACGTCCAACGTCGGTAATGATTTTTCAACATTAAAGCCCAATGCCCATCTACCGATTTCAGAACATTCCTGTAACTTTGTCGGCGACAAACCGACGGTAATTTATCTCAGCCAAGACATCCTAACTGAGTCGGCCGTAGTCGGTAGATATAGGACAGCTAGGCAAGGGTGAGCCACCGATTAGTAGACTGATTTGCTTAGGACTAATACCCACCAACCACTCTCTTCGATGTCCGGCGGTCGAGCGATGGGTTACTCAATTTGCCTGCGACGAGTTCACCGACTCCTATACGATTTGCGAGCTAATCGTTCAACCCTTAATCGGTAGATGGGCATTGGGCTTTAAGCCCAATGCCCATCTACCGATTTCGGAACATTTATGTACCTTTGTCGGCGACAAACGGATGATAATTTGTCTCAGCCAAGGCATCCTAACGGAGTCGGCCGTAGTCGGTAGATGTAGGACAGCTAGGTAAGGGTGAGCCACCGATTTGTGAACCACCTCTTTCAGATGTCCTTTTGTCAGCTCTTTTACCAATAGACCGCATTAGCTTGACGTCATTCTACCCGCAAGGGTGGGTTTTCCCTACGCTCTGTTGCCAAACATTGGGATACCCCTTTATTGAGCGCGGGAAATCGCGCTCATATACGTCATCTAGATAGAGGTTAGAATGCTCACACAGGGTTTCAGCTTGCTGTAAAGAATCTATCCCTTCACTATCAATGTCCCAACTATAAAGGCCTGGTTAAATGAGCAGGGGCCCAGTATCCCAGTATCCCGTATCCCTGCCCCACTACTGACTTGGTTCCTTTTAATAGAACTTTCATGGCTGAGTGACCATGTGAATGTGTGTGCGGTGTGGTGTAGCAAATCAACAGAAATCAGATATCAATGGACTATGATAATTGTGCCAAATATATGAATGTTCCAGATGATACCCCATCTGAAGATATCAAATGAACTCTTAGAAGTAGAAGGAAAACAGATGACAAATATGTTAGTAAGAGGATTACCAAGGGCACTAGTACTCCAAATGAAGTACCTTCAAGCAAAACAAACTTGAGTGCATCAAGCGCTAAGGGGCTATCAAAGAGCAAACTGAGTGGCATAGCTGACCTATTAGCCAGAGAAGTAGGGCATTTGACCAAGACCCTAAATGACAAATTCAGTCATAACCAAGACAAGTTGAATGTGATCTGTGGTATGCTAGACCAGGCACAAGTCAAAATCGAAAATCTTAGCCAGAAAATGACAAACATCTCAAAAGAAATATACCAAAGTATTGATATTCTCTTACTTTTATTCTATGATATTTTGATATACCGCGCTCTTCCATTGTGAATGGAAATAACGTATGCTCCTAGTTAGTAAGGCAGTCGGCAATCACAAACATCTCAAATTATTTACTTTTTCAGTATGTTTAACTGCAAATCGCATTAAAAATCAGTAATTGCAACCTGTGCCATATAAAAACATCACTGCATACTTCATATTTTCTAATGGCAATCCCACAATGCACCAAAAAAATGGAAGCCGTTACCTGTCCTATAATGTGAATAGGCCAGGCTTCCAGGCTATAAATCCGCCAGCTTAAATAGGCCTTTGCTTACTGTGTCAACCCAGTCGGGCACTGCCGCCTGGTGTTCAACTCTGTTGGAATCCCCTGACCATGTTGTTGGCCTTGTGTCACACTATCAACTCACCGGAGTACGACGTGTGCAGATGTATATTCATGATGTTTAATCAAAGCATCTTCAGAATACGGCCAGACTTCTAGTCTCCAGAGGGCGAAGATTGGGTCATACGCCATATCCGTTCACCCGCGAGGGTTAGGCCCTACTTCACAGAGCGGCATACATCTATTAATGCAGAGGCTCTATTATCTGTATCTTATGCGGCCTTGCTATTCCACGAGATCTCTGCCAGGTGGAGGGCGACTCGAGAGACTGACTGGGGTCATGGACTGGGCTTAATATCAAAGAAATCAATTATCCTTATTCATAGTACATTGCACAGCAACATTTCAATGTGATGGTTCAATGCTAACACGACTCGTATGATACCAGCTTTATGCACATACGACTTTCAAGGTACTGTAACCTAATACATATCTGATATATCCATGTGTTCATCTATAACAGTTTTTTAACCCCGATTTAGCTATCAAATTTCACACAAGGTGTTTATCGTCCTTGGAAATATTTGTATATTGTGTGTAATACTACTCTTTCAATGAAAGCATTCACATTAAGGGTTAAATAATTCTCTCATCGATCACATTGCTGTTTTTAGAGCGTGCTTGCACGCGCTAAATACATCATCTAGAGGTTAGAGTGGTCACATTGAACTTTCAGTGTGGTTCCAGAAATCTATCCCTTTACTATCTGCATGCTGTTGTTGACTGTGATAGTGAGAACAAAGCAGGGAGCCAGTGTCTAAGGGTCTTAGGGGTGTGCCCAACTGACCATGACCAATCACTCAAGACCAAAATACCTCAGTGACCTACTGGTGTTTGATATGTTTGGATCCTATAGATAGACTCAGGCAGTCACAGAAATGTCAAGTTTACTGGTTGCAAGTGGTTACAGAAAACGATCCATAAACTGAATGTAACCAATACCTTTTAATTGTTATTCATTTAAAATTGCACGCTCATTCATCAATGATGAAAATCCTATTTGCTCCTAGTTATACACTGAGAGATCAGTTGCTGCGCAGAGACAGATCAACAACCAAGTAGGACTATCACATTCACCAACTCAGTGTGCCTAGGTAAAGCGAACGTTTTCAGATAGAATGGAGATTGCTAACATCGCTACCTGTTCTACTACAAAAATGATGACATTCTGAAATGAACTTTTCGTCGGAAAGTGGAAACGCCACATTGTGACCATTTTGTTGGCGGTAGTGCGCGCGGGAGATAGTTTGAATCTCCTGCCACAACTCCAGTCTACACATGACCGCCACATTCCAGGCCCCACATGACCGTCACTCTCCATCCGACTTCAACGGACTGTCTCGAAAAAAGAATCCTTACTGACTGAATATACGGACCTATACCCGTGCTCATTCCCTTGTCATTCGTAGCGCTTACTGCTCAGTGAGACAGCCAATAGACTACTCATTCAACTATATCACTTATAGTCTATAAATACTTCTCATTTTACTATATCAATTATAGTCTATTCCACACTAGTCTCAATAAACCCAACTCGTAATAGATGGGAAATAACAACTGCTGTTCAATGGACTAATTCATTGATAACAGTAGACTGCTCCCTGTGTTTTGTTTGCAAGAAGCCCGCTTCCATAACGAAATAGCTATCTGCGTCCATGATTTCACTATCAATGACTAGGCTTGACCCTCAGCTAGAAGTCCTTGCTATTCATGGAAGAACTGTACACCAACAGAATGAATAAAGATCTAATAAAAAAACACCAAACCAAAACACTCTAAAAATCATGTCACAAACGTCATTTATAATCAGCACAGAACTGTGGATAGTTATATACATTGGACATGTGCAACACGCTCGATCCCATGTCATAGCTCTGTAAATGACATTTACCACCCTCGGGCATACACAGTGCTGCTATACGTCATTGTAAAACAGATTTGTGTGGTTAAGAATAATTTCAAGGTAAAGGACCATGCTATTCGACCCAGTGAATTCCAACTTATGTGCCTTCTCCCGTAGTCCCGTAGTACTCTCCTTATCGCCCCCTCTTTGTTTAGATATGATACAAGTATGTATTTTTTACAGGATGCACACACATAAATGCGTCTGTATTGACACTCTATATAACCTCTAATGCACGCACATATATACCTCTGACTCTCACAGAGAATAGCACCACCTACCGTGGGGTGAGAGGGCGAGTCCTGGCTGACACCCTCAAGGAACCAGCGATGGATGACCTCCTGGCGGTCATTCTGTGAACTATACTGCTTAGAGTAACTGCTTCTCACAACTGATACATGTTCCCACAGATAACGGAATGAGGATCGATAACAGCTTATCCAAGTGGGGGCTAGAGATAGGAGTGAAGATTTTAAGTGGCTGAGAGGACTCTGAAGAAGTTTGGTGAGTGTGACGCATAACTGATTTGTTTGGTGTTGGAGCACGAAGTTTCTTCAGAAATGTACATGTGAACGTTTACTTTAAAAGCAGAGGACTATGAACTAGATCTCTGTGTTTCATATATGATCTCAACTCTATACTTTAAGATTCTTTTTTATAGGATACTTAGTCACAATCTAAATGCAGATGAAATAAAGCCGTATTTTTAATTTCTATCCTTGCCTATCCCTCGCGTCTACCCCATACATTATTGATTTCAGCGGTCTCTAAGTGGCTTAGTTTTAAGAACGTTTCTTTTACTCGTCATTGATATACAGCTACTTATTTCGGGACGGATGGTAAACTTGCAATAAGAAGCTGATATTAATGATATACTAGTACCAAAAGAGTGAAAGTATTTATGACAGTATATAGCTTATTTACGTAAAACACCTTTTTAACACTATAAGGATGGGTTTAATAGAAACCCTTCTATAGATCCAAAGGTGTACGCGTCTGGTCATGCTGTGCGCCTCCCACGTCAAGATATCGTATAACTTGTGTAGTTTACACTAACCAAAGGTTGTTTTTACAAAATAAGAACACAGTTCAAGTGAAGTAAAAATTATAACCACTTCTCCACTATACAAGAGTTTATGCCTGAAAACAATGTATTGCTGTTGTAGACATTGACACGTCTTGCTGATGGTATTACTTCATAATAAACGTCATTTACGGAGCACGATTCAAGTATTCCTGAAGCAGATAGTCAAAAGATATAAGGGCCGGGCTCCTCATTCTAGTCTGGAAAATCTATCCACTCTAAGATAAGTCTCTCTTGTATGGGTTATTATATACCTGTGAGCGAATGTTTCACATTTACTGGTCAGCTGTACGGATTTCATTTCTGAATGACGAATGAATACAGTTTGTTCCTCCATACCATGGGACTTGCTAGTATTCAAAATTGTAATTAACAAATGGTGTTTTTAATGAAATTGAGGTATATGATAATGAGGCAGATTGAGGTTGCATAAATGAAATCTAATCCTCGTTGTGTTGGTATTTTTAGCCGCTCCTCGCTCTTTAAACTCGATATGCCATACCCGGCGTTTACACTAGACGATTATAGGCGGCGATCCTTGAATTTTGCACTATCTGACGACTTTCAGCTGTCAATTGCTAGAAATCGGTACATATAAAAAGTGCAAACGCTTGGGGAAATTCTTGGGTTGATGACTATTGCGGCCAATAAGACGTAACCGAGCAACACCTGACCACTATTGGCAAGACGACAGGTCTTTTGTCGCCACGCTATGGTCGTCTAGTGTAAACGCAAGGTAACGCGCCTAAACAACTCAAATCAGATTTTATTTGGCCAACCCTAACCATGTCTCACATAATCATTATATGAACAGTTTATATGCAATATAATCCTGTTACCCTGCTCCGAGATGCTGTGCCCTATTTCATAAACCCTCACCGGCGGCAAGTTCCACGTGGCTATTTTAATCTTTGTAGATAACTGGAGTGGGATTTTCCATGTTCTTCCCAGAATTGTGGACTTCTTGGAATTCCAGTGGGCATTTTTGTGATCAATATAGATCAGAGGAGAATATTTGTTTTTTTCCCTTGTTATGACCTCTATCCTTATGTAGGACATTTCATTATGAAAGTCATCTTTTTATTGGTCGTGCTCTATGTCTGTCTCTAGGGCCTGATAAAGAACATATGTCTACGAAAGTACAGGGTACAAAGAGACCTTGTGCAAGGGCTTACCGTGATCTATCGCAACAAGAATTGCCAAGGTACTTAATTGAACCGATGCTTCTCTGTAAAAATCCATGTGTTAACTCAAAAACTAGCAAGACTTAAGAAGTCATAAACGATCAACTTGAGAAGTTTATCGGATGAAATGTTCAATGTATAGCCGGCCGCTCATTTGCCCAATAAATGCCTTGCCGGACCACTCCAGATTTTCATCATGATCAGTTCGTATAAAGTAATCTTTGACTCAATAAGGACAAATTTCCCTGAAGAATACAATCTGAATAGGGTATAGAGGACCGGATCCGACCAGCGGTCTGTCCAAGAATTCACTTTCTTAAATGCTCTCTCATATTCTCTGCTTTAGGGCTGTTTCCAATGTATCTCCAGTTTTGATCTCCGTTGTACACTCTTTCGCAATCTCCAATTGGGATACCAACTGTTTTCGTAACCCGCTCTTTTGTTTATGTATTTACTTTACATAATGATTACATGTATATTTCATTCCACTAGAGAAACTAAAACTAAATTCAGTGACGTAAAAACCCAGAATTATGACCGCATTCTCATTATTTTCAGTACGCCTAGAAAGACTACCCATAAAAATTAGAGCTGTAAGGCTTTTACAGTTCTTAAGAGACGAACCAGACTTATTAGGAGATTAAATATATAAATTGGGTATGATAGTAGACCGCCAAAAATGAAAACTAGCGAATAATTTCCCTATCTAAAAAAATCATGTTGGTTATAGTGGCACGTTACAGAGTAAAGTTGTAATAAGACCTACATGCATCCTCATTGTAAATATCATTGTACTATACTTTTCATAAACTGCCAAGCTTAAGACAAATATATGATAGTAGGTGTGCCCAGCACACAGATGTTGCTCAATACATAACGATCTCTATACAAATCCTACTGGCCCTGGAGCCTACTGGGGTTCGTGAACCCTAGTACAGATACCAGAATAAAGAACAAATGAAAAAAATGAGTGAATCAGACTTACCCGATGGTCCTCATCATGGTGATCCCGAAGGTCTTGGTCGGTCTCCTGGAGGTACGGCCGGGCTCCCTACCCTCCACGTCCGGCGTGACGGCCCGGTCAGCCCCCGGAGCCCCGGCCTGCCTCTCCGTCGTCTTCAGCATGCTGCCCAAGGCCCTGCTGAAGACCCTCCCTGTATTGATGTTGTTCATCTTTGAAATCTCTGGTCAGTGGGAGAGGTAGCGGATATGACATAGGAGTGTGAACCTCCACCGCACAAATGACCAGCGATCGTGTTCGGGGAAACGTGCCCGGTCAGGAGCACTAATCTCTTGGGATAATCGTCGATCAGCGAAACCTATGATTTCCATCGAATCACACCACAAGGCATCATGCTGGTGACATCAAGCTTTGTAAATTTCCAAATATCCTGGGAAATTCGTCAAAGGAAACTTCGTGTGGTCCAAGTAGAAATGGTTGACTTGAGGAGTTTCAGTGTTTTTCTCCCAGGTAACTGCCTTCCTCCAGATTAGAGTGGCCGGACTTTGGTTAAACCACGGCTAGTAACCCTGTTAGCACAACTGGGTGGTCAGTTAATGTGACCAGTCACCGGCCAAACAGCCATTTGTATCGCTCACCTATAATGGTCCCTCCATAAATCAGCACTGCATTCAGTAAACCATAACAGAAATAGACGTTGTTTACATTGTGTCCCAAAATTAGCATCGATTATTTTGGAACTTGCAAGGAGGAGTTTCATAAGAAGATATATAAGTTGGATAAGAATTCAAGTCCAAGTAATCACAATATTTTTGCATGATCGATGACTATATTATAAGGACAGGGTATTGACGCCAAAAAACATACAAGAAGCTGTTTTCTGATATCAAAATGTATAAATCTGATTGAATTCTGACTGTTAATGTTCACCAAATAACCGGAAGGTAGACGTATGACGTAAACGTAAAACATCGAGGGTATCAGTGTTTATCCTACCCCTAATAAAAAACGCCATAGGCTTAACATGGGATTTGTTTATTTCACGGGTAGTGACATAAAGTGTTGTTTATGCCACTACTTTCTGATACTGAAAAAAATATGGAAACGGGGTAGGATAAAATCTAGACTCGTGAAATTATGGAGCCAACAAAATGCGTGGCATAAATAAACTCAGCCTCAAACTCGTGATGTCTCATGATAGTATTTCTAGATCATAGAAGGGGTTATTGTATAACTATTTCCCCACTTGTTGGTCATCCGCGGCCCATAGATTTACTATCGGCGTTTACAAATATATTTCCTTGACGGTATTCAGATGCAACTGTTCCTGTAGTAACCATGTGCCTAGTTTTGGTGACCTGCTTTGCGTCACACCTTTAAGACAATCTATGGTTTCGCTGTCAGCTAGCTATGATATAATGTTGACATTATTGAACCCTGTGCATAGTGGACCAGTGAAATGAGAGTAGTTCATAATGGTTGCTTTGTTTGTATTGCTAACCCATTGGCACGTGCTCGCGATTCGTTAACATGAATAGCGGTCAGTCCGTGCTTTATAAAGATAGAATGACTGGTAGTTTACTCCTATGTATCAGGAGCAACATGCGATCTGACATGTTGCAATAAGAGAATGAAACATAGGCTGGTGAACTGATGGCGGCCTTTATCTATAATCCTGGCAATATTGACTGAATATATAGTCTGAAGTTTTTAAACTCTATATGCATACATGAATTAACTAAAACATAGATGTTATGATGTATCATCCCCTTGCTGCGATTAACATGGAAATATATTTGGTGTGTGTCGCTATCGGCGGAGGATACAACATCGACGTGTCCCTCTCGGAGGATACATGAAAGAGTCCTCGAAACATCACCTAGCGCGAAAAGTAGTACATTGTACGATCGGCGGCCATTTTGCCTTTAATAACTGAAATATGCAATGTCGAATAATAATACAATATTGGCCTGTTTCTGATACTGTTGTGCGTATCCTCCTCGTAGATGACTCTACAATATCCTCGCTCACACTGGGGTATTACTAAACGTCAACCACACGGAGGAACAGAAACAGGTTGATATTGTGTACAGTGTATGTATTCGCCCTGGGCAAAGTGAATTGGCGTGGTGGACAGGGTACCAACATGCATCGCCTCTCGTTCTAGTGCTGGCTATAAGTGGCGCTTTGTATTGTGTATATATATATCTATGCTGGTAGCTCCAGCATTTATCGCTTTTATGATATCAGTAATCTTGGCAAACCAGCATACTCTACAGAGTATGATACAAGGTTTACGGCTACCTCCACTCTCCCAGCACGCTCTGGATAACGGCCTGATGTTTTTTGGTAAATATCTGATTAATTATCGATTTTTTGTATGTGTATAACGGGTGTATGCAGTAAATTGTTTTGCTGACGAACATTACTCAACTTATTCTGCAGACTCGTTCATTAAAACACGACGCGATATGGCATAGACTCCCAACAAAGTGAATATTTTTCACTAAATTCTCAAATAAAGTAGGCTCATAAATATACACAATTTTAGACAAACATGAATGGTTCACCTCCGATATCTATACGCCTTTGCGGGTGGGTGTAATAGCCAATCCCCTGGTGGTCGCTGGTCATGTATTTGCAGAACTTTCTCTGGATGAGTAGGTTCTGTTTTCTGTTGTGTTTCAAAACTAACAACAGCAGGGTAAACATTGGTAAATGGATTTACCTGATGGAAGTTGTTACATAGAGTAAAAGCTTCGACCCGCCCATAAACTCAGTGCTTGTTTATTCTGAGATTAAATGAAATACCCGGATTATCAGGAGGCAAATGGCTTCATTTGTGTAACAAATTATACAATGTAGAAAACATGTCTTCGCTAAATTGGTATGTACTTACAATCCATGGGCACAATCATGTGAATCAACTTCAATGAGACGCATTTGGGGAATTTCAGGCTAAAGTATAAACATTCTTTATATTCGGGACGTTAACTACAAATATCTATGAAATATCTGAGAGATCTGTAGAAAGCTATCCTATATATCTAAGTATCGTCTTGATTTGCTAAAGAATTATGAAAAATTGCTTGAAAATTCCGGTGGGTTCACTTTGTCCCTGATAAACTGTTTTGATTATTTTCTTTAGGCGATTTTAAAGATTTCATACTTATGTTTCTATCATGTAGTACTGCATATCATTCGGATATCATATCATGGAAACCTATTATTGGCATGCTAACCTCTTAAATGTCATGGATCTAATGATACTTCACTTTATCTGCTGAATATTCATCAATCAAGAAAAGCTAGTGTGACAGTGATAAAATATAAATAGCCTATCGTATGCCAGGACATTTAAAATAACATAAAAAGAAAAATCCAGCCACCTTCCACATTTTCATCTATTCTCGCATTTCTGTCCCTTTTGGTTTCAAGGTCATCAATTCTCTGACTGCACTCTTAAATGGGAATCACAATTTTGCTTGAGACTATGAAGAACAAAAAGGGCAGCTTCCGATGAGATTTTTGTACCGCAGAAGAATGGCCTCAGACTGGGGAAAAGGTGTGAAATACACCGGTCTCAGTACATGAACCTCCACGTGTGAATCCCGTTTAAAACAATTCTTTTTTTTTATTTCAGCAAATCAAATTCTGACAAAGGTCCGTTCTTCCAGTAGTTGGTTTTAGTAGCACATCATGCCAAATAGTGTTCGTTTACATTTCCTAGCCAGGATTAGTTGACAGTGTGTGTAAGTGAATTAGTTTATGTAATGTACAGTTGAATCATGTTCAAGGAATTTACTATGTATGCCATTATAAGGAATTCACATATGGAGTCAGATAGCTGCTTCATAGCCTGTTGTTTGATACTGATTGCCGTTGATTAATCCAATTATTATATTAAATCCTTGTGTTGATTCTACGGCTGTCAAGTCGCTGCCTCTCGATCTACTCTCCAGTTAGCATTATAACCTTTAATTCGTAACGAACATCAAATATTAATTTACAAAAATCTTCTGAATTATCAGAGGTCCCTAATCTTGAACGAAAATGCATATCACTTACATTGGTAGTCAGTTTATTGATTATATCTTTCTTCTTAGGTTATCAGAACATGGATCAAGTCATTATTACAAAATGTATTGTCAAATCGACTGCATCATGGCCTGCCTAATTAGAGTGGCATGCGGTTGCATCCTAAAGGTGGGCTATTTCTGAATAGCCTCTTCTAAATTATTTCATAGTTTTATTCCTTTAAATTTAGGTGACTGCTCATATTTGACGTGCGGTGTCTGTGAAAAATAGTCAGACTTTCTCTAATAGTACGGGTTTCCCGTTCAGTTGCAATTAGGGTCTCCCTTTTTTGTGTGTATAATTCATACATCCTTCTAGGAAGCGTTTCTCTTGTACGATCTACAAGTAACTCCACTCTGTAAAAGCGGGCTCCCACTATTACGATTTGAGCCTCCGACACACTACGATAGCCTTACGACAAGCGTTCCGATGAAAAAAATGACATTTTTATCGGAAGAAATTAGTTTCACGATGGACCCGTTCCTTCCGATAAAAATTTCATTTTTTCATCGGAACGCTTGTCGTAAGGCTATCGTAGTGTGTCGGAGGCACAAATCGTGATAGTGGGAGCCCGCTTTAACGCTTGTGTAGATCTTCAATTCTGTAATACCATCTTTTGCAACCTTGTACTGCCCTAAGGCTTTATTCTGTGCACGTTAGGCCTGGCATCCACTTAATACGATAGAAATTTATACCTACCAATATGCCACCGATAAAAAAAAGCAAATATCGGAGACAAATCGGGAAGGTGCAAAATCGTAGACATATGTCTAGACATGCCAATCCATCACGCACTGTATGGTTTTTTTTATCGGTGTCTAATCGTAGAAACGTGATCAACTGCCCCGATATTAGGGGACCTTCCGACGCGATTTTGATTTTTTTTTATCGGGAGGTGTATCGTAGACCATATCGGAGCCATATCGTAGTAGGTGGACGCCGGGCCTTATAGTCTACTGATATTAGTAAAATTACCCCTGAGGGACATCTATGAGATGTACTAGGCATTTATAATGATTTTTCGGAACATATGCAAGATGCTCTGGATTGGCCAGCTGAAGAGATTCTACATTTTGCGAAGGGAATTTGTAGGCAACAATTTTCCCTATCAACCTTCAGTCTCATAGAAATTCAGATAAATAGGTTATGTTCCAGTACAGAATCTCAGATGCTGAGAGGTATATGGACCCCACCGTGTAAATTCCGCCACCTTATTTGAACTCCTGATACTAGTCTTAAACTGGTGATTGAAGTTGGCAGATTCAGGTTTTTCTCTACACCAGAATCTCACCCTTATGATATTTCTTCAAGCCTAGGGTTGGTTAATTATGTCTCTCTATAATAGTGAAACTCAAAGTAGATCCTGTCTAAAACATGCTTTTTCATACAGGGTAGTTAATAATGTGTATATAAATGAATATGCAATCGTTTGTTACAATATGCTGCATCAAAGATAACATCAGACTTACTTTTCAGCTTCAATTGTGTCTTTTAGTTTCCCCAGGAAGCCACCAAGTTTAGGTACAGGTTTTAATTTGTCGCGGCTGAAAAAAACCAATATGTCATAGTTTTGAGTTTCATAACTAATGTCGTATCGTATCCCATGGTAACAACCTATGCATACTGCATTTACTTTTATAAAAAATATTCTAATGGAAATAGGAGAACATGTATGCATCAAAATATTAGCATGTTTATGCTGCGTACAACATTGTAACTTTCACATATCAGCCAATGGAGCATGTATCGTGATGGAGCTTCAAAATTCTACCTTATCTTCTTGTTCATATATTATCACTAATGTGTGTAACATGAGCATTTATATGAATTTCTATCCATGATCGTCTTGTGAGACTCTCTGTCACAAAGACTGATCATTGAAAAGAACGAAAATACAACAAAGACCGCTCTTCCTTTTAGAAATAAGTCTAGCTTTGAATTACTGAAATATTAGATATTATAAATAAAGGGAGGTGGCAATGACCTACAGAAATATCAGGGGAATGGAGAAAATAGGTCTCCATTAAAGGCGAGGAATCGAAAGACATAGATAGAAGGACCTTTCAAATATCCAAACGTACAAAGTTTCCATCTCTACAATACAGACTTCTAAAATTTACATTTCCAGTTCTTCACTTTCTAATTAATTGTATTTTGGGAAACCCTTAAAAGATGGATGAATACTGTCCTCTAATTTACCATGAAAACGTTATATATTTGTCAGCAGAGTTCTAAATTTATAAACAATGATTGCTCCACAAGAGAAATCTAGATACATGTACTTTCGCTTGAATAAGAAAATTTAAAGAACAACTGGAAATGGAAGAACTTATAGGCTATCTTGAAACAAAGTGAACTACTACGCCCAACACACATGATCGTTGGGAGGGGGTCCACGCACAAGACCGTACAATACTGTGCAATACTCAAATTTAGATCAGTGTGGTGGTAACTAAAAGAAAGGAATGTACCCAGTTCCAAATGTAGTGGGTATTGCAAAGTAAATATTGTATATCGCTTACCCTTCTTCTGTCTCTTTCAATCGACCTAACAACGAGCCGAGTTTGTCACGTGACCCCTTCCTTCTGATCACGGGCGTCTCGGAAGAACCGGATGTCTTGTCGGGAGACACCGATGTCGAACGCTCCGATCCGATCTCCGATGTAATAGACCTGAAAATCATATCTGACATATTACTTACGCTAATGGGTAGGTGCATTTATAATTTATCTATTATTCTAAAGATAATATTTTTCTGAATTTATTGATTCATATAATTATAATAGGAACTAGTGCCACTATAGACATCACTCCATGGAATCGGGGATTTAAACATTTAGATTAACAATCTTTTTTATAGATCCCTGAAATTTTATTCATTCAAAATATGCATTATCAGCGGTACAAACGTCAATTCTAGACTAAAAATGGAAACTGCTAGTTATCTTGATATTGATATTAAGTTCGCACAAACATATATTTTATTATTGTATGTCGAGAACGCCTAACATATAGGGCACAAAGTAATCCCTTGTTCCAGTGCCCTCTGTCAGAAAAATTGGGTTAAAGTGGGTACGACCCGTGAAGATGGCGTTACTAGTAGGGGATGTAGAATGGGGACAACTGCTACTTTAATCCATTGATAACTGCACCTTCCACCTGGTGTTTTGCTTGCCGTCGGGAGCAAGGTGACGGTCTCCAAAACTGATTAGCCACATGCCGTATAGAGGTACCAACAATGACACATTTCTCTGGCAGTTGTTCAAACATTTACAATCCCAGAAGATGATTTGCATTTGTTTGAGATCGCAGTAATACAATGCTAAAACTCAATGAAGACATGACATAAGAAGATGCCAGTTGACAAAGCAGTTTTAATACGAGGTTATCAGAGTAAACGAATTAAGTTAATCTCAGTAGATGTAAAGTGTTGAATGATTGATGTTCTAACTCATATAAATACCCGCACACCAAAGGTAAAGACTACGTTTGGATTGAAGCCAGGTCTAGATAATCTTTTCATGAAACAAATATCCATTGTGGAGTTTAAAACCCCAGATACTGATTTAATTCTGACATCAGCTGCAGAATGTCTTTCTCCCAGGCCCTCGTTTATAAATTGTATGCACCTATAGTTGGTCAATCCGTCAATTGTCAAAGCGTTCTATCGCGTCACTGACAACAATTTCATGCCCAAAACGCCAAAACATGCCTATTGGACCTCTCGTGGATCGGATATCCAACATCCTTCTCGATTGATATGAATAAAAAAGAGTTCACAGTTTCATAAATGGGACAGCTAATGATTATTTCTGAAGATCTCACGGACACTTTGTTCGCAGACCACTGCGATATAATAACATTTTGCACTGTATATTGTGTCAAGTGCTTATAGGATGTGGTCATCTCTCCACGATAGTTTGCGGATTAAGGAAATACTTTTTAATGAGACAACTTGTTCAACAACATGCCACATTCACTAATGTAGAATCAAATATTGATATCCAATATTAATGTAATATTGGAGTAGAATCAAATCCAAATATCAAACAGCGTTAGTGCTTTTATCATACTGAAGTAGAATCAAATACAAATATCAAACAGATTTAATATCAATATCAAATTGAAATAAAATCGATTTAGTAAGACCATCAATACTCGCAGCATACCATCGTGTCACTGACAATGAGGTAACTCTATCTATAAGAAACCAAACATTTTCCTCAAATGACATCAGGTAAAATCTATTCATGGTTTCATAGAATGAGTCAGCTAGTAAACCCTCTAAAAGTCCCACTGACCATTCTCCTCTGATTCAACTCATGTGGCTACGTATTAGAGCCTGTGTGGATGTGTGTATCACCATTAGGAAAATGATCAGGAAATTAAAATGAGTTCACCTAAAAGTCGAAATCGGTGTCCTAGAATCGATACCTGAGAGATGCTTTTCCTACGTATTTCAAAGGGAGGCAGTTTTCCAGAGCAGTTCACCTGACCATACCTGTTGCATTTTTTGCATCGCCGATGAATTCAAAGCGTCGTTGTCCAAGTCATTTAGTGGCTTCTTTATTGTGTTATCTTCGCCAAAGTAATCAGTGACCATTTCGAGTATTAGGCTGTTTTCCTAATATCCACCTCGTTGATATAACGACTCCGTATAGGGTATTTTGGATCAGTTCCAAACTTCCCCCTCTCATGCACGTTTACAAAATATTCGTTAATGCGAGCACCTCGCCTGAAGACAACTGTATTCTTACTCGTGCGACCAACTGTGCACCGGAGTTTTGAATGTCAGACCTTGTAAACTATATGTTGGTGTATTCACAGTCAATGACTGTAAAAAACGTGAATGGTTGACAAAATACGATTGGTTATCAACACCTTTGAATAATTTATCATTATAATTATATTTTGATAAGTGAGAGTATGTCATAACATAAGCAATTTATTGTGTTATCTCATTCTTTTTTTAACTAAGCCACTTCTCGGGTTGGGAAGTGTATCTGGTCTTTTACAGTGTATTCTCAGTAATACGAGCACCCCACTAACGCCACCATTTTGCCCTAGTCCCCTAAAGGTGGTCGTAATGATGGGATTCTACTGTATTTAGATGGTCAGGAGATGAAAACGATATTGGCTTCCAATAAAGGTATGTATTTTAAATGATTATCAATAGCTCATTAACAGACAACATCCGGTGGTGATGGACTGGGCCAACTGGGCCCCCATTTTCGGATTACAAATTAATCAATGATGTTAAGAAAACACTATTCTGGGAAATTAACTAGTAAGAGATATACACATTCTTTGGAACTCATCCATTAATGATTTATTGTGCACATCACGGCCTGAAAGAAAGTCCATAACATAAAAACAGGACAAAAAACCCAAACACAGCTCGAACCACTAGCCTCTATTTGCACTGCATAAGCTAGGGTAGACGAGTGCAGATGTTAATTTTAGATAGAAATGTTTTGCCCTGGACATACCGTTGCTAAGAAATAAGAAAACTGCGGACCTAATTTGAACAGATATAATACGGTCATCATATAACCAATTTATATAAAAGACATCAATTGCATTGGGCACAAATTAAGGCAACCCCAATAAGAATTGAGCTTAACTCTCTTTTTTTTACCGTCGGTAGAATTGCAGGAAAACTATTTATTGCGAATTGTTACTTTCACCACCACCCTTAATTCTTTCTCACACGTAGAGTAGACCTGCATATTCTTTACGTACACATTTTAACCTGTTTACACTCATTATGGCCACAGTAACTACTGCCCCTGCGGCGGTGGCATTTTGGTTGCCCAGCCTACATATGCTATAGTTATGTATAGCACGAAGCAAAGACTAAATGGGGTATAAGTCAACACCTCTTGACTAGCTCGCCGCTCACAAAACTCGTTAAACGCATTAGGCCTTGTAGTGAGTGTGTAATTAACTTAGATCTTTAAGAGGATCAGACGATGTAGATATTGTGGAAATGGGATAGAGCTGAAAGAGTCCCTGGTGGCGAGATCTGGACACAGCTTTTTTAAAAGGTGTGGATACCCTTGATTTCAGCCTCACTAAACATGACACTGGTAGATCCATGACGGGAATTACTAACAGGACAAATAGGTCTGAGGAAAATCTGGGATCGGCGACTAATGAATATAAATTGTGTGCGTGTGTGTTTGTGTTTGTGTTTTTTTTTCATAATTGAAGATGAACCGTCATTGATTACAATGGTCTCCAGGTTTTCTTATGTATGTTTATCTTGGCATTCTTGGTGTAAACTTGTTTGATAATTTTAACCGTTTCAAACAGTAATAAATCTAAATTATCTAGACGATAATTACAATTGTTTCATGTTTCAAGAGAATATCTATGTTGAAGTTTTGGAAACTAGAATCTTAACATTACAAGAAAACAACCGATTTCTGGCGTGTACATCTTTTTCTTTTGGGCTAATTCCATTGTAAATTGAACCGTTATGTCATTTCTGATCACTTTTGAATTGAAAGTCAGTATCACTTTTATTTTTCAAATAGAACTTACAACATAACTTGCCTTCTCCGAGGACCAAGTTAAAAAGAATCATGATTTAGGAATTGTGTTACTGCTGCCCGGAATATTCTTCATTTAAAATATTTACTGCCAATGTTATAAATGATGAATAAGCAACCTGACCCATTTTCTCATTGACAAGTTAAGTACATCTATATTTATGACGTGTCTTATATGAAAATTCTCACAGGAATTGATTTTAAAAAAACCATATAAATTATGATATATAGTTCTAGTTACAAAGCATTGTAATGAGTAAACTTGACTTACGTTCTCTTTCTAACGGTAGCACGGCTGGCAATATCTCTGAAACCCTTCATTGTGTAATCCGTGTTTTCCTCCCAGCGACGTTTAAACACAAGAATACCAAAATAATTTACTAATCATTTCCTCTGAAACCACTCTCTAATACATTGCGATGCGATTTTCAAGACAGGCAATTCACAATTTGCAGTAAATCCTGTGAATGACATGTGAATCGTGTGAATCGGAAGTGACGACTGCGCCTGAGCGGACGTGACGAGTGGACGCTAGGCGTGTCAGAACGAGGTTGCTCCTTCAGTAGCGTTACCTCTTAAAGTCAACATGTGTTTATAGGTGCCATTTATTGAAACCTTTTAGGGATAAAGTGGGGCTACATACAAAGCTTTATTGGGTGACTGTTTACACTGGGCGTAATAGAATCTTCGAGCACATGAATCAAACGAACCAAGATTGATCTAAGGTCCTTGTGATATGACTAGAGTGTAAAGTTTGTTTGTTTTATGCAATTGAGATCGCCTGGTGTTTCTATCCTATTACTACCTCCTTGTATAAATATTTTCATGTCAGTGAAATATCCTGACCGTTTTAATTTGAAATCTTTGATTTGACAAGTAACGACACATATCATACCTTATTCATAATATGTACCCGCAGAATTGCGGCACATCATTATAATATATGAAGTTACTTAATTTACCTCAATAGATACTGACGCAGAATTTAAACAACAACTGTGATTATGTAGTTAGGTTACATGGTGAACTAGGATCTTGAACAAAATACTTCCGTTGGCAAATAGTTTTACATTGACTCAAGTCAATAGGCAGGTTAATCTTAGACTATACCATGCGTGTAGAGATTCTATGCAGACCTTATAGGTCGGTCGATTGTCGGTTGCCCTTAAAGGATCTCACATAAAATGAAATGGTAACATTATTTGAAACTTTGTTTATATCCCTCATTCTCCACTCTTGAATATTTGCAAATCCTATATTAAACAGAATGACACTACTATACTACAGTTTGGCTTTGCTGTAGAATAGAATCGTACTTGTCTATTATCCACAATAAAGAATCTTACAAAACAAAGAAATCCTGCAAAACAAAAAAGTTAAGTCTGAAATTCCATATAAACCAGGGTAATGTCTTAGTTATCCTATCATTGAATGAACCTTTAATGTTATCTAGTTACAAAAAAACCATTAAAATTGAGTTCTCTTGATGTCTTTGAAGTAATGCCAAATGCTTTTAGATTAGAGTTGGCTGTATGTGTGAAAACGTTCCTTTGATGGGATTAGAGTTGGCTGTACATTATACAAACAAACTAATGTTAATGTGTAGATCCCAGGGCTCTGGTTAATATACTTTTTAAATTTTGTTCCTACTCCTAGTATTAGTTGAGATATTAAAAGTTTAAGATCTGAAATTCCTGGATGAAGGGCAACTTCCCCCACTGCTAAGGGAGCACGAAACGCGGCCGTGAGGTGGCCGAGATGACACTGTGAAACGGGGTTCAAGGTGCCGAAGGGGGCGAGACATCCGGGTGCATGGTTTTAGGCCGGGTGTCCACCTACTACGATAAAATCTCGGTGCACTGGTAGTTTCCTGAGGTGCAAGGGGACCATGGTCACCTTTTTGTGACTCTCAAAGGTGTTTCTACACTCTACGATTAGCTCTGGCTCCCCACGATATTGACCGTCAGGTTTCTTCAGATGGACTACAATATATGCATCGTAGCCCATCGGGAGGTTTATTTTTCTATCGTAGTAGGTGGACACTCCCTTTCAAAGTTTATGATGACGTACATTATGTGAATAAGACGGTATCTTTCCATTGATAGGAGTATCATCATATATATTTCTCCGTGTAGTTTTACACAATTTTGGACCTGGGGTAATTATACCTCTTAATGCATTCCATGTGTTTATACAAGTTAGCATGGGTTCTCCAAGCCCTCTCGACGGAGAGGGGTGCGCCATCAGGACTAGAAAGACCTCTAAGCCCACCACTGCATTTCGCAACTTGATACAGACGTTACAGAGGCATCCTTTTCATATCTCGTGCGATATACTTAAAGTGTAAGAATAGCAAGGACCATATATGTTGTAGGTGTGAGCATAATTTATATAATATGTGTGAAGAAATACATATTTCCAACAATATATTAAAATTAATTCTGAGATGCGAATACAGTATTTATTCCTAATTTCTAAGCGGACGACAGTATCGACTGCAAGAAAGAGACTAAGCATTACGATGTACAGACCATGCATTTGACTCTGTTCAATCAACTTATTTTACTTCTCTTATGATACTATTATTATATTCATGGGAAATGCCCCCCCCCTCGACGGACCTGTATACAAAGTCTGCAGTCCCTCTAATCCTCTGTAAACTCTTCATCCCTGTCAGTTCGCTACTGTATTCCTAACCAGAGCTCTTATGTCATTCTAGCATATTGATAATATCAAGAAGTTGGCGCAGTCTTTCTGAAGCAGTCATCTTTTATAAACTCTGTCAGTAAATGGACAATAATTATCAGACCTCTAGTCAAAATAAAAGCCAAATCGATACATTGGCCACCAGAGCTTTACTACGTTACCTCTGGTCGATTTAAATTTGTGGCCGCCTTGACCCTTGGCTGCTTCAAACTTGTGTATTACTTTGTACTGCTTCAAACTTGTGTATTACTTTATATATTCCGCCATGCCTTTTAGCAGATACCTGGGGAACAAGCGGACATTGACCACCACATGGAAATGTGTGTTACTCTCCTGCCATACCTTTTGTACTGCGACACACCACGACAGAGTCCTCCCGATATAGCTGTACGATTGGAAAATTTCTTATCGTAGCCCAATCGCAGCACGAATCGTAGTGCGTCGGGACACTGGGAGCCCGGCTTTATGATCATTTTTATTTAAAAGGTACAAGACAAGAACAGTGGCATTATTTGATTCTATTATAAATGGTGAGGCTTTTTCAAAGTAAGATATAGTAAGGCAGTATGTCACATAATGATAGCGATATAAAACTCCTCTTTATGTACAAGTAAATGGTGTACTTCCATATTGAAGTAGTTGCATCGTCCTGGTCCGTCAATGCTAATTGACCCATTGTTTCCTAAGACAATTAAAAAAATGGTGAAGCCAGGTGGCCACTACATTTTTTCAAAATACACTATTTAGCCAGTTTCCAGCCACCTAGAAGACGCATAAAGAAGCAAGGCATCTATAATTAGAGAAGATAGACGTAAAGATAAGTACAGGGAAAGGTTTCCCTGTGCTTCAAACAATAAAGACTCCGTGAAAATATATTCTTTTGTATACAGCGCCATAAAGAAGCCTGACCTCATGCAGCAAATCGTCATGCATAGTTTTTTCTCTGGTAGCACCCATGTTTATGTAACACATTTAATGTATAGGTTTTGGCGAGCGGAGGAACAGATGTACAGATGTTGCAACCACGAACACGCGGAGGCGTTTAGGCTGGCATGTTCGCCACATCATAAAGCATCCCTCCTCTGGGCATCAACAGGACCTTGGCACGAGAAAGCACGAGAGTACACAGCGCCCCTGGTGGAACCGGCGAGCGGTGCCTGCTCTCTGCCCCCATCTTCTACGTACAGCATACGTACAGCACGCTCTCTACCACTCTCCAAGCAGAGATCCTGTACTCTACTTCCTGCGGCCGCGTGTATCTCTGAACCGACCTGCCTATTTGGGACAGAATCTGTTCCATCCGCTAGTCTTGTTCAGAAATCTTAAATCCTTAGTGGTTTGGGGAGTATTTTTGTGATCTACTTGTAACTGGAGATGCACATATTTCCATGGTGAATAATATACACTCATTTCTGTCATTTATCATCTCAAACCAGACACAGTCTCTGGGATTATTTTCTTCAGGGGAAAGCACCTCATGTGTTATTGGGTTTTGTATTGTCAACATGACACACATGCTCACTTGAAGGAGCAGGCTAATCAACTGTGAATTCACATAATCGAGTGGTTTAGAGTGGAAAAAGAAACAGCTAGATTGTCTATGAAGCTCATTCAACAATTCCCATATTTCACAACTGATAGTATATGAGTTGTTTGAGTTTCATAACTTTTGACAGATGCCTTGTTTTGAATCTGAAATTTTAGCTGGTACCCATTGTCCTTATTTAGATATCAGGGAACCAGCTTTGGGTTGAGGCAGAGATAGCAAGCACTAGCGCCATGAAATATCTGGGAGGAGAGTGGCTCACTTCGCGAAGAGTTTCATCACTTTGGTATCTCTGCCCCATGGAGGTATTCTACCCTGTATAGTGGGAGCAAACATATTTACCCTGTTTGTTTTAGAAAACTATATGACAAAATAGTCTCACATTAATGGATTGAATCATGTCTGACAGAAACTTAATTTACTCGTCTCAATATTGTTCTAATGGATACTGCATTTCATATTCTAACGGGATAATCTACACGTTACATAATATCAAATTTAATGTTTGTTCCTTTCCCTTTCATGCTATTGTAATTTTTATGATTTGATGATAGTTTAAAGAAACTGTGTTGAAATGATGTACCTCCATGATAATCCTCTTGTCCTTTATGCTAAGTTTACACTATATTTCCGACGACTACGGTAGCCACGTCGGCATGAAATGTATCGCGCCATAACATCTTCACTATTTTAGTCCTAATTGGTTCACATTATGTCCCCGGCAGCCATGGTTTGAATGCCTTGCAAGTACCACGTTGTGGATCTCGTCTCCTGGAGTTGTCTCACGTCCCTTACGTTCGTCCATGATGCCCTGGACGGCTGACTGTCAATCGCGTTATGTGGCATTGATCCTGTGTCACTGTGTCATTAACACCGTGGCCACTGTGGCTGATTTTTTTTGACAAATTGAAAATTTGCCACAGCAGCCGCAGTGATCAGGGTCTGTTACATTTGTTCATCCCGTCCCTCTGAGTTGTCCCACATCTGTCCTGGTTCGTCCAGGGTTGCCAAATACGTGGCCACCATGGTTGCCTGGAACATAGTGTAAACCTAGCATAATGTAAATTATGCAAGTCCAACTGTGGCACCTAAATCTGTGATTGCGATATAACATACTACTTAAAAACAAAAAAGAATTAAGTGAATATGAAAAAGTTAACATTTAGAGAAAACAATAATGACAGAAAAGGGGAAACATATGCGTTGATATTACAGAATGATGGATAATGTGAGGGAATGGATGCGAAATAATTTTCTGAATATTTTCACATCAGAGGAGTACATTTTGAACAATGACGTCAATATTAAATGGGACAGAGAGAACACCTATAACATAATTTCGGAGTGTGTCTCTCCCATACCTTAATTTGTTTTAATTGCTTCTTTTTATCTCCAACAGACGGGATTATTGTTGAAGCAAGAATTGTCTGTAGTTTGCGGCAGAGATGGGGTGGGAGTGAGTGAAATAGAGCGGCCTGGAGAGTGGAGGACTTTGCGGTACGGTATGGATATGGTACCAACTACTCAGTTATGCTGACGGGCTCGTCCTGCGTCCTGATTGGTCCATCTGTATGACCTAGTGACCTAGTTCCTATGTCTCGATACCATGTTCACCACGAATAGCTCATATTTAGTTAGATATGCCAGCAATTCGACACAAGATAAATACTTAGAAAAATCAGAGAGGGATAGGCGAGCTGGTAGTCCATTTCTATATGGAATCCTGAGCATACAACACAAGGCAGAACTTAGTCTAACTCCAAGACAACGACCAACGGCACAATGTTACTGAAACCTTTCCCAGGGATTGACTGATCGAGGAATCTTCACCTGAATATGTTTGTTTTTCAGTTCTACATTACTACAACTAAAGTAAGGTAAGTTGGACTTTTTGTTCCACATAAAATCTACTATCTTAGAATTCATTGTCAGCAAAGTCAATAACCTCCTCTAAACCTTCACCCATGTACAGTTAATATCAGTTTCTAAATGATTTCTGAATCGAAATGGTACTCGTAGGGTAGGATGACATATCTTTGATTCATTTGATGTCGGTTTCACTCAGGGGTTGAATCAAACATCTGATAGAAGGAAAAATTTCGGTTCCAAAAAAAACTGTACCCTAGCGTATGGTGTTCCTAACTCCTAGAGGACATCAAAGATTCTCATCGACCCAACGGGAAGAGATATGATTGGGAACAATCGGCATGTCAAGTTCCTATAGGTTGTGCCCCTTAGGCGAGATTCTACTGTATCAACATGACAATGCAGCCAACTCGGAGTGGATTGCGATTAGCTCAGATGCATGGTAACATGATATGGATCTCATGCTTTGTCCTTTTAGAGGTCAGTCACGCAGTGGTTGGGTTTTCACGAGATATACCGGTCAGCAACGTGATATCACCAAGTCACTCAGTCACACCCATACTTCATGGTCATATTTCATGGTCATTAACATGCATACAGCATCCAGCTTCTTCCCCTATAACCTTGTTTCCTATGACAGACATGTATCTGTTATATCTAACATAAATGTAGATATTTAGGAATAACAATCACAGAATGTTTGGAGTGTTTGGAAAAACGGATAATGATAATCAGGGGATACAATGAAATAGAATTGGAAAATGTGGCTAGGTCTGGTGAGGTCTTTAGATATAAATCGGTATGTGTGTGTGTGTGGGGGGGGGGGGGGTGTGCATAGCTTATACACAGTAGAAAATGCTCTCAACACACTCTGGCCTCTACAATAAATAAAAAATGTTCGATCTTGTCAGAAGGCCTGCGACCTGGGAGGCCATGTTGGACCGTGTCGGAGTGTGTTGGAGTGTGTCGGTGTGTCGGAAGCCATGTCGGAGCACCGGGCCCACCGCTGCGATAAACCTGCCCCTTCTGACACAGAACGTGATTCTGTTTTGGAATCATGTCTGAACGCTTGTCGTAGTGTGCGGGAGCTCAGTAGGTTCCTGGCCCAACGCCGGGCACCTACTGAGCTCCTGACACACTACGACAAGCGTTCCGACACACTAACGACACATTCCGAAACAGCAACGATACTGTGCTTTAGATTTGTACTCTGACATCATATGATACCGAATTAAAAAACAACAACATTCTGACAAGGCTATGATGCAGGAATCTTGATTCATAGCTATGTCGTAGCCTATCGGCGTGTATCAGGAGCTCAGTGGGTGCACGGTTTTAGGATACAGACATACCCATACACAATGAAGAGTATTAGATATAATGATAGAGTACATCACTGATTTCTAAACTGGCCAATATCCGTTATTTGCATTAGGGTATGAATAATATGTGGTTTCCTCTGAGCCTCTCTTTATACATAACCACATTTGGAAGAGGCTTGCATTAATGACTTGTGAGAGTCTGTGGTTTGGACGCCGAAACACAGATGGCGCACACCAGGACACAATGCCAGGATCTAAATCAGTTTTTATATATTTACTTATCTATTTCTTTTGTTATTGGACTATTCGACAATATATAATCACGCACTTCTATTCACCCAATTTGACGTTAGCTAATGTAGGCCTACTCTATTAACTGATTGAAATAATTATATGACTAGGAATGGCTCGTTATATCTATGCTTTACCAAAAAATTGTGGAACTGCAATGGAATTACGTTGCACACACAACTAATCTATAACAATATAATTTACATACAAAAAACTGAGATCACAACATAATGGTATACAGTTATGTATATCATACATCGAAATAGGAATTTAAAGCTTATGCTACTGAACAAAAATAGTTATACTAAGCACTCAGTGGAGGTTTTTAAAAAAAATGCTAATAATAATAATAATGTAGTGTTCCCTCTAGTCGCTGAAAGTGTATTACCACTTTCCGTGATCGACAGCCGACTAGAGGTTCTGAGACTTCAGTCGCTACCCTGTACCTACCGTGCTAGTACAGGTGGGTTCGGCTTTACTCACTGGAAAGGGGAGGGATACTCTAGATCTACCAACTACCGCTTAACCGCGAAGACAAAACCAGACTCCGGACTGTTTCAGTTAACTGTTCTTTATTGCGGATATACTTTACAATACGTTAGTGCTACTGGGCACTAACTAGCGTGGGAAGAGATTCTGGTCTCTCCAACGTTGAAAGGCGTTACAACACAACCTAACCAACACGTGAGGCTTCAGACATTCACTCCATAAAGAGGCACCGCAAGAAGTCCTATCAACCCACTGTGGACTCAGCCTTATATAGTGGCTGAGTTACGTAATGCGGGTGAACCCGTAGTATTTGCATACCGCGGGTCCACCGGCCATACCGCACAGCAGGGATCGGCACTCACGCCACCTAGTTCTAAAGTGAAACAACGCTGCTCGACTGCCCTGACCCCTACAATAATAATGCCATTAACGAGTAGTGATTACAAAAGAGACGGACACATCTTCATCCAGAAACGCGCAGAGAGGGGAACTAACTCATTGATGAGGTATTCACTCATTCAGCCACTCCTCCATACCCACTTGGCTACTAGGGACCATGTTGCCATACTGTCACTGATTCATCCTTCATTCATGCAGCAACCTTAACCACTTAGTCAGTTTATTAAGTAGAATATTTCTCTGCTTATAATAGAACAGAACAGATTAAACTTAAAGGTACGGTTATTTTAGGATGACTGATTCAGCCTTTTTTCCCCTTTATTCTATACCATAAAAGTAAAAGGATACCGGTTTAGTGACGTCCTCTGATACCATTTTTTGTGATTCGCCCAGTAACATTTTAGGGCAGCATACATGTATGTGTATGCATGTAGTGTGCATTATATACAATACGATGAGATATAAGATATTGATATAAGTATGAAGTGTGTAGAGACGTGCAATCGGCGAGCGACTGCTGGTATGTGACGGCGTTCTCTCGGCGGGCGGGCCGCGTTTGAGTTAATTTATTCCGGTCAGCTTCAAAGGAAGGTATCGACTGGTCAATGCTAGTCACATACTGTCGAATTAGGTCACTGATTGGTGTTGATTGAGACAAAGAGAGGCGGGAAACGTTCTAAACCAATCTGAATGTCTGGCTTAGCATTGTTTGGGTGCCTGTGGAGGGGAACCAGTGTAGACTGTGTGACAGTGGCGTCCTCTGGTGTGATTTTATGGCATTGATGGTAGAGAGAGCCTGTGCTGGCGCTCCCTATATCGTTTTGTGTGGAAGTAAACGGTTTGTTCAGGTTAATGCTAACTGTCTGAACCATACCAGCAGTTTCAAATGCGTACATTCTCGTCAGGCTACAATGGCTGATCGCATGAATATCGTCCTCTCGGTTTGGAGGATTATTCTTGGTTTTTTTAGGTTTTTTTTTAAAAAGAAGTGATTTAGGGGAATAAATTCTAGAATTCCGTCACATTTCAGTCGCCTCGTGGGTGAGGGGGATGTGGTGGTTAAATGTGTGATAAAAAATATTTCGCTATGGTTCGAACGTCTCCGCGTTCCCGGTGGGGTGTGGGCGACGGAAGCAAGCGTAGCAGAAAAATCTTTTGACGTGGCTTTGTGGGTTACCCTCTCATCCGTATCTACTGTCCATCGTGTTGAGGCCTTGTAGTGCCTGGATTTTCATCCGGTGTATCCAGTTGTACTCGATTTTTAGCCGGAGTTCCTTGGCTGTTCTGCTGTTCGGGTGGCGATGTACGAAGTCTAATACGGAGAACTCCATGTCGTCTGTGCCATGGTGGTCCGCCTTGTTGAAGTGTTTTGGTACATCGCTGATCTTGCTTTTAGTTTCTACCGACCTGAGGTGTTCCCTCATTCTCTCTCTGATTTTTCTTTTGGTCTGTCCGATGTATTGCATTTTGCAGGTTCTGCAGGTGATGCAATATATCAAGTTGGAACTGTTGCATGTCGTGGCATGCTTGACTGTGTGTTGTCGTTTGGTGCTTTTGCTGATGGTGTGGCCAGTCATTTTGATGCGATTGCAGTAGTTGCAGTTTTTGCATTTGCATTCGTTGCGGTTCGCTGTGGCTTTGTTGCCCTTTTGGGGAGTCCCATAGTTGGTGCGGGCCCTTACTAGATGATTCTTCAAGTTTTTGGGTCTACGGTAGCCTTTTACCAGTCTGCTTTCATAGATGTTTTGGTAGTTTTGGATTTGCCCAGTAGGTCCCAGTTGTTGTCTATGATTTTGGGTAGGGCGTTACCATTTGCGTGGTATGTGCATATCAGGAATGTCTTGTCCTGACTGTCCGTTTTCTCTTTCGTTTTCTCTTTCTTGAGAAGATCCTCCCTGTGGAGGTGGTCCGCTTTTTGTTTACAATCTCTCAGAGTCTTTTCGGGGTATCCCCTATCTCGGAACTCTTTGAGTTTCTGTTGGGCGTGTTTCTCATAATCTTCCTCGCTCGTGCATATTCGTCTAACCCTCAGTAGTTGTGAGTACGGAATGCTTCGTTTCTGCGATGGAGGATGTGCTGAGTCGTATCTGAGATACGTGTTGCGATCCGTAGCTTTGACAAAAAGGTCACTGTATGGGTGTCCTTTTTCCGATTTCACGATTTTGGTGTCCAGAAAGGCCACTTCTTTGGATGATTTTTCCATGGTGAATTTGATCGTGTCATGGTACTGGTTGGTCCATTTGTGCCATTTTTCCAGTTCATCTTCCCCGTGTTCCCAGATGAAGAAGATGTCATCGATGTATCGCCACCAGACCTTCGGTTTCAGTGGGTAATTGTTGAGCATCCTTTCCTCTAGGTTCTCCATGAATAAGTTTGCGTACAATGGGGCCAGCTTGGTTCCCATCGCAGTTCCACCTATCTGGAGGTAGTTGTTACCGTTAAACTGTATGTTGTTCTTTTTGAGTACCATTTCTAGGAGTTTCGTGATGCTCTCGGTGGTGGGGAGAGCTGATTTTCTCCTAGTGGTTTCCAGTTTTTGTTTGATGATCTCGATACCTTCGTCGTTGGGTATGTTTGTGTACAAGGCACTAACGTCCATTGTACCCAGTATGTCATCTTTTTCCAGTTTTCCAACCTCTTGGACCTTTTGTAGAAAGTGGTTGGTGTCCTTGATGTAGGACTTGATTTTTGGGACCTCCTGTTTCAGGAAGTTGTCTACAAAAGCCGAAATTTTCTCAGTGGGGCATCCATTGGCTGAAACTACCGGCCTTCCGGGGGGTGGTATCACCCCCTTGTGGATTTTCGGTAGGAAATACACCTGGGGGGCTCGTGGAGCCTTTGTTTTTAGAGCCGACCCCATGCGTTCAGTGATTTCCCCTTTCTCTACTAGCATATCGATACTATTTGAGTTGTCGGAGGGCTTCCACAATATAATCTCTAGTGTTTAGGATTACTACCCCACCTCCCTTGTCGGCGGGTTTGATGGTGATCTCCCTGTCAGCTGCCAGGGTTCTCAGGGATTTGCGTCTAGATTGTGCCTAGGTTTAGTTTTATTGATATTACGATTGGATAGTGAAATTTCGTTGACGGCGATAAATCCCTCTAGATTGCTCGAACCTTGTGGAGCAGACCAGTTAGATTTATCCCCTAATTTCCTTATGAGGTCCAAATCGTGGAACGCACAGCCCGGGAGGTGAGGGTTGCTGGTTGAGTCCGTGCCCGCAGTTTGCGGGTTCAGACCAACCTTCACTTTCGGTTTATCAAAGAATTGTTTAATTCTGAGTTTGCGGTGGAAGCTATCTAATTCCGATTTGACTTCTCCTTCTTCTATCCTGAGTTCTGTAGGACAGAAGTTTTTCTGCTACGCTTGCTTCCGTCGCCCACACCCCACCGGGAACGCGGAGACGTTCGAACTGTATAGCGAAATATTTTTTATCACACATTGATATAAGTATGAACTATTTGGTTACCCATGGCCTTTGGTCAGGGGTGGTCATTGCCCCCCCTGGTGAAACACCTCTGTACTAGCGCACCCCTGCGCCACCTCTCCCCTGTCGGCCGCACTAAACATCAAAGTGCGCTAGGTCGACACTGTACTCTGCCTCATTCGCTTCTTAGGCTTCATACCTCACACACATACTTTTTCTTCCCACCCACCCTCTCCTTTTCTAGTTCTACTCCTTCCACTCGTAGGGCTATTTGTATTATTTTATTATTACATGTTCATCACAACTATGTAATATTACATAATAACTTCATTATGTTATCATATACTCTTCATAATTGACAACAATATACATATGTTAATTATACACTTATTGATATTCATTGTATAACCTTATTAATATCAATAAGAACTATAAAATTTAATAAAATTTTATTAGCCCACTCCGGCTTTCCTATTGTTTTATCCTGGGATCTGGGGTAATGAGAGTATCATGATAATTTCTAGCCTATAGCTCCTTATAATATTTTCTTCCGATGGGTTTTAAACATTCCAATAGTATAATCTTTGGTCTCAATATCCAAGTCAACCAATAGGAGCATATCTCTTTATGAGGGGCTCCATTCATATGAACTAGTTGTGGGCCTATGTAACTTTATCTGTTATATCTGTTTCATGGCATGGGACTATGAGAAAACGTTGTTCATGTGCCCGTAGCGATTGTCTTTGTCCCATGAATATGTCCCGACCACAGAGGCGGAGGGACGTATTTTATGGGGCAAAAATCTGAGACCGGAATCGCTACAAGTGCACTCACCATGTTTTCGTTAATTATATAGATCTAGAAACACGAAGAAATGTTCTTTTATTATGTACTTGTGGAGTACACTACGGGCAGTGCCCCCGAACATTCACTACGTCCCATTGAGCCCATTATTTATACCATACCCCTGGCAGCGGGTAGTACATGTATTACATAGACGTTCGGCCTTAGGTATGTAATAATATCTACTTTTGTAGTAATTGCATGACTATATTTTCCTAATGTACCCAAGTACTCAATAATCCCTCCGAATTTTCACTTTCTGTCTTACTCCCTCCCTTCTTAGCTTTCAATTTTTCTCTCTACTTATTCAATCCCTAACCGACTACTTCAACCACTAACTCCCTTAAATTCTCATTCAATCATTTACACCCTCACCTCGTCTACTCTCTATCATTCTCTCACCCACCCTTCCCTCTCTTCTCATATTCTCTTCACTTAATCCCTTACTTTTACATTTAATTATTTACACTCATACTTTCACACTAAATCACTTTCTCTCTTTTGCCTTGTGCCTCACCCAGTAAATGACGCCCTCATTCCTCTTCTACCCTCCCTTCTCGGATTTCTCTGAACCACGACATTCACACTCCGGTGCCTTCCCTCCCCTGTTTTCCTCTCACTGCTTCGTTCCTTTCCTCACTCATTGACTTCGAGGGAATCCTAACGTTCCCACGGATTTAGCATCGTTCTCACGCAGAATTCATACGTTTCCACACTGGTGAATAGGACGAGGTACCAGGCTGCCAACTGGTCCATGTTCGCCGTGCGTTTCCACTACCTGGTCACCTGCCACTTTGATCCGGCCGACTCATCTCTGTTGGCTTCCGCCAGCTACGTAGTGCCTCTAGGCAGAACTACAATTAATGCACACATTTTAATATCCACCTGATCTTTTTATGAACGCGTAGAGTCTCGGGATCGTTGCCGAGGAGTAAACAGGTCCCTGAAACATCACTTAGCTTGCAAAGTAATGAGCTGGACTGGTTACTTGTCCAAAGAAATGATAGGACAGGTTGAGGAATATACTGAGCGACCTTGAACTTTACAAGCCTCTCTCCCTCACGAGGTCCTCCCAATAATGTATTTCCAATGGTTGAAAATGAATGCCGATAAAAGATAAATTGATGTCAACATTTCAAAAGACAAAAGATATTTTATCGAAATGTTCCCCCAAAAACTTCTAGGCTTCCAGGCTCAGTAACACACATGAAGATCGGCGGCCATTCTGTCTTCCCTTTGATGATGCTGAATGATAAGTACTATAGTACCATTGTTTTGATCTACATCGTCGTATTCTCCGCGTCAAATACGCGGAGAATACGATCAGAAACATCTCTCATCCTCCTTTTGTCTCTCTCACCTCTCTGTCTCTGTTTCTCTATCTCCCTCTTGCTCTCGTTTTAATTTCTGTCTGTCTTGCTAAATCTTATTACTCTAAACTACCCTATTATCTCTTTTTGTGGCAGACCTCTTCCCACTCCGTGACATATTCCCCCTCTCTTTTTGCAATAACGTTATTAATGGGTTTATATTTTTATTTATGCTATTGTTTTATTCTGAATAATTTGTTGTATGATTGTCATGTATGTACACGATTGCATAGGCACTAAACCACTCTACGTATATGTGCTCTTATTTTTTCCTGCTCCTATCTGACTTTATCCCCCGTTCTGCAAAAAATAGAAAGCTGGTGTTCCCATTTTACTTTCTCTCGTTTGTCTATCAGAAAAGGAGACGTTATAAAATAAGTATCGATCCTGTGAGTGTTTGGATATGATTTCCTGTGCATTCCACTTCCACATTGCATTGACTGTGATGATATGGTTCTCCGATATTGAAGTTTTATCTGCTGCATCAGAAAGGAAACAGGAATCGGGTAATGGATAGTAGACATGGAACAATGACGATCAATACAGAACTATGTTTTTTTCCAGCAACAACACAATCAGTTCAACGTTCTTCGTGCTGTGACTTTTAGTATGGCGTTTCCGCCTGCCGATTATGACCACCGATTATGGCATTTGGCATCGCCGACGGATTTTACGATACTTTCTGTAAAATAATCGTCCGATGGAAACAAAAAAGATTCAGTGATTCTTCTCTCGAACATAATGCAATATAGCAACACCAACCAACTTTTGAGACCACTGACCAGCTGAAATCAGACCAGGTGGAATTGATCGGTGGGGATGGCCGGAAATCGGAGGGTGACCACCTCCATTTTCGTCTAAAAGCACAGTGTTTTTCTCACTGCCACCGATTTCTATGTAATGTGGCGTAGTCGCCGAGCTACTTTTGATACTCAAATTCATTCAGCCACCGATTAATTCAACCTGGTTTGACTTTGTCGCTGGCCTCAAAAGCCAGTTGGTGGTGCCAATATTGCGTAACGTTTGAGAAAGAAATAGTTGACCCTGTTAGTTTCCACCTGACAATTGTTGTACCAAGGGTGTCCCACAATCGGTCGGCGGTGCTAAATATCATAATCGGTGGTCGTAATCGGCAGGTGTCACATTAACCATACTGCACATGTAGGATCACCACTATTTTTTTTTTTAGAAATGTATACCTTCGACAAGTGCTAGTTCAGTGAGGATCAATCTTCATGTTTGTCAGATCCTATTTATACTGAACAATCGATGCACATGGAAAACATAATTGGTCGTTAGGTGGAAACAGAGTCTGTATTTTGGGGCCAACGATTATTAGCACAGACACATTCTCAAGGAGTACCACCGACCGATTTTTGTAGAAAATGCACATAATCGGAAGTTGGAAACGTCACATTATATAACTTACATTACATAAGTGATGGGTGTAAAATGTAGTACACGAGGAATAGCTGTATAGTTCGGGTGAGACCAAGTAATCCGCAATAACAGTTTCTCTAGCTGCACGTGTTCCTTGTAAATTCTCCTCCATATGTAAAACTGCCATCAAGTAGTCTGTATATATGTAGCTAGCTGCAAACCGTCCAGTCACCCTCGTTTGAGACCGTTCTCGTCCCCGACAGGGTGTCTCGTATATAATATACGGCCATGTGAATTAAGCAGAGAACACACATAAAAGTGGTTCGTAATTGTTACAGATTGGTGACCCCTACAAGCTTCTGCTGCCAGCTGTCTATGAAGTACACTAGGCGCATGTTACATCCTGCTCTGCCTGACTAGCAAAGCACCACTTATCAAAAAATAAAAGTTCCTACAAACCATGCAGAGAATAGCGTGATTGATCCCATCTGTACTCAAACATCATGATAATCACATCACGCACACACAGTGTTTATAGAATTGTGTCAATTACATGGGTGGAGTAGACCGAAGTCCCTTTAGGCTGGGCGATTCCTAGTATTTTGCGTTTCAGAACGGTATTCCATGCAAAATATGGATTTTTGTTGTTGAATATTTGAACGTACTCAGATAGGCAGTAAATTGAGCCCTTCCATGGTAATCAAGAGGATGTACTACAGCAATCCAGGATATCATAGTGGGTAAAGGAGAGAGTTTCAGCATCAGCAGATGTGTATCATGTAATCCTCTCCAGTTGGGGAACCATTAAGTTAAGGAGTGATTTCTATATTCATCCAAAAGTGCTCAGGATACACTATCCAATCATATATGGAGCACTTGCTCAAATGATACCCCTATATATCTGGGGGGGAAAACAGATAAAACAACAGATGTCCAGTGGTGCTCTTTTCTTCTTCTCTGCCAACATGCATTGACATGCTTTTATAATGTTCGCATAAAGTGTTGGTTCCATTGGCCAGACATTGATATAGCTGGCAGGGCTGTGCAACATCTTGGAGGTTACGGTCATATTCTTTGTGCATAGCCACTATGATATCAACATTCATCGATTAAAAAGTCCCCGTTGAGAATGTATAGGGCCACTGTAAACCACTAGCCTCGGTTTCAATGATATCAGAAACCATAACCGTTGACTTACCCAGCAAATGGCGTTTGAAACCCATTGACTACGCCCTTAAGGCAATTGATTAGGGGAAAAGAGTCCCTAATGATGAACCCATTAATAAAGCAATTTCTGGGATAAATGTAATCGAGAAGCTGGATAAAGGGCAAAATCCACCAGGCCGATTTCTCACCCGATCATTTGTTCCTGGGCCCTTAAGAGGAAGCTCACGTATTGTAATTTATTTAATTCTGATAAAAATAGTTTATTAAAAGACCATTTTCAAAGATTTGAGAAATTCTAGGGTATCCGATAATAATCGGCGATTGTCTGGCTACGGAATCGGCTACCGTCGGTCCAGTGGAACACCCCCTTTATAAAGACAAGAAACGATGGATTTATGATACTTTGTGAATGAAGAACAAAGGAAATAGTCCGGATAGATGGAACAGGCCCTATAATATGGCAATTGCTGGCCCGTCCACAAAACCATCGAGCATTGTATCGAATGTCATGTTCGCTTGAAAAATCTAAATTCATTGAGTTAATTCTTGTGCTTCCAACTTGCAGGGTCACAGTTTGTGGTTTAGGTGAAGTCAGCAAAAACCTCATGGCAAGGAGATTTATGTTGATAAACCCATTGTGTGCTGTTCAGTTAAAAATCTGAAAAGACCACGACTTCGTGCTGTGTAATGTTCTGGATCAAATAAGTGAAACTTTTACATCTACGCGTTACAGACTTATTTGGGGGCAGTAAGAGGACGTAACTGTTTGTGGTTTGTATAACGCATTTAAATGTATTTGATCCTGAAAAACCCAACTAATAACATACATATGCGGTAGGCAAAGGTCCATGGGTAACCCCATGCATAACAACGTCTATAGCCACGAGTTTTTGCATTCCGGATTTAAATATATGCTATAGGCAAAGTGTGGCCAAGATATGCAAATAGTATCATTTATCCTACCCCTAATAAAAAGCCGCCATAGACTTAACATATGCAAATTTTATGTGGCATGCTGTGACATAAAGTGATTTTTATGCCACTAGAGTAATAAAAAAAATTGACCAATCATAGACCAGGATGTCAGCTACTACGAAAAAAGTTCAGGTTGCACTCAAAAGGCCCATTCAGATGTTGCTACCATGATACAGAATAATCGAAAAATAGAACTCGCACCTGAAGTGTAGAGACGGGATAGGATAAATACAGAACCGAACTCGAGTTAGCCTGACTAGTTTTCAAGCCACTCCGGTCAGGTCTGCTACTCACTACACTCGGCTATCGCCTCGTGTAGTAATACAAGACCTGTCCATTGTGGCATAAAAACTAATCAGGCTAATTCTCGTTCAGTTCTATTTAATTATTCTATATGGTATATTTCGAAATATTAATACCGTCATGCATTTTGCATACACTACACATTTGTGTTCTCACATAATAACATTGATCAACAGAGAACATAAACATTGCCAGTAGAGTGAGTGCACATGTAACGAGATTGGAGGTTTGTCTGAGGACCAGCCAAATTTTCAACTAATATTTTGGATTCAGTCCATGTCAAATGGTTTTCATGAGATTGTTCTTTTAATTGAAAACGAATTCACATCGAAATGTGGCCTAATACATCTTGGAGGGTACGATGCATTAACGTTCCGCGGAAACGCTAGGTCTAAGATTTCTACAGAATACGTAGGCCTACCATAGTTATTATATAATTGAAAAGGGAACAGAAAAGAGGTGAAACAAATGACATATAAACAAATGCAGAGAATGAGTAGGTTGGGATACATAAACTCAGGAAGTCGTTTGTTCACTGACAAGGATATCAAATCCATGATTTTACGTTTTATATCTCATTTTACGTTTTATATCTCGAAGTGATCTGTCAGACACCTAATATACGCGATACAGCAAGTACCTTTAAATCTGAAATATTTCAGCAATATCTTCTAAACCTACTTCTACCAGTTAAACTTACAACAATGACAAAATTGATAAACTTGCACTCAGACGTGCCTCGGGAAAAGAAGGCTGTATGAATTTTATTTGGTCCCCAACCTACTTTCCCCGCTCCCTTTTCGCATTCCACCTAGAACTTGCCTCTTTTCAGATGAGTTCATTAAATAACATATCTAATACTCATATAGCAACTTTGTCATACTTCCTCATGGAGATTACTACCATACTCTGCTTTTACAAACTATTTACAAGTGTCTACGTATATACATATATATCTTCTACAGTTGTGAAATAAACAGGATCTAGATTCAGGGACACGATTGTGGAAAGACCTCATATCCATACACTGATGGAACTTGAAGCACTACAATATAGCTATGAACACTCAGGGCGATGAGCGGACCTGATACTGTCAATATTGCCCCTATTGTTAATACCAAAGTGACAGTAAGAGGTCAAGTGCCGTGTAATATATATTTATACTTCACATCGAGGAAGAAATTGTTGCATTCAGCATTGACGAGATGTACAGTTCTTAAGTCGTGGTGTTGTACATAAGATAGATCAGTAAAACTTTTGGTATCAAATTTATTCAGTTTTAATACAGTAATAGGTTCTCATAGATACATTGAACCGTTCGTATCAATGCCTTTTTCTCAAGTGTACAATAGGTTTCATTATAGTCTTTTCGTTTACTTCCGTATGTTTTCCCCATTGTTTTATAGTCTTTGAAACAGAATGAAGGCTTTGCTGATATTTAGGAGAAACCAAAAGAAAGTTAGTCATGTTGTTGTTTATTGGACGACGGTAATGTCGTGTCTTACTGCTCGAGGCGAGGATAAAGCATTAACATTAACTGTGCCTCACTCTAGTCTAGTACGGCTTGAAGATATATGAGCATCGTCCTGCTCTTTCATTGATTTCAAAAATGCTGCCTTCTAGTTTCAAGAAGATATTCATGAGAAGAATTACGAAATAGGGACTATAGCCAAACCATTTTAGTCTCTGCATCGTTTCCATATTATCAATTGATATGAGGTATAGTGGCCCTGTCTGCATCAGCCGGATATCAGTAGTAGTGATTAAAACGGATGCAAAACCACTATTGGATACCATTTAGATGAAGTGTGCCGTATCATGTGTCGGGATAAGCTACCGATATATAGAAGGTATGATGAGATATGAAAGGTATGTTACAAATCATCGGCAGGATATGAGACTTTCCAGGATTTATAAGCATTGTATCAGATGACGTGCTATGACCAGAGCGATAAAACAAAAACCCGTGAATATCAAAGGCATATCGGACAATTGGCCTTCAAAAATAAACCCCGCGTAATTTTCCTGGAAGCTGAATATGAAGATCTGAAAGTGCTGCAGAATCCATGTCTAACTTAAAGATTTGGGGAGAATCGTAGGAGCACTGTTCAGCACACTGATAGCCCATCATCTGTTTAAGGAATAGAATAATTTTAGATATTCTTCTCTAATGCCTATTGCAGAGGCTGGAGATCAAATATCACTATTGACACGGATGTTTGATACCCAAACTACGGATAGTTGCTAGAACACACCAGTATAATATATATTTTTATTGAACGATTTCGCTTGACAAATGTTAAATGGTCTTCCATTTTCCCGAGAAAAACATCAAACTAGCTGGCATTGCCAACTAGTCCCTACATACGTATCCCTATTTATTTCATGTGCCTTAGTGTTTTATCCTACCCCTAATATAAAATCCCATAGGCATAACATTGAGTCTCCGTATGCCACGCTGACTGGCATACAGAGTTTTATATGCCACTAGTGGCATACAGAATTGTTATCACGTAATATTCCAAAATCGAGGAGATGGGCTAGGATAAAATCAAAAACTGATTCGTTTTAATCTTGGCCACCGGATGCCACTCCTCATGAAGTCACTACGCCAAATTCAGTCGTGGCATACGGTGGCCAAGATAAAAACTCATCCAGTTTCACGATAATCTCGCATAGTTTGGATTTAATGTACATATGAGGTAAAAGTTGGTTTATTTTGTTGATAATCTTGATCATGAAGATTTAAAAACAAAATAGGAAAAGAATGTTCTAGATTAGGTATTTCCCTGGGATCTGCTAAAAAACAAAAACGTTTCTCGGGAAGAGCATCTCTATGGCCGGCCACCATACAATATGTATGCTAGGTATTTGGGAACTTTAACAACAGGGAAAGATATTGAGTAATTTTTACAATACATGTGTTAGCGTGCCGCTCCGCCTAGCGGAACATTGTTGAGTTATGCCTTCACTCGGTCAAATGCTGATTCTCTCTGATTTAACACTTTCACAGCCAGAGTGTGGAAGGGGGAGGGTAGTTGTGATTGCAAGATATGACTGCTGGGACAAAGTACGGTGCCTTGGGTTGTAAACGTACCCCCGGCAGCGGCATGTAACTATAAAGTGTTTGACCATAGATATATAGGAGTGTCGAATATGGTCTGTCTAGTTGATAATTGTCGCAGTTTCCATACAGATAACTCTATCACTCCAGGCTCCTATGATGGAGTCTGGAGGTTCAGGCTGAGTACTCACGTCATTGTCTACCTCTAGGGAACGAGGCTTCAGATGCCGATTATGATTATTTGATTCCTTCAATACGTGATAAATTGCCTCGTTGCCTCCAAGCACCACCCATGCTACTCCCAGCATCTGTGTGTCTCTAACCGTTTTAATAAACCCACTCCGCCCCATTTCTTGGATCTGGACAGCCACACCCCTTAAGTGTTTACACCCAGCTCTTCTAGGAAAGTTCTCCCCTGTTGGCACTCTGACAGGCACATCGTATCCTGTTCTACGGGGTACGCCTTATCTGAGGTCACGCGGGTACGCATTCCGCTACCCCTCACGTAGTTCTCCTCCGCCTTTATTTGTACACACAAAGGACCTGATGTCAGCACTCAGATAAGTAGACCACTCTTCAGGTCACCGGGGTCATCTCCCAAGACGAGTCCGGGTTCTTCAACGCTGAGGGGGGTTACAGTCTGGTTTATGGTATCTTTATGATCGTGAAAGTATCTTTTTATTATTGAGCGCGAACATCACGCTCAGATATGATGCCCAAAGGTTATATGTATAGACGTGCAACAAATACAACGTGCTGTAAATAATATACCTTCACTATCGGTGTGTCAGCTCTGTGACATTGGTTAGGCACAGAGGACCAGTTTCTAAGAGTAATAGAGGCGTTCATATGACTAACCATGACCAGTCACTACAGACCAGAATACCTCATTTACCTAATCAAGTATTATCTACAACAAGTATTTCATTCTACATGACAAAACTGGTTTTTGCTGCCCTGTGTGAAGCAGCGGCCATGCTATGTATGTGCAGGCTCTGCTATTTTCGACACCGTGTTAGAACCAGTCTAAACTAGTTACCTGGCCATCTCGAAGGTACCTAGAGTATAGGCTGGTTCTGTGGTAGTGAGAAAGGTCCCAGCAAAGCTAACTGGTCAGCTGGGTACCAGACTCACACAGGTAAACCAGTGGGGACCCAGCAAGGTTCTGCACATGCCCAGTGAGACCGAGTAGGTGCATATAAGAAGCCTGCTGAAGCTCAGCTGGACACACCGGGGGTGGAGGTACTATGTGCGGTCCCTTAACTCTCTGCTCTATCTCTGTTCTCTGCCAGGGTTAGCATGACCTTCGGGTCCCCTTGTGGCGGGGTCAGAGATTCCCAGTTCTCTGGAATGAGGGGGTTGACCTTCGGGTCCCCTCTTTGGATGGAGTCCAGGATGTGAGTCCGGAATGTGAGCAGGATGTGAGTCCTTACAGCCTGGTCTTCCCTGTGTGATCCCGGGCAGGGCCGTGGTGCTGGGTGGCTGTCGTAAAACACGACTGCGGGTTCGTGGGTGAGACCAGCACCGGTATGGCATTCTGGACCAAAACTCTGGTGGTGCTCAGAAGGAGCTTCAGCTGTACCCGACACCCATCCACTACAGTTCTATAAGCTATGACTGCATTGCTTTTACAAAGGGGTTGTCGATAAAGTACATGCGCAAATCTCTGAAAATAATATGACTCCCACACACACACACCCTTGAACTCACGATCTTGTAAGTATTATATTAAAGAAGGATTGTACGCAAAATTTCAAAATCACCCCCCCCCAAACCCACTTACTGCGTTGTACTTTATGGATGGCCTGAAAGAATGCTTGTATTCAACGATGTTCCTCGCATTTAGCAGTTATCATTATACTTAAAATTTGCTTTAAATGGTCTTATTGTTCAAGAGTCAGTTTAAAAGCCTCCATGTTATCAGGATAGCCAATATTTCATCCTTTCATGTCATCCTAAACTGTAGTCAACCATCCTTTACCTAATACATCAAAGTGGGGAAAGAGAGTAGTTTGTGCGGGCATTCTTCTATTCCTTTTGCTAATTTAATATTGCTTTTACTTACTCATAAGTCAATTTCAAGAGTACATGAAACCAGTTACCACATTTACCATGAGGAGGTAAATTATAATAAGAATCAATATGCATTTTAATCCAGTCACTGCACGAGAACCACCATTTTACATATATACGCCCCCAGCGTATATAGATATGCTTTTGCGTATACAAGTTTACCTATTTTTCGTCGTGTAGGCCTATACACCTCATTTATAGACATATATATATACAAGCGCTCACGTTGCAGTCATATATACGTCATATATACGCCTGATTCTGTTGTATTTACGCCACCGTCCAATAGTTCCGATCTCTGCCACTTGGCCAAGTCTTGGGCACACCACTGTATCATATTTCATATGTCATCAGTCATTAAGTCCTTGGTATATGGAAAATCCAATGTTATATTATCAATTTTCATTATGAAATTGTTCTAAACCCTTATTCATTATCTTTTCATTAAATACATATAATAAAGCCATCATTTTTGAGTGTAGGTAGATAGCTTGGTAGAGCTATAAGCCTTCTGATAACCCCCGCCTAACAGGTTGAGATCACAAACAATGGTGTTTGTACAGGGAGCGGGAGCTTTTTATCAGTATGCATACATGTATATACGCCAAACATGTATGATTTGTATACGACTGGCGTATACATGTCGCGCAGAGTATATTTCCTCTCGTATACGCCAGGTGTGTAATACAGCCAAGACGCGTCCGTTTACAAAAGAAAACTGTCTTGTATACGCCTCATACGCTGGCATGAAATATTGGCGTATATATATGAAAGCAAGTAAATTTACAGCCGATACATGCAGTACCGCGATGGCGTATATATAGCAATAAACTTTTAGTTTTCGCGCAGTGAGTGTATCACACAATTTTAAAGTAATCTGTAGTTTCTTGTTCCCATTAAAAGATTATGGTTAATCTCGTTGTTCATCATTTGTGCGAAAGTAAAATGAGGTCTTGAAAAGAGCAGGACGCCGAGCCACTAGGGAGTCGGTTGTCAATCCAGCCTCTCAGTGCATAAAACTGAATTACAATCCGATTTTCAATTATTCTGAACACGTGTCTCATATAACTTCATCGGTTATGCATCAAATATTTTATATCAATTATTCATATAAGACTACAGCAGACTCTTGTTCAGCTAAAATAGAATTGCTGAATAATCAACATATACGTTGTGGCCAAGGCCAAGTATAGGTTCTGTGGGAAACGAGGAACTATTACAAGTAGTTGTTATGGCTTAACAATCTGGATATTTATATTTCCCTGTGAAAAATATGCTGATAAGGGCATTATTTTCGCATATTAAGCGTTTTATTCCTTTTATGTCTATGTTTTGGGCAATCTGTGATTATTTACGCAAATTCAAGACGGATATATATACGAAGTAAAAAGGAAGTAGCTTATGGCATATATTCTAATCTCTTTGATAATATACGTGTCATATGTATATATGTATAGGTTTTACCAGGATATATTCACATGTATGATAACGATAACATGGAAAATTCCATGAAGTATTGGATCTTCGTCCTGTTCAGGAAACATCATTGGTAAAGTAAAAATAAAGATATACATTCAATCGTGTTCCTTACTGCCACGATGAAGCTGAACTCACCCAAACTCCTCCTCATGCAGACGTGTATAGAATGAACTTCCTATTTAGACATAGCCACCAATATATTTCTACTGAAATGCGTCTCCTTATATCTAGATCTTTCCACTTGTAATTCTTAATCTGATTGCTGAATCTATCTTGAACCTTTTTTAGCAAATATGAACGCGTCAAGTAACATATTGCTACATTTAGGTAATGGAATAAAATGCCTAAAATCATTGTTTAGAATTTTACAATTCTATCTGGTGGAAGAAATGTCCATCATCTAAATGTCCAGATATTAAAATGAACATTCTTTGTCGCAGTGATGGACGGATCGTTTATTTCCTATCGGGGAGATAAGTCTTATCTCCTCACTTAAATCCTGAACAAATAAAGAAGTGCTAATCAAGGTGAATAGATATTCATCAACTTTATTTTATTGCAAATTTCCGTCGTCATTAAAGAAAATCCATGGCTCCCTTATTGCATGCTGCTTTTAGATCTGCCGTTCTATCATTTCCGGTAAAGACCTCTAAGTAACACGAGGGACGGGTACTAGTGTCAGCATCTTCCGCTTGGATATGGACCGAAAGTCATCTGAGCTCATATACTCTCTTGGTTCATCACATGATATGGCATGTGACAATTGATATTGTTACTTGTTTTGCCTAGAATATCAAATGTGATGTAATGCCGATATTCTGCGCAAATCTCATGTTTATTGATGGATTATTTCCTTATAAAAGCAATGATATACTGAATTTCTTGAATAATGCCTTAAGGCCCGGAGTCCACCTACTACGATAGAAATTTAGACCTACCGATATGGCACCGATACAAAAACCAAATATCGGAGACATATCGGGAAGGTGCAAAATCGTAGACATATGTCTAGACATGCCGATCCACCATGCATTGTATGGGGTTTTTATCGGTGTCTAATCGCAGAAACGTGGTCAACTGCCCCGATATTAGGTGACCTTCCGACGCGATTTTGTTTTTTTATCGGGAGGTGCATCGTAGACCATATCGGAGCCATATCGTAGTAGGTGGACGCCGGGCCTAAGGCATTATAATACGTATTTAATTGGGTCTGCCTCAAGGCATTATATTACGTCCTTAGTTGGGAATGCCTCAAGGCTTTAGAATACATCCCTAATGAGTTGATTCTGTCTTGATTCCTTGCTGCGATGATTGTTTGAAAGGACCTTTAACCCGTAGAGAAGATGTATATATACACAGTGGCATACGGAATCACAGCAATCCACTGGCTATGACGTCTTCGCACAGCACACTTTGGATACGTTTCCGTATTCGAACCGGAAATCTTGGAAACGTGCTTCATGACTAGAGGTCCGTGAATACTAGAACGCGTATAACATGTCATGTTCCGTCGGATGAGTCTTCTAGAAAACCGCTTGATGTGAGTTTTCTGGTCACATGAGTAGGGGGGTCGGTGGGTTGAGTTGCTCAGTGAGCCACTCAAAGGGTATGCATATGGTCTTATCATGCTCTGGCATCTCACTCACTGAGGCAGAGCCATCCAGCCGAATGATGGAGAACTCGCTATCGCCACCAAACAAATTCACCCTGGGATCTTCTTTCCCCAAAACAAAATTGCCCCATTTGGGGATCTCGCCCCATACCTAACTCGCCTTGTATCGACCTCAAGTAGACAAATATAGATATATATATTAGGAATTAGTACACTAAAAGTAGTTTGTAGTCGTATATAGAACCATAACCCTTAACTTGACATGAAACCCTACCCTAACCCTAATACATCTATAAAGGTTGGTATCATAAAATCCATCAAATGTAATCACAGACTCAGATGTGTGTGGCGACTATCCCAAAATAGGGCAAGGTCTACTTTATAGTAACGGGTGACTTTGTTGGATGAATCTTCAAAACGGAATGAGTTATCCTTTAGATTACGGGGCAAATTCTCTAAAATGGGGCGGGTTCTCATATAAAGTACGGGGCGACTTCGTTTCAGGACGAGCTCTCCTGCAACCAACCATCCCACCCGGCTCCTGCTCTCTGTTCTAATCACACACTCATGCACTGAGCCTCTGTGTGCTCATTCCAGGCGAGTCACCACAAAAAGCAGGGTCCTGGCCAATGTCTCAGACCACGGAGAAACTGACGTGCTTTTTGCCAGTGGGGAGACACGACCAAGGGCGGGCAAGCGTGTGTATACGCCCATTCGAGCAAATCTTTGAACTATGATTATTCCATGTAGAACTTGGTGGGTGTAATAATTGGGTAACGCTTTCCTGATATTAATAAAATGCCACAGTAAGATAGATATGAGAGCCCACTGCCGATATTCAGATATCCTGGAAAACCGTATCGTTTTCCATGGGGAAGAGAATTTGTCAATATCCAAAATATGTTGTGATCATATTTGCTGAAAACATAAGAAAAGAAATTATACTATACTTTTAGTATAGTAAAGAAAACTGGGTATCTAATGGAATTGATTTAAATAGTTTGCTACAGAGTGAATTCTCTATCTAAATATTAAATTATATGGGCACTGAGTTCAGTATCAGATATATAGCAGTATTTATGAATGTATATATGGCAACGAAGTATTTTCCAATACTAAATTATCCCCAGGAGAATTCAGTAAACAAGTTATTTAAGCAACCTATTGCAGGAAAACGATGAGATGAATGTTGGAATTTATATATCTGTTGTGCAAAGGTCTGGTGAGACCAGTCTCCGGACTGAGGACTTTTCGGCATAAATAAAAGGTTTTTTTTAAGGATGAAGCCCTCCCTACCAGACTGTGTTTACTGCGATATTTAATGGTATTTACAATCTTCACATAACCGGAATAGGTTTAGGGAACGCGATAAGAACCGTTGTTATTATCAAACAATCATGGCGGGAAATTGGGAGGGGGACATGAAGATAACGAATTCCGCTCGTGCCGCGTTCCTCATTGTCGTCTGCTGCGTTCCTATCTAACCGTCTCATCCTATTTGATACGCACCGCTTCCCGGAATCTAAACACAAGTCCTATTCTACCCGGCCGCCCTTTATTAATGCATAGTTTCTGGTTGTAAATTGTCGTCTGCTCCTTCTTGCGTCAGTAGCATTACTCAGAACCCGCCGTTTTTAGCGCTGTCGATTGTTACACGGCGCGCCGCGTGCGGAAGTAAAATGAATCGGTTTGTCAACAAGTTCTATTCCATGACTGTATCAATTGATATCCTGGACAATCTGATAGGACTCGTTTCCAAGAGCCAATGATCCTAGAAATAAACAAGTGAGAGGGTAGTGGGGGTATATATATGGAAAGTAGTGATGTGTGCTTGGCATTAATGTCCCATGTGATCTTTTACAGGCACTCACAAGTAACAGTGAACAGAGGGCTACATACTAGACGTAGACTAACAATTTGGACGAGATTGTGAGAGAGATCCTTTTCACTACTATAGACAATACAGAACATGTAAACGACACAAAGGAGACAGAGAAAGAGTGTTGACGGACACGGGAACAAAAGACGGTATCTGGAAGGCAATTTGAATCAAAAGCAAAAGTGGGATAAATCCTATGCTAAATAGCTCAACAATGAGGGGATTGAGAGCATTTTGTACACTACTACAGACACTACTACAGACAATACCCAACAGCGAGAGATAAACTGATGCAAACAACGCAAAGGGAACAGATAAAGCTGGTTGAAAGATACAGGAGTAAAAGGACAGCATCTGTTGGAGAGCAAACATAAGGCATCAAAGACAATATACACGTGAAACAACGACGGAAAGTCAGAAAGAAAGGATAGAAATGGAGTTTAACAATACGACGGCGGCTCTGGAGAGCAGTAACGTTACCCAGCCCGGACGAGAACTACAAAAAGACTACGTGGGCTTCGTGTCCGTGCCGCTCTTCCTCGTGCTGGGTGTGTGCGGAAACCTGCTCACTATTGTGGTGATGCGAGCCAAGCCCTTCAGTAAGTTCCCGTCCAGCTACGTGCTCATCAGCCTGGCCGTCTCCGACACCGTGCTCAACGTGCTCCTGCCTCTCAACAAGATCTGGGTGCACCAGCTGTTCGGCACCGACATTAGGAGCTACACGGAGAGTGGCTGTCAAGCCTTCTTCTGGGCATTCAGGTGAGCCCTATTTATATGGGTATCAGTGATATCATATATGGGATGCAAGTGGTGTATATATAAAGGGGTAGGGGGATATATAAGGAAGGTAGTATATATATAAGGAAGGTAGTATATATATATATATATATATATATATATATATATATATATATATATATATATACATATATATATATATACATATGCAGAGAGAGTGAGAAAGAGAGAGAGAGCGAGACAGAGAGAGAGAGAGAGAGACAGAGAGAGAGAGAGAGAGAGAGAGAGAGAGAGAGAGAGAGAGAGAGAGAGAGAGAGAGAGAGAGAGAGAGAGAGAGAGAGAGAGATTGGAGATAACAAGCAATATCCAATATTGATTTATGATTAATTAGAAAAACAGAATGGGCGGTGTATCCGTTAATGAACTCTCGGACCGTCAGATACTTCCCCCCAATGCCGTTAGGCGGAGGGTCGTATACGACTGCAGGGGTGAGTAATTATCAACAGATACAAACGCCAGATCTGTTTTGCATTTATTGTACACCTGAAATGTCAAGACTTTATAGGAAATTACCGTAAATATCCACCTCATGAGTAGCACGGGCATGTAAACCTGGGTCATACTTATGCACAGGTTATAATAAACATGTGAAGAGCTATACTCATATAAGGCAATATCTGGTTATATAAGATGTTTCTGTAAATACCTACATGCTATCAACATTATTTTGATCTGCATGGTAGTATTGTCCGCATAGTTGACGCGTATTAATATCCGAGCGAAGGCTAGGATATTGTGTTGTGTCAGCTACAAGGAAAATACGACAATGGAGATCAAAATCATGGTAATGTTGTGTTTATTATCCAGTATTCTAAATATAAGTTATCAGCGGAAACGCAAAATCGCCGCCGATATTGAACATATTCTCACGCAATACTTTGCACGGTTTGGATTTTTTTTCTCTCCAAATTCTACTCAGTAGCGATATGTAAGCTCCATATTTCAAGTACAGAGACTCCGTATTAGGTGGATGATAAATATTCCTATGTACAGACATACAATCATACTAGATATATGTAAGAACAAGCAAATACAAACACACAAACACACACGCATATACACGTGTACATATTGAAATATGTATGTGTGGAAAATATTGTGAAACTCTGAACAATACTGTGGTATGAAACATTGCTCTGAATGCGGTAAATGTATCGAAAATAAATGTTCTTATGTGGGGACCTATAATCAAGAGCATAGAGAAAGCGGACATATCTCACATTCACTATCTCGTTACCATATTGTTTGAGCCGCTCATCTCTATATCTATAAGGCGTGGTGCATTTATTATGAAAGGTTAGCAGGGATATGGCAAGGGTGGATGGATAGTATTAGCTGAAGGAATCGGTGGTGATAAGGAAAGTGTGCTACGGAAAAGTGCGTAAAGCGAGAGAAATTTGTCAAGATGGAGAGAGAGAGAGAGAGAGAGAGTCAAATCACTTGTAAATAACGCAACTACAATGAAATCTCTGCCAGCATTACACAATTACCGCTCTTAGCACAAAAAACTCGCCCCAGGTGTGATAGCTGTGTGTCCCAGTATTGAGCTGCTCAGGGCTGCTCTGCGAAGCCCCAGCCGTCCATCAGGATGAAGAGGGGATGGCCCGAAATCCGAAGGTGCCTGAGCTATGCCGTGATGGGCAGCCACTGCCAATATCTGGCGTTTACCCTAAACTCCATAACATCTATGTTACGTGAGCATACTGCGTGAGAAACCATAAACCATCGTTATTCGCTCTTGTGGTCCTACCCCTCTTCATATAATTCACATAGCGATCACGACGTGCAGGCTGCCATCTTACCAACCTCGCCAGTCAAGCAAAACACCAGGTGGCGGGTGCGGTTTGAATAATAGATTACATCAGCAGTGCCCCTCCCCCCCTAATGCTACGTGCCTCCGTAACTCCGCGCAGGTATAATACTCTGTGATGCAGGCTCTATTATCAAGGTCCTGTATGTTCGTTCCCCAGTCATCCACTAGTGGGTTCGGCCAGTGGCCCCAGTGAATTCACTGTATGTTGGCCTTTTGAGTATCGAGCTCTATTGACCCTGGAGCTCGTTGAATAATCTAGGCTCGTACAAGACCCTTTTCTGTACGACAACGAGACCCAGGGACGATGTGGGTCAACTTTATTCAACACTTATGGGCGATCTTTAGTCAGCTAGAACAGTCATAGCTGATCGAGCTTGATCATTATAAACAATTCTCCTACGATGTCTCCTTGTACCCTTCCTTTCGCTGGAATAAGGTATTCAGCGCCCCCTGGCACGTACTCGTCAAACACTCTGGTGTTACAACGCTCCTCGAAGTACCTCAGAACTCCCAGAGCACTGTACCAGCGCTAATCGCCACCCCCCCCCCCCCCTCCTACGAGGGCAGCTCCATCTTCACTGGTCTCTGTGGAATTAACCCATCCTCCTGAGGGATTTGTCATGGAAATAACGTCCTCTGTACTATATTTGTACGTGGGTGAGAGTGGGGTGAGGGTGGTCAGCGCAAGCGAGCTATATACATCAGCAGTCTCGCTCGTGATAGGCGTCAGACCCTTGTGTCCTGTGCGCATCAATTCGGTATTCTAATTACAGGACCAATTAAGCTAATGGGTCATATCAGCGCTATTTATCTTACATACAAGTGGCCAGCTTTATCGACCCATTCAGGATAGACTCATATATTTCTTCATTATTAGAGAACATATGCAGATCCATCAAATATTTATTTTTAAACTAGAACATGCACAATGCCCTTTGTATAGTCAAGGCCTCAGACAATTACAAGTTGTTATATATATATATATATATATATATATATATATATATATATATATATATATATATATATATATATTGGACTAGGAAGAGAACTATGATAGCTTCCTTGACTTTAGAATTATTTGGATTACAGAAAACGATTGAGCAGCTTCACTTAGATGTCTGAATATATATTTATCCCGCCCCGTAAAGTTATGATCATTAATCTAACTCTTTCTATGTGAAAACATCAATAGTCGTATTTGTCTACATTTATTTAGATCCAAAAATGACTGAATTTAGCAGTCACCATACTGTACTTCCCTCCCTGATGTTTGCTATTCAGCTGTCATACTTCAGGTGACACATTCTCCTCTATTATTGGTCTCAGTAGTTCATCCTATCTCACCTGGACATTAACCCCTCCTTAATGCCAATAAAATCGATATTCTCTTACTCTTTTTGTACCCAGTACTACTCTGTCAGTGTCTTGACTCTCCCTTCTTCTTGAAGGCATATTCTACAATTTACAGTGACGCTACCTGGTGATTTATAAATATTCACATTTATCCATCCAGATTGATTATTTGTGGTATAATCCAAAAACAAATTAGCAAGATTCAAGTTTTGTCTAGTTTAACTTCACCCAATAGGTGAAATCGGCCCATTTTCATTTGGTTGGTTTATATAGGAGATGTATTAAAAATATGGGTTTTTTTCAATTCTTTCAAACACAAGGATGGTAACCTATAGTTTTGAAAACTTAAAAGTGTAGTATCATATATTTACTACATTGTGTGAAAAGTATGCCACTATTATCTCTTATCCAAATCTCACATATGCTTGTCTTCAAACAGGACTGCCAAAATGACGTCCTCATGGTTCGTGGTGCTCATCTGTATGGAGCGCTTCGTGGCCGTGTGTCTGCCCCTCAGGGCTCCCGTCGTGTGCCGGAAGCGCTACGCCCTTCTCGGCATCATCCTCATCTACGTCATCATCGGCGTCTACAACGGTGTCTGGGTGACGTTCGCCGACCGTATTGTTGACGGTGTCTGTCGCCCCAACACCCAGCCACCGGGACTGGTGGAAACCAACCGTACATTCCTCATCGTCGGGCTCAGTATATATTCATTCATCCCATGTGTTATACTCGCCGTGCTCACTTCCCTCATTATCGCCCAGCTGTATAAAGCCAGAAAGATGCGCATGAAAATGGCGATCTTCAACACGGAGACATTCGAGGATCCCACGGCGAAAACGACGCGCATGCTCGTGTGCATCATCGTGGCGTTCGTCCTTCTTGTCCTGCCAATCGCGTTCGGTCACCTTATTTTCTTCTTCAAGCGAAAACCTATCTTCGTATCGCAAGACCCTGGTGTAAAGATCTACCGGGAGGTGGCGACGCTGTTGGAGCACATGAATTATTCCATCAACTTCTTCCTGTACGTGGTGGCCTGTCCAAGCTTCCGTAAACACCTGCCTAAATGTCGTCTGCGTCGATGCGTGCATCGAAGCGGGAGTCAGGAAAACCTCGCGTTGCAGGACAGCTCGAGTTCTGACAAGACGAAATCTACGTCAGAAGCAAAGAGAAAAGGCTCTGAAAGCAGCCTGCAGATCCATAAAGTGTCACAGCCTGCTGATCCATAAAGTGTTACAGTAAACATGTGTTCTTAGGACATCGCTTGGAAAACTATTTGAAATGACCTAACTCAGTATTATCGCCTGTAAATAGGATTTGTGAATGTATTCAAGAAGTGCCTTCAGTTTTGGGGAAAACACTCTAAACAGTATCATTGACAAATCCAATGATATTCCATTATTTTGTTTATTTATATGATTACTGAATATATATATAGTATATCATACCCACAATCACGAAGACATAAAAAATAGTCTGATGAATTTATTACAAGGGCTTTCTCGTCCGATATAGTTTTATCTCGGATATTTATGTACATATATATGTGTGTGTGTATGTGTGCAGACTAGGAGTTTCATCGTTGTACAACAATACACATAGCACCATAGTAAATATATCGACACTAATATGCTCTTTGCCTGATCGTGTTTCTAGTCACCGATATTTTAAAGCACGAAATGTGATGCTAATAAAGAAAAGTAATGACATTACTTCATGACTCATATATCAAGACTACAAGTACGGTACTTGCAAATGCCTCCTAAGCTTCTTGTTATGCGTGATCAGTCAATAAGTCTTGCCAAAGGTATAACAAGAGGTCTTGCCAAAGGTATTACAAGAGGAATACATAAATTGTCTGTCATTACCTTTTATATGGTATGATGAATACCTATTTCTCTTTAGTGAATTGCGCTTTTGTATGATTTGTATTTGTTCTTGAGGAACCGCGGGTTGCATTTGTCAAGGAATTCCGTCAATGACTTAAGTTATCTTTACAATATATGAATAAAACTTACGTTATGAGAAATACCGTCAATGATTCATGCTATTGGTCAATATTTGTGTGTTTCACACTACTTCTTGTAGTTGCAAATTAATTTCTATACATAGTCAGTAACTCATACTTTATGAAATTCTCTCATGATGTGCCATAATATCTTATAAAACTATAGAACTTAATTCAGTAAACTCCTTTACTCTTCAAATATCAATAATTGATATGGATGGCTAAAATACGAAAGTTTGAAAACCTTCATCCTAGCTAGAAACACAACGCGCACACATGGTATTATTATATGGAGTGTATACTTCAAAGTTCAGAATATTTATACATTATTCAGAAATATTGACCTTGGAATCAGAGTAAATGATTATCCATTAAACATAACCTGAGATACACATGACATCAGTCAATAAACTCCGATCCTATATGTCAGTAGTAATATGATATATTTTAGAAAAATATATTATATTGATATTGTCGTTCCAAACAGCCGAAAACAATATAATCAACCGGTCCAATCCAGAAAATTCGTTGAAATTTGGGGCAAAAGCAGTGGTTGATATTTTTGACATTGACTTTCTAGAAGCAATACTGTCCTTCTATATTCAGCATAACCCTTGATGTCCTGTGCTGTGCTACACGCAGTCTGGTTAAACATATTCCGTATTGTTACAAAAATACTAAGAGTCCATGATACAAAAATAAGTCATAAACCTGCCTCCCTCCCCTCCCATCCGCTTGAGATTATAGTAGAGTCAAATGAAATGACAAAGAAACAAAAGCTGCGCAATACCGTTCTCCTTCGTTGGCCATTTCACCATCTTGGATTAGGTTCTATTTACAATATTGCTGGCAAAGTGGCAATCTGACATCATCTTCTATTTACATGACAATGAAGACCAGGTATTCTCATGTGAACACTATAGTTTTTCCGTGTTGAGAACTTTGGTTTTTTTTCTCATGGCCTCCATCTCAACTATCCTGGCCTCCGCTTCTCGTTTTATATCCGCTGGAGGTGAACATGAGAAGACGTAACTGCAGCCACACACAGCCGCCACCATGATGCATCCCACAAGTCCTAGCGCCGCCACTACGCCTGCGCCAATCAGAAGTGAGGCTGTCTGCTCGGGGTCCACTCCGCGGTACTGTATGACGTCATGTGGGTTATCCGGGTCGTACAGACAGTTGTAACGGGTGCCAGTTTTACCAATAATTCGCCGGAAGTCCTCTAGATGTCGCGCAGCCTCGTGTTTGGTGGCGCCGCACTGCGGATGGTATGTACAGCGTAGAAACGACTGCTGCAATATGAAAAAAATATGGTCAGGATGGTTTGGAAATAGTCCAATTGTATAATGAAAGATGGCTTTCATTCCACCAGCTATACAAGACATTAACGATATAAGAAAGAAAAAACATGGTTTGCTCATTACCTAACTCATATATAGATTAAGTGTATTATACCTTTTTAGAATATCAAACATGTGAGTTTCATCGGTCGAAAGAGATAATAGGATGAAATGGTATGTTCTGCCTTCAAAACATGTCTCACCCTATTATTCAATGTTTACCTCTTGTGTGGTCATGCATGCAGATTGTCCAAGACTATGGTCAAATTTCCTTTGCGATATCATCTTTCATAGTAATGGTGATATCGTTGGATATCAAAATACATCACAAGGAGATAATTAAACTCTTTGATAAAATATTCATAGCAGCATCACTGTTTTACCGATGGCTAGGTACTATCAGTATTTTTATTACTATGCGTCATACTGTCTCTGTCAGATAAAGCTGTATCTGTATTACATCTGCAATCAGACGGAGAAAAATCCCCAGTATACAAAATACTCATCGTAATTTTATAAATCGTGTGAGTATAGAAGAAATATTCAATAAACATCAATGGCTTTCCTGATTAAAAAACAGATCAACGTAATAGATTGATGAGAACAGAGCGAGATCAATTATAGAAAACGACAAACCACGTTGTGCGTCGCTTGACGCTGTTATATTGATCAAAGCAGTTTTCCCTTTTACCGCAATGCTATCAGAGTGGTTTTTGAGAGACAGATGTGATTACAAAGCTGGAGATTTATAGAGCGTCATTAGATAGGAAGAATGTAAAAATAGACGCGCGTACCATCGACAAGGCTTGGAAGCAGGCGACATTTCTCTATGCAAGCAGACGACATTCATGGGCACAAGTTGATTAGGTGTTTTTGTGGGAACGGGAAGCGGCCCTTATCGGAAGGCTCCATTAGATTTAAAAGCAGATTTAGATAGTGTGTGATGATTGGCACTACCCTGATTTGAAATGTTGGCACAAGCCTAGGGCAACCTTAGCAGAGCCTGGGAGATCAAGTTGTTATTGGTTGGCTGACAGTGACGAGGCCATTAATGAATAGCTTCAATCAGGAGCGGCTATCTAATATTAGTATCGAACAGAATTGTTACAAAATCTCATTGCTGTCAACATAAAGGGAACACTATAGTTAGTCTGTATTTTGTGTAGCTGAGTAGTAACAAGAGCCACATATCCACGGTTTCAACGCATCAAATGCTTTTTGCAACTTTATTGGGAATTTCTACTAAAAATTGAAATGCAGGAAAACAGTGCATGTGAGGTGGGGATCCATCATTTATTTTAATCCATAAAATGCTGAGAGGGCTTTTACGTTGCCATTTCTGTACACGACATCAAGGGGTCAAAAGCACTCTAAGGTGTCAGTGGACTTTGTGTTAATTCCATTTAGAGGAAGGGATAATGGATCTTTAGGGCGCTATGGCTTTTCTGATGCCTTATTAAAGAGTCCCTTTTTATGCCTTATCAGACTCGGTAATTCTGCCTGCTCTGCTATCTATGTGCTGACTCTCGTCTCACATCGAACCTGTTGTATTCTCTCTTGATATCAGACTCTGTCTAGCTCTTAAATTCTCTCTACTTTTCTTTCTCTCATCAGCATTAGGTGAGGTACAGCTATTTATTATCCACCTAATACAAAATATTTATAGTAAACCTATGGGAAGTCTGTATGGACATACCCGGTGCATACGGATATGTTGTATGCTTCGGGTCGCAAAAACTCCTCGGAGCATACGGCCCCTTAAGACCAACGCACACTAGGCGACTTTTTTCCTTGCGATATGCTTGAGACTTTTTTTGAAAAATATCGCAAGGGGGGTGCAATAAACACAGCAGGGCTCGGGAAAAGTCGCCGACAAATTTTGCTCGAGCATCGGTCCCCCCAGCAGGAGGTTTACCGAAAATCTCTAGGCCTATCCATGCACACCTTGAGACTTTCCTTGAGACTTTCCTTGAGACTTTTCCTTGCAGAAAGTCTCAACAATGGAAAACTGACTTCTGGTATCCAGAAAATGGATGCGAGTTGGGGCATTTTGGTACTTATGGTATTTTTTTAACCTTTATTTATACCTGTATAATTTAACTCTATCATGTATGAATAGGATGACACTGAATCATACTAGAAATATCTTTTTATGGAGAACTGTATTTTCCAGGGTCTTCCAGGTTTTTCCAGTCTCTCTGTGAGAATTCCAGGCTTTTCCAGGGCTGGGAGACCCCAGAGCATAATTCCAGGACCCGGGACCCGGGCCAACAGCCTGCCCAGCGGGAGGTGGCGTCCAAAAGTCAAAAGTCTCAAGCGATAAAATATAACATGTTATATTTGAAAGTCTCAAGGAAAGTCTCAAGGGAAAGTCGGCGACAAACCCAAAAACAGCGGGGGGGGGGGGGGGGGGGGGAAAGGGGGTGAAAAGGGGGTGCCTAATGGGGTCTTTATATCTGAAACGAGTTAATATTGTGTACATCCTCAATTCATATCTTTTATCGCTTTGCGGCTCTTCTAAATATACGAGGAGGTATTTCTTACTGTATTATAGTGAATGATTTACGATATGTTCACGCATTTCTTACAGAAGGTCAGAATTGACATGTTTGGCAGGAACTTGTTATGTATTATGCAAAAGAATTTCTCCAATTAAGCAGCAACAAACACCACACTGTATATTTTGCTACAATGCCAACAATATTTACTCAATTAGGCAACACCCCCAGGTACTGTGGGAGGGATTGAGCAGTAAACATCTCTTTAGGTAGAGTACCGGCGCTGTATTTGATATATTTACAGTAACTGGTACGTTGTTGTTCCTCCACATATTGACAGTCATTTACAAGATTTAATGGAAGGACATTTAATCACACACAGCGCCTGGGTGCAACTACGGTCTTGTAACAATCCAAGTCCATGGTGCAACGAAGGCCTGGCATCCACCTACTACGATAGAAATTTAGACCTACCGCTATGGAACCGATAGAAAAAGCAAATATCGGAGACATATCGGGATGGCGCAAAATCGTAGACATACGTCTAGACATGCCAATCCACCATGCATTGTATGGGGTTTTTATCGGTGTCTAATCGCAGAAACGTGGCCAACTGCCCCGATATCAAGTGACCTTCCGACGCTATCTTGATTTTTTATCTGAAGGTGCATCGTAGACCATATCGGAGCCATATCGTAGCAGGTGGACGCTGGGCCTAATGATACAACAGACCATGGCAGGCTGAAGGTTCTTTGGTGTATCACAGGCTCCAAACATAACGTTGACTTGGATCCTATGCTTGGGGTACATAGATCCTAGGTGGCAACCTACTTTGACATAAGTTGCACGTTACCCATCATGTACAGGACACATTTAAGGATGATGGAGGCGTTTACTATTGCAATTTACCATATGTTTATATTGGAGACACCTTGTAGATTTCTGATCCGACTTTAGCTTCGGATATTCATCTCCACCATGGTATCTTTCCCCATAGACTTAACATTGGGGTACTCAATGGCTATGGAGTATTTGAAATAATATTCAATGGGGATGATGTCAAAAATATCAGCACATTGATCAATGATAAGAGTGAGATAAAATCTGAACCGCACTTAATCCATAGCCACTGACAATATGCCATGCGTTTTGGTTGGCTACGTAATCTCACTCAGCTACAAGAGATTATTCCACAACCAAAATTCATGGCATATTTTCAGTATTTATAGATCTCGATGCAGTTCCTTCTTATTCTGCCTTTGCTTCATATTGGCATTTACTCCTGTCCAAAAACGTCTGTGAATTATCAAAAATACATGTGCGCGAATGTCTCACATATTCGTCACAGTGTGACGAACTATAAAAAATACCACCTCCATTTCATGTGACTTGGTGAGACAATGAAAAAGTGATTAGTGAAATGGGGTTTTTAATGCTTTCCAGAGAAATGTATATAATATTAAGGAGCCACAGTGAGTGTGTCTGGATTTCATCTATTTCTTGTTGTTTTGGTAAAAAATATTCACCTCATTCTTGGAACTCGGTGGATATTTCTGACACAAAACAGATTTCATTCAGCAACGCTAACCATGGATACTTATACAATTACTAGGCATAATGTTCGCACGCTGTTGCCAACGTGAAAGACCAATAGTGCGGAGGATTAACGGCCTTTTGAATCGATGCCTTTGTAAGCAATTAGTAACTGAGCTTGGAGTGATGCCATTCTCGGTCTTTCGTCCCGTACGGTGTTAAGTCGAGTCAATGGACTGAAGAGCTGGGAATAGCCAATACTCTGGAATCAGTAAATAGGTTTCCTCATATTATCCACTATCTCAGCTGATAGTGGATTTCACATCACCAAAGATGTGGGCTCTATTGCTAATACTCACTGTCTAAATAACCTGCATTAAAAATAGAGTCAGAATTCTGTGTATGACCAATATGTAACAATATATACCCTGAAACCTCGTAAAGCATGTGAAACGAAACGAAGCGTAACGTTGGCTTGATAAATTTAGCCCATCATGCTTTATTGGTCTTCTCTACTTATATCCTCTACTCATCTCTTGGGCATATATTGATTATTTGTAGAATAGAGCAGTAAGTTCTGCATTGAATCATCTTATAGGACTTTGACCCGTAATTGGTCGCCTCCGACACTGCACATGGGAACACGACCAGTGCAGCTATATATGAAGAATAGAGACTAAGACAGGTGATAGGCGATATTTGAGTATTTTGTTAACTATGTTAATTAAATCAAAATGATATACGAAAGTTAGGCAGACAGACAGAAATATGGAGAAGGAGACAGAGAGAGAGAGACATATAGACGGGGAGAGATGGAGTGAGAGAGAAAGAAACCCGACAGAAAGATGGAAAGATATATTCAACTGGATATTTTTTCCTTTGTCTTTTTCCCTTAAACATGAAATGAAAAATGTATAAATTACACATTCACTTTCGCTGCCTTCTGCTATAGATATCACTCAGCTCTGTTTTGTGATATCATTCCGCGAGGACAACTCATGTCATATAAACAAACATATGAAATTTCGTGACATATCTAAATAATATTGTTCCATGAATACAGGTATCCCCATCGAGTAATATATCATTTACAACCATGGTATGTTCTTCTATATTTATCATGTATCCGGGATGAATGATATTTTACTATAAATTGGTATAAAAAGTATTTGGAAGTGGATGTCCACACTCACCCACTGTCTCAACATGTGCATATATAACCTGTATGGGCCGTAAACAATATACGGTACAGGGAGCAGCGTTACGTAACTATTTAAAGTATGGGTATGCAATAAAGGCCAGTATTGTAAATTACTACGCTGGGCTCACTAATCAATATTGCCTTCATAACTTACAATACCCAGCTGACAACAGGTGAACCAGGCACCACGCCAACAGCAACAGGGAGAAACAACATTCAAATTCCTGATGCCACATACATTATTCAGTGGAGGATCAATGTTAAGTAAAACTGTCTGATTTATGATATCATTGTTCCATTTATGACCTTAGCTACTTCGTGCAGGTATAGAAAGTTCGCTTATATATTCCCACACCTTATCCCTGTGGTTTTAAGATTACAAGAATGTTGACAAAGTCGGACCCTTAGGATTTCGGTCGAGTTAGTGTTGCAATCCCATGCAAATAAACCCCTACTTCATACGCTAAACAAACATTCCCCTAGTCAGCGCTCTCGTGTATATTTTTACCAGTTATAGCTCGTGTCTCCCTTGAATTACCCTACTTATTTCCTCTTAAGATGCGATTTCCGCCACACAACACTTGAAAATATTAATATTAGTTATTTCTTGTCGGTGATCGCCAATTGCAGTTTGCGCAAATGAATTGGGTCAAATGTTTCAAATCACCTATAAAAAATTAATTGCTTAAACAGATGAGGAAAGAGGGAAAACAACCATCATTAATTCTCTACCCACTAGTGTCTGGAATTCCTTAAAATTGAAATCGATATTTTTCAGTAAACACCAGTGGGGAACTTCAAGCAATGAAATCCCTACTTAGTATTGTACTTAACACTCGACGGTTAATACTAGATAAGAGGATACTGTACAACTCACCCCGAAACCAAATGGCCCCGGGGTTTTATGGAGAATTGGCTCAGAATTTTAGTCTTATGCCTCAAATATATATGTTTACTCGAGCAGGCAGTATATGTTTTGTCCCCTCTTGTGAACCCTGTAGGTACCAACAGATCAGATGAATTTATTGTACGCGGTAGCCTTGGTTTACAATTGAAACCTCTTATGAGCAGAGAAATAGCGATTGTTTTTGATACAATCAAGGGGAAAATCAATAAAGGGAAGAGCTCGTTTCGGGGCGAGGAAATACTGGGGCGACTTCATTTAGGGGCGAATTCTCCAGCATTCAAATAAGACATGGACAACGGAAGGAAGTGACCTTATGGAGCTTCGTCATTAATCACTAGACTCTGCCTCTAGTCTTTGGTACCAGACTCCTTGGATTAATTGAGGAGCCATCCTCGTAATGAGGCCAGCTGTTTGTGACATCTCTCAGGGTACGTGTAGAGCAAGGACCCGGTAATGGACTGTTGCTATTTTTGTGTCGCCTCGAGTAGTGACTGGGAGATTGGATAATTCTGTCCGTGTAGCAACCCCCCAAGGCACTGGCAGTATTAAACTCGTGCCAATTGAAAACGCACATTCAATTTCTCTGCCTGATCTCTTCACTTCGTCATACATCTTGCAGTCACTTCAAAGTATCGAGAAGCCTGGTGTTAATATGTGAGCTAATTACTTTACTTAAGCAATGGGAAAAGTTAATTTGAACTTCTGTCTGAACTACCTATAGCAATATGGCTATACAAAAGATCTTGTGTGAAATACTGTATTACATATTATGATTCATCTCATCCCTAGTTTATTCCTCCATAGACATACAATTGGGAACTCGAACTCAACGTCCATGAAATATTGTATCTCACCCCTGGTATTTTTGTCCCATAAGGCCCGTTTCCATTGACCGAGTCACCGAGTCACCGACGAACTTTTGGCACTGCTGACCCAAAATCGGTCAATGGAAACAACCCAGCTCATGAAGTGACCCATGACTTTTTCTGCTTAGATTATGCAATGTGTCACCACCTACCACTGAGTGAAAGCTTGGCCACTTAGTGAAATCTACTACCACCATACAGACACACAGTCAGTGGCACCACCGACAGACTTGCTGGGTAACTAAAAAAATCAACACTGTTTTCATCGGCCAATGGAAACAAGCCTATAAAGCCATTTTCAACTGGCTGACTATTCGGCACCGATCTGCAGTCGGGAACCACCGACGCCAGGTTGGTGAATGGAAACAGACACGCCGAGAAGTGTTCACCGATTAACTGTATATAGATTAAGCAGTAAGGCCACCACCACGATGGTCATTGTGTTTCGCGGACAATCCTGTTGGCATGTACATGTTAAATGCAGCAGAAATAAGGCACACATTACGCTCTAACCGAATTTTAGATACAGACATGCAGTCGTTGGCCACCACCAACCGACATTCAGGAGAACTCAATTAATCGGTGCCGTTTTTATCGGCCAGTGGAAAATGGCATATTAGCTGAACATTGTTAACCCATTCTCCATGCCCTAGGAGTATTACAGTCCATTCTCCATGTACTATGACATCATATATCCAGTGTATTGTCCGTTCTTTTAGTATGTACAGGGGGAGATAAATCCTAAAAGCGACTCGTTATGGTCAAAGTCATCAACTCATTTGAATGCTACATGATATTCACTTGGCTTTGCCTCGTTTATATCACTCTGCATCAAACACTTGGAGAACGACAACTTTGACCAAGACTTAAGATAAGATAATACAAAGACTGGCTCACTGTATTTGTAAGTCGATCAATTAATACAATGCCATCGAATAATCTGATTGACAATTTCACCATGTATAGTTGTATTACCGACATACAACTACAGTAAGCCTGTTTCCATATACAACATGTACATGTATTTTCATATATCTATGGCCGAATCAACTATATATACTGCCTGCTGCTATCCATGTCTTACCTATGGTCGTACGTCACCAGGTGACGGACGGGGTACATCAATTCAATTGACCAAATACATCAATACATGATACCAGAAAAAATGCTTTTCAATTAAGTTACTGCCCTCATTAGAATATACCTATATATATATATATATATATATATATATATATATATATATATATATATATTTATATATATATATATGAGGATACGATTCGGTTTGACAACGTAGATACTTATGTGCATCCATGTAGAGTAATGGGATGTTACTCACCCTAGATATGGCTAAATCCGTATCCGTGGCATATAAAATGGTGGACACATTACGTCCCTGATGGGTCCTAAATCTCGTGAACAGGACGAGACATCCGTATCTCCCGCGGCACCCTTCCCCACACGTACACGTCAAGTTCCGGTACGTCACTTCCGCCGACAGCGTCTCGCACGTCACATCGACGAACCGGATGACGTCACGATACGACCAGTAGCGCGTGAAGAAACAATTGAGGACGCCAGCGACTCCGACCACGAATATGATGATGAAGAGGAAGTAGACCTGGCGGATTTTGAGCGGCCTGTAACAGCCGGTGGGTAGGTGTAAGCAAGCGCCCAGCCAGGTGGACTGGGCCACCGTCTGTAGCCTCTCCCGGGCTATGTCCTTCTCCAGGCTTGTCCATGCCATCCCGCTGTAGCAGTGCCCAGTGCCGGCCAGGCTAGGCTAGGGCGCGGGGAAACGGCATGGGAAGTCTGAGTGGAGAGGTACAGATCCTAGACACCAGTGCTGCAGCATAGTTAGAGATTGGTATTGGAGGCTGGATAAAGCAGATACAATCAAATATCAGGTAGAGTTATCCATGAACGCTGCTTATCATATCCCACTGAGGGCCAAGTGTCTGTAACTGCCCCGGTCAGCGTCCCAGGCGTCTGCAATGCTCAGGCGCTATGCTTCATCTCCACCGACCACCGCCTCTGCCGCCACAAGCACCACCACCACCGCCACAGCAGCAACCACCACCCACCACCACCGCCACCACCCTCATCCGTCTACAGGCACCCAATTTGTCGGTAGGGGAATCAGCGGCGGCGGCGTCTATCGTCGGTGGCAGCGGGCGCCATTGTTAGATATATCTGGCAGCGTGCAGCCTTACAGCCGCCCGTTTACCCACACGGTGGCAACACGGCCAGGCACAATCCGCGGCGGGCGAGCAGCGCGGGTAATGAAATGGTCACCTGCGGACCGTGTTTACGCGCTGCCCTTAGGCCTGGGGAGGCAGGATAATGGGGGTTCGGGGTGAAGGGGCTGTCGACCCCTGGCTTCCCCAGGCGGTCGGAGGTGAGACGTAGGGCGCCTCCTAGTGGCGTGTGTTAACTGCCCGCCACCTGCTCGTGGCGACACCTGGTGGTGACCTTCCGGAGAGGTGCGGCGCGCGGGAGCGTGTTGGGTGAGGCGCGACGCTGTGCGACGCGGTTTGGTGAGTGTGTATCCGTCCACCGCCCGCCCTCCTTTCCGCCTCGCAGTGTCACGTGGCAGTGTCGTCTGCTTTGGTCGACGCAGCATGCAGCACCTGAGGGAGAGAGGAGAGGAAAGCCGTCATTGTGCTAATCAGCCACAGTTTGCAACGAGAGTGGAACAGTTAGATATAACAGACAATGAAACGACTCCAAACGTTTCCACTACACGAAATCATTGGCCTACTATTTAACTATTTCAAGTAAAGTTCATTGTGTGCCACAGTCACTTGGAGATAAGACGTGAAGTATACGGAGATCTTTTTAATGATCATTTGTCGCACATTTCACATTTACAGCGTTAAATCTACTGTGCGAAACATTAGCAACATTTTTGTGACTATTGATGTAATACATCATCTAAGTGGAAACTCCACCATTAGGTGACAATAAGTGAAGGAAGTTCAAAGAGAAAGGAGAGAGGAGGAACCGGGAGGTTGAGGGGTGGGGGTGATAAACAGATATGTACATTAACTCTTCAAGACTGTTAAAATTTCGAAATTTATTCTGAATTGATTATTTAGAAATCGAAAAGGAATTGAAGATGTCGATCCGGAACTCTGATTGGGAAAGTACTAAAAAGAAGAGTAAGAAAAAAGAGGGAAAAAACATGGAAACACAGACAGAGAGGAAGATAAAGAGGATGAGAGGTGGAAAGAGAAAAAGAGAAGTGAATGAAAAAGAGAGAGTACAAAAGAAGGGAATGTAGGGAAGGAGAGGCAGAGAGGGAGAGGCAGAGTGAAAGAGATATCAAATGAGAAGGAAAGAGAGAGAACTGGGTATCGAGAATTGATGATGGAGAGAGGAATAGCGAGAGCGAGAGAGAGAGAGAGAGAGAGACATGGAGAGAGAGAGAGAGAGAGAGAGAGAGAGAGAGAGAGAGAGAAAGCTCGACGGGTACCCGCTTACGAAATGTGAAACTGAAAACAGGAATGGGGAGTTAGTCGAGAAGCAATAAAACAAACAGACATGACAAGGTAAATATACTCATGCGATTGTGCATGTGTGAGCGAATTTTTCTTACATGATATTATTCCTCTATAAAACCAAAGGGCATGAGTTTTTGCATTATACATGTACATTTCCTAGATAGGGGTAATTTGTCAGCTCAGAATCGGGACAGTCGGTGAAGGTGAGAACATCGATAATGGTAAGGTTGGCGAGAGTCGGCCATATCTGACATGCAGGTTATGCCCGACGCGTCGTGAAAGGTAACAAAATCGGGTTGGTAAAGTGCGTACATCGACCCGAATGATACCGATTCTCACCGACTGGAAGGATCCATGGGGCAAAGGTGGAATCGGACAGAGTCGGTGTGTCGATGTCCTATAGGCTTAAGACACGCGGGATAATATCCATTATGGTCTCCTGCCACCTTTCAGCACTACTTTCCTCTAGATGTAATGCATATGATGATATAACACACCCTTCGGTAAGGGATTTATGTCATCGATGTAGAAGATGCCTCCTCTCAGCATCCCTCTGATATGATTCTCAGTTATATCACAGTATAACACGAAACTGCACCAATATCGGAATTCAAGTCTCGCCTGCTGCCAGAATTCCCACCAAGGGGAAGTCAAAGAGACGAACGGCCTCAGAGATGCGGAGCAGGAAGACCGACGGACAGACAGGCATCAAGCTGCAACCCGACAGGCACCAATATCGTTAAATGATGACGGACGAGCAGGGGCAGAGGCGGCCTGGTAGTTTAGACCGTGTTATAAGCGGCAGCATTAAAGCGTTATGAGCGCCCAGCCCCCGGCGGCCAGGATCGGGACCTGATCAATAAAGGCAGTAGGCGCCCTCAAGACGCCGGTAGGGATCCACCAAGATCCCGGCGACTGCAGGGACCGCCGCCCGCTCCTTCCACGTCCTGAGCAGCTCAGAGCTGCTCGTATTTGACAAAATGTAAATTCGGGGTTTGCGCGCTTTGATTCCGGGAATGATGGGAGCGAGTAAGTCCCAGGAGTCTCCCAAGCTTCATCCTTGCCAATTTCATCCCGGCCGTGGTGTGCTGTGATATAGGTGTATGAAGCCCCCTGCTTGGCCTGTGGAAGCCGGAGCATGGAGCAGGGTAATGGAGGTCCCTGTATTTCCTTTTAACCCCTTTTCCTCCTTGTATTTTTCATCAGTATCATTCTTTTTTTCGTGGGTCTCCCATGGCCTCGCAACGTCAGCTTCAATGTCCCCGCCAGTTTTTGAAACTAAAAATTGGCGGATTATTTCTTCCTCTACGAGTAATCCCACCCCCGTGTTCATGGTCAATTGCCTGGAGGTTCTTTCTTCCTGACTTTTTCTTCCGGTTCCGGGGGCTAATTCCCAGACGTCACATCGTTTTACGTGTTCTGTAATTTGGCTAAATATGTTCCCTTTTGTAGCGTCCGCTTCTGCCTTATTCTCCCTAAATGCCTTTCCCTATTTTATTAGCCATCAAGGGTCAATTCTTATTATCCATAGTATGACCAGCATTCAATGGACTGCCTCTTACCTTCACATTCAGCAGTCAACGATTACCTTAAAATCCTACTAACCCCCATTCATTGCCCATAGCCACCGTGCCCTTTCACTATACACCACCCCTTTATCACTGAGGGTCCCCGTTCATCGCTCGGCTTTCACTAATGTCCGCCTGTATAGTCAGTGAAGCCTACCATTCCCATCGCACCTCACAGAGGTAATAAAGGCCCGTCCGCTCAAGCCGAACCTCATCTTCGCGCCATCTGTGTAGTTCCCCAGCTGGTGGAGAGAGGGCCCTGTCTGTGCTACTTCCTGAATAGTATACGTGTTGTGGCACGGTAGTGAGACGTTGTTGATTTAGGCGGTGAGGTTATAGTGCTTCTACCTGAGCAGGTATCATACACAGGTGCCCTCTGTGTTAGACTCCCCGTCTGCCAAACACCACCTGGCGGTTCAGCAACTCTCTGCCACCCCGACAATAGCAAGTGTCAGTGGTTTAGGGACCCGTGCGAGCTAGAATCTGCCTCCAACCAAAAAAAACCTATAGAATCTAATCTATTTGCGCCACATATAAGTAAAAGAAAGTAGAATACGAGGGAAAATTCAGAACACAATAGACTCCCCTGTATATCAATGCCCAATGGATGCCATAAACGCCGCTTAATGCTTAAATAACAATTGTAAGCCAAATTTATGAAAATGACAGCTATTGCTTGTGTAGTCCTTATAGATTGATGAATATTTTCCTCATGACTGAAATGAACTCTATACATTCAATAGCAGACAAACATCCTTCCATTGCCACCCTTGTGATATTCTCTTCACCTAAAATTATCATATTATGCTGAACAGAAGTAAGATAAATTGAAGAAATATATTTCAATAAGTTCGGTAAATTACATTGAAGATATTACGTTAGTTCAGAAAGACATGCACAACTTTTATTGATATCAACTTGACTACCTTCAGTTTTAAAGGTCATATCAAAGAAATAAGCAATACGTTGTGACTATTCAGTCATTCATCTAGCTCTTTGGAAGAGGAATGCGCTGCTTCGGCCATTAGTCGCTATTCAAGGACGTGGGCATTAAAGTTTCTTGACTGAAGAGACATCTATTGCCTTGGGACTTTGATAGCCTGGGTCTTTTCTTGTATTGTCAGGGGGAAGAATACACCATCTACGATTACTGTGCAGTGAAGAAGAAAACTTACTCCGTAAGGCTCATCGGCAGAAATAGGCATAGTGAATATAGGAAGCAAACCATTCACCAAAGCAAAGACCGGGATATTCATCCTTGAAATGATGCCATGCAATGGCCAATTGTAAAGCAAACAAAGCACTGAGCCATTACTTGTCGTATATATGCTGTGTATGTGTTACACTCTTGCATGTTAGCAGAAATATTAGTCACCGTAAATTAGTGTCTCATGCACTTCCTGCTTTACCATCAACTGTAGGTATATGCCAGTTTATACCATGGCACTCTTCGGTAGTTACCCCCGTATATTCATATATATATATATATATGTATATTTACACACAATGCATATAGTGGGCATACCCCCGCGTAGTTGAAGCGGAGTACTATCACAGCGTGATCGAGGATATTGCGTAGAGTTAATCATAACTATTGTATTCATATTGTTGAAATTTAATGTTATCAAAGGTAAAACAAAATATGCCGTCGATTTTGCAGGCGAGGGACTTTGTTTTGTAATTCCTAATGACCGGGTCTTATTAGGTGAATAATAGATGAACAGACATATTTTATGCTGCACCGTAATTAAGTCCTCCTTGCTGATGAGTAGACTACATGTATTTACTTTTGTTGAGTAGTATTTAGGGCATATTGATAAAGGAAAGTTGCCACCACAGTTCGGCAACAGCCACTAGCTAGCAATGATGTATCGTATACTACTAATACAATATACGAACCTACATGTATATAAGAAGTATAGATAGTATGCTGCATATGAAAATCACAAGTCAACATTTTAAACCATCCATCGTCCATAGCCCATCTTTTAGATCCCATGCTGGTGGTTTCTACTAACTCGAATGTCTATCCGACACATTACTGTCAAAAGGGCATGAGCAATCTACGACACGACTGAGAGTTTCTGACTCCATATCTCCAGCTCCAAATGCTGCTCCTGGCAACACTGCACCTCCAGCATGGCGACCTTACCTGTGTCACTCAACCCTCTGCTAATGTCCCCTCAGGTGGGTGGGCCCAGGTGCGCGGAGATTAGGGTAATCTGTGCTCCTAGGGTCTTCTTCCTACAATAGGGCCATGCCAGAGCTGACGACTATTAGAGCCCCAGTGGAAGGCCGCATGGTTAACCCACGGTTAACGCTGGTCACCTCTCTCTTGATGGTATGGGGCGCTGTATGTGATATTTACATTATGTTTAGGTCCAAAATCGTTTGCAAAGAATAGCGTATGGTCCAACCACAATGCAAAAAGATACGCAGACTATATGCAGATATATATCTGTGGATCCCACTGGTATGTATAATAAGACCATTGCCGAAATGCAAACAAACCACACAGAAACAGAGCTTTGACTTGTAAGCAGTATTTATTCACATACACACACACATATAAATATATATATATATATATATATATATATATATATATATATATATATATATATATATATATATATATATGTATATATATTCTGGAAATAATGTATATCCAGAATATGTGAATGGTGGTAGATAGGGAAAAGACATCTATGGTCACCAATATAACAAGTTATAAGATAAGTTGGTATCTGGGTGTGTGAGCTATTCAATGGAAAGTCACAAGTGATTTGGGGAATTATTTCAAGAATAGAGATGAGTTTCGACCAGGTGTGAAATTTCTGCTATTTCATTAGTTGCATGGTGGGTTGAGATAGCCGTGGGTTTAGGTAACATTTCTATGCTGTTCACATAATATGTGGTCACCTCGTCCTCCTCTGAGCCAATTACCGGGTAGTCACAAAGAACTAACGTAGACACGCGGCTCCAGTAACGACAAAACCCCGGAGACACCTGCTGAATAGACCATCACGTTACCTAACACTTACCTCCCCACTTAAATAATTTCAACCCTAATCAGCTGTTTTCTTTGCGTAAGGTTCGAATTTTACTATATACCCGTACTTTTAAGAGAAACCGTGATTACTGAGGTCTTTCGAGATCTTTTATGAGACAAAATGCCGAGAATGGCATCCCTACGGCTCAATTACTAAGTTTTCTTATTTTCACATACCTAAGTATCATGAAAAAACGTCATTTTATGCACTTGCGAAGTACAGGATGTACACTATGAGCAAATTGCACGCGAACATTCACTGCAGGCACTGTGCATCCGAAAATTATTTATACTGTACCCCTAGCAGCGGGTAGTATTTCATAGACGTTCGCCCATAGGTGTATGATATGAGAAAACAGGGTTACTGAGCACGTATGGATGGTTGTTTTCGGTCTTTTCACTAAAAAATATGGCCCAATGCCCCGGTCAAAAGACCGAGAAAAATATGCTTAAAGGTGTAAAGTTTGGTGCGAGGACTAATTCATCTCTCCATCACATCACATACCATCATCACCTGCTGATGTAGTTTGTATGCTGTACTTGTCTATCATAGTCCGTTGATAAGCATACCTGCCAGGTTGTGTTTCTTTTTGCATCAGGGTAAGATGGTGGTCTGCATGTGGTGATCACTCTGTGCCCCAAAGAGAGAGTAGTACAACTTCTGCTTTATTACCTACTATATTTAAAACGGTAGAATTCCGTCGAATCCGCTTGAAGTTGCTCCCGTACATAGAGACATAGTGAACCCGACCTAGGCCTGGAGATTGAATGCCCACGAGAGTGAGATTCTCGTGCAGTATTAAACTGTAAACTGCTACTCTTTTTTGTATTTCAATACTGAGACATACGTTTTCTGTCATGATTCATTTTGAGCAATGCCGAAATTAAAGTTTAGTATTGTCGTTTTCTGATCTACTTTTCTTGTGAGAAACCAATGAGATTGCAAGATTTCGCTGGTACCCCTTTCGAAACTCCCCTGATTCCCCCCACCCACCAACGGGCTAAGTATTTGACCCGGATAGAGCACCTATCTGTGTGGAGCAGTCAGCAGAGCGTTCGGCAGGGAATGCGAACGACGGGGTTTCGAATCCAGGGACCCATTTCAATAGTCTGTAGGACGTCCGTTATTTGGTTTAGTGACATAATAGCGGTACTTCGCGTTGCAGTAGTTAAGGGACAACCGTTTGTGGGCATTGGGTAGCAGACAGGCGCAAATAGTGGATTGTACCATTTCAGAAGTGGGTGTCCAGTCACTAAAAGGGTCACTATAGTGTCTATAATAGCGAGAGGGTATACCCTCTCGCTTTTGATGTCACAAACGTGTAACTTCTCTTCCCCTATGAATTAAGCTGTGAAACTTTAACCCCAGTTAGGGACACATACAACTTATAAACATGCAAAATATGAAGGAGATTGGCTCATGCAATCCAACAATATTCACATTTGAATTTTGTCAGAGAAAATGCTGCTCTGGTGTCCAGTGTAAAATTATTCAAGAGCAGTCTACTAGGGACACATCCACAATAGTGACAAGAAACACCTCCCCTTTAGTGTCATGCCTATTGCAACGCGACCAAACTTTTTCTGTTATTCAAGTCACTATTGGCGTCACTAAACATGTCACTAAGTGGTTTAGTGACCCATTCTATTGAAACGGGCCCCTGCTATCGGCAATCATATAATTCATTTTTCTATATTTTTCGCACTCGACGAAGTCGCTAGTAATTTATAAACCGTTTAGCCTGATGAGATCCCCCCCCCCCCCACCTCAGTGAAACAAGTGTTTAGTGGTGCGCTAGAATTTAGAGGAGAAGGCAAAAGATGATTGTTATATATCTTTACCTACCACATATAAAACATGTAATTTTCGGTATTATCCGCTTGGAGATCTTCCCGCACATAGAGACAGAGTGAACCAGACATAGGGTTGGAGACTGAAACACCACGGGAGTGAGATTCTTGTGTATTTAAAAACTTGAACCTGTACTATACTCAGACAAACTTCTTCTCTTATGATTCATTTAGAGCCATGCCGAAATCAAAGTTTAGTATTGTAGTTTTCTTATCTACTTTTCTCGTGAGAAACCAATGAGATCTCAAGTTTCGCTGGTAGCCCTTTCAAAACTCTGTTGGTTCCCCCACCCACCAGCAGCCTAAGTATTTGTCCTGTATAAAGCATCTGGCGCTGTGGAGCAGCCTGCACAGTGTCAGGCTGGGAATGCGGGTGGTGGGGGTTCGAACCCCGCTATCTGTCGGAAATATCATTTTTCCAATTTTTAGCCCTTTCAAACCTCCGCTGATTACTCACCCACCACCACCACACTAAATATTTGGCTTTCTCAGAGTATCTGTCTATGTGGACCAGTCAGCAGAGTGTCCACCTAGGAAGGCGAGTGTTTGTGGGTTCGAACCCCACTACGGCAGCTCACTTTTAAACTATTTTGGGGACTCGGACTCGACGAAGTCGCTTGTATAGATACAATTCGATATAGATGCGATGCGTTTAAGCTAACACAGGAATGATGTTGGCTAAAAGGCAGATGCTATGAAAAGTTTAAAGAACAGAGAACCTTACATTCCTCTGTTCTCGTGTACACAGAGTTTAAATAGCATCACATATGTGAGTACCTACAAGTATGAGAATGTGACTCTTTCAAAACGCCACAACCGTCAGTGTCAATCAATTTTTCTGCACATATAACTAAATGGACAAATATCTGACCCATTTCATCACTCTCTAGTCATACTCCTTTAAATACTATAATATCGCAGTATCCTACCCTTTTCACCCAGTTTTCATGTTGGATAACTGAACGAGATATATAAATCAATATTGTCATATACCTCCCGTGCGCGAAAACCTCACGGTTACTAGTCAACTTTATGGATTTCATTTGTCGCTGAGTGACGAATGAATATAGCTATTTCATCGGACAACGTGGCTTGCTGTAATTCAAATCTGTAAGTAATACAATGTCACTTTAAATGATGTATAGGTAACGAGACAGGAAGGAATGAAATCTATTCCTCGTTATTTTGATATTGTCTTGATTCTTCTAACACGGAAAGTGCAAACACCCCTAAACAAACCGGAGTAGATTTAATCCGGGCACCCTAACCCTGTCTCCATATATTACATCAGTTACTTGTCACTTGAAGCCCCATACTTGTCGGAGGAATGATGGCGCCTCAAGATGGAAGACGGGTACGTGACGGTGACGTCCGGATGGCGGGTTGTGTGAGGGTAATATAAGGGTACTCTTCTAGCAGAGTCTTGGTCGTAACATTCAATGTAACGAAGACTGTGTGACCCACATATGCTTGGAGAAGGGCTTTGGATGAGTGACAGGACAGAAAGCGGGAGGCTGGTCTTTGTACCAGTTTTTGTGAATGCTTTACGAGGCCTGTGGGATTCTGAGAATACCAGAATCATGCATCAGTAAGAACATCTGAGAGGTTATAACCCGCAGAATCCATTGTCATAATTTGTACACGAATGTGCACTTTCATCGTTGCGCCAGTTGAAATGTGCCCTCTAGGATTTCTCATAGCATCGTGAGCCATGAACGGCAAGTGACTTTGCCTGCGTTGTGTCAGTTATTTGATAAGGAAATGAACCCAGTCAGTTATGGGCAAATATTTGGGCATTTTCATTTCAATACACAGAGAGAACTCTCTCTAAAAGTACCACATGATTGGGTTTCTTGTCTTATGCCAAGGTTGTTCTTGGACTTTTCTGCTGAAAATCATGTACTATGTATTATGTGGTGCTCGTCAATAACCCCCCCCCCCTCGCCCCAACCACCATAAAAAAGCACAGTCGTAATAAATTAGGACTATTACAAGTATATACATGTACTAATAATGAGACATAGTCTTGTGGGTTGTTCCCTATTTCTCTAGTGTTTTAATTAGTTTTATCTAGAGGACAGGTGAATGATTCATATATCTTGATTAAAGAAATGTCTCGGAGTGATTCACTCGGAAATCTAATATCAATCTAAACCGCATATAACGTTATGATATAATGTAGCATAATATACCATCAATATCCATGCGCAATACTTGTGTTCATTTATACTTAGTTTGTTGGCATATATTCTAAGCGCATATACCTTTTTATAATTACTTTACGAACATTGTCTAATCAGTTGGAGTTTCTGGTACTACAATCTAAACGTTGCCGTGCTTTGGGTCTTCGGTGGAGCAGATATCCTCAGGGGACTGTCCTCTGTAGTACATATAGTCCACAGTGCGTTCTCCCGGTCGAAGATGTATATATACATGCTGCCGTCTTAGACATAAACATGTTTATGTATTGTTTATACCAAGGTCTTATAAATAACCCCAGACTAGTAGGCCGGCTAAATCAGCCAACTGCAAGATGTGCCTGGCAGTTGGAATCTGAGTAAAGCAAACTATAAGTAGATGGAAAAACAGAGGTCGGAAGCTGGACGTGCGGGTAATTGGATCCCTGCAATTATCAGTTCTGCTAATGGGAACTCACGTAATCCTCACGATGAAATGATTAAATTGGGAGTTTTGCCAACGAGGTATTCCCATAAGCATAACAGCAAACTGAAAAGTTCCAGGTGCGATATATTGCACTTATATTTCATGACAGCAAATTCTACTTTCTATTTCAATTCATAATAAGCCCACATGAGATTATTCCTGTCTATACAGCAGAAATTGGAATGTCCATGCTATGTTTCTTGTATTCCTTTCCGTTTGTCACATTTTAAATCAAATGTGACCATGACTGCAATGGTCCTCGACGATAAATGCTTGGCAAAACGTCAAATACATGAGGCTTCTTTACGTAGGATATATGTTTCGTGCTAGTGGCGCTGCCTTGTGCATCCAGTCAAATATTTAACACTTGCGTTAAGGTACGAGAAACTGGATTGAGCTTATCTCTCCCTGAGATTGTGCTAGTAGTTTTTGAAAAAGTCCCGTTTTATTGAAGTCTATTGTCTGTGTTTTGTGCGAGTATGGTTATCTGCCTAGCCGGTTTACATTAATCATGACCCGACCTACGGTTTTGATATAGAAACATCCGCATGGTAGCGATTAGCCGCTGCATATTATCACTACGATCATACTGGCCTAAGAACTACAGCCGGCGACTGCTACACATGTCAATATTTTGTCTCGTGTTAGTCAGTGCATTTTGCCATTGTTCTATAGTCGTACTTAAATACCTCAAGAAATCTTTAGCCTTCTTATAAACCAGCAGTTAGCTGGTTTAAAGTAATACCTATCAAATGTGGAGGAATCTACACTTCATCTTCTTTTGTTACAAGCCGCTCATATATGATCATATAAATATATCTGATGGCACAATTCGAATACTACAGAATGATATCATATGAGATTGATTCTTAATGGTAAATGTGTTTTTTAAGTGTTTACAGAGGGTAGGTTCACATATAATAGCTTTCTCACAGTATGAAGTATAGCCAAAGTTTTAGCTTTCTATAAATCCACCAGTAGTTTTAGATACCTATATACCATAATAAGTATACAGATTCATTATGTAAATTATAGACAGAAAATAATTTTAATTTTTGATTAGTCAGCAGCATTTATTTCCACATAAGTCATCAATACATTCAACTGATGCCTACATCTAGAGTACATCATCAGAATCATAGACCAAAACTTTTTCAGAGAAAATCGATTAATAGACAGCAAAAAATTAAGGGGGCTGATTTTTTTTAGGAATACCTATCGGGCAGTTATGTTTATATACGATCCAGGGGCCCATTTAATAGTCTAGGATCTTACATGAAGACCCTTTTCTGTAACTCATACAATGGTTATTGCATAATGACATTGAAGTCTGTTCACTAAGACAATATTGGCCGTCCGTGTATAAGGTCCTCCATAAGTGTTGAATAAAGTTTACCCACATCGCCAATGGGTCTCTATGGCTTACAGAAAATGGTTTAAATGTAAGATCCTAGATTATTAAACAGGCCCCTAGTGGTCAGTGAATTGCATTAATGCCCTCGACCCTCACCTCTCACCTGGCTGCTGTACGCAGAGACTGGCCACACAGATCGGCCTGACAGGGCGACAGTCGGGCGGCGTCGGGCGGCGTCGGCTCAGCTGTCTGCGCCACTTGGCGGTAATTGTTGTCGAGCGGCGGCCACCATAACCCATAGACCGTCCGCCACACCACCAGGTGCCCGCACCTGCCACCCGCCGCCGGAAGTATGGGGAGGGCGCCCGGTCAACAGGCGCCGGGCGGGCGGGGCCGGCGGCCGGGGGGAGTGAGTGGGCGGGGCCGGGATGTGAGGGGGCGGGCCCGCCTGCACCCCCTCCTGGGCGGGCGGCGCCAGCGAGTAAAAGGCGTCTGAACTAGTTCCTAAATCCGGAAAACGCTGGAGTCACATAAACAGAGGCTGTAATGCGGCGTTTCTACGACAAATTCAACGATTATATTCACCCTTAGACTTGCTGAAGTCTTTGATAATTGATATTCATGAAACGATTCAACAAAATTAGGATTAATCTTCCCCTGACTGGCCCAGGATTCACGGCGAGGAGCGGTAGGGTAGGTTGGGTTGGGGGGATACAGGATTTGAAGCCATTTTGATTTATCCTAAACAAAAATCGGTAGGTGGCTCTTCTTAAGAATCTTTCCCTGTCCATAATCGGTCCCCTAAAACACACGCACTTCCACCTGACGACCGATTAATGGTTCAAGGGCTTTCTACCAATCAACATAACGGGGTGCAAATATATGTGCAAATAAGGTTAAGCTAGAAATACTTTTTGGTGGAAAAAACCAAACGTTTTACAATAAAAATGGAGGCTGACCGCATTTAGGTCACCGCCACCGATGAATTCAATATCGTTGATCCTTTTTGTTTCTACCTGATTATTATGGTACTAAAAGTGTGATATAATCGGCCGGCAGCGCTAAAACCCATGATCATTTGCAAATAGTCAGGTGGAAACACTCCAACAAAGCTCAGCTTAAGGCCTGGCGTCCACCTATTACGATAGAAATTTAGACCTACCGATATGGCACCGATACAAAAAGCAAATATCGGAGACATATCGGGAGGGTGCAAAATCGTAGACATATGTCTAGACATGCCAATCCACCACGCACTGAATGGGGTTTTTATCGGTGTCTAATCGCAGAAACGTGGTCAACTGCCCCGATAATAGGGGACCTTCCGACGCGATTTTGATTTTTTTTATCGGGAGGTGCATCGTAGACCATATCGGACCCATATCGTAGTAGGTGGACGCCGGACCTAAAGCTGCTGATGGCAAATGCACCGATCGTATGGTAGCGTCGGTCAGTGATGCTCCCCGGGAAAAAATTGGGTTCTATAATCGATGACACTGCAAGTAATTGGGGAGTTTACACCTGATCACTGACTATGCACTGTATCTGCACCGACAGGGTATTTCTTTAAATCAGCATTTCATATGTCACCTATTAATTCAACCCAGTTTGATTTTATTTTTGGCCTAAAGAATCGGTCGGTGGTGCCAGATTACCCAATTTGGGGTTGAGGTAACGTTGATTAGGTGTGGAAGTGTCCTGTTTCCACTTACCGATATTTAATCGGAAACTTTTATCGGTCGGATTTATATGGTAAAAATCGTAAGTTGTAAACTGGGCCTAAGCCGTCGGCCTGGGCTGTCTGCAGCCCTGACCTCAGGCAATGACCCCGAGCGCCAGACCGTAGTTCCCCCGGGCGTGTATTGTCCGTCTGCTCTCATCCTCCTGGTTTTGTTTACTCCAGCCTCACAGAACTAATAACGATTTTTGTGTCTAAGCGAATCCAAGCGTATAGATTTTTTATCAACAAAAACAAATTGCTTCCGTGGCCGATGTGACTACCCTTTGACTTTGAAGCTCAAAAGACCACATTGCAAGCTTCTCTTATCTACATAGGACACTAAATATTCTCGATGAGCTGGCCAGAGGCATCGAAGAACCATTTCATTCAAAATTCTAGTGACCAAAAAAAAGAAATAGAAAGAAAAAAGGAAAGAATTTAGATTCTAAGTATTAGGGTTCATTATTGGCTTATAATCCTTTTGAAATACAGAGTATTCCACCATTCAGATATGTTTTACATATGTATACCATATACATTATCATGCAAATCACATATTATACATTTACGCTCTATTCAATCAAACGTAGTATCAAAAACAAGGAAACGATCTACTGGGGTGGAAAAAATAACCAAAAGAATTACCCAAAATAATTTATTTTTGTTCATATTTCAAGTGCTGATTTCTGATAGGATGCGAAAATTTAAAACATCAGGCATCACTTTTGTGAAATGCGTCCCAACTTGATGCTTCATGAGATGTACCACGTCCATTTTAGTATGTATCCGAGAAATTCCCATTGCTGACTAAGACAAAACTTTTATCTGTCTGAAGAATTCAAAACGGCGCTGTTTTTCTCTTTATGGCGAAAGTACCATTATACTGGACAGCAGATCACCTTTCCCATCTGTTATCAATTTCTTTGACATTTTCCACAAAGTATTGCTGGATTGCAGCGACTCATCTCGATTCGTCCGAATGTATGTTTTTAGATTTCAGAGCCTATGATTAGTTCTTTTGGATGAATATAATCTCGACTTAGATCACTCTGTATAGTTGTCTGGAAAGTTTCTGCTAAAGGTTCATGTTTGGTGCATGGCGTACGGTTCAGTTTAGAATCTTCTAATATCAGGTATTTGACACAGGTTCCAGCAGTTTATCTAGATGTTCTGAGTAACAAAACTAATAGAAACGGAGTTATTCATCTTATGCCACGTTTCAACCTGCCGATAATGACAATCGATTATGGATTTCGCACCACCGACCGATTATGCGACACATTTGGTACAGTAAGACCCGGCGTCCACCTACTACGATAGAAATTTAGACCTACCGATATGGCACCGATACAAAAAGCAAATATCGGAGACATATCGGGAAGGATCCGAATCGTAGACATATGTCTAGACATGCCAATCCACCACGCATTGTATGGGGTTTTTATCGGTGTCTAATCGTAGAAATGTGGTCAACTGCCCCGATATTAGGGGACCTTCCGACGCGATTTTGATTTTTTATCGGGAGGTGCATATTGGAGCCATACCGTAGTAGGTGGACGCCGGACCTAATAGTCAGATGGAAGATGAAATGGTCAATGAGTTTTTACTCCTGCCTTATGCAATAGTGCACCATTGACCGACTTCTACACCCACCGACAAAATCTAAGTTCATCGAATTAATCACTGATGCTCTGCATTTCACTATCAAAAGTTAGTGAGCGTCCACCGCACATTTGCAGTGCAGTTCACTGATTATGTACCACTGACCTTTCACAAGGACCATCACCGACCGACTTTTATACAGTGTGAAAATTATCGGTGAGTTTTTAGTCGACAGGTAGAAACGCAGCACTATATATAGCTTTATTTCACAAATCAAGGTGTGATGGCAGACCGCTAAGTGTACAACTGGCGAATCATTCCTGATAAGAAAAGAAAAGTATTGTTTGCTCAGAATGCAATTTGCTCCACGGTTTTCCTCATGTACCTCTACAGGTTTAAATGCATTTGGACTTTGAAACCTTTATAGTAACAAAAATTCTGTTCTTTTTACAAACAATATAATGATAAAAATAAAACTAGAAAGTCATTCACTTCTTTTCATATAATCACTATATGTATCCTGAGAAATATATTGGTTGGAAATCCGCTGTGAACGTATCTCCCAGCTGCGAAGAGATTCACAGTGAGATTTACTTATTACATGGACTAGTCCAGAAGTCTACTTATTATACCTCAGTGTATGGTAGAGAATAGCTCATATGTGGATACAACACCCATACACTAGCCTGAAGACATGAAGGCGTCGCATCATAATTACAGCTCGAGGAGCTCAAAGCCACTCTGTACACAGACTTCATCGTCTGCTCATCCCATGCAGCAAAGTAAGTCGAGCTTTCTTAAATTGTTCCATCCCAACAGACTGCGGTTGCTTTTCCGCGGTGGCCAGAGCAGCAGAGGCAGAATATAGAGTTATCTGAAGCGGGGGTCTGTATTGGTCAGTCTGCAGCGGTCTGCAATGCGCCGTCAGATGGCGGCTATCTCGCCCTCTGCTTTGAAGATCAGCGAGCAGGGATCCACAACGCCTGACACTGCCTTAGCCGATTTAATGATTTCTATGGCGGGCCACCGGTCCCCTATGAGGCCCAGTTTACACATACCGACTTTGACCAAAGATTCTAGAATCTGGCACCGCTGACCGATTATCATGCGTTCCCGATAAAAAATCGGTAAGTGTAAACAAAAGAAATACAGACCCGATGCCTCAAAGACATGTCACCGATAATCGTAACCAATATTTCATCGGGTCACCACCGACCGACTTTTATTTTCCCCATATCCTATCGATGCATTTTCCTTTGGTAGGTGTAATACCTGAGGCATGTTTCAACTTGCTGATTTTTGGCTCTCGGTAAATTTGTCGTCTATCATCGACTGATGAAAAAACATTTTTCTAAGAAAAAACAAAACATCGGAAAGCAAAAGTCGGCGGCCAATCTATATTAGGATTCGTGATGTTTTAGGCAACAGTTCCTGGCAAATTATTTGCTGACTGCAACAAGGTTGATTTTGTTGTGGATAGAATTGAGTCAAAGGTCCAAGGAAGTGATATAGAAAATCGGTCGGCAGGTGGTAACGGATCGCATATATTCAAAATAGCCGGATTTGTATTAGTATACAGACCAACTATTTGCATATTCTAAATATTACCAATCATTTTATTGCAGCAAGTGGAAAAGCTCCCTTCCATTTGGAATATGGGTGGACTTCTTTTGGAAGCTTTACCCAATCCATCCATCACAAAATCAACCCATGGTGTCATGAAACGGTACCATAATACGTCCAAAATCGGAACATAGATCAGCCGCCAACTTTTTCAAATTTTGTTCCCACTTGGGGATATCTAACGAAAAAGGTTTACACAAATCGTCTGTGGTGGCCGACAAATCTATCTGGACCCAAAAATCGGCAAATGGAAACACGGCTTATCTGCTTCGGGACCGGCATGCTCACTGTGGTGTGGGGCCGTCGGATCATCACAGATGACGTGAAGGATGGTGTTGTGGGCCGGTCTCGACGGCGGCAGATCTACCCCATAAAAAGCACCTCCTCCAGCCATAGAGGAGTGGCATGTAAAAGATCCGTTAGTCTAGCGAGGGGACAGCAGGGTGCTTAGAGTGGGATAAGAGATAAAAGGGGATCTAACAGGGGACGGGTCCCCATCTCTTACCTGCGAGGTCATCGCCTTTCATTATAGCACCATCTGATGCTCAATATGAACACCCGGGGGGTAGGACTTCAATACCAAGCGTCTAAATAAGAATCCACCACTGCAGGATGAATGTCTTTAGATTATAATTTCCTCACTCTCTCTCTCTCTCTCTCTCTCTCTCTCTCTCTCTCTCTCTCTCTCTCTCTCTCTCTCTCTTTCTTTGTAAACCAGAATTATTTAATACCAACTTTGAAAAATATGGTATGTGACGTTAAAAACACATGTATGACAACATATATGAACGACTGTAAAGTAGACTACAACATGAAGGCAAACAGAGAAATATATGCAAAGCAAAATAATGTACGGTTTGGTAGCCATAATCAACTGGTATAAAAACGATATAGGACAGCGAATCACATTTTTTCAAGACGTTTAATCAGGCCTAAATTAAGCAAGGTCATACATCTAAAAAGGATGATAAAAAGGGCAAGATGACCACTCGTTTGTCAGGATGAAACTATATGTATGTAAATGCCTGCGTTGGAAAGAAGACATATATCACCGCGGATAGGTTTACATGTAAAATAAGATAATTGTTCGTTTTATAATTCTGAACAAAAGTCTTTGCTCAAAAAATAGAATAACAGAAAAACGACGCTCACCCCGGAAGCACTTAAATTTTATAGATTATATAAGTTGCATTCAGGATTGTGTTTCTGGGGGAATGTGGCTAGGGATCCAGCTCCTCCTGGGGGGTCCGGGGGAAACTTGAATTTCATGGATTATAGAACCTGTACCCAGGATTTTTTTAGTGACAGGGCTTACACATCTTATGCTATCTGGGATTATTACCAGGGGTCTGGGTGTCCAGGTGGCAAAGCCCCTGAAAACATTTGGATTTTATAGATTATAAAAGTTGTCCCTAGGATTTTCTTTGAAAGGGGGGTACACATCTTACGCTATCTGTGAATATTGCCAGGGTCTAGTAGAAATGCCCCTTTTGGGGTCCAGGGGACAAAGACCTAAAAAGAATCTGGAATATATATATGCAATCTATATCCAAGGTTTGGAGTTACACATCTTGGGGTATTTGGATATATTGCTAGGATTTTAGCAGCAAACCTCCCTCCTGGGGGTCAAGTGGGTAAAGCCCCTAGATGAGCTTGATCAAAAACATTCTACAAGCTGTCAGGATCACATGGGAAAATTGCCAGAAGTTTAGGAAAGCCCCTAACAGCTCTAGGGGGCAAAGCCCCCAGAAACATTTGGAGTTCATTTGGATTACACAAGCTGTCCCTAGGTTTTTGTCTCAGGGAAGGGGAGATACATACCTGAGACCAGATACCAGGGGTCCAGCAGTAAAGCCCTCATGGGGGTCAAGGTGGCAAAGCCCCCAGGGAATGCTTGGCTTTTATACCTATAAAAACTGTACCCAGGGTTATGTCTTGGGGATATTTACTCACCTGAGACTATTTGGGGGGATTGTCAGGGGTCCAGTGGCAAATCCCATCTGGGATGTCCAGGGGGCAAACCCTGGAAACACTTGGATTTTATATATCATCGTGAATGGGGTGATCAGACCTGATATTACTTGGGAAAATTAGAAGGGGTCCATGGGGCAAATCACCCCAAAGAGCTTAGCATTTAGATTATTTTTAGGCAACATACTTGCTTTGTTGAATGCCACTGAAACAAGAGCATATAGAGGCATGTGCTTATTTAGAGGGAGGGGGGGCTTTGGTAAGTACTTCCTTAACCACATTCCCCTGAAGCAGCATTCACCAGGGGCGTTCCCAGGACTTTGTTTCAGGGGGGGGGGGGGCACACCTTGGAGTAGTGTGGATGATTGGCTGATTATACAAGCTGTATCCAGGATTTTGTTTGAGTAGCAAAGCCCCAGTTAGGGAGGGGGTCCATGGGGCAAAGCTCCTGGAAGAACTTGGATTTTTATAGATTGTACATCTTAGGATTGTGTTATGGCGAGGGGGATCCAGTGGCAAAGCCTCAAGATTCACTTGGGTTTTAGATTTTATACAAGCTGTATCCAGGATTTTGATTGAGGGAGGGGGATCGCTACACACCTGAGACTACCTGAAATGTTGGTAGAGGACTAATAGCATAGCCCCTCTGGGAGGTCCAGGGGGCAAAACTCCTGGAGGTTCTTTGGTTACAGATCCTATTACACAATCTATACCCATGATTTTGTTTCAGGAGGGGGGTACACACCTGAGACTACCTGGCAGGATTGCAAGAAGTTTAGGGGCAAAGTGCCTCTTTTTTTTTTTTTTTTAATCCTACATTATATACAGTTTTGCAGTTTTTCACCTTCTATTCCGGTTTTGCCGCTCCAGTTGATCCCTTTTACCCTTTCTGAGTTTTCCCTGTCCTTCTGAGCTTGCTCCCTTTTTTTTTTCTTCTTTTTTTTTTTTTTACCATAACCCTGATAAGACTAAGTACGTTTAGGTTGAACAAGTAAGTGTAAATAATAAGATCCTGAGAAATTATGGATTATTAATACAGTACACAGACATTACCAAGACAACACAATACAGACACAGCACTATATAACAATAATAAATGAATAAGATGAAATGTGTTGGGTCCTCTTTTTTAGTTATTAACCTTTCTTTTTCTGTTCTCTCCTTTCGTTCTCATGGCGTCGTATGGGCGTAGCACTCCCTCACTTCAGATCCCGTCTTTTGGTGTTGGTGCCTCTTTTGGTTCAAAGGGTCAAAGCTCCTGAAGTGCTTGGCTTTTATGGATTAGATTTTACTTTTAGGTTACAAAATTGACATAGGGGTCGAGTGACTAAACCTCTCTGTGGGGTGAAGGGGGTGAAGCCAGAGGAGGCATTTAGATTTTATAGATAATAGAAACTGTTCCCAGGATCTTGGTTTGGGCAGGGGATTTACATACCTGAGACAACCTGGGAAGACCTGTGGTGGTGTAGAAGCTAAGACCCTCCTGGGGGTCTGGAGCCCAAAGCCCATGGAAGCTTCAGATTGGGGTGGTTTTGTTTCAGCAGCAAAGCTCCTCCTGGGGGTTCAGGGTGAAGTCCCTGGAAGCAGTTGGATTTCTAGATTGCTAGGGGTCCTGTGACATAACCCCTCCTTGGAGTGCACTGACATATCCAGGGGTCAAACAGCATTGCCAATCCTGGAGGTCCAAGGGGCATAGACCCTGGAAGTACTCACATTTTGCCAATTCTATTTAGGGGAAGAGTCTTTACACACCAAGGGGTCTAGATGCAAAAATCCATCTTGGAGGGAAGCACTTGGGTTTCATGCATTATACAAGCTGTTCCCAGATTTTTGTTTCAAGGAATCCCTACCCTGGAGGTCCAGAGGGCAAAGCCTGCAGAAGCACTTGGCTTTTATACATTACACAAGCTGTCTATAGGATTTTGACTCAAGGACCAGGATGGTTACTGATATGAGACTACTTGCAATTGGGGGAGTGAAGCTTCTGGATAAGCTAGATCCACGATTTAATTCCATGGAGGGGGGGGGGGGGGGACAACTGAGGCTATCCTGGAGTCCAACAGCAAAGTCTATCCTCAGGATCAAGGGGGTTTTGCACACCCTGACTACATGGGAAGATTGCCAGGGGTCAGGTGGAAAAATCCATCCGAGGGGTCAGGGGGCAAAGCCTGCAAAAACACTTGGCTTTTATAATTATACAAGATGCCTCTTGGATTTTGTCTCAGGGACTTAGATGGTTACTGATCTAAGGCTATTTGTGAAGATTACAAGGGCTCTAAAAGGGCTTCTTTGGGAGTCCAGGAGGCCCCTTAAGAGCCCTGCATATTCTGGCGACTTAGCTGCTTTGCTGAATGACGTACATATGGTAACAAGGGCATGTAAAGGGATCTTCCTTTTTAGACCGGTGTGTGTGTGTTGGGGGGGGGGGGGGCACACCTGGGACTACCTCACATGCATCCCTCAAGTGTATACCCCCAACCCACCCCCTAGATAGATTTTTTATATTTTATATATGTGCAAATGGCCCATTCTTGTTTATTGCTGTAACTTTTTAATTATGATAGATTGAAACAAAATTCAAAAAGCAGTGTGTAGAGAATCTTCAGTCGAAACAGACCACCCTTCGAAATATTTGGGGGGAGGGGGGGGGGGCACGTGCCCCCTGTGCCCCCCTTCCTGGGTACGCTGAAGAAGAATGGGAAAATTTCGACTATCTAGTGAATGTCTAGTGACGTCAACGGCAATGGAAACGTTTCAAATGTTGTGGACAGTATGTTTAGATTCAACACGGGAGATGAAAAGTGCTACAAGTAATGGTAGATCACTATGTATCCTTTATGTCTTATCTCCAAGTGGCTGTGGCACAAAATAAACATCGCTTTCCAGATATAGTTAGAATAGCATATTTCGGTGGAAGCTGAAGCATTTATACTGTGATTAATTCGCGACGGTCCGATTATTGATCTGATTGCAAAATTGGCAGCTATGACCACTACCGATTTCAATTTCATACACATCCGTCGATGGCTCGGTATTTCCCTCTCGTGATCTAAGAGTATAAAACTAATTTCACCAACACCAGGGGTCGGTCGTTGCACTGCCTGTGGTGACCAGAGAGGCCAATAGTGGGCGATAATACGGGAGTATATAAACTATAAGTGGAGTCCGTTCTGCTGCCGTCCTGTGACGACGGTACTTGATTCGAGAAACGCTCGACAGGAGGCGTTCTTCATCTTTAATGCATAAGAGGACGTACGTGGCGACCCCTGACGGAACGCCGGTGCATAATTGATGACGTCTCGGCGGGGACAAGAGAGCGTTCCCCTGGCGGAGACTTGGGGTTGTCTCAATCTCCTAGTCGCGTCTGCCTCTCCCCCCACATTCTCTCCTGATATCAACTCTGACAACGTTCATTGAATTAATCCCCAGTCTTGAACTGCTTGCCGCGGTTGAGTCTGGGAGGGGGTTGGGGTAACGGTCTGGTTAACTCAGGCGTCTAATTGAGGGTATTTTGGAGGTGGTCTAAAGAACGTGCAGGGTTAACGTAACGATTTGTCACGTGACCTGCCCATAAATGGCCCGATAGGGTGCGCCTCGGTGGCGTATAGGCCTATTTCCACTTGCCGACAAAATGATAGCGGATATTTTAGGAAACACTCGTTTTAGTATCCAAATAAGAGGAAGGTGATGCGAGCGCTAAAATTCCAAAGCAATAGATCAGCAATTTTGTTTACCAATGGTCTTTTTCGACCTCTTACTAGTGTAAAATCGAAACGTAGATCGGTCGCTAACTTTTTTCATACATATTTTCTTTCTACTTGCCGATTTCTGACAAAAAAATATAAAATATTCTGCATGGATGGCCGACCAATTTATCGGAAGCCAAAAGGGGGCATGTGTAAACGTGCTTTATGAAAGAGAGGTTAGAGGCATGGCGGTGGGAGTCTCTATATGTATATGACCACAGGGATATATGAGCGGAGATCGGTGACACCAGAGCGCCATTTACCAAAGCTTTATTGGGATCATCTTTGCAGGTTGACATTTGCGTATTACACCAGAATTACTGCACCATCAGCATGGTCTATGGAGAGATCTCGCGTGTTCTGAGTCCCGATGCTCGATAATACCTTTCCGCATTATAGGATTATTTCAGAATATTTCAGGCGTCACTTTGCTTCATAATGATCATCTTGATCGTCTTAAAGGCATACATGACAATTTGCCTTGGAAATGAAATCCCATATTACTTTCCTGGATGTCGGAAATCATGATGTCAAGGTGTTGTAGAACACATGTTTAACTATAAAAAAAAAGTGGGGGTCACCATCCTAGTTTTTGATTTACAGATTAATATGATGATATTATTATCAAAAAATCTATAAAAATCCTTAGTTTTAGTTTTTCACACATTTAAACGCATGTCATTTTCTTATAACTTTCACAAAATATAACACGTGTGGAGTACTACACATTTATAAATGATTTTAGAATATAATATATTTCATAACAGTAAATGTATTTCACATTATTTCATGGACTTTAACGCCCTTGTGAACGCTGTCTGATCATCTCTATGTGACTTATGTATCTGTTATACGAACTGTGAATAAAACCTCTTCACTAAATCAGAACAACGTCTAGCGATCGGCGGATCACTCAGAAAAGCAGTGGCTTTGAATAAAGAATGTGACAGGAGAAGAAGAAAAACTATTTGATGGATTAATATTTGATGCATTGAGACGATGATAGTTCATGGGATGAGGCTTGAGAAGCGATATCTTTCCCGCTAGTGATATATTCTTAAAGAATACAGCTGTGAAAAAGAAGTAAGCATATCCTGGTATCGTGGCTGAACGACTGAGCACTAAAGCGAATAGAGATACCAATGTTGGGAATGGAAATGGCATTTCCTGTATCATTCCCTTTCAAAAGAGCATAGAAAGTACATTTCTCTTATTTCCTACTGTGAGTGAATCATGGATCAGAGAAAAAAGACACTGTATAAACTGTCGCCATGAGACTGTAGAGGGAGAGCCCTGCTTTATAGTTATCACTGCACTAATCCTGCGAGTTGATATGCCATGTCCATGACCTTTTCATCATGCCCAGGTTTCATTTGCCGTCGATCTATCTGCGTAGCGTGCTACGTGTCTGCATTAAACACCCTGACGGCCACAATACACGACAAGCTTAGTGTAGCTCTACCTGAGGCCTCACTCCCAGGTCAACTGGTCTGTCACCTCACACAATATCACATGACGGGTATGGTGCGAGATACTTTAAACTAACGCCACACGTCACGCGTGCATGTAGCACAGTTTCTATTTTCACGCTGGAATCGCTACTTCAACCTCTAGCCCTGTTTCCACTTGCAGATTTTTTGTCCCGATAGATTCATCGGCCATGATCGACCGACTTTTGAAACTATTTGTCAGAAATCCACAAGTGGATACAAACATTTTATCTTAAAAGATGAGCGACCGATTTATGTTCGGATTTCGGTTTTTTATGTCATCACTTCCAGACAAATTCATGGCTGCTGAATTCAACACGGGGTGGCTTTGTCGGGGACGAATTGTGGAAAGAATCTGAAAGTGAGATTCAAATGTTCCATTCGCAGTTTATCAAGACTTTTCAGAGGTTTGTCGGTAAGTTTTTGTTTTTTTTGAAAATATGTTTATTGACGGAAAGACTCAATATTATATAATTGATTTTCAGCAATGTCGTCATACAAGGACGTAGGGAAATAACGAAGTATAACATAACATAACATAACAGGTCACAACATTACATTACCAATCCCTATAGCATAGGCAGAAACCAGTCCATACCTTTCCGTTCTTCAGGTCTTAACGACACTTACATATACATTCTATACAGTAGATTTTCTGGCATAGTATAATTTTTGCTTACTCGCAAGGGCACATTTACACATATACAAATACAAATCCGCCGACATATGAAAATACACATCACACCATTCCAGAGCAAACCCGACAGAGAAATACCATCAATCCATAATTTCACTTCACTGACATTCAGAGCTCAAACAGAAACACTGGATACACCGTCAAACCATAGAAAACGAAGAGCACCCTTCAAGATCACCAATCCACCACATCTAATGAATAATAGATTTTACCGCTATTTTAAATCTGTCTCTACTTGAAATTATCTGGATTTCCCTATCGAGAGTGTCCCATTAGAGGACACCCTGGTATAAGGGTGTTTTTCGGAAGAAGTCACTCTCAGGTCTTTTTACCTTAAGTTTTATTTTCTTTAGGCTACGTGTACGCGGACCCTCTTTATTTTCTAAGACACGGTTTTCAGGGTTTGACGGTTTGACGGTAAGTGGAAACATCATCGATATTTAAAATCAAATAGCTCTCCGTATTTGCAGATTATTAGCACCAACACCACCCTTCGCTTATTTGCATATTGGAACGAATAATTCTTAAAGATCGCCAATCATTTTGTCGCCGAGTGTAAACCCGATATAAGGTGTCGACATGGCTGATTACCACCGATCCAATTCTTCACGACAATTTTGTCGGATTGGCTTGCAGGGAAGTTATTGAACTTTGCATTAATACAGGGAGACTACAAAGAATTCCTAAGGGCTTCAGGGGGTCGTCCCTCTTAGAAATGTGAGAAATTCGTTGCTCCAGTAATATCGGACAGTGGTATCTTTATTTCTTATGACGTATTCCGCGAAGAATCTGGAGCAACGATTTCGTCCTCCGGTTATTATTCTGCGATCTGCAAATTTATCGTGAACGTGGGGCAACGTCCCCCAGGCCTGCTGCCTGCCAAACGTCAACATTTTATGATAAACCACAATTAGACATATAATGATCAAGTTCAAGGCCAAATACTGTTAAGTGAAATGCCTATTATGGGCTCGTATTTGAAAGTATGGCGTTCATAGCCCACTGGAAATTTTTACAGACGTTGAAAGTTCAATAGAAATTTTTTTAAATTGCCCAACCCTGACTAAAATTGTTATTTCTGTTTAAATTAGGGTGGATGGGTGGTACATTTCTGAAATGTACCGTTTTAGAGGGCAGCGCGGAGCGACATGTCGAGTCACGTGAGGTATAAAGCAGTCAAGAAATCCCAGGTGTTCGCGCGCTTCAGTTGCCTTGACTTTTTAACATTATTCCTCTGTGTACTTCCGACCAATGCTGCTTGAAATAAATAAACAAATCTGTATTATTTTACCTAAACAGACTGATTAATCTTAACAGCAAAGGAAAATTAATTCAACCCTCCTCAGTGCGAGTGAGTTTTATACCGTAGCAAACATCAGTGTTGTAATGCCATGGTGGTATTGGTAGGTAAACCTGATATCTTCCAAGCGAGTTGTAGGTTACAGTGATATCAGGGTTGGTCACTCACTTCTCAAAGAATCAACTTTGCGATACTAACGTGGTCATAGTCTGTAAGGTGAGATGCCAACGACGTCTATGCCTGGAATGCTAATGGATTCATCTTAGCATACTGTGTCTAAAGGTACATAAGAAAGCGAGATTACTCTGTGTTATGAATTATTCAGACTCAGTATAGATAGTGACATTGTCAAGAGAATTAAAATGATCTCATCTTAGAGAACGAGGTAAAAATGCAACAACTAATGGTAAGATATTGAACGAGAGAATGTAGTGAATAATGCCTTAAAGCAGAAAACTAAACTTCTGGTCTTTATGATATTTTTCACAGATTGAATTCAATCAATAACAAATATTTGTTTTAACAATTGCTACCTCTGGATAAAGTGACCATTAAGATCGCAGACAATATGTCTGATTTCTTCAAATGTCTCCTATAGTTACATGTTTACATGATGGCGCAATTGAAAATCATTTCATACAGGAGACATAGATAACAAAGAGGATACAAATTAAGAGGTTGGCATTTAACAAGATAATTAATTGACTAAATTTTCTCATTAGACGCCAAATTTTATCGTTAATTGCGCGTGCGCCACCTCTCGATTCATTCTCGGTGTCATGTGAGGTTTGCCAGCTGATGTATTTACAAAGGGAAATTCCGACAGGCCTGTCTCATTACAAATGATGTTTAATAGAATTAAGAGATCCACCAAGGCTAATGAGCATACCATGGCAAGCGAACGGAAAATACATCAAATGAAAGACACAGAACTGTCGGTGGCGATTTCTTTAAGACGTGATACAGAATATTAGATGGGAATGATACATTAGTAAATGATTATGGGTCTCTTGAGGAACGATTTTATCACCCAGGGAACACATTACGTATCTTGAAAGATAAGGTCGTGCAAGGTGCATTTCCTCGGGAGATCCATGTGTTTTATCAATTTGACAGCTCCTAGCTTCACTTAGAAGTAAATATTTTCGTCATTTGCAATACTGTTTATACGGTGAAGTAAAAAAAAAAATGTCAAGCAAGACATTTCATGAACGATTTGCAATCTGCTTCTTCAAAATGTCATAGATCTATGCGTTGCCTGCCATAGATATACAAACCTCAGATCAAAGATTGTAGATTCTCTATCCTATCAAAAACTTCCCTTGGTAAATCCATTGGTATCCATTGCAATTCCATTGGTTAATCTATCCACATACCCCTTCTTATATTAACAAGGACAATGTTTGATTACAACAACTACAAAACAACCCACTATAGATGATTATTGTCGTCTGTACATTGTCTTGCTGTGCAGTGGTGGAACAACCCTCTATGATAGAGTCGTCATGGGTGTGTTCAATAATGCGGCTGTGCCCACCGGGGAATCTCTCACACTTGATTGTTTACCCCCATTTTCCAATCTGTCCGGCTGCGATAAAACACAGGAGTACGTATTGATAGTGACAGGCGGCCATGAATTCTCACGGGTGATTGTGCTTGCGATAATAGGCAGTCGCTACCGTCGGCCAATCTATCCGTGGGAGGGCTGTGTCGGCGCCATTATAGTTCCCTATCGTTGCGCTAGATGGCGACAGTGTGACAACGGCAATATCTATAGACTCTGCAGTTTAATAGTGCGCTTGTTACCGGCTCGCCCTCCTGAGGGAGCCATCTGGGAATGACGCCACCTGTTTTTACCTAACGATGCAAGGCGAAAATGAACTCTATAAATATTGGGCCATAAATATGGTAGAGATGTCACTGTGTGAATCTCCCAAGGGGCCATTCTTTTGTTTAAGTGAATGGAACTAATAACGTAACAACAATAATCCTTCCATATTCAAGGCTAAAAGATGGGACTGTGTTTTATTCAGCGATGGTTAGAATTATTGCAAGTCTATAACGGAAATCCAGCTCTGGAAGTTGTAGCAATAAACGGAAAGTAAAGTAATGCTTAAAGCCAAACAGAAAATACCACAATGAAACCGTAGTCGAAGACCGCACTACTTAAGTTCAGAGTAAAGCATTTCATTATTCCGTCTTTGTAACGTCAGCTATAGACATTTGACAATCAAGGGTTCTGTTTTTACCGTAGACCATTTGATGATAACCGGAAATACGGTTACTATTGTATATTGATTAAATTCCACACATCCTTCCCAATCAGGTTCCTCTACAGGTTATTAACGGTATGCTGAGATACTGAGAAACTAATCCAGAATCAATAAATATCAACCTTGAATTCCCATTGAGAACATTACGAACAGAAACACAGGAGATCCTGCCAGGGGCCCGTTTGATAATTTAGGATCGTACATAGAGACCCTTTACTGTACCTCGTACAAGAGTTATCCTTTGATTAAGTATTTAAGTCTGTTTGCTAAGACAGTATTAATCATCCATAACTGTTGAACAAAGTTTGCCCATATCGTTCCTGGGTCTCTATGACATACAGAAAAGGGCCTACATGTACGATCCTAGATTATTAAACGGGCCCCTGAATACAGTCTCAGCAGGACTAACAAGTAGCCTACGCCTCTCAGGGGGCTCTCCCCGCCCCCCCCCTCCCCCCGAGAGTGGACCCCATGGTGTCCCATGCTGAACTGTAGCACCTGAATTAAGCTAATATTATCACGTTTTGCAGGACGTGGCCACTTGACTGGGGCTACAACAATCTCAAACTTTATTGATCGTAGTCTGCATTAGACTGGGGAGTAATGCAATCGAGCTATTGATTAAGATGTCGGTTAGCTGTTTTTTGAGTGGGGCACTTTATTACCAGGTGATATTAAGTAGTGTGAAAGTTGGCAGGTTGCAGGCTTCCATGCGTAAGCATTAAAATGTTAGCCCGTACATGTATAATGCAAACTCAACGTGTATACACATCTAAGTGCTTCTACATATTTATCTGTCTAAAGCTGTTGCAGCCCTCCAGGCTTCATTAACGGATTATGGTAATCTATGAATTGAATGTATACACCTAGTCAGAATGGCAATTTGCATATATTAGTAGGTGATCCGGCTATGCATGTATAAGGGTGTAAGTGTAGACTAAGAGGGTGCGTCCACCAACCACGACAAGGCTGCGACAACGGCTTTCCGACAAGGTCCACGACAGCTCTACGATTGGAAGGCCTGTCGTAGCCTTGTCGTGGTTGGTGGAACATAGTTCCTGACAAGAGGCTACGACAAGGCCCCGACAGGCTGCGACACGAAACTTGTCGGGGGCCTGTCGGAGGCCTTCCGACAAGGCCACGACAATATCGAACATGTTCGATTTTGCTACGACTGGACCTTTGTCGTGGAGTGTTGTGGTTTCCTCGATATCACTGTCGTAGTGTGTCGGAACCATGGGCGCCTTTTTTACGGAAACCGGCAACGTCTACGACACGCCCCGACACCGCTGTCCCGACAATGCTCTTCTCACGACAAGGCTGCGACAAGGCTGCGATTGGAACTTTCATGTCGGCACTTGTCGTAGCCTTGTCGTGGTTGGTGGACGCACCCTCTTAAAGGCACGGGAATATAGCCTCAGTCGAATAACCCTTTGGAATGTACATATATGTCGTATCCGGTAAATTTGAACCATTTTAAAACAAAGTCATACAAGTAGCTAACTTTGAGTACAACCCTGCAGTATTGTAGCACATAACCTGAGAAGGTAACCATGAATAGGTCACCGGACAATGGAAGTTATGTTCAGTTATACGATTATGAAGAATTTAACCTGGTTGTTTGCCACTTACGCTCTGAATTTCTAATACAAGCTATACTAGATGGGGGTACCTTGCCAACAATTATATGAAGTTTATATAAAGGCTGTTAAGGACACTATGACATTCATAGACTTTTGGTCGTAAGGATACGCATGACCTGCTATTATCCTCTTAAATGTCAATGGCGTGTGGGATTAAATAATGTAACATTCACTGTTAATCTCACCAGGGAGTAGTCTTTCCACGCTGCATTTTTATTCTACATTGTATGAGATGTATATCAAAGTTCGGAAGTTAAAGAATGTTCGATTTTCTCTAAACACATATTTCAACCTGCCAACTGGCGATTGTTTCATTCGATAGTATGTGTCCACTTGCCGACATGTATGTTATAGCATTGGTCGCCGGCCGACTTTTATACACACAACTCAGTTCCTTCCAGGTAAAATCAAATTTGCTTTTTATTTTTGTATCCACTTGCTGATTTCTGAAAAAAAATTATTTTGAAAAAAATCCATCGTTGGCGGCCGACAACTTATCGGAGGCCAGAATTCGCCGCTCGAAATAGGCTAACGGGATCTGAAATCGACTTATTCATGTAGCGCAAAATTATAGAGAGAAGATGATAATATGAATATGACATGCTATGATTTACCATTGTAGGTATATTTTTCTACGTTGCAAATGTTATGTAAGGCCATGATCATTGCGTGTAAATTAGTCATATGCATCTGCATTTCTTTTTCTTTTTTTTAGAAAAGTGGGAGGCAATACTTTGGACTTTCAAAGTACAAGTAACTCTGAGAGATATTCAAGTTGTACAACACTTCTTTGAAAATCATTTTGTGCTTGTCGAATAATCATGATAGCCGGCAATATGGTGTTACTAGACTTTTCACTTCTCCAAAATCATTTTTTATGCTAAGCATGCTAAAAGTTATATATAAAATCCCCTAGTAGAATTCAAATGGACGAAAGTATCACTCGCCTAGTATACATCCTGCGCTCTTCTTCCTCTAGGACTTTGAGGAGTATATGTGTTTAACTTGTAAATAGAGACCCACATATCATGGTAAGTAATCAATCATCGATGTCAAACCAGACATAGTTTAGAGATTGCTTTCTTCGGTGGAAAGAGCTTATGTGCTGCAGGGTTTTGTTGTCTGTCGACACAACACATGTGGTTATTCGAAGGGACAGTCTAATCAACTGTGGATTCAGATTTTAAAGTGGTTCAGAGCCTTAAAAGAAATGCCTGAGTTGTCTGCAAAACTCATTTAACAATTTCAGTACCTTCCAACTCATAATATAAGAGTTGTTTGATTTTCATGACTTTTGACAATTACCCTGCTTTGTATCCGAAATGTTGGCTGGTTTCCCCTGTCTTTAATGAATACCTGGGGAATCAGCATTGGTTTGAGGCAGAGATTAGTTACCCCTGGCACCACGAACGATCTGCTACGAGTGCGAAAACACGTATCATAAGGTTCATCAGTGAATATTGCAACATATTATATCAGAGGTCCTGATACGAATTTCAAGATAGTTAGTATCTATATTATGATCTCAGCTATTTAATAAACAGTCCAGAGTCCAGACCGCAATGATCAACCCAACTGTATCCAAGCATATTATCACTGTGTGAATGCTCTGAGGAGTGTGTGCTAATACCCGAGCTTTGCATACTCCTTAAGAACTTCATGCTACACAGAGGCGTTAGGCAGGCCTCTTCAAAGTGAATTACAAAAGAGCTGAGATTTTAAAGGTCACAAAGTCCCCTTCTCCGAGTACCTTAATCCCCTGTTATACATGTTTTTCTATACAACCAGTTCTATATGTGCTCGTGGATTACTGATGATAATTTGCAATCCTAGGACTAAATCAGGCAATAAAAATCAGTGCAGTGCATCCTACTTCATATGAGGGCAATCTACAGAGCTACGTTGTATACATTAGAATCGATATCAGAAGGACATATCCGAGGTATGGAATAAAGCTACGATATAATGGATTAAAATACTGGATCTGTGTATAAAAAGGTATAGAAAATATCAGTATTACAGCTATACTCTCATCAGAACCGATCGATATGGATAGCCTATGCTCTGAATTTATCAAATCAAAAGATTTTGCACATTTCATTATTTTCCCTTAGGAAAGCCCGCACAGTGAAGTAGGGATACATCTAACATAACGACGTGCACACCTTATACTGACCTTTTCAAGAGATGGCAAAAATATCATACCAGACCCCCATTGTTGGAAGCATATATATTCTGAAATCAAAGAGCTAAGCTCATTTACAAAAGACAACTGCACACAAAAAGTGGCTTTTACCTGTTCATTTGATTCTGGATCTAAAGATCTGTTTTCTTGACGTTATCGTGCAAGGGAAGCAAGACGAAAAACAGAGTCAAGAAAAGAAATGCTTGCACGCTAAGACATTGATTATTTTGGCTTTCTGTCGCCAGGATTAGCAGTAACCCTACATTATATTTACGTTACCAAATGGATTTTAAAAGAAAAACATGTTGTAGTATACTTCGATCTGCTGTGCACCATCTTTGGATCAACTAGGATCAACTGAAGTATTGGTCCCTGGCGCTTTCGCCAACAAACTGTTAACAATGTTGACAGATCCACAAATAAACTGACGTAACTGCGACGTTCCCTGCATAACCCAACCGCTACAGAGGATGAGAAATCCGTCGTTAAAGATTGCATGCTCTCCAGTAACTACATACACAGACGTTTACTAATGAGTAGGTGAGAGTAACCTCATTAACACCCAAATAGCAAATCACATGCTCCTATCAGGGATCGGGAATACCCCCTGCAATCTTTGTCTCACAGCTTATGCAAATGAGGAAGAATAGATTAAAGCCTAATGTACATCTACCGACCGAGTACTGCACGATTAGTTGCCGAATCGTATGCTGTTTTTAAACTAGTCTCAGACAAAATGCGCTTCTGGACAACCAACAAGCAGCCATCACAGTGGGATACTGGAGAGAGGTCTTGGGAATTAGTCCTGAACAAATTAGTCTATACATGATGACAGAGATACGATTTTCTATCCCGCCGACTGCGTTACAATCCTAGTCGTTGGCCAACTCGAGGGCACTAATCGATGAGGAACTGCATTTCACCATGTAACTTGTGTGTTGAACCACCATTTCTCCTCACCCAGCGACTAAATTATGCTAATCATGAACCGATGTCGGTACGCACTGTAGGGGGTATCTCCAATGTTCCGTTGTCGCCGACATGTTGATAAACTTGTTGGAACTGATTCAGGACCCCGGCGAACGGTTCATCGGCAAGAAAAGAAAATCTCTGCGGGACAGGGGGAGGGGATTCACTTGTCTCAGGCATATTGAAGGAAAGGGGTGCCACGCTAACCGACAATGGCCGACTACGTTATTAAGTGGCACCCCCAATAACTCCTCACCCAGCTACTAGCAGTCTGTGCCTTGGTTGATTTTAGCAAAGCATTTGACAGAGCCGTTAAACATTTATTTTTTAATAAACTGGAATTGTTGCAACTAGACCCATAATTGGTAAACTGGTTTAGATCTTATCTACAAGATAGAACGTAACGGGTACGCATCGGCAAGTCGTTGTCGGACAGTTTGAGTATTAAGGCTGGTGAGCCACAAGGCAGTATCCTCTGCTATTAAACTGTTTCGTTAATGAAGTAATGTCAAAAAATGTTGCGTCTAAACAAATTTTCTATGCAGACGATTTTGTCCTTTGCTCGTCATCAGATAGCTTGCATAAAACCGTCGAGATGTTACAAAAAGATTTAAACAAATTAGAAGCATAGTGCAAAAAAAACAGAATGAAAATTAATATTTATGGTTTTAAAATCGCCTTAAGCAAAGTTGTTTTTGACCCACAAATACTAGGTGGGGGGCTTGGTTTTACTGATTTGTAAGAGTTTTAATTACTTGGGGATTCCAATAGATAGTGAACCTAGTTGGGAAAAGGGTAACCGTAGGCTATTTAGGTTATCAAAGATAAGAAAATTTATAACACGTGACATTGCTGTTGAAATATATAAGAAATTGATTGCTCCGTTGATTGACTGTAGCAGTTATTTTGTATCCGGAGCTCGTACTTGTTAATCAAGTAAATTACAAAAACTCCAAAACCGAGGTTTTAGGATATGCACCAGAACTGTTAAAGGGGAAATAGGTTTTTGTTCTACATTGTGAATATGGAGTATAATTTTTGGAAAATGTAAGTGGTATTTATTGCATGTATTCATGTATACATTTACTGTATGGCTGGATATATTTGAAAACGAAAAAGATATACATGTACACACTAATATATTGTGTATACTATATATATGTATATATTATTCAATGAACAGATAAGATCTAGTACATCTAGTCCTATATGGACTATAGCTGACTCTGTGCGCATACTACTGATGATATTGTTGTTGAGATGCTTCCACTACAGTAACTATGGGCTGTCACATACCGTACCTGTTTTCCTGATGAATCTACGGAGGGGATGGTAACGTCAGTCCCTGTGGTCTTGGCAATCATCTCTCTGTGACCGAGAGAGCGAGCTGGGCCAAATTAGCGCGGTCATTACGACAGGACGTGTCTCCGCACTGAGGTTATAAATACCATCTTTCTACGACGTCTAGACCATCCATCAGCGCGCCTAATCCGCTCAACATGTTTGTAAGTATCTGTCCTTGCAGACAGGCATGCATGTATTGTTATTTGAGGTCCCGGGAGTTTCGATGGTTCATCTAACTTCGTCTACATCTAGGTGTAGTTTGAGGTAATTGAAAAAACATGTTTTCCGTGATGCAACTGAATCACGGGGTTCTTTACTAGTCGACATTATTGGCAGGAAGGAATATTCGGTTGATGTAGATTGGTTTCTATATATGAAGTGCATCGAGGAACTTCAAAATAACTCTCGCAATAGAGAAATAAAAATAAGGATAAATAGCTGCTAACGCGGAACACTTAGTTACTCAAGGCACAGTGTTTAAACACATCTCAAGGGACGATTTAAAGAACGACCGAACTCTTGTTTAAAACACGCCAGCATAATCAATCAGTGATGTATTAAAACACAAGTCTCACAACGTGTGAAGGTATTTTTTCATCTTTATTTTTATCTTAAATCATTTCGATACAACATCTACATATATTCCAGAAGTAAATATTTATGAAAACAATCATTGGTTTGTCATGCTCTCACATAAAACCTACAGAAACAATTAGTTTCAGTGGCAAAGGTCAGTAGCAGAGCTTTAATTACTCCAGAAGGACATTTCCCCCTGACAGTATGTTTTGTTTTATCTCTCAACTGCTAATAGATATTGTTAGTAATATGGGTTCCAAGACTCGCTGATCAGTTCTCTCTTCAAAACTAACCTTCCGCTAACGACATAAGACCTCCTTTAATCTCTCTCTTCCATCAGCTCTCTGTTACTCCTTGTGGGTAGAAAAGGCCTTATGGGAACGAAACGACATGTTGCCTTAGGTGGAAGACAGGTCACCCTCTCAGCTTAGTCACTGTCATTTGAACACTCTCCATCAGCTGCATATTGGTATTTGATGGGAGGTTTGACATTGCCTTCATTAGCGTTGGTTATCATTGCATACTTATGGTCGAACGTCTATGAAATACTACCTATTACTATAGGTGTAGTATAGATAATATTAGGGTGCACTGTGCCCATTGCACTGTGACTATGTACAACACTCAGGAGTCAGAGTATGTGAATGTAGCTAAGACTCAGGTTTAAAAAATAGAACAGCTAGCCAGCAGGAGGCACAGAGATATCATGTTTTAATAAGGAGCATATACGGCACTCAGAGAGAGAAAGAGTAAATATCTAGAAGTAGGAGGTAGTGACGGTGTTACACATAACACAGGGGAGCGCATCACCACTCTGCCGGGTGCTGTAGCCTTAATCCGCTAATGGAGTAAGACCTACCCAGGATATCATTGTGCGGACGAGACACTATGCAAGTGCAGTGGAGAACTGGCAATCAACCTTTTATTCAGTCTGAACGGTCATTCTAGGAACTGAATACAGTGTGCATCAACAATGTGGTGTCTAAGAATTCAGACTCTGGAATCTGACTATTAGCAATATCGTCAAGTGTTATAGATTGAACAATGTAGAACTCAGTGAAGGTATTCTGAATTGGAGATAAACAATTATCAAAGGATTATGGGAGTATGAACTGGACTTCATACAGTTATTATTCTACTCTAGTTATGTTCTACTCTGTCTTCTATGCGAAGTTGTGGACTCTCATGCAAACAGAATGAATTCTGCTATTGATATTTACCTTTGTTAGCAAGGATTATTGTTGAGGTCAATTATGAAGGTTTGTAACAAGCGACTGACACTTATTTCACCCTAATATGATGCTCAATGTATTTCGCAATACTTTTGACACTGAATAATTATTAAACCATTATCAACTATATTTGAATTGTTGTTGTACCTCTGGTCAGTAACCATGTGAGGTTACCGTGCAATTCTGAATGAATTCTCTACCATTAGAAGTATATGGAACTCTATTGATTGGAAGTTCACAAATCCAGAGTATGTAAGCATCATTGTCAACTTATAGAAATAAGCAAGATATATGCTAGTCTTTACCCCAATATGTTACAGATAGAAGTTTGAAGTATCATCATAAGATCTTCGACTGATTTAATAATGCACAACATTCTTCCCCATACGGAAACACAGCACAGGGGTATTAATATCAATACAAGTGCCCCTTAATGGTACACTATAGTTAACGCATAAGATAAGTATATAAAATGGCGGGGTTTTTTCATGGTAGTAGTAAAAGAGAGTAGATAGTAGGTATATAATAATAGGAAAATGTAGTGATGATGGGTGTGCTATTCCGGGCCTTTGTCCCGTAGAAAATGTCCTTTCACCTCTGACTTCAGGATGTATTACATGGAACAATAAACTTCGAACGGCCATCCCTATGGGCTCCGTAACCACGTTTTCTTTTTATTACTGTCATAATTCTCAAGTGTGAGGTACATGCCTAGGTTAGGGACAAGTTATATAGACTGTTCCTTCACTGCCAGCATACAAACTCTGTGAGATTGGTGAGGTGCAGAGGACTAACTAGTGTCTTAGTCTGAGAGGCATCCCCGGCTGACCATTACCAATCACGACAGCTTGAAATACCTCGTTGACCCGCTAGTTATTGATATATTTTCATCTCAACCCTGGAATTTTTGTCCCATAGGCTTAATATTTGGAATTTGTTCGCCATGCCCCTACAAATATTGCAGTCCATTCTCCATGGTATATATGTACTGTGTCGACCATTCTTATAGTGTATACGGGAGATGAATACAGAAAGCAACTTGTTTTGGTCAAAGTTGTTGTTCTCCAACTCGTTTAAACACTTCATGATTTTCACTCGGCTGTCGACTCCTTCATATCACTCCCCATCAAACTCATGGAGAACTACAACTCAGATCAAAACTGCTTGGTTTCTTCTTTAGTACCCTACAATTGCAGTTGTAAAAAGGCAGGTTGGCTGGGTGCCAAGTGCATTGTAAAAAATAACAATGGGTTGAATAACCCCCAAACCTTTTAGATCTTTTATATAATTCCACATTCTTTCATTAATAATGAACATATCATTTAATTCTATTTACATACCTATCCTTATACGTGTTACATTTTCCAACATGAGTTGTGGTATCGGTAATCTCTGTATCCAAGCATACTCTGTAAATGAAAAATATTCACACACTCTGCAGTGTTTATATATGGCAGTAGGTGCACAGTGACTTCCACCCTGCCGACACACTTTGGATAGCCTCATTGTAATGGCAGCCATGAAGATGATCTCGACACCACTCAAGACATATTCACATTATTTACCTTAATGACTTTCAGCTTTGGCTTCATTTCAAAAGTTGATGCTGAATACAAGGTAAAATTAGATTATTCAGAAATAACAACATTTGTCATACTGTGTGAACGAAATGAGCACCCTATCCTAGTATCGGTTAAAGGTCTCACTGTTGTGTTGCAAGAGACCGTCAATGTTTTGTGTGAGTGAGGCAAGTTCGTTGTGATTGATGGTGTTTTACATCATCCTGAAATATGAAAGTATCGTCAAAGTGCATAGAGACCTCTCAATTGTTTTTTTGTGTGATATGACTTCTTTATTGATGTCAATAAGTGATATTGACGATAACCTAAAAGTGGGCAGGCATGATTTAACATTTGAGATCAGATATCTATGCTTCATTATTTCAGGCATATACATCATTTTAAAAAAATCCATAAGATAAACCTTATAATACAATGAAAACATCCAATAAACCCTGTAATATAAACTTCTCGGATACCAGTTCGTATGCAGGTAAAATAATAAATACTAAAATACTACGCATCTAAGCTGGCTGTAATACACGATAGGATGCCCTGTTTTGCAAAATCCTCCCCCATACAATGCATGTGTAGCAGATATCTAGCCTCACCTAGATAGTTTGTTCTGTCTATTTTACCCCTGCCTCCTTGTACCTGGCCATGAGCCAGATCCTTTAGCAGCGGTTCTTACCAACGACACGTGGCCAGAAATGCAATTCGCCCGACGGCTGACAAATTTCATTATAGCCGTGTGTGCGTGGGGTCCACCATCCTGACGTGCTGCCCATGGTGATGCTCTGAATGGTTACCAGGAACATTGTATAGGTGGCGCCACCACGTGGACAAATCGGGTAAAAACTATAACCGCACGTGAGTCTCCGGCGCGGATTTCCCACTGGCCGACAGAAACGGCACCGATTATTTACCTAAAGGTCTGTTGGTGGCACCAGAGACTGAACGTCGGTATCAAATAGTCAGCGATGGTGCTGTGGATGACTATTTTTCACTGTATTTCACTTGTCCATACCAATTAAATCTAAGGGTGGTGGGCTTATTTCACCAACTTCACCAAAATAGTCGTTGACCATTTCAAATGACGGCTGTCTCCATTCACCGATCTTGAATCGATATACATAAAAATAATCGAACGGTGGTTCCCGCTTCAGGAACGGTGCCAAATCGGCCAGTGGACAATAGCTTTTCGTCTGTTCTGTGGGGTTTCCACCTGCTGACGAAAAAGCCACCGATAATATGCAAGTTCTACAAAAGTTGTTAGTGGTTCTGCTTGAGATATCACCGATGCTACAAAATATCGGTTGGTGGTGGTATATGGCGCTTACTGGAGTTTCACCTGGTGGTAATAGGTGGAGGGTCTGTTTCTACTTGTCGACCATGCACCACCGACCGATTTGTAGACTTTGTTTTCAAAAATTTGCAACTGGAAGCAAGAAAATAAAAATTCGGCGACCGATCTGTGTTCCAATTTTGTGTAATCTTTGGCATCACTTCCCGACAAATTCATTGCAGACGAATACAGCACGGGTTGATTTTGTCATGGATGAGGTGGTTTAAGGGCATAAAACAAGTATGCCGGTGTCAAAAATCGCCGAACCTCCCATCCCCGCAATTTCTTGGATGCATCACTTGAGATAGCTCATGGAGCTCTCTGATTCAAAGTTGGATATGAGAATTGAACCGATAGGCCAACGGAATTGTCAATATCACGACGATCACCACTTTTATTTCAAAGAATAAGTAGTATCAAAGTTTCTCTTTCAAATATTAGATTTGTTGAAAATTTGCTTAGAAGTGTTTCTATTTTCCAGATCGTTATTGGCCCTTTATAACTGAATTCTTTTTTGTCTAGGATAAACAAATTAACAAACATCCCATCCTGTATAAATAGATACGGTGTCGTTCGTACCAAATGACAAATTAATTAATATTGGTGACTGTAATGGGATTAGACGTAGATGAACGGAAAAGTGTCCTACGGCTCCCCTACCATAGATTGCTCGTTTGTCTTGTGCATCGAAACCCAGAATAAAATCACCAATTCGTTAAGACTGCAGTGGCTGTCCTCATTGTGTGAATCCCTCTGCAGGCATGTAATCCTCGCTGACAGAATGAATGTACCTTTTCTCGCCCACAGGCCGGGGAGAACATCCTGAATAGAGCCGTCTGGAGCCTCGGACAGAGATGAAGTAGTCACGACGAGAATCCACTTAGGGAGTGAATTGGTGGGGGAGGAGGGAGGTGGACGCTGGAGGAAGACAGACGCAGGGACGAGGATGACAGATGAAAGGCCTCGTGACGTGTACAGCGCACGCGCACGCAGATGAACGTGGTTACAAAGACTTGGACTCGCTGAACACTGTGCACGTGTGTGTGAGTGTGTGTGTGTGTGTGTAAGTGTGTGTGTGTGTGTGTGTGTGTATGTGTGTGTGTGTATGTGTGTGTGTGTGTTGAGTGTTGGGTGTGTGTCGTGAATGATGTGCATGTTTAGCACGGTGTGTCTTGAGCGCTGTGTGTTGAGTGTTGTGTTAGTTGAGTATTGTGTGTTGAGAGTTGTGTGTGTTGCGTATTGTGTGTTGAGAGTTGTGTGTGTTGAGTGTCGTGTGTGTGTTGAGTGTCGTGTGTGTTGAGCACTGTGTGTATATATATGTGCATTGAGTGTTGTATGTACAATGAACTTGAGTGTGTGGAGCACTCTCTATGCTGAGTGATGTGTGTTGAACACTCTGTGTATACATATATGTTGAGTGTTGTGTATGTCTAGCGTTGTGTGTATTTGTTGTGTGCTCAGCTTGCAGTGAATGCTATGTGTGTTGAGCACTATGTGTGTGTTAAGCATTGTGTGCATGTTAATCACTGTATGTGTTGAGCACTGTATATTTTGTATGTTGAGCACCGTGTGTGATGAGTGTTATGTGTGTGGTGAGCGTTATGTGTGTGGTGAGTGTTGTGTGTGGTGAGCGCTTTGGAGTGGTTGACGTCAGTACTAAATCTTATCGGGGTTAAGACACGCAGGTAAAATATTACCAACAAGCAATCTATTTAGGCTGGTTATAACATGTCCCCCTTCTCGTGTGCATATTGAAGGAGCCTCACAAAACGTAATCGGTGGTTGGAATATTCCACTCGTTGATTTTCTGCAGTAATCTCATGAGGTGAAGCCCAGAGCTTTCATGTGACGAAACAAGTGAGTGCATTACTCTAATCTATAGATCAGAGGTTCCGAATTGATCCCACTCTTGGTTTCCCATAAAGATGGCCAATAAAATACACTAGAGATTGTACTATTGTTCGCCATATTGTTATCTTGTCAAATGCGTGTTCTCAGCATTCAGGCTGATGAATGGCGGATGAAACTATTACACGTGGATTTGGTTTTTTATCTGATAGTAAGTAGTAATTGATTGTTACACTATTTAAGAGTAAACCAATAATGTTAGCTAATCACCTTGTCTTAGACTTACATAAATGGTACCTAAGCAGGCGAAATCTTATTGCAATTCATCAAAACATATACTACTTGCATACATACTTATGTCGCTGACGATTAGAAATCTGGGTTGTGAAATACCTTTGGAGTCGCTGATTGGCTAAAGTTTTGTGACATCACAGAGCAAAATTACTCCACGCAGCGTTGGGTCGTTGGGGCGGTTTTCTTTTGAAAGGTTTATTAATTTTGATATAATCTTTGTAGTGCCGATCGATAGTCAATGCAATATTCAACACACCTTCAGTGGGAATGAATTTCTGCTATAATATCAAAATATCTCTATTCCCATGTATGTAGCTCTGGCTAGAACATCACTCATAATTGGCCAAATAGGATTGAGAAAGGATGTCATGGTAGAGAACCTAGTTTAACAGCGATATGGGGACCATACAGTAATGTGATAAGCTGTCGTATAATTCATCTAGGATTCTACCCTCAATGAGTCCTTGATTTCCCAAAGTTGTTATTCTTTCAAGCCTGGTCAAAACAGGCAATGCATGTATTCTCAGAACATGAAGGTATCATCCCATTCTGGGTTTTTGTTCGCTTTTCAATTAAAATAGGAGAGAACTACCCAACCCTGCTCTAGGTATTTGCCTTCATGCTCAACGTTAGTTTGTCGTTTTTTTACAACTGCATGATGATCGAGAATCGAATGTTCTGACAGATTCAATTGGAGAATTGTAATAGTTTTCCTCATTTCAATGATACTCTAAATGATTTGTGGTAGGAAATATCTTTACCAAACTGAATTTTTGTGAAAACAATGAGAACCATACCGAATGGCAATGTATCCAAGCAGTGGCAGATGCCTCTCGCTTTTGTAAATACAAAATCAAGTTCCTCTGATATACCCGTTGTGCATTGTTAAAACCAAACCCGCGTAGTAATACACGAGCGGTAGTGAGTGTATTATGACGTAAACCTCGAGTCATTTACAGAACCACCTGTCCAAATAACCATCGTTTGTTGCATTTATTATCCATTTTTTCAAATAAATTAAACCCAGTAATTACCATATTAAAGGGTATAACAATAGGGACTATTTCTTTGCTCTATAGCACAATGGAACTATTTTCCCGTTTACCATAGTTTTGAGGCCGTATACCACAGATTTCAATCTGTATACCACAGTAATGGTAGCTGTCAGGTTATATTTAATGGGTCGTGTTTTACTGAGTCCCCATAAATTTACAATGGGGTCTTTGTATACGATGGATAAAGAGAGGCCTTAAACCAACACGAGGCCTTTAAAGACGACACATGCCAATAAATACATGTACACAATATTGAACGGTTTCAGATACAAGCGGTCGTATGCTCCTAGTTGATGAGTAGTTAAGTCCGAGCGCATGGGAGGATATTGCGCAGAGTCAACTCCGAGGACTGTACAGCCGCTCTTTTCTGAAACCAGTCTTTATTATATCTATTGTATACCCATGATAATTACCCTCGTGCAAACGGTAAAAATACAGTGGATACTTCCAGTATATGCGATAAATATTCTCTTCTTAAAAAATCATTCCCTTCATCCAAAAATCGTTTCTCTTACTTATTACCTTTATATTCCCTCGAGTCGTACATCGGTTTAATAGTATTAAAATGTGACCGATGAATCCCTAACAGAATACACAGACAAGGAGTGAAAGTGAAGGACAGGCCGGCAGAACGGTGTCCGCTTGGCACTGGTTAGTAGACGATCAATAACGCATGCGCGAACTCGCCATGACCATCTCTTCCCCGCTGCCACCAGCGGTCAGCTCCACCAACTAAACACACAGTCCCTATTGACATTGGATCGGTCCCCAGACAGTCTACCAAGGCATCTCCTCCCGGCCATAAGCAATGACACGCATCCACTACAGATATGAGCGGCAGGCGCTGCGGGGCATGGCAGGGTCGGGCGGAGATAGAGGGCTGAGGGAGCGAGTCTTGGAGTGCAGGAGGAGTTAGATATAATAGGAGATGGCGATAGGAGAGTAACGGATTGGAAATGACACGAAGGCTGCATAAAAAAAGATGCAGGAAGTGTAGCAAAGGGATGGGCGAGCTAAAGAATAGGAACGTATGACAAATATAGGTCGCGCGAGTGTAAACCGTGTAAATCTGTGTTACAGTATGCATGTTCATAAGGAAATATATGATCTTGGAAATCGATTGGCGATTGGAAAGATATATGTATGCGTGTATGGAAAGATATATGTATGCGTGTATGACTAGAACGAGAACTCGTGAATATCCCCATTGATCCAAGTGAAACGGCAGCTGATATGTTCATTCGTACTAGCTATATTACGCAATTTTGTACAGAAAAATTGTGGCTCAGATTGGAAACTCACACTTAGGCCGGCCGTCCACCTACCACGATAACAATATGAGACCTCCCGATGCACTACAATGCATAAGGTAAAAATTCATAGACAGTGGGGAATATCTTTATTCTACACAAACATCTAGACTAGGAACATCGGGGTGCATCGTGATAGACTATTTGGAGCTCGGTCTTACTGGCATTTTATAGGGAACGTGTATGTGTGAAGCCATGGTCATGGTACCAATTAAGGCTAGCTTTTTGAGTTGTCTCCGCTGAAATCGTTCAAAACGATTTCACTGGAGAAATAGGGGGTATCGCGGTCCGCCATTTTTGTACTTTCCACCCAAAAAAGTGCGTTGACCTCTCAGCCAATGAGATTGCGTTATTTTTTTTAAAACGTATAATCTGTCAACCAAAGCGTGCTGGTTAAGCCCAAAGCGTGCAGTCTGTCGGCATCGAGGGGCACCAGTAGCAAGGTACACGGCGTACAGTGCAATCTGGGGGCACTAACTGTACCCCTAAGAGCAGTACGTATTTACACCGAGCTTGTGCATAGGTATATAATGATAAAAAGTCGGCCTTTATCGTTGACCAAAGTTCCCTGACCCTAACACCGATGGCAAGTTTACCCTGGCGAGGAGCGGGGATTAGGGTTCACAGAACGACCGCCATGTGCGGCAGTGGGACCGGTCTTGTGGTTTCCTCCTTCCCACCTGCTAGATTGATTGGGGATCATGGCTGTGGCAGTCCGCACACACAGAGCAACTACAGTCTTATCCAGTCTAATCCCTTGTGGTCCAAAGGGTCTGTAACAGAAGTTCAGAGAAATATATATTCAGATATGAACGTATGTTAAAATAATTCAGCATATTCTCCACGACCATTCCCAACCTCAGTTCGTGTTTCGTCAATTCTACTTTATTTCTGTATATCCCATGGGGCCATCCATAAAGTACGAGGGGGGAGGGTAAAAGGAAACTGTATGAAAATTTAGCGCACAATCCTTCTTAAATCTATTGCGTACAAGCTCGAGAGGAGTTTAGAGGGAAGAAGGTTTTCAGAGATGCTATGTACATATATCCTTGAGGGCTCCTACGTCCTTGTAAACACCTGATTTTGAACTGTAAGATCTACTCGTCACTATGGTTTTACGGTCTACAGTAAGCTCCATCTACTTTGAATTATGATTTGTTTTTGTCACGCCAATACAGGTGAACGCCAATACAGGTGTTGCCGTTCAGCGCCGCTTAACGGCCAACTGTCGAGATACGAGGCTGCTCGGAGAAGCACTGCCGAGTCTGGCCACATGTGTATAGGAAACACAGCAATCACACCTAAAGTGTGAACGGTGGGTGTGATCGCAGGAGTGTTGTTTTTGACAGATTAAATTGTTGGAGCAAACTTGGGTATTGTATCAGTGAGTCTGAGCTGTCTAAACTTTATAGTTGATAATTATCTTGGTTTTAACCTGGAAAAAGATAAGCATAGTATAGCTAGGCCTGCCAATGTATTATTGTGTATACAGTTTGGGTATACCTGTGTTATCTAAGATATATCTATGGTATCATTGAGGTGGTATGCATGTATGATACATCAATTTGGAGCTAGAATACCATAGAATATGATGCAACCGCTTTTATATCTATGGAAATAATGTGCATGGGTATTATAAACTTATTATGCTTATACACTCAGTCCTCCAATGCTGAAGTATACGTTGCCAGGGGTATGTTTGGCCGCATGCATTGTGTAGCTAAGCAGATAAGGCGCATCGCCGGCCAGTGGAAAAAGGCCTATTGCTTCCAGTAATCATGTTTTCCCTCGACTCATGACCCATTTAGACTACTTTTGTAAACGTATAGGCCCTACCCCAATGCAACGATAGGCGGCATTACTATGACGTCATTTTACCCGCCAAGAGTATAGACTTCCCCTGGGTCTTTGAAAGAAAATATCATTTATCTTCAACTCTGAAAAGCAAGACTGCAATCCACCACAAGTAATGTAGAGAATAGCCGGCTTTGTAACTCTATTCCCATTGGTCCACTGTCTTTGGTTGTTTGTATGGCCAAGTCTCATTGGTCTTATCGTCTTTCCTCCCACAGGGTAAGATAGGAAGGATGGGAAATCCATGCAGACGCCATACTTATCTACCAGCCTTCTTTGGTTTCTGTGGGAGAGATAGAGCGCCCCACAATGCAATTCTACATCAACACCGTGACACTAGCATTATGTAGCAGTGCATTGTCCTATCTTAATGGCAAACAACACTAGGCAATGCCTTTCCTACATATAGCAATGATTTCTAATTACTGAAAAAAGTGTTGGTAATGTTTTTATTGCAGCCCCGCCCCAATTGCTTGCCTCCCATTAATCATTATCGATGTTGTGATTTATAGCGTCTGGCAACCCAACACTGGGACCAAACATTGACTTCACAGTCGGCGGCTGACATGACAATAGAGGCTGTCTCTTGAACGTGTGCGCGCCCGAGCATGCGCCATAGAAAGAGTAAAGTAGGGACAAGGACTCCGCTGGCTCCCTCTGGTGACGTCGCCCATCAACTCCCCCGCCCTTCTCCCCCACCCATCCCACCATGCCCTAACTACCGTTTCAGACGCCACGCATGTCTCCCATAAGTTCCCCGACCGCTAATCGGGCCGGAAGCTGCCGTCGATCGCCGAGAGGGAGCCTCTAGAGACCGGGGCGCTGAGCGACAATACGACAGTTCTCCATCCTCCACGGACCCCGCACCTCCTGAAAAGACAATGGCCGCCTTCGTTGCCATGGAAATTTATGCCTGCCTCTTCCTGGAGTTGCTGGTGATCTATTATGACGTATATTTGCCGCGATCGGATACAACATTGTGGGCAGAATCAATACTGATATAGGCCCAGTGATATATGTGCACTCACAACTACGGCCCAGTCTTTCCACCTGGTGGGATGGTTGACATACGATGTACTTAGTCTACACGCCTTTGGTTAGATCCACATCTGGAGGTCATCGAGGAAGCAGGTTGAGAGGATAGTAAATGCGCCAGTCGCTGTGCACGGTGCCCTCGCCCACGCTGACTCCGTTACGAGGCATTTTCTATCCCGGATTATGCTTGGAAATCATAACGAGGTTTCAAAGTGGATTATTGACACTAATTCCCTCATTAGGCCTCCCAGATAGCACGTGCCATGGTTGCACCATGGAAGAAACCCAATAGAAACATGTGGAATTATATCATTTACCACACATTTCTAATTTCTATTGGATTTTATGACTTCGTCGATATTTTGTAGTCCAAGTACAAATGCATGATTTACTTGAACATTGATATGAAAATGGTGGAAAAGATAATTACAATTCATTTTGATGAGGGAAACTTTGTATTGATCGCATTATCTCATGATAATAGACAGGACCTTGCAATTGAGTCGTTATTCAAAGACATGCCTAGCTCTTTAAAAATTATCCATATTTTTAATCAAGCTACGAGTCCCACATTATCTGGTGCACGAGTGGAGCTGTCCTGTCATATCATGCGCGGGTATTATCCTATTATCTACGTGTTTGGTTATATCTATATCCAGGTCAAAACACAGTACAAATCTAGAAGCACCTGACATAAGCAGTGGCAGTCCACAGAAGCCACAAGTTTCAGGTAGGAAGCCATTGCCTCAACAATAGACTATATATAAATACTGACATAAGCCAGCAAGAGAGACTGAAACCATTGAAACCATAGCCTGAAATTAGTGAAAGCTGTAACAGGCTGAGTCCATGGTAAGGTGTCCCAGACCGAAGCTGATGCATTACATCATGAAATAAAGCTCGTGGATCATATCACAAACTATGGCGGTCAGCTAATTTGGCTGATTCTATTAGATTCAGTCTCAGTCCGACGCTGCGGAGTAGCTTTAGTGACGCTGATGTCTAAATTTCTAGATTGAATTATATGTTGACGATATAGACTAAAGCTGGTGTGTAATATTTCAGACTGAATCTATGACCTGACCCTAATGGAGTGAACCACACTCTAGACGTTAGTAGATGGAGTCACAGACTGACACAATGGTATGGAGTTATAGACTAAAGCCAGTGGACATAATTACAGACTGATCCATTTAGTAGATGGAGTCATAGCATAGAGCACTGTCTGGAATCAAAGGCCACTGCCAGAGGCCACGTCGACCGAATTACTTCCTGCTTCTACGACTATCTTGTTCCTTAAAAAAAGTAAAAGGAAAGATCTAACCGTCATCCACCTGTCCCGAGAGCTACTGTGGTGGGGGATAAAAAGGGAGTGTGCTTTGGATTAAACGGGGATTAAAGACGCCAGAATGGTCTAAAACCATAATGGGATTATCATCCATCTCAATAACAAACGCTGCACCGGAAGTGGGAGGTGCGCGTGCGTGGTGGCCTCCGCACGCCAGCCACCAGCGGCAAAGATGTGGCGCTGGTCGCGATAAGGAAAATTAAGGGCTGTTCCCTTTTTACGCTGGTTCGGCCGGAATATCGACTTTGGGGGAAGGTTGTGGGTAGCCGCAGGGAGCCAGTTAGAGGTATAGGTACTGAAGAAGATGGGGCGCGATGAAAAAATATCAGATGTGGTGGAACTATCACCTTTATCACCGCATTTTCCCCAATTGATCAATTGACAATTCTATAATGAATAGTCTGGGAGGTAATTGAAAAACACCAGCATTATTTCGGAAGAATTCACTGTGGTTTTCTGTCGAGGAAAATAATATTGTGTGTTGAGGTATACTGTCTAGTTTCACGCCAGCGAGTTTACAGCGGGAGCAAGCAGAGGATACATTGTCAATTAGACAAGTGGCGCACGCTCTGAACCCGTGCCTGCCGTGAGCTGCTCCGAGTCCCTCCATTCCCGCCAGTGCCGGGGACGTGGGAGCGGCGCGCGGGCGATCCCACCTGTCGGGCTGTTCACCGCTGACAGCCGGGTCTTAAAGGGGCTGCGGATAAATCCCAGCCCGCTCGAGAACAACAGCGAAATCCGCACACTCCCATGACTTTCGTCATCATATCGATGCCCAGTCTGACTTACTCGTAGTACACAGAGAACAACTGCGCTTGGCGGGCGCCCCACCGGACCTGTGTATTAAAGCGGAGCGCCACTCTAAAAGCACGTCGGTGTAACTCGTATACACGTTCCAGGCCTGAGGACCGAAACCCTCACCGATCAATGGGAGGACAGCGCAGGTAGGCGAGGTGGTAAACGCTCGGGGTGTGGTGCGGTGAGGACAGCGCACACACCTGGAGCAGGAATCATTACGGGAACCATGCCCTGGAGGAAACGACGCCCGGCCTGATAATCTGTATATGAAAAGGCAGTTAATGCCAGCCTTTTCGTCATGACTGGGGAGTGTTACTGTGGCCGGGAGCCCGGCGGTTCGCGCACTCCGGCGCCCACCGCTCCTATGTCCGATCTGGTGTTCTTATTCGTGATTCTCTTCCTGTTCATCTTAGGACTATCCGCGCTACAGATTGCTTACTGGGTTTGCAACATGCACACCTCCTGATTCACCACACTTGGCCATGTTCCACGGAGCCACACCTGACTCTGCGCTTACCTGCTCCCACTTACCTGTGAGTCAAAGACGGCGAGTTTGTTTAACAATGTGAGTCAATTATCGCCGTATTTGTTCCATGTGGTTACCAACGCGCAGAGCATAGATCTAGGCGGATGGTGTTGGTATATGCACACATAGCTGGATAAACTAGTGGTGTATGCATACCTTGTGTCCACTAGACGTCCAGGTAGCCTATGGATATAACGTGGGACTCAGCAGGAGAGGGAGAGGAAAAGGATCGACAGATGGACCTGTGATACATAGTTCATACTCCCCAGGAACATACATATAGAGATATACCCTTTCATTTGAATCAACATGGATTATATTCCCTAAACCTGAGATACGACCATTATGTTGGATATATTAACTTCATATACATTATATATCTACATACTACCTACGAGCACCATCTTACAGACAGGAAAGCATAAGCAGTGGTGAATATATGTAGCTGTAAGACGTTGACTACGTTTTTTTAAAAAGATGGTCAAGGTACAAATACCTTTGCTAACACGGAGCATAAAGACTACTGTTGACCTACTGTGGACAAACCGAGATTGGATCTTTAATGTGAGATAGTAGTGCTCTTCACAGGGGGCGGATCGGAGTGGTGCCTGACACCTGCCATGGGGACTGTCAATTCGTTCACTTGACCCCTACCCTGTGTCTACTCTCAGCATGTGTGACTGGCAGGTCAGTTCTGTGAACAGAAAATGAATAATAACCTACCCCACATTCATTTACACATCTATTAGTTTGGATTCATATTGGACTTATATTTCTACAGCGACATTTACATGAATATTAAGGCAGTGGCATGAGTGGTGTGTACAAACCACAATGCGGTGTACATACTACTTGAGCGTGAGTGCCATTGCAATGATAACAGTCTGGTATGTCTGTCACTCAGTGGAATACCAGTGGTGATAATGCATTATGATACACGCCAAGAACAGTTGATGTTATTCCACCTGCAGTGTTTTCTACACGACAGTGTTTTAACCATAGGGTTATAGTAAAGTCGGCGATCGGGATTGTGGTGGATCAGCTGTGTTGGTGAGAACATGCTTATTATCGTGTACCTGCTCTTTTTGCTGTGTCACTAGCATTTCCTTTAATTATCAATTATATTTATGTCCAGGACACCGAGGCAGAGTGTGCCGAGGCAGGATATATAGGCTTGGTACAGGACAATTTGGCGGTAACTTAATGATCGGTAAGCGGAGGAAAATGTCGCCCAGCAGTGCCACCCGCATCCTGTGACCACCCAGACATCGATCGAAACGGTGCCAATCCCCCTCACCCAGTTGTCCTCGTCATCCCCACAGTATCGCCCCCACCCGGTGCGGGAAGGCAGAACCATGCCGGCGTGGACAGAGGAAGCTGAGAAGGCTAGCGCCCTCAAGCGTAGAGCCGCCAAATTAAGCCGAGATAAAGCGGTAGAGGCTCAGCGCAAGAATAAATTGGAGACGGCTGAACTGCAGCTCTACCATGCCATGCTGGATCGGAGGAAGGTCCGCACGACGGTGCTGCTTAACCGGGAGAAGGAGGAACTACGTCATGTTATGCGGCGCATGCGCAAAACTACTGGGTTCTGTAAAGAAGGCCTGCCCCCTCGCGGTCCAACAGATAAGGAGCACGAGAAGTCGCCATATTTCCAGACGACGGGTCACGTGAGTGAGAAGCGTTTGCAGAAATGGAAGAACGAGGAACGCGCACTGCAGCGGATTCTGATGACGGATGACGAGCTGCGTCCGCCATGGGAGAAAGGCTCGCTGGAGGTGGCCGAGGAAACGCTGGGTCACCTCCTGAATATACTCGGCTATGACGAGGAAGAGGCCAAGGTCATGATGGAGAACCTCCGGCAGAATGAGGACGACGCTCATGTTAAGCAGGACACACCGTGCGAGGAGGAGAGTGAGCCCGACCACAAGCAGACGACTTTGAAAAAAGGCGGGAAAACGCTGCGGAGTGCGTCTGCTTCCAGTTTTGGCGCCCTTTCCTCTGCGTCCGATCCATCTGGGCGTCTTGACGTTTTTGAATGCTTAAAAGACGGCGATTCAAAAGCAAAGGGTGTTTTGAATGAAGGCAAAAATGGGAGTTTACGGACCAAGCTCCTTGGTTCCGCTTCCGCCGACGATATCTTCCGGTCGGGGTTTTCTGTACGCGACTGGGAGCGACAAATGACGGAACGCTATAAAAACAGCCTTATCAACCTGGCGGCAAAACAGGAGTCCACTGGGGACGGAGGCGATAATGCCATCAGAAAGAACCGCCCGAAATCAGCGCCTGCCAAAACCGGAAGCGCTCTGAGAACGAGGTCATTGCTGGCGAGACGGCGGCAGAAGCTGAACGACGAGGGTTCTGAGAGTGGCCGTGATGGGGCGCCACTGTCTGCAGCGACTTCGATAACTGATCTGAGGACGGAAGGAGGCCAGGGCGACGTGGAGACTGACCCCCAGCCCTGCCCGCCATCGGGCGCCCGCAGCCGGCCCCGCCAAGTGACGGCCCGGGCAGTGCAGGCCACGCGGGGGTCGGTCGTTGACAAGTCGCGGCCCGCCACCGCCTACAAGAAACGCCCCCCGTTACCACCGTCAGTGGCTATTCGCATCCCCCACGGCGCCAGCGTGCAAGGTGAATCGGAGGGGAACACGGGGACTGATCCTGTGCCAAAAACTCCACCTCAAGGGATTAACAACACCCGTCAAATCCAGAGGCGGTCGAGTCGGGAGCGGATGCATGGGTCAGAGACTGACCTCACGACCTCTGCGAAGGACGATGACCTTCAGCCGATCACAGAGGAACAGGAGTGTGTGACGGAGCCTCCCGCCCCGCTCCACAAACCAGCCACCGGAAGGCGCGTCAGCACCACACTTCCGGTGGGAAGACGACGTCTCTCCAGCGCTCCTTCACAAGGCCCTTCACTCATGAGTCGCCTATACAAACGCAGCCAGTCACTGCCAATGGGCGCCCTATTACCTTCAGGTATTAATAGCTCACCTAAACTGGGAGATACGTCCCGGCGACGGACACTTCCGGTGGTACATGACCTTGGGGACAGTGAGGAGGACGAGGAAGATACAGGACAGAGCAAAGAGCAGGATCTGAGGGCACAATGGCGGCGCAACCTGTTAAAAGAAGCACCGCCTGGTTTTGGGACACGTGACGATAAGATCAGGCTCGCTGTCTCCAAATCCCAGCTGCGCCGGGATATGGAACAAATGGTTGTAGAACATGAGTGTGACATTCGTGAAACCATCCGGAAGGAACACATCCGACGAATGCGCAAACGAATGGATATCATGTTAACGCTGCAGAAATTAACTAAGACGCCTGACGAACCTGAGACTCCGGATACCGTTCAGGTAAAGGACTCGGTCGCACCAAAACTGGCCACTAACATTAGCACTATCATGCAGATGTTAAAACTTAAAAAGAAAGCTCAGATGGCGAAGGAAGCTGTGGCTGGAAAGGCATTGGGATCTGTCCAAGAGCAGGAGCCACAGGAGGCAGGTGTGTGAGGCCTGGACCTTTTACCTGGTCAGCTTTGCTCTGCTGGATTCTAGCCATGTATTATAAAGTGCACAGGTGGGCATTATGACGAGTTCTTATATATGTGCTTGACTTTGTATCTGTAAATAATCTACAGTTAGGGGGTCCAGACAAGGCAGACTATGGAGATCATGAATGTATTCAAGTCTCAAGGTCGCTCTCCGGCATGGTTTTAGTCATTGTTGGCTCTATCAATATAAGTTGGAGGAATTCCAAAGAATCTACGAAATATTCAGAGGCATCTGTATATAAAATATTCAGTGCTTCCTAGATGCATAGAATTAAAGCAAATGTGCTGCTTAAACATAAACCGACCTGATAAATATATTCCCGTTGTACCCAAGTAATAGTAGTAGCTGTTAAAGCTAGATCAGCTAGGATTAGGGTGTTGTTGTTGAAATAGGGACTGATTTTCCAAGAAACTCAAAGTATTTGAAATGACTAGCGATTTCAACAGTCTGTGATAGTTTACAGTCGAAAGTAACCACTGGAGGTTATAGGAGCATTTATATACATAGTAACATAAAAAAAATCGAAAAGTATTTTATTTGTCTAAGGCAAAGTAGCTATATCAAATCATTATGTAGGAATGACATAGTATTGGGTCCTCCTAATCCTGCTTAATCCTGTTTTTATCTTCCCTGTCAGTCGTTGAAATCAATGGTGTACTCAGCCCAGACAGTGCAAAGTGCTTACTGAGGAATGATCGCTCTGAAAACAAATTTATTTGTTGAAGCAAAGCATTACCTGTTAAGATGCGTATCAATGAATGTACAACTTCTACAATGTAACCTGTATATTGTCGATATCGATATAACATCACACTCCATTGCCTTTGATTGATATAAGAAACTGGGATTGCACTTTTATACCCGCGTCGTTATTATTACGTTCACCATTCATAGCAGTGCACAGGAACAATTTAGTAGATATTCCGAGACCTAAATAAATGAGACCTAGTTGATCCTAGATGGCATTTAGGTATATGAACGTGGATGTGATTCTAAATTAACGTGTAGAAACGACTGAGTACTCAGAGTGCAAATATTTGTTCCAGTGACTATTTATCTGGACATATTAGAGAAAATATAGCCACAGATCGTGAGCTTAGCCAAGGTAAACATTTCTGAACGGTCGCACCTCTTACAGGGTACACGAGGACCATGCTTGTCTATATATACTTTAAGAACCGCTCTATCTCTAAAGGAGTTTATTTCCAGGCAGGAAATTGATCTTGATTATTTCCACAATGCGGAATATTCTGCACAGGCAAGCAAATGGTAGGTTTGGGTGAATATGTGATAAGGCAATAACATTCCTATCGATGACAATGACTCCTAAATCCTGGTTTATAGCTGATATTTGTCAATATGGTTATATTTGTCGAAGATATCAGATGCGTTTAATTACAACCATGTCATGTTAATTGTATAAGAAGTATATGTCTGTGTATTCTAGATCGTTATTTGGTTATTATGACTGGTCATGTGCTTCTTTTTTGTTTGCCCAGTCCAAGAGAGAAATATAGGCCTTTGTGTTTGCCCAGTCCAAGAGAAAGATATGGGTTTCTCACATGCCACATCGAAAATATGATCCTTTCCAAAGTCATGGATTTTCGCGAATTCCTGCCTTATAATCTCTACTGTATACTTACTATGGGAATTCTGTCTGCGTATTAATACATGTAAAGTTCATGTGAATTATTTTGATCGGAGATCAGCTCCTTAACCTCAGACATGCCTTGAAACCAACGGATCTGGTATTATCATCCAGGATTAACCTAGTTCACAAGTAGTGGATCTTATGTTTGCTTTAGCCCTAGGCCAAAATGCATTTCTGAACCGCCAGCCATTCATTCTCTGTGTTAGCGGTTATTTTCCTTGTTCAACAGCTCTGACAATGGCCTGGAGGCAATGTGAACACAACCTCGGTATGGAGATATACATCATCAATAGTCTTTTATAATCTTAATTCCCCCCTTCGGTATGTGGACTGTGATTATTGTTTCTTCTATATCCAAATCCAGTCATGCTTAACCTGACGAATAATAACTTTGGCGCTGTCTCCAGTCTTTATGAAATACGCATTAGACCTGAACATATTTTTGTAATGAATAAATAGGAAATCTACTCATATTGCATATACACCATCATAATACATTCTGAAAGTCGAAAGTACGCTAGCTGCCAATAGAATATTTCATTGTGAGCTACAATATTTGGCTCTCTGATATGGATGTAAATAAATGTGTAGGTTATGGTCGATTTCTTATAATTCATACAAAAACCTCTTTCTGTCACGTATCATTTTGTTGAAATTAATGACTTATATATGCTATACAGACTCCTGATTTGCATTTCATTTGCACATAAGATTAGGCTAGGGGGCTTAGACTGCATAGACATCTCATGTACCACACGTATTTGATGTGTGACAATAAACACGTTCACAATATTGGTCTATCATTACAACAATGTAACACACATTATTGGTGTCTCATATTATTATATACCTGTGCACAAAGTCTATGAAATACTACCTGCTGCTGGGCATGACGTATAAATAATGTTCGAGCCCACTGTCTAGCTGTGTATAAATTGGCGTTTTGGGTGATGTTAAGGTATATGATAATAATAATAAGGAAACACGATTACTGAGATCGTAGTACTGGCTGTTCTCAAACATTTTTCCCGTAACTACGTCCCTTCATCTATCGCGTCCGGTCGTACTTACAGGACGCAATAACTTGAACGGACATCATTACGTGCTCAGTAACTAGGTTTCCTCATACTGCTGAAACACCGTTTCACTTGTTTTTATTGTATTTATACATACATGTGTATCTTCTTGACTGGAGTGGCTCTAAATCATCAAATGTTACTCTTAATCCTATTGTTCTGAAGAAAAACGTCTCAAAGAAATTCGAAAATAAAAAGAATAACTCGTAAGGTTTCATCAAATACTTGTTGCTTTGAAATGAGATCCAAATACCTAATTGGCACGGACTTCTTCTCAGAGAATGGTTAGAAAGAAGAAACGGAGAAATTAAAAAGATGGAGACCTTCTTTCACTTTGTATGTGTGAAGGGTAGGGGAGTAGGATTAAACACGTCAATATTTCATCAACATAATCTTCATTTTAAAGCCAACAGTCAGCCAATATCCAGTAATCAATTGGGATATATATTTTGCTGGTTCATACTCGATGGCGTATATTTACCCATGTTATGTTTAGAGCTGCATGATACTTAATCCTAACTCGCCCCGAGTCAGATTTAACCCTTTCCCTGCAGCACCCAGTTCCCCTGTTCACCTCTACACGGCAGGCATTGCCTCCCCAAATGACCCTGCTACGGCAGGCACCTTTTTTTTGGGGGGGGGGGGGGAAATAGCAATGTCATGTGATGTGTCATGTGATTTAAGTAATTTACCTTGGTGACTGATCATATTTTATTATACCAAATCAAAGGTCAATATGCCTATTATAAATTATCAAAATTTCTTTTAAATCAAACAATTATCTTTTTATCTATTGAATTTTGTATATATAAGTATCAATGATTCCTCTAAGATGCCTTGAGGCATCTTCCTGCCGTAGCCAGGGGAATGCCTGGAGGCATCTTCCTGCTGTTAAAGGGTTAAGCGCGATAATATTCAAGGTTTGTATTTGATAACCAACTATTTCTATGATAGGGACCCAGAATTGAGACCCTCACCTGTTACCAACCAATGGAAAGCGCAGGCGATTGTTTAGCTAACGAGGGTGCTTGTTTCGTTATCGAGGGTATCATGTGACAACATTTAGACCAATCAGATTGTTGCTTAGATCGTAACAAGCGTGAAGAAAACATTAAAGTTGGAGTTACTTGATAAGGGTGGGCATGACTTGTCATGTCGATCAGAGGTACACAAATCACCATTTTTGAAGGTAGGCTATTTACTATACACCCATGAGCAAACACTCTGTGGTTACATAAAGCTGCTGGGGGTGGAATAACTTGCGTATACTAACCTAGGTTGACGTTTACTGCCCTAGGTTGACACGTGGCCAAAAGCTATCAAAAGCTACGATCGATGAATTTATAAATGGCGGACATTACAAATTCGGTCTTTCCAAGGTGGTTTAAAATCTCCCTGTAGTAGCAAATTGTGTATAATAACCAAGTATGGAGGTATATCATGTTGGACAATAATGCAAAAGAGTTTAAAAAGTGGAAATACTCGGCGAGGCGCAATCGGCGTGATTTCGAGGCCTGCAAAATGTATAACAACCTGCATAGTTGCTATGAAACGCGAGGGAAAACAGAGGGACGAAAACGTAGCGGTTGTAGTTATCCAAAAAGATGACTATGGCTACGTGGACTATCAATTACTATAAAGAAATTTCTTGATGTTTGAAGGTATATAGAAATAGGGAAACCAGGTACCAGTGGAAGAAAGTCAAAGTTACTCGGTAAGGCTTGGGAAAATTACTGCAACAATTTCTAGATAACATTTTTGAGTCATTCGAAACACTAAACCATTCATTCTTAGGCATGCAATCTCTTGGAATAGACATTTCCCTGATTGGATAGCTCATTTGATTATGAAAGTTAGCTCAGCAGTTATCATCTTAAATCTAATAGGCCCTTTGAAATGGATTCTAAAGCAATTTGCAAAATGTCAATTGCCATTTGTGGTGGGTTAGGCTTAACAATGTCATAGAATGACTAGGTCAATGAGCGAGATGGTTTATATATCTAGTATCAGTTTAACTACCATAATGGAGTTCATGTATAGTCCCTCCTACAACTCTCTTCGTAGGATCAATTTTCAAATCCTTTCATTTTAAGTGGGATTCACACGATGGGACCTATGCACCTCTGAGACAAATCCTGCTGAGATTCTGTACTCGAACACAATTTCTTCGTCTAAATTATAGGGATTTATTTCCCTGAGACATGTCTTCCTCCCTGCAATTGTTAAAAACATTTCCCCCTAAAAAGGAACAAAATCGCATGAGATTTTGAGCCCCGTGAGGTACATGAATCCCATCGTGTGAGTCCCACTTTAGGCGGTGCTCCACTGGACCAGATTCAGGGCCGATTTTGGGCCAATCATTTGGTCGCGCCTAAATCAGGGCCTAATCCCCTCCAATTCCTGGTAGTGGAGCTGCAGTGGAGTTAGGGACGAGACAATCGGCACATAATTGGCATATAATCCGGTATGATTTCCTCTGATTCTTGACTAATTCTCTCACTAATCACAGTATATTGATTTGATTCAGAGGCGATTCCCCTGGGTTTTGTTGCTCGGCATAACATTAGAAAAATCAGATATGGTCGGTAGGTTTGATGCGAGTACGGCTCCAGCGTTCACTGCTTCCCCGCCTATACATCAATATATACACGGTCAACACAATGGGCAACACCTGTGAACTGCACTAACCCACGAGCAAAGGCCGAAAGTCCGGACAGTTCTGAAAGATTTTACATAATTTTAGTACCAGAGTATGCCATACATATTCATAACATCAACACTAATCTTTTTTTACCTGCATTTTTTTAATAGGAATATTCAGCAGAAATTCCCGAGCTGTCGATCACCTTCCCAAATACCTTTTTTTTTTTTTTTTTTAGAAACTATGGATAACGCCTCCATTTTTTACACTCTCCTAGCAGAGATCTCTACTTCTCTACTCTACTTCCACGAAAGATCTGCTGGGAGAGTGCCACATTGGCAGACTTAGACTGTAGAGCCTAGACTGGCCTCAGTCCCTGTATCCTCTTCTTTTTATTTCATTTATTTTGCCAGGACTTGTATTAGGCCTTGAGGCCTATCTTCCTTACAGCCAATACAACAGGATCGCTACATTCAGCAGCAGTATTTCTTCAGAATAAAGAACTGAAGGTAGTAAATCGCTAGTATTGGGAAATAATACAATTTCTTAGGGCATACTGCCCAGATTTATGTATGGGATGATAATGCAATGGTGTGATTATTTAATTCATTACTCTCTCAACCTGAATTTGATTGTAACACTTTTAAATTAACATATTTTTTTGTGATCTGGCCAGGATTGAAAACCAAATGTAATGTTTGGATCTATGACCTGATCAAAAAAAAAAGAAAAAAAAAGAAGACTTGAGCAATTCTATGTAGATCCATGAGAGGTGGCGTGACTGTCAGTTCAAGGTCTTTCTCTAGTATTATGTTAGAAGTAGTTAGCAGTCCCTTATTTCATTTGGGCAGGGAACCAGTCTACCGGTCCATGGGGTGGTCCGCTGTTACGTTAATGGAACTCTAGTGAAGCTAGACCTTCGATTCAGAGCCAGTTGAGGAGAAACTGACCAAAACAGTTTTTGTGGGAGTGGAACGCTCACACCAGATTATGGAAAGATAGTGGGAAGAACAATATGGCGCGATTTGGTGAAGAACAGGGTGAGAATGAGGGGAGAACATAAACAGGCTTCGTGGAGCGCCGCCTTTATACTAAAATTTCTGATCAGTCTCAATATTTCTCAGGTCCAAATTGAGTTTATTACACAGAAAGGCTTCGATCTTTGGTCTGCTTACCTTAGATTTTAGACTGTCTGCTGAATTTGTTGGAACTGTTCTTGTCTCAGTTTGGTTTGGTTTGGATGATTTTACGTCCAGTCAGTTTAGAATTTCTCTTCCCAGACTTTACAATGGCTTAAGAACTTTTCTTCTTTTCCCTATTCTTTAAATAGGGTGGTGCGCCTAGATGTCCAGGCTATGAGTTGCTTATATCTGTTCAAATATCTTGGTTTCTCTTAGGAATTCAAGGAGCTTTTTTCTACCAGTGTTGAGGAAGCCACTGCGAATTGATGTTGTATTCTTCAGGAAATTTTCCCAGCTCTTCTTTGTTACCTGACAATGGAGCATCAGATGTTCAATGCTATATTGTGTTTGGCATGTCTGGCACATGGGTGTTAATTCACCTTTCAGAAGGTGTCCATGTGTCAGTTTGGTGTGACCGGTCCACAGATTGTTCAGTTACACCTGTTCAGATCTTGTCAGGTTCTCTTTTCTGAAATTATGTTGATGTTCTGTACAATATTCCTCAATATATTATCTCTGGCATTGTTGCAGATATTCTGCCAGCATTTTTGCAAATGCTCTTTAGTCATTGGTTTCAGATCTGTATGAGGAATTGCATGGGCTCCATGTTGTCTGCCCAGTGCTTCCTTGGCTGCATGGTCTGCAGCTTCATTGCCCTCAATTCCGATATGGCTGGGTAGCCAGCAGAAGACCACCTCCATGACATGTTCTCTCTTCATTTTTGTGTAAGATTGGCTAATGTCTCTTATGATGGGATTCCCTGGATTGTGCTGGCCCATGGCCTGGAGACAGGAATTTGAATCAGAAAAGATTATAAACTTTTCATGTTTTGACACCTAGAATGCAGTATTGCACTAGCCTCAGCCGTGAAAATACTGCTTCTGCCATGAAGGGCCATTCTCAGATTTCCATAGGGTGTGTGGAAGGCATAACCAGTACGCTTTCCGTCCTTTGAGCCATCTGTGTAGATGGATACATGATCCTTGAATCTTTTTTACAAGGACTCGTAATGGTCTACAAATACCCTGTCAGAAGTGTCAGCTTTGGTGTTTTTAGCAAGGTCCATTATGACCAGGGGTGATTCGACATCCCATGGAGGGGTATCAGGTGGTTCTTCCACCTGTATTCTGTGCATTGACTATGCTAGATTCCCTGTAGAGAGCCCTAACTCTTCTTGTCTCAATTGAATTATCTTTACCCTTTGATTTGTAAATGAAGTTACCCAGATGTCCATCTCGCCTCTTAATCAACCAGGGTACCTCCGCTCTATATCATGTAGGTCTCGTATATCTACGTTGGTATTGGCACCGTAAATAATTTGGAGCGCCCTATTTTGCAAGTTTTGGCGTTGGCGTAGTTTATTTTGGGATGCGTTTCCGTACAATACGTCTCAATACTCAATGTAATGACCGACAAGCGATTAAAACAAACAAACCATGGTGGTTCCATCTAGATGAATTTTTTTCAAGTTAGCGAGGACTAGTATCGCATATACACGCCAATCATTTTGTGTGGATCTGGAGATCACTGCCATTTCTCGCTTGATGTGTCTCCAGTATAAAGATGGTGCGATATGCCGGTGATATACTGAGGGGCAGTATGACATAGACACGTAGTAAATTGCATTCTTCAATATAAAGATTCACTCTTCATCTATAAGAAATTAATCTAGTTTTCAGCAGAATTCCATTATGAGGTGAGGGTCTGGGACTTAACCAGGACTCTCAGCAAGAATTCCGACACCCATAATCGGTTTCCCTATAATCAAATACCGATAAATATTGAGAACATGTTCATTCATAGGCCGATAATATCTATTCTTGTCTATACTTCCCTCCATGGACTGCCATAACAGGGCTTCTGATTGGCTGAGAGCATGTCACATGGTAAACCTTGGTATGTAACTTTCAGCCTTGATATGAAAACGTTGGCCTTGGTACTGTATAGGGTGCGGCTATCGAGAGTTATTTTGTTCCTTTTCTGCTAGAAAACATGACGGTCTAACCCTTGCATGGAAGTGCTACGGGTTTGAGCCTCATTAGGTAACCTGCCTTGTTTATATGGCTGGTCCATGACGGGTTGGCAGGCACTTGCATCAAGCCTTTCCTAGTAGACAGATCAGCTTGGGTTCTCATTGTACGAACTTCCATACTCTCTCGGCGGATGAGACTGAGGCACGAGCTGCTGACATGTAGATCATATCTGTCGATTTAAGTGCTACGCCTCAGGTTTGTCAAACATGTAGGCTAGTTCATGACTAGGGAAAGTCAGCTAGGCGAAGTCCAATCCTGTCAAAATCCAGTCCCTTAACACTGCGCATTAAGTAACAACACAGAGCCTGGTCTGGCTTAACCAAAGATCATATCTCAGTAGTGGCCTAGGAGTCATAGCTGGCAACTGCTAGAGTAAAACACCAACAGAATTATTATGTCTTTCAGTATGGACCTAGGGCACGAACATCAGGTAGCAGGTATTATCTCACCCCGATTTTCTTCTCCATAGACTTAACGTTAGGAACTCATTCTCCATGGCCTTGAATGTATTGCACCCAATAGTGTATGGCTAATTGGGTGAGTTATTTTATGGATTGGTAATGTTTCTGATCATGTATACGGGACGAGATAAAATCAGAAACCCACTCGATGAAAACTTTGATTTGAACAAGTAATGACCTTGGAGTGATAGGCCTGAAAGTTGTTCTTTTTTTCATTTGACCATTATGTAATTCACTCAGCTTCGCTTCGTGTGCTGTGAATTACTCTGCAAACAAACTTGGTGGAGTACGGACCAAGTTATTTTCATCTCATGAGTTTCCTTCTAAGTATTTCATGGATGTTCATCCACAGGTATATATAATAACGTGCCATGGAAATCAACTATTCTTTACTTATAGCCTTTCTTGTATTGAACTACCTTTAATGTCCTATTTTGTACCCTCTGTTATACCTCTATGTCCTTTTTATTCCATACGTCCCTCATATACAATTGAAATATCATTTCCCGCCACAAGCTTGTCTCAGAAGGTAAAAAATGCAGTTTTCATTGTGTTGCTCTTGGACGCAGCAACAGTACTTCAGTAGCGCTCATTATTGTTTTGCTAAAAAGAAACACCCGATGGGCAAGTTCTTTCTTTCCCTGTCAAGAAAACAAGATAATTACTGAGGGACCCCACAGATGGTTCCTGCGCTAATTACTGACAGATAATTTCTAATTAACGTGGGACAAGTCCCTTTTTTCATACCCACCAAATTACTTCAAGGGGAGAAATATTCAGGGATAATATCTAATATTAATCTCATTGCGCCAGAGAAAATATTTACCCGTATATTTAGTCAACTCTCTCCTTTGTTTGATATATTTCTTTGCCTTCACTTTAACAAAAGTTAGATATTTTCTGTTTGCCATTGTATCGTTTAAGTTCTAAGCTAATATAAGATGGATACAAGATCAATAGAGTGTATTCTGCAGTTTGCTTATAAATAAAACATGAACTCCTGCCACTTGGACAGCTGTATCACTTATACACAATCAACTTTGGACGAAACTCACATGTTCTTACTTCCCAAGACCTGTTTGCTGTCTACTTTATGTCTTACCTAAGGAAACATATAGTAAAGAAAGAAAATATCTTGCAAGATATAATAATTCATTGTTACTTGAAATCTTTGATCTAAGGCTATTGCGATCCTGATATTTCACCAGCCCAATAATGACGGGCATTAAGATTCCTCTGCTATAATATATTTCTTTAATCCTTGGCCATGCTTTTTTTATTCTTCATTTAATCATTTTTAATTCCCTGTGCTCATCCGAGTAATCCGGTACTGTATTGATATTTGATAATATCATCTTCTATAATTAGGAATTGATCTGTTAATCAAGGCCGCCTCCACACCAAGGACAACTACTTTAATTGCAGCCGATGTGGCTAAAAAAACTATCAAATGAAGGCGCCCATTATGGTGTAATATTGGAGTAACTGGTATATCTTTCATGTATTGTTATGGACATATCTACATTCGCATGTGTTTATGGACTTATATCTATCTTTCCATAACTCCAAACGTATGATATATCACAAAGATGACATGATCGTCAAAAATAACTAATAATAAGTAAAAAACGGTATTTTCATCTTAGATGAATGAGCGTGGAATTTCAAAAGTGAACAATCAAAAGATCTAGGTCTAGCCAGTCAGTGGTTTATTTGCTCTAATCCACTTGGTGTCAGTTCTACACCTGCCTATGTGTCAAGCACCAGTCGGTCAATGAGGTAATTGGTAACCCATGGCCGTTGGTCAGGGGTGGTCATTGCTCCCCCTGACACGCCCCCTCGCGCATCCTGCGCACTCCCCCCTGGTGTCGGTCACGTGAACCCCGCGGTCACGTGGGCCACCGCGTCTCTGACCTCCACCTCATTCTGCTCCTGTTCTACACTACGTTCACACGTATTTTTCTTTCTCCCTTTGGCCTACTCTCCACGCCGTCTTCGATACTCCCCGAGTATCTGACCGTGCAGAGACAGTGTCTGAATACGGGTAAAGTTCACGTGAATTACAGGGCAGATAGGATGGCACCACCCACTACACGCGCGCAAGCGAGCGCCTCCACGACCACGGACCAGGCCTCGGAGTCAACCGTGAGGGAGAGCGACCAGGTGGAGTCCGTGTCTCAGGCCGGTAGCCTCCGGTCGGCCCGCCTCGTGGCCGTAGAGACCGGACTCTCGGACATGAGTAGGAAGTTGGACGCACTGATTCAACTGCAGACCCAACGGTCAACGGGACGAGCATCGCCCCCTACGGTTCGCTCAGTCGCCGAAGTCAGGACGCGGGACTGGGCCGAGGACCAAGCCGGCCGCGCCATGCCTCCACCCCGCCAGCTGCGAGACCGCTACGCAGGGGACCCGTATATCCAACGTGAGCTCTAACCACGTGTTCGACCAGATCGAGGCCGGGAGGTTGTCGTGGTGCGATTACTCGCGGATCCAGGAGGAGCGAGTCCGACTCGCGATGACGACCGGGACCCTCACCAGCGGCGCCGACACCGGGAAGGCCCGAGGACGGGAGTTGCCATGCCGGCAATTTAATTCTGAGAGGGGGTGCCGCCATAGGAGCGGCCACGATGACGGACCCGTGAGATGGCTGCACGTGTGCTCGTACTGCGACTCGGTGGGGAGGCAGTGCGGGCACTCGTTACACGCGTGTAACCGGAAACTCGGATATACAATGGGATATGAGAACGGACAGGCTGCACCCACACCGGCACCCCGGAGAGCACCCCAGGCCGGACACGCACCCCAGGCCGGACACACGCCCCGGGCGGTCGACGCGAGAGCGGATGTGCTCCCCCAACACGGACACGGGGCAAAAAACGGCTACGGTGCGCCCCGCGAGTGAGCGGAGCGCACCCGCACACAGTCACAACACGAGCCCCTTCCCCCGGGCCCGGGGTCGTGGGGTGCAATCCACGTGATGTAACACCAGCGGGCCCTGTGATCTCCCCCACCGCCAACAGGATTTCCGGTGACCGGACGTGGGCGGGGGTCGTAAAAGGAGGCGGCCCGGTGACCATTGCGACCCCCCACCCCCTCACGTGGAGGGGGGACAACACGGGGGGTGCACGTGACCACAGGACGAAGCCCGCCGGGCCACGTGTTCGGGCCCCGAACATAAACAACAACAAGGAAGGGGGCGGGACCCGCCACATGGACGACAGGCTCACCGCGCGGTCACCGCCAACCCACTGCGGTAGCACGAGTGTTAGTGTTACCGCGCCGACTGATGACACAACTAACACTCCGGATTTCGGCGGACTAAAGGAAGTCTGCCGAACCGGAATTCCTTCGCCCGGACTCCGGACGGACCCGGAGGCCTTCATGGAACACAGGCGGGCCGAGTGGCCCCGCTTCACCGAGGCCGGCCCCCCGGCGCACGGCCACATCTACGAGGCGGTCCGGGCCTCGGGCCTGCCCAACGCCCTGTGCACGAAGATAACCCTGCCGACGGACCTCAAACTACGGGCGTGGGAGCACTACCTGACGGGCATGGAAGGAAAAGGGGAACTCCTCGGGTTCATAAGATACGGATTCCCCCTCGGCTACCTCGGGCCGGCCAGCGACACTCGGAACGTCCCCAACCATCCGAGCGCCACCGGATTCCCGAAGCAAGTCGGCGATTTTATCAGAAAGGAGAGTGGGTTCTCCAACCTCATGGGGCCGTTCACGGAGGCTCCCTTCGAGCCGTGGTGCCACGTTTCGCCGTTGATGTCCCGGGAGAAGCGCGGGTCCGAGGCCCGCCGCGTCATAACGGATATGACCTTCCCCCGGGACCGTAGCGTCAACGCCTACGTGATGAAAAACGCGGTATACGGAGAAGAGCGCGAGCACAGCCTCCCTACGGTCGACGGTTTCATCACCCGCCTCGTGGCCTCGGGGCCAGGGAGCTACATGGCGACCATCGACATCTCGCGCGCCTATAAGAACTTTAGGTGCGACCCCCTCGACTGGCCACTGCTGTGTTTCCTGTGGGACGGCGGGTATTATTGTGATACGGCCATGCCGTTCGGCGCCCGCGCGTCCTCGTATCACATGCAGTGCGTGGCCGAGGCCATCGTGGGGATACTCGCCGGTAAGGGTGTCGAGGCCGCCATGTATCTGGACGACCTCATCATACTGTCGCCATCTCGGGAGAAAGCTGCGTCGGACTTTGCCATAGCCCGAGATCTCTTCGCCGAGCTCGGCCTCCCCGAGGCCCGGGAAAAGGCGCAGGCCCCTAGTCAGACCGTGCGCTGGCTGGGCATCGAGATCAATGCCGCCGAGATGTCCCTCACCATCCCTCAGGACAAGTTGGAGGACGTGCGGGAACACGTCGGGGCGGTCGCCCGGAAGCGGTCGCTGACGAAGCGACAGCTTCAATCCGTCCTCGGCAAAATCCTGCACGTCGCCAAATGTATCCGCCCGGCGAGGCCGTTCGTCAGCAAACTACTGGAGGCCCTACGGTCGATGGACGGGTTCTACATCAACGTGAGCTCGGACATGCGACAGGACCTCCAGTGGTTCCTACGGTTTGCCGCCGGGTGGAACGGGCACGCCCTCATCCCTCGAGGGCCGGCGACAAAGTGTATCACGGTCGACGCCTGCCTCTCGGGCGTGGGGGGTACAGACGGCCGTGGGGCCTACTCGTGTCAGGTCTGCCCTATCAATGACCCCGTGGACTGCATTTCTGAGCTCGAGGCCCTGAACACCATCTATGCGCTTCACACGTTCCTCGGGGACCGTGATCGTGGGACTAGGATCGAGGTCTTCTGTGACAACATGGGGACCGTCCAGGCACTCACGTCGGGGCGGGCACGCAACCGCGTCCTCGCCGAGTGTGCCCGACAGGCCTGGATGGTCCAGGCCAAACTGCAAGTTGACCTGGTCTACACGCACGTCCCCGGGGTCCAAAATACGGTCGCCGACGCACTCAGTAGGGCCCACCTGTCCTCGAGGGATTTTAACAATGCTGCATGCCTGATGAGATATCATGATCTGTGGTCCGTGGTGCCTTGTAACCATGCTTCATTCGTGCCTGTGCTTCGCCTGTCCTGCAGATCCGGCGCTACGCTCTCTCCAACGGAAGGCATCTGCGCGGCAGGCCGAGGCACGTGCCCCAGGCACGGTCGCGAACCAGAAGAGCGCCGTGTCCACCTACCTCGCCTTCTGCCGACGGACGAGGACCGACCCGCAGGCACCGTCCGTGAGTTTCATCACGGCCTTCCTGGAGTACCTCGCGGACCACGCCCCCTCGCCGGCGACCGTGGCCAACCAGCTCTCGCACGTGAGGACACACCTACGGCTCTCGGGCGGGGACGTTACGGCTACCGAGGACGTGAGGGTCAGGAGGGCCATCGACGCCATGAGGAGGAACAAGGCCTACACACCGAACGTCAAGCCTCCGATCCCCATGGCCGCGCTCCAGGGGGTTCTCGAGCTACTGTCGGACACGCCCCTCGACCTGACCCTACGGGCCGCGTTCCTCCTCCTGTATTACGCCGCACTGCGGCAGAGCGAGGTCGCCCCCCCTACGGCCAGGGCATTCGATCCGGTGCGCCACCTCTCACGTGGGGACGTGGTGCTCACGGCAGATCACGTGGCGGTCCGCATCAAGGCCGCCAAGAACCTCCAGTGCGTGGGGGAGGAAAAACACGTGAGGCTCCAATCCTCCCCGGACCCGAGGTCGTGCCCGGTGACGGCCGTGAGGAATATGCTCGCCGCGGTCCCCACGCTGCTACCGACGGATCCTTTCCTCCTCAACCATGACAGGTCGCTAATAACGACGCGGTCGCTGTCAAAGGAGCGGGAGCGGCTCAACACCACAGGAGGCCACCCCCCTAAGACCTATACTCTACACAGCCTGAGAAAGGCCGCCGCCACTCAGGCCTTCCAGGCCGGGGTCTCTGAACTCTCCATTCAACGCTACGGGGGGTGGCGCTCAAATGCACACAGGGGATACATCAGGGACTCAAACGCACACGAAGTGAATGCGTCCCTCATACAGTCCCTCAACCAGTGACTCACATCCCTCACAAACTTTTCTCCCCCCCACCTCGCCTCATTTTTCTGGTCTTGGCGTTTTTTATACATCATATTGTATAACCATTATACCTCATATTGTATAACCATACTATTTGTTATACTACCATATACATAATTGACATACCATTATACCTGTCAATTACAAATATGTATCTTATACGTAATTGACCTCATTATATATCTGTCAATTACTTTATTTACCTTATTTCATATTCATATTTACCTATTAATATTCATGTCGGTAAAGGTATATAAAATTAAAATAAATTTTATTATTCCCAACTATCGACTCCTTCTTTGTGTTCAGGGATAGGGGTAATGGGTAACCCATGGCCGTTGGTCAGGGGTGGTCATTGCTCCCCCTGACACGCCCCCTCGCGCACCCTGCGCACTCCCCCCTGGTGTCGGTCACGTGAACCCCGCGGTCACGTGGGCCACCGCGTCTCTGACCTCCACCTCATTCTGCTCCTGTTCTCCACTACGTTCACACGTATTTTTCTTTCCCACCCACCCTCACCTCTCTTTCTTATCTCCTACTCCGTAGGGCGTTTTTTATACATCATATTGTATAACCATTATACCTCATATTGTATAACCATACTATTTGTTATACTACCATATACATAATTGACATACCATTATACCTGTCAATTACAAATATGTATCTTATACGTAATTGACCTCATTATATATCTGTCAATTACTTTATTTACCTTATTTCATATTCATATTTACCTATTAATATTCATGTCGGTAAAGGTATATAAAATTAAAATAAATTTTATTATTCCCAACTATCGACTCCTTCTTTGTGTTCAGGGATAGGGGTAATGCAGTCTGAAGTGATTGGTCGAGTCAGCTGGGCACCCCAGAAGACACTCAAGGATTTACTGGTCATCTGCTCCTAACCACGCGACATAGTTGTGAAGGGTTTGTGTGTGCAGCACGCTGAAAGTGTCTATATATGATAGACCTATAATGCTTGAGACACACCAAGCGAGTAACACGGCCATATCCGGAATCGCCAACACAAAATGGCGTATATATATGTGAACTATTATTTCATATTTCACCTGAGTATTGCGTCAGATAAGCTAAATAATTGATGGGAGATATTACTATGAAATAATATCGCACATTTATAAACGCAAATTTATGTTGGCGATTCTGGAGATCGCTGCCGTTATACTCACTTGGTGTGTTCCCGGCATCACCTCTGTAGCGTATATATAAGTATGTTCCGTGCTCAACAAAGTAGAGCAATATAAGAATGATCTAATGCATCTCCTTTCGTTCTCTTTTTTCTATTAACACATTTGAATCGGTCGTAATTTATCCTATGATAACTATGAGTCATTTAATACAATATTCATCTTATCTTAATTACTCTGGAAGATCGATGGGTGGGGACAAAGTCACGACCATAGGCTATACCGGTCTGTTATCCTACATCTTAATTACCAGTCATTACTCTAAAGCATAATCAGACTTTATCATGTATTGGATTGCCATACATAAGTTATATCCTTTAGATATATATTACTTCTCGTCATACTTTATTTTTTTCTATTTTTTGAAGCACACAATTTACCAAAGAGGGTGGTCTTCAATTATGGAATTTCACAATCGCCAGCAAGAGGTTGTCTAGTGTACGATTATAACCATACACTTCGACATACTAATACGGCAATACAATTTTAGAATAAATTACTACAATATTTTGATATATACATGTATATTATGCTTTATTTTCCACTCACGCCTCTTTTATAACCCAGCACTAAGTAAGAGATATTATAAACTAAATCACATAGAACTTTACTTGCAATCATTGATATAGGCTATATCAATACAGTCAAGATAAGACGTCATTGCTTGACCTTCGAATATTGACGTACTACAGTTTTTTCTTCAAAATATGACTTTCATGTTTCCCTATTTTCTATGTGCTACATATTTGTATATGTATATTGTGAGAGTAAAGGTTGCGTTCAGTTTCAACATTTATATCTTATAGATCCATTATTGGTATCCATCTTTGTTGAGTGAGTGAAACGAGGGCGTTTGATCGGAAAACGAAACATTCTTTGCGCAGCACTAAATCAAAGCCTTGAGGCCACAATGTGATGACGATCAGCAAAATTGGTCACTCTGATAGAATTTACCCACCTTTGTGATTAACCCTTTCTACGCCGGTAATGCCTTAAGGCATTCCCCTAGCGTATGCCGGTGATGCCTTAAGGCATTCCCCTACTATACGCCGGTAATGCCTTAAGGCATTCCCCTAGCGTGCGCCGGTAGTGCCAAAAAGCATTATTTTTCGTAAATATGTTAGAAAGTCTTCTATCTTTGGCAATAACGTTTTTACACACAAAATAACTCCAGAATCGTCTTCTCCAAACCTTTTTATTATTATTAACGTTAAAAAAACATTATGTCATCGTGATAAAAAAAAAGATACAGATCTTCGTAAGTGGCACAGTGCTGTATTGAACCTAGCCACAGGCTTGTGTCAATGGAGGGGAAAAAAAGTCTTCCTGCACTTGGAAATATTAATATAATTATTGAATATTGATCTAATCAATAATTAATGGTATGGAAATAAAGCCTGAAGTCTCTTCTTTTTTTCGGTATCATTTAAATTATCTAATTATTTCTCTAAGTTATTTAAATTTGATAATTAGTAATGCACCCCTCTGCGGGTTTAGCCATTTTCTATAGCTTGCAGAATGGGCCGGCGTATGAAAGGTCAGATGCGTCAGGTGTGCGGCGTACTAACAGAGACTCCCGTAGTGGGGCGCGGCGGTTAACGACGTATACGCGCGCTAGGGGCGGCAAGGAAAGGGTTAAGGGGAGGGTTAGCTACTCTCATTTTTTTGTGATTTATTTGTTGGTTTTATTTACTTTCTTTTCTCACCCTGGCATGATCTAATGTTGATTTTTATATGAATATTCCCCGTTCTGTATAAGCCGTTATGATTATTTGATAACTCATCAAATGACCAGGAATCCTTATTAACAGTATTTTATAAATTGGAACCTATACAAACGGCAAACCAGACAAATGGTAGTATAATATGAACAAATGATATTGATTCTTTTTGTAGAAGAGAAGCAATTCAAAGAACCTTTGATTGGCACAATTCACTCGTACACGTAGTCTGTCATTGGGTTGGGATAGATTCATGTGTAGGTAATTATCTGTCTAATGGACCTACATTACGCCTTTCTATAGCACATATAGATCAATGAAAAGATCTTTATTGACAGGTAAAACAGTCCGTATTGGAAAGCCAAAGAACGTGCTTGAGAGGTGCAAGTCAAACTAAACAGTTCTGCGAATATATGGAGGCGCTTTCTTTAATATATGACACAACGTTTGGAGAGCAGTAGCCCTCCAACATTTGTCTGAGTTAACCACTAAAATGACTTGTTTGTATTTAGGATTTATCTTGAATGGTACGTTACCTACGGGTAGGTGAAATCTAGTTGAAAAGGAAAGCTCAAGGTTTGATTAGATCCATTGTTGTATTTCCAATAACTATATCAAAAGGAACGATGACTTTGGGACATTTCTTTACGGAACGAGGTCGTATCATGGATGACCATGGTGGGTTTTTTGTGTTTTTTTCATGAACTCGTAATTGACGATATTTTACCATAAACTGGACTAATTTCTAGTATAATAAAAATCATTTTAAAAAAATGTCTACGAATTTGCACCTTCCCGATATGTCACCGATATTTATTTTTTGTATCGGTGCCATATCGGGAGGTCTCATTTTCTATCGTAGTAAGTGGAGGCCAGGCCTAACGGTCAGTCTCACTTTCATTTTAGTCACGGTGAGTGTCAAAACGGTCGTACATTCCACATTAGTTCCAAATCTTATATTTTTTATCATTGTGAAATATGATGTTTTTACTATACACTGAGCAGAGGTAAGTAAGGCTTGGGCCCACCAACGCTGATACAGCCTGAAAGACCTCCCGATAGATACCGATACAAAATTACCAAATCGTAGCATATGTAGTGTATCGGTGTGTATCAGTGTGCGTCGTAACATGTTTGGAGGACGCAAAAAAGTTTATGGTGGTCCCGATATACCTCACGATGCAGACAGTGCATTGATACAGGTTGCTTGATGTAACATATCCTTTATGATAGACACAAAACAATATCATATAATTTTCAGACATTAAAAACTCAGTTCAAAGTTAAAGTATGAAATGGTCGATTCGAGACCTTCATCTACAATCAAATTTCACCATTTTTGCAGAGCGGCATTATCACTGTACATGTATATTAAGCCCATAAGACACCGACCCGACGGCTGTGTCCGATTCTACCTGTGGCAATCTGCGTCAATCGGGTCGGTGTACGCACTTCACCGACCCGATTTTATTGCTTTTCCCGACGCGTCGGGCATTACTACCATGTCAGATATGACCGACTCTCCCCGACCTTAAGATTTCGATGTACGCACTTTCACCGATTATTACCGATTCTGAGTTGGCCGTTTGAATAGCGATGCTACCTATCGCCTAGTCCGATTTAGAAGTTCCTTACATCGATTTATAGACCTGTAAAACAGAGGCGATTATAGTTCTGAAACCAGTTTTCTGATATCTTAAAAAGAACAGAAGTTATTAAACTTTGCATTATTGCCTATATAGACCTATCACCCAGGCGGGGCCCAGCCGGGCCCGGCACCCAGCCGCTTCCTTTGATCTTATCCCGGGTAATTAACGAGGTTATAAAAGTGGGAAGTGTGATCGGGGACAGTCATCATGTCGGTGTCTTATAGGTATGAGACATCGAAATTTCATTCCCGACTCTCACCGAGCCGATGGTCAGGATGAATCGGGAACATATGTCGGTGTCCTATAGGCTTTAGATATTCTGAAAATCTGATAATTTTCTCTTGATTATTTCACATGTGTCCTGTTGAAATGCGTCAGCGATACACACGAATGGGCTACGACAATCGAGCTGCGATCAGTGAATCGAGAGGTCAAAATCGTAGCTTATGGGTGTGTATTAGGAGCTCGGTCGATACCCTCCCCAACCGTGAGACAGATGTGCGCAGGTGTGTTATGAATACAGGTGTTGCCGTTCAGCGCCGCCTTACGGCCCACTGCCTAGTTACGCGACCGCTTAGACAAACCTGGCCGAGTGTGGCTATATGTGTATAGAGAACACAGCAATCACACCTAAAGTGTGAACGGTGGGTGTGATTACAGGAGCGTTGTTTTTGGACAGATTGGACTACTAGAACAATTAAAGGCATTGAATCAACCAGTCTGGACTATCAAAACTTTATAGTTGATAATTGTTTTGGTTTTAATTTGGAGAAAGATAAGCACATAATAGCTAGGCCCGCCAATGTATTAATGTATATTCGGTGATCCTGTGTTATCTAAGCTATATCTGAAGTATCATTGAGGTGATATACATGTATGATACATCGAATTGGAGCTAGATTACCATAGAACACGATGAAATCACTGTTATTTCTCTGCAAATGTTATACACGGGTATTATGAACGTATTACGCTCATATACTGAGTGATTCACTGCTAAAGAATACGTTGCCAGGGGCTTGTTTGTCTGCAGGCATTGGGTAACCAACCAGATAAGGTGAGACACCGGCCTGTGGAAAAAGGAAAGGGACTGTCCACACTCACCTGATGTATCAACGTGTGCGAATTAACTGTTGGGAGGAGCTTATTTTCCGAGTCTGTGAGAGAGTAATAATTTACAGATGCCCAGTCTGTTTTTCCATTATCATACACCTTTAAGTATTTTGAATTAACACGAATTTACCTTTAATCGCCATTCGAAGTCTAATTTAGACAAGCAGAGCAGGGACCTGTTTCAGTAGTTTCGTGACATGTCTAGATGGCGTCTGTGACACCATACGGACAGATTAACACAAGTTGCAGCACTTAGAACAAGACAGACCCCAAACACGGTGTGTCTGGTTTTAAAAGTATTAGACTCTTTCACTCACTTCCCCTGAGAATTAAGCAATGAAACTTTAACACAAGTAAGGGATACATATAACCTATAATCTTTCTAAATATGAAGAAAATTGGAAGCTCCGATCCGCTGATATTTGACATCAACTGTGACATGCGTTTTGAAACCCAACATAATTTTTTCCTCTGTTGCTTGCACTGTTGGTGTCGCTGTTGATGTCTGTCTTGGCCTAATGTCACGAAACTACTGAAACAGGTCCCTGGTCCGTATGACAGGGTACTACGCAGTTGGCTGTGCATGTATTTCTTACGATAAATGGAGCAGAGACCAGTAAGTATACGAACAATGGGCAAAGATAATAAACATCATAGCCGTACAATCAGCAGCGATGCGAACTCGTTAAAGTACGAGCACGGACATATCCAAATGTCATGCATGTATCACCTTTCCACATGTAAATTTTCTTACTTCCACAGACTTTGTTTCGGTTCATACCATAACTAGGAGCAAATGTTATTTCCATTTATAATTGAAGAGTGTGGTATACCTAAATCATTTCATCAAATAAAAGTAAGAATGTTTCAATAAACCCAGAGAATGGATTTAATAGTTTTTTCCAAAGTATCACCAACAGGAATATTTATCATGTTAAAGAAATCTACATTTTTTATATTTTTTTTTTATGCTTTTATTCACATCTTTCAATGAGGAAAGCTCTTCCCGTGAATACAATTGGTCAGTTCTCTAAATTAGTTACATTCGCCAGATTATAAGATGATGCGATGATGCTTCTACATTTACATAGTGTTACAATATAGGTATACAATGACAAAAATTGTCGTATGTTGGCTAACTTTTGATTTCGACTTGTGCCTGGTCTAGCATACCACACATCTAATTCAACTCGTTATGGCTGTGACTGAATTTTTCATTGAAGGTCTTGGTCAACTGCCCAATCACTCAAGACCAAAATACCTGATTGACCTACTGGTGCTTGATATATTTGAATCATAGACACAGGCAGACGCTGAATGTAAACCTTTCAATTGTTATTCATTTATAATTGCACGCCCATTCATCAATGATGAACATACTATTTGCTCCTAGTATGTACACTTATCACACTAAAAATACCATAATTGTCCCCTGTCTGTGATCTTGAACAATTTATAGAATCCTGGTTTTCATCTTGAGTATTTTATACTTTGAAAATATGTGATTTCTGTTGATCTCCTAGACTGCAGCGCACACACAATCACAAGGTCACTCAGCCAAGAAAGTTCTATTAAAAGGAACCAAGTCAGTAGTGGGGCAGGGGGTATGGTAAAGCTTGATACTGGACCCCTGCTCATCTAACCAGGTCTTTATAGTTGGTGCATGGATAGTGAAGTTTTAGATTCTTTACAGTAAGCTGAAACCCTGTGTGAACTTCCTAACTTCTAGATGACGTATATGAGCGCGATTTCCCGCGCTCAATAAACCAAGGAAACTATACAATATGCTTGGGTAACGAACATCACTGCACCAAGTTTATTTATCCTGAACAATCAATGCCTGCCTATGTCTACCCGCGGGCTAGAAAGTTCAGTTGCAGGTCATATATATAACCTCATAAGCATGCAAATGCATGTAAATAATCAATGGAAGGCGATAATGGTATTCCCCATGGTCAGAGTATTGCTTTTTTTAATCGAAATATGAAGGAACAACACATTGTCTCATTGCAACAAGCCAACCCAACCTCAACGCAAATCCTTCCCTGCTGGAAAATAAACCCACTAATGGCATTCTTGCTGTCGTGGGGTTAAGAGACACGTCACTACCTACCGCCACTCATTAGTCTAATTTCCTAATCTAATTGACTGGATGGCCCCTGGCTAATCAGTAGCTGTGTGCTTTGACATAGAGCTTCGTCGATATTACCCAATAACACACCTACATCTTTCCTATAAAGATCAATGGGTACGGGCTAATAATAGACTCACTGGTATATAGGTCACACATGCATCAGATTCTGCGCGATAGGATCTATCATTAAAAGAGCAGTCTCTGACTAACATAGGGCTTTAATACACTTCATTTAGTTCCTATGCATAAGATATTAAGCGTTTGATTGCCTTCTGTTTCAATATCGTAGCGGAATTTGACAAGCGATGAATTTATCCTGATAATATGAGAAACTTGCACGCATTAGCACAGTAATATAAAATAGTTAAATTCTTTTGGAGTTTTACTCTTTATTGAGCAAAATGAAATTGCACACATCTACTACAGCATGTATTGTTTACGTCATCTGAGACGGGATTACATATTCTTTGCAACAGGAACAAATCACCTTTTGCTGCTCACCATGTATATACATGTAGTTGGATGAATAAGTGAGTGATGTGGTAAGGAGTATGGAATAAACCGCTCACTTATTACTTGTGTAATTAAAAATATCGCGATGTAAAACTTTCTGTAATAGATGCTGCATTTGAAAAAAAACCATAATGTATCATTGGACTTGGAAATTATGACAATTGACGATCATTAAAAATTATTTTTTGTTAATGGACCTTTGTACCCCTGTAGAGAAGCCACATATTGGTCCCTCGATAACGATTAGCACATACATGTACAAGGTAATTCGACTCCTAACCAGTCGTCTAGGAAGAGCAATTGAAAGTATTACACTGTGTTAGGTATTTCATGTAAAGTGCCCTTTTGAAGCATGATAACTTTGAAATGATAGATATTACAATCACTGCCAACTAAAGAACAGCTAATACATTGTGTGTTTTTTTTTGTTTTTTGTTTATTTCCGGTCGGTTCGCATACATGTGTCGTGGTCTGCCACCTCCCTATTACACAGATTTTGTAAGATCAACATATATGGTCCAAAAACGTATTTGGTATCCTGTGTATGAAAATACATATAGGAATAGTAAAAATAACATGGAACTATTAATACAACCATCACCATCAACATTTACACATCGAGATACCTATGTTCATTGGATACTATACAATGATAACAATGATAATATTCCATACACCTTTAGTAATTATATTATGACTTATATACAAAAGAGATTGAGCGGTACTGAGAAAGTCCATTTATCCGACTTTGATAACAATAAAATTTCGCCGATTTTTGGCTTGACCCACTATAACCGATACATTGACTAAGGATTCAAAATGTCCAACCTCTTTATCTCATCCTTAAAACCCTTTTTAGTTTTACTCCTTCTAGTTGACTCAGGCAGGTTGTTCCATAACGTTTGTGCCCTATAGAAGGGCGCCTTTTTGAGGAACTTCGTGCGCGGGCGTGGTAGTATGAACAACGATTTAGCAGTTGACCTTGTGAGTTGGACATCCCTTCTGTCTACTACCACCTCATCGGTTTCCCAACTAAGGATTCCCTTATCCAGCGCCTCATTCCTCGTAAATGTCAGCATCAATTCATTCCTTCTTCTTTGAAGGGTGGAGATACCACTGAGTGAATGAAGCTCATCGACAGTGTACACCATAGGAACCACTCCCAGGCATATTCGTAGACCCCGATTTTGTACGCGTTGAAGTTTGTCTAACCACTTCTTTGCCACACTGCCCTGAACGAGACTGGCATAGTCAATGGTCGGTGTAACCATTTGTTTGTATACCTTACATGCCACTTTGGCACTCATCATGTATCGAGTTTTACTTAGTAAGTACAATTTTTTGTTGAGTTTTTTTATAACCAATTTAAGGTTCCTCTCGAAGGTTAGATTGCGATCTATGATTACACCCAAATACTGGTAATCCTGCTCCACACATAAACTAGTCAGGCCCAGGAACAGATCGGGAAAGACTCCACTTTTGATTTTGGGTTTGGAGGCGTACCATACAACCTTAGTTTTATTGCAATTTATTGTCATGAGGTTTTTCTTAGTCCAACTCCATATGTCGTCAAGACCACACTGCATTAGGTTTGCAACTTCCTGGGGAGTTTTTCTTGACTTGTAGACCACCAGGTCATCTGCATACATTTTATAGTCTAGGGCATGCTTCTCTAGTATAATTGACAACTCGTCTATGTAGAAGATAGAAAACAATCGTTAACAATGGCTTTAGAACATTTTTCTTTTCCCTATTCCTTGATAGGATGGTGTGCCTGGATGTCCGGGCTACCAGTTGCTTATATCTGTTAAAAAATCTTGGATTCTCTTAGGATTTCAAGAAGCTCTTTTTTACCAATGCTGTGTGGAAGGCACTGCGAATTGATATTGTATTCTTCAGGAAGTTTTCCTAGTTCTTCTTTGTTAGCTGACAGTAGAAAATCCAATGTTCAATGCTCAGAGGTGTTTTGCATGTCTGGCACATGGGTGCCAGTTCACCTTTCAGAAGGTGTCCATGTGTCAGTTTCATGTGACTGGTCCGCAGATGTTTCAGTTTCACCTGTTCAGAACTTGTCAGGTTCTATTTTCTGAAATTATGGCTAATGGACTGTACAATATGCCTCAATTTATTATCTCTGGCATTGTTCCAGATATTTTCCCAGCATATATGCAAATGCTCTTTAGTCATTGGTTTCAGATCTGTATGAGAAAGTGCATGTGCTCCCTATTGTCTGCCCAGTGCTCCCTTAGCTGCATGGCCTGCAGCTTCATAGCCCTCTATTCCTACATGGCTAGGTAGCCAGCAGGAGACTACCTCCTTTCCATGTTCTCTCTTCAAGTTTGTGTAAGACTGGCTAATGCCTCTAATGATGGGATTTCCTAAATTGTGCTGGTCGATGGCCTGCAGGCAGAACTTTGAATCATAGAAGATTATGAACTTTTCAAGTTTTTTTTACACTTTTATCCATGACAAGGAATGCTGTTTTGCACTTGCCTCAGCAATAGAAATAATGCTTCTGCCAAGAATGGCCATTCTCAGGTTACCATAGGGTGTGTGAAAGTCTCAACCAGTATGTTTTCCATCCTTTGAGCAATCTGTGTAGATGGATACATGATCCTTGAATATTTTTTGCAAATACCCTGTCAGAGGTGTCAGCTTTGGTGTATTTAGTCTATTATGACCAGGGGTGATTCGACATTCCATGGAGGGGTGTCAGGTGGTTCTTCCACCTGTATTCTGCACATTGGTATATATGCAAAATGTGGTGAGACCTACTACAGTGATTCTCTAGCTGCGAATGTGTGAGCATCCCCCAATCTCCCTCGATTGGGCAGAATCTATCGAAACAGTAATGCATTACGTTTTTCAAATTATGGCTACCTGTTCTAAACATTTTTTCAATATAGGGGCTTCATACAAATATTTTGATGCATTGATTTAGTAGAAGAGATCCATTTAAATCATTCAAGAAACCTTGTAGATTATAGGGGTCATAGAGATTTATAGGAAAACAAGACACTTCCTCTGTCAGGGTATTGGAGAAGAATATGCCTTGACTCTATACAATGAAAGTCTGCAACAGTTATATCATAAACCTAGTGAGTAAATTGAGATGCTAAGATGAGCCATGATTGGATAACTTTGGGTAACAGGTCTTCCAGTTTCGGAAAAAGGGAGGGCATAATAATTTGCTATCTACAAAATGAATGATATTAGTCAGAATGCACATGCAAAAAGGTAAAGAAAAGAAGAGCTAATTCTTCTTTACCTTTGAAAGGAATTTGCGCTACTGAATTGAAATTGAATCCTGAGAACCAGTAACTCATGTTAAAGCAAAACAGGGTAAAAATTAAAAGGTTGGCAAAAGGAAAAGCCAGTTTTGTATGGCCTTACTGATTTGAAATCATTAGGATCATGGTGGAATTGTTGGTAATCCAATGTGGCTTAATGTAGATTGTCATCAATGGATGTACACATTTAACGCAGAGGGATGCACACATGTCTACAAGATTATCTCTTCTATATGCAAAATAAATAGAGCTAAGCTCGTGTTCAAAGAAAAAAAGGAATATGCTTTGACACGTTGAAGTCAATGTATACGCTCACTACTGTAAAAGCGGAAGCTCCTTGAGACTCCCTAGAGCAAAACGAGAAGTAGTCCCGAGACTTCTATGAATGCTTCTCTCTAGATGAACTTCCTGTGCACAAGCGTTTCTATAGCAACGTGCCACTGTGTCCGGAAGAAATATGATCTTTAAAAAGCCCCCCAGAAATAAACCCTCCTTGCTCTTTGGGGATGGATTCATGAACAGAAATAGATGAAAGGTGAATATAAGACTAGGAGCAGTTGCAATGCACATGACTCACTCATGGAAGAACGCCGTATGATAAGGCGAATGCAATTGTCGTAGAATTGCTTGAATTTAAAAAAAAACAGTCGATGGAAACGTGTGGCTGAGCCAAATGAGTGGGCTGGCAGAGACAGGATCCCTACACTCGAACCGATACTACAACATGACACTCCCCGAAATAACTTTGATTTGACTACCCTTGCACTATACTTAAATTGAACACCTATTTGAAGGATCTAGTTGAAGCACGACAAGGCACTGTATGTTCATTGATTGATGGTATTGTGGACAGGCGGCCATATACCACGAGAGGTTTATGCGTAGAAATAAAGGTTATCAAGACAATACGCGACGTTTCCAGCACTCTACGTTTCTCGTGAGGCAAAAGCTCACAAAGCTTACATTGTGTAAACCCCGAAATTACTTGACCTCATGCTGACGAAAGTGACTGTGGATATGAAATAGTAATCTGTGAAATACATGGAAATTGTGCATTAGTTTATTTCATTTTTTTCTGTATAAAAAGAAGAATGAAATGAACTAAAGCAAACCTTTCATGTATTTCACAGATTATCTTTGGGAGGTCAAAAACCGCTTTCTTTTCATCAGAATACATTTGAATTGGTTCATTTCAATTGCTACATATTGGAAACTGAGATATGTCTTTTTAAATGTTCCTCCAATTGTTCTGATGGGGAAACGTTAAAGCCAGGAAACTACAGCTCTACTAGATCATAGCAAAGCGTCCTGACCCGGCGTTCACTCTAGAATTTTGCAGCACCGGATGACCTTCTGCCATCAATGGCTAGACATCGTCTATCATCTCAACCCTGGTACAAGTTTAGCCATAGGAATAGCATTAGAGAAGAATACGCCAAACGAGTGGCGACCAAAATTCGTCTGATTACGCTAGACTACGCAAATTGGCACCTCCCAATGATCATATTTGATGCTGACGACTATTTCAAATTAGCTTGAATCAATCGTCTAGACACCTGACGATTCTGTAAAAACTTAGTTGTCAACAACCTAAATTTTTGGCAAAAACGTATCAACGATCACGGTCTCTTATTCAACACCTTTTACCTGCGATATATTAATGGGAAATAAATGCATTCAGCTATAGTTAACCCTCAAGAATCATCACCCATAAATGTCTAATGTAAATGCCGGCTGAGGTGAACAGCAGGAAATAATACATTCCTATAGATGTCAAATATAAACCGTCTAGTGTAAACATTTGAACCATTTCTTGGGTTGACAATTCGTGGTCACGATATTGCGTCATCGAGCACCACCTGGCGACTTTCCGCTAGACAATCTACAGTCGTCGCGATTTCAGTCGTCTTGTGTAAACGCCGGGTTAGTCTATACGTAGCGAAGCTGTAGTGAAGTTGTTAGCAAACCTCACCTTAGTAGGCGAGTTCGTATTTGCTCCTAGCAAAGTATAACTGGGACATCGTTATCAGGACGAGAGGTCCCAGCTATCAACATTCGTCATGTTGCCTTGGTGACGGTAGTATCGGCACACTACTCCTCCATTTTCAGCCTCTTGGGGAACGCCTTTGTCTGGTGAAGTGCAGGTTCGAGCAGCGCGTGGTTCCCGCCATTATTCTCACAGATTCTCGTCTGCTACTACCACCCGAAATCTCATCGTTCATACTGGAAAAAAACGGATAAGAGGAAGATAGAGGGTCTACAACGGAATATCAATAATGGATTTCAGCATTGCCTCGGTTGGTACCATGGCTGCCTTGTAATTCTTTGCTATTCCATCTATCAAAAGTGTACGATTCATAGGAACTCAAACTAAAATTTGTCAGCTTCTAAGGATTGATTAGGATTTTGCTTAATAGAGATAGCAAAAATATGGTTTAGTTTCTGCTGAATGATTTGAAATCTTTCTGAAGTGACCGGGAACCAGTGCCTTCCGGTCAAATCTCGATAAAATGGTTCGATAAGAAACAGGGAATATGATAATTTAAAACAATTGAGGATGAAGGCTCTTTGTAGAGGTGGGAGATTTGAACGGCTTTCTCTGTGAGCTAGGTCTCCAACGTTCGGCATGTAGGGTATGAAGTATTTCACTGCTTGATGAGTGAGAATCCCAGAAGTGAGAAATATGATTTATTGAGCATGGGACACGCTTAGATACATTGTCTAGTTTAAGTGGCTAATCCACCAAATGAGACCCAGCAGAAGGTCAGCAGACGCTCTGGCGACAGGATTTTACCCTCTAGCCAACGATCCTTGCCAATGTCTGTCGGCTGGCAGGCGCAAACTCGGTAGAATGTCTAAGCTGATCCACCAAAGCTCCCTATTCCCAGCCGGCCGGAAACACACGATGGACCCACAGTGCACTCTAGAAGCAACAGCTTTGAGTGGATAGCGGCGCCGTCTGGAGAATGTTAGCTGCATTTCGCATAGTAATGGAGTTTTCCACTGAGCCGATAGATGGTGCATCGAACAGCCAAACAGTACACCTCTCTGAATCCACAAAACCCATCGATCGGAGCAATGTGCCGCCATGTTGGAATTTGTACGGAAGCGATGATAAGGTAAATAAACATAAGGCTTGATGTTATGAATGTGTAAAGCACACTCTGGGGTTAGGATTCCACCAAGGGTACAGAAAATGTCTGAATTGTCAGTCTCTGATTATGGTTCAGCCCATTGTGGGTATCGCCCACTCCATGTTGACTGTGTGTGTCACTGTATATATATGCAGGTGAGCACTGAACGCAGACCCCGGGAAAGCTCACAGGCTTTTTGGCTGGTCAGCTGAAAATCAAATGAATCAGTTTTTTCTAGCCGACAGAAATTACAGCCGATGCTCCAGGCGATGCACCAATTATGTAAATTAGGTTGGGCCAAAGCTCATGGGATTATTGTCTGTTGGCCAGACTGTTTAGTGGATCAGCAAAACAATGGTATTTAGAGCCAAAGGACTGTGGCCAATGACCAACAGATCAGCCGTCACTTGTCTGGGTTTTTGTAGCACGACGGTGGGCCGACGGTGGGCGACAACTGTCGTGCCTGGCTAATTTGCTGATCCACCATGGAGATAATTTTAGGCGACACATTTTGAGACAACAACTGTAGCTGAATCCCACATGGCTACCACATGGTCATCTGTCTGCTGTATCTGAGGCTTGGTGGATCAGCCACTTTAGGGAGAGATTAGAGAGACATTCAACATGCTGCAAACACTATTCCTTCACTATCTGTGTGCCAACTCTGTGGCATTGATAAGGTGCAGAGACCTGGTGTTTTAAATGTCTTAGGTGGGTGACAAGCCGACTATAGCCACACTATATATAGACATATTTGGACTTTACAAAGGCAGGTGTAAAAGTGGTTGTTTGACTTGTTAGGAAGAAGGTTACAGCAAATGATCCACTGACTAGACAAAACCTAAAACGTTTCTTTTCTTCTTCAACACTCATTTATCAACCATGATCCCGAACCCACAAGCTTTAGGAGCGATCTTCTGCTTGAACTAGACCTAGCAAAACACATATAAATGCATATGATTTTAAGTTCAAAACAGCAAGACGACTTGTCGTGAGCCGCAGATACAGCAGCACGAACATTAGATATTGCAATCTGAAGCGGTAAAATAACATCTAGTGATCTTGGTACCAGGTCACAGACAAGTGGTTCTCTGGAACGATTTACGCCGAGGCATACATGAGACAAATGAAACTTTAAAATGATTTTTAAAATCACCGACGAATCAATTATAACTTCTGGAAAAAATATCCTTTATAGACATGTCGATTGTGTTAATATCTATTTCATGAAACCTAAGAATAATTGTGCCCAAAGAATGCACGAGAAATGTCTACTTTTCAAACGTTTCCAAATTTACACTTGCCTACTTGTATACAGAAACTTTCTTGTAAAAAGATGTATCAATGTTAATGAAATCTGCATTTTAACATAAGACTTTAAGGATGTTCTGATAGAGATGCCATAATCTTAAAGAACAAACAATTCACTTGAGAGACAGAGAGAAAATAGTATTAATTCAGGGAAATATTAAACTTCATATGGCACTACTCACAGATAGTCTTAAATTAGCTAACCCCCTTACCTCCTCCTCCTCCTCTCTCTGTCTCTCTCTGTCTCTCTCTCCTAGATGTCTGTAGCTGAATCCTATCCTACTTTTATTTTGCTGAATAATAATAGTCTTTAATATTATTAGTATACTTTCCCAAATAATTTGTTTCATCTCAATTAAGACCAAACTTGAATTTATTTAATTTGTAATATTTTTGCTCAGTAGTCCCTGTTACCAACATTTACTACAAATTCTATATTTCATTTGAACCGGAGTCTCACTGTTCTATCAATGTTCAAATTTCATTTCAGTCTGTTATCAATACTCTTATGAAAGGACACCTGACAATGACATTGTATACTTTATGCACTGGCCTAAAATCCATTTATCCCTGCTGCAACTCCACTAATATTATATTGCTGACACTCTGAGGCTAATGGGAACGTGGCCACAGGATGAGGCAACATGGCCTCACTGACACCCGACACCAGCAGTCCCTGCTTATGGCAACCCGACAGTGATGGATGAATCAAAGGAAACAAGAGATTATCAATTATGCTCCTACTCCAGTGCAGGTGCACAGTGCTTCTGTCCATAGTTTGCTTCATATCTGGTGGGTACTGAGACACTCACAGACCTCAGATGACGAGGAAAGCAATGTGTGTAAGCCCTAACAGGATCTTTTCATATTAAAGTGTGATTCACATGTAGAGACTAACGTACCTGAGACTCGTGTACTTCACACATTTCCCCTAGTCTCAAGTTGAATTCACACGGTGGGATTCATGTACATCACAGGTTTCAAAACCTTGCTAGATTCTGTTACATTTTAGGGGTAAATGTTGCAGGGGAAAACATGTCTCCGGGTAATGGAACCCTACAATTTAGACGAAGAAATTGTGTATGAGTACAGAATTTCAGCAGGATTTGTCTCAGACAAACACCAGGTGAGGTACGTGAATCCCACTGTGTGAATCCCACTTTATATATCATACTTGATGGTTAGGGTAAATATGGGAGTCAAAGGATGGTCAAAGTCATATTCTATAACCTTTATTCTGAAAGAAAGATACATTAACTTGTATAGTTTCAACAGTTATCTGGTTGGGATCATATTATCCATAAAGAAGAATTGAGGTAGAGTACACCCATTCATTTGCTTAGAGAAGTGCAGAGAAGACATCAGAGAATGCACATTTACCCATGTATCTAATGGGAATAAATCGCATGCTTCTCAATAATTGACTCCATAGAAAGGCTTTTTGCCGCTGTCTTGACGTCGAACACAGAGCCATGTGAAACGTCCTCTTCTATTATCGCTCACTGCTAATATTTTCTCGTCGTTTCAGTTCAGTGTCAGGGGACGGCGAGAACGGCTTGTTTTATCGATCGACTTGTCACGTAATCTGTCTGCCACCGACCAACCCGGCGGCGAGCAATAGAATTTGGCGGCGTGCACCATTGCAGCCCGGAAACCAATGGCCGCGGCTGGATCAGGGGTCATAGAGCATTGACAGAAGGCCATGGAAGTGTAGGAATGGGGCTAGAGGTGGTGCTGCAAACCGATTGGAAGAATGGCAGGGCATAGATTTCTCCTCAAGTGAAGTCGTATGGTTGCGTTTTAGCGATTACTTTCATTATTGATCCTGCTCATTTGTCCATTCATTACATAGTTTATGCTTCCCTTTCTTTGATTATGCAATTTCATTTTTGTGTACTATAGGGCCGAATAGTATAAGCTATCGAATACTATGATGGTTTATATATGGAGCAAAACAGGACAAATTGGATTGCTGCGGAATGATTGTGCATGTACAAAGCAATAGGAAAATTTACAAGATAGTTGACGCATCAACGTCTTGTCAATAAAATATTTCATGAATTATGTGCGTATTGGTTGTTAAATGCAAATGATGCAGCTATGTGTGGTTTATATTGTTTTATCTGTGATTCTGAGTGCGTTCGTGTTCCTAACATGGCATCTTGCTAGATCTCCCATTTGCAAAATGGATGTAAAGAGGACAATGGTATTATTCTGGGGTTGTGGAAACACCGATGTATAATAAATGAAACAAAGGTGTGTGGTACTCCACGTGAAATATATGCATTTTACAAAAAACACATAGTCATCCGGGCTCTAGTAAGATATTGTGGGCAGATTGGGTGGGAACATGGAACCTCAGATCCCAAATGCTCAATTGATCCAATAGAAGAAGGTATTGATTCAGAAGGCCGATTTCTGATATTTGATACCACAAAACAGTATTAAAATCTAAACTTGTTCAGGAGCGTAAATAATACACTCTACAGTCAGTTTACAGTTTGAGACTGTAAATATAGATACATTAGCTGAACTTAGAAAAGTTCTAACATCAGCATCAAAGAAGCGAATAAAATCCAGAAGATAATTTCATCTAAACTAGTAATATATATTCATCTTCTGTAAAGTTTTCTGCCATTTACACAATATTTAGTTCGGTGAGAAAGAAATTACATTCGGACGCAAAATTTACCGTATTTTTCTGGCACCCAAGTCGTCAGAGAAAAACCGTAAAATACACCTGGAAATGTTCACAGTGTAGAATTAGAGTATGATCAAATATTGCTAGTAGATCCCTATGCTTCTACACAAAACTATGATGGAGACCAGGTTGATACGAATAAGCACATAATGAGGCACAAAGACAGGGGCAAAACTGACATCAATATTGACATCATTCACACTCCAAGAAAGACAAAAAAGGGTCTTCTCAATAAAACATTTTTTCAATGTCATTTGTCCAAATAACACAATGATTTCAAGTTCTATTCTGAATTTAAAGTATGAATCAAGTCTTCCTTTTTTATTCATCAGGTGTTAAAGAAGTTGCAAACAACAAAATTCATTGTCAGAAGTGGGATTTGAACCCACGCCCACATACGTGGACCAGAACACCCAGTTAACCTGTTAATGCACAGGCAAGGATAGTACCTTGAGTCTGGCGCCTTAGACCACTCGGCCATCCTGACATTCAAATACACTCAACTGCTGGCCTATACAGTAGCGGCCTGCTTAGAATGAAGTCCTTTATATCAAACAAAGGGGTTTTGGAATGGAGAAGGGGTCAATATTGATATCGTTCACACTCCAAGAAAGACAAAAAAGGGTCTTCTCAATAAAACATTTTTTCAATGTCATTTGTCCAAATAACACAATGATTTCAAGTTCTATTATGAATTTAAAGTATGAATCAAGTCTTCCTTTTTTATTCATCAAGTGTTAAAGAAATTGCAAACAACAAAATACATTGTCAGAAGTGGGATTTGAACCCACGCCCACATACGTGGACCAGAACACCCAGTTCACCTGTTAATGCACAGGCAAGGATAGTACCTTGAGTCTGGCGCCTTAGACCACTCGGCCATCCTGACATTCAAATACACTCAACTGCAAGCCTATACAGTAGAGGCCTGCTTAGCATTTTTTATTTTTTTTATTCAAACATTTTTTTAAAGATGTTACAGACGTTCATCCGCTTCCAGACGATCTTCCACGCTGGCGTCATAACAGGACATATACAATACACTACAAGACAAAACAGAATACTCATCCACTCACAACATTTACCCATTTTTCCGTACTATACTACATCATTTCACACAGCTGTAGTCTACTGACCGTTGATAAAATGGTCTATTTGACCTTTCATAATATCTTTAAGATCTCCTCCTTCACTTTCATTTTATAATTGTCTCCTTCTAGTAATTGAGTTGCTCTATTTGATTTGTCCCATAATAGTGATCCTATATACAAAGGTGAATGTCTATATTTTTCTAAATTAGGCCTATTAATCTTTATTTTTATCTTTTGGTTTCCCCTAGTTCTACATAAATCTTCTTCAAAAATGTTCTGGTCATTTTTTATCCACCACTTAATCATCATTAGGAGATGTCCTGCTCTTCTAATTTCGAGTGTCCTCATTTTACATCTTTCTCTAATGTCATTTGCACTCATATGTTTTGCTTTGTGGTATCCTATGGCAATTCTCAGTGTTTTATTGATTAAGGTTTGTAATTTTTTTCTATTTATCTGAGATGTACTATAGTAAATGAAATCTGCATATTCGATTATCGGAATTATCATCTGCTTAGCTATCTTTATACTTGCGTCCTCTGTCAGTAAATACCTCATTTTTCGAAACCTGAAAAGTTTTAAGTTGACTTCATGAAATATTTTCTCTATCTGATCATTGAAGAGGACTTTCCTATCCAACCATATTCCCAAATATTTATATTTTGTTACCGTATTTAAATCTGTTTCTCCCATTTTTACTTTCATTGTTGTGTCCAAACCTTTTTTATTTCCCACCCACATTATTTTTGTCTTATTATAATCTATTAGTATTTTATTTTCCTTTGTCCAATTATCTATTGCTAGTAAATCTACCTCCATTTTTATTTTTATTTCTTCCTGGCTTTTTCCATTTATCATTAATACACAATCATCTGCATACATTATTATTTTTCCATAATTAATTACTTTATATAAATCGTTTATAAATATAATGAATAGCAAAGGTCCAAGGACCGATCCTTGTGGTACCCCGCATGTCACAGTACTTATATTAGATAATTTTCCAAATAGTTTAGTCTTGCATGTTCTGTTTTCAAGGTAATTTTTCAACATATTTATTATATTTTTCCCTATTTTAATGTCATTCAATTTCTCTAATAATTTTCTGTGATCTACACTATCAAATGCCTTTCGGTAATCTAAAAATGTAATTAATATTATCTGTTTTCTGTTTAGTTGGGCATGTAATTCTTGTATTAGTGTAAAAATAGCTTGTGCCGTTGAGCGTTTGGGTAAAAAACCAAATTGTATATCTGCTATCCATCTTGTATGTTGTAGATGTTCTAAGATTATATTATGTAAAACCTTTTCATATATCTTTGATATTAAAGTTAATACAGTGATCGGTCTCCAATTGTTAAACATTCGCAGGTCTCCTTCTTTTGGTAGTGGTGTAATTATACCATGCTTCAAAGTATTTTGAAAGTATTCATTATTTAGGCTATAATTAATTAAATCTACTAATATATCCGATCTCGTAAGCAAAATATGTTTTAAATACTCCAAATGTAAATAGTTAAAACCCGTACTTTAACCATTATCTAAGTTCTTTATAATTCTAGTTATAGTTTCATTATTAGTTTCATGTATTTCATATTCATTTTCCTGGTTTATATCTATTACTTCTTGATTAGTCGCCTCATCCACCTCTGTTTCTTTTAACAAATCTTGTTTATATATCCCTATTGTAGCAAAATGGTTATTTATTTCTTCTGTTATAGTCTCTTCAGTTTCATTTGCGTGTATCGGATATGTTTTTTCCTTATTACTTGTATTATTCCAGACCTTATTTAGGTTCCTCCAGAAACGCTTTGGACTTTTTTGGTTTCCCATTAGACTCTCCTGAATCTTTGTCGCTTGATATCTTCTGATACCTTTTGTTATTTGTTTTCGTAATTGTCTTATCTTTCCTAATATACCTTCCCTTGTTTCTTCGTTATTATCTAATTTCATGATTTTTTTAATAAGTTTACGTCTCTTTTCTATTTTAACTGCAATATTTTTTGGTAAGCAAAAATTATTCTGTACCCTAACTCCCCTACTTTTAATTGGATATTCTTTATCTAGTTGTTTTTGCAGATAATCTATGAAATATTCACATGGTTCCTTTTCTTGTCTTTCTTCATTAAATTGAAAATCTTTTAACATTTCGGTTATTTTTTGTTTATTTAACCTTTTTAAATCCCTATAATGAATAGTTTTTCGGGTATTTTTCACTTTTTTTTGTTTTCTTACTGCATATATCATTATGTGGTCCGACAAATAATAATTAACATTTCCTGCCTTGCTTACATATTTACTATTGGTATATATGTGATCTATTCTACTGGAACCTCCCTTATATAAAAAAGTGTCTTTTGTTTCTAAAACCTTCAATTTATTTTCTAATAAAAATTCCCTCATTCTTTTATATTTATCACACCTTTTTGCATTTAGATTTATGTTCCTATCACCTAAGATCCATATTTCATGTCTTCTATACCTTCTATTTTTTAGTAAACTCTCTAAATGATTGTAACATCCCATCACATTATCTCCAGGTGGTCGATAAACAGATATTACTAACTTCTTCTTATGATTCGGTTGTTTTACTTCAACTGCTATGCATTCTATCTCTCTTGACGATATACTATATTCTTCTAACATTTTAGTATATTGATTTAGATAATTGGCTATATATAAACATACCCCCCCTCCTATGTTTGTATCTGTATAATTCCTGTCCATCCTTATTAATGTCATATTTGGTAGGTCTAACATATTCTGTGAATATTTTTCATTTAGCCATGTTTCGCTTAATGCCAGAAAATCAATGTTTGAAAAATTGTAACGAAAATCCAATATTTTCGAATATAAGCTCCTCACGTTAGCAGCAACAAATTTCATACCTTTTGAATCTCTTAGTTGTGTAGGTGTTATAAACATTGGTAAATAAATAATAGTACTTTCTGATACAATTGACCCATTCTTTCACATTCATACTTACACGTAGTGGCGGGAGCTGCAGGCATACTGATGATTAGATCTGATAATGCTAACCAACAGAGCCGGGGTATGGGTATAGACCTTACCACTGGCATAGTTTTCGTGGGTGCAAAGAAAAACATATAAAGTCTACCGGAAAAGTTTGGTAATTGCGAAATTTGAACTTGTTGCACCATATTCAATTAATACTAGTAAATATATATAAAAGTATAGGAGTATATGTATGAGGCAGCAGTCTTAATCATTCAAAACATAATCAGATTTATTTCTTAATATTGTTATAATTCGTTTCAACCAGTTGGTACTATACATCATATTTTTTATTAAAAAAAATTCTAAGTATATCTTTCTAATATCATCATTTGGTATTTCTTGTTTCTATGTGATTCAATACATCGCATCAGCAATTTGAGTTTGTTTGGATTGGTCTTCTGACCTCAATCATGATTGTATTACGTATACCAATGTATTCTTACACATTCCATACTCTTTACATAAGCATATGTTTAGTCATTTACAATCAGTAATGCATTCCTCTAGACACATTTTTTGTGATACATTGACTCATCAGTTCCATCATCTTGCATTGGGTTTCATACATTGGATGAATGCCGTCTACAAGTTTGTGATATTTGTGATTTGTCGGTCCACTAGGCATATTTTTGTGGATTACACGCCCCATGTACGGTGTCAGTACTTGATTGTTCATATTCAGTTTCGAGATGCCCTCGTTAACCTCTTTGATAACTATATCCATTTTGGTTTGTTGTTTATGCTGTCCTATATATATCCTGTTCGCTACATTCAGGTTTAGTCCATATTACGATCTGTGTACTACGGTACAATCCCCATCCATCGCTTTAATGGCTAGTTGCATGTCTTCAAATCCCTCCAGTATACTGTAACAAGACTGTCAACAGTACCATCAGTCAGTCCTATTTTCACTGGATTATACGTCTTGGTTGTGATCACATTAGTTCCTCCGATCGTGTAGACTGCGTTAAATCGATGCTGTAACTCCTTTGCTCGTTTCAGTTCATTCAGTGCTATTACAGTCATTTGGCTTATAGTTGCCCCACTGCGGTAACATACCCAGCAGTTATACTTCCGGATACGGTCCAAGATATCTTGAGCATCTCGAGCCCTGGAGTCGCCAACAACCAGGTATCTTGTCCACGGCATCGCCATCTCACTTCACGTTTCCTTTACCTTAGTTGCCTTATGCACAAACATAGTTAAATCAAATACATGTTTCATATAATATCTCCATTTCTAATATAACAAATATAAATATCATATAAATCTCTTTTCACTATTTGTAGATAATTCAACACCGTATCAATCATACTAACAACACGTCATGTACATATCTGTCATCATCATTTATACATTTCCTAATTTCATATCCATTTAATAATGATAAAGTTGGCAAAGAATCTCATCATATAATGTTATTACAGTTCTTTTACTTTTGTCTTTGTTCCTTCATTAGCTCTGCTATCTTTTCTCGTCTCACTTCTTCTCGAAGTCTCATCAACATGGTTCCCAGTCGATTTTGCCCCGGTAGGGCTTCTAATGGGTATTCATCTGCGGCTATATCAATACCCCCACCCCACAGTCTGTCTCTTGTACCTTCGATTAATCGCAAGGGGAAGCTATTTATTAACTCGTTCATCAATGTATCGTTCTGTCGGAATTTCTCTTCTAGAACAAAAGCCATTACTTCGAACTTTCTCCTTTCCCAGTTTAGATTCACTTCACAATTGTCGCCTACTCGTTTGGCTGCGTATCCGTTTTTCATTTTCAGAATTTCAATTACAAGATCTGGTCTGTTGTTCAGTCGACATTTCTCGGCTTGGTAAACGTGCTCTGCAGTCTTGTATATTAGCCCATTGTATGATACCTCGACAGGAAAGAAATTACTCAAGTATGCCCCTTCTCCTTTGAATACTACCGCTTTATTTAGTCTCCTGAGTCCATAAATAGTTCTAGCCCCGTTTTCTTGTTCTACTGGGTCAATGGTTCTATTTATATCAGTGTCTGGTTGCGGTTCAGGTTCAGTGTTTTGCATTTCAGGTGTTGCACGTACTGTTACTCTCGGATTTGGGTCACTTATGTTCACTTCTGCATTGAGTGCATCTGGGATTACAGGTAGTGCCTCTTTCGTTTGCGTATCTGGGTGAGTACTGTTGTGTGTTCTTGTTTCTGTAGTGTTACCACTTTGTTTTACATGGTCTTTTGACCTGTCTACATTCATTCTTTGGGTGTTGTTCACACTCTGTAATTCAGTGGTATTCCAAGGTATAAATCTCTCAGGTATATATTCCATGTGGTTACTGCTGTACCACGTTCCAATATACACACTTCATCTCCCCTCAATTGAGTCGACAAGCCTTGCCTCCTACAATAGTTAGCAATTGCTCTAGCTTGAGCCCTGGATTGTCGTATCTCTGGGGGTTCATCCGCATTTATGTATACGTACCTATACCCATCAATGTTTTTCAACTGTCTCTTTGCTCTCATAACCATATCTCTCATTCTGATAGATGTAAACCATACCAGTATTGATGTGTGGTCTTGTTTTTGGTTATCCCTTCTACGGCTGCGTTGTACCAGATTTAGATCATGCATAGCTATCTCAGGGACTATTTTCCCAAGTACAGCTATCGCTGTTTTATATGTATCTTCATTTATTTGTTCCGGGACTCCCTCTACATAGATATTCATTCTTCTGTGTGAGTTATATCTACCATCTCCTGTTTCACCTACGTTTTTTTTTTTTAGATTTTCTAATTCTGTGGTGTGTGTTTCTACAGTGTTTGCCATTGCAATAGATCTGTTTGTGCCACAGTTAAAGCCCTTTTCATTTTCTCTCTCAGATCTTCTTTATCTCTTTCTATTTTCTTATCACTTTCTTCAGATGTCTTTTGCAGTTTTTCCACTGTATCTCTTAACTTACGCAGTCCTTTGTTTGTTTCTGTTTGCAATTCCTGTATTTCTAGGTGCTTATTATCCATATCTTCTTTTAGACCAGTCAATGATTTGTCCATCTTTTTAAGTCGTTTTTCTAGTGTATCACAGGTAGTCTCAACATTTTCATTTACCTCTCCTAGTGATTTATTTTGCATCGAGTTTGTTTTTTCTACCCTACCAAGCCTTTCTTCTATGGATTCACATGTTTTTTTTAGGTTTTTTTCTACTCCTTTTATTGATGCTTTTAGCATTTCATTCTCATCACCTATTTTCTTTGTTAACTTTGTACTGTTATTTTCAACTTTACTTAGTCTTTTGTCAAGTGTGTCATTTGTCTTCTTTCGGTGTTGCTGTACCCCTGCAATTGATTCTGTCATTTGTGTATTTGCTCTCTCAAAACCTTCTTCCATTTTGTTTGTTAACCCCTCCACGGATTCATTTAGCTTACTCAATAAGTTGTTTAGTATAGCCTGAGTTACATTCACATTTTCAGTTTTCTTTTTACCTACTACTTTCCTTTTGTTGGCCACTTTCTTTTTAGGAGGTTCTTCACCTGGGGAACTGTGAGTTTTTTGTGCAGTTTGATCCGTACTGTAAGATCTAGTCCGTTTTGCTCTCCGCAGTCTGCAGTTGTAAACAGCGGTCGGTTTCACTGTGTCATTCTCCCCTATTGTCGCCCCCTCTGGTCCCTCCGATTGTTTTGGTTCCTCGCTAACTGGTACCCCGTCCTCTGCATTACTTTGTTCTTCTTTACCTTCTTTCTCTCTATCTAGTTCCATATCACCTTCGATTACACTTTCCAGTACATTTTTACTTTGTTTTCTTTCTGAAGTTTCTTCAGTTCCTTCACTATTTGTTATATTTTCCTCAATAACCTCAGTCTCCATGTGTTTGTTTTGTTTTGTTTGTTTTCAAGGTGGCCAGCGGCGTTTTTACTCTTCACACAAAATACACACAGTTTATACAATTTTCACAGCTTTCTACAGTATTTACATCTAGAACACAACGTCATATACAGTCACGGTACCCTTACACGTAAGTATACAATTCTACAATATTATATTCCTTGTCAATACTCTGTTATTTTTCAAAATGCTGCTGCCTCATTCAAACCACTCCTACCTTTCTCCCGCCATCACGTCATAGTTGGCATGAAGTCCTTTATATCGAACAAAGGGGTTTGGGTATGGAGAAGGGGTCAATATTGATATCGTTCACACTCCAAGAAAGACAAAAAAGGGTCTTCTCAATAAAACATTTTTTCAATGTCATTTGTCCAAATAACACAATGATTTCAAGTTCTATTATGGATTTAAAGTATGAATCAAGTCTTCCTTCTTTATTCATCAGGTGTTAAAGAAGTTGCAAAGAACAAAATTCATTGTCAGAAGTGGGATTTGAACCCATGCCCACATACGTGGACCAGAACATCCAGTTCACCTGTTACTGCACAGGCAAGGATAGTACCTTGAGTCTGGCGCCTTAGACCACTCGGCCATCCTGACATTCAAATACACTCAACTGCAAGCCTATACAGTAGAGGCCTGCTTAGCATGAAGTCCTTTACATCGAACAAAGGGGTCTTGGTATGGAGAAGGGGTCAATATTGACATCATTCACACTCAAAGAAAGACAAAAAAGGGTCTTCTCAATAGAATATTTTTTCAATGTCATTTGTCCAAATAACACAATGATTTCAAGTTCTATTATGAATTTAAAGTATGAATCAAGTCTTCCTTCTTTATTCATCAGGTGTTAAAGAAGTTGCAAACAACAAAATTCATTGTGAGAAGTGGGATTTGAACCCACGCCCACATACGTGGACCAGAACACCCAGTTCACCTGTTAATGCACAGGCAAGGATAGTACCTTGAGTCTGGCGCCTTAGACCACTCGGCCATCCTGACATTCAAATACACTCAACTGCAGGCCTGTACAGTAGAGGCCTGCTTAGCATGAAGTCCTTTATATAGAACAAAGGGGTTTTGGTATGGAGAAGGGGTCAATATTGATATCGTTCACACTCCAAGAAAGACAAAAAAGGGTCTTCTCAATAAAACATTTTGTCAATGTCATTTGTCCAAATAACACAATGATTTCACATTCTATTATGAATTTAAAGTATGAATCAAGTCTTCCTTCTTTATTCATCAGGTGTTAAAGAAATTGCAAACAACAAAATACATTTTCAGAAGTGGGATTCGAACCCACGCCCACATACGTGGACCAGAACACCCTGTTAACCTGTTAATGCACAGTGTACCGTTGTGAATGTATTAGCAAGGTTGTGAAGGTATTAGCAAGACTATTCTTGGTATCCCAGACACTGTGGGAGCGTTTCTAATGGCAGACAAAATATTATTAACATTGAAAATGCTTTTATCAACATGTACTGCATGTTATGAATACCTCTGGCGAATTCTAAAACAATGAGAGGTGATATCACATTCCCCTGCTGCAGTCTTATCTGATGATATGTAAACATTAACTGCTCATGGGCATTGGCCCATTTTCTATGTGGAGACCTGAATATATACTGGAATAAAGAGGAAGCTTTTGGTCTTCGGATGTGAATGGGACTAGATGTGTCTTGTCTTCTTAAACTCGGGTTTTATGTCACCCTTCCCGGCTACCATAATGACGGCGGGACATATATTTGGTGACCACGACGAGACATCTAAATAGAAGGACAAGACCTCTAGATAAAAGTGTGTGTACGAGGAAACAGCTTCAGCGACTGCTGGTAAGTGACTGGGATTTCTCCTGCACCGCGTTTGACAGGTGAGTGAGGTTTGGCGACCTACTTTCCGCCTCTCCGATTGGTCAGTCGTTGACATGTGACCGGAGCGTTCATTTTCATTGGGCTGTGTGAGATCAGTTAGCTGGTCTCTGGTTCGTTTATGGTGTGTGTATGGGGCTGTGTGGTGCCCTCTCTGTTGTATAGGATGTACTTAGCAGGTGAGTACTGCCCTCTGTGTGTATTTGAACGTTCCAGGAGTTGTGGGGTTGTGTTTTGTCTAGGGGGACTTTCTTTTTTGTCTCCCTTCTTACCAGCAGTTTCGAAAAATCTCATCAGGCTATGATTGGCTGTTATTTTTCTTTTTTTGTTTGTGTCATCCACACTGCGTTGTGTGGTTCGCACTGGCGTCCCTTCGGTCGGTAACCCAGTCACTTACATCGCTAGGATAAGCCCCAAAAGGTATCATGTTAGGTAAAAATCCTTTTCGAGCGCGCTTAACGTGATCTGGCGGGATCTGTGAACGCGAACATTCGGAAAAAATTCTTTGACGTGGCATTCGGGTGGGGTATTTTTATCCATATCTACTATCCATTGTGTTCAACCCAGTTGGTGCCTGGCTTCCAAGTCTGTGGATCCAGTTGTACTCAATCTTGAGTCTCAGTTGTTTGGCAGCTTTACTGTCTGGGTGTCTATATATGAAATCCAGAATGCTGAATTTCATGTCATCTCCTCCTTCATGGTCTCCCGTGTTGTAATGTTTTGGTACATCACTGATTTTGCTTTTGTGTTTTACCGAGTGTAGATGTTCTCTCATTCTTTCTTTGATTTTTCTTTTTGTCTGTCCCACGTATTGGGTTTTGCATCGGGTGCAGGTGATGCAGTAGATGAGATTAGAGCTGTTGCATGTCACATTATGTTTTAACGTGTGCTCCTTCCCGGTTGTTTTGCTTTTGATTGTGGCTGATTTGTCGATTTTTTCACAATACTTGCAGTTTTTCGTTTTGCACTTGTTTGTGTTGAGTTTTTTTGATGATCGTTGGGGGGTCGGTTGGTATACCGTTCTGGCTCTTACCAGGTGGTCCCGTAGGTTTTTCGGCCTTCTGTACCCTCGGGTTAGTTTGCTCTCATACATGGCCTTCGTTGTGGTGGATTTTCCGAGGATTTGCCAGTTTTTCTGGACTATTTCGGGTAGGGCGTTTCGGCCCTGTTGGTAGGTGCTTATGAGGAAAGTCTTGTCCTTTCCTGTCGTGGTGTCCTTCTTCCCTTTGGTCATTGTTGTTTTCCTATCGATTTTGTCGACTTTGGTTTTGCAGTCCTTGAGGATTTTTTCTGGGTATCCTCTCTCCCTAAATTGACTGAGTTTTATGCGAGATTGTTTCTCGTAGTCCTCTGTTTTGGAGCAGATCCTTTTTACCCGTAGTAGTTGTGAGTACGGGATGCTGTTTTTTTGGGTCGGTGGGTGTGCCGAGTCATATCTCAGGTAGGTGTTCCTGTCTGTAGGTTTTGTATACAGATCACTGGATAGTTTTCCTCCTGCTTCTTTGCTGATCGTTGTATCTAGGAACGATATTGAGTTCGTTGATATTTCTCTCGTGAACTTTATGGTTTCGTGGTAGTTGTTGAGCCATTTGAACCATTTCTCGAGTTCATCTTTGCCATGTTCCCAGATGAAGAATATATCGTCGATATATCTCCACCAGATTTTGGGTTTGAGTTCATTCGCTGTTAACATTTCCTCTTCGAGTTTTTCCATAAATAGATTGGCATACGAGGGTGCCAGTCTCGTACCCATTGCTGTACCTCCGATTTGGAGGTAGTTTGTGCCATTGAACTGTATGTTGTTCTTTTTCAAGACATCTCCCAGTAGTTCGACTATTGAGTCATTGCTTGGCTTTTGCTTGTTACCTCTGCATTGTGTCAATTTTTCTTTTATGACCTCTATTCCTTCGTCATTTGGTATGTTGGTGTATAGGGCTCCTACATCAAGAGTGCCTATGATGTCGTCCGGTTCTAGATTTTCTAGCTCGTCGATCTTTTGAAGGAAGTGATTCGTATCCTTAATGTAGGATTTAACTTTTGGGACCTCGGGTTTCAGAAAGTGATCCACAAAGGACAATATTTTCTCCGTCGGGCAGCCGTTGGCTGATACCACAGGTCTGCCCGGTGGGGGAACTATCCCCTTGTGGATTTTTGGAAGGAAATAAACTTGTGGGGTTCTTGGCGCTTCTGTGGTCAAGGCCTTTCCCATTTTTTCGCTTATTTCATTATCCTTTACCATCTTTTCTATTTTCTCTTCTATCTCTCTATTGTGGCTCTTAGTTAGGTCTTTTTCCATCTTTTTGTAAACCTTGGCGTCGCCCAGTTGGCGTTCGGCCTCTCGTACGTAGTCTGCTGTGTTTTGTACGACTAGACCTCCCCCTTTGTCTGCGGGTTTGATCGTTATCTCTTTGTCTTTTGACAGTGATTTGAGAGTATTTCTCTCTTCTCGGCTTATGTTGTGTTTGATTTTGATTTTGTTGACCTTTTTGTTGGAAAGATTTATTTCGTTTACTGCAATGAATCCTTCTAGGTTGCTGGACCCCTGAGGGGCGGTCCAGTTTGATTTATTGCCTAATTTCTTGGCTAAGTCTTGGTCATGAAAGCCTGAGATCACTGTTTCTAGGTGGTAGGTTTTCTTTTCCTTATCATTGATTTTGCCTTTACCTTTGTCTAATTTGTCAAAGTACTGTCTTATTCTGAGGTTTCGATGGAATTTATCTAGTTCTAGTTTCATATCACCTTCTTCTATATGTGTCTGTGTTGGACAGAAGTTTAGACCTTTATTCAAGAGTGAAAGTTCCACGTCTGAGAGATGTTTATCTGAGAGATTGATTACATTTCCAAAAATTACATCGTTTTTGAGTTTTTTTGGTTCAGTTGTTTTATGAGTCCCTTCATTTTTATGGGATTGGCCTGTACTGGTTTCATCCCCTGCAGAGGTGTTGTCATGATCTACCTGTGAGTCATTAACTTCAAGCAAGAAAGAACGGTTCAAACTTTTATTAGACTTACTACTGTTAACAAAGTTTTGAATACATTCATGTTCAGTCTCATAGTCCATGGGAGGTTTTTTGCATTTTTCACTTTGACCATGTTCGTTTTCATAGTCCGGGGGATTGTTCATGGGGTCATCAACAATGTTTGTGGGATTTACAAACTGGTCACTTGGGTGTTCTGGGCTAGAAAACAGCCCCTGTTTCCCCTGTTGTTGTTCCAGGGTCTCCTCGGGCCTCTGGTTCCTCGATCCCCTCTCCCTCTGTTCTTTCCCCTCGGCCCCCCCGTTGGGGTGTAGGAGGCCGGGTTGTGAAAACCCCCATGGTAGTAGGGGTTTTGGTAGTTTTGCTGTTGTGGGTACATCGGTGCTTGGTACGGCGCAGCAAACTGTTGTGGCACATACTGGGCCACCGGTGCGGCAGCTGTCGCTTCCGGTTTGTTCTCCTGTTGGCTTGTTTTAGGTTTTGAAAACTTGCCCCTTGCTGTGAAAGGGTCAGCGTACTGGATGTTAGTGGGTGCCCTGCTTTCCCTACGGATGAGCCGTTCCTGGAGAATGTCCTTCTCCTTGTTCCAGTCACGTTTGGCTGTTATGTCTATATGCTTCCGCATCTGGTCGGTCATCTGTTTAGTTTCAGGGCGGGTCTTGCCTGTAGCCCGGATCATCCTTGACAGCATCCCGCAAGCATGATCTCGGACGTCTTTCTCCATGTTTTGTTTTTCTTTCAGGGCGTCAGCTGTTATTTGCATAATTCGAGCCGCTGACTCCTTGCGTTCTTTGACTATAAGTTGGCGGGTCGGTTCATCGATATAGCCTGGAGTTGGGGCTAAACCTGTCGTCCACGCCTCCACGTGGTGGAGTTGGGCAGCGCGTTGATAGAAGCCTGCCCTGGCCTCAGTTTTGTGATATTTGGCATCTGTCTCGTGTATATCCCTCCAGGTCTGGTGTGTACTGGGGGGCAGCAGATCGTCTATCACCTGTTTGGATGAAAAAGAAGAACAGTTAGTATCAGTGTTTTGCTTTTTGGGCAAATCATCATTTGTACTGTTGTTTTCATTTATTGTGACATATTTATCTGATTTGATGTTTGTCTTATTCATTTGGTTCACCCTAGATTTTATGGTATTTTTCCCATGGGCAGACTGGTTCTGTGCCTTTTCATTCATAGGGTTTGATTTGATGAACCACATAATGTTGGAAGTACTAGGTGAGTCCTTTCTACTTTGAAAAGCATTCCCACATTTATTTGTGAGTATTTCCCCTCTATGTGTGGATTCCGCCTGTTTTTGTTGGGCGTGCTTTATATTGGGGAGTGCCCCCCCTGTTTCATTGGCGCACCACTCGGTCGCGTTCTCGGCACTGCTTTTTGTGAGTGCCCCCCCCCCCCCGAGTCGGTGGTGGTCTGTTGTCCCGGTTGGGTCAACGTGTTCTGTTCTGTACAGTCAGTGTGATGTTCACTGGTGTCCAGCTCTTTTAGCAGCAAGAGGGTTAATTTATCCCTTTGCATGTTTTGTGACAGTCCCTGATTTGGGTCTTTTGTTTGTTCAGAGTTCTCATTTGAATCTCTGTTTGAGACAGTGTGCATTACACGCTCTGTTGGGTCTGCTGTCTGCACTTTAGAGACAGGACTCTCATTGTGTTTGACCTTTCTTGCCATATTTGGTTTGAAATAGTCTGTGATACATTTTTTGACATTACTTAACCGTGAATGAGAGTTGGTTTTACCGGCGGCAGTGCTAGCGGTGTGGGTCGGCGTGTGAGCGTCCCAACCGTCGCGCGTGCGGCCGTTCGCGGGGCCATGCCGTGACCTAGTTTGGTCTGGCGCGCCTCCGCCGTTTTTTACGTTATGATTCACGGCAATTTTAGTGGTACGGGAGAGAAACACAGAGTTAGTACTCACTTCGTCACCTGTGGATGTTTTCACAGTGGCGGCGTCTCTGTCTGTGGCGTCGCTGTAAGCGGTGACCGGTTCAGCGGTAACTGGGTCAGCGACCCCAGAGATGTTGGCTTCGCCCTCGCTGCGTTTACGTTTAGTGGCCGACATGGTTGTCGCACGGAACGTGCCGCTAGTGCTGGGGGTGGTCTGCTCTTCGGAGTCGGAGGAGGAGGTCGGCGTTTCGGGGTGCTTACTCCGTCCATGTTGTTGTCTGCACGTTCGAAGGGAGCGCGTCAGAGGAGGTGTACCGGCAGGGTACAGTGGATAGTTGATTGGTTGAAAAGTGTGTGTATGAGGCAACAGCTTCAGCGACTGCTGGTAAGTGACTGGGATTTCTCCTGCACCACGTTTGACAGGTGAGTGAGGTTTGGCAACCTACTTTCCGCCTCTCCGATTGGTCAGTCGTTGACATGTGACCGGAGCGTTCATTTTCATTGGGCTGTGTGAGATCAGTTAGCTGGTCTCTGGTTCGTTTATGGTGTGTGTATGGGGCTGTGTGGTGCCCTCTCTGTTGTATAGGATGTACTTAGCAGGTGAGTACTGCCCTCTGTGTGTATTTGAACGTTCCAGGAGTTGTGGGGTTGTGTTTTGTCTAGGGGGACTTTCTTTTTTGTCTCCCTTCTTACCAGCAGTTTCGAAAAATCTCATCAGGCTATGATTGGCTGTTATTTTTCTTTTTTTGTTTGTGTCGTCCACACTGCGTTGTGTGGTTCGCACTGGCGTCCCTTCGGTCGGTAACCCAGTCACTTACATCGCTAGGATAAGCCCCAAAAGGTATCATGTTAGGTAAAAATCCTTTTCGAGCGCGCTTAACGTGATCTGGCGGGATCTGTGAACGCGAACATTCGGAAAAATTTTTTTTCGAATGTTCGCGTTCACAGATCCCGCCAGATCACGTTACGCGCGCTCGAAAAGGATTTTTACCTAACCTCTAGATAAAAGGACAACATCCCAAATGGTGGAGACACCTGAATGAAGGACAGGTATGTCTGATTTAGTTGTCAATTCTGGGCACTGATATAACTGTTTTGGGCACTGCAGTATCGAGTTTTGATACTCCCATGAATTAGTTATTCAGTTAAACAGAACTGACAAGATGGATGGGCAAAATCCACAAGATGGGCATGATGGTCGGGCCATACAAAAACTAATGGAACATCATGCTAAACGTATCGGTGTGTAGGATGGTGTAAACAAGACTGCCCTACGGGAATGGGTAGAGGAAATATCCAGCGCAAAAGAATGGTGTGCTGCTAACCATCAGGTAACATTGGCCACGGTTGGTTATTTGGTGAAAGGAAGGTTGGATGTGGCAGTGCGCAGATGGATAAGAGAATATGATGAAGAAAATGGGCGCCGACAACCAGCTGACCAGGAACCCATTACTTGGGAGCGCATTAGGAAACGAATCGAGCAAGAGTTTCTGGGTGCTGACGAAAATGAATATCTCAGGAAAGCCGTAGATGAAATGAAACAGGAGGTCCTGCAAGATTACGAGAATATGCCCGCGACTTTGACCAAGCAGTACATCGGGCATATACGGATGCGGAGTTAGGGGTGGAGGTGGTTTTGGAAAGACTGACTCGTACCTTCATTGCTGGTATTCAGTCAAGTGAAACTCGCATCCAGGTTCATGCTACCCGACCACTCACTCTAGAGGCAGCTTACGAACGTGCCATGACCATGGATAGGGCACGAAACCTTGCCGGTGTGACGCGAAAGGAGGAGCCAATGGAAATAGGTGCCCTGAAAAATCCGGTGAGTGTAAATCAAGTAGCTTCCAGTACTGGTCTCCAGCAAATGATGGATACTGTACAGAAGTTAGAGAGTCGAATGGCTGAGATGCAGAAACAGCTGGATAAGAAACGCTGAGGTCGCGGTAAAGGGCCACAAAAATTAAAGGAAAAGGGGATTCCTGCCTGGACAACAGACGGCCAACCTGTCTGTTATAATTGTTGCCAAGCCGGACACATGGCCAAGGATAAGGCTTGTAGCCAGTACAAAGCTTCTGGTAAGGGAAACGGCCAGTAGCCGTACTCGACGGCCGACTTCGAGTAGTGGTAGATGTCAGCGAAAAAGAAGCCACTGCTCTGGTTGACACGGGTGCGGCGTGTACCCTGATGAGACAATCATTCTGGCTAGCATTGTGTGACAAAACTAGACGAGTTCCTTTGCTAGAACCAGTTGTTGAAAATCTGGTTACCCTATCAGGTGAGAGTCTCCCTGTGAAAGGCAGAACTGTTGTTAACTTGATGGAGGAAAGAATTGATGTCATTATAACGGACAACATTAAACACGATCTGTTACTGGGCCAGGACACGTTGAAGAAACTAAAGGCGGTGATAGACTGTGAAAAAGGGAAAGTATTCTTTAATGGTGTACTATATGAGAGTTCCTTGCCAGAGGTAAGTGACCTTGAACTTGGTGAGACTGAACTCTCTAGATGGACAAAGGCATTTCCTAAGGTGTTTCAAAGTGAAATAGGGTGTACTAATGGAGTACACATCAACATTGATACCGGTGATCATCCTCCTATCCGTCAGAGAGCATATCGTTTGCCACTGACCAAGAGAAAGGTGGTTGAAGAAGAAATCCAAAAGATGTTAGAAAAAGGGGTGATACGTCCATCCCAATCACCCTGGGCATCACCTGTGACTCTAGTTCCCAAGAAGGACGGAAGTATTCGCTATTGCATAGATTATCGCAAATTAAATAGTATAACTCGCAAAGACGCCCACCCTTTGCCGCGAATACAAGATATATTTGATAACCTCACAGGAGCATCATGGTTCACCACCCTCGACCTAAAATCTGGATATTGGCAAATTCCGGTAGAAGAATGTGATATTCCAAAGACTGCCTTTGTTACACACAATGGCCTGTACGAGTGGGTACGTATGCCCTTTGGACTTACAAATGCGCCCGCTGTGTTTCAATGAGAAATGCAAAGGGTTTGGGGAAATGCTATAGGTCGCTGTGCAATGGTATATATTGATGATGTAGTGATTTACAGCAAGACACAGGAAGAACATGAGGAACATGTCCAAGAAGTGCTAGCCCGTCTGGAGGCGGAAGGACTAGTAGTTAAAAAGGAGAAATGTCAATTCAAACAGCGGCAGCTACCTCTGCTAGGATATATTGTGTCTGGGGATGGTATTGCTGCTGATCCTGAGAAGACATGTGCCATCAATGATCTACACCCTCCAACCAATGTGTCTGAGTTGCACTGGTTCCTAGGAATGGCTGGGTACTATCGTCAATTGATCTGTCAGTATGCTGCCATTGCAGAACCGTTACAGTACCTGACGAAGAAAGGTGTACCCTGGATTTGGACAGAACAATGCCAGGAGGCCTTCAATCAACTAAAAATGGCACTAGTTTCGAGTGATGTTATGGCACATCCATCTATTGGGGACCCATATATTCTCTACACTGATGCCTCGGACAAGGCAATAGGGGCCATATTAGTGCAAAAAGACAGCAACGGTGTAGATAGGCCTATCCAATATGTATCACGCACTTCGCGAGGTTCTGAACTCAAGTGGAGTACCATTGAGAAAGAGGCCTATGCTATTGTTCATGCATTAAAGTCTCTTAGGCCTTATCTTTATGGGGCAGAACTGGTTATCTTGACAGATCAAAAGCCCCTTAAGGCCCTGTTTTTAGGTGAGGTCAAGAATACAAAGGTACAACGTTGGGCCTCCCTGATTGCCGAGTATGGAGCACCCATACTGCATCGAGCTGGAAAAAACAATGTAAGGGCTGATATGCTCTCACGGATTGTACCCTCAACTCAGGATGAGAAATGGTATGAGGTAGGTGCATATATGCTCGCGCGTAACCCGTGCCTTGAAGTAGGAGAATGCAATACAACAGACTGGGTTGACATTGAAGCTAATCCCGCGCAGGAAGTGCCCTGGCGTTGGGATGGACTGAACAAAGATGAGGTACGTGAAAAACAACATGAAATGGGTGAGTGGGACTTGGCAGATAATGAAGGTAGTTACTATCATCGGCATGATGGTTTATTGTGGTGTACAAAAGAATTGCCTGATCAATTGCCATACCCACGGCTTGTGCTGCCAATAGACTACCGTCATGACATCACTATGAAGGCTCATATGGAGGTGGGACATCAAGGACAAACAAAAACCTTGCAACGGATCCGAGAGTTATATTATTGGCCGAAACAAAGAGATACAGTAAGGTCAGCAATATTTCACTGACCAACGTGTCGAATGAACGAATCACGTACGACACAGCCAGCACCAGTAGGTATGCCTACTGCGACTTATGCTGGAGAAATAGTTGGAATAGATCTGGTTGGTCCACTGGCTAAATCGGTAGAGGGTAATGTGTACCTATTAACTTTAATAGATCACGCAACAGGGTGGGCTGAGGCCTATCCCATTTCCAACAGAACTGGAGAAGCGGTTGTACAAAAACTCTCCCGGGATTATATTCCTAGACATGGTGTTCCTGCCATTATTATCCACGATAACGGTACAGAGTTCACCAATGCCACGTTGCAGGACTATTTACATCAATTAGGAGTGGAAGTGCGACGTACAACACCATATCATCCACAAACTAATGGAAAATTGGAGAGATGGCATCGCAGTCTAAAAGACATATTACGGAAGTTGGTAAACAATAACATATCAACATGGGAGGAGCATCTTGGGTCTGCGTTGTTAGCATACAGACAGTCTGTGTCTGAAACTACAGGTTATTCGCCATTCTACCTCCTATATGGTAGACGGGCTCGGTATCCTTCCAATCGAGCTCCTGAATCAACAACTGTCTTGGGTCAACGACTCGAGAGGATGGGAGATGCTTTGCATGATGCCTGTAAAAACACACAAAAATCAAAAGAAGCTACGAAACGGGCTAATGCATTACCACTTAAGGTAGGAGATCGAGTGTTACCAAAGGCATATGAGTGGGCACCTTTTGACTCAAAATGGGATATGCCGAAAGAGGTGACAAGAATACGAGGAAATGTGGTGTGGTGCAAGTCATCAGTGGGGGAGAAAGAACAAAGGTATACAATCGTGACAAACTACAGCATGTTGACACAGACGGTGACTGGATATCAATTAGACCAAGAGTCACACGGTACTACAGAACTCGACCCCAGAAATTAAAAACAGCTCCTAAACCAGCCCCATCAACAAAGGAGCCTCAGACAAAACATCCTGACGCAGTGACACTGCCTGCTTCAGATGCGCCACCGCCAACTATTGCGCATTTACCTACTCCTGTTGCACCATCCACTCATGACACCACTCAGTTGACAGACGGTATTGAGGAGTCAATGGACATTGATGTATCAGCTGAGTCTCCGAGTCACGAAATTCAGAGGTCTAATAGGAAAAGACCTTGGACTATTGATTATACTGGTCCTAAAGACCAAGATGTACGCAGTTATAGGACTTACCTTCTACATGCTTGTCTCTGTTGAAGCTGATGTTATACGGAAACCGATTACGAATGGAGTCATTGCTGAAAAGATTGGTTAGGCTGGAGTTATGAAAGCGGAATGGACGGCAGTCATTACTATCCATGCGCCAGTACAACCCCCCATGCCGGCGTGGGTTCAGGAGGTCCGAACGCATGTTAGTTCTGACAGGAAGTGGTTGGCTGAAGGTGATCTCAACCACACTATGGGAAGACTTGATCGACTTGACATCAACTTTAGTGGCCATAAAGTTGAGTTGTCAACAACTACAACATCTTATATTGGTGGAAATAGGAAACTTCTGGGTCTCATCGATCTAATTAGTGATGTAGGACATTCATTGTTTGGGCTCGCTACTGATGCTGAAGTGGACGCACTGAAGGCTGAGGTGGACAAGGCAGTAAAGAGTGTTGACACTGTATATCATAATCAACAGGAGCTGTTGAGTGTTGTGAACTTAACTCGTAAGTACTCCATGGAAAATCGACAGGACATTAAGCGATTTCAGAAGTATGCAGAGAAAGTGACTGGACGGTTAAATCTTCGTAGAGCAGTAATCCAGGTCAGAGTGGCGCGTCACTTTGATCGGTGGATTTCCGCATTGGAGTTTGCTGCAGATAAATATGAAAAGGAACACTCACACTTTAAGCGTGCTAGGAGAGTGTTGGAGTATGGTCAGTTATCAGAGGACATACTATCTACCACTCATCTAAGTGAAATATTGCATCACTTGTCTAAACATGGTAGAGTTCAGGATCTGGTTTGGTATTATCAGAATACTAATGTGGAATTAGTTGTTGCTGAACCATGTAGACTTATCTATAAAGTATGTTTATGGGCTTCTGAACCTTCTATTTACTACTTATGGCGGTTTGTAACATTTCCTATAGTTAAGCATGATTATGCTGAAAAACTTTTGCCTCAAAATGAAGTAGCTATAAACACTCAACGGACACAAATGTTTATACCTGAAAAGTGTAAAGGTAGATCTTTCAAAATATGTGAAGTTAGAGTGTTGAAACAAAATGGATGTGAACTTGATTTATTAGGTGAGTCGATTTCCGCTTGTCCTATTGAGGTTACTAAAGTAGCACGTAATCTTGTTGTTCATCCCTGGGCTAGAAATAAGTATATTATGCAATCTCTAGTTACAAATAGTGTTAAGGTTTATTGTAATAGTGGTAATACTTTCTCGTATACTATTCAAGGAATTGAATTATGGCACTTGAGAGAAGGGTGTAACCTACATGCTTCAGATATTATTACATATCAAGCTCGTACCTTTACTTCTAAGCTAGACCAGCGTTATCATGTCATAACGTTCCCAAATGTGACTTACCGAATACCTCATGAATTTCATAGCAAGTTACTGGAACATCTGAAGGTAGTTGATCGTGCTACTATCCATTCAGTGAAGACTACACTTGACTCACTCCATACTCGTACAGTTTGGCACCAAACTTATAGACAGTCATTGATGTGGGATATGATTTTTATTGTTGGAATCTTGAGTATAATTGTGGGCTATGCACGGAAGTTCATTATAGGAAAATGCTGGAAACTTAAGATTAAGAGAAACAATGATATTGAAGTAGGAACGAAGGACTGTAAGGAAGAAGTTCCAAGACCTGTTGAAGTAGGTATGAAGAGAACAGCGTTCCAAAGTTTTGCAGAATGTGGTTAAGGTATTGGTCAATGAGATAATTTCTAACTTTTATATAATAAAAGTTAAAATAAGTTGGTGGGGTAATGTACCGTTGTGAATGTATTAGCAAGGTTGTGAAGGTATTAGCAAGACTATTCTTGGTATCCCAGACACTGTGGGAATGTTTCTAATAGCAGACAAAATATTATTAACATTGAAAATGCTTTTATCAACATGTACTGCATGTTATGAATACCTCTGGCGAATTCTAAAACAATGAGAGGTGATATCACATTCCCCTGCTGCAGTCTTATCTGATGATATGTAAACATTAACTGCTCATGCGCATTGGCCAATTTTCTATGTGGAGACTTGAATATATACTGGAATAAAGAGGAAGCTTTGGGTCTTCGGATGTGAATGGGACTAGATGTGTCTTGTCTTCTTAAACTCGGGTTTTATGTCACCCTTACCGGCTACCATAATGACGGCGGGACAACAGGCAAGGATAGTACCTTGAGTCTGGCGCCTTAGACCACTCGGCCATCCTGACATTCAAATACAGTCAACTGCAGGCCTATACAGTAGAGGCCTGCTTAGAAGGAAGTCCTTTATATCAAACAAAGGGTTCTTGGTATGGAGAAGGGGTCAGTATTGACATCATTCACACTCCAAGAAAGACAAAAAAGGGTCTTCTCAGCAAAACATTTTTGCAATGTCATTTGTCCAAATAGCACAATGATTTCAAGCTCTATTATGAATTTCAAGCATGAATCATGTCTTCCTTCTTTATTCATCAGGTGTTAAAGCAGTTGCAAACAACAAAATTCATTGTCAGAAGTCGGATTTGAACCCACCCCCACATACTTGGACCAGAACACCCAGTTCACCTGTAAATGCACAGGCAAGGATAGTACCTTGAGTCTGGCGCCTTAGACCACTCAGACATCCTGACATTCAAATACACTCAACTGCAGGCCTATACAGTAGAGGCCTGCTTAGGAGGAAGTCCTTTATATCAAACAAAGGGGTCTTGGTATGGAGAAGGAGTCAATATTATGAGAAAACTGTATTCCTGTGGACGAATTCTTATTTTACTGAACCCCTGTCCCTGGCCATTTTAACCGAGGTCATAGACCGAGGTTTAAATGGACGGTGGAGAGGGGTGAGATAAAACAATAATTCCAACACAGGTATATGATTTTCTTATTATTATATACCTCGAAATAATTACAATAATGTCAATAATTAAGCCATAGCAGCCATTTCTAGGCCCATTTGGGCACACAACGGATGAAGCGAACTATCGGATACGCTCCACCCTTCAACCCCATGTTATATATAGGCCGTTTTAGGCCCTGTGAATGGCCTGGCACTCAGTAGTGTTTTGGTTAGGGTGATAGTTTTGTTACCAGAGGGTCGGGTGTTCGACCCCCAACCCCGACTTATTTTTTTGGTTTTGGTTTTTACATGAAAGGAAAAACGCATATAGAGAGAGAATCAATGCAAAATATATAATCTAAAAAAACTAAGATGAATCATATTAGTTTTACGCATAAACAATATTTTCTTCGCTGTTTGTTTACATTTTGACGCATTGTTTACATGATATATATAATATCATTCATGTAGGCTTGCTTCCATCATCATAGTGATTGGCAACCATAATTACCCTTTCATGAAAACCTATAAAAGTATATATCATCTGAAAACTTAAAACAATCCGAATATGATGCTGTAATTATATATATATTATATGTGATAATACATATTGTATCAATAATATTTCCCATACCTGTATACACAGAAGTATAGTTATATACAACCACCTGACATTATGTACTGCCCCATGGTGTAGTGGTGAGAGCATTAACTTTTAGATCCGAAGATTGGGAGTTCGAATCCCGGCGGCAACCAAGTTTTTTAATGTTTTTCTTTTTAGATAAAAAGAAAAACATCAATGTATCGAGAAACAGTGAAGATATAAAACAATTTTTAAAAAACAAGATCAATTGTATTAGTTGTATGTGTAAACAATGTTTCCTTCACTGTTTGTTTACATTTCGACGCTTTGTTTACATTTTGCGGGCTGGCCTCCACTACATGATTACAGCATCGGGTGGTAATACCACTGGCTATAAGTCTCCATAAATACAGTTTTGACGCTTTTTATGGCAATTCCTTTGGTTATCCGAGGTAATTTCGTAATTCACTGGTGTATTCCGCTTTTCAATAGCGTACATGCCTCCGTTCACGTTAACTCGGCGCTAAATCTAGCGGTAATCGAATCGATGTAATCCGTCCACCATTTTGTTTTTGCCCATGAGTAGCCTACCCACTACGCATGCGATGTAATGCGCTCACACTGTGAACGTATGGTAAAATACACTCCGCCCTTGCTGAATTATATGATTACTTTATGCCTATCAGTGGGTAGTATAGACCTCTCATACGCTCATAGGTATATAATAATGACATCGTTCACACTCCAAGAAAGACAAAAAAGGGTCTTCTCAACAAAGAATTTTTTCAATGTCATTTGTCCAAATAACACAATGATTTCAAGTTCTATTAATTTGAAGTATGAATCAAGTCTTCCTTCTTTATTTATCAGGTGTTAAAGCAGTTGCAAACAACAAAATTCATTGTCAGAAGTGGGATTTGAACCCACGCCCACATACGTGGACCAGAACACCCTGTTAACCAGTTAATGCACAGGCAAGGATAGTACCTTGAGTCTGGCGCCTTAAACCACTCGGCCATCCTGACATTCAAATACAGTCAACTGCAGGCCTATACAGTAGAGGCCTGCTTAGAAAGAAGTCCTTTATATCAAACAAAGGGGTTTTGGTATGGAGAAGGGGCCAATATTGACATCTTTCACACTCCAAGAAAGACAAAAAAGGGTCTTCTCAAAAGAATATTTTTTAATGTCATTTGTCCAAATAACACAATGATATTAAGTTCTATTATGAATTTAAAGTATGAATCAAGTTTTCCTTCTTTATTTATCTGGTGTTAAAGCAGTTGCAAACAACAAAATTCATTGTCAGAAGTGGGATTTGAACCCACGCCCACATACTTGGACCAGAACACCCTGTTAACCTGTTAATGCACAGGCAAGGATAGTACCTTGAGTCTGGCACCTTAGACCACTCGGCCATCCTGACATTCAAATACAGTCAACTGCAGGCCTATACAGTAGAGGCCTGCTTAGCATGAAGTCCTTTATATCAAACAAAGGGGTCTTGGTATGGAGAAGGGGTCAATATTGACATCATTCACACTCCAAGAAAGACAAAAAAGGGTCTTCTTAATAAAACATTTTTTCAATGTCATTTGTCCAAATAACACAATGATATCAAGTTCTATTATGAATTTAAGGTATGAATCAAGTCTTCCTTCTTTATTCATCAGGTGTTAAAGAAATTGCAAACAACAAAATACATTGTCAGAAGTGGGATTTGAACCCACGCCCACATACGTGGACCAGAACACCCGGTTAACCTGTTAATGCACAGGCAAGGATAGTACCTTGAGTCTGGCGCCTTAGACCACTCGGCCATCCTGACATTCAAATACACTCGACTGCAGGCCTATAAAGTAGAGGCCTGCTTAGAATGAAGTAATTTATATCAAAGAAAGGGGTCTTGGTATGGAGAAGGGGTCAATATTGACATCATTCACACTCCAAGAAAGACAAAAAAGGGTCTTCTTAATAAAACATTTTTTCAATGTCATTTGTCCAAATAACACAATGATTTCAAGTTCTATTATGAATTTCAAGCATGAATCAAGTCTTCCTTCTTTATTCATCAGGTGTTAAAGAAGTTGCAAACAACAAAATACATTGTCAGAAGTGGGATTTGAACCCACGCCCACATACTTGGACCAGAACACCCGCTTAACCTGTTAATGCACAGGCAAGGATAGTACCTTGAGTCTGGCACCTTAGACCACTCGGCCATCCTGACATTCAAATACAGTCAACTGCAGGCCTATAAAGTAGAGGCCTGCTTAGAAAGAAGTCCTTTATATCAAACAAAGGGGTTTTGGTATGGAGAAGGGGCCAATATTGACATCTTTCACACTCCAAGAAAGACAAAAAAGGGTCTTCTCAAAAGAATATTTTTTAATGTCATTTGTCCAAATAACACAATGATATTAAGTTCTATTATGAATTTAAAGTATGAATCAAGTTTTCCTTCTTTATTTATCTGGTGTTAAAGCAGTTGCAAACAACAAAATTCATTGTCAGAAGTGGGATTTGAACCCACGCCCACATACTTGGACCAGAACACCCTGTTAACCTGTTAATGCACAGGCAAGGATAGTACCTTGAGTCTGGCACCTTAGACCACTCGGCCATCCTGACATTCAAATACAGTCAACTGCAGGCCTATACAGTAGAGGCCTGCTTAGCATGAAGTCCTTTATATCAAACAAAGGGGTCTTGGTATGGAGAAGGGGTCAATATTGACATCATTCACACTCCAAGAAAGACAAAAAAGGGTCTTCTTAATAAAACATTTTTTCAATGTCATTTGTCCAAATAACACAATGATATCAAGTTCTATTATGAATTTAAGGTATGAATCAAGTCTTCCTTCTTTATTCATCAGGTGTTAAAGAAATTGCAAACAACAAAATACATTGTCAGAAGTGGGATTTGAACCCACGCCCACATACGTGGACCAGAACACCCGGTTAACCTGTTAATGCACAGGCAAGGATAGTACCTTGAGTCTGGCGCCTTAGACCACTCGGCCATCCTGACATTCAAATACACTCGACTGCAGGCCTATAAAGTAGAGGCCTGCTTAGAATGAAGTAATTTATATCAAAGAAAGGGGTCTTGGTATGGAGAAGGGGTCAATATTGACATCATTCACACTCCAAGAAAGACAAAAAAGGGTCTTCTTAATAAAACATTTTTTCAATGTCATTTGTCCAAATAACACAATGATTTCAAGTTCTATTATGAATTTCAAGCATGAATCATGTCTTCCTTCTTTATTCATCAGGTGTTAAAGAAGTTGCAAACAACAAAATTCATTGTCAGAAGTGGGATTTGAACCCACGCCCACATACTTGGACCAGAACACCCGCTTAACCTGTTAATGCACAGGCAAGGATAGTACCTTGAGTCTGGCACCTTAGACCACTCGGCCATCCTGACATTCAAATACAGTCAACTGCAGGCCTATACAGTAGAGGCCTGCTTAGCATGAAGTCCTTTATATCAAACAAAGGGGTCTTGGTATGGAGAAGGGGCCAATATTGACATCATTCACACTCCAAGAAAGCCAAAAAAAGGTCTTCTCAATAAAACATTGTGTCAATGTCATTTGTCCAAATAACACAATGATATCAAGTTCTATTATGAATTTAAAGTATGAATCAAGTCTTCCTTCTTTATTCATCAGGTGTTAAAGAAATTGCAAACAACAAAATACATTGTCAGAAGTGCGATTTGAACCCACGCCCACATACGTGGACCAGAACACCCGGTTAACCTGTTAATGCACAGGCAAGGATAGTACCTTGAGTCTGGCGCCTTAGACCACTCGGCCATCCTGACATTCAAATACACTCGACTGCAGGCCTATAAAGTAGAGGCCTGCTTAGAATGAAGTAATTTATATCAAAGAAAGGGGTCTTGGTATGGAGAAGGGGTCAATATTGACATCATTCACACTCCAAGAAAGACAAAAAAGGGTCTTCTTAATAAAACATTTTTTCAATGTCATTTGTCCAAATAACACAATGATTTCAAGTTCTATTATGAATTTCAAGCATGAATCATGTCTTCCTTCTTTATTCATCAGGTGTTAAAGAAGTTGCAAACAACAAAATTCATTGTCAGAAGTGGGATTTGAACCCACGCCCACATACGTGGACCAGAACACCCGGTTAACCTGTTAATGCACAGGCAAGAATAGTACCTTGAGTCTGGCGCCTTAGACCACTCGGCCATCCTGAGATTCAAATACAATCAACTGCAGGCCTATACAGTAGAGGCCTGCTTAGAATGAAGTAATTTATATCAAACAAAGGGGTCTTGGTATAAAGAAGGGGTCAATATTCACATCATTCACACTCCAAGAGAGACAAAAAAGGGTCTTCTCAATAAAACATTTTTTCAATGTCATTTGTCCAAATAACACAATGATTTCAACTTCTATTATGAATTTAAAGTATGAATCAAGCCTTCCTTCTTTATTCATCAGGTGTTAAAGATGATGCAAACAACAAAATTCATTGTCAGAAGTGGGATTTGAACCCACGCCCACATACGTGGACCAGAACACCCAGTTCACCTGTTAATGCACAGGCAAGGATAGTACCTTGAGTCTGGCGCCTTAGACCACTCGGCCATCCTGACATTCAAATACACTCAACTGCAGGCTTATAAAGTAGAGGCCTGCTTAGAAAGAAGTAATTTATATCAAACAAAGGGGTCTTGGTATGGAGAAGGGGTCAATATTGACATCATTCACACTCCAAGAAAGACAAAAAAGGGTCTTCTCAATAAAATATATTTTCAATGTCATTTGTCCAAATAACACAATGATTTCAAGTTCTATTATGAATTTAAAGTATGAATCAAATCTTCCTTCTTTATTCATCAGGTGTTAAAGCAGTTGCAAACAACAAAATTCATTGTCAGAAGTGGGATTTGAACCCACGCCCGCATACGTGGACCAGTACACCCAGTTCACCTGTTAATGCACAGGCAAGGATAGTACCTTGAGTCTGGCGCCTTAGACCACTCGGCCATCCTGACCTTCAAATACACTCAACCGCAGGACTATACAGTAGAGGCCTGCTTAGCATGAAGTCCTTTATATCAAACAAAGGGGTCTCGGTATGGAGAAGGGGTCAATATTGACATCATTCACACTCCAAGAGAGACAAAAAAGGGTCTTCTCAATAGAATATTTTTTCAATGTCATTTGTCCAAATAACACAATGATTTCAAGTTCTATTATGAATTTAAAGTATAAATCAAGTCTTCCTTCTTTATTTACTTGGTGTTAAAGCAGTTGCAAACAACAAAATTCATTGTCAGAAGTGGGACTTGAACCCACGGCCACATACTTGGACCAGAACACCCTGTTAACCTGTTAATGCACAGGCAAGGATAGTACCTTGAGTCTGGCGGCTTAGACCACTCGGCCATCCTGACATTCAAATACACTCAACTGCAGGCCTATACAGTAGAGGCCTGCTTAGCATGAAGTCCTTTATATCAAACAAAGGGGTCTTGGTATGGAGAAGGGGTCAATATTGACATCATTCACACTCCAAGAGAGACAAAAAAGGGTCTTCTCAATAAAACATTTTTTCAATGTCATTTGTCCAAATAACACAATGATTTCAATTTCTATTATGAATTTAAAGTATGAATCAAGCCTTCCTTCTTTATTTATCAGGTGTTAAAGCAGTTGCAAACAACAAAATTCATTGTCAGAAGTGGGATTTGAACCCACGCCCACATACGTGGACCAGAACACCCTGTTCACCTGTTAATGCACAGGCAAGGATAGTACCTTGAGTCTGGCGCCTTAGACCACTCGGCCATCCTGACATTCAAATACACTCAACTGCAGGCCTGTACAGAAGAGGCCTGCTTAGCATGAAGTCCTTTATATCAAACAATGGGGTCTTGGTATGGAGAAGGAGTCAATATTATGAGAAAACTGTATTCCCGTGGACGAATTCTTATTTTACTGAACCCCTGTCCCTGGCCATTTTAACCGAGGTCGTAGACCGAGGTTTAATTGGACGGTGGAGAGGGGTGAGGTAAAATAATAATTCCAACACAGGTATATGATTTTCTTATTATTATATACCTCGAAATAATTACAATAATGTCAATAATTAAGCCATAGCAGCCATTTCTAGGCCCATTTGGGCACACAACGGATGAAGCGAACTATAGGATACGCTTCACCCTTCAACCCCATGTTATATATAGGCCGTTTTAGGCCCTGTGAATGGCCTGGCACTCAGTAGTGTTTTGGTTAGGGTGATAGTTTTGTTACCAGAGGGTCAGGTGTTCGACCCCCAACCCCGACTTATTTTGTTTGGTTTTGGTTTTTACATGAAAGGAAAAACGCCAATAGAGAGAGAATCAATGCAAAATATATAATCTAAAAAAACTAAGATGAATCATATTAGTTTTACGCATAAACAATATTTTCTTCGCTGTTTGTTTACATTTTGACGTATTGTTTACATGATATATATAATATCATTCATGTAGGCTTGCTTCCATCATCATAGTGATCGGCAACCATAATTACCCTTTCATGAAAACCTATAAAAGTATATATCATCTGAAAACTTAAAACAATCCGAATATGATGCTGTAATTATATATATATTATATGTGATAATACATATTGTATCAATAATATTTCCCATACCTGTATACACAGAAGTATAGTTATATACAACCACCTGACATTATGTACTGCCCCATGGTGTAGTGGTGAGAACATTGATTTTTAGATCCGAAGATTGGGAGTTCGAACCCCGGCGGCAACCAAGTTTTTTAATGTTTTTCTTTTTAGATAAAAAGAAAAACATCAATGTATCGAGAAACAGTAAAGATATAAAACAATTTTTTTAAAACAAGATCAATTGTATTAGTTGTACGCGTTAACAATGTTTCCTTCACTGTTTGTTTACATTTCGACGCTTTGTTTACATTTTGCGGGCTGGCCTCCACTACCGTGACTACAGCATCGGGTGGTAATACCACTGGCTATAAGTCTCCATAAGAACAGTTTTGACGCTTTTTATGGCAATTCCTTCGGTAATCTGAGGTAATTTCGTAATTCACTGGTGTATTCCGCTTTTCAATAGTGTACATGCCTCCGTTCACGTTAACTCGGCGCTAAATCTAGCGGTAATCGAATCGATGTAATCCATCCGCCATTTTGTTTTTGCCCATGAGTAGCCTACCCACTGCGCATGCGATGTAATACGCTCACACTGTGAACGTATGGTAAAATACGCTCCACCCTTGCTGAATTATATGATTACTATATGCCTATCAGTGGGTAGTATAGACGTCTCATACGCTCATAGGTATATAATAATGACATCGTTCACACTCCAAGAAAGACAAAAAAGGGTCTTCTCAACAAAGCATTTTTTCAATGTCATTTGTCCAAATAACACAATGATTTCAAGTTCTATTATGAATTTAAAGTATGAATCAAGTCTTCCTTCTTTATTTATCAGGTGTTAAAGCAGTTGCAAACAACAAAATTCATTGTCAGAAGTGGGATTTGAACCCACGCCCACATACGTGGACCAGAATACCCAGTTCACCTGTTAATGCACAGGCAAGGATAGTACCTTGAGTCTGGTGCCTTAGACCACTCGGCCATCCTGACATTCACATACACTCAACTGCAGGCCTATACAGTAAAGGCCTGCTAAGCATTTAGTCCTTTATATCAAACAAAGGGGTCTTGGTATAAAGAAGGGGTCAATATTGACATCATTCACACTCCAAGAGAGACAAAAAAGGATCTTCTCAGCAAAACATTTTTGCAATGTCATTTGTCAAAATAGCCAGTGATTTCAAGCTCTATTTTGAATTTCAAGCATGAATCATGTCTTCCTTCTTTATTCATCAGGAGTTAAAGAAGTTGCAAACAACAAAATTCATTGTCAGAAGTGGGATTTGAACCCACGCCCACATACGTGGACCAGAACACCCAGTTAGCCTGTTAATGTACAGGCAAGGATAGTACCTTGAGTCTGGCGCCTTAGACCACTCGGCCATCCTGACCTTCAAATACACTCAACCGCAGGCCTATACAGTAAAGGCCTGCTTAGCATTTAGTCCTTTATATCAAACAAAGGGGTCTTGGTATAAAGAAGGGGTCAATATTGACATCATTCACACTCCAAGAGAGACAAAAAAGGGTCTTCTCAATAAAACATTTTTTCAATGTCATTTGTCCAAATAACACAATGATTTCAAGTTCTATTATGAATTTAAAGTATAAATCAAGTCTTCCTTCTTTATTTACTTGGTGTTAAAGCAGTTGCAAACAACAAAATTCATCGTCAGAAGTGGGATTTGAACCCACGCCCACATACTTGGGCCAGAACACCCTGTTAACCTGTTAATGCACAGGCAAGGATAGTACCTTGAGTCTGGCGCCTTAGACCACTCGGCCATCCTGACATTCAAATACACTCAACTGCAGGCCTATACAGTAGAGGCCTGCTTAGAAGGAAGTCCTTTATATCAAACAAAGGGGTCTTGGTATAGAGAAGGGGTCAATATTGACATTATTCACACTCCAAGAAAGACAAAAAAGACAATGATTTCAAGTTCTATTATGAATTTAAAGTATGAATCAAGTCTTCCTTCTTTATTCATCAGGTGTTTAAGAAATTGCAAACAACAAAATACGTTGTCAGAAGTGGGATTTGAACCCACGCCCACATACGTGGACCAGAACACCCTGTTAACCTGTTAATGCACAGGCAAGGATAGTACCTTGAGTCTGGCGCCTTAGACCACTCGGCCATCCTGACATTCTAATACACTCAACTGCAGGCCTATACAGTAGATGCCTGCTTAGAATGAAGTAATTTATATCAAACAAAGGGGTCTTGGTATGGAGAAGGGGTCAATATAGACATCGTTCACACTCCAAGAAAGACAAAAAAGGGTCTTCTCAATAAAACATTTTTTCAATGTCATTTGTCCAAATAACACAATGATTTCAACTTCTATTATGAATTTGAAGTATGAATCAAGCCTTCCTTCTTTATTCATCAGGTGTTAAAGATGATGCAAACAACAAAATTCATTGTCAGAAGTGGGATTTGAACCCACGCCCACATACGTGGACCAGAACACCCAGTTCACCTGTTAATGCACAGGCAAGGATAGTACCTTGAGTCTGGCGCCTTAGACCACTCGGCCATCCTGACATTCAAATACACTCAACTGCAGGCCTATACAGTAGATGCCTGCTTAGAAAGAAGTCCTTTATATCAAACAAAGGGGTCTTGGTATGGAGAAGGGGTCAATATAGACATCGTTCACACTCCAAGAAAGACAAAAAAGGGTCTTCTCAATAAAACATTTTTTCAATGTCATTTGTCCAAATAACACAATGATTTCAACTTCTATTATGAATTTAAAGTATGAATCAAGTCTTCCTTCTTTATTCATCAGGTGTTAAAGCAGTTGCAAACAACAAAATTCATTGTCAGAAGTAGGATTTGAACCCACGCCCGCATACGTGGACCAGTACACCCAGTTCACCTGTTAATGCACAGGCAAGGATAGTACCTTGAGTCTGGCGCCTTAGACCACTCGGCCATCCTGACATTCAAATACACTCAACTGCAGGCCTATACAGTAGAGGCCTGCTTAGAATGAAGTAATTTATATCAAACAAAGGGGTCTTGGTATAAAGAAGGGGTCAATATTGACATCATTCACACTCCAAGAGAGACAAAAAAGGGTCTTCTCAATAAAACATTTTTTCAATGTCATTTGTCCAAATAACACAATGATTTCAATTTCTATTATGAATTTAAAGTATGATTCAAGCCTTCCTTCTTTATTCATCAGGTGTTAAAGATGATGCAAACAACAAAATTCATTGTCAGAAGTGGGATTTGAACCCACGCCCACATACGTGGACCAGAACACCCAGTTCACCTGTTAATGCACAGGCAAGGATAGTACCTTGAGTCTGGCGCCTTAGACCACTCGGCCATCCTGACATTCAAATACACTCAACTGCAGGCCTATACAGTAGATGCCTGCTTAGAAAGAAGTCCTTTATATCAAACAAAGGGGTCTTGGTATGGAGAAGGGGTCAATATTGACATCATTCACACTCCAAGATAGACAAAAAAGGGTCTTCTCAATAAAACATTTTTTCAATGTCATTTGTCCAAATAACACAATGATTTCAAGTTCTATTATGAATTTAAAGTATGAATCAAGTCTTCCTTCTTTATTCATCAGGTGTTAAAGCAGTTGCAAACAACAAAATTCATTGTCAGAAGTGGGATTTGAACCCACGCCCACATACGTGGACCAGAACACCCAGTTCACCTGTTAATGCACAGGCAAGGATAGTACCTTGAGTCTGGCGCCTTAGACCACTCGGCCATCCTGACATTCAAATACACTCAACTGCAGGCCTGTACAGAAGAGGCCTGCTTAGCATGAAGTCCTTTATCTCAAACAATGGGGTCTTGGTATGGAGAAGGAGTCAATATTATGAGAAAACTGTATTCCCGTGGACGAATTCTTATTTTACTGAACCCCTGTCCCTGGCCATTTTAACCGAGGTCGTAGACCGAGGTTTAATTGGACGGTGGAGAGGGGTGAGGTAAAATAATAATTCTAACACAGGTATATGATTTTCTTATTATTATATACCTCGAAATAATTACAATAATGTCAATAATTAAGCCATAGCAGCCATTTCTAGGCCCATTTGGGCACACAACGGATGAAGCGAACTATAGGATACGCTTCACCCTTCAACCCCATGTTATATATAGGCCGTTTTAGGCCCTGTGAATGGCCTGGCACTCAGTAGTGTTTTGGTTAGGGTGATAGTTTTGTTACCAGAGGGTCAGGTGTTCGACCCCCAACCCCGACTTATTTTGTTTGGTTTTGGTTTTTACATGAAAGGAAAAACGCCAATAGAGAGAGAATCAATGCAAAATATATAATCTAAAAAAACTAAGATGAATCATATTAGTTTTACGCATAAACAATATTTTATTCGCTGTTTGTTTACATTTTGACGTATTGTTTACATGATATATATAATATCATTCATGTAGGCTTGCTTCCATCATCATAGTGATCGGCAACCATAATTACCCTTTCATGAAAACCTATAAAAGTATATATCATCTGAAAACTTAAAACAATCCGAATATGATGCTGTAATTATATATATATTATATGTGATAATACATATTGTATCAATAATATTTCCCATACCTGTATACACAGAAGTATAGTTATATACAACCACCTGACATTATGTACTGCCCCATGGTGTAGTGGTGAGAGCATTGATTTTTAGATCCGAAGATTGGGAGTTCGAACCCCGGCGGCAACCAAGTTTTTTAATGTTTTTCTTTTTAGATAAATAGAAAAACATCAATGTATCGAGGAACAGTAAAGATATAAAACAATTTTTTAAAAACAAGATCAATTGTATTAGTTGTACGCGTTAACAATGTTTCCTTCACTGTTTGTTTACATTTCGACGCTTTGTTTACATTTTGCGGGCTGGCCTCCACTACCGTGACTACAGCATCGGGTGGTAATACCACTGGCTATAAGTCTCCATAAGAACAGTTTTGACGCTTTTTATGGCAATTCCTTCGGTAATCTGAGGTAATTTCGTAATTCACTGGTGTATTCCGCTTTTCAATAGTGTACATGCCTCCGTTCACGTTAACTCGGCGCTAAATCTAGCGGTAATCGAATCGATGTAATCCATCCGCCATTTTGTTTATGCCCATGAGTAGCCTACCCACTGCGCATACGATGTAATACGCTCACACTGTGAATGTATGGTAAAATACGCTCCACCCTTGCTGAATTATATGATTACTATATGCCTATCAGTGGGTAGTATAGACGTCTCATACGCTCATAGGTATATTATAATGACATCGTTCACACTCCAAGAAAGACAAAAAAGGGTCTTCTCAACGAAGCATTTTTTCAATGTCATTTGTCCAAATAACACAATGATTTCAAGTTCTATTATGAATTTAAAGTATGAATCAAGTCTTCCTTCTTTATTTATCAGGTGTTGAAGCAGTTGCAAACAACAAAATTCATTGTCAGAAGTGGGATTTGAACCCACGCCCACATACGTGGACCAGAACACCCTGTTAACCTGTTAATGCACAGGCAAGGATAGTACCTTGAGTCTGGCGCCTTAGACCACTCGGCCATCCTGACATTCACATACACTCAACTGCAGGCCTATACAGTAGAGGCCTGCTTAGAATGAAGTTATTTATATCAAATAAAGGGGTCTTGGTATAAAGAAGGGGTCAATATTGACATCATTCACACTCCAAGAGAGACAAAAAAGGATCTTCTCAGCAAAACATTTTTGCAATGTCATTTGTCAAAATAGCACAATGATTTCAAGCTCTATTTTGAATTTCAAGCATGAATCATGTCTTCCTTCTTTATTCATCAGGAGTTAAAGAAGTTGCAAACAACAAAATTCATTGTCAGAAGTGGGATTTGAACCCACGCCCACATACGTGGACCAGAACACCCAGTTAGCCTGTTAATGTACAGGCAAGGATAGTACCTTGAGTCTGGCGCCTTAGACCACTCGGCCATCCTGACCTTCAAATACACTCAACCGCAGGACTATACAGTAGAGGCCTGCTTAGCATGAAGTCCTTTATATCAAACAAAGGGGTCTTGGTATGGAGAAGGGGTCAATATTGACATCATTCACACTCCAAGAGAGACAAAAAAGGGTCTTCTCAATAGAATATTTTTTCAATGTCATTTGTCCAAATAACACAATGATTTCAAGTTCTATTATGAATTTAAAGTATAAATCAAGTCTTCCTTCTTTATTTACTTGGTGTTAAAGCAGTTGAAAACAACAAAATTCATTGTCAGAAGTGGGACTTGAACCCACGGCCACATACTTGGATCAGAACACCCTGTTAACCTGTTAATGCACAGGCAAGGATAGTACCTTGAGTCTGGCGCCTTAGACCACTCGGCCATCCTGACATTCAAATACACTCAACTGCAGGCCTATACAGTAGAGGCCTGCTTAGCATGAAGTCCTTTATATCAAACAAAGGGGTCTTGGTATGGAGAAGGGGTCAATATTGACATCATTCACACTCCAAGAGAGACAAGAAAGGGTCTTCTCAATAAAACATTTTTTCAATGTCATTTGTCCAAATAACACAATGATTTCAATTTCTATTATGAATTTAAAGTATGAATCAAGCCTTCCTTCTTTATTTATCAGGTGTTAAAGCAGTTGCAAACAACAAAATTCATTGTCAGAAGTGGGATTTGAACCCACGCCCACATACGTGGACCAGAACACCCTGTTAACCTGTTAATGCACAGGCAAGGATAGTACCTTGAGTCTGGCACCTTAGACCACTCGGCCATCCTGACATTCAAATACACTCAACTGCAGGCCTGTACAGAAGAGGCCTGCTTAGCATGAAGTCCTTTATATCAAACAATGGGGTCTTGGTATGGAGAAGGAGTCAATATTATGAGAAAACTGTATTCCCGTGGACGAATTCTTATTTTACTGAACCCCTGTCCCTGGCCATTTTAACCGAGGTCGTAGACCGAGGTTTAATTGGACGGTGGAGAGGGGTGAGGTAAAATAATAATTCCAACACAGGTATATGATTTTCTTATTATTATATACCTCGAAATAATTACAATAATGTCAATAATTAAGCCATAGCAGCCATTTCTAGGCCCATTTGGGCACACAACGGATGAAGCGAACTATAGGATACGCTTCACCCTTCAACCCCATGTTATATATAGGCCGTTTTAGGCCCTGTGAATGGCCTGGCACTCAGTAGTGTTTTGGTTAGGGTGATAGTTTTGTTACCAGAGGGTCAGGTGTTCGACCCCCAACCCCGACTTATTTTGTTTGGTTTTGGTTTTTACATGAAAGGAAAAACGCCAATAGAGAGAGAATCAATGCAAAATATATAATCTAAAAAAACTAAGATGAATCATATTAGTTTTACGCATAAACAATATTTTCTTCGCTGTTTGTTTACATTTTGACGTATTGTTTACATGATATATATAATATCATTCATGTAGGCTTGCTTCCATCATCATAGTGATCGGCAACCATAATTACCCTTTCATGAAAACCTATAAAAGTATATATCATCTGAAAACTTAAAACAATCCGAATATGATGCTGTAATTATATATATATTATATGTGATAATACATATTGTATCAATAATATTTCCCATACCTGTATACACAGAAGTATAGTTATATACAACCACCTGACATTATGTACTGCCCCATGGTGTAGTGGTAAGAGCATTGATTTTTAGATCCGAAGATTGGGAGTTCGAACCCCGGCGGCAACCAAGTTTTTTAATGTTTTTCTTTTTAGATAAAAAGAAAAACATCAATGTATCGAGAAACAGTAAAGATATAAAACAATTTTTTTAAAACAAGATCAATTGTATTAGTTGTACGCGTTAACAATGTTTCCTTCACTGTTTGTTTACATTTCGACGCTTTGTTTACATTTTGCGGGCTGGCCTCCACTACCGTGACTACAGCATCGGGTGGTAATACCACTGGCTATAAGTCTCCATAAGAACAGTTTTGACGCTTTTTATGGCAATTCCGTCGGTAATCTGAGGTAATTTCGTAATTCACTGGTGTATTCCGCTTTTCAATAGTGTACATGCCTCCGTTCACGTTAACTCGGCGCTAAATCTAGCGGTAATCGAATCGATGTAATCCATCCGCCATTTTGTTTTTGCCCATGAGTAGCCTACCCACTGCGCATGCGATGTAATATGCTCACACTGTGAACGTATGGTAAAATACGCTCCACCCTTGCTGAATTATATGATTACTATATGCCTATCAGTGGGTAGTATAGACGTCTCATACGCTCATAGGTATATAATAATGACATCGTTCACACTCCAAGAAAGACAAAAAAGGGTCTTCTCAACAAAGCATTTTTTCAATGTCATTTGTCCAAATAACACAATGATTTCAAGTTCTATTATGAATTTAAAGTATGAATCAAGTCTTCCTTCTTTATTTATCAGGTGTTAAAGCAGTTGCAAACAACAAAATTCATTGTCAGAAGTGGGATTTGAACCCACGCCCACATACGTGGACCAGAATACCCAGTTCACCTGTTAATGCACAGGCAAGGATAGTACCTTGAGTCTGGTGCCTTAGACCACTCGGCCATCCTGACATTCACATACACTCAACTGCAGGCCTATACAGTAAAGGCCTGCTTAGCATTTAGTCCTTTATATCAAACAAAGGGGTCTTGGTATAAAGAAGGGGTCAATATTGACATCATTCACACTCCAAGAGAGACAAAAAAGGATCTTCTCAGCAAAACATTTTTGCAATGTCATTTGTCAAAATAGCCAGTGATTTCAAGCTCTATTTTGAATTTCAAGCATGAATCATGTCTTCCTTCTTTATTCATCAGGAGTTAAAGAAGTTGCAAACAACAAAATTCATTGTCAGAAGTGGGATTTGAACCCACGCCCACATACGTGGACCAGAACACCCAGTTAGCCTGTTAATGTACAGGCAAGGATAGTACCTTGAGTCTGGCGCCTTAGACCACTCGGCCATCCTGACCTTCAAATACACTCAACCGCAGGCCTATACAGTAAAGGCCTGCTTAGCATTTAGTCCTTTATATCAAACAAAGGGGTCTTGGTATAAAGAAGGGGTCAATATTGACATCATTCACACTCCAAGAGAGACAAAAAAGGGTCTTCTCAATAAAACATTTTTTCAATGTCATTTGTCCAAATAACACAATGATTTCAAGTTCTATTATGAATTTAAAGTATAAATCAAGTCTTCCTTCTTTATTTACTTGGTGTTAAAGCAGTTGCAAACAACAAAATTCATTGTCAGAAGTGGGATTTGAACCCACGCCCACATACTTGGGCCAGAACACCCTGTTAACCTGTTAATGCACAGGCAAGGATAGTACCTTGAGTCTGGCGCCTTAGACCACTCGGCCATCCTGACATTCAAATACACTCAACTGCAGGCCTATACAGTAGAGGCCTGCTTAGAAGGAAGTCCTTTATATCAAACAAAGGGGTCTTGGTATAGAGAAGGGGTCAATATTGACATTATTCACACTCCAAGAAAGACAAAAAAGACAATGATTTCAAGTTCTATTATGAATTTAAAGTATGAATCAAGTCTTCCTTCTTTATTCATCAGGTGTTTAAGAAATTGCAAACAACAAAATACGTTGTCAGAAGTGGGATTTGAACCCACGCCCACATACGTGGACCAGAACACCCTGTTAACCTGTTAATGCACAGGCAAGGATAGTACCTTGAGTCTGGCGCCTTAGACCACTCGGCCATCCTGACATTCTAATACACTCAACTGCAGGCCTATACAGTAGATGCCTGCTTAGAATGAAGTAATTTATATCAAACAAAGGGGTCTTGGTATGGAGAAGGGGTCAATATAGACATCGTTCACACTCCAAGAAAGACAAAAAAGGGTCTTCTCAATAAAACATTTTTTCAATGTCATTTGTCCAAATAACACAATGATTTCAACTTCTATTATGAATTTGAAGTATGAATCAAGCCTTCCTTCTTTATTCATCAGGTGTTAAAGATGATGCAAACAACAAAATTCATTGTCAGAAGTGGGATTTGAACCCACGCCCACATACGTGGACCAGAACACCCAGTTCACCTGTTAATGCACAGGCAAGGATAGTACCTTGAGTCTGGCGCCTTAGACCACTCGGCCATCCTGACATTCAAATACACTCAACTGCAGGCCTATACAGTAGATGCCTGCTTAGAAAGAAGTCCTTTATATCAAACAAAGGGGTCTTGGTATGGAGAAGGGGTCAATATTGACATCATTCACACTCCAAGATAGACAAAAAAGGGTCTTCTCAATAAAACATTTTTTCAATGTCATTTGTCCAAATAACACAATGATTTCAACTTCTATTATGAATTTAAAGTATGAATCAAGTCTTCCTTCTTTATTCATCAGGTGTTAAAGCAGTTGCAAACAACAAAATTCATTGTCAGAAGTGGGATTTGAACCCACGCCCGCATACGTGGACCAGTACACCCAGTTCACCTGTTAATGCACAGGCAAGGATAGTACCTTGAGTCTGGCGCCTTAGACCACTCGGCCATCCTGACATTCAAATACACTGAACTGCAGGCCTATACAGTAGAGGCCTGCTTAGAATGAAGTAATTTATATCAAACAAAGGGGTCTTGGTATAAAGAAGGGGTCAATATTGACATCATTCACACTCCAAGAGAGACAAAAAAGGGTCTTCTCAATAAAACATTTTTTCAATGTCATTTGTCCAAATAACACAATGATTTCAATTTCTATTATGAATTTAAAGTATGATTCAAGCCTTCCTTCTTTATTCATCAGGTGTTAAAGATGATGCAAACAACAAAATTCATTGTCAGAAGTGGGATTTGAACCCACGCCCACATACGTGGACCAGAACACCCAGTTCACCTGTTAATGCACAGGCAAGGATAGTACCTTGAGTCTGGCGCCTAAGACCACTCGGCCATCCTGACATTCAAATACACTCAACTGCAGGCCTATACAGTAGAGGCCTGCTTAGCATGAAGTCCTTTATATCAAACAAAGGGGTCTTGGTATGGAGAAGGGGTCAATATTGACATCCTTCACACTCCAAGAGAGACAAAAAAGGGTCTTCTAAATAGAATATTTTTTCAATGTCATTTGTCCAAATAACACAATGATTTCAAGTTCTATTTTGAATTTAAAGTATGAATCAAGTCTTCCTTCTTTATTTATCAGGTGTTAAAGCAGTTGCAAACAACAAAATTCATTGTCAGAAGTGGGATTTGAACCCACGCCCACATACGTGGACCAGAACACCCAGTTCACCTGTTAATGCACAGGCAAGGATAGTACCTTGAGTCTGGCGCCTTAGACCACTCGGCCATCCTGACATTTAAATACACTCAACTGCAGGCCTGTACAGAAGAGGCCTGCTTAGCATGAAGTCCTTTATCTCAAACAATGGGGTCTTGGTATGGAGAAGGAGTCAATATTATGAGAAAACTGTATTCCCGTGGACGAATTCTTATTTTACTGAACCCCTGTCCCTGGCCATTTTAACCGAGGTCGTAGACCGAGGTTTAATTGGACGGTGGAGAGGGGTGAGGTAAAATAATAATTCCAACACAGGTATATGATTTTCTTATTATTATATACCTCGAAATAATTACAATAATATCAATAATTAAGCCATAGCAGCCATTTCTAGGCCCATTTGGGCACACAACGGATGAAGCGAACTATAGGATACGCTTCACCCTTCAACCCCATGTTATATATAGGCCGTTTTAGGCCCTGTGAATGGCCTGGCACTCAGTAGTGTTTTGGTTAGGGTGATAGTTTTGTTACCAGAGGGTCAGGTGTTCGACCCCCAACCCCGACTTATTTTGTTTGGTTTTGGTTTTTACATGAAAGGAAAAACGCCAATAGAGAGAGAATCAATGCAAAATATATAATCTAAAAAAACTAAGATGAATCATATTAGTTTTACGCATAAACAATATTTTCTTCGCTGTTTGTTTACATTTTGACGTATTGTTTACATGATATATATAATATCATTCATGTAGGCTTGCTTCCATCATCATAGTGATCGGCAACCCACTGCGCATGCGATGTAATACGCTCACACTGTGAACGTATGGTAAAATACGCTCCACCCTTGCTGAATTATATGATTACTATATGCCTATCAGTGGGTAGTATAGACGTCTCATACGCTCATAGGTATATAATAATGACATCGTTCACACTCCAAGAAAGACAAAAAAGGGTCTTCTCAACAAAGCATTTTTTCAATGTCATTTGTCCAAATAACACAATGATTTCAAGTTCTATTATGAATTTAAAGTATGAATCAAGTCTTCCTTCTTTATTCATCAGGTGTTTAAGAAATTGCAAACAACAAAATACGTTGTCAGAAGTGGGATTTGAACCCACGCCCACATACGTGGACCAGAACACCCAGTTAGCCTGTTAATGTACAGGCAAGGATAGTACCTTGAGTCTGGTGCCTTAGACCACTCGGCCATCCTGACATTCACATACACTCAACTGCAGGCCTATACAGTAAAGGCCTGCTTAGCATTTAGTCCTTTATATCAAACAAAGGGGTCTTGGTATAAAGAAGGGGTCAATATTGACATCATTCACACTCCAAGAGAGACAAAAAAGGATCTTCTCAGCAAAACATTTTTGCAATGTCATTTGTCAAAATAGCCAGTGATTTTAAGCTCTATTTTGAATTTCAAGCATGAATCATGTCTTCCTTCTTTATTCATCAGGAGTTAAAGAAGTTGCAAACAACAAAATTCATTGTCAGAAGTGGGATTTGAACCCACGCCCACATACGTGGACCAGAACACCCAGTTAGCCTGTTAATGTACAGGCAAGGATAGTACCTTGAGTCTGGCGCCTTAGACCACTCGGCCATCCTGACCTTCAAATACACTCAACCGCAGGCCTATACAGTAAAGGCCTGCTTAGCATTTAGTCCTTTATATCAAACAAAGGGGTCTTGGTATAAAGAAGGGGTCAATATTGACATCATTCACACTCCAAGAGAGACAAAAAAGGGTCTTCTCAATAAAACATTTTTTCAATGTCATTTGTCCAAATAACACAATGATTTCAAGTTCTATTATGAATTTAAAGTATAAATCAAGTCTTCCTTCTTTATTTACTTGGTGTTAAAGCAGTTGCAAACAACAAAATTCATTGTCAGAAGTGGGATTTGAACCCACGCCCACATACTTGGGCCAGAACACCCTGTTAACCTGTTAATGCACAGGCAAGGATAGTACCTTGAGTCTGGCGCCTTAGACCACTCGGCCATCCTGACATTCAAATACACTCAACTGCAGGCCTATACAGTAGAGGCCTGCTTAGAAGGAAGTCCTTTATATCAAACAAAGGGGTCTTGGTATAGAGAAGGGGTCAATATTGACATTATTCACACTCCAAGAAAGACAAAAAAGACAATGATTTCAAGTTCTATTATGAATTTAAAGTATGAATCAAGTCTTCCTTCTTTATTCATCAGGTGTTTAAGAAATTGCAAACAACAAAATACGTTGTCAGAAGTGGGATTTGAACCCACGCCCACATACGTGGACCAGAACACCCTGTTAACCTGTTCATGCACAGGCAAGGATAGTACCTTGAGTCTGGCGCCTTAGACCACTCGGCCATCCTGACATTCTAATACACTCAACTGCAGGCCTATACAGTAGAGGCCTGCTTAGAATGAAGTAATTTATATCAAACAAAGGGGTCTTGGTATGGAGAAGGGGTCAATATAGACATCGTTCACACTCCAAGAAAGACAAAAAAGGGTCTTCTCAATAAAACATTTTTTCAATGTCATTTGTCCAAATAACACAATGATTTCAACTTCTATTATGAATTTAAAGTATGAATCAAGCCTTCCTTCTTTATTCATCAGGTGTTAAAGATGATGCAAACAACAAAATTCATTGTCAGAAGTGGGATTTGAACCCACGCCCACATACGTGGACCAGAACACCCAGTTCACCTGTTAATGCACAGGCAAGGATAGTACCTTGAGTCTGGCGCCTTAGACCACTCGGCCATCCTGACATTCAAATACACTCAACTGCAGGCCTATACAGTTGATGCCTGCTTAGAAAGAAGTCCTTTATATCAAACAAAGGGGTCTTGGTATGGAGAAGGGGTCAATATTGACATCATTCACACTCCAAGATAGACAAAAAAGGGTCTTCTCAATAAAACATTTTTTCAATGTCATTTGTCCAAATAACACAATGATTTCAAGTTCTATTATGAATTTAAAGTATGAATCAAGTCTTCCTTCTTTATTCATCAGGTGTTTAAGAAATTGCAAACAACAAAATACGTTGTCAGAAGTGGGATTTGAACCCACGCCCACATACGTGGACCAGAACACCCTGTTAACCTGTTCATGCACAGGCAAGGATAGTACCTTGAGTCTGGCGCCTTAGACCACTCGGCCATCCTGACATTCTAATACACTCAACTGCAGGCCTATACAGTAGAGGCCTGCTTAGAATGAAGTAATTTATATCAAACAAAGGGGTCTTGGTATGGAGAAGGGGTCAATATAGACATCGTTCACACTCCAAGAAAGACAAAAAAGGGTCTTCTCAATAAAACATTTTTTCAATGTCATTTGTCCAAATAACACAATGATTTCAACTTCTATTATGAATTTAAAGTATGAATCAAGCCTTCCTTCTTTATTCATCAGGTGTTAAAGATGATGCAAACAACAAAATTCATTGTCAGAAGTGGGATTTGAACCCACGCCCACATACGTGGACCAGAACACCCAGTTCACCTGTTAATGCACAGGCAAGGATAGTACCTTGAGTCTGGCGCCTTAGACCACTCGGCCATCCTGACATTCAAATACACTCAACTGCAGGCCTATACAGTTGATGCCTGCTTAGAAAGAAGTCCTTTATATCAAACAAAGGGGTCTTGGTATGGAGAAGGGGTCAATATTGACATCATTCACACTCCAAGATAGACAAAAAAGGGTCTTCTCAATAAAACATTTTTTCAATGTCATTTGTCCAAATAACACAATGATTTCAACTTCTATTATGAATTTAAAGTATGAATCAAGTCTTCCTTCTTTATTCATTAGGTGTTAAAGCAGTTGCAAACAACAAAATTCATTGTCAGAAGTGGGATTTGAACCCACGCCCGCATACGTGGACCAGTACACCCAGTTCACCTGTTAATGCACAGGCAAGGATAGTACCTTGAGTCTGGCGCCTTAGACCACTCGGCCATCCTGACATTCAAATACACTCAACTGCAGGCTCATACAGTAGAGGCCTGCTTAGAATGAAGTAATTTATATCAAACAAAGGGGTCTTGGTATAAAGAAGGGGTCAATATTGACATCATTCACACTCCAAGAGAGACAAAAAAGGGTCTTCTCAATAAAACATTTTTTCAATGTCATTTGTCCAAATAACACAATGATTTCAATTTCTATTATGAATTTAAAGTATGATTCAAGCCTTCCTTCTTTATTCATCAGGTGTTAAAGATGATGCAAACAACAAAATTCATTGTCAGAAGTGGGATTTGAACCCACGCCCACATACGTGGACCAGAACACCCAGTTCACCTGTTAATGCACAGGCAAGGATAGTACCTTGAGTCTGGCGCCTTAGACCACTCGGCCATCCTGACATTCAAATACACTCAACTGCAGGCCTATACAGTAGATGCCTGCTTAGAAAGAAGTCCTTTATATCAAACAAAGGGGTCTTGGTATGGAGAAGGGGTCAATATTGACATCATTCACACTCCAAGATAGACAAAAAAGGGTCTTCTCAATAAAACATTTTTTTCAATGTCATTTGTCCAAATAACACAATGATTTCAAGTTCTATTATGAATTTAAAGTATGAATCAAGTCTTCCTTCTTTATTCATCAGGTGTTAAAGCAGTTGCAAACAACAAAATTCATTGTCAGAAGTGGGATTTGAACCCACGCCCGCATATGTGGACCAGTACACCCAGTTCACCTGTTAATGCACAGGCAAGGATAGTACCTTGAGTCTGGCGCCTTAGACCATTCAAGGAAAAACGCCAATAGAGAGAGAATCAATGCAAAATATATAATCTAAAAAAACTAAGATGAATCATATTAGTTTTACGCATAAACAATATTTTCTTCGCTGTTTGTTTACATTTTGACGTATTGTTTACATGATATATATAATATCATTCATGTAGGCTTGCTTCCATCATCATAGTGATCGGCAACCATAATTACCCTTTCATGAAAACCTATAAAAGTATATATCATCTGAAAACTTAAAACAATCCGAATATGATGCTGTAATTATATATATATTATATGTGATAATACATATTGTATCAATAATATTTCCCATACCTGTATACACAGAAGTATAGTTATATACAACCACCTGACATTATGTACTGCCCCATGGTGTAGTGGTAAGAGCATTGATTTTTAGATCCGAAGATTGGGAGTTCGAACCCCGGCGGCAACCAAGTTTTTTAATGTTTTTCTTTTTAGATAAAAAGAAAAACATCAATGTATCGAGAAACAGTAAAGATATAAAACAATTTTTTTAAAACAAGATCAATTGTATTAGTTGTACGCGTTAACAATGTTTCCTTCACTGTTTGTTTACATTTCGACGCTTTGTTTACATTTTGCGGGCTGGCCTCCACTACCGTGACTACAGCATCGGGTGGTAATACCACTGGCTATAAGTCTCCATAAGAACAGTTTTGACGCTTTTTATGGCAATTCCTTCGGTAATCTGAGGTAATTTCGTAATTCACTGGTGTATTCCGCTTTTCAATAGTGTACATGCCTCCGTTCACGTTAACTCGGCGCTAAATCTAGCGGTAATCGAATCGATGTAATCCATCCGCCATTTTGTTTTTGCCCATGAGTAGCCTACCCACTGCGCATGCGATGTAATATGCTCACACTGTGAACGTATGGTAAAATACGCTCCACCCTTGCTGAATTATATGATTACTATATGCCTATCAGTGGGTAGTATAGACGTCTCATACGCTCATAGGTATATAATAATGACATCGTTCACACTCCAAGAAAGACAAAAAAGGGTCTTCTCAACAAAGCATTTTTTCAATGTCATTTGTCCAAATAACACAATGATTTCAAGTTCTATTATGAATTTAAAGTATGAATCAAGTCTTCCTTCTTTATTTATCAGGTGTTAAAGCAGTTGCAAACAACAAAATTCATTGTCAGAAGTGGGATTTGAACCCACGCCCACATACGTGGACCAGAATACCCAGTTCACCTGTTAATGCACAGGCAAGGATAGTACCTTGAGTCTGGTGCCTTAGACCACTCGGCCATCCTGACATTCACATACACTCAACTGCAGGCCTATACAGTAAAGGCCTGCTTAGCATTTAGTCCTTTATATCAAACAAAGGGGTCTTGGTATAAAGAAGGGGTCAATATTGACATCATTCACACTCCAAGAGAGACAAAAAAGGATCTTCTCAGCAAAACATTTTTGCAATGTCATTTGTCAAAATAGCCAGTGATTTCAAGCTCTATTTTGAATTTCAAGCATGAATCATGTCTTCCTTCTTTATTCATCAGGAGTTAAAGAAGTTGCAAACAACAAAATTCATTGTCAGAAGTGGGATTTGAACCCACGCCCACATACGTGGACCAGAACACCCAGTTAGCCTGTTAATGTACAGGCAAGGATAGTACCTTGAGTCTGGCGCCTTAGACCACTCGGCCATCCTGACCTTCAAATACACTCAACCGCAGGCCTATACAGTAAAGGCCTGCTTAGCATTTAGTCCTTTATATCAAACAAAGGGGTCTTGGTATAAAGAAGGGGTCAATATTGACATCATTCACACTCCAAGAGAGACAAAAAAGGGTCTTCTCAATAAAACATTTTTTCAATGTCATTTGTCCAAATAACACAATGATTTCAAGTTCTATTATGAATTTAAAGTATAAATCAAGTCTTCCTTCTTTATTTACTTGGTGTTAAAGCAGTTGCAAACAACAAAATTCATTGTCAGAAGTGGGATTTGAACCCACGCCCACATACTTGGGCCAGAACACCCTGTTAACCTGTTAATGCACAGGCAAGGATAGTACCTTGAGTCTGGCGCCTTAGACCACTCGGCCATCCTGACATTCAAATACACTCAACTGCAGGCCTATACAGTAGAGGCCTGCTTAGAAGGAAGTCCTTTATATCAAACAAAGGGGTCTTGGTATAGAGAAGGGGTCAATATTGACATTATTCACACTCCAAGAAAGACAAAAAAGACAATGATTTCAAGTTCTATTATGAATTTAAAGTATGAATCAAGTCTTCCTTCTTTATTCATCAGGTGTTTAAGAAATTGCAAACAACAAAATACGTTGTCAGAAGTGGGATTTGAACCCACGCCCACATACGTGGACCAGAACACCCTATTAACCTGTTAATGCACAGGCAAGGATAGTACCTTGAGTCTGGCGCCTTAGACCACTCGGCCATCCTGACATTCTAATACACTCAACTGCAGGCCTATACAGTAGAGGCCTGCTTAGAATGAAGTAATTTATATCAAACAAAGGGGTCTTGGTATGGAGAAGGGGTCAATATAGACATCGTTCACACTCCAAGAAAGACAAAAAAGGGTCTTCTCAATAAAACATTTTTTCAATGTCATTTGTCCAAATAACACAATGATTTCAACTTCTATTATGAATTTGAAGTATGAATCAAGCCTTCCTTCTTTATTCATCAGGTGTTAAAGATGATGCAAACAACAAAATTCATTGTCAGAAGTGGGATTTGAACCCACGCCCACATACGTGGACCAGAACACCCAGTTCACCTGTTAATGCACAGGCAAGGATAGTACCTTGAGTCTGGCGCCTTAGACCACTCGGCCATCCTGACATTCAAATACACTCAACTGCAGGCCTATACAGTAGATGCCTGCTTAGAAAGAAGTCCTTTATATCAAACAAAGGGGTCTTGGTATGGAGAAGGGGTCAATATTGACATCATTCACACTCCAAGATAGACAAAAAAGGGTCTTCTCAATAAAACATTTTTTCAATGTCATTTGTCCAAATAACACAATGATTTCAACTTCTATTATGAATTTAAAGTATGAATCAAGTCTTCCTTCTTTATTCATCAGGTGTTAAAGCAGTTGCAAACAACAAAATTCATTGTCAGAAGTGGGATTTGAACCCACGCCCGCATACGTGGACCAGTACACCCAGTTCACCTGTTAATGCACAGGCAAGGATAGTACCTTGAGTCTGGCGCCTTAGACCACTCGGCCATCCTGACATTCAAATACACTGAACTGCAGGCCTATACAGTAGAGGCCTGCTTAGAATGAAGTAATTTATATCAAACAAAGGGGTCTTGATATAAAGAAGGGGTCAATATTGACATCATTCACACTCCAAGAGAGACAAAAAAGGGTCTTCTCAATAAAACATTTTTTCAATGTCATTTGTCCAAATAACACAATGATTTCAATTTCTATTATGAATTTAAAGTATGATTCAAGCCTTCCTTCTTTATTCATCAGGTGTTAAAGATGATGCAAACAACAAAATTCATTGTCAGAAGTGGGATTTGAACCCACGCCCACATACGTGGACCAGAACACCCAGTTCACCTGTTAATGCACAGGCAAGGATAGTACCTTGAGTCTGGCGCCTAAGACCACTCGGCCATCCTGACATTCAAATACACTCAACTGCAGGCCTATACAGTAGAGGCCTGCTTAGCATGAAGTCCTTTATATCAAACAAAGGGGTCTTGGTATGGAGAAGGGGTCAATATTGACATCCTTCACACTCCAAGAGAGACAAAAAAGGGTCTTCTAAATAGAATATTTTTTCAATGTCATTTGTCCAAATAACACAATGATTTCAAGTTCTATTTTGAATTTAAAGTATGAATCAAGTCTTCCTTCTTTATTTATCAGGTGTTAAAGCAGTTGCAAACAACAAAATTCATTGTCAGAAGTGGGATTTGAACCCACGCCCACATACGTGGACCAGAACACCCAGTTCACCTGTTAATGCACAGGCAAGGATAGTACCTTGAGTCTGGCGCCTTAGACCACTCGGCCATCCTGACATTTAAATACACTCAACTGCAGGCCTGTACAGAAGAGGCCTGCTTAGCATGAAGTCCTTTATCTCAAACAATGGGGTCTTGGTATGGAGAAGGAGTCAATATTATGAGAAAACTGTATTCCCGTGGACGAATTCTTATTTTACTGAACCCCTGTCCCTGGCCATTTTAACCGAGGTCGTAGACCGAGGTTTAATTGGACGGTGGAGAGGGGTGAGGTAAAATAATAATTCCAACACAGGTATATGATTTTCTTATTATTATATACCTCGAAATAATTACAATAATGTCAATAATTAAGCCATAGCAGCCATTTCTAGGCCCATTTGGGCACACAACGGATGAAGCGAACTATAGGATACGCTTCACCCTTCAACCCCATGTTATATATAGGCCGTTTTAGGCCCTGTGAATGGCCTGGCACTCAGTAGTGTTTTGGTTAGGGTGATAGTTTTGTTACCAGAGGGTCAGGTGTTCGACCCCCAACCCCGACTTATTTTGTTTGGTTTTGGTTTTTACATGAAAGGAAAAACGCCAATAGAGAGAGAATCAATGCAAAATATATAATCTAAAAAAACTAAGATGAATCATATTAGTTTTACGCATAAACAATATTTTCTTCGCTGTTTGTTTACATTTTGACGTATTGTTTACATGATATATATAATATCATTCATGTAGGCTTGCTTCCATCATCATAGTGATCGGCAACCCACTGCGCATGCGATGTAATACGCTCACACTGTGAACGTATGGTAAAATACGCTCCACCCTTGCTGAATTATATGATTACTATATGCCTATCAGTGGGTAGTATAGACGTCTCATACGCTCATAGGTATATAATAATGACATCGTTCACACTCCAAGAAAGACAAAAAAGGGTCTTCTCAACAAAGCATTTTTTCAATGTCATTTGTCCAAATAACACAATGATTTCAAGTTCTATTATGAATTTAAAGTATGAATCAAGTCTTCCTTCTTTATTCATCAGGTGTTTAAGAAATTGCAAACAACAAAATTCATTGTCAGAAGTGGGATTTGAACCCACGCCCACATACGTGGACCAGAATACCCAGTTCACCTGTTAATGCACAGGCAAGGATAGTACCTTGAGTCTGGTGCCTTAGACCACTCGGCCATCCTGACATTCACATACACTCAACTGCAGGCCTATACAGTAAAGGCCTGCTTAGCATTTAGTCCTTTATATCAAACAAAGGGGTCTTGGTATAAAGAAGGGGTCAATATTGACATCATTCACACTCCAAGAGAGACAAAAAAGGATCTTCTCAGCAAAACATTTTTGCAATGTCATTTGTCAAAATAGCCAGTGATTTTAAGCTCTATTTTGAATTTCAAGCATGAATCATGTCTTCCTTCTTTATTCATCAGGAGTTAAAGAAGTTGCAAACAACAAAATTCATTGTCAGAAGTGGGATTTGAACCCACGCCCACATACGTGGACCAGAACACCCAGTTAGCCTGTTAATGTACAGGCAAGGATAGTACCTTGAGTCTGGCGCCTTAGACCACTCGGCCATCCTGACCTTCAAATACACTCAACCGCAGGCCTATACAGTAAAGGCCTGCTTAGCATTTAGTCCTTTATATCAAACAAAGGGGTCTTGGTATAAAGAAGGGGTCAATATTGACATCATTCACACTCCAAGAGAGACAAAAAAGGGTCTTCTCAATAAAACATTTTTTCAATGTCATTTGTCCAAATAACACAATGATTTCAAGTTCTATTATGAATTTAAAGTATAAATCAAGTCTTCCTTCTTTATTTACTTGGTGTTAAAGCAGTTGCAAACAACAAAATTCATTGTCAGAAGTGGGATTTGAACCCACGCCCACATACTTGGGCCAGAACACCCTGTTAACCTGTTAATGCACAGGCAAGGATAGTACCTTGAGTCTGGCGCCTTAGACCACTCGGCCATCCTGACATTCAAATACACTCAACTGCAGGCCTATACAGTAGAGGCCTGCTTAGAAGGAAGTCCTTTATATCAAACAAAGGGGTCTTGGTATAGAGAAGGGGTCAATATTGACATTATTCACACTCCAAGAAAGACAAAAAAGACAATGATTTCAAGTTCTATTATGAATTTAAAGTATGAATCAAGTCTTCCTTCTTTATTCATCAGGTGTTTAAGAAATTGCAAACAACAAAATACGTTGTCAGAAGTGGGATTTGAACCCACGCCCACATACGTGGACCAGAACACCCTGTTAACCTGTTCATGCACAGGCAAGGATAGTACCTTGAGTCTGGCGCCTTAGACCACTCGGCCATCCTGACATTCTAATACACTCAACTGCAGGCCTATACAGTAGAGGCCTGCTTAGAATGAAGTAATTTATATCAAACAAAGGGGTCTTGGTATGGAGAAGGGGTCAATATAGACATCGTTCACACTCCAAGAAAGACAAAAAAGGGTCTTCTCAATAAAACATTTTTTCAATGTCATTTGTCCAAATAACACAATGATTTCAACTTTTATTATGAATTTAAAGTATGAATCAAGCCTTCCTTCTTTATTCATCAGGTGTTAAAGATGATGCAAACAACAAAATTCATTGTCAGAAGTGGGATTTGAACCCACGCCCACATACGTGGACCAGAACACCCAGTTCACCTGTTAATGCACAGGCAAGGATAGTACCTTGAGTCTGGCGCCTTAGACCACTCGGCCATCCTGACATTCAAATACACTCAACTGCAGGCCTATACAGTTGATGCCTGCTTAGAAAGAAGTCCTTTATATCAAACAAAGGGGTCTTGGTATGGAGAAGGGGTCAATATTGACATCATTCACACTCCAAGATAGACAAAAAAGGGTCTTCTCAATAAAACATTTTTTCAATGTCATTTGTCCAAATAACACAATGATTTCAACTTCTATTATGAATTTAAAGTATGAATCAAGTCTTCCTTCTTTATTCATTAGGTGTTAAAGCAGTTGCAAACAACAAAATTCATTGTCAGAAGTGGGATTTGAACCCACGCCCGCATACGTGGACCAGTACACCCAGTTCACCTGTTAATGCACAGGCAAGGATAGTACCTTGAGTCTGGCGCCTTAGACCACTCGGCCATCCTGACATTCAAATACACTCAACTGCAGGCCTATACAGTAGAGGCCTGCTTAGAATGAAGTAATTTATATCAAACAAAGGGGTCTTGATATAAAGAAGGGGTCAATATTGACATCATTCACACTCCAAGAGAGACAAAAAAGGGTCTTCTCAATAAAACATTTTTTCAATGTCATTTGTCCAAATAACACAATGATTTCAATTTCTATTATGAATTTAAAGTATGATTCAAGCCTTCCTTCTTTATTCATCAGGTGTTAAAGATGATGCAAACAACAAAATTCATTGTCAGAAGTGGGATTTGAACCCACGCCCACATACGTGGACCAGAACACCCAGTTCACCTGTTAATGCACAGGCAAGGATAGTACCTTGAGTCTGGCGCCTTAGACCACTCGGCCATCCTGACATTCAAATACACTCAACTGCAGGCCTATACAGTAGATGCCTGCTTAGAAAGAAGTCCTTTATATCAAACAAAGGGGTCTTGGTATGGAGAAGGGGTCAATATTGACATCATTCACACTCCAAGATAGACAAAAAAGGGTCTTCTCAATAAAACATTTTTTCAATGTCATTTGTCCAAATAACACAATGATTTCAAGTTCTATTATGAATTTAAAGTATGAATCAAGTCTTCCTTCTTTATTCATCAGGTGTTAAAGCAGTTGCAAACAACAAAATTCATTGTCAGAAGTGGGATTTGAACCCACGCCCGCATATGTGGACCAGTACACCCAGTTCACCTGTTAATGCACAGGCAAGGATAGTACCTTGAGTCTGGCGCCTTAGACCATTCAAGGAAAAACGCCAATAGAGAGAGAATCAATGCAAAATATATAATCTAAAAAAACTAAGATGAATCATATTAGTTTTACGCATAAACAATATTTTCTTCGCTGTTTGTTTACATTTTGACGTATTGTTTACATGATATATATAATATCATTCATGTAGGCTTGCTTCCATCATCATAGTGATCGGCAACCATAATTACCCTTTCATAAAAACCTATAAAAGTATATATCATCTGAAAACTTAAAACAATCCGAATATGATGCTGTAATTATATATATATTATATGTGATAATACATATTGTATCAATAATATTTCCCATACCTGTATACACAGAAGTATAGTTATATACAACCACCTGACATTATGTACTGCCCCATGGTGTAGTGGTGAGAGCATTGAATTTTAGATACGAAGATTGGGAGTTCAAACCCCGGCGGCAACCAAGTTTTTTAATGTTTTTCTTTTTAGATAAATAGAAAAACATCAATGTATCGAGGAACAGTAAAGATATAAAACAATTTTTTAAAAACAAGATCAATTGTATTAGTTGTACGCGTTAACAATGTTTCCTTCACTGTTTGTTTACATTTCGACGCTTTGTTTACATTTTGCGGGCTGGCCTCCACTACCCTGACTACAGCATCGGGTGGTAATACCACTGGCTATAAGTCTCCATAAGAACAGTTTTGACGCTTTTTATGGCAATTCCTTCGGTAATCTGAGGTAATTTCGTAATTCACTGGTGTATTCCGCTTTTCAATAGTGTACCTGCCTCCGTTCACGTTAACTCGGCGCTAAATCTAGCGGTAATCGAATCGATGTAATCCATCCGCCATTTTGTTTTTGCCCATGAGTAGCCTACCCACTGCGCATGCGATGTAATACGCTCACACTGTGAACGTATGGTAAAATACGCTCCACCCTTGCTGAATTATATGATTACTATATGCCTATCAGTGGGTAGTATAGACGTCTCATACGCTCATAGGTATATAATAATGACATCGTTCACACTCCAAGAAAGACAAAAAAGGGTCTTCTCAACGAAGCATTTTTTCAATGTCATTTGTCCAAATAACACAATGATTTCAAGTTCTATTATGAATTTAAAGTATGAATCAAGTCTTCCTTCTTTATTTATCAGGTGTTGAAGCAGTTGCAAACAACAAAATTCATTGTCAGAAGTGGGATTTGAACCCACGGCCACATACGTGGACCAGAACACCCTGTTAACCTGTTAATGCACAGGCAAGGATAGTACCTTGAGTCTGGCGCCTTAGACCACTCGGCCATCCTGACATTCACATACACTCAACTGCAGGCCTATACAGTAGAGGCCTGCTTAGCATGAAGTCCTTTATATCAAACAAAGGGGTCTTGGTATAAAGAAGGGGTCAATATTGACATCATTCACACTCCAAGAGAGACAAAAAAGGATCTTCTCAGCAAAACATTTTTGCAATGTCATTTGTCAAAATAGCAAAATGATTTCAAGCTCTATTTTGAATTTCAAGCATGAATCATGTCTTCCTTCTTTATTCATCAGGAGTTAAAGAAGTTGCAAACAACAAAATTCATTGTTAGAAGTGGGATTTGAACCCACGCCCACATACGTGGACCAGAACACCCAGTTAGCCTGTTAATGTACAGGCAAGGATAGTACCTTGAGTCTGGCGCCTTAGACCACTCGGCCATCCTGACCTTCAAATACACTCAACCGCAGGACTATACAGTAGAGGCCTGCTTAGCATGAAGTCCTTTATATCAAACAAAGGGGTCTTGGTATGGAGAAGGGGTCAATATTGACATCATTCACACTCCAAGAGAGACAAAAAAGGGTCTTCTCAATAGAATATTTTTTCAATGTCATTTGTCCAAATAACACAATGATTTCAAGTTCTATTATGAATTTAAAGTATAAATCAAGTCTTCCTTCTTTATTTACCAGGTGTTAAAGCAGTTGCAAACAAAAAATTCATTGTCAGAAGTGGGATTTGAACCCACGGCCACATACGTGGACCAGAACACCCTGTTAACATGTTAATGCACAGGCAAGGATAGTACCTTGAGTCTGGCGCCTTAGACCACTCGGCCATCCTGACATTCAAATACACTCAACTGCAGGCCTATACAGTAGAGGCCTGCTTAGAAGGAAGTCCTTTATATCAAACAAAGGGGTCTTGGTATAGAGAAGGGGTCAATATTGACATTACCCTATCCCCGGATGAAAATAGAGAAGCAGTAGCTGGGAGTATAAAATTTTATTTAATTTTATGTAGTAAAATGCAGTAAAATATTTATGGCGACCTTACTGGACGACATATTAAAATGTAATGTGAATATGAAGGTAAGTAAAAGTAGATAAATGATAATTGACGGTAGAATGGATGTCAATTATTAAAATATTAAAATAAGATATACAATAGAGTTGTATAGATAATACATACGTAATTGTATAATATAATGAAAATGGCCTACGTGAGTAGGTGAAGAGAGAGAGGTTGTGGGTGGGTGGGACGAAAATGGTACTGTAGTACGTGCGTACTGCAGGGCGGGTGAAGGAGAAGTGAGGCCGGGGTCTGGACCGGGCTGTACCACGTGACTGCGTGGTAAGTGTGAAAGCCGCGAGGGGGCAGGAGGGGCGCCCGTGAGGCGCGGTAGAGGGGGGCACCGGGGGGAGCAATGACTACCCCTGAGCAAAGCCCATGAGTAACCCATTACCCTATCCCCGGATGAAAGTAGAGAAGCAGTAGCTGGGAGTATAAAATTTTATTTAATTTTATGTAGTAAAATGCAGTAAAATATTTATGGCGACCTTACTGGACGACATGTTAAAATGTAATGTGAATATGAAGGTAAGTAAAAGTAGATTAATGATAATTGACGGTAGAATGGATGTCAATTATTAAAATATTAAAATAAGATATACAATAGAGTTGTATAGATAATACATACGTAATTGTATAATATAATGAAAATGCCAAGAAGGCCAGTAAAAGGTGAGGGGGGGTGGGAGAAAATTATGAATGTTTGTTTAGGGACCGGATTAGAGCAAGGTTAAAGGCCTTGGCATCAGTGTCCTTGATGTAATGTCGGTGGGAATTAGACCTCCAGCCGCCATAGCGCTGGATGGATAGCTCAGGCATACCCGCCTGGTATGCCTGAGTGGCGGCAGCCTTCCGGAGGCTGTGGAGGGTGTAGTCGGCAGGCTGATTAGCGGTGTGTAGCAGCGCTTTCCACTCCTTGCTCAGAGTTCTGGTCGTTATCAGGCCGTCTGCCAGGAGTAAGAACGGGTCCTCGGGGCTGGCCGTGGGGGCGGCCGCGATCATCTTCCTGACCGCCCGCACCGGGCACGAGGACGGTTCGGGGGACGCCTGCAGGGTAACTGTCTTTTCCTCCCCCACCATCTGCATGTTCTTTGCCGCCTTGACGCGTATCGATACCTGTCTGGGCGTGACCACGACGTCTCGGTGTGACAGGTGTCGCGTCGGGTCGAACTTCGTCGCAGAGGGTGGGGCGACCTCGCTCTGTCGCAGCGCCACGTAGAATATGACCAGGATAGTGGCCCGCAGAGCGATGTGTAGGGGTGATTCGTCGAGGGCCTCGAGGGCCGCCTTGAGGACGTCCATCGGTACCGCCGGCTTGACGTTCGGTTGGTAGGTTTTGTTGCGCCTCATAGCCTCGAGTGCACGTCTCACCCTGAAATCCTCCGTCGGCGCGACGTCGCCCCCCGTCAGCCGCAGGTGCGACCGCACGTGTGATAGCTGGTTCGCGACCGTCGCCGGCGAGGGGGCGTGGTCCGCGACGTATTCGAGGTACGCCGTGGTAAAGCTGACGGTAGGTTTCTGGGGGTCGGCGCCCATCTGGCGGCAGAATGCGAGGTAGGTCGCGACGGCGCTGCGCTGGTTCGCGACCGTTCCGGGGGCACGCGCCTCGCATTGCCGAGCAGATGCCCTCGTCTGGAGCGATCGTAGCGCCGGATCTGCAGGTGAGACGTAACACAGGGTTGAACGATACATGGGTACATGGCATGACCTCGACGAGGGAATGGAATTTCAGGTACCGCGAGGCCGTGTCAAAGTCCCTCGAGGTTAGGTGAGCCCGGCTGAGCGCGTCGGCCACGGTATTGAGGGCACCCGGGACGTGTGTATACACGAAGTCTACCTGTAGTCTGGCCTGCACCATCCAGGCTTGACGGGCACACTCGGCCAGGACGGGGTTCCGGGCGCGTCCCGACCGGAGTGCCTGGACGGTGCCCATATTATCACAGTAGACTTCCAACCGGGTGCCGCGGTCACGGTCGGTTAAGAACGTGCACATCGCGTATACCGTGTTGAGGGCCTCGAGCTCCGCGATGCAGGTAACAGGGTCGTTCACTGGACAGACCCGGCCGGAGTAGGAGTACGTCCCGTCTGTACCCCCGATGCCAGACAAGCATGCATCCACGATCAGGCACTTGGTTGGGGGGCCTCGCGGGATGAGGGCGTGGCCGTTCCAACCATCGGCAAAGCGCAGGAACCACTCGAGGTCCTGCCGCATCTCGGAGTTGATGTTGATGTAGTACCCGTCCATCCCCCGGAGGGCCTCGAGCAGTTTACTCACAAAGGGGCGTGCCGGCCGGATACACTTGGCTACATGTAACACGCGCCCGAGTATGGATTGCAGCTGGCGTTTGGTCAGCGACCGTTTCTGGGCGACCGCCCTGACGTGCTCCCGGACCTCGTGTAGCTTGTCCTCGGGGACGGAGAGCGACATGTCTATTGAATTGATCATGATACCGAGCCACGTGACCACTTGGCTGGGAGGCTGAGCTTTTTCTCGGGCCTCGGGGAGGCCTAATTCCTCAAAGAGCCCTCGGGCTATGGCGAAGTCCGAGGCCGCCTTTTCCCCGTCGGGGGAGAGGATGATGAGGTCGTCCAGGTACATGGCGGCCTCGACCCCCTTCTGGCTGAGGATCTTAACTATTGCATCTGCTACACACTGCATGTGGTAGGAGGAGGCACGGGCACCAAAGGGCATCGCCGTATCACAGTAGTATGCCTCCTCCCACGCAAAACAGAGCAACGGCCAGTCGAGGGGGTCGCACCGGAAGTTCTTGTACGCCCGGGAGTTATCGATGGTCGACATGAAACTCCCGGGCCCCGAGGCCACCAGGCGGCCGACGAACCCATCCACGGTCGGGAGGCCATGCTCCCGTTCCTCGCCGTAAACCGAGTTCTTGACGATATAACCGTTAACACTGTCCTCCTTGGGGTACGTCATATCGGTTATCACTCGCCGATCGCTGGTCCCTCTCTTCTCACGTGTCATTATAGGCGACACGTGACACCAGGGTAGGAAAGGGGGGGCCTCGAACGGCCCCATGAGGTTGCTGTATCCCTTCTCCTTCCTGATGAATTTATCCACCTGCTCCGGGTACCCCGTCGCACTGGGGTGGTTGGGTACCCCGCAGGTATCGCTGACCGGCCCGGCTTAACCCAGTGGAAAGCCGAACCTGATGAAGTCGGTCAATTCCTCCTTGCTGGGGATCCCGGAGAGGTATCGGATCCACACCGGGATGTTGAGGTCCGTGGGGATCTCGATACGGGCCCCGAGGGCGTTGGGTAGGCCCGTGCGCCTCACAACATCATAGATGTGGGCGTGCCCCAGCGGCCCGTGGGCCGCGAACTGGGGCCAGTTGTCCCTCCTATGTCCGGCGAACGCCTCGGGGTCGGTCCGGACTCCGGCGACGGGGATGCCGTTCTCGCAGAATTTTCTCACGGCAGCGAAGTCAATGGGAGTGGGTTCGTGGCCGTCCTCCCGGGGCAATTGCCGAGCCAATTGCTCCGTCTCCCCGCTAACACTACCACAGGCGGGAGTGTATTCCTCGGTGGGCGGGGCTGCACGCTCCGTGCTTCCCCCCACGTGCGCGGCACGCGGTGTTGTTGTCACGTGGGGGGTGACGTCATCAGTCCTGCACTCCTTGACCGGGTACCCCTCGCCGAGTGCACTCGTACTGAGGCCGAGGGGTGCGTCTCGCGCCACGCTCACTCGCGGGGCGCGTCCGGCCCGTTTTTTGAAGCCGTTGCATGTTGTTTCTGCACTCCTAGTTCGGTGGGGCGGACCGTGTGTCCGGCGTGCGGCGTCCTCCGTGGGGCGGGTGCGGATGTTGGTGCAGCGTTGTCATAACCCGCACCGTACACGAGTTTCCTGTTGCACGCGTGTATAGAGTGCGTGCACATCCGCCCCACCGAACCACAGAACGAACAAACATGGACCCATTTGATCTGCCCGTCCTGATGTCCGTTCCGTAGGCGGCAACCTCGCTCCGAGTTGTACGCCCGGCAGGGGAGCTCTCGGGCCCCGTCCCTTCCTCCGTCTTGACCGTTAGGGGCGCTGGTGGCGGCCGTCATGGCTATGCGTACGCGCTCGTCTTGGATGCGCACGTGGTCCGACCAGTACACGCGGCCGGCCTCAACCTGATCGAAGATGTAGTTAGACCACCTCCTAACCGCGGGCCACGGCCGTGTCTGGGCATCCACTGATACCTGAGAGAGGTGCCTGTACATATCCCGGCGGTCGCCCTCGGGTATAGCCCGCTCGTCCTCCATCATAAGTAAGAACGCGCTCACGTACTCCATGGGGGCCAGGCTTCCCCTAACCTCGAGCTTTTGAGACATGGTATACAGGACTCGGCCGTTTCCTGGAGAGTGGCCTCCGACTCCGCCGTGGATTCCGTCGGCTTCAATGTGCTAGGCATCAGGGTATTCCTCGTAGTCGGACCCATTTCTCCTTTCACTGTACCGTATCGCGTGTATGGGGGTGCTAGCCTGTACTCGGGGAGTATGAGGCGAAGCACATGGCCAAGAGACGAAAATGGTACTGTAGTACATGCGTACTGCAGGGCGGGTGAAGGAGAAGTGAGGCCGGGGTCTGGACCGGGCTGTACCACGTGACTGCGTGGTAAGTGTGAAAGCCGCGAGGGGGCAGGAGGGGCTCCCGTGAGGCGCGGTAGAGGGGGACACCGGGGGGAGCAATGACTACCCCTGAGCAAAGCCCATGAGTAACCCATTATTCACACTCCAAGAAAGACAAAAAGGGGTCTTCTCAATAAAACATTTTTTCAATGTCATTTGTCCAAATAACATAATGATTTAAAGTTCTATTATGAATTTAAAGTATGAATCAAGTCTTCCTTCTTTGTTCATCAGGTGTTTAAGAAATTGCAAACAACAAAATACGTTGTCAGAAGTGGGATTTGAACCCACGCCCACATACGTGGACCAGAACAACCTGTTAACCTGTTAATGCACAGGCAAGGATAGTACCTTGAGTCTGGTGCCTTAGACCACTCGGCCATCCTGACATTAAAATACACTCAACTGCAGGCCTATACAGTAGAGGCCTGCTTAGAATGAAGTAATTTATATCAAACAAAGGGGTCTTGGTATAGAGAAGGGGTCAATATTGACATTATTCACACTCCAAGAAAGACAAAAAAGGGTCTTCTCAATAAAACATTTTTTCAATGTCATTTGTCCAAATAACACAATGATTTCAAGTTCTATTATGAATTTAAAGTATGAATCAAGTCTTCCTTCTTTATTCATCAGGTGTTTAAGAAATTGCAAACAACAAAATACGTTGTCAGAAGTGGGATTTGAACCCACGCCCACATACGTGGACCAGAACACCCTGTTAACCTGTTAATGCACAGGCAAGGATAGTACCTTGAGTCTGGCGCCTTAGACCACTCGGCCATCCTGACATTCAAATACACTCAACTGCAGGCTTATAAAGTAGAGGCCTGCTTAAAAGGAAGTATTTTATATCAAAGAAAGGGGTCTTGGTATGGAGAAGGGGTGAATATTGACATCATTCACACTCCAAGAAAGACAAAAAAGGGTCTTCTCAATAAAATATATTTTCAATGTCATTTGTCCAAATAACACAATGATTTCAAGTTCTATTATGAATTTAAAGTATGAATCAAGTCTTCCTTCTTTATTCATCAGGTGTTAAAGCAGTTGCAAACAACAAAATTCATTGTCAGAAGTGGGATTTGAACCCACGCCCACATACGTGGACCAGAACACCCTGTTAACCTGTTAATGCACAGGCAAGGATAGTACCTTGAGTCTGGCGCCTTAGACCACTCGGCCATCCTGACATTCAAATACACTCAACCGCAGGACTATACAGTAGAGGCCTGCTTAGCATGAAGTCCTTTATATCAAACAAAGGGGTCTTGGTATGGAGAAGGGGTCAATATTGACATCATTCACACTCCAAGAGAGACAAAAAAGGTTTTCTCAATAGAATATTTTTTCAATGTCATTTGTCCAAATAACACAATGATTTCAAGTTCTATTATGAATTTAAAGTATAAATCAAGTCTTCCTTCTTTATTTACCAGGTGTTAAAGCAGTTGCAAACAACAAAATTCATTGTCAGAAGTGGGATTTGAACCCACGGCCACATACGTGGACCAGAACACCCTGTTAACCTGTTAATGCACAGGCAAGGATAGTACCTTGAGTCTGGCGCCTTAGACCACTCGGCCATCCTGACATTCAAATACACTCAACTGCAGGCCTATACAGTAGAGGCCTGCTTAGAAGGAAGTCCTTTATATCAAACAAAGGGGTCTTGGTATAGAGAAGGGGTCAATATTGACATTATTCACACTCCAAGAAAGACAAAAAAGGGTCTTCTCAATAAAACATTTTTTCAATGTCATTTGTCCAAATAACACAATGATTTCAAGTTCTATTATGAATTTAAAGTATGAATCAAGTCTTCCTTCTTTATTCATCAGGTGTTTAAGAAATTGCAAACAACAAAATACGTTGTCAGAAGTGGGATTTGAACCCACGCCCACATACGTGGACCAGAACACCCTGTTAACCTGTTAATGCACAGGCAAGGATAGTACCTTGAGTCTGGCGCCTTAGACCACTCGGCCATCCTGACATTCAAATACACTCAACTGCAGGCTTATAAAGTAGAGGCCTGCTTAAAAGGAAGTATTTTATATCAAAGAAAGGGGTCTTGGTATGGAGAAGGGGTGAATATTGACATCATTCACACTCCAAGAAAGACAAAAAAGGGTCTTCTCAATAAAATATATTTTCAATGTCATTTGTCCAAATAACACAATGATTTCAAGTTCTATTATGAATTTAAAGTATGAATCAAGTCTTCCTTCTTTATTCATCAGGTGTTAAAGCAGTTGCAAACAACAAAATTCATTGTCAGAAGTGGGATTTGAACCCACGCCCACATACGTGGACCAGAACACCCTGTTAACCTGTTAATGCACAGGCAAGGATAGTACCTTGAGTCTGGCGCCTTAGACCACTCGGCCATCCTGACATTCAAATACACTCAACCGCAGGACTATACAGTAGAGGCCTGCTTAGCATGAAGTCCTTTATATCAAACAAAGGGGTCTTGGTATGGAGAAGGGGTCAATATTGACATCATTCACACTCCAAGAGAGACAAAAAAGGTTTTCTCAATAGAATATTTTTTCAATGTCATTTGTCCAAATAACACAATGATTTCAAGTTCTATTATGAATTTAAAGTATAAATCAAGTCTTCCTTCTTTATTTACCAGGTGTTAAAGCAGTTGCAAACAACAAAATTCATTGTCAGAAGTGGGATTTGAACCCACGGCCACATACGTGGACCAGAACACCCTGTTAACCTGTTAATGCACAGGCAAGGATAGTACCTTGAGTCTGGCGCCTTAGACCACTCGGCCATCCTGACATTCAAATACACTCAACTGCAGGCCTATACAGTAGAGGCCTGCTTAGAAGGAAGTCCTTTATATCAAACAAAGGGGTCTTGGTATAGAGAAGGGGTCAATATTGACATTATTCACACTCCAAGAAAGACAAAAAAGGGTCTTCTCAATAAAACATTTTTTCAATGTCATTTGTCCAAATAACACAATGATTTCAAGTTCTATTATGAATTTAAAGTATGAATCAAGTCTTCCTTCTTTATTCATCAGGTGTTAAAGCAGTTGCAAACAACAAAATTCATTGTCAGAAGTGGGATTTGAACCCACGCCCACATACGTGGACCAGAACACCCTGTTAACCTGTTAATGCACAGGCAAGGATAGTACCTTGAGTCTGGCGCCTTAGACCACTCGGCCATCCTGACATTCAAATACACTCAACTGCAGGCCTGTACAGAAGAGGCCTGCTTAGCATGAAGTCCTTTATATCAAACAATGGGGTCTTGGTATGGAGAAGGAGTCAATATTATGAGAAAACTGTATTCCCGTGGACGAATTCTTATTTTACTGAACCCCTGTCCCTGGTCATTTTAACCGAGGTCGTAGACCGAGGTTTAATTGGACGGTGGAGAGGGGTGAGGTAAAATAATAATTCCAACACAGGTATATGATTTTCTTATTATTATATACCTCGAAATAATTACAATAATGTCAATAATTAAGCCATAGCAGCCATTTCTAGGCCCATTTGGGCACACAACGGATGAAGCGAACTATAGGATACGCTTCACCCTTCAACCCCATGTTATATATAGGCCGTTTTAGGCCCTGTGAATGGCCTGGCACTCAGTAGTGTTTTGGTTAGAATGATAGTTTTGTTACCAGAGGGTCAGGTGTTCGACCCTAACCCTGACTTATTTTGTTTGGTTTTGGTTTTTACATGAAAGGAAAAACGCCAATAGAGAGAGAATCAATGCAAAATATATAATCTAAAAAAACTAAGATGAATCATATTAGTTTTACGCATAAACAATATTTTCTTCGCTGTTTGTTTACATTTTGACGTATTGTTTACATGATATATATAATATCATTCATGTAGGCTTGCTTCCATCATCATAGTGATCGGCAACCATAATTACCCTTTCATGAAAACCTATAAAAGTATATATCATCTGAAAACTTAAAACAATCCGAATATGATGCTGTAATTATATATATATTATATGTGATAATACATATTGTATCAATAATATTTCCCATACCTGTATACACAGAAGTATAGTTATATACAACCACCTGACATTATGTACTGCCCCATGGTGTAGTGGTGAGAGCATTGATTTTTAGATCTGAAGATTGGGAGTTCGAACCCCGGCGGCAACCAAGTTTTTTAATGTTTTTCTTTTTAGATATAAAGAAAAAAACATCAATGTATCGAGAAACAGTAAAGATATAAAACAATTTTTTAAAAACAAGATCAATTGTATTAGTTGTACGCGTTAACAATGTTTCCTTCACTGTTTGTTTACATTTCGACGCTTTGTTTACATTTTGCGGGCTGGCCTCCACTACCGTGACTACAGCATCGGGTGGTAATACCACTGGCTATAAGTCTCCATAAGAACAGTTTTGACGCTTTTTATGGCAATTCCTTCGGTAATCTGAGGTAATTTCGTAATTCACTGGTGTATTCCGCTTTTCAATAGTGTACATGCCTCCGTTCACGTTAACTCGGCGCTAAATCTAGCGGTAATCGAATCGATGTAATCCATCCGCCATTTTGTTTTTGCCCATGAGTAGCCTACCCACTGCGCATGCGATGTAATACGCTCACACTGTGAACGTATGGTAAAATATGCTCCACCCTTGCTGAATTATATGATTACTATATGCCTATCAGTGGGTAGTATAGACGTCTCATATGCTCATAGGTATATAATAATGACATCGTTCACACTCCAAGAAAGACAAAAAAGGGTCTTCTCAACGAAGCATTTTTTCAATGTCATTTGTCCAAATAACACAATGATTTCAAGTTCTATTATGAATTTAAAGTATGAATCAAGTCTTCCTTCTTTATTTATCAGGTGTTAAAGCAGTTGCAAACAACAAAATTCATTGTCAGAAGTGGGATTTGAACCCACGCCCACATACGTGGACCAGAATACCCAGTTCACCTTTTAATGCACAGGCAAGGATAGTACCTTGAGTCTGGCGCCTTAGACCACTCGGCCATCCTGACATTCAAATACACTCAACTGCAGGCCTATACAGTAGATGCCTGCTTAGAAAGAAGTCCTTTATATCAAACAAAGGGGTCTTGGTATGGAGAAGGGGTCAATATTGACATCATTCACACTCCAAGATTGACACAAAAGGGTCTTCTCAATAAAACATTTTTTCAATGTCATTTGTCCAAATAACACAATGATTTCAAGTTCTATTATGAATTTAAAGTATGAATCAAGTCTTCCTTCTTTATTCTTCAGGTGTTAAAGCAGTTGCAAACAACAAAAATCATTGTCAGAAGTGGGATTTGAACCCACCCCCGCATACGTGGACCAGTGCAACCAGTTCACCTGTTAATGCACAGGCAAGGATAGTACCTTGAGTCTGGCGCCTTAGACCACTCGGCCATCCTGACATTCAAATACAGTTAACTGCAGGCCTATACAGTAAGGCCTGCTTAGAATGAAGTAGTTTATATCAAACAAAGGGGTCTTGGTATAGAGAAGGGGTCAATATTGACATCATTCACACTCCAAGAAAGACAAAAAAGGGTCTTCTCAATAAAACATTTTTTCAATGTCATTTGTCCAAATAACACAATGATTTCAAGTTCTATTATGAATTTAAAGTATGAATCAAGTCTTCCTTCTTTATTCATCAGGTGTTAAAGCAGTTGCAAACAACAAAATTCATTGTCAGAACCCACGCCCGCATACGTGGACCAGTACACCCAGTTCACCTGTTAATGCACAGGCAAGGATAGTACCTTGAGTCTGGCGCCTTAGACCACTCGGCCATCCTGACATTCAAATACACTCAACTGCAGGCCTATACAGTAGAGGCCTGCTTAGAAGGAAGTCCTTTATATCAAACAAAGGGGTCTTGGTACGGAGAAGGGGTCAATATTGACATCCTTCACACTCCAAGAGAGACAAAAAAGGGTCTTCTCAATAGAATATTTTTTCAATGTCATTTGTCCAAATAACACAATGATTTCAAGTTCTATTATGAATTTAAAGTATGAATCATGTCTTCCTTCTTTATTCATCAGGTGTTAAAGCAGTTGCAAACAACAAAATTCATTGTCAGAAGTGGGATTTGAACCCACGCCCACATACGTGGACCAGAACACCCAGTTCACCTGTTAATGCACAGGCAAGGATAGTACCTTGAGTCTGGCGCCTTAGACCACTCGGCCATCCTGACATTCAAATACACTCAACTGCAGGCCTGTACAGAAGAGGCCTGCTTAGCATGAAGTCCTTTATATCAAACAATGGGGTCTTGGTATGGAGAAGGAGTCAATATTATGAGAAAACTGTATTCCCGTGGACGAATTCTTATTTTACTGAACCCCTGTCCCTGGCCATTTTAACCGAGGTCGTAGACCGAGGTTTAATTGGACGGTGGAGAGGGGTGAGGTAAAATAATAATTCCAACACAGGTATATGATTTTCTTATTATTATATACCTCGAAATAATTACAATAATGTCAATAATTAAGCCATAGCAGCCATTTCTAGGCCCATTTGGGCACACAACGGATGAAGCGAACTATAGGATACGCTTCACCCTTCAACCCCATGTTATATATAGGCCGTTTTAGGCCCTGTGAATGGCCTGGCACTCAGTAGTGTTTTGGTTAGGGTGATAGTTTTGTTACCAGAGGGTCAGGTGTTCGACCCCCAACCCCGACTTATTTTGTTTGGTTTTGGTTTTTACATGAAAGGAAAAACGCCAATAGAGAGAGAATCAATGCAAAATATATAATCTAAAAAAACTAAGATGAATCATATTAGTTTTACGCATAAACAATATTTTCTTCGCTGTTTGTTTACATTTTGACGTATTGTTTACATGATATATATAATATCATTCATGTAGGCTTGCTTCCATCATCATAGTGATCGGCAACCATAATTACCCTTTCATGAAAACCTATAAAAGTATATATCATCTGAAAACTTAAAACAATCCGAATATGATGCTGTAATTATATATATATTATATGTGATAATACATATTGTATCAATAATATTTCCCATACCTGTATACACAGAAGTATAGTTATATACAACCACCTGACATTATGTACTGCCCCATGGTGTAGTGGTGAGAGCATTGATTTTTAGATCCGAAGATTGGGAGTTCGAACCCCGGCGACAACCAAGTTTTTTAATGTTTTTCTTTTTAGATAAAAAGAAAAACATCAATGTATCGAGAAACAGTAAAGATATAAAACAATTTTTTTAAAACAAGATCAATTGTATTAGTTGTACGCGTTAATAATGTTTCCTTCACTGTTTGTTTACATTTCGACGCTTTGTTTACATTTTGCGGGCTGGCCTCCACTACCGTGACTACAGCATCGGGTGGTAATACCACTGGCTATAAGTCTCCATAAGAACAGTTTTGACGCTTTTTATGGCAATTCCTTCGGTAATCTGAGGTAATTTCGTATTTCACTGGTGTATTCCGCTTTTCAATAGTGTACATGCCTCCTTTCACGTTAACTCGGCGCTAAATCTAGCGGTAATCGAATCGATGTAATCCATCCGCCATTTTGTTTTTGCCCATGAGTAGCCTACGCACTGCGCATGCGATGTAATACGCTCACACTGTGAACGTATGGTAAAATACGCTCCACCCTTGCTGAATTATATGATTACTATATGCCTATCAGTGGGTAGTATAGACGTCTCATACGCTCATAGGTATATAATAATGACATCGTTCACACTCCAAGAAAGCCAAAAAAGAGTCTTCTCAACAAAGCATTTTTTCAATGTCATTTGTCCAAATAACACAATGATTTCAAGTTCTATTATGAATTTAAAGTATGAATCAAGTCTTCCTTCTTCATTCATCAGGTGTTAAAGCAGTTGCAAACAACAAAATTCATTGTCAGAAGTGGGATTTGAACCCACGCCCACATACGTGGACCAGAACACCCTGTTAACCTGTTAATGCACAGGCAAGGATAGTACCTTGAGTCTGGCGCCTTAGACCACTCGGCCATCCTGACATTCACATACACTCAACTGCAGGCCTATACAGTAGAGGCCTGCTTAGCATGAAGTCCTTTATATCAAACAAAGGGGTCTTGGTATGGAGAAGGGGTCAATATTGACATCATTCACACTCCAAGAGAGACAAAAAAGGGTCTTCTCAATAAAACATTTTTTCAATGTCATTTGTCCAAATAACACAATGATTTCAAGTTCTATTATGAATTTAAAGTATGAATCAAGTCCTCTTCTTTATTCATCAGGTGTTAAAGCAGTTGCAAACAACAAAATTCATTGTCAGAAGTGGGATTTGAACCCACGCCCGCATACGTGGACCAGTACACCCAGTTCACCTGTTAATGCACAGGCAAGGATTGTACCTTGAGTCTGGCGCCTTAGACCACTCGGCCATCCTGACATTCAAATACACTCAACTGCAGGCCTATACAGTAGAGGCCTGCTTAGAATGAAGTAATTTATATCAAACAAAGGGGTCTTGGTATAAAGAAGGGGTCAATATTGACATCATTCACACTCCAAGAGAGACAAAAAAGGGTCTTCTCAATAAAACATTTTTTCAATGTCATTTGTCCAAATAACACAATGATTTCAATTTCTATTATGAATTTAAAGTATGAATCAAGCCTTCCTTCTTTATTTATCAGGTGTTAAAGCAGTTGCAAACAACAAAATTCATTGTCAGAAGTGGGATTTGAACCCACGCCCACATACGTGGACCAGAACACCCTGTTAACCTGTTAATGCACAGGCAAGGATAGTACCTTGAGTCTGGCGCCTTAGACCACTCGGCCATCCTGACATTCAAATACACTCAACTGCAGGCCTGTACAGAAGAGGCCTGCTTAGCATGAAGTCCTTTATATCAAACAATGGGGTCTTGGTATGGAGAAGGAGTCAATATTATGAGAAAACTGTATTCACGTGGACGAATTCTTATTTTACTGAACCCCTGTTCCTGGCCATTTTAACCGAGGTTTAATTGGACGGTGGAGAGGGGTGAGGTAAAATAATAATTCCAACACAGGTATATGATTTTCTTATTATTATATACCTCGAAATAATTACAATAATGTCAATAATTAAGCCATAGCAGCCATTTCTAGGCCCATTTGGGCACACAACGGATGAAGCGAACTATAGGATACGCTTCACCCTTCAACCCCATGTTATATATAGGCCGTTTTAGGCCCTGTGAATGGCCTGGCACTCAGTAGTGTTTTGGTTAGGGTGATAGTTTTGTTACCAGAGGGTCAGATGTTCGACCCCCAACCCCGACTTATTTTGTTTGGTTTTGGTTTTTACATGAAAGGAAAAACGCCAATAGAGAGAGAATCAATGCAAAATATATAATCTAAAAAAACTAAGATGAATCATATTAGTTTTACGCATAAACAATATTTTCTTCGCTGTTTGTTTACATTTTGACGTATTGTTTACATGATATATATAATATCATTCATGTAGGCTTGCTTCCATCATCATAGTGATCGGCAACCATAATTACCCTTTCATGAAAACCTATAAAAGTATATATCATCTGAAAACTTAAAACAATCCGAATATGATGCTGTAATTATATATATATTATATGTGATAATACATATTGTATCAATAATATTTCCCATACTTGTATACACAGAGGTATAGTTATATACAACCACCTGACATTATGTACTGCCCCATGGTGTAGTGGTGAGAGCATTGATTTTTAGATCCAAAGATTGGGAGTTCGAACCCAGGCGCCAACCAAGTTTTTTAATGTTTTTCTTTTTAGTTAAAAAGAAAAACATCAATGTATCGAGAAACAGTAAAGATATAAAACAATTTTTTAAAAACAAGATCAATTGTATTAGTTGTACGCGTTAACAATGTTTCCTTCACTGTTTGTTTACATTTCGACGCTTTGTTTACATTTTGCGGGCTGGCCTCCACTACCGTGACTACAGCATCGGGTGGTAATACCACTGGCTATAAGTCTCCATAAGAACAGTTTTGACGCTTTTTATGGCAATTCCTTCGGTAATCTGAGGTAATTTCGTAATTCACTGGTGTATCCCGCTTTTCAATAGTGTACATGCCTCCATTCACGTTAACTCGGCGCTAAATCTAGCGGTAATCGAATCGATCTAATCCATCCGCCATTTTGTTTTTGCCCATGAGTAGCCTACCCACTGCGCATGCGATGTAATACGCTCACACTGTGAACGTATGGTAAAATACGCTCCACCCTTGCTGAATTATATGATTACTATATGCCTATCAGTGGGTAGTATAGACGTCTCATACGCTCATAGGTATATAATAATGACATCGTTCACACTCCAAGAAAGACAAAAAAGGGTCTTCTCAACAAAGCATTTTTTCAATGTCATTTGTCCAAATAACACAATGATTTCAAGTTCTATTATGAATTTAAAGTATGAATCAAGTCTTCCTTCTTTATTTATCAGGTGTTAAAGCAGTTGCAAACAACAAAATTATTTGTCAGAAGTGGGATTTGAACCCACGCCCACATACGTGGACCAGAACACCCTGTTAACCTGTTAATGCACAGGCAAGGATAGTACCTTGAGTCTGGCGCCTTAGACCACTCGGCCATCCTGACATTCACATACACTCAACTGCAGGCCTATACAGTAGAGGCCTGCTTAGCATGAAGTCCTTTATATCAAACAAAGGGGTCTTGGTATAAAGAAGGGGTCAATATTGACATCATTCACACTCCAAGAGAGAAAAAAAAGGGTCTTCTCTGAGAAACATTTTTGCAATGACATTTGTCGAAATAGCACAATGATTTCAAGCTCTATTTTGAATTTCAAGCATGAATCATGTCTTCTTTCTTTATTCATCAGGAGTTAAAGAAGTTGCAAACAACAAAATTCATTGTCAGAAGTGGGATTTGAACCCACGCCCACATACGTGGACCAGAACACCCTGTTAACCTGTTAATGCACAGGCAAGGATAGTACCTTGAGTCTGGCGCCTTAGACCACTCGGCCATCCTGACATTCAAATACACTCAACTGCAGGCCTATACAGTAGAGGCCTGCTTAGAAGGAAGTCCTTTATATCAAACAAAGGGGTCTTGGTATAGAGAAGGGGTCAATATTGACATTATTCACACTCCAAGAAAGACAAAAAAGGGTCTTCTCAATAAAACATTTTTTCAATGTCATTTGTCCAAATAACACAATGATTTCAAGTTCTATTATGAATTTAAAGTATGAATCAAGTCTTCCTTCTTTATTCATCAGGTGTTTAAGAAATTGCAAACAACAAAATACGTTGTCAGAAGTGGGATTTGAACCCACGCCCACATACGTGGAGCAGAACACCCTGTTAACCTGTTAATGCACAGGCAAGGATAGTACCTTGAGTCTGGCGCCTTAATCCACTCGGCCATCCTGACATTCAAATACACTCAACTGCAGGCTTATAAAGTAGAGGCCTGCTTAAAAGGAAGTAATTTATATCAAAGAAAGGGGTCCTGGTATGGAGAAGGGGTGAATATTGACATCATTCACACTCCAAGAAAGACAAAAAAGGGTCTTCTCAATAAAATATATTTTCAATGTCATTTGTCCAAATAACACAATGATTTCAAGTTCTATTATGAATTTAAAGTATGAATCAAGTCTTCCTTCTTTATTCATCAGGTGTTAAAGCAGTTGCAAACAACAAAATTCATTGTCAGAAGTGGGATTTGAACCCACGCCCGCATACGTAGACCAGTACACCCAGTTCACCTGTTAATGCACAGGCAAGGATAGTACCTTGAGTCTGGCGCCTTAGACCACTCAGCCATCCTGACATTCAAATACAGTCAACTGCAGGCCTATACAGTAGAGGCCTGCTTAGCATGAAGTCCTTTATATCAAACAAAGGGGTCTTGGTATGGAGAAGGGGTGAATATTGACATCATTCACACTCCAAGAAAGACAAAAAAGGGTCTTCTCAATAAAATATATTTTCAATGTCATTTGTCCAAATAACACAATGATTTCAAGTTCTATTATGAATTTAAAGTATGAATCAAGTCTTCCTTCTTTATTCATCAGGTGTTAAAGCAGTTGCAAACAAGAAAATTCATTGTCAGAAGTGGGATTTGAACCCACGCCCACATACGTGGACCAGAACACCCTGTTAACCTGTTAATGCACAGGCAAGGATAGTACCTTGAGTCTGGCGCCTTAGACCACTCGGCCATCCTGACATTCAAATACACTCAACTGCAGGCCTATACAGTAGAGGCCTGCTTAGAAGGAAGTCCTTTATATCAAACAAAGGGGTCTTGGTATAGAGAAGGGGTCAATATTGACATTATTCACACTCCAAGAAAGACAAAAAAGGGTCTTCTCAATAAAACATTTTTTCAATGTCATTTGTCCAAATAACACAATGATTTCAAGTTCTATTATGAATTTAAAGTATGAATCAAGTCTTCCTTCTTTATTCATCAGGTGTTTAAGAAATTGCAAACAACAAAATACGTTGTCAGAAGTGGGATTTGAACCCACGCCCACATACGTGGAGCAGAACACCCTGTTAACCTGTTAATGCACAGGCAAGGATAGTACCTTGAGTCTGGCGCCTTAATCCACTCGGCCATCCTGACATTCAAATACACTCAACTGCAGGCTTATAAAGTAGAGGCCTGCTTAAAAGGAAGTAATTTATATCAAAGAAAGGGGTCTTGGTATGGAGAAGGGGTGAATATTGACATCATTCACACTCCAAGAAAGACAAAAAAGGGTCTTCTCAATAAAATATATTTTCAATGTCATTTGTCCAAATAACACAATGATTTCAAGTTCTATTATGAATTTAAAGTATGAATCAAGTCTTCCTTCTTTATTCATCAGGTGTTAAAGCAGTTGCAAACAACAAAATTCATTGTCAGAAGTGGGATTTGAACCCACGCCCGCATACGTGGACCAGTACACCCAGTTCACCTGTTAATGCACAGGCAAGGATAGTACCTTGAGTCTGGCGCCTTAGACCACTCAGCCATCCTGACATTCAAATACAGTCAACTGCAGGCCTATACAGTAGAGGCCTGCTTAGCATGAAGTCCTTTATATCAAACAAAGGGGTCTTGGTATGGAGAAGGGGTGAATATTGACATCATTCACACTCCAAGAAAGACAAAAAAGGGTCTTCTCAATAAAATATATTTTCAATGTCATTTGTCCAAATAACACAATGATTTCAAGTTCTATTATGAATTTAAAGTATGAATCAAGTCTTCCTTCTTTATTCATCAGGTGTTAAAGCAGTTGCAAACAACAAAATTCATTGTCAGAAGTGGGATTTGAACCCACGCCCACATACGTGGACCAGAACACCCTGTTAACCTGTTAATGCACAGGCAAGGATAGTACCTTGAGTCTGGCGCCTTAGACCACTCGGCCATCCTGACATTCAAATACACTCAACTGCAGGCCTATACAGTAGAGGCCTGCTTAGAAGGAAGTCCTTTATATCAAACAAAGGGGTCTTGGTATAGAGAAGGGGTCAATATTGACATTATTCACACTCCAAGAAAGACAAAAAAGGGTCTTCTCAATAAAACATTTTTTCAATGTCATTTGTCCAAATAACACAATGATTTCAAGTTCTATTATGAATTTAAAGTATGAATCAAGTCTTCCTTCTTTATTCATCAGGTGTTTAAGAAATTGCAAACAACAAAATACGTTGTCAGAAGTGGGATTTGAACCCACGCCCACATACGTGGAGCAGAACACCCTGTTAACCTGTTAATGCACAGGCAAGGATAGTACCTTGAGTCTGGCGCCTTAGACCACTCAGCCATCCTGACATTCAAATACAGTCAACTGCAGGCCTATACAGTAGAGGCCTGCTTAGCATGAAGTCCTTTATATCAAACAAAGGGGTCTTGGTATGGAGAAGGGGTGAATATTGACATCATTCACACTCCAAGAAAGACAAAAAAGGGTCTTCTCAATAAAATATATTTTCAATGTCATTTGTCCAAATAACACAATGATTTCAAGTTCTATTATGAATTTAAAGTATGAATCAAGTCTTCCTTCTTTATTCATCAGGTGTTAAAGCAGTTGCAAACAAGAAAATTCATTGTCAGAAGTGGGATTTGAACCCACGCCCACATACGTGGACCAGAACACCCTGTTAACCTGTTAATGCACAGGCAAGGATAGTACCTTGAGTCTGGCGCCTTAGACCACTCGGCCATCCTGACATTCAAATACACTCAACTGCAGGCCTATACAGTAGAGGCCTGCTTAGAAGGAAGTCCTTTATATCAAACAAAGGGGTCTTGGTATAGAGAAGGGGTCAATATTGACATTATTCACACTCCAAGAAAGACAAAAAAGGGTCTTCTCAATAAAACATTTTTTCAATGTCATTTGTCCAAATAACACAATGATTTCAAGTTCTATTATGAATTTAAAGTATGAATCAAGTCTTCCTTCTTTATTCATCAGGTGTTAAAGCAGTTGCAAACAACAAAATTCATTGTCAGAAGTGGGATTTGAACCCACGCCCACATACGTGGACCAGGACACCCTGTTAACCTGTTAATGCACAGGCAAGGATAGTACCTTGAGTCTGGCGCCTTAGACCACTCGGCCATCCTGACATTCAAATACACTCAACTGCAGGCCTGTACAGAAGAGGCCTGCTTAGAATGAAGTCCTTTATATCAGACAATGGGGTCTTGGTATTGAGAAGGAGTCAATATTATGAGAAAACTGTATTCCCGTGGACGAAAATCATATACTTGTGTTGGAATTATTATTTTACCTCACCCCTCTCCACCGTCCAATTAAACCTCGGTCTACGACCTCGGTTAAAATGGCCAGGGACAGGGGTTCAGTAAAATAATAATTCCAACACAGGTATATGATTTTCTTATTATTATATACCTCGAAATAATTACAATAATGTCAATAATTAAGCCATAGCAGCCATTTCTAGGCCCATTTGGGCACACAACGGATGAAGCGAACTATAGGATACGCTTCACCCTTCAACCCCATGTTATATATAGGCCGTTTTAGGCCCTGTGAATGGCCTGGCACTCAGTAGTGTTTTGGTTAGGGTGATAGTTTTGTTACCAGAGGGTCAGGTGTTCGACCCCCAACCTCGACTTATTTTGTTTGGTTTTGGTTTTTACATGAAAGGAAAAACGCCAATAGAGAGAGAATCAATGCAAAATATATAATCTAAAAAAACTAAGATGAATCATATTAGTTTTACGCATAAACAATATTTTCTTCGCTGTTTGTTTACATTTTGACGTATTGTTTACATGATATATATAATATCATTCATGTAGGCTTGCTTCCATCATCATAGTGATTGGCAACCATAATTACCCTTTCATGAAAACCTATAAAAGTATATATCATCTGAAAACTTAAAACAATCCGAATATGATGCTGTAATTATATATATATTATATGTGATAATGCATATTGTATCAATAATATTTCCCATACCTGTATACACAGAAGTATAGTTATATACAACCACCTGACATTATGTACTGCCCCATGGTGTAGTGGTGAGAGCATTGATTTTTAGGTCCGAAGATTGGGAGTTCGAACCCCGGCGGCAACAAAGTTTTTTAATGTTTTTCTTTTTAGATAAAAAGAAAAACATCAATGTATCGAGAAACAGTAAAGATATAAAACAATTTTTTTAAAACAAGATCAATTGTATTAGTTGTACGCGTTAACAATGTTTCCTTCACTGTTTGTTTACATTTCGACGCTTTGTTTACATTTTGCGGGCTGGCCTCCACTACCGTGACTACAGCATCGGGTGGTAATACCACTGGCTATAAGTCTCCATAAGAACAGTTTTGACGCTTTTTATGGCAATTCCTTCGGTAATCTGAGGTAATTTCGTAATTCACTGGTGTATTCCGCTTTTCAATAGTGTACATGCCTCCGTTCACGTTAACTCTGCGCTAAATCTAGCGGTAATCGAATCGATGTAATCCATCCGCCATTTTGTTTTTGCCCATGAGTAGCCTACCCACTGCGCATGCGATGTAATACGCTCACACTGTGAACGTATGGTAAAATATGCTCCACCCTTGCTGAATTATATGATTACTATATGCCTATCAGTGGGTAGTATAGACGTCTCATATGCTCATAGGTATATAATAATGACATCGTTCACACTCCAAGATAGACAAAAAAGAGTCTTCTCAACAAAGCATTTTTTCAATGTCATTTGTCCAAATAACACAATGATTTCAAGTTCTATTATGAATTTAAAGTATGAATCAAGTCTTCCTCCTTTATTTATCAGGTGTTAAAGCAGTTGCAAACAACAAAATTCATTGTCAGAAGTGGGATTTGAACCCACGCCCACATACGTGGACCAGAACACCCTGTTAACCTGTTAATGCACAGGCAAGGATAGTACCTTGAGTCTGGCGCCTTAGACCACTCGGCTATCCTGACATTCACATACACTCAACTGCAGGCCTATACAGTAGAGGCCTGCTTAGCATGAAGTCCTTTATATCAAACAAAGGGGTCTTGGTATAAAGAAGGGGTCAATATTGACATCATTCACACTCCAAGAGAGACAAAAAAGGGTCTTCTCAATAAAACATTTTTTCAATGTCATTTGTCCAAATAACACAATGATTTCAAGTTCTATTATGAATTTAAAGTATGAATCAAGTCTTCCTTCTTTATTCATTAGGTGTTAAAGCAGTTGCAAACAACAAAATTCATTGTCAGAAGTGGGATTTGAACCCACGCCCGCATACGTGGACCAGTACACCCAGTTCACCTGTTAATGCACAGGCAAGGATAGTACCTTGAGTCTGGCGCCTTAGACCACTCGGCCATCCTGACATTCAAATACAGTCAACTGCAGGCCTATACAGTAGAGGCCTGCTTAGAATGAAGTAATTTATATCAAACAAAGGGGTCTTGGTATAAAGAAGGGGTCAATATTGACATCATTCACACTCCAAGAGAGACAAAAAAGGGTCTTCTCAATAAAACATTTTTTCAATGTCATTTGTCCAAATAACACAATGATTTCAATTTCTATTATGAATTTAAAGTATGAATCAAGCCTTCCTTCTTTATTTATCAGGTGTTAAAGCAGTTGCAAACAACAAAATTCATTGTCAGAAGTGGGATTTGAACCCACGCCCACATACGTGGACCAGAACACCCTGTTAACCTGTTAATGCACAGGCAAGGATAGTACCTTGAGTCTGGCGCCTTAGACCACTCGGCCATCCTGACATTCAAATACACTCAACTGCAGGCCTGTACAGAAGAGGCCTGCTTAGCATGAAGTCCTTTATATCAAACAATGGGGTCTTGGTATGGAGAAGGAGTCAATATTATGAGAAAACTGTATTCACGTGGACGAATTCTTATTTTACTGAACCCCTGTTCCTGGCCATTTTAACCGAGGTTTAATTGGACGGTGGAGAGGGGTGAGGTAAAATAATAATTCCAACACAGGTATATGATTTTCTTATTATTATATACCTCGAAATAATTACAATAATGTCAATAATTAAGCCATAGCAGCCATTTCTAGGCCCATTTGGGCACACAACGGATGAAGCGAACTATAGGATACGCTTCACCCTTCAACCCCATGTTATATATAGGCCGTTTTAGGCCCTGTGAATGGCCTGGCACTCAGTAGTGTTTTGGTTAGGGTGATAGTTTTGTTACCAGAGGGTCAGGTGTTCGACCCCCAACCCCGACTTATTTTGTTTGGTTTTGGTTTTTACATGAAAGGAAAAACGCCAATAGAGAGAGAATCAATGCAAAATATATAATCTAAAAAAACTAAGATGAATCATATTAGTTTTACGCATAAACAATATTTTCTTCGCTGTTTGTTTACATTTTGACGTATTGTTTACATGATATATATAATATCATTCATGTAGGCTTGCTTCCATCATCATAGTGATCGGCAACCATAATTACCCTTTCATGAAAACCTATAAAAGTATATATCATCTGAAAACTTAAAACAATCCGAATATGATGCTGTAATTATATATATATTATATGTGATAATACATATTGTATCAATAATATTTCCCATACTTGTATACACAGAGGTATAGTTATATACAACCACCGGACATTATGTACTGCCCCATGGTGTAGTGGTGAGAGCATTGATTTTTAGATCCGAATATTGGGAGTTCGAACCAAGGCGCCAACCAAGTTTTTTAATGTTTTTCTTTTTAGTTAAAAAGAAAAACATCAATGTATCGAGAAACAGTAAAGATATAAAACAATTTTTTAAAAACAAGATCAATTGTATTAGTTGTACGCGTTAACAATGTTTCCTTCACTGTTTGTTTACATTTCGACGCTTTGTTTACATTTTGCGGGCTGGCCTCCACTACCGTGACTACAGCATCGGGTGGTAATACCACTGGCTATAAGTCTCCATAAGAACAGTTTTGACGCTTTTTATGGCAATTCCTTCGGTAATCTGAGGTAATTTCGTAATTCACTGGTGTATCCCGCTTTTTAATAGTGTACATGCCTCCGTTCACGTTAACTCGGCGCTAAATCTAGCGGTAATCGAATCGATGTAATCCATCCGCCATTTTGTTTTTGCCCATGAGTAGCCTACCCACTGCGCATGCGATGTAATACGCTCACACTGTGAACGTATGGTAAAATACGCTCCACCCTTGCTGAATTATATGATTACTATATGCCTATCAGTGGGTAGTATAGACGTCTCATACGCTCATAGGTATATAATAATGACATCGTTCACACTCCAAGAAAGACAAAAAAGGGTCTTCTCAACAAAGCATTTTTTCAATGTCATTTGTCCAAATAACACAATGATTTCAAGTTCTATTATGAATTTAAAGTATGAATCAAGTCTTCCTTCTTTATTTATCAGGTGTTAAAGCAGTTGCAAACAACAAAATTATTTGTCAGAAGTGGGATTTGAACCCACGCCCACATACGTGGACCAGAACACCCTGTTAACCTGTTAATGCACAGGCAAGGATAGTACCTTGAGTCTGGCGCCTTAGACCACTCGGCCATCCTGACATTCACATACACTCAACTGCAGGCCTATACAGTAGAGGCCTGCTTAGCATGAAGTCCTTTATATCAAACAAAGGGGTCTTGGTATAAAGAAGGGGTCAATATTGACATCATTCACACTCCAAGAGAGAAAAAAAAGGGTCTTCTCAGAGAAACATTTTTGCAATGACATTTGTCGAAATAGCACAATGATTTCAAGCTCTATTTTGAATTTCAAGCATGAATCATGTCTTCTTTCTTTATTCATCAGGAGTTAAAGAAGTTGCAAACAACAAAATTCATTGTCAGAAGTGGGATTTGAACCCACGCCCACATACATGGACCAGAACACCCAGTTAGCCTGTTAATGTACAGGCAAGGATAGTACCTTGAGTCTGGCGCCTTAGACCACTCGGCCATCCTGACCTTCAAATACACTCAACCGCAGGACTATACAGTAGAGGCCTGCTTAGCATGAAGTCCTTTATATCAAACAAAGGGGTCTTGGTATGGAGAAGGGGTCAATATTGACATCATTCACACTCCAAGAGAGACAAAAAAGGGTCTTCTCAATAGAATATTTTTTCAATGTCATTTGTCCAAATAACACAATGATTTCAAGTTCTATTATGAATTTAAAGTATAAATCAAGTCTTCCTTCTTCATTTACCAGGTGTTAAAGCAGTTGCAAACAACAAAATTCATTGTCAGAAGTGGGATTTGAACCCACGGCCACATACGTGGACCAGAACACCCTGTTAACCTGTTAATGCACAGGCAAGGATAGTACCTTGAGTCTGGCGCCTTAGACCACTCGGCCATCCTGACATTCAAATACACTCAACTGCAGGCCTATACAGTAGAGGCCTGCTTAGAAGGAAGTCCTTTATATCAAACAAAGGGGTCTTGGTATAGAGAAGGGGTCAATATTGACATCATTCACACTCCAAGAAAAACAAAAAAAGGGTCTTCTCAATAAAACATTTTTTCAATGTCATTTGTCCAAATAACACAATGATTTCAAGTTCAATTATGAATTTAAAGTATGAATCAAGTCTTCCTTCTTTATTCATCAGGTGTTAAAGAAATTGTAAACAACAAAATACGTTGTCAGAAGTGGGATTTGAACCCAAGCCCACATACGTGGACCAGAACACCCTGTTAACCTGTTAATGCACAGGCAAGGATAGTACCTTGAGTCTGGCGCCTTAGACCACTCGGCCATCCTGACATTCAAGAACTCTCAACTGCAGGCCTATAAAGTAGAGGCCTGCTTAGAAGGAAGTAATTTATATCAAAGAAAGGGGTCTTGGTATGGAGAAGGGGTGAATATTGACATCATTCACACTCCAAGAAAGACAAAAAAGGGTCTTCTCAATAAAATATATTTTCAATGTCATTTGTCCAAATAACACAATGATTTCAAGTTCTATTATGAATTTAAAGTATGAATCAAGTCTTCCTTCTTTATTTATCAGGTGTTAAAGCAGTTGCAAACAACAAAATTCATTGTCAGAAGTGGGATTTGAACCCACGCCAACATACATGGACCAGAACACCCTGTTAACCTGTTAATGCACAGGCAAGGATAGTACCTTGAGTCTGGCGCCTTAGACCACTCGGCCATCCTAACATTCAAATACACTCAACTAAAGGCCTATACAGTAGAGGCCTGCTTAGAATGGAGTAATTTATATCAAAGAAAGGGGTCTTGGTATGTAGAAGGGGTCAATATTGACATCGTTCACACTCCAAGAAAGACAAAAAAGGGTCTTCTAAATGAACCATTTTTTCAATGTCATTTGTCCAAATAACACAATGATTTCAAGTTCTATTATGAATTAAAAGTATGAATCAAGTCTTCCTTCTTTATTCATCAGGTGTTAAAGATGATGCAAACAACGAAATTCATTGTCAGAAGTGGGATTTGAACCTACGCCTACATACGTGGACCAGAGCACCCAGTTAACCTGTTAATGCACAGGCAAGGATAGTACCTTGAGTCTGGCGCCTTAGACCACTCGGCCATCCTGACATTCAAATACACTCAACTAAAGGCCTGTACAGTAGAGGCCTGCTTAGCATGTAGTCCTTTATATCAAACAAAGGGATTTTGGTATGGAGAAGGGGTGAATATTGACATCATTCACACTCCAAGAAAGACAAAAAAGGGTCTTCTCAATAAAACATTTTTTCAATGTCATTTGTCCAAATAACACAATGATTTCAAGTTCTATTATGAATTTAAATTATGAATCAAGTCTTCCTTCTTTATTCATCAGGTGTTAAAGCAGTTGCAAACAACAAAATTCATTGTCAGAAGTGGGATTTGAACCCACGCCCACATACGTGGACCAGAACACCCAGTTCACCTGTTAATGCACAGGCAAGGATAGAACCTTGAGTCTGGCGCCTTAGACCACTCGGCCATCCTGACATTCAAATACACTCAACTACAGGCCTGTACAGTAGAGGCCAGCTTAGCATGTAGTCCTTTATATCAAACAATGGGGTCTTGGTATGGAGAAGGAGTCAATATTATGAGAAAACTGTATTCCCGTGGACGAATTCTTATTTTACTGAACCCCTGTCCCTGGCCATTTTAACCGAGGTCGTAGACCGAGGTTTAATTGGACGGTGGAGAGGGGTGAGGTAAAATAATAATTCCAACACAGGTATATGATTTTCTTATTATTATATACCTCGAAATAATTACAATAATGTCAATAATTAAGCCATAGCAGCCATTTCTAGGCCCATTTGGGCACACAACGGATGAAGCGAACTATAGGATACGCTTCACCCTTCAACCCCATGTTATATATAGGCCGTTTTAGGCCCTGTGAATGGCCTGGCACTCAGTAGTGTTTTGGTTAGGGTGATAGTTTTGTTACCAGAGGGTCAGGTGTTCGACCCCCAACCCCGACTTATTTTGTTTGGTTTTGGTTTTTACATGAAAGGAAAAACGCCAATAGAGAGAGAATCAATGCAAAATATATAATCTAAAAAAACTAAGATGAATCATATTAGTTTTACGCATAAACAATATTTTCTTCGCTGTTTGTTTACATTTTGACGTATTGTTTACATGATATATATAATATCATTCATGTAGGCTTGCTTCCATCATCATAGTGATCGGCAACCATAATTACCCTTTCATGAAAACCTATAAAAGTATATATCATCTGAAAACTTAAAACAATCCGAATATGATGCTGTAATTATATATATATTATATGTGATAATACATATTGTATCAATAATATTTCCCATACCTGTATACACAGAAGTATAGTTATATACAACCACCTGACATTATGTACTGCCCCATGGTGTAGTGGTAAGAGCATTGATTTTTAGATCCGAAGATTGGGAGTTCGAACCCCGGCGGCAACCAAGTTTTTTAATGTTTTTCTTTTTAGATAAAAAGAAAAACATCAATGTATCGAGAAACAGTAAAGATATAAAACAATTTTTTTAAAACAAGATCAATTGTATTAGTTGTACGCGTTAACAATGTTTCCTTCACTGTTTGTTTACATTTCGACGCTTTGTTTACATTTTGCGGGCTGGCCTCCACTACCGTGACTACAGCATCGGGTGGTAATACCACTGGCTATAAGTCTCCATAAGAACAGTTTTGACGCTTTTTATGGCAATTCCTTCGGTAATCTGAGGTAATTTCGTAATTCACTGGTGTATTCCGCTTTTCAATAGTGTACATGCCTCCGTTCACGTTAACTCGGCGCTAAATCTAGCGGTAATCGAATCGATGTAATCCATCCGCCATTTTGTTTTTGCCCATGAGTAGCCTACCCACTGCGCATGCGATGTAATATGCTCACACTGTGAACGTATGGTAAAATACGCTCCACCCTTGCTGAATTATATGATTACTATATGCCTATCAGTGGGTAGTATAGACGTCTCATACGCTCATAGGTATATAATAATGACATCGTTCACACTCCAAGAAAGACAAAAAAGGGTCTTCTCAACAAAGCATTTTTTCAATGTCATTTGTCCAAATAACACAATGATTTCAAGTTCTATTATGAATTTAAAGTATGAATCAAGTCTTCCTTCTTTATTTATCAGGTGTTAAAGCAGTTGCAAACAACAAAATTCATTGTCAGAAGTGGGATTTGAACCCACGCCCACATACGTGGACCAGAATACCCAGTTCACCTGTTAATGCACAGGCAAGGATAGTACCTTGAGTCTGGTGCCTTAGACCACTCGGCCATCCTGACATTCACATACACTCAACTGCAGGCCTATACAGTAAAGGCCTGCTTAGCATTTAGTCCTTTATATCAAACAAAGGGGTCTTGGTATAAAGAAGGGGTCAATATTGACATCATTCACACTCCAAGAGAGACAAAAAAGGATCTTCTCAGCAAAACATTTTTGCAATGTCATTTGTCAAAATAGCCAGTGATTTCAAGCTCTATTTTGAATTTCAAGCATGAATCATGTCTTCCTTCTTTATTCATCAGGAGTTAAAGAAGTTGCAAACAACAAAATTCATTGTCAGAAGTGGGATTTGAACCCACGCCCACATACGTGGACCAGAACACCCAGTTAGCCTGTTAATGTACAGGCAAGGATAGTACCTTGAGTCTGGCGCCTTAGACCACTCGGCCATCCTGACCTTCAAATACACTCAACCGCAGGCCTATACAGTAAAGGCCTGCTTAGCATTTAGTCCTTTATATCAAACAAAGGGGTCTTGGTATAAAGAAGGGGTCAATATTGACATCATTCACACTCCAAGAGAGACAAAAAAGGGTCTTCTCAATAAAACATTTTTTCAATGTCATTTGTCCAAATAACACAATGATTTCAAGTTCTATTATGAATTTAAAGTATAAATCAAGTCTTCCTTCTTTATTTACTTGGTGTTAAAGCAGTTGCAAACAACAAAATTCATTGTCAGAAGTGGGATTTGAACCCACGCCCACATACTTGGGCCAGAACACCCTGTTAACCTGTTAATGCACAGGCAAGGATAGTACCTTGAGTCTGGCGCCTTAGACCACTCGGCCATCCTGACATTCAAATACACTCAACTGCAGGCCTATACAGTAGAGGCCTGCTTAGAAGGAAGTCCTTTATATCAAACAAAGGGGTCTTGGTATAGAGAAGGGGTCAATATTGACATTATTCACACTCCAAGAAAGACAAAAAAGACAATGATTTCAAGTTCTATTATGAATTTAAAGTATGAATCAAGTCTTCCTTCTTTATTCATCAGGTGTTTAAGAAATTGCAAACAACAAAATACGTTGTCAGAAGTGGGATTTGAACCCACGCCCACATACGTGGACCAGAACACCCTATTAACCTGTTAATGCACAGGCAAGGATAGTACCTTGAGTCTGGCGCCTTAGACCACTCGGCCATCCTGACATTCTAATACACTCAACTGCAGGCCTATACAGTAGAGGCCTGCTTAGAATGAAGTAATTTATATCAAACAAAGGGGTCTTGGTATGGAGAAGGGGTCAATATAGACATCGTTCACACTCCAAGAAAGACAAAAAAGGGTCTTCTCAATAAAACATTTTTTCAATGTCATTTGTCCAAATAACACAATGATTTCAACTTCTATTATGAATTTGAAGTATGAATCAAGCCTTCCTTCTTTATTCATCAGGTGTTAAAGATGATGCAAACAACAAAATTCATTGTCAGAAGTGGGATTTGAACCCACGCCCACATACGTGGACCAGAACACCCAGTTCACCTGTTAATGCACAGGCAAGGATAGTACCTTGAGTCTGGCGCCTTAGACCACTCGGCCATCCTGACATTCAAATACACTCAACTGCAGGCCTATACAGTAGATGCCTGCTTAGAAAGAAGTCCTTTATATCAAACAAAGGGGTCTTGGTATGGAGAAGGGGTCAATATTGACATCATTCACACTCCAAGATAGACAAAAAAGGGTCTTCTCAATAAAACATTTTTTCAATGTCATTTGTCCAAATAACACAATGATTTCAACTTCTATTATGAATTTAAAGTATGAATCAAGTCTTCCTTCTTTATTCATCAGGTGTTAAAGCAGTTGCAAACAACAAAATTCATTGTCAGAAGTGGGATTTGAACCCACGCCCGCATACGTGGACCAGTACACCCAGTTCACCTGTTAATGCACAGGCAAGGATAGTACCTTGAGTCTGGCGCCTTAGACCACTCGGCCATCCTGACATTCAAATACACTGAACTGCAGGCCTATACAGTAGAGGCCTGCTTAGAATGAAGTAATTTATATCAAACAAAGGGGTCTTGATATAAAGAAGGGGTCAATATTGACATCATTCACACTCCAAGAGAGACAAAAAAGGGTCTTCTCAATAAAACATTTTTTCAATGTCATTTGTCCAAATAACACAATGATTTCAATTTCTATTATGAATTTAAAGTATGATTCAAGCCTTCCTTCTTTATTCATCAGGTGTTAAAGATGATGCAAACAACAAAATTCATTGTCAGAAGTGGGATTTGAACCCACGCCCACATACGTGGACCAGAACACCCAGTTCACCTGTTAATGCACAGGCAAGGATAGTACCTTGAGTCTGGCGCCTAAGACCACTCGGCCATCCTGACATTCAAATACACTCAACTGCAGGCCTATACAGTAGAGGCCTGCTTAGCATGAAGTCCTTTATATCAAACAAAGGGGTCTTGGTATGGAGAAGGGGTCAATATTGACATCCTTCACACTCCAAGAGAGACAAAAAAGGGTCTTCTAAATAGAATATTTTTTCAATGTCATTTGTCCAAATAACACAATGATTTCAAGTTCTATTTTGAATTTAAAGTATGAATCAAGTCTTCCTTCTTTATTTATCAGGTGTTAAAGCAGTTGCAAACAACAAAATTCATTGTCAGAAGTGGGATTTGAACCCACGCCCACATACGTGGACCAGAACACCCAGTTCACCTGTTAATGCACAGGCAAGGATAGTACCTTGAGTCTGGCGCCTTAGACCACTCGGCCATCCTGACATTTAAATACACTCAACTGCAGGCCTGTACAGAAGAGGCCTGCTTAGCATGAAGTCCTTTATCTCAAACAATGGGGTCTTGGTATGGAGAAGGAGTCAATATTATGAGAAAACTGTATTCCCGTGGACGAATTCTTATTTTACTGAACCCCTGTCCCTGGCCATTTTAACCGAGGTCGTAGACCGAGGTTTAATTGGACGGTGGAGAGGGGTGAGGTAAAATAATAATTCCAACACAGGTATATGATTTTCTTATTATTATATACCTCGAAATAATTACAATAATGTCAATAATTAAGCCATAGCAGCCATTTCTAGGCCCATTTGGGCACACAACGGATGAAGCGAACTATAGGATACGCTTCACCCTTCAACCCCATGTTATATATAGGCCGTTTTAGGCCCTGTGAATGGCCTGGCACTCAGTAGTGTTTTGGTTAGGGTGATAGTTTTGTTACCAGAGGGTCAGGTGTTCGACCCCCAACCCCGACTTATTTTGTTTGGTTTTGGTTTTTACATGAAAGGAAAAACGCCAATAGAGAGAGAATCAATGCAAAATATATAATCTAAAAAAACTAAGATGAATCATATTAGTTTTACGCATAAACAATATTTTCTTCGCTGTTTGTTTACATTTTGACGTATTGTTTACATGATATATATAATATCATTCATGTAGGCTTGCTTCCATCATCATAGTGATCGGCAACCCACTGCGCATGCGATGTAATACGCTCACACTGTGAACGTATGGTAAAATACGCTCCACCCTTGCTGAATTATATGATTACTATATGCCTATCAGTGGGTAGTATAGACGTCTCATACGCTCATAGGTATATAATAATGACATCGTTCACACTCCAAGAAAGACAAAAAAGGGTCTTCTCAACAAAGCATTTTTTCAATGTCATTTGTCCAAATAACACAATGATTTCAAGTTCTATTATGAATTTAAAGTATGAATCAAGTCTTCCTTCTTTATTCATCAGGTGTTTAAGAAATTGCAAACAACAAAATTCATTGTCAGAAGTGGGATTTGAACCCACGCCCACATACGTGGACCAGAATACCCAGTTCACCTGTTAATGCACAGGCAAGGATAGTACCTTGAGTCTGGTGCCTTAGACCACTCGGCCATCCTGACATTCACATACACTCAACTGCAGGCCTATACAGTAAAGGCCTGCTTAGCATTTAGTCCTTTATATCAAACAAAGGGGTCTTGGTATAAAGAAGGGGTCAATATTGACATCATTCACACTCCAAGAGAGACAAAAAAGGATCTTCTCAGCAAAACATTTTTGCAATGTCATTTGTCAAAATAGCCAGTGATTTTAAGCTCTATTTTGAATTTCAAGCATGAATCATGTCTTCCTTCTTTATTCATCAGGAGTTAAAGAAGTTGCAAACAACAAAATTCATTGTCAGAAGTGGGATTTGAACCCACGCCCACATACGTGGACCAGAACACCCAGTTAGCCTGTTAATGTACAGGCAAGGATAGTACCTTGAGTCTGGCGCCTTAGACCACTCGGCCATCCTGACCTTCAAATACACTCAACCGCAGGCCTATACAGTAAAGGCCTGCTTAGCATTTAGTCCTTTATATCAAACAAAGGGGTCTTGGTATAAAGAAGGGGTCAATATTGACATCATTCACACTCCAAGAGAGACAAAAAAGGGTCTTCTCAATAAAACATTTTTTCAATGTCATTTGTCCAAATAACACAATGATTTCAAGTTCTATTATGAATTTAAAGTATAAATCAAGTCTTCCTTCTTTATTTACTTGGTGTTAAAGCAGTTGCAAACAACAAAATTCATTGTCAGAAGTGGGATTTGAACCCACGCCCACATACTTGGGCCAGAACACCCTGTTAACCTGTTAATGCACAGGCAAGGATAGTACCTTGAGTCTGGCGCCTTAGACCACTCGGCCATCCTGACATTCAAATACACTCAACTGCAGGCCTATACAGTAGAGGCCTGCTTAGAAGGAAGTCCTTTATATCAAACAAAGGGGTCTTGGTATAGAGAAGGGGTCAATATTGACATTATTCACACTCCAAGAAAGACAAAAAAGACAATGATTTCAAGTTCTATTATGAATTTAAAGTATGAATCAAGTCTTCCTTCTTTATTCATCAGGTGTTTAAGAAATTGCAAACAACAAAATACGTTGTCAGAAGTGGGATTTGAACCCACGCCCACATACGTGGACCAGAACACCCTGTTAACCTGTTCATGCACAGGCAAGGATAGTACCTTGAGTCTGGCGCCTTAGACCACTCGGCCATCCTGACATTCTAATACACTCAACTGCAGGCCTATACAGTAGAGGCCTGCTTAGAATGAAGTAATTTATATCAAACAAAGGGGTCTTGGTATGGAGAAGGGGTCAATATAGACATCGTTCACACTCCAAGAAAGACAAAAAAGGGTCTTCTCAATAAAACATTTTTTCAATGTCATTTGTCCAAATAACACAATGATTTCAACTTTTATTATGAATTTAAAGTATGAATCAAGCCTTCCTTCTTTATTCATCAGGTGTTAAAGATGATGCAAACAACAAAATTCATTGTCAGAAGTGGGATTTGAACCCACGCCCACATACGTGGACCAGAACACCCAGTTCACCTGTTAATGCACAGGCAAGGATAGTACCTTGAGTCTGGCGCCTTAGACCACTCGGCCATCCTGACATTCAAATACACTCAACTGCAGGCCTATACAGTTGATGCCTGCTTAGAAAGAAGTCCTTTATATCAAACAAAGGGGTCTTGGTATGGAGAAGGGGTCAATATTGACATCATTCACACTCCAAGATAGACAAAAAAGGGTCTTCTCAATAAAACATTTTTTCAATGTCATTTGTCCAAATAACACAATGATTTCAACTTCTATTATGAATTTAAAGTATGAATCAAGTCTTCCTTCTTTATTCATTAGGTGTTAAAGCAGTTGCAAACAACAAAATTCATTGTCAGAAGTGGGATTTGAACCCACGCCCGCATACGTGGACCAGTACACCCAGTTCACCTGTTAATGCACAGGCAAGGATAGTACCTTGAGTCTGGCGCCTTAGACCACTCGGCCATCCTGACATTCAAATACACTCAACTGCAGGCCTATACAGTAGAGGCCTGCTTAGAATGAAGTAATTTATATCAAACAAAGGGGTCTTGATATAAAGAAGGGGTCAATATTGACATCATTCACACTCCAAGAGAGACAAAAAAGGGTCTTCTCAATAAAACATTTTTTCAATGTCATTTGTCCAAATAACACAATGATTTCAATTTCTATTATGAATTTAAAGTATGATTCAAGCCTTCCTTCTTTATTCATCAGGTGTTAAAGATGATGCAAACAACAAAATTCATTGTCAGAAGTGGGATTTGAACCCACGCCCACATACGTGGACCAGAACACCCAGTTCACCTGTTAATGCACAGGCAAGGATAGTACCTTGAGTCTGGCGCCTTAGACCACTCGGCCATCCTGACATTCAAATACACTCAACTGCAGGCCTATACAGTAGATGCCTGCTTAGAAAGAAGTCCTTTATATCAAACAAAGGGGTCTTGGTATGGAGAAGGGGTCAATATTGACATCATTCACACTCCAAGATAGACAAAAAAGGGTCTTCTCAATAAAACATTTTTTCAATGTCATTTGTCCAAATAACACAATGATTTCAAGTTCTATTATGAATTTAAAGTATGAATCAAGTCTTCCTTCTTTATTCATCAGGTGTTAAAGCAGTTGCAAACAACAAAATTCATTGTCAGAAGTGGGATTTGAACCCACGCCCGCATATGTGGACCAGTACACCCAGTTCACCTGTTAATGCACAGGCAAGGATAGTACCTTGAGTCTGGCGCCTTAGACCATTCAAGGAAAAACGCCAATAGAGAGAGAATCAATGCAAAATATATAATCTAAAAAAACTAAGATGAATCATATTAGTTTTACGCATAAACAATATTTTCTTCGCTGTTTGTTTACATTTTGACGTATTGTTTACATGATATATATAATATCATTCATGTAGGCTTGCTTCCATCATCATAGTGATCGGCAACCATAATTACCCTTTCATAAAAACCTATAAAAGTATATATCATCTGAAAACTTAAAACAATCCGAATATGATGCTGTAATTATATATATATTATATGTGATAATACATATTGTATCAATAATATTTCCCATACCTGTATACACAGAAGTATAGTTATATACAACCACCTGACATTATGTACTGCCCCATGGTGTAGTGGTGAGAGCATTGAATTTTAGATACGAAGATTGGGAGTTCAAACCCCGGCGGCAACCAAGTTTTTTAATGTTTTTCTTTTTAGATAAATAGAAAAACATCAATGTATCGAGGAACAGTAAAGATATAAAACAATTTTTTAAAAACAAGATCAATTGTATTAGTTGTACGCGTTAACAATGTTTCCTTCACTGTTTGTTTACATTTCGACGCTTTGTTTACATTTTGCGGGCTGGCCTCCACTACCCTGACTACAGCATCGGGTGGTAATACCACTGGCTATAAGTCTCCATAAGAACAGTTTTGACGCTTTTTATGGCAATTCCTTCGGTAATCTGAGGTAATTTCGTAATTCACTGGTGTATTCCGCTTTTCAATAGTGTACCTGCCTCCGTTCACGTTAACTCGGCGCTAAATCTAGCGGTAATCGAATCGATGTAATCCATCCGCCATTTTGTTTTTGCCCATGAGTAGCCTACCCACTGCGCATGCGATGTAATACGCTCACACTGTGAACGTATGGTAAAATACGCTCCACCCTTGCTGAATTATATGATTACTATATGCCTATCAGTGGGTAGTATAGACGTCTCATACGCTCATAGGTATATAATAATGACATCGTTCACACTCCAAGAAAGACAAAAAAGGGTCTTCTCAACGAAGCATTTTTTCAATGTCATTTGTCCAAATAACACAATGATTTCAAGTTCTATTATGAATTTAAAGTATGAATCAAGTCTTCCTTCTTTATTTATCAGGTGTTGAAGCAGTTGCAAACAACAAAATTCATTGTCAGAAGTGGGATTTGAACCCACGGCCACATACGTGGACCAGAACACCCTGTTAACCTGTTAATGCACAGGCAAGGATAGTACCTTGAGTCTGGCGCCTTAGACCACTCGGCCATCCTGACATTCACATACACTCAACTGCAGGCCTATACAGTAGAGGCCTGCTTAGCATGAAGTCCTTTATATCAAACAAAGGGGTCTTGGTATAAAGAAGGGGTCAATATTGACATCATTCACACTCCAAGAGAGAAAAAAAAGGGTCTTCTCTGAGAAACATTTTTGCAATGACATTTGTCGAAATAGCACAATGATTTCAAGCTCTATTTTGAATTTCAAGCATGAATCATGTCTTCTTTCTTTATTCATCAGGAGTTAAAGAAGTTGCAAACAACAAAATTCATTGTTAGAAGTGGGATTTGAACCCACGCCCACATACGTGGACCAGAACACCCAGTTAGCCTGTTAATGTACAGGCAAGGATAGTACCTTGAGTCTGGCGCCTTAGACCACTCGGCCATCCTGACCTTCAAATACACTCAACCGCAGGACTATACAGTAGAGGCCTGCTTAGCATGAAGTCCTTTATATCAAACAAAGGGGTCTTGGTATGGAGAAGGGGTCAATATTGACATCATTCACACTCCAAGAGAGACAAAAAAGGGTCTTCTCAATAGAATATTTTTTCAATGTCATTTGTCCAAATAACACAATGATTTCAAGTTCTATTATGAATTTAAAGTATAAATCAAGTCTTCCTTCTTTATTTACCAGGTGTTAAAGCAGTTGCAAACAAAAAATTCATTGTCAGAAGTGGGATTTGAACCCACGGCCACATACGTGGACCAGAACACCCTGTTAACATGTTAATGCACAGGCAAGGATAGTACCTTGAGTCTGGCGCCTTAGACCACTCGGCCATCCTGACATTCAAATACACTCAACTGCAGGCCTATACAGTAGAGGCCTGCTTAGAAGGAAGTCCTTTATATCAAACAAAGGGGTCTTGGTATAGAGAAGGGGTCAATATTGACATTACCCTATCCCCGGATGAAAATAGAGAAGCAGTAGCTGGGAGTATAAAATTTTATTTAATTTTATGTAGTAAAATGCAGTAAAATATTTATGGCGACCTTACTGGACGACATATTAAAATGTAATGTGAATATGAAGGTAAGTAAAAGTAGATAAATGATAATTGACGGTAGAATGGATGTCAATTATTAAAATATTAAAATAAGATATTCAATAGAGTTGTATAGATAATACATACGTAATTGTATAATATAATGAAAATGGCCTACGTGAGTAGGTGAAGAGAGAGAGGTTGTGGGTGGGTGGGACGAAAATGGTACTGTAGTACGTGCGTACTGCAGGGCGGGTGAAGGAGAAGTGAGGCCGGGGTCTGGACCGGGCTGTACCACGTGACTGCGTGGTAAGTGTGAAAGCCGCGAGGGGGCAGGAGGGGCGCCCGTGAGGCGCGGTAGAGGGGGGCACCGGGGGGAGCAATGACTACCCCTGAGCAAAGCCCATGAGTAACCCATTACCCTATCCCCGGATGAAAGTAGAGAAGCAGTAGCTGGGAGTATAAAATTTTATTTAATTTTATGTAGTAAAATGCAGTAAAATATTTATGGCGACCTTACTGGACGACATGTTAAAATGTAATGTGAATATGAAGGTAAGTAAAAGTAGATTAATGATAATTGACGGTAGAATGGATGTCAATTATTAAAATATTAAAATAAGATATACAATAGAGTTGTATAGATAATACATACGTAATTGTATAATATAATGAAAATGCCAAGAAGGCCAGTAAAAGGTGAGGGGGGGTGGGAGAAAATTATGAATGTTTGTTTAGGGACCGGATTAGAGCAAGGTTAAAGGCCTTGGCATCAGTGTCCTTGATGTAATGTCGGTGGGAATTAGACCTCCAGCCGCCATAGCGCTGGATGGATAGCTCAGGCATACCCGCCTGGTATGCCTGAGTGGCGGCAGCCTTCCGGAGGCTGTGGAGGGTGTAGTCGGCAGGCTGATTAGCGGTGAGTAGCAGCGCTTTCCACTCCTTGCTCAGAGTTCTGGTCGTTATCAGGCCGTCTGCCAGGAGTAAGAACGGGTCCTCGGGGCTGGCCGTGGGGGCGGCCGCGATCATCTTCCTGACCGCCCGCACCGGGCACGAGGACGGTTCGGGGGACGCCTGCAGGGTAACTGTCTTTTCCTCCCCCACCATCTGCATGTTCTTTGCCGCCTTGACGCGTATCGATACCTGTCTGGGCGTGACCACGACGTCTCGGTGTGACAGGTGTCGCGTCGGGTCGAACTTCGTCGCAGAGGGTGGGGCGACCTCGCTCTGTCGCAGCGCCACGTAGAATATGACCAGGATAGTGGCCCGCAGAGCGATGTGTAGGGGTGATTCGTCGAGGGCCTCGAGGGCCGCCTTGAGGACGTCCATCGGTACCGCCGGCTTGACGTTCGGTTGGTAGGTTTTGTTGCGCCTCATAGCCTCGAGTGCACGTCTCACCCTGAAATCCTCCGTCGGCGCGACGTCGCCCCCCGTCAGCCGCAGGTGCGACCGCACGTGTGATAGCTGGTTCGCGACCGTCGCCGGCGAGGGGGCGTGGTCCGCGACGTATTCGAGGTACGCCGTGGTAAAGCTGACGGTAGGTTTCTGGGGGTCGGCGCCCATCTGGCGGCAGAATGCGAGGTAGGTCGCGACGGCGCTGCGCTGGTTCGCGACCGTTCCGGGGGCACGCGCCTCGCATTGCCGAGCAGATGCCCTCGTCTGGAGCGATCGTAGCGCCGGATCTGCAGGTGAGACGTAACACAGGGTTGAACGATACATGGGTACATGGCATGACCTCGACGAGGGAATGGAATTTCAGGTACCGCGAGGCCGTGTCAAAGTCCCTCGAGGTTAGGTGAGCCCGGCTGAGCGCGTCGGCCACGGTATTGAGGGCACCCGGGACGTGTGTATACACGAAGTCTACCTGTAGTCTGGCCTGCACCATCCAGGCTTGACGGGCACACTCGGCCAGGACGGGGTTCCGGGCGCGTCCCGACCGGAGTGCCTGGACGGTGCCCATATTATCACAGTAGACTTCCAACCGGGTGCCGCGGTCACGGTCGGTTAAGAACGTGCACATCGCGTATACCGTGTTGAGGGCCTCGAGCTCCGCGATGCAGGTAACAGGGTCGTTCACTGGACAGACCCGGCCGGAGTAGGAGTACGTCCCGTCTGTACCCCCGATGCCAGACAAGCATGCATCCACGATCAGGCACTTGGTTGGGGGGCCTCGCGGGATGAGGGCGTGGCCGTTCCAACCATCGGCAAAGCGCAGGAACCACTCGAGGTCCTGCCGCATCTCGGAGTTGATGTTGATGTAGTACCCGTCCATCCCCCGGAGGGCCTCGAGCAGTTTACTCACAAAGGGGCGTGCCGGCCGGATACACTTGGCTACATGTAACACGCGCCCGAGTATGGATTGCAGCTGGCGTTTGGTCAGCGACCGTTTCTGGGCGACCGCCCTGACGTGCTCCCGGACCTCGTGTAGCTTGTCCTCGGGGACGGAGAGCGACATGTCTATTGAATTGATCATGATACCGAGCCACGTGACCACTTGGCTGGGAGGCTGAGCTTTTTCTCGGGCCTCGGGGAGGCCTAATTCCTCAAAGAGCCCTCGGGCTATGGCGAAGTCCGAGGCCGCCTTTTCCCCGTCGGGGGAGAGGATGATGAGGTCGTCCAGGTACATGGCGGCCTCGACCCCCTTCTGGCTGAGGATCTTAACTATTGCATCTGCTACACACTGCATGTGGTAGGAGGAGGCACGGGCACCAAAGGGCATCGCCGTATCACAGTAGTATGCCTCCTCCCACGCAAAACAGAGCAACGGCCAGTCGAGGGGGTCGCACCGGAAGTTCTTGTACGCCCGGGAGTTATCGATGGTCGACATGAAACTCCCGGGCCCCGAGGCCACCAGGCGGCCGACGAACCCATCCACGGTCGGGAGGCCATGCTCCCGTTCCTCGCCGTAAACCGAGTTCTTGACGATATAACCGTTAACACTGTCCTCCTTGGGGTACGTCATATCGGTTATCACTCGCCGATCGCTGGTCCCTCTCTTCTCACGTGTCATTATAGGCGACACGTGACACCAGGGTAGGAAAGGGGGGGCCTCGAACGGCCCCATGAGGTTGCTGTATCCCTTCTCCTTCCTGATGAATTTATCCACCTGCTCCGGGTACCCCGTCGCACTGGGGTGGTTGGGTACCCCGCAGGTATCGCTGACCGGCCCGGCTTAACCCAGTGGAAAGCCGAACCTGATGAAGTCGGTCAATTCCTCCTTGCTGGGGATCCCGGAGAGGTATCGGATCCACACCGGGATGTTGAGGTCCGTGGGGATCTCGATACGGGCCCCGAGGGCGTTGGGTAGGCCCGTGCGCCTCACAACATCATAGATGTGGGCGTGCCCCAGCGGCCCGTGGGCCGCGAACTGGGGCCAGTTGTCCCTCCTATGTCCGGCGAACGCCTCGGGGTCGGTCCGGACTCCGGCGACGGGGATGCCGTTCTCGCAGAATTTTCTCACGGCAGCGAAGTCAATGGGAGTGGGTTCGTGGCCGTCCTCCCGGGGCAATTGCCGAGCCAATTGCTCCGTCTCCCCGCTAACACTACCACAGGCGGGAGTGTATTCCTCGGTGGGCGGGGCTGCACGCTCCGTGCTTCCCCCCACGTGCGCGGCACGCGGTGTTGTTGTCACGTGGGGGGTGACGTCATCAGTCCTGCACTCCTTGACCGGGTACCCCTCGCCGAGTGCACTCGTACCGAGGCCGAGGGGTGCGTCTCGCGCCACGCTCACTCGCGGGGCGCGTCCGGCCCGTTTTTTGAAGCCGTTGCATGTTGTTTCTGCACTCCTAGTTCGGTGGGGCGGACCGTGTGTCCGGCGTGCGGCGTCCTCCGTGGGGCGGGTGCGGATGTTGGTGCAGCGTTGTCATAACCCGCACCGTACACGAGTTTCCTGTTGCACGCGTGTATAGAGTGCGTGCACATCCGCCCCACCGAACCACAGAACGAACAAACATGGACCCATTTGATCTGCCCGTCCTGATGTCCGTTCCGTAGGCGGCAACCTCGCTCCGAGTTGTACGCCCGGCAGGGGAGCTCTCGGGCCCCGTCCCTTCCTCCGTCTTGACCGTTAGGGGCGCTGGTGGCGGCCGTCATGGCTATGCGTACGCGCTCGTCTTGGATGCGCACGTGGTCCGACCAGTACACGCGGCCGGCCTCAACCTGATCGAAGATGTAGTTAGACCACCTCCTAACCGCGGGCCACGGCCGTGTCTGGGCATCCACTGATACCTGAGAGAGGTGCCTGTACATATCCCGGCGGTCGCCCTCGGGTATAGCCCGCTCGTCCTCCATCATAAGTAAGAACGCGCTCACGTACTCCATGGGGGCCAGGCTTCCCCTAACCTCGAGCTTTTGAGACATGGTATACAGGACTCGGCCGTTTCCTGGAGAGTGGCCTCCGACTCCGCCGTGGATTCCGTCGGCTTCAATGTGCTAGGCATCAGGGTATTCCTCGTAGTCGGACCCATTTCTCCTTTCACTGTACCGTATCGCGTGTATGGGGGTGCTAGCCTGTACTCGGGGAGTATGAGGCGAAGCACATGGCCAAGAGACGAAAATGGTACTGTAGTACATGCGTACTGCAGGGCGGGTGAAGGAGAAGTGAGGCCGGGGTCTGGACCGGGCTGTACCACGTGACTGCGTGGTAAGTGTGAAAGCCGCGAGGGGGCAGGAGGGGCTCCCGTGAGGCGCGGTAGAGGGGGACACCGGGGGGAGCAATGACTACCCCTGAGCAAAGCCCATGAGTAACCCATTATTCACACTCCAAGAAAGACAAAAAGGGGTCTTCTCAATAAAACATTTTTTCAATGTCATTTGTCCAAATAACATAATGATTTAAAGTTCTATTATGAATTTAAAGTATGAATCAAGTCTTCCTTCTTTGTTCATCAGGTGTTTAAGAAATTGCAAACAACAAAATACGTTGTCAGAAGTGGGATTTGAACCCACGCCCACATACGTGGACCAGAACAACCTGTTAACCTGTTAATGCACAGGCAAGGATAGTACCTTGAGTCTGGTGCCTTAGACCACTCGGCCATCCTGACATTAAAATACACTCAACTGCAGGCCTATACAGTAGAGGCCTGCTTAGAATGAAGTAATTTATATCAAACAAAGGGGTCTTGGTATGGAGAAGGGGTCAATATAGACATCGTTCACACTCCAAGAAAGACAAAATAGGGTCTTCTCAATAAAACATTTTTTCAATGTCATTTGTCCAAATAACACAATGATTTCAACTTCTATTATGAATTAAAAGTATGAATCAAGCCTTCCTTCTTTATTCATCAGGTATTAAAGATGATGCAAACAACAAAATTCATTGTCAGAAGTGGGATTTGAACCCACGCCCACATACGTGGACCAGAATACCCAGTTCACCAGTTAATGCACAGGCAAGGATAGTACCTTGAGTCTGTCGCTTAGACCACTCGGCCATCCTGACATTCAAATACACTCAACTGCAGGCCTATACAGTAGATGCCTGCTTAGAAAGAAGTCCTTTATATCAAACAAAGGGGTCTTGGTATGGAGAAGGGGTCAATATTGACATCATTCACACTCCAAGATAGACACAAAAGGGTCTTCTCAATAAAACATTTTTTCAATGTCATTTGTCCAAATAACACAATGATTTCAAGTTCTATTATGAATTTAAAGTATGAATCAAGTCTTCCTTCTTTATTCTTCAGGTGTTAAAGCAGTTGCAAACAACAAAAATCATTGTCAGAAGTGGGATTTGAACCCACCCCCGCATACGTGGACCAGTGCACCCAGTTCACCTGTTAATGCACAGGCAAGGATAGTACTTTGAGTCTGGCGCCTTAGACCACTCGGCCATCCTGACATTCAAATACAGTTAACTGCAGGCCTATACAGCAAGGCCTGCTTAGAATGAAGTAGTTTATATCAAACAAAGGGGTCTTGGTATAGAGAAGGGGTCAATATTGACATCATTCACACTCCAAGAAAGACAAAAAAGGGTCTTCTCAATAAAACATTTTTTCAATGTCATTTGTCCAAATAACACAATGATTTCAAGTTCTATTATGAATTTAAAGTATGAATCAAGTCTTCCTTCTTTATTCATCAGGTGTTAAAGCAGTTGCAAACAACAAAATTCATTGTCAGAACCCACGCCCGCATACGTGGACCAGTACACCCAGTTCACCTGTTAATGCACAGGCAAGGATAGTACCTTGAGTCTGGCGCCTTAGACCACTCAGCCATCCTGACATTCAAATACACTCAACTGCAGGCCTATACAGTAGAGGCCTGCTTAGCATGAAGTCCTTTATATCAAACAAAGGGGTCTTGGTATGGAGAAGGGGTCAATATTGACATCCTTCACACTCCAAGAGAGACAAAAAAGGGTCTTCTCAATAGAATATTTTTTCAATGTCATTTGTCCAAATAACACAATGATTTCAAGTTCTATTTTGAATTTAAAGTATGAATCAAGTCTTCCTTCTTTATTTATCAGGTGTTAAAGCAGTTGCAAACAACAAAATTCATTGTCAGAAGTGGGATTTGAACCCACGCCCACATACGTGGACCAGAACACCCTGTTCACCTGTTAATGCACAGGCAAGGATAGTACCTTGAGTCTGGCGCCTTAGACCACTCGGCCATCCTGACATTCAAATACACTCAACTGCAGGCCTGTACAGAAGAGGCCTGCTTAGCATGAAGTCCTTTATATCAAACAATGGGGTCTTGGTATGGAGAAGGAGTCAATATTATGAGAAAACTGTATTCCCTTGGACGAATTCTTATTTTACTGAACCCCTGTCCCTGGTCATTTTAACCGAGGTCGTAGACCGAGGTTTAATTGGACGGTGGAGAGGGGTGAGGTAAAATAATAATTCCAACACAGGTATATGATTTTCTTATTATTATATACCTCGAAATAATTACAATAATGTCAATAATTAAGCCATAGCAGCCATTTCTAGGCCCATTTGGGCACACAACGGATGAAGCGAACTATAGGATACGCTTCACCCTTCAACCCCATGTTATATATAGGCCGTTTTAGGCCCTGTGAATGGCCTGGCACTCAGTAGTGTTTTGGTTAGAATGATAGTTTTGTTACCAGAGGGTCAGGTGTTCGACCCCCAACCCCGACTTATTTTGTTTGGTTTTGGTTTTTACATGAAAGGAAAAACGCCAATAGAGAGAGAATCAATGCAAAATATATAATCTAAAAAAACTAAGATGAATCATATTAGTTTTACGCATAAACAATATTTTCTTTGCTGTTTGTTTACATTTTGACGTATTGTTTACATGATATATATAATATCATTCATGTAGGCTTGCTTCCATCATCATAGTGATCGGCAACCATAATTACCCTTTCATGAAAACCTATAAAAGTATATATCATCTGAAAACTTAAAACAATCCGAATATGATGCTGTAATTATATATATATTATATGTGATAATACATATTGTATCAATAATATTTCCCATACCTGTATACACAGAAGTATAGTTATATACAACCACCTGACATTATGTACTGCCCCATGGTGTAGTGGTGAGAGCATTGATTTTTAGATCCGAAGATTGGGAGTTCGAACCCCGGCGGCAACCAAGTTTTTTAATGTTTTTCTTTTTAGATATAAAGAAAAAAACATCAATGTATCGAGAAACAGTAAAGATATAAAACAATTTTTTAAAAACAAGATCAATTGTATTAGTTGTACGCGTTAACAATGTTTCTTTCACTGTTTGTTTACATTTCGACGCTTTGTTTACATTTTGCGGGCTGGCCTCCACTACCGTGACTACAGCATCGGGTGGTAATACCACTGGCTATAAGTCTCCATAAGAACAGTTTTGACGCTTTTTATGGCAATTCCTTCGGTAATCTGAGGTAATTTCGTAATTCACTGGTGTATTCCGCTTTTCAATAGTGTACATGCCTCCGTTCACGTTAACTCGGCGCTAAATCTAGCGGTAATCGAATCGATGTAATCCATCCGCCATTTTGTTTTTGCCCATGAGTAGCCTACCCACTGCGCATGCGATGTAATACGCTCACACTGTGAACGTATGGTAAAATACGCTCCACCCTTGCTGAATTATATGATTACTATATGCCTATCAGTGGGTAGTATAGACGTCTCATACGCTCATAGGTATATAATAATGACATCGTTCACACTCCAAGAAAGACAAAAAAGGGTCTTCTCAACGAAGCATTTTTTCAATGTCATTTGTCCAAATAACACAATGATTTCAAGTTCTATTATGAATTTAAAGTATGAATCAAGTCTTCCTTCTTTATTCATCAGGTGTTAAAGCAGTTGCAAACAACAAAATTCATTGTCAGAAGTGGGATTTGAACCCACGCCCACATACGTGGACCAGAATACCCAGTTCACCTGTTAATGCACAGGCAAGGATAGTACCTTGAGTCTGGCGCCTTAGACCACTCGGCCATCCTGACATTCAAATACACTCAACTGCAGGCCTATACAGTAGAGGCCTGCTTAGCATGAAGTCCTTTATATCAAACAAAGGGGTCTTTGTCTTGGTATGGAGAAGGGGTCAATATTGACATCATTCGAACTCCAAGAGAGACAAAAAAGGGTCTTCTCAATAAAACATTTTTTCAATGTCATTTGTCCAAATAACACAATGATTTCAAGTTCTATTATGAATTTAAAGTATGAATCAAGTCTTCCTTCTTTATTCATCAGGTGTTTAAGAAATTGCAAACAACAAAATACGTTGTCAGAAGTGGGATTTGAACCCACGCCCACATACGTGGACCAGAACACCCTGTTAACCTGTTAATGCACAGGCAAGGATAGTACCTTGAGTCTGGCGCCTTAGACCACTCGGCCATCCTGACATTCAAATACACTCAACTGCAGGCTTATAAAGTAGAGGCCTGCTTAAAAGGAAGTATTTTATATCAAAGAAAGGGGTCTTGGTATGGAGAAGGGGTGAATATTGACATCATTCACACTCCAAGAAAGACAAAAAAGGGTCTTCTCAATAAAATATATTTTCAATGTCATTTGTCCAAATAACACAATGATTTCAAGTTCTATTATGAATTTAAAGTATGAATCAAGTCTTCCTTCTTTATTCATCAGGTGTTAAAGCAGTTGCAAACAACAAAATTCATTGTCAGAAGTGGGATTTGAACCCACGCCCACATACGTGGACCAGAACACCCTGTTAACCTGTTAATGCACAGGCAAGGATAGTACCTTGAGTCTGGCGCCTTAGACCACTCGGCCATCCTGACATTCAAATACACTCAACCGCAGGACTATACAGTAGAGGCCTGCTTAGCATGAAGTCCTTTATATCAAACAAAGGGGTCTTGGTATGGAGAAGGGGTCAATATTGACATCATTCACACTCCAAGAGAGACAAAAAAGGTTTTCTCAATAGAATATTTTTTCAATGTCATTTGTCCAAATAACACAATGATTTCAAGTTCTATTATGAATTTAAAGTATAAATCAAGTCTTCCTTCTTTATTTACCAGGTGTTAAAGCAGTTGCAAACAACAAAATTCATTGTCAGAAGTGGGATTTGAACCCACGGCCACATACGTGGACCAGAACACCCTGTTAACCTGTTAATGCACAGGCAAGGATAGTACCTTGAGTCTGGCGCCTTAGACCACTCGGCCATCCTGACATTCAAATACACTCAACTGCAGGCCTATACAGTAGAGGCCTGCTTAGAAGGAAGTCCTTTATATCAAACAAAGGGGTCTTGGTATAGAGAAGGGGTCAATATTGACATTATTCACACTCCAAGAAAGACAAAAAAGGGTCTTCTCAATAAAACATTTTTTCAATGTCATTTGTCCAAATAACACAATGATTTCAAGTTCTATTATGAATTTAAAGTATGAATCAAGTCTTCCTTCTTTATTCATCAGGTGTTTAAGAAATTGCAAACAACAAAATACGTTGTCAGAAGTGGGATTTGAACCCACGCCCACATACGTGGACCAGAACACCCTGTTAACCTGTTAATGCACAGGCAAGGATAGTACCTTGAGTCTGGCGCCTTAGACCACTCGGCCATCCTGACATTCAAATACACTCAACTGCAGGCTTATAAAGTAGAGGCCTGCTTAAAAGGAAGTATTTTATATCAAAGAAAGGGGTCTTGGTATGGAGAAGGGGTGAATATTGACATCATTCACACTCCAAGAAAGACAAAAAAGGGTCTTCTCAATAAAATATATTTTCAATGTCATTTGTCCAAATAACACAATGATTTCAAGTTCTATTATGAATTTAAAGTATGAATCAAGTCTTCCTTCTTTATTCATCAGGTGTTAAAGCAGTTGCAAACAACAAAATTCATTGTCAGAAGTGGGATTTGAACCCACGCCCACATACGTGGACCAGAACACCCTGTTAACCTGTTAATGCACAGGCAAGGATAGTACCTTGAGTCTGGCGCCTTAGACCACTCGGCCATCCTGACATTCAAATACACTCAACCGCAGGACTATACAGTAGAGGCCTGCTTAGCATGAAGTCCTTTATATCAAACAAAGGGGTCTTGGTATGGAGAAGGGGTCAATATTGACATCATTCACACTCCAAGAGAGACAAAAAAGGTTTTCTCAATAGAATATTTTTTCAATGTCATTTGTCCAAATAACACAATGATTTCAAGTTCTATTATGAATTTAAAGTATAAATCAAGTCTTCCTTCTTTATTTACCAGGTGTTAAAGCAGTTGCAAACAACAAAATTCATTGTCAGAAGTGGGATTTGAACCCACGGCCACATACGTGGACCAGAACACCCTGTTAACCTGTTAATGCACAGGCAAGGATAGTACCTTGAGTCTGGCGCCTTAGACCACTCGGCCATCCTGACATTCAAATACACTCAACTGCAGGCCTATACAGTAGAGGCCTGCTTAGAAGGAAGTCCTTTATATCAAACAAAGGGGTGTTGGTATAGAGAAGGGGTCAATATTGACATTATTCACACTCCAAGAAAGACAAAAAAGGGTCTTCTCAATAAAACATTTTTTCAATGTCATTTGTCCAAATAACACAATGATTTCAAGTTCTATTATGAATTTAAAGTATGAATCAAGTCTTCCTTCTTTATTCATCAGGTGTTAAAGCAGTTGCAAACAACAAAATTCATTGTCAGAAGTGGGATTTGAACCCACGCCCACATACGTGGACCAGAACACCCTGTTAACCTGTTAATGCACAGGCAAGGATAGTACCTTGAGTCTGGCGCCTTAGACCACTCGGCCATCCTGACATTCAAATACACTCAACTGCAGGCCTATACAGTAGAGGCCTGCTTAGAAGGAAGTCCTTTATATCAAACAAAGGGGTCTTGGTATAGAGAAGGGGTCAATATTGACATCATTCACACTCCAAGAAAGACAAAAAAGGGTCTTCTCAATAAAATATTTTTTCAATGTCATTTGTCCAAATAACACAATGATTTCAAGTTCTATTATGAATTTAAAGTATGAATCAAGTCTTCCTTCTTTATTCATCAGGTGTTAAAGCAGTTGCAAACAACAAAATTCATTGTCAGAAGTGGGATTTGAACCCACGCCCACATACGTGGACCAGAACACCCTGTTCACCTGTTAATGCACAGGCAAGGATAGTACCTTGAGTCTGGCGCCTTAGACCACTCGGCCATCCTGACATTCAAATACACTCAACTGCAGGCCTGTACAGAAGAGGCCTGCTTAGCATGAAGTCCTTTATATCAAACAATGGGGTCTTGGTATGGAGAAGGAGTCAATATTATGAGAAAACTGTATTCCCGTGGACGAATTCTTATTTTACTGAACCCCTGTCCCTGGTCATTTTAACCGAGGTCGTAGACCGAGGTTTAATTGGACGGTGGAGAGGGGTGAGGTAAAATAATAATTCCAACACAGGTATATGATTTTCTTATTATTATATACCTCGAAATAATTACAATAATGTCAATAATTAAGCCATAGCAGCCATTTCTAGGCCCATTTGGGCACACAACGGATGAAGCGAACTATAGGATACGCTTCACCCTTCAACCCCATGTTATATATAGGCCGTTTTAGGCCCTGTGAATGGCCTGGCACTCAGTAGTGTTTTGGTTAGAATGATAGTTTTGTTACCAGAGGGTCAGGTGTTCGACCCTAACCCTGACTTATTTTGTTTGGTTTTGGTTTTTACATGAAAGGAAAAACGCCAATAGAGAGAGAATCAATGCAAAATATATAATCTAAAAAAACTAAGATGAATCATATTAGTTTTACGCATAAACAATATTTTCTTCGCTGTTTGTTTACATTTTGACGTATTGTTTACATGATATATATAATATCATTCATGTAGGCTTGCTTCCATCATCATAGTGATCGGCAACCATAATTACCCTTTCATGAAAACCTATAAAAGTATATATCATCTGAAAACTTAAAACAATCCGAATATGATGCTGTAATTATATATATATTATATGTGATAATACATATTGTATCAATAATATTTCCCATACCTGTATACACAGAAGTATAGTTATATACAACCACCTGACATTATGTACTGCCCCATGGTGTAGTGGTGAGAGCATTGATTTTTAGATCTGAAGATTGGGAGTTCGAAACCCGGCGGCAACCAAGTTTTTTAATGTTTTTCTTTTTAGATATAAAGAAAAAAACATCAATGTATCGAGAAACAGTAAAGATATAAAACAATTTTTTAAAAACAAGATCAATTGTATTAGTTGTACGCGTTAACAATGTTTCCTTCACTGTTTGTTTACATTTCGACGCTTTGTTTACATTTTGCGGGCTGGCCTCCACTACCGTGACTACAGCATCGGGTGGTAATACCACTGGCTATAAGTCTCCATAAGAACAGTTTTGACGCTTTTTATGGCAATTCCTTCGGTAATCTGAGGTAATTTCGTAATTCACTGGTGTATTCCGCTTTTCAATAGTGTACATGCCTCCGTTCACGTTAACTCGGCGCTAAATCTAGCGGTAATCGAATCGATGTAATCCATCCGCCATTTTGTTTTTGCCCATGAGTAGCCTACCCACTGCGCATGCGATGTAATACGCTCACACTGTGAACGTATGGTAAAATATGCTCCACCCTTGCTGAATTATATGATTACTATATGCCTATCAGTGGGTAGTATAGACGTCTCATATGCTCATAGGTATATAATAATGACATCGTTCACACTCCAAGAAAGACAAAAAAGGGTCTTCTCAACGAAGCATTTTTTCAATGTCATTTGTCCAAATAACACAATGATTTCAAGTTCTATTATGAATTTAAAGTATGAATCAAGTCTTCCTTCTTTATTTATCAGGTGTTAAAGCAGTTGCAAACAACAAAATTCATTGTCAGAAGTGGGATTTGAACCCACGCCCACATACGTGGACCAGAATACCCAGTTCACCTTTTAATGCACAGGCAAGGATAGTACCTTGAGTCTGGCGCCTTAGACCACTCGGCCATCCTGACATTCAAATACACTCAACTGCAGGCCTATACAGTAGATGCCTGCTTAGAAAGAAGTCCTTTATATCAAACAAAGGGGTCTTGGTATGGAGAAGGGGTCAATATTGACATCATTCACACTCCAAGATAGACACAAAAGGGTCTTCTCAATAAAACATTTTTTCAATGTCATTTGTCCAAATAACACAATGATTTCAAGTTCTATTATGAATTTAAAGTATGAATCAAGTCTTCCTTCTTTATTCTTCAGGTGTTAAAGCAGTTGCAAACAACAAAAATCATTGTCAGAAGTGGGATTTGAACCCACCCCCGCATACGTGGACCAGTGCAACCAGTTCACCTGTTAATGCACAGGCAAGGATAGTACCTTGAGTCTGGCGCCTTAGACCACTCGGCCATCCTGACATTCAAATACAGTTAACTGCAGGCCTATACAGTAAGGCCTGCTTAGAATGAAGTAGTTTATATCAAACAAAGGGGTCTTGGTATAGAGAAGGGGTCAATATTGACATCATTCACACTCCAAGAAAGACAAAAAAGGGTCTTCTCAATAAAACATTTTTTCAATGTCATTTGTCCAAATAACACAATGATTTCAAGTTCTATTATGAATTTAAAGTATGAATCAAGTCTTCCTTCTTTATTCATCAGGTGTTAAAGCAGTTGCAAACAACAAAATTCATTGTCAGAACCCACGCCCGCATACGTGGACCAGTACACCCAGTTCACCTGTTAATGCACAGGCAAGGATAGTACCTTGAGTCTGGCGCCTTAGACCACTCGGCCATCCTGACATTCAAATACACTCAACTGCAGGCCTATACAGTAGAGGCCTGCTTAGAAGGAAGTCCTTTATATCAAACAAAGGGGTCTTGGTACGGAGAAGGGGTCAATATTGACATCCTTCACACTCCAAGAGAGACAAAAAAGGGTCTTCTCAATAGAATATTTTTTCAATGTCATTTGTCCAAATAACACAATGATTTCAAGTTCTATTATGAATTTAAAGTATGAATCATGTCTTCCTTCTTTATTCATCAGGTGTTAAAGCAGTTGCAAACAACAAAATTCATTGTCAGAAGTGGGATTTGAACCCACGCCCACATACGTGGACCAGAACACCCAGTTCACCTGTTAATGCACAGGCAAGGATAGTACCTTGAGTCTGGCGCCTTAGACCACTCGGCCATCCTGACATTCAAATACACTCAACTGCAGGCCTGTACAGAAGAGGCCTGCTTAGCATGAAGTCCTTTATATCAAACAATGGGGTCTTGGTATGGAGAAGGAGTCAATATTATGAGAAAACTGTATTCCCGTGGACGAATTCTTATTTTACTGAACCCCTGTCCCTGGCCATTTTAACCGAGGTCGTAGACCGAGGTTTAATTGGACGGTGGAGAGGGGTGAGGTAAAATAATAATTCCAACACAGGTATATGATTTTCTTATTATTATATACCTCGAAATAATTACAATAATGTCAATAATTAAGCCATAGCAGCCATTTCTAGGCCCATTTGGGCACACAACGGATGAAGCGAACTATAGGATACGCTTCACCCTTCAACCCCATGTTATATATAGGCCGTTTTAGGCCCTGTGAATGGCCTGGCACTCAGTAGTGTTTTGGTTAGGGTGATAGTTTTGTTACCAGAGGGTCAGGTGTTCGACCCCCAACCCCGACTTATTTTGTTTGGTTTTGGTTTTTACATGAAAGGAAAAACGCCAATAGAGAGAGAATCAATGCAAAATATATAATCTAAAAAAACTAAGATGAATCATATTAGTTTTACGCATAAACAATATTTTCTTCGCTGTTTGTTTACATTTTGACGTATTGTTTACATGATATATATAATATCATTCATGTAGGCTTGCTTCCATCATCATAGTGATCGGCAACCATAATTACCCTTTCATGAAAACCTATAAAAGTATATATCATCTGAAAACTTAAAACAATCCGAATATGATGCTGTAATTATATATATATTATATGTGATAATACATATTGTATCAATAATATTTCCCATACCTGTATACACAGAAGTATAGTTATATACAACCACCTGACATTATGTACTGCCCCATGGTATAGTGGTGAGAGCATTGATTTTTAGATCCGAAGATTGGGAGTTCGAACCCCGGCGACAACCAAGTTTTTTAATGTTTTTCTTTTTAGATAAAAAGAAAAACATCAATGTATCGAGAAACAGTAAAGATATAAAACAATTTTTTTAAAACAAGATCAATTGTATTAGTTGTACGCGTTAATAATGTTTCCTTCACTGTTTGTTTACATTTCGACGCTTTGTTTACATTTTGCGGGCTGGCCTCCACTACCGTGACTACAGCATCGGGTGGTAATACCACTGGCTATAAGTCTCCATAAGAACAGTTTTGACGCTTTTTATGGCAATTCCTTCGGTAATCTGAGGTAATTTCGTAATTCACTGGTGTATTCCGCTTTTCAATAGTGTACATGCCTCCTTTCACGTTAACTCGGCGCTAAATCTAGCGGTAATCGAATCGATGTAATCCATCCGCCATTTTGTTTTTGCCCATGAGTAGCCTACGCACTGCGCATGCGATGTAATACGCTCACACTGTGAACATATGGTAAAATACGCTCCACCCTTGCTGAATTATATGATTACTATATGCCTATCAGTGGGTAGTATAGACGTCTCATACGCTCATAGGTATATAATAATGACATCGTTCACACTCCAAGAAAGCCAAAAAAGAGTCTTCTCAACAAAGCATTTTTTCAATGTCATTTGTCCAAATAACACAATGATTTCAAGTTCTATTATGAATTTAAAGTATGAATCAAGTCTTCCTTCTTCATTCATCAGGTGTTAAAGCAGTTGCAAACAACAAAATTCATTGTCAGAAGTGGGATTTGAACCCACGCCCACATACGTGGACCAGAACACCCTGTTAACCTGTTAATGCACAGGCAAGGATAGTACCTTGAGTCTGGCGCCTTAGACAAATCGGCCATCCTGACATTCACATACACTCAACTGCAGGCCTATACAGTAGAGGCCTGCTTAGCATGAAGTCTTTTATATCAAACAAAGGGGTCTTGGTATGGAGAAGGGGTCAATATTGACATCATTCACACTCCAAGAGAGACAAAAAAGGGTCTTCTCAATAAAACATTTTTTCAATGTCATTTGTCCAAATAACACAATGATTTCAAGTTCTATTATGAATTTAAAGTATGAATCAAGTCCTCTTCTTTATTCATCAGGTGTTAAAGCAGTTGCAAACAACAAAATTCATTGTCAGAAGTGGGATTTGAACCCACGCCCGCATACGTGGACCAGTACACCCAGTTCACCTGTTAATGCACAGGCAAGGATTGTACCTTGAGTCTGGCGCCTTAGACCACTCGGCCATCCTGACATTCAAATACACTCAACTGCAGGCCTATACAGTAGAGGCCTGCTTAGAATGAAGTAATTTATATCAAACAAAGGGGTCTTGGTATAAAGAAGGGGTCAATATTGACATCATTCACACTCCAAGAGAGACAAAAAAGGGTCTTCTCAATAAAACATTTTTTCAATGTCATTTGTCCAAATAACACAATGATTTCAATTTCTATTATGAATTTAAAGTATGAATCAAGCCTTCCTTCTTTATTTATCAGGTGTTAAAGCAGTTGCAAACAACAAAATTCATTGTCAGAAGTGGGATTAGAACCCACGCCCACATACGTGGACCAGAACACCCTGTTAACCTGTTAATGCACAGGCAAGGATAGTACCTTGAGTCTGGCGCCTTAGACCACTCGGCCATCCTGACATTCAAATACACTCAACTGCAGGCCTGTACAGAAGAGGCCTGCTTAGCATGAAGTCCTTTATATCAAACAATGGGGTCTTGGTATGGAGAAGGAGTCAATATTATGAGAAAACTGTATTCACGTGGACGAATTCTTATTTTACTGAACCCCTGTTCCTGGCCATTTTAACCGAGGTTTAATTGGACGGTGGAGAGGGGTGAGGTAAAATAATAATTCCAACACAGGTATATGATTTTCTTATTATTATATACCTCGAAATAATTACAATAATGTCAATAATTAAGCCATAGCAGCCATTTCTAGGCCCATTTGGGCACACAACGGATGAAGCGAACTATAGGATACGCTTCACCCTTCAACCCCATGTTATATATAGGCCGTTTTAGGCCCTGTGAATGGCCTGGCACTCAGTAGTGTTTTGGTTAGGGTGATAGTTTTGTTACCAGAGGGTCAGATGTTCGACCCCCAACCCCGACTTATTTTGTTTGGTTTTGGTTTTTACATGAAAGGAAAAACGCCAATAGAGAGAGAATCAATGCAAAATATATAATCTAAAAAAACTAAGATGAATCATATTAGTTTTACGCATAAACAATATTTTCTTCGCTGTTTGTTTACATTTTGACGTATTGTTTACATGATATATATAATATCATTCATGTAGGCTTGCTTCCATCATCATAGTGATCGGCAACCATAATTACCCTTTCATGAAAACCTATAAAAGTATATATCATCTGAAAACTTAAAACAATCCGAATATGATGCTGTAATTATATACATATTATATGTGATAATACATATTGTATCAATAATATTTCCCATACTTGTATACACAGAGGTATAGTTATATACAACCACCTGACATTATGTACTGCCCCATGGTGTAGTGGTGAGAGCATTGATTTTTAGATCCAAAGATTGGGAGTTCGAACCCAGGCGCCAACCAAGTTTTTTAATGTTTTTCTTTTTAGTTAAAAAGAAAAACATCAATGTATCGAGAAACAGTAAAGATATAAAACAATTTTTTAAAAACAAGATCAATTGTATTAGTTGTACGCGTTAACAATGTTTCCTTCACTGTTTGTTTACATTTCGACGCTTTGTTTACATTTTGCGGGCTGGCCTCCACTACCGTGACTACAGCATCGGGTGGTAATACCACTGGCTATAAGTCTCCATAAGAACAGTTTTGACGCTTTTTATGGCAATTCCTTCGGTAATCTGAGGTAATTTCGTAATTCACTGGTGTATCCCGCTTTTCAATAGTGTACATGCCTCCATTCACGTTAACTCGGCGCTAAATCTAGCGGTAATCGAATCGATCTAATCCATCCGCCATTTTGTTTTTGCCCATGAGTAGCCTACCCACTGCGCATGCGATGTAATACGCTCACACTGTGAACGTATGGTAAAATACGCTCCACCCTTGCTGAATTATATGATTACTATATGCCTATCAGTGGGTAGTATAGACGTCTCATACGCTCATAGGTATATAATAATGACATCGTTCACACTCCAAGAAAGACAAAAAAGGGTCTTCTCAACAAAGCATTTTTTCAATGTCATTTGTCCAAATAACACAATGATTTCAAGTTCTATTATGAATTTAAAGTATGAATCAAGTCTTCCTTCTTTATTTATCAGGTGTTAAAGCAGTTGCAAACAACAAAATTATTTGTCAGAAGTGGGATTTGAACCCACGCCCACATACGTGGACCAGAACACCCTGTTAACCTGTTAATGCACAGGCAAGGATAGTACCTTGAGTCTGGCGCCTTAGACCACTCGGCCATCCTGACATTCACATACACTCAACTGCAGGCCTATACAGTAGAGGCCTGCTTAGCATGAAGTCCTTTATATCAAACAAAGGGGTCTTGGTATAAAGAAGGGGTCAATATTGAAATCATTCACACTCCAAGAGAGAAAAAAAAGGGTCTTCTCTGAGAAACATTTTTGCAATGACATTTGTCGAAATAGCACAATGATTTCAAGCTCTATTTTGAATTTCAAGCATGAATCATGTCTTCTTTCTTTATTCATCAGGAGTTAAAGAAGTTGCAAACAACAAAATTCATTGTCAGAAGTGGGATTTGAACCCACGCCCACATACGTGGACCAGAACACCCTGTTAACCTGTTAATGCACAGGCAAGGATAGTACCTTGAGTCTGGCGCCTTAGACCACTCGGCCATCCTGACATTCAAATACACTCAACTGCAGGCCTATACAGTAGAGGCCTGCTTAGAAGGAAGTCCTTTATATCAAACAAAGGGGTCTTGGTATAGAGAAGGGGTCAATATTGACATTATTCACACTCCAAGAAAGACAAAAAAGGGTCTTCTCAATAAAACATTTTTTCAATGTCATTTGTCCAAATAACACAATGATTTCAAGTTCTATTATGAATTTAAAGTATGAATCAAGTCTTCCTTCTTTATTCATCAGGTGTTTAAGAAATTGCAAACAACAAAATACGTTGTCAGAAGTGGGATTTGAACCCACGCCCACATACGTGGAGCAGAACACCCTGTTAACCTGTTAATGCACAGGCAAGGATAGTACCTTGAGTCTGGCGCCTTAATCCACTCGGCCATCCTGACATTCAAATACACTCAACTGCAGGCTTATAAAGTAGAGGCCTGCTTAAAAGGAAGTAATTTATATCAAAGAAAGGGGTCCTGGTATGGAGAAGGGGTGAATATTGACATCATTCACACTCCAAGAAAGACAAAAAAGGGTCTTCTCAATAAAATATATTTTCAATGTCATTTGTCCAAATAACACAATGATTTCAAGTTCTATTATGAATTTAAAGTATGAATCAAGTCTTCCTTCTTTATTCATCAGGTGTTAAAGCAGTTGCAAACAACAAAATTCATTGTCAGAAGTGGGATTTGAACCCACGCCCGCATACGTGGACCAGTACACCCAGTTCACCTGTTAATGCACAGGCAAGGATAGTACCTTGAGTCTGGCGCCTTAGACCACTCAGCCATCCTGACATTCAAATACAGTCAACTGCAGGCCTATACAGTAGAGGCCTGCTTAGCATTAAGTCCTTTATATCAAACAAAGGGGTCTTGGTATGGAGAAGGGGTGAATATTGACATCATTCACACTCCAAGAAAGACAAAAAAGGGTCTTCTCAATAAAATATATTTTCAATGTCATTTGTCCAAATAACACAATGATTTCAAGTTCTATTATGAATTTAAAGTATGAATCAAGTCTTCCTTCTTTATTCATCAGGTGTTAAAGCAGTTGCAAACAAGAAAATTCATTGTCAGAAGTGGGATTTGAACCCACGCCCACATACGTGGACCAGAACACCCTGTTAACCTGTTAATGCACAGGCAAGGATAGTACCTTGAGTCTGGCGCCTTAGACCACTCGGCCATCCTGACATTCAAATACACTCAACTGCAGGCCTATACAGTAGAGGCCTGCTTAGAAGGAAGTCCTTTATATCAAACAAAGGGGTCTTGGTATAGAGAAGGGGTCAATATTGACATTATTCACACTCCAAGAAAGACAAAAAAGGGTCTTCTCAATAAAACATTTTTTCAATGTCATTTGTCCAAATAACACAATGATTTCAAGTTCTATTATGAATTTAAAGTATGAATCAAGTCTTCCTTCTTTATTCATCAGGTGTTTAAGAAATTGCAAACAACAAAATACGTTGTCAGAAGTGGGATTTGAACCCACGCCCACATACGTGGAGCAGAACACCCTGTTAACCTGTTAATGCACAGGCAAGGATAGTACCTTGAGTCTGGCGCCTTAATCCACTCGGCCATCCTGACATTCAAATACACTCAACTGCAGGCTTATAAAGTAGAGGCCTGCTTAAAAGGAAGTAATTTATATCAAAGAAAGGGGTCTTGGTATGGAGAAGGGGTGAATATTGACATCATTCACACTCCAAGAAAGACAAAAAAGGGTCTTCTCAATAAAATATATTTTCAATGTCATTTGTCCAAATAACACAATGATTTCAAGTTCTATTATGAATTTAAAGTATGAATCAAGTCTTCCTTCTTTATTCATCAGGTGTTAAAGCAGTTGCAAACAACAAAATTCATTGTCAGAAGTGGGATTTGAACCCACGCCCGCATACGTGGACCAGTACACCCAGTTCACCTGTTAATGCACAGGCAAGGATAGTACCTTGAGTCTGGCCCCTTAGACCACTCAGCCATCCTGACATTCAAATACAGTCAACTGCAGGCCTATACAGTAGAGGCCTGCTTAGCATGAAGTCCTTTATATCAAACAAAGGGGTCTTGGTATGGAGAAGGGGTGAATATTGACATCATTCACACTCCAAGAAAGACAAAAAAGGGTCTTCTCAATAAAATATATTTTCAATGTCATTTGTCCAAATAACACAATGATTTCAAGTTCTATTATGAATTTAAAGTATGAATCAAGTCTTCCTTCTTTATTCATCAGGTGTTAAAGCAGTTGCAAACAACAAAATTCATTGTCAGAAGTGGGATTTGAACCCACGCCCACATACGTGGACCAGAACACCCTGTTAACCTGTTAATGCACAGGCAAGGATAGTACCTTGAGTCTGGCGCCTTAGACCACTCGGCCATCCTGACATTCAAATACACTCAACTGCAGGCCTATACAGTAGAGGCCTGCTTAGAAGGAAGTCCTTTATATCAAACAAAGGGGTCTTGGTATAGAGAAGGGGTCAATATTGACATTATTCACACTCCAAGAAAGACAAAAAAGGGTCTTCTCAATAAAACATTTTTTCAATGTCATTTGTCCAAATAACACAATGATTTCAAGTTCTATTATGAATTTAAAGTATGAATCAAGTCTTCCTTCTTTATTCATCAGGTGTTTAAGAAATTGCAAACAACAAAATACGTTGTCAGAAGTGGGATTTGAACCCACGCCCACATACGTGGAGCAGAACACCCTGTTAACCTGTTAATGCACAGGCAAGGATAGTACCTTGAGTCTGGCGCCTTAATCCACTCGGCCATCCTGACATTCAAATACACTCAACTGCAGGCTTATAAAGTAGAGGCCTGCTTAGCATGAAGTCCTTTATATCAAACAAAGGGGTCTTGGTATGGAGAAGGGGTGAATATTGACATCATTCACACTCCAAGAAAGACAAAAAAGGGTCTTCTCAATAAAATATATTTTCAATGTCATTTGTCCAAATAACACAATGATTTCAAGTTCTATTATGAATTTAAAGTATGAATCAAGTCTTCCTTCTTTATTCATCAGGTGTTAAAGCAGTTGCAAACAACAAAATTCATTGTCAGAAGTGGGATTTGAACCCACGCCCACATACGTGGACCAGAACACCCTGTTAACCTGTTAATGCACAGGCAAGGATAGTACCTTGAGTCTGGCGCCTTAGACCACTCGGCCATCCTGACATTCAAATACACTCAACTGCAGGCCTATACAGTAGAGGCCTGCTTAGAAGGAAGTCCTTTATATCAAACAAAGGGGTCTTGGTATAGAGAAGGGGTCAATATTGACATTATTCACACTCCAAGAAAGACAAAAAAGGGTCTTCTCAATAAAACATTTTTTCAATGTCATTTGTCCAAATAACACAATGATTTCAAGTTCTATTATGAATTTAAAGTATGAATCAAGTCTTCCTTCTTTATTCATCAGGTGTTAAAGCAGTTGCAAACAACAAAATTCATTGTCAGAAGTGGGATTTGAACCCACGCCCACATACGTGGACCAGGACACCCTGTTAACCTGTTAATGCACAGGCAAGGATAGTACCTTGAGTCTGGCGCCTTAGACCACTCGGCCATCCTGACATTCAAATACACTCAACTGCAGGCCTGTACAGAAGAGGCCTGCTTAGAATGAAGTCCTTTATATCAGACAATGGGGTCTTGGTATTGAGAAGGAGTCAATATTATGAGAAAACTGTATTCCCGTGGACGAAAATCATATACTTGTGTTGGAATTATTATTTTACCTCACCCCTCTCCACCGTCCAATTAAACCTCGGTCTACCACCTCGGTTAAAATGGCCAGGGACAGGGGTTCAGTAAAATAATAATTCCAACACAGGTATATGATTTTCTTATTATTATATACCTCGAAATAATTACAATAATGTCAATAATTAAGCCATAGCAGCCATTTCTAGGCCCATTTGGGCACACAACGGATGAAGCGAACTATAGGATACGCTTCACCCTTCAACCCCATGTTATATATAGGCCGTTTTAGGCCCTGTGAATGGCCTGGCACTCAGTAGTGTTTTGGTTAGGGTGATAGTTTTGTTACCAGAGGGTCAGGTGTTCGACCCCCAACCTCGACTTATTTTGTTTGGTTTTGGTTTTTACATGAAAGGAAAAACGCCAATAGAGAGAGAATCAATGCAAAATATATAATCTAAAAAAACTAAGATGAATCATATTAGTTTTACGCATAAACAATATTTTCTTCGCTGTTTGTTTACATTTTGACGTATTGTTTACATGATATATATAATATCATTCATGTAGGCTTGCTTCCATCATCATAGTGATTGGCAACCATAATTACCCTTTCATGAAAACCTATAAAAGTATATATCATCTGAAAACTTAAAACAATCCGAATATGATGCTGTAATTATATATATATTATATGTGATAATGCATATTGTATCAATAATATTTCCCATACCTGTATACACAGAAGTATAGTTATATACAACCACCTGACATTATGTACTGCCCCATGGTGTAGTGGTGAGAGCATTGATTTTTAGGTCCGAAGATTGGGAGTTCGAACCCCGGCGGCAACAAAGTTTTTTAATGTTTTTCTTTTTAGATAAAAAGAAAAACATCAATGTATCGAGAAACAGTAAAGATATAAAACAATTTTTTTAAAACAAGATCAATTGTATTAGTTGTACGCGTTAACAATGTTTCCTTCACTGTTTGTTTACATTTCGACGCTTTGTTTACATTTTGCGGGCTGGCCTCCACTACCGTGACTACAGCATCGGGTGGTAATACCACTGGCTATAAGTCTCCATAAGAACAGTTTTGACGCTTTTTATGGCAATTCCTTCGGTAATCTGAGGTAATTTCGTAATTCACTGGTGTATTCCGCTTTTCAATAGTGTACATGCCTCCGTTCACGTTAACTCTGCGCTAAATCTAGCGGTAATCGAATCGATGTAATCCATCCGCCATTTTGTTTTTGCCCATGAGTAGCCTACCCACTGCGCATGCGATGTAATACGCTCACACTGTGAAAGTATGGTAAAATACGCTCCACCCTTGCTGAATTATATGATTACTATATGCCTATCAGTGGGTAGTATAGACGTCTCATACGCTCATAGGTATATAATAATGACATCGTTCACACTCCAAGATAGACAAAAAAGAGTCTTCTCAACAAAGCATTTTTTCAATGTCATTTGTCCAAATAACACAATGATTTCAAGTTCTATTATGAATTTAAAGTATGAATCAAGTCTTCCTCCTTTATTTATCAGGTGTTAAAGCAGTTGCAAACAACAAAATTCATTGTCAGAAGTGGGATTTGAACCCACGCCCACATACGTGGACCAGAACACCCTGTTAACCTGTTAATGCACAGGCAAGGATAGTACCTTGAGTCTGGCGCCTTAGACCACTCGGCTATCCTGACATTCACATACACTCAACTGCAGGCCTATACAGTAGAGGCCTGCTTAGCATGAAGTCCTTTATATCAAACAAAGGGGTCTTGGTATAAAGAAGGGGTCAATATTGACATCATTCACACTCCAAGAGAGACAAAAAAGGGTCTTCTCAATAAAACATTTTTTCAATGTCATTTGTCCAAATAACACAATGATTTCAACTTCTATTATGAATTTAAAGTATGAATCAAGTCTTCCTTCTTTATTCATCAGGTGTTAAAGCAGTTGCAAACAACAAAATTCATTGTCAGAAGTGGGATTTGAACCCACGCCCGCATACGTGGACCAGTACACCCAGTTCACCTGTTAATGCACAGGCAAGGATAGTACCTTGAGTCTGGCCCCTTAGACCACTCGGCCATCCTGACATTCAAATACAGTCAACTGCAGGCCTATACAGTAGAGGCCTGCTTAGAATGAAGTAATTTATATCAAACAAAGGGGTCTTGGTATAAAGAAGGGGTCAATATTGACATCATTCACACTCCAAGAGAGACAAAAAAGGGTCTTCTCAATAAAACATTTTTTCAATGTCATTTGTCCAAATAACACAATGATTTCAATTTCTATTATGAATTTAAAGTATGAATCAAGCCTTCCTTCTTTATTTATCAGGTGTTAAAGCAGTTGCAAACAACAAAATTCATTGTCAGAAGTGGGATTTGAACCCACGCCCACATACGTGGACCAGAACACCCTGTTAACCTGTTAATGCACAGGCAAGGATAGTACCTTGAGTCTGGCGCCTTAGACCACTCGGCCATCCTGACATTCAAATACACTCAACTGCAGGCCTGTACAGAAGAGGCCTGCTTAGCATGAAGTCCTTTATATCAAACAATGGGGTCTTGGTATGGAGAAGGAGTCAATATTATGAGAAAACTGTATTCACGTGGACGAATTCTTATTTTACTGAACCCCTGTTCCTGGCCATTTTAACCGAGGTTTAATTGGACGGTGGAGAGGGGTGAGGTAAAATAATAATTCCAACACAGGTATATGATTTTCTTATTATTATATACCTCGAAATAATTACAATAATGTCAATAATTAAGCCATAGCAGCCATTTCTAGGCCCATTTGGGCACACAACGGATGAAGCGAACTATAGGATACGCTTCACCCTTCAACCCCATGTTATATATAGGCCGTTTTAGGCCCTGTGAATGGCCTGGCACTCAGTAGTGTTTTGGTTAGGGTGATAGTTTTGTTACCAGAGGGTCAGGTGTTCGACCCCCAACCCCGACTTATTTTGTTTGGTTTTGGTTTTTACATGAAAGGAAAAACGCCAATAGAGAGAGAATCAATGCAAAATATATAATCTAAAAAAACTAAGATGAATCATATTAGTTTTACGCATAAACAATATTTTCTTCGCTGTTTGTTTACATTTTGACGTATTGTTTACATGATATATATAATATCATTCATGTAGGCTTGCTTCCATCATCATAGTGATCGGCAACCATAATTACCCTTTCATGAAAACCTATAAAAGTATATATCATCTGAAAACTTAAAACAATCCGAATATGATGCTGTAATTATATATATATTATATGTGATAATACATATTGTATCAATAATATTTCCCATACTTGTATACACAGAGGTATAGTTATATACAACCACCGGACATTATGTACTGCCCCATGGTGTAGTGGTGAGAGCATTGATTTTTAGATCCGAATATTGGGAGTTCGAACCAAGGCGCCAACCAAGTTTTTTAATGTTTTTCTTTTTAGTTAAAAAGAAAAACATCAATGTATCGAGAAACAGTAAAGATATAAAACAATTTTTAAAAAACAAGATCAATTGTATTAGTTGTACGCGTTAACAATGTTTCCTTCACTGTTTGTTTACATTTCGACGCTTTGTTTACATTTTGCGGGCTGGCCTCCACTACCGTGACTACAGCATCGGGTGGTAATACCACTGGCTATAAGTCTCCATAAGAACAGTTTTGACGCTTTTTATGGCAATTCCTTCGGTAATCTGAGGTAATTTCGTAATTCACTGGTGTATCCCGCTTTTTAATAGTGTACATGCCTCCGTTCACGTTAACTCGGCGCTAAATCTAGCGGTAATCGAATCGATGTAATCCATCCGCCATTTTGTTTTTGCCCATGAGTAGCCTACCCACTGCGCATGCGATGTAATACGCTCACACTGTGAACGTATGGTAAAATACGCTCCACCCTTGCTGAATTATATGATTACTATATGCCTATCAGTGGGTAGTATAGACGTCTCATACGCTCATAGGTATATAATAATGACATCGTTCACACTCCAAGAAAGACAAAAAAGGGTCTTCTCAACAAAACATTTTTTCAATGTCATTTGTCCAAATAACACAATGATTTCAAGTTCTATTATGAATTTAAAGTATGAATCAAGTCTTCCTTCTTTATTTATCAGGTGTTAAAGCAGTTGCAAACAACAAAATTATTTGTCAGAAGTGGGATTTGAACCCACGCCCACATACGTGGACCAGAACACCCTGTTAACCTGTTAATGCACAGGCAAGGATAGTACCTTGAGTCTGGCGCCTTAGACCACTCGGCCATCCTGACATTCACATACACTCAACTGCAGGCCTATACAGTAGAGGCCTGCTTAGCATGAAGTCCTTTATATCAAACAAAGGGGTCTTGGTATAAAGAAGGGGTCAATATTGACATCATTCACACTCCAAGAGAGACAAAAAAGGGTCTTCTCAGAGAAACATTTTTGCAATGACATTTGTCGAAATAGCACAATGATTTCAAGCTCTATTTTGAATTTCAAGCATGAATCATGTCTTCTTTCTTTATTCATCAGGAGTTAAAGAAGTTGCAAACAACAAAATTCATTGTCAGAAGTGGGATTTGAACCCACGCCCACATACATGGACCAGAACACCCAGTTAGCCTGTTAATGTACAGGCAAGGATAGTACCTTGAGTCTGGCGCCTTAGACCACTCGGCCATCCTGACCTTCAAATACACTCAACCGCAGGACTATACAGTAGAGGCCTGCTTAGCATGAAGTCCTTTATATCAAACAAAGGGGTCTTGGTATGGAGAAGGGGTCAATATTGACATCATTCACACTCCAAGAGAGACAAAAAAGGGTCTTCTCAATAGAATATTTTTTCAATGTCATTTGTCCAAATAACACAATGATTTCAAGTTCTATTATGAATTTAAAGTATAAATCAAGTCTTCCTTCTTCATTTACCAGGTGTTAAAGCAGTTGCAAACAACAAAATTCATTGTCAGAAGTGGGATTTGAACCCACGGCCACATACGTGGACCAGAACACCCTGTTAACCTGTTAATGCACAGGCAAGGATAGTACCTTGAGTCTGGCGCCTTAGACCACTCGGCCATCCTGACATTCAAATACACTCAACTGCAGGCCTATACAGTAGAGGCCTGCTTAGAAGGAAGTCCTTTATATCAAACAAAGGGGTCTTGGTATAGAGAAGGGGTCAATATTGACATCATTCACACTCCAAGAAAAACAAAAAAAGGGTCTTCTCAATAAAACATTTTTTCAATGTCATTTGTCCAAATAACACAATGATTTCAAGTTCAATTATGAATTTAAAGTATGAATCAAGTCTTCCTTCTTTATTCATCAGGTGTTAAAGAAATTGTAAACAACAAAATACGTTGTCAGAAGTGGGATTTGAACCCAAGCCCACATACGTGGACCAGAACACCCTGTTAACCTGTTAATGCACAGGCAAGGATAGTACCTTGAGTCTGGCGCCTTAGACCACTCGGCCATCCTGACATTCTAATACACTCAACTGCAGGCCTATACAGTAGAGGCCTGCTTAGAATGAAGTAATTTATATCAAACAAAGGGGTCTTGGTATGGAGAAGGGGTCAATATAGACATCGTTCACACTCCAAGAAAGACAAAAAAGGGTCTTCTCAATAAAACATTTTTTCAATGTCATTTGTCCAAATAACACAATGATTTCAACTTCTATTATGAATTTGAAGTATGAATCAAGCCTTCCTTCTTTATTCATCAGGTGTTAAAGATGATGCAAACAACAAAATTCATTGTCAGAAGTGGGATTTGAACCCACGCCCACATACGTGGACCAGAACACCCAGTTCACCTGTTAATGCACAGGCAAGGATAGTACCTTGAGTCTGGCGCCTTAGACCACTCGGCCATCCTGACATTCAAATACACTCAACTGCAGGCCTATACAGTAGATGCCTGCTTAGAAAGAAGTCCTTTATATCAAACAAAGGGGTCTTGGTATGGAGAAGGGGTCAATATTGACATCATTCACACTCCAAGATAGACAAAAAAGGGTCTTCTCAATAAAACATTTTTTCAATGTCATTTGTCCAAATAACACGATGATTTCAACTTCTATTATGAATTTAAAGTATGAATCAAGTCTTCCTTCTTTATTCATCAGGTGTTAAAGCAGTTGCAAACAACAAAATTCATTGTCAGAAGTGGGATTTGAACCCACGCCCGCATACGTGGACCAGTACACCCAGTTCACCTGTTAATGCACAGGCAAGGATAGTACCTTGAGTCTGGCGCCTTATACCACTCGGCCATCCTGACATTCAAATACACTGAACTGCAGGCCTATACAGTAGAGGCCTGCTTAGAATGAAGTAATTTATATCAAACAAAGGGGTCTTGGTATAAAGAAGGGGTCAATATTGACATCATTCACACTCCAAGAGAGACAAAAAAGGGTCTTCTCAATAAAACATTTTTTCAATGTCATTTGTCCAAATAACACAATGATTTCAATTTCTATTATGAATTTAAAGTATGATTCAAGCCTTCCTTCTTTATTCATCAGGTGTTAAAGATGATGCAAACAACAAAATTCATTGTCAGAAGTGGGATTTGAACCCACGCCCACATACGTGGACCAGAACACCCAGTTCACCTGTTAATGCACAGGCAAGGATAGTACCTTGAGTCTGGCGCCTAAGACCACTCGGCCATCCTGACATTCAAATACACTCAACTGCAGGCCTATACAGTAGAGGCCTGCTTAGCATGAAGTCCTTTATATCAAACAAAGGGGTCTTGGTATGGAGAAGGGGTCAATATTGACATCCTTCACACTCCAAGAGAGACAAAAAAGGGTCTTCTAAATAGAATATTTTTTCAATGTCATTTGTCCAAATAACACAATGATTTCAAGTTCTATTTTGAATTTAAAGTATGAATCAAGTCTTCCTTCTTTATTTATCAGGTGTTAAAGCAGTTGCAAACAACAAAATTCATTGTCAGAAGTGGGATTTGAACCCACGCCCACATACGTGGACCAGAACACCCAGTTCACCTGTTAATGCACAGGCAAGGATAGTACCTTGAGTCTGGCGCCTTAGACCACTCGGCCATCCTGACATTTAAATACACTCAACTGCAGGCCTGTACAGAAGAGGCCTGCTTAGCATGAAGTCCTTTATCTCAAACAATGGGGTCTTGGTATGGAGAAGGAGTCAATATTATGAGAAAACTGTATTCCCGTGGACGAATTCTTATTTTACTGAACCCCTGTCCCTGGCCATTTTAACCGAGGTCGTAGACCGAGGTTTAATTGGACGGTGGAGAGGGGTGAGGTAAAATAATAATTCCGACACAGGTATATGATTTTCTTATTATTATATACCTCGAAATAATTACAATAATGTCAATAATTAAGCCATAGCAGCCATTTCTAGGCCCATTTGGGCACACAACGGATGAAGCGAACTATAGGATACGCTTCACCCTTCAACCCCATGTTATATATAGGCCGTTTTAGGCCCTGTGAATGGCCTGGCACTCAGTAGTGTTTTGGTTAGGGTGATAGTTTTGTTACCAGAGGGTCAGGTGTTCGACCCCCAACCCCGACTTATTTTGTTTGGTTTTGGTTTTTACATGAAAGGAAAAACGCCAATAGAGAGAGAATCAATGCAAAATATATAATCTAAAAAAACTAAGATGAATCATATTAGTTTTACGCATAAACAATATTTTCTTCGCTGTTTGTTTACATTTTGACGTATTGTTTACATGATATATATAATATCATTCATGTAGGCTTGCTTCCATCATCATAGTGATCGGCAACCCACTGCGCATGCGATGTAATACGCTCACACTGTGAACGTATGGTAAAATACGCTCCACCCTTGCTGAATTATATGATTACTATATGCCTATCAGTGGGTAGTATAGACGTCTCATACGCTCATAGGTATATAATAATGACATCGTTCACACTCCAAGAAAGACAAAAAAGGGTCTTCTCAACAAAGCATTTTTTCAATGTCATTTGTCCAAATAACACAATGATTTCAAGTTCTATTATGAATTTAAATTATGAATCAAGTCTTCCTTCTTTATTCATCAGGTGTTTAAGAAATTGCAAACAACAAAATTCATTGTCAGAAGTGGGATTTGAACCCACGCCCACATACGTGGACCAGAATACCCAGTTCACCTGTTAATGCACAGGCAAGGATAGTACCTTGAGTCTGGTGCCTTAGACCACTCGGCCATCCTGACATTCACATACACTCAACTGCAGGCCTATACAGTAAAGGCCTGCTTAGCATTTAGTCCTTTATATCAAACAAAGGGGTCTTGGTATAAAGAAGGGGTCAATATTGACATCATTCACACTCCAAGAGAGACAAAAAAGGATCTTCTCAGCAAAACATTTTTGCAATGTCATTTGTCAAAATAGCCAGTGATTTTAAGCTCTATTTTGAATTTCAAGCATGAATCATGTCTTCCTTCTTTATTCATCAGGAGTTAAAGAAGTTGCAAACAACAAAATTCATTGTCAGAAGTGGGATTTGAACCCACGCCCACATACGTGGACCAGAACACCCAGTTAGCCTGTTAATGTACAGGCAAGGATAGTACCTTGAGTCTGGCGCCTTAGACCACTCGGCCATCCTGACCATCAAATACACTCAACCGCAGGCCTATACAGTAAAGGCCTGCTTAGCATTTAGTCCTTTATATCAAACAAAGGGGTCTTGGTATAAAGAAGGGGTCAATATTGACATCATTCACACTCCAAGAGAGACAAAAAAGGGTCTTCTCAATAAAACATTTTTTCAATGTCATTTGTCCAAATAACACAATGATTTCAAGTTCTATTATGAATTTAAAGTATAAATCAAGTCTTCCTTCTTTATTTACTTGGTGTTAAAGCAGTTGCAAACAACAAAATTCATTGTCAGAAGTGGGATTTGAACCCACGCCCACATACTTGGGCCAGAACACCCTGTTAACCTGTTAATGCACAGGCAAGGATAGTACCTTGAGTCTGGCGCCTTAGACCACTCGGCCATCCTGACATTCAAATACACTCAACTGCAGGCCTATACAGTAGAGGCCTGCTTAGAAGGAAGTCCTTTATATCAAACAAAGGGGTCTTGGTATAGAGAAGGGGTCAATATTGACATTATTCACACTCCAAGAAAGACAAAAAAGACAATGATTTCAAGTTCTATTATGAATTTAAAGTATGAATCAAGTCTTCCTTCTTTATTCATCAGGTGTTTAAGAAATTGCAAACAACAAAATACGTTGTCAGAAGTGGGATTTGAACCCACGCCCACATACGTGGACCAGAACACCCTGTTAACCTGTTCATGCACAGGCAAGGATAGTACCTTGAGTCTGGCGCCTTAGACCACTCGGCCATCCTGACATTCTAATACACTCAACTGCAGGCCTATACAGTAGAGGCCTGCTTAGAATGAAGTAATTTATATCAAACAAAGGGGTCTTGGTATGGAGAAGGGGTCAATATAGACATCGTTCACACTCCAAGAAAGACAAAAAAGGGTCTTCTCAATAAAACATTTTTTCAATGTCATTTGTCCAAATAACACAATGATTTCAACTTTTATTATGAATTTAAAGTATGAATCAAGCCTTCCTTCTTTATTCATCAGGTGTTAAAGATGATGCAAACAACAAAATTCATTGTCAGAAGTGGGATTTGAACCCACGCCCACATACGTGGACCAGAACACCCAGTTCACCTGTTAATGCACAGGCAAGGATAGTACCTTGAGTCTGGCGCCTTAGACCACTCGGCCATCCTGACATTCAAATACACTCAACTGCAGGCCTATACAGTTGATGCCTGCTTAGAAAGAAGTCCTTTATATCAAACAAAGGGGTCTTGGTATGGAGAAGGGGTCAATATTGACATCATTCACACTCCAAGATAGACAAAAAAGGGTCTTCTCAATAAAACATTTTTTCAATGTCATTTGTCCAAATAACACAATGATTTCAACTTCTATTATGAATTTAAAGTATGAATCAAGTCTTCCTTCTTTATTCATTAGGTGTTAAAGCAGTTGCAAACAACAAAATTCATTGTCAGAAGTGGGATTTGAACCCACGCCCGCATACGTGGACCAGTACACCCAGTTCACCTGTTAATGCACAGGCAAGGATAGTACCTTGAGTCTGGCGCCTTAGACCACTCGGCCATCCTGACATTCAAATACACTCAACTGCAGGCCTATACAGTAGAGGCCTGCTTAGAATGAAGTAATTTATATCAAACAAAGGGGTCTTGATATAAAGAAGGGGTCAATATTGACATCATTCACACTCCAAGAGAGACAAAAAAGGGTCTTCTCAATAAAACATTTTTTCAATGTCATTTGTCCAAATAACACAATGATTTCAATTTCTATTATGAATTTAAAGTATGATTCAAGCCTTCCTTCTTTATTCATCAGGTGTTAAAGATGATGCAAACAACAAAATTCATTGTCAGAAGTGGGATTTGAACCCACGCCCACATACGTGGACCAGAACACCCAGTTCACCTGTTAATGCACAGGCAAGGATAGTACCTTGAGTCTGGCGCCTTAGACCACTCGGCCATCCTGACATTCAAATACACTCAACTGCAGGCCTATACAGTAGATGCCTGCTTAGAAAGAAGTCCTTTATATCAAACAAAGGGGTCTTGGTATGGAGAAGGGGTCAATATTGACATCATTCACACTCCAAGATAGACAAAAAAGGGTCTTCTCAATAAAACATTTTTTCAATGTCATTTGTCCAAATAACACAATGATTTCAAGTTCTATTATGAATTTAAAGTATGAATCAAGTCTTCCTTCTTTATTCATCAGGTGTTAAAGCAGTTGCAAACAACAAAATTCATTGTCAGAAGTGGGATTTGAACCCACGCCCGCATATGTGGACCAGTACACCCAGTTCACCTGTTAATGCACAGGCAAGGATAGTACCTTGAGTCTGGCGCCTTAGACCATTCAAGGAAAAACGCCAATAGAGAGAGAATCAATGCAAAATATATAATCTAAAAAAACTAAGATGAATCATATTAGTTTTACGCATAAACAATATTTTCTTCGCTGTTTGTTTACATTTTGACGTATTGTTTACATGATATATATAATATCATTCATGTAGGCTTGCTTCCATCATCATAGTGATCGGCAACCATAATTACCCTTTCATAAAAACCTATAAAAGTATATATCATCTGAAAACTTAAAACAATCCGAATATGATGCTGTAATTATATATATATTATATGTGATAATACATATTGTATCAATAATATTTCCCATACCTGTATACACAGAAGTATAGTTATATACAACCACCTGACATTATGTACTGCCCCATGGTGTAGTGGTGAGAGCATTGAATTTTAGATACGAAGATTGGGAGTTCAAACCCCGGCGGCAACCAAGTTTTTTAATGTTTTTCTTTTTAGATAAATAGAAAAACATCAATGTATCGAGGAACAGTAAAGATATAAAACAATTTTTTAAAAACAAGATCAATTGTATTAGTTGTACGCGTTAACAATGTTTCCTTCACTGTTTGTTTACATTTCGACGCTTTGTTTACATTTTGCGGGCTGGCCTCCACTACCCTGACTACAGCATCGGGTGGTAATACCACTGGCTATAAGTCTCCATAAGAACAGTTTTGACGCTTTTTATGGCAATTCCTTCGGTAATCTGAGGTAATTTCGTAATTCACTGGTGTATTCCGCTTTTCAATAGTGTACATGCCTCCGTTCACGTTAACTCGGCGCTAAATCTAGCGGTAATCGAATCGATGTAATCCATCCGCCATTTTGTTTTTGCCCATGAGTAGCCTACCCACTGCGCATGCGATGTAATACGCTCACACTGTGAACGTATGGTAAAATACGCTCCACCCTTGCTGAATTATATGATTACTATATGCCTATCAGTGGGTAGTATAGACGTCTCATACGCTCATAGGTATATAATAATGACATCGTTCACACTCCAAGAAAGACAAAAAAGGGTCTTCTCAACGAAGCATTTTTTCAATGTCATTTGTCCAAATAACACAATGATTTCAAGTTCTATTATGAATTTAAAGTATGAATCAAGTCTTCCTTCTTTATTTATCAGGTGTTGAAGCAGTTGCAAACAACAAAATTCATTGTCAGAAGTGGGATTTGAACCCACGGCCACATACGTGGACCAGAACACCCTGTTAACCTGTTAATGCACAGGCAAGGATAGTACCTTGAGTCTGGCGCCTTAGACCACTCGGCCATCCTGACATTCACATACACTCAACTGCAGGCCTATACAGTAGAGGCCTGCTTAGCATGAAGTCCTTTATATCAAACAAAGGGGTCTTGGTATAAAGAAGGGGTCAATATTGACATCATTCACACTCCAAGAGAGACAAAAAAGGATCTTCTCAGCAAAACATTTTTGCAATGTCATTTGTCAAAATAGCAAAATGATTTCAAGCTCTATTTTGAATTTCAAGCATGAATCATGTCTTCCTTCTTTATTCATCAGGAGTTAAAGAAGTTGCAAACAACAAAATTCATTGTTAGAAGTGGGATTTGAACCCACGCCCACATACGTGGACCAGAACACCCAGTTAGCCTGTTAATGTACAGGCAAGGATAGTACCTTGAGTCTGGCGCCTTAGACCACTCGGCCATCCTGACCTTCAAATACACTCAACCGCAGGACTATACAGTAGAGGCCTGCTTAGCATGAAGTCCTTTATATCAAACAAAGGGGTCTTGGTATGGAGAAGGGGTCAATATTGACATCATTCACACTCCAAGAGAGACAAAAAAGGGTCTTCTCAATAGAATATTTTTTCAATGTCATTTGTCCAAATAACACAATGATTTCAAGTTCTATTATGAATTTAAAGTATAAATCAAGTCTTCCTTCTTTATTTACCAGGTGTTAAAGCAGTTGCAAACAAAAAATTCATTGTCAGAAGTGGGATTTGAACCCACGGCCACATACGTGGACCAGAACACCCTGTTAACATGTTAATGCACAGGCAAGGATAGTACCTTGAGTCTGGCGCCTTAGACCACTCGGCCATCCTGACATTCAAATACACTCAACTGCAGGCCTATACAGTAGAGGCCTGCTTAGAAGGAAGTCCTTTATATCAAACAAAGGGGTCTTGGTATAGAGAAGGGGTCAATATTGACATTACCCTATCCCCGGATGAAAATAGAGAAGCAGTAGCTGGGAGTATAAAATTTTATTTAATTTTATGTAGTAAAATGCAGTAAAATATTTATGGCGACCTTACTGGACGACATATTAAAATGTAATGTGAATATGAAGGTAAGTAAAAGTAGATAAATGATAATTGACGGTAGAATGGATGTCAATTATTAAAATATTAAAATAAGATATACAATAGAGTTGTATAGATAATACATACGTAATTGTATAATATAATGAAAATGGCCTACGTGAGTAGGTGAAGAGAGAGAGGTTGTGGGTGGGTGGGACGAAAATGGTACTGTAGTACGTGCGTACTGCAGGGCGGGTGAAGGAGAAGTGAGGCCGGGGTCTGGACCGGGCTGTACCACGTGACTGCGTGGTAAGTGTGAAAGCCGCGAGGGGGCAGGAGGGGCGCCCGTGAGGCGCGGTAGAGGGGGGCACCGGGGGGAGCAATGACTACCCCTGAGCAAAGCCCATGAGTAACCCATTACCCTATCCCCGGATGAAAGTAGAGAAGCAGTAGCTGGGAGTATAAAATTTTATTTAATTTTATGTAGTAAAATGCAGTAAAATATTTATGGCGACCTTACTGGACGACATGTTAAAATGTAATGTGAATATGAAGGTAAGTAAAAGTAGATTAATGATAATTGACGGTAGAATGGATGTCAATTATTAAAATATTAAAATAAGATATACAATAGAGTTGTATAGATAATACATACGTAATTGTATAATATAATGAAAATGCCAAGAAGGCCAGTAAAAGGTGAGGGGGGTGGGAGAAAATTATGAATGTTTGTTTAGGGACCGGATTAGAGCAAGGTTAAAGGCCTTGGCATCAGTGTCCTTGATGTAATGTCGGTGGGAATTAGACCTCCAGCCGCCATAGCGCTGGATGGATAGCTCAGGCATACCCGCCTGGTATGCCTGAGTGGCGGCAGCCTTCCGGAGGCTGTGGAGGGTGTAGTCGGCAGGCTGATTAGCGGTGAGTAGCAGCGCTTTCCACTCCTTGCTCAGAGTTCTGGTCGTTATCAGGCCGTCTGCCAGGAGTAAGAACGGGTCCTCGGGGCTGGCCGTGGGGGCGGCCGCGATCATCTTCCTGACCGCCCGCACCGGGCACGAGGACGGTTCGGGGGACGCCTGCAGGGTAACTGTCTTTTCCTCCCCCACCATCTGCATGTTCTTTGCCGCCTTGACGCGTATCGATACCTGTCTGGGCGTGACCACGACGTCTCGGTGTGACAGGTGTCGCGTCGGGTCGAACTTCGTCGCAGAGGGTGGGGCGACCTCGCTCTGTCGCAGCGCCACGTAGAATATGACCAGGATAGTGGCCCGCAGAGCGATGTGTAGGGGTGATTCGTCGAGGGCCTCGAGGGCCGCCTTGAGGACGTCCATCGGTACCGCCGGCTTGACGTTCGGTTGGTAGGTTTTGTTGCGCCTCATAGCCTCGAGTGCACGTCTCACCCTGAAATCCTCCGTCGGCGCGACGTCGCCCCCCGTCAGCCGCAGGTGCGACCGCACGTGTGATAGCTGGTTCGCGACCGTCGCCGGCAAGGGGGCGTGGTCCGCGACGTATTCGAGGTACGCCGTGGTAAAGCTGACGGTAGGTTTCTGGGGGTCGGCGCCCATCTGGCGGCAGAATGCGAGGTAGGTCGCGACGGCGCTGCGCTGGTTCGCGACCGTTCCGGGGGCACGCGCCTCGCATTGCCGAGCAGATGCCCTCGTCTGGAGCGATCGTAGCGCCGGATCTGCAGGTGAGACGTAACACAGGGTTGAACGATACATGGGTACATGGCATGACCTCGACGAGGGAATGGAATTTCAGGTACCGCGAGGCCGTGTCAAAGTCCCTCGAGGTTAGGTGAGCCCGGCTGAGCGCGTCGGCCACGGTATTGAGGGCACCCGGGACGTGTGTATACACGAAGTCTACCTGTAGTCTGGCCTGCACCATCCAGGCTTGACGGGCACACTCGGCCAGGACGGGGTTCCGGGCGCGTCCCGACCGGAGTGCCTGGACGGTGCCCATATTATCACAGTAGACTTCCAACCGGGTGCCGCGGTCACGGTCGGTTAAGAACGTGCACATCGCGTATACCGTGTTGAGGGCCTCGAGCTCCGCGATGCAGGTAACAGGGTCGTTCACTGGACAGACCCGGCCGGAGTAGGAGTACGTCCCGTCTGTACCCCCGATGCCAGACAAGCATGCATCCACGATCAGGCACTTGGTTGGGGGGCCTCGCGGGATGAGGGCGTGGCCGTTCCAACCATCGGCAAAGCGCAGGAACCACTCGAGGTCCTGCCGCATCTCGGAGTTGATGTTGATGTAGTACCCGTCCATCCCCCGGAGGGCCTCGAGCAGTTTACTCACAAAGGGGCGTGCCGGCCGGATACACTTGGCTACATGTAACACGCGCCCGAGTATGGATTGCAGCTGGCGTTTGGTCAGCGACCGTTTCTGGGCGACCGCCCTGACGTGCTCCCGGACCTCGTGTAGCTTGTCCTCGGGGACGGAGAGCGACATGTCTATTGAATTGATCATGATACCGAGCCACGTGACCACTTGGCTGGGAGGCTGAGCTTTTTCTCGGGCCTCGGGGAGGCCTAATTCCTCAAAGAGCCCTCGGGCTATGGCGAAGTCCGAGGCCGCCTTTTCCCCGTCGGGGGAGAGGATGATGAGGTCGTCCAGGTACATGGCGGCCTCGACCCCCTTCTGGCTGAGGATCTTAACTATTGCATCTGCTACACACTGCATGTGGTAGGAGGAGGCACGGGCACCAAAGGGCATCGCCGTATCACAGTAGTATGCCTCCTCCCACGCAAAACAGAGCAACGGCCAGTCGAGGGGGTCGCACCGGAAGTTCTTGTACGCCCGGGAGTTATCGATGGTCGACATGAAACTCCCGGGCCCCGAGGCCACCAGGCGGCCGACGAACCCATCCACGGTCGGGAGGCCATGCTCCCGTTCCTCGCCGTAAACCGAGTTCTTGACGATATAACCGTTAACACTGTCCTCCTTGGGGTACGTCATATCGGTTATCACTCGCCGATCGCTGGTCCCTCTCTTCTCACGTGTCATTATAGGCGACACGTGACACCAGGGTAGGAAAGGGGGGGCCTCGAACGGCCCCATGAGGTTGCTGTATCCCTTCTCCTTCCTGATGAATTTATCCACCTGCTCCGGGTACCCCGTCGCACTGGGGTGGTTGGGTACCCCGCAGGTATCGCTGACCGGCCCGGCTTAACCCAGTGGAAAGCCGAACCTGATGAAGTCGGTCAATTCCTCCTTGCTGGGGATCCCGGAGAGGTATCGGATCCACACCGGGATGTTGAGGTCCGTGGGGATCTCGATACGGGCCCCGAGGGCGTTGGGTAGGCCCGTGCGCCTCACAACATCATAGATGTGGGCGTGCCCCAGCGGCCCGTGGGCCGCGAACTGGGGCCAGTTGTCCCTCCTATGTCCGGCGAACGCCTCGGGGTCGGTCCGGACTCCGGCGACGGGGATGCCGTTCTCGCAGAATTTTCTCACGGCAGCGAAGTCAATGGGAGTGGGTTCGTGGCCGTCCTCCCGGGGCAATTGCCGAGCCAATTGCTCCGTCTCCCCGCTAACACTACCACAGGCGGGAGTGTATTCCTCGGTGGGCGGGGCTGCACGCTCCGTGCTTCCCCCCACGTGCGCGGCACGCGGTGTTGTTGTCACGTGGGGGGTGACGTCATCAGTCCTGCACTCCTTGACCGGGTACCCCTCGCCGAGTGCACTCGTACCGAGGCCGAGGGGTGCGTCTCGCGCCACGCTCACTCGCGGGGCGCGTCCGGCCCGTTTTTTGAAGCCGTTGCATGTTGTTTCTGCACTCCTAGTTCGGTGGGGCGGACCGTGTGTCCGGCGTGCGGCGTCCTCCGTGGGGCGGGTGCGGATGTTGGTGCAGCGTTGTCATAACCCGCACCGTACACGAGTTTCCTGTTGCACGCGTGTATAGAGTGCGTGCACATCCGCCCCACCGAACCACAGAACGAACAAACATGGACCCATTTGATCTGCCCGTCCTGATGTCCGTTCCGTAGGCGGCAACCTCGCTCCGAGTTGTACGCCCGGCAGGGGAGCTCTCGGGCCCCGTCCCTTCCTCCGTCTTGACCGTTAGGGGCGCTGGTGGCGGCCGTCATGGCTATGCGTACGCGCTCGTCTTGGATGCGCACGTGGTCCGACCAGTACACGCGGCCGGCCTCAACCTGATCGAAGATGTAGTTAGACCACCTCCTAACCGCGGGCCACGGCCGTGTCTGGGCATCCACTGATACCTGAGAGAGGTGCCTGTACATATCCCGGCGGTCGCCCTCGGGTATAGCCCGCTCGTCCTCCATCATAAGTAAGAACGCGCTCACGTACTCCATGGGGGCCAGGCTTCCCCTAACCTCGAGCTTTTGAGACATGGTATACAGGACTCGGCCGTTTCCTGGAGAGTGGCCTCCGACTCCGCCGTGGATTCCGTCGGCTTCAATGTGCTAGGCATCAGGGTATTCCTCGTAGTCGGACCCATTTCTCCTTTCACTGTACCGTATCGCGTGTATGGGGGTGCTAGCCTGTACTCGGGGAGTATGAGGCGAAGCACATGGCCAAGAGACGAAAATGGTACTGTAGTACATGCGTACTGCAGGGCGGGTGAAGGAGAAGTGAGGCCGGGGTCTGGACCGGGCTGTACCACGTGACTGCGTGGTAAGTGTGAAAGCTGCGAGGGGGCAGGAGGGGCTCCCGTGAGGTGCGGTAGAGGGGGACACCGGGGGGAGCAATGACTACCCCTGAGCAAAGCCCATGAGTAACCCATTATTCACACTCCAAGAAAGACAAAAAGGGGTCTTCTCAATAAAACATTTTTTCAATGTCATTTGTCCAAATAACATAATGATTTAAAGTTCTATTATGAATTTAAAGTATGAATCAAGTCTTCCTTCTTTGTTCATCAGGTGTTTAAGAAATTGCAAACAACAAAATACGTTGTCAGAAGTGGGATTTGAACCCACGCCCACATACGTGGACCAGAACAACCTGTTAACCTGTTAATGCACAGGCAAGGATAGTACCTTGAGTCTGGTGCCTTAGACCACTCGGCCATCCTGACATTAAAATACACTCAACTGCAGGCCTATACAGTAGAGGCCTGCTTAGAATGAAGTAATTTATATCAAACAAAGGGGTCTTGGTATGGAGAAGGGGTCAATATAGACATCGTTCACACTCCAAGAAAGACAAAATAGGGTCTTCTCAATAAAACATTTTTTCAATGTCATTTGTCCAAATAACACAATGATTTCAACTTCTATTATGAATTAAAAGTATGAATCAAGCCTTCCTTCTTTATTCATCAGGTATTAAAGATGATGCAAACAACAAAATTCATTGTCAGAAGTGGGATTTGAACCCACGCCCACATACGTGGACCAGAATACCCAGTTCACCAGTTAATGCACAGGCAAGGATAGTACCTTGAGTCTGTCGCTTAGACCACTCGGCCATCCTGACATTCAAATACACTCAACTGCAGGCCTATACAGTAGATGCCTGCTTAGAAAGAAGTCCTTTATATCAAACAAAGGGGTCTTGGTATGGAGAAGGGGTCAATATTGACATCATTCACACTCCAAGATAGACACAAAAGGGTCTTCTCAATAAAACATTTTTTCAATGTCATTTGTCCAAATAACACAATGATTTCAAGTTCTATTATGAATTTAAAGTATGAATCAAGTCTTCCTTCTTTATTCTTCAGGTGTTAAAGCAGTTGCAAACAACAAAAATCATTGTCAGAAGTGGGATTTGAACCCACCCCCGCATACGTGGACCAGTGCACCCAGTTCACCTGTTAATGCACAGGCAAGGATAGTACTTTGAGTCTGGCGCCTTAGACCACTCGGCCATCCTGACATTCAAATACAGTTAACTGCAGGCCTATACAGCAAGGCCTGCTTAGAATGAAGTAGTTTATATCAAACAAAGGGGTCTTGGTATAGAGAAGGGGTCAATATTGACATCATTCACACTCCAAGAAAGACAAAAAAGGGTCTTCTCAATAAAACATTTTTTCAATGTCATTTGTCCAAATAACACAATGATTTCAAGTTCTATTATGAATTTAAAGTATGAATCAAGTCTTCCTTCTTTATTCATCAGGTGTTAAAGCAGTTGCAAACAACAAAATTCATTGTCAGAACCCACGCCCGCATACGTGGACCAGTACACCCAGTTCACCTGTTAATGCACAGGCAAGGATAGTACCTTGAGTCTGGCGCCTTAGACCACTCAGCCATCCTGACATTCAAATACACTCAACTGCAGGCCTATACAGTAGAGGCCTGCTTAGCATGAAGTCCTTTATATCAAACAAAGGGGTCTTGGTATGGAGAAGGGGTCAATATTGACATCCTTCACACTCCAAGAGAGACAAAAAAGGGTCTTCTCAATAGAATATTTTTTCAATGTCATTTGTCCAAATAACACAATGATTTCAAGTTCTATTTTGAATTTAAAGTATGAATCAAGTCTTCCTTCTTTATTTATCAGGTGTTAAAGCAGTTGCAAACAACAAAATTCATTGTCAGAAGTGGGATTTGAACCCACGCCCACATACGTGGACCAGAACACCCTGTTCACCTGTTAATGCACAGGCAAGGATAGTACCTTGAGTCTGGCGCCTTAGACCACTCGGCCATCCTGACATTCAAATACACTCAACTGCAGGCCTGTACAGAAGAGGCCTGCTTAGCATGAAGTCCTTTATATCAAACAATGGGGTCTTGGTATGGAGAAGGAGTCAATATTATGAGAAAACTGTATTCCCTTGGACGAATTCTTATTTTACTGAACCCCTGTCCCTGGTCATTTTAACCGAGGTCGTAGACCGAGGTTTAATTGGACGGTGGAGAGGGGTGAGGTAAAATAATAATTCCAACACAGGTATATGATTTTCTTATTATTATATACCTCGAAATAATTACAATAATGTCAATAATTAAGCCATAGCAGCCATTTCTAGGCCCATTTGGGCACACAACGGATGAAGCGAACTATAGGATACGCTTCACCCTTCAACCCCATGTTATATATAGGCCGTTTTAGGCCCTGTGAATGGCCTGGCACTCAGTAGTGTTTTGGTTAGAATGATAGTTTTGTTACCAGAGGGTCAGGTGTTCGACCCCCAACCCCGACTTATTTTGTTTGGTTTTGGTTTTTACATGAAAGGAAAAACGCCAATAGAGAGAGAATCAATGCAAAATATATAATCTAAAAAAACTAAGATGAATCATATTAGTTTTACGCATAAACAATATTTTCTTTGCTGTTTGTTTACATTTTGACGTATTGTTTACATGATATATATAATATCATTCATGTAGGCTTGCTTCCATCATCATAGTGATCGGCAACCATAATTACCCTTTCATGAAAACCTATAAAAGTATATATCATCTGAAAACTTAAAACAATCCGAATATGATGCTGTAATTATATATATATTATATGTGATAATACATATTGTATCAATAATATTTCCCATACCTGTATACACAGAAGTATAGTTATATACAACCACCTGACATTATGTACTGCCCCATGGTGTAGTGGTGAGAGCATTGATTTTTAGATCCGAAGATTGGGAGTTCGAACCCCGGCGGCAACCAAGTTTTTTAATGTTTTTCTTTTTAGATATAAAGAAAAAAACATCAATGTATCGAGAAACAGTAAAGATATAAAACAATTTTTTAAAAACAAGATCAATTGTATTAGTTGTACGCGTTAACAATGTTTCTTTCACTGTTTGTTTACATTTCGACGCTTTGTTTACATTTTGCGGGCTGGCCTCCACTACCGTGACTACAGCATCGGGTGGTAATACCACTGGCTATAAGTCTCCATAAGAACAGTTTTGACGCTTTTTATGGCAATTCCTTCGGTAATCTGAGGTAATTTCGTAATTCACTGGTGTATTCCGCTTTTCAATAGTGTACATGCCTCCGTTCACGTTAACTCGGCGCTAAATCTAGCGGTAATCGAATCGATGTAATCCATCCGCCATTTTGTTTTTGCCCATGAGTAGCCTACCCACTGCGCATGCGATGTAATACGCTCACACTGTGAACGTATGGTAAAATACGCTCCACCCTTGCTGAATTATATGATTACTATATGCCTATCAGTGGGTAGTATAGACGTCTCATACGCTCATAGGTATATAATAATGACATCGTTCACACTCCAAGAAAGACAAAAAAGGGTCTTCTCAACGAAGCATTTTTTCAATGTCATTTGTCCAAATAACACAATGATTTCAAGTTCTATTATGAATTTAAAGTATGAATCAAGTCTTCCTTCTTTATTCATCAGGTGTTAAAGCAGTTGCAAACAACAAAATTCATTGTCAGAAGTGGGATTTGAACCCACGCCCACATACGTGGACCAGAATACCCAGTTCACCTGTTAATGCACAGGCAAGGATAGTACCTTGAGTCTGGCGCCTTAGACCACTCGGCCATCCTGACATTCAAATACACTCAACTGCAGGCCTATACAGTAGAGGCCTGCTTAGCATGAAGTCCTTTATATCAAACAAAGGGGTCTTTGTCTTGGTATGGAGAAGGGGTCAATATTGACATCATTCGAACTCCAAGAGAGACAAAAAAGGGTCTTCTCAATAAAACATTTTTTCAATGTCATTTGTCCAAATAACACAATGATTTCAAGTTCTATTATGAATTTAAAGTATGAATCAAGTCCTCTTCTTTATTCATCAGGTGTTTAAGAAATTGCAAACAACAAAATACGTTGTCAGAAGTAGGATTTGAACCCACGCCCACATACGTGGAGCAGAACACCCTGTTAACCTGTTAATGCACAGGCAAGGATAGTACCTTGAGTCTGGCGCCTTAGACCACTCGGCCATCCTGACATTCAAATACACTCAACTGCAGGCCTATACAGTAGAGGCCTGCTTAGAAGGAAGTCCTTTATATCAAACAAAGGGGTCTTGGTATAGAGAAGGGGTCAATATTGACATTATTCACACTCCAAGAAAGACAAAAAAGGGTCTTCTCAATAAAACATTTTTTCAATGTCATTTGTCCAAATAACACAATGATTTCAAGTTCTATTATGAATTTAAAGTATGAATCAAGTCTTCCTTCTTTATTCTTCAGGTGTTAAAGCAGTTGCAAACAACAAAAATCATTGTCAGAAGTGGGATTTGAACCCACCCCCGCATACGTGGACCAGTGCAACCAGTTCACCTGTTAATGCACAGGCAAGGATAGTACCTTGAGTCTGGCGCCTTAGACCACTCGGCCATCCTGACATTCAAATACAGTTAACTGCAGGCCTATACAGTAAGGCCTGCTTAGAATGAAGTAGTTTATATCAAACAAAGGGGTCTTGGTATAGAGAAGGGGTCAATATTGACATCATTCACACTCCAAGAAAGACAAAAAAGGGTCTTCTCAATAAAACATTTTTTCAATGTCATTTGTCCAAATAACACAATGATTTCAAGTTCTATTATGAATTTAAAGTATGAATCAAGTCTTCCTTCTTTATTCATCAGGTGTTAAAGCAGTTGCAAACAACAAAATTCATTGTCAGAACCCACGCCCGCATACGTGGACCAGTACACCCAGTTCACCTGTTAATGCACAGGCAAGGATAGTACCTTGAGTCTGGCGCCTTAGACCACTCGGCCATCCTGACATTCAAATACACTCAACTGCAGGCCTATACAGTAGAGGCCTGCTTAGAAGGAAGTCCTTTATATCAAACAAAGGGGTCTTGGTACGGAGAAGGGGTCAATATTGACATCCTTCACACTCCAAGAGAGACAAAAAAGGGTCTTCTCAATAGAATATTTTTTCAATGTCATTTGTCCAAATAACACAATGATTTCAAGTTCTATTATGAATTTAAAGTATGAATCATGTCTTCCTTCTTTATTCATCAGGTGTTAAAGCAGTTGCAAACAACAAAATTCATTGTCAGAAGTGGGATTTGAACCCACGCCCACATACGTGGACCAGAACACCCAGTTCACCTGTTAATGCACAGGCAAGGATAGTACCTTGAGTCTGGCGCCTTAGACCACTCGGCCATCCTGACATTCAAATACACTCAACTGCAGGCCTGTACAGAAGAGGCCTGCTTAGCATGAAGTCCTTTATATCAAACAATGGGGTCTTGGTATGGAGAAGGAGTCAATATTATGAGAAAACTGTATTCCCGTGGACGAATTCTTATTTTACTGAACCCCTGTCCCTGGCCATTTTAACCGAGGTCGTAGACCGAGGTTTAATTGGACGGTGGAGAGGGGTGAGGTAAAATAATAATTCCAACACAGGTATATGATTTTCTCATTATTATATACCTCGAAATAATTACAATAATGTCAATAATTAAGCCATAGCAGCCATTTCTAGGCCCATTTGGGCACACAACGGATGAAGCGAACTATAGGATACGCTTCACCCTTCAACCCCATGTTATATATAGGCCGTTTTAGGCCCTGTGAATGGCCTGGCACTCAGTAGTGTTTTGGTTAGGGTGATAGTTTTGTTACCAGAGGGTCAGGTGTTCGACCCCCAACCCCGACTTATTTTGTTTGGTTTTGGTTTTTACATGAAAGGAAAAACGCCAATAGAGAGAGAATCAATGCAAAATATATAATCTAAAAAAACTAAGATGAATCATATTAGTTTTACGCATAAACAATATTTTCTTCGCTGTTTGTTTACATTTTGACGTATTGTTTACATGATATATATAATATCATTCATGTAGGCTTGCTTCCATCATCATAGTGATCGGCAACCATAATTACCCTTTCATGAAAACCTATAAAAGTATATATCATCTGAAAACTTAAAACAATCCGAATATGATGCTGTAATTATATATATATTATATGTGATAATACATATTGTATCAATAATATTTCCCATACCTGTATACACAGAAGTATAGTTATATACAACCACCTGACATTATGTACTGCCCCATGGTGTAGTGGTGAGAGCATTGATTTTTAGATCCGAAGATTGGGAGTTCGAACCCCGGCGACAACCAAGTTTTTTAATGTTTTTCTTTTTAGATAAAAAGAAAAACATCAATGTATCGAGAAACAGTAAAGATATAAAACAATTTTTTTAAAACAAGATCAATTGTATTAGTTGTACGCGTTAATAATGTTTCCTTCACTGTTTGTTTACATTTCGACGCTTTGTTTACATTTTGCGGGCTGGCCTCCACTACCGTGACTACAGCATCGGGTGGTAATACCACTGGCTATAAGTCTCCATAAGAACAGTTTTGACGCTTTTTATGGCAATTCCTTCGGTAATCTGAGGTAATTTCGTAATTCACTGGTGTATTCCGCTTTTCAATAGTGTACATGCCTCCTTTCACGTTAACTCGGCGCTAAATCTAGCGGTAATCGAATCGATGTAATCCATCCGCCATTTTGTTTTTGCCCATGAGTAGCCTACGCACTGCGCATGCGATGTAATACGCTCACACTGTGAACGTATGGTAAAATACGCTCCACCCTTGCTGAATTATATGATTACTATATGCCTATCAGTGGGTAGTATAGACGTCTCATACGCTCATAGGTATATAATAATGACATCGTTCACACTCCAAGAAAGCCAAAAAAGAGTCTTCTCAACAAAGCATTTTTTCAATGTCATTTGTCCAAATAACACAATGATTTCAAGTTCTATTATGAATTTAAAGTATGAATCAAGTCTTCCTTCTTCATTCATCAGGTGTTAAAGCAGTTGCAAACAACAAAATTCATTGTCAGAAGTGGGATTTGAACCCACGCCCACATACGTGGACCAGAACACCCTGTTAACCTGTTAATGCACAGGCAAGGATAGTACCTTGAGTCTGGCGCCTTAGACCACTCGGCCATCCTGACATTCACATACACTCAACTGCAGGCCTATACAGTAGAGGCCTGCTTAGCATGAAGTCCTTTATATCAAACAAAGGGGTCTTGGTATGGAGAAGGGGTCAATATTGACATCATTCACACTCCAAGAGAGACAAAAAAGGGTCTTCTCAATAAAACATTTTTTCAATGGCATTTGTCCAAATAACACAATGATTTCAAGTTCTATTATGAATTTAAAGTATGAATCAAGTCCTCTTCTTTATTCATCAGGTGTTAAAGCAGTTGCAAACAACAAAATTCATTGTCAGAAGTGGGATTTGAACCCACGCCCGCATACGTGGACCAGTACACCCAGTTCACCTGTTAATGCACAGGCAAGGATTGTACCTTGAGTCTGGCGCCTTAGACCACTCGGCCATCCTGACATTCAAATACACTCAACTGCAGGCCTATACAGTAGAGGCCTGCTTAGAATGAAGTAATTTATATCAAACAAAGGGGTCTTGGTATAAAGAAGGGGTAAATATTGACATCATTCACACTCCAAGAGAGACAAAAAAGGGTCTTCTCAATAAAACATTTTTTCAATGTCATTTGTCCAAATAACACAATGATTTCAATTTCTATTATGAATTTAAAGTATGAATCAAGCCTTCCTTCTTTATTTATCAGGTGTTAAAGCAGTTGCAAACAACAAAATTCATTGTCAGAAGTGGGATTTGAACCCACGCCCACATACGTGGACCAGAACACCCTGTTAACCTGTTAATGCACAGGCAAGGATAGTACCTTGAGTCTGGCGCCTTAGACCACTCGGCCATCCTGACATTCAAATACACTCAACTGCAGGCCTGTACAGAAGAGGCCTGCTTAGCATGAAGTCCTTTATATCAAACAATGGGGTCTTGGTATGGAGAAGGAGTCAATATTATGAGAAAACTGTATTCACGTGGACGAATTCTTATTTTACTGAACCCCTGTTCCTGGCCATTTTAACCGAGGTTTAATTGGACGGTGGAGAGGGGTGAGGTAAAATAATAATTCCAACACAGGTATATGATTTTCTTATTATTATATACCTCGAAATAATTACAATAATGTCAATAATTAAGCCATAGCAGCCATTTCTAGGCCCATTTGGGCACACAACGGATGAAGCGAACTATAGGATACGCTTCACCCTTCAACCCCATGTTATATATAGGCCGTTTTAGGCCCTGTGAATGGCCTGGCACTCAGTAGTGTTTTGGTTAGGGTGATAGTTTTGTTACCAGAGGGTCAGATGTTCGACCCCCAACCCCGACTTATTTTGTTTGGTTTTGGTTTTTACATGAAAGGAAAAACGCCAATAGAGAGAGAATCAATGCAAAATATATAATCTAAAAAAACTAAGATGAATCATATTAGTTTTACGCATAAACAATATTTTCTTCGCTGTTTGTTTACATTTTGACGTATTGTTTACATGATATATATAATATCATTCATGTAGGCTTGCTTCCATCATCATAGTGATCGGCAACCATAATTACCCTTTCATGAAAACCTATAAAAGTATATATCATCTGAAAACTTAAAACAATCCGAATATGATGCTGTAATTATATATATATTATATGTGATAATACATATTGTATCAATAATATTTCCCATACTTGTATACACAGAGGTATAGTTATATACAACCACCTGACATTATGTACTGCCCCATGGTGTAGTGGTGAGAGCATTGATTTTTAGATCCAAAGATTGGGAGTTCGAACCCAGGCGCCAACCAAGTTTTTTAATGTTTTTCTTTTTAGTTAAAAAGAAAAACATCAATGTATCGAGAAACAGTAAAGATATAAAACAATTTTTTAAAAACAAGATCAATTGTATTAGTTGTACGCGTTAACAATGTTTCCTTCACTGTTTGTTTACATTTCGACGCTTTGTTTACATTTTGCGGGCTGGCCTCCACTACCGTGACTACAGCATCGGGTGGTAATACCACTGGCTATAAGTCTCCATAAGAACAGTTTTGACGCTTTTTATGGCAATTCCTTCGGTAATCTGAGGTAATTTCGTAATTCACTGGTGTATCCCGCTTTTCAATAGTGTACATGCCTCCATTCACGTTAACTCGGCGCTAAATCTAGCGGTAATCGAATCGATCTAATCCATCCGCCATTTTGTTTTTGCCCATGAGTAGCCTACCCACTGCGCATGCGATGTAATACGCTCACACTGTGAACGTATGGTAAAATACGCTCCACCCTTGCTGAATTATATGATTACTATATGCCTATCAGTGGGTAGTATAGACGTCTCATACGCTCATAGGTATATAATAATGACATCGTTCACACTCCAAGAAAGACAAAAAAGGGTCTTCTCAACAAAGCATTTTTTCAATGTCATTTGTCCAAATAACACAATGATTTCAAGTTCTATTATGAATTTAAAGTATGAATCAAGTCTTCCTTCTTTATTTATCAGGTGTTAAAGCAGTTGCAAACAACAAAATTATTTGTCAGAAGTGGGATTTGAACCCACGCCCACATACGTGGACCAGAACACCCTGTTAACCTGTTAATGCACAGGCAAGGATAGTACCTTGAGTCTGGCGCCTTAGACCACTCGGCCATCCTGACATTCACATACACTCAACTGCAGGCCTATACAGTAGAGGCCTGCTTAGCATGAAGTCCTTTATATCAAACAAAGGGGTCTTGGTATAAAGAAGGGGTCAATATTGACATCATTCACACTCCAAGAGAGAAAAAAAAGGGTCTTCTCTGAGAAACATTTTTGCAATGACATTTGTCGAAATAGCACAATGATTTCAAGCTCTATTTTGAATTTCAAGCATGAATCATGTCTTCTTTCTTTATTCATCAGGAGTTAAAGAAGTTGCAAACAACAAAATTCATTGTCAGAAGTGGGATTTGAACCCACGCCCACATACGTGGACCAGAACACCCTGTTAACCTGTTAATGCACAGGCAAGGATAGTACCTTGAGTCTGGCGCCTTAGACCACTCGGCCATCCTGACATTCAAATACACTCAACTGCAGGCCTATACAGTAGAGGCCTGCTTAGAAGGAAGTCCTTTATATCAAACAAAGGGGTCTTGGTATAGAGAAGGGGTCAATATTGACATTATTCACACTCCAAGAAAGACAAAAAAGGGTCTTCTCAATAAAACATTTTTTCAATGTCATTTGTCCAAATAACACAATGATTTCAAGTTCTATTATGAATTTAAAGTATGAATCAAGTCTTCCTTCTTTATTCATCAGGTGTTTAAGAAATTGCAAACAACAAAATACGTTGTCAGAAGTGGGATTTGAACCCACGCCCACATACGTGGAGCAGAACACCCTGTTAACCTGTTAATGCACAGGCAAGGATAGTACCTTGAGTCTGGCGCCTTAATCCACTCGGCCATCCTGACATTCAAATACACTCAACTGCAGGCTTATAAAGTAGAGGCCTGCTTAAAAGGAAGTAATTTATATCAAAGAAAGGGGTCCTGGTATGGAGAAGGGGTGAATATTGACATCATTCACACTCCAAGAAAGACAAAAAAGGGTCTTCTCAATAAAATATATTTTCAATGTCATTTGTCCAAATAACACAATGATTTCAAGTTCTATTATGAATTTAAAGTATGAATCAAGTCTTCCTTCTTTATTCATCAGGTGTTAAAGCAGTTGCAAACAACAAAATTCATTGTCAGAAGTGGGATTTGAACCCACGCCCGCATACGTGGACCAGTACACCCAGTTCACCTGTTAATGCACAGGCAAGGATAGTACCTTGAGTCTGGCGCCTTAGACCACTCAGCCATCCTGACATTCAAATACAGTCAACTGCAGGCCTATACAGTAGAGGCCTGCTTAGCATGAAGTCCTTTATATCAAACAAAGGGGTCTTGGTATGGAGAAGGGGTGAATATTGACATCATTCACACTCCAAGAAAGACAAAAAAGGGTCTTCTCAATAAAATATATTTTCAATGTCATTTGTCCAAATAAAACAATGATTTCAAGTTCTATTATGAATTTAAAGTATGAATCAAGTCTTCCTTCTTTATTCATCAGGTGTTAAAGCAGTTGCAAACAAGAAAATTCATTGTCAGAAGTGGGATTTGAACCCACGCCCACATACGTGGACCAGAACACCCTGTTAACCTGTTAATGCACAGGCAAGGATAGTACCTTGAGTCTGGCGCCTTAGACCACTCGGCCATCCTGACATTCAAATACACTCAACTGCAGGCCTATACAGTAGAGGCCTGCTTAGAAGGAAGTCCTTTATATCAAACAAAGGGGTCTTGGTATAGAGAAGGGGTCAATATTGACATTATTCACACTCCAAGAAAGACAAAAAAGGGTCTTCTCAATAAAACATTTTTTCAATGTCATTTGTCCAAATAACACAATGATTTCAAGTTCTATTATGAATTTAAAGTATGAATCAAGTCTTCCTTCTTTATTCATCAGGTGTTTAAGAAATTGCAAACAACAAAATACGTTGTCAGAAGTGGGATTTGAACCCACGCCCACATACGTGGAGCAGAACACCCTGTTAACCTGTTAATGCACAGGCAAGGATAGTACCTTGAGTCTGGCGCCTTAATCCACTCGGCCATCCTGACATTCAAATACACTCAACTGCAGGCTTATAAAGTAGAGGCCTGCTTAAAAGGAAGTAATTTATATCAAAGAAAGGGGTCTTGGTATGGAGAAGGGGTGAATATTGACATCATTCACACTCCAAGAAAGACAAAAAAGGGTCTTCTCAATAAAATATATTTTCAATGTCATTTGTCCAAATAACACAATGATTTCAAGTTCTATTATGAATTTAAAGTATGAATCAAGTCTTCCTTCTTTATTCATCAGGTGTTAAAGCAGTTGCAAACAACAAAATTCATTGTCAGAAGTGGGATTTGAACCCACGCCCGCATACGTGGACCAGTACACCCAGTTCACCTGTTAATGCACAGGCAAGGATAGTACCTTGAGTCTGGCGCCTTAGACCACTCAGCCATCCTGACATTCAAATACAGTCAACTGCAGGCCTATACAGTAGAGGCCTGCTTAGCATGAAGTCCTTTATATCAAACAAAGGGGTCTTGGTATGGAGAAGGGGTGAATATTGACATCATTCACACTCCAAGAAAGACAAAAAAGGGTCTTCTCAATAAAATATATTTTCAATGTCATTTGTCCAAATAACACAATGATTTCAAGTTCTATTATGAATTTAAAGTATGAATCAAGTCTTCCTTCTTTATTCATCAGGTGTTAAAGCAGTTGCAAACAACAAAATTCATTGTCAGAAGTGGGATTTGAACCCACGCCCACATACGTGGACCAGAACACCCTGTTAACCTGTTAATGCACAGGCAAGGATAGTACCTTGAGTCTGGCGCCTTAGACCACTCGGCCATCCTGACATTCAAATACACTCAACTGCAGGCCTATACAGTAGAGGCCTGCTTAGAAGGAAGTCCTTTATATCAAACAAAGGGGTCTTGGTATAGAGAAGGGGTCAATATTGACATTATTCACACTCCAAGAAAGACAAAAAAGGGTCTTCTCAATAAAACATTTTTTCAATGTCATTTGTCCAAATAACACAATGATTTCAAGTTCTATTATGAATTTAAAGTATGAATCAAGTCTTCCTTCTTTATTCATCAGGTGTTTAAGAAATTGCAAACAACAAAATACGTTGTCAGAAGTGGGATTTGAACCCACGCCCACATACGTGGAGCAGAACACCCTGTTAACCTGTTAATGCACAGGCAAGGATAGTACCTTGAGTCTGGCGCCTTAATCCACTCGGCCATCCTGACATTCAAATACACTCAACTGCAGGCTTATAAAGTAGAGGCCTGCTTAAAAGGAAGTAATTTATATCAAAGAAAGGGGTCTTGGTATGGAGAAGGGGTGAATATTGACATCATTCACACTCCAAGAAAGACAAAAAAGGGTCTTCTCAATAAAATATATTTTCAATGTCATTTGTCCAAATAACACAATGATTTCAAGTTCTATTATGAATTTAAAGTATGAATCAAGTCTTCCTTCTTTATTCATCAGGTGTTAAAGCAGTTGCAAACAACAAAATTCATTGTCAGAAGTGGGATTTGAACCCACGCCCGCATACGTGGACCAGTACACCCAGTTCACCTGTTAATGCACAGGCAAGGATAGTACCTTGAGTCTGGCGCCTTAGACCACTCAGCCATCCTGACATTCAAATACAGTCAACTGCAGGCCTATACAGTAGAGGCCTGCTTAGCATGAAGTCCTTTATATCAAACAAAGGGGTCTTGGTATGGAGAAGGGGTGAATATTGACATCATTCACACTCCAAGAAAGACAAAAAAGGGTCTTCTCAATAAAATATATTTTCAATGTCATTTGTCCAAATAACACAATGATTTCAATTTCTATTATGAATTTAAAGTATGAATCAAGTCTTCCTTCTTTATTCATCAGGTGTTAAAGCAGTTGCAAACAACAAAATTCATTGTCAGAAGTGGGATTTGAACCCACGCCCACATACGTGGACCAGAACACCCTGTTAACCTGTTAATGCACAGGCAAGGATAGTACCTTGAGTCTGGCGCCTTAGACCACTCGGCCATCCTGACATTCAAATACACTCAACTGCAGGCCTATACAGTAGAGGCCTGCTTAGAAGGAAGTCCTTTATATCAAACAAAGGGGTCTTGGTATAGAGAAGGGGTCAATATTGACATTATTCACACTCCAAGAAAGACAAAAAAGGGTCTTCTCAATAAAACATTTTTTCAATGTCATTTGTCCAAATAACACAATGATTTCAAGTTCTATTATGAATTTAAAGTATGAATCAAGTCTTCCTTCTTTATTCATCAGGTGTTAAAGCAGTTGCAAACAACAAAATTCATTGTCAGAAGTGGGATTTGAACCCACGCCCACATACGTGGACCAGGACACCCTGTTAACCTGTTAATGCACAGGCAAGGATAGTACCTTGAGTCTGGCGCCTTAGACCACTCGGCCATCCTGACATTCAAATACACTCAACTGCAGGCCTGTACAGAAGAGGCCTGCTTAGAATGAAGTCCTTTATATCAGACAATGGGGTCTTGGTATTGAGAAGGAGTCAATATTATGAGAAAACTGTATTCCCGTGGACGAAAATCATATACTTGTGTTGGAATTATTATTTTACCTCACCCCTCTCCACCGTCCAATTAAACCTCGGTCTACGACCTCGGTTAAAATGGCCAGGGACAGGGGTTCAGTAAAATAATAATTCCAACACAGGTATATGATTTTTCTTATTATTATATACCTCGAAATAATTACAATAATGTCAATAATTAAGCCATAGCAGCCATTTCTAGGCCCATTTGGGCACACAACGGATGAAGCGAACTATAGGATACGCTTCACCCTTCAACCCCATGTTATATATAGGCCGTTTTAGGCCCTGTGAATGGCCTGGCACTCAGTAGTGTTTTGGTTAGGGTGATAGTTTTGTTACCAGAGGGTCAGGTGTTCGACCCCCAACCTCGACTTATTTTGTTTGGTTTTGGTTTTTACATGAAAGGAAAAACGCCAATAGAGAGAGAATCAATGCAAAATATATAATCTAAAAAAACTAAGATGAATCATATTAGTTTTACGCATAAACAATATTTTCTTCGCTGTTTGTTTACATTTTGACGTATTGTTTACATGATATATATAATATCATTCATGTAGGCTTGCTTCCATCATCATAGTGATTGGCAACCATAATTACCCTTTCATGAAAACCTATAAAAGTATATATCATCTGAAAACTTAAAACAATCCGAATATGATGCTGTAATTATATATATATTATATGTGATAATGCATATTGTATCAATAATATTTCCCATACCTGTATACACAGAAGTATAGTTATATACAACCACCTGACATTATGTACTGCCCCATGGTGTAGTGGTGAGAGCATTGATTTTTAGGTCCGAAGATTGGGAGTTCGAACCCCGGCGGCAACAAAGTTTTTTAATGTTTTTCTTTTTAGATAAAAAGAAAAACATCAATGTATCGAGAAACAGTAAAGATATAAAACAATTTTTTTAAAACAAGATCAATTGTATTAGTTGTACGCGTTAACAATGTTTCCTTCACTGTTTGTTTACATTTCGACGCTTTGTTTACATTTTGCGGGCTGGCCTCCACTACCGTGACTACAGCATCGGGTGGTAATACCACTGGCTATAAGTCTCCATAAGAACAGTTTTGACGTTTTTTATGGCAATTCCTTCGGTAATCTGAGGTAATTTCGTAATTCACTGGTGTATTCCGCTTTTCAATAGTGTACATGCCTCCGTTCACGTTAACTCTGCGCTAAATCTAGCGGTAATCGAATCGATGTAATCCATCCGCCATTTTGTTTTTGCCCATGAGTAGCCTACCCACTGCGCATGCGATGTAATACGCTCACACTGTGAAAGTATGGTAAAATACGCTCCACCCTTGCTGAATTATATGATTACTATATGCCTATCAGTGGGTAGTATAGACGTCTCATACGCTCATAGGTATATAATAATGACATCGTTCACACTCCAAGATAGACAAAAAAGAGTCTTCTCAACAAAGCATTTTTTCAATGTCATTTGTCCAAATAACACAATGATTTCAAGTTCTATTATGAATTTAAAGTATGAATCAAGTCTTCCTCCTTTATTTATCAGGTGTTAAAGCAGTTGCAAACAACAAAATTCATTGTCAGAAGTGGGATTTGAACCCACGCCCACATACGTGGACCAGAACACCCTGTTAACCTGTTAATGCACAGGCAAGGATAGTACCTTGAGTCTGGCGCCTTAGACCACTCGGCTATCCTGACATTCACATACACTCAACTGCAGGCCTATACAGTAGAGGCCTGCTTAGCATGAAGTCCTTTATATCAAACAAAGGGGTCTTGGTATAAAGAAGGGGTCAATATTGACATCATTCACACTCCAAGAGAGACAAAAAAGGATCTTCTCAGCAAAACATTTTTGCAATGTCATTTGTCGAAATAGCACAATGATTTCAAGCTCTATTTTGAATTTCAAGCATGAATCATGTCTTCCTTCTTTATTCATCAGGAGTTAAAGAAGTTGCAAACAACAAAATTCATTGTCAGAAGTGGGATTTGAACCCACGCCCACATACATGGACCAGAACACCCAGTTAGCCTGTTAATGTACAGGCAAGGATAGTACCTTGAGTCTGGCGCCTTAGACCACTCGGCCATCCTGACATTCAAATACACTCAACCACAGGATTATACAGTAGAGGCCTGCTTAGCATGAAGTCCTTTATATCAAACAAAGGGGTCTTGGTATGGAGAAGGGGTCAATATTGACATCATTCACACTCCAAGAGAGACAAAAAAGGGTCTTCTCAATAGAATATTTTTTCAATGTCATTTGTCCAAAGAACACAATGATTTCAAGTTCTATTATGAATTTAAAGTATAAATCAAGTCTTCCTTCTTTATTTACCAGGTGTTAAAGCAGTTGCAAACAACAAAATTCATTGTCAGAAGTGGGATTTGAACCCATGGCCACATACGTGGACCAGAACACACTGTTAACCTGTTAATGCACAGGCAAGGATAGTACCTTGAGTCTGGCGCCTTAGACCACTCGGCCATCCCGACATTCAAATACACTCAACTGCAGGCCTATACAGTAGAGGCCTGCTTAGAATGAAGTCCTTTATATCAAACAAAGGGGTCTTGGTATAAAGAAGGGGTCAATATTGACATCATTCACACTCCAAGAGAGACAAAAAAGGGTCTTCTCAATAAAACATTTTTTCAATGTCATTTGTCCAAATAACACAATGATTTCAAGTTCTATTATGAATTTAAAGTATGAATCAAGTCTTCCTTCTTTATTCATCAGGTGTTAAAGCAGTTGCAAACAACAAAATTCATTGTCAGAAGTGGGATTTGAACCCACGCCCGCATACGTGGACCAGTACACCCAGTTCACCTGTTAATGCACAGGCAAGGATAGTACCTTGAGTCTGGCGCCTTAGACCACTCGGCCATCCTGACCTTCAAATACAGTCAACTGCAGGCCTATACAGTAGAGGCCTGCTTAGAATGAAGTAATTTATATCAAACAAAGGGGTCTTGGTATAAAGAAGGGGTCAATATTGACATCATTCACACTCCAAGAGAGACAAAAAAGGGTCTTCTCAATAAAACATTTTTTCAATGTCATTTGTCCAAATAACACAATGATTTCAATTTCTATTATGAATTTAAAGTATGAATCAAGCCTTCCTTCTTTATTTATCAGGTGTTAAAGCAGTTGCAAACAACAAAATTCATTGTCAGAAGTGGGATTTGAACCCACGCCCACATACGTGGACCAGAACACCCTGTTAACCTGTTAATGCACAGGCAAGGATAGTACCTTGAGTCTGGCGCCTTAGACCACTCGGCCATCCTGACATTCAAATACACTCAACTGCAGGCCTGTACAGAAGAGGCCTGCTTAGCATGAAGTCCTTTATATCAAACAATGGGGTCTTGGTATGGAGAAGGAGTCAATATTATGAGAAAACTGTATTCACGTGGACGAATTCTTATTTTACTGAACCCCTGTTCCTGGCCATTTTAACCGAGGTTTAATTGGACGGTGGAGAGGGGTGAGGTAAAATAATAATTCCAACACAGGTATATGATTTTCTTATTATTATATACCTCGAAATAATTACAATAATGTCAATAATTAAGCCATAGCAGCCATTTCTAGGCCCATTTGGGCACACAACGGATGAAGCGAACTATAGGATACGCTTCACCCTTCAACCCCATGTTATATATAGGCCGTTTTAGGCCCTGTGAATGGCCTGGCACTCAGTAGTGTTTTGGTTAGGGTGATAGTTTTGTTACCAGAGGGTCAGGTGTTCGACCCCCAACCCCGACTTATTTTGTTTGGTTTTGGTTTTTACATGAAAGGAAAAACGCCAATAGAGAGAGAATCAATGCAAAATATATAATCTAAAAAAACTAAGATGAATCATATTAGTTTTACGCATAAACAATATTTTCTTCGCTGTTTGTTTACATTTTGACGTATTGTTTACATGATATATATAATATCATTCATGTAGGCTTGCTTCCATCATCATAGTGATCGGCAACCATAATTACCCTTTCATGAAAACCTATAAAAGTATATATCATCTGAAAACTTAAAACAATCCGAATATGATGCTGTAATTATATATATATTATATGTGATAATACATATTGTATCAATAATATTTCCCATACTTGTATACACAGAGGTATAGTTATATACAACCACCGGACATTATGTACTGCCCCATGGTGCAGTGGTGAGAGCATTGATTTTTAGATCCGAATATTGGGAGTTCGAACCAAGGCGCCAACCAAGTTTTTTAATGTTTTTCTTTTTAGTTAAAAAGAAAAACATCAATGTATCGAGAAACAGTAAAGATATAAAACAATTTTTAAAAAACAAGATCAATTGTATTAGTTGTACGCGTTAACAATGTTTCCTTCACTGTTTGTTTACATTTCGACGCTTTGTTTACATTTTGCGGGCTGGCCTCCACTACCGTGACTACAGCATCGGGTGGTAATACCACTGGCTATAAGTCTCCATAAGAACAGTTTTGACGCTTTTTATGGCAATTCCTTCGGTAATCTGAGGTAATTTCGTAATTCACTGGTGTATCCCGCTTTTTAATAGTGTACATGCCTCCGTTCACGTTAACTCGGCGCTAAATCTAGCGGTAATCGAATCGATGTAATCCATCCGCCATTTTGTTTTTGCCCATGAGTAGCCTACCCACTGCGCATGCGATGTAATACGCTCACACTGTGAACGTATGGTAAAATACGCTCCACCCTTGCTGAATTATATGATTACTATATGCCTATCAGTGGGTAGTATAGACGTCTCATACGCTCATAGGTATATAATAATGACATCGTTCACACTCCAAGAAAGACAAAAAAGGGTCTTCTCAACAAAGCATTTTTTCAATGTCATTTGTCCAAATAACACAATGATTTCAAGTTCTATTATGAATTTAAAGTATGAATCAAGTCTTCCTTCTTTATTTATCAGGTGTTAAAGCAGTTGCAAACAACAAAATTATTTGTCAGAAGTGGGATTTGAACCCACGCCCACATACGTGGACCAGAACACCCTGTTAACCTGTTAATGCACAGGCAAGGATAGTACCTTGAGTCTGGCGCCTTAGACCACTCGGCCATCCTGACATTCACATACACTCAACTGCAGGCCTATACAGTAGAGGCCTGCTTAGCATGAAGTCCTTTATATCAAACAAAGGGGTCTTGGTATAAAGAAGGGGTCAATATTGACATCATTCACACTCCAAAAGAGAAAAAAAAGGGTCTTCTCAGAGAAACATTTTTGCAATGACATTTGTCGAAATAGCACAATGATTTCAAGCTCTATTTTGAATTTCAAGCATGAATCATGTCTTCTTTCTTTATTCATCAGGAGTTAAAGAAGTTGCAAACAACAAAATTCATTGTCAGAAGTGGGATTTGAACCCACGCCCACATACATGGACCAGAACACCCAGTTAGCCTGTTAATGTACAGGCAAGGATAGTACCTTGAGTCTGGCGCCTTAGACCACTCGGCCATCCTGACCTTCAAATACACTCAACCGCAGGACTATACAGTAGAGGCCTGCTTAGCATGAAGTCCTTTATATCAAACAAAGGGGTCTTGGTATGGAGAAGGGGTCAATATTGACATCATTCACACTCCAAGAGAGACAAAAAAGGGTCTTCTCAATAGAATATTTTTTCAATGTCATTTGTCCAAATAACACAATGATTTCAAGTTCTATTATGAATTTAAAGTATAAATCAAGTCTTCCTTCTTCATTTACCAGGTGTTAAAGCAGTTGCAAACAACAAAATTCATTGTCAGAAGTGGGATTTGAACCCACGGCCACATACGTGGACCAGAACACCCTGTTAACCTGTTAACCCAATCGACCCGGCACCCGCAGCGCGGGAAATGTTCGTGGTGGCGGCCCCCTACGGGACTTGTATATACTAACGCCTGAGGTCATCGCGCAGTCGCAGTGCGTGAGGCCGGCGTGCTATTAGCAAGCGTGATGGCGAACAATATGTTTTTTGAAAATATCTCGCTGTGAATAAAACAAATGATGACAACATAATTAATGAATAACATTATACATAAAAGATTCTGGGCTTTCCGATGGTGCCATTTTTATTAGTATTCTTTTAAATATAAATGTGTGGGGATTCGCTGAAAGCGAGTAAATGTGTAGATTATACGATTTGTCGAGAGGTCAATTCAAATGTCGGAGACGCTAGGCCGCTCGAGTCTGGTTTATTCGTTGGGAAATATGAAAATATGCGAAGGATATTAATGCACTTCAACAAGGAAGATGCTGGAATACATAGAAATACATACAGATTCCAGTGAGCTCAAGCGTATACAGTTTAACCATATATTTACCGAGCTACAGGACGATGAACACGGACAGTGAATCAAAGGAAATGTGTGTCAAGTCTCAGCTGCTACTTTAGACGTTGAAGCCAACGTAACTTCTCGAATGGATTTATTTACCCAAGTTCTGCAGCCGTTCATCGGGATTTCTAAGCGATAGGAGATGTCCACATCCAAAGACGTTGATTAAATGTACAGTGTCTATTTCCTATAGGATTATTAGAGTGTGACAATCAACGGCGACAGAAATATATGGATATTACTTCGGGGAATCAAAATGTGTGGAAGTGAAGCCACAGTGACAACAATGGCGGGCTAGGCATAGGAGCCTAGCCTATGTGTTATGGTATTACTATTAATTATTCAAGTGATTGTCATCATTGGAGAAATGTGTACAGACAATCCAAAGTAATACCAATTACTGAAAAAAGTTTCCATAATATATGGAAATTTGTGCAATATTGAATAACTGCCGCAACCACTACCTTGTCTACCGAGTTACAGAACTTGATCGAATTGACAACACAACGCAAGTCAGGTCAGTTTACTTTTGTCATATATCAGGTGTATTTATTACATGTACTCTTGTGACTTTTGGGTTTCAGATTGCAGGTTCTAGGCTACATAATATAAATATGTAATACATAAAGATTCAAATGTTCACTCTTCTGTTAATGCCAAAGCCCCAAAATTCTCGACTGTGTGATATATGGTGAAACATTTCGGTAAGCAAAGATGTGTATTACAGCTAGTACAACCGTACCGTGTTTGCTTTCTTTTTTCTAAATTGCCCTTAGCACAACGATGATAGCACACTCTACAGTAGGATTTACGTAATAAATCTCCAGGAAGACATCTGTTATTCAACCGATGTGTTTCAGATTTGCTGGAAAGCGTACGGGGTAGGGTAGATTCAACCTGGGCAGAAGAAATAAATTCTTGAACCAGTTTAAGCGAGTAGTCATAGAGAGGTATTTGTTTTTTGCGTTCAAGATTAAAAATAACATAGGAATTTAATTTCATTAACTCCAAAACATACCAGAATAATTTAAGTGTCCATTTTTGTGATTTGCGTCCGAAACAGTAATATTGGTATAATTGGTCGGCCAAATCTACCCCACCCATGTACTTGGAGTAATCACGGACCATGCCTGGGCAAGGAATCTCTTTTCTTCCGAATTTACCTGTAGTGTCATCTTTTATACGACGTTCACAAGTGTCCATAAGTGATCCATGTATTGTGGATATTAAATGAACTATTTTTCTATCACGCCATACACAGAGAAGTACATCTTTTGATTTTGAAAATATCGACTGTCCACGTTGAGTTAACCTGGGGTGCTTTTTCACCATCAATTGCTTCGGCAAATGCTTCCTGTTTCGTCTGATTGTACCACAACAGTAGGTTCTGAATTTATTAATCAAATCATCAAACATGATAACAGATGAATAAAAATTATCAAAGTATATATGATGGTAGCGACCAAGGACATTTGCTGAACGTAGGAGCCTAAGAACTATATCTTCATATGTACGGGTTGATCGCCGATCGTCTCGACCAAAATAAGGGAAAGCCTGGACAACATAACCTGAAAAATAGAAAAATAATACTTTTAGATAATTCATATATATATTAATAACAAATACAATAATTCACATATAACATAGAACCTGTAGATCAAACATGAATGATTTTCATTGTCTATGTAAGGAGATATTAATAATTTTCCATGATGACAACAATTGACATATTTTGACTCTGACAGTGACACTGGCAAAAAAGCTAGGGTAGGATTGATTTGTACTTCGATGACAGCTGATTATTGACCTCCGCAAATGAATATATATATATTTATCATATGAATATTTTTACAGTGTATTTATTAGTGTTAATATCGATCTATATAAGTCTTATTAGAGTTTATATATAAATGAAATACTTGCCTGATACACTTTCAGCCATCACCCAAACTTTAAGCCCCCATTTGGTAGGTTTTGCTGGCATGTATTGAACGAATCTGGATCTTCCTTTATGCTTGACCATGCTTTCATCGATAGCTAGATCACGTTGTGGTTGATATACCTTTGTTGAAACATTGTTCAAAATCGAAAATAACCAATTCACTTTGTCAACCGCTGCTGAAGGTTTGGGTTGATTACCAGACGGGGGTTTAGCACTCGTAGCTTCGGCAGTGTCAGTGGTAGGTGCCGCAAAGTTCAGATATCTGTAGGATTATAATAAATGGGGAAAGTGTTTAGCAAATAATAATTTATATACTATATGAATGGCACAGAGACAACAGTATCCAAAATATATCAAAATGAGTTATTTATAACACACTAATACGATTTTACATACAGGCTAGGATGGAACTCAAAATATAAACAAAGAAAACCTACCTCAGGATGTGCATAAACCTGTCTCTTGACAGTACCTTACGGAAGAATGGCGTGGCTATTTCTGCAGTGGTTGCCCAGTAATCCTTTACCCTTGGTTTCCTAAGTAAACCCATAAGGAGGCCTAGACCTAAGAATTTCTTCATCGTTGGTAAATCGACAGGAATCCATTTATGCTTGTGTTTGTCAGGATTAGCGGTTCTCGACTGCTCGGCGTACAGGTTGGTGCACTCGACCAAACGTGTGAGAAATTCCAATGAAAAAAAGAGATAAAAAAAATCGAGCACATTATTTAGCTTCGATTTATCAATTTCTGGGCTTATCCCACATTCTTCATCGTCAAATTCGGCAACAGGGGGGTTTTTACGTAATCCTGAGACCATACGTGTCCATTTTCTTTCTTCCAGTGTCGATGTCGATGTCGATTTTCCTTTTGTTGTCACTGTCGATGTTGATTTTGGAGTCGGAGTCGTAGTCGATTTTGGGGGCGGAGTCGATTTCACTGTGTTTTCTTCAATTTCTGAATCAGATGATGACGATTCTCCATTTTTACCATTCTCATAATGTGAAAGGATCTTTAGTGTGCTAAGAGGCAGATTTTCTTCCCAGTCTGAGTCGTCTTCCGATGAAAAACCATCCATCCTAACCAATACCGCAGTAGGAGGAGGAAGGAAATCGCCGACCGTAATGGCGGCTGGTCCCGACGCTTCCTAATTCATTTCTTCTACGTCATAATCTGTTGCTATGGTGATCTTTTTTTCTTTTTCATATGTATATTTATAATAATCAAACCCTTGTGTATATTACTGGCAAATTTCAGACATTTTGGTAAAATATTTAAGGAAATATATGTATAAGTAATTAAGGAGACCGGATAATGCCTTGAGGCATTATCCGGTCTCCGCGGGGGAATGCCTTGAGGCATTATCCGGTCTCCGCGGGGGAATGCCTCCAGGCATTACCCGGTTTCTGCGGGGGAATGCCTCCAGGCATTATCCGCCCTGAAAGGGTTAATGCACAGGCAAGGATAGTACCTTGAGTCTGGCGCCTTAGACCACTCGGCCATCCTGACATTCAAATACACTCAACTGCAGGCCTATACAGTAGAGGCCTGCTTAGAAGGAAGTCCTTTATATCAAACAAAGGGGTCTTGGTATAGAGAAGGGGTCAATATTGACATCATTCACACTCCAAGAAAAACAAAAAAAGGGTCTTCTCAATAAAACATTTTTTCAATGTCATTTGTCCAAATAACACAATGATTTCAAGTTCAATTATGAATTTAAAGTATGAATCAAGTCTTCCTTCTTTATTCATCAGGTGTTAAAGAAATTGTAAACAACAAAATACGTTGTCAGAAGTGGGATTTGAACCCAAGCCCACATACGTGGACCAGAACACCCTGTTAACCTGTTAATGCACAGGCAAGGATAGTACCTTGAGTCTGGCGCCTTAGACCACTCGGCCATCCTGACATTCAAGAACTCTCAACTGCAGGCCTATAAAGTAGAGGCCTGCTTAGAAGGAAGTAATTTATATCAAAGAAAGGGGTCTTGGTATGGAGAAGGGGTGAATATTGACATCATTCACACTCCAAGAAAGACAAAAAAGGGTCTTCTCAATAAAATATATTTTCAATGTCATTTGTCCAAATAACACAATGATTTCAAGTTCTATTATGAATTTAAAGTATGAATCAAGTCTTCCTTCTTTATTTATCAGGTGTTAAAGCAGTTGCAAACAACAAAATTCATTGTCAGAAGTGGGATTTGAACCCACGCCCACATACATGGACCAGAACACCCTGTTAACCTGTTAATGCACAGGCAAGGATAGTACCTTGAGTCTGGCGCCTTAGACCACTCGGCCATCCTAACATTCAAATACACTCAACTAAAGGCCTATACAGTAGAGGCCTGCTTAGAATGGAGTAATTTATATCAAAGAAAGGGGTCTTGGTATGTAGAAGGGGTCAATATTGACATCGTTCACACTCCAAGAAAGACAAAAAAGGGTCTTCTAAATGAACCATTTTTTCAATGTCATTTGTCCAAATAACACAATGATTTCAAGTTCTATTATGAATTAAAAGTATGAATCAAGTCTTCCTTCTTTATTCATCAGGTGTTAAAGATGATGCAAACAACGAAATTCATTGTCAGAAGTGGGATTTGAACCTACGCCTACATACGTGGACCAGAGCACCCAGTTAACCTGTTAATGCACAGGCAAGGATAGTACCTTGAGTCTGGCGCCTTAGACCACTCGGCCATCCTGACATTCAAATACACTCAACTAAAGGCCTGTACAGTAGAGGCCTGCTTAGCATGTAGTCCTTTATATCAAACAAAGGGATTTTGGTATGGAGAAGGGGTGAATATTGACATCATTCACACTCCAAGAAAGACAAAAAAGGGTCTTCTCAATAAAACATTTTTTCAATGTCATTTGTCCAAATAACACAATGATTTCAAGTTCTATTATGAATTTAAATTATGAATCAAGTCTTCCTTCTTTATTCATCAGGTGTTAAAGCAGTTGCAAACAACAAAATTCATTGTCAGAAGTGGGATTTGAACCCACGCCCACATACGTGGACCAGAACACCCAGTTCACCTGTTAATGCACAGGCAAGGATAGAACCTTGAGTCTGGCGCCTTAGACCACTCGGCCATCCTGACATTCAAATACACTCAACTACAGGCCTGTACAGTAGAGGCCAGCTTAGCATGTAGTCCTTTATATCAAACAAAGGGATTTTGGTATGGAGAAGGGGTCAATATTGATATCGTTCATACTCCAAGAAAGACAACAAAGGGTCTTCTCAATAAAACATTTTTTCAATGTCATTTGTCCAAATAACACAATGATTTCAAGTTCTATTATGAATTTAAAGTATGAATCAAGTCTTCCCTCTTTATTTATCAGGTGTTAAAGCAGTTGCAAACAACAAAATTCATTGTCAGAAGTGGGATTTGAACCCAGGCCCACATACGTGGACCAGAACACCCTTTTATCCTGTTAATGCACAGGCAAGGATAGTACCTTGAGTCTGGCGCCTTAGACCACTCGGCCATCCTGACATTCAAATACACTCAACTGCAGGCCTATACAGTAGAGGCCTGCTTAGAAGGAAGTCCTTTATATCAAACAAAGGGGTCTTGGTATAGAGAAGGGGTCAATATTGACATTATTCACACTCCAAGAAAGACAAAAAAGGGTCTTCTCAATAAAATATTTTTTCAATGTCATTTGTCCAAATAACACAATGATTTCAAGTTCTATTATGAATTTAAAGTATGAATCAAGTCTTCCTTCTTTATTCATCAGGTGTTAAAGAAATTGCAAACAACAAAATATGTTGTCAGAAGTGGGATTTGAACCCACGCCCACATACGTGGACCAGAACACCCAGTTCACCTGTTAATGCACAGGCAAGGATAGTACCTTGAGTCTGGCGCCTTAGACCACTCGGCCATCCTGACATTCAAGAACACTCAACTGCAGGCCTATAAAGTAGAGGCCTGCTTAGAAGGAAGTAATTTATATCAAAGAAAGGGGTCTTGGTATGGAGAAGGGGTGAATATTGACATCATTCACACTCCAAGAAAGACAAAAAAAGGGTCTTCTCAATAAAACATTTTTTCAATGTCATTTGTCCAAATAACACAATGATTTCAAGTTCTATTATGAATTTAAAGTATGAATCAAGTCTTCCTTCTTTATTCATCAGGTGTTAAAGCAGTTGCAAACAACAAAATTCATTGTCAGAAGTGGGATTTGAACCCACGCCCACATACGTGGACCAGAACACCCTGTTAACCTGTTAATGCACAGGCAAGGATAGTACCTTGAGTCTGGCGCCTTAGACCACTCGGCCATCCTGACATTCAAATACACTCAACTGCAGGCCTGTACAGAAGAGGCCTGCTTAGCATGAAGTCCTTTATATCAAACAATGGGGTCTTGGTATGGAGAAGGAGTCAATATTATGAGAAAACTGTATTCCCGTGGACGAATTCTTATTTTACTGAACCCCTGTCCCTGGCCATTTTAACCGAGGTCGTAGACCGAGGTTTAATTGGACGGTGGAGAGGGGTGAGGTAAAATAATAATTCCAACACAGGTATATGATTTTCTTATTATTATATACCTCGAAATAATTACAATAATGTCAATAATTAAGCCAAAGCAGCCATTTCTAGGCCCATTTGGGCACACAACGGATGAAGCGAACTATAGGATACGCTTCACCCTTCAACCCCATGTTGTATATAGGCCGTTTTAGGCCCTGTGAATGGCCTGGCACTCAGTAGTGTTTTGGTTAGGGTGATAGTTTTGTTACCAGAGGGTCAGGTGTTCGACCCCCAACCCCGACTTATTTTGTTTGGTTTTGGTTTTTACATGAAAGGAAAAACGCCAATAGAGAGAGAATCAATGCAAAATATATAATCTAAAAAAACTAAGATGAATCATATTAGTTTTACGCATAAACAATATTTTCTTTGCTGTTTGTTTACATTTTGACGTATTGTTTACATGATATATATAATATCATTCATGTAGGCTTGCTTCCATCATCATAGTGATCGGCAACCATAATTACCCTTTCATGAAAACCTATAAAAGTTTATATCATCTGAAAACTTAAAACAATCCGAATATGATGCTGTAATTATATATATATATATTATATGTGATAATACATATTGTATCAATAATATTTCCCATACCTGTATACACAGAAGTATAGTTATATACAACCACCTGACATTATGTACTGCGATGGTGTAGTGGTGAGAGCATTGATTTTTAGATCCAAAGATTGGGAGTTCAAACCCCGGCGCCAACCAAGATTTTTAATGTTTTTCTTTTTAGATAAAAAGAAAAACATCAATGTATCGAGGAACAGTAAAGATATAAAACAATTTTTTAAAAACAAGATCAATTGTATTAGTTGTACGCGTTAACAATGTTTCCTTCACTGTTTGTTTACATGTCGACGCTTTGTTTACATTTTGCGGGCTGGCCTCCACTACCGTGACTACAGCATCGGGTGGTAATACCACTGGCTATAAGTCTCCTTAAGAACAGTTTTGACGCTTTTTATGGCAATTCCTTCGGTAATCTGAGGTAATTTCGTAATTCACTGGTGTATTCCGCTTTTCAATAGTGTACATGCCTCCGTTCACGTTAACTCGGCGCTAAATCTAGCGGTAATCGAATCGATGTAATCCATCCGCCATTTTGTTTTTGCCCATGAGTAGCCTACCCACTGCGCATGTGATGTAATACGCTCACACTGTGAACGTATGGTAAAATACGCTCCACCCTTGCTGAATTATATGATTACTATATGCCTATCAGTGGGTAGTATAGACGTCTCATACGCTCATAGGTATATAATAATGACATCGTTCACACTCTAAGAGAGACAAAAAAGAGTCTTCTCAACAAAGCATTTTTTCAATGTCATTTGTCCAAATAACACAATGATTTCAAGTTCTATTATGAATTTAAAGTATGAATCAAGTCTTCCTTCTTTATTTATCAGGTGTTAAAGCAGTTGCAAACAACAAAATTCATTGTCAGAAGTGGGATTTGAACCCACGCCCACATACGTGGACCAGAACACCCTGTTAACCTGTTAATGCACAGGCAAGGATAGTACCTTGAGTCTGGCGCCTTAGACCACTCGGCCATCCTGACATTCACATACACTCAACTGCAGGCCTATACAGTAGAGGCCTGCTTAGCACGAGGTCCTTTATATCAAACAAAGGGGTCTTGGTATAAAGAAGGGGTCAATATTGACATCATTCACACTCCAAGAGAGACAAAAAAGGATCTTCTCAGCAAAACATTTTTGCAATGTCATTTTTCGAAATAGCACAATGATTTCAAGCTCTATTTTGAATTTCAAGCATGAATCATGTCTTCCTTCTTTATTCATCAGGTGTTAAAGAAGTTGCAAACAACAAAATTCATTGTCAGAAGTGGGATTTGAACCCACGCCCACATACATGGACCAGAACACCCAGTTAGCCTGTTAATGTACAGGCAAGGATAGTACCTTGAGTCTGGCGCCTTAGACCACTCGGCCATCCTGACATTCAAATACACTCAACCGCAGGACTATACAGTAGAGGCCTGCTTAGCATGAAGTCCTTTATATCAAACAAAGGGGTCTTGGTATGGAGAAGGGGTCAATATTGACATCATTCACACTCCAAGAGAGACAAAAAAGGGTCTTCTCAATAGAATATTTTTTCAATGTCATTTGTCCAAATAACACAATGATTTCAAGTTCTATTATGAATTTAAAGTATAAATCAAGTCTTCCTTCTTTATTTACCAGGTGTTAAAGCAGTTGCAAACAACAAAATTCATTGTCAGAAGTGGGATTTGAACCCACGCCCACATACGTGGACCAGAACACCCTGTTAACCTGTTAATGCACAGGCAAGGATAGTACCTTGAGTCTGGCGCCTTAGACCACTCGGCCATCCTGACATTCAAATACACTCAACTGCAGGCCTATACAGTAGAGGCCTGCTTAGAATGAAGTCCTTTATATCAAACAAAGGGGTCTTGGTATGGAGAAGGGGTCAATATTGACATCATTCACACTCCAAGAAAGACAAAAAAGGGTCTTCTCAATAAAACATTTTTTCAATGTCATTTGTCCAAATAACACAATGATTTCAAAGTTCTATTATGAATTTAAAGTATGAATCAAGTCTTCCTACTTTATTCATGAGGTGTTAAAGATGTTGCAAAAAACAAAATTCATTGTCAGAAGTGGGATTTGAACCCACGCCCACATGCGTGGACCAGAACACCCAGTTCACCTGTTAATGCACAGGCAAGGATAGTACCTTGAGTCTGGCGCCTTAGACCACTCGGCCATCCTGACATTCAAATACACTCACCTTCAGGCCTATACAATAGAGGCCTGCTTAGCATGAAGTCCTTTATATCAAACAAAGGGGTCTTGGTATGGAGAAGGGGTCAATATTGACATCATTCACACTCCAAGAAAGACAAAAAAGGGTCTTCTCAATAAAATATTTTTTCAATGCCATTTGTCCAAATAAGACAATGATTTCAAGTTCTATTATGAATTTAAAGTATGAATCAAGTCTTCCTTCTTTATTTATCAGGTGTTAAAGCAGTTGCAAACAACAAAATTCATTGTCAGGAGTGGGATTTGAACCCACGCCCACATATGTGGACCAAAACACCCAGTTAACCTGTTAATGCACAGGCAAGGATAGTACCTTGAGTCTGGCGCCTTAGACCACTCTACCATCCTGACATTCAAATACACTGAACTTCAGGCCTATACAGTAGAGGCCTGCTTAGAATGAAGTCCTTTATATCAAACAAAGGGGTCTTGGTATGGAGAAGGGGTCAATATTGACATCATTCACACTCCAAGAAAGACAAAAAAGGGTCTTCTCAATAAAATATTTTTTCAATGCCATTTGACCAAATAACACAATGATTTCAAGTTCTATTATGAATTTAAAGTATGAATCAAGTCTTCCTTCTTTATTTATCAGGTGTTAAAGCAGTTGCAAACAACAAAATTCATTGTCAGGAGTGGGATTTGAACCCACGCCCACATATGTGGACCAAAACACCCTGTTGACCTGTCAATGCTTAGGCAAGGATAGAACCTTGAGTCTGGAGCCTTAGACCACTCGGCCATCCTGACATTCAAATACACTCAACTGCAGGCCTGTACAGAAGAGGCCTGCTTAGCATGAAGTCCTTTATATCAAACAATGGGGTCTTGGTATTGAGAAGGAGTCAATATTATGAGAAAACTGTATTCCCGTGGACGAATTCTTATTTTACTGAACCCCTGTCCCTGGCCATTTTAACCGAGGTCGTAGACCAAGGTTTAATTGGACGGTGGAGAGGGGTGAGGTAAAATAATAATTCCAACACAGGTATATGATTTTCTTATTATTATATACCTCGAAATAATTACAATAATGTCAATAATTAAGCCATAGCAGCCATTTCTAGGCCCATTTGGGCACACAACGGATGAAGCGAACTATAGGATACGCTTCACCCTTCAACCCCATGTTATATATAGGCCGTTTTAGGCCCTGTGAATGGCCTGGCACTCAGTAGTGTTTTGGTTAGGGTGATAGTTTTGTTACCAGAGGGTCAGGTGTTCGACCTCCAACCCCGACTTATTTTGTTTGGTTTTGGTTTTTACATGAAAGGAAAAACGCCAATAGAGAGAGAATCAATGCAAAATATATAATCTAAAAAAACTAAGATGAATCATATTAGTTTTACGCATAAAAAATATTTTCTTCGCTGTTTGTTTACATTTTGACGTATTGTTTACATGATATATATAATATCATTCATGTAGGCTTGCTTCCATCATCATAGTGATCGGCAACCATAATTACCCTTTCATGAAAACCTATAAAAGTATATATCATCTGAAAACTTAAAACAATCCGAATATGATGCTGTAATTATATATATATTATATGTGATAATACATATTGTATCAATAATATTTCCCATACCTGTATACACAGAAGTATAGTTATATACAACCACCTGACATTATGTACTGCCCCATGGTGTAGTGGTGAGAGCATTGATTTTTAGATCCAAAGATTGGGAGTTCAAACCCCGGCGCCAACCAAGATTTTTAATGTTTTTCTTTTTAGATAAAAAGAAAAACATCAATGTATCGAGGAACAGTAAAGATATAAAACAATTTTTTAAAAACAAGATCAATTGTATTAGTTGTACGCGTTAACAATGTTTCCTTCACTGTTTGTTTACATTTCGACGCTTTGTTTACATTTTGCGGGCTGGCCTCCACTACCGTGACTACAGCATCGGGTGGTAATACCACTGGCTATAAGTCTCCATAAGAACAGTTTTGACGCTTTTTATGGCAATTCCTTCGGTAATCTGAGGTAATTTCGTAATTCACTGGTGTATTCCGCTTTTCAATAGTGTACATGCCTCCGTTCACGTTAACTCGGCGCTAAATCTAGCGGTAATCGAATCGATGTAATCCATCCGCCATTTTGTTTTTGCCCATGAGTAGCCTACCCACTGCGCATGTGATGTAATACGCTCACACTGTGAACGTATGGTAAAATACGCTCCACCCTTGCTGAATTATATGATTACTATATGCCTATCAGTGGGTAGTATAGACGTCTCATACGCTCATAGGTATATAATAATGACATCGTTCACACTCCAAGAAAGACAAAAAAGAGTCTTCTCAACAAAGCATTTTTTCAATGTCATTTGTCCAAATAACACAATGATTTCAAGTTCTATTATGAATTTAAAGTATGAATCAAGTCTTCCTTCTTTATTTATCAGGTGTTAAAGCAGTTGCAAACAACAAAATTCATTGTCAGAAGTGGGATTTGAACCCACGCCCACATACGTGGACCAGAACACCCTGTTAACCTGTTAATGCACAGGCAAGGATAGTACCTTGAGTCTGGCGCCTTAGACCACTCGGCCATCCTGACATTCACATACACTCAACTGCAGGCCTATACAGTAGAGGCCTGCTTAGCATGAGGTCCTTTATATCAAACAAAGGGGTCTTGGTATAAAGAAGGGGTCAATATTGACATCATTCACACTCCAAGAGAGACAAAAAAGGATCTTCTCAGCAAAACATTTTTGCAATGTCATTTTTCGAAATAGCACAATGATTTCAAGCTCTATTTTGAATTTCAAGCATGAATCATGTCTTCCTTCTTTATTCATCAGGTGTTAAAGAAGTTGCAAACAACAAAATTCATTGTCAGAAGTGGGATTTGAACCCACGCCCACATACATGGACCAGAACACCCAGTTAGCCTGTTAATGTACAGGCAAGGATAGTACCTTGAGTCTGGCGCCTTAGACCACTCGGCCATCCTGACATTCAAATACACTCAACTGCAGGACTATACAGTAGAGACCTGCTTAGCATGAAGTCCTTTATATCAAACAAAGGGGTCTTGGTATGGAGAAGGGGTCAATATTGACATCATTCACACTCCAAGAGAGACAAAAAAGGGTCTTCTCAATAGAATATTTTTTCAATGTCATTTGTCCAAATAACACAATGATTTCAAGTTCTATTATGAATTTAAAGTATAAATCAAGTCTTCCTTCTTTATTTACCAGGTGTTAAAGCAGTTGCAAACAACAAAATTCATTGTCAGAAGTGGGATTTGAACCCACGGCCACATACCTGGACCAGAACACCCTGTTAACCTGTTAATGCACAGGCAAGGATAGTACCTTGAGTCTGGCGCCTTAGACCACTCGGCCATCCTGACATTCAAATACACTCAACTAAAGGCCTGTACAGTAGAGGCCTGCTTAGCATGTAGTCCTTTATATCAAACAAAGGGGTCTTGGTATAGAGAAGGGGTCAATATTGACATCATTCACACTCCAAGAAAGACCAAAAAGGGTCTTCTCAATAAAATATTTTTTCAATGTCATTTGTCCAAATAACACAATGATTTCAAGTTCTATTATGAATTTAAAGTATGAATCAAGTCTTCCTTCTTTATTCATCAGGTGTTAAAGAAATTGCAAACAACAAAATACGTTGTCAGAAGTGGGATTTGAACCCACGCCCACATACGTGGACCAGAACACCCAGTTCACCTGTTAATGCACAGGCAAGGATAGTACCTTGAGTCTGGCGCCTTAGACCACTCGGCCATCCTAACATTCAAATACACTCAACTTCAGGCCTATACAGTAGAGGCCTGCTTAGAATGAAGTAATTTATATCAAAGAAAGGGGTCTTGGTATGTAGAAGGGGTCAATATTGACATCGTTCACACTCCAAGAAAGACAAAAAAGGGTCTTCTCAATAAAACATTTTTTCAATGTCATTTGTCCAAATAACACAATGATTTCAAGTTCTATTATGAATTTAAAGTATGAATCAAGTCTTCCTTCTTTATTCATCAGGTGTTAAAGATGATGCAAACAACAAAATTCATTGTCAGAAGTGGGATTTGAACCTACGCCCACATAAGTGGACCAGAACACCCAGTTAACCTGCTAATGCACAGGCAAGGATAGTACCTTGAGTCTGGCGCCTTAGACCACTCGGCCATCCTGACATTCAAATACACTCAACTAAAGGCCTGTACAGTAGAGGCCTGCTTAGCATGTAGTCCTTTATATCAAACAAAGGGATTTTGGTATGGAGAAGGGGTCAATATTGATATCGTTCACACTCCAAGAAAGACAACAAAGGGTCTTCTCAACAAAGCATTTTTTTATAGTCATTTGTCCAAATAACACAATGATTTCAAGTTCTATTATGAATTTAAAGTATGAATCAAGTCTTCCTTCTTTATTCATCAGGTGTTAAAGCAGTTGCAAACAACAAAATTCATTGTCAGAAGTGGGATTTGAACCCACGCCCACATACGTGGACCAGAACACCCTGTTATCCTGTTAATGCACAGGCAAGGATAGTACCTTGAGTCTGGCGCCTTAGACCACTCGGCCATCCTGACATTCAAATACACTCACCTTCAGGCCTATACAATAGAGGCCTGCTTAGCATGAAGTCCTTTATATCAAACAAAGGGGTCTTGGTATGGAGAAGGGGTCAATATTGACATCATTCACACTCCAAGAAAGACAACAAAGGGTCTTCTCAACAAAGCATTTTTTTTATAGTCATTTGTCCAAATAACACAATGATTTCAAGTTCTATTATGAATTTAAAGTATGAATCAAGTCTTCCTTCTTTATTCATCAGGTGTTAAAGCAGTTGCAAACAACAAAATTCATTGTCAGAAGTGGGATTTGAACCCACGCCCACATATGTGGACCAAAACACCCAGTTAACCTGTTAATGCACAGGCAAGGATAGTACCTTGAGTCTGGAGCCTTAGACCACTCGGCCATCCTAACATTCAAATACACTCATATATATCTATATACATATCTTTCTTGAAAAACTGTGAATTTGGTCACTTATATATGGTCTTGCAAAATCCTTGCTCATCTTTGCCTTTCAGTAAATCTATTTTATTATGCGGTAGCAATGTATGACAAGAATGACAGGTATTACAATAATGCCATTGTAATACCTGTCATACATTCCTACCGCAATCAAAATGAATTAACAAGATGCTCCAATCAATACATTATTGGTTTAATCACTGCTTATAGCATGGAAAACATGACGTTTATAGACTGAGATTAAATTATCGAAGTGAAATTCAAAAATATGTCTGTTCCCCTCATTTCGATAAGCTTTATTGGAGAGAACACGGAAAACACATCAAACCTCGTCTGTGTGTGTACGTTGGGGGGGGGGGGTTAAACCAATGTTTTATTGCTGTTAAAGAGGCTCAATTTGCATCATCGTTGTTTTTTACAATACATTTTTTTTTTTTAAACAATTATAATCTGGAAAGGAAATCGATGAAAAAGAAAAAAATACCTGGATTGGAACTTAATTGATTTTATCATTTGTCTTTAGGCATACACCAATCGCATTCTTTTTGCCAAAACAGATATTACCTTGTTTTCCCAAACCTCTTTTAAAGCCAGGCCGTGAGAAAACAGGTTGACTGTAGTTCCAGCCGTCGAGTTAAATCCAGATGCCGCCTTGACCCTTTGCTGGTTCCCACAGGTGTATAGAAGTTATATTTTTAGCCAGGAATCTTGGCCACACTACAGGGTAGGAAACGTCTGTTACTCTCCTGCCAGTCCTTTTGTACTGATTGGAGAGCTACTTTCTAACCTCGAAGGCAATTTGATATTTTGTTATTTTCTTTTGTGTGTATTTATCAAATGCAATAAACATAAAGCTAGGATCCCGTATTAATTTGTTAAGCTATAAATACTTTGTATTGGGTATTTCTGCTTACATAGAACCTACATAGAACAAAAGTACCTGGAACGAGGCGCACCCCGACGGATCCTGTCACTCTCCTCCCAGATCTTTCGCAGCACTAGCGCTTGCTAATCTCTGCCTCAACCCAACGCTGGTTCCCTGGTATCTAAAATAAGGACAGGGGAACCAGCTACAATTTCAGATTCAAAACAAGGCAACTGTCAAAAGTTTTGAAATTCAAAGAACTCATGTATTATGAGTTGTGAAATGTGGGAATTGTTAAATGAGGTTAATAGACAATCCTGCTGTTTTGTTTTCAGTTCTAAACCACTTTATTAAGTGAATCCATAGTTGATTAGACTGCCACTTCAAGTGAGCACATTTGTCATGTTTACAAAAGAAAACCCAATAACACATGAGGTGCTATCCACTGTAAAAAGTAATCCCGGAGATTCTATCTGGTTTTATACGAATGGTAACAGAAATTGGTGTATATTATTTACCAAATAAACATGTTCATCTCTACTTACAAGTAGAACCCAAAATAAAACCCAAATCGCTGAGAATTAAGGATATTTGACAAAACTGGTGGATATGACAGATTCTGTCCCAAACAGGCAGGTAGGGGCAGAGATACAAGCGGCCGCAGGAAGTAGAGCGCAGGATATCTGCTAGGAGAGTGGGATTCCGTGTGTGATTTCACCTGACCAACCCCTATATCGTAGAAGGGGTTGGTTGCCAAACTATACTCGCCAGGACGCTGAATAGCCCCCACCTTTCCAGTAAAGCCTATTCGTACGGGTTGATGTGGAGGTGGGGGCTCTGGTTTGGACGCCATCTCTGGCTCCACTCTCTCTCCTAGACGAGATTCCCAAAAAAACATACATGTAATACTTGTTTATAATGTAGCATGATACAAAATGACATAATATCAACCACGGACCTATACTCTAGTCCGTGTATCAACCTTTCAAATGATGAAAGATGACTTCTTTATAAATTTAAGATTTCGCCACGTCCTCTTGCCGGTAAACCAGCGTTAAAATGTAGGTGTTACCCATAATGCACTAAAGAACGGCTGGCGTTACCTGGCCTGTAAAGCGAGTGATCACATAGCCAGGCTTCCAGGCTGGACAAGGTTCAGACTGAACCACACCAACCTCTTAGTTGGAATGGAGTAGAGACATAGGTCGCGGCAAATGTAATCCAGCCTCCAGCTATTTGAGCCACTGGTGACAGGATCTGGTACCATATGCTCGTGGTAGGGGCACGACGCCGTCTGGTGAAAGATGGAAAGCCCACTCACTGCCGTTCAACATTGTGCCTATGAACTAAGGCAAATAATTACTTTTATCGAGGAACATATCCTATTTTTTGGCGGTGATGTTTGGATGTGCACTCACATTTTCAATTGTACTTACTTACTTTGCATGCTCATCTTGTCTAATAGTTAAGTCAAAGAAAGTATTGTTCACATTTTCTCTATCTGAATAGATTGTCAATTTTTCCATGTAATTTTTTCTGTCTGACCTGAATCTTCAATTTTGATCGGCTGTATTAAACCCCGAATTTGTAAACCTATAATGGAAGACCACCTACCTCCCAGGTGAATTGTATGTGAAATAAGAAAAAATCTAGGCTTGGAGACTGGAGCGCCATAAAAGTGAGATCCTCGTGTACAGAAAAACTCATATCTGTTCTTTTTTAGATGTCTTTAATCAAAATACTTTTTTCTTGTGGTTTATCTCCAGCCATGCCGATAAAATAATTCAACCCTCTAGTTTTCTTATCTCCTTATCTTGAGAGAAAGTAATGAATTTCAAAATACCCAACGAAATGCTGTTACCAAATAAACAAGCTCGAGGTTATGATGGTTTACGATGATACAGTGGGCGAAGTCCCCAGAAGGAGCCATTCCTCGCCTCAGCTGAGAGCTAAAATTGCCAGAATCGTGCAAATATCACTCACCGTCTTTTATTTTGAACCCCCACATGAATTGACACTAATAATTAACCCTTTAGCATCGGGTGCCTGTGACAGGGCATTGCCCATAAGGCCGGTTAGTAGCATCAGAATATACTCCCAGGGGAAGGGTCTTACAAGCCGATTGCAACATAGTTATCATTTGATCACGTGATACAACACGTGATCGTTAATATCATCTTAAATGATTATTTCAAAATATTATGTGTAATGTTATACCTACATTCTGTGAAAGTTTCTCCGAAAATGATGCCTTAAGGCATAACCCGGCCATACTCGGTGATGCCTACACCCTACAATGCTCCATTACCTTTTCACTAGGACCCTGACTTATCCCGCACCACCATACAAAGCCTCGCAACGTCTAGAATGACATAATTAATTGACAAGGATTTTTATGCCCCTGTCCTAATTATGGTTTGATAGGAATTTTACACATTTTGCACCTCTCATAGGATGTCAACATGGTAATAAAATAACTATATTCACCTTTGTGTCTCGGTTAGTTTTTATAAACGCTGACCAAGGATGTTGATGTTATACCTAACATGCAGCTTGTGATGTGAATTTGATACCTCTTAATGACACAGTGGTAACCCTTATGTGAGCTATGGGGAGGTAGACCTCAAAACTAAGGGATGTAGTCTCCCAAATAGGTAGGATGGTGCAATAGCCTCAGAGAAACGATTCTTAGGCTTTGTCCACAATTAAAATCAATATTATTTGATGTAGTACATGGTATTCCACGTTTGTATCTGGTTTTTAAATACCATACACAACGCCTGGTAAAAAAAAATCTCATTTTATTTCCAATTATACTTGTCAGCGACCAAATACAAAAACTGTACGTGGTTCTTCCACATTTGCTTGTTGGAATAATGTAATTACATTGGTGGAAATGAAGCACACACAAATGTAGACCTATTATTGATTTATCATACATATCATACACCAAAAAAGATGTAATTCAAAGTATTGCGGTTGGGATTACCTGCAGAATATTATTTAGTAAACAGAAAAAAACTTTTACACTGTAATGGTGAAATGAGATATATGAGATATATTTGCACCTCTCATAGGATGTCAACATGGTAATAAAATAACTATATTCACCTTTGTGTCTCGGTTAGTTTTTATAAACGCTGACCAAGGATGTTGATGTTATACCTAACATGCAGCTTGTGATGTGAATTTGATACCTCTTAATGACACAGTGGTAACCCTTATGTGAGCTATGGGGAGGTAGACCTCAAAACTAAGGGATGTAGTCTCCCAAATAGGTAGGATGGTGCAATAGCCTCAGAGAAACGATTCTTAGGCTTTGTCCACAATTAAAATCAATATTATTTGATGTAGTACATGGTATTCCACGTTTGTATCTGGTTTTTAAATACCATACACAACGCCTGGTAAAAAAAAATCTCATTTTATTTCCAATTATACTTGTCAGCGACCAAATACAAAAACTGTACGTGGTTCTTCCACATTTGCTTGTTGGAATAATGTAATTACATTGGTGGAAATGAAGCACACACAAATGTAGACCTATTATTGATTTATCATACATATCATACACCAAAAAAGATGTAATTCAAAGTATTGCGGTTGGGATTACCTGCAGAATATTATTTAGTAAACAGAAAAAAACTTTTACACTGTAATGGTGAAATGAGATATAAGTAGAGTAGCACGTTTCATGAGGCATCTAGTGCTAGGTCTTATGTTGTGGGATTCTAATTTAGAAACAATAGTACTGCATCAACAACATAGACTTGAATTTTTCTTTACAGAGTTGTAGTAGCCTAAGCACCCTGATTAACATTTGAAATTTATGATTTTATTTTTGAGAATTCTTCAAGTATAGAAAAGTGGTAATGCAACCATAATAAATAAACAAATCAAAATTCCACTTGAACAGAAATTACTCGAAATCTCAAACATTATATACCTATGCATCAACGCAACACTTGTAAAGAAATATAAAACTGCATTGTTGTGTACAAAATTCAGGAAGCTCTAATGTTCAAAAAAACGCTAAAACGCGTCTTCTGGACTTATCCAAGCAAAACAAAAAGCACTTAAGCAAAATTATTTCTTTTGTTTCTTTCTCTCCATAATATCTTTTAAGCACAATTCCGCTTCTTTTTCAGTATCCTTGTCTTTAGAGTCCTTAGCGATTTGCAGTGCTTTGCGGCAGCATTTCTCGCCTTCAGAAAATTCTCCGGACTCCATACAGATCAAGCCCTTGTTACATAGGTACGTTGCCAAGTCAGGAGATTGACATCTTTGGCCGATCTCTACTGCTCTGTCGATATGTTCCTTGGCAACCTTATGATTTTCTTGCATTGTGGCTACAGTCGCTAAATCACTATACAGGACTGCCACTTGTTCATGGTCCTTGGAAAGGGCACGAAGGGCAATTTCAAGAGTTTTCTTCAAGGCCGCATCTGCTTCTTTTAGCCTGTCATGTATTATCAAAAATCGCGAGTATGAATTAATACACATTCCATATAGAGCAAGAGTATTGTCATCCACTTCACCAGCACTTGTTATTTTCTTGTCCATAGTGTTCATACAAAACTTGTATCCTGCTTCCGATTCCTTCTCTCGCTGTTGCATTGCATAAATCATTGCAAGTTTCAGGGATACTTCAACTATTGCATTGTCATCTTTGGCTTTGCCAATACCTAGAAATCCTTTGACAACTTCTTTGTAAAGCAATTCCGCCTCCTTTAAACGGCCTCGTGAAAGAGCAAGGTTAGCCATGTTATCATAGATATAAACCTGTTAAAGAAAAAAAAGTACTTTAAATTGATGCATAGGAAGCAACATTCTCATTGATAATTTCGAACGTTTATATCGTATCACGCTGAGATGATCTTCGGACCGAAAAGAGTTCGAAATAGAAAGTATAACCAATAATGTAGAACAGAGACCGAACATCGATGAAACATTTGAATATTACAAACTCCCGCCAACATAAATTTTGATTGAAATAGATATCTTTTTATTATTGGGCGGTTCGTGACATTTATCAAAATTATGTTTGAGCTGTAAATATTGTATTGGCCAATACACTGTAATGTCTATTTAAGACATTCACTTATTGCAATATAACTATCCTTTTGAAAAGAAGTTAATTTACCTGAGCCTCATTCACGCGTTGCTCTTCCCAAATTTTCTCTTGTTGTCTGAAGTTGAGAAGCGACAGAGCTTGATGATAAAATTCTGCTGCATCAGACCATTCTCGTCGACTTTCCGCCAGTTTTGCACGCCGCAAGAACAGTTCTAGTTCATCTACATCCTAATGAACATAGAAAGGTGAAGAATTGACGGGAGAGGCAAAAAGTAGAACCTCATGTATATCATTCTAAGCTATGACATTATCAGCCTTTTAGTGCCAAGTCAAGTTAATATAGTACTTCAGGTCAAGGTAGGGATATTTGGATTTAATTCGCTCCAAAATATTTTTTATTAACTATCAAGTTACTTCAATAAACAAAGAAAATTGTACCTGAGCCACAATCTTATCAAACCTACTAATTTGACAACTACTTCTGGCTAGAGTAGAGGGGCCTTTACTCGGTAACTATATCTGCAGTAGCTTGTGACTATTTTCATGAAAATATTGATGCATATTAACAAACCTTCAGTTTTTTCTTTGCTTCCTCAACCTCATCCTTCTTTTTTGAAAAGAATGATATTGCAACTAGAGACGTCGGCAAAGACACATATCTCCATCTGAAAAAAATCTCAATTTAGTATGACATTCAAATCATAGATAAGTCTAAAATACAAAATACAAGTCTTCAATAAGTTAAGGAAATGATGGGAGTTTTTTTTTGTGCAAAACTACGACAATGTGCTGTTAGGCTAGTCTTTAGTCATTTACTGTTCAGGCATATCAGTGAGTAGGAGTCCTGAAAAAAAGGAAATATTTTTCATGTGGAATTTACGGTTCATGGACGCCTTGAGCCCTGAACGATTCGAGCCCTGGACGCCTTGAGCCTTTCTGTGGATGCCTTGAGCCTACCCTGTGGACGCCTTGAGCCTACCCTATTTTGGTTTCTTTGGCTTGAGCATCTAGATGTAAAAACTTTGAAAAGTGTACTTATCCTGGTTTATAGTCATATATACTCAAACTAGTCCGAGAGGCTCTGACTGTGAAGCGGTGCAGACAGTCAGAGAGCAGTCCCATAGAGTTCTATGTTAACAAGTCGACCAAAAATGTACATCTCAGCTCAGCAGCCGTTTTCCTTCTAAATATAGGTTGAATCTTTCTGATTTTGTAATAGATAGTTTCCTGAGGCAAAATGCAGCAAAATGACAGTAATTTCCTACCTTTGCCTTTGTTCTAAGTGATAGAACAGCCAGTGTTCGTAAAATCCATGTCAATGCATTCTGCAGGCGCCAAAAATAACAAAAAAACTGGTTTCAAAACTGCAGGTAATTCTTCACAGGGTATTGCCAGGAACCAGCTTATCAAATATGGCCGACATGAGGTGGAAGTGTTGAAATGTGGTTTAAGAAGTTGTACAAAAAGGCTCTCAAAAGTAACACAAAGGAACAAAACAGAAGTTTTATCATCAAAAAGGAATTATTATGCATCTCTGAAGGTAAGGGAGCATAAACATGCACTGACATTGGCAGGATTACAGAGAACCAAGGACCTGATATTTTGTACTATGGGAATAAGCGGTTGTGCTCTCTGACTGTCCGCTAGGCAGTCAGAGTTTCTCGGACTAACTCAAACCTAACCCTTACCCAAACTTTTTCTAATCCTAACCTGCCAATCAGAACTAAAATAGGGTAGGCTCAAGGCGTCCACAGGGTAGGCTGACAGGAGGCTCAAACGTTAAAAGGCTCAAGGCGTCCAATTCCCGAATTGACTGCCTCAAAGAGAGAGATAGAAGATTGCCCACTAGACAGTCAGACTCAGAGCCTCTCGGACCAAGTCATCTATTCTCGGGAGCGGAGCCGACGTCACGCAACGTAGTAACGGGTACGTCCGGCCTCAAAAACGGACACTGCGTCGCTCGATTTTCTCTGCTTTGCAGTTTATTTTCCCGAAAGCGGTGCAGTGCACTCTCGTACGCACGAAGGGTTAAACAACTTTTCACTCCATAGAAACCAATGTTAAATCCACTACATCTCTGGTAATATCTCAGTAAATATCCAACATAGAGGCATCAAACAAAAAGCGATATCGAGATGAAGAATAGGAGAAGATGATTGGTGGTTTCTTTTTATCAATTCGTTTTGCAAAGATTGTTTTATGATACCAGAAAGCTAGGGTGCTCGAAAATGCCATAACCCTTTGCCTCGCTTTGGTTTGAACGTTCCGCTCCCGAGAATGACTATCCAAGATATTCAAAGTGTTCCTACTGCCAAGAAGAGGTCAGAGGTGATGAACATGCCTTGCTCTGTGCTCTGTCACGTCTGTGGGAGTAGGTCTATCCGGCCGAGGCCGTCTGTGTGGCTTCAAATTCAACTTCAAGCGGTCAAATAAAAGATACCCATCCGGCCAGAGTGACCCCCGGAGCCGGTGTCGCACCGACCGGGGAATTTTGGTGACAGTGATTGTGGCGCGGGTGGTGGTGACCTGTATTCGCCCTTACACCAAAATTTATATATATAGTAATGTTTACTCCTACTTACCCTGATTGCTGTCGGTCATTATTTCCTTCATACGACTGATCAAACCCAAATCCTAAAGCTGAATCGGTCCGGACAGATGCCCCTGCTACAGTATTTTGCTCTTTGTTGATTGTCAACTTAGTGGTAACATTTAGTCTTGAAGAACAGTGTAAAGAATTGAAACTGGAACTTTGAATGAACCTTTGGAACTGAGTTTTACCACAGAAAAAACTGTCACGAATAGTAAAGCAACGAGCAGTTGAAAGTGTAACTGGCAGACGACGAAAAGAGGACATGCATACCGCCATTTTGTTAACAGCAGCCGCCTCGGAGCAAATCGGCTGGTACCGCGCGCTGGTACCCGTCTCCGTAACACTGTTCTTCTTCAGGGATAACAAAAAATAAGATCTAAGATATAAGACACACGCGTAATACAGGACTACTCACAGAGTAGATAGATATCAACTACAGAGTAGAGAGACTACTTCTCTGATGAATTGTCCCAACAGTTTCTCCGTATCGCTCAGCACTTTAACGTGTGGACCGGAATAAAACACCTGCTTGAAGAGTGACGTGGGTAATTCTGTAGCTGGTTCTTCATTCACGTGTTGTTTTCACTGTCCTATCCTGCCATATGTAATAATCAGCAATATTGGCACATGTCAGTGTTATCATTTAATGCTTCGAATTACGTTGCAAAGTTTCCCAATCGGACGGTAGACTGGACTACTGAAGTTATCCAGGATGTCTAGCCGGGCCAAAGTAATTGAAGAGACAAAAAAGGAAATTGTGTCTATGTTAGTTTGTCTGGGAGCTACGAAAAATGGCCCTGGTCTCCCCCTCAAACAATTCTTCAATGACTACCGCTCGCAGATTGGTACCCCAATACCTTACAAGGAACTTGGATATGCCACTTTGGAAGACTTTTTCAGTCAGATTCCCGATACTGTATCTTTATCATACAATCGAGATGGCCCCTACGTGAAAGCGGTGGAGAATGATGCCATTGCCCACATTGTTGCTTTAGTTGACAATCAGAAAACGACAGTTGCAGCAACAAGACTCAAGAAGGCCAGGAGTGGAGGATATAGGGGATCCTCAAGGGGAGGGCATAGGGGAGGATATGGCGGTGGTTACCGCGGCGGCTACAGCAGTAGAGGAGGTGGAGGGTACGGCGGTCATTCGCATTATGGAAATACCCCCGTATATCCTAGACCAGTAGGCGGGTACAGGCCTTCCAATTCAACACAGTATACCCCATACATACCACCTAAAAACCGCTACAACCCTCAGCCTAGCCATGGTTCACGACCCATAAGTCGAGGGTCCGGAGGGTCGGACTACCCTCAGCCCGACACTGGCGACAGGCATTTGGCCTCAGCGAAACAAGAAACTATTATTAGCCTGCCACAGGAAGCCCGGATTAATTCCAACAAGGGAGACCCCGAGGGGTTCGTGCCGCCCCCCGAAAAACGCAAACCTGTGACTGGGCCACAGCCCAGCCACCCTAGTGTCCCTGCATCGACTCGAGGAATGATTAGGGAACTTCTCACTTCCTATCCGAATGGGATATTCGGGGAAAATATAGACCTTGCCTTCTCCAGACGCTTTGGTCAAACACTTAATCCGCACAAACTTGGATTTAAAAATATGTATCTTATGTTCGTTGCTCTCAGTGACATTGTTGATGTGGAAGAGATGGACAATGATTTTCGCATCAAACAAATAGGCCTGAAGCGTATAGAAAGACCATCCAGACAACACAGTACGTATAGTAATAGAAACCATAACTCTAATATGTAATATGGAGTTGGCGCTTTTGAATGTCTGTGTTGGAGGAGGGGGGTGGGTGTAGGGTTCCAACTTTGATCACAGATCATTCCTTGATCCCCTTGTAAGCTTGTTAAGTGCTGATTCCACCGACACACCAGATATAGGGAGATAGTCATGAATTGGTTGTCTTGCTAAATCAGGCTAGGTTTGAATAATCGAATACGAGTAATATCGGCCCGCCCTCGGAGGTCGGCCCGAGGTATTCACGGCCCGAGGTAATATCGGCCCGCCGAAGTAGTAATATCCGCCCGCCCGCCGGCACCTCCCTGCCGCGCACCCGGCCGTGTGCGGGCTTTCACACGCGACATTCACCCCCCCCCCCCCCCGCCCCCCGGCCGCCACCCGCGGTGCCGGGGTCGGGTGTCGGCCGCGGTTTACAGCAACAAATTTAGATGAATTACAAATGGACAAAATACTTTTTAATTCCAGGAAACTCCCAGAATATATATGTATCATCCTAGTTTTAAAACGCATATATTTCCCAAAAAGGTTTTATATACCTTTACAAAAATATCGGGCCGTGGTTACGGAGGGGCGGGCCGTGATTACTCGCAGCCCGGGCCGATAATACCGACTTTACTCCGGGCCGTTTCTACCTGCTACCGAATAATCGCATGCCTGTTTGTCGCGATGTGCCCTGAGATGTTGCGGTGGTGGAGCTAGCAAACATATACCCGACACTGCATGGCTACATTTTGCGACAGCGGCAGTACGACATATCGCAACACTAAGATATTACAAGATATATCACGACAAATCCATTGTGTTGGTGGAATCAGCCCTTTAGAGCTCTAATGACCAGGATAATCATATCAAAACAGTGTCCTAGTTAGGCCACTCAAAAAAAAAATTATTTCTCATCACCAAGCCATGAAAAATATGACGAGGGCGCTTTTTTTTTTTTTTTTTTTGCTGGGTCAGAGATGGCTTTTGAAGTGTAATAATATGGACTTCAGACAAACTTATTTAGGTCATATCTTGCACTCTCACTGTAGGCCTTCCAACATGTCAGAAGCGTGGGAGTAATTGCAGTAGTGGACCTCGACTTCCGACAAGGACTGCCACACATCCACACACAGGGTCTGTGTCGGAGTGTGTCGCAGGCCTCCCAACACGCTTACAACAATTTACGACAACATGGTGGAATTGTTGGAGTGTGTTGGGAGGCTTCCGACATGTCGGAGTGTGTCAGAGCGTTTCGGAAGGCTATCATAGCATGCTGCACTAGTGGACGGAGGCTTCTGACAAGGGCTAAAGGCGGGCGTCCACCAACCATGACACGGCTACAACAATGGAATTCCGACAAGGTCCATGACAGGCCTACAATTGGTGGACTTGTTGTAGCCTTGTCGTGGTTGGTGGACCTCAGTTCCCGACAAGAGTCTACGACAAGGCCACGACAGGCTGCCACTGGGAAGCTTGTCGGGAGCCTTCTGACAAAGTTACGACAAAATCGAACATGTTCGATTTTTCCTATGACTGGACCTTTGTCGTGGAGTGTCATGGTGTGTCGGGAGCGTGTCGCAGAGGTCTACGATAGTTAATTTTGGTGGAGCGTGCACTTCCCAACACGCCCGACAACGCTGTTGTAAAACCCCCCTTCTTACGACAAGGCTGCGACAAGAACCAATTGTTCCAGGAGCAGGGTTTTACTGTAATTGGTAATACTTGATGCATCACTTTTGCCAACCACATAACCACATTGAATGCATTCCTTACATCAGGAGCTTTAATTTAATACCAAATACTCATATCTTTCATGTTTTCTATCAAATTTTCATCTCATTTATGAAAAAAAAAAAAAAAAAAAAATCTTCTAAAAACGTTTTTGCTGACGCGCGCGGTGATGAGAAACAAGTTTGTTTTTTTAAGTGGCCTTACCTTGATTAGAGCAAAGGACAAGTCTTTCACTTTTTTTGGTGAAAAAGGAATTAGATAAACTGAGGAGAACGCTATGTTCCTGAGTTTCTTTTTCACATATCCTTTGCTTAACACTATTAAATGAAGCTCTGATGTGCCTTGCCCAAATCAACCTTAATCCATATAAATATTTTCAGGTTCGGAGTCCAACAACAGCAGTACGACTAACAACAATAGTACTACCAAAGAGGATAATCATGAATACTCACCCGAACCTGTAAGTCCAGTAAAAAGCCCACCACAAACTCAGGCAGACTACATCCACGATGAAGACGTTCTTAAAGCAGATATAAAGAAGGTACTTGAAGACACAATTGATCTATTAAATACAGAGATGGCAGCTGCCCAGTTTTCCATGGATTTCATTTTCATTTTTAGTAAAGAAGATTCTTTATTCTGAAGCAGCAAAATCCTCATAAAGATGTTTTCGAGCTGTTATTCCTTAAATACATCCTGGTAGCACTGGGGAATGTGACACACTTAGGTGCATAATGACCCGTAGTAAGTGCAAGGTAAAAAAAATATACAGTAATTAACTTTAGGTTCTGTTGACTGGGTTACAATTTAAGGAAGAGATTCTTACTTTCTGAATAAAGCAAACGCATTCAAATACCTTTGAATAAGGTCAGGTCATTCAGGCAAGTGTTTAAGCTACGCCTCCACTGATGCAACGGGATCGTCGTTGGTGAATGGAAGTTGATAAAAGCTGGGAAAGGAAACTAAAAAACGGCGGTGCTTCACATCACATAGATTTTTTTATTTATTTATTGCACTGTAAGGGTGTACAAACAATGGTCTCTGCTTTAGCAGTTATTCTGACCATTGATCAAAAACGTTTACAAGATTCCGTCGGTAACTGAGAATATAATTCTTAATATATATACAGGGTGATATGACAAGATGGTGATGGAATTTATGATTCATAATACACATGCTTTAGACACATCGGGACAGATTTAGACAAACCTGATCAGTCATGTGGCTAGACAAACTCCTCATAATATTGCGATCTTATATATTTCTTGTAATTTGTGACCTTTGCATCCTGGACTTCGACTGAGAGTTTATTCCAATCATTCATCCCTATATAGATGGGACTTCGTTTAAAAAATGCAGTTTTCGGTCTTTTCAGCCTAATTATTCTTTTTCGTTGTGTTCGCGTTTTCGGGTCATTTACACTTTCAATACTCGTAGCAAATTTCCTCAGGAATAATGGCTTTAAATACTGCCGTCTTTTTTCTAATAATTGTACTTTACAAGTTCGGTGCAGTTCAGAATGGTACCAGTGGGGCCGGGATTCCAGGTGGGTTCAATGCGACGGATCCGTCGCATCGCACTTCTTAAAATGTTCATGATGTGCGACGGATTCACCGCACAGTTACGAGATTCTTCCTAATTTAGAACCGCCTGGCAATAGAAGAGTGCAATATAGATCATCCATAAAGTTCGTACGTACTGAGGGATTGGGGGGGGGGGGGGGGTAATTTCGGAGATTTTGCGTATGCTCGTTCTTTGTTTTATTGCGTGCAAAATCAGGAAGGGGTGGGAGGTCAAATATTTAAGAAATTCTGCATACATACCTTATGGATGGCCCCTCACTGTATAGTGCTCAGCATAGTACATATTCACTACTTTAGATATACATATTTTTTCTTTGACATTAGCAGGGGTATACAAATACTTTTTTATATAAACAATGACTTGGAAATGCTACTTTATGAAGGATTTATATAGTGATGTGAAGTAAGAATTGAAGATGTGGAGTATGGACGATTTAGATAGTGATGTGGAGTATCTCAAACCCAAAATCTAATCCTTTTTTTAATAATACCTAAATCTTTTGTTTAATTTCTCCATAATAGGTGACATATTGGTTTGGTACAAGAACTGTTATTTGTCTATTTTCCACTGTCTCATTTCACTATTTTGGGGACTAAACGCATTTATATAGTATTTCCTTTTTTTCTAACATGTTTTAAGACCTTTCATGTATTTCCGACCATTCCGACATGTATTTCCAACCACTCATTGCGATGATGCCGTCGCATCAGGGAAGCATACCCTAGGTTTTCTTGCGTTTAATGGATTGATCGCAATTTGGGTGATAAGTTACTACAGATGGGGCGTCAAGGAGCCCACAAAACGGTATGTGACGATTCCATCGCACAAGTTGAGCCGGGACTTAGATGCCATGAAGCTATGTCTGTAATATCTATACGGAACTCATCCGGCGGTTATTCTTTTTCATACCTGTGTCTGGTTATATTTCGCTGTATTCAAGTGTAAATGAATTTCCTTCTGTGTGACAGGTGTTACAAGACGCACGAGCTGGAATATGGGCCGCCGAATTTCCAAAATCCTTTAAAGTAAGTTAACTATCCTCACATTTGGAAGGAAACTTATCTGAATATACTTATTACACGCGTCACAATAGCACGAAAAGTTTCATAGATAATATATATACACCCCTAAGACTGTTTAGAAACAGCCTGCTTCATTAAATTTTTAAAAAAGAGAGAAAAATCGTCAATAGCTTGATTGGATGTGGTTACATCAAATTGATTTGCCTGTGTGCGATATTGATATTTATCTTATCGGCCAAGATATAAAATTGCCATAGACATTTATACGAATATATTTTCTATTTTGAGGAAATCATTGGCCTTGATTTACCGCTGAAGCAGTTGGGATACCCGAGTGTGATAGAGATGATGGGAGAGATGTCCGATGTGGTCCACATTTATCGGGCATCACCTCAGGACTGGAAGCTGTACGAAAAGTCATTATGGGAAGCCCAACAAACTCTACCAGACAAAACTCAGCAAAAAGGTAAAATCACATTTCTATTATCCTTTTGAAAAGCGAGCTCGTTTACAAAACAATGTAACTACTAATATATTGCGTTTTTATGACGACCGATGAAAAACAGCCATAAGGCTGACGGCTCGTCCCTTTGTTGGTCGCTATCCATATAATGTTATTATAAAAGGGCACTCTACCCATGGGGTACACACTTAACTCTGGGACTCTGAAGTGTTTATTTTTACTGATCAAATTACTCGATCCCAATTTGGCTAACGACTTCGCCCATCTAAAGAGAGAATAATCAAAAGCAGACAGACTCTAGAGACCGATTTATTTCTTTAAAAAGGACACAATTAACAATTAACAAATGTGATACCAATGTAACCAGCTTCAAACTGTAAGTAGAAATTATATACATACCATCACCGTCTCCAATTTTACAACCATTCACACTTGTACTCCGAATCAGTTCAATTGATATTATTGTTGAAACTCAGATGTATCACTGTATTAACACTCACTTACCCATTATTATGTATTTGAGATCATCTAACACCTACAATATTTGAACAGTATACCTTGTCAAAGAAGAAACTAAAACCTCATCATCTTAAATAGAAATTGGCAGAAACTAGTTGGACAACTGAAAAAGTGAAACAAATCGTAACCAACCAATTGTAACTCATGTTGAATGAATAAAACTGGGGAAATCAAAGAAGACAAAGTTCTTGGGTATTACTTGGTTAGTGGGTCAAACACCTTACGTTATTATAAAAGACATTGTACAAAACGTTTGAACCAATAACGAATTTTGACCAAAGATAGTCTTTTTTTTAAGTCGGTCGTGTATATATATAAATGTGAAGTATGTAACTTTTTAAGTATGTTACTTTTTAAGTTTGCTTCTGCCATATCTCCAGAATCCACTATGACCACCACCATTGATCTCTATATATCAGATCATTTTCGACGAATCTAGGTACCACGTAGATGCTAAATACAATTCCTGAGTAGTTTATAAGTCATACTGATCTCAACGCACTCCCGTATTGTTTTGAGTTCCTATAAAATACTATCCCCTTTCCAAGTTATTTATTGTGAATGCCTAGCCATATTTATTTTGGATATTTCGAACTGATATAAAACGAAGTAAAATATTGTCAGCAATATAGCTACTCCAACAAATTAGTAGTATCCGAAATTTCAAGTTTGTTAATTGCAATTAACGAAATTCTGCAATATCTAATGACCGATCCCGCCCAATCATACCCTATCCGAACCCCGATAGTACCAGGATACAAATAAGCCCTGGAAATGTGCCAAGATTATATTGAAAGTGGAGTTAAAACGTTCTAAAAGCAAATGAATCTCCTTAGCCTATCTGTATATGTACACATCCCACAGCTCTGAGGATGTTTTTTTTTCTAGCAATCCCAACACTGTCCAGCCATTGAATCCCCCCTCTAGATTTGATTTTCGATTTCGATGAATTGCATCTCTCTACTGTAATACACCTATTGAATATTTAAATCAGTCACTCAGTCTCAACGAGAAAAGACGACACCTGTGAAACCTCGCCGATTACCGGAGCTGAGCAATACTCTGAAGGAGGCGGTGCACCAAGTGGTCGGCAGTCACGCAGAGGGACTGCCACTTTACGAGCTGCCTGAGACCTTCAAGGTGAGAGTCGTCTGCGCCTGACGGGAGTGCTGGGTGCTGGTGTTTTGTGCAGGGTCGGGCCATGTCTTGCAGTACCTGGTTGCATCTTGTTGGATTGGCCTAAATTGTCTAAGATCTGGTTGTATGTTAACCCTTGTCTGTGTGACCCTATTATCGCTCATGATGGTGTTGTTTTCATTTGTGTGGGTGTGTTTTTTTTGGGTGTTTTTTTTTTGGTGGGGGGGGGGGGGGGGGATTTATTCCACCGGAGTGATTGAGCGAGGCAAGCTCACATGATTCATCCCAGCCTCGCTAGTCAGCTAGCCGGCCAGGATCAGCTTAGAAAAAAAAACATAGATCGTGTGTTCTGGTAGAACACTACCTTTATTTGGCCTAGCATTGATAGGCGAAGTAATGTATTAATTAACCGAGATTATCTTGTATTGCGTAACATAGAATTGCTGTTGTAGTGTTTTGTTATTTATGACAAAGTAGCTTTGAATGATATCCTTTTTATTTAAATGTTAAGTATTTCAAATTTCATAGTTGGGCAAAGGACACTAGTCCTTATAAAAAACTGATGCTTATTACCTTTGTTGATGCTAATGAGAAGAAAGCAGAGGATTTTGTCCAACATGTATGCATGCAACATTTGCTCTGAATGAAAATATATCACAAGAAAATATAAAAAGAAACATATTGACGGTAGTTCAGTCATTTACGTCCCTCATTTATGTAATAAACATATTTTAAAAGGGTGAGTATAACGTATTAGTGCATTCACTTCTAGAAAAAGCTTTTATCCGGATGAATATCTCAAATATATGTTGTTTTTAAACAATTCTAAATACCTAAATGCTAAAGAAGCCATTGTTGGATTCTTTACAGGAGATGGTTGGTAAAGCATTGCCCATTAAGGAGATCGGCTACCCGTCTCTGGAGATTCTAGTGCAGCAGCTGACTGCTGCATATGTCTTTGAACTCGAGTATAAAGGAGAAGGTAGGAATAATGATGTTTGTTTTATATGTGAATATGTATTTAATCCGACACACTATCGTTGGATGGTATTTGCTAAGGAAAATACCACTTATTCTCGTATTATTGTTATCATATTTTAAAGTAGGTCACCACTTCACCATGTATAGCACTGCTAAACCATATTTTGAACCAGCCCATTATGCCGTGCTTTTGTTAGGATAAATAAAAGAAACTGAAAAAATTATGGATGAAGTTATCCTCTAAAATTTGCAAAAAAAATTCACCTACAGCTATTTAGATTTTAAATTGTGTCACGAAGCAGTAAGTGCATTGTTCAATCAGGTAGTACCCAAACTCGGGTAGATAAAACGTCTCATTTTTACTATACCTAATCTACTACTTACCTTTGCATTGTGGGTATAATATCTTTTTTGTAATTAATCGAAAACCAAAGTGTTCCTAAAGTAATCACTGAAAAAAAATGTTACCAGACTAAAAACAAATTGTTTCCAGCACTATGGGCTCATTACATGTTCACGGCCAACAAGGATTTCGTCCTGTCATCCATACCCACATTCTAAACCAGTCGTGTCATAGTACACACCATAAAAGTATAGATTAGGACTTAAACGGTTAATCTAACTTATGTGCTCTGGTGCATATTTAGGGCAGACAATATAATATTATTATATACCTGTGGTAATATATCCTACACATACTGCCCGCTCCTACCCATGTCATATATATCCGTACGCCACCTAGGTGACGAACGGAGTATGTATGTTATGTACGGAAATCCAAAGGATATTTAAGGTATATAATAGTACGAAAACAGGTATGCTGTGTCTTTACGTGATGAATACTTGGTAAAATTGCGATAAAACGAACCTGTGCCTTCGGCATCGGTTAGTTTTATCGTCAATTTTACCGCATATTTATTACATACAGCCACAGTAACCCTGTTTCCGTATAATACACACCATGAAAGTATAGATTTGTGTCTATAAGTAGAACCTAATTGATTAATCTAACTTATGTGTTGTATTCTTAGGGCTAGTGCTGTTAAAAGTAGTCCAGCCATTACAGTCCACTAGTCACCTTCTGAAGAAACCTGGTCTCGGAGTGGTGAGTTATCACTTCAGTTTCATATTTCTTAAATTTGTTTGCGTCTTTATTTTGAGTTCTGATGCACATTATTATATATTGTTCTCTCAAGAGATGCATCATGACAGCTTAAAAAACTCCACACACAGGGATCTCCCTACTCTCAGAAATATTGTGGACCAGATACCAGATGGTTGTACTTAGCACACATATGCTTAGCAAATCTAGGCAAAGAGCCACTTGAGATTCAAGATGGAGATTATTTTTTGAGACGGCAGCCAAAGTAATCTAAGGATGATAACCCCGCATAGAAATGCATGAAGTGGCCTTTTCTTTTGTAAAGCTGACTTTTTTAGGTTTAGTCCTTTATTGGGGTTGAAAATAGGTACATTATACTATATTTGTGGATACATAAGTTATCCAATTAAAGACAGATAGGACACTCTATCAGCTGCAGCATAGCCTATGCTGCTTTTCATCTGGTGTTCATATGACTACACAAAGCTGTATTCTAAATACATATTGTACAGTATGCTACATAGTTGCATCACATATCACTGATTCCCCTGTTGTTACAGACGAAACACAGCGTTCCGGCAGACGCTGTCGGTCCCGGTATGAACTACAGTATGATGCAACTCCCCGAACCAAGCAAGAAAATGCACAGAGAGGCATTTGTGTGTCATATTGACAACCCCGGCCAATTCTGGTTACAGCTAGTAGGAGATGAGACCACGCTCGAGCTGGAGTACCTCATGGACGACCTAGAGTAAGCTTATGGTTTATCTAAATTAGTTTTTCATAGTGCTAACGATCGCGGACGAGGCGTTGGATGTCCGATGTGCGACTGCAAAAAAATTATTTTAGAAAACCCAAACAAACGAGTCTTGACACCAAGTCCAGATGTCCTACTCGGGTGAATGTTTGTCTTGAAATTAAATTTTAAAAAAAAGAAAGACAGTCTTTGTTCTAGGAATTTGGAACTAATACTTTATCATAGAGAATTTTTGAGCGTGGCTAGGTCAGATATGTTCTGACATGTTGATATAGTCATTAGTGCTTGAGTCTATAATAATCAGGGCGTAACTGCCCATCAGGTCACAGAGCCTCGTCTCATATTCTCTGAGATGGCAGTTTTCCTATTTTCCTTGTGTAAAACAAAAAGAATAAATCGGGCCTCGTTCACACCAATAAGCAGTGGTTCATACCTCCCCACACACCCCCGCCCCATTCCATGGACAATAACGATGTGCTTTCCATGTTTTTTCAGTCTCTCTGAGGCAGTAAATTCCACATGAATAATATTTCCTCCTCTTTTTTCATGACCCAACTGACATTCCTGTATTCTGTGTTCGTGTAGGGAGCATTTAGTGTGTTTAGTGATTCACTGCCGGTGCTTGCTCTTGTCATGGTAGCAATTTGGGTGAACTAAAATCACTTTCTACCAGAATTCTCAGAGATTCAGTCACTACCCCTGTAGCACAAAACCGGTGGAAATCCTCAGGGTTCAGGAAACCATCAAATATGTCTCTTTCACAATGAACTAAAATATAAATAACAGTCTTATAGTTCTTCTCTAGGAGTTTAGAGGATTATCACTACCTTTTAGAATATAGATAGTCAAATCTGAATTAATTTCGCAGGGATGTATATCATGGACCAAACAGCGACAGGTACCGCATACCAGAGTCGATGGTAGCGAGCAATCAGGTGGCAGTAGCCATCTACCCTGCGGACAACAACTGGCACAGGGTGACCATCCTCAGGCGGATGGAACACGACTTCGTCCAGGTTTACTTCACTGACTACGGTGGGACCTGTAGCGTGCACAAGGACAATTTGCGTCTGCTCAAGTAAGATAACGTTTGCATGTTTGGGCAGTAACCACATACACTTCCTCTTTATATGTTCGTTTAGTTTTCTAATAAACACATGACATTACTGCTATCTGAGGCAGCAATTTCCAGATTCAAACTATTTCTATTTTTCTGGCCTCAAAAAATATTCTTGACATTGTAGACAGAGTTTTAGATGTCGCCACTTCATAAATCTAAGTGGGGCTTACATTTCTTTAGGCACCGTTTCCTAAGCCACCCAGCCCAAGCGTTACAAGCCAAGTTTCACAGATTGAAGCCACCTGGAACTGTGGTAAGTCTAACTAAATCTCTTAAATATAAGCCATACACCAAAAAGATGTCGGAAGAATATTGTACAATGATTTAAATAAGGATTGTAGGGGTTCAGTGAGATAATAAAAAGCTATACGAACTAAGATAATTATCAATATTTGATGATTCATGTACCACTAGATTAATCAATCATTCTTGGCTCAATTTCCATTATATCAAACTATGCTATTCTAATTGTTTCCAGCAAGTGATGTTCATTTAGTGCCACATTCATTTGGAGATAAGATGTGAAATGTCTACAGTATTTACCATTCTATGTAGCACTTTTGACATTTCCATCCTCTATATGTCTCTATGAATACAACAACGTTTTGAAAATATGATGTTTTGAATCCAACAAATAAGAAAGGTAATTATCCTTTGAACCCTACCAATTAGATGTAAAAAAAAAAAAAAAAAAGTTTCCCCACCAAACACACAACAACACTACTAAAATGCTGAGCAACCAAGCTCGGACTGAAACGTAAAATATTTTATCTGATCACCTTGACACCCACAAAGCATTATAAGATGCCTGATAAGCCGCTTTCAGCAAAACCCTGATAGATATCCCACTCAGTAGGATCTGACAGTCCGTCTGAGTTTTATTTGATATATGAAAACAGTATACACTGACCAAGAGACTTTATATATCACTGTAGATACTCCAGGGATATGGTTGTTGACATCATGATGTCATAGCCGTCAGTGCACTATCGTTACAGTGGTTCGGGGCAGTTCTAAAAACTGCCATTCAAGGTAGCATTGCTAGGGGAGATGCGTCATATATAAATGTAGATTGTATTCATAACAAGGAAAAACGTTTTCTTGGAAATCTTTCAAGGAAACTTAAATAAGTACCGCATTTCATAGAGTCATCGATGTTTGATGAGGTATGGTACACACCAATGATAAGAAATAAGAGGAGTGTGACATTGAACGCTGCCATGTGTCCAGAGATGTCAGTTTTAAATTTGTCCATGCAAATCCACTTTTTTATTGTCAATATACAAGATTATTTTTATTTTTATTTGAACAATGATGATATCTACTGAGTCTCACTGACACCAATAAAACATTGGTTCGAAGCTCACCCCCACCAGACCTTGAGTCGCGTCTATCTGGGTCTGCAAATTCAACACATAAAAAATGTTTCCAACTTTTTCCAAAGGACAATTGATATTCCTGCATGTTTCTGTGGTGTTTAATCATCTCTCTGTGTTTGTATTTCATTTTCAGTGGGAGAAGGCGGCCATGTGTCGTATGTTACAGTTGACTTCCGGCAAGCGCCTTCATGCGCTGATTGCAGCTGTGGATTCGGTAAGAACATCACAATATGATTCTGAACGAGACATGCATAGTGGTTGTTTGAGTAGTATTCATATAGAATGACCTGTCCATGGTGTTCAAGCTACAAAACGAGATGGGGATTTATGTCCATACAGAACAAGACTCAGCCGACTTTCATATGAACCATAGATCCTTCGTGAGTTTTGCAGCTTTTACAAGCATGATAGGTTGTTCTATATGTATCACATACCCGAAATTAATAAACAAAATTATGGTAATTAGGCCTAACAACTAATATTTTGGTTGATGCGTACGGAAAGTTTTCCATATTTTGCCAACTTTTGCAAATTTACTATTCAAACTACTATATTTTGAGTAACATTGATGTAAGATGAGAGCTTAGTCGTATGGTCAAAAATAACTACAAAAGTCCAATTTAAATGTAGCTATCGTTATCTATCATGCAGGGCAATGACCAAACGCGAAAGTAGTGCTATCGAGTAACCCCTACATTTTCCGTGCCTTATTTTCTCAGGCCAGACTGAAATCACTGTAATTTAGATAGATATCTTACCGTTGTCATATATTTACCATGTTTGAGTCTTGTGTTCTGACCTCTATCACCCATCCTACAGAGCCAAGTGATGAGTGTCTGCCTGTGTGATACAAACGGCGAGGAGGACGAACACATTCAGGATCGGCTCGTCGAGGAGGGTTTCGGCGTCATGGAGACGGAGGACCTGGAGACGGAGGACCAGGAGGAGCAGCTCCAGTCGCCTGTCACTGGCTACAAGGAGAAACCCGAGCTCCTGGTGGAATCTGCATCGCAGAGCGTTGCCAGTGATAAAGTGGCGTACGTGTCTCCCATGAAGCGGGCAGGAGAGGAGTGAGTTCTCTTCAGGTTTAAACAGTCCCATGTACTATCTCAACCCATGAATTGGGCAGGAGAAGAGTGGGTTCACGCCAGCTTTAAGGAAGCCCCTTATCTTAACTATATGCCAGATAACTATTATATTGTGGATGTGGCCATCTTGCCTCCCACGTCAAACAAAACTCCAGCGGGCGCATGCAGTTAATAATTTTTTTTTCACCAGTTTGGCATAGAGGGGTTGTTTGTTTTTTTTGTTTTGTTTTTTATTTCACTAAGTATTATACAGAGACATTCTGCTGGGTGGCAGGCCTTGTGTGCCTCGTCCTATCAGTAGTACATATTGTGGTCATTATAGCAATTTTGCACAGTCATAGGTTGAAAGGTGAAATATGAGTTGGTGATATGAGATGAAGAACACCTAAGGTACTTAACCATTTCAGAGCTCCGTCCAGTTGCCTGCTCTTTAACCTCACAGGGTTCTTATATGCCGACATTTTTTTCACAGTTTTCGACCTCCTTTGCCAAGTCATTCCAGAGTATAGGGTTATAGTCTCGTCTACCTATTATCAATAGATTATAACTATTAGTAACAGCGGTTGTTCGCCGACAGAAGTGCGCTATCTTACAATTTTTTGGCGGAACTAACGATCCCTTTATTAAATCATGAAGTGATGGGCAAAGAGCGAGTTAGCTTCAAATTTAAGCAGTCCCATGTACTAACTATATTAACCCATGAAGGAGGCAGGATAGAAATAAGATCAGTTCAGCTTTAAGGCCGCCCCATATCTTAACTATACTAACCCATGAAGTGGGCAGTAGAAATAAGTTCACTGTAGTTTTAAGGCAGTGGCTTCAACCACTATCTAGAAAACCTACCTGTTAGGAAGGACCCTGTGTTATTCTGAATGCTATGTCTCATTTATTGTAGATAGTTTGATTTGAAAAAAAAAATGCCATTGCTAATTGATATCATTGTTACTCACCTCACTCTAGTCTGAATTGACTCAGTGTCCAATAGCGTCAGTCAAACCATAGCACCCGCCTGGCATGGCTCTGTCATTTAAAGTTGACCTATATCAATCTACGTAGAAAACCCTCAAGGATCCGTACGATGATCTTTTTAACTTTTGATAATTGACCTCCTCTGCAATTTTTCTACAGAAGCGTGAAAGACTATGATTCACATAAATTGATTGACACAGTTTGTTATACAACATGTCGGAAAGAAAATATAATGGTGGTCTTTCCATTACGCAATTTAGGAAGAACTTGTAGGAAGATACTTTATATCATTAAGGCAGATTTGGCAACCATTCTTACCCAAATATTCCAAATGTCGCCTTGAATATCCATGAATTCACAAACTGTTGGGTTGTTCAGCCCCAGTAGAGACCTGCCCTGTTCGACCTAAACTTTTATTGATAGGTTAACAGAGATGCAAGTGAACCGATTAACTTTTAACTTTTGATTGACCTGTTCCACAAGTTCCGCAACTTTCTACAGAACCGTGAAAGAAAAAATGATTCACATAGATTGATTAGCACAATTTGTTTTGCAAAATGTCATCCATGCGTGACAGATTTCCGAATTTCCGAGATTTTGGAGGTATATAGTATATATAGAGGTTTAAAAGAAAGACGGGAGAGGGCGCAGCGGACGACCCTCAGCGGTCATCCCCGCACCTCGCACCCCTAACCAGGGCAGACGGGACACTTCCCTGCAGGGGCCCGTGCGCAGTTATTTGACCTCATTGTTTTAACAATTATGAGTTGTTCATATAGGTAACAACTTGCGCAGCGCGCTTTTAGTGTAATAAAACTTTTCCTCCAATGAAGTCTCATCATTTAAAATGGAAATAACTAAATTTAAAAATTCAGCAATGTTAACTGAATGGCAATGGCCGCACATTACCCTAACAAAGTCTGGGTACAATGCGCCCGGGTACATGTATATGTGCTGATTGTTTCCTAACATTTCCAACTTTTTCATTACGGCATTCGCTTGATTACTTGGAGATTAGAAGAGATGCTTATCCGAGGTAGTTTCATTGCAAAATGATGGTACAAATATCTAGTTTTAAAAAATTCTTTATTTCCACGACTTTCATCCCTGGGTTAAGAATGTCCACCCTGCCACAGACTAGCACCAGTTTCCTGGTCATCCAGTAGGGGATTAACAGCTTTCAACCTTTTGACCCTACGCCAACTGTAAACCCTCTATTGAACATTGATGAAATCTACTTTTTTGTATGAAATATTTATAAATAGAAAAATAATTGATCTTAATTTCAGAATATTGATAACCTCTCTTCTTCTTTTTATTCAGGGTGGAAAGTGACGAAGGACTGAGCGAATGTATGCCGACGTCAATAAGATTGTGAGTTGTGTTACAGTTATAAAGGTTTTCGTCTTCTTCCTTATTGTCTCTACCAGCTCCTAAATTGAAATATTCAAATCCACCCAGATTTCTATGTATGGGTATGTTTCATTGTCTTCTGAGTGCATGGAGTTCATACATGAAGTCTAATTGAACACATTGGACGTTAAACGAAACAAACAAACAAACAAACAAACATACACAAAAAAGTTCATACATGTACTAATATGAATGTAGTATAATACATTTCCAATGGGGGAGTTTTCACTTAGCCAATATGCTACTTCTGGTAAGTGCCGTAAATGTCACCAAATTCGTGCACAGTGGATTTAAATCTGGAAATGTGAATAGTTCATCAAATAATCATAAATCATTCTTTCTTTCAAATATTCTTGATACTTGGCATTAGCCGTGCCAACTTTATCTCGACAGTAAATCAGCTTCTGGGAGATTATTTGATGATTCACTCTCCAACCTCATGTTATGGAGTGATATCACTATTTGTCAGTGTTAAGGAGAAATGTATATGTTGAATAAGTTGATTTTATGGACAATATACAATTCGTTTAACTTAAGGCGATACACCTCACATTCGTATTTATTGGGCGATATGGAAAAAGAAAACGTGGTGCTAAACTGACAAATCGTAATGAATGATTGTTAATCCAAATGAAAATACAGAAAAAAACACAGTAATAAATATGTTAATCGTTACAGCGTACTGCTGATTATATTGATGAATTTTATTTTTCTCGATTTCACTCCGATCCGGGGAGATTGGATGAGTCTCAGGAAACTTACCTTGAATTGATTATTTCTCTCCCCCCCCCCCCCCCCCCTCCCCCCTATATGAGAGCGAACCATGCTGAGGCAGTCGCTACAAGCTTTTTCTTCCTTTTCTGATTATAGTTGTTTTGTTTTCAGCGTTGAACTCACAGAGAGCTGCTCGATGCACGTGATGAACATCGACGGACAGCCGTATGTACTGAGCAGTGAGATCTCGGCATTCTTGTGGGAAAAGGACCTCCTCCGGAGCATGGTAACTTTGCTAAATATAATAGGCGAAGACAGCGATGGCGCCCCTCATGAGATATATACGATGGAAATCACTCCAAAGTGCTTTATAATATAAAGATACATGTATATATATACACACAATATTGACTGGTTTCAGATACAAAGGGCCGTAGAGAGAATGTGAAGATACTACGTATGGTCTAGTCCGAGGAGAGCACCAGCGCTTTTATCCGAAACCAGTTTATATTGTATTCATTATTCAGCATTGCAAAATTAAATTATCAAAGAAAAGACAAAATGACCGCTGATCTTATTTTGACAAAAGGTGCTTCTCCGCTCTGTGTAGGGCGGAGGTTACGAGCATCCGTACTGTCTGCCCGGTGAATACACCGTTCCTATAGGTTTGGTATGGAGACTCCGTAATCGGTGGCTGATATATGGTCAATTCTCCCAGATCGTGATCGATGGCCCACGTACGGTGACCAATAATTCAAAGGGTCGTTTTCTTATCTAAACATTGTTTTATAGTATCAGAAACAATATAAGAGTATGGCGAAATGAAAGATCTGTCAGGGGAACCCCACTTTCATGTACCTCTATCGTGAAAGAAAATTGATAAATCCCTAAAATAGGTATTTTTAGCTCAAAATTCATAGACAAAACCTCAATGACCAGATTTTGAAGACCTCTTATAAATTTGTGACTATAGATATTTATCAGTTCTGAATGTTTCATACCCACAAATGTGTTGTAGAACTTATAAAACCTAATAAATGTTTAAATGGGGAAATTTATATGTAATCTAGGTGTAAAAAATCAGTGGTGAAGGGTATGTCACCGTACATGGGCAAGCCACATTAAAAGGTACACAATTTATAGAAAACTACTTTTTGGGGTACTTTTTCATCCTCCAAATAAAGGAGGTATGTGTACAGGTTTCATAAGATCTGGAGTGTATAAAGTAATCCTTCCATCAAATATATCACAGCTAAATGAACATGGGTGGTGAACTTTATTTGGTCACCGTACATGGGCAGAAATTATTAGGTTTTGCTTATGTAAGGAAGAAGATTTACAATATTATTGAATAATATTTTATACAAAAATAGAGTATTATGGAACCATTAACACCTGCAATTTACAAATACTTAAGGCATGTTAATGCCAAGAAATATACATGTATTTTTAGGTGTGTCACCGTACATGGGCCCGTCACCGTACGTGGGCATTATATTCTGAATAGTAATAATCAACTCTGATTTATTCAATATAATTAGAGTTTCATTTTCTGAAAATGAAAATCTGATTCTGGTTATAAATAACAATCAATATTTCCCCTAAGGCCTTGTGAAACCCACTTGCCCACGTACGGTGACATAGGACTTATAAGGTTAAATTCATTCAGCTAAAAAATAATTTCCAATAAAGATTAGTGTTCCCAACTTTTACACATGCCTAATATTGTCTTCTACTGTATATTTCCACATTTGTATAAAGATCTAACTAGTTTGAATTTTTGGTCACCGTACGTGGGCATCGATCACGATCTGGGAGAATTGACCATATATGAAGATACAGAATATACCCATGGCGCATATGCGAATATCAATAAGTGTAAGTGGCATGCCTACATATGCATCGGGTAGGTAGACTTTCAGCCACAAACGACCGGAGAGCAGGATGGGAATTGGAATGAACAGACTACGAACATGACCACCACTAAATCATGGAAATGAAATTCCACCTTTAGCATTCACCACAATACATTGTATATAATTGATGATGGTTATAATGAATGATATAAATGTCTTTAATAAAGTTTCCAATACCTGTTCCTTCTCTCTGTGAAGCTGCGGCAGAAGCGGATTGATATCCCACGTAGAGTTTTTCCCAACGATGAGTACTCAGATCTCTTCGAAGAATGCGTTGCGTAAGTGTCTCTCTTTTTAATCAGAATTCAAAACAAATTCTATAAGAACTTGATGAATACAACTGATCAGTTTCTCAAAACATCTTGGTTAATGTATTACACAAAAATCCTGTCTATTCTCCTAGATTGTCATTCACAGCACCAGGTTCTATTTTAATCGAATATTTAGGACTGCTTGATTATGTCCCTTCTTATTATATTAGTGGGATATGATTTTTATTTGAATTTCATTCTAGAGAATTCACAAATGATAAAATACTATATATGTCTGTCCCCTGAGTTAGAATGTGTTAAATATATATATGTTAAAATATTCCTAGAAGTCTCCTGCCCTGTACTTGATTACTACACTCTCTGTGTTTACAGAATCGGGATGACTGCAGTTACTGACCGTGATGGACAACGCAAGTCTCATCTCACAATGTATAACCTTGGAGAGTAAGTCAACTCAAATTTCTCTCGTATTTCAATTTTTCCATATCAGATTTTCTGGTATGATATTGAGTAGAAATGTTATTAGCAGGTGGACGGTTGGTCTTTAGGTTATTAGCAGGTGGACGGTTGGTCTTTAGGTTATGGCTATAGCCTACTGTAGTACAACTGCTTGTAAAGTCACTAAGTGACCTGACCCCATTTTTGCCTTTTATAGCTAACTAAGTACAGATAGGAATATGATTTCTGTTTTAGACAGAAGGTTTTATGTTGGTTCAATGCCATACAGTTTGATATTTAGTATTTTGGTATGGATTTTAAAATAATAGTGAATTCAGTTTGGGGGGGGGGGACATCTGTAGTCACAGGTCCATTTTTAAGAACTCCTTTATGCACATATTTCTACCACTTAAACTGGTTCAATCATAATATGATATGCCTCATTTGAAAGAGAATAAAAAACAGTAGGTGCTAGGAAGTGGAATTTTCAAGGTAGATTCTATAGTTACTGAGATATTCAAGTATTTGTTGAAAGTGGGGGGGGGGGGGGGGGTTGAGTGAAATGGGCATACTCAACCAGATGTTTACTCAATAATGATTTACAGTGAGCTTTGGTGTAACATTTACCATCTCCATAAGTGGCACTGACAGTTACTTACCCTCTAGGAGGTGTCATTATTTAGGCTAAACTTGTATTTAGCATGATATTCATCTATTTTTGCCTAATTTCAGAGCATGGGGGGGTATCAGCCATCTTTGAATTTTAGTGCAGTCATGTTCCCCCAGAGGACTCTAGTTCCTGTCACTCTCCAAGCATATTGGCACATGCCCTATACCTATATCCTTATAAGAACACTAAGTATCTGGTTGAAGCTCAGCCTCACTTTGAACATGGACCTTGTAGTATGTCAAACCAACACTAGATGGAGCCATAACTAAGTACAGAAAGGTATATGATTTCTTTTTTTCTGGAGAAGTTTTATGGTAATGCAATATCCTAGTTTACTTATTTAGTATTTTGACATTGATTTAAAAAAGACAAACTACTTCATGAACTTCCCCAAACACCTGACAGGCCCAGTAATCAAAGACATGTAAGATATGCACAAACCTTGTATAAGTTTCTCCTATGGTAACCCAACACCTCTCTTTCCCCCTCCCCTATACCTCCAATTCCTTCCAACTCCTGGGGGGCTTCCTTGATCTCATAGTAATTAATTATTGGTGGACCTTGTATTGAGTTCTAAATGCGTCCACCTGCTAATTTGGCCTTTAAAGGCCAATATTTCTATTTTAAAATGCACTCTTAGCTCTTGTATTTACATCTGTTTGAGGTTTGGCTTCGCTGGCTTCTTTGAAAGCCTATCAATTAGTAGGTAACATCGTTGTGTGCCGATCAGAACGCGATAACAAATTTTCCCTGTTTTGCTTTTTCTTTGTGTAAAACAAAGGCTATATCGATTGAGCCCCATTCACCAATAAACCAGCGGTTTCCACCTCCTCCCAACAGACCCTCTGCCCCACGGACGTGCTTTCTATGTTGTCTTTGCCTCTCAAAGGTCGAATTCCGCATGAAAAATATTTCCACCTTTGGAACTAACTGTATAGTGATGTGAGGTCTGACCGACTGTTCTCTTTCTTTCTCCACGTATATTCTGCACCACACATAAACAACAATCTCTATTGATTATTACGACGTGGCAATAACACCTCTAGAGCAAGTCGATGCCGAAAAAAAAATCTCTATTGAAAATATATGAGACTACAAAAAACACTAACCATTGTTTCTAAACTGACACAATCCGTAACCATTAGCTACGTATTTGAAATCCAATGATTACGTGCTTTAAAGCCATTCATTACCAATGCCCCATTTAGAGTGTCAGTATTTCCCTTATATCATAACTTCAATCTCCTCTATCAATAAACCATAGGTAGTGGTTCACTGAGATATCTACGTAACGTTTAGAATGGAAACATTTGAATAGGCCTATCCACTGATACTGATAATATATATATGACGTTTTAGAAAACGAGGCGACATCACTTCTGTACACAACCTATGCTGTAAAAGATTTCTTAAAAAACAAAAACAAAAAACTGATAATATATGACGAGAGAGATTAACGTATACGTTTATCTTGTAGTATCCCACGGATACTCCAGGAATTTGGTCACACATCCGGAGAGCTGCGGGCCGCCATTGAACGCGAAATCGAGGCATTTAATCCCAACGACCCTTACTGGAGGGTAAGGCTATAACCTACAATAAGGACCTTATTTTGGATACAAAATGAATGCCCTATCCTTTACTATAGGATTCACACATAAGGGTAGATTAGAAAAAGACTGGAAAAAGTGGACTTAATTTTCCTTTTCATATTTACTTAAATAACAAATAACTCATATATATAGGTATATATATGTAGTTTTTATGTACCTGCTGCATAGTGTTAAATGTTTTGGTCAAATTCAAGGTAGTGTGGACCGCAGGGGAGATGTCTCCCTCATTTCACAAATTAATGTTGCTTGCTGTGTTCCCAGGGCGAGGAGGTCTGCAGCGATGTGACAAGTGAGAGCGGCAGCTTTATCTTCGAGAAGAGTCACCTGCAGACTGCACTGAAGACTCTCCGGTATCGCAGGTAGGCTCAGGATGCAGGCCTGCGGCCAAACCACGCTGCAGTACTTATCATAGTACTGCAGAGATAGCAGCTTCCCACTTTTCCATGGAAAGCTGTGTTTTTATTCTCAGTAGGGGGCCATACATAAAGGACGTACGCACTGAGGGGGGGGGGGGGGGTAAAAAAATTTGGAAATTTTGCATATGCTTCTTTTTTTTCTATTGCGTACAAGATCCGGAGGGGGGGGTCAAAAGTTTCGGAAATTCTGCGTACATTTTTAATGGATGGCCCATATATGAAATTTGCTTTCATTGTGTAGAACAATTAAAGTAGGAATTCAGTTCCGTCCACGCCAATAGAACAATGTAAAGGTTTGAGTCTCCTTTCAAACCCCTAGCCCTATATGGTGGCTGAAACTGACATGTTTTCCATGTTTTCTCCGTCTAACTAAGGCAGCAAATTACACATGAAAAAGATGTCCAATATTTTTTTCTGACTACAACTGACATCTCTAGACCTATGCAGTGAAGTCATCATTTTATGTCTTTTAGATCTGAATAAATCTCCTTTTGAACAGTTATCCCTTGATGAAAGTCTCATATACCTACAGCAACGCAACTATCATTGTGCCACCATTGCGTTTATAGGACAAACCTTTATATATTTGTCCCTGTTTTTATGAAGAGAGAGACACTGAGTCCATCTACAAAGTCGGAGATAGGATCTTTTCACTGTCCATGAAAATCCTAATTTTCATGGACAGTGAAAAGATCCTTTTTTTTCTTCTTTTTTTTGATGACCACATCGCGGTTGCTGCACCTATAGTGTAGACGTTAGATTTAGCCACGTAATAATTGATACTCCTTTTTCCATGTGTAGAACAACTTCGATAATAATAATTGAGCCTCATTCACGCAAATATGACAGTGGTTTCAACATCCTCACAGACTCTCAGTCCCATACCGTTGCCAACACCGACGTGTTTTCAACATTCTCTCAGTCTCGTTGAGGCAGTATATTCTACAAAATGAATATATCCACTCTTTTCTGACACCCAACTAAATACAGACCTTCAAATTCAGTAACAGCATTTCAGATCTAAACACTAAGTACATGTATACAATTAAAGACCACTTCAGTAGTAGTATCTAAGAAGTCACTATATGCTCTATGCCATAGTTATGGCGTAGACGGAGAATGGATCTTCGTATTTTCAAGTTAACATGACTGGTCTGACCAAAGAGAGTGGATAAAGTTAATTCAATCTCGATGGTCTGACAGAAATAACGACTTATCCTTACTCCCAGAAAATATAAAGGTTACCTTATTGAATGGTCAGCACTGAAATATTCCATAGATATGATTTGCTTTGCTTTCAGAAAATACATTTTGGACAAATTAGGCGCTCCTTCGACTGATGAAGAGGAGACGAAAAATAATGTCGAGGAGCTCCGTCAGATCGAGGATAAACTTGTGCATGTACAAAGTTTATTGAAGGATGCCGAGTCGAGAGGTAACTTCTTTACACACCCGTCTTCTCACATTCACATCGACACTCTTATACCTAAATCTACTCAACCGGACCTTCTTTATATTGCAGCCATGAGTTTAACTTATGCCACATAGAAAGATCCCCCACCGGCTGTCCACATTCAGTAATTTACTATGAGTAGGTATGGGACCCCTACAAGATCAAAATTTAAAAATTGTTTTGGAAATGAATTGGTCTCGAGTACCACTTTACTGCCGAAAGGTACCGGCTTTGTGATTTTCAGAAGGCCAGTGTTTCTTAACCGACCAATATATATACATTCCTGGTACACAGCTCTGAGCATTCCCTATAGAGACCAATAGATTTCTCTCTAGATTTTATTTCCGTTTTTTCCTAACCATGACTTGCACTCCTGCATTAGAAATAATAATTCTAGCAATTAATTGGCGTCGGAAGAATCATCAGATGTTTCCCATGTTATAGAGGTGACAGAGATTCTGCTGTATGTGTTCCATGTGATCCCAGAAGGCTAGCACGTGGCATGGACAGTGTATTTAATGTACAATATCCATCTTTCTGGTTATGTTATGATGAAGACTATGCATTTCTTGCCCACTATATGATCAGTACGCGGACCCAGCGGACGTGGTAAATCTAAACGTGGTAGGTGGCCGTGTGCAGTGGTGATTTTCTTCCCTGGTGCCATGTTCTTCCTATGTTACTGTACTTACCGTTCTTCAGGGTTCCCACAGGCATAGGTGGTCAGCTGAATCAAACTCAATTCAGCCTATTGTGAAAATAAACTCAATGATATTTCGATTTTAAAGAGTTGTAAGTAAGACATGGCCAACTCTCAACAACTTGTTTATTGGTATAATGGTTTATTGGTATTATTGAGATAACACGATTTTTAATGTTTTTTATTGGAATTATTGAGATTACAAACTCTACTGCGCAGGGAAGTGTTTTGGCATACCACCGCCATCTTCAAGGCATGCAGAAATTAATAAGAATCATATCTACAATTAATAAGAATAAAATTATGCGGAAACAGGTTTACGCAGTAAAGTTGTCGATCAGATTATCCTAATTCCGTAGGCATAGATATAATCTGGTTTACAATTATACCTAGTGTTAATAACATACAACTGCAGTCAGCTTGTTTTCGATTGATTATGTACCTTAAATGGTTTATTAAAAGTAGATGATGAGGGAGTGGATGGCAATGTAGATAATATGAGAAAGCACATGTTGTATTTAATATCGTCATCAAATAGTGTTATAAACAAACATATCAAGGCTACTGTGGGAACCCTTTAGTCTGTGTGCCTCTCGTCAAAAATCTCTCTACTTGCATGATATATAATGATGCATCTATCCAGTGTGTGAACTTTCCACTTAATATTTGTATTTGTATCTGTATGTATGTATGTATGTATGTATGTATGTATGTATGTATGTATGTATGTATGTATGTATGTATGTATGTATGTATGTATGTATGTATGTATGTATGTATGTATGTATGTATGTATGTATGTATGTATGTATGTATGTATGTATGTATGTATGTATGTATGTATGTATGTATGTATGTATGTATGTATGTATGTATGTATGTATGTATGTATGTATGTATGTATGTATGTATGTATGTATGTATGTATGTATGTATGTATGTATGTATGTATGTATGTATGTATGTATGTATGTATGTATGTATGTATGTATGTATGTATGTATGTATGTATGTATGTATGTATGTATGGGCAAAAGTTTTTGCTTACGCAGGGTGTCTGCTTACGCGGGGTGGCCGCTTACACAGGGTTAAAATAAACATCTAATAGAGGCATCCATTCCGAGCAAAGGTGTCTGTTAACACGGGGTGTCCGCTTATGCAGGGGTTCTACTGTATTCTATTGCACCGTCGGGTCCTTCAGTTTTCTGTTCTGTGTTTACATCAGCTCCCATCAGAATAAAATAAATTCATTATTAGCAGGTTGACAGAAAGCCTTTATGTTATGGCTTCTAGTCTACTGTAGTACACTGCTTGTAGAGTTACTAGGTGACATGAACATATTTTTGCTTTTTATAGTTGAATAAGTACAGATAGGAATATGATTTCTGTTTTGGAAAGAAGGTTTTATGGTGGTACAATGCCTTACAGTTTTAATATTAAGTATTTTGGCATGGATTTGAAAGAAAAGTGAATTCAGTTGTGAGGGGGGGGGGTGACTTTTGTAGTCACAGGTCCATTTTTAAGAACTCCTTTATGGACACATTTCTACCCCTTAAACTGGTTGAATCATAATATAAACCTCATTTGAAAGAGAATAAAAGACAGAAGGTGCTAGGAAGTGGAATTTTTTAGGTAGATTCTATATTTTCAGAGATGTTCAAATATTTGTCAAAATTGGGGGGTGGGGGGATTTGGGGTGAAGTGGGCATACTCAAACAGATGTTTCCTCAATATTTATATAGAACTGTATCGAGAATTGTATAAATAGACAATATTCCACGAGTTTGAATGTACCGTAATCGCCATCGAGGTGAAGCTGAGTGACGATTATGGCACACGAGTGGAATATTGTCTATTTTACAATTCGAGTGCTGTTCTGGATTTATCTCACCCCTTTCTATAAAATTAGATAGCATCAGAATATCAGAATAGTTCAAATATACCTAGCAAATACATATGACGTCATCTCACATTCAATACACCACGGCCGTGGTGTAGTATTATCACTTTATGAGGATGATCGTTGAGTATTTTTTCCTAATGTTATTTCTATGGTTAAGCTTATACCAGGGGTGAGATAATGATCTACATTCAGCATTAGTGTTACATCTCCATAAGTGGCACTGACAGTTGCTTACACCATAGGAGGTGTCACTATTTAGGTGAAATGTATTTGATGTTTTATTCATGTATTTTTGCAAAATCTCATAATGGGAGCGGGGGAGAGGCACCAGGTGTATGACTGGATGGTTTATTCAGCATATTTACACACAAATAGAAGTCAAAATGGTTCATAACTTTGTTCTAGATATCAGTCAAGACCCATTCAAATGCTATTGGTTTATAAGATTATTCACAATTTCATTTACCATTTATTGGTTTGACCTCCAGGTGGACGGTTGGTCTTTAGGTTATGACTATAGCCTACTGTAGTACACATGCTTGTAAAGTCATTAGGTGACCTGACCATATTTTTGCTTTTTATAGCTCACTAAGTACAGATAGGAATATGATTTCTGTTTTGGACAGAAGGTTTTATGGTGGTACAATGCCTCACAGTTTTTAAAATTTAGTATTTTGGAATGGATTTGAAAAAAAGTGAATTCAGTTTGGGGGGGGGGGGGGGGATTTTGGTAGTCACAGGTCCTTAAACTGGTTGAATCAGAATATGATATGTCTCATTTGAAAGAGAATAAAAAGCAGTAGGTGCTAGGAAGTGGAATTTTCTAAGTAGATTCTATATATGCTGAGATATTCAAGTATTTGTTGAAAGTGGGGGGGATTTTCAGGGATGGGCATGCTCAAACATATGTTTACTCAATATTGATTTACAGTGAGCATTGGTGTATCATTTACCATCTCCATAAGTGGCACTGACAGTTGCTTTTACTCTAGGAAGTGTCATTATTTAGGTGAAATGTATATTTGATGTGCTATTCATGTATTTTTGCCAAATCTCATAATAGGAGGGGGGGGGAAGGCATGAGGTGTATGGGAGGATGGTTTATTCAGCATATTTACACATAAACAGAAGTCAAAAGGGTTCATAACTTTGTTGTAGGAATCAGTCAAGATCCAGTCAAATGATATTGGTTTGTAAAATTATTTGCAATATCATTTACTACCAGATATTAGCTTGACCTACTTTACATAGAAACAAAGTTGTGTCCCCCACATGGCTAGGGAGCATGCAGACAGGTCTGTGTGCACTCATCCATGAATGATCACTATGAAGCAAACGTTTTATATATATATAGGTTTTATATATATGTGTGCATTGAGCCATGACCTGCTGCGTTCACAGAGGAGTAGGGCTTTAAATATCCAATCAATGCAGGCCCTTCCCTATTCATGGATGCCCTCCCTCCCTCCCTCCCTCCCTCCCTCCCTCCCTCCCTCCCTCCCTCCCTCCCTCCCTCCCTCCCTCCCTCCCTCCCTCCCTCCCTCCTTCCCTCCCTCCCTCCCTCCCTCCCTCCCTCCCTCCCTCCCTCCCTCCCTCCCTCCCTCCCTCCCTCCCTCCCTCCAGGCAGGCTTCCTTGTTATCATAGTAATTAATTACTGGCAGTCCTTTGGACTATATTGAGTAATAAATGCATCCACCTGCCAATTTGGTCTTTGAAGGCCATTATATCTATATTTAAAATACACACTTAGCTTTTTTTCTGAGGCAAAATGCACGCTTGGTTTCCGATTACTTCAGATCACATATCCCAGTAAGTTGCATGTTTACTCACTCATTTGGGTATACTTTCTCCAAACATAATTAAATTCTCAAATGTTTAATCCACACTTACCCACTACCGCACCAGCACTTGTATTTTTGCTGTATTACTATCAAGGGGAAACGGTGGTATGATATGATTAATCGTTCCAATATTCCTAATGTGTTAAGCATTTAGAGTGAAAGTGTCTCACCTCGATAAATGTGTTGGGTTGAGATTTCTACCTAAATTCATCACATAGATTCGATCACCACCCTTCTGGTGTAAAAGAACCTTGAGAAAGTCTGGTAAGAATATGTAATGGTTAACTGGACGTTAAATCAGACCAACCAACTAATTGTATCTGAAAAGCTCACTCTGTGAGACGATACTTTTTCTAAATAAAAAAAAACAACAACAAAAAACCAACCAAGCAACTCAGGCCGAACTAGCATCCTTGATAATAGCAAATCTGTATAAATTCTCCGTCATTGCACTTGTATCCTTTATCCTTACTTCATGTTGGTGTTACATATTTATTTTCTCACTAGAGGTTACGACGAAGGTGTTTAGCTATTAGTTATTAAATCATCCATATGACATGTTGCTTCAGAACAGATTCCAAGTAATGAATGTACTTCCTTGGCTATAGTTACAAATCGTAATTGCACAATGCTTTTAATGTCACTATTCCCAGTGTTAACTGTTTTGGAACCTTGTATTGGAGCTTAGGTCAACTAAATCAAACATGTAAACATCTAACATTAAATACTTGTGGTATTTTGTAATCTGTCACAACGAGACTAATCTATTACATCAGGTTGGAAAAAAAGCCTGGGGAACAAACTGTGCTTTGACTTTTTATTAAAAAAAAAAGCTGTTTTAGGCACGCCGTATAACTCTAGCTTGGTCTGAAATCTCTGCCTATTGTGGACATCCAAGACCACTGCTTATTGAAAACTGTCTGCTTTTCAGAGGAAAAAACGGAGGAAGAGTTCATCGGACATTGTATCTCAGAGCAGTACAATGCGAGTAAACTATCAAACGTGAGTATTAATACTAAGAATCTACCTCAAGACATAAAGCTGAAAACGGCAAGATCGCCCAAGAAGTCAATGTGACCAGCAGTGGTAGACGTACTGCTATGCCAAAGGCCAATCGTTCTTATACCACACTCACCTCAGTAAATGTGTAGGGTGAGATTTCTACCTAAGTTAATCTCAGATTCGATCTTCACCCCTGTGGTGTAAAACCAGTGAGAGAAAGCTGAACCATGAGAAGGTCTGGAAAGGACTTGTAATGGTTGACCGGACGTAAAATCAAACGAACAAACTCCAAACTATTTTCACCATTTAAGGTTTTATATTTTAAAAAGAAAAATACAAATTTTTACATGAAAGTATAATGTTCGGCATGAATGTATTTGGTAATATTTAACTCTAATAGATGTTCGTAGTCTCGGCCTTTCGGTCCCATCAAAAGCAAACTGAAGCATGTACGCGTACTTGTCTTTTTTCTAGATTTTAAGGATATCTTTTTGATACTTTCTCATAATGCAAGCTTCATTTGAACATTTTCTTTTGTGGCCCGAATCCTACGAACACCACCTGGTTCCATTTGGAACCAACACCTGGTTTATAATCCTCACAATTTGACGATACCCTGAAACTTAACACTAAAATGTTCGAGCACCACTTCATATTATGCTTTATCCAGTATTTACCTGCAGGTCTAGGCAAAACGAAATACAAATCAAGGTGTGAGAAGGGTGTGAGGTGGACCACCTTGGAAAACAGAGCGAGTCTGCTAATTGGGATTCTAGTATAATGACTCAGTTTCCATTATACCAAATTATGCTATTTGAACTCCATCTGGTAAGAGATGTTCATTTTGGCCCGTGTTTACATTGACTAAGTGGAGGCACTATATCTTTGTAATTTTGTTATCTTTTTCAGCCGAGCTCCAGCAAAGCCAATCCACTCCCATCATCATCTTTAGGCTCTGCGACAGCAACATCCACCGCAACTACGTCTAATGCCTTTTACCAGCCACCACTGGCCCCCAACTTTGGTGGTGTCTACCAAAACAAATTGCCTACCTTTGGTGGTGCACCAGGTATGAGTGCAGCCAAACCAATGGACATGTCGTCTCTAATGTCTGTGATAATGCCAATGGGTGCAAACCCTGCAGCCAATCTGCCTCAGATGGGTGCACCAGGGATGGTCCCAGGGATGTTCCCAGGGATGGTGCCACGTTTTCCGGGCTTGGCTGGTAATGCTCCAGTGGGCCAGTCTCCAGATTTGCAGCAGATCATGGCGAATTATAACCTAATGCTCAACCAACAACTGCTGCAGAACCAGGTCATGGGTGCCAACCCGATGATGAACATGAACGTTCCTGCGATGGGTTGCCCGGGCGGTAACTTCATGAACCCTGCCGCCATGCAGATGAACCTGGGACAGATGTCCATGTCCGATATGTCAATGTTATTGTTGGGACAAGGACGAGGTGTGCCAAATCCTCTACAACAGGGAAACTCAATGCCTAGGCCCGGTGGCCTCCAATAGACACCCAGTAAGTGCTGTTTGATGCAAGAGAGCTGTTGGTACAATGCAAATGATTTCTGTGTTCTCTTGCCATTTGAAATCCTCAAAACTTAGTTTTTTCTTGAAATCTTTTACAAATCAAATTCTTGTCAGGCTCTCCAATGGTTTATTAGTGGAGGTACAAAATGTTTTCATTGGAGTGGTAACCTTTTTTCCATCTTAGTTCATGTTAAGATGTAATTACCAATTAATGATGCTTATGAAGGACTTGGTTTACAGATTTTCACCTTTCAGTTGATTTTCAATATTTTGCTTGTGGCAAGGTGCTCAACTTTTTCAACAAATCAAGAAGCTTTATATTAAAGATTTTATTGTGAAGCAACCATTAATAAGTTCTTACTGGAATATCCATGAAACGTCTATATGTCCCCTTAAGATGTGACATATCAGTTGCTATCACTCTTATGTAAAATGTCGAGACACCCTAGAAGTATAGGAACCAACGTATTGACAAATTTCATACTAGTCTTTCCAACAGGAATGTATAACAGTTGGTCTTCTTAACAAATTCAAAGTGGTACTTAAAATTAAGTTATGATTGAAAATGCCTGCAAATGTCCATGCAATTGAATACCTTGATGATAAGGAAGGTATATCTGAATAGGCCATAATCTTTCTAGGACCCAGTATCAAGAGGTAGTCTTAGACCTTGCCCTAGTATAATTAGATTTGAAAAATCTTTAGTCACGTAGATTGGATTTCTGCAAATCTGCTTCTGATGCACTTGAAAAATAGCTTCAAGCAGCCTAATGGTGCATGAAAATGACTAGATCACAATGAGAGATGGAAAGATGTAAGGTTCTCGTTAATTTTACCGGTGCTAAAACCATAACTCACTGGCAACGCAGCGCATATCAGATCTGAACCGTTGTAGTTTCGTAGTAAACACAGCACAGCATTCTTTTAAGAGAGACAACAGAACTGTTGGATATTCGGACGCCGTCTCTTCTACCTTGTAAAGAAAGTCCTCTGTTAATTTTTCACCCATGGCAAATCTTGGATTGATCATGTACGCGACTTCCAGAATGGAGCCTTCTTTTAGCACAAAGGACATGTCACAGACACAGATCTGCCACACATTCGTGCACATTAATGATTGTGAATTTCTCCGTATGTTTTAAAATGGATACAGTGAATTGTCCATCATTTTCTAGTAAAGACCTACAAATAATTTTATTTATAACAGGGTTCGTACAGAACCTGGAAAACCTGGAAAAGCCTCGAATTATGCTTTGGGTATTTCCAGGCCTGGAAAAGCCTGGAATTCTCAGAGAGCTTAGAAAATTAAGATTTGCATAAAACAATTTCTACAGTCTATGAAATTCTGTTCATTATTAGCTTTCCTTAACTATGGTACATGACTGCATATGAGATTTCAGTGACTTGTATTAAATAGTTCCAAAAAATCCATTATTTGGCCATGTATAACAAATTGTTAACAATATAGCATGGTTTTGAGAGAATGCTAACTAAATTTTTTGATGACTCTGACATGGCTTTAAAATCAGTGACCAGATATGCTATGCACCCTTCAGAAAACAAACAATACCTGTTTTCATTCACCAGTAAGGTAACGGTTCACATTGTTATGTGCCTGGGAAAAAAATATTAGAACCTGGAAAAGCCTGGAATTTTGTTGGGCTCTATGTACGAACCCTGTTATAATCAGCAGAATATTTGCAGTGGCTGCGCTTGCCTTTATACGGAGCCAGCGCAAGGCAACACATTGCTGTGTCCAATCTGATTGCAGTTGCCGGCATTTAGCCGGAATAAGCGCACATTGTAATTGTATGGTAGAATTGACGAGTTTCACAGCAGTTGAATAATTCCAGAGCTCCTCGTGCAGATACACTTTTACCAATATAAGGAGTAGATGCACCTTCGGTAGTTATGTGAATCATGACCCTCAGGCTTAAATTCCATTATTTACTTTCAATCATAATCATTTTTTTCTAAAGTTATTCAGTTTGTAGAGAAATCTACAGAAAACCAGACAAGCTGATTCGTTCATTAAGCGATTTATTTCGGGTAATATTACATCGAAATTGGGGCGATGGTGTGGGAATAGCTGCAACGTTTCGTCTTCTTTAATAAGACTTCATCAGGAAATAGTATCCAAAGTTTTCTAATGTTAGTTGAGTAAATTTGAATTTATCATTCAAGAACTCTATGTCGGGTGACTATTGAATTCCGCGGTCGAGATTACCTGTAAGAGGGGACCCCCACCTACCACGATAGGCCACGACATACTTCCCGATAACTACGATTTGAAATGCCCAAATCGCGACCTATCGGGAGGTCCCCGATGGTTTGAAATCGTGGACATGGTTTGAAATCGTAGAGCGTAGAAACGTCTTTGGAGCACCAAAAACATAAACCATGGTCACGATTGGCTCACGATTCGGTCGGTGATTCACTGTAGATCTCATGCATGATTTTAATATTGATATATACTATAATTTTGGAAATATTGAATGAATCCGAATAATTTTCTACTGCTACTTACAATATATTATGACATTATTTTCAAACACTCTAACAATTAAATTGAACAATATAACTGTGGTAGAATAATAATTCCGATATGAAACTATTATTTTCAGACATTTAGACTTCATCAAATAATATCATATTTACAGCGATTATACATCTATATGCGCCCTACCTAATTCCAGAATTTCGTAATTTTTCACCAATTATTCCATGCACAAGAGATATTTTCCTGTTTAATCACCTCCAATAGGCTACGACAGTCTACGAAATTTCCAACATGTTGGAAATAATCGGGACCTCTACGATTGGCGTTTTCTATCGCAGCCTATCGTGGGGTATCGTAGAGTGAATCGCAGTAACCTGTCCCACCTACCACGATTTTGCCAGACCTCACGCTACAATCGGAATGGTGTCGGGAAGGCCGTCGTAAGGCCAATTGGGACCAGAATCGTGGTAGGTGGGGGCAGGCTTTAATAGCCTAAACAATATAGTTATCAGTATTAATCATAGAGGTCACCACCCGTGCACGAAGAGGATGCCGTTTGATGGGTCATTATTTTACTCTAAAACTAAACAGGCATCTGTAGATTAAACGCTATCTTCAGTGGATAATCTTTGAAAATGTTTAAGTTAGAGGTAACGTCACATAGATTACTTTCGTCAACATCGATGGCAGACAATTGTAGGTCAGAGATTATATTAAGTTCAGCGTGGAAATATTGTTGGATGAGATCCAATTGTGTTGATACATTCCTGTCATTTCTATTGACAGGATATACCGCGTTCTCTATTGTTGAGTATATATACAAGAGCTGCAATACTGACACTTGGTTGTAAAGCTTATTGTTAATCATAAAGGTTTTAAGACCTAACACTAAGTTACATTTGCATATAAATTGCTTAACTCCGCTTCAGACCTTAGATTACTTGATCAGTGCCTTGGTAGAGTCATTTTGTATGCCCTCGTTTTTAGTTCCTAGGGACACAAAGTCAATGTCTTGATCTACAGTCATGAAGGAGAATTTGGTAGACGCCAGTTGAGTTGATGCTGTTTGATGACTGACTGAGAATTTTGAAACTTATTTGTTGTTGAGAATGCCATCCATCACATTCACACTATTATACATAGTTTATATTTGCATTATGTTTCACCGTTGAGAAAAAATGGCGGTCAACGTTTATCATGGTTACCATTTCATTATTAGATATAAAACGTCCTGGTCATTCTGCTATAAATCACCGCATATATTTGGAGTGATGGTTGAAGAATAAGGTATATATCTCACCCAATAAAAACCTTTAAATCCATATCAGCTTCTTGATTTTGCGAGTGCAGGCTTCGCTGCCCTAATTCTTAGCCATTATACTGGAAGACAATTTTTTTTATTTGATATTGCTGAACGTGACCGAGGCAGACAGCAAGAGAAGTCATCCCAAAGCACTGCACTTCGTTACTAGCATACAAGGTGATTAGGAGCCTTGTCAAACGCTACCTCTTTATCCAAGCACAACTAAGACCCGCTTCTGACAAGGGAGTATTTTTTCCTCCTTTGGCCAGTGCTTCTTTCTCCCTCTTAAGTCAATTTTATTACTTTCATCCAATTCGGATGAAACCTAGGAGCAGGGGCAAGGGCCCGAATGGAAGAACGGCTCAATAGCCGAATTCGGTGATTGTACATACAATATTCCCTAATAAAATTTACTAAAAAAAAAATTTAAAAAAGTGGTAAAACCACTCGGCAATGACTCATTTTGGTCCCGTTTTGATATCAAAATTCAGGATGTTTATACAATTTGAGAAGCACGTTCTTTATTCCCCTAAATGATCATACTCCATCAGCAACTGAGTAGTTTTTGAAGGCTTGACATACTGGGACTGCACAGCATTTACCGCGTATCTATTTAGCCCTTGTTATTATTTCGGTTTGACCTGAAAGGTCAATCGAAATGCTCATGGAGTACGGAAAACGCCGAGTTTTTTTTCTGGCAACTAAGTATAGACTGTCTCAGTCCTTGTATCCGACCTGACGAGAGCGTGTGCCGGGGTTAATTAAATATTCAGGAATCGTGAATAATTATACCCATATCCTTACACTCAACTACTGGTCTTAGTCCCCATCTCCTACCCACCTTTCACTGGTTGTCATTGATCCTAGTTTTACTATAAATACACTACCGGTACCTAAGTTCCTATAGCCAACCCACCTATCCCGTTCCACGACGATTGATCAAGTGACTTGCGTCCTGGGGTTAATTGAATATTCAAGAATCGTGAATAATTATGCCCAACTTGAATGTGTCTGGTGCCGTAACTTAAAGCTTATATAAAGCAATTAATCTCTATTAATTAATTCAAAAGAATAGGCCCCGCCCTCCACATGGCTGAGCATGTGCAGAATGGGACCACCTAGGGCATTTATTCACTGGGAGTAGCGTGGGGCACTGTCAGGCCTTGTGTACATGTACCCTGGACAACTTTGAGGCAATGGTCGTCTATAGGAGCTCTGCTCCAATGCTAAAGCATGGGAGTAGTGTTAGGGCATTGTTACCTGCGCCGACAGTCAGACTGGAGCTATAAAACCGACACCCAGACAGCTGAGGGCAGTCAGTCAGATCTGACACTCAGCAGTGTACACACAGCCGTGATTACCGACCCTGACAAGCACAATAGGCATTACAATTACCACAAGAAAATATGGTAACTAAAACAATATATGCTCAATATCTATGTATATCTGTGTACCTGTATCTGTGTATCTATATTTACTCAGGTTAATCTCACTATATTTTGCACACTTTGTAATGAATATGCAAGGCCAGGTGAGAGAAAGTTAGCAGGGCAGTGAGCCATGACATGGGGGTCAAGGCTGCACTGGTCCTGTATAGGTTGTATTTGTTATTTGTTGGAGAGAGGGAAGGTATCTGTATAACTCTGTGTATCATGTGTCTCTCCATATATCTGTATGTGTATCTGTATGGAAAACTATTCATAATACTGCATGTAATAACTGCACTCTCTGGGATTCATGTAATATAAGATCTACCCTCCATACTTCACCTGTAGCTCCCACCCTGTGCACTGACCACCATGACTCTGCGTGTGGGTCCTATATACCCCCACCAGCGCAGACTGCGACGTGGGGATGGGGTGAGCGGTCAGTGGCAGGTGCACAACACACAGGCCGCCCTCTCACACAGTGAGAGGGCGGTGTTATATTTTTTTAAATTAACATTAAGATTAGTTCCCGTATTTCAGCTTTAAAGTAAGAGTCAGTGTCAGCGACACCACCCTCCCACCCACACCACTACACTCTGACCCGTTATATGGTCCAAGTGGGAGTCTGGCCGCGTGAATGTGTGAAAGCCTCAGTATCCAGTATAATCATGCACGATTCTTGAATTTACTATTAACTGAGACAGGCAGTGTATTTATAGTAAGAAGGCAAGTTGGACTAATGCTAATACCTTTGCCAAATTCTAGAAAAGTACACTTAGCCCACCCCAGGATACATTTCTTCAGACAGAGAAAGATACCTAGACTACCACCCACCTGCAAACCTTTCTCTGGAGAAGCACAAGATGAGTGACAATCTCTCCGTTGGCCTCTGACTGACCAGTAAAAAGAATTAGACTTTATAGGTTCCCTAAGACTTACCTTGGTAAAGGGTGATATCAGTTTACAATGTTACAGGGTTGTCAGATGGAGCAACATTCCCACCCACGACTATTGTTTCCCTGCCCATTGTTTTGCGTTGCTCTTAACCCTTTCCTTACCGATGCTGCCTTGAGGCAGCACCGTGGGAATACCGATGCTGCCTTGAGGCAGCACCATGGGAATACCGATGCTGCCTTGAGGCAGCACCATGGGAATGCCGATGCTGCCTTGAGGCAGCTAATTCATATAATTACATATTTTATATTATTTCAGTAAATAATGGACAAATTAAAAAAATAAAACAGTATATATGGAAAACATACTTTTCTTTTATTATTAACGTAAAAAAAACAGTATGTCATCGCGATAAAAAAAAGATACAGATCTTCGTAGGCTCAACTTGTGCTATATTGGGCCTAGCCACAGGCTTGTGTCAAAAAAGTCTTGTATTCTTGGAAATATTAATATAATTATCAAATATCCATCTAATTAATAATTAATGGTAAGGAAATAAAGCCTGAAGTCTCTTCTTTTTTCGGTATCATTCAATTCATCTAATTATTTCTCTAAGTTATTCAAATTTGCTAATTAGTGACGCACCCCCTGCACTTTGAGTCTCTCTCTAACGCCTGCAGAATTGGCCGGTATTTAGACGACTGTGCGACGTGCGGTAGTGGTGGGAACGTTCACCGCAGGGGGCGCGGTCGTTAACGCACTACGCGCTGCGCTAGGTGCGGTAGGGAAAGGGTTAATGGGTTGGTCACCTGTGCTCCTCTTTGTGCTAAAAACTGCTGGTTTCCAGCAAGAGCTACATCTCCGTTTCAGACTTTGGTGCTCACTCTTTCGTAATTTATATTATTACAACGATATGAGTTACAACTCACACATCTACATAGTGCATGCAAAATGAACAAAAGGAACACAACATTATGATTATAATGTATTATTACACATAAAGGATCAAATATATAGGGCCTGAAATCTCGCAGTCCACACGTGAGTTGTATGGCACCTTTGCACACTTTACATGATAATAGACCTTTTTCCATTGTCTGGTTTCGCACCTTTGATATCCGGCTGGTTAAACAAAAGCCTGCAGTATAGGTCCGTGGTATATATATATACATCCATTGAAGTCCGTCCTTGGAATAACGAATTACACCAGTTTAGATGACGCAACTAGAAATGCGTCACGACCAGACGATTTATATATATGATCAATGTGACCACTACAGAGACCACTGATTGAACGGTCTGAGAAGGTTGCTATATTGAATAACCTAACCCTGATGTTCTTGATAAAAGATAACTTGTGTGCACGTTAACCCTGGTAAATAGAACAAGTGATACCAACAGAAACAAGTGCTTTTCTTAGGTCCTGATTACCATAAATAAGCACGTCTCACCTGCACTGTTGAATGCGTCCTTCCCTATATCAATTATAGAACGATGCGACAGGTGGGAAGGAGGAAGGTGCCATCAAGTAAACAACTTCCTATCACGTCGACCCAGACAGCGGCCTTGAACTCTGGGTAATGTCGATGGGCCGTGAGTTCTAAGGACCGCATACAACAGGTACGCGCTCATATCAGTGAGCGTAAAGCCATTTTCCATTGGCCAACGAAAACGGCACCGATTATTTGAGTATATGTCGGTGGTGGCCTCTGGCTGCACGTCGGTATCAAATAACCGGTGAGGGTGCAGTTTATGCTTTGTTTCCCCTCCATTTTGCGGATGCATCTCAATTAAATTTGTCCTGATGAAAACTTGAGGATAACCGACAAAATCAAGGCACTTTGATTCTGTGGGCGGTTGAGGAAGTCGGTTATTGGTGCCCTTATTGCGCAATCTTCACCAAATTTTTTTGTAACACTGCAGGAACACCAACATTTTACATATGAATGCGCCCGTCGTATATAGGTATGCTTTTGGGTATACAAGGTCGTCCTATTCCCCGGATTCTTCTGAACAGATAACATTTATCATTTAGTTTTTCTAGCAGTAAGTCTCCGTGTTTGTTAAAATTTAACTCTGCATCTATAATGGCCCCTAGATAGTTTATGTCTTCACAACATAGTATTTCTTCCCCTTTTAAAGTAATTTTTCCCCTAATTGCTAATTTTGTTTTTGAATTTCGTCCGTGGTACACTAATCTAGTTTTATTTACATTAATACTTAGTCTATTTGAGGTATACCAATTCTCTAGCCTATCGCATATTTTTTGTAGGTTAGATTCAGCTTCTTTCAGATTTTTGTGTGTAGAGAGCACGACCAAATCGTCAGCATACATAATACATTCATATCCCTCAATCCATTTCGGTAAGTCGTTTATGTAAACTAGGAAGAGCAGCGGGCCCAGTATGGATCCCTGCAGCACTCCTAGTCTTATATCTTCACACGTTGAGGATTTTTCACCATATTTTGTATACTAACATTTCCTATCTTTTAGGTAACTCTCAAACCATTTAATGAGGTTTGGACCAACTCCAGCCTCTGCCAGCTTATACAACAAAATCCCATGGTTTACGCAGTCGAAGGCCTTTTTAATGTCAATATATAAAGCTATGGTAATATCATTATCATTATCTGCCTCTGTTAAATATTGAACTAATTTAAAAACGGACCCCCCTGTGCTCATTCTTTTCCTAAAACCAAATTGTCTTTTAAAGAAAAAGTTTTGTTCTTCTAAGAAGTTATATAATTTAGTATGTATTATACGTTCAAGTATTTTCCCTGGGACTGGCAATACACATACAGGCCTCCAATTTGTTATTTGGCTTAAATCCCCTGACTTCAGGAGTGGCGCGATTCTGCCTTCTTTCCAGTGTTGTGGGAATTTGTTATTTCTGAGCAGGGTCTTAAGGAGTAAAGTAAAGTTATACAGACATCTTAACAAATTTGATCGGAGTAGTTTAAAACTTACATTGTTTATCCCAGAAGATTTTTCAATATCTATTTTCTTAACTAATTTTTCGATCTCATTTGTGGTGATTCCATCTAGATTAATTTCACAACCAGTCTCATTATACCTTGGAACGCAGCTTATATATTTGTTAGTACATAACTTACTCTCAAGAGTCTTATCGATGGAACAGAAAAAGATATTCGCATGTGCTGCACAACCTTCTAGATCTAATCTGTCTCCATTAGTATTCACAAACCCTATAACATCGCTTGAACTATTCCCCTGTGGACGAATTAACTTATTTATTTATTTCCAGTATTTCATCGGATCTGCTTTATACTTTATTAAATTTGGTTCAAGAAATTTTTTCCGATTTTTTTTCCTTCTCATGTATATCCTTTTTCAGGTATGTTATTTCCTGCATTTTTTTCTTGTCTATCTTCAAGTGTCATGCTATTCTTTTTTCTCATATAATTTCTTAATAGGAGCCCTTTTTTCCTTATTTTTCTATGGATGTCTGGAGTCAGCCATACTACCTTCTTATCAATTTCTTCTCTTTGTTTCATGGGTGCCTTTTCATTAAGATATTCGTCTATTATATATCCTTTCATTTGTCCCAATATGATGTTCCTGAAACATTTCCCTCTTCCAGATCTTCCAATCCTTGCCTAACCTTGGTCTCAAGTTCCCAGTGATTAACTTTCGAATAGTTTCTCATCAGTTTGGCATTTTTACTGTATAAATGTCTTTTTTTCTTTCTAACTGCAAAAACGATAAGATGATCGCTGTGATAAACGTCTAGTGTTCCCGAGCACTCTACAAAAACAGAATTAGTTATTATAGCATCGATGCTAATACTAGATCCTATACCTGGCCTGATGACATCTGTTATTAGACGCTTGAGGCCATTTGATTTTAAAACCCCCATTAATTCTTTATTTCTTGGATCATTCCTTTTGCGGGCATCAAGGTTTATATCCCCTATTACCCATATCTCCGTTTTCTTAAACCTTTTGTCACTACAAATCATTTCCAAAAAATCATTAAAATCTGATGTATCATACCCAGGTAACCTGTGTACGTTAACTATGGTCATTACTCTATGATTGGGCCTCTTGATCTTTAATACCATCGCCTCTAACTTCTTATCCATTCTATATATATCTTGATATTCCTCCACGAATGGAGCCCATCATTGCTTCACATATACACCTATCCCACCTCCTTTACCTTTATTTCTATCTAACCTGAAAAACTTGTGGCCTGGCAGATGTACAAAATTATCAGGGATGCGGTTCTTAAGCAGACTTTTGGAAATTCCTATTATATCATACGAGTCTACATTACCCTTTAAATAATCTTTTTTCCCTAATAAACTGCAGATGTTCCGATGACAAATTTTGAACCCCTTATTTCCCCTAATATCTGAACATTGATAAATCATAAGTAAAATTGTTCCAGAAAAAACCTCTTATTTCACCACTTAGTGTAATACATCTTACCACATACCATAACATAATAGAAGTGCATTTTATGATATATATATATATATATATATATATATATATATATATATATATATATATATATATATATATATATATATATATATATATGATTTACGCACCCTTGAACATTTTTGTCAAAGGGCGCCGATTATAGTCTGCTCTTTTCCGAGCACCGCATCGACTATCCTTGAAGTATATAAGCAAACTATAGCAAACTCCCACAGAAACATTATGTAATCTTTTAATTATAAATTTCAATAAACAACACAAAATATCATTATCAGTACATAAATCTTTCGAGTCGGGAAATCCATGCTACTTATAATAGTGTCATTGTCTCTATTAACTACTCCTCCTTTTTAGGTTAGGTTTCCAGTTTTCAATCCGGGTCCGTCTGATTTGAATTGTCTTTGGGTCCATTATTCATAATTGTTTTCTTCTTTCTTTCTTGTAAATTTGTTTTCCTCTCTGCAATAGTCACAACTTGTTACGATGTACATATATGCAATTCTGTTTACGTCAATAATGCAATAGAATAGTATCCTAGTAGAGTACTAGAATAATGGAAGCCGAAGTTGAAAAATAGTTTCACTTCCTGTTTGGGCTACTACAGATCAAAGACACTCTTTACATTTATTCTATAGTTAATTCTCATACTTTAGGGCTCGAAAGCTACCACATATAGGTTGTCCTTGCCCAGTATGAAACACAGGACTCTAAATATACTTATATAATCAGACGTTCAACCTCACAAAATCATATCTTGTAATAAACCATCGTCCTCCCCCTTTACACCCCAATTTCCTTCATCCTATAATTTACATATATATTTAATACAACACAAGTATATATAATATTGTCACAATTTACATCATATAGCATTTTTCGGGTAGTAATACTCATCCATTTTTTACCAATAGTTAAGTTTAACATCGGCAAATCCAGTATGGAATTTGTTCACATGTTAACTGCACATCTCATTATTCTGTATGTTTTTCATTGGATGATACTGGTCCGGTATGGAATCAGGTTCATCATTATGTTAACACAGCTCTATTTTATCTCATAGTTCAGGTCCAGTATGGAATCTAACCGATCATTATTCGGGCACATCTCTCTGTTTTATCTCATAGTTCCACTCCAGTATGGAACAATGATCATCATTACTATAATAAGACACTCTTCTTAGCTCCATGCATAGCATATCTACTACTGATCCAGTATGGAATCATGTGTAGGCATGTTTTATACATGGTTACCTTTTCCCTGTTTTTTTGCAAACGCCTTTTCAATCTCGTCGGATATTTTCACAAGAGCTGCCCTAGTAGGATGAATACCATCCTTGACGTGATGGTACCGGGGGGGGGGGGGGGGGGCTTTGTACCTCCCTTGTTTTTTGGTTGGACCACATGGTCCACCCGAGGCATGATCATATTCGCCGTGCGATTTAACTGATCAATTTCAATATTCATATCAACAGTCGCCTTGTATATCAGCTTCTGGTCTGAGGCCATTTCCTTATAGGGTATACCCTTATTAATCAAGATCAATGATACAGTATACAGAGAGCAAAATACTATTTTACAGTCCGGGTTAGCCTCCTCCGCCCTTGCCACTAAGTACTGGTATGCTGCGATCATCTCACTGATTATACTTCCCTCTCGAGTTGCCTGCGAAGCTTTAATGAGCCCGGTTGTCGAGTCCCGCACAGTGATGTTGTTGATGCCGACAGACAGATAGACTGTTTTCACACTTCGGTCCCGTTGTATAATCTCAAATAGATCCGTTGTCAACCTTTCGGTTTTAGCTCCTGGGATGCAGATGCATTCCTTGAAGTCTTGGACACTTTTACCAATAATTTCTTCTAACCCACGTATGCGAGAATCCCCGATAATTAGGAAGTTAGCCATCTCTATCAGGTACAGTTTACAAATCCAGTATGGAATTTGTAACGTTTCAGCTCTTCAAAGTCTAACTACCTACTGACTCGTATCCCGCAGCTCCATGAGCAAGTGACCCATTTGATTGCGCCCTTTGTATGTGTTGTTTTCATACATACGACTGCGCTTAGAGGCACCGCCTCCCCAGAAGTTGTTTTCAGTAGACTCGATTAGCTTGTGCCCCTTGGTTGATTTTAAAATTTCTTGTATCTCCGGGTTTTGGCTCATTTTCTCCTCGAGTAGATCTTTTTTTTTTTTTTTTTTTTTCAAATTTCCTTTATTGGTATCTATAAGATGATTACATTGTGTTCATTGATGTTACAGTCGTTGTTATCACGGTATACCAATAAGGGTGGCATCCTGTCAGCATTGGTTGAACCTCTTGCTGGTTTTCTTCAGGTGCCAATACAGAAAAAATAGATAACCAGCTATTCACTCCCTCACCTACCAAAATCAGTGGGTATTTCACCTGCTATCAGGGAATAATACAGTTTATTATATCGTAAACCATTGTTGTAGAGTAAAATACAATAAAATGTAAAATAAAACACAAAAAAAAGAGAAAAAGGTCCTTTTAGCCAATCATTGATACAAGATCCAAGTAAAATTCATTTGGGTATACTTTCATACATAATGGTTTTGGATAGAGATTTAAACATTTTCATACTCGGGGTGTTGCGAACAATAGATTTCAAGTCATTCCATTCTTTTCCGCCGGAATATTCAACACTTTTCATATATATTTGACAATTCGGTTGACACATTTTCAACACAGGCGCTTCATACAAGCGAGTGTCTCTGAGCTTGTTGTCTAAATAGTCGGGGTTCCTGGACCTGTCGTACATAAGGTTTCTCATATGACATTTTCGTCTTTCATGTAATAGGGGTATATCCGCCTCTTTGTGTAAAAGGAGTACATTGGTTCTATGATGTTTGTATAAACATAGTCGTAAACAATAGTTAAGTTTTATTTGTAACTTTTCTAATAACATCTTTTGTCCATAAAGGTATAGCACATCAGCGTAATCGAAATAAGGTATAATATAAGCTTTAAGTACTTTTAACGCAGTATATTTGTCCAAAAAGGGGCGCATTTTAGAAAATTGATAAGTCCGATAGGCCACCTTCTTTAGGACATCCGATATATGAAATTTATAGGTTAATGACTGATCAAGACATACTCCGAGGTATTTATATGAGATAACATTCTGAAGAACAGTATTGTTTAATTGAAGTTCCACATGGCCAATTTTTTTAACATTATAGGCACTCCCGAAGCACATAAATTTTGTTTTCAAAGCGTTAATGGACAATTTATTCTGGCTACACCAGTTTTGAAAAAGAGATAAAGCATTCTGGAGAGAGCCTTGGATAGCATCCCTATTCTTACCAGTAACATAAATAACAGTGTCGTCTGCATACAGGCGTACGCAAGTAGTTTCTAAGCATTTTACTAAGTCGTTGATATATAACAAAAAAAGAGTAGGTCCCAGGTTGGATCCCTGGGGGACACCGCAGACCACCCCATCGCCCTCAGATATGATTGCATTGACTTTTGTTTTTTGTGTTCTACCACAAAGATAATTTTTAAAGAAATCTAAATTACGGTTATGTATACCATATTCAGCTAATTTGGCGAGTAAGATGGGGTGGGCTACGGTGTCGAATGCTTTTTTGAGATCAATAAATACTGCCCCAGTAAGTAGACCTACATTGATATTACGTGAAATTTCATCTGTAAAATCCGATAGGGTTTTGATGGTTGAGAATCCCTTGTGGAATCCACCCTGCAATTTAGTAATAATATTTAGTTCATTAAGGTGAAGCCATAATTTCCCATTTACAAACTTTTCTAAAATTTTTGATTGTAGCGGTAAAACAGAGATTGGTCTATAATTTGAGCAGTTTTTAACATCACCACCTTTAGAAATTGGTGTAATAACAGCAGATTTCCATGAGTTCGGCATTATTCCCGTGTCAAAAATACAATTACATAAATCAGTAAATTTCTCCTTTATAAGTAGGAAGTAGTCTTTTAACACCATTGTTTTAATACCATCTACACCAGAGGGTTTTTTAGTATTGGTTTCAGTAATGATTTTCTCGATCTCTTCGGTGGTAGCATTAAGCAACTCCATGTCAACATTAATACGGGAGTCGTAAAATCTCCAGGGTGTGTCGTGTTGCTTGGCCAGTTCAGGTCCAATATTTCGGAAAAATTTATTTAAATAGTTAGGGGTGTCCTGTGAGGCAATATGTTCATTAGTGTCTTGGTCTACTAGTTCAATCATCTTTTCTTTACTATGTTTCAGGCCAGGTAGAATCGAATTTATTTCCCGCCAAAACTTTTTTGGTTCTTTTTTGTTAATTGTAGTTTGTTCTAAGATATAATTTTGTCGAGCTTTTCTTACTAGGTTATTTGCTTCATTTCTTGCCTTTCGAGCCTTTTCAAAGTCCATAGCCTTTTTTGTTTTCTTAGCTTTCGTTAATAATTTATTTTTCTTATTCAGGGTTTCAATCAGATCCCCAGTAATCCATGGTTCATTATTAGAATTTATACTATATTCCTTTTCAGGGCATATTTTGTCTAAGAAAACCTTCAGTTCTTTGTGCATAAAATTCCATTTAACTGCAGAGGAGTTTGTCATATTAAATGACGTCCAGTCTATTAAGTTCACAAACCTTTCTAGTTTTTCTTTAGTATAATTCGAATAAGTACGACCTTTGAATTTGGTAGGTAGTTCTTTATTATAAGATCTTCTTTTATTAATATAAACAATTAGGTGGTCGCTTATATGGGTGTCCAGTACACCAGATGTACTGTTACTATCCGAGTTTGTGAAAATAAGATCCAGGGTGCTATCTTTTTGTTGCATACGAGTGTAGTCTTTTATTAACTGGGTGAAACCCCTTTGTGTCATTTCTAATAATAGCTCCTGAACGTGAATGTTTCTACTCTCATTTATATCGATATTCATATCCCCCATTATGAAAATTTCATACTGATGACCTTGCATTATTTCATCAATTGAGTCAGTTAATATTTGTAGGAAATTGTATTTATTTCCATTAGGGGGTCTGTACGTATTAACAATAATTATGTCCTTCTTATTTGCCACGTTAAGTTTAATAAACTGAATCTCTATATCGCGTATACTTTTGTTCAGGTATTTATAAATGTGTTGGTCAAAATTAATGTTATTTCTAATTAGTGTTAAGATCCCACCACCAGGTTTTGGTTTCAGATCTCTGTCATTTTCTTTCCACAGTCTATCTAAACGTAACATATTGTAATTTGGGAATTGGTAAGTATTTTGATGGTCTTTGTCGGTCATCCATGTTTCAGAGAGAGTAATAATGTCTATATGTGTATTTCTTATAAATTCAGCTCTTAGGCGTTCATACTTCGCTTTATAACTCCACGTATTCAAATGTACAAGTGACATACCTTTTAGCTGATCAAGTTCGTTAACTGTAGTTGGTTTACCCATTCTTCATATAATAATTCAGTATACACATCATCTTCTGGCCATGCATAATACAGGGATCTAACAAATCATTGGCTAATATCAAAAACATTAAAACAGATTCACACAAATGGCTTGATACATACAAGCACGTATATGATATACAATGGTTATAACATTTCCAATATGTCTGTGAAATTGAAATCAGTGTAGTAAGTATAAGTATAGTGAGGGAGGTCATCGCTTTGATACCATTCATTTTGTAGTCATAGAGACTAAACGAAAAACAAACAAATACAAACACTAACATACCAGGTAATGAGCAACATCGACCGCTTTGGTCGTTGCTCATTTAGTATGGGCTCTACGGCTACTAACATTGGCTTTACAGCAAGCCGTTCTCTCCTCCAATGCGTGGACTATTCCACCTTAATAGTTCAGCGATCCATTTCGGCATAACATATGGTTTGAATGGGTCCTATTTTGACCCGTTTGGAAAAGCAGTTGATAGTATCCTCCACCAAGAAAATATTAAAAATAGTAATAATCTGCCTGAGATTTGAAGCTGTCTCAGCGATCCAGGTTCAAATTTGTCAAACAGATTTTATTTGTCTCATTCTGACCAAGTAAAGTGCTTTTGATAAGAGGAGTCTACAGGGTTTACTTAATATTAATTTTGTCTAATTACTTTCATTAACTCCTATTTTGACCCGTTTGCAGTTAATAGTATCCTCCACCAGGTAATATTAGGAAATAGTAATAATCTGCCTGAGATTTGAAGCTGTCTCAGCGATCCAGGTTTAAATTTGTCAAACAGATTTTATAAGTCTCATTCTGACCATGTAAAATGCTTTTGATAATAGGTGTCTAGAGAGTTTACTTTATATTAATTTTGTCTAATTGCTTTCATTAACTCAGAAGCCCATGATTTCAACAGGCCATGTGATAAGTGTATGCCATCGGCAGCTAGGAGATCGTAGTTGTGTCTAATCTTATTATTTTTTCTCTTGTGAATTTTCTTTTGGATCCAAGGGATAGTTTTACTCGGATTTTGCTCAACATTTAGGTTAACTATCATAGGGTTAATTAGCTCAATGAATTTATTAACTATCATTTGGTTTACCTCATTTTGCGTTTTTGTTGCTTGAGCTAAATTAAGGCCTACCATAGGGCACAATATAACCGTCGCCCCTGGGGTGTTTTGGTGAATCCAACTCATTCCAGCCCTGACATAAGTCCACACATAGGTCAGTAGGTCATGCACTGATGTCCAGTTAAAATGGATTTGCCGTCCAACTTTCTCGGTGACATTGCAGACCCCGCCCACAATATAATATATATTTTCAGGAGCGGATGCAGCGTAAAAATCGCAGATTGTTATCAGTTCTTGTATATTTCTTCCACTAAACGATCTCACCTCTATGGGGATATTTGATGTATTGAGCTGGGCCATTTGTTGATATAGATACTTCCCACGGGAGTCCACAATGATTACGTGCTTCATAGTTTATTTCCAGATATTGCCTCATTCACTACCGGTATCCTAATTGTTATATTGTAAGTTAGGGTCGGTCACACTCCACTGCAGTGGCTATTAGTCACGCCAGTAGGACGATTGAAGTACCTATTCCGTAGTCAGTCTTATTAGTTGTCTTCTGTCTGATCTTCTTCGCTTACAGCTTCTCCTTCTTGTTCACTGTCACTATCGCTTTCAGGGTCGGCATCCGGTACTTCCGATTCACTCTCATCTTCTTCGTCTTCCTGTTCTTTGTTTACTCCCTCTACTCCTTCCTCTTTGGAGATCTTTTCTCTGACGAATTGTAAGATGCCTCCGAGTTTGTTCTTCCCCGGGCAGGTGGTGAGGGTAATTTGGTCGGTCTCCCCCATGTGACGCCCACAGCCCCACTCCAAATCTCTAGTCGCCTCATAGAGGTTAGCATTGCCCGTGTCCATGAGGTATTTCTTCAGTTCTGGGTTTTGCTTGAACTTATGGTACACGATTTTTTCCATGATTTGCTCTTTGTTTTTTCCCCAGTCTTGCGTTTTTTTTACATTCCGGGCGATGCGCAGAATGTCGTTAACACTGTCGGCATGGCTGATCCTCTCAAGAGCTTTATCATCCTCATGAAGCTCACTTTATCAACTTCCAATCTATCCGCTCTTTCATCTTTCTTTACTTGCTTCCCTTTTTGTTTCATAGCGTACGGCTTATCCATTTTCATTATAGCTTCTGCGAGCTCGTGGTCATCGAAATATACACATTTCAGGAAAACATAGGCCTTTTCAACTGAGTTGAAGAACACTTTATTTCCCCCTACTTCTTTTTCTAGTTTGCATTCGTGGAGGTTCGACAGCGGACACACCTCTCCATTAAACAACAAACCCGCTTTTGTTAGTTTTGTCCCTATAGGCAGGTCTTCTCCGTTCATAGCTATTTCTACGTCGTCACCCTCCTCTTCTGCTATTTTGATTAACCTCTCTTCTATTGTAGGGAGTGTAGATGGCTTTTGACTTTCTGTCCTATCTTCCTTCGATTTTCCTAGCGGGATTGGTGCAACTCTAGATCGGTGGTGAATATTCTTCTTTCATTTTGTTGTTGTTGACAATTTTATTTTCTTCAATTTGTAGTTGGTCTACATGTCAATCTCATTTCACAAAACCACGAGATCGATTGACATAATTTTATTGTCAATAGAACAAAACGTAGGTGCACTATAACAATATGCTCAGCCGCATACCCGTTTTATAATCAATAGAGCAGGCACATATATCTTTACATACAACAATGTCTATGCTATTTGGGTGCTAAAAGATATCATAATGCGAATTGTTATATATCATAATTATCTTGGAACAGATTTCATCATAACCTTTTTAGTTAGCTTTTTGAACTCCTCTATTGTTGAAATCAATCTCAGAAAAGGTTGTACTGGTCTCTTATATACATCAATTATGATTTTTGTCATCTTTAAAAGTATCTTCGCCATGGTTGGTGTAATTTCTCCTCCAAAAGGTTCCTCTAGTAAGAGTCTTTTTGGGGAGGGGGGTTATGAATATATATATGCTGATGATCGTATTGGAAAGCACACCCATATCTGCTATTTGTTTAGCATTTGTGAAAATCAGATCTAGTATGGAACTGTTGTCAGAAAACCTAGTAATGTCACCAACATATTAGGGTATACTATAGTTCAAGTTGAGTTATACTAGAACTGATCTGACACCTAGTGGTGTGGATCGCTATTTCACACCACTTTATGTACATGACTCCAAAACTTCTTACTATCACCTTTAGATCTCTCAAGGTTATCCTTAATGAAGTTCCTTTTTGCATTCTCAACTGTTCTTTTACAAAAGTTTCGTAAATATCTTGCCCTTATCCAGTCCACCTCATTGTCTGTTCTTTTTGCTTTCTTTAATGCCTGGTCTTTGTCTTTGATCAATTCCAGAACTTCGTTTGTTACCCACGCTTCCTTTGGATTTTTTATTTTGAACAATTTAATAGGACATTGGGTATCAAGACATCTTTTAAAAATGCCATACATATCATCCCAGGCTGTCTCCACATCCTTTCGATTCCAAAATTGTTCCCAATTTGCGTCCTTTATATTTTCTTTAAATCTTTGTTCGTTGAAATTTCTATAGGATCGTCCCTCAAATTCGACTTTCTCATAAACTTTGGGATTTTTACCTTCAACTAAAAAAATAGGGCAATGGTCACTAATATTCACTGTAACAGTTCCCTCCAACTTACGATGAGGTAGGTTTGTTATTATCCAGTCAATACATGTTTTAGTGTTCTCATTGCTTCTAGTCGGTACATGAATAATTTGTAATAAACCATGGGCCTTTAGCCAGTTCTTAATGTCCCTCACTAACTCATTTCCTCTTTCTAACCAATTAATATTAAAATCTCCTAAAAACAAAAGTTCTTTTCTATTTAAGTCAAAACTAGTTATCATTTCCTTAAACCTTACAAACATGTCTGATCCACTTCCGTCTCTAGGTTTGTATATCGCAGCAATGTAAAGTGCTTTCCTGTTCGGTCTTGAGAGTTTAATCCAAATGGATTCAATAGTTATGTCTGAACAGTTCAAACCAACATCCTCGACAATTTCGTAATCCAAACCACTTCTCACATAAATGGCTACACCCTCCCCTATCTTTATGTCTTCTGCACCTTCATCCTTCCAATTTCGGTCCATTCTTATTATTTCATACCCGTCTGGTATTGAGGCAGTGAGCCAGGTTTCCGATATGCATAAAATATCAAATACTCCAGTTAATTGTATCCTTAATAGGTCAATCTTGCTCATCAGGCTACAGCAGTTTACATGCCCTTTCTTAAGCCCCTTGCAGTTCTGTACCCCCCTTATGTCACACATTTACCTTCACATTATCACACTGACACTCTACTTCATAAATAATGAACCAATAACTACAGTAGGGACTAATGCAGTATTTGCTTATCCCTAAACGGGTGGCCACTCTATTGGCCACGGTGAGTTCACTACGACGCTCATCTCAACCATGTCACCTTATCAAAACGCACCTAGTATCACAAAAGAATACATAATACTTATATCTTAGTGTATTATGTGGATTGTCAGCCCCTTGTATATTCGGGCATTCGTAGTTAATATCACACATTAATTATAACATAACATATGTACACATGTACCTACCTTAGCCGGCACTAAGGTGTAGATACTCAACTAGTATGAACTAGATTTATGCAATCTTCAAAAAGATATACATATTCGTTTCACATTTGGAAAAAAAAACCACTTATAACTATAGTCCCACCCCTTTGACTTTGAAACTATAACGGGTCTGGATTGGGTCTGTAGATCAAATAAATCCAAGAGCGTCAACGACAAGAATGGAAATAACTCTACTCGTCCCAACGGGTTAACAACCCAAGGGGATCGGTAGGTAACCTAGAACTCAATCCACACCCTGTAAAAATAGACAAATGTGTCGATTTACAAAAGAAAATTTATGAAAAAAACCCTATACATTACTGTGTCCATTACTGATCATGACTTTCAGCCAGTGTGTTCCTCGGGATACATTTCATCAATGCATTAATCCAAATGTTGATTAGATCATTGTCAGGGTGCAGACCGTCATATAGCCATTTATACTCGTGGTAGTACTTGTCGTGCTTCCTAGCGTGGACTGCATCTGCAAGCCAGGGAGTTGTCAGCCCTCGTCCTGTGTTAGCTTCTACCACGGTCCTGTTGATATCAACCACGCTCTGGTTGACCATTTCTTGTTTATCATCCGTTGCATTTACCGCCCATTTACTAAGGACCAATCCTATAAGTGGACACATGATTACCTTGGACTTCTCGTGAAAGTGTTCTAGCCAATCTAGACCTACTTCCAAGTATATTTGTAGGTGGCGGGTGAGTTGTTCAGCATTTTCCCATTTGAACTTGAATACCTTTCCTTCTCGTGAGTTAATATTGTTCACACCTGCTAACACATAGATATTATCAGCTGGGTATTGAGAGAGGTGGTGGTGTACCCTCACCAGTACTTGATGAAGTGTCGCCCCTCATATGAAATAAACACTAATGCTAGTCTGAGGCGGTACTGTTTTGGTTTATTTTGACTTATGACGTGAAGTTGTAAACACTAATCTTTATATCATCCAAGAATCTCGTGTTTAAAGTGAACTGGATGTGCCTTTTATGCATGAACTTTGGAATTTTAGTGGAGCAGATAAACGCACATAGTTTTAGGAAAATCGTGCAAATGGTGATATAAGCACCAAATTTGGTACAGTGATTTTCTTTTGTATACAAGTAATTTTATCAGAAGAGCCACTTTAAAATCCACTTTATCATCTTTATCTCAGTCTTTCATCAGCAAGATGATATTTTGAGAATTGTTAATCCCCAATTTGATTTAAATACTAATACAATAAGGCTGATATTTAGGAACAAAAATAATTTTACCAATACTCAGAATAGAAATGAAATTCTAAGTTGAAATGCCATGGCACTGTATCAATTGGCAGTTTCCCACTGTACCTCTAGCCCATTGTCTATCAAGATTTGTAACCTATTTGGTGGTGTCCACATGGTAAGTAGAACTTGTTCTCACATTTATTTTCTCTTCCTTCTTTTGCTTTCTTGTGTTGAGTTGTTGTTTTTTTCTCACCTCTTGAGCATTAGAGTTGTTATATTACTTACACATACCCATTCTCTTATGAATTCAGAAGAGCCAGGAGGTTGATATTTCACCTTGTACCTCCCCAATTTCTGATTCGTTTTCTAGATATTTTCCTTTTGACACACAGTACAGGGTTGATAGTGAACAAGGACCTTTTCATTCAAGGCATATGTAGAGTATTGATCTTTCTTCATACTCTACTTCACCATCCTTTCTGCAAACATGTCAGTTGATCTCTTTGAATTCTTCTGAATTAAATCCCTCTGATTTGGGTGCTCACTTTGTGTTCATCTTCCACGCCTTCCATCAATAACTTCCCCATTTGTTGTTTTTTCAAGGACAGTGTTTGAAACCGATCCAAAGTAAATTTCAAAAGGGAATTGCCCCTGAAGTACAGATTTTGGCTCTTCATTTAAGAGTCTCTAATAATCGTCAAGATTTTCTACCCAACTGGTTACTGCATGGACATCAAATCATGTCTTGCCATTTTCCTGTGTTCATGGTGAGATCTTTCTATTTTGCCTTCATAAAAAAACCGCCATAGGCTTAACATGAGATTTGTTTATGTCATGGATGTGATATAAAGTGTTGTTTATGTAACTATTTCCTAATGCTGAAAAAATGTGGAAACGGGGTAGGATAAATTGATATTATTTAGCGAAATTATGTATGATCATAGGCCTCGAGCTATAGACCTTGGCCTATATTTTTGGAGGCAATAAATATTTTCATGGCTCGAAGATTGAGAAATGTTATTGCCTCAAAGTTTAATTGATATGACCTGGCATCTTTAATTGTAAAACTGTTATTTGAAGTTTGGTAATGGGTCAGGTACATTTTCATTTTAAAAAGATAATGAAGGTCTTTTTTCCTTTTATTTGAAAAGGAACTGGGTTTCATTTTAAGAAAAGGTTATTATATTGGTAGTTACAAAATTTATTGCATTTAAGGGTGACTTTTTATTACAAATATAAGGTTGACAAGGCTACTACATTTAAGGGAGGTGTTATTGCATTTAAGGGAATTGCTGTTGCCAGATTGCGTAGGAAATTACCAAAAATTGTTAGCCATTTATTAAATTATCCTGTTTACGCCTGATATTTTATCAGAGAGGTAAAATAGAACATCGATGGTGTTAAATGCACTAATCGGCAGATGTAAACGCCACCATGGACACATACAACTCCTCTTTTGCGCATATAGATCCATTTCATACAAACGTTGCATAGCGAATGTGGTGCAAACTGGGTATGTATGTTTAGTTTGTATGCTAGGGGCAACAGCAATGCATTCTTGATAACACAACTATGTATGCCTTGTCGCAGCGTGAGCCGAACGATCATCTGCCAAAACAACAGCTTAAAAGGTTTGGCTTGTATTCAGTCTATGGGTTATTTTCTGTAACCCACTCACACATAGTACTATTTCTACAACTGCCTGACTCATTATAGGATCCAAATATATCAAACACGAGTGGGTCAATTAGGTATTTTGGTCTCTAGTGATTGGTCGTTGTGAGATGGGGAATACACCTCTAACACACTGAGACACTGAGCTTCTGCTCCTTACCAAATATCACAGTGTTAACATGTAAATGGTGAAGTTGTAGTTTTTAGTAGTAAGGTCAAAGTCTATGTGACCACTTTAACCTTTAAGCAGTGTGTATATGACCTTGTGGCCCACGCTCAGTCACAGTTGAAGGGTTTGGGTTATATTCAGTCTATTGTACAGTTTATGGTATATTTTGTCCAACACAGAAGGAAAACATACTTTTTTCCATGTGAACGAAAAAATACAAATCTATATTAAGTCTATGGGTCATTTTCTGTAACCCAATTGCACTCAGTCAACGTCCTTCTACAAAAGTCTTTCTATGATCCAAATGCATTTAGCACCAGTGTGTCAATGGGGTATTTCGGTCTCTGATGATCGGTCTTTGTCAGTTGGCACGCCTTTAAGACCCTGAAACACTGGCCTTCTGCTCGTGTGTTAGCACGCAGATGATGAAAGGTTATCATTATTTTCAGAAAGCTCAAAATCTATGTGACTACTTTAATCTTTAGGCATTGTATATATTAACGTGTGGCCCATGCTCAGAAAGACATCTGGATCATTGTGATTAGTATAGGCAGAGTCCCAGGCTTCTTTTTCATGTCTAGATATGCAGAAGCATAGCTTGAAATCCATCGACACTCCCTCTAGAAAATTCGAATAAGACTCTATGGCTTCTGACTAGGGTTTTAGCTGTCAGAGCTTTATCACAGAAAAATCTAACCAACATGAGAACGTTATTTCCATTTTCAATGGATGAATGTGGTACTCATTTGGTTGCGTCATTGCCCAGATGTACTGATTATCACGACAACAGCATATCATATCATTTTCATTATTTCTCATCCATTCATCCTGGGTTCCGGGTCTCCTAAATTCATGTATTCACTTGGAAGATTTTACTAAACGTAGGGGTTGCGTTTGACCTACTCTTGACTATTAAACACATCTGTAAAGCCTATAAGACATCGACCCGATCAATAGGGTCGATGTACGCACTTCACCGACCCAATTTTATTGCTTTTCCAGACGGGTCGGGCATCACTACCATGTTAGATATGACCGACTCTCCCCGACCTTAAGATTTCGGTGTACGCACATTCACCGACTGTTCCCGATTCTGAGCAGGCCGTTTCAATACCTATTACTTAGTCCGATTTACAAGTGCCTTATATTGATTTGTAGGGTTGAGACAGGCAATGATAAATCTGAAAACCGTTTCTCGATATCTTAAATAGATCCGAAGTTATCAAACTTTGAATTAATTTCTATGATTGGACTGCGCGCGTGACCGCGAGAAATTCAGCGTGAGAGAGAAAACGTTGCAGAACTGTATATTTGCGCGATCGCTCATCCTACCGCCTGTGCTACACGCCATTCTTTTCTCTGTTTACTGCGATGCTGAACACCTAAGTTGGTAGATGATGAGGTAACCTAGTATTTACGTGAGAAAAAAAGAGTGCAACTTGATGTTTTGCGCCCAGATGAAATCGCCATCGACCCCTAGAAAGGTGTGAGATATTTACACCTCACGATTTATTATGAAATAAAATTATCGACTAACTTGGAGCACGATCGCATTGCTGCATTACACTGAAGTTTCGTTATTGTAGGCCATGATGAAGAAAATGTAAATTGGTTTTCTGGTTGGTAAGAAACAAAACAAAACAGTTGCCAATGAATATGGCAAATTCCCTATAAGCGTTTTGCAAGGGGTGACTGATAGTGGTTTGGAGGCTTTGTGAATCCAGAATCTAATCAACCATTGTACCTCAAACCAAGTTCAACGGCCAATAGAGAGATTGATTTGTTAAACATAGAATGTTTCGCCTCTAGCTTATACAGAAATCGTTCCGCAACATTCATGGATATATTGAAAATATCAAACAGAGCTGATATTAGCGCCATAGGCAATGTGACGTTTGATAAAGGGTTATTTATAGAGCCACTTATGGTCATATACCCAGGATTCATGCCATGGGGCCATTAAAAGTGCTGGCGGAACTGAATGGACAATAGCTATTGTTCGATTTAGGCAGGCCGGTTTATACATCCACATTTCCAAAATATATAGCAGGTATAAATCAGTGAAGCGAGGGTATACTGTTTAAATGCCCTTCATTCATTATATCTAGACGTAATATATTTTGTGAAATTGATAAGTGCATGACTATATCTTATATCAATATCATACACTTTCACGTCATGACTATCATGCTCATATTGAGATAAGACAACACGTCTGTCTGCGTATGTTTCCTTTGCTGTGTAGCTATTACTACATGTTTCATCACATATATATATTCGGAACAAATAGTACGTTTATCCTTGATGAATGAGCGTGGAATTATACAAAACAAATTTTAAAAGGTTTTGGTTTTATCAAGTCTGGAGATCATTTGCTGTAACCGGAACCAGGTACATGTGTACTTCTATAACTGCCTTTTGAGTGTCCAAATATGTGAAGCACTACTCTGTGGTGATTGGTCATGGTCAGCTTGGCACTCTTCTGAAACAATTAAGTGGGATTCGCACAATGGGATTCATGTACCTCAGAGGGTGTTTGTCTGAGACAAATCCTGCTGGGATTCTGTACTAGATAGCAATTTCTTCTAAAGTGGAATTCACACGGTGGGATTCATGTACCTCACAGGGTTCAAAATCTCTTGAGATTCTATTCCATTCTAGGGATGAATGTTGCCAACACCTACAGGGGGAAAACATGTGTCAGGGAAATGGAAGGCTAAAATTTACACCAAGCGATTGTGTTCGAGTACAGAATCTCAGCAGGATTCGCTTCATACACACTGTGAGGTACATGAATCCTGCCGTGTGAATCCCACTCTAAGTGTAGGGTTCCATTTCCCTGAGACATACCCCTCCCCCTGCAATTCTTGTTGACATTTACCCCTAAAAGGAACAGAATCCCTATTGAATAGGACAGGTACATAGTCGACAACTCTGCAGCAGGTCCATCTGTCTCACCAAAATGTCCCTGTAAATTTTAAACGTTTTTAAAATCAAAATGGGGTTCTTTACCTGGTTAGGGGTAACCTAATGTTAGCTACTCGATGTAGTTGTTTGTATGTTGCAGTATGTGTTTGTTACAGACTCGACTCGGTTGCCCGGAAGAACTTCGTGTAGGAGAAAGGGTAATAAACCAAATAAAAAAATAACTTTTCTCCGGGAAATGGTACCCTACAATTTAGACGAAGAAATTGTGTTGGAGTACAGAATGGTCGTATGAGTATATGAATGTATTTTGTGACCATATTCTTGTATAAAGTGGATGAAAACGGCTTCTGATGAAAAACCAACCTCGCGGCTGACAGCAATGGTGTAAGTGGTGGCATCACTGTATACGCATATCAGGGAATATCTATAAATGAAAACCACAACCAACTTCAGGCTAAGGTGTTGAATGATTACTGATAATGTGATTAATAAGAAATGTCTGAATATCTGTAAATAGATGGATGCAGATAAACCAATAGAGTCGTGTGTTAATATGGAGGAAATAGGTATATAACAATCATTACTTGGTAAATAAGAGAAGCGAGATTAGAATATCAAGATCTATTGATATTTGGTGTTTGAGATGATACATATTAATGTAATATGATGTAATAACAATTTACATGAGTATGGGCAGATACTCATCAATGGCAAATAAAAATTATATTTGATAATTGCCTTTTGAACGAAGGAGTTCACGAGGAATGCTAAAATCTCTATAGAGGGATGAATGGATAAGTTAGAACGCATGTAGTATGATGTACATAGAGATATATGGTGGTTTAAGCCCAAACGACATTAATGAATACGGATAAGTTGGAATATTTGTGTTTTTGTTTAAATTTATATACATGTACATATGTAGGGTTTGATAGTATAAAAACAAAAATACATTGATGAATGTGTATAAACTAAAAACACCTGTATATCGGTGTGGTAATGTACAGACAACAAAGTATTGATGAATGATGCGAATGTTAAGAAGAGATAAAGGAGTGAATAGATCAAATCTAGATATATGGTGGAAGGTGTATCAGATTATGCGAGTAGATATAAAACGTACTGCATGTGCGGAAATGAGCAGAGTAGGCGACTGCAACAAACAAGAATCCCAGTAACAGGAGCCAAAAAACATAGTCAGCAACGACATAGACAGAGAAAGAGAAGTAGTGGTATCGGCGCACGATGCGGCCTCACACCGGTGGCACGGCGCGGTATGAGGAAAGGGGGAGGTCGGTGCTGCCCATACATATCCCGCTGATGATCTATCACTCTATAGACCTTTTTCCACTGGCTGGTGTCGCACTTTATCTGCCTAGTTACGCCATGCCTGAAGCCAAACATTCACCTGGCAACGTATACTTTAGCATTGGATCACTCAGTGTATGAGCGTAATACATTCATAATACCTGTGTACATTATTCCCATAGACACAAAAGTGTTTGCACTGTATTCTATGGTATTCCAGCTCCAATTTGGAATGTCATACATGCATATAACCTCAATGATACTTTAGATATAACTTAGATAACACAGGTATACCCAACTTGTATACACAGTAATACATTGGCAGGGATAGCTATAATATGCTTATCTTTCTCCAAGTTAAAACCAAGATAATTATCAACTATAAAGTTTAGACAGCTCAGACTTGTTGATACAATACTCTAGTTTCTTCCAGCAATTTAATCTGTCAAAAAACAACACTCCTGCAATCACACCCACCGTTCACACTCTAGGTGTGATTGCTGTATGTCTCTATAGACATAGCCGCAGACTCGCGGTGTTTGTCCGAGCGGCCGCGTATCTAGGCAGTGGGCCGTTAAGCGGCGCTGAACGGCAACACCTGCATTGACCGGTGTGCCAACCACGGCGTCACCTGGTGGCAATGCTAGGACTCAGGTGAGGATTTGGGGTGGGCGGCGCCGACGCATGTGGGTGGCGACGTAGGCGGGTGGCCGGGTGGGTTGGCTGGGCGGGCCCGGGACAGGTAAGGTCGGCGTCCCGGGATGATGTCACACATAGCGTTCTGCTCTGCGTTTGAAGTGGCGTCTCCTCTCCTCACTCCAGCCAATGAGCTACTCGTATGATTCTTCTCCTTAAAGAACACAGCAGCAATACTGATGACGTGTACTTAGCTCTTGGACAGCAGTCAACTTGATATCAGGATCAGGTTGCTCAACCAGCTCGACTCAAGTACCCGGCGGTAGAAGAGGATGTGAAGGTGAGAAACCTGTTGTTGTGCACCTTTACTGTTATATGTGTACATTTTAGGTGTGGCGTGTGACATCTATAGATCTACGTATGTATGACAGATCTGAAACAACCAGTGCGATTCCATTCAGGGAGAGCGCCAAGCGAGTCTTCGTTCCAGTTAAACCTTGGCAGAAAGGTGATTGTAGTTGGGAAAGTAGTTGGGATGAGAGGGCCCTTTCCGTGATGCTGTTTCTGCTGAGACCAGTATACATAATGATTTTAACTCGACCTGAAGACTAACAGTAGTTTAAAAAAATGAGGGGTACACAATGAATAGCAGGGCGATGCGATGTTTTTAGAGCGTGCTTGCACGCGCTAAATACATCATCCAGAGGTTAGAGGGGTCCATATAGACTTCCAGGGTACTGCAAACAAACAATCCCTTCACTATCTGTGTGCTACTCACTGTGATATTGAAAACAGAGCAGGTAGCCAGTGTCTCAGTGTCTTAGAGGCGTGCCCAGCTGACCATGACCAATCACTCAATACCAAAATACCTCAACACCCACTGGTGCTTGATGTGTTTGGATCCTAGATAGGCAGTTGCAGAAATGGCATGTTGACTGGGTGAAAATGGGTTACAGAAACCTATCCATAGGCTGAGGTTAACCTAAACCTGTTAATTATTATTCATATATAATTGCACGCTCATTCATCAATGATGAACATAATAATTGCTCCCAGTTTTAACAGGTATGTGTCTTATTCACGAATTCAGTCGGCAATAGTGTATAGAGTGAAACACTCCTCACTGCAATCACAACAAGCACTAGTGGCAGCATGACCTATCATAACCAATAAAAAATAGGACGTTCATCATTGATGACTGAACATGGATTATTTTTTTAGAAATTATAAACTTTTGAGTTCTATCCAGTCATTTGCTGTAACCCACTTCTTGCCAACCAGCCAACTAGCCACTTCAACAACTGCCTTGGTCTAAATATGACAAACACTAGTAAGCCCAAAGAGTACTTCAGTCTGAAGTGATTGGTCATGGTCAGCTCAACATTCCTCTAACTCGGCGTTCACATTAGACGACTAAAACGTGACGACTGTAGATTCTCTAGCCCATTACCCTACTCCCGGAAAAAAGTAGACAAGCAGTGGCTTGGAAGAATAAAATTTTATTTAATTTTATGAAGTAATAGTAAGTAAAATTATGTCGACCTTACTGGACGAGCATATTAATGATAAGATAATATGAAGGTAAGTAAATGATAATTGACAGGTAGAATATAAGTCAATTATGAAAAGTAAAATATGAAATACAATACACATGATAATTGTATGAAATACAATACAGGTAATTGTATAAATAATAAAGAGCCAAAAAGGCAAAAAAGGAGAGGGGGGGTGGGAAATGTTTTTTAGTCTTTGTGAAGTGACTGGATCAAGGCCCGATTGACGGCCTTGGCATCGTTGTCCTTGATGTACGCCCGGTGGGCGTTGGATTTCCAACCGCCGTAGCGCTGGATGGACAACTCAGGCAGGCCCGCCTGGTATGCCTGAGTCGCAGCGGCCTTACGCAGGCTGTGGAGCGTAGAAGCTGTGGAAGGCTGACCAGCGGCCTTCAGTAGAGACTTCCATTCTCGGGTGAGAAGTCTTGTGGTGACCACCTCCCCGGCCGCGAGGGTAAGGAACGGGGCCTCGGGGCTGGTCGTGGGGACGGCCGCGATCATAGCGGTGATAGCGCGTACCGGGCACGCCGCGACCTCGGGGGACGCCTGGATCACCACAGTCTTTTCCTCCCCCACCAGTTGCAGGTTCTTGGCCGCCTTGATGCAGACGGTTACTTGCGTCGGCGTGACCACCACGTTGCAGGGTGTTGTGCAGGGTCGAACTTGGCGACCGACGGTGGGGCGACCTCGCTCTGCCGCAGTGCTGCGTAGTAGATGAGAAGTATGCCTGCCCGCAGCACCAGATGGGTCGGCGATGGTGTGAGGGCCGCGAGGGCCGCCCTGAGGACCTCCATGGGGACCGGAGGCTTGATGTTTGGGATGCATGATTTGTTGCGCCTCATCGCCTCCAGGGCGCGCTTCACTCGGTAGTCCTCTGTCGGCGCGACGTCCCCTCCCGTCAGTCGCAGGTGCGACCGCACGTGGGATAGTTGATTCGCGACCGTCGCAGGGGAGGGGGCGTGGTCCGAGACGTACTCGAGGTACGCCGTGATGAAGCTGGTAGTGGGTTTCTGGGCGTCGGCACCCATCCGCCGGCAGAATGCGAGGTATGTCGCGACGGCGCTCCGCTGGTTCGCGACCGTTCCGGGGGCACGCGCCTCGCATTGCCGCGCAGATGCCCTCATCTGGAGTAAGAGCAGCTCCGGATCTGCAGACGAGATGCAAAACAGGGTTAAAGCACATGTGGGTGCAGGGAATTACCTCGAGGAGGGAATGGAAATTCATGAACATCGAAGCCGTATCATAGTCCCTCGAGGTCAGATGCGCCCGGCTGAGTGCATCCGCGACGGTGTTGAGTTTTCCAGGGACGTGCGTGTAAATGAAGTCTACCTGCAGCTTGGCTTGAACCATCCAGGCTTGGCGGGCACACTCGGCCAATACGGGGTTCCTGGCACGCCCAGAGGTGAGTGCCTGGACGGTTCCCATGTTGTCGCAGTAGACTTCCATGCGAGACCCTCTGTCCCGGTCTGTGATGAAGGTGCACATCGCGAACACCGTATTGAGGGCCTCCAGCTCGGCGATGCAGCAGACCGGGTCGTTCACCGGGCAGACCTGTCCGGAGTATGAGTAGGTGCCGTCCGTACCTCCGATGCCCGAGAGACATGCGTCCACGATGAGGCACTTAGTCAGGGGTCCTCGCGGGATAAGGGCGTGGCCGTTCCATCCCTCGGCGAAGCGCAGGAACCACCCGAGGTCCTGCCTTATCTCAGAGTTAATGTTCAGGTAGTATCCGGTCATACCTCGGAGGGCCTCGAGGAGTTTGCTGACGAATGGGCGTGCCGGCCGGATACACTTCGATACATGTAGTACCCGCCCGAGGAAGGACTGAAGCTGGCGTTTCGTCAGAGACCGCTTCATCGACACCGCCCTGATGTGCTCTCGGACCTCGGGAAGCTTGTCCTCGGGCACGGTAAGTGACATCTCGGCCGCGTTGATGACGATCCCGAGCCATGTCACGACCTGGCTCGGGGGCTGAGCTTTGCCTCGGGCCTCGGGGAGTCTGAGTTCCGTCAGTAGTTCTCGGGCCGTCTGGAAGTGGGCCTCGGATTTCTCTCTGCTGGGTGAGAGAATTATGAGGTCGTCAAAATACATGCAGGCCTCGACCCCCTTCTGGCCGAGTATCGCGACGATGGCCTCCGCTACGCACTGCATGTGGTAGGAGGAGGCACGGGCACCAAACGGCATCACCGTATAACAGAAGTACCCGTCCCTCCACGCGAAACACAGGAGGGGCCAGTCGAGGGGGTCGCACCGGAAGTTCTTATACGCCCTCGCGATGTCGATTGAGCACATGTAACTTCCAGTCCCCGAGGCCACCAGGCGGCCGACGAAACTGTCGACGGTCGGGAGGCCATGCTCCCTCTCTTCCTAGTACACCGAATTCTTGACCACAAAACTGTTGACGCTGTCGTCCTTAGGGTACGTCATGTCGGTAATGACACGACGGTTGTCTGTACCCCTTTTCTCGCGTGTCATTAACGGCAACACGTGACACCAGGGTTCAAAAGGGGGAGCCTCGTACGGCCCTAGGAGATTGCTGAACCCTCTCTCTTTGTTGATGAATTTGTCGATCTGATCAGGGTATCCCGTGGCACTGGGGTGGTTGGGAACGCCCCTCGATCGCTGACGGGGCCGGTGTATCCCAGGGGAAAACCGTACTTGATAAAGCCCAGGAGCTCCTCCCTCCCGGGGAGGCCCGTGAGGTACCGCACCCAGGCCGGGATGTGTAAGTCCGTGGGGAGGTCAATACGGGCACCGAGCGCATTGGGTAGGCCCGTGCGCTGCACCTCCTCGTAGATGTAGGCGTGTCCCGGCGGCCCGGGGCCCGAGAAGCACGGCCAGTGTGTCCGCTGATGTCCGGCGAACGCCTCGGGGTCCGTCCGGACTCCGGGGGAGGGAACTCCGGTCTCACATACCTTCCTCACAGCGGCAAAGTCAATATTTAGTCCGGTGTCCACATCCCCCCAGGGCAATTGCCGAGCCAATTGCTCTCGCCCTCCGCCGACACGCATAACCACGGGAGTGTATTCGTTGGTGGGCGGGGATCTGTGTTTACTAGCATCCCCCACGTGCGCGGCACGTGCTGTTGTTGTCACGTGGGGTGTTGCGTCATCCTGCGTGCACTCGCTCCCTGATACCCCCTCCCCGAGTGCAGGTGTCCTGAGGGCAGGGGGTGTACGACGCGCCACGCTCACTCGCGGGACGCGTCCGGGCCGTTTTTTTATGCCTGTTGTTTCAGTGGTTGGAGATCAGTCGTGCAGAGTGAATGCCCGGCGTGCGGCATCCGGTGTGTCGGGGGTGCGGATGTTTGGGCAGCACTCTCATACCCGCCACCGTACATCAGCTTCCTGTTGCACGCGTGTATGGAGTGCGTGCACATCCGCCCAACGGAATCACAGAAGGAGCACACGTGAATCCATTTGATGTTTCCGTCCTGGTGCCCGTTCCGTTGGCGGCACCCCCGCTCGGAGTTGTAGGCTCGGCAGGGGAGCTCCCGCCCCCCCGGCCTTGCCGCCGTCGTGACCGTTGGTTGTTGTGGTCGTAGCCGTCATGGCCAGGCGTCATCTTGGATCCGCACGTGATCCGACCAGTAAATTCTCCCAGCCTCGACTTGGTCAAATACAAAATCAGACCAGCTGCGAACACCCGCCCACGGTCGAGACTGCGCGTCGATGGAGACCTGCGACAGGTGTCTGTACATGTCTCTCCTGTGTTCCTCGGGGACAGCTCTGTGGTCCTCCATCATCACGAAGAAGGCACTCACGTACTCAATTGGTCCTAGGGTGCCTCTAACCTCGAGTTTCTGCGTGAGGGTGTACAGGGTGACCCTCGCGCTCAACATACATATACGGCTTCGATATACCTTTAGATTGAAAGTCTGTAGGGATCTTACCGGCCGTACGGTCGTGACGCATCGCCTCTCTCTCTATCTCTCGTAGAGGTGATCTTCCGGGAGGTAACGGTCACGTAGAGCCCTGGGCGCGGGGAGGCGCGAGGCCTGGTCCTCGGCCCACTCCAGTGTCCGATCTTCTGCCGGGGTCCGTGCTTCGCGTACGGTCGGCGGGTGGTGCGAGGCCCGGCTGGGCAACCGTTGTCTGGACATTGCCGCTAACGTAGCCATCATGGTGTCCATCTTAGCCTCTAGTGCCGTCATCCGGGACGTCTTGACCGTTGATCCTCGCTCCGAGACGGATTCAATCCTGTCGTTTGCTGCTCGGTCCCTCTCAGGGTTACTTCGGACTGTGCCGAGGCGGATACCTCCAGTGCCTTCGATGTGCTGGGCACGGGGGTATTCCTCGTTGTTGGACCCATTTCTCCTGTATGCGTATATGAGCTTAATCGACTGTATGGGGTGCTGGCCTATACTCGTGGAGTATGAGGCTGCGAGCACGTGGCCAAGAGAGACGAAAAAGTACTGTAGTACGTGTGTACTGCAGGACGGGTGAAGGAGAAGTGAGGCCGGGGTCCGGACCGGGCTGTACCACGTGACCTCGTGGTAGGTGAGAAAGCCGCAAGGGGGCAGGACGGGCGCCCGGGAGGCGCGGTAGAGGGGGACACCGGAGGTGGCAATGACTCCCCCTGAGCAAAGCTCATGAGAATACAATAGTTGTCAGGTGGTGCCCGATTAGGCAATATTGGCTGCAATTGTCATCAACTCAAGAATTTCCTCAAGCATTTCTTCTTTTCATATG